>OX419619.1:10000000-14800000 GCA_948473465.1 Lithophane ornitopus | reverse complement strand
CCCATGTAATAGGAGGCGAACCTATTGCCATTAAACGGGTACATAATAACTAGACACTGGGGCACTACTAAGAAATACCCCAATAGCACTTTCCCGATCTGGGAATCCAACCCAGGTACTAGCACTAGGTAGCATTTGCGAACACTAGACCAAAGGGGCAGTTAGACTGTTAGTAGGAGATATGGTAATCCTAAAAGTATTTTTTTATAACAGAACATAAAAGTATATTAAGTTTCATAGGTGAACTTCTTCCACTGCAGGCCAAAGGCATCTCTAAACATGTCCCCTTAAGATTGATAATGATCTGAAGCTTAGAGACAAGATTATAGGCGTAAAGGTAATCGCTTCAAAGCCCGTAAAAAAAAAACTATAAGTGTCGTAATTAGCCGCGAAGTAATCAAACCTGCTTTCTAAATCACGCATTAAATATGACAAAATCATTTCTTCTCCAAATATTCCATAGTCTTATGTACTTTCGTTTGTTTCAGCCTGGGGTACCAATGCCCCCTCATGTACAACCCCACAGACTACTTCATCAAGGTGCTGTCCCTGACTCCTGGCTCGGAGTCAGCCTCACGACAAGCCATCAAGAATGTCTGTGACAGATTCGCAGTCAGCGACGCTGCCAAAGAACTTGACATGGAAATACATTACGAATTCCATTTGATGGACAATGAGGATTCTACACGTTCCGTAAGTTTACAAGTTATTAATGAGATGTTTTTAGGAACAATTAATAATAATTGTACCTTCTGAAGATATGTTTAAAGCCGTGTACTGACCGGCGTTACGGGGCGTAATGTACCTTCGCAGCGAGCATGTTACGCTACACCGTGTTCTAAACTCCGTGTAACATGCGCTCGTTGATCGCGTGTTCTTGCTCGTTTCCACGTACTGACTGCACGAATGGTCGCTTTGTAACATGTTACATTACACCCCGTAATACGGGTTTAGAGTTAACTACTAAGTAGAGCTAAATTATGATTCATTGCAGACCGTGCTGGTCTTGAGTCAAGCATGCCTAATGGTACGATTTATTATTATGGGCTAAACTCTTTTGAAAGTCTATAAAAATTGGGTTGTACTACAGGGCTTGATTCTAGGCCCGTTAATGATTCCAGTTTTTTAACGGTTTTTTAAAGCTAACTGATATTTTCTTTTGTTACCCAGATGAATGAAGAAACACATGATACCTTTGAACCGCCTTTCTTCCTGACAAAGCTATTGTGGTTAATATACAGATATCTACTTGTAGTAATCCGAGATCCGAGGGTGCAATTTGTAAGGATATTACAGAAATTGGTGAGTTGAAAAGTTATAAGTACCTACATAGAATAGTTATGATGACGTTTACGCTCATCATCACCATGCTCTTGCCCTGAAGCCTACGCGACTAAGCTATGGGGGCCGTTTGTATGGGGCTTCATATATAATGTGGAGACGACAATACAACAATAAATGATAACACTGGCAATACTAATGCATAAAAGTATTTTGGAACTATCAAATAAATCCTAACATGGAAATTAAAAAAGTCATTTTTTCAAACAAACTAAATAATAGTGATGGGCCGACTATGGGGTTTGCCGATCTTTGACTAGCTATCGTAACTAAACTATTGGATATATTTGATTAATTTTTTGTACATAGACCGAGAACGTCAGTTTCATTTTTTGTTGTATTGTCGTCTCCACTTTGTATATTGCCTGTTATTAGTGATAATAAATTTTAATAAGCTCCTTTTTAAGACAATTCAAGTCCAGCACGCCATTTTGTCCATTCTTCCGTCTACAAAACCCGTTTCTACGGTGGTGATTCTACGCGTGCAGGATTAAGTAATACCACCAAACTCTCTATAACTTTTGACTACGTCATTTTCGTTTTCAGGCTATAGCACTAACTGCAGGGCTATGCTTCATGGGTACCGCCCGGCTGACTCAGTCAGGTATCCAGGACGTCCAGGGGGCCTTGTTCATCATCATCGCAGAGAACACCTTCAGTCCCATGTACTCTGTTCTCCACATGTTTCCTGAAGAGTTTCCGCTGCTAAATAGAGAGCTGAAGGCTGGCTTGTATACAGCGCCGATTTATTATACTGCGAGGATGGTTGCTCTGGTGAGTACTGTTTTCCTTAAAATGTATCAAATCCTTACTAATATGTATTATAAATGCGAAAGTAACTCTGTCTGTTTATCTGTCGCGCTTTCACGCCAAAACTACAGAACCAATTTGAATGAAATTTGGTACACAGATAGTCTAGAGCCTGAGAAAGGACATAGGCTAGGCTAGGCTCTTTATCGACCTATCACCGGGCGATGCCACGGGCGGAAGCTAGTAAAAATATAAACTGTCAATTGATTCGAAAAATTTTGACATTTGCATTAGGAGTCAAAAGGTTTTTGGTTGAAAATGAACTCTTCTACATCCCCTTAATGGATTGCCAACATATAACCAATAACCCTGAAGCAGCTGAGTTTGGGTTCGATGATTGCGTGTCAAAACATTTGACACGCAATATATTGGACCAATATATTAAAAACTTGTTTTGGTATCATGGCATGTGGTAAACTCAAAGAGACGAGAAATAAAATGCAAAAGGCCAACTCTGCTAGGATAAACTAAAACAATAAATAAAAACTTTTTACAAAAAAAAAACAACCGACTTCCAAAAAAACACTAAAAACGTGAAAAATAACTTTAATTTCGGAAGTCGGTGTCTTTGCTTTTCAATTTTCATTTTTTTGCCACCGACTTCCGAAATTAAAGTTATTTTTCACGTTTTTAGTGTTTTTTTGGAAGTCGGTTGTTTTTTTTTGTTGTAAAACGTTTTTATTTTTCACTTTTTAGTTGTGGTACCTACTCCACACAAATTCGATCAATATATCGTCTACATACACTAAGTGAGAAAAATACGTAATTATTGAAGCTAACTCAAAAACTACGCAAGCAAAGTTAATAAAATTTATATGGGACCACCTCTGAAGCATGACCTACCAAACAAAAAAAGAATCATCAAAATCGATTCATAATTGGCGGAGTAATCGAGTAACATACGCACAAAAAAAAAAAAAAAAAACATACAGACGAATTGAGAACCTCCTCGTTTTTGAAGAAGTCGGTTAATTAGAGCATAATATTGAAGATATTAAGGAGATAAAATTATATTTAATTTAAAAAAAAACTATTTTTACAATGAAAATGTAAAGTTTTAATTAAACTATATAAATTAAATACTAATGGAATTTAACCACAAAAAATTAAGAAATCGGTTCCTTCATCATCATCTCATCTGCTGACACTGTTCTGAAAAATTCAAATTGTCTTTTTCTTTCACATGCTTATTACCTTTAAAAGGTGTTAAAAATTAACTTTACAAACGTTAAGAGGTGCTTTAGACTATCGAACTGAATAACTTTTACTATGGGACGAAAATTGAAAGCGCGAAAATAATAATCTTCTGCTCCATACTGCTCTAAACTATGAGACTAGAGAGACTAGAGACTAGAGTATGAGATAGCTCCTTTTTTCGCAATTTCAATGTTTATAGATTGTGGTACCTATACATACTGTCCCTTCTGTTATAATTTTGTAAGTAAAATACCCACGTGCTTATAAAATTCTGCCTGGCAACTTAATACGTGTTTACGGAAATGTTTCCGTGTTATAACGAGTTTTGTATTGAGTTAAGATAAAAAATTGCTTTAAATGCTTGAATGCCTCCAATAAGTTCTGTCATATGTTTGTTTCCAGCTGCCAGGCTTGCTGATAGAACCGACACTCTTCACCCTGGTGGTCTACTGGATCGCAGGTCTACGTGGTTCCTTGTACGCGTTCAGCTTCACGGTCTTCCTTGCTATATTGGTGCTCAACGTTGCTATTGCCTGTGGTAAGTAAAACAGACCGTAAACCACTGAGGAACTTTTTCTTCCCATGAAAGGAAGGCTCGTGTTTAATCGTAGGCTACCTAGGCTAAGTAATGACAGCCGCACGGGTCGATCCATCAGGTTAAGCTACGCTTGCCGGGGTTGCTCTGTGGATGGGTGACCATCTTTACATACTTTCCGAGACTCCTTCGTGCCTCGGAAAGCACGTTAAGCCGTTGGTCCCGGCTGTCATCCGTTGATCTATGACAGTCGTTACGGGTCGTCAGAAGCCCGAAAGTCTGACAACCAGTCTTACCAAGGGTTATTGTATTACCTAGTTACTGGGTTGTGGAGGTCAGACAGGCAGTCGCTCCATGTAAAATACTGGTATTCTGCTGCATCCGGTTACACTGGAAGCCGACCTCAATATAGTTGGGAAATGGCTAGGCAGATTGATTGAAAGGAAAAGCCATAATATCTTGGCAGTTAAATTGATGATCGCAGATAGCTCTCCATACCAGGGTCGCGGGAAATCCGAACGGGTTACCGTGGTCTCTGGCAACACACAGGCAACTGAAGGAACACGGGTGGGTTTTAGTTAGTAAGAGTCCTTCACGCCCTCCCGCTCCGTCCAGAGCGAGAGAAGTTATTTGACAATTACCCATCCAAAAAAGAAACAGCTCTCCATGGAAGCATGGCACAAAAATGAGAAAGCCTATACTCAGCATTGGGTGAAAAAACGCTGCCAATTATGATCATGACTCTCTAATTGGCTTTTGACGAAAATGACACATGACCTGCCTATAGAACAGTCACGGACTTTAATTGATGAGCCACTTTCAAACTTTCCGATTTTGCAGTTTCATACATTCACGAGATTACACGATTAAACACGAACTCAAATCGCATGCTCGTAAACAAGATGACAAATTACTAGTAATCGGAAATAGTCTGATCCATAGAGGTTGACTAATAAGTTCACAATAAAAATAAATGCAATGTTTATCGAATCTAATTGATACTGACCTCCTTTGAATCAGAGCGCATTAACTCAATAATTCTGAAAACCTATCCGAAGACAGTGACAGTTGAAATGTCGATGTCAGAGACGTTATTTTAAATTTGTTGAAATGACTAATTAAAATTTCCCCGTACGCTAACATTACTATGGCTACGTTAAAACAATCGTCGCTAGGTTACGGTTGCTAGACTTGCAATTGGTTGACTTTGGGTAGTCACTCTGCTGTCAAGTTTCTAGTTCTGGCTCTCAGGTTAGCCAACCGGTAAAGATATTAAAATATTATTTTCTTCTTCTATAATGAAGACATGACTTTCCGTGTCTGGATGTACGAGTATAACCGACTAAGCCCGATTTGCATTACACGGCTAAAATGCGAACAGTCCCAAGTGGCTCATCAATTAAAGTCCGTGACTATACCTATTACCTACCTATTCAATTAATTAATTAAATTGTTGTTTTATTTCAATCTGTCTCTTATAATATGCTCTATGTTTCATTGCATTGTGCTGTGGCTCGGAGACTAAGCTGAAATATCTCAACCTTTAACCTGCATTTGGCTGCTTGGCTGTAAACATATTCGTGTTCTGTTGTACTCTGTTGGAATCTTTCAAAGAGTTCTAATGTTTTGAAGGATCTGTATGTATACGATGTGGAGACGACAAAAACGTTCCCAGTCTGCAAGTCATTCAATTAAATATAACCAATAGTAAAGTCACTAGTTAGTCAAAGATTCTCAAAAACTGTTTGAAAGAATGTTCCAATTTCGATGTTAGGATTTATTTGATAGTTCTAAACACTTCTATGCATTATAGCCAGTGTTTGCATGTATTGTCATGTTGACTTCTCCACATTGTATTTGTGTGATTACCGTTATCATAATTTGTTTGTCTTTGTTTCCAGGTTCATTCTTCTCATGTGCGTTTGGTTCAATGCCAGTAGCCATTGCGTACCTCGTGCCCTTCGACTACGCTCTCATGATGACCTCCGGTATTTTCATTAAATTAAGGTACAGAATTTATATTAGCCACAGTATTTAAAGTTGTTATTCAGTTGCCACGACGTGTGTTTGTGTGCATTTTATCTTATTATGCTGGAAGATCTTCGGAAATAATTACATTGTAAATATGGTGATAATCATTTATTACTCGATATTTATGGAGTTGCCTATTAATAAGATTGGGACTGACGAGAGTCGAGGGGGGTGGTATGACCTCTTCCGCGCGCAATTCTAGTGCACTATGTTTACGAATATTTAATTTTAAAATTTTATTTGTGTTTATATAGAAAAAATAAGTCCATAATCCCTTAAAGTATTTAATAGTGAACACTTAGACAAAATTTTATTACAATTGCTTTCATAAAAATCGAATGGAATAGGTTTTTAGGGTTCCGTAGTCAACAAGGAACCCTTATTGTTTAGCCTTGTCCGTCTGTCCGTCTGTCCGCGGCTTAGCTCATAGACCGTTGGTACTAGAAAGCTATAATTTGGTATGGATATACATATAAATGACGCCGACAAAGTGGTAAAAATAATTCGAAAAATATATTTTTTTTAGAGTACCTCTCCTACACGTAAAGTGGGGATGGTTTTTTTTTTCTCGTCAATTCCATGGTGTGGGGTATTGTTGGAAAGGTCGTTTAAAAATAATGTGAGATTGTGAAAACCATTTTTAGATTTAGGGATCCGTTTGCGGAATATTAAGCTTTAAAGTGTTGATTTTTGTTAGAGCCAAGTGTCCCCCCCCCCCTGCCGGCTAAATGGTTGGGTTTGGGTATGTGAAAAAAATCACAGCAGTAGTATATATAACGAAATTAAAAGAAAAACTATCACCACTACGTAGGCTCCACAAGTTACCGAGTAATCATCGACCAACTTAAATTTACAACTGCAATGTTAAATTTGTTTTTTAAATTCATCCCAACTACGGAACCCTTCATTGTGCATGGTTGGACATGCACTTGGCCGGTTTTCTCTTTAAAAAAGCAGATTTTAAGGAAACTGCGGTTTTTTTGTATCGAGGAAAGTTTTGTCAATCGTGTTTCGGGCCTCATTCTTCACTAAAGACACTCTAAAATTTTCGTAATCATTAAAAAAAACGCAAATGCGTTTTTTTTTTGAGAGAAACTTTAATTTTGCGTGAAGTTGAATCGCGCCAAAACATCTGCTTTGGAACCATTTCACCTTAATAGTGATCTATTTAGTAACAATACTAAGTATAAACATTGGTTGAAGACGTTGATGGGTTAACTGTGAATGTTTAGGTATTCATTTTTATAATTATTAATACATTAGGAACCATCGTTATTTATCACTATAATAGATATGAACATGTGTCAACAACATATCGAATCAAATGATAATAATAATTATTAATTAATTTAAAAGGGTTTGAGGTGGTCGATTGAGAATGACCTTATCTATCGTCAATTAGTAATAATTATATTCCGTTATTAATTGCCTAAATTCTTTTTCTTTATCAACTAGTTTTTTATCATCTCATCTTATGCTTATGCAGTATCATCTCATCTATACTTAATATTATAAATTCGAAAGTAACTCTGTCTGTCTGTATGTTACATTTACATGCTTAAACCGCTGAACGGATTTCGACAAAATTTGGCAAGGAGATAGATGACACCCTGGGGAAGGACACAGGCTACTTTTTGGCAACCAACGCTAGTCATCCATAATTATCCTGCTCTTATCCCAATTTATTTGCGGTCGGTGTCACATGTTTTTTCTTCCATACTTCTCTATTAGTCATCATCTCGGTAGTCACCCCCTTTCTAGCCATATCCTCTTTCACACAGTCCATCCATAATTTCTTTGATCTTCCCCTACTCTTATAGGCATCCACATTCATAGGTACCCAAAACCCTGACACCATCACGTTGGCTATATTCAGTGCTTTGGTAGACTATCCTATATTATATTTTTTAACAAAACACAAAGTGCGTATGTGTGTCTCAACATGGAGTCAGGCATACGTATAATAGTAATAAAATAAATCATTATTTATTGACCTGTTTTAACGTTTATTTTCAGGTCAATGCCAAAATACGTGTCCTGGATTCGCTATCTATCCTGGCTGATGTACTCGAACGAAGCCATGAGCATATTGCAGTGGGACGGCGTCCAAAATATAAGTAAGTTTTACAGGTTTATTAGGCTTTTGAAGTAGAAAACAAGATTCTACTATAATTCTGGTTTTAATTAGGCAGTAAGGCATGATACATCCTTATTTGGGTCGATATTAATAGACACGGATGAGTAGAAAAATCGAATATAGGTACGTAGTTACTCCTTCGTGTCGGCTTTGTTTTAAAACCTTTTTTTTTTTTATATTTTCAACCAAATTAATATTAATAATATTTTCAACCAATTGAAAATATTATTAATATTTTCAACCAATTGAAAATATTATTAATATATATATTTTATATTAATAATATTTTCAACCAATTTGACGAATCGTATATGTGCCGACCCCGAAGAAGTACTTACAATTGTTTTTAAGGCTTACAATTGTTGTGCAATATTATATCATACGCCTTCTGTTGGTTCACGGTAATAGCGACTTTGAAAACCTGTCATATTAAACTACCAACATAACGTGACACGTAGAAATGTGGGCGGTCCAATCACCTTAGATTGGTATGGAATGGCCTCCGAAATATTCGGGTGTATTATAATTACCAGTACGCTTTATTGGCGTCTCTATTTCTCGGCAATTAAATCTGATAAAGAGGTTAGGTTAGTGCAATAGTTAAGCCGTAACCTAGGACTGTAAGTTGTCTGTGACGACAGATCCCTAAAATACTAGTCAAGAACGAATATCAAACTGAACAGAACCCTGCCTCAGGCCAAGTAAAAAACCAAAACGGAGCGCTGTGAACAGTGACGTGAGGCCGGTTTCGATAACATTGTGTGCACATAGTGAGGTGTAGTTTGATTGTGAATGGTTGTATATGTAGGCGTGTGAGCGTGTATGCACAGAGTGGAAGTGTAGTTTTGATAATATTCGCAGCTTCCTGTCTTGTTATTTTATTTGGTCTGAGGACCATGCACTGAGATTTTATGAAACAAATTCAACTTCCGTTTTACAAGTACTCCCATCAACTCATTAAAATATAGTTGTACTCATTAATAGATATTTATATGTACGACAGGTGTCAGAGTGCAAGTCATTCTTGACAGGCCTATACTTTACCCTCAATTCTCCCCAAATGAAGGATTTTCATAAGAATTTCCCCAGGAAAAAAATACAAGTCATGGGTTTCGAACCTACCGAAGTAAGATTGCAACATAATTCTATCCTATCTGACGTTTATGAATTGACGTGTAGTAGAGATACCGGCATCGTGTCGCCATCTATGACATACGCTGAATACCAACACGGATTGATAGTCGCATGCGCAGCGATCCGTCATGCCATTCATCTTTGTATCTGAACAACACGTATCTTTGTATCTGATGTAACAGTTTTCAGTTGTACAGTCAATCGCACGTCCATTTAACTATTTAATGATTAATTATATTTATTTCTGTAAATAGGTAATTAATAAAAATAATTTATACTAGCTTCCGCCCGCGGCTTCGCCCGCGTGGTTTGACGATAAAAAGTAGCCTATGTCCTTTCTCAAGCTCGAGACCATCAGTGTACCAAATTTCATTTAAATCGGTTCTGTAGTTTTGGCGTGAAAGCGCGACAGACATACACACATACAGAGTTACTTTCGCATTTATAATATTAGTAAGGATTTTAAAACTAGATGAGTTCGGTGTGTTCGGCGGTGGTCATGCAGGTTAATGTCTATAATGGTCCTTCCAGGAAAGATCCACACAGATTTGAGTAGATCTTTCCAGTCAGTGCCCGCATTTGTCAGTAATCATATAGCTCAATTCAAAACTTTTAGCTCAGACTTTGACATTGACAGCGCTTATTTGATGTCAAATAAGCGCGCGGTGTTCGTAGTTCAGTTAATTGTTACAACAGACGTGTGGTTGACCGTACATACGTCATATAGGTAAAGGGAAGCATACTGTTGTATTTTAAGCAGACCCTCAAGACGTTTGGCAATATATCAATAACTATTTAGATAGATGGTATTCAGACAATGCTTTGTAGATTTATAATTAGGAGACTTATAAATAGTACTAAATACGTGCGTAGGTACTGTGTAGTGGGTAGGAATTATGTAGAGCTAGGTGTGAGGGGGTGGTTAGACAGTAGTTTCTCGTATCTAATACTCGTTAGCAATGAGGTCGCTGTTACTAATGACAGCTGTCAACATAACATAATCAGCCTATAATGTGCCCACTGCTGGGACACAGGCCTCCTCTGCAGTGGCGTGCCTAGGGGTCAAAATCTGGGCAAACGGACAGGTTTTTTACGATTTAAAAAAATAGCCAAGTGAGCGATTTACGGATTTTCTATGTTGTTCACGGTAACACCATTATTATATAGTGTTATGTTTATTTTTTTATTGATAGGCTTAATTTTGAAGGCAAGCCACTGCCCCTCTGTGAGTGAGAGTGGGCCGTAATCAGCGACGCGGGCCCTGTGCGGGTTGGTAGATGTCACATGTCTTCGAATTTTTGGTTCTAGGACATGCCGGTTTCCTCATGATGTTTTCCTTCACCGTTTTGAGAGCAGTGGCAATTAAATAATTTACACAAAGTAAAGCGCCTGTCAGGGTTCGAACATAAGACCTACAACTCGTAAGTCGTGGCCGTTACCACTGGGCCATCACTGCTCTTACTGGGCCATCACTACTTGTCAGCTGTCAGTTCACCACTAATGGCGGGAAATGGTTAAAAGTGAAGCGAGAGCACGAGAGCCTTGGTGTGGTGATGAGCCAGTGTAGGATTAACAGGATTCTACAGTAGTAATATGATTCGATGTTGCCTGTATAACTTGATGGCAGAAAATTGCCTAGATAGAAACAGATAAAAATTGTTCCGGGTGTGGATGTTCCTTAATCGTAATGTGCATGAAAGATTTGTACATATCAAAAGTCATTTACTCTATTCGAAAAAGGCGGAGAATGCGCACATTTTAAATGTTAAAATTACAAAAGAAAGTCCCCCAAAACGCCCGCCCATCACCACTGTTAGCAGTGAAGAAGAAGTGGTCGATATCCGTGGGTGCAACAAACTCCCCAACCGAAGCGTCTATTTACTTATTTAGGAGAAAAAGAAGGACGGAAAGGATTAATTAAGGAAGGGAAGGGATTAATTTTAAAATAAATCTTATCTGTGAATCTGTAATACTCTTAATTCAGTCTATGATATGATATATCAAAAATAAATCACTAAGACCCCGATTTTTTACACTTCCTGTAATGGGCCATCTGTTTTGAGTGCAGGTAGATTATTATGGCGCCCGGGATATTCCCCACAAAAAGGGTCTACCAGGTAAAAGGGACACAAAAAGTTATAACAATAATTTATTTAGAAAGAGCAATATCTCTGTTGTATTTAGAAATGTGTTAAGCCCATTTAAACCAGTTGTTAAACATGGTAGGTTCCTACGTGGCGCCTTTGTTATGGTATCAGGTATTTTGACAAATTGAGGTCGTCGACCCTGGGAGTCAACTGACAAGTAGACTTCGAGTCTTCGATCGATGGTAGGGGTGTACATGTGGGTATTATATTCGTGTAGGCAATGACTGCGATTATTCCTTTATGAAGACAAATACTATATATATCTACGTCTTGATCATCATGTAGATGTTGATGATGTATTCCGAGTGATAGATAATACAGGGTGAAATTGAATTCATAGGCATCCTCTTAAGGGGCATGTACTCATCATTATGAACAATTTTCACAAAGGCGCCAACCCTGAAATCGTGAAAAAAAAATCTGCCGTTCCCTACATTTTGACGAGCTATGCGAACATAAATGTTGGGAACAGCTGTTTTTTAGTTTTGAAAGTTGTTTATTTTTAATTTTTTGTAAAAAGTTTTTATGTCGTCTTTTTATTAACTTAATAACCTTTGTAAAAAAAACGTTGTTTTCATACCTTACAGGATCAATCCTAATCAATACCTTTTCACTTGTTACAGCCTGCATCTCTGATGAAATAGGAATTCCGTGTCTGAGCACCGGTGCTGAAGTCCTGACCACCTATGACTTCGAGAGCAATAACCTGTGGACTGATGTCCTAGCCCTCTTCGTTCTGTACCTAGGTTTCCACAGCCTGGCCGTTTTGGCCCTTAGGCACAGGACTAGGAGAAAATAAATCTACTTGTTTATGGTTTTCAATTGTTTTTGGTATGGTGTCTATTATGATAAATGTGTATTCCGCGAGATGTAAATAATTTAAATAAATAATTTATTGTACTGATTGTATGATGTTTTAGTTTTTAGCTATAGCCAAATAACTGATCATCTTCAAATCAAAATTAAATTAAAATTAAAAAAACGCTTATCTCCTTGGTCTAGTGATCGTAAGCGATATTGCCGAGTCTGAGGTCCTGGGTTTAATCACCAGGTTGAGCAAGGTAAGATTAGGATTTTCTCACTAGCAGTCTGGAGTCTGAACTTCTGAATCTTCAACCCTAATAGCGAAAAACACGATCAATCGCAATCTGAATCATTTTGAAGGATATTGCTAAGCCATTGGTTCATATGTTCGAAAAAAAAATCTACTCAACAACGTAAATGACGCAAAGAATGTTGTTGAACTGTCAAAATGAAACTGATTGTGATTGATGTGTTACGCAAATTAGGGTGCTGTTTGGGCAAAGTGTCATTGAGTTTTTTCATTAGGATTTTCGCACACAGCCCGGAGTTTGAAAACTGTGAGGGTAGGTATCACACCTCTGCCTATTTGCTTTGGGGAATACTTTAGGCGTGATATAGACGTTATGATATCATCATGTCAGTCAGTACCACTCATCACTCGTTAAAAAAATCTATCACTCAGATCAAACGTCATTTTGCTATTTGGCACTGATCAAAAATTAATCACGAGTATCAGCAGAGCTATTCGTTCAATGGTCAGTCTGATTCAGTCTGTCGAGTGTGTTCCCAAGTTTCGAGTGCTGTGTTATAAAAGTGACTTCTGGGCAACCGTGCACCATCATCATGGATAGCCTGTTTGCTTACTTAACATCAGGTAAGATTGTGTTCAAACTAAAAAACGAGCCTACTTAACAAGTACCAAGCTGGGTAAAAAAACTCAAGTGGAATTATTTTTATTTTCTTGGCACTGTAGGTCATGTGCTTATAAATGTCCTATTAATTCATTTATAAAATCAGAGAAAATATTTGTAGGAAAAAAAAAACAACTTCTAATACTTAAACCTTCTCATTTTCGTAAATGAAAAAGATTGGAGGATTATACTAATAAAAATCATATCGTAAACACTAGAAAAATTAAAATCCAATTTGCAATGTTTATTACTTTACTGGTAAAAAAAGTTACAATATTATTTTCATAACATCTAAAAAAAGTATTTCAATAAATCAAGATTTTACTGCCATCTGGCCATTATATAGCTAACTACTCTACTAAGTAATCTAAGGTCTTTTCACTGCAGTTCAGTACAAAATTGTTAGATGGCAGCACTTCCGCCCATGTTTTTGTACCTGCCGGGCCCGGCGAACAACGGGCGTTCGCTCCTCGCCGCGCAAGCGTAGTTCAAATTCATCCGCCATATTCGTCGTGTCAGACGGAGTGCAGTGCACGGCTGTGACATGTTTATTCGTAAACTGCATCTTACTTATGATATCGAGTCCTCACTGGTGCTTGTTTTATTTAGATAACTCTTCAAATATGCGATTTGATGGAGTCTTGAATGGATACTCGCGTCGTTTGTTGAATTATAAACGTGCATCGAACTGTGCATTCGTGTGTTTATGATAACAGCACTAACAGTAATCCTCGGTCGTGTATTGTTTTTTATAAATCCCTTCAATTGCTGGTGTTAAGGCTTGGTGATATTATGCAACATAGCATAACCGTGACCTTCGCGTTTCGTGACTGTGCTAAAGGTGTCTTTTGAGGTTAAAATGCAGCTTGGATTATGAGCGACTGCGCCGAGCCATCAGGTTAGTAAGACGTCCAGTTATTTTATCGGTACTGATAGTACGGTGTTTATTTATCGTTTGTCCTATATTCTTGTTGTGACAACTTCGTATAAATCTACGTTTTGGTTTAGGAAATAACCATTTGTTATTGTAACTTTCCAAGTAATATCTAACTTAGAGCTAACTTGTTCTGACTTGAAATTCTAACCTAAGATAATTTCGAAAAGCTGTTTACGCGGGAAGTTTATACAAGATTGGAACAAACGTACATAAACTCGTTCATATATTATAACATAATGTTCACTGAACAACAAAGGTCATAAACTCATAACTTAGAATACAAAGACGTAGGTCGTTCCGTTGGCGTTAAGTCTCAAGTCTCGATCAACGTAGCCGTAGCCGCGAAGCTTGCCTTGCACCTTAGCGGATGAGGCAAGGCAAGGCGCGCGGCGCGCCACGCCACGGAGAGAATGCAACCTCGCCACAGGAATTACAAAGGGACCAAAGTGAAACAAGGACGAGGCATTGATTATCCCAATGTCTTTTTTTATGATCTGGTGTTAGACGTTTAACAATGTCGATGGAACTGGTTGATGAATTTGAAGAGTTGAATTGATTACCAACCTTTTTGGTCGTTTTGATCCTTGCAAGATGCATCAGATAAGAGGCCTCGAATCTATACTAGTATCTTTGTGTAATCAGGCCACACCGGTACAGGTATCTGGTAGGTATCCAACTTGAATGGGTGTGATTAAACCCAATATGAAGATCATAATCATTTTGTTTACGCGAGTAATTTAACTAGGTACATACTTTACGCACGTTGCTGTATAAAACAATACACCAGATGATCTACTTAGCTAAATACAATAGAAAAGTCGATTTTATTTTTTACGTCAAACATCCTGTCGGCTGTTTCGTCCATTCTCATGTTAATTTACCCCTAGCGCGTCACATGTTTGTGTTTTTTATAAACAACAGATTGTACTCTTTGTCTATGATCTACCATTCTCTATTCTTGGACAAGAAAAGAGACTGCCTCTTCGGTTATAAAAATAATAGGTACTTACATAAATTGTAAGTAATAAAAAGTTTTCCAAAGTTCAATGATATGGCCTGGAAATTAATGTAAGGGTACCGGGTACAGACTCATTAAAATAAATTGGCGAAGTATTAAATAATCCACTTATAACCCTTACACATACGAAACCGGTTTAACCGTTATTGATTAAACCGAAATGTTTCCTTTCCTAAGTACACCATACTTATCGGATTTTACACAGGACTAAAACCTGTGGTGTCCACTCTTGTTATCAAAATAGATAAAAACCACTCTAGATTGTCGGTGGGCGTTCGATGTGTAGTTAATGACGTCACTGTAATAAAACACCCAGTCCAAACCGCGTTTAAATAAGAACTGGCTATTTGCAGCATAATTTATCTAAAAGGTAATGAAACTATGTCACTATTTCGTTTTGCAGATAGTATGAAATTGTTTCCTATCTAATCTAAGACTTCATAGCGAAAGTAGATGAGATGAAGATACCTGTTGCGACCACGAACAGATTTTCAGAAATTGAAGTTGAAGTGACCAAAGTTAGCATAATCATGTTAGTAATACATTCCTAATCATGAAGATATTTTTGTTCTCGTTTCATTTCCACTGCCCCAGGTATAGTTCGATTCAAACTTAATGGCGGCTCGGAAGTTAGCTACTCGCTGCGCAGTACCCCACCCCTCACCCCCTGAAATTGTTACTGCGCAGCGACTCGTCTTATTTTCCGAGCCGCCATTAAGTTTGAATCGAACTATAGTGTACCCAATGTAGCAATAGACATTCAAAGTTCCACGGAAAAACAAACCGTTAATTTCTGATATCAATCATTCTTAAAAATTGCAGGCTTGACAAAACCAATAACACGAAGATCTAGATAACGTTGTTCGAACTAATTGCCTGAAGTCACGGCATAGTTACTAGCGAATAACCGACAAAGGTCGCGGCATACCTACAGCTTCACGATAAAGATTGCGTGCTGTATCGTCGTCGAGGCGTACTGCGTTTGCTCAACTAGCTAGATGCGTGTGCGACTTCAACACTAGAAGATAAACTGAAAATGTAGAAACCATATAAAAAAAATCTAGTGGTAATTTTGTATAAGAATTTCTTTGGTACATTTGTAATGAACATTAAATAACCTCCACGTCTTTTCAGAGAATTTTCGTGGCTCTGAAATACAAATGCAGAAGCGGCCACAAGTTGTTTTCAAAGAATCGTAGGCACTGGTAACTTACGCATTAAGTTTTGAAATTCTTTATTTCAGAAATGACTTTTCATTTCTGAAATAAAGAATTTCAAAACTTAATGCCGAAGGTAAATAAAAAAAAAAAACATCGGACCTAGTTAGTCCATTTGGCTTGTCTATATACACGACTTAGAAACTAGTGTTAGTACTTACGTCTTACTTAAACAAGCTTATTTTCAATCAGATCGAGATAAACATACCGCCTTTTATTACGGTTACATTAGACCGATACAAATTGCCCTCTTATTGAAAAGTGATTATCAAAGATTGGCAGGAAGAGGTCCTTTAAATCAGCCGCCGATAAACGTCTGCCAGTTATCGATTAATGAGCCTGCTTACTTAGTCGTCCTAAGAAGTTTACTTGTCTATTGCAGGTTGCGACAGCTACGGATGCGATTCATTAAATCGGTGCCTAGATTTCCGTTTTAACCTGTTTCACTTGAATAACTATTTAACCTGTCTGCGTTGCAATATTTAACATCAATAATATTAAAGAGCTTAGTAATGAGACGGCCGCCATACTCGCCATTTGCCAAACAAGTAAGTCCAAGTGGAAACGAGAGAGGAAAAAGCGGCTGTGATTGTCTGTCGTAAATTGCATTGAGTTTCTAATCTACAAGTAGGCAGGTACCTACACCACTTATCCAAGTGTACTGTTTCTAATTTTACTCGGACAAGCCCGATTTAAAACGAGTCAGCTGAGTTTTTATGTAAATCAAATTCTGACTTCCGTCTGTGCTTCCGTCCAAGTTCAAGTCGCATAATCCACCTGCTTCCATATTGCACTACAAACGTTCTTAGCGCAAGAAAGAACATAACTAATAAGTACTTCATATCGCTGATTAACTATTAGTCTCATTTACCCACCAGACAGATTTGTTTATTATCATCATGCAACGTCTGCTTGAGCGGTTACGAAACAAAAAGAAGCGAGCTGTCTTACAATATTAGTCGACGATGATAAATAGTCTAATGGTCTTCTTAAATCAGTTTCAATGTAACTTGAGACCGATGAACTCGGTAGTTAGCGGGTTACGTCTCCACGAACGTGAAAGGAAAGTCTCACGTGATACTCTTTTTTTACACCACCTATGGTATTATAATGAGAATAATTTCGCCAATCTTACAATTTCTTGTTCGGATCGGAACCAATTACCATGGCATCGGTCACATTAACAGACAAGTGAAAGTCCATAATTATACATAATAGCAATAAAAGAGATCCACACGATGCAATGTAGAATTTTAATTTTAAGGTTCATTTTGTGCATTGTATCTGGTATTTATAACTGTCCATCAAACGGCTGTTATTTTCATAGTAATGCAAAAACCCTGAGACCAAACGGGGTGTCGAAGTATTTACTACTAGGTTTGGCATGACGCGATGATATGTGGAACTGGTTTGATGCTCGTTAAGACGCGCCGTGGAGTCTCATGTATCTGAACAAAAACCAAGCCGGGAACAGGGCCAACTTGTTTTGGACAATACCCGGGCTGACATTTGAATGCCGATGCGTTTACCATGTGACATCACATAGCTACCCGAACATGGAGAAACGTTCAGAAATGTAGGCTGGGGAGAAAAGGCCTTAAAAGGTACCATAATATACGAGAGGTATTGTGTGGATTACACTCAAACAAATTGAACAACCTGATAGGATTCAAGTCTCTATGTTCGTTTCAGAGGAGACTGAAAGTGGGATTTCTCCATGAATTTATTTAGATTTTGGCAAAACAGATATGATCAATACTTCAGTCGAGAAATGTTTTAGATGTAATGTAATTTAAACACTCAATTTGAATAATATACTAAAATCGACCTCTTCTCAAACAAATACGGAATGTAAACCGACTTACAAAAAATGGTACAAATTGTTAAAGAGGAATTGAGAAACAAAGCACTCATTGTTCCATATTGAAGGTCGACCAGATAAAACAGACTAAAGATAAGTGAGAAACTGAACTTTACATATTGTTTGAGATGTTGCGCCGCCAAAAGAATAAGATCCGCTTGAAGATACGAGCTGAGAACGTATGAATAAAATTAATATTGGCTATTTACATTACTATAAACCTGACTAACAGCTATTGAATTGCACATTTCCCGGGCTCGTGTTTAGTGGGAGGTTGAATTTTAGCACTAGCTCCCTTTGTGAGCTTTGCACGGGGTCACCGACCCTTAATTATCCTACAGTGCGCACCGCTGCAGTGCAATGCTCCAGTAAAATTCTGAATAACAAGCCTTTATTAGTCCCTGACGGCTCCGACTTCCTTGACGATATTAGTTCAACTTTCTTTTAATATACCAAAATTAATGGCACTTTGACAAGTTTCAAAATCAGGAAAGTGTTAAAAAGAGCATTTGTTAATTAACAAAGCCTTTTAAATAAGTATAACGTAATGACGGCTGGTGGTTGTGTAACATACACCGGATAAGCCGCAAAAATGAAGCCGGTTGTAGCGATCCTCCCTATCGAGTGACTGCGTTGAATCACTTTTGCATGTCCACAAATTACGGGCTTAAAGGCCCGAACCTTGTGTACACTGTTTTTATAAAACGAACATGATAACATCAATCGAATTGATTCAGTCGATGATTCATACTCGATTCCGATGAATTGTGTTGCCTGCCTGTATGTTTTTGTTGCGAAAACTCAATTACTTTTTTGGAACCACTCGCATTATATTAGTCTGAAATATATCCCGATACAACTATGATAAGTTTATTCAATTAAGTTCTGATGGAACAACTGATATCTTTTTCCCCTTCAGCTAAAAGTGGTTTGTTAGACAATGTTGGCAGTTATTATTGCTGTCAATAAATAAAGCCTGTTCTATTATATAGGAGTAGTGGCGCTATTGTCAAGATACGGGTAAATAATGAACGTCCTGCCTGTTGCTTTTGTCCAAACAAGGAAGTGTAAATGTGGAGTAATTGGCTGGACCGGGAAATTACTAAAAGGTTTCTTAGGTTCATCGATCATTTGCGACTCGTGCTTGTTTTAACGGCTTCCTTTTTAGCAGAAGTGAAACGTGCCGATGAAAGCGTCGTATCTGCAATACCTGCGCGTTCAAGTAAGTTTGTATCATCGAGATTATCATTCCGCAATGGCCAAGTGAAGCGACCAGTTCCTTTATAAGGCTCGCTAAGTAAATGCTTTCCGTTAACTATGACACACACGCTAATATTTGGCCTTCCACATGCACCAGCCTTCGTCGAGAACTTGCTTGACGCGAGGTAAATTACTATATTTACCTGCAATTATGGTAGACGGTTTTCGGATTTATGTAGCAATTAAGCGCATAATCCCTTATGAAGCCTGGTGTATTTACAAAATGCTTTGAAAATTTCGTGTAATCAGAGACTTATTCAGGACGTGCAGCCAGATTGTGAGGTTAAATAACGGCTTAAATTACTTTGAAGTGGATTTTATGAATGACATTTTGAAAGGGGCTACGAATGCGTGGATTTAAGATCGTGAATCTTGCAAACGTATATGGATACTTAAGCTACCGCCGTCTTGTTGTTTCAAGAATAATCTTAGCTATAAAATCCTTAATTGAATTCTCGCTAAGTCTTAGCGAGAAGGCTGTTTAGAGGAAACACTAATACAGAAGCCGAGTTTGTCCATTCTGTTGTCGAGCGGCCACGTGCATGATCATGCATACTGTAAACAGATATAATTAAGGTCGTGGCGTCCATATTAATGCAGGCCCGATCAATATTCATAGCAAGCGGGCCGCGGGTCAGATGGTTAGATATCCATTGGCGCCCAGTACGCTCGGGTCAAGTAAGAATGAGTTGAGATTCGCGATAAAATCAGTTCAGAGTTTAACGCGTTAATTATTTTGTTAGCTTATTGATTTCTGACTTGAAAATAATTACAGTCATGAATAATTTGCTCTCCTTCCTTTTCCAATGATTAAGGCCTTCCAAATTAAAAAAAGTTTTTTTTTTTAATCACTTTACCTACATGGACATTTGTAAAACATCAGAACCTAAGTGCACAGTTCCAATTGGTCGTTTCGTCACAAAAGCTTTACCTGAGTGACTCGAGAGCATCTCACTGTGTGACCTTGACGCGATAACGCTGCGTCCGCGCAGCCATTACCATGGCACAGCGGTAATACCCCGCTATTACTTTAAACGTTTACGCCATACGCGCCATACGGTGTTGCATCGAAATTTTATCCAATTATACGTTGTATTTCTTCAATTTCATGGTTCGTTTGTTCATAAGTGTAAATTACAGATGAATCTTGCGTAAAATCACATTCTTAGTTTGTAACTATCAATCAATTACATTGCGAAACGAATTTCATATCTTGAATACAATTGCATTGTCATTGAAATGAAGATGTGAGTTACTAAGCAATTAGTACGTCGATATGTTCATTATTGTTCATACTTCAGATTCTGGTTCTTACAATGATTGGTTCTGTAAGATTAATTGATTTGATTTATCAGACAATGACATCTCTAGTGCTGTGTATTTTAGTACCCACTAATGTACTGTAACTTTATTGTTAGTTTCTTCACTCGCACAAAAACATGAACACAAGTTTGACTAGTTAATTCAAACTTGTGTTCATTTTAGGCGATTCTACAATTACAATCGTCTCTACCTACTTGTTCATTTAAACTTCTAGTGTAAGCAGATCATCTCCATTCCATTTCATCTATCAAGACTTATCTATCTATTATTACTGCTATTGTAGGCATCAGTCCATCAGACAACCGCGCTTCCTCCGTCCAGTCCCTGGTCTAAATTCTGCTTCCTATCCCACCGGCCACCGGATCTGCGCCATATGTGGTTAAATCTCGTCGAAAACTCCAATGAAATAGAAAGCATTCTGACGATTGGGTTTAAGAACTAGTCGTATTTGGGTATCAAGTGAAAACAAACCGTATATGGGAAGCGTTGCGTCATTGCCAAGTTATTTGGCCGATAGTTCTAGTTAAGAGTTATCGGCTTGCCTGCGTCGTTACCATACCATTGGAAATAGATAGCGTGCTAGCTGGATCTTTTCTTGAACTTCTTACTTCTTGTTAGCAAGCTGCGCTTTTTCTGAAGATTTGCTCAGATAGAGGCACACACATACCCTTTGGTGTAATGATAGCTTTTCCATTTCTTTCAAGTGATGGTTGGGGTCTAGAAATCACGAATGAATACAAGTCTGAACCTTTACCAGCCGTTATTTATTTCTATGAGAAACCCAAAAACAACAAATTCCTCACTAAGGCGCGGGCCACACAGAAGAGACGTGAGACGGGACGCAGACTTAACCTGGCACAAAACGTATAGAAAAGTCAAGACGCAGGCGCATCGCTTTTCCATCTGCATACAAATTGCCGCGTCTGCGTCCCGTCCTCGTCTCACGTCTCTTCTGTGTGGCCAGTCCCTAAGATAATCTGATTTTCGTCCATGCCCTTGTTCTGTACATTAACTGTGTATTTCTTTATGAGTTTTTTTTAATCATCTTGCCCGATTATATATTTATGGATTTCATGCTAAAGTTTATTCGCATTTTATTGTTTCACGATAACTTAGGAACACTGCTTGCAGAATGACGGTGTCTGGCTTGTTGTTATTTGTCTTTATCACTTTATTTACTTACAGTAGATACTAAATGTAATGTGCTTTAAGTATTATGTTCCTTTTTAAGAGGTCCGTGACCTGCAATCGAATTCTTAGAACTGCTAAGTAGGACAGAGCTTCAGAAGTATTAGGGTGGATTTCCACTAAAGCGAAGACGACTGGAACTGCGCGAAGATCTACTGGAATCGACCAATCACAATTATTGAAATCCTCATCGCGTCTCTCGTCTCGTCTATGATGGGACGATTCCTGCACATCTTCGCTCCTCTCTTTCCCGTTTCAGTGGAGACGCAGTAAGTAGGTTAGTTATTTTAAGAACCGCAGTAATCCATTTCGCGTGAACAGCGATAATTAACATATTTGTGCGTTTTCTTCGCACTTATTATGCTGCTTGCACGTGGAATCAGTGGAATGTTATCACATCTGCTCATATTACCTTTCAGAACTCTGAGATAAGGCATGCAGTTGTGTAATATGCGACACTGCGACCTGCGACTGAGGTTTATTTTTTTGTCGAAGAACAAAATATGTTTGTATTCACATATTTTCTCAGTGTAGGCAGAAACTGCAAAGCATGGTGTCGATGCTTCGTCGCGCGTCGCCGTGACCTCCCCACTTCCATTTATATATTCTTATGATTCGATTTGATAAGCTGTTGCACAATACACAAGAACAACAGACAAATTTGACGACACGGTTGGCGCAGTGGCTGAGCGATGGACGGCTGCGCAACGTGTCGCGGGTTCGATCCCCGCACGGAACAGATATTTGTATGATCTGCAAGTAGTTGTTCCGGGTCTGGGTGTTATTGTATGTGAGTTTCTATGTTTGTAAACGCACCCACGATACAGGAAGAAATTCTTAGTGTGGGGCAACGTTTTTTTAAAAAAAAAAAGAAAAATCAATGCATTTTGGACAAGCTGGAGAGAAACTGGTTATTATGATGCCTGCAGGCAATATTAACATGATTTGCGAACTTTGAACCTTTGAGTCTACCGACCTGAGTAACGCCAACGCACCTCGTCTTTTAATGGCTTCACGAAGGTATTCCTATACGAAAGAGGTTATGAACTACATACTTGCAAACTTCTCTGCATGATCTGCATCAGCAATCCTCGACTTCCAAAAAGGTCATCACACTCATCACTCATCATTTACACAGTTCTTCTTGTAGGTCTAGTATGTTCTAGGTATGATAATAACTGTGACTATTTACCACCTACATAGTATTATTTTAATATAGGTACATGAAACGGGATAATTCCAACATAAACATCTCGTTGTTTATAATAACAACACTGCGGTTAGGTATTATGTAGACGCGCTCTATACAAATGACGTTAAATTGCAGAGATTCTGATTGTTCTTCTTGATAGAATGAGTATAGTTTTTGCTAGCCCTAGCCCGTTAGCGGATGAACAGATTTGATTCACTTTGTTTACAATCAAGATGTAATTTTAGAAGGATTACGTGGGACTTACCTCAGATTTGAAACTGCAGATATTTTGTAAACTCACGTTCGTGCAGTTTACGGCTATATACACCACAATGGTTTAATTAGAACGTATTGTTACGAATCTAAACAGTACAACGCATCAATTAACAAAACATAACTTTCGGCCATCAATCACATATCGGAGACATCCATTTGCTAAAGTAGGCCAACTATCTCGGAGACTCGGATTCGATACCAATCTTGTCACACATTATTCTTTGTCAACACTAAAAGCTCAATTAAGATCTCGTCACGAGTAGTAACGGTATCTTAAGGCAACCAGCCGTTTGTTTACAACAAAGTAAAACGCTAATAGCTTCCTTAATGACTTTTTGCAAACGGTTTCAGTATAGCATTGATGAAATCTATGGTCATGAGGAAATAGTTTTTGCTGTCATTTGAAGATTATTGGTCATTAGTTTATCTCCCTATTTCAAAACATTTTGGAGAAGAGGCGTTATACAAACTCCCGTTGATTAATAGCCATGAATCTAAAATTTTATAGAAAATATTTTCAATAAAATGTTGAAAGCAATTACTGGCCTATTCTATGAGCACCTTCATATACTTTGTTGCCGCGCACGGCGTGAATTGGCCTTCTGTAAGATACCAGTCAATACGATTTAGAGTTGGACCTCAATAGATCAGATAGTGGCCATTGTGAGGCCGTAACAGCTTTTTATAGAGTTCGATGACTCCTCGTTCTATCAAATCGTAATAATTTATCCCTAAAACCTATTCATGAATGTATGTCAGATAGAAAATCTAAATTGATTTATTATTATCCAATTCTATTGAGCGTTACAGAAACCTTTAATAAGGAGAACACGTTTATGAATTAATCCTTTACTATTAAATGAGCAATATTCATTTATATTATATTCATTGATATGCTAAAAAACATGATTATATTACATAAATATTTAATATCTATTTGTATATTATTTGTAATCACGTTCTCGAAAACGGCTCTAACGATTTCGATGAAAGTTGCAATACATTGGTTTACGGGGGCAAAAAATCTATCAAGCTAAATATCATATCTGGGAAAATTCGTTTACTATATTTTCTAACTCTTACTAAATTATATCTGTTGTTGATGTTGTTCGATTCGGTACTGATCAAATAAAAAGAATGTATTAATGTTGTTCATGGAGTTTAATACCAAGTTGGTTCAGCAATAAATGTTACAAGTTACAATACTGAATACGTGAATCATTGAATTATCGGTATTTCATTGTGATGTCGAAACATGATATATGTATAATTGTAATGTAAGAAGATGTATGGAAATCTTAAAAATACTTGTCATTTGTTTTGTGAATACTATAGTAATGTGTTGGTCAGAAACTTTCGCTTTCGTATCCATTGCCGGAGCACGGCTGGGTGACACCGCCGTAACACCCACGCCTATGCGTTGTCCCGTGTTGGCTATCGCCTACAGAACCCAAGAGCTTTATGTTAGATGGACAAACTGACACTGACCACAGACAATTTCAAGGTAATAGAATTCGGAATTCAAATGCAACGAAATATATTTCAGCATCATTGCTCTTGCTGTCTCGTTTACTAGTGCTAAGCTTTGAAGAGAAAGGTCTGTTTTGATATGTGCTGACTTAAGTATGCAGAATGAAATCAGATTATTTATTAATTAAAATATCGATTTAAGGCAGTGTTGACACATGTCTAATTAACGACATGTCTGGATTTATGTCGCATAGGTGGTCAAGTCACTCTCCATCTACAGCAGAGATTACCTTCAAAGAATTATAGTCTTTCCGTCTATGATATAAAGCTCATAAATGCACATCATAGTCATAAAGGAAAATAATATCTACTTATCCAACATAAAGTAGGTTAGCATACCTATGATGTGGTTGGATCGATTTCAAGGCTTCGCGGTTTGTACAACATTACCTACGCTTTCGGGGCATATTAAAAGACAATTTGGTTCTCGTACTTACTTAAAGAGGCTGAAGCCTGTCCGAGATGTAAAATATGGTTATAATCTTATTTAAGTTTATGTAAGATGCAGTCTTAAATCATGCCTGTAAACTTGTTGGTTTCAAAGTAAAAATAACTAAACTGTCTCAAGCTTTAATTCTGTCAGCAAAAGTAATTTACAGTATCGCCGTCACTGGAAAATTACTAAATTGAAATAAATAAATTAATCGCTCAGTCAATCGGAGCAGCGAGGTTAAGCCTGAGCGCAATCAAGAGAGACGTTGAATTGAAAGTCTTGTTTAAAACTGATGGTTTTCACGATTCCTGAGCGCAGATTGCTTTAATGTTAATTAAAACAGCTATGTTAATTATAAGGTCTGTCTGTACGGTAGCCAGAGAGAGTTCCGTGGAAACAACACGCCACCTTGTTCTAAGAATTAGCGGAATCGATTTACTTTGAGTGTTACAATTCGCAAGGTTCTCGGAACTCGTAATACAGAAACAACTGGATCTTTTCAATTTCTTGCTACAAAACAAAAACTGTAGAATGGATTTTGATGATGCCTAGTCTAAAATAGCTTAAAAGCTCGGATTACTTCGTAATGACGAACTTTTATTGAAAGAATTAAGCGATACTGTTTGACGTAAAAAATGCGTGTCAAATTCTTAGGAACTGCTTTTGTATTCTTTATAACTTTATGTAATGTTTCAAGTACAATTTTCTTAAAATGGCTTCATCATTGATAGCGGCGACCAATTTACGAGAAATTTTGGTCGGCTCATGTTTATTAAGGTGCACTACGAAAAAGGAGGCCGAAAAACCCAAGGGCCTTCATCTGTTTCGAGATTCGATCAGTACATTTCATGGGAACGTTCGAAGCCTATTTTTTGCCTCAATAAATACCAAAAACAAGTCAAGGAAAAGAAAATCGAGACAGCAACAATTTAGCCTTGAAATAGAACAGATCGTGTCAAACATTGTTTGATACAAATAAAAGTGAGTTCAGAAAGTTGGTGTAATCGCTCGCCTAGTCGTTTTAGAGCTTTGATGTGGACGTTTATAGGATTGTAAAATGGCGAAACGTTTTTATTCACGGGTGGACGTACTCCGTTTTCTGTTTCTAGCCGTGCACTCGTTTCATTGTGGCCAGTGTATAGCAACTATTGCTTCACAAGCCTGTACTATTGCGAATGGAACGTAAATCGTTGGCGTCACCGGGAATAGTTTATTTGATCGGGCAGGTTTAAGGTTCGACTCCCGCGCAGGGTGGTCTTACAAACTCACAATGTTGACAATTCAACGCTTCATCGAATATTTAATTTATCTTTTACGTTCGTGATGCATTGTGTCACAAGAATCATGTTACTGCATTTGTTAATGCGGCGTAATGAGACGCTTGTATTGCATGGACGAGTCGTTAGTCATCAGTTATGAATGATCGTGTCATCGGTATTACGATTTGCGAGATGTTAAAGTGTCGTTTGAATGGTTCACTCGACAATGTTCTCAATATACACTTGTTGCCGTCCGCGTCGAGAGAGGCCTCGACAGCAGTTCATACGCGTATTTTTGTTTGTGCTCATAATCACACTTGTGTGAATTAGCGCTAATAGAATAACTGTTGTTATTTACGTTACGCACTCGTTCACGCGCGATTTCTTGTGTAAATATTTCACTATTATCTTGTATTCTTTATTCTATTTGCGATGTTCTGTTTAGTGTTCTAGTAACATTTTAAAAATGGTTTAAAATAAACAGCGACGTCACTTTCCCACATTGTACATGAAATTTACGATAACTGAAGAAGCAGACGGAATCTTTTTAACGATTCTGAATGCTAACTTACTTATTTATTTAGGATTTCTGTTTCGGGCATCGGTTCCAAGCGGAGCAGAATTAATTTCAACTAATGTTAAGGAGGAATAACTGTGCAAAAATGGCGTGCTGTTTCTTATTAACTTTTTTCGAACATGTGGTCGCCCACGTTGAATTTTTTCGTAACAAAATAACGAGTCCAGTTTTCCAGAATTTATTAGGTAAACCCAACAATGAATTTACAATAATATAAATTTTACATTCCGCATTACTTTTTAGGAACATTACTCACTGAGAAAATAAATTTAGTTGCATTGTCTATACTTCTTAAGATATCTTTTGGCTGCTGTGCAGTGAAGATAAATGTTATTTACTCTAAAGATTGAAATTGAGTTATGAGTAATGTTATAATGTATGAGCAGAATCAATTTTACATTTTTGACTACTATACAATGCACCTAACATTTTTAGAAACTGGCGTATTTTTTTCTAGCTAACATGAAATTTGTTAGCACATTTCGTGCCTACATGTCAAGTTATGAATTATTACAACTTTCCGTTAAAATAACTGAGTGCTGCAAAACGTTATGTCAGAATACGAGTTGTGGGCGTGTACGAAACCGTAATCATTGTTATCTTATGTCTACTCAACTACGGGGCTTTAATGAAGCTGTATTGTTTTTCCTGATTCTAGCTGTCTGTCTGTCTAGTATAGCAATCTGGTCCTGGCATATTTGGTAGTATTTTATCCCAATCCTACCAACGTTGAAAAAATTGGGTGAGAAATTTTTGACTTTTCTAATTAGTTACTTTGTACTGTATTGATATTGAGCGGTACAATACAAAGTACTTAACAGATTACAAAAATTGTTGAATGACATTATGATGTAACTTATCAAAAGCTTTAGTCGAATTCAAGATGGCAATAACATAGCCAGCGTTATTGAAAAAGTAACTTTATCTAAATTTTTAAAAGGTTTATAATCGAACAACAAACATATGTCTTAAAGCTTAACCCTAAAGGGGAAAAGACAAACAACTGTCTTACAGAGGCACAATAAGGGTGTGGTCGGTGTCACCGTTGTCAACTCTCCTTATATGGAGAGAAATGGAAGTTAACACACATTGCACACCTACTGACCGATGACTGTGACCTTTACCTTTGAACATAGAGCTGTTATTTTATTATTCTGTCTTCCTTTCCATGAGGTATTGGAATAAAGGTTTGTTAAGTTTACGTTGGCTGGGGTTTTAGGGTGCTTTACCACCAGAGATGTGCTACGCTACGTTGCTATGGATGCGTTTGATATCCACCAATCATATTCATTGGTCCCATATTGGTCTACATAGCCAATTAATATAATTGGTGGATGTAACCTAACCTAACTTAAGGGTGCCTCCCTTAGGTTTGAGACAGTTTGAAGTAAGGGTCAAATTCAAGTAAAAATTGGAATAGTCAAATTCAAGTTCAAATTGGAATAGTCAAATTCAAGTTCAAATTGGGGAATGGCTTTAGATGAATTTGAATTGAAAGGATTCGAGACTGTCTGGAGAGTCTAAAGAACTGTTGCTTTTTTAATCCTATATATCTGCTTTGACATATCTATCGGTGATGTGATGACCAGTGGTACATATCATTGGTCATTACATCACATGTATTGTAAACAGAATCAAATATCTGAATATGAGACCAACCTCATTCAATTCGATTTTCATACAATATCGTCTCATCGTAACCATCTTTATTTAACTTGGATCCTTATGTCACGTCTTGTCCCCTTATACGGACGGACAAGGTTCAGTTTTTATCATATTGTTTACAATAAACTTATGATGAGTGTTAAAAACGCATAACAGCCCAGATAAATGTATTGGCTGCCATATGCTGTGCGTGTATATTATATTCAACCGTTTTTATTTTGAAATTGAAACGGATATCGGTTTTTTTGGGGATCTAGACGGGCAATAGTCGTTACCGCAACGATTGTTGTGTTGTTTGTTTGTTGTTGTTGGCCCGTTTGCACCACAGATCACTAAACGCATTTAAAACACTGTTTTGTTTCTGTAAATCGTTCGAAGTTGAAAGAGACATATATTTAGTGACTTGCTGTTGCTGAGGTTTCGCCCGCGTTTGGAGATTGGATATAATACCACGGGAACGCACTGAATATTAACGCGATAAAAAACCTATGTCCTAACTCAAGCCATGGTCTATCCGTGTGCTAAATTTCATCCAAAACAGTTCAGCCATTAAGGCGTGAAAAGGCAACAGACAGACCGATAGACAGAGTTACTTTCGCATATATAATATTAGTATGGATAGTATAGATTTGTGATTTAAGCATACCTAAGGGACCCTCTCTTAGTCAATTTGCTTTCCTGTTTTTTTTATAACCAAGACTTAAGTGTTTCTAAAATGAACATGACATAATTGCCATTGTAATAAAACATTGCTATCTGCACGCGTAGCTTGATCACTGTAAAAACGGGTTTTGTCGACGGAAGAATAGACAAAATGACAGATTGTGATTGTTTATCTGTCATTTTGTCTATTCTCCCGTTGGATATAAGGCGGTCATGCTACGCATGCTGCTCGAGTACCAACAAATTGTTAATTTAATAACCCACAATTATCTTAATAGTACCAGAAGTGATTGTAGAGCAGATTATATTAAATGTGATCCGACAAATAACCACGTTATGATTCTGCTACCGTAAGGTCGATACCACGATAGTAATCCTAACTTATTATTATGTTCAGATATGATACGTTACAAGTCTTACAAGTGTCAGACTACGCAACCTTGTCAGGCTGTCAGAATTAGAATTATAAAACACCTTATCTGTGTTATTGACGGCTAAATGGCAGGTACGTGAGTGTAATACATAATTACACATTTAGTTTTGCAGTAAAGACGAAGAAAAATAATAATAATTTGTTTGGAAGTTTAAGGCTCTTACATACTGGCGTGCGACGCGACATTATAACCGACTTCTTCAAAAAGGAGGAGGTTCTCAATTCGTCTGTATGTTTTTGTAAACATAAAAAAGTGAAAAATAACTTTAATTTCGGAAGTCGGTAGCAAAAAACGAAAATTAAAAAAGCAAAGACACCGACTTCCGAAATTAAAGGAATTTTTGACTTTTTTTGTGTTTTTTTTGGAAGTCGGTTGTTTTTTTTTTGTAAAAAGTTTTTATTACCAAACAATTTCTGAGATAACTACGCGGCGAACAATGCGGTGGCGCCGCGTTTCGCGACAAGTCGCGCCAGTATGTGAGAGCCTTTAAAACTTCCCGCTCTGAACGAATTCAAAATCGCGCAATTTATCTACAGTTTCGATGTTTTCAACCGATAAGGGTTATAATGTATGTATGATACAATCAGCCTCTATGAGAATAATTATTTATTTTTCTATGTTACGAGCCGGTATCGGTAAGACGCCCATCTGAATTTTCGACTGAGCTGTGTTTCCACAGAAACTGCTTTAGAATGACGTACCTATAGGAATTTTAACCGCCCTTGTGGTCTGGTGGTTTGACCACCTGCCTCAGATCCAGAGGTCCCGGGTTCGATTCTCAGTGGGGATAACATTTTCCGCTCGGTTTGGTTGGTGGGCTTGTTCTAAGTCCGCCTGGCTAGCTACCACCATCTTATCTAAGTCTGTCGCCATAACAACAATGATAACAGCAGTGTTTTTTCGGCAGTTCGAGGTAAGATAGCCAGTTCCTCTCTGTTTGAGGATTCCGGGTGAAGTTCGCTTCCACCTTCAGCTTGATCATCACTTACCATCAGGTGAGATGCAGGCAGCTTCCCCGCAGATGTTAAATTGAAGGCTTTGGACCTCTCGCAAGGATAACTGCGATCCCAGTAACTCATTTGCCAAATGTAGTGAGGGATACAGCAAAAAACTTACGGCTGATATATGTTTTCCTTGTACACACGGCTACACAAAAAGCTATACATTTCCAGTATAAGCTGACCCCCAATTTTACGGAAATCCTATACAATGGGAGATCAGCATAAACTGGAAATATAAGCTTGATGTATAGCCGTGTGTACCACATGATTGCAGGCCGATATTGTGGTAATTAGATAATTCAATAATAGCATTGTTATTCAATCCATACCACGCAACATCTTCAACTGCTTAAATTACCTCTTATAACTCTGAATCATCAATATCAGTAGCAATTAATTTATTTAAAAAAAACATAAAATATGCAGATATGATCACGAATTCATTAGGTTACTAAAATTAATGGATGCCGCAGAGGTGATGTGATCATAAGTTTTGATAAACTTTAGAAATATTTATGATCTCATATTGAGTGGTTCTATCATGCAGTTAATTAGAGGAATGAGTATTTTCTCACTTTTAATGTAAATTATTTAGATTTAACGATAAATGGAGTTAATATACAATCCTCCTCAGAAAGTTAAGAGTTATTTTATTAATTAATGCTTAGAAGTATCTTCTTAATTAAGTATAGAAGAAGGAAAGTAATTAATTACGTGTTTTTACGGATTAAAAATTATTAAGTACTAGCTGTGCCCCGCGGTTTCACCCGCGTAGATGTCGACCCCGTGGGAATATAGGGATAAAACGTATCCTATGTCCTACTCCAGGTCATGTCTACCCGTGTTCCCTACTTTAGAGAGGAGAGGATAAGCCTCTCCTCTCTAAAGTAGGGGAAGTAGGGGGCGCGGGCGTCGAACGGTTCGCGTATTGCATTTTTATATCGTGATATCTTCGAATTAAATGTCTTGATGTTAAAACTATTTATTTGAATAAGAATTAATATTATGTCGATAGATCTCCTTCGCAAATATTGCATTAACTTCGAAAAAAGTTGATTACCATAAAAAAGGCTATAGTGAGTCAATCTTTTTAGAACTTTTAAAGAGGAACAATTCCAACATACATGATATTTGCGTAACTTAAACCGTTAACGCAGCGCACGCAACGGAAGCTCTCAAAAAGGAATAATTTTTCCCGTTTTTGCAACATTTTTCATTTATGCTCCGCTCCTATTGGTCATAGCGTGATGTTATATAGCCTATAGCCTTCCTCGATAAAGGGAGTATCCAACACAAAAAGAATTGTTCAATTCCAACCAGTAGTTCCTGAGATTAGCGCGTTCAAACAAACAAACAAACTCTTAAGCTTTATAATATTATATTAAGTATAGATTAAGGAGTGATTTAATTCAGATTCAAATCGATATGTATTGGATCAAACCTAAAATAATTCCCGTTTCGCTCTCTTAAAAATATTATTGAACACTCTAATATAATGAATCATCTCTATTTGTAAACCAAAAATAATAATTATTTTGGGGTCCCAATAGCCAAATTACTGCGAGAAAGGGCAAGAAAGTAAAATAGAGGCTCGTTTATTAAAAAACAGTGCAACATTAGAAGTTCCATAAGTTATTAGAGGGTCAGTTAAATATTTGACATTGAAATTTCGGGCATCTCAACGCCAGTGAGCAACATCGTAAGGAAACCGGCATGCCGGACAGATTATGTCTCGACGGCATATTGTGAAGCCAAGTCAGAGGCCTATGGACGGCATAAAAACTGACACCAGAGGGCAGACAAGTGACAATCGGTTCCAAAGCGTTTCGTATTACTACAACGAATTTCAACAAGATAGACATAAGCTTTTCGATAGCTTATATGTCAGTCCTTTATATTTTTGCCTTTTCCATCATCGTTATCGCTGATAGAATGTCACTTTGTCTAGGGCCTAAGAATGAAAGAAGATCGCCAGTCCATCGAATCAACCAATATCAAAAGTTTTACAAAACCGGATTCCTATAAATCTATGTTGTATTGATTAGTCTAATCAATACAAAATAGATTTATAGCCATTCTTTCTATCTACAAACAGCAGTACCAGTTTGCGTGGGTTGCAAAATTTCGGCAGAATTTGATAGTTTCCATTCAAGCTGGTTCGCAATTTATCCCCGGATTTCTTAACTCTTGTGTTGCCCGTAAGGTTAGGAACTTAGGATTAATTATCACCGTTAGGAAACTTACCAATTAATGTGCTATTGTTAACTGATGAATCATAACAAAGAGGATTAAGATTGTGGGTACCTATCTATTACATCACACTGGCTAAACCGATAGCCTCTAGTCTAGACGCCCCAACCCTCGCGCCCCCGCGGTGACGTATACTACTTGTTTCGCGACGCACCTCACGTCACGAACTAGCTGGGAACGTACCGTGTAGGGAAAATATTGCAAGAAAAGGAGGAAAATCTCATCTAACCTAATAATAAAAAGATTGGTAAACCGAAAGCATCAATTCTTTTACTGATAGAAACCTTCACAAGCAAAAATGTTGCGACCAGTAGCTAATATCTTATTGATGAGCTCAAAGACACTAAACAAACATAACCTCATATTTCTAAACCAACAATCAGATGCGAACTAAAACCTGTATGGTAATGTTGAACAGGCGTCTGCGCAGGCGCCACTAGTCGATTGTACTATCGTATCGGTGTCTAAATCAATTCACGGTTCAATCGATTCGTGCATGATCGGAGAACCGAGTCATTGAGGGTAGGTGCTTGAGCAATCGCTTAAGAAACAATAGACACGACAGTACATCGAAAAGGTTGTTTTGCTGTACAGTTAGCGACAAAAATATGGGGACGTATAGACCGTTCAAAATGATCACTATGATCACAAGGGGTGTTTCAGAATGAGCACAGTACGAGACCACTCACCACCATCAGCATCATCATTTCAATTGAGAGACGACCACTGCTGAACATAAAGCCTCCAAGGATCGCCACTCACCACATCAACCGGCCCTGTACCTACTTCTCACATCCAGCTGTTATTCTAACAATAACTTTATCCAATCGAGGATATCATCATCAGGCGAAAGATGTCCACTGCTGGACAAAGGCTTCCAAGCATCGCCTCTTCGACGGGGTCTGTGCTTGTGACTGAGGTTATACATCGTTCAATGTTCTTGGTCTGTTAATGTTCCGACCATTATGAACGGTCTATTCCTCCCTATATTTTTGCCTCTAACTGTACCTGAGTAGTTATATGTATAATCCTTCTCCAAACACGAACTCTTAACGTTCATTTTGACATTTACTTTATAACAGCTACCTGTATTGTAACGTTTTCTTCATAGGTTACCACGGTTTAATGCCATGACAAATTAAGCTGTTCTGGAAACCTTTATAATGTTAATCAATAAATCTTACGGCAGATTTTGCATTGCTTCATTTTGAGAGAAAATAAATTGATTGTAATATAACTTACTGACATGCTCTAGATTTCTGTGTAAGTGGCACCGGTGACAGAATTTGATTGTGTAGGTATCGGTTGTCGTATGCGCATGTAATGCGGAGGAATGTTGTGAGGAAAGTTTTGGGTATTAATGTGCATAGATATAAGAGTAGGGGAAACCCTACGATAGATGGACTGTTTGAAGATGATATGGCTAGAAAGGGAGCGACTCTTTTCATTTTTTGTGACTTCTTCCGCTCTGGGCGAAGCGGGAGGGCGTGTCAGACTTTTACTGACTAAGTTCGTTGTTCGTTCCCACCCGAGTTCCTTCAGTTGCCTATTGCCAAGGTTCCGGTATCCCTTTCGGGCTTTCCCGCAACCCTGGCAGGCATCGGTCCTAACGGACCTCGTCAAGTGTGCTGACATCTCTTACAGGCGCGCGTGGAACACGACGCGCCTTCGAACCGGGCCTGGTCCTTATCGGACGGCGAGCTACCCATTGCTCGCCGTCCGCAAGCCCGCGGCTACGGTTGCCGGGAATTCACCTGGGATTCCCGACAAGGGAGTGACTCCTAAGATGACTAAACGAGAAGTTTGGACAAGAGATGCTGCACCGACCCTAAATAAGAAACAGTTAAGAGAATGATGAATGATGATGCTCAAGAGTTCTAGATGTTTCAGTAAATTTGAAATTATAAGGTAAACTTTAATTAAACCACAACGCTGTACATTTCAATTCAGTATTATTTACATCTACCCACCTGTTACATTTCTGCACTGGTGTACAGCTTTTAGTAGACAATAAACAGGCACTGTATTGCGAGTATTGCGACATCTCGATTAGCAGAATGCATTTATCAATCTGCCTAGCCTTTTCCCCAATACGTTGGGGTCGGTTTCCAGTCTAACCAGATGCAGCTGAATACCAGTATTTTACATGGAGCGACTGCCTATCTGACCTCCAAAACCCAGTAATTGGGTAATACGATACCACTTGGTAAGACTGGTTGTCAGACTTTCGGGCTTCTGACGACCCGTAACGACTGTCTAAGATTCACGAATGACAGCCGGGACCAACGGCTTAACGTGCTTTCCGAGGTACGAAGTAGTCTCGATATGTAAAGGTGTCACCCTATCACAGACCAACCCCGTCAAGCGTACCTTAGCCTGCTGGATCGACCGGTGCGGCTGTTATTATTTAACCACGACCTCCTCCAATACTTAGCATTGATATTTAATTAATTCACATGCAAAACTTGTCTTCTCAAAGGGCCTATATCGCGGCTTATTTTGTCATTTAACAGCGTGGGCACAATAATAATAAGCAGTTTTAAATGATAATGATTATAAAGCACCTTTTGGGTCCAGACCATTTTTGGTAAATAACGTTTCTTCACTTATCATTATTTTAATAAAATTCACAGATATCCGATTACATTAACACTTATTATCGACTTTAAATCGCTTATCGATTATTATCGAGAAGAATAGCTGACTTCTGAGTACTGGAGTTTACATCACTTTTATTTTTATTTTGTCGGCCAAGGATTAAAATAACCGATTCATATCCTTTATTATTGTATTGCTTTTTTATTTGACAGGTGAATTAATTAGGGTCATTACGGTTATGAGTATCAATTATTAAAACTTGTGACTTGGAAACAAACGAAGGCGAAGTTTGCAAGATGCTAAAACGGCGTTATACACCAGACCAAATAAACAACTAATTGCACTGCGAACAATACAGTGAAGAATGCCAAACTACACCTCCGCTCTGTGCATACACGCTCATATGCACACATTTACAATCAAACTACACCTCACTAGTGCACACATGTTTACGAAACCGGCCTCACGTCACTGTTGACAGCGCTCTATATTGGTTTTTTATTTGATCTGAGCGTTATACCTAATTATTGTATATCGTCTGCATAGCAACGTTTTTGTCACAAAACTTTCCACTTTAACCAGTTCTGGATTTGCCACTCAATGGATTAACTGTTTGTCGATTACAAGAAATCTACTCCTGGCATTATTTTTTAAACTCTCATTCGTTATCTGTGACCCAGTAAGATAGGCTCGTCTCGCAAACAGTTTATCTCGCATATTAGTCTATTATGTGATCTCGTTCGTACAAGTTATGTCTCCAAGAGAAGATACACTCTAAAAACTCGAAAGATATCTGAACAAAAAACTTGGTGATAAGATTCTTTATCGTATTTGTTTTGTGCATCAATCGAATCATAGAAAACAGATATAGTAACATAACATAACATCACGCCTGTAATCCAAGATGTACCTATAGTAAACCCACATTTCGCGATTTATGTTTCAAGTCCCATGTAATAGGGGGGCGAACGGAGTTCCATCAATCGGGCTTAAATCTCGGGGTGCTACTGAGAAATTCCAGATGGAAAAATCCAACAACACTTTGCCCAACCCGGGAATCAACATCAAAAGTCATTTATTCAAACTAGGCTGCATGAGAATCAGCACTGTTCGAAAGTCAAAGGCAGTTAAAACAGTGATAATGTTGTGAAATAAACATCAATCACAAACTCATAACAGACGGTAAGATGCACTTTTAATAATGAAGGAAGAATCTTTCTATTCAAGGTCTTAATACAATTCAACAATCCTTTCTCTTTCGTTGATTCTAATGATCACTAAATCCATAAACAATTCGATAGCTCTACATCTTGATCTTGCATACAAATCGCAATTTGCACCTTGAATTCCTAGAATTGAATACAGGTTACTGCCAAAAGACTTAAGCCGTAATTAATAGTTTGATTGACGGGTCAGATATGAGCCAAAATTAATAATTCAGTCAGTTCTATACGTACGTCATTAGCTACTTTCGTAGTTATTTCGTAGGTAATGAAAGTTATCTCTCCTTCTAAGGTCTTTTCACCAAGATAATATTTTTAATGATCTCCAGAACACAACGAATTGCTTCTGCATCAAGCAACATTCACTCTTCATCAAAAAAGACAATCACGCGCTAGAGTCCTCCTAGTCTGTCTCCTAGAGTCTACATAACATACGTACCTATTCCGCCGAAGACCTCGTCTGACCTTTCAATGAATGTGAGTAAGAATCAAAGATTTATGGGCAGGAATACTAGACAAATGTACCACGTGGTATAAAGTTGTAACTCGTGGACGAGATCGGTCCAGCAACGCGAGCGGGAAGCGCGTCTATTTTGAATTGTTTACTGCCGTCGCCATTCATGGCTAATAAAGACGTGCGCCGGCGCACCCATTGTGACCGCAACATGGCCGCCAGTTTGAGGGAGGAATGCCCTCTTAGCTCTCCAGGAAAGTGCTTGTATAAAGTAATGACTTGCAAGTGAGAGCAATTTTGGTGCAATAAACCCACACAAATGTGCAGTTCTCAAAATTTTTAAGGAACCGCAGAAAACCTTGTTAGAACAGCAAAATTATGAGTGAAGAGTAGAATCATTAGTGAGAACAAATTCCGAGAAATGGTATTTCAAAGAAATGAAACAGTTTTTATAGTAACGTTCAGGACAGCGACACGACATACCCTAATTGACAAGTTGACAGCTGTCTTTAAACCACTGTTTTTTACCAAACGCGTCAAAAGAAATTCAGAATTCCGAGAACCCAAGGACTACGAGTAGATCTACCTAATATTACATTTGATAACTCAATATTTGTTGAACTGATACTTACTCAGAAATATCTTATCGATAACGCTTTCCAAATCCCTGAATTCGTAGAATTCTTTTTATATTGTGTGTAATCTTATTTTTACAACTCGCCCAAATCTTCAAAATGTAAAAAGTATTTCCGATACCGGGAATCGAACCCGAGCCTCCTGGGTGAGAGCCAGGTATCCTAGCCACTAGACCATATCGGATACTGTATTATAATTTGAAATACTGATTCAGCACCTACATATTCGCAGGTTAATAATACCGGTAATATACCTACAGTGTTTATTAGGACCACTAAACAAATATATGACAGCCAACATTTTTGGGTAAGAAGTGGCAGCGAACTGTACTCCGGTCAGATAGATTTTGAAAAAAAAAAAAATGGACCAATTAAGAATATTGTGCTGATTTATGATTCATCGTATCAAACGCTTGAGATAAATCCAAATCTCGAAATTCATAAACATGATCCGTACAATATCAATGCACTTCTACATACAATGATAGCAATCAGCAAAACGCTATCGCGTTACAAGAGCCTAGTTCCAGCCATTAAAAGGGTCGGTTGTTCTAATCAAAGGCATCCTCATCTAAATGACACAATTGGACTGACCCAAATATCGTTCCCTAAATGGTGCGGTTTGTAGAAATGCTACAATTTTGCATGAGATCATCAAGGAAGCGGTCAGCACACGCCACTGCTCAATTGTCGCCGGTAAATGTATCCGTTGGTGACTGGCTCACTTCAGGTTTATTTATAGGTTTGTGTTGCCTACTGCATGTGTTTCCAATCATTTCTTAAGGTATTGAGGAGCTTTACAATACGATCAGATCGTTCCAAACTGCACTATTAGCCGTTTGTCTAGTATATCAAGAGCAAGATGCCCTTTATAAAAGCTTTCGTGAAGAATTTAAGTTTTCGTGCTAGAAGTTGTATGGATGGGATAAACATTAGGGATGGTAGGTCAGATTGAAGCTACTTCATACAAGCTACTGACCAATCCAATTAATACAGACCCGTCGTCTAATGAGAATAAAACCCGATTCGATTATACAACACAGTACCTACTTGAAAAAGATAAGAAGATTTAGAATAGGTAATGTTGAAAGAGCAATCGTTCATTGTAGATAGTTTACATAGGTGTTTCAGTTTAGAATAATAAAAGGGCTGTAAAGAGAAGAGCCCTGAATAAATACTAAGAATTCCACCGTATGATGTGGGCAGCATTTACGTGGTTCGTAAGTGAGAAGGATTGATATACGATTGACGCAAAACATGCTTTTGTGATATATTCAGAAAGAATGGTCAGTGGTGTTAAAAACCATTTAAATAAATTGGACTCCAAGGGGCCACATGAGATTACACATTCAACCATATTTAATTCAGAAGATGCTAAAGTTTTATTTTTGCAATACCTAAAGGTAAGTTTCAAGCGTGTTTTATTAAATAACATAGACTCAGGTTTACCGAATAATGTTCCTACGGACATATTGTTTATATTACCTTACAAATATACTACTACATAAACATTAAACAAACTATTGCTTAGGTAACTACGTATTATTGGAAATGTATGCGTTTGTTTATTTGTTTCTGTTTCTTTTTCTGGAAATACATTTGGAACGTTTATTTTCACGTACATGAAATTCAAGATGAAGGCTACATCGTACCTCTACTAGGTATGTCTTCAAAGAATACCGTGTAGGTGTAGAATACACACCTTTTGTTAATTTTCTGTGTTAAGGTTTAAGTGAAAGAAGTTGAGCGTTTTGACCAGGCCAAGATACTTTTAAACTCTTTAAAACATAATTTTCAAGATTCCACATATTAGAAAAATCGAGTTTATTTCTTTGCCAATATGAAATGAGTATTAGGTTATGATAATGATGCACAGTTAGCAACAAAATCAGAATCGCGTTACACTGACTAGTCGTATCGTAAAATCTATTCCAAAATTGCAACTAAATAGCCTGAAACAAGCACTTATGCAAAACTTCACATTATCCGACAAGATGAAGAGCTTCAGTTTACTTCGAAACGTAACGTTTACGTCAAAGAAACGTTGCTAACGATACTTTACGATCAATAATAAAGTCCACAATGAAAACCGCGTCAGCGTCGACAGCTGTTTGAGACTGAACTAAACCCGTAAATACTGATGTATACTGCGTAATGAATATTCTAGAATACAAATAGGCTGGGGCGTCATTTCTGTCTGACTTGCCGCCGTTACGGTGAAAGATGGCTTGTTGGCATTCTTTGGATTGCTGTCAAGCGTATGGATGTATCGTGGAATTTAGAGTCTAATTTGATGGGTAATTGTTGTGTATTTTTGGAATTTTCTAATTGTAGGATTTAATCTTTGGGGCGCCTACAAAAATACCCTTTCGTTGTGTAATCGGCTTATCATTCAAGTAATCGTTTTTGTAGATTGGTTGTAATCTAATACTTGACATTAAAGAATATCAGTATGAGTACTTTTTCCACTACCAAACACAGATTTACTTGTCTCTCACACCTACAGGTAGTTTTGGCTTTGCTTCAGTTATGTTTATTCAATTTGCTCATTGTTTTAATTTTAGCTGTCATTTGTCAAGAAACTTGGAATGATTTGCTAGTAGTGCCAAACGCCACGTCTTTTGTATTCTGCTTGCAGGTGATTCATCAGTGCTCGTCACATCTTAGTTCGAGAATCTTCAATCACAGCAGCAAAAACGTTTAAGATGGTCGATTAATAACCAGGGTACGATATACTAGTAAACGTAAGACGTTCGCACGTCATGCAAGCAATGCATGAATTTTAACGTCAAACAAGAAACCGTTCATACTGCTTAATTTAAATCTTGCTCACGTGTCTAACGTAATATCGTGATATATGAGCTATCGCGCTGGACACCTGTCCAGGTGGGCGGCATGGCCAGGGTCGGCGGAAAATTCTTTGAGTTACAAGTATCTTGCGAAACATTTTTTAGAATTAATTCGCGGCCTAGTGTGGGCGGCGCTTGTACATATTTGGGATATATTTGAATTGTCATTTATTTAAAAAAGCCTACATTGATTGATTGCGTCTAAAATAAAGGCGAGGAAATCCGCTATTCAAAAACAAATCGCATTCCATTTGGACAGTGAAAAAAAAAAGCTTGTTAAAAGAGAAACGCATCTGGATACTTAAGTTCGTTCTTTAACTTGAGGAAGGTAACGTGACGTTCTGTTTCCGGTCTGACCTGATGCAGTCATTAGCTTTGGCATACCACGACGACGTCGTGCAAAATTCTACGACCCCCTGTCTGTATGAATTTATAAATAATCCCGGTACGCCAGTGGCGGCGGCGGTGCGGCAGACCGCGGACGGCGCGGGCGCGCGATCCGCAATGAGCGCCCGCCCTAATCGACTTGTGCGATTCGACCATAGCTTGTAGCTAAGTCATAGAAACGTCGATAGAAGTTACATCTAAAGTCGCGAGTACATGCTTTACATACGAGTGGTCGCCGTGAGTGCAAAATGTGGTTTCAAAAGTGACAGTGTTTTAAATATTTACCATCAACGTCGTCTATTAACGATAGATGACAGTTTGTTGTAATGCAAGTGCGAATATGTGTTCTGCTAAATAAATACTTTTTGTCTTAAACAGGTTTCGAATTTGACGATATGGAAAAACTTTCAAGAACTTTCTTTTTTCGAAGTCTTCGTTCATCTTGTTCGTTTGACCGGTCACCGAGATTTTTGCTCCGGTGCTCGCTTGATTAAGCGCAGACATGCCACTTCCAATTTACAGGAGAATAAATTGTCGTTCGTTCGGGACACTCTCAAATCTTTCTTCGTATTATTTGCGGAGTAATCTCTAAAAGATGTATCTTTTATACTTCACAAACTTGGTGGGATAATATTTTTGCTTTTTGCTGCAGAGAAGATGAATTACTGCGGGTGAATGCATTTGAAATTCTAATTTTACCCGACTATGGTTCCTTAACAAAAAGACTAGACAGTGTCCACGAATAAAGCGAGACGGTTAAGTATGTCAGTAATGTTGATCCTGAACAATTGCATTCACGTATTCATGATGTAGATATTTTGTATTAAATGCATTTCATAAAAGGATTCATTGCAAATAAAACACGTAAAAGCTATCTTTTATATTTTTAATACGCCAAGATCTTCATAAAGATTCCCAGTTTCAATAGTACCGCTTTGTATATTATGTCTGCCGTCTTCCCATTGGTTTCGCAATGGCTTTCTTGTGTGGCTAATTTTACTTTACATTCATGTGGACATGTCATTACTGTCTTCATTTACCAACACATTGTTATTCGTAGACTATTTTTGTACGTGCACGTTTCTACGTTCACGTAAGAGTTCAGAAGTAACATTGCTGACTTCGTTCATATTAATTACGATCCTTTGTTTTGGTCGTAAATCGGCCGGAGGTATTGTTTCACTTTGCTAATTATTTTCGTACTTGTTGCTCTGTTTTTGGTCATAAAAGTCTTTGGTTTCGAGACTTGCTGTCAACTTTTCTGAGACTATCTCGTTTTCTCTCTTTTATGATTCATGTTTTCCATAATCACTTGTTCCTGAAAATTCCTAATTATTTTCATTAACATCATAAGCATTTGGATTATATGATTGACACAGTAAAAGTTTGTGTTGTCAGACATCTAGGATGTTTCCATCGAATGGCTCCAGGTTGAATTATTATTATGTCTTCTGCGAACTCGTCAAACCATTCTCTTACTATTTGACCAATGATAAATGATTTTAGGAAACGCTTGTTAAGTTTATTTGTTATGCTAAAACCCGTGCCAAGATTAATAAAATTGAAGTGTGTTTTTACGCCGTTTTTGCCGAGGAAAACCTCCTACAAATGATCCGAATAATTTGTGTTACTTTTAGAATGCATCCCAGTAGTTAATAACGTTGTGTTGCAAAAATATAAAGAAAATATAAAGAGTAAACATCATCGTATCATCGTAAAAGATGTGGAATAAAGATATGTTTCAGAATGATTTGTGATGTGCATTTTCTCTTTTGACAAAGTTGATGAAAATCATGATGCTCTTCTTATTTTTTCATGCCAATGCTACTAGTGTTACAACATTTCTAGACATGTTATTACGCCTGTTACAATTTATTACACATCCGAGTTCCCGCCTACATCGAAAGTTTCGACACTATTAGGCCCATATTGTACTATATCATGTAAAACATGGTGTTATGGTCCACTCAGACCATTACTGCCGTAGGCGTACTGCAGGTCGTCGTCGGATATCAACTTATGTGACCTTCCATAATACTTTAACTTTATCATATTCCATGATACTCATATGGTCATCGAGGTCTAGGTTAAATTTTGTTTCTATATTATAATTTATTATAGGCATTGATTTGATATCCTTTTATTCATTACCTACTTATTTAGGTACGCTTCGCTGGGTTTAAATAGTAGCCTTGTCTTGTGTTCTCAATATTTGTTGTTGTAACTAGATCACATTTCTTTTGTCCTTACTATTTGTAATTGTATACGTTGACTGCATTCCACGTACTCAGCCATTTGGACCACTCAAGTGTTCGAAGTAATTGCTAAAAGATAGTTACGCAAATCTGATTGATGATAAAGATCGACAGTTGTTACCGTTACTTCAATTTGGCCACCGTACTGTCTATTAGTTCGTTCACCTTCGAAACTTATAGTAATTTCTGGTTTGTGTCTTCATTTACTTTTTTCCGATACCAATTGATCTGTTCAAGCTTTTGTTCCGATGTGAGACAAATTAGCTGTCAGGATGAGTGCTCATTTAGTATGAAGAATTTTATTTTCAGGTATGTTAGCTATTGATCACGTCTTGTTATTTAAAAAATAATAAAGTGATAGTGCTCAGTGCCGACTATTGTGTGCCAGGTAGTCTAGACATGTTTTTGTTAAAGTTTATTGTGATATAACTAGTGCCCAAATACCACGTCAAAATGATGCAGGGTTTATTGGATTCGCTGTACAAAATTTATACAGGTAAGATGAATTGTCCCAGTAATTTCCATTTTCTATTTCTAGGTTATAAATTATGTATTATTCAACTACGGTCTACAGATGTCGGTATTGATTTATGACTAACAATACTACCTAGCTAATAATTGACAAGGCTGGTATATTATGACTCCATTGCACTAAATTGTAGCGACTGTACAATACAAATGAGAGTATTATGTGCAGATGACCTCGGACAAATTACGAGCAATTTTCGCATGAATTTACTCAACGAACCGTTGTTTGTGAGTTGCGTAATGTGACCTGAGGCTAATCTACTAGATTAATATTTTGATGCGACGCGGGCGCAACAACGGAAACTTCAGTTCTGACATTTGACTTTGACATTTCAATTTAGTCTTCGTCGATGACCGGTTCTATTTTTTGTGAGCACGAGTTCATTCTTTACGGTTTAATGAAGCAGGCATGGGGTTCGGTCACGAAGGCTTATTATTTTGTTTGGAGGGCGGGGTTAAATGATAAATTAATGCTTAGGCAGTAATTTGCTATATTTTTTGCTGCATTGTTGCTGAATTAATCTTCGTAATGGGTATGTTAACCCCGGAGATGAAAGAAACCTTTCATTCTTCTAAGCATTACTAAGCGGATTACGGTACTTGAGACTACATTTCTCTTTGAAGTGGCGGAAATTAATATAGACGCTTAGAAGTTAATAATTGTTTGAGTTTGTAGATCTGGGTATTGTCTGAGGATTTACGGTACAAAAAATCTATCGTTTTCTACGTCTAAGTACCTAACATAATGATTAACGTCTGCCAACAGCTATGTCTTACACTCAAGCTACGTTATTGTGCTGTCAGCAGCTAACAGTTGGACGCATTTTTTTTCGATGAGTTCACAGCTTTGACTGTCTATCTAGACATCATCTAGTTTCAGCAACGTTTATACATAAACCTGTAAGTATAGTAAACCAAACCAATAGTCTATTTTCGGGTAAGAAGAAGAATCATTACTTCTGCTTATGTAGGTCCTAACTCCCACCCAAATATTGAATGAATAACAAATCCATTTGTGACCATGTATGCTAACTATTATTGCTTAGCATAGTCTTTCGTCTTTATATGAATTGCACACAACATTACTTCACAAATTACTCATCCGAGCTATAAACGCGAATAATCGCTACATTGTGTTTATCGATCAGCACGTTTTGGTGTTTGGCAATCGATTGCCGTTTCGCAATCGATAACAGACAACATGTGTAGTCTTACTGTTTGACCCCCGGGGCAATGTCAAGTTTAGATTCATTTTCTCTCGTGAGTTTCTTTGTTTGTTTCCTGTAAGCGGTTCTAAGCTGTTTAATAAGAAAACAGTGAAGATAATCCACCTTTTTAACCGACTTCTTCAAAAAGGAGGAGGTTCCCAATTCGTCTGTATGTATTTTTTTTGTGTGTATGTTACGCGATTACTCCGCCAATTATAAAACGATTTTAATGATTCTTTTTTAACCGACTTCCTCCAAAAGGAGGAGGTTCTCAATTCGTCTGTATGTTTTTTTAAACATAAAAAAAAGGAAAAATTACTTTAATTTCGGAAGTCGGTAGCAAAAACCGAAAATTAAAAAAGGAAAGTCTTCCGAAATTAAAGTTATTTTTCACGTTTTTTTGTGTTTTTTTTTTGTAAGACGGTTGTTTTTTTTTTATAAAAAGTTTTTTGGCTATAATCTAAAGGGCTTGACATTAACTTAATCAAGAAAGACGCTCTATAATCCCATTCCAAGTGAGGATAGTTCTCGTTTTTGGTCGTTTTCCGATTTAGATCTTTACCTTATTCTTACAACAATTGTTCGTAACTATTAATTACTTACTGCGCCAAACATCAGATCTGTTTCATCCTAAACAATGCGTTGTCAACCAAAATCGCCGACTATTGTTAAAGTTATGTCGAGAATTTAAGATAACTGAGTTTTTGATAAAGCTACATGAGACGTGACAATTCATAACCTTATTTACTATCGACACATCACAGCGTGTGCATGAGCGGCCTCGACTCAAGACTAGCGTGCACGAACGGAGAACAAACCAGGCCAGTAAAAGCCTCCGAATGCCTTTTGAGGCCCAGATGGTGCATGGCTCAGATGGTGTTAGATGATAATTGAGAACATGATAACCGCATAAACGTGTAATGTTGGAGATCGAATCGAAAGGCGAGGAATCTAGTTTAATAAACTGTTACATTTCCAGAAAGTAACGGTTTTTTTTTTTGTATACCCTTACCTTTATTTTTAAGACCATCGTTTATTGCAATATTTTAAAGTATCTGTAGGTACAGACATAATATTTTTACAACACAGAGATTAAAAACAATTTAATGGTTCATAAACCTTCGGTTCAATTCCAACGAAAGAAAAAAAAAACGTTGTCTTTATCGCTGTTGACCTAAACAGAGCTGAGGAATTCGCCTCAGATCCTTCCTTAATCGTGAATTCCTCATAACAGGGGATCAACTCGGCCATAAACGGACCTCTACTATCGTGTTTCAAGAAAATTGTCTACTTTTTAACCGACTTCTTCAAAAAGGAGGAGGTTCTCAATTCGTCTGTATGTTTTTTTTTTTTTGTATGTTTGTTACGCAATTACTCCGCCAATTATGAATCGATTTTGATGATTCTTTTTTTGTTTGGTAGGTCATGCTTCCGAGGTGGTCCCATATAAATTTTATTAACTTTGCTTGCGTCATTTTTGAGTTAGCTTTAATATTACGTATTTTTCCCACTTAGTTTATCTAGACGATATCCTGTTTGACTCCTTCACTATTATTTACATAGCAGGTAGTGGTATTCGGATTTGTGTGGGGTAGGTACCACAACTAAAAAGTGAAAAATAAAAACTTTTTACAAAAAAAAAAACAACCTACTTCCAAAAAAAACACTAAAAAACGTGAAAAATAACTTTAATTTCGGAAGTCGGGGCAAAAAACGGAAATTGAAAAGCAAAGACACAATTTCTTGGAGCAAAATAAATAAAATTGTCTACTTTTATTTATTTTGCTGGCTGAATATAGTTCGCACTTAAAAGGAAACCTGAAACTTTTAAGGTTTTTTCCTAAGCGTGCTTGAGGAATCTAAATAAGGTATTAACATGTTCTCAGATTATGTGTAAGTAATTATAATTACCTACTCTTTTATAGCTCTTATGTGTATTAATTACTATCAAGGCTTTCATTGCAATTTGGCAAGAACATCTTCAAAGATACATACAATTATGTGGAGGCAAACTGGACAGTTCATTTATTGAGTCGTGTTTCGATTCCGGAAACAACCTATTCGTGATTACCATTGAAATAACCATTTAATTTGATCAATTTCTAATCGAGAACTAATGGTTGGCAACCTCTGTGCAGGTGTGCGGAATCGTGATCAGCCTGCAAGGTCGACTTGATGCAGTACAGTGGAAGCATTGTATGGACACAATTAACGAGCAAATATAACTCGCATACTGATTGCTATCGAGAGGGGCGAGTGGCTATTTAACAGTCGCACGGGTCGATCGATCAAGGTTAAGCTACGTTTGCCGCGGTGGCTGAATGACCATCCATTTCATATGGAGAACTCCCCGTTACTCTAAAAAGCACATTTGCTTAACAGCTGTCCCTGTCATTGGTAGATCTTTGGCAGTCATTACGGGTAGTCAGAAGCCCGGAAGTATCAGAATCAGTCTTACCGAAGGGTATCGTGTTATTCACGTGTTATTCATTTTATAATTTACGGACCGTTATGGTAACAAATTAAGACTTGTATCTTTACCAATAATGAAGCAAAGACCTCATCGCTTTGTATAGTAGACCCTCCCGTATGGGAGTAGCTATCACAGGTAAAAATAGCTTACGAATCTTTTTTTAGATTGGCAATAAAAAATGTTACCATTGGTAAGCAAAACGATTCGTTTTTTTTTAAATAGAAACCGAGCATAACTGAGTTCTGGAGGACAGTCGCTTCATGTAAGATACTGGCAGTCGGCTGCATCCGATTAGACTGGAGGCTGACCCTATCATAGTTGAGAAAAGGCTAGATAGATGACGATCGATTCATATCGAGTTCTAGTGGTAGGGGTACAAACACAATTGATTCAAGTATAGTATAGGTTACAAAAGAAGTAAATGCCAAGAGCATACGGTGGTTTGACCCGTAGATATTAATATCGCATTTTGTGGTTTGTCCTCTCCTTGTTCTGCTGAAATCGAGAGGGATATTATGTCTAATGAGGATGACATTGAGACTGAGAGTGGGCACAGTTATTTAGAATTTTTAAACTGATTTTTAACAAGGTGGTAAAAATATGGTTGCTTTGTCAGTGTTGTAAAAAAATTAAAGTAATAAAAAAGGTATAAACAAGACAGATTACGTGTGACTCCAGATTTTTAATTTGTCTGTCTGTGGTGTCTTGTTTATACCTTTTTAGTCGTAGTTGGGTTTTAGTTTTTATTACTTTAATTTTTTTTTAAATTCTTTTGGGGTTAAAATATATATATTTTTGAAATGTGCTCATTAAGCCCTTTCATTTGATACCCAACATGGTACGATTAAACAATATTTTTTTTTTAGTTCCTGACTTTATATCCTCTAGAGGGCGCCATTTTTAATTTAATTTGACGTCACATAGCCTATAACCAGCAGACGATCAAGACGCGATACCTCATTTGTCAAATTGTGACGAGTCGTTTAGAAGTTATGAGGGAACAGATGAACATACATACATACATATATACATACATACAGGTCAAAATCATAACCCTCCTTTTTTCTTCGCCGTAGTCGGGTAAAAAGTGAAGGCCACTTTGATAATGTGTCACCGAACTTATCGTTAACTTTAAGCATGGAATGGATATTGATGTCGACATAACTTGGTAAATGGCAATCTTTTTTGTTGACCACAATACTTACGTGAGAGTGAAAGAAGAAAGATATTATTTAAAGATTTTACGTTTCCTTTATTTTTAACTTTCCAAAATAAAACTCGATTCATTCTCAAAAACGTGAAACTTCAGTAATTACGGTAATTACGATACGTAATACGTAACAGGGTGGTTTCTGAATTGAGAAGTTGTGATCAAATCTTATACATTTTGAATTTAGCGAGATAAATTGAAGGAATCGCCAAAAGCAGAGTTTGATTGAAATTCAATTCAAAATCTCTGTTAATCAATTGCCTCCCATTAATTTGATACCTATTTTCAAAATCGATGGAATGGTGACGAACTTATTGTCTCGTCAACACTTGCATGCGTGTGCACACTAACGATCCAACAAGCCTCCTCTTCACCATATTCTTTTCTAATTCCACAAAGATAACCCATACAACCAGGACAAAGAGTGTAAAGTATTTCTGTTACAGAGATCCCTTATTTAGCATGTTTTACGTAACACCCACTGGCGTGCCAATTGACGTCACAATGGGGCAACAACACGAACTTTGGGGCTTTTCGTCTTTCAGTCTGTTTTGACGTTTGTGATCGCTGTTTACAGTTACGTTGGAAGACTGACTGAAGGCAATTAGGAGATTTTGAAGTCAATATTAAAAGGCAGTTTCATCTAAATTCTAAACTTAATATAATTTGTCGTGTTGTTGTTTTAAGCAATGATTACCAGTTTCTGAATGAAGATTTTTTTTCTTTAATTTTGTCTTTCATTGACTTGAATGTGCCCTGGCGGCTGGGAATGTCATGCTCACTGAAATGTCTCGCTGATGGTGGCGTATGTGTTGGATCATTTAGCTCCCTTCAAAATGGTTGAGCTGAATGGTGCTGATCCATGAGTCATGTTCGTGAACGGGCGCCGTTAGTTGTGACTGGTCATTTCTTAGCTGCCATGGATATTTTAATTTTTGAATTGTTCTTATTTTATAATTGCGGACGCTTTTAACGTGCTTTCTACATTGTTCTCACATGTATAATTTCAACATGAATGATGTAACCATTATATTGTAACAATATTTTGATTTAAAAGAGTGTCCATGGAGTTTCTTGCCCGTTCTTCTCCATAGGTACCTACTACGCTTTGGAATGGGCAACTGCTTCATATTTCTGACTGACTGACTCCTTGAAAATTCAAAAGTGCCTGTAGATGGTTTAATTGAAATAAATGCTTTGAGTTTGAGTTTGAATTTGAAGTTGAGAACTTGTCAAACTCTTATTTACTTCTATTTTCAATGTAGCCCGTGTTTTTTATTTTTTATTTCGCGGTACCTAATGCTAAAGGCGAGTTTGACAACTTTTCAACGTCAAATTCTCAATTCAAAAACCACGTGTTAATCTAATGAAATAATGACCTTTACCCATCACCTATTCTTGCATTTTCCTGAAACTTTTCCTTTAAAAGTTTCAAAATAGGTAAGTAGTCTTTGCATTCATGTTACTTACTTATAATGTGTATTTTACACAGGATTTTAGAAAGGCGGAACCTCTGAGTTTAAAGGTGCTCTTTTATTATTTTTATTGCAATATTGTGTTCCGCAGATACAACCTTATTCCACGCATAAAATTCTATTATTTATTGTTAATTATTGTTTATGTTTGGTACCAATACCTCGTGGTCCGTGACATTTGGTACTTAACAACATTATTCGTGTTTTAATGATAATGTTTATTTTTCAATCACGAAGGTTAACGGAACGAAATACAATAAAGTAAGTATTTATCTTAGTATCGGAATCGAAGGTCGATGTTACTTTCAAGTTTAATTCTTGTGGGCTGTAATTATTTATCGAACTTAACAAAATTCATAACAAAATCAGAGCAAACTGGGTCAAATGTAGCCATCGTTGTGAAATGAAATATGGAACCTTCTATGTATAGCTTTCGTAGCTTTACTTGTTTGTATGTTCGCGTTGTTTTTCGAAACCACACAACAGATTTTAATGAGGTTTTCACCACCAATCAATCTGCCTAGCCTTTTCCCAACTATGTTGGGGTCGGCTTCCAGTCTAACCGGATGCAGCTGAATACCGCGACTGCCTATCTGACCTCCACAACTCAGTAACTGGGACTGGGTGTCAGACTTTCGGGCTTCTGACGACCCGTAACGACTGTCAAAGATTCACAAATGACAGCCGGGACCAACGGCTTAACGTGCTTTTCGAGGCATGGAGGGGCCTCGCTATGTACCTAAAGATCCACGGCCCAACCCCAGCAAGCGTAGCTTAACCTGATGGATCGACCAGTGCAACTATTATTGCTTAGCCACGATCTCCTCCTATATGAGGTTGCGGTATGAGGTTTTCACCACTGTTAAGGGAATTATTTATTCCGGAAGGTTTATGAGCAAATCTCGATGCTTTGTTAAGTCTTAAAAAACGTGCGAAGCTCCAGTACGCTTGTAAATAATAAATACATAGTAGCCATCAAACAGTACATTTTTATATAACATAATAGGTACATTTTTATCCTCAAAAAGATAAAAGGCCTCTTAGCAAAGAACATTTATACCTCATTGTGACAATTTCGTATCATAAATGCGTTAAAATAAATAAATAACGTCAGAAGTATTTTCATGCCGGGAAATTCTGTCCTAACCTACCTACATAGTCAGTTAGAGCAGTGGTGGCCCAGTGGTAATGGCCACCACTTACGAATTGTAGGTCGTAGGTTCGAACCCTGACAGGCGCTTTACTTTGTGTAAATTATTTCATCGCCACTGCTCTCAAAACGGTGAAGGAAAACATCGTGAAGAAACCGGCATTTCCTAGAACCAAAAATTCGAAGACATGTGACATCTACCAACCCGCACTGGGCCCGCGTGGTAGATTACGGCCCGCTCCCTCTCACAGAGAGGAGGCCCGTGTCCCAGCAGTGGGAACATTATAGGCTGATTATGCTACCTACATGGACATAGTAATTTACGTATTATGAAAATGCAGTTACATGAACGACAAGCAACCATGTATCTTTTATCGCAGAAACACGATATCCTACAGCAAACACCAATTTCAAGTCGATAACACTAAAAGACTATTTACTGCAGATAGCTTGTTTAAACTCCATAAAATTATCGTTATCGATGTTGGGTAACAAATGCAGTTATCGATAATCGGATAAAAAGAGGGCGACGATGGTGGAGGTGCTTATCGAGTGCTGGAGCAATCGCGGGCAGATTACTTATTTGAGAGAACTTGCCTGTTACACGTGTTTCGTCGCTTTTTTCTTGTTTTTCAACGCAAAGTGCAGTTTCATGCTGCCACTTATTATTTTTTTAACAGGCAGCAGACGGTTTTGTAACTGCTTATTTTTGTTGATGTTCAATTTTAGTTGAGCTAAGAACATAAGTTTATATGCTGCCATACATTTGCATATTTCGTTTTTATTTTGGGCAATATCATTCGAAGAACTTAACGAAAATGCTTTTTCAATTAAACAAAAATTTCAACCTTAAATGGTTGAAATTTTTGTTTTGCTGAAAGCATTATCAATTAAAGTAATGAAAGCATTATCTTTACTTTATTTATTGTTCCAGTATACCGATTTAAGTGAAGTGTATCATGTACAGAACTTGATCTTTAATTAAAGTAGAAAGTATTAATTACATGAGAACAAAATACTACAAATTGAATCAAGTGAAAGTATGATCTGAATTTGTCCATAAAATCGTGGGACACTCGCTAATTACCTACTACTTACAGTTATTGAAATGTTTCACGCTACTGACCAGACTGGTATTGAATTTCGAAACCAGATGAAAACTTAAGTAGGATGATAAAACAGTTTTTTTTTTACAAGTCATATTTATGTCGACTTACTTTTAAACAGCATTATATCTATACTAAGTATTTCCCTACTACCATACTTAATATTATAAAATCGAAAGTAACTCTTGTCTGAATGTTACCTTTTCACGCCTAAACCACTGAACGAATTTCGACAAAATTTGGCAAGGAGGCACCCCGGGGAAGGATATAGGCTGCTTTTTTTTTCTTGAGGAAGGTTACAGACTATTTAACATGACCCTTACGCACGGAGCAAAAAGAAAAAATGATTGCTAAGCGAAAACGAAGTAAAGGCGCGGGCGGGCGATGCGATGTTATAGGATGTATATTATGTTTTAAAATAAGAAATTTTACATGAACGAAGACGTGGGCAGAAGCTAGTACTTAACATATTTATCTTAATAAATATAAATAATTTCTTGAAGAAAAGCAATTCTGTGCCTTATCAACAATTAGTCGGCAAACTTGTCACGAAGTCAATCTTGAACAAAATGCTTTTTGTATTATCTGACGTACGACATAATATTCACGACTATTACCAAGAAAAAATGCTAAGATAAAAAAAAATATAAAAGGATAATATGAATAACTATGACTAATGAAATGTCAGTCACCTTTGATGTTATAAAAATAAGATAGTATAGGTATACTAACCGATACTAACATAATTTTATGAACCTAATGCTATCAATCTTTAAGTTGAATTACCTACAGCACATTATATTATTATTTAAATAGAGAGATTCTGTCTTATAATTAATTAAAAGTTTCTCTGAAATAAACAGATTGAAAGTTTTGTGTCTGGAACTCTGGAATTCGAAAAAGACCGTTAAACCTTAAACCCCGCCGAAACCGCTCGAAACCTTACACAATTCCCGCCACTTTTTGTTCTTATTTTAAATTCCCTTCGCTCAGATGTCAGTGGCCAGTGCTCCAGTTGCAGCCACTTTCGTAACGTTTTGGCGATATTCATCGCTACCGATGGCTTTGGGCGATGCCGCGATGTTCACTTGAAGCCCAAGGCTTTTAGGGATTCCCGATAAGTATCGATAACGGTAGATATCAATGCAATCGATAAACCAAGGTATGTAGATCAAGTGCGAATATTTTATGAGCACCGATAAACGTTGTTGAAAGAAAATCCGCTTTTATTAACTCGATAGCTCAGTGCCTTTTTGTTGTTTGTTTCATAAACAGACTGCTAGTCAAGGTTATTATGAAAAAGATACATAATATTAAATGGAGTGATTATTTAATTTCAACGTTTTTATTAGAACTTGTAATGAAATGTATTAATTAATTTACAATATAAAGCCACAGTCTGAATATTAAGTGATTCAATAATTAATTGCCTTTTTGCACAACCCGTTGTTGCCAATGGCGAAACGATTATATGATAACGATGCCCTAGTTGTATATTAATTATGAATGTTCCGACCAATTTATTATCGATATTTATTTGGTTCAGCTCTATTTTAGATTAAGCATTGAAGCACGCATTCAAGGTCACGAATTACCGCTTTAATCGACTGGTAGTAAGCATGTCTGTTAATTAACTAAAACAATGCCTTAATAACTGTAGTTTGACTACCGTGGAGCTTTTGGATTAGAAACTTGAAACCGTTGACTGCACGTGCACGCGTTAACATACAAAAAGTATCACAATGTTGGCGTAAGTTTTACCAGTTTTTGCCAGATTCTGGACACCTTAAAAACTATCGATATGGGAAGGGAATGTGACATCCCATCACTACTTTAAAGGCCTTATCGAGGCTTTTGAATGCATGGATGCATTATGAATGTTGTGTATGCATGGTTCATGCATGCTATTCTCACAATATTCAAGTATGCTGTCACTCTATGAATATCCTTTAATTAGCTCGGTCCCAGGAGTGAGTGACATGTATGGACAAACTTACGCATAAGGGCATAGATGCCATGTTTTTTTGCCCACGTAGCTTCGAACATTGAGGAATGGAGATCTTTTGGGAGTTCTTTTGCTTTTAGGCGACTAGAATCAGATGATGTAATGAACTTTCAAGTTTTTTATTAAGATTAAAAATAATATTTATAATTTGATGGTTACTTTCATTAATTAGAAAGATGTTACACAATTTCTTTTGCACCGATACCTCGCATGAGGCACTTGACATTAATAACCCAACATATTCATTAAACGTTACGAAACTGACGAATAAACAATACTTCGTTCTCACTTGAAAATTATTAAAATTACAAGATTTGTTACTGGCAGACTCAATCTATTACCTCACACCGTAACAGCGCCATTAGAAGATACTTCATCATCATTGACTTTAATTGACATTGACAACTATACAGTTTCAAATTGTTGGCAAATAGCAATCAGGGGTTTTTGTTTGCGTTAGCGCACATCATTAAGTCAAGTGGTAAAACCAGGTAAAACTTAGAAACTGACTTATCGTAGTTGTTAAAAGTTGTTTTAAACAAAAATAAATAACTTTTGTTGACTAACACGTAATTTCTGAATTGAGAATTTGAATTTGAGAACTTGTCAAACTCTTCTTTAGCATTACTTAAGCCGATCTCAATGTAACCCGAGAAAACCAAAACTTACGTTTTTTGTAAAGAAATTTTGAACTTCGCGAGCTACATTGAGATGATCACCGTAAGCTAAAGTAGAATTTGACAAGTAAAATTCTCAACTTCAAATTCTCAATTCAGAATTTGGAATTGAGAATTTTCTTGTTGCTATCAATAAATTTTGAATAGGTAGGGAGCTACGTAATAAAGCTATCGAACGAATGTTTGTGGAATTTCCGGACGGAATTACCTGCTTGTTATAATTTTTATCCACAATAAAATTTTAGTAATTGTAAATTTCAATAATTTGTAATGTACGAGTCCAGTTAGCTGTTGACATTTTTATTTTATATCCGTTAATGATGTGAAGAAACGAAATGTAATGTAATTCCTTCTTCAAAGTCAACATCGTCACAGATCATTAAGTTCTTTTATTAGCACTATTTTATCTATGGTTCCTCATAGTCAGTCTAATGTCAAATGTACGCGGCATTAGTTGGCGGGAAACGCCTATGTGACAGCACCTAATGTTTATAAATATAACAGGTGTGTGGCATAAAACGAATTTACGTGCATACCGACATTAAACTGTCGCTTTCATGATCCCAGTCTCAATGATAACAATGCAGGATATAAATAATAACGTTATTTAGGGAAATTCGAGATATAAATCAGTAGGTCGGTGACGTTTATGACAGACATGTAACGTTTATTTTACCGGCCATTGTTTTAATTACAAATAGGTAGTTCAAATATTATGTGTATTTTTTTAATTTTCTGTTAGCTTTTTCGGCCAGCTATACTGGCCAGGTATATAAGTAAAAGTAAAATGTTTATGATCACGCCGCAACCCGCAATTCAGTTCCGTTTTACAATAGATCTGTTCAGCCTCTAGCATTGGCCTTTAAAACCGTTTCATCTGTGATTCGTAAAGTGCACCAATTGTCAGCTATAATTTAAGGGGGAAATGTTCCGAGTCAGTTTTTGTTTGCATCATTTTACTGTCAGAATGGCGGCTCGATCGCCGCCGGCGCACGTGATGGAATGCCCCAGTGGGCCAGTATCAGCCATCAACTTGTTGCCAAACAACTGATGATGAAGTACTCGCACTTTAAAGTGTGCTTTTTGTTATCCCTGATTGGTTGTATTGTGTAGGGCGCGAACGATAATACTGTTGCTAACAATGTTAATGGTGTTTAACAGTTTTTGTTACGTACGCAAGTTTGATAGGGCCTTTTCAGCGTTTGATTGGTTTACGATGAGGGAGAGTGTTTGTTTAGTATAAGATGCTTTAAAATTACCATCATAGGAATATGTTAAGCAAGTACCGACTTACGTCTCGGATTTTCATATCCTAACTATTATTTATTTATTTTATAATATTATAAATGCGAAAGTGTATTTGTTTTTTACGCTTTTACGCTAAAACGGCTGAACGGATTTAGATGATATTTGGCACATGGGTAGACCATGACCTGGAATAGGACTTAGGATACTTTTTGTCCCGATATTCGCAAGGGATCGAGACTTACGCGGGTAAAAACCGCGGCGGGCTAGCCTTCTATACTCCTAAAACCAAACTTGTATGCTTATAGTTTTTTATTCTTTGTTTCAGGTAATAACCAGCCTTCAATTTCGCAGTAGTGTTTGGATTAGCAAGCAGGAAGTTACAGCAATCCTTTTAAACGAGTGCAATGCTCTCGTATCGGCTCCGCTCGTGGCGCCGACTTGCCAATTGATGGCGGAAGCTTTTAACTCTATAATCCATGCAAATACTCCACTGATCTTTATACATTACCTACTAGCTTCGCCGGCGTGGATGTCAGAATATATCCCACATAAAAGTAACCTATGTGTTAATCTAGGTAAACAATATATTAATTCCGTAATACATTGTTTTCTTATAACTCTATTGGATTACGCGGCGCGCGCCAGTAAAGCTCCCAAGTCAGCATGATTTTTTCCGACATCTTTAACAATCTTCGGCATGTTTCAGCCAATTTATACAAAACCTTAATGGATTGTATATCTAAACCTTCCTCATGAATCACTCCGTCCATTGGTGAAAACTATATGATAATCCGTACGGCAGTTTTTGAGTTTATTGCGTTCAGACAGACAGAAAGACGCGGCGGCGGGACTTTGTTTTATAATATGTAGTGGCGGAACTTAACGGCCTGTAATTGCCCTACTATAGGGCAAAGACTTCACTCATGAGAGAAGGTACTAGCTTTCGGACACCATGTTTGCAGATTGCATGTTAGAAATGTAAGATTTCCTCACGAGGTTTTACTTGACCGTAAATCAGTCATATCCAAGATAATTACGAATGTCAAGTATTCATATATTCAAGTCAGAAAGTCAAAAACACACACAGCAGCAGTTAGCAAAGTTACCTACGTGCCTGTTGCGTAACACAGTAACAGTAGTAATGGCTTCCATTTTGACAGTTCAACAACATTCATTGCGTTATTTACGTTACAACGAAGACAATTATTTTCGAACATATGAATCAATGCATTATCAATAACCTTCAAAATCATACAGATGGTGATTGAAACCGTGTTCAGAAAATAGGGTGCAGGTTCCGAAAACGCAGCCTCACGGACTTAGATAAGTGGCAATTGGCACTCGCTTTCAAAGCATTCAGTATTTCTACAGCTCTTTTCAACGGGATTGACATAAGCATCTCGATCATTATTATCGCTGATAGAGTGTCACTTTGTTTAGGTCCTCAGGACCCTTTTACTTCTGAACCATCCTGACCATATTATCATTAATTTTACAGCCAATATCCTGTATTATTAACCGAGTACCCACTTAAAGAATACAATAAGCGAATCACACGCATTTTAACGCAACAAATTGCTCACTCGTGTATTGCTTTAAAACAAGGTCAAGATTTGTATAATGATTGATTGATAGCTTGTTAGGGCTCTTATAGACGATCGGGCCCTTAGACGATTATTTTTTATTGGACGTTATTTTAGTTTTACAATTAATATGTAGCTTTTAGCATAGCACATTTACTTACGCCTTAATTGTAACGTTAGTTAAGAGACTATTAAATGTCAAAAAATTTAGTTAAAAGACATTTAAGTGACAACAAATATATCCAGGTTTAGCAGTCGCTAATATTTTTTTAACTTTGAGGAACGATTATTTATTTATAATAATATAAATATAAGCATTATTTTTGTGTCTTTCATAGGTTTTATTGAATGTTGTAGATATGAATACAAAACCTATAGCCTGCAGGGTATAATGTCATTTAAACTGAACAAGCACTAAATGCTTTTAAACATCGGGTCACGCATGAACTGAAATTGGGCCATTCCGTCTGTTTAACGTAACAAACTAACCTATCATTGCCGTTGCCGCAGATTAAATTGTATTCCATGAGCCTTTTGAACGAAAATTCCCGTTCTTGTAAAATAATTTAATTCTCACTAAATGGTATATAATAATAATGTTGTTGAAATCGCAACAATTACCAAAGCGTGTAAACTACTAAGTTGGGTCGAGCTCTGATGCAACGCTTAAAGTGTTGCGCTGCATTTGATGTCAACGTTTTAAATGCAACGTTTTTCTGTTAATTCTTACTTCATTTGGGTTAATTTTATTCTGTTATTTTAATAACATGCTTTTACGAGTTTTTTATTCGTTAATATGTGTCTGAGCGGGTTCTAGTCTAGCCTAAATTTTGGTTCATAGATTTAATCTAGATCATAATCACTATGATCTAGATTAAATCTATGAACCGAAAATATCATACTATCGTAAAAACATCCGAATATCTTCTCTCGTCTGGACAATCCTTTAGCGTGACCTCTAAAACTCATAATTCGGAACACTTTTTGCCCTAATTCGTTTTTAATTAGCCAGATTGATTGATGAGTTGCATTTGGTGTTAATACATCATTAGATATTCGACCGGACGTCAGTTAATTAGACAAAGAATATCTAATATTATTATTTGTAATTATTATATTCGCGTGACTATATACTCCGTTCTTTGAAGGTCGTTCTTTGTTTATTTTTATTGTTTTCATGATTTTGTTAGTTTTAATGTTCTTTGTTTTTATTATTGTATTTTCTGTGCGTGTCCCAAATAAAATATCTTTCATTCTTTCTTATATTATTTAACAACTATGTACGGTCTGTTCTATTTAAATGTTTTAATAAATTCGGTTTATTATGTACGGATAATAACAAAACTGAGATAGATGTAGTGCAACAGGCATCGTTTCTTGTCTACATATTTTTTTCCCAATCAAATCGGAATGTTAATAGTTGTGAGGTATTCAAGAACATAAAAACTGTTAGGTTAGTATACAATGGAATTTCACAGTAAATATATAACCATACGGTGTTCTATACATCTAGTGTTTTTCTTTGAATTAAAAGATTGAATGCTGTTCGTTGATAAGCGCATCATTTGAGAACGGGTGGACCGATTTGTTATTTTTTTGTTTTAAAGTGTTGGCAAATATGGAGAAAAAAATCCCAAAAATTTTCAAATTCGGGAAAAACTTTTTTTCAAAGGCATTTTTAGGACAGGACAACAACTGTCGGGAATCAGGTCTGCTAGTTTTTTTAAAATAAATCTTATATGATCTCATAACTATCTCTTTGCTCAATCCAAATAAATATTATCCGTTTTTTCAACTACAAATTATAACAAGCCAAGTAATTCCATGGTATTTATTAATATATTATTGATAACAAACTATTAAGCCGTGATTATTATATTATTCTAATGACTTCTAATCGCCCATAAAATCAAACATGCATACAAATAATCATCTCCATGACATTTGAAGTTACTACTCATGATGTATTTCATTTTCATACAATGGCTCGTAACTTCATTATGGTGCATCCACACTGCAGTTAATCTTTGTAGAACATTATTTCTAAGGATTAGAAAAGGTTATTTTTATGTTTTGGTAGGTTTTGGTATTTAAAACAAAAAAAAAGTTGGGCAAAAATTGAAAACTTTAAAAAACAGTAATTCTTTTAAAAGTTAACGTTTCTAATTCTATACTCAACTTTTAAAAGCAGGCATCATTTAATTTTGATCATTTACAGTTACAATTGTTATAAAATGTTGCTCAACGTTATCTCCCATGAACTAACTTTTATTAACGCTGAGGATGGGGCCGCATATCATTCAATTACAGTTATTTCCAAAAGTTATGCACAGAATAGCTCAGTATAGTGCTAGTAACAATAAATATTCCCACAAAAGTAATATAAAGTTACATTAAATGTTTCATATCATGTTGCATGACTTTGCTATTCAAAGGCATGTATTTAATCGAACCTCAAATATTCCCATTTTTCTTTCCTAAAAATATTATTAAACACTCTAATAGTCTAATATAATGAATGCGCCTCTTTTTGTTAACCCAAATAATAATTATTTTGGTGTCCTAAAAATACTAAATAGCCAAGTAACTGCAACCAACTTGGATTTGGATGTCATTATTTTATAATTATGCAAACTTTTTTTAAATAAATGAGTCTCTTTTTATTTTAACTTATACCTACCCAAAAAGTTTTAAATAAGAAGTTCATTCATTAAAAAAAAAGGTCATTAAAACGTAAATAAGTTTTTAGATTATCAGTTACATATTACCCCTCCTCAAAAGCAGAAACTGTGGATGCACCCTTACCTTCAATGGACACGTGTTTACAAAGTACGTGATACGCGTTGCGTTTACGACGATTGTATCGACTTTTGTGAGAAGAAGAGTGTTCGATAACCTATTTTGTTTGTCTAACCTTGAGGTCGATTTCATGGGAAACTATGTTAATACCGATGCGTTTGAGAAATTTAATTGCTTTATAGCGGTGTGTGTATTCATTGTCTTACTTTTGGTGTTGTTATGACTGGATAGGTAGGTTTCCCTTTAGTTTTTTTTTTTTTTTTTTTTTAACTTATAGATAGCCGTTCATTTTGTGCCAGGATTAGTGATCGCTATCATATATTTTTTTCCACCTGCCACTTGTAATGTCCCCACTGCTGGGATACAACCCTCCTCTCTGTGAGGGAGAGATCCATAATCCACCACTCGGGCATCAATTTTTTGGTTCTAGGACGTGCTGGTTTCCTCATGCTTTTTTTCTTCACCGTTTTGAGAGCAGCATTCATTATGAACTATACTCCATTTGAAATAAGATTAGACGTATAGATAAGCCTTTTTTACATTCTGTTCAACCGATTTTGAATTCTATTGCGTTGGTGGCATGACAAATGGCAGCCGCAGTAGATAGTTGGTATTGTGAAACTTTTTTTGCTTTTAATGCTATCCTTATGCCTACGGTATAGAAGTCAAAATCGGTTGAACGGACTGTAAAAGGGTTTGTTTTAATGTCTAATCTTATTTCAAATGGGGTATAAATCTATGATGAATCGATACCTAATTAGGTTGCTGCTAAGTACCTACATAAGAATATATAAGTAGTCAATTACCTATAGGCACTTAATAACAACGGATTACCTTCGCATACTTTTCTTACAGGTTTGCTTTTTTTTTTCTATATCAAGCTGTGACTTCGTAGAGGCGCCCCCTTACATTAATACGGTATTTAATTCAATATCCCCTTAGCCGGTACATGAACGGTATTACCATATCATAAATTCAATTGAATAGGATTATGATTATCATGATACGATACATGACCCTCAATGATGCGCTATTTATTGTTCAAGGATATAAACAACTCGTTTAGTCACAGAACTGTGTATTCAATAATCAATCTGCCTAGCCTTTTCCCAACTATTTTGGGGTCGGCTTCCAGTCTAACCGGATGCAACGGAATACCGCTATTTTATATGGAGCGACTGCCTATCTGACCTCCACAACCAGTATCTGGGTGATACGATACCCCTTAGTAAGACTGGTTGTCAGACTTTCGGGCTTCTGACGACCAATAAAGACTGTCATAGATCCACGAATGACAACCGGGACCAACAGCTTAAAGTGCTTTCCGAGGCACGGAAGAGTCTCGGTTTGTAAAGATGGTCACCCATCCACGGACCGACTGCGGTAAGTGTAGCTTAACCTGATGGATCGACCCGTGCGGCTGTTATGACTTAGCCACGAACCACTGTGCACTCAAAGAAAATAGGTATAACATAATCTGGATAAATAAATTAGTAATCAATATTAGGGAACATAAAAGTAATTACTTATTATCACAGAAAAACGTGTATATAAAAAAGATAAGATTTCAGTTTTACGTCTTTATAAGAGTTGACAATATTCACAAGTTTGTAGCGTGAGCCACTAAATATGTTTCTAGTTCGTTCGCTATAAAATTAACCGTTGAATGACGGCTATAAACAATGTTTGTTTAGTTTACAAGTGCAGTAAAGCCAAGCTTTAAATATAGTAAAGGTAAATAGTAGCCATAAAAGATGTGAGTTTTATTCGTGTTATAAATCTTAAGCAAATGTGCAATGTGCATCTCTAAATAAACATGTCAAGTTCTGAGATTTCTACTTTCATAGATAGGTACAGTCAAGAAAATTAATTGTGTATCAAGTTGACACGCTACGCCAATTTGCCGTGTTATATCCATTTCATCCAAGGTGTCAAATAATGGTAGTCAATTTGCATCATTATCAATACAAATATTATAATGCGAATGTGATTCTGCCTGTCTGGTTACTAAATCGCTTGTCAATTTTTATCAAGGTATAGAAATAAAGAACCAGAGATAACGTGAACCCTGAGGAAGGAAAAAGGTATACTATTTAAATATCAACCCCTAAAGAAGTGAACAGGGGTCCAAGTTACCGCGTCCAGTGCTTTTTTATGTTAGCCTACACTGTCCCACTGCTGGCAAAGACCTAAAGAAGTGAACAGGGGTTTTCATATTTTGTACTGGTTGGTAACATATGAAATCCGCGCCGTAAGAAGTCACGGTCAACGCGCTAAAAACGTCACATAGATCACTCGCTAAAGTAGTAGTATTCAACAGAAATTACGTACCAATCAAATAAACAAGTGCTTTAAAACCAGTACATCTTCAGATACATTTCATCACATAATCACATCACCCAGAAACACTACGTCGCGTGATAGAACAAGTTGATAATGACGTGTTTTGGGAAACACGTGTAAGCTCCAGTTTCGTACAGCGTGTTATGCCTTGAGAATGGCCACTGAAGAGAAAAGTGTCAAAGGTCCATTCTTATTATTTTTAACTTGTCATCATTTCAGCCGAAAGACGTCCTGCCACTCTTGGACCGGTTCTGTGCTTCCTGCATTCAGCGGAATCCTGCGGCCCTCACAAGCTACGCTACGTCTTCCGGTACGCGGTCGCCTCTCCAAAAGTAGTAATACAACGACTTCATTCTGAAACGTAACAAAATTTTTAGTCGCCAATAAATCCCATGCTGTCATGGTTGGTACTGTCTAGCGACAGAAAACCTATAAACAACTTGTAAGCTTTCGTTTGAGAATTATCGATCCGATCTAGCATGTCCCATGCTTCCCTCTCCCAGCGACGCCCTACGCCGAGGTCCGTACATAACAGGGGGTGCTTAGCGTGTAGTTGCTTAGTTTTGTTTGTTTGTTTGTGTGTAAGTTTTATGCCCTGCTTGAAGGCCTTAATGTATTGAGACACTCAAAGGAAAGTCCTGTTAAACAGCCGAGTGTCATATGAGAGGTAATCCACAAAAATAAAGTTTGATAGGGTGTCTGAGTACGTTGGAGTTTTGGTATTCAACTCATCGTAGCAGCGTCGTAGGTTTTAACGCACATAATTATTACTATAGGTAAGTTAACAATTAATAACTTTGACCTCTTGAAGTCAAGCTCATACCAATTTTAGAGTTATTTGAGATCGAAGATTTTTTTAATCCGTTCAAACCAGGAACACTGTACTAAAATTAGACACTAAATAGAAACATACTACGAAATTGTTAATGATTTTGGCAATTTATACAAAAAATAAAAGCTTCGCGCCTCTCCGTGTGCCACATTGCGTGACCGACTCCGCAAGGAGGTCGGACTGGGTCACAGAACTCACAGATTGTCCGGAATGCACCTTCTCTATAATTTATTTAGTGGAACGGTAGCGCCACCTGTCACGGCCGACGTTAATTTATCGTTACGACGAGGAGCACCAGTGCCAAGCATTCGCAACAATCAGTGATTGAATCTTTAAGATCTATGACTAGTATGACTACTGCACTTGCGTGAAGAGTTTCTTGGTTTTCCGGGATGATGTCACCTTAGAAATATGCGTATTGCAGATGAGATGTTTTACATCATCTTGAGGAAAAAGTGCAAGAACGAGCGGCATATATTGTTAAACGATTTGCAATCTGGGTGATATTACTTACATATATGCCTTTATACCACGCTATCCCTTGTTTTTTCGTGAGGGATCTGCTCGGATTCCCTCCGCCTGGATGAAGGACTCCTACCGACTAGAACCCTGTTCTATCTGCTACCATGAGTTGAGACTTTTCGAGTGCCCCGGATTCTTTCTTGCATGCTGTCCTTTCCGATCATATGCTTATCCAAGTTACCGCGTCCAGTGCTTTTTTATGTTAGCCTACACTGTCCCACTGCTGGCAAAGACCTTCTCCAAATCTTGTCAAGTATTCTTTTCCAGAGCCACCTCGATCCAACCCTTGCGGTACGCGTCTGCCCAATCCCATTTTGGGTTATCAGCTTTTTTCCCTACGTCTATGATCCCCGAGCGCAGCGGGTGTTTCGTATTCTGTCAGTTCGTTTTACGCCCAGAATGCTACGCTCCATTGTTCTTTGGAAAACCTGAAGGCGGAACTTTTGTAACTGGGTGAGCACAGTGCTTATCTTCTATTAATGTTGGTAACGTTGTCCATGATATTTATTTACTTGCCTTCCTCAAGGTATACCAATTCTTACCTTCTGCTTCAAAGCTATTAAACATTTTTTTTACCCAAGTCATTATTTCTTTCAATAGATTGCGCGATCATTATAAAAGCGTTGAAATCAATATAATTTTTTTAAAGAAAAAACCTAAATTGATTTTACTGGTTAACAGGCTGTATAAAAAATAACCGGGTTAGTTTTTATGACTGGCAATAAATATTAAAAAGATTGTATCTTCATCGTTCTTATTGTCTGCTTATTATTCGCGCCTACTGTTATAGGTAAGGCTAACGCAGTCTACTGGTTCGTAGGTCATATATGTAGACCGCTGCTAAATGGAGAATTAAAATTTTTATGGGTTCTAAGATGATGGCAAAGAATGTTGATCGGATTGGGCTGCTGAATTTGGTTATGGAAACGTATTCACGTCATCATAATATTCACGATAGCGTTTGTTTAATAAAACAACAATTATTCGAACTCAAACTCAAAACATATATTACACCACTACGAACCACCAATAACACACACTTTTGAATGAGTAAGGAGTCGGTCATTCAGAAAGTTAAAGCCCATTTCAAATAGGTAGTAGGTTTCTATGGAGAAGAAGGTTAGAAACTCCATGGACACTTTTCAACCGAATGATCCAACACATGCTTCGCCATCAGCGAGACTACACCTTTATTGCTTGATCGATCAGTGAGGATTTTCTATAATATTGTGTCCGATGGCTTTCCAGGCAAATATAATTGTTAAATATCTCACCTAGGATCTAGATGACTTCATATTGGGCCAACTAGGTTTTTCTGTGCGACCTATATTCGAACAAAAATATCATTATAATATTAAAACGATGACGATATTGAACTATTCATATACACATTGTTATCCATATCATCTATTTACGTGAGTTTTTATAAGCAAATACATATATAGCCGTAATTACAAAGCGCTATAATTAAGATCAATGCTTTTGTACCTACTCCACACACATACCTATTTACTTGGTAATTGGTACCTCATTGTCTGACTAACAAAAAATACTTGTTTATGCTCCGATGTTTTTGCCATGGTAACGGCTTGCGTCAGTTTTTGACATCAACGAAATACCATTAAATTTTGTTATTACCATGGGATATGAGTACAAAAGACTGGTTATGGATAATGTTATTTAAGTAACGACTGACATCTTTGTGTGGTTAGAAGCTATAGAATATTTTTTGGCCACACCATATATATTATATATATTAGTTTATATATATTACACCATATATATTAGTTTGACGAAAGTATCAACTACTTTCGTCAAACTAATATCATCCAACATTAGTGTCATTGGGGACGTGAGGTAACAAGCTCTCGACGTCGCACAATAAGGAAAAAGTTGTGTCCTCAGAGATTTCGTTGCTTAAACACTACAGTGAGATTCTATAGCGTTTCTGAAGTGGGTTACTCGCTGCGCAGTACCGTACCCCTCACCCCCGCGTTCACAGGAAAAAGTTGTTTCCTCAGAGAATTCGTATAATGTTCACAGTGATTCAAACTTTTTTAGCGTTTCTGAAGTTCCCCGCGGTCACAAACATTCGCCTCGTGTTCAGAGAGCCTAGACAAGTGACAATCGCTTCGAAAGCGTTTCGTACTCCTACAACGACTTTCAACAGGATTGACATAAGCTTTTCAATAGCTTATGTCAGTCCTATACATTTTTGCCTTTTCGATCATCGTTATCGCTGATAGAATGTCACTTTGTCTAGGGCCCCAGAGCCGTCATAGAGTTTGCGACGGGATGTACCTGGTTTTTGAAGTTTTTAAAGGTGTTAAATAACCATTTAATTTACATTCTAATTTACCTATTTGGGTTGCAGTCGATGGCCATAAGCGTTTGTTAATCCTCATCATTTTGTACAATATCCATGCATATATGCATACTCAAAGATATTCATTCTATTTGGAATCTACATCTTACTGTTATCAGATATTTATTTAATAATACTGATAATTTCATCTTCCTATAATTCCTATATCGTATATTCATAGATTAGCAATTCTCGGATAAGAAGCCACGCAGAACAGTTATTCCAATGATAATTTTATAGCAGGAATTCCCACTTATCATCGCCATATAGCAGTTATATCTAATGGATGTTCCAAAACCTACAGCTAGTTACATAAGCTTTACAATAGCCACATAGTCACTCAATCGAGTGATGGGATTCTGATGACAAAACTACTACTGCTACTAACACCGTGACCCCATACTTCATAAATCAAGTAAGTGCAGTTACCTTAATATTTTTCTCGGAGAAAGATGGAAAATGTCGATATCTTTACGAGTTTTAAAGTAATGAGATAGTTGTATTACAGTAGTCAGAAGTTAAGGTTGATGCGCTAGGGTGGCCCGCGAGATTCAAATTTTCTTACGTTTTTTGCAATTTGCAGGTCAGTATCAGGTTGTATGTTGATCTAAATATTATTAGCGGCCGTAACAAATATGGATTTACAGAATTATAAACATTAGAATCAGCAATACAACTCTCTAAGTTCATGTAAGTGTATTGAATGAAAATTTCATGAAATCGTCAGTCATCAACATACAACCTGATACTGACTGGCAAATTGCAAAAAACGTAAAAAAAATTGAATTTCGCGGGCCACCCTAGCGCATCCACCTTAATATGGGAAATCGATTATTAGCAGTGTCAGGCCGAAACACGATTTTTAGTCGAAAACGAAACCGTATCTGAATCTTTGGCTTCTCTTCTAGTTTGGAACCCGAACCTTCGGTCGGACACTAGTTATAAGAAAAAGTTCGGTTCGGTCTCTGTGACTCGTAACTGTGTGACAGTCTTATCGGTCTCATTTCTACCTTTATATCTATCATTTTTATGCTGTACTTAATGAAAAGTAAGTAGTCTTCTCTATTATATTCCGAAAGCTTTGATGTGTCATATTTACGCCCAGATACTGTATAGTACTTTATGTACTTCTTACTTACCGTTAATCAAACAAAATAGTAGCCAAACATCGCAGTACGACGATAAACGTCAATACTGATCACCAACGATATTTTTATAAGCGCTATAACTATCGAATCAAAAGCGTCCGACACTTAAGTGCGAGTCAAGTGATAAAATTAGCACTTTATGAGTACTTACGTTTATTTGTTCTCTACGGTCATTTACCCCTGGCTAAGTGCATTACGCGTGTTACGAAAATCGGAAACGTTACCGATTTATAACACGCTCTAATTGGCACCAATCTTGTGTACTAATTAGAGCAGGTTTAAACCGGCTTTGATTAGGGACTTGCAAGGCGTTAGTCATTTAGCACATGATCGGTTTAGTTCTTATGAAACTTATAAGAATGATTTTGTATGGATCATCATCCTCCGGCCTTTTTGAGGAGCTCGTGGCTAAGTAGTAACAGTCGCACGGGTCGATCCGTCAGGTTAAGCTACGCTTGCCAGAGTTGGTCCGTGGATGTGTGACCATCTTTACATACCGAAATTCCGTGCTCCTCCGTGCTTCGGCCGTTAAACGTTAAGCCGTTGGTCCCGGCTGTCAAACGTGGATCTTTGACAGTCTATACGGGTTGTCAAAAGACCGAAAGTCTGACAACCAGTCTTACCAAGGGGTATCGTATTACCCAGTTACTGGGTTGTGGAGGCTAGATAGGCAGTCGCTCTATGTAAAATACTGGTATTCAGCTGCATCTGGTTAGACTGGAAGCCGATCCCAACCTAGTTGGGAAAAGGCTAGGCAGATTGATTGACCATCCTACGACCTTTATCCCAACATAATATTTTCGGGGTCGGTGCAGCATTTCTTCCTCTCTGTTAACCATCATCTCAGTAATCACCTTCTTTGCAGCCATATCATCTTTTACTCAATCTATCATTTCTTTGGTCATCCTTTACCTAACTCGTATAATAATTTTGTTTGCATTATTTACCTACGTTAAATTATTGTCAGATAGCAAATATAGGCTTAAAGTTTTATTTAAAAAACGAATAATATTTGCCTTCGCTTCAATCCACGTTTCTCATTGAATATTTAAAAAAATATTAGTCACGTTTCAAATTGGAATTCTCAGGGACACTTTTTATTTTCATTTATTGAATGCTAGAATGTTTATAGATAGCCGATGTCAATCTGAATATGACAATGCCTTCTTCAATGGTGTTACGTGTATGGCGAATTAGCTCGATCACAATGGTGTTGACTTTTTTGTGGTGTGTCAATGACATTTTTCTCTTTGTGGCTTTTTATTAGGGTTCCGTACCCAAAGGGTAAAACGGGACCCTATTACTAAGACTCCGCTGTCCGTCTGTCTGTCTGTCCGTCTGTCCGTCTGTCCGTCTGTCAGGCTGTATCTCATGAACCGTGATAGTTAGACAGTTGAAATTTTCACAGATGATGTATTTCTGTTGCCGCTATAACAACAAATACAAAAAAATAGAATAAAATAAATATTTAAGGGGCTCATAACAAACGTGATTTTTTTGCCGTTTTTATAGATAATAGTACGGAACCCTTCGTGCGCGAGTCTGACTCGCACTTGGCCGGTTTTTGTTAGTGCTCTGACTTGCCTATTTCATGTGTGAGTGCTATTTTTTAACCGACTTCTTCAAAAAGGAGGAGGTTCTCAATTCGTCTGTATGTTTTTTTATTTTTTTAAGTTATCTGTAGCAACCGCTCGCATTTTTAGTAATTATGCAATACATAAACTAACGCTTTCTTCCCATGGGGGTACGCAGAAACTACTGAACGCCATCTTTACATACTCCTTTGTTCGTTTACGTCCATACGTATGGTCATATACGCAAGCTGGTTGCAGTACATGCTTCTGACCTTTCTGAAGAACATCAGAAGAGAGATTCAATAGATAGTCTATGAAAAGAAGTCTCCAGGGATTCCTATATCCGACAATTGTGACAATATGCCAAGTTTTCCACACTAAAAATAGAAGATAAAACGAGCGAATGACTTACAATAAGGAAAGTAGATAACAAAGTCACACACACTCGCGCACAAACACACCCCCACACACACACACACATAGGCACTCTATAAACGATCCTGTATGATGTCAGTCCAAAACCTACAGCATAGCCACAATAAATCATCTCTTACATAAGACACGTGCACATATAACAATACCGTACGGTTACCGAACTTTAGCTTGTAAAGCAATTAAGCGCTGCCTCAAGCGCTTTCAGCGAACATTAATATAATGTACTATTCTCTTTTTTGTCGAATGATGTCATCCACTATATTTGGAGCTGTATTATCAAGTAAAGGTAAGAAAGAACGTGACTGCGTAATGAGAGTATGTATGTAATGTATGGTTGGTGATTTGTGTGGTGTTGTTACAAATATCATTATGACATAACGAAGGGTAATTGAAGTAGCTGATGTATGTGTTGTCGGATTCATGTTTGAGGCTCACGCGTGGAACTACAAGTTGATTACTTATTCAAAGTGGCTTTAGAAATATTGGAATAACTCACAATATGACTTTTACGTAAAAATACTCCAGTGGACATAAACCGTCTCTTCTCACTGATCTCTTGTTGAATGTGGAATCACGACTTATGTTTAGAAGAATGGAAACAGTATAATGTGCAACAAATATAATAAAACTGCTAGCACCTTCCAAGTTTGCCAAGCGTTGTAGGTAATTTTAGCAATATTGGACAAAATAATCTATAACATACTAGTTTCCGCCCACGTGGTATGTCGATAAAAAGTAGCCTATGTCCTTCCCCTGGGTGCCATCTATCTCCTTGCCAAATTTTGTCGAAATCCGTTTAGTGGTTTAGGCGTGAAAAGGTAGAGACAGACATACAGAGTTACTTTCGAATTTATAATATTATAGTATAGTATGGATTAGTAAGATGCTTTTGTCATAAGTAGGTAATTTATAACAAATCCACAACTGTAGTCGTGTCGGCTAACTACAAAACCAAGGATGACTGACTTTAAGAACATATTTCCCAATATACGGCAGGATTTCTAGTTGGAGAGGGAATGTAGCAACAATGTAAGTTGTTACAAATAAATGCAAGTGGTAATAATATGTGTGGACAGAAGGAAATGGGGTGCTACGGTGCTTGGTGATGGGCTATTATCAGCCACTTAGTGCCACATTACAAGCTTTACTTCAGCAAGTAATTGTTGCAAGAGATAGTTTGCACTGCTTGCATCTCTGAATTTTCAATTAATAGATACTCTAGTTTGGTACCGCTTTCTTTTCTGAATTTACAAACCTACGTCTGTGTCATTTCAAACCTTATTTACGTAAGTTCTTCTAAGTTAAGTTCTTCTTCCTCTAAATTTACCATAAATCTTCAAAGTGTTCCGTTGCTTTTCAATGAAAACTTGTGATAACCTTACCTTCTAATCAATCTGCCTAGCCCCAACTATGTTGGGATCGGCTTCCAATCTAACCGGATGCAGCAGAATACCGGTATTTTACATGGAGCGACTGCCTATCTGACCTCCACAACCCAGTAACTGGGTAATACGATATCCCTTGGTAAGAATGATTGTCAGACTTTCTGGCTTGTGACGACCCGTAACGCTGTCAAAGATTCACGAATGTCAGCCGCGACCAACGGCTTAACGTGTTTTCCGAGGCACGGAGGAGTCTCGGTATGTAAAAATGGTCACCCATCCACGGACCAACCTAACCAAAATGCGTAGCTTAACCTGATGGATCGACCCGTGCGGCTGTTATAACTAAGCCACGAGCTCGTCCAATAGGAATAACCTCACCTTCCGATGTGGTAAATTCCTATTCATTCTTTATTTACATCATTAAAACCGCCGCACAATCGGTCACTTAGTACCTATAACCCCTTAGGCACGACTCTTATCGGTCAAACAATATAAGGCAATAGAGATGTTAACAATACAATGTAAAGTATTCCGTACTCGCTGCCGAATACCGATAAAGAAAAACGTTAAATCGCTCATCGATAAAAAGTCATCAGACCACGCAAGGCTTTTGGGAATGAGCCTTTAATTGGATTCGGCATATCCTTCCAAGGATCTGCAAATTCAGAAGCGACATTCCTAATTTTGGGTGGTAACTAACCAAACTTAGAAAAACAATAAAGACATGTTCATGTTTGATTAGTAACATCTCCGAAACGGCTGTACTGATAGCTATAAAATTGTGCGCATTGGTAGAGTAAACTCTGGAGTATTATATTGTGTAGAATTCTACTTTGGTTAGTTTTCCTAGGGATTCTAAATTCCTCGCGAACGAAGAAGGTGGAAAAAGACAGATAGCATTCCTTATCCGTACATATTATAAAACAAAGTCCTCCGCCGCGTCTGTCTGTCTGTCGTCCTGTACGCGATAAACTCAAAAACTACTGCACCGATTTTCATGCTGTTTTTACCAATAGATAGAGTGATTCTCGAGTAAGATTTTAGTATATAATAACCAACATCCACGCGGGCGAAGTCGCGGGCATGCAGTACCTAATACAATATAGTATAAGCTTTTTCTCTCGCTATATTATGTAGCAAATATTTTTCCTCGTACGAATCTATATTTTTTATTTAATAGAGCATCGGTGCGCGTTAATAGACAGTGTTATTATTCAGTAAGATTAATGTGCCATTCTCGAGTTATCTGCCAGATGTTATCAGATACACCCGAATGGCTTGTGCTAGTGTTGGACTGATGTTCGATTCATACTTCGCTGAATATTCAGTTTCGGCTAAAAGTGGTTTTGGCTTTGATGAGATAACTTTCTCTGTAATCTTCCTGTACGAGTCCTACTCAATACTTTTTCTTGCTTTATCTTGCTGGTTTCGTTTGTATTGGACGTTGAACGTCTGGGTTTCGGGAAGTTTTTTTTTGTGGCAGCTCTTATTTTGCTAGTATTTGTAGCAATTTGAAGAGCATTCCAAGAACTATCTGCTTTCTAAAAATAATTACTTTATGGAGCAATAGTGGGGTAAAAATGTTTCTTACAAACTGTTCCAAAATCCAACCATCCAAAACTTTCGGAAAGTCAAAACCTCTCTCAATCCGTAATCCAATATTTGCCCGAATATTCGGCGTCGAATTCGGCAGAATATAATATATACTCAGTCCATCCCTAGTTTATACTATGGTTAATGGTGCGCGAGGCCACTAAATCGACCATTGATTTTTTATAATGTAATTGTGTTCGCGTAAAAATGTGTTGATGTGTTTTTTAGGTCGATATTACTACATTTACGACGGAAAGATTGCTTTGTGTCTGTATTATGTACGCGTAAATGATTTCAAACACCCGTAGCCTGTAGTTATTTAAGTTTTTTGATATTTTTAATGTTGTTGGTGTAATTTTGCGTCGTTGGTCTAGTGGTCGCAAACGCTATTGCTGAACATGAGGGGTTCTAGGTTTGATTCCCAGGTCGGTCAGTGTTATTGAGTTTTTTTATCATGAATTTCTCAGGTTGTTGGCAATAGCTGAAGCACAGCTGAATTCTGTGATGAAGGTGTTCGTGAATGACACCTTTTTGCAACATAAATGTTGGAAATAATCACGCCCCCATTACATGCGACTTGAACATAACTGGCGATATGTGGGTGCACTATAGAGGGATGACAGGCGTGTTATGTTGTGTATAAATAGGTATTTGTAGTTATTTTTATATTCAAGCAAGCAAAATTCTCTTCAGAATTGAAAAATTCTTAAACTCAAACTCAAAGCATTTATCCTACTTCCTACTAATATTTAGTAGTAGTTTGATTTTAATAAATGTGAGGATTCTATATTTGAACTCATGGTTCAATCCTAGAATCCTTCGCTTGTGTGTTTGTGTGTTTGGATGTTTGTTACTAAATCACGCAAAAACGGCTGAATGGATTTGGATGAAATTTGGCAAACAGATAGTTTATAATCTGGATTAACACATAGTACTTTTTATCCCGATATTCCCTCGGGATCGAGACTTACGCAGGTGAAACCGCGGAGCGCAGCTAGTTTCAAATAAACCAATTACAGACACTTTTGAATTGTCTTAATTATTATACTGCCAACCTTATAAGTGCTGGCACAGCATAAAAAAATACTTCTAAAACGATAAGAGAACATTCAGATAAGTTAAACTTTTATTTCCAATAAAAATAAAAATGTAATTGGCCTAAGAAAGATAACATCATCTGAGAATTCTGAGATGCGAAGTCCAGATATATCATTAGTTACGTAGGCTCACTCAGTAAATGTGACCCTATCTGAGATAGGATATTTATTGATCGATGCTCGCATCGGATAGCTTCAATTTCGATAGCAATCTATTAATGTCATTTAATAGATTCTTCTTGTAGGTGGCCATTGAGAACACTAAACCATCTGGGTATCTACGATGCAATATAACGATATTATATCGTGTAGTCTTTTCAAACGCGATTGATCTTTTAAACGTATCTTAAAAACGATATCTTAAAAACGAAACGTAACTTCATGTTGCAAAAAATAGGTTGTAAACTTATAAAACTCGAGTTTACGACGGTTTCCGGCAGTTTGAGGAATGAGGAAATATTTCACGGATTATAAAGAAAATTGTTACGCAAAACATTCGTTTTCAGTACCAAATACGCAAATTACCTTGAAAAGGTACCTAATTACTTTCTTTTTAAACACCTTCGTGACAAAGATAACACTTAATTGTGCACGTGTAGCATTAAAGTGAAGCATAACGTTGTAATGGTCACAGAGTACTCGTGAATAGTAATCATCTGTGAGCGATTAGCGCGAAATAAAATAAAAGGAGTGTCTCCACTGCCGGCGCCGGCTCCCAAAAATAACGCCATTGGGAACCGGCAATGACATTACTGCCGGCAGCCGAGATTAAAAACATCGGCTGCCGCCACCGCCGGCTCCCATAATGGACACCGGCGGCGCGGCTATTATAGAAACCCTTCCAGTATTCAGAACCCCAACTAACTAACCGTAACTAAAATATGTTTTTCTGCATATTCTAGTCGTTTTTGGCACTCGTCGGCCGCTGCCGCGGCACCGCGGCAGAAGGATAGTTCGCGACATCGTGTTGATAAACTATTCGATCAAGAAAATGCATGCTTCATTTATTTACCTCTCCCTCCATGAGAAGTCAGTGAACCACGATAAACGTCTATGCATAATATTTAAATGAATACTCCAGAATCTCAAGCGAAACGCTTGATTTTGAGGTGCAACCAAAGTTAAAAGAAATCTAACTTCACGTAAAGCCTTAGCAAATGCTACAGAAGTAACCTAAAAAATACGACGTGTATATTTATCTGAACGCGGTCAAACGGCACAGAATATGGAGCGCTTAAGTTATTAGGGCTTCCTCAATTCCACTTTGTTGCTGATATTCCGCAAACCGGTCTCGCTGGTACAATTTACGAGAGAACGCTGAGTGCGCAGGCATTTAAATGGTTTTAAAGGCGGGAATGTAGGTCAGAACTTTTTTGTTTTGGTCCATCTGTTACTCTGGTACGTTGGCAGTTGTTCTTATTCAGGATACACTGCTTTAAGATGTAGATGTGCATTTTTGAAAGAAAGAAAGAAAAGAAAAATGTTTTATTTGGGACACGCACAGGAAAAACAAGCAGTAACATAAAGTAAGAACTAAAATTAAAAAAAAATAAAAAAAAAATAAAAGAACAATCAAAACTAACAAACTACTTAGACGACCTGTGCGAGGCCATTTTTGGAGTTATGTTTATTGCCATTTTTCCAATAATTGTGGGTCTACTTAGCGTACCGATGGAAAAAAATAATTTAACATAGCATACGCACAATCAGCCTATAACGTTCCCACTGCTGGGACACAGGCCTCCTATCGGTGAGATGATGAGGAGGAGATGTCTCACATTTCTTCGAAGTTTTGGTGTTCGGACATGCCCGTTTCCTCACGATGTTTTCCTTCATCGTTTTGAGAGCAGTGTAATTTAACATGTCTGGCCCAAAATTCAGCTACGCGAACTGCACTCACTGACGCAGTCATTGGTTCGCGGTCGATTGTGATGCAGAGGTGTTATTTAGGAACATCTACATCAAAGATCCTTGCTGTGCTTCGGGTATAAATTGAGCTGACAAATTTTACATTATTTTAAATTGTACATATATTAAAACTCGTGTTTCCAATCAGTTAGCATTTAAAAGAAAGCAGGACGCTCTTTATTTATTTTGAGTACAACACCCGCTCCTTACATGGGCCACACATAATTCTGTATGTTAGCAGTAAATTGCTCTTACATGTCGCTCAAGTAAGCGTAAAAAGGTTTCGTGCTTTTTTGCTCAAATGCCAAGTTTGCTCACGGTTTCGGCACGGCTTTTATGACGAAACAAAGGCACTGATTAATTTTCATTCTAGGTATTGGGGCCCTTGAAAATTCCGACGTAAAATAAACAGTGTTATGACTTCATTGAATTATTTTACTTTTGAAATATGTTAAACAAGTGTTGAGGAAGAAAGAACATAAATATGAAATATGTAAATCAAATAATATTGTGCCGAAAAAATAATGTTCCCCTTGACAGTGATGATTCATGAGACGATTATGAATGTAGGTATGTTCGTATGTTTGTGATCACGTAACGACAACGATATAATATCTCTTTCTTATTTACTTCTCGCGTCATAACGGGTGTGTCATCTACTGGGGTAAGCAGGACCTGAGCTACGTTAACGTATTCGTTGGACTTAATGAAGTTCATTTATGCAGTCAGTAAGAAGTTTTATCAAACGAGCTCTTTCTCATCCCTATCAATCATCGCTATCCTTATCATGTCCTTATCCGATCCCGAATTATTTGGTATCAGCTTAGTATGTCATGTCTTCTATACGGTTTGACCAGCGTTCTTGTCACATCACACAATCCATTCAACCCAAAATAACACTCTATTACTTATCACCTTACAAAGTCTAAACCATCTAAACTAAAAAAAGTCCTTTTAACGTCTCCCAACATCGTTGCCCATCGTGGCCCATCGTTTTCTCCAGGCTGGTCCTAATTGGACCAAATTGCCAGTGGCGTCTCGTCTCTTATCAGTTTAATTTATCTATTAGCTCCAGGAATAGTGTCCGCTTTGATTGCTAAAACTTAACCATTGAAAACCATATTTGGAGAACGCCGGTTGAAGTGGGAACGTGGAGTATTTTTAAGTGAACGATTCAATTAGTGTTTGAAATATGTGATGCTACAATTTTATTTACGGTTACAATAAACCGTGATAAAATCAAATTGGATTAATACCCAGTTTCTCAGATATTAACACGTGGGATGATCTATATACGATAGAAGGACTCGATACATATACATACACCAACGTACTTAAGAACATGGACAGCAAAAGTAAAATATAAATAAGTGTATATGAAATAAAGGAATAAGTTTATTTTACTTTTTATGTAGAGCTAGAGACAATGCAACAGCAAGCAGTATTGGAGACAACTACAGTAAAGTTAAATACTACGTTTGGCTAAAGGACACCGAGTCCCAGGTGGTTGCATGTTTCAACCTAAAGCAACCACTGTCTCGCGTACAAATTGCAAAATGTAAATACTTAAAGCATTGTGCAAGCAATTAGTTCTGCTTTATTACTGGAAGAAATAACATAAACATTAAACTGTTCTGTAGCTATGGTTGACTGAAAGACTGACAAGGCATCCTTAGGGGCTGTAGAGGTGAAGTAAGAAATTATTTTTTGAAAGTCCATCTCCGAGCGAATCAAACGGGCGTAGGTGCTTGTTGTAAATCTTTCAGAAATCATTCTCTGCACAGCTTTAATGATAACATTTACTTCTTAACGAAGACATCCAACAATCCAGGCCTTGCTGAAACCGAGAACGATCATGTGGTTAATTTTACTTTCTATTACACCAAAGTACACTTCATGATTACCTATGGTGCTGGCGACCGCAAGTCGAGAGATTGACTCGGTATATATGTATATACTACACTATACGAGTGCGTTGGGCGTGCATCGTCCACCGCAGGGAAACGTGATGAAGACGTGGACGTTCTGGGAGATTTCTCGAATTATTATTATTGATGTGTTAAGTTTGATCCCATTATGGCATAAATATTAACTTTGTTATTAATTTCCCACCTACTCCGTGTATTTTAAAATCTGGTGTAGAGTGGAAAGCTTTTTTTTTATTCTTGGAAGCCACACTCGTTTGGTCTTGTTCATCTCTTTATTGTTCTTCTTCATCTAGTGCTCCTCCAATTACTGAAGGTTGGCTTTCATGACTATTATAAATGCAAATTGAATGTCGATGTTTGAAGCAAACAATTCTTATTTTTACTGTGATGATATACCTCGTACAATCTCTTGGCTTAGAGCCCACAATTATATCTCTCTATCATAAAAATTATCAAAATAATTATAGGTAATTAACACAGTTTTCCTCTCGCAAGGAGATCTTTACGTCCGTTTAATAGTTTATTTGCCTATAAACTTTTAATACTTGTAATATCAAACAGATTTTTATTAACGCTTGATTTAACTTCATTGAAATTTCTAACACAAAATCGGTAACAGTCTATGTTTAAATGCTCACGTGCTTGTTTGAGTTAATTAATAATTCCATCTAATGATAGCTTTTCATAATTAACATATTTTTGTGAAGTCCCAATTAATGTCAGACCAGTGGATAATTAATTGTTATCATCCCCTGGAGTAAGTTTACTTTCATAAATAACATTTATCTTCGAAATTCAGGGGTACGTTGTCTCTTAGGACCAACCCCTCTTGTGTAGGGTAGCACCCCTCTTCTTGTGCCGACTTATTGAGGTCAGTCAACGGATAATTTGGATACAGACAAACTGGAATAGTTATCGATATCTCAGTTAAACAAATTCGTATTTTGGTAAACTTCTAGGTGGTCGTTCTTATCAAATTTATGTTCTGTAATACTGTGCTGTAAAACTTGATATTTTATCAAATTAATGGCATTTAATTTATGTTTCCCGATTAAGTACGAAACGGTTCTAATCATCATTACAGTGTCGATAAGCCAATGAGAAAACAATATTGTATAGGATAATATAGATATAGGTGTTTGGAATTTTATCTTATAGAGTAATATTTCTCGAAACTACCTGAGTTTACGTTTCCTGCCTTAGATTTCTTATCACGATATGAAAAGTTATCCCATATTGGCAGGATAGCAGTCTGGTTCTTTAATTTAATCAACATTTAGCACGAGTTAAGCAAATTTTTATTTTATTTTTCCCGATACAATGCGGTAATTAGGTACAGTCGCTTCCAGAATTTATTAATTCGGATATGAATGCAATATTTCGTACAAGTGCATTTAATGTTTCGAGTTTCGGGTGAGTCACACCCCTACCATACTATACATGGCGTGTCTTGTGTGGGTGCCCAACGAAGTTGTATTGGTGATATCATTTTTAAGGAACTTATTTATGCGAATTTGTGAAAGTGATGTCATCGAGAGATGTTAGTGTTTTATAATTCAATCATTTGGTAATACAAAAGAATTTGTTACTAATATTGGGGGCTTAGAGTTGGTTTTCGTTTGGGATTTAGAAGACGTCGAGAGGGCACGGGAGATATGAATCGATTTTATGCATGCACCTTATTAAGTCTAACGTTGAAGGTTTGACGTATTTACTGCAGTGTTGTGTTACGGGGGTGGTGGAGTTATGGTGGCGTGGGCCGCCCCATGTCATTGTTGGAGGATCGTTCAGACGATAACGACATTATTATGACGTCATCTTTCAATCCATGATGACATCTCGTGAATTCTCTTGCCGAGATTTACTGCGCTTTCATAGACTAGAGAGAAATTATCAAAGCATTTAAGTACTGAAAGGAACTTTTGATTTGTCTAGGAGTGTTTCTTCGTAAAGTTAGCGAAGCTTAATATATTTTTTTCCAAATAAAACGTTACCAGATGGAACTACTTAATACAGCTGGTCGTTGTTTTTACTTGATATTTTACAGTCTTTAAATGTAACGATATTAATAACAGTAGGTGCTTATCACAGAATATCATGGATGCTCTTATTATCGTTTTCTTTGTTATCAACAAAGTTTTATTTTCTATGATACGGATATGGCATATATGGCTACATCTATATTCGTATCAATAAATTGACATCATCTTTTTTGTATTGCTTTAGGTACTTCAGTCAATTCTTTGTCAAATTAAAACCGCTGAGCACCTCTGTACTTCAAATTCCATAATCAAAAGTTCAAATCTCGAAGCCAACGAGACACTTCACTAAAATAACGATTCAATTGACTATTTCCTCTTCGCTTTCTTCCATTCCCCTCAATTTCCTTCAGCTCAAAGGTTCAAAGTCATCGCAATCGGATCGCAAGCCGTGCTAATGATGAGCTCGTTAAATGGGCGGTCGCCTTACAGCTTCATTAGGCCGACCATCATTGCCATCTGATAACATTGCTAGCCCATGTTGGCTGATCGACGTCCAACAGAAACGATTGAGATTACTATCGAGACTTTAGTTACTTGCTACGACTCAATGGGGTTTTTGGTCTTTAAGTGCTTTGTTAGTGCTCGGCGACACGATGCCGTGACCGCGCCGCCGCCGCGCCGCCACCGCGCCGCCGCCGCACCTACGCCGCACCGTTCCGCTTGATTAATCAAAGTATTATAAAGCGCGTGCACTTTTGCAAGCAGCCGGCGATGGAAACGGCGCGGCGTCTGAGCGGCAGCGGTGCGGCGGCGGCGCGGTCGCGGCGTCGTTAGAGAGGAAAGAAACTTATACACTGGTGCAAAAATATTTTGGTGCTCGAATGACGTTGACAGGGGGACGCTGTTGATAAACATTTGTGCGATCGATTCTTTTGTGCAATGTCTTGAAAAACAAGATGGCGCCGTTAGTTCCGCTTTCGGCCACGCGCCTAAAGAACCATATAGCGCTATACATATAGCTAGGGGACAGTTGATTTCTTAGCTATTTGAAAACAAATCCGAGAATTTAAAGCTTCACGTTCTCAGCGGCCGTGTATTCAAATGACTTCCATTGTACTATGTCTAGCAATACGAACGTGTACAGCAATTATGTATGCCAATTACACAGCAAAAAAGCCGCCATTATGTTCTGGGAGTTGCATTACTAGGAACGGATGCTCGCAAGCGTAAAAATTACAAAACGTTATCCATCACATTTCCATACAAAACACGCCATGGCATCCCATGGTCTCTCATCTCACGCACTAGATATCCCGTTGGCGCAACATCAGCTGGATAATTGTTTCGCGAGTCAGCTGGTTATTACGATAACGGTGAGCCCGCGCCGCCGCGCCCGACTCGCGCCGAAACTATCCGATAAGTTCCGAACGTGAGTCTAAACGTAATTACTAACGCTGGATAGTAAAGTCGAACTTAAAGCTCTTTATATCGTTTCCGAGAAAGAATTCTTGACGGAGAGAACGTGGCGTATCCTTGGAATTGTTTTATTATTAACAAACAAAACTTACTGGTAGAGAGTTCAATGTTTGTACATCACATACCGTAAATATTAATTATGCATGACTACCTAACAAATATCTGTCTGTATTTTAATATTACCAATAGTTTCGTTATGTATTTTAACTTATACGCTGCAATTTATACTTTTGATTGATTTAACTTCCCCAATGGATGCATTATTTTTCCTGGACGGCACTCTGCTCCATATTCAAATTCATACCAACCATACATATTGCTTCGCTACTCCATCATAATCAAGCCTATAATGTTCCCACTGTTGGGACACAGGCCTCCTCTCTGTGAGAGGGAGTGGGCCGTAATCCAACACATGATGATGATGTCACATGTCTTCAAAATCTTTGGTTCTAGGACAAAATGATGTTTTCCTGCAGCGTTTTGAGAGAAGTGGTGATAACATAATTTACACAAAGTAAAGTGGGTGACTAGGATTGAACCAACGATCTATAATAACTCGTGAGTCGCGGCCGTTTCCACTGGGCCACCAATGCTCCATACTCATTTGTCCACAAAAGCAACGCCGGCTTTCATTAGCATACTTAACTACATCAATTTATCGTGCTTCAAATACAAACAGCCTTTTTCCAGTAACATGATTACATGACGCAAGGGGTTGGAAACCCTTTGAAATCTGCTAATCACGTAATGCCGTATTTGTGAAGGGATTATCTCACAAAAGAGTATTGTTACCGATGCGAAATTGAACTGTGTCCATTTGCTATTTTAATTTATATTCGCTCGACTATTTCTAGTCGAGAAGTGAGGACAAAGCCCGGCTATGAATGGAATAGATAAATGTGAGCTTATAAAAATATTAATCAAATCTAAAATTGTATAGGGGTCTAGAGCAGGGGTCTCGGATTCAGCATGTTAGAGTTTCTAAAGCAAAAGTTAGACCCTGGACATTAACGGCTACTTTTTTGTTTCTGATACCATTCAGCATTGCAGTTTTCGAAAAGGGTAAAACAAGCAGCTTTTTGGCTGGCGTATCCAATAAGTGTCTTGAAAGGAACTTCCTGAGTGCCACAATCAATAAAGTATTGTAGCTATCATCAAACTTCTTCTGGGGTTAGAGATATCCAGGGTTATACCATTTGACAGATTATTATGGGGAAACAGTTTTTAAGAAGAATATTACATACCGCAGAACAAAAACATGATCCTTCATATACACACAGAAGTCTTTGTTTCAGAATAAAATGAATGCGGTACCTACCGTATTTTTCTCTCAACATTAAGGGACCCGGGGGCCGGGGTCACTCTCCTCACCTTGCAATAACTGTACACAATATAATAACAAACTTTTTGCTCTACGTGCATATTGTTAGCTTGAGGTTAGTGCAAATGCCAAAACTTGCAAATTATCTGAGCTCGTGACTGAACTTTAGCAATCATTGGCAACGCAACACTCATCGAATACCTCGGTTTCTGTGGCGATGTTACCTCCCAGTTCTGTAATCATTTATTATATAGGTTTGGTGTTTGAATAGTGGTGTCGTAAAGTTGTGTGGCTTCATTGAGGAGAATTTAGCTAGTTCCCCGTGTTATGCTGCCTGGTTTTACCTTAGATCTGCTACAATAAGCATTCCTAACAATTTTGTCATTCTCACAGCATCTATCAAACAGATTGCTGGAGTCTTTGCATCTTACAAATTCCCCTTAGCAAATAGAGAAGACTGCTACACTTGCATTCAGTCCAAGTTGGCCCGAATTCTTCCATGAGAAAGTAAAGTACAGCCCATTTGCCGCTAAGGATCACACGACTCCTTTAAGAAGAACCAACTTCATTAATAAAAGAAAGCTTACATCAATTAATGTTTAACACGGAAGTTATGGCAATGATTCCAAACACGTTAACTGGTGCTCGTATCATCACAAATCAGCGACACCTCTACAGTTCGTGCCCAGACTACAAACGAATTGCAGACGTGACCAGCATCACCGGCCATCGGATTTGAATAAATAAATCACGCTCGCATCCCGACTCATTTGTTAGCTGCAAGAGAAAGGCGTTCGATTCCACGCCTCAGCTGCAATCATAAACCTAATCTAGCTTTTACCACTTTATGTTCTCTACGTGTGCATTTCGCTGTCAGTATTTCCACTTGCATCACCAAGCTGTCCAATTTCACTTACTCTTCATCCTTTTACAGCGTTCATAAAAATTTTATCTCCAGAGAAAGTGCGTATTAAGGTTAGTCTTGTTCCGTATCTTCAGTGTCATTCTTTATTACTGATATCATCTGGTGTCGGTAACAGTTTTCACACTTTGTGTCGAGTTTTCGACGCCTCAACATTCGTCGTTGTAAAACGTCGCTTATAAAACAAGCCATCGTTAATTCAAGCCAATTAACTACGGCCCTTAACATTTAATTAAGTCGCCTAATTTATTGTATAGTTCTTATTATTTATACGACATCAGCTTAAGTGAAACTGTCCTTACGTTCGCGAATGGGTTACGACAAATAGGGCGTATTAAGTAACTGAGTGACATTAATATCGGTGAAATATGGCAGATTACGTATCCACGTCGTGCAACGTAAACTGTAATGTCAGGGCAATAAAGTTGTAAAACAAGCAGTGCACTTTGCTAAATACCACAATATTTTATGTAATGGCTAGGAATCTTTGAACTCCATTTCCAATAGTTACATCTTTGTTCTGGCTCCATAAAGTATAATGTGATTATTTGATAGTGATAATAAAAGTCTTGCAATAAAAGCGGTAATTAAGATCTTGAACTGAGATTCTGAATGCTTCGTAAGACTCTGATGTTTCTTGATTTAGAACCATTCATCACCAGGAATTTATCGTTTGTTGTTTAGAAAAGATTCATTGTTACAAATATTAGTTTCCTTTTTCTCTAGGAATTCCACTTTCAGTAATTTCGAATGAAAGGAAAGCCTTGTACCCAGTGGTACCATTCAACAAGTTGTTAGAATCACTACTGCTTATTCCGCTTGCTGCAGGCGATGCACTAGTTGCTTGTCTACTTACCCTTTGCGGTTAACTTTAATTTGTTGTTGCATTAATTCTGTACCATTTCAGTAAGTTCGACTTCTGCTATATTCAGTTTATGCATTTGCTTGTTTTTCTTCGCTAAACTTATAATGAATCGTTTAACTAGTGTTTCATGAGTAGGAATTATTTTGGGCGCACTCAGTTAAAAGTAGCCACTACCTACTTCTATACAAAACATTTTGATCTTCACAAAATTTGGTTGTCGCTCGTAGTGCGAATATTCTACTTCTCTTTCTCTATATAACATAGTCATAGTATATATATCTAGCCAACAATACACGTGTATTTCACCCTTCGGGAATCAACGTGTCACGGTTACGTGTATTTGAATGAGTAATGAAGCGTGACACAGTAGACAGACACCTCACAGACACCTGGTTAAGGTATTTACATGAAGTAATAGTTCTTCCTTCCAGGTGTAACATTATATATGGCCAATATGGGCATATATCATGCCAATTAGCGTTACGATACACTCAATCATTGCACAGTGGTCATTAACACAATAACCTTGTACAAAACTATTGTTGTTTTTGCTGCATTACGTCAGTTATTTATTTTGGGCAGGAAGTTGCAAATAATTGTCATTGTTCGAATCTTGTCGAACAATGTGTTGTGTTTCGTTATGATATTGATTGATATTTGTTATTAAGATGTTATTGTTAATACATCCGCTTATCGCTGTTGGATGATGAATATTGTTCTCTCTGTTTGCTAATATGAATAAGAATGTTATTGTGGTCTTCAGACTGGAGACTATGTTTAAAAATATCTGCCTTATTAAGGCAAAACCTATTTTCATTGCAGGAGGGGTCTAGCGATCAATTTGATCTCACCACAATCTTCCAAATCTTCAAAATCTTCCAAAGCATGCGTTCTTTCTTGCTGCATTCTAGGAACTTCTAGGAGGACGCCGTAACTTTTTGGGGGATCCCTTGAGTTTATACACCATTATCTGCCTAGCCTTTTCCCAACTATGTTGGGGTCGGCTTCCTGTCTAACCGGATGCAGCTGAATACCAGTATTTTACATGGAGCGACTGCCTATCTGACGTCCACAACCTAATACCCTTTGGCAAGACTGTTTGTCAGACTTTCGGGACTCTGACAAACCGTAACGTCAAAGATCCCCACAAATGACAACCGGGACCAATGGCTTAACGTGCTTTCCGAGGCATGGAGGAGTACGTAAAGATGGTCACCCATCCACGGACCAACCCCGGCAAGCGTAGCTTAACCTGATGGATCGACCCATGCGGCTGTTATTACTTGAGTTTACACACCAATGCTCAAATATTCAAAAACTCGCAGTTTTTACTAGCCTGTTCTTCTTCCACAAAACTACAGCCCCACTCAAAACCCATAGGTGGACCCCATTAATATGAGTATTGTCCCCCATTATCTCAGCAGCACATGTTCGCATGTAAAGCGGCCGCGGCAGAGGTCACCGCGTATCTAGACATCTGTCTGGCGAATGGAGCTGTTAATATTCGCCGTGTGACATTCAGCCACTTTGTCGCACCGACGACAGGTCTTATCGCTTGATCAGCGTTTCACTGGGCGAAATCCACGGTTCGTGGGCCGTGTGTGGAGACAAACAATTCGTATATTCAAATAAATTCAATAGGGAATTTAGTCTCTAACGTCTAAAACGAGAGTTTTGGGTTTAGCTGGTTCAGCGTAGAAATATGAAAGTTTTGTGAAAGAAACTTTTTAAATTCCCTAGTCGAGGACTGCTCTAAAAGCGCGTAGTTTAGGATTCCGCGCACATGGAAAAAAATATTGGTTGCAAAAGTTGAAGTTCGTGAATCCTATACGTAGAATCGAGAAGTAATTGCCAGCTTTCGAGTTTTTCCAATAACATAAATAAGATCTGACATTGTGTACTCAATATACTAATTGCTACCTATAATTTACTTAATTTCGACAGTTTCACCTCTTTATAAGGAGGATTGTTAATTAAATGTGGATATTTTCACCTGAACGTGCAATTATGTTATTACGTATCGTAAATTCGACACGTAAAAATGTTAAATAGCAACATTAAATAACTTTCTTCGCGATTAATTGAGTTTCGACACTTCGCAATGCTGAAATTACGATTCGATTTCTTTTTAAACTATTTACTGATCCATGTCCTTCTTAAAAAGTTCAGTCATAGACTAACATTTCGTTCGGAAGAACGGCATTTTAAATTTCGAATCTAACCCTTCGTCTGCCGCGGTGTCATTCGCCCCACGTATTCTCTAGGGTGGTCCCTCCAGACCCTCATTAATGTGCACCTCTACGATACGACCGCGCGATAATTACCTGTGACTTGCATACAAAATCATTCACTTCAATTTATTGACACAACATTTTTCTTTGTTCTTTATCCGTTTGTTCTTTGAGTTGATATTCATCTTTTCTCACATTTAAATCATATAAAAGTTCTTGTCACAAAGCCTTGCGACATGTTCCAAGAATCTATTGCTTTTAAATTGTTTAATCGTTAGAATAATTATCCCTTTGGGTACGGAACCCCGATTAAAGTAAAACACGGCCTTTGCCGTAATAGCAGGGCGTGTTTTTTTTTTTAAAGACCTAAGATACGCTGTCTTTTTGAGTAACTGGCGAAACTTAGATGCCATTGCCAATATCATCATATACATCTGTAAAAAAGGCCCTTTTTTTTTTACCCTGCCACGGTTGCGGCATAGTCCGAAAGGGATACCGGGACCCTGGCAACAGGCAACTGGAGGAACACGGGTGGGTTTTAGTCAGTAAGAGTCTGACCCGCCCTTCCGCTCCACCCAGAGCGGGAGTCATTTGATGATTTCCCACCGACAAAAAAAAAAGGGCGATTTTACAGATGATATTGGCAATGGCATCTTAGTTTCACCAGTTACTCAAAAATACAGCGTATCTTAGGGCTGTTGTTAAACTAAGGGACTGACACCATTTAAATTACTTAATAAAAAATATTTCCTATGATAAAACAATGGACAATGCATTGAAGAGATTGCAGTAGGTTAGGTATGTGAGAGTGACTAACGCCTCACCATCTGATTCGAATCTGTCTGATTATATCCAGATTCTGCACATACCTCTAAGACAAATGGAAAAACATAGAACCATATTCATTTAATGGCATACCTGAGATACTTATTACGAGTTAGTTCAAGGGTTGTACGTACCGAAGTTGAAGCTTTATGGTAATTTAAAAGATAAAATCATTCATTAGAATAATGTCAGGAAAGATATTAGGTTTCCGTCCCCTTACTTTTTTATCGCATTTGAATGTAAACGATAAGATTTACTTTTTAACTGTTATCAAAAGAAGAGAGGGGTAGAAGAAAACGATATTTATATGCAAATATTTTAAGTAGATTATAATTGAACTGAGTTGCTTCTTTGAAATCGTATTTTTATTTATTCATAAGTATGTAGGTACTTCATTATAAACCAGAAAATCCGTTTAAAAAAGAAAATTAACACTGTAAAACATACAACAGTACCTAATTCTGCTCTAAGCTTTAGATACATGTAAAATGGTTTTTCGAACAGATGCAAATAAATTAAGACACAAAATGTTATGTCTATATACTGAATGGGACAGCCCTAATGCAATACACTTTCTGTATGCACTAGTTGCAAGTTATTATGTTATGGACTAACTCATCATTACGGTAGTCCAGCGCGCTCTAAACACCGGTAGTGAAAATGATACAAGCAATCTTACGCAAGTACAAAATGAGCCATACTTCCCCCGTGCAATCACCCCTACATACCCATACATATTTTAATAATAATAGGAAAATTGCTACTGCAGGCTGTCATTCGAAAGGAATAACTTTGCGTGGGGCAAGACACGCGACCCCCTGCCAAACAATATTCTCTAATCTACAGCTTAATTTAAACAGCTTAGAGTTTGATTTCCTTTAATCGATTTCATGGACAGGGTTATAGTGACGCGCATGCGTTCATTTTGGAGGGAAAAACGTATACATTGTTGTCATAGCAACGGTGTATATTGCACCTATCCGTGTGTTCATTGCACTTGTGTAAAGACGCCATGTCAGTCTGAAAACCTATCGGATAACAAGAACCGTTTAGTTAGTGTGGCTGTGCTGTGCAAATAGTTGTGAATAAAACCATTGTTTCAAGTGTTCTCTGTTGTGATTGAACTCCAGAAGGTTTGTTTACGTGTGAAGTAGGCGTTTTATCTCTTGCTTTGGTTTATCACCATCGTAATCTTTTACAATACCGTTTTTAACAGCCATTGGTGCCGATTCTGTTATTCACAAACTAAACTAAATTTAAGTTTAGTGAATCTTTTTCTTTCTATTTCATTAAGAAAAGGACAGAAGATAAATTTTAGTTTAGTCCTGTCAAATTAATCAGCGCATGACGTAATTTTAGTAGGCAAGTTTTTAATCGCGTCTAAACTCGTAAGGAGTAGTGACAGTTTGACAGGACTAAACTAAAATTTATCTACTGTCCTTTTCTTAATGAAATAGAAAGAAAAAGATGCACTGAACTTAAATTTAGTTTAGTTTGTGAACAAGAGAATCGGCACCATTGTCTTCGTTTGATATTCTTTCTAAATCTCTGTAGATTCAAGAGGGTTATTATTCGATTTGCTTTTTTAATAACAATTAAAGTTGAATTACGGTTCGCGTGAAGATAAAAATGTGGGAGATACTTAAGAAATAATGGTGATAAAAGTTCAATAAAAATAAATTGCAGAGCAAATCTATCGGCGCAAACGAGCCATCTTTATCCTCAAAGTTCGTTCGCCCATAAAACGTTCATATATCTCTGAACAAACGCGTTCTTATAAACTTCAATCGCCATAAACAAAGAGACAATTTAAGGGCCGTAAGACGTTATTTAGCATGTATGACGTAATTAATCGCCCATCCTCGGAGAACTCCTTGAAAAGGAGACGCCGATGGGGTAAAGTGGCATGAATATTCCCGGTTACCCACCTTTTAGTATTGTGTGTGTCAATTAGACCTTTCAACTCAGCCGTTCGGTTAATCGCTGGCTTTTAGACCTGTTAGTCAAGTAGCCGAGCCACCCTTCCATTTTGTCTTTTTGGATATAAATCTTGTGAGAACCGGCTTTTTTGGGTTGAAGTCGAGCCGAGTGATAGTGTTTGTGGTTTAAGGTTATGAACGGATTGGATCGGTACTTGAACTTCAATCGGTTATTATTATAAATCTTATGTGGTTATTACATGTTGAATGTTGGCGATGTGGGTGACGAATTTGGTATTTTAAGTGCTGGTCAATTTGCACGGAGAACACTAATACAAATAGATACAAATATTTTTTATTTGTTGAACATATTATGTAGGTTAGGTACAGATTTTGTAATTATTAAAGAGCGCTATATGTCTAGCCGTCATCTTCGTACAAATATTATTTTGATACAAACATGCTGATTATACACTCCTGGGAACATTTGGGATACACAGTTGCATTGATTAATTTAGAAGTCGTGAGTTCTTTTGTTTGTAACAAACAACTTTATTATTATTCTTTTGTTTTTTGTTCTGGTCCTTACTTTTATAATTTTTCATACTTAATTCAAATTCTTAACGTTATTACCATAAAACTATTTTTTTGATCGTCTTTAGTAGGTATCGTTTCTACATAAAAACATTTTGTATATTTGTTTGGAATCCCTAATAGATTAGAATATATTGCAGTTCCAATAATATTACATAGGTACATACGTCTCGATATGATTACATACTTTTTTAAAGTCGGTTAGAAATAACCTACTCCTCATATACATATACTTACATATTACATAGCTAGTAGGTACAGGTACTCTTTCATATTTTAATCTTAGCCAATCTCGATTCCCACGTGTAATAGATTTGTTTAGTTTTCCAACGTCCGTCGCATCGATAGAAAACCAGCGATATCAAACTCTATGGTCAAGTTAGTCAAGTCCGAGTGGTTCGGCTAGAAAGCTGAATATGTCAGAAAAGTTGTGCCTACACACTTGTTTGCCTGATAATGTTCCTCGTAAAATATAGGCTTCAACTCTCCAACTGTTGGCTATAGACACACGCTTAAAACGTACGGAGAATTTAATTTGAAAGCTATCTGATATTTGAAATACGAGTGCTATTATATAGCAATAAGCGCTGTGGACGGAAATAGTATCTGCTGAATTTCATATTTATTATATTGTCAACTTTGAAGTAAAATGTATGGGAATATATGACGACGATTTTAAAATAACGTTAAGTATAACATGAACGTATTTCTTTATTGATGGACATGCACGTGGACGTTCACGAAAATATCGACACGTCAGTAATTATAAAAGCGAAAAAAAAAACTTTGAATGTTGAAGGCACTTTGCCGCAAAATCAAATTGAAAAAGGGGATTGAGATCTTGTTATTGAGAGACTTAAAGATCTATCAACCGAGCTATACTCCATTTGAAATAAGATTAGACATTTAAACAAACCTTTTTACAGTCCGTTCAACCGATTTTGACTTCTATACCGTACGCATAAAGATGGCATTAAAAAGAAAAAAGATTCCACAATACCAACTATCTACTACAGCTGCCATTTGTCATGCCACCAACACAATAGAAGTCAAAATCGGTTGAACGGACTGTAAAAAAGGCTTATTTAAATGTCTAATCTTATTTCAAATGGAGTATAGAAACTAAAGATACTCAAAAAGAACCGAACATTTATTAAGAGACAAGTTACTGATAATGACGTCACAAACAATAATTCCTGACGTGTTTTAACACCTGAATGAAATAACGGATCGTAAAGCCAGCCTCCAATCAGATATCCTATGCAAATGCAACAGTAATGATTTATAAAATGGCAACCCATAAACGAGAGCCCGCTACGTAACATTGTCATGTTTTATTCATGACTATTAGAGGATTTATCTAGATCTATTACACACTATTGTAATAGCCGTTTAAATTTAGACACGGCTAAATGCAGACAGACATTTTAAATCGAAAAAAAACCTTGTCTCATGCATTTAGATCGGTAGACGACAGTAGAGAATCCTATTTGGCGTTTGTATTCAACGCTCGTACAAAAAGACTATATGGAAAAATTCCCATTTAAAGCCTTAAAAATAGCTTGTAAGTGGGTATCGTTTTGAATGCCTTTATTGCCCTACAAGCACAGTTAAGTACCATCCATGAAGAGTTCAATGTTCAATGTACGCAAGCGCAGACACGGCGTCGCCGACGGAAAGCGCCGCGTCCAACGTAAAAATCACTTCGTAAGTTTGTATGCTACCGGTCTACCGAGTTCCGCGCGCTACAGATAGATGGCGCGCTCTTCAATTATGAATGTTAAAGAAAAATAATACACCTTTTCATCAACATTTTCTTTTATTTAGTCGTGAACAAGATTGATAGGAGGGATTGCGTGACACGTTGTTATTCCATTGCCTTGGGCAAATGCCACTTGTCAATAGTGGTGCCCCTATTTCAATCTATGCGTTTTCCTGTTTGTTTAGGGGAGAGACGTGATTTTTTTGTATTATTTTGGGCTATCACTTGTCTCCTCGTGAGATTGATTGTTTAGATAGGTATTTGGTATGTGAAAAATACCCTTAGAAATTAATTTGCTAGAATGACAATTAATTATAGAAGGACGAGAGCTTGGCCCTCTTCGAATAGAATATGAAGTCTTCATAAATAATACCGAGTCTATATTTTCTATTAGGTGCCCGAATCCGCCCGGAAAATGGGAAATACTCGCATCATTGAATGAAGTCAAATACCTCGAGGTCGGGGTAACAGCGAGTTGGTGACCGTTTTACCCAAATCCATTTATGAATGTGATGTGATTAATTGAAAAAGTTATTAACAATTTGAATTCCTTGTCAACAGATTGGCGCGCACCGATGGCAGACGAATCGGAAGCGGCGAGGGCAAGGCGCGCGCCCGCGCCCCCGCCGCGTCAAACCGTACGCCCGCCGGAACCGCGCCCGCGCATGCATTCCGACCCGCGCATACAACCGGACCCGTTGCGGTTGCCGGCTCCGCCGCGGTTGATCCGGCCGTCGGAGCACCTGGCTATCGTTGAGAGAGCCATGGAGCGCCGGCCGCCGCCGCTGGTGCCGGCTGTCACGGTGCTGCACGGCCCGCGGCCGCCGTTACCGCCGCCGCAGCCGCAGCCGCCGGTTTATAGGCACGTTGCGCCGCCGCCGATGCGGATGCCGGCTCCCGGACCGCAGATGATGAGGCCACCACCTAGAAGAGATGTTCAGGTAAGGGTTACATGCAGATTTACCTACTTACTACGATGACTATCTTATGCGGGCCAAAGACGTTCTAGTTATTTGATCAAATAGGCTGGTTCAAACAGTTTGACCAAATAGAAATACGAAAATTCATGTTTTTTCATGCCATTTTTGACAACATGTTTGATCAAATTTTCCCACACACATTCATGTCAATTTGATATACTGTTTGAACCAGCCTATTTGATTAAATTATTTGAACGTCTATGCGAACTAATAAGGGTCGTATGCACATCTTCTGACATTTACTCGACTGAATCGTTAATTAAAATGGTTATCCTATTGCGCACACACCAACCGAGTAGGACGTAGAACGAATAACATGCTCTCTCACGTTCAATAACTTGTACAATGTGTTCAATACTTTGCCTACAGACTCTGGAAAACTGAAAAACAATGTGCTTCGATTGAGTAAAACTTTTCTGCGCATATTGCAAACTGTTTTGCATTTGTATAAGGCAGGCATGTCACGGTTCCATGCTTAACTAATTATAAAAACTCCTTTGCATAAACAACTTCACGTGTACACCGCAGATTAATTCATAAATCTACTTTATAACCGTAAAATGCAATCGTAATAAATGCTTGTATTTGGCTTATTCTTTATTCTATTTATCAGAGAACATTAATCTTCAAGTATGCAAGCTACTTCTACCGCATCAAAGTGGGGTTTCTCGGAAGGTTCCGATCCTAAATGTATATGCGGCGTCTCCCCGCAGACCATGGCCCACCTTCCATCTTGCGCCGCATGCCCTGTCATCTCTACCTACATGTCAGGACCTAATGTCTGCATCAGCGAATGGTGTTAGCGTTACTGAGCTTTGGGCCAAGCAGGAATTTAATGTTTTGAGAAGAAGATCGCTAACTTTGGGTGGCAGAGCTATCTAGATCTATCCAGTATCATATACTCATCAAAAACGAATACCTAATTGTCTTTACAATATCGGTTAGGATTAGATGGCACATCCAATCCTAACTTAATATTATAACTAACCTAACTAATTATATAAATGCGAAAGTGAGTTTGTTTGTTCCGCTTTCATACTAAAAGGCTGAACGGATTGGATGAAATTTGGCATAGGGGTAGACCATGTCCTGGAATAGGACATCGAGACTTACGCGGGTGAAACTGCGGGGCGCAGCTAGTGTACCAATAATGTAAGAACCTACATACAAGTCATCTATGTATAAATAATCCTCCATGTACACAAGATTTCAATAGTAACATGAGTGGGCGTTATCTCTCTTCCTCGTTATGCTAATCATATTGTATATTATATGAATACGATGACGCGCATTATTTAGATGTTTGTATCTTACTCAATACACATCGATGCGAAAGTGATAGCCAAGTGATTCACGAACAACAATCACTGAAGAAAACAAGAATGATATTCCATTATTTGTTGAATGGGTTCCGTCAGTTAGGTCGTTTTGTTATTGAAAGAAAAATACTGGAAAAATGGAAAATCAAAATACTGGAAAAATGGAAAATCAAAATACTGGAAAAATGGAAAATCAGTTAGCTATCAGTAGTCCTGTTACAGGAAAAAATCTTTCTAGAGTGTACAATTTAAAATCGCTTGAAGTTAATACGGATAGATCTTGAGATACGAGGTCATTTTTTGAGTGCCTACGACATGTTTAATTTTACAGAGAAGGGAACCATTTACAGCAATCGATATAGTTCATAATAGGGCTTTGTAGCACAAAAAGGCTAAACTTAACTTCGTTCGAGGTTCAAGCAAAAAGGATGACAAAATTTTAGACTCGCGACAATTTAAGAAGTCCGTTTTGACAGCTATAAAAATCCTTTGTGTAGCGATGAAAAATTTAATTTCTTCTAAACTGATTCTCGAAACATATCGATTAAACATACTTAGAGAGTTTGTAATCGACGACTTATCTATTACTATATACTACATTGCTTAAAACTGATTCTCAAGGCTTAACGTTTTGTTACAAGTACGAGAACGAAACGTCAAAACGGACTTCTTAGATTGTCGCGAGTGTAAAGTCACAGAATCTGCGAAGGTTTAAACATTTCTGATCAAATTGAACCCAAATCGTCACAACTACCGACAATAACACATTGTTCTTGCCCCCCGGCGCCACTTGGAATGCATGTAATTTAAAACCGAACTGGCTCTGCGAATGGCTTGCAGTTCCTTCCCGGTTTGAGTCATTGACGGCTTTCTTATTATAATGAGCCTAAGTGGGAGCCGGGGAGTTTGGCACCACAATAGCTACGGATGACGTGTTGCAAGATTCAACGTATGAACGATTCTGGTACAGGCAAAATGGATTATTAGAAGTTTTATTGAGATCTCCAAGGCTCGAATGAAGTCTTAAAACTTAAGAGGTGTGAAAGAATTTGGTGTAATTGAGACATTAAAATGATGAAGTACAGAGCATGAATGCGCTCTCTGTTTAATCCAAAATGTTTATAATGGGAAAGACAAATGTCGTCCATAAAAAATAAATACGAACAGCAATGTTTCAAACATTTGGCACAATTCGGTCGTAACGGGTGACAATATAAAGGATCTGGACAAGTTATCTCCATTTTTGAATTGAATTTTAAATGGTTTTTAATATTTTAAGAATCACAGTAATTCATCGTCTGCATTTTTTTGTAATAAAAGTTGAATGTGTCCATTTGAATTTGGCTTGACCCAAATAAGGGCCCATCCAAACGTGCCGACTAATAACCCGGCGAGACGGGGCGGAGGCAGTCCTTGGCCTAAAACCACATCAGTTTACTGATGACTATAAAAATTTAATTCGGAAATGCTTTCGCATGAAATCTCTGTCTCAATCTGTTAGTTATTCAAATGGAAATCATGAAAATGCTGAAAACGAAACTGGAAGTAATCATGTTTTTCATTTGTGTTTAGTGCAGCCTGTAGGTACTATTGCTCTTATCAGTAAGTAAGAGCTATATGAATCGAATTACAATTAAGTGTAGCGATAACACATGCCATAACAAAATCGTCAAAGTATATTAAGTTGATAAATATTACCATACATTGTGAGGTTGACTTTTCTTATCACATTTTAGAATGTTTTAAGTGTTATACGGCTCGTATCTGAGTAATAACAGCCGCACGGGTCGATCCATGAGGTTAAGCTAAACTTGCCTGGGTTGGTCCGTGGATGGGTGACCATCTTTTCATACCGAGACTCCTCCGTGCCTCGGAAAGCACGTTAAGCCATTGGTCCCGGTTGTCATTTGTGGATCTTTGACAGTCGTTACGGGTCGTCAGAAGCCCGAAAGTCTGACAACCAGTCTTGCACAGGGGTATCGTATTACCCAGATAATGGGTTGTGGAGGTCAGATAGGCAGCGGCTTCGTGTAAAATACTGGTATTCAGCTGCATCCGGGTAGACTGGAAGCCGACCCCAACATAGTTGGGAAAAGGCTAGGCAGATGATGATGTTATTACAACGGTCCATAAATTCAGTCCTTTGATGGCGACTTTTGGGGAGAAGCCTGTGTCTAGCTGTGAACGTGTTTCGTTTATGATGAAGATATATTATGACAACTTTGACCAACATTCCGAATTGTGTGGTATCGTTTTTGCATCGTCATTAATGCCATTATCCCTACTTATTTGGGATCAGCACAGCGTGCCCTCTTCTTCCATATATATTTATTTAGCCATCTTACTATCTATATCGTTAAATCTGTCTATCGTTCCTTTGGTCTTGCCCTACTCTTATAGCTATCCACATTCATACTCAAAACTTTCTTCGCGATATGCTCCTCACCTCTTTCCACAATTTTAATTAAGGATGAAATTGATGTACGTAGGAAAAGATGTGGGATTAAGTTTAAACCTTCTTGGAAGCCTTTCATTGATGTGTGTAGGTGCTTTATGCTGGCGATTGAAACTGTTTACCTCATTTTATTGTTTTCCTCAGAAACAAGTATGATTCCCCAGATGAGATTGGCAATAGTTACCTACGTACAGATAAGTTTATTAAGCAAAAGTTTACATTGATGATGATAGCTCGTTTATTTGATGCTCTAGAAAAAAAAGTCTTAGAAAACCGATTACAACATTTTCTGTAGCAGAAATCAAAACAGTTAATAGGGTATCAAATGTAACAGATTGCCCTGCACCAACTGACACATTTGAAACTCTAATCATATCTCAAGTCAGAACCGCGCGTTCCAATTTCATACAACATACCCACTTTGCCCACTTATTACTTGTCTCATTTCATCTGTAATCGCCATCATCTCGTGGTAAATTATCACAATATTCAATTCACAATGCGACCCAGTTAAGGGTCCACTAATGACTCGCCCTACTTCGGTTTGATTGAGTATTGGTACTGCGTTCAGCGTTGGACAGGCAATCAACAAAGATATGAAAGGGATCGTTTGTCTTCGTTTTATTGGTTGGCGATTGTCCGGCCATGTAAACTGGTGGCATTACAAGTAACGGTAGTGTGTTTGATCGTTTTGATTTGCATTGTCATTCTGTCATTTGAATGTGGAGCGGATATAAATTGTGGTTATGGACTTGTGTTGTTTCCGTCATGGTTTTTTTCTCTGGCGTCGGTTTTCAATCTGCTTTAGTGCTTTTTCTAGACCTATTGTTATATCTGTCTAAGATTGAACCATACGAAAACATTTCAATTTTTTAGGCGTTGATGCAACTTTCTTTTTCCTTTTTTTATCTGTAACCGAGAAGCTCTCGGCCTCGTCTGTTAGTGATGATGAAGCCGAAGGTGGTACTGAGCTTCACCCGGAATCCTCAACTACAGAGGAGTTGGCTAACTTCCCTCGAACTGACGAAACAAAACAATGCATTGACATTGTTGCTATGGAGACAGACTTAGATAAAATGCTGGTACCTAGCCAGGCGGACTTAGAACAAGCCATACCACCAGAAAACCGAGCAGAATATTGCACCCACTGGGAACCAAACCACTAGAGGCGGTTTAAACTAAAACGCGATTCCTTCAGTTACTTCTACTAAAGACATTTAAAAAAAAAAACAAGTTCTTCAATTACGTACCTTACCATCGTTTGGTGTAACCTTCCCTGGAGACAATTTCTCGTTCGCTCCGTAATTACGGCGGCATCGAGAGAATCTCGTAGTGCCAATTAACAGTACAGCGTCGCAAACAGGAGCCAATTATAAATACCACGCTTAGATGCCGATTGCGAGCTTAAATGTACGATGTATTTGGCTCGCGATTAATCGGGAGCTGATGGGGAAAAAACTGAGATTCTTAAAAAGTAACTATAAAAGGAAGGAAATGGGTAGTTTTTGTGCGTTTTAAAGAAACCAGTTATAAAATCTCAGTTATTAGCAACCGCTTTCAGATGGTTAATCATTTGAAAGCGGTTGCTAATAACTGAGATTTTTGTTGGATGTATTTGAGAAACGAAATCATGGTTCCAACAATGAAAAAAAAAAATCCCTTGAAAGAACAACATGTTTATATCAGTCTGAACGGCTTAAAATCATCAATTTTAGAGCCCTAAACAAAGTGACATTCTATCAGCGGTTACATTATTGGAAAAGGCAAAAATGTATAGGACTGTCATAAGCTTATGTCAATCCTATTGAAAGTCGTTGTAGAAATACGAAACGCTTTCGAAGCTATTGTCACTTGTCTAGGCCCTCAGAGTCCTTCACTGTCACTGTATCCATAATACTTTTAGTAATAGAACTCAGTGGGCATCTATTGACATAATATCACTTTAATAGACTCGAATCGGGCATGTTAATAAACACAACGGGCAGACCGCCCGTAGTCGCGTGGGTGACTTTGTATTCATCGATTTACTATTCGATAGTTTGTCATGAGTTTATATACTTATATCGATTCGTGCCATTAGCGAGTGCATTAGCCTTTTAATTGTGCATTATTGAATATGGGATAACACCCACGTCGGACTATGTAGGGTCTGGTACTAATGTTGTTTAGTAATACGTTAGTAACTGACGTATCTATTGCAAAACGTTAACAATGTCTGTTGTGCGCTGATGTTTTGAGGTCGATTGTGGCTTTTGATTAATATATGACAAATACATACGTTAAATTAACTGGTAAAACTGTCGAATGAGGCGTTTGAAATTGTATCGATTCCGAATAAGATGGTTATAGTACAGGAGGAGCTCGTGGCTAAGTAATAACAGCCGCACGGGTCGATCAATCAGGTTAAGCTACGCTTGCCGGGGTTGGTACGTGAATGGGTGACCATTTTACATACCGAGACTCCTCCGTGCCTCGGAAAGTACGTTAAGCCGTTGGTCCCGGCTATCATTCGTGAATCTTATATTGGCAGTCATTACGGGTCGTCAGTAGCCCGAAAGTCTGACAACCAGTCTTGCGTACCTATTACCCAGTTACTGGGTTGTGGAGGTCAGATAGGCAGTCGCTCCTTATAAAATACTGGTATTCAGCTGCATCCGGTTAGACTGGAAGCCGACCCCAACCTAGTTGGGAAAAGGCTAGGCAGATTGATTGAGTACAGGAGGGTAACAATTGCTATTACCGGTTACCGGTTCATAAAGCAGGTAGGTATTAGACTAACATTGGAAACGATTTTTTACCATTGTGTGCTTCCACTATTATATTTACTGTCACCTCTACCTGTCCTGCACATCTTGCCCTGTAAATGATTACAGTTTAGCTAGGCCCAGGAAGCTTCAAATCTCGTTGCCCCATCAAAAAGAAAATCGAATCTAACCACGCAGTAGGAAGCCAGAACAATTTAAAATCAATGCGAAAGTAATACGCGAAAGGAATCGAACGTGCAATTGAAAAATAGCTTATTACCTCCGCCCAATAAGAGAGGTGTTCGTAGAAAGTGCATCGCAATCTTTGTTATGCCCTTCACAATAATTCGTCTGTCGGATTCTATAGCTGACGGCTGCAAGCGCTATCGACGCAGGCGCAGTGACCATCAATTACTTGTATAGCTGGATTGTGTTACGCTGTTTCAATTCGAGAAACTACGTATTAGTGCTTGTATCCAATTGAAACGAGCAGTAAATATTAAAATATTAAACTGTGGAGTTGTAGGTTTAGACTTTAAGTCTGCTTTCCAAAATGGAATGGTGGTTCTAGTTATGCCATTATGCTATGTACCATAAAGCGATACAGGTAAGTTGTACGGTATTATTTTATTTAGAATTATAGAATTAACGAGTATGACATAGAAAACTGGATGTAAATTATGGCAATGAAATGGATACCCCACAGGGACTCGGGGTTGACGAAGGCTCTGTTATCCTCTTACTGCTTTTCTTTGATTCCATAATGTAACTGAGTATTAAGCTTTGGCTTATGTGCCGTTAATGTATCTATCCATACAACACGCATAGATTTTAAGATTTTGTTTTATTTTGTGATGGGAGATCTTTTTTCTCCTTTCAATAAATTCAAAGCTTGTTACATACGACAAATTGACTCATGTTTATTCTAATACATGTATTCTGTTCATACTAGACACATTAGTATCGCCCTTCGCAGGGTTGTCGCTTTCGCTGAAAGTGTAAGGAGAGGGGGGCGGGCGTGGTTCCCTCCGGGGCGTCTCTGATATACTGCGCAGTGACCGATTCATTATTATATTATCACCTGCTTGCGCGTGCGCTGCGTGGCCCTTTCTGCCCTTCATTGTTAAGGAAAATTTCTTGGAATTGCGTTTCAAGTTCTTATTTGGCTGTGTTAGAGAAGTTACTCAATGAAAATTGTTGGAATATTGTCCGTGGTAGCCTTGAAATGGGAAATTTTCGTTTTCAAGTAGCTTATTGGAAACTGCAGTGATAAATCTTCTTTAAAAAGTTATTTATTGTTATTTTACTTTTTGTGAGGCCAGTGTTAAACAGCTTGGACGAGCTGGGGTAAAAGTTTTGTTTGATTGGATTGACCGATTTATAATTTTGTTCTTGTTGTTTTGTCTTTTGTTGTGTTGTGTTTTGTTTTGTTGTTTTTGTTTAAATAATTTCCATATAACTTCTAGCAACTTTCTCTACCATTTAATTTTCCTTTTCTTTTTTACTGGCATGTCAAACACTACAGGCTTGAAACTCAATATTGACGAGTAACAGGATCCGGGGATTACCAGCTACTGCCCGGATAAAGTGCGCACAGTAAAAAAAAACGAAAACTCGTAAAGAGTCAATAAACCGTATCAGTTTTCAGCTTGCATGGACTTCGTTAAGTCCCTTTGTTTCTGTTTTAATTTATTTAAGTACTAGTTGAAATTAAATTAAGAATTGAGGCGTGGAATTTACAAATGGCTAAGTGCCAATAAAAAACAAAATTTTGTCTTTCAAAAGTGCTATGTTGGGCAGCCACTTCATTATAAAAGGTGCAAAGCGCCCACCAAAGTTTTTTAGCACACATTTGTAAATTCCACGCCACAATTGTTTGAGTAAAGGTTAAATTAAAGTAGCTACATACATTTGTATCAGTAATTCTTCAACATTTTATTCTCGACTATACACATTTATTATGTTATGGCAATATTATACTGCCTCTTCCAAGATCTCTCGAAAAGTCTAGCCCAGATGTTTATAAGTACGCACGGTACATTTCACTGGACGGTAGCCCGTGCTACCTTTGATAATCGACATTGTCATCTGCTTACCAAATCTTAAATTAAACGAATGAGGGTTTATTACTATGAGGGCGTTCACAAACCCTGTTTCGAGCGCAGATAACAGGCGCCAGATACGTATCTGGCGTCTGAAAACTGCAGGATAATCTGAAGATTGCAGGCGATGCGCCATGTTGAGATTATTCAGTGACAACAGACTATTACTACCCCACAAGGTGGAACGATGACCTGGTGGAGGCTGCGAGAATCCGCTGGATGTGAGAAGCACAGAACCGGTCGAAGTGGCGGTGCTTGGGCGAGGCCTATGTCCAGCAGTGGACGTATTTTGGCTGAAATGATGATGATAAACAGACTATTCATCAGAGAATATACAGCGACAGAGAACTATTAAATCTTTGGTTTTTATAGGCGCGTTTCGGAATTGACCATCATGTTTACACAAATATACTGGCGGAAAATGCAACTACATAAATCAATTTTTATTAGTCAAGAAAATACTAAACTTTGGTCTTGTTGGTTTCTAAAGTATAAGCATAAATACTGAGAAGATGAAACCTCTGAAAATTTTCCAAGGTTTCCTACCGGCAAATGGTGTGATAAAATAATTTAAGCATTATTTTTGATTTAGTTTTGTCGAATGTTTAAAGAAATTGCGTATGTTTTTTGAGCCATCGCAGATGATATTGTTCTAAATGTTTTATCAAATATGTATAAGTCGCACTTAAGTATATTATTGACCAATAAAATGTTAACGCGTCCACTTTCCAATGTCACCGTGCATTCGGCGCCCACGCAGGCGCGCGACTGATTGACAGCTGACTGAGCTGATTGCACTTGTGTATGCGTGAGTCCATTGTTTGGACGACACGTCAAACTTTATTGTTGTTTTCTTGGCTTAGTGTAATACAAGATGTGCTGGTTGTCATTTTAGGATAGTCTTATGTCACTTCTCGGATCTTGAAGTGTGATGTGGGATGGATTTAAGTATTATAATTAGTAAACGCCTCTTAGGCTCCGGACGAAGCCACTGTAATAGTATTTTATACCTTCTTGAATGAGGAGTTAATGTAGAAAAGGTTTATCTATAAATGGAGTAAATTGTAAAATTAAATAACTTACTATAGTAGTTTGGTTAATTTAGTAATACTTATGGTTTTTTATTATTATTTAACATCTTAAAAAGACTGTGGCCTTCTCTTTACATTATAAACATAATATGAGCATGGAACACAATTTTCTTGCCTCTATTCTCTTAAGGAAATAGACTAAGTATTAAATATAGGTACCTATACTGGTCCTTGTTCCTAGTTTTTATAGGTAAGACTGTTAAAGGAAAGTAGATAAATAGGTAGGTATTGTTAGTCTTTCCATAATTTCTGCATTTCTGTTTGTTAGACAACTCGTTGGCGCCCCATGACACTTTGTGTGTCAGATGACACTGTTTTCTTTTCGGGGTTACAGTTGTTTGCATCTGGAAATATGGCTGGTGAGTCTCTGGTTGACAGTTATAAGCAAGTCATATAAAAAACTGTGAATGGCATACTAACATTTAAAAAAAAACATATGATTAAACTCCTATCGCAATGAACATGCTTTTGCCATTGATTTTTATTTTTGGAAGATTTAAATCTATTTTTCTTTATTATAAATAATAAGTATAGATTAATAAAGTAGGTAATTCTTCAGAATGTTTATTAATTTACATTTACAAAAAGCAACGGATTTATCCAGACCACCAACTGTCTTTTCAATTAAACAAATAATAACCATAACTATTATTAAAAATAAAATCCTTTAACGTATCGTACGAAACATTGGATACGAACCCGCGGCAATGAATCCGTTACGCGATGATTATGCAAATATTTTCTTTACGCGCACGTCTTGCGCCTGCGCACACAATGCCCGTACAAAGGCGCATGCGGCCATACTCGATGCGCGAGTGAAAACGCCTTTGATATGCTAATATTATAAATGTTAATGAAAGTAGTTTGTGTTACCTATGTATATGTTTAGGTACTGTGAGTACATACGTAAACGTGTTTGTTTTATATAGGTATGTCGGTTTATCGTGTGTATTAAAATCAATATCCTGAAAGGGAAAAGAAACATGCACAAGGAAAAAAAAATAAAAAAGCAATTGATTTTTTTGCGTTTTCGCGTTAGATATTTTTCTGATGCAGGGTGCAGGGAAACCCCGAAATAAAAAGGTCACCTGACGCACAGATTGGTATTATCTGTGCTCTGTTTATGAAAAGTTACAACCCTATACGTTCACAAATTACCTAGAATGTTGATTTTTCGTTAAATTCATTGCTCATCTCCATATTCATAATCAGCCTTAATGTTCCCACTGCTGGGACACGGGCATCAGGTCAGGACATCTCTTTTTGTACCACATTTAAAAAAAGAAAATCGCATTAAAAGTTGATTGCGGTACTAAGCACGATACTTGTAAACTTGAAAGACGGAATAGAGAGTCGACGGTCTCTCTCAGGATTTGCTATGATTTTCTACAACTTGTAACTTATAAATAACTTTTTGATAAACAAAATCACGAATAAAAGTGTAAAAATATAAGTACTTGTGAACTAAATAATGACACTTGGTACAAGGCTTGTAAGTTTTGATAAACAGGGCACTGGTCTAGGCCTTTGCAACGGAACCTTCGCAAAAAGTGTTTCATTTTCTAGATTATTTCCTATTCCTTAGGAAAAAATCTAGAAAATGAAACGCTTTTGGAATAATACATAGATCTTATACCCGTCCAATCATGGCATTATTATTTCTTATATTCCAGAGGGTTTCTATTACATAATATACTAATAGTACGTAGGTAAATTGTCTTATAGTAGGTAGGTATCGGACACATAATTATTTGTGTCTCGTCTGGTGCTAATTATGAGAGACAAATGAAGGAAATAGGTTAGTTACCGGCCGCCTGGCGACAGCCCAACAATTTGTCATTTTTTGTGAACCATTGCATATTTGTTTAGCTCTAGCATGTGGCTCAAGGGAACTACAAATAGATATCGAATACCTCCAGAAGATAATTATGTAAGTAATAAAGATTTGTAGGTAGGTAAGGTCAGGAAAATTTATGTTAAGCTTGACTACAAAAGTACCAAGTTAAATTGCCCGTATAACCAAATCTCAACTCTTATTCTTCGACAATTGTATGAAATGGGTATAAAACGGTAAATTGCCGAAGGAATTTGCTTAACAAATTTTCTCGAACTATGTCGTACATTATCTTTTATCCATCGTTTTCCAGACCCTTAAATATAAAAACCGTCGAGTCACGATTCTCAGCAGTGAGAGAGCGATTATGAATTTAGGAAGAGAGAAGAAACATGTTGGTAAAGTAAAGAATACTCGTTAGGTAATGTCTCTGAATGCTGCTGCATTGTTTCAAAGTAAAGTGCGAAAAGTAACACTACAACAGTCTATTATTTGGTTACCCGTTAATTGTCCGTTAAATGTGCCACAGAGTTTCGCCATGTTAAGCTTTGTTTTATGGAATTTGAAACAGCAAAAACAACGAGACAATGTTGATTGCAAATATGTGTCGCAATCGCAATGGAATGCACCTCGATGCGTCGTCGCGTAAGGTGGTCTGCATATCCCAAGATAAAATCTATACCCTTTTTCTCCAGCATTTCCATTACCTTTGTAATGTAAATACATCGAAATCTAAATGACAGGCATTACCATTCATACATCAATCATTGTCTTGCTTACTTGTCCAGTCAATCATTTAAAACGAAAGTCTCGATATTCTTGTATCTGTCATCGATATAAAATAAACACGTTTATCGATTGTCCTTGTCCGTATTATGCGATTATAATCGATCAATTTACTCGTTATAGTTGTAGGCAGATGTCAATCAACTCGGATTGTTACGTGAGGTGTAACGTTGCGTCATTATCATAGCATGCTGTGAACACTTCCTTTGAGGATATGCACGCATGTTATAAAAGTTAGCACCTAATTTGAATAAACTGTTAAACATACATTCTTGTTATATCCGTTTCAAACTTTGAACATACACGCCATAATTATTGTGTGAGCTATCTTCTAAGTACGGACAGTTTTTCGCGTGACTTAGTACGGTGAGGGCAAATGTAACGATTTAAATCTTTGCATAAGACGGATTTAATACTAAGACACACTATAAGATACTATCTATACCAGCCAACAATATGACTTGTCTACATTAACAATAATTAATGACATGAATATTTCACGTGTCATGCTCCGGAATGCAGCCGAAATTGACCCAAATATTTGTTCGAATTTAAGTTCAATGAAATACTACATTGTGATCCGACTGTCATTTGTTTGAAATGTCACCCTGTCATATCGTCGACCTTCCATGGTCAAATAATGCCCTTTCACATAATAAATAGTAACGTTACTTTGTAATGAAACGTGCCATTGTTGTTGGCTGTAGAAAAATATTTACTTACAGTAATAACGTTTTATGTGGCAGTCATTATGATAGGTAAAGATTGATACATTGTTGGTATTGACTAGGGACTTGTTTTAAGTATTTAATGTCCTTACTAAGTGGCTTGTTTACCAGCTACTGGTTAAGAGTAGGTATCACCTGTCTGCGCCAGTGGCTATGACGACACGGTTGGCGCAGTGGCTGAGCGATGGACGGCTGCGCAACGTGTAGCGGGTTCGATCCCCGCACGGAACAAATATTTGTATGATCTGCAAGTAGTTGTTCCGGGTCTGGGTGTTAGTGTATGTGAGTTTCTATGTTTGTAAACGCACCCACGATACAGGAAGAAATTCCTAGTGTCCCCACACTAGGAATTTCTTCCTGTATCGTGGGTGCGTTTCAGTGCCAGTAACTGGGTAATACGAAACCCCTTGGTAAGACTGGCTGTCAGACTTTTAGACTTCTGATGACCCGTAACGACTGTCAAAGATCCACGAATGACAGCCGGGACCAACGGCTTAACGTGGTTTCCGAGGCACGGAGTATTCTCGGTATGTAAAGATGGTCACCTATCCACGGACCATCCCGGGCAAGCGTAGCTTACACCAGATGGATCGAACCGTGCGGCTCCACGAGCTCCTCACTATACTTAGTGTCGTCTTAAAAAAACTTTCTTAACTATATGACCAAATCCTTTTTCAGATTATATATAGTAGTTAATGAATTATCTGTAATAGAAACCCGATTCTAATTAATTAGAAATCATACATTTAATCCAATTCCACCTGATTTCCGCCCAATGTTAACAAATTACTCGATAACTAATAGAAATTACCACGACGATATCGGCCGATAGTTTCCACGATAAATCTGTCCCCGAGACGCCCACGAACCGATCTAGAGTAGGTATAATAATATATTACTATGAGACAAGCACATCCTCCCATTTCCTAGGGAAGACTTGATGGTTGATACCATAAATTATGGGAGCGACGTTGGAAGCTAATGTGCATTAGGTTCTATACAAATGACGGTGTAATTATTCTGATAAACTATAACTTTAACAGAGGTAGTATATCAAAATTGTTGCTAGAATAAAGTTGTTGAAAAAATATTGATTTTATTTGCCTTGTTGAATATGCAACCATGTTGGATGATTCCTGCAAGAGCTACTCGAATTCAAAATTCTTTATTTGGCTGATGCCATCAAACTGATAACTTTTAGTTAGGAAAATCAAAATCTGAATTCAGAAAGCATTCATTTCAAAATAAAAACGACCGTCCAAAAATTTTCCAGTCTTCATCAAAAGGATGCACCTCATAAACGATTAAATCTTAAAAAAATTTATCACTATAGGTAGGTAAGTATAAGCAATATATACCTATTGAAGAGAGATTTCTCTTCAAGAGGTGTAATACACCTATAATGTGAACACAAAACATACATCGCAGATCAATCAAACGCATCTCAACAATATACCATCAAAGTCACCACTGTAAAAAATCAAAACCCATTGCCATTGTCTCGGACGCCTATTACTCTACACATTATTTAATTCCTCGCTTCATTGTATTGAGCAATATTAGTGAAAGGACACGGTGTGAGATGCGTCCACACCGTACGTCACGTCTGACGGGAACATGGACGAGGGAACGCGACCTCACGAACTCAGTTCGGCAAAACTCGGCAGTGCTCGGGATTGGTGATAAATCTTAACAAGCCTGAAACTTTCTATAGATTGACACTGAAGTGTGTCGACATTTCGACTGCGAGGCTGAAATGTATTAAAACTTCTTAAATGATTTGACTAAGGACCATAAAAATGTCCAAAAGCTCCCATGCTGCTTGTTTTATTGGCAATAGGGTTGTATAGTTGAACTAGCTGCTGTCTAGATAGTCTAAAAAGCTACCTAATTTATTAATCACCATCATAAGTAGCCCTACTTAGCCTTATGTTAAATACTGGTATTCAGTTGCATCCGGTTAGACTGGAAGCCGACACCAATATAGTTGGGAAAAGGCTAGGCAGATTGATTGATAAGTAGCACTACTTCAACCTTTGCTTGGTCGAGTCTTCTAATTAACTAGGATTTCATAAAGAGTCCAATTACGCATTATATCGTCTTACATAACGAGGCATTTGGTGCCTAATTATCATCTACCCACGCAATGATTTTTTTCATCCTAAGAGCAATTATAAAAATCTAGGTCATAGGCAGTTAGACAATTAGTCATGTTACAACTTCAGTGCCTATTTTAATAACACGTCTAATTTGAACACTACACTTGGGGCACAGTTAAATAGCCTCTCAATTTACGTAACAATAATTATTATTGCCGTAACAAAGCCGAAAACTCTATTGAACTCACCCTCGGGCAATTGTGACTAAATTACTAATAGCGCCACTATTTATGAACTGTCATATACATTTCGGCCCACTATCATTACAATCGGAACGCAATCACAATCGAATTAGAAATCGGACGTTAGATCGAATCGAATTATCGGTTCTGTGTGCGATTCGCTTGCATAATGTGATTAGACGCGTTCGGGCGGTCGGTGTGCTGTCCAGTTGAAGCGATGCGTGTGTGCGCTGTGTGAAGCGATGCATCGCTGTGTTCAAATTACTAAAGATCTATACCCGAATCGCTTTAGCGTGGCAATAACGGTCTTCGCTCTTTCTGTAATATCTATCCGTAGGAACCCAAACAATAAACTATGTAGGTTTTTCGTTACTGGAACTCTGAGTTTGTTTCGGCCTTTCTTCTCAGAGTAGTCAGATAGGAAACGCCAACCTCACCTAGCTTATTTTTAATATGACTTGTAAAAGTGATTCCAATATCCTATTTACAGAATAAACAATTTCATTTCATTTTAATTTCATTTCATTTCATGTTGAAAATCACGATAGACATTAAGACTTTATTCCAGTTTTTTAAATAAAGAATGCTAGAAAATTTGTCATTGACCGCTATTGCTACGCTAAAGCGATTCCGGTATAGATATGTGCACGTCAAGCGTTCTATGTTCCCAATTTAGCTTTGTCCATAATCAGTAGTAGTAAGTCTTATCTTGAATCTTAGCGTATTAAAGGCAAAAGTTCAGTTTTGGCCCAATATTCAACTAAGCGAACTGCGCTCACTGACGCAATCATACGGCCCCCATGTGCACAGGATCTCAAACTAATGATTTCAGTCAATTAAATGACATTCCAGAATATATGTATGTATAAATGCTAAAACCTTCCGAAAAACTTTAACGTCACCGCGATCTAATAAAACTAATATATATATATATAGCTTTAATATAGCCGGTTGTGTCACGTCTGTCCGAATTATGACGGCTCTATTGGGTCTGAAGATTGTAGAGTAAAAAATAACGAAATAGCGGCACGAACGGTCCGTCGGTCTGTTGGTCTTGCTAATTATCTGAATATGGAAGCAGACCACCAATTGGTTAGAAGGTGATCATTATTTGATCACCTGTCTAGCGCTGGTTACATAAAAGAGTTGTGATAATAAAACGGAAATATCTTGTAACTTTTGGTGATTACAAAGAAAAAAGTTTTGTATGAATACTGTCGTTTCTATGTTCTGATTCAATAATAAAGTAGAATATTTTTCCGACTGAGTTCCAATTTATTCAGAAATATTTCTTCCTTTCACTCACCGGTGACTGAAAAGTTGTGCGGAAATCGGTTGTCATGGTATGGGCACGTGATGCGAAGGAATGAGGAAAATGTCGTGAGGAAAGTTTGGGTATGAATGTCGATGGCTATAAGAGTAGGGGAAGACCAAAAAAACGATGGATGGACTGTGTGAAAGATGTTATGGCTAGAAAGGGGGTGACTACCGAGATAACGAGTAATAGAGAAGTATGGATGATAGGGACAGGTAGCGGCGGCCACAAATAAATTTGGATAAGCATAAGGGCAGGAGAATTATGATGAATTCTTCCTTTCACCATAGTTTTAATTTTCTTAATTGGCTATGTAACATTTCTCACTTCCTGACATCATTGAATTCAAAAGTACCATAAATAGAAATCTACATAAGAGATGCATTATCACATTTAATACACTTAACACGAACATTATTATTATGCAATGTTTTGCGCTTATTTAGTTTTGAACGACGACCATTCTCTGTACCATAAACGGTCGTGACGCCCACTCGGTCAGACGAACCGAATCCAATCGCAGATTGCTGTAACTACGTCATTACCTTGTGTACATCAGTTATCTGTATAACATCTGTTATGCTGGCAAGGTGATGATTTGCATTCTTACATAAGCATCTAGTAATGAATGTTTAGTGTTTCGCACATAATTGGCATTTGGTGCGCAGGATTTGAAAGTAGAATTATATCTAGGCAGATTTTTTAAATACTATCACCGTTGGCATATCCTGCCGAGGTATTCCAAATTCGGCACCGATTTTGCACTTGAGCGAATGGTACATGAGCTATTCCACTTTCGGCACCAAATCAAAAGGTGGAACCCTCAATGTTCAATGTATACCACTTTCCGCACCAAATCAAAAGGTGGAACCCTCAGTTTAATGCTGCAGTCCAATCATGGGCGAATCCATCTCCGTCTAACCCAGCTTATTTGATTAATGTGTTGGTCCCGTTTCCTGTTCCCTTTGCCATGTTTACTCAATCGAAGTTCTCCAAAACAATTATTGCCCTGCAGAAATCTCTCCATCGAAACTTGAACTCTCTTAAACACAAGAGACATAGTCCACTGAAGTCAAAAGCTAAAAGATTACCTAGAAAAGCTCTGTAAATAAGGTTTTCAAAACAGCAATGCCTAAGGCGCGAGCCGTCTAAAATAGATGCAACCATTTTGCTCAGCTGAATGCCCCGTGCCCCAGCTTCCAGTCCAATGATGCTGTCATATCTTGCTATAACTTGTGGCCTACATTTTCTGCTTCAAATAAATGTTAATCAATACTGAAAGTCTCTTTGCCAGATTGTCGACAGCGACCGCATTGTTGGGGAGTACCCATTGTCATTTTTGATTCTGTGTGTTTTTTCGAGCGGTTTTTGTGATAGCTAAAAGTATTGTAAAAGGAATCGCAATTTTTACTTCTGTCTCTCTAAGAGAATATAAGGATTTAAATATTTTTACTGAAATATTTTCAAGCAAGTCCAAAATATTGTAAATGACTAGAGTAACTCGTTAAATCTTATCTATGATTGACTGACGATTGCCTTCCAGTCTTACCCAGAGTATTATTAACAGATATTTCGATATCGAAGTTTCCTTAATCAAAATCCAAATGATGCTGGCGTTTTCTAAAATTATAGACAGCAGACAGGTTTAAAGCTTTTAACTTCAAATCCTGCCATATAATTTCAACACAATCAATCTAAATTTTACCTTTAATCAATTCATATCTCCATAATTTATGAGTAGTACAAGTTCAAGATGGTACAACCTGGCTTGATGATCACGATAATGTCTTCCGGTACATGAGCCGTTATAATTAACTTCCTCAATAATACAGCACGTGTGATGTGTATTAATTATTTTTAAAACCACTACTGGATACTTGAATGACCAGATAATTTTGATATCAGATAATTGATAAACCAATTTTGGGGTTCAAGTTTGTGACCATGATTTTGGTGCGATCGGAGTTATTTAAATACGATTTAACGTCGCAAGACGAATGTTAGCATTTTCCAGATGTCGTGTTGTTGCCCACAGAACCAATAACATGACTAGGTACCGTACAATAAATAGATAACGGCCCCGACTTACGAGTTTTACTTTGTGTAAATAATTTCATCACCACTGCCCTCAAAACGGTGAAGGAAAACATCGTGAGGAAACCGGCATGTACTAGAACCAAAAATTCGAAGACATGTGACATCTACCAACCCACACCGGGCCCTCGTGGTGGATTACAGCCCAGTCGCCTCGAAGGGAGGAGGCCTGTCGCCCAGAAGAGGGAACATAGACTGATTATGCTTTTGCATACAATAAATAGACTTTTCGACAAGGGCCATTTAAAACCTTTAAGGCTTTTAAGTAGATGTTAACAACAAGAATCACAAAAACCTATTTGATCATATTATTATCTACTCATTGCGTTACCTTCCGATCACATTCATCATCCATTCATAAAACACCAATTTAAGTCAACATTATGCACGTATTTTCTTATCAAATTAAGCATCATTATATCCGACATCAGAGCAGATGGTCTGATCATCAATCAAGTGTAAGTAGCTACTGGAGGACAGTATGTCATTTTAATAATAATAATATTGTACTATTATGCCTCCGGTAATCGATCGGAACATTGATTTTTTGCCGTTTAAGATCTTATCTTTACATACAATGCTTATTTTTAATATAAATCGTGTTCCGAGATATTATATATGAAATTGTAATTGATGGTTTCATTGATGTGCAAGTCGGACTTTATTTCTGAATGTCATCTTGGGTACAAAAGTTTCATCTTTTTTAGCTATCTTTTACACAAGAAAAGCTTGAAAGAAATTTAGCTAATTGGCCAAAACAGAATCGTTTAGACATCCATTAGAAATAGATCTAAAGGATTTACCATCGGATACAAATTATCTTCAAAACTTTTGAAACAAGTCAAGATTAGGCAAAAAAAAATAGCCACGTTATTGAAAGCCATCAAAATACCAAGATAACAATGCAAATAATTTACCAGCAAACGTAATATTAAAATTACACGTGAAAGCTCCACCGTCAGCTTCGCCCACTTGAATTATTGTTCCTGTAGCAATCAGGGCGCATCCGAGTTTTGATTTATGCCATTTTCGCTAACCCCTCAATGAAACGAACCGATTCGCTCTCACCGGCGACCTATTACAGACCATTTATTAATGGGATCCATGAAATATTGCCCACTTTCTAAGCTCCCATATTCAGGAAATTCGAGAATTATGGGTGCTGTTGTGATTTCACTTGTAGCGAGTACTAAGAAAGATATCGCTACTGGTATTGTTCTTGGTAGATTATGTTATTATACACATATACGCCATAAATAAAAACACACAAAACTCTGACCTCGATAGCGTGATTTTCAGGACAACTGATCAAAGAATCGATATCACAAACCGTTATCGATTCATGGATATCGATCTGGCGTCACAATTAGCCGAAGGGGACTCGGCCATAATTTACTGCGCATAATATCTGCAATGCATATCGACGTCGGTCCTCCAATAATGAAGAAATCTATTAAGATTTGTGCCCGAGGCGTGCTGGGAGCCACAGTCACGATAACTTTACAGAAAATGGAACGACAGGCAAATTAGAATGTTGACATGTAGAGATTAGATGATAATGGAGAAGGAAGCTGTGTTTACAGTTTTTGGCATACTTTTTGTTACGACATATTTGTGTCATTCCCTTTTTAGATGAGTGAAACTGATCTAGAGATGGAACTGGTACGAAGTAAGGCCATCGTAGAATAGGAAGAGTTGCTGTCGAAAATACACTGTGGGTTTTGACGTAACAAGGCATCGCTGTAAGAATCTGTCGGGGGAAATTGTTCGAGCAACGAAAATCTAAAAAACTAGTTTCCTACTAGAAAAAGACACCCCTTTCTATATATAAGATGTGAGGCTCTTTCAGGCACCGACTCTCTAAACCTGTCACCAAACAAACATATAAACCTGTCAACAAACAAACATAAACGTTAAAACCATTTAAAAGCTCAACAATATCACAACGCAAGCGCAACTGAACGCAATACATCAGCTCCAATGATTGACCATCGCCATAACGTACCAGATAAGGCCAATACAGACTTATAAAGCGCCTTACGACACGAGGGAGAGATCCGATCAATCTCCATCGAGTCACGGAGCTGCTCTGTCTTCCTATAAAAGCTAATATGTCCTTAAATCGATACTTACAGCATTACTCAAACTGTCTGTCGTGAACAGGACTTGTTTGGAATTGATACTATTTGTTTACTAGTTTTGTGGTATGAGAAAGCGGATTTGTTGTTAATTCTAGTAAATTGTTTTCCCAGATTATAAAAATTCACCTCGTTGAACACACTAGCCACGACGGCGAAATCTCTAAGGATTTCTACATTTAATTAACATCTTACGCGATTTGTAAATCGCGTGGATCTAAATTCACATCACTCCAAAATAAAAAAAGTCATTTATTCAAACTAGGCTGAGAATCAGCACTTTTCGAACATCAGTATTACATAAGACAGTTCCCCAAAACGCCCACCCTTCACCACTTCCTAGTGCTTTAGCTGGGAAGAAGTGGCGCAAAAAACTCCCCAGCAGCACAGCTGTCTGATCAGTAAGAAAAAAAAAATCTAAACAGAATCATTTATATTACGCAACACAAAAGATAAATCTAATTATTAAAGAGTAAATGTAAACATTAACAATGATTAACATGTTACAAAGGCATCCCAACCTTTTCATTCTTCATCATCAACATCATCAGCCTACAGCAGTCGACTGCTGGACATGACAACTTTTCTATTTACATTACTTTCCTCAAATTCCTTAGTCAACTTTTTTAGTCCATTGACTTTGTGTCAATCTCTAAGCCAAGTTAAGTCACTGAGGAAGTACACAGTCGTTAGCCCATAAATTCTAAGTGGTCGTGTTGCCTCAAGACAAATGCCGTAATTGTCGCTTTTCATTGGCTCATTAGCAACACTGTTGCTGATGATATTGCACGTCTGAATAACATCTACTGTTGTAAAACTGTACTTCATTATGAGCTCATGTTTATTGGTTTTCGTAGTTTAACTTGAGTTGTCTTTATGCCAGTTTCTGAAGAAAACTCTTCTATTACTCTGTGCTGTATATTATATCTTCAGTTCGGATGTGTTTTCGGTTACATCGGATAATTTTCAGAATTCATAAATATTTGTAGGTTTGTCAGCTTAAATACTATGTAAAATACTTTTGGGCTAAATAACTCGTTGTTTATGAAGTACCGTGGATCGAATCGTGACTATTGACATCGAAGACAGTTAGACATTCAAATTTTGCAAGACCAATTTATCTCCGGTAATATTGCCTAAAGAGTATATGCGAATCATACGAGATGAACCGTTTCTGCAATCTCGGGTCAGCAAATATAAATGGCATCGGAACAATATTAATTATGTTGAAAGTTCACGTCAGTCAGGCTTACAACCGTGAAGCTCTATTGATACGCCTATCACTTCAAATGGTTGGCTTGTCACCTCAGCGATGCTCTGACGAAGCTAGAGAGTACAGAGCTATGATTTCTCAGTATTTTGCAGAGCCTATAATTTAATTCATGCAGTTTTTTTTTGTCAGTAATTAAAAGTCTGTTTCTTGAGGCTATATAATAATGTTTTTTTAATTATAAAGGAGTTAAGCAGGAAGCTGTTACTTTTATTATGGCTACAGATCTTCTTAGCTGCGCATTTTAATGAAATTGACTTAACCTGATCTTGTTCTTCGGACCACCGTGGTTTCTTTATTAATATTTCCATTTAAAGCGAGTATTACTAATGCACCATGAAATGGTACGAGACGGCTGGTGTGCACAATGTTGTAAAACCATTTATTTATAATTGTAAGGGTGCGTACACATTAGAGAAACCACAAGTTACCTAGAAGTAGGTTCGCGAGCAGTTCTCAAGTCGCACAAAAGAAGTTCATGCGTGAGCGCTTACATGCAGAATGCAACGCGCGATACCTAGGTCGTTCGGCCAGAGTTATGCACACATCCTAAGGTTTACTCTGTCAGATTGACGAGCGTAGAATATTCAGTTAGCGTTAAATTGTTCTGTTATTCTTTATTTTCCAGGCTTCTATCCGGTTCCATAACATATGCTCTCCTTTGGTAGGTAACGCCAGCATTAGCTAGTGAAATTCTTGACCAAAAGCACGTGGCCACTTCCACATTGGATTGTTAATAATTTCTTAAATGGATGGGTTGTCAGAATTGCTCAACATGGTGCTTTTGCAAGTTTGGCATTATCTCTTGTATCAAAGTTGTATACAATATTCAGCTGTTTCCTGCGGTTGATGGATTAGCCTGTCAATGTTGGGACATTTCCATCTGACTAAAACGTGAATTACGAAATATGATTTCTTATAAGTTCTTGTCGTTTAACTTTTTAATGTCATGATCAAAGTATGCAAATAAACTTTCAAATTCGAGCAGTTTCATAAATGTTTGAATCATACTTAAGAAAAGAGAACTGCCGATATTCTGGAAAAAAAAATAACCTCCTTGTAATAAATAAACTTGAAGTGAGCTGTCAATCCCTAGCATCTTGTGGAATGACAGGTCACTTGAAGCTAATTTCACCTATGTTATCATTACAGAATAGACCGACAGTTCTCTTAAAAATAGAACGGCAAGTTGATAGATCCTCAATTTATTTTCAAAATCACTTGGAACGCGCCTTAATTGCCCGTATCATTCGATTTCATTCACGATTCCCGCTCGGCGCTTGCTCCACTTGTGTTACGCTTGCGTAATTGTTTACGCTCGTAATTGACGTTTGCCGATGATATAAACTTGTTTCATATCGACGCCGCGATCGAGGCGTCATCTTGACTGACGTTAAGTGTCGCTTGGTCCGCTTGTCTTGTTCACAGTGTCACTATTTTCGCTTCATTAACCACTAGCCTGCAGTCGAAGGGTGACTTTTACCTTCGAGGATTGTAAATATACTGTAAGATTAATGTTTCTCCCTTGGGAAATAATGCCGTTACACCATCGTTGGTAGCCAATCCCATGAATTTTAAAACGGAGGAACTTGTCTTACGACGTGAGCGATTGGAAATTATAATCTTTCAATCAAGATTATAATGTTGTAGCTACGTTTTGCAACACGCAATGTTCATCAGCATGCAAATAACGCTTTTCCCATGATATCGATTTCACGATTCCTCTGGTCTGCGGGGTCAGCGCCATTCAACTCACGGAAGAAAGTAAATTGGAAACCGTGACGTACTCGGTGTTGGGGCGATTTGTACACGTCACACGCGGGTAGCAGGGCTCGCCTCCCGGCCGGAGTGCATGACCTCTGACGGCGTATCAGGTGCTCACTGTTAGGTATCATAGATATTGGCTGGTAAGCGGCGGTGGCATCTTTAGTGGGTTAATTTGCCTCAGATAGCGGCCATGATGGATTGTTTGACGCGGCGTGTGCGGCTCACGCCCTCGGTCAGAGGTTAAACGCCCACTTTGTGCACGATCCCTTCGTTGTATTGATTTTGCAGTCGATCACGATCATAATCTTGCGCATATCTTTATATCTTTTGATACGTCGCTCTAAACTGTGCATAAATTCTCAGCAAAATCAATGATCGTGTCTATAAGTACACGTAAAGCTTGTAAAGACAGTGCCCCGCGGTACAGATGCATGATTCGTGGTGAGCTGTGTCGATAAAGGAAATGTTTACCTGCACGTGGGAGTGGAAGTAGCCGTAATTTACTCTATGGCTACATTATCTAATGACTGTCGTCGCAGTGTATGCAAAAACTGTATTTTAACATACGATAAGAAGGAAATTACTGCCTGAGCATCGAACGGACCTTTAAAAGCTGTTATATCATTTCCTTGGGCGCTGAGTCGCTGACACTGACACAAAGTGGGCGTCTAGCTATAATGATCGGGAGTCATTAATGCCGCTGCTCGATTCATATATTCATTACTGGTAATGATTTGACGAACATCATCGGACATCGAGTCTTTCATTAAGAATTCGGCTCACTGTAATTGTAGGAAGTATTAAAGTTTTTAAGTATGCGTTGATTTACGACCAAATTTTCTTCGTCCGTCCTGGTTCCCACTTCCGAGGGGTAATAAATTGAACTTCGCACTCGTGTTTTTAGTCGGCCTTTCTCTCGTTGTTGGTTTAAAGAGGATCGTATCTTGTTGACCCATCGTATTTATACAATTTCGATTTTATATCGAGACTTTTGGTTGCAACGGTACCTCGGCCCGGTTGTCCAGCTCGGCTTTCGTCTGTCTATTGTTCCAGCAGTAACCCCGGCCGCGTATGGCGCGCGTAATGTTACCGAGATAAAACAAAACCATAAATAATGTTATGATGTCGACATAATCGTTGCTACCGATTTTAATGTGTGTTCGAATGTAGGATTTACGAGCTCGATCGATATTGCAATACTCGAATCGGATTGTATTTAAATCAACGACTGTCTCGCGCAATTGTGTTTGTGTACAACAAATTATTGGTGGTATCACGTTTGCACCTTCAGATATTTTAGATTAGCTATTGAATCCATTGTTCGATTATTATCGTCATCCTTTCCATATTATATTTGGAATTTAAATTCCAGTGTCCGTTTATGTTGGAGAAACCAATTGTGGTGTCCTTAGCTATTGCACGACTATGTACCTTCGTGGACGATCTATTAATTTTATTGGGGGTGACAGTCATCTGACCTGTAGCACTTAGTGGAGAGTTCGCATAAGATATTATCAGATTAAAGATGGTAGTTGACAATCTTCTTGATCTTCTACCTAGACTTGTTTACCGTCACTTTCATTGGGAATTAGAGGGAAAATTGTCCGCTCTGATGAACTCTGATCGCGCATTCCATTGGTAAATATTAGTAGGACTTAATAATATCCTGCTTTAATGGTCTTTTATTCCGTGACCAAAGAATTCTATCTTGACCAACCCCAAGCCTTTTAACTTGAAACAAACTTATAGATAACTTCACTCCAATATCAGCTCAGGTACTCGTATTAGTTTAAAGCACCCTAATCTAGAAAGTGTAATGTGGCAACACTGACAATCTTAAGCAGTAGGCCACATCGAGGCCACCCTCGGTCTGGTGCGCTATCTAAGCATGCACTACACTGCATCTGGCTTCCTCATGCAAATGATTGCAAATAAGTGCTTTCATCAGTACACTGGCGTGCTTTCAGATTTAATGTAGGGGAGCTATTGTTTTGTTTTAATTAAATAATGTATTTATAATTTAACGTTTTGTTTTTTAGGTTTTGTGAAAGTTCACTTGGTGTCTCTTTGTAATAAAATAATGGAATTTTAAATATTACATTACACTCCTCTGCCTGTAGTATCAAATGTTGGTCAACATTCAGGATCAACCTTCTGATGTGGATGTTGTAAGTCATGTCTAGGTACCCTACGTCAGATTGTCAGCAACACCAAGGCCTTGCTGGCCTTCTTGGAAGAGCTGGGGTGGATCGAATAAGCGATTTTCCACCCGTACGCGCTTTGACGTGGAGTTGCGGATACCAGCCCGTATTACCTAAGTCATGTCAAAGAAACGTTTTGTTGGACTACAGTAGTGTCGGACTTAAGGTATGTCGAACTAAAGTATTGTCGAAATAAAGACGTGTCGAAGTTCCGTAATGTCGAAATAAAATCTTGTCGTAGTTCCATTTGTCGAAGTTCAGTTTGGTAGGCATGTCTATTAGTCTATAATAATTAACGCCATTTTCTGGCCTATTCATTATTTCTTATATCCCTATCAAGAAACGTCTCATAAATGATATACCTACCTACAAATGAATAAAGATCACAAACAGATCAACAATTTGTCACGCCGGGGAGAAATGTTGTTAATGGTTTTATAGGTTCCTCGTTCCGCTTTTATTTAAATATCATTTGAATAGTTAAACTGATTTACCGCAAACACTTGCAAGTTCTGAAAAGTATTTGCATTCAGCACGGAAATACCTATGTTACATCACGCTTTCTCCCTGAAGGGATGGCCAGTGACCGTAATCTTTCATCCATCTTTTGCTTTTCCAAATTCATTTATCTTTCGATCTTCATCAACATTCAGCTGAAAGACTTCCTCCAAGCATCATCACGTGGATCAATCCTATGTTTCTCGCATCAAGCGGTTTCCCGTGTTGTGGTCCACCTAGGGGACTAACTATGCCGCGTTTTCCATCTTTCAACACACAAATTCTAAAGTTCTAATGGTTAGTGTAAAACCAACTAATTTCATTTGTTTCGTTCAGTTCCAAGTCTTGTGTTTCAACAATATCTAAAGTTTCAATGTTACATGCACATTTCCAAATAAGATAAACGTTCCTTTAGTGAAATGCGCGAGTACGGTTTTATCGCAGCCAGCTTTTTCTTATCTACCGTTCACCATTCCAAGTTTTCAGGGTGCAGTTATTGTGATAACCGGAGCGTGTAGCGGATTAACTTGTACAGCTATTTCGGACAGTGTTTATCGCTTTATAAAATTCTCGTGTCTAAGATCTTTCCTGTCTCTTATTATTTTTAACCCTCCTTATACTTTTTAGTGATAAATTATGAGTGCTAACGTTAAAATATAAATAATATAATTATAATATAATTTGACAGGATCTGGATCTGTGCATGCAGAGTGTCAGAAAACGTTTATAAATTCAAGGAGGTAACTTTGGGATAGCGACAAAAAGCGTAGGATATTTGACTATACGTAGTCTTCGACGCTTTTGGAAAAATAAGCCCCCAATAAAATTAAATCAATTTTCAAGAATTTGTTAGTAGCCACTCGCTCGACGCCTCCCCGTGGCCCCAGGCTCTTCCTACTCAACATTGCACTTGAGGGAACTGACCCTATCTCATAGAGTTCCCTTTCGAATTGCCCTTGATGGTAATCTTCAGCTTAGTGAATGTATTCTCAGTGAAACTTATGAAAGTCGGGTTGGGAATCTAATAATAATGATATGCAGCAAGGAGTGCCTGCTGTACTATCTATTATTTCCCGTTTTCAATTGTTTATATCTTACAAGAAACATTAAACGCATCATAAGGTAAATTGCTTATTATCAAGCAGATGCGGTAGTGGGATGAGTTACTTGGTAACCTTAGTAATGAATAGGAAGAGACGTCGAAACTAAAGAAGCCAGTAATTTTGTAAAGGTGGAGCCATTTCTTTTGCTGGTAATATTTTTGATGTGTATCACCTTTCTCTCCTTTTCCTGTAATCTGTGGGAATGATTTCGTGAAAAGGGACGGAAGTGTGTAACAGGAAGCTGGGAAAGCGCGCGCTATTTGATCTGACCAACGAGCGCGCGCGGTGCTGGAGTTAGCCTTTAGATGGTACCAACCCATTTTCCAAGACGTTGGGACATCATATATGCGACTTATTTAGTCTTGTGAGTACAGTAAGGCTCGCTCGCTTTTTTTTTTCGTGCCAGTATTTTGAGAGACTTGATTCAGAAACTTTCTTTGCTGAAAAGTTAATTTATTGATTGAAACTGTACCTTACGATTGGAAGTTTAGGTACATTGGAGATCTTAAAATAACAGCAAATTTTTCCGTTTTTGCAAAATCAATAACAGATCAACAATCCCCTTTAAAAAACTGCATAAAAAGAAACGCAACTACCTCTAAAAATAAACCCGACTCTGCTAACAAATCATGCGCCGCGAACACTTCATCACTGCAGCTATTAGCTTAGCCTTCCTAACATTTATCTCGGCTACCTGTCACACGTCACGACGAGCTGTTCTGCGTGGGCGCCGCTTTTGTTACCGAATAGCTGCTCAGTTGCACAGTTCCACACCACACGTGAAGCGAACGATTAATGTGTGGAAGGGGGGGTTGCATATTTTGTTGAGTTAAGGTAGTAGATTTACATATTGGATTTGAATAATCAGGAGGAATCTGGTAGGAAAGTTTTTATAGGCTATGGTGTACACCACCATGTGATCAAAGGCAAAGCCTAATGGTTAATTTTAATAAAACCATTAAAATTCACTTTTTAATGGTAGTTACAAGAAAACAAGCAAAAAAGAAGAAATGAATATACTCAATACTTTATTGCATTCCACATGTAAGTATTAGGTGCTAAACTTATAATTAGATCATATGGACCCTGTCGAGCACAGCAAAATAAGTGAGTTAGGAGAGAGAAGCATTTGCTAATTATTTAACATTACTTATCAAACTACTAATTATAATAATAAAGATGTAGGTGTTTTCTGAGATAAGACTAATCGCTTTAATGCAAAATATAAATAGGTGAGATGAGGTGAGGTGGGGTCATTTAGTGATGTAATAATAATAGGTGTAAGTAATAAGTCTAATAAAATTTTAAGTTTTAAGTCTCGAGCGCTTAAGTTATGATTTTATAAGTCTATCATTTAGATATTTGCTTACTGAGTAGTAGCTTTTAAATAGCAAAAATTGTCTAAGTTTTTTTTTAAATATGTTAATTTTCTCTTCTTTTTTTATTAGTGCAGGTGTAGTTTATTATATACTTTAATGGACATTACATAAGGACTTGTAAAGTGCATTTTTAACCGAGAATTTGGTATGTTTAGCCTAGATCGGTGTCCGGTAGTTTCATATGAAGAAGAATTACGTCTTTAAGTATATTAAATTGTTGTTCATCTTGTCTATTTTTCAAGATGGCTGCCACATTAGATTTCAACCGTTACATTATTGTCGACATTCCAGGCAATTGCTTTCGCTCTAAGAAAATTACATTTAGGTCTTACGTCAGCAATTTATTGGCATTTGCTTCCTAGTCTTCCTTCGAGGTACACCCGTGGGTGGGCCAGGAAGTATCATACGGACACCCACGGGCTTTCATCGGACCGTGATTCATATGCCTTAGACTCCAACTATATTAACCGAGCAACCGTCTGTCTGTGCACATTAGCTGCTTTAACTTGGAATCGTTGGCAGATTTATGGCATGAGAGCTTCGCTCGATGGTAATTGTGGGGGTTGTCAAGAGATAAGAAATGTTTTAAAGACATTTTACTACGGGTATTTGCGATGGCTCTCATATATGACAGGCACTCGCGTGAAGTTTGCTTAGAGCAAGCATTCAGCGATATCAAACTGGCCGTGTTGCTTCATACGAGAAAAATATGTTAATCTTCGCTGCTAATGCAAGTTGCGAAATAGTTCCACTTAGCAAAAGCGTACATTAATTTCTAAATCTGATTTAGAAATCACGTTGACAGTACTGAACTCAATTGCTTTACTTTAATTGAAGTTAGATCGTTTCTGTAATGTAGTGTGTCATGTCATGGAGTCAGTCTATCTGTCTGCTGTCCGTTTGTCTGTCATATTTTTAGTCTGTTGGTATATGTAGGTAGATTTATCTTCAGTCTAAGTTGTTATGTGTGGGAGCAGAGTATTAAAGACCGATTTCCCCAACTAGCCCAAGAGAAACCCTGGGAAATATCTCTTTACCATAAATATTTATGTACTCCGAACTGCTAAGCTAAACAGCATAATAACCAATTAAGTTCATTGATTAAAGTTGTCCATAACCTCGTCACTTTCAACACTTAAGTGTCATTTGACTGTAATTGGCCGAAACAAATTATCGATATCTAGCACTTTATCGATGTCCAATTTCGCGATAATCTGATCGATACGTTATGTCTGCGGGTGCGTGCAGCCCTAAGGACATTTTTCACCGTTGGACGATGGAGAGGCTAAATTATAGGCTTTTTACAAGTTAATGCGGCAATAAATAGGCGATAAACATCGCTGGTAGTAGCGTAGCACGCGCTTGTCTGACATAGGTGTAAGATGTAGGCTGCGGCTGCTGTTACGTTGCTGATACGTAACTCTGAGATTATCTGGTCGTAGATGTCCGTAATAGACAGATAGTATGGTAATGGTTCGATAAAGACATGTTAACATAAGTTCCGCGTGTATATTTTATGTTCATATTGTTTTAAATGTTGGTGAGATATTCAATCATGAGTTTCTCAATATATCTAAGTTTGCAGGATGTGGCGATTGCGAAAAGCTGGTTTTTCTTTTTCCGATCAATCAGTATGCCTATCTTTTTCCCAACTATATTGAGGTCAGTTTCCAGTCTAACCGGATGCAGCTGATTACCAGTATTTTACATGGAGCGACTGCCTATCTGACCTCCACAACCCAGTAACTGGGTTATACGATAATCCTTAGTAAGATTGGTTGTCAGACTTTCGGGCTTCTGACGACCCGTAACGACTGTCAAAGATCTACGAATGACAGCCAGGACCAACGGCTCAACGTGTTTTTCGAGGAACGGTGCAGTCTCAGTATCTAAAGATAGTTACCCATCCATGGACTAACCCCGGCAAGCGAAGCATCGACCCGTGCGGCTGTTATTGCTTAGCCACGACCTCCTTTTTCTTTTTCCGATCGTGAATTAATATCTATATATTGTAGGCAGGTTTTGTTGCTGTTGTTAATCTATTGTTGCTGTTTTATATAAATACTGACGTTTATGAACTTATTCTATTTTCGTAATTTTATAACTTACGTAAAATAACTTTGTTTTAACAACATAATTTGCTCTTTATTCAGTGCTATCTGTCACAAGTTTTTTTTGCATGTAGCGGTTGCTGTACCGCTACATGCAAAAAAAAAACAACAATTTACCACAAAAAAAAAAAATGTTGTGAAATATTCACACTCGAGCACACTTGTATTTCAACGTAGAAAGTGTGACAAGGGTGCCTGTACAGGGTGTTTCTTTTCCGTATCAATTTAATATTTTCTGTGAATATTTTACAATAAAAAAAAATTAAAAATCTTATTTTTTAATGGTAATATTTTTTTTTCATGTATAGTCACTATACTATTACAGGTTAACGAGACTGGCCTTCGTTAGATAACATACTGTATATCTACGAATTAATTAGGTAATTGATAATACCTAGTCCACGCTTATCGCTTGTCACACAGACCACGCCTACGGCACAGCAAAGCCCAGTAGCGAACTACTTTCACTGCGCGCCCTGGGAACACGAAATTCGACTAATAGTTTGAATTATTACTGCATCTGTGGTTATGGCTACGTTCACTGCACGCCTAAGATTGCAGTGAAAGGCTCTCATTCCGATTATTGTTGATTTCTATTGTATTTCAATTTATTGTGAATGCGATTTGCGCAAACTCTTGGGTTTTGACTGAGTTCTTGTGTTGTGCGTGTCAATTTGTATTGACATTTGGACTTGAGTTCTTTTTCTTAATTTATTTTTCACGAAATTAAGCAGATTTTTATTAAATTTGTTACTAACATAGCTTATAAGTAGTATTTTCTAACACCATACGGATCATGGTCTGAATTAAAGACTTTTTTAATGCAGGCATTTTTATAACCTCCTGTACAATGTACCTTTACATTCTTTTAGGATTGTACAACAAGTTCGACATTTCCGGGGCATTTTTTTTATTTTTATTAATATTTTCCGGACAATGGGTCTGCTGCCTTAAAATGCTTATGGTGCTTACCCTTTACGGTGCATTCAATTGAACACGGTGCGTCTTTTTTATGCATCTCTTAAAAAAATAAAATGCAGCATGCGGTCACAATTTGCATCGTCCATTGTTTCATGCAATCCATAATTCCGTCTGAATGTATTGCCAAATTGTTTTTTTACGAATTCCAAGCTCGTTGTTTTATGTTTTTTTTTTCACGCTGTTTTTGGGGCTTAAACGGTTTGGTAATTTGAAAATCAAGATATCGTCTGTCAGTTTTATAATGAGTTTCCATGCCATTCTATTAGTGTACCTTTATATTTATTTGAATGTCAAGGTATGTATGGGATAAAAAATAAGTAATATTTATTAATGATGGTCGTTGATAATGTCATGATCCATCAAACGTTAATATCAGTTAGGTCATCTTATTACATTATGTTTTTGCGAATACTATTATGCATTATTATTACATACAGTAAAGAAAAAATATCGCACTGTTTGTTACAGCTAGACCTGTAAATTTTAAATAGGTACTAAAGTTTGTTGTTTGTTTTTTCATTATGGTGTTTGACATTTGCAACTGTCAAATTAGTCTACAAGATTAATTCATCTCTAATGGAGTACAAACAATAATTCATTAGTTTTAAAATATTTCAAGTATGTTTCAGCTATTTATTAATCATCATTCGCACTTAAAATAGCATTGGTAAAAATATTAACATGACAAGTAGCAACATTGTTGCAATCTGAAAGATACGTAAAGACTGCGGTACACTGTGGTGTAACAAAATCAAAGTAGGTATGTGTTTGCTTTAGCGGAGCATTTTTTGTCCTTGACGATCCAATAAATTAAACTAATCGACATCTAGAACATATTTCTTCTTTGGGTAGTTGGTATCTTAGGATGTGCTTTAGTGTGCTACCTTGTATTCTTCTGGCCTGTTTACAGCATTCGCTTTCCGAACTTAAAATAAAATAGTCAGATTCTTGGCTCCACATTTCGACAAACCTTGTCAGTTCTACGTAAATAATGTAAATAGAAACCAAGTATTTTAACTATTAACAAGATCAAGGGTAAGACCACAACCAAATCGCGTGCAAAACGCAACTAAAAACAGCAAGCGAACATTCTCTCAACCACATCAATGTGCAAGCAACTTAAAGCAATATTTATTCAAGAACAATTAATGTTTACAAAATACCAATTGATTTCTGACGGAAGGTTGGACCTTTCTTTACACACAAAAACATATTACAATTTAAATCGCTATATTGATATATGGCCGAGGTTTTTCTTGAACGATGGAATATAAATGAACCACCGTGTCGGGGTCAGGGTGGCCGGACCTACTCAGTATTTATGAGACCAGTTTTTATCCTCACTCAATTCTTGCAATTCATTCGTTGATTTTTTGCGACAGTTGCGGATAATTTTGAATTGTTTTAATTTTTAAATGTATTGTAATTGAACTGCTTTATGTTTTGGTGTAGGTCAGTGTTTAAAGTTCAGTCTATGTTAATATAAATCAGTATTTAAGTGATTATCCATGCCCTGATTCGTCGTAAAGTGGCTCTTAAACAAAAGTTGTGAAATTCTCCAAAACCCCTCAGAATTTAAACATTTCAATAAGTACATAAGCTTTAATTGCCCGCATGCGGGAGAAGATAACCCTTCATACCTTAACCAAATTACCCATTTACCCTTAACTGTTAAGGCCCCCGCAGACAGGCGCGACGCAGCTCTAGTAGAACAATTTCTATGAAAACTTCATTGAAATTGTTTTACTAGAAACACCTCGCACTGTCGCTTCGCGCCTGTATGTGGAAGCCTTCAAGAACAGGCACATTAAATTCTAATTTTAAACTCGTATCAGGCATTCCTTCCACCTCATAAATTCTATGGCGACCTATTTGCCGCGACCTATTTCGTCGGCCTATCCTTGCGCCGGATCCTGGGCGACTTTGACCCGGGATCATCATCATGTCCTTGACACAGGACTACATCTCACGATGTGAAGCTTTTCATTAAACTTTCTTGAACATTCTCGTAGGTACTTAACTCGCTGTATTACGGTAGTGATCTTGTGGGCAAGGATAACGCTGAAATATGTTAGGACTTTAAATCCATCTAAGGTCCATTCTAAGGTTGCCTGGAAGAGATCGCAGAAAGCGATAAGGCCGCCCATTGTATGTTTTATAGTGTTCAATTTATTTATTTTCGCTATGTATTTTCTGGTGTACAATAAAGTATATATAAATAAATAAATATCTCATGTTCTAAAATAATCAAAATAAAATAAAAAAATCGGTGCTGACTGCCTTGATAAACAACACCCTAATTGTGTAACACACATTGTGGTTCATTTTGACAGTTCAACAACATTCATTGCGTTATTTACCTAAGTAAGAAGCAATGGAATAGCAAAATCCTTCAAAATGATTCAGATTGTGACTGGTCGAGTGTTCCGCAATAAGGGTGCTGAGTATTTCGCGACAGTAATTCAAATTACAAAAAAATGGCCATGAGAACCATAGTGGCCTAACAATTTTTTTTACAATATTGAGTCTATGATTTTTTCCAATTAAGTTAATTAAGATATAAAAGTAATAAAAGTATTTAGGTATTCTGAAGAGTGCTAGTTGATTAAAAATATACTGTTTTTGTTTTCTATGGTACTCCAAAGGCTTGTCCATTGAATTAGGCCACTATGGATCTCATAGCCTTTTCAATCCTTCCCCTGTCCTAAAAGTAGATAAACAAACATTCAGTAACCATGGAACCTTCAAATCCAGAAACAGTAACATTTTCATAAAAGCTACATTCATTTCCGTAGCTCACGCTAATGCCAAGTAAAATCAATACACGAACGGTGACCTCGGCAGTAAACCCTGAACTTGACCTTCGGGGCTTCGATGTTCGTCCTTCACGCGACCTTTGGCTGCTGGGTTGAACCATATCCGACCATTTTTATTTCCATTGTAAACTCGCGCCAATCTAAGAACTCCGTTTTGACGTTTCGTTCTCGTACATGTTAGTTATGTTATGCCTTGAGAATCAGTTTTAAGCAATGTAGATAAGTCGTCGATTACAAACTCTCTAAGTATGTTCAATCGATATGTCTCGAGAATCAGTTTATAAGAAACCAATTTTTTTTTCATCGCTACACGAAGCATTTTTGTAGCTGTCAAAACGGACTTCTTAGATTGTCGCGAGTCTATATAGTTATGTTTTTCTAGGTTAGAATTGTCTCATGGTCAGGTCAAAGCTTAAGTATTTTATTACTTATTTTAGAACTTGACGAAGTTAATATCAGAATCAGAATCAGAAATTTATTTGCTATGAATGTAGGTACAGGTATAAGATGTTGAACATAAATAAATGTGATCGGCTACAGTCTACCTTACGGCGTGCAAATTATTAGGTACAAAAATTAAAATATTAATACAAACAAAATAATGTCATCAAAACAGAAATTAAAGTGAAGTCAATTAATAACAATATTATAGTCAGGTACATAGAGTCTTACATGGTCAAATTTGGAATTAAAATCAATCATAATCTGGATAAATTAGTATCATTTAGAAAGTCCTTCAATGAGTAATAACATTTGCCTAAAAGTAGCGCAATCACCTTAGATTTAAAAATGTTTAAAGAATAATCCTTTAAACCATGAGGTATTTTATTATAAATGACAGGCCCCATTGTCATAATACTTTTCTTTAACAGTGCTGTTTTGTAATTACCCGAATGTAGTAAGTTCTTGTATTGGGATCTCAAGGGGCCATTACGCGTTCTTATATTAGCCAGGGACGGAAATAAGTTGAGGTTGGTTTTTACAAAAATTGCCACCTCCAATATGTACAAACATGGAAAAGTCAGTATCCTCAGAGACCGAAACACAGGTTCACAGCAATAGTGTAGTACAAGTGAAAACTAAATTGTATTTTTATATTTTTGTTACAGGTATGTACTTCAATAATAAGTAGACTGCAGTAAAAAAATAACAGAATCCCAGAGAAAAGCTACGATCTAAAATGTAGGTAAGTAAGTAAGTAATTTAATGAAACTAGCCAAATTACGAAGACTTTTTTGTTAAATGTTTGGTTAATTTTATAACCTCACGTCGATTTTCCAATTATAATTTAATAATGTTATTCTCAGATTCATAATGATTGGTGGAAAAAGTGGCGAGATTTAATCTCGAGACCTTCTAAATACAGATGAATGTGTTTCTAAATTCCTTTAGAAAATTTGTTTACACATTCGTATGATACTTTTCGAACAGGCAATACTTAGTGTAGTGTAGTGTAGTGCGAATGACTCACAGCTCGCAAATTTTATGATATTAATAAAATGACAGTCTTTCGAAACTTCCGCCGGTATCTGCTAGTTACGTACCTCTACATACGTTATTAATTCTCAGTTCCGTCCACAAGAACCGACTATCAATTACGTTGACGCGTAACATCTGAGTAAAAAAAAAGTAAATAATTATTTATGTTTGTTAATTATTCGTTTTCTTAAACTGGTTGCTTTGACGACTGGCGTCTCGAGACGAGAAGTCACGGGACTTGTCACGGAGTTTAAAGAAAGCAAAGCACTGATTGAATTCATAATGGAAGTCTATTGCCAAGCTAGGTAATACATCCACCAGAGCGCGCTAGAATTCTTACCGCGAATTTATAGAGTAAAAGCTTTTGTCCGTGACTTTAACAGTGGGATTAAAAAGTATCCTATGTCCTAACCCAAATCATGGACTATCCGTGCACCAAATTTCATCCAAATCCGTTCAGTTGTTAAGGTTTGAAAAGGTAACAGAGAGACCGATAGAGTTACTTTCGTACTTATAATATTAGTATGCATTTCATCATATTCAAGAATAGAAACAGTCGCCAAATGGACCACCTCCAAATCCCACATCCCCGGCAGTCACCCAATAACAGATTTTTCATCTTTCACCGGACAACGACAGGTAAAGTGCGCACTTCATTTGTTTCCTACTCCGTGTTGGCGCCCGCGCCACCGCCGCCCACGACACGCGTCTGGCTCGATAGCGATCGTATCTCGATATCGCTCGATTATACAACGAGTCTCGATTATCTGCGGGTCGAGTATCGATATCGTAATAGTTTGCGTCACTGTTTCATTGTGCTAGACTGAGTCAATGAACTTCAACCGTAGCACATTTTGTGGGTGTGTTTTCGCATTTGATCATGAAAGGTTTGGTTTTTTATGTTTTCGTGGACATGATCGGTTTAGCATAATCAGCCTATAATGTTCCCACTGCTGGGACACAGGCCTCCTCTCTTCGAGTGGACTGTAAACCACGCCCAGTGCTGGTTGGTAGATGTCACATGTCTTAGAATTTTTGATTCTAGGTCATGCCGGTTTCTTCACGCTGCTGTGTTCCTGCACCGTTTTGAGAGCAGTGGTGATGACATTATATACACAAACTAAAGCGCCTGTCTGGGTTCGAACCCACGACCTGACAGCTCGTAAGTCGGGGCCGTTACCACAGGGCCACCACCGCTCTCATCCGTTTACCAACTTGGTAGTGTCAACTTTGATACCTCAGGTTATGTTAAAAAAAATTATGTATGTTTAAAAAAAAGCTATATATAAGCTTAAAGTAAATAAATACGATTTAACGAAGCTTATGTTATAAAACTTATTAAAAAAAACAAAAGCTTTCTGAAACTATCAATTATTTTGAAAGAAAACTGTATTATTTCCAAAAAATTAGGAAACATTATTCACACGTGACTATTAATGACCAATAATGATGTCTATCACAGTTTTTATTACAGTCGTAAACATACGATTTGGTTGCGAAATTAACTGTAGAATCAAGTTTTATGTCTCTTTAGATCCGATACATAGTTAAACTACTATTTATTTAAGGTGTTATAAATTAAACATTGTGGTTAAAGTTATTTAGTAGTTTTCTTCGTTTACAATAAGGATTTTCTTTTTTTAATTTTTAAAGCATTTATTTATTTGATAAATTTTATCATTTCATTCATCTAACTTCTAATCTAACAATCTAACTAATATTATAAACTTGAAAGTTTGTTAGTATGGATGGATGGATGTTTGTTACTCTTTCACGCAAAACGGCTGAATGGATTTGGATGAAATTTAGCAAACAGATAGTTTATAACCTGGATTAACACATAGGCTACTTTTTATTCCGATATTCCCACGGGATCGAGACTTACGCGGGTGAAACGGGGGCGCAGCTAGTAAATAATACAAATGTTGTTTCGCTATCAGAAAATGCAATTAAATGCCTACAATGTTCAACCTTTACCCGACTGTGGCGGAGCTCAAAAGGAGTGTAACATATTTTATGAAGTTACTGTGTTTTATGAAAAAGTTAATGCGAAGTTTCTTCACATGAGACCGCAATGTTTTTGTCTAGTATATTCAAACACACTAAAGCCATTGACAAAAATTATATTTTTCTTAATTATGGTTAAGATCCAGCTTTTACGCAATCACTTTCAAAAGCGGTGCGAAGCAGTAAATACCATAATTATTAACTGTCCCATTGATCACAATTAATTATCGACTTATATGAACGATTGGCAATTTGTTTTCATAACTCCAGCACATCAAGTATGGCAAATTGCGCGTGCACAACAAAACCGTTTGTCTTGCACCTTCGAACTGATTGTACATACTGCTTGGGTGTTCGCCCAGCTTAATTAAATACATATTTTCGTAAACAATTCTTCTGTTTACTACACATAGGTACTTACATAAAATCACGCTTTTTTACTCTTGGGGGTATGCAGAAACTACAGAGCGCCACTTACATGATGTGATCTATACTATACTAATATTATAAATTTGGAAGTAACTCTGTATGTCTGTATGTTACCTTTTCACGCCTAAACCACTGAACGGATTTCGATATTTGGCAAGGAGATAGATGGCATCCCGGGGAAGGACAAAGGCTACTTTTTGTCGACATACAACGCGGGCGAAGCTACGGGCGGAAGCTAGTTTTATAATATTTTAAAAACATCTTAGAATTAGAGAAATAAATTAAAGCGATTATCACTTAACTACGGTAAGTTTATCGTTATAACTTGCTTTTTTCGCTTTCACACAATCCATAGATCTATTAATTGGTACCTATGTCTTTTTCTTATCAAAAACAACTAAACTTAACATTAACTTGTCGACAGGCCTACACTGTCCTGCCATACCGATTGAAACAGTGTAATTTGAAAACATTAAAAAAAATACTCATTTTTAAAAGAGTAACCGTGAACATTCTGATTCATATTTGCATAACCATGAAGTTTCTTGTCGGATCTTCTGCATATGAAACGACCAATTAGAAGCCTGCACCTAACTTCAGACGTTTAAATAGTAATGTGAAATATCAATATTTGGAATTTGAATGCGATTTGTTAGATGTTTTACCAGCCAGTGTGTACCCATACCAGAATGCGTGTTTACTAATAGCGATCCCAAAGCGAAACGCGCATGACTTTAGTGTCAGTAAATAACTTGGCTATCGCCTCCTCTATATCTATGGGACGTTAACTATTTGCTAAATTATTTCCTTATTAATGCTATAGTATTTTACGTATTTTACCATCGACTTTAGACATTAATGGGTGAATGGTATGGGATAAGACACCGCCTTGTTAGGTTCTGTGATTTAATGGTTTTATGATTGTTTACGTAATTTGGATTACGAATTGGTTAATAAATTATGCTGACTATAATTCGTTTTGTGTCATTGAAAAAGGGACGGAAGTGTGTAACAGGAAGCCGGGAAATCGCGCGCTATTTGATTCGACCAATGAGCGCGCGTGGTGCTAGAGTTGGCCGTCAGATCGTACCAATCCATTTTCCGAGAGGTTGGTACTGTCAGCCAAGATGTCATGCTCTCTCGTTTTTTATTTTACAACCGTTAAACTCTTTTGCCCTAGCGAAATGTTGTGAATATTGTTTTTGCCTATACTTAATTGTCATAAGCGCTGTGTCGTAATTCAGTTCTGGTATTCAACTGCACATGGTTAGACTGGAAGCCGATCCCAACGTAGTTGGGGAAAGGTTAGGCAGATGATGAGATGACGATGTGCGGTGTCGTAAACTGACCCTAATATTAATTTCAATTTAAAGTACCTACCTACCTTATCTTCAATCGAAGTGCAATCAAACTTAATAGTGTCATTATTCTATCCCAAACCCAAAATCGATCCCACAAACGATTGTAAATTTTTCATCGATTAAACAAAAACGTAATCGATTTCATGGACAAGGCAATTTTGATCCCGGACAAATTAACGGTCTTTGTTCCTTTACCACCTCTAACCATTTTAAGATGAACTCTGGATTTAGGTACAATTTCTCCTTTTACGGGGAAACTAGTTAGAGTGAAGGGGGGTAAGGGAGATCAGAGTATATCTGTGTGGGTAATTATGCACTGCCCACGCCACCCACTAACTTCCCACAGTATTACCTATCCTAAAGTCGACTCGGAGACAATGCTTTCACCGCCGCTGTTAAACATTTCTGCTAATTAATCACCGTGCGAACCTAGGAACTTTGTTATGTAACACAGCCATCATTCCTCGTTATATAACAGTATAGTATGTAGGTTATTTCTGTCAATATGTCAATAAGAGAGCAAATAGTATTTAATTGTTATGTCTGAATACCTGCTCCTACTGAGTTTGACATTTTGTTAGTGTCTATGTGTCAATAGATTACTGATAAAGGTGTTTTTTTTTTAGGGTTCCGTAGCCAAGCCAACGGGACACTTACTTGGTAAGGTTCCGCTGCCCGTCCGTCTGTGGTAGGGCTGTATCTTTTCAACCGTAATAGGTAGACACTTGAAACTTTGACAGAGTTTGTATAAATAAAGTTAAAAATGAAAGGGATATAGGATAGGAGGAGGATATGAAAGATACATTTCTTGTATGGGACTCACATAAGATATGTGTTTTGTAACTAAAGCACTTAAAAAAATGTGCTGTGTCAAATTTTGTACGGTGCTACGGAACCCTGCGTGTGCGAGGCCGACTTGCACTTGGCCGGTTTCTTTTTACATCAGCAGAATGAACTAAATCTACCTAGGTATATTTTTTTTACAATTAGGAAAGAGTTACATTGCATTATCGTTTATATGCTCCTATAACAAAGATTTTATTAAGGAAGACTCTTTGTCAGTCAATAAATGTATTATCTACTGTGTATTAAGCAATTTTTTAGTTAACAAGTTTTAACGGAAGCTAAACGCTAATATCGATAAGTTATTTATCTGCCAAAGATTCTTTATAAGAGAAACCCAAAGGGGTGAAAAGACAAACCTCTTCATAGATAAACCGTTTAATAATATGAAATGAACCATAGATGGTGTGGTGAAAGCAGGACTGCAGAAGTCATTATGATTTTATTAGCTATCAATTTTAAAAGTAAATGAAGCTGCTTTGAAGTGAAGTCGTAAACAAAGTTAATATAACTGAGAATATCGGTTTTTGTTGAAAACTATCCGATATAAAGGAAGTAAGATGAAAACCATTATATGAGTTCTTTACGTTGCAATCAGTGTAAATGTTGATGTTTTTGTTAATAGTTGTGTGGAGCTTTCTCGACATGAAAGAGTTTATAAACCTTTTATAAATGTAGTCCTTTCACGTTCGTATAAATAAATATTGCTTAGTTCATAAAGTCTTAGAATTGAGTGGGGTAAGACTGATATAACTTAGTTCTTTTAATAATAATATTATAATACGTTTATTCATCTTCTATATTATCTGATTACATTTTTAAATATTTCTTACAAAAATAAAAATATACATTTAAACATATTACTTTTAAGTAATAATTATTATAATAGTAATATTAAAAACCGAAACACGAAGTCGCGGACAGAAACTGGTAGGTAAATAAATAAATAAAGAACTTACTTAAAGGTGCCGTCTTTTGAATGGGTAAATTAAATTTTTTATATTTAATAAAGTAAATAGGTGTGCAGCACAGAAAAAACGTCGGCGCAGCCACCTTGCATTTCTTTTAACGGCATCATTAACCTTCCAAAATATTAATTCTGCTAGATAAAGGCCAGGGGGCTTAAAACGGCCATTGTGGTAGAATCATAATAGGACAATATTATGAATCATCGTAAAATGTCAATTCATATTACGAAATAATTCATCTGTTTGACCTTTTTCTATAGAGATTCGTAAAATAGTCCACAAATTATGAACTACTTTTGTGTCAAATTAGAGGAATTGCTAATGACAGCTGGGAATTCAGGAAATGAATTGCTTTTAGAGGAATTGCTAATCATCAAGTTCTTCTAACTGTGACAGCTGTGCTGTTAATGAGTTTGTTGCGCCACTTCTCCAGGTAAGGCACTAGGAAGTGGTAAAGGGTGGGCGTTTTGGGGGACTATCTTAAGTAATTTTGACGTTAGAAAAGTGCTGATCCTCAGCCTAATTTGAATAAATGAATTTTGATTTTGATCGACATCCTTCTGTACCAATGACTTTTTAATTCTCTTTGTTCTGTACCTAACACAATTTATTTGGTTTCGTGCATGTATTCTTCTTCACATCTTTTAAGGTGTGTCAATACATTAAACGGCAACCGTGCGCGGCAGCCGTGGGCGCTTTGATTGGAAGACTGCCGCACGCGAACGCTTAAAAGCGTTCGCGTGCGGCACAAACATTTTTTACGTTTAATTCTCTTTGATTTTTACGTAACTAGAGCGCGGCAGAAATGTGTCCTGCAAACGCTGCGTGTTGCTGCCGCGCTCTAGCCGCGCAATGTTTGGACACACCTTTACAGCTATTCTGGGCTGCTTTCGCAGCTATTCGATCTCTTCGCCACCGTCTGTGTGTCTATCATACAATCACAACACGGAAACCTCACTTCATAAATAGAAACCATTCATCCACAGCATGACGTAAGACCCGAGGCGTGTTAACTGATTCCAGTGAGTCAGGAGCAACAAAACATGCTTAACGAGACGGTATCTAGAGGCGATGGGCGCAGGGGCTATGCTAAATCATATCAGCGCGAAAAGGTTGGACCTACTGGGATTTGTGTTACGAGACGGAATCTACATCGAGTCATTAAAATAACTGAAAACCTGGGTAATTGTACTTATCATTATGAGCAACTTTTACTATAATAGGACCAACCCTTTTTTTTTTTGAGGTTGGGAAATCATCAAATGACTTCTCCTGCTCTGGGCGGAGCGGAAGGGCATGTCAGACTTTTACTGACTAAAACCCACCCGTGTTCCTTCAGTTGCCTGTTGCCAAGGTCCCGGTATCCCTTTCGGACTTTCCCGCAGTCCTAGTAGTAGGACCAACCCGGAAGGTGTCGTGGGACGCCGTATATTATGTATTAATACAGAGCCATGAAGTTCATTATCAAGTTATTTGCTTACAAAAACTTATACTAGATGGCCCTGTTTAAAAAAATTACACTTGACACTTGAAGCTGACCTTTTCGGATGGATTTTCGTTAGAGTGCGCCACGAAAGAAGGTCGGCGGAAAATTGTGGAACTACTTTTTTTTAAATACAATGTTATGCAATGACAAGGACACTAGCGCCACCTCACATGGACTCCAGTGCTGGTGGGGACTCTACGTAACGATTTCTGCCAGTTTCTGCCGCGTTAAAGAACTTGGTTTCAATTAGCTGTAAGGAACAGCTAATTGGAACCAACCACATTTTGTCGAGTTATGAAAACATGAATGTATGAGCAGCTGATTTTCTTTCGCGATTTTAAGAGGTTTTCAGTCATTTAATTACACCTTGAATAGGCGATGGGCTCGTTGCTTAATCAAATCGGGTGAAAATGTTGAAACTTCTATGATTTTTCTGGATGATAAGGCTAGGTAGAACGTTGATATTTGCTGGGTGGCTGGTAGCAGCTGGATTTCAGTGGCTAGAGATGCTGCAATAGCGTGCGATCGGAGAGGCCTGTGTTGGGCTTTCATTGGCTGATGATGATAATGATGGTTGTGATAAGGTGTGATAACATCACGGTAGCTGTGAAAACAGGGCACTCCTTAGTGATATCAACACAAAAGGGTTGGTCCTTCTGTTATTAATTGTTAAGGCTGCTGATAAGATTTTTTTTATTTATTTGTTTAATTAAGGTTCACCAACAGTTGTTACAGATATTATACAGATAGGAACATATAAGTAATTGAGTCTTCAATCTAACTGCAAAACCAATTACCGGCAAACACCACAAATGCAAAATGCTCTTTGTAAATATAAATTTAATTTTATACTGATTTTATGATTACTTAATTTTAAAGACGACTATTTTACTAGTACTACTATTTTGAAGACTAATGTACTTAAATTAGTTTTGAATAATGTACTTAAATTCAAGAGTGTTTTTTATTGAAATAATTAAATCCTAAATAAAATTAACTATACAAACACGTTATGTATGTACAATTATATAACAAAATTCAAAAGAAAAAATTAAGGGGAGGGGCTCATTGGGCATCAAAGAATTTGTCCGCATCGCTGTCAATGGGAAAAGTGCCCAAAAGGCTGGCAGCATTGCCACGTTGAATGGCAATGCTGATTCTTTATATTATAACAAATCTAATTCTAGAAAATTATATTAAATTCTAAAACTAGTTACGTCTGACAAACATCGATATTGAAGTCTGCGTGGACGTCAACCAGATGGAAGATGTGTATGTAAACAAATCATTACTATAGGAAATGTTTCTACAACAGTTTACTCACTTTCATTTGTTAATTAAATAAAGATTCGACTTGTAGCAGCTAATTCAGTAATTAGTCAACTAGTATGTAAATATTCTCATTGAGATGCTGACACGCATGTTGTGATGATGTCAAATGTCTTTACTTAGAATATTTTTCCTCTTAATTCTTTATGGCGCCACGCTGGCAAGGATTCGCGCAAGTATAATTGATTACTCACATTACTCATTTATACTTCTTAGCAAGTCACTTTAAATAGTTTTCAGTTTAGAAATCTCCATCCATTATTCTTCATTGTTCTTGATCCTGCTTTCGATGGACCCAAAATTCAGCGGTCTTATGAATTTGAACGATCCGTTGCATGGATTGTGTGCAAGATGGTATGGCTAAGAAGGCGCGGTGACCTAAACTGGGAAGCTCTTGGCCTGCATCTTACCTGATGGTAAGTGATGATCAGGCCGAAGGTGGAAGCGAGCCTCACCCGGAATCCTCAACCATAGAGGAACTGGCTATCCTACCTATAACTGCCGAAACACAAAAATGCTGTTACCATTGTTTTTGTTGCGACAGACATAGATAAGATGGTGGTACCACCAACCAAATCGAGCAGAAAATGTGCCCCCACTGGGATTAGAACTCGGGACCTCTGGATTTGACACAGGAGTTCTAACCACTAGACCACAGAGACGGTCACATAAGACTTGATAACAATAAAGCATCTATTAGGTCTCGATATGTGCCTCAAAGTGTGAATATATTCACTATATTATCTAACTAGCTGTTGCTCGCGACTTCGTCTGCGATCTTGGATGAAAAGTAGCCTATGTCCTTCTCTAGTTTATGGTCTACTAATGTGCTAAATTTCATCCAAATCCGTTCAGCCGTTAGCGTGAAAGCGTAACAAACAAACATACTCACTTTCGTCGCCTTAGAGTGGAAACCTCGAGAATTTATTTGATTGCGTTTCTAGGAATAAAATCGATAAAACCTTTTGCATTTCGGACAATCTTATAGTATCGAACAGTTCTGGATATAAAAGCGTGTTAAATTTCCATATTAATTAATAAAAATACATTAATATATAAATATATACAAAATTTTCCTGCTAAAAAGTTACTTATTTTAAACTTACGAGGTTTTCACTCTAACTCATCGATTTATAATACCTATTAGTTAAGATTTGTCCACCATCGCGTAACTAGCCAGTCTAACTTACAGGTGACATGTCAGTATAAACTTTAAAGTTTAATGTAGAGGCAATAAAATGTCAAACGCATAGTCATCGCAGTTGCGTACAGACAGGTGAGTCAGTGCTTTCTCACGGCTTCTCATATTTATTTGTATCACTTTAAGATTCTGTATTGACAATACACAGATGAGAACAGAAGGTACATGCAACAGAGACAAGGAATAGAACGGTCAATAAAAATGTTGTCGATCTATGAACGCAGGGATTCGAAACAATTCCATTTTTTTTTTGTATTTTTAAGAGTGTCGAGTGATTTTTTTGGGTCGTTCGTAGTGGGTTTTCTGTAGCTTCTCATTGGTTGGTCTGGTTTCACCCGATTTGCGTCTGTGTGCAGTTGCATTAATTAATGTTCAGCGGTTGTTGCGCCCACGCATGCGTAGAAAGTACTCGACCCGTTTATCTGTGTATGTGTCGCTGTTACATTGCATGATCGATATATTGGTGAAACTACTATACTGGTACTAAGTTGTGCGCAGTCGGTTAAGTTTGATAGGGTGTCGGGATGGGGTTTCGGGTCACGTTTTCCGAGGAGTTTATGGGACTTCTTGAGAAATGTCGGAACAAATCGTTTGACGATGGATCCTTAGAATGAAATGCTTTATTTTCTTTCTTTTCAAAGTCGTTATTTAAAGGATAGATCGACATTTTTCAGACAATCCTAGAACTGCATGTTCACAATTCTTGAATTTACTGACCATAACTTCAAAGAGTCAGCGTCTAAAACATTTTAACATCCTAATACAAAGAAATCCTAAACCTACCTATCGTAACTAATATTATAAACTAGCTTCCGCCCGCGATTTCGCCCGCGTGGTATGTCGATACAAAGTAGCCTAAGTACAATTTTTTACGAAATTCGTTCAGTGGTTTAGGCGTGAAAAGGTAACATACAGACCAGACAGACAGACAGTTAGGTACTTTCGAATTTATAATATTAGTATGGATGCGAAAATGAGTTTCTTTGCTTGTTTGTTTGTTAGGCTTTCACACTAAAACGGCTAAACGGATTCGAATGAAATTGGCACATGGGTCCAGACAGACCATGACTTGGAGAAGGACATAGGCTACTTTTCATCCTGGATCGCAGATAAAGTCGCAGGCAAGAGCTAGTGGTAAATAAATTCTAATTATTCAGCGCTAAACGTCCCGATACTTCCGATTAACCGTAACAACTTGATAACACGATCCAATTGCGATTAAATCCAGCTCCCTATACAGAAAAATACAGGTTTCAGAACTAGTAGCATCAGGATATTACCAATGGCATTCTCTCACCGCCACATTTGTACGGGGAAGTTGCAAATTGGTTTCGAATTAACGGAGTTATAAGTGATGGGCGAAGGAAATCTAATCGTTATATGCAGTGGCTGTACCTCCGGTTATCTTAGTAACATCCCTAGTAACGTAACTGGTTGATAATCTGCGGATACGAGACAAGTCAGATAAGCTAGGGTTCGTAAATAGATGTGGTTGATGTACGGGAGTTTCGAGTTGTTTTCAATAGTTTGTTGAGTTCCCTTATTTACTTATTCATCCGGTCTTCAAAGAAAAATAATACATGCAACTAAAATTAAGTAGGTACAGTCACGGACTTTAATTGATAAGCCACCTGGCATTGTTCGTATTTTAGCCGTGTAATGCAAATTTTCGGGTTTATTCGGTTCCCGACACGGAAAATCATAATGTCTTCGTATTAGTAGAAGAAAATTATATTTAATAACTTCACCGGTTGGCTAACCTGAGAGCCAGAACTACAAACTTGACAGCAGACTGACTACCCAAAGTCAACCAATTGCAGGTCTAGCAACAGTAACCTAGCAACGATTGTTTAAGCGTAGCGATGGTAACGAGAAATATTAATAGTCATTTCGACAACTTCGAAATTAACGTCTCTGACATCGACATTTCAACTGTCACTGTCTTTAGATAAGTTTTCAGAATAATCGAGTTAATGAGCTCTGATTCAAAGGAGGTCAGTATCACATAGATTGGATAAACTTAATGCAACATTTTATTTATTTTTATCATTGAGAACTTATTAGTCAACCTGTATGGATAAGACTATTTCCGATTATAAGTAATTTATTTGTCATCTTGTTTACGAGCGTGCGGTTTGAGTTCGTGTTTAATCGTGTAATCTCGTGAATGTATGAAACTGTAAAATTGAAAAGTTTGAATGTGGCTTATCAATTAAAGTCCGTGACTGTACCTACTTACATGAAAAATATATAAAGAAAAAATACATGCATGAGCTTTCTTCCGAGCAAAGCGCGGTTTGACGACACGGTTGGCGCAGTGGCTGAGCGATGGACGGCTGCGCAACGTGTCGCGGGTTCGATCCCCGCACGGAACAAATATTTGTATGATCTGCAAGTAGTTGTTCCGGGTCTGGGTGTTAGTGTATGTGAGTTTCTATGTTTGTAAACGCACCCACGATACAGGAAGAAATTCCTAGTGTGGGGCAAGGTTTTAAAAAAAAAAAAAAAAAAAGAAGCTTGGTCGACCAGGTACTAATATGTATAAAATATGAAATAAAATAATGTTACTTACAAAGTGGAGTGTTTTTTATTTATCTCGGCTCACACAACTAAGCTTTTTCTAGCAATAGGCTCAGACCAAATAAAAAACCACGCAGCGCTGTACGTGACGCCGGTTTCGTAAACATGTGTGCACTTAGTGAGGTGTAGTTTGATTGTAAATGGTTGTAAATGTGTGGGTGCGAGCGTGTATGCACAGAGGTGTAGTTTTAGCATGCTTCACTGTACTGTTCGCGCTCTTTTTTGGTTTTTTATTTGACCTGGGGGTCTAGGAAACACTCGCAGATTGATAAGCACTTAAAGTGTATTCGATTTTGCTTTTGCATATTGTTTTTGATGGACTACACCGAACATTTTACCTTCCAAAGCATATCGCAGAATTTATTAACCCCATAAATTATAAAAGTAATTTAATTCTAATACAATTCAGACTTGAAATTATTTTACGACATGCTGTTAGAGAATTACAATAAAACGTTTCTCAAATAAAGTCCATCTAGCTCAATCGAACAAAAAGGTCATAGCTTTTAAATTACACAATATAAAAGTACTAGATCTACCAGACGGCTTTAGTCCACTTTCTAACACAAGTTGATTAAACCATTAAGTCTTTTATAAAATATCGCATTGTAGTCGCCACAGATAACTCTAGTCCGTATCTACTATCTAGTGATTCACCTGTATCGGCAAAACATCGATGTATTTTATCGATAAAAGTGAAAACTATATGGATGTTGCCAGCCGTTATACACCCATAACGTCCCATATTACGAGTTTGTTTTCTACTATCGGCCTGTTATTGCCCTATAAATACACAGTTTATGTGAATTCAAATTATAATATGTAATGTGTGTTTTTAAAACTAATAAAAGTTCTTTAGTGATATATGTCGATGTTTTTGTTGTAATCGATCGTAAAAATATTGTTTTATGCTGATCTACTCAGAATAAAATTATCTACTTAACGTGGAATTATTTTTGTAATGATAAACTTAAAGATATTAATTATTGTCAGTGAGCTTTGTTCTAAGCGTTTTATTTGAATAAATCTTATAAGTTTTATATCCTCATCATGAATGCTCACAGAAAATTACTCATAAACATACTACACCAAATACTGGTATTCAGCTGCTGACTAGCAGACAGCTTGACTTTAAGCCGACTCCAACATAATTGGGAAAAGGCTAGGCAGATTGATTGATATCTGCAAAGATAATATACTTTTTCATCATTTTCCTGCCCCTATCCCATGTTACTTGGGGTCGGGGCAACACGTTTTCTTCTTCCATTCTCCCCTGTCAACCGTCACGCTATCATTCACTCCCTTCTCTTTCATATCATTCCTCAAACAATCCATCAATCTTTTCTTTGGCCTCATAAAGATAATACTTATATTTGCAGATGCAAAATGGCTGCCTGTCAAAGTAAACATGCATATAAAATGTAAAGGCTGCATAACAAGGCACACGCCTTGTCTAATCTGCATCAAGTTTTCTCTTACAAGCTGTTATTGTCCTTCAAGCTTTTGTAGTTCATCAGATGAATGTTCTCGGAAATGCAAGTGAAATTAGTTATCACAGTATGTCAACTCTTGCGGTTATCTGACTTCCAGCTTTCTGTGGGTCAGTGCGGTCAATTAGAAGGTCCTTTTATCTTTGAGATTAGCACAGCAACATTTGCAGTGGATTTATTTGTGTCGTTTCGCTTTCCTGTTGTGTCGTGTCGTGTAAATTCAATTCAAGCTTTGTAATTTTAGATAGAATTTGGTATATAGGTCTGTATGTAGTTGGGTAATATCATATCGTGATTTGGATACGGACGAATTACTCTGAAGAATACGTAAACATATGGACGATGCATTCAAAATGCATATTGGCGCGTACGCAATGACTATAACAGATGTGATTAAACTAAATTTAGGAGAGCTGGCGATCCTCAATGAGTTTATCGTCCTCCATCAGTGTAAAGTAACGTTATAAATGTGTCAAAACTGAATCGAAAACAGTGTAAGTAAACCAAGAGCGGTACGTGGACTGGATGCAAGATCGTGACTGGATGTCTGTATTAACATATTAACGCGATACAAACGAGGGCACTCGCCTTCGGTCGCCTCCAAATGGCCACTATTATCGACAAGATCTTGTCGAATCTTGCCCCTCCCTATGCGCAGCCGGCCAACCGTTTTACAACTTATTTTGTCGTCATTGTTTTGGTTAAACGACTTTATAACCAGGGAAATTACGGGGATTAATTGCTATTAATTTATTACATTTTCACCGTTATTTAGTGTTGTCTGCACTTGACTAATAGAAACGACATAAATAAGACAAAATTATAAATTAATCTTTTCTGTCACTTTAAGTTCAGGTGATCCGTGATTTTCACAATTAATTTGATGTGACTTCAGTTTTGGCGTAATTCAGATACATCGTTTCGTCCTAAAAACGTGTCTGAAACCTGCTTTTAATTTCACTGTAGGATTGAAAATGAACGTGTAGAAACACAACTCCGTTGATGATACTTGATTTACTACTGTAGTTATAAAAAAAATAACCAGTCTCCTTCATTAGTATTTGTGGCCAGTTCCCCTAGAGCTAAACTGGGATGCGCACACGCAAAGCACGCGACTGTACCACCAAACAAATAGCTCCATGAAATTACATTCGATTCACTTCGCGCGTAATCACGGACTTGTGTGGCCAATACTTTTCCATTTATATCGTTTATTATGCAAAACGTAACGCACTGCACCCTTTGTTGTGCAAATTTTCTGAATATTTTTGCTCTTTACTGCTGATTGTACCTATATAGCCAAAACTTAAGTTACTCTTAAACGCGGTTTTTGATTAAATCGAATATTGAGTTTATTTATGTTAATCGGAGGGATTTTGAACTTTGCCTTCCGTTATTTTCGAAGTTTCTTTGCCGCGATCAATGTGTTAAGTTCGTAATGCGTGTGCGACTCAAATATGGCGGGTCTTTTAGCCGTCAATTTATAGGCTTTTGGCGGGCGCGCCCACGCCACGCCTCGCCTTGATATCCGTGTAATGTGTGCCCGATTGGATTGCTACAGTTGGATTATTATCCACACCAATCCCTTCCGCGATCCAGCATATCGAATGTCCCGCGCACTAGCGATGTACGATACTTTTATTAGTGTCGATACCTTGGATGGATCCGCAAGGCAACGATGTGAAACGATACTAGGATGGTATCGAATAGCTTCGATCCGATCCTCCAAATATCAAATCGTATCGTCATCCTTTTTCATTTCTATTTTGACAAATCAAAATAATATTCAAGTACCTACCTATCATCAAATTATGTATTCCTTGGTAGCTCTTTTGACCTATGAACATGCATTTATGACTAGATACGTGACACGATCCGTCCATCGATCCGATATCGGTATTTGTATTGATCCAAGCTCATATCATAATATTCGTTTGTATCTATCCAAAATATAAAAATATCGTTTGTATGATTTGATGTTGTATCGATTTCGCTACTGTATAATATCAGATCGGATCATCGCATCCCTATTGCTAACTTACGATATCAGAAATATGATTTGTAAGTATTATTTTTCTATTTATTATTATCGCCATTTAACCGTGTGTACTTAGTTATTTTCTGACGATACGGCGGGATAAGCCAGCTGGAGTTTTTGAGTTTATCGCTTTCAGTGTTGTTTACTATGTTTAGAATTACTGATTATCTCTTGTATATTCAATTACTGAAGTCAAGATACGAGATAGTTGGGATGATAGGATTTTTGTTTACAGTCCTCAACAGGTATTTATACGGGAAATATGCATTTGCGGAATAATTGCGTGTTATATCTGTTACTTTCGCCAACGTTCTTAGTCACTGGGCGATTACATGACTCTTTGCTCTGACAGATTAGCTCATTTATATTAATATTCCACTTATTTTAGCCTCTGGCTTGAAAACTTTGTAGGTACATCTTTTCCGAAGAAAAAATATTATTAATTACAAAATAATAAATCGAAATATAAGTAGTATATTTATATCATGTTATGATGCGCAAGCGCAGTGGGATAGAACTGTCACTTTGACATAACATAACATCCCACCTGTGTTTCCTGATGGGTGGCAGCACTGTTTTACGATATTTATTAGCTCTCGCATTCGAGCTCATACATAGTTAAAATAAATGAGCTTGAAAATTGTTGTTAATTTCATAACGTTTGTACATGAAAAGAAAGGTCAGGCTGCTGATATGATCCCACAATTATTAGCTATAAACTATAAAACTAGTTTCGAAATAAGACGTGACTAACACAAGTCATGGGATCACAACTTTTCCTTAAAGGGTGGTTTACATTACGACACTAGCCACTGGTAGTAACTTGATACTGCACCTCTGTTTTAATACTTTTTACCCAACTACGGAGGTATGTTTGTTCATGTGTTCCCTCATAACTTCTAAACTCCTCATCATAATTTAACAAATGAGGTATCGTTGGAAGCTTCTTTATCGTCCGCTGGATACTGGCTAATTAAAAATCCGGAGTCACACGTAATCTGTTCGATTTATAACACGTGTAACTCCGGATTTCTAATTTATCAGTGATGCCTTTTTAGTTGACTTTTTTTGTCGTATTTGGGTTTTAGTTTTATAACTTTTATTTTTATTTATAGTACTAGATCCTGAGGGAACAGAATTTCGTGCCAGGTCTATAAAATAGAGGTTGTTTGAAACACAGGAGCAAATTGTTCTTTTTTAGACTGCATTGTTAGTTTAGTGGTCGCATGCATTACTGCTGAGCGTGAGGTCCAGGGTTCGATTCCCGAGTCAGGCAGTGTTATTTGATTTTCCATCTGGAATTTCTCAGTAGAGGTCTGGATTTGTGCCCAGCTCGCCTTTATTTATTACATGCATGGGACTTCAACATTATTTTGGTGAAATATGAGTGTTCGATACATATTTCTCTGCGTAATCCTTCGGGGATTACAGGCGCGATGTTATGTTATGTCTAGGAACGTTTCATGTTTATGTTTTTTATGTACAGCTTCCCAAGCACCGTCATGTAAACCCAGCTTTACGTCCGCTACTTAAATAAATACAAGTACATAGAGATATCGACGTTTTAACCTCTGTACGAAGTAAAATTTATAACAGTCTCGTCCGCGAAATGTTAAACAGTTCGTTAGTAAGATCGCGACATGTGGGTCACAGTTGTCAGGTAAGCAACTAATAAATATTCCCTTATAAAGTATGCGAGTTTATTCATTGGCGAACGATTTATGTTACTCGGCATTATTATCGATTTTGCACCAATGATTACAACTTCCAACTAGAAAACGTTCGATATTCAAATCGAAATTGAAATATGAAGGACTTGTTCTGAATTCAAAATAAGAAAATGAGGCCTTTATTTAGTATCTGTGGCAGTAGACGGACCGAGTTGTAGTGTTGTAAACACCCACAGTTTTCTGATATCGATATCAAGTTCCATGTAATAGGGAGTGAGCCTATTGCCATTTCCTTACATCAGGCTGCTACTGAGATCGTCCTAACATCAAATAAAACCCACGCCTGACCTGAACCTGACGCCTCAACCAACCCTAGGCTATTAACATGAATATTCTAAACCCATTTTATGATACCTTCACGTAATAATGATCGTAAAGGTTTATAATAACCAATCAAAGCACGTCACGCGTCATTAGAAGGCACATGTACGTCGGTCAATAATAACGCTAAAGCTGTTTGTCGTAAAACATTTACCATTAAATGAACCGTGAATGCCGGTGAAGTACCGGCGCACGCGCCTCGCATGCTAATTTATTATGATGCTTGCGCGAGCGCAGTGGGATCGATCGATTTGTAAACTGTCACTTTGACATAACATAACATCCCGCTTGTATTCCCTGATGAGTAAGGCAGCGGAGGTTCGTTTTGCCATCAACCGGGAAGAAATACAGAGTCCGGTTTGCTACTGAGAATTCTAATATAAAACGCAATTTCAGTATTGATTTAGAGAACAAACCCGTGCTCCTCAACACTCGGCCAACAAAGCTTAAATTACAACGAGATGATTTCAATGCGTATGATTAGAGTAACGACGAAAATATCGGTTAATTATTAGTTTATCATAGAGTAACAGTTGTTTACAACAGGTCGTGTTAAGAAGGATGTTACCTATCGGCAGATCGATTCACACGGTCGTCTATAATGTTTATGCTCTACATATTTTTGATTAAAGATCTTATTAGTCTTCATAAATCGCAATCAATTTTTTTTTGCTAGTATATATCTCTCGGCTAACATTTTTATAGCATTTCTACCATATTTACTCAAGCAAATTGTTATTTGAACTTGTTATTTTCTCTCTAACTACGTAATATAATAAATCACGTCTAAGCTTGTGATTTCTATGACATTAACACACGTGCACGTCACTTTTCCCGCGCTTTTTGCCCTCACTCTCCATCTTGACATTGACAACTGTCAATTTTCCCGCGCGTTTTTTCGCTGAAGCTGTAATAACACATTCGGGCGTACGCATAATCACTATGTTCAACCATTGTCATAAGATCTTGCCCCCAGCGTCTGTTAAATACACTTTCACTCCCTTTGTTCGGGTTTAATGTCACTTTTTGCTGCTGAAATATCATGTCGGACAATCGCAGCTATCTGTCAAGCGATAAAGTTGCTTTTCTATCTTGTATCGGCGTTGTTTTGCTGCTAGCTCGGGGTCACTGAGTACCGCGGAGTGTTTAGCTTTGTTCAAAGAATTGCAGTGTTGAGTTGTAGCACTTTCTTTTTTGTTTTCATTGTATAATATAAGAGCAAGAAATTGATGTTGATACAGGTAAACCGTGTTTTACAAGAATATTACAGCGCTCGGAATAATGTTGGTTTTCCTTGAAAATAATCTTTGATCTCTACTGAATATGTGCTTACGTAATGTTCTCCATATAAATAAACAATAACAGCACCCATATAATGTACACATAGGTATTATTTATGTAAAAAAAACACATATCGTTAAAGTGAATGGTTTAAAAAACCCGGCCAAGTGCGAGTCGGACTCGTGCACGAAGGGTTCCGTACCATTATCTATAAAACGGCAAAAAAATCATACCTGTTGTATGAGAGCCCCCCTTAAATATTTGTTTTATTTGAATTTAATTATTTATTTTTAAAGTGAATATATAACTAAATATTCTGGGAATATTTCAAGCGTCTACCTGTTGCCGTTATCAATATCGAGCACGAAAAATCACGTTTGTTGTATGGGAGCCCCCTTAAATATTTATTTTATTCTGTTTTCTAGTATTTGTTGTTAAAGCGGCAACAGAAATACATCATCTGTGAAAATGTCAACTGTCTATCACGGTTCATGAGATACAGCCTGATGACAGACGGACAGACAGACAGCGGAGCCTTAGTAATAGGGTCCCGTTTTACCCTTTGTGTACGGAACCCAAAAAATGATTCATATACCTGCTTCATACGCAGCGAAGGAATTACCGTGAATGAACGTCGAACGAGCTACGAACCACTATATCAAGTACGACCGGCCCTTAATTCGCGCTTATCTCTCGATCTAAATCTCGTATATATTAATTGCGTATTCAAACGAAACGAAATTCGATTAATTATTTTAATTATGGCAATGAATAAACAAGCAAGACAAACCTTCACTGGTTTACGCAGAGGACTTTATTTTATTCATGACTAAAACTAAAATATAGCTTAATAGAATAGTAGGTAACGAAGAATTTTTGTCCGTTTGTCTTTTTTTTTTTTTGGTGGGAAATCATCAAATGACTTCTCCCGCTCTGGGCGGAGCGGAAGGGCGTGTCAGACTTTTACTGACTAAAACCCACCCGTGTTCCTTCAGTTGCCTGTTGCCAGAGTCCTGTTGCTGGCAGGTTGTCTTTTTGCCTGGATGTATATTCCGGATTGACACAAAAACGGATTTGGATGAGGCACACAGATAGCTTATAACCTGGATTAACTCATAGGGTACTTTTAATCCCGGTAGTACGTTCCCGTGGGATATTTTCCGACGTCCACGCGTGCGAAGCCGCGGGCAAAAGATAGCTTATAACGAAAATAGAATACCTTAGCTGATGGTCATTTTCTATGCAGATCTGGGACGAGACGATAGATTATAAAGAAATGAGGTGTCGGGCCACACAATAAAACGGCGAATGTAACACCTGTTTGACTTCCCGTTTTAATAAGATCACAGATAGCCATGGGATCCGACAGGATGGGTGTTGGCTAATAGCCGACAATAACTTCTCCATACTTTTATGATCCACTATAAAACGACGCCTTTGAATATCACTTAATTTCTTAATAAAATAAAAACAGTTCTCTGATTAATGAGAGAGATTATAAAAATATTAATTAAATTATATAATTAAGTCCGTAAAAAAACTAGTTATTAACACGTCGCTCGTAACAGGTAGAAGATGATGATATTATTTATACTAGAAAGCTAATCGGAAATAAATTCGTTCACCAATTAATTTTATCAACACTAGAATCTCATTCTTCGCAATCCGGAAACACCATTACAAGTTTTGTCATTTGGATTTCTAAACACATAAATTCATTACATTTTTATAACGCCTCACTATACTCAGTTCTAATCCTTTCTCTTTTATATTAACACCAAATTGATTTATTTTTGACGAATGTTATTAATTTCGCTACTATTATACGAAAGCGTTATTATGTTTCAATAAAATTGTTTAATTTGACAAGATCCAATTTATGTTTGGCAATTCTGGCGCTTCAATTATTAAAACGTTTGGTTTATAACGGTCTGAACTCCTTTAATAATCGCTCAGTGATATTAAATACAGATCTATCTGCATAAAGAATTAAAGATGATTGAAATCTTCGCAATTTAAGACTTAAAAGCATTGGGAGACATGAAAACATAATTGGAATCAAATGGCAGATGAAAGTTGAAACTTTATCTAGAAACCAAAATGAAAAAAAAATGGCCTAGAACTGAAGATGAATGTCTAAAAACATTTCTAAGCCATAACGATCTAATAAACATAAAATATCAAATCAAAAACCTCCACTTTTCAATGCCATGACACTCTCGAGATAAATCTTGATTTATTTCTCTTTACCACCAGTCCACCAGTAGAGTAAACAAATCGGTTGATCAACTACCAGTATGCTAATTTTTACTTCCATATCTTTCCCGTCTACATACACATCGATTAATACAATGTTGCTGTTTCGCATATGGGAGAATTTATGTTAATATTGGTTCCGCTCAGTACATTACTCATACTAGGAAGGGATCGCACGTGCTTTTGACGATAACTTTTATTTATTATTGACAGCATGTGTCTGTGGTTTATGGCCTGTTAAACGTCACCCACGCTGCATTGTCGAGAAGAAAAAAATCAACCCAAGGTTCATTCGAAAAGTATTTGATGAAAATGTAAACAAATGTATCTGCTGATGCCAATTTGTAGTGCCACTAACAAATTGAGTGCTTAGATTTAATTATGAATACTTAACCCGAAATAGAATATTATAAATGCGAAAGTGAGTTTGTTTGTTTCTTTGTTACGCTTTCATGCTTAAACGGCTAAACGGATTTGGATGAAATTTGGCACAGGGGTAGACCATGACCTGGCATAGGACATAGGATGACTTTTTAGCCCAATAAATCCACGAGATCGAGACTTACGCGGGTGAAACCGCGGAGCGCAGATAGTTTTAATATAAAATCATCTTAAAGATGTTTTTCATTAAACAACTGACATTAATTTTATAACCTCAGTTTTCCTCGATGATTTGTCAATTAAAATTTAATAATGTTATTCAAACAATATTTTTTGGAAAAAGTTGTGACCCATAAAATTTAAACCTTCTTAATACAGATGATTGTGTTACTAATTCCCTTTAGTGAGCGATTGCGTAAGAATTTTATCAGAACTTTGTTTACATTTTCTCAAGATACTTTTAACACAGACTATATTCGTATCCTTGATTATATCCTTGATATCGATATTCGATTGTTCCTGTTCTTTTTGACAGGAGATAAGATTAATATTAATATTACAATGTGAATTGTGTGGTCGGTTTAACTCGTTTGAAGTGGTAAACCGCACAAAGGAAACTATAAACTTCTTAAAGTTGTTTTTAATGGTGTTAAAGCCAGCTTATAGTAAGTAATGTTAATGTCTCGAAGACAGTATCGAACGTAATATAGCGCCAATGCCACTATGAGACCAACACTATAACTTAAGGAAAAAAATTGCTGTTCCATACAAAAGTACAATACTTACTAACACGATCAAAATGTATCGACCAACAGTATTTTTTTTCATACTTTCTAGTTGATCCCATAGTAAAAGATTTCGTTCATTAGTACCTACCTACCTATAACATTCCCATAAAGTATGTCCCTCGTTAGCATACTGTTATAATTATATTTGGTCCTTCTTACTACAATAAACACTAATACTACAAGAAATTTTAACGGTTGGGTGTTGTACACCCAACCGTTAAAATTTCTTAGGGACGCCTTGGGGCTTCTGTAGGTACATTCTTGAGATATTGATATCTCAGTTCAATTCCAACATAAATACCATGTTAGGAAAACTACACTAATAAATCACCACCAGAATCGATAATATTGAATCAAATACGTCGTCTTATTGGTATCTGGCTTTAAAGCCCCGCTCCACAGCAGCCCACGGCTAAACTACGCACGTATACTTAGTTTCGATTTGTATGAAAATGTAAGTGGGATCGTCCACTGCGAGTTACGGCCACACTACGCACGAATTTGCGTAGCTGGCAAATAAATGAACCGCGGAACTAGACAAAGGTAACCTCTCGTACATCCATGCACATCCTACGTAGCAGTATATACAGTATGTTATCTAACGAAGGGCGTTCACCTGCAATAGCACAGCGGGCCCTATCAGAATACCAGCGCTGCGGTATTTATTTCTTTTTTAAATATCGCAGCATTATGGTGAGATACGGGCCTTTTTGGCCTCGCACAGGTCGTCTAAGTAGTTTGTTAGTTTTGATTGTTCTTTTAATATTTTTTTTTTTTAATTTTAGTTCTTACTTTATGTTACTGCTTGTTTTTCCTGTGCGTGTCCCAAATAAAATATTTTTCTCTCTTTCTTTCTTTCAATAGTATAGCGTATATACATGCCAAAAAAAATACCATAAAAAAAAGTTTTTATTTTTTTAATAAAATGTTAAATTAATACGGAAAAGAAACACTCTGTACACGCACACTTGCCACACTTGTCTTTCTGCGTTTAAATACAAGTGTGCATGTACAGAGTGTTTCTTTTACGTATCAATTTAATAGTTTTGTGAATATATCACTAGCTACATTAAGAAAAGATTTTTTTTTTTGTAGCCTTTTTAGACGCTATACTATTGCGGGTTAGCGGGAACGCTCTTTGTTAGTTAACATACTGTATATAGAAACAACAAAAAAATTTACTCTTTTGTATCCAGATATTACATCTTGATATAAAAGAGTGTCCTTGGAATTTCTTTCCCGTTCTTCTCCATAGAGCTAACTCGCTTCAACTTGTTGACTGTAACTGACCGACTCTTTGACAATTCAAAATTGCTTGTAAATGGTTTACATATTATGTTCCTACTGCTTGGACACAGGTCTCCTCTCTATGAGAGGGAGTGGACCGTAATCCACCACGCGCGCCCAGTGCGGGTTGGTGGATGTCACAGGTCTTCGAATTTTTGGTTTTCCTTCACCGTTTTGAGAGCAATGGTGATGAAATTATTTACACAGAGACCGACTCTTTGCCAATAAAAAATTGCTTGTAAATGGTTGAATTGAAATAAATGATTGAGTTTGAGTCGACGGTCGACTTAATCGAAAAAACCGAAAGTGAACAGAAGTTAGTAAGTATCTGATCGCAACACATCGCTTATATGGCATTAGTTGCACATAATTCACGAGAAAGGAAAGTAGCAAGTGATATTTAAGAGTTACTGGTACAACAATGGCATGTAAGCCGCTGTCAGTGGGTACGCCCCATGTCTATACGTATCAGTTCAAAGTAGGGTTGGCAGAAATGGCGATCTTGAAATTCACTATACTCCATTTGAAATAAGTTTAGACATTTAAACAAACCTTTTTACAGTCCGTTCAACCGATTTTGACTTCTATACCGTAGGCATAAGGATGGCATTAAAAGCAAAAAAAAACACAATATCAACTGTCTACCCTTTTAGGCCTTTTAATGATAAAAAGTAGTGTATTCACTCGTGTATTCTCTTGTTAATGGAGCCTAAAAATGGTTGAATAATAAAAGTCGTTTTGTCTGATTAAACCTGTTGTTATGCATCAAATAACACAGGAGTGTGTTGTGAAACAAGCCCTTAGGATAAGGCTTCCGCTTTTGCAAGTAGCTGAAAATATGTTAAACAGCCGCTTATTTGTCTATTATATCATCAATAAGAGGATACCTCTTCTGATTGATCGAAGCAAGTAGCCTTTAAAGATTACTACACTAAAATTTAAAGAAAAATCACTAAATACTCCTTTTGGCGATTTTCTATTTGATTTCCTTTACACGCATCACACGCCAAACGGCAAAGCTATGATACTTCAAAGATTATGTACAAATGATGATTATTATGATGAACTATTACAATGCCCACTTGTACCTACAAATCAATAAGAGATTTGACTATTTAAACAGATTTAAAAAAAATTGAGTATACCACTGATCTTGTGGAGTCTGCCAACCATACTCGGAAACAATCGATTGTAATCGTGTGTCCGATATCTATCGAGATATATCGATAAACATTGTTGTATAATACGTAACAGGTGCCGAGACCGCACTCGTTTAAATCGTTACTAACGACCCATATGGCAACACTATTGTCAGTATTGCCAATTATATCTTATTATTCCCGCAATGTGGTCTCCGCTTTGAAAAGGAAGCCGCATTTCTTCCAGGGGGTTTTGTAAGAGTAAACTGAGGAAGTCTTTTTCAATAGAACAGACAGCACCATCCTTTGAATTGTATAAACATACTAGCATTTGCCTGCGACTTTGTCTGCTATCCAGGATGAAAAGTAGCCTATGTCCTTCTCCAGGTTGAGCCATATCTATGTGCCAAATTTCTTCCAAATACGTTCATCCGTTTTAGCGTGAAAGCGTTACAAACAAACAAACCCACTTTCGCATTTATGATATTAGTTGGGATTAGGATTGGCATTCTACACAACCGAGCTGGTTTAGCTAATTTGTTCTAAATCTTTTCTTGCAATTTATGGACTATCAATAGAATTGAAAGGTAAAAGAGAGGTAAAAAGGTGTTGTTTTCTGAAACTCCATGAAGCTTTTACAGTATGCCTAGAGGCCTGGCTAATACTGAAACACCTATGCTTTCAAACCTTATCACCCTTGATGATCTGAGCAACGCCTCTGCCGCTGCAATATGTGTAGCCACCTGGGCCCAAACAGTATGACGTAGATGTACCGTCGATACATAAAAAAACGATAATTCTTCGGATAATTGTTTCATTCAGATCATATTTAGCTGTACAAACATGTCAATTTTCATAACAGCTAAAGAAAATCTTTGACAAACTTTATAAATAGTCCCGAAGTTATCTTGGAGTGTTTACGTAATCTTCGCAGTGCGTCATGGTCCGCGAGCCACCCGGAAAAGGGGCGATCTGCGACATGCCAATAAATCAGGGCTTATTATCTCTGAGCCGGTAACGATTCCATAACGATCGGACGAAGTACTGCGAGCTATAATTAATATCCGCGCTTGTACCTTTTTCAATTTATCAACGTATATTGGTAACGTTCGAGATTCACGGTCGAGGAGTTTGACGAACTCGAAGTCTACAGCATTCAGTGTTCTTCATTCAAGTTTTGTATCTAAATATCTTGGGTGGGTATTGTATTTGTTACTCCCACTTGGATTTGCTGATCTTTTGGGGGTATTATTTAAAATTTGTACACAGCCTGAAGTTTTGGAATGCTGCAAGCTTTGCAAGTTTTTCCATCTGTGATTATTAATTTACATTAAAAAATATTAATATGTTACATGGGACTTAAACATAACTGGCGTCATGTGGGTGTACTTTACGTACACCTCTGCTTAACCCTTCTGGGAATACAGGCGTGATGTAGTTATGTATATTAAAAAATTAAAAAAGTGACTTGCTCAAGCAACGTTTCATATATAAACCTATACTCTATTTGAAATAAGATTAGACATTTAAACAAACTTTATACCGTCCGTTCAACCGATTTTCTATACCGTAGGCATACGGATGGCAAAAAAAGTTACACAATACCAACTATCTACTGCAGCTGCCATTTGTCATGCCACCAACGCAATAGAAGTCAAAATCGGTTGAACGGACCGTAAAAGAGGTTTATTTAAATGTCTAATCTTATTTCAAATGGAGTATAAGCTCGATTAATTCTGCTGTATTGCGAGGACCACTCCACATTTTTACATCATTAAACCTGCAAAACTCCATTTAAGCACCTTTTTCCAAGATCTGTTACAACTTTAAAAGATAGCTATCCACACCATCAGCTTTTAAGGGTTCACCATCCGTTGCTTATCAGCGGTCCTGTCCGTATGTCCACTCCGTTAATTAAATGTGCCGATGGTATCAGTTTTAAGGTGTATTGTATTCTGTACTTTCGAATTTCGTCCTCGGTACGAGGTCACGCCATCGGATCGGAAGTCTGAGAACAGTTTAGGGACGCTGTTCATTGTTCAAACCTTCTTAATTAAAATTACTGTCTATGGTGTTATGTATGTGTTGGGTCTGGGTGATATAACAGAGAGGGCACCATTCCTCGACTGTGTTTTGTTTTTCATAATCAATATTTTTGCCTCTCCTTCCATTTTGTTCCATATCTTATGTTTTATTAGTCTATGATTATGATGATGAACACTTTCATCATTAACGTAAAGAATCGTAAAAACAAGACTCAATTTGACGTCTCGATCTCAAACGAGCGTGTTGCCATGAAGCTCATTGGCAGTAAATCCTTGACAGATGCCAAGTTAGAGCCTTGGATTTTATTAACCAGCGGAAGGTTGTTTGTTGGTTTTATAGAGCACTCTTCGGGGAATATGCACTTGGGTTGATCGTTAAAAATTACTTAATTAGATCGTTAAATTACGGGAACTAGGTTTAGGTCGGGCTCGGCTGCTGCGTTTTTGATATTCTATCTTAAGGGTCCCCGAACTGCGTGACTTTGCGCCTGGCAGGGTTGCGGGAATGTCCGAAAGGGATACCGGAACCCTGGCAACAGGCAACTGAAGGAACACGGGTGGGTTTTAGTCAGTAAAAGTCTGACACGCCCTTCCGCTCCGCCCAGCGGGAGTAGTCATTTGATGATTTCCCACACTCGAAAAAAAAAAAGGGTCCGAACGAAACTTCGCAATTTTCAATATTTTGTGTATTTATTGTCTATCGCTTCAATTGCATTTGGTAAGCGATCAATTTACGCATGGATGCGTGTATCAATCATGTAAAAATTGAAAATTGCTATTGGTCGATTAGTTCCCTTTAGTGTACGGTATGCTGCACGTCTGTAGCAACAAAACCAATATAAGCTGGCCTCTAATTCTATTGAAACTCCGTACTAGGCTTGGCCAGCTCCGGTCAAGGTCAAAGTGCGCCACCGACGAGAGGGTGACTGTACAACTCAGTTCGCTATCACAGCGTAATTTTCTGATTATACAGAGTATGCAAGTTCAGTATGTCCAGAAAGCTATAAACCCAAAGTCTCATCAGGTTAAGATTACCTGATGAAAAACCGGCCAAGTGCGAGTCAGATTCATATGAAAGGTTCCATACCATCGAGCAAAAAACGCCGAAAAAAACACGTTTCTTGTATGGACCCCCTTTAATTATTAACTTTGTTTGATTGCTTGTTATAGCGGCAATAAAAATACACAATCTGTGAAAATTTCAACTGTATACCTATTACGGTTCATAAGATACAGGCAGCTGACAGACAGACGGACGGACAGACAACGGAGGCTTAGTAATAGAGTTCCGTTTGTCACCCTTTTAATTTTTTTCCGTGGGGAAATCCTCATGGATACCCTCCGTCTTGGGAGAACGGAGGGTTATGTCGGACTCCTACCGACTAAACCCCACTGTTCCTACTTTACCATGAGTCGGGGGGCCCGGGAGATACTTGTACATTCGCCGCACCGGTACGGTACCCTAAAAAGTAAACAAGACTAAACTTAAACAAAAGACTGTCTTGAATTAAAAGCTGTCTTGAGTTTTTAGTACTTACCTTCTACAAAATTCATTGGGCCTACGAAATATCTCAATTACAAACTGCTATAACACGCAATGTACACATTCGTTTCTAAAAGAAGCCGTTTCTGCGTGAAATATTTTCCTTGAACACTTACATAAACAATTAGAGATAAAAAAATAACTCCATTATAAGTCGACCGATGTTTTGTTCCGACTTGTTGCCCGTAATGTATTACGTGAGGTTATTTTCCAATTGTTATCTAAACCACGAGTTAACGCAGTTTAGTTCTAACTATTGCGTCTAACTGCGTCACGATACTCGTAAGTTAAAAGTCGGATGGATGGCAAAACATGGGTGTTGAATATTTTGAAACTACAGACAGCATATTGTTGTTGAATGTTCTGATTTTGCTAACTGTAAATCAATTGTTTCTGTAAACTCCTACGTTTCAGGTTTACGTAAACTATTGGTTTATTAGAGCACGTTAGACAAGTTGCATGTTCTCGTATCTACAAAAAGACAATCAATTTTTAACCGACTTCTTCAAAAAGGAGGAGGTTCTCAATTCGTCTGTATGTTTTTTTTTTTTTTTTTTTGTATGTTTGTTACTCGTTTACTCCGCCAATTATGAATCGATTTTGATGATTCTTTTTTTGTTTGGTAGGTCATGCTTCCGAGGTGGTCCCATATAAATTTTATTAACTTTGCTTGCGTAATTTTTGAGTTAGCTTCAATATTACGTATTTTTCCCGCTTAGTTTATCTAGACGATATCCTGTTTGACTCCTTCACTGTTATTTACATAGCAGGTAGTGGTATTCGGATTTGTGTGGGGTAGATACCACAACTAAAAAGTGAAAAATAAAAACCTTTTACAAAAAAAAAAAACAACCGACTTCCAAAAAAAAACACTAAAAAAGTGAAAAATAACTTTAATTTCGGAAGTCGGTGTCTTTGCTTTTCAATTTCCGTTTTTTGCCACCGACTTCCGAAATTAAAGTTATTTTTCACTTTTTTAGTGTTTTTTTTTGGAAGTCGATTGTTTTCTTAATTTGCGCTTATATATCGTTTGTATGAAAATAACTCAATAAGATCTTACGGCCATCCGTAAGTAGGTAAAACAAAAGATTCAAATCTCAGCGTCGGCCATTATTCACAATGTGGACCCTAAATCTCTCATTTCCCCCAGACAGATAAGTTGGTTTTCATTTACATATTGCCCGTACGTGTACTTGTGAATTGTGTGGAAAGCAAAAACGAGGAGAATATTTATTCAGATTTTTAAGGAAGCATGCTGTCTGTTCGTCATCATCACAAGCTACCTTAGCTTAGCTGCTCTGCTCTGTGACAGGCAGAGGTATTTATCAGAAAGCATTTTAATTTCGCGTCTGATATTTAGGTTTTTTTTATATTATATTCACGTATACCCCCAGTGTAGTTGTAGCCTTACATCGATTATTTGAGAGGAGCTGGCTGGTGCAATGTAAGAAAAGTAGAACGAATTTAAAAAAAAATATATCTTCACAGAAACACGTGCAGGTACACCTGAATGTTCTTTGAGAGATATTACCACTAAGAGCACTGATTTCAACAGCACTTGTCCGAACCGCACCTGAGCACTTCCACCAACCGCACTGAAACAAAATTCTGATAAGTGCGGTTCGGTGGAACAGTTTATCAATATTATTTTCAGTCCCCGAACGGCACCTACGTCAAAATTTTTTTAGAGATGGGATGTATCATTTTATCAAAGCTTGCCACCTCCAAAAAGCAGATTCCACTTTTTGCCTCCAAAAGAACTAAGTGTCTTCCGCCGTTTGTCACGACTAAGGGCGATATCTCGTGATTTATCCCGTACTTGCGAATCATCCGAGAATTTGTCGAGCCCGCGGCGAGACGAATAGCGCCCCTGTACGAATGTCGAACGATTTATTGGTCTCTCATGGTGCTTGTATGATTTGTCGACTGTCCGACACTTGATAACGAAGAACCACGGAATAGTAGACCGAGGAGACTACGTTATTTATGATATTTGATTTCCTACTCACTGGGCGACTGAGATAAAGGAAGAAATTAAATCATGCAAGAAAATAGGTAATACAATTTCATTAAGAACGAAATGATTATACAAAGCTATGAATCCACTATAGGACAATTCAACACCCGAAGAAACAATTTTCAGTACCTGCCGTACTCAGTACAGTTATTTAAAAGCTATCAAAGTAGGAACTTACCTAAAGATTTTGAACTTTACTAAGATTTAATCGGGAAAGAGCTCCAGGTGTGAATGACGGGCTCACTATCGATATACGATCAGCAAAAACAACAAAAACTTTCTACAATCCCTTATTCGACCAAAAGTACCCAAACCTTCGCCATTTTGTGTACCTTTACAAAACAAATAAAATGGCGTCGAAAGTACCTCGAACATTGAACAAGGCGAAAATAAAAATAGCTAGACAGCTCATTGTGTTCTGTTGTTGTAGATAAGTCACTCAGCGGGGCCCAGATCGTAATCCCGAAGAAATTAACACTTCCCTGATATTCCGAGCGAACAAAGAGAAATTCCTTATCTATTATACAAACTGTTTGTAGGATTGCGTTTGTGGAGAAAATGTGGAAAATTGTATTGTTTGTTTATGATAACATTTCAGAAACATATATTTTCCCAACTAGTGTTGAAATGTGTATTAAAATGCATATTTTAAAATTAACTAGGTATCTTCGGTGGTCAATTAGCACCTCTTGCAGAAATCGTTTGCATTATGAAATGGACCCAAGCGCGAGCGGCTATTAGTACCTATAAAAACGCAACAGAATTACTTTACAAGTCCTGAAGTCTACATAAAGCTTTATAGAACAGCACTAAAAATAAAATTCGCGTTAAATTCACAAGATTATAGGGCAGTAACAATATAAAGCGAGGTTCGCGTTCTGCGCACCGCTGACCATTTACCGCAGCCATTGTTGGTCAGTAATGAGCAAAAAAAAAGTTTATTATCGCTGTTAGCAGTGCCATGGACAATGGCCATAAACAAACTAGTTTTTGATATTTTTTCCACGTCCTTATAAAAGGAGGTCGCGTAAGACCCTTAATTTTATGTTGGTTCGAACTTTTTGCTTGATATGACGAAGTACATAATGTGTTGCTCTATTTATTACTTTAGGTACTCAGCGAGTAAAGGCTCCCACAAACAGGCGCGACGCGACTTAACAAAACAATTTTTGAGAAAACTTCACGGCAACAATGCGGCGGCGGCGTCGCGTCGCGCGCGAGTTCGCGCCAGTGTGTAAGAGCCTTTAATTAAACTCTGGATGTTGCCACGGATTTTATTAGAATAGATGATGAAACTGGTCTGAGCAGTTGCTAAACGTCGTCGTTTAAAAACGTTTCGGGGAAAATTGGGGCTACAGCCATTCTCTGGAAATTACTCCTTGGAAAATTTCGCAAGAATGAGTGAAACCTACAAAGCTTTATGTATTGAAAAACGAAAAAAAAAATGTACCTACCAGCTACACAATGTTAATGTTCATAATTGCGAAACCAAATGTTTTCGCCCATTCGCCCAAACTTGAACTGAACATTTTGATTGTGTTTCTATTGCACTTTACAGTATTCATGGCAGCCATTCCCCATTGTTGGATTTGGGTTAGATTTCACTGTCCTGACCTTTGTGTCTGTTACCAAATGTTTCGTAAAACCTTACTTCGCCTGTATTCTAAGGTTCGTTCAAATGGAATTTTCGATTGATTCTCATTGAGAAATAATATTGCCAAATGTTGAAGTTTATTGTTATCTAAAGGCGTAGGAATCAAGAGCAGGTTTTGATATTTAAGGCAGTGTTCTAAATATGCAGGTGTCAAGTATTAAAGTGCATGGGAATGCATAAATTTCAACTAACTTTAATAAAAATAAAAATTTCTGACCCATAAAGGTGTTACAGAAAATATGGGGTCTTCTATTTTTCAGGAAAAATTTCGGAAGTCGGTGTCTTTGCTTTCCAATTTTCGTTTTATGCCACCGACTTCCGAAATTAAAGTTATTTTTCTCTTTTTAGTGATTTGTTTGGAAGTCGGTTTGATTTTTTTTGTAAAAAGTTTTTATTTTTCACTTTTTAGTTGTGGTACATACCCCACACAAATCCGAATAGCACTACCTGCTATGTAAATAACAGTGAAAGAGTAAATAAGGAAATCGTCTAGATAAACTAAGTGGGAAAAATACGTAATATTGAAGCTAACTCAAAAACTACGCAAGCAAAGTTAATAAAATTTATATGGGACCACCTCGGAAGCATGACCTACCAAACAAAAAAAGAATCATCAAAATCGATTCATAATTGGCGGAGTAATCGCGTAACAAACATACAAAAAAAAAAAAAACATACAGACGAATTGAGAACCTCCTCCTTTTTGAAGAGGTCGGTTAAAAATAGGACAAAATAGGAAAAAGAATAACCAAAAACGTGAGGAAACAATAATTAGCTATACCAAGGTGTCAGCAAAAAAAAAGCGTAGAATTTGAGCGAGTCAGTATATCAACCTATTTGGTCAAAAGTGACGTAAGAGGACGTGCAAGATGGATTAAAAAGCACGTAACTCTAAATGACTCGGTAACATTTGTCCCCGTAAACGTATGCTATGGGAAATACAACATTTCTACGTCTAGGAAGGTGACAGGCGGCAAATCGTCAGCCCTTAATAGGAGCGACATCACGCGATGCACCACATAAGGGCAGGGAAAGCGCTCGCAATTAAACTTTATGATTGACTAGCGTTTGCTGCGTTTGCGCATGGCCTCGTTACAGAAAATGGTTGAATACCTAGCTTATTATAGTGTTAAAGATCTTAAAAATCTTAATTACGTTTCAGTAAGTTTGTTGCAAAATTTAATTCTGTTTGCGTCCAGTTTGATTTCGTGATGATACGCCCTAAGTTGATATCAGATTAAGTTTCTAAAATACCCAAGTACTTAATCTAAAAACGACTCGAAGGCTCCTACTCAAAAGACATCTAAGGAATTATTTGACAAGATAGCAAATATGGAAAACAAAAGGAAAGGTACATTAATCTTTTGTCCTCCAGGTTAAGTTTCAATCTCTGCCCGTTTATTTACAGCATAAACCCTAGACGTTGGTTTAATTGATAACGATCAAGCCGTTTTAACCTTTTACGTAATGTGAACGAGGATGAAAATAGCATGTGGTGCGTCATCGGAAGTTTCATGTTAGAGCGCTAACACACTGGAACGCCATGGCGACGTCGCTGGCTACGTAGCCATGGCTATCTCTGGCTACCTACCGTAGCCAAATAAGTAGCCAGTAACACGCGGGCGTCCGTCCTGGCGATCAGTTGACCACTGAATGAGGGAAGCCTAACTTGTATACAAAATACTGGCAACTTGGCTACGCGTCACCAGGTCGCCAGAGCATCCAGTCTCCACGTGGGAGCCGGTCGGCCGCGGCTACGCTTCGAAATTGGCGACGTCGCCAGACGTCAAGTGAGTTAACTGTCATACATTTCATTACCAATTGTTTGGATACGTAGCCGGCGACGTCGCCATGGCGTTCCAGTGTGTTAGCGCTCTTAGTGTCTATTCATTCCATAATGGGAAACCATGATGTTCCATAACGACTTTCAGGGTGGCGAAAGTGCGTATGTTGCGCAAATGTTTACCCACTAATTTACTTGAAGAGTTCCTTTGAACGCTTCATTTATAAGGTAAACTTACAAATTAGCATATCTAGTACCATCGGCGACTCCGCATGCCTATTTAGAGGGAACAATAACGATGTTAAGAAATTACTCTCGCTTTCATCACTTGAGACCCTTTCGTTAAGTGCATTTATTACGTCACTCGAAAATTAAAGAATTTTATGGAGATCCATTGTGTTTTTGACATCTGGTAGTAAGCTGTTGAAACCCAAAGTTTAAGAGCTGCTCATAAAGTTCCGACGTTACTTAGTACTTTAAGACGCGATAAAGGTAAGTGTATGCTTTAAAAACACAACAACAGGAGTATGTGCTATCGCGCTCGTTGTTTTGTGAGTTCCGACATTCTTGTCATCTTGGCCCTTCCTTGCTTCGAAAGTGCGAAGACCTTTTATTTTTAAACAGGTTTACTGTTAACTGTTATACGACTAAGTTCCTTTTCGTCCTTGAACTGAGGATGATTACCGGTGTTTGCTCTCAACTATAATATATGCAGTCGGAACACAAACCCATGTTGATATGTCGTTCTCCCTCATTTCCGACCGCCGACCACCCAACCGAAATTGAGCGCGCATAAAATTACCATCTGTTATTAAAACACGCATGTACAAGCAAATTAAATGATGTATATTTGACGCTACCTTCTTTATTTATACTTACAGACACTTCCCATTGAAATGTAATGGTATTAAGGACCTACATCACGTTGATTTCATTGGAAAAAGATCGAATCCAAAAAAGAATGGCGATGCCTCCTTCGATGTTTAAACTGTCAAATCCTGGTGCTTCTAAACCAAATGATTTCTGTTTTTAACTGCGAAAACTTCTTTAATGTTATTAATGAAGGCCTCAACATATTCCAACAACCAATTAAAGTTCTATTTACATTGAATTTGTCAATTAGTTTTAATTTTAGACGTCAAGAGGTCTAACCGCAGTCCGTAAATCATTAATGTTCACCGCGCTCTAATCCGACAGGCTGTCAGTTCCGAATCACGGAAGTAGTACATACATATGAACATGAATGCATACATTCATATGTACAGAAGTAATGATAAATGATCGGTCGTATTGCGCCCAAAACGGTATGCGCTCGGACGTGGTACGTTTTGGCAAAATGTTTTATTCATCACTACGAAAGAATATAGCGGAATGTTATTTTGTCTCTTGAATGTTCCAAGAGCTTTCCGTTTTCGGTAGTTTTGGAGAAAAAATGTCTGTGGAATAGATGCAGTTTGTTTGAATTCTTCCTTCTTTAAAGACATATTGAGCCGGGCCTTTCCACAAAGTATTTTTCTTTCGTTTTCATGATTGTCATCATTAATTAGGTGACTAGTCTATAGTAATGTATCATTCATGATCTATTTTCCTGGGTTCGCGCCTCAATGAAGTTGTTAACACTACTTCTGGGTTTCAATGCAGCGATTTATTACTTTCTGCTCGGTTGGGCCTGCAAAACCGGCCATTTTTTCTCCGAGGTTTTGCTCACACTTTATGCAGTCCAAGTCGACAAACTTCAAAGGAATGTTCACAATGTTTTTCGAGCATCATCTAATATTTAAAAACATATTAAAGTACTGTCTGTCCGTCTGTCACCTTTCAGCTGAACGGATCTTGGCACACGGATTGACCTAGGCCTGGGTAAGGACATAAGTAGGATACTTTTTATCGCAGTACGATCCTGTGGGATAGTTACGGACCTCCACGCGGGCGACGCCGCGTGCTAAAGCTAGTCAGTTATGGAAAAGAAAAAAGGAAATGCGTAGCTTGGTAAAACCTGCAATAATAATGGGTTTTGTTTTTTAATAATGCATGGCGGCTGTCCGGTGGGAGGCCAACGGAACAGCATGCCGATCGCGACAGATAACTGCTGCGCAATTTGTTATGTCGACAGGTTTAGTAGCACACTTTTTTGACTCACCATTATTATTATTAATAATTAAATTACTGTTATTGGAAATGTTTCGATGCAAAAAATTGGTTGCGTTTACGCCCATAGATTTGAAAGGCTTTTAACCTTTAGATAAGTTATTTCTTTTTATATGTCAGGTCAGATACAGCCCTTTCTGGCAGTAGACATTCTAATTCTCCGTGAAGAAACAATTGTAAGAAGAAGATAAAGTGACATTCTATCAGCGGTAACGATGATGGAAAAGGCAAAAATGTATAGTACTGACTAATGTTATCGAAAAGCTTATGTCGATCCTGTTGAATGTCGTTGCAGAAATACGAAACGCTTTGGAAACGATTGTCACCTGTCTAAGCTCTCTTAACTCCTTCCCTGCACGCCTAACAAGACCACTTCTATCTCTTCTTAGCGAAGACGGCCTAGAAATATCACTCTCAAAGGGAGCGTTCTTTTGTTCATTTTAGACATCGCGTCACAGAAATCTTTTTACTGTATGTTTGTCTTCATTTTTTTCGTTTCTACGATGGTCATGCTATGCGTACTGACTACTGACCCATAATCATACAAGATTCATGATTGTTTAACAATTGCGTCTACTTCTCGGACAGTGAACTTGTTAAACTACCAGTCACTCTTCAGCGTTCACCGTCCAAGGCACATGAAACAATGGCTTCCGAGATGGTTATCACATTAAGCTTAACTATAAAAGTCGAAGCAGTAACATCTAGTCTACATACAAATTATGCAATAAATATCTTAGAAGCAACTGCTTGAAGTGAAAGCGAGATTGCGCTTGGAATTCGAGCTATGCACATCCTTTCGGTCCGTCTGTCACGATCACTGGCTACCTGAGTACCGGCCACTACGAGACACTTTCTTCAAAATAAGTTATGTGGACTGTTAATTTATATTAGCTTGGCCTCTGATCTGGAGCATGGAAATTCCACAAAATTACTACTGTTTTATGTAGTTGTATCGAACATTTTATGCAATTTAAACTGCTCGTCTGTGAGAGTCCAAAGCACCTGCTAACCAGAGAGCATTTAATTCTGAAACTTTAGAGGCAAAAATGACCAATTTGTTTTTTTTTTCTATAATCTGCCTAATTATTAAATATCACCTTCAACTTTATCAACAGGGACATTAAATTCCATTAAAAGTTTTAAAAAAGACTTATGGGTCATAACGTCGTCAAGAAAAATAAAATATGTGCACACATTGAGTCACAACAGCCATAAAAAACAAAAATTGCTGTATAATTGAAAAATAAATCTCAACAGTGGCAATAAATAAAATCGTTGCGTGTGTATCGACACCGATGTTCGGCGATTATTCGTGCGTCGGGCCACACGGCGGGAAAATACACTGTTTATTTAAATGATACAGTATTGCATGAGGGGCTTGTGGCTAAATAATAACACCTGTACGGGTCGATCTTCAAGGTTAAGCAACGCTTGCCGAGGTCGGTCCGAGGATGGGTGTACATACCGAGACCCCTTCGTATCTCGCTGTTAGTCCCGGTATTTTACTGCATCCGGTTAGACTGGAAGCTGACCCCAACATAGTTGGGAAAAGGCTAGGCAGATTGATACAGTAGTTTGCATACAATCACAGTGAAAGTCGACCATTGATATTTTAATCGTGGCAACAATTTATTCGGCCGTGAAATCGATACCCCCATCGGGTTTAATGTTACCAGCGTGAAATATTTCCCGGTATAGATTTTTGATTGCTGAATGCTGGACTGGCAACAAAAGCTGTCTACTTCCTCTCTGCTAAATAATGCGTTGCGTACAAGAGTTTCTAATCATGACTCAGCTTTAGCTCAATAGTAGGTAACTGGAATAAGTAGGTACAAGCTTTTTCTGATTTAGTGTGCTGTATTGGAATATATATTTGCACTATTATACAGGGTGTTAGGGTAAACACCGTTGTCCTTGAAACCAGTGGTTTGGTGTCATTTATAGAACGTAAAATCAATGGAAAATTACGACGTCTTTTTTTTTTTTTTTTAATTACATTTTATAACTCGAGTATTTCACCCAACCTATGCGCTAGGGCAACGAACTTGCGTCTCAACACGGGTGGGGGTCGAGGAACGTGACCTGACCGGCCGCGAGCGCGACCCATCCCTCATTCAGTCAGCTGTATCGCTAGCGAGCACGGTGTCGGATAGAAACTTTTTTTTAGGGTCAGCAGTTTTAGGGGTCATCTATAAATAACGTCACACAAATTTCATGACTTTTGGAGTCCCGTCCTTATCACAGGTCATATTTGTGTGACCCCTGGTGTGATGTCACATATTTTGCGATTTATTTTCTTTTTTTTGTAGAGTTTGAATACTTTCGATTTATACATGTAACTTTACAAAGCTTATGGTCCCCCCCTTTGTCACACTTTGTTGATACCCTCCCTCATAAAGTGTGACATTATTTACGCTACTAACGTATACTTCCGAGGTATCCGCAAATTATCTAATAATAACAACAGCTCCCAATTAGTGGAAAATAACGCGTTGACACGATGAAAAACTCCTCAATAATGAGCCCGTTATCAGAACTAGATAACAGCATAATGTGAAGTTGTAAACAGGAAGTGCGCCCGCGCAGATCCGTCCGGATATTGCCGCGATATTGTGCTCGCTCGTGGATTAATTAAACAAATTTATTAATAAATGTAGATCGAATTTATTTTGCTGACATGCTTATAATTACCTGTTTAATAACATAAACTGCTAAACATGCGGCTTTTATTCAAAAGCTAAAAAAATATTAAAACTGTTAATAAAAATTTCAAGTACATACTTAAACGAAATTATACCCAAATATATTTGAACTAATTAAATCCACCATTAAAAGTCATCAAGAGAAAGTCCAAAGAACAAAGGATCAGATAATATTAATTAACGTAAATTATAAGAACTGTCTCCATTATCATTTTCTATCACAGCGGGCGGCCATTAAAGTGTTGCCAGACTTGCCAGTGCAATATCTACCCCATCTCACGACAGAGACAGGCGATCCATCATAGGAAACAAGTAATACATAAGGCGATTATTTACCGGTAGCAAATAGATACGAAATAATAGTGCACCACTTGTGCTCTATTTATTAGAGAATATTATCTGTTAGTCGAGACTTCGAGAGATATCGGAATGAGACGGTTAATAAACGAACTGACCTGGTGTAGTCAGAAAGTGATTTAGTAGTATTCAATATTGGGGTCATGTTGAGATAAGTACTAATTTTTACTTTAAAAAATATGGTGTATGGTGTAAAAAGATGCTTAACGAAGCCGAAAGTCATTTGTAATCCCCGTCATTGTGATATTCTTTTTGTTACCCACCAAAGACCACACCAAAATCAAAATTGTACATTTTTTTGTTTCACGAAATCTAGTTTTAAATGTAAAGCTCATTTCAGACTACGCTCTATTATAATAGCATAATTATACCATATAGTTCGTAGGACAACAATATCGCTCGCCATACATTTATTTAGATTATAACCTGGATTAACACATAGGATACTTTTTATCCCGATATTCCCACGGGATCGAGACTTACGCGGGTGAAACTACGGGGCACAGCCAGTATGCTATATATTATAGCGTAGTCTGAAATGAACTTTATAAATTATGTTTAAATATTCCCACAATTCCTGTACTGTTGCATGCAACTAGCAAAATGTTTTGCATGCAGTGATTTTGCGCACCAAATATAAAATAAGTGACTACACTGAATAAGTTACTGAATTGCAGTTACCGAATCCGTCTGCAAAATAAAGTGCAACAGAGACGGACGGATCGTGACCTTTCTTTCTAATTAGGTAATTTTTAAAGACTAATTCGCTGAATGCGATAACACTGGTCTGAATTCAAAAGCTGAGCTATTTAGACGACTAAAAGCCACGTGGAATAAGTCTTTTAGGGCGAATGTCGCGATTACGCACATCTAAATCGCGTTCAAGAGCTGACAGTGATATATTTCAGAGCACTGATGACACTGACTCTCATTGGTGCGAGTTTCATTGGTGAAATCGCCCTTAGTACTGCCCTAGCTATCGATACAATCGTCCATGTTGCTGCAATCTGCCGCGAGTCGCGTCGAAGTCTCTGTTACCGGTGCGTGCGCGCGCGCAACGTTCAGCTTTGATTTACGATCTATAGCCGCACTGCCTAGCCACTGAAACTGTGGAGCGTTGGTAGTTTTCAGACAATTTTAAATTGCTGAAGAAACTACAACTAACAACGATATTATTATTAACCAAATAGCTGCACCCTAATTACGTAACACACGATCAATCACAATCTGTTTCATTTTGAAAGTTCAACAACATTCATTGCGTTATTTACGTTGTTGAGCAGACACATTTTTCGGACATACCAAGCAATGGATTAGCAATATCCTTCAAAATGATTGAGATTGTGATTGATCGTGTTACGCAATTAGGGTGCTGGTCCCAATGCTCCAGTTAAAACCGGCCAAGTGCATGTCGTACCATGCACAATGAAGGGTTCCGTAGTTGGGATGAATTTATAAAACAAACTTAACATTGTAGTTGTAAAACTTGTTCTCCGATAGAGAATGTATAGGAGAACATATTTTTGCAACTGCAAATTTAAGTTGGTCGATTATTACTCGGTAACTTGTGAAGCTTACGTAGCGGTGATAGTTTTCCTTTTAATTTCGTTATATATACTACTGCCGTGATTTTTTTCACATATCCACACTAACCCAACCATTTAGCTGGAGGGGGGGGGGACTTGGCTCTAACAAAAATTATCATTTTAAAGCTTAATATTCCGCAAACGGATACCTGAATCCAAAAATGGTTATCACAAACTCACATTATTTTAAAACGACCTTTCCAACGATACCCCACACCATGGGATTGACGAGAAAAAAATAAACCATCCCCACTTTAGGTGTAGGGGAGGAATACCATAATCTTAAAAAAAATTACGATTTTTTATTACCACTTTGTCGGCGTCGCTTATATGTATATCCATACCAAATAACAGCTTTCTGGTACCAACGGTCTCTGAGCTAAGCCGCGGACAGACGGACAGACGGACATGGCGAAGCTATAAGGGTTCCTTGTTGACTACGCGGAACCCTAAAAAGGTTTCAGATCCAAAACCGGGCTCCAAAAAGGCTGGCCATTACGAGGGTGTGAATGAAGGATGACGACTGAATAGAAGTATTAAGTACGACTTTGATAAAACACACATGTCCACATTATGTGAGTCCTATTGCTTAGTCTGCGATGTTTAGCAACCTCATAATCTTCATTACACTACTTCATTATACTCTGCATTCGGCTTCTTTTTTTTTTTTTTTGTTGTCATCGCCAATGTCGCAACAACAGTAATGTATTAATATTGTCTTTGGTCCCTGTCCTTGACATCAACCAATGCAGAACTGTCAAACTTTTATTGGTTGAATGCGAGGCTTTTGGCTAATTTGAATGTGTATTTTGTCGTTTTTTTTATTGTTGTAATGTGTGTTTTTGGTTTGGGCAGAATAAAAAAAAAACTTTCTTCTCTTTTTCTTTATTACATCTCCAAGGATGTATTACAAGCTGCAGTTTCGAATTCCAAGGGAGGGATTAACACCTACAAGGTGCGTTGTTCAGTACTTTGATTTCCTTTCCATTTCGCCTGCATTTCAAAATGTGTAGCCATTATACATTTACATGCGTAACCACCGATTATGGCCAAGTCTAGATATTATGAGGCGCCTTCAAATCCTAAAGGTTACTGTTTGGCTGTACCTGCGCTTGCGCCGGTCAAACTATAAATAACGCTAACGTTTCCGGGTACCTGAAGTACCTATATACCTGCTGATGTTTACAATTTTTGTTGCGTAACCCTAATAACTCGCGGTTCACGGAGAATGTATCTAAGAGGTAATTTGTAAAACATATTACATTAGGTTTGCAGTAGGAAATGATCGTTTGAATAATTGTATGTCTACATTGTTACGCACTAACTCATGGTTAAGCATACGATGAGTTATGCTTATGCCGGTTTTCACTAAACCTAAATGTAATGCACTAATGCCTAAACAAAAGCGCACTGTTGGATTTTTAACGCTCGATTTAGCACCGAGAGTTGAAATTCCAACGTGCAATAATTAGGTGTCGCCTAGTGTAAGTGAGCATTATACCTTGTTATGTTTTATTCGTTTTTTGCCTGAAGTTTCTCTGCATGATGATACGCCATCAGGAAAGAGAAAACTTTTCATTCTATCAGTTCGCAGATCTTCTCCGCCACTTAAACACGTACACAAAAGTCCCTTGAGTTATTATATGATACTGTCTTGAATTACTCCGATAGACATCTTTGCAATTTAATAAGATTCTTGCCAGAGATTTTGCCTTTATTTTCATCAAATATTTATGGAGGTTTTTAACAGTATTTTTTTCTTTTTTCAACAGGTACGTGCACAATCCAAAGTCTCCACATTGCCTTTCGAGGAGCTGCAGGTACTTTCGTAGTAAATTGCTTTATTCTTTCAAAAAATTCAAAGGAGTAGAGGATATCCAAAGTTGGCTGAAGAAAATCGTTTATAACCATTTTCTATTGTCAACATTTAAAAAAAACAGTGATAGTCTAGTGGTGTGACCAGTCTAGTGGTGAGTGTGAAATCGAGACCTAGGTATGACCTGGCAGTGTCGGACTGCCAGGTCATACCTAGGTCTCGATTTCGAACCCAAGGCGCGAACCTCTGACTTTTCGAATTAAAACGGTAAAGGAAAACATCGTGAGGAAACCAGCAAGCCAGAGAGATATTTCTCGTCGGCATGTGAAGCCAAGTCAGACGCCCTTGGGCAGCTTTAAAACTCTGACACTAGGTTAGTCACCAATCACACGAAAAGAAGAAGAACATTCAGAGCCGTAGCATTTGTATCATTTCCATAACTTCCATATTTAAAGCTAACTTTTTCGCTAGCCTACGCTATCCCACTCCTGGGCAAAGGCCTCCCTCCACTCCTTCCATCTTTCGCGACCCCGCGCGTCCTCTTTCCAGTTTTGATGGAACCTATCCAACTCGTCCCGGCATATCCTACGAGGTCTGCCGCGACCCCGTCTCACTGTCTCAGGGCACCAGTTCTGTGCTATTTGGGCCCACAGTTTGTCGGCGGCAGACGTGTCCTGCCCAGTCCCATTTAAGTTGGGCAGCCTTTTGTGCCACGTCAGCTATCTTTTTTTGGAGCGCAGTATTGTGTCACGAACGCGATCCGTTAATTTAACACTTAGTATACTGCGCTCTATTGGTCTTTGGCAAACCTTGAGTTTGGACTTCTGGATGTTAGTCAAAGACCAAGTCTGTGCACCATAGGTTAAGAAACTTATAAAGCTACCTACTCAAAATTATATTGCCATCTTAGCTCGCACCTTTAAGTAAAGAACACTAAATTATATCGTCGCTACCGATTGATATCGAAGATTAAATATCTTGAAATCGATGTATACCTCCAATGGAATCGATATCCGGACAGCGGCAATTTAAGCGCATCGATAATGATCGACCAATCGATGTTGAACTGCTGCTGTTGCATTTCACAGCATATTTTAAATGAAAAATTCATTTTATACGGGTCTTGGTTGAGTGGTCATAAAAGAAGTGTATTTCTTAGTTTCCGCTGATACAGTTTTCCAATGTATTGCGTCGACTAGTTTTTATGATTCAATCGCCGTTGCAAGTTGATGGCGACTGTAATTTGTTCGAACTGGAAATGTATCCGAGTCACAGAGATGTAGCTTTATTAATTGAATATTTGTTTGGAATCGAATTGAAAAGGAAAAGTTTAAACTTAGATAGTCATAGATGGATAGAATACTCTTAATTATGTATCTATTTATTTATTTGTCATTGCTCCATTTTTAATTCTTTTATCCTATTGTGGTACAGTAATCGTATTCTAGGTGCATCGTCTTCACATGTAATTATATAATTGATGTATACAGAATATTGTAAAACATTTTTTTTAAATATTGTGGTAATTCCTGCCCATTCTTCTCCATACGCTACATTTGCCTTTTGGAAGGGTCAACTAGAATCAGTTCTATTTCTTTGTTTTTGACGTTCAAAAGTGCCTTTAATGTGCCTAATTGAAATAAATTATTTGACTTTGACCTACTCCGCCAAAACTACAGATATAAATGTAGAACATTTTGCATTGTTTTGACAAAAGCAGTTTGTTTTGAATTAGTTGTCGATGTAGTTTTTTTTTAAATCAACAACTTGAAATATCTTGACCTGCATCTCACCATGGTAAGTGATGATCAGGCCGAAAGTAATTTTAACAAATTAATAAAAACAGGTAAATCTTTAACAGATAATTTGCAACGTTGCCTACTTTTATAATGCACGATCTTAAACCCACTCAAACCAGCATAAATTCAATCCAAGGATTGACTTTCTAAATGATGAACAAAACTCATTTGCGGTATGACAAGTGAAATTACCTACCATTGCCATTTCGCGTTGCTTTCACGGGGCGCGCAGTGACATTCAGGCTGAATCTAGATGAGCCCAGATTATCGCGTTCTGCCATCAGAACACTACTGGACCAGCTTTTATCTGTTAATTTAATGTCCTACTGCGGACTCTTAATAGTCTTGTATAAGTAGACATGATCGTTTGGCGTTTTAGCCATAATAGCATGAAAGTTTTAAGACTTCTCGAATAATAAGGAAACCGTGAAATGAAATGGGGTACGTTAGGTTATTCATATTTTATGATTTTAGTGAGCCTTTACAGCTAAAAGCCTTCCTGATTTTGCGAAACTCAAATCTGTAACATTTTCTCAAACGTAGTTGTAGTAAGATAGCCAAAGATATACATTATTATAGGGTTATAGTATATCCCTTGATATTTTGCATTCATCCTCCTATATCAACATTTTTCTTATTTCCTTCATTTTATCTCTATACTAGCTTCTGCCCTCGACTCCGCCAGGCGTAAACTTTCTTATACTGTATGTATAAGATGTAGTGTATCTTTTTATTAGATATTTAAACACTATCTCATGCACGTCAGCAGTGAGGTCGCTGTCACTAATGACAGCTGTCAGTTCACCACGAATGGCGGGAAATGGTTGAAAGTGAAGCGTGCCTGCACGAGACGCTGGTGGTGGTGATGAGCCAGTGTAGTGATATAATCAGCTTAAATACAGGATTAACAGGATTCTACACCCCCGACCCATCGCGTTCGCGTCGCGTCGCATCGCTCGCCCGCGATTTTACTTCAGTTTCGCTTCAGCGTTCTTGCCGACTTTTTTTTTTTTCTTTTTTTCGGCTCCAAAACTTCGTAGCGTGATGTTACAAACCTGCGTCTTGAATTGGGCTTCAATCAAATTCAGGTTCAAATTAAGCAACCTGCCTCTGGTACATATTGCAACTAATATGACACATATCCCCAAAGCCCCCCGCCGCCGTCACTTTAACACTATTCATATCAGATTGATTGATTGATAGTAATCTTTAATTGCAACAGTAATTAAACAGTGCAACAATACACCTTTGTTGAACACAATCGAGATTATGAAACTCTTGAAGACTATTTCGAATGTGCAATGATGGTAAAGGTGATGAAAACCACATTACCGCAGAATATTGACACATAAGTGATTTCATACCATGGCGTGTGAATTTGCATCTAGACTGAAACTACCATTATATAGGAATCTATGCTAATAATCAAGCTGAAGAGTTTATTTATTTATTTTATGCATTTTCTACCAGTCAACCTTTGGGTGATGCAGAGACAAACAGTGGTAGGTGCAATAGCGAAAATTGTGGAATAAATATTATTTAAATACATAAACCTATTGAAACTATATATACATATATATCTATAATAAACCTAAATATCTATACTAATCTATACTAATATTATAAAGCTGAAGAGTTTGTTTGTTTGTTTGTTTGACCGCGCTAATCTCAGGAACTACTAGTTGGAATTGAATAATTATTTTTGTGTTGGATAGTCCATTTATCGAGGAAGGCTATATAACATCACGCTACGACCAATAGGAGCGGAGCATAAATGAAAAATGTTGCAAAACCGGGAAAAATTATTCCTTTTTGAGAGCTTCCGTTGCGTGCGCTGCGTAAACGGTTTAAGTTACGCAAATATCATGTATGATGAAATTATTCCTCTTTAAAAGTTCTAAAAAAAGTCCGCGACAACATATGTCTATCTTTTAAGATTGACTCACTATAACCTTTTTTATGGTAATCAAATTTTTTCGAAGTTAATGCATTATTTGCGAAGGAGTTTTATCGGCATAGTATTAATTCTTATTCAAATAAATAGTTTTAACATCAAGGGCATATAGGCCGCGCCTCCGCGACGTTCCCTACTTTAGAGAGGAGAGGATGAGCACACGGGTAGACATGACCTGGAATAGGACATAGGATACGTTTTATCCCTATATTCCCACGGGATGGACATCTACGGGAAACCTAGTATATAAATATAAGAACACATAAATACACAACTACACGAACATACATACTAAAACAAATAAGACAAACAATGGGAAAACATTACCGTTGTGATGATACTGCCAGCTTCTTGCGAATGTGCTCTCGAACTTAAAGGATAATCGGTTGGTTGCCATCCTGATTTCCACGGGGAGCGGGGCGTTTGCTTTTTTGTTTGTTTGTTTGAACGTGCTAATCTCTGGAACTACCCGTCGGATCTGAAAAATTCTTTTTGTATTTGATAGCCTAATTCTTGAGGAAAGTTATAGTGAAGTTAAAGTTATAAGCGATTAACATCACGCTAGGACACTTAGGAGCAGAGAAAAAAAGAAAAAAGTCAGAAAGAACGCTAAGCGAAAACGATGTCATAGCGCGGGCGGGCAATGATTTCACGCTGACGAAGTCGACTTTGTTATTAGGTTTTTTGTTTTCCTAGCCTTTATTGTGTCCCACTGCTGGGCAAAAGCCTCCCGTTTTTCTTTCCAAATCTTGAATCTAGAATCTGCGATTTCTGGCCATGTTGGCCGCGCAAACATGATTAGATCGTCACACCACCTTCGCCGCAGTCTACCTCGACGGCGATGTCCTCCTTCAGGCGTCCAGTAAGTGACGATCTTTGCCCATCTCTCCGGGTGCATTCGTGTGACGTGGCCGGCCCAGTCCCATTTCAGCCTGGCCGTTTTTTCTCCAACATCCGCTACTTGAATTATATTGAGCGCAGGTTGGTGTTTCTAACGTGGTCTGTTCGCTTGACACCTAATATGCTGCGCTCCATTGCCCGCTGACAAATCTTGAGTTTGGACTTCTGTTGTTCAGTAAGTAACTTATTTGTACTACAGTTATTACTAATTTAAAAAATCATAATTGCGTGTAATGATCCATTTAATATCTTCGTTTGTTTGCCTTGTTTCATTGATCTTTTATATATCACCAATTCAAATTAGCCAGCCAATGCCAATCTATTTACCGCCTTTCGGCAATTATACCGTAAATGTTTTTATTTCACTTGGCCCTCAACTAGTATCTAATCTATCTCCATTTACTTGTTTATTGTACATACCTATTTGTGTCAATAAATATGTTGTCATTTGTTTTCTTAATTACTTTATCCTAAGCGTAATGACTTTTATTTATCACAGTTGTTTGTCTACAAACGACAACAGATTTGGGACATCGAATGACTCATTCTAGTTTCAGCGCTGTAATCCAACACCATTTCCTGTAATTGACGTCACATTTAGGTTATTTGATTGCTGTATTTGGCGGGGCTTATTAAGATATTTTATAAGCTATACTGAACGTTTGTTTACAAACAAACGCGGCCAATTCACAACTTACGTCAGTTGACGTAACGCGAGTTTTGTCAGCGGTTCGGCGCACACGCATGGCTTTGATGTCGCCCGATTTCACGATAAAAACTTGTCGTGTTACGTTTTGATGGACTGCCCACTTCCTCGTCTGCGACTTGGTTAAAAATAAAGGTTAGATTATTTATCTAATGGAGTTGTGTGATAAGGACTTCGGATAGTAGGAGTTATTTTATTGTAAAGTTCATCGGACTTACATTAAGGCCCTACCCTACCTCAAAAGCATGATTCTCCGTTATGCGGAAAATATTGCAGCATTAAGTTTGAAATAAATATATGTTAAGTTGAGGATTGATGTTAGGTCCTAAATTTGGCGAAACACGATCACATAAAATTTTCTCGATAAAAAACAAAAAACACAGTTACCTCTAAACCGAACTATAAACCTGTTAAGTATTCAAAAAATACTTCAAATTAGATCATGAAACTTTGCATAATAACTGAAATAACTATAAACCAGGTCTTATATATTTTTTTAAAGCAATTACCTAAACTAATCGAGGCTTGAGAGCCAGCACCTCACTCCGTCTCGCTCTCACTCAGGCCGCGAGTAGTATGGTGCGAGCGAGATAAATTTTGAGGTAGGGTAGGGCCTTAATTTGAGGACGTAAGAAAAATGTCTTGATGTCAAAACCCACTCAAACTGTTCAATCACTTGTATAAAGGTACACTCCATCTAGCTTCTTTTGGCGCTTGAAGGCGTTGTCAATATTGTTTTGAAATAACAAGGTGGCGGCGTTAGTTCAGATTTTAGCCACGCGCCAAAAGAAAAAAAAGAAAGAAAAGAAAGAAAGAAAAGAAAGTAAAGAAAGAAAGAAAAGAAAGAAAGAAAGAAAAGAAAAGAAAAGAAAGATAAGAAAGAAGAAAAGAAAGAAGAAAAGAAAGAAAAGAAAGAAAAGAAAGAAAAGAAAGAAAAGAAAGAAAGAAAAGAAAGAAAGAAAAGAAAGAAAAGAAAGAAAAGAAAGAAAAGAAAGAAAATAAATTTATTTGAGTCAGGTAAGGCACACAATATTCACAAAAAAAAACAGAAAAATATTATTGTGCGCCTCACGGCTGCGTCAAATATGCCCAAAAGATTCTTGTACAACTACATACCTGTATATTTGTTTGTTTTTCGGATCTATGTTATACGATGCTGTCAACTTTGAATAGCGTCTGTAAGCCTATTATACTTTTTATTACAATTGGCAGGTGCTCAGAAAATATTTTTCTATGGCCCAATTTACACGTCTCGCGTCTTCAGAGCAAGAATAACTTACTACAAATTGCTTGTTTTACTCTATTCAAGTAGCAAAACAGTAGACAAGTCTTGTACTAAAGACAGATTATATGTAGATGAGACTTCACGTTTCAAATAAGGCACAGATGCTCGAACACGAATCTAGGCTAAGCGTGCAATTTGCCAGTTACCTTCTTACATACAACTGCGATTTGTAATGGTTACTGGTTGCTACTGCATGCATGTCTTGAAAAGAGAGATTATACTCGGCATTATCGTTTTCACATAACCTAGTAGTATATGTTTGAAATCATCATCAACAATGTAACTGTATGGAGTAACAACTCCATCGCTCTTAAGGGGGAAGCGCTAAGGGAGCCCGCAAAATAAAAAAAATCTTACGTTTTTATAACCATAAGTTCATATAGGTGCCAAATGTCATGATTTCACGAAATAGTCATTTAATACAGCTATATGAACTTAGAGAGTTGTATTGCTGATTCTAATGTTTATAATTCTGTAAAGCCATATTTGTTACTGTCGCGAATCATATTTTAATCAACATACAACCTGATACTGATCTTCAAATTGCTAAAACGTAATATAATTTGAATTTCGCGGGCTACCCTGAAGCTTTCGCCTTAAACGCCTTAACAGATTTGGATGTAATTTGGCACACACGTAGAATATGACCTGAATTAAAATATAGGATACTATTTATGTGTGTGAATGTACCTAGTAGTTTCCTTAGGAATCGATAGAAACTGAAGGCTACTGAAGGGTAAATAAAACCGGCCAAGTGCGAGTCGGACTCGCGCACGAAGGGTTCCGTACATCTATAAAAACGGCAAAAAAATTGCAAAACGGCAATTATGTCTGTTGTATGGGAGCCCCTTTTAAATATTTATTTTATTTTGTTTTTAGTACCTATTTGTTGTTATAGCGGCAACAGAAATACATCATCTGTGAAAATTTCAACTGTCTAACTATCACGGTTCATGAGATACAGCCTGGTGACAGACGGACGGACAGCGGAGTCTTAGTAATAGGGTCCCGTTTTACCCTTTGGGTACGGAACCCTTAAAACTACTTTCCAAAAATAATCGGAAGTACAAAACTCAAGCTTGTTTATTACTTGAAAACACAATAAGAGAACCAATTGACCTCTTTACAAGTCGAAATAAAATAACTCCATTTACGTCTCAACAAAATTGTAGTCAATAAAACCGACGGGCCCATGAGGAATCGATGTTTTTACACCATAACGGTGTTTCGAGTGCTTTAACAATAATGCCCTTGTGATAAGGAGATCAATGGCTCTTTTATAGTCTATTGTACTGAGTGCTAGTTCAAGTTTACACAGTTTCCTTATGACTTCATTTTATACGTGGAACGTTTTGTATTTTACGTTACGGAACTTTAGTGTTTTGTCTCGGAACTCGGTGCTTGTGAGTTTTGTGACTGACAAAAATCAATTGGATGGAAACATAAATAAATTAACCGTGTACTACACAAAATATTTATTTATTATTTATTAAAACTTTATGCACAAGTAAAAATAAAAACCTGGAATGGAAGTCGGTTGTTTTTTTTTTTTGTAAAAAGTTTTTATTTTTCACTTTTTAGTTGTGGTACCTACCCCACACAAATCCGAATACCACTACCTGCTATGTAAATAACAGTGAAGGAGTCAAACAGGATATCGTCTAGATAAACTAAGTGGGAAAAATACGTAATATTGAAGCAATTGAAAAATTGCGCAAGCTTATTGTAACTAAAATGTATAAGGCTGTGTTTCCCAAGATATAATAATAAATACCGCATTAGCCAGCCAATCAGTTTAACTATCGCTAATAATTAAAATGATACAACTCTTGCACTGAAAGTGAAAATGCATAATGATTATAATAGTTTCCTATTACATGGTGATCGGTGTAAGCGGCGTGTCGGATTGGTAATCGATATATGTATTATAGATTGGACAAAGCCTATATTTATAAAAGTTATAAAAACTAAAACCCAACTACGACAAAAAAAGTCAACTCAAAAGGTATAAACAAGACATCACATATAGACAAATAAAAAATCTGGAGTCACACTTGTTAGGGCATAAATCAAACAGATTACGTGTGACTTCGGATTTTTAATTAAATAGGTATTTAGCTACACATTGGGTAAATCTACCTACATTCTTGAAAAACATTGTTCACAAAACACATAGATATACATACATTAAAACGCTATAACAGTTCCTTGTAACGCTTCCTTCCTTATCGATGCCATTAGCACTATTCACAAAATTAATTGAGTAGGCGCAGGCCATAAATACACGTGAAAGTACTTATGAAATCGTTAATATGATGTAGATTACATAGAAAGTTTTGAAGAAGTTTTAATATATTTTTATAAATGGCTCTATTATGCTTAAGGGGTGTCATCTCTAGGGAAAGTAATTTTTTGCAAGTCTCAACGCATCATAAATTTTTAACCGACTTCTTCAAAAAGGAGCAGGTTCTCAGTTCGTCTGTATGTTTTTTTTTTTGTTTTTTGTATGTTTGTTACCCGATGTCTCCGCCAATTATGCATCGATTTCGATGATTCTTTTTTTGTATGGTAAGGTCTTCCGAGGTGGTCCCATATAAATTTTATTAACTTTGCTTGCGTAGTTTTAGAGTTAGCTTCAATATTACGTAATTTTCCCACTTAGTTTATCTAGACGATGTTTTCATTTACTCCTTTTTTTTTATTCTCAAACAGATACATTATTTGTTGTTTTTCTTACATTTTCACTCGCCAAACGTTAAAGTTTGATGGCGAGATTTACATCTGATCCTTCACTGTTATTTACATCAGCTAGTGGTATTCGAATTTGTGTGGGGTAGGTACCACAACATAAAAGTGAAAAATAAAAAAAAAATACAAAAAAACACCGACTTCCAAAAATTACACTCAAAACTGAAAAATAACTTTATTTTCGGAAGTCGTCAAGTGTCTGCCGTCCTGTTCGCGATAAACTCAAAAACTACTGCACCGATTTTCATGCTGTTTTCACCAATGGATAGAGTGGTTCTCGGGGAAGGTTTTAGTATATAATAACCGACATCCACGCGAACGGCGAAGCCGCAGGCATCAGCTAGTAGTAAATAACAAGTAATTCGTCAGAAAAGTAAACATTTTAAAGGCAAGGCAAGGAAAGTTTAAAAAAAATGTTGGTGATGATTATCGACTTCTCTTCTTACCTCTTGTCAAGGCTAAGAAAAATAAAACAAAAGTAAAAAGAGAGAAAAATAGCTATAGAAGCAACCACATCACCTTAAATAAGATCGTCTATCGATTAGGAACAGGACGTCCTCAATTCCCCACACCTATGTATGTAAAATGTAGGTACATTATGTACATGATTTACTTTAAAATGCAGTTTCATTGAAGCTGTGATCATTTCTAAGTTGAGAAAGTTGGGAACTATGGCCATGAATGAATCTTTTTATTACATCCTTTTACCTCAAGTTTCTCTTTATTGATGCAAATATACCTATTGGAAATAGTTAACTTTCCTTTATAGCTTTAGACGTGAAAACGTCTTTTTATTTATAAAAGTCGACGAGTATGAAACATAAATGTCCAGTTTTAAAATGTTTAGAATGGAGTTTTATAAATCCACGTGGCTTTTGCGAGATCTCAAAAATGCCCAATCCGAAGTATGCTGTATCGAAGCATCCCAAATCATACGGATATACAACAGAACATACCATAAAATCGTCAGTTTCCAAATTCGTTATTGCCATTAAGTTTTAATTATCAATTAGCACATGATTATTATAGTAATTAAATAAAACACCATCTATTCAGAAAAACGTTTTCATAAAGCCTCGAGCAGACTGGCGGGACGCGACACCGGTAATTATTATAACAACCGTGAAGTTTTCTTAATTTTTTTTTGTTAGAGTCTCGTCGCGCCTGTCTGTACGAGGGTTTAAAACAGACAGGCGTTACGACAAGTTAAATTTCACATCCCATATCTCAAGATTAACTTCATAAAACATTAAGGATAGAGACTCACTAGCAGGCGTCTTCCTTAATGACCGCAGTCGATATTAATGAACGGAATTAGCATTAGTAATTGCGTGAATCGGTCAAACCGAGCGGAAAATAAGATAGTGTATAGGTACTAAAGAAGCTAGGATTTATGTATTTTATATTTGTACGACTTTTATCTATATCTATCTATACAGGGTGTCCCTGGAAGTATGGATTAAATAGAATAGGGGCCTGGGCAAGGTCATTTCCAAACTTTTTAACCCTGACAATGTCGGCGCAATTTTTTACGGTTCAAAAGTTATGAACAACTTTCTATCAGGGCTATCAATTTATTGATTTTTTCAGGACGTTGTATAGGAGTCGCCCTTTCCTGTGGTAATACATTTACGCAGCTACAAAACAAATGTTCAATAAGAAAAAACAAAATATATATTTAATGCAAAAACTTTGATCTGGCAAAAATTTTACTCAATTTTCTAGCGATTTCCATGGGTTTTTTTTTCGAAATGACCTCGCCCACGCCCCTATTCGATTTGATCCATCCATACTTCCAGGGATACCCTGTATAAATAGTACTAATAATAAAGCTGAAGAGTTAGCTTTTTGTTTGAACGCGCTAATCTCTAGAACTAGCAGTCAGATTTGAAAAAACTTTTAGCATTTGATAGCCCAATTCTGGAGGAACGCTATAGGCTATTTAACATCACGCATGCTCGGCTCCTAAAGGTCCGCCGAGCAAAAAGAAAAAAAGTGAAAGAATGATAAGCGAAAACGAAGTAATAGCGCAGACAGGCAATACGATGCGACAGGGGTGTCGGGGGAACAAGTCATTTCACGCGGGCGAAGTCGCGGGCAGAAGCCGGTAATACTTAAAGCGGATAGCATTAACGCTTGTAAAAGTGTACTGTAGGATTATGTAGTTAAAAGAGCAAGCAATAAACAATTAATAGTTTGTCCGAATGCAGGAAAACAGATTTCCAAGAAATGTGGAAATCTCACTCAAGTATATGAGAGCATAAAGAGCTCCAGCTCGATTTACTTATGTACCTATTTGGTTTGTTTTTTTTTTCCAAATGTTGAGTAAGCCACGATATAGACAGTTTGACTTTATATAAATATGATGTTAAAAGTGCATCGAAAGCATTTTTGTACAGTTCTATTAGAACGTTTAATTTTGAATTTTCAGATAAAAAATATGTTCCTAATAAGTGCAAAATATGATTCAGGGATCGTTAGTATCACCAGTCAATTACAAAACATACAAATCTCATCTTCTTTGACAAGTTGGTGGAGGAGAAATTACGTTGTTGATACAAACCGCAGACTAATCAAACGACTGTAACTTTTCCCGCAATTTGAGTTAATTTGATGTCAGACATAGAGAAAACAACTTAATGATACCTATTTCAATCGACAAAATGATTTATTTAATCAATTAATACTAAATTAGTATAACACAAATGTTATTGGTAAGTAGATAAAGACTTATTGTTAAATCAAAGTTCCTAATAAAAATGCTTGTCCCAAAAAACATAAAAAATGCAAATGAATGTAATTTGTAAAGCAAATCGACCATGTAATGGAATTTATTGTACAAATCTACAAGAAATTGGATGAATTTTGTTTACATTATGAGCATTTTATGTAGCAACGACGGCGCCTACGACTTCGTCTAGTGATTGGGAGACTTTGTCTAGTGATTGGGAGTCAATTCAGCTGATCTATTCTGCAGAAATCTTATCGAGAAAACTTAGTACAATAGCGTCAGGGTAGCTCGCAAAATTCAAATTTTCTCATGTCTCCGCATCACATGACCATACCATGACAACCGATTTCCACGTAACTTTTAGGTCACGGGTGCCACTTTCAGACTTCTCTTATGTACCTACCTACTCATTTCTTATTCCATTCGCGTAACACCACTTTACATACCAACATCATCACAAAACATACACAGAAAACCACTCCAAAGTATGTTATCATTAAGAAAAGTATACAATTATAGAAAGTGTAAGTAAATGTCAATTTAATTTATTGACCGATAAGGAATACCATATTTGCATCAGAGCCAGAGATAACGAAACAGGACATTAAATAACCGAACAAAATGGGTTTAATCGACGGTAACGTTTTCATTGCTAATCGTTTCGTGAAAGTCGATTTATGTTTTAATATCGAGTTTCTTATCGAGTAAAAAGGCTACGCCAGTGAATTAGAGCTACTGAGTCTGACCACATTTACGCTGTTTGCCGTAAATTTGCCGTAAATTATGCTGTAGCGCTTTTCTCATATTGAGTTAGTGCAAATAAGTAGGACTGGTGTTAACGTACATCATATTATAGTTACCTGGTACACCCAAGCACAAATGTCGGGACATTAATTTCTCATAATCTTGATTTGTTTTGCACATATAAATCTTGCGGATGCTGTGTTCAATTATGTTCTTTCTGTAAGGAGTAAGTTTGATCACATCAGTAAGGTCAGCTACCCAAATTGAGAGATCCCAATATCCAACAAGGGATAAAGTGAAACTCCCATTTATTCTACAGTGTTCAGAACAATAATTTTCTTATAACGCATCGCATAAATCACATGGCAGACGGTCACTTAGCAACATCGGTATCGAGTGAAGCCATCGTCGATACATCTCTTTCTGTGCAAACAATAGGCCGCCTGTATACTACCAATTTTTCTGTCAGCGCCCGCCGCTTGCGCACCTTTTAAGGTTTTTGACGTACGTCATTTTTACAGCCATGAATATAGAGATATTGGGATGACGGATCGGCTGATGCAAAGGTCAATTCGATTATTTTAATCGAGACATTTATCTCGATTCTTATTGTTTTTGAGTTCCGCGATACGAGACGTCTTAATCGGTCTGCCATTTCGGGTGCGTCATATTTTATCTGTGATCTACGGCTGGACGCCAGTGAAGGATAACAGTGATTTGGTATGTAGATGTCACTCGTAATTATACAGTCACACTGGGTGGTTGTCCCGGCATTGTACCATTGTAAATAATCGGTTGACAAAAGAATTATAAGATTTCTTTATATTATTCCCACTGCAGCATGCAATAATGATATCTGCTTTTATATTTGCATACAACTTTTTACTGATAGAAATCTGTAGAAAGCAGGATATTATTTTTATTTACGTCCGCGATTTAAGGTAGTCGGTTATGAATATTAATATTTTAATAATTAAAGTCAGACAAATAAAACAAATATCTAGACGTATAATTGCCGCGGACGTTCTACAATTATAAGTCTGAATAAATTAGATTCATATGTATTTGAATCTAATTTTGAATGGCTACTAAACGTATAGACAGATGTGTCTAGCCTTTAACTACGCCTTCAAAGTGTAAATGACTCACTAAAGTGCTTACGGGCAGTGGTTTCTAATGCAATCTCATTAGCATAGTCCACTTTACGAATAAATAGTGTTAGCTCTTATTAGAAGGATTCATCAGGATCATAGTAGGTACACAATATCAAAGTGGAAGTATTCACAGTATCCATATTCGTCCAGCCCTATTCTTTATCATCATTTTTATGTCCTCTACATCTGAAAATAAATTTTCTCAATTTGTTCCACATTCGCCTCACAAAGTTCGCCCCACATTAAATATTACTTATTCGCCCCACATTAAATTCAAACTTCTTCTTGTCTATTTCGAGCTTATGTGGTCCCAGTCTGTTCTTTTCTGCTATCTAACTATCTCAACATTGATCTGATCTGACTACAGTTACAGATTGAGGTCCGGGCAAGCATTCTTTAACCTAGGCTTAAGTTCACTCACAGGCCATAGTGGCCATCAAAACGTCAAGCCCATTATTCACACGAACTCGAACTTTCGATACTCAAGAGCACTAAACATAATGTTATGCAGATGTGGTAACAAATTCGGTACTAAGTAGTATGCGCAGGCGCGTATGCTTTCACTCTCGCGCCTTCGACCGGTCCGCGATGCGTTTCCGCCGGAAGGGCGCTCGATAAAGTGGTCAATGTTATGCTACATTTTATCGATGGAATTAGATTTAATTAAGATGTCATTGTTTTACATAAACATAATTGGATCGTGTAGGTATTGACTTTAGAACGGCTTGTGATTGGTCATCAACAGCGTTTATTAGTGGAAGTTAAAGCCTTTAGATAGACATCAGTCGACGGATATAATCGTTACACAATTTTATTATTTCCTCCACGTTAATTAAAGTTGACGATAGTAAATTATTGGGATGTAGGATTACGGAAATCTAGTTTTGGAGGTATTATGCTTTGATTACAAATTAAAGTTTCTTTTGTTATTTCTTTTGTCATATGCAGTAAAAATATTGCATCCAAATAAATAACAGCTCTACAAAAATATAATTGACAATAACCAGAAATGATTACCCAATTGTTTGCCAAACAATACAAGCTGGCAAGTGAACGGCATCGATTTCCAAACCATTGATGATATTATCGATATGCACACCTACAGCACTGGGCTTGTTTCGCCGACCTGTGTTAATGTGAGCAACTCGATCCAGGCTTGATTCGAGAATCGAGTTTGATGTGTGACAGACCGCGTGGGAGGTCGGTAATCGATATTAGATAATCGCATTAGGTTTACAAATGTTATACTAATACCTTTTAGTTGAGTCATTTTGGACAGTTACATCACAGTACCATTGTAGTGTTATTATGTGTAAACAGTGCATGAGTGAGCGAATTTAAATCTTTTGGACTTGTTATGATAAATAGGAAAGTAGGAAATATGTAAACGATTGTTGCATTTCAAAGTTCAGCTTTGAATTAGATGTGGTAATCTAGTAATAGAAGACCTTTGCGAAATTAAACTGACCGTGAAGAAATTGAGCATCAGAACAGACAACCATGTGGATGCCCAGTCTTCCTCTTAGCGTGACGATAGCAATCTAAATAGATGCAGCCCAGAATTTGGCTTCGAGTTTAGCATCTTCAGCCCATTAGTTCCGTGCAGACAACAGGACAGGTTAGAAGCGATATAAAATTACCCGTTGTTTGATGAATTTCACCGCATTTACATTCCAGGGCGGAGACATCCGTGGCAGGGTTGCGGGAAAGTCCGAAAGGGATACCGGGACCCTTGGCAACAGGCAACTGAAGGAACACGGGTGGATCAGAGCGGGAAAAGTCATTAAATGATTTCCCAACCTCAAAAAAAAAAACAAGACATCTAGCTGTGAATCTGATGCCCAGTTAGAAATGTGTAAGTATACAAGGTCATTGGTTATACGTCGGCAATCCTATAAGGGGAAGTAGAAGAGGTCATTTGCAATCAAATTACCCCTGATGACCCCTGTGCCAATGACAACCATTTTCGAATAATGTGACATTTTATTTATATTTCAAAATGTATGAAATTAAAAATATAAAATGTCGACTGACTCTAAAATTTTTGACATTTGCATAGGAGTCAAAAGGGGTCATTTGTTTGTAAATGACCTCTCCTACATCCCCTTAATGGATTGCCGACATATTACCAAAAACCCTGTATATTTCTAAATTCAATTAGGTCTTATTTGCTATTGTTATTTATTTGCTAACTATCCCTTCAAGATAGTTAATTGATTCAGGCGTGACTTTGCGGAAATCCATTATAAAATACAATAGATGTAGATATATTTAGTAACCTATTCCGCTTAATTATTCCTCCGAGCTCCCGGCACTCGGTATGGCAACACGTCGTGTTTGGGTTCGCGACAGGTCAATCGTCATTCTGAGGATCCATCGTTGTGAGGTGAAACACGTGTTGATTACTTAGAGGATTTTTTATAACGCTTGAGGAATAATTAAGCGGAATAGGTTACTAAATATATCTACGTCTATTGTATTTTATCCCATTAAGTTTAGAATTTGGCTATCCATGCAGCCAGCATTGACTTAAATCCTTCGCAATCAGGGCTTTTCTTCCTTAGCAAAACCAATAACAACCACCGTTATCATTATATCACAGTAATTGGCCAACCAGTGAAAGGGCGAAAGATGTCAAGCAATGCAGAACAATTAAAAGGAACAATGACAAACTGAAGGCTTTGTCTAAGCACGGAACCCGGTAGCGGCAGGCTGGGCCACGAATTGTGGCGCAAGCGCAGCCGGGGTGTGTGGGCCGTGTCATGCTTAATTTCGATACAAATTGCTTAAGCTTGAACATGGCGAAAAGTTTCAGTAATTTAATCGCTTGAGTAAATTGTGCCGGTTGTAATAGTTGTGCTATTGACTATTGGGTTGCCTTTCCGGTATTGAAAGACACACCCTCTGTTGACGTGGGTATCATTATCCACGAGAGTAGGTCCTACAGTGTACTAGATTTACAAGACCCTAGTGTGTCAGATGAAGGTGAATGATGACATGTAGATCTCAAGTCGTCTTTCAAAGGATCCCCTAAAATTCTAATACAAATCCGACTGAAATTGTTATAAAATGGAAATGTTCTTTCGGGACGAATGTACAAAGACTTCCTGATATTCTGTTCGCATAGTGTCAAGTATAAAATAGAGGTGACTTCCTCATTTGTCGAGACAAACTCTCTAAATGTTCCTTAATTACACTGTACCATAAATTAAAACGAAATTGTACGGTAGTTGCACAATCTTATGTTCTTCTCTTATTGAAAAGCTTGTACCTACCTAATTAAAAGTTTGTATTGTTTTCAAACACCATTACAACAAGGCAACTAATTAAATTTTAATTAAAATCTATAATAAAACCAACAAAAACTGGATCGAGCGCAATATTACCTTTCAAATCTTATGATTTACTGCTAAATTCCTTCTGCACCACCACACAATGGGCACACTGAAACTTACACAAAGTTACATTGTGTCGTACTATGTCCAATTTTAGATCAGAGAACATAAGGCTTCAATTTCCGTGTTCGGCTGTTGGAAAACGTTCCACGAAACTAAAGTAATTTTGTTTGGAGCTCAAAGATTTTAATTGCCATTATTGTGATAACATTAATAACAAATGATGCAACCACGATTTATAGTTACTTATTGACGTGTAGAAAGTTTTGTTTTTAGCTCAATGTTTGACTCGTTTGCGGTTTAAAGTGATGTGTGGAACATTGAGACTGACAGCGTTAATTGAGTTTTTTTGTCACCAGGCGATTATAAAGCAATGCAATCTTGATTTATTATAATGAGTCTAATTATCAAATTTCGGTGCAGTTTCAAACTGACCTGAAATTCAGATGGTGTTCAAAAAGTAAACTTGTTTGTATGTAAATACAAACAAGCATTAGTGCATTAGTTCGGTTTCAGAATCTTATAATGTTTACTGAGAGCTTTAAGGGGGATGTGAATGATGCGATAAGGTAGAGAGCTGAATTGAAGATTAAAATTCTGTAAAGACGATCGGAGCTCATATTTAGACCAATATACAACCTGACACTGAACTTTTTTTTTTTTTTGGGTGGGAAATCATCATATGACTTCTCCCGCTCTGGGCGGAGCGGAAGGGCGTGTCAGACTCTTACTGACTAAAACCCACCCGTGTTCCTTCAGTTGCCTGTTGCCAGGGTCCCGGTATCCCTTTCGGACTATTCCGCAACCCTGGCAGGCATCGGTCCTAACGGACCCCGTCAGGTGTGCTGACATCTCTTTGAGGCGCGCGTGGAACACGACGCGCCATCGACCCGGGCCTGGTCCTTATCGGACGGCGAGCTACCCATTGCTCGCCGTCCGCAAGCCCGCGCCTATGGTGGCCGGGAATCCGCCTGGGATTCCCGACGCCCAGGGTGTCTCCAGCGGCGGCGGTTACGGGCGTGAGGGCGCAAGCTTTGCCTCTCCCTCACACTGACATGAAAATTGAAAAAAAAAGTAAGAAAATTTAAATTTCGCGGGTTGACACTGGCGCACAAAAGTTCTTAATCTTTATGTGTTTCACAAACAAAGATTTTACTCAAATCAAGTTTTAGTCAAGATAATTTTGAGCATCGTTCTAGTATATTCTAGAAAACGGGCCTTGCGGCTCTATGGCTCCCACAGACAGGCACCACGCGACTCTAGTAAAACAATTTCTACGAAAACTTCTTCGAAATTGTTCTACTATGATCGCGTCGCTCGCATTGTTTGCGGGAGCCTGTAATCAGCCTATAGTGTTCCCACTGCTGGGACACAGTCCTCCTCTCGGTGAGAGGGAGTGGGGAGGGGAGGAGAAAACGGGTCTTAAACTCTGTTTAACCTTTTAATTTCATTTCAATCATGATGACTGCAAAATCATTTTCTCATCTACTGTCATCATCATTATCGTCAAACTCATGACAACTTCAAATTGTCGCTTGTCGCAACACATTTGTCTCGGCTCGACATGACAACTGTTATTACCATCTCCAAAACTTTCATTGCCTCGACTCTAAACTTGTTATTCTTATAACTACTAATTAACACGTTTACTATTGAGGCCAGTCTTCGAAATGTTATACTGATACTCTATAATCTTTCTCGTTTGACGCGGACTCTTTTAAAACCCATAGTTGGTAATGCGAACCAATTTAGAAAGAACCACAGTTATCTTAATAATACTAGGGTATGAAGTTCAATAATGGCTGGATGGTTTCGCAAAATCGCCCTTTAGTCACGCAACGCTCATTATTGCAATTAAATTATTAGAACAATTTCAAAATGTAGGCAGTCGGTAATTATTGTATTGGAAAGAAACCCTTCTAATGGCTTACAAAAATAAATTGCTTTTTGTGAAAATTAAATTGCTTAATTATGTGAATTAAGTTTTGAAATTGCATTTATTGTTGTTTCTTTGTGTTGCACGATGTCTTAATTTTAAGATAAATACACGGTAGTCATTGTTATGCAATCCCTGAGATGTGATCTTTAAAGCTGAATGTAGAATCAAGTACTGTTTTGAATTGCAACACAATATGACGTCTGAAAAACCAGTTTACGTGGTTTAAAATTGAAATGCAGTCGCTGTTTTATTCAGTGTACTTTATAGTCACCTCATTTATAAGCCGGCTTAGGGATGGTAAGTTCTTTGTTGAACTTTCTATTACGTTCTCCATTTGTTAAAGAAAAACATAAAATAAGTACTTACGTTTTTTTCCTTTAGTTAGGAAAAATACCGGAAAATTGCATTTTTTTTCTGTTTATTCGTTTCTTTATTTTACGAAGTCCTTCAGGTTCTCAGAAAAACTGTTTAATAATATTCTATACCCCATTTGAAATAAGATTAGACATTAAAACAAACCCTTTTACAGTCCGTTCAACCGATTTTGACGTCTATACCGTAGGCATAAGGATAGCATTAAAAGCAAAAAAAGTTACACAATACCAACTATCTACTGCGGCTGCCATTTTTCATGCCACCAACGCAATAGAATTCAAAATCGGTTGAACGGAATGTAAAAAAGGCTTATCTATACGTCTAATCTTATTTCAAATGGAGTATAGTTGCACTTTGTACTTAAATAAATTATGATAAATATTTTGTAAACAACAATCGCCAGAAAAATCACCAAAAAACAATTACCGATAAAAATCTGAGAAATAACATCAAAAGCGTAGTCCAATTTTGCTATCGTTGTAGTTTTCATTTGTTTTGGGGACTGCCAGCATCTTTAATTTGTACAACGTGGTATACAATGTGGAGACGACAATACAACAATAAATGAAAAGACTGTCAATACTAATGCATAAGAGTATTTTGGAACTATCAAATAAATGCTAACATGGAAATTAAAAAAGTCATTTTTTCAAACAAACTAAATAGTAGTGCTGGACCGAGTATGGGGTTTGTCGATCTTTGACTAGCTATCGTAACTAAACTATTGGATTTGATATTTTTTTTGTATGTAGACCGAGAACGTCATTAGATATACGGAGTTTAATTTTTTGTCGGTTTGTCGTCTCCACCTTGTATAACCTCTTTAGAAATGGTTTTAAATATTGAGATTAGAAGTCGTTTTTTTTTTGAGAATTGGATACCATCAAATGACTTCTCCCGCTCTGGGTGGAGCGGAATGTCAGACTTTTACTGACTAAAACCCGCCAGTGTTCCTTCAGTTGCCTGTTGCCAAGGTCCCGGTATCCCTTTCGGATATTCCCGCAACCCTGGCAGGGAGATTAGAAGGCTAAGGACCAATTTCACCAATGAAACTGAACGCGATCAACACATCTTAATCGCGTTCAACAGCTGTCAGTATCAATATTCCATAACAATAATGACATTGACAGCTCTTGAACGCGGTTTAGAAGTGCTGATCGAAGTCGCGTATTTCAAAACGTTCAAATCTGGTCGCATTCTCATCACAGCGCCAGTAACATGTAGCGCCAGTAACATGTAGGTATAAACTAGAGGTATTTTTGACAGATTGAGACTGAGATTAGAAATCCTCTGAAGTCAGATTTCTTTTGATAATGCTCTCATTGAATTTAAGTTTCCCATAACGACTTTGAAAGTAAACCTTAATTATTATTGTAATTACCTTCACTTATGATTTCTAAAGAACAGACCACCACAAACTGTGAACAAAAAAATAGTAATTTGTAATATCATAAAGCTCACAATAGACGGAGGACATTTTAAAGTCGTCAAATCGGGCGTGCGGCGGCCATTGTAAATCACTCAACGCAACCAACAATAGATTCGGCTGATCATAAATAATAAATAATCGCTGAGCTTTCTACGGTACGCTGCCATCTATCATTAAGCCGTGCATTAGCATTCGTGAGACGATTCTTCACTTTCACTGATGATTCGGTGCCAATTATGCAATTTGGGGATACTTTGACGTACTTGCGACAGGATCTATTTAATATACGTATATTAAATTGATAAATCGTTTATTTGGTGCACACAAAAGACAAAGCACAACAAAGCACGATTAAATAATAACAGATTACAAGAATATTAATAAAATAATTACAAATGAAAGGAAAGATAAGACATACTTTGAAGACACTTAGCTATAATACGGCACACTTTAAATGAAGTCACGAACTTACAAAGTGCGGTGTGCCTCAAGGTTGCACCAAATTCGAGTCCACCTCAGCATGTGTCAGGCATATATGACGCTGATATTCTGCTGGATTCCTGCAGTGACGTTGAGCAGACGAGATAAATACGCGAATTATTGGTGTTGGGAAGAAGTGGTACGTGCGGAGTGAAATTATGTTAGTCTATCCGCAATTTTAATTATGTATTCTACAGTAATGTTTCTATCGTACTATCTATAGGTATATATTATACTAGCTTCCGCCTGCGGCTTTGCCCGCGCGGTATGTCGATAAAAAATAGCGTATGTCCTTCCCCAGGGTGCCATCTATATCCTTGGCAAATTTTGTCGAAATTCGTTCGGTGGTTTAGGCGTGAAACGGTAATGTACAGACAGACAGACATACAGAGCAACTTTCGAATTTATAACATTAGTATGGATAGTTATTTATTTATCTATCGTATATGATGAATAACTGATGATTGATCAACCGGCTGTCAGTGCTTTTTTTTCGCGCTCAAAACTATTCCGCTGTTTGTCACAACACTTATTTCTGGTCATGGTTATGCAAGTGTTTATTTTTAGACCAGTTTTGTGAGTAGGCGTTGTTGCGTTAAATTCTTCCTTTAAAGCCGCGTTCATGTGTGCGATTTTCCGATCGACCAGTGAATGTTTCATTTTTTGCAAGTCAATGATTTATTTTGAATTACAATTATATGTCAATAAATTTTTTGTTCTCTTTGTCATATTCAGTGTGGCCTGCAATTTCTTTGACGTAAGTTATGTTTTCACCCTGATTGTTAGGAAACATTGTATTGTTTGCACCAATTTCGAGTCTTAATAATTCACACTCCGTATTTTACTTTGCCCTTACAAGCTTAGGCTTAAGTTATTCGTACATAGCCGATTTGATATTATTTATTATATTGATAACGGCTCCCACAGTTGGCGGCATTACATGCAATATAACGGAGTAAAATTCCTTCGCAGCACTGTTCCTGCCATGTCCCCGTCTTACTTACCATTTGAACAGCTATTTTATATCGATGTCAACTTCAGTCGTAGTTTATGAAGGGTTCATACGAAACTAACCTGAGCTGTCCCATCACTTGGAAAAGTTACTTGACCGGAGTAACATGAAATGTGCATGCTGTTGAAAATTATATCAACAGTATTTTTTTTTTACATTTGAATAATTATGTTCGCATTTAAATCAGTTTTGTAACTTAACACGTGTAGCTGAAACGTACTAGACCATGTTGATTAGCATCGTCCACGCACACGACATCGCGTGTCAGTATTTTTTCTTCGGAAAAAACCGTGTTTACCAGCGCATGTAAATAGATCTTTACGTGGAACGCACATTGTATCGCTAAATCGCGGCGTGTGAACAAGACGGAATCGATTCGATCGCAAATTCGTGATTCATACGACCCAGACTTCGATACGAAGATGAAAGTTGAACAGGCGCCTCAGATTGACTTTTTGGTTTAATGACTGTCGGTGTGTGGTCTTATTCGTGCTAATTACTTCTCATGTCGTGGTCAGTGTCACTGCGATCACCCCGTTGATTCGCTGAGGGCTGGCCACACATCGCGAGATCACTATCGAGTATCGACAGATTGGGAAACGAGCCCAATTAAGGGAAATTGTCGAAAACTCGCTTAATGATTTATATTGCGCGACGATACATGGTACATTGCTGTGGCAATTAGCGAGGTGGCGCATGGCGTGGTGTGGCGAATCTCGCACGTTGAGCTGTTTTTGTTTTTTTTTTTTTAAGTAGCTGTTGCGTGCTAGTAATTGATTGAGCGTTTTTAGCTGCTGTTTTGTGGCCCGGTGTGATCGTTATCAAAACACATTTTTTTCCACAATACATTGACTTGGACTTCGAAATAATGAAGGCATAACATAACCATCACGCCTCACGCCATCACGCCATAGTATACCCACATTTCGCCTGACATCTTTAAGTCCCAACCTATAGCCATCAACTAGGCACAAATCAAGACTCCGGACTGCTACTGAGAAATTCCAGATGGAAAAACCAAACAAAATTTTGCTCGACCCGGGAATCGAACCCAGGACCTCATGGTCAGCAGAAGTGCTTGCGACCAATAGGGCAATGAGGCAGCCAGTCAATGTAGGCATAATACCTATTAATCTGTGTTAGAAACTCATCATCTGCCTAGCTTTTTCCCAACCATGTTGGGGTCGGCTTCCAGTCTAACTGGATGCTGCTGAATACCAGTATTTTACATGGAGCGACTGCCTATCTGACCTCCACAACCCAGTAACTGGGTAATACGATACCCCTTGGCAAGACTGGTTGTCAGACTTTCGGGCTTCTGACGACCCGTAACGACTGACAAAGATCCACGAATGACAGCCGGGACCAACGGCTTAACGTGTTTGCGTGTTAATCTGTGTTAGAAACTGCCCACAAATAATAATCAGGATACAGTTATCCAGAGGACACCATCAACCCCATTTACAGTCCCTTTCATTCTGTGTAGCGTTGACAGGAAATCTGGAACGCATAATTTACTTTCCACACAATTTATCAATATCATCCCACATAGAATGGCTCACTAAATCCAATAAAATAGGTTAAACCTGTCGTTCAAAGCTTCATAACCATACCGTATTGTTATACAAAGAATATCTTAAGAGTTAAGAGCACAAGATGTTATCTGTATTTTAGAAGTCTGGGAATCTGCGTACGAATCGTGAGTAGTATAGGTAGGTGCTACATGTCTTAACCAAGTGACCTTTCTGTTCCATAATTAATTAAAAACAATAAGAATCGCGTCGAGATCCCACTACCGATAGTAGTGCACGGCTGGCATATCACGCGAGACCGCGTGCGCGCGGGCACTTCGCGCTGTCTGCGAGGTTAAGGTGTGCTGTCGCGGTTTTGATTTGGATGGGTACCAGTCTCTGCATAACGAGACTTAATAAGGTTACTTACTAACAAGGAAATCACAATTGTTTTTCTAGCTCTGTTCTATTCTCCTCGTATACGAGTAGCTTTAAGATGTTGGGTTCAGCAGGTTCAGCTGTTTTTCGGGTTCTGTACGCGAAGGGTGCCAAACGGAACCATATATTACTAAGCCTCCACTGTACAAACTCAAACTCAAAGCATTTATTTCAATTAAACCGTTTACAGGCACTTTTGAATTGTCAAAGAGTCGGTCATTTAGTCAGAAAGTTAAGCTGTCTGTCTGTCAGCGGGCTATATGCATGAACCGTAATTGGTAGACAGTTGCAATTTTCACAAATTGTGTATTTCTATTGACGCTATAGCAAAAAGAAAAAAAAAGAAAAAAATACAATAGACGTAGATATATTTAGTAACCTATTCCGCTTGACTATATTTATAAAAAACCCTCTAAGAAATCGCGCTGGACGCAAAGTAAGTAGTAGCACTTTGCGTCCAGCGCTCGGTGTGGTAACACGTCGCGTTCTGGTTTGCAATTGGTCAATCGTCATCCTGAGGATGCCTCGTTGAGAGGTGAAACACGTGTCGATTTCTTACAGGGTTTTTTAGGACTCTTGAAGAATAGTCAAGCGGAATACGTTACTAAATATATCTACGTCTATTGTATTTTATAATGGATTTCCGCAAAGTCACGCCTGAATCAATTAACTATCTAAAAATAAATACTTTTTTTTTTTCATTTACAATACAAGAAACGTGTTTTTTTCAGCGTTTTTTGCTTCACATTATACGGTGGTACGGAACCCTCGTGTGCCAGTCCGGCTCGCAATTGGCCGGTTTTTTTTCTTAAACTCGTAAGTTTTATCGAAGATCCAATGCTTAAGCATCGCCTGGTACCTATGTATTTGGATTAGAAGACCTGATAAAATAGAAGACACTTTGAGTAAATTCCTAAATTACTTCAGAACTGATTGACCTCATCTCACTGGACTAAAAGCTGTCGAATGAATAAGAATCAGTGTGAGATCTCACCGATACAGCCCCACCACGGCTGGCATATCACGCGACCGTGCGCACGCGCTGATCCGATCGCGCAACTAAATTTAAAAGCCAATTGTCCCGATCCGCCAATTAAACGATTCGCGTGCAAATCTGTGTGTGTATTAGTCATTGTTTACTTGACGAGGATTTAAGCATTGGTTTGTTGAGCTATTCGTAGAAGTTGGTTTTAAAAAGTAGAACGGTTTCTGATGGTAATTTCCATAGATATCCGTAATTTCAAATCACTCAAAAACCATTGTACCCAGAGTACTATTTCAGAATTTTTTTTTCGCTCTTTTTTAATTTAAATTCATTCTGTTTCTTAATAATGGAATTGTACTGCTATAGGGTCGACTGCGTGTTTATCTTGAATGAAAACTTTTAAATTTATATCCCTTTCATGATTGTAAACATCATTACTTACAGTACCTTTCAGCTGAATGATCACCTCAGTTGACTTTCAATTAAAGATCGGGCTTTCAATTATGAGTTCCTGGTGCTTACTCTCGTGTATTTAAATATTTACAGACTTTAATCGTTATAAAACATGGCGGACGTGTCGGCTCCTCTTCGAAGACATGGTTTTAAACAAATTTCCGACAAATTGCCGCTGTTGGCCGATAAAAAACAGTGCCAATCGTAAGTCCTTATTAATTGTCGTTTAAGCCGTCATACATTTCTCAGAACTCGCCAATAATTGTGTATAAATTCTTTGCCCGTTAACGAAACACAAAATGAGCTGAGTAGTTAAGTTATTATATTGTTATTGTTTAAGGTCCGAACACTTAAAATGGTATGTTTTAATAAAAAATATACTTAATTCAATTTAACGGCGACATAGTATCGGTGCTTACAATTTGTTGTTTCAGTGCCACCCGATTTGGTAGCATTGCGAAAATTTAATTCCACTGTTATTCCAGATATTTACGTTGTTTTTGCCTGCTTAAAATAACGTAAGCCCTTATTATTAAATCTTTTATTCAAAAAACAACGTTGTATAATGCAAGATAAAGTTTATTTTCATTTGGTGCTGCTTTGGCTCTAGGATTCCGATCGCATTCTTTTACCCGTGACATTTAGATGCAAGCGCAGACTGAAATAATTTCTGAGAAGCTAATGCGAAAGCTGGCCTCCAAATTCTGTCAACGGGGATTATGCATCAGTTTGGCATTAACATTAATTAGTTAAGACATTCTCTTGAAAGGACTATGGTACAAAAATACGAACGAAAAAAAAAAATATGAAAGAAAAGTTGCAACAGCTCTTGAACAATTTCTTATGATTTTTAGCCTTTCCTCAAGAATCAAAATATTTTTTGTCATACATACCTAACATAAAATACAATAGACGTAGATATATTTAGTAACCTATTCCGCTTGACTATTCTTCAAGAGTCCTAAAAAACCCTGTAAGAAATCGACACGTGTTTCACCTCTCAACGAGAGGAGGATTCGTTCTGTTGAACGAATTAAATACCAGTATGCCAAGGTCACCTTTGTTGCGATTGTTCGCCCCTTATCGCGCTTATCGCACTGATAACGATTCTAGCCAATCAGCGCCGAGCAGCAATCCTATATAAGTGGGGGTGACGGGCGATTTGATTCACTTTGCGTCCAGCGTTCGGTGTGGTAACATGTCGCGTTCTGATTTCCAATTGGTCAATCGTCATCCTGAGGATGCCTCGTTGAGAGGTGAAACACGTGTCGATTTCTTACAGGGTTTTTTAGGACTCTTGAAGAATAGTCAAGCGGAATAGGTTACTATCTATATCTACGTCTATTGTATTTTATAATGGATTTCCGCAGTCACGCCTGAATCAATTAACTATACCTAATATAAACATACATAAACTCACGATTTCTCCCATGAGGGCAGGCAGTTACCACAGAACGCTACCTGCTACGATTGTTACATACTCCTTTTGCATCGTAATTTTTTGTTGTATTCTTATAAACATTCATTATTAGAAGATTTTGCGAAACATACGTCCCATATATATAGTCCGCGCGCGACTGTTAGTCACCGCCTGAGAGAGAGGGCGAGGGGTCTGAGAGAGGCGGTGAGATGGGGAGGGCGCCATTCACAAAATTGGCAGACTGAGTAAAGTTAGCTTGGCCCTTTTCTACCTCCCCCGTCTCACCGCTCACATACCTAAGGCGACGACTAACAGTCGCGCGCTAACTGTAGTAAAAATCCTACAACAGCATTCACGGGTATTCTCCACATTTTCCTTACCAAATACCGATATACATTTTATACAAGCGCATGTAGGAATGATTTGTTTTCTACAAAAAGCTGAAACAATGGAATCGATGTCCCGGTCACTTGTCTGGTTTCCATACTTGTGAGCTTAAAACTGTCTACCCCGTAGGCGTGACATGCGCATTTGGCTGAAACAATGGTCTATTTACTTTCTATGTGTTCATGTACACCTTTATTTCCAATGACATAGAGTTCATAATCCCCTGGCTTAGCAAATTTAGTAAAATTGTCACAGCCAGTCTTTAAAGTCACAGTGTTAAGGATCGTTATTCTTTGATGTGATAGTAAAAGTAAGTTTGTTTGGAACATTTATCGTCAATTGCGTGTCGTCTCCGTTTTCTGCATGGAGATGCATAATGGTCCAGATTAGTTTTTGTTGCTAAAGCGATATCAAGAGCATACTTGTTAAGAGTAGCTCTAGGTATGTATATGCACATAAATGTTTATGTATTTTTTGTGGTCAACTTTCTGTTTAGTCTACAAAGGGGAAACAAAAAAAAAAACCATAATAATTGGATTTAGTTCTGCAAAAAGGTGCCAACCCACCCTAAATATTTTTTTGCCTTCATCTGTTCCATTGCTTAATTAAACTCGCCCTCTATCATTAATTCAGTTAATTTCGTCAAACTATTCTAATGTTCCAAATGTATATAAATATTATTTCCAGCTAAATGAGTCCAATTTCCTACTTATAAAACATGGATTTAAAATTGATCAGAAATCTTTACAATTAATGACTTCAGAAAATGGAAGGAATATGTGGGGGTTGGTTTGTTTTGGCAAAACTCAATCAATCTGCCTTTTTCCAACTATGTTGGGGTCGGCTTCCAGTCTAACCGGATGCAGCTAATACCAGTATTTTACATGGAGCGACTGCCTATCTGACGACCCGTAACGACTGTCAAAGATCCACGAATGACAGCCGGGACCAACGGCTTAACGTGCTTTCCGAGTTACAGAGTAGTCTCGGTATGTAAAATTGGTCACCCATCCACGGACCAACCATGGCAAGCGTAGCTTAACCTCATGGATTGACCTGTGCTGCTGTTATTACTTAGCCACGAGCTCAATTAATTAAAATAAAAAATCATCAATCATAATTCAAATAAAAGTCAACACTACAAAATGTCTATTCTTTAATTAGAAACGAATTAATATTTTTCTTCTGCTACAAATTAAATTTAAACCAATTCGCATAGTATTAAATTAGAAACCACTTATTTGCGTAATTCGTGATGTAACAGAATTGATCACCACTCGGGAAATATTAATCACGAGATTGACACGATAAAATAATTAATTTCAAAAGTCAGCGACGAACTGATAATTATTAACGATTGACAAAATGTCGGTTTGAATTTAGTTGTCTATGGTTATACAATAATTATTGAGTAAGAGATAAGATCCGTTTTGTTTGAAATGGTTGCAGAATTTTATTTTTGGGAAATGTCATGTCATCATCAGCCTATTGAAGTCCATTGCTGGACATAGGCCTCTCCAATTGCACGTCATTTAGCTCGATTCTCAGCAACTCTCATCCAGCTGCTACCAGGGCTGAGGGCGTCCTGCCTTACGTTTGCGGATTCGCGGTCTCCACTCTAAAACATGTCTGCTCATCGGTTCTACGGCTAATATGGCCGGCCCATTGCCACTTCAGCTTGCTTATTCTATGAGCTATGTCAAAATATGTGATAGAATAATAGCATAAGCATAGAATAGATAGAATAATATAAATGCAATATTAAATGATCAATCCATAACAATATTACTTTTGATTTTAAGCAATTAACAATGAATATTATTTTATTTCACTCGTCTTAACCATTTTCTTTACAATTTCCTCTCCATAGCATAATTAATATCGACAATTTGACATTCTCCTATGGCTTACCCGATTCACCATGACTGTTATTGATTTCACTATCGAATTCATCACTATTAAATCAATAAAAATCATTTGATTGACATCAGTCAATATTGTAATACTGTTAAAAGACAATGTCGCTTTAATGAAGATAATGATTTTGAAACTGAGAGTGAGCAGTGATGAACGAAATGTGCCGTCGATAAGAAAAAAAAATGAACAGTAGGACCACTGTAAACAGATAAGCAAATCAGCAATATTGAAACGCATAAACACGTGCAACTTTCTAAGTACTGTAGTTGTTTAGAATTGTCATTTAAAACCAATTTCAGGAAGTCTCGGAGAAAAACGCTGGGTCTCCCGAGCGTCAATGATTAAAGCACATTACGCTCTGACCGAAACACTTATGGCTAGTTGGGATGTTAAAATGTATGCTTAGATACCACAGTTTGCCTTATTATAGTGACGACAATGCACCGAAACCTATAGTGCTTGGCCAGTTTTATCAATATAACCTTCCGTCTCGGACGCACCATATCTGTGGTGGCATCTACATCGCCAAATGCGAACTACGCATCAAAGACCTGAGGGGCAATTCCCGTATTTTTAAGAACGTTCGCAATTAGCATCAAACTCGCAATCTGTCAAAAATACAATCAATTTACAAAATAATTTGACAAGTTTGACAGATTGCGACGGAATGTGAACGTTTTTTAAGTACGAGAATTGGCCTAGTGACGTCACAAAAATCCTGCATCGCGCTAACAGAGTTTACCGGGCGGCGGATGGGTTTGATCAGGTTAAGATAACGCTTTTTAAAGCTTATTGTCAGAGTTTTTACACCTGTAATCTGTGGGTTAAATACTCGAAAAGGTCGCTGGATGTTCTGCGCGTCCAATACAACAATGTGTTTAGGATGCTGTTGCGACTGCCTCGTTATTGCAGTGCCGCAGAAATGTTCGCAGTAAACCATGCTGATGGATTTCATGCAATCATCCGCAAAAAGACGGCCTCACCCCTGAGCAGAATAAGAGGCAGTCACAATAGCATCCTGAAGGCGGTGGCGGCAGATAATTCCTCCGACATAATAAAGCAATTTGTGAAAAGACTTATACCCTAGTTTCCACTTTTCGGTGTCCAGTAATGGTTGGTCTTCTCACAATTTCGTCTTTTCGTCTTTAGTTTAGGTTACTAACAATAGTGTTGTAAGTTCCTGTTACTAACAATTTATGGATCTCATAGTTGTCCGAATTAAAATGATTTTATTTATTTACACGACACCCGTCTAGTCGAAGGATCCTCCCTTTTCTGTAGAGGATAAGTGAACTTTACACCCTTTTCCTCATACCTCTATACTGGTGACTCCGACGTGTTCTCCTCTATATATCCAACTGTCAGTCAATTTTCGCGTGTTATTAATTACCGTTTACCTACTACCTTACCTTCTGTCCCATCTTAGTCTGCGGTCATAATATCAAACTCTAAAAGTAAGATGCTGTTCATTGGTTTAGTCCGTCCATATAATTCGGCCATTAAAAGTCATTACGTATCTGATCGAAAATGCCACAAGTGTGACGTAACAAATTTTCTCTCTGGCAACCCATACTGCGATCGGTTTTATTTTGTTGCCGTACTTTGTGTTGTGCAATCTAATTGTTGGTTTTATATTAATTTATTGACATTTTTGTTGCAGGTATGTGTCGGAGCTTTCGTAGCAGATGTTGGTAAAATTAATTGATTATTTAAATGAGTTAAAGCAAGTGGAAAATAATATACATAGATCAAAGAAGTTTTCACCTCGTGTAAATTCGGGTTGTCTATACTAATATTATGAAGAGGTTTTGTAAGTTTGTTTACAGGGGGTAATATTTGGAACTACTGATCCCACTTTGAATATTTTTTCACTAATGAGAAGCTGGATAGGTTTCGTCAAAACTGGAAGGTGGACGCGCGGGCTCGCGAAAGATGGAAGGATTGGAGGAAGGCCTTTACCCAGGAGTGGGACAGCGTAGGAAAGAAAAAAAAAATGAGGAGCTACATTATTGTCAAGTGCAATTTTCTTTCAATGCTGTTAGTGGAAGTGCTCAGGTGCGGTTCGAACAAGTGCTGTTGAAATCAGTGGAACACCTCGTATAGGGGCGCTGATATCTAAAATTCGTTCATTTGTTTCTTGTCATATCTCAGATTTTTTAAAGATGTGGGCTCTTCAAGACATTATATTTAAGTACCTCAAACTCAATGTCTTATGGACATCCTGTGTCACATAAAAACTTCCTTAGCATAAATTGCTACAGCGATATTAAAAGTGTAACAAATCTTACAAACAATATTTTCGTAGATAGGTACATAATTCGTAAAAAGATCCGTTTAATACTGATTCAAATTGACGTCCTGAATGAATAAAACGTTATATGAATATTAATAAAGGCAAAAACATACATTCAAGGACATAAATACAGAAGTACATAATATTATAATGTCTAAAGTTCTCAAAGCACTTGTCATGAATTATAAGTGTTTGCAATATTTTTTATAGGAAAACATATGCTAAGTATGCTTCACGAATTTTAAATAGGTTAGTTACCCACTAGTTTTTGAACTGCCCTGACATTGCTCAGGGGACTTTTGTCTAAACGGAACATTTCTTGAAACTAAAAGCCCAAACGCACTGGCTAAGCATATCTACTTTTTTTGTTGAAATCTGGATTAATTTTAAAACAATACCTATGTAAATTGGTATGTATTAGAGTATAATATTGTATTTGATAGTACTCAACAGGGGATCCGAGCTTCCTATTCCCATTTCCTGAGGGTATCAAGCCCGAGCAAGAAAAAACACCGGAAGAAAACCTGTATAGAAAAACGTTTTTCAAAAATCACAATATTGTAGCAAAAATCAATATGAATTGTTTGCTATACTTGGGTACTCATGACACCACGGGTCGATCCATCAGGTTAAGCTACGCTTGCCGGGGTTGGTCCGTGGATGGGTGAGCATCTTTACATACCGAGACTCCTCCGTGCTTCGGAAAGCTCGTTAAGCCGTTGGTCCCGGCTGTCATTTGTAGATCTTTGACAGTCGTTACGGGTCGTCAGAAGCCCGAAAGTCTTACAAACAGTCTTACCAAGGGGTATCGTATTATCCAGTTACTGGGTTGTGGAGGTCTCATAGGCAGTCTCTTCATATAAAATACTGGTATTCAGTTGCATCCGGTTAGACTGGAAGCCGACCCCAATATAGTTGGGAAAAGGCTAGTCAGATTGATTTTGACTCATGAAAAACTGAAACCTCTCCAATCTCTACCTACCCACCCCGTCGGAAGCTATAAACTTGATACTATAGTTTTTTTCTTAGTTTTAAGGTAGGTACTTTATAATTCGCACTTCTAAGAAACTTCAAGCATTTCTTAATTATATTTGCATTAAAAACATTTCAACTAATGCAGCAAAAAACTTATCAAGTGTAATATCTACGATCTATTGAGTATGAAGCGGTACGTTTATTGACAGCTACGCAAATGGAAAAAATTGCTCAATGAAGTATAAAACTTGAATAGGTAATCAGCTTGTTCTGTTGCTATTAGAATTAGGAAGTAATTGAGTACCATTGAACAAAATTGACGGGTGTACTCTACATTTATTTGAGAACTAGCTGCGCCCCGCGGTTTCACCCGCGTAAGTGCCGATCCCGTGGGAATATCGGAAAAAAAAGTATCATATGTGTTAATCCAGGTTATAAACTATCTGTTTGCCAAATTTCATCCAAATCCATTCAGTAGTTTTTACGTGAAAGAGTAACAAATATCCATCTATCCATACTTACAAACTTTCGCATTTATATTAGTTAGATAATTATATCCGATACACACGGTTACTTCTCCATTTGTATATGATTCTGATATTTCAAAATAATAGAAGAATATAGGCCTGTACAGATTGAACGAAAAAGGGCCTTTTACATACATAAACTCACGCCTTCTACCCATGCAGGGGGGTGGGCAGAAACTACAGAACGCCATCTACTACGATCCTTACATACTTCTTTTGGTTCGTTTACGTTCATACATCAAACTCACACTCAAAGCATTTATTTCAATTAAACCATTTACAGACACTTTTGAACTGTCAAGGAGTCAGTCAGTCAGAAATATGAAGCTAGTTGCCCATTCCAAAGCGTAGTAGGTACCTATGGAGAAAAACGGGCAAGAAACTCCATGGACACTCTTTTAAATCAAAATAAAATCTCATCATCTGGTGGTTATTTTAATTTACTCAAGTTACGTCTTAAACTTCATAGAAATAATACAAAATCAGAAATCAGGATAATGCTAATCTGAGGGGCATTTCAAGTAATTTTTAAGAACGTGCATCTCATTCGCAATTTGTAAAAAATACTATCAATTTACCAACATTTTGAAAAGTTTGACAAATTGCGACTTGAATGTGAACGTTTTTAGGGTTCCGTAGTAAACAAGGAACCCTTATAGTTTCGCCATGTCCGTCTGTCCGCGGCGTAGCGCAGAGACCGTTGGTACTAGAAAGCTGTAATCTGGTATGGATATGCGACGCCCACAAAGTGGTAAAACAAATCGTAAAAAATATATTTTTTTAGGGTACCTCCCCTACACCTAAAGTGGGGATGGTTTTTTTTTTCTCGTCGATCCCATGGCGTGGGGTATCGTTGGTCAAAAGATCGTTTAAAAATAATGTGAGTTTGTGAAAACCATTTTTAGATTCAGAGATCCGTTTGCGGAATATTAAGCTTTAAAGTGCTAATTTTTGTTAGAGCCAAGTGTCCCCTGCCAGCTAAATGGTTGGGTTTGGATATGTGAAAAAATTCACGGCAGTAGTATATATAACGAAATTAAAAGGAAAACTATCACCGCTACGTAGACTCCACAAGTTACCGAGTAATAATCGACCAACTTAAATTTGCAGCTGTAAAAACATATACATTCTGTATCGGAGAACAAGTTTTTCAACTACAATGTTAAGTGTGTTTTATAAATTCATCCCAACTACGGAACCCTTCATTGTGCATGGTACGACATGCACTTGGCCGGTTTTGAGGTAAGAGAATTGGCCCTCTGATTATCAGCCCCATTGATATCTCTTGCGTCATCGTGTTACTGCAGTACAGTGAACGCAACCTGCCAACTGCATAATCAATACATTCTCAGCTAAATGCGGGTTGACGTCAGTACGTGAGTTTGTCTATGAATGAACTTCTAGGCAGTACAATCAATACTAACGGCGGCGAAGCCCGAATAAAATATAATTCTATAGTCACTTTCGTGCAAGGTGTACCCTCAAACTTTTATGTCACTAGCTACCGCCCGCGGCTTCGCCCGCGTGGTATTTCGATAAAAAGTAGTTTATGTCCTTACCCAGGATGCCATCTATTCTTGCCAAATTTTGTCGAAATAATTTCAGTGGTTTAGGCGTAAAAAGGTAACATACAAACATTACTTTCGAATATATAATATTAGTATGGATTCACTATCCACTGAACATAAACTTCTTATGCACGTTTTCTCTATCATTAGGAGATATGTAATGTCTAAATATTACTGTATTTTTAACTTTCGGCGCTGAGCCAAGTGTTGGAAATCCGACAGTGCGCTCTTGGTGTTGCCTTTTGTGAGTAAACTAGACGGGCATCAAATCTATTATGCGAAAGAGTATAAAACCACCGCACAACACAACAAAGATACAGTTTTAAAATGCAATAACGAACAAAGAATCAATCGTACCATTAATCAACTCTCAAACATTTCAAAATATAAATCCTCATTGATACTTCCTCAATACGCAAAAAATAAAATATCAACATCGTAGTTAGGGTCGTGAGTTTGTTCGGTCGTGAGCCACGGCACAGACCTAACACCGACCGGCCGATAGTTAGGCACCGTTTAATTGCAGATCACGCTCCTTTGAGCACTTTATACCATCCAGACACTTCCAATGCTGTATTTAATTTGCTTAAATGGTTGTCTTCATGCTAAGTAATTATGTTTGATTTGTGTGCCATTGGTATTTTATGGTTAACGTACAATAAAGGAATCATTTCTTCCGAATGCCAAAACGAACGGTCGCACGCAAAATTTTAGAAGCTCCTCTCCAATAGCTTCCCGAAACACCCCCATGTATGTTCAGCGATTATTTTATAGTTGAGGAATTAGACTGTTTTTAATATTATTAGGTGCTGAGATAGTTGAAATTCTCACTTGACTTCAGACTTTTTTATTTTTCTCTTTCTGTGTCTCTGTGTTTAGCTGACAATTAAGCACACGTATGTACGGCAGGCCTAAATTCTCTCTTCAGTCATGTTAATCTGTTTTCGCATCTTCTTCTTCACACTTAATAACCACCTGTCTTGAATTGGCTAGAGATAGGTATAAACATCTAAATTAATATTGTATAACAAGATATTTTTGCTGTGTCAGTTTGCATTTGCACTTCTTCCTATAACCCTTCGTAGAATTCAGCATCATCATTATCCATTACATCACCGAACCGATCCAATCTTAAATCATAATAGAATCCCGTCCACGAATCATCTATAAGGTCATTGATGTAACTAGAAACGGCTTCCGCGGTTCCCACCACACATAACGAGCTATGTAAATATCAATTAACGGGTGGCAATGTTCCGGCGTTGCTACCTGAACCGATAGCTGGCTCACGAGACTTCTAATTGATTATATCAATGCACGTGATATGCAGTATCCGTTTGTGGATGCTGGTTTGTGTCAGGATGGTGCTAGGATGAGAAGAGGTTAACCTGTTTTTGGGGATGCGTACTTAAAGGACATTATTGCTATCACAGGTCGATCTTGGATGAGACTGGCACAGAAGTCTGGAGTTTGGCACAATCAAAGACAGGTCAAAGCCTATGACCGGCAGAGTCAGGCTTTAGATGATAATAAGGGACTAATGGGTGTCTGGAGAAATAATAAGAATGGCACTGCATTTAATTGAGACATTGCTGCGGTTACCAACACACTTGGCAACTGTCAAATAGATAATAATGTTGATTTCTGAACATACCAACAATATCTATACCCATCTCTCAATAGCGATCCACTGTAGATTTCCGTAAGTGAGCCTTTGAAGGATCGTTAGTTTGATTTCTGGTAATGTAACCAAACCCGGCTACAAAGTTTTATATGTGTCAGTCGTGAAGCCGGACAGTCAACGTATGCGTATGACCGGTACTAATGGTGCACACGTGTTCGTTTTTGTATGCAGCTATGTTAGGAAGGCATTTTCCCACGATACTTTCCTTTATTATGGCGATTCAGAATTTGTACTTGTCTGTTTATTTTTAGAAAATATTTTGGTTGGGCATCCTTTATTCGTATAACCTCATCCAACTGATGTATTATCTTGATAGTCGTCATCTTCAGTTACAGATAATGGTACTCCAATGATACTTATTTATAGGCTTCTGTAATAACGAAGATTTTTGCTAGACGGATTCATAAATCCTTCATCCATTATACCCTTCTTTTCTCAAAGTCGCTGTTGCTTAACAAAGATTTAACTTTAAAACTGTAAAACAATGTCTGCTCTAATCTTTTTCGAAACGCCATCACACAAAATGCATATATACTACCTATCAGACTTGCAAGCCCTAAAACATGAAAGTGAACAAATAGAATGGCGTCGTCGTGGGCTCCTGACGATATTGCTTTCTCACTTGAAGCACTATTAACGTCATTGTAAACCACCTCTGCTATGTTTATTGTTGGATATAACTTAAACTTACACTGCGAACGCTTTCTCATTGTAAAAACCCCACACGAAAGCTATTTAGTATCACTTGTAATCGACAAAGATCACTCGTATAGGCGTAGTTTATTGCAAGTTACTGAGGAAGTGACCAAAATGCTTATATCCATTTTTTTTGCTAATTAAATAAATAGATTTAACTGCCTAGTGTGCAAAAACCCTGCTCTCTAGCCTGACGACAAAATAAGGAACACAGTACCAAACCTTCGTACTTCTCCGTCTTAGCGTATCAGAGGGCCTAGACAAGTGACAATCGCTTCGTAATTGTTTCGTTCTGCAACGACTTTCAACGGATTGACATAAGCTTTTCGATAGCTTATGTCAGTCCTATACATTTTTGCCTTTTCCATCATCGTTATCGCTGATAGAATGTCACTTTGTCTACGACCTCTGCAGGTATGGTCTTTTACGCGTCACTATCAACCTCCTGCTCTTATTCCAATTTATGAGGGCTCGACGCATCATGTATTCTTCCATTCATCTTTCTATTAGTCGTCATCTCAGTATTCACCCCCTTCAGCCTTATCATCTTTCACCCAATACGATACTGCCTTTTACTATGCAAATGATAAAATTCACGATTTTTTTTGCGCTGCACCAATTGAATACGTATTAAATTACAGTAACAGTTTGCAAGCTTGGGCGGAGTGAAACTTGTTTATGCCTTTGTTAGTCTCGGGGTTCGATTCCCGTGTCGTGTCGTTGTCGGACGATGGTCGGCGATAAATCGCGGTCGACACCTCCGATACTACAATGGGGAAAGAGAAAGTTAAGGAAATATCACAAGATCGAGACGGGACAAAAATCCGCGTAAATCTTGCAACCTTACCGACCACCTCATTACCGCCGCTGTATTGTTTTCTAAATGAAAACGTATTGTCATTGTAATCTACCCTGACAGATATAAACTGCGAGTTGAATAATCAAGGAAAACATAAATAGCCTTAATGGGTAGGCAGGTCTGCAAGTAACACGTAAATACTGTCTTTAAGAAATTATTACAATGTCTTTCACACTCTTTACTTTCGAAGGGAGTGAATGGATAATTGTGACTGCAAATAAATTGAAGTATATTTTTCTTTTAAGTTATTTTCGCAATTCCCCTTAAAGAGAAGACGAGAGATTTGTACTCGCGGCACTGCTTGTAATTTAACAAGATCACACAGAAAGTCAGGAAACTGTAACGAGACGGAATGCTCCACGTCGCTTGGATTCCCTCCATTGGTCATGTCGTGACAACCGGCCATATGAAGGAGCTCTCAAACCAGAACCACATCAATTAGCGACGTACCATCATTATTTTATCGTATTACACTTGATTAATAACGACAATCTACTGACCGGGTCTTCTAGATTCCTATATAATTGTATCAGCTTTCTTCCATCTCTGTATGGATTGCTATCGCTAATTTCAATCATTCCTGCCAATTGAACATTCTTATCTTGTATATGGTATTAATTATTGCAACCGTGCAAGTGAAAGAGGAAACATATTGATGAAATATGTCATTGGTCATGTTTTACTGGTAAAATGATCTGATTAGCTTTTGCAAAAAGCGCGTGCTCTACTTTTTAAGAACGAAGTAAGTTCGGGTTTATGAATGAGGCTCGGTTTTTTACCAAAACGTTTTATGGCTGACCTAATAAACGTTCATAGAATGATGGCTTTCATTAAGTAATTAGGCCACGAGATCTTTCAACAAACCCGATATTTGTGCGGAGAGGTATTATCTTCTAAGCACCACAACGACACATAATAACCACTGTGGATGTCGTTATCTCACCACAAATCGTCCCCGGAGCCCTGAGTCGTCAATGCGACGATTATTTAAATAAGCCCCGGTGCATACAGTCGCACAGACACGGTACCGTTGGCTCTACGTGATCCTAGCGCCTAGCGGCACTATCGGTGCCTGTCATTATCTTCACATTAACTCGGCTTCAGGATGTGGCACACTTTCGCATTTCAATAGACAATTCTATTTCGGTGTTTATTGTGTCAACTTGACAACACGCTCGCGAGAAAGCCAAACAATCTCGAAGACTCGCGGCAAACAACTTGTACCTGCAACAAAATGCCAAATATGCAGAATCACTTTATGGATCACTCCGAATTCCACAAAAAATGTCTCCAAGATAATCTATGCCTCGCATACTCACGAGAATCCTCAACTTACTATTTACTCGTGTACGTTAAATTCTGGGTTCCGCAAAAGGTCTGAATAATTACGACGTTGGCAGAAAAAGCGGTCGAATGCCATAGCTCGCTCAGTGGTCTGATGCGCGATGCAATGTGAGGTTTTGCCCGGGTTTAGAAAATATTGGTTGTCCGACCAGGGTATAGCGGTGTAGGCCCGAGGGGTTGACATGCGGCGTGGAATCGAGCCGAGCGGCCGGCTGCGTCAGTGTCGCTGTGCCCCGTGCGTACAGCGGTCGTGGTAGAGGGGCGTTACGTGCCGCTCGCGTTCTACACTGTTATTCGCGGTTCGCCATCGAATGCGCACGTGTCGCCGGCACCGAGCGCCGCATCTATTTACACAGTGTGCACCTGTGACCACGCAAATATTTGTCGTGATGTGAAAGACCATTTTTGGTTCAGCCTACTACTGGTGTTTTTAAACTCAATGTCCTAATTTGTGTTCGTTCAGACGTGCTTAGTTTGTGCCAAGTTCTGTACTGTGCGTTTGGTGATATCGACGTTTCTTAAGAGTTTTACAAACTCATTGCATGTTTTGAAGTGTTCGAATACGAATTTCGGCGACAGCCAAGGCGTCAGCACCGAAAGTTGGATGAACGCCAGCATCTCCGGTGCTAAGGTGAGGGAAAATTTCAATTTGGAAATATACCTTTTGGGGTTTTTACGAACATAGGCATAATTAACGTTATCGCGGACAATACCGGCTTATCTGAAACGTTCCGCCTGTCGCGAATGAATAATACCGTCCAATAATGTTTACAATTCAACTACATTATCAGAATTTTTTCGTAACACTTGTTTTCGCTTTTAATAATAGCAGTACATTCTCAACTGGAATTACAGCAGTATTTATATGGATTTCATTACAAAAGTTTTTTACGGAATTTATTGCAGCCGAGTTGTGTTCTCGATTATTAATTCCTGCTTGCTTCAGACTATTGCTCTAAAGTTTGAAATAATTACCAGATGTGCGCTCCGCAATGAATTGTTTTGTTTGTCATCAACATTAGTTATCTGTTCGCACACACAGAAACCGTCACAACAGCTAAATAGTATTATGATTATCACAATAACGAACTATATAACTTCAATTAGAAGCATAAGCAAAAAAATATTTTACAAGTAAGTATTCATATGTTCAAAATTGTAGGTTACATTTTCCAGTAATTACTATTGCAAAATCATACGGTGTTAAAAATTTCCACAGCGAAAATATACTTTTTATCTGTAAAGTTTTGTATTTCATTATCATTGTCGTTATCTTGTTCTTCGCCAAGGACATAATTATGGAGTAGTACCTATATCCTTATCTAGGTACTGACGTTATATTTGCTGGAACATACGAATGACGGTAATTTATGATTGCTGACGTAAAGTTTGGTAACATGCCAAAATATTTTCAAAATATTTACGACTGTCTCATAATCGCAAACTGTCGTCCTGAAATTCTGAAAAATGTTTTGCCGATTCACGACTTGAAATCACCGAGGAACCTAAATACTTTTGGCATAGAAAAGATAAGTGAGGATTCGAATTTTCTGATAAAAACAGTACACTTTGGATCTACTTCTCCAATTCTCTTGGTGTCATCCGGAGTCAAGTAACGAACACAATCATAGAGGTCCAATCGATAACTGCCGTCGATAAGAGCGTCCAGTCAGACAGCGCGTCGGACGTGCCGCAACAACGACGCCTTTGCCAGCCCGGTCACGTCTGACACACTCAAAGGACCTCCTTCACTTTAACAGTAGTGTATACAGTGCTATACACCACGCTAGCCTAAAATATTTCACCCAAGTGCCGCCACTATCGCAAGCAGACACGCATTTCCTCTAGCTCAATGAGCGCAATCCTCAAGTGCCAGAACTGCTTCTGACTCAGGTACTTCAGAAAATTCGACCTCCCCAAAATAGATCGATCCGTGTTCGTCTACCCCTGTTATTTTTTGTTTGCTAATCGTCACTCATTCAATTGCTCAGTTGGCCTTCCGCCAGGACTCGGACGCCAAGGTTCGCTCCACTTTTACGTGCACATCTTGTATTTGCGAAATGGTATCACGACTTCGTTCGCGACCTGGTGCTATGTTTAGTAGGCGCCAGTAACATTTATTACGACTGTGAAAGCATGATTCTGCGACATTTATCTGGTCCAGCAAATATTTTCAAAGCGTGGAACATCAATCTTTGAGGCAAATCGAACCGGTGTTCTTATGTTCTTTTATTTCGAGCTGTCGTACGCAGCAGTGTTTCGTTGTTGCTAGTTACCAGCACTGAATTAGTTTTACGAGTACCTACCAGCCGCGGTTCTGACGTGTTTGCTCACATCAAAAGCGGAGCAACTCATTGTTACGTATTTATTATTAGTTCCCATGAACAGTTTACGTTACATTTGTGTATATAGGTCCTCAGTTTTCGTAACCTTGGATTATGTTTTGTAACCGTCATTACTCACCGGATAATTCATTTTTGTTCGTTACCGATGATCATCAATCTTACGCCTTGGCCTTTGTTCTGCGTAAATCAATATTGACTGAATAGAAAAGGTGTAACAATGCGACGAGGATGGTTTGAACAAGGATCTTAATCGATGTCATTAGGCCAACGACTGCGCGAACAATGTGCACGTCAAACTGAAGTTTAATTAATGATGTCAAGTCGCCAAAAATGAAGCGAGAAGCCCGCGCCGACCGGTCTCTGTGACCTATTCGTGTTCAACTAATCGAACTAATTAGTTACGATTTAGTTTCACTTTCCGATCCTGCGTTCTGTTGGTATTAAGTTAATCCGTGAACAGCCTTGGATCCGATTTTGTTTTGCCAAAAAGATTTTTGTTGACCGGTGAACTGCGCCAAATTAATTGTTGTTTTCAATTTCGTACCCGTAAATCGATTTGCATCCAACAGATCCATTTGTTTCGGCAAAAGATTTAAAATGTCCAAATATTGGTTATGAGGTCGGTTATCGGTAAACTCGACTTGCCGAGGACAGTTATCATGGCCGGCAAAGTCTTTAGATCTGTTCGTCACCGACAAACACTTTTTATCTTTATGGTGTTTAATTATTGTACTGTTTATATGTCTCTGCCATTGAGATATTGTCCAACACTCATAAAATATGTTCGCAAACATCTTCGACTGAAATCACTCAATAAGTCGATAACAAACGCGAGAACGTGCTTCATCTGAGTAGGCCTTATGAATAAATGCATGTTAAATTTTATTGTTGCATTGACACCAATATGTCATACGTACGTAAAGTAAGCAAGTAGGAAAAAAGTGGCAATGCGATGAGGCTAGAAAATCGGAACATGATCCGTCGTATATGGACAAAGGGACAGGTTCTTAACGATTGTCGAAGTCATCGAATAACGGTCAGCAGTTAGTAAAAAAGTTTCAGCGACTCCCGCGTAATTGGCAGGTCTCGTGCGGAATGTGGCCTGACGAAGATGTGTCCCAAAAGGAAACACGTACAACCGTACAAGGTGCATCGGATACCTGTATTAAAATAGAATTTCAATTAACATCAACATCTCAGAATAAGGAAAAATATTTCTTGCTTAGTTGTGAAATTATCCTCCACATGGCCACAGTTTTTATCTTCAATTTTATTGCAATAAGCCAAACGTAATTATCAGTTTCCGTATTAGGAAATCTATTTCAAATGCAAATGTAGGAGTGTCGCAATTTTATTAATACTCGCCAATATATAAATTGTCGCCTGATATTAATAGGATTATTCAATAATCAGGTTTATCCTGCCAGTGTAAAGGCTGGGTCTAAGCTGCACTTAAATGGCGTGTAAACTTATCTAAATCATTGTAATTAGTGTCGGGGACTATGCTGTTTTAAGGCTAACACTTCTAGCAGAGTGGATTAACGGTAAACTAATCATAATATTATCCCTGTAATTTAGAACCAGCTGTAGCGTGTTGATCGAGAAATGTATGTCAAACGTATGCTACTAGATCGACGCTACTAAGATACCTACTACGTAAACCATAAATATAATTTAAAAAATGCATTTCCAGTTAAATTGTTAAATTCTCAAGAATACTGCTGGAGTTTGTATAGTGGATTCATTCATCAATTTGTCAATACCATAAAAGTATTTAAAAAATCCTGTATCATTACGTCTCTATATGGTCACGAGAGCATACGCCTATGTTCGTCGGAATTCTGTTAACACCATAAAAACCTCTTGGTGTTTTAAACTTAATGTTGTCTTATCCGTGGAATGTGTGTCAAACGTATGCTGGTTCTACGAAGACCGCATAATGGTCACGTTTCATCCTCATTTCTAGATATAAAAACTAAAATTTCTCTGAAATGATAATTTAAGATTAATTTGGTGCGTTTATTTAGAAAAATAAATTGGTTACTGCTCAATGGTTCAGACTAAACAAATGCTGTGTGGAGCCCACAGCTTCCTTCACAACATCGATATTAGTCTATTCTGGTTACTAAAGATGATTCTTGGAACACAATAAATGAATGCGTAGGTTTTCCTCTTTCTTAGTTGAATGGTTACGATCTAGCAATTGACTATAAGTGAGTACTAAAAGCTAAATTAAGCTATAGTTCATTAAGTTAATATGTAGTAGCTCCCAGAAATCACATAACGAACGGTTAACGATATTCTTTCTAAAGTAGTAAAACAATACAGTAAAGTTAGCTGCCAAATGCAGTCTTTATGCTTCTTAACTCATGATTCTCTTGCCCCTTGTCCAATTTATTTGGGGTCATCACAACATATTCTTCCATACTTCTCCATTAGTCGTCATCTCAGAAGTCATATCATCTTTCACACAGTCCATCCTTCGTTTCTTTGCTCTTAGACATTCATACTCAAAGCTTTCCTCGCGACATTTTCTTCCTTCTTCCATATCACATACCTTGACAACCGATTTACACTCAACTTTTCAGTTAACAGTGTCACTTTCAGATGTCCTCTCTATAATAAACTCATTTCTTATTATATCCATTGGCGTAACACCACACATCCCTCTCAGCATTCTCATTTAAGCTGTATATGCCTTTATACTTCTTAACTACTTTTTTTTTCTTTCTAATTTCTTAACGCGCATCTTCATAGAAAACACGCGAGTGCAACAAACTAGAATGGATCATCGAACCGCGCGTGAGTCGGCTGATTAGCAACTCAGGCGCACGTAACGTAACATTCATTTTATTGTCTCTGTCGCTGACTGTATCGACCGCGTCATGCCCCACGCATAGTACACTTTTGGATACATTGTATGTTTGTTTATATATCTTTGAAATAGGTGCTGAATACTGTGTTAGTAGTAAAACTGAATTTTGTATTTAATCAGTAAGTACTTATTTAAAATTTTAGTATATATATGAACCTACCTGCTAAATACCTGCAAATATACTGGTATATTCACAAACGATGATTAAAGTTAAGTGACGTTCAAACGTCAAAAATGTATGGTTAAACAGTCGCTAATCATTACTTAACTTTAAGCAACGTTTATAAATAAACTCCATAATGTTTACGTATGCTCTTCCACTTAATTAACATTGTCTGATATTAAATATATTTGTCGTTTTTTTATTGTTAGCCTGCATCATGCCATTGATGGGCAATGACATCCAGTTCTTTCGATCCAGGGTTGATGTGAACCAATCCTGCCAGGGTTGCGGGAAGTCCGAAAGGGATACCGGGACCTTGGCAATAAGCAACTGAAGGAACACGAGTGGGTTTTAGTCAGTAAAATTCTGACACGCCCTTCCGCTCCGCCCAGAGCGGGAGAAGTCATTTAATGAATTCCCACCCTCAAAAAAAAAAAGGGTTGATGTGAACCAGCCGTTTGTTTTATCCGACATCTTCTATGGCGATGTTTTGTTAATCATATTAAAAAAAATAAAGAACTTCTTTAATACTTGTATTAAAATAAAAATGTTTGGTAGTCATACCTACCTAATTAATAACAAATTAAGTCATTCTTTATCTAATGCTGTTGGTAGGCGATCCAGTAATCTGTCACCACTTACAAGCGATTATAGTGTTTGGACTTAATGCGCCACACCATACATGGCGTTAAACGGAGCGCTAAATATGCGCGAGCGCCGCTTTCAGTGCTACTTACCCAGTTTCAGAAGCGTGAGACTTAACCTATAACATGCTAATGTAGTAGGCATTTGATTACTATAATTGATCATAATTTGTTGAGGAATGGAAATTTTAGATTTACGTATAAAAATCTGGAGAATTTTGATTTGGAGAGCTACAAAAATTTATCTACTTACCTTTGGGTTTAAAGGGACATCATCATCGTCATCCGGTCCCTAATTATTTGGGGTCAGCGCAGCATGACCTCTTCTATACAACTCTATCGGCCGTCATCTCAGTAATCACTTTATATTGGGACTTATTAATAATATCATCTTTCATACAATACAAATATACAATTTTCTTTATTATTTGCGAATTGCAAAATACTAAAACTCAATTGTTATTTAAAACAGTGTCGATTTTATCTAATCTACTGAGTAAATAATCTTTGTCTTGTTTGTTTAGCGCGACTTAGATAAAACATGAGCTGATAAAAATTACAAGCTCGGTTATGCAAGTTTCCGGCCCCGAGGTTCACAAATTAGAATTATGTAACACATTATCAAATCAGATGTTTGTATACCCATGGACCACGCTTCATTTTATATCTACAGTTGCCCACGGTGTCACTCGCATATTAGGAAAACTGCTTCATGATCCCGTTAAAGTATCCTAAATTGTAATCAATGGCATGGTCTATCAGCGTGCCAAATTTTATCTAAATCTATTCATCCATTTATGCGTGATCCAGTAACAAACAAACATCTTCTCAAGCTTCACATTTATAATATTTGTAATCTAAAGGACTTGGAAAGGATTGTTTTAGGTGGACAATATATCATATATCTAAGATCATATGTCTTATCCTTTAAAAAATACTTAGGTAATATGGCCTAATTTAAATGCTTCTTTATATACTTCTTTACGATATATTTAATTATGATAATGTAATATCCGCCTTAGGCATGTATGAGTGAACCAATTATAACACATAATAAAAATAAAAACTAGTATCTGCACAAAAACGCAGTCAATGGCACTGTCGGGCGTGTGAAAGTGCAAGTTTATGTTATGTTCATCTAATGTAACTTAGTTTTTCATCCATTTTAACTTGTTAGCGAGTCTTGTGAAATCATTTATAAAAACTGGCACTAACCAGCTGACCGATCTTTTATGGATATGGGAAAAAAAGCAGCTGGACAACCCATATTGGATCTTAGCGAAAGGTGTTGCTGGAGTAATGTCCTGATGCTTTATGAGTTCTCAACTAATGCATGTTTTATTATAATGCGTATAGTCCTTTATGCTTTTTTTCTTTTGAGTTAATTAGCCCTACTATAAAACACTTTCATAATTTGTCCTGGCGTTAGAGCAAGTATGTGGAGATCAATATGAATTGGAAATAACGAAAATTTTTCTTAAATTTTCCTGACAAATAAAGTTACCTTACCTACCTTATCAGTATGAATTGAATGTAAGGAGAATTTTCCCTGAAGTTTCTTACCTTATATTTACAACTTTACTTCTTAACCTTGGGTGTTTACTTCGTTATCAGTGTGTAAATTAATATTTCCTAATTGTATTGTTTCCTCAGTATTGTTAATCTCATTAGTCATGTTCAGCTTATTATGTGCCAATATTGTAACGATGATTAAGTAATTTCACGCATTTTTATTTTTATCATCAGCTAGCAATATCGTGCTGATGCGGTATTTAGTTTTCTTTCCACATAAATAATTATGTATTTTTTTTCCATATAAAATATTTATTTTGCATTTCGGAAGTCGTAAAAAAAACATAAAGTTATAATTTAAATTCACATTTAAATATTCGCAACGGTCAGTAGTTACGTAGGTTTTTTGGTTTTTTTATAGCTCTTATAATAATTGTACAATTTTCCTTTCCTATTCGTTTGGAAACAAAATTCAATGCTCAAATTCATCCGTGAAAGTTTACGAACTGATCTTACTAATGTGACGAAGGATAGATCAACCTTCAGACACATAAATCTAAACATCTCACACGTTTGTCGGCACCATCTTAAATCATCTTCATCTCTCATCCCTGTCCTTGGTATTTTCTTAAATTAATAACAGCAACTGCACCGTCTGCACTACAAGTTTTTGGCATAAACATAACGCATATTTCTCACATGAGATTGGCAACACTACGAGTGAATTATGGCATACAGTTGCTAACAGAATTTTTCGCTGACATGACTCTTATCTCAAAGAAATACGGTTAGTTATAGTTGTGCAAGTAGCAAGCCAATTAATTAAATTCATTTCTCGTTTTTCCTACAACAGTTTAGCTAAGGGAAAAGAGGAAATTCCTTGCGATACTGGAAGTTTTAGACCGCGTAAGTTGCATTCCCTTCTCTATTGCCTACCGTGATTATAAAAGTTGTCGTTAATAGTTGATGTATCAAGCAGAACGTGAAATTAATAAGAATTGTACAGATTAATGTTATTGGCGAGGGAGATTACATGAGATTCTGTATTTACTTTAGGATTCAATTATGGGTGTTGAATTGATTCAAAATGGCGTGTGGACATTAAAAGACCCGTATGTTACTAACGATGCTTATGCGTGTAGGCCTGCTCGACCAATCTTGCTGACTGGACATCTTTTTACAATAGTACGAGTACCTATATGTATGCAGTTCGTGCTATGGCTAGATATATATTTTGGCTTCACTGTACTTTATGAGACGCGCGTGAGCAGCTTCAAAAATATTTTCGACCCAAAGCCGAATATCCGCCTTTAATTTAGGCAAAAATGTATAAAGCAATGATGGCGCAGGTACAATTTCGCTATAACGTAATTAGCGAGAAATTATCTAATACATTAACTGTCTATATTTTCACTTACAAAACCACATTCGCTTCCCGTTTTGCTCGAAGCAGCTCGGGAGCTACAGTGAAATCAGTGAATTATTACACTGCATCCATTATTCATTAATTAAGCCACAATCGAGGCCATAACGGGCCATCCGAGGAAGCGAAGAGTTGTGGCCAGTGTGTACCTTCTAACCATGGAGTTATTAATAACTGGAATGCCAACGAGTTTCATAATTTTCACGGACTATTGCGGGCTAAAAACTTCTGAGATTGGGTGATTAATGACGTTGCGTCATATATCGTCTTTCCTATTGGGATATCTCTCGGTGGTATTAATAGGTACGCAGTGTTTGAAAGTTATCTGTCTGAATCCATTTACTATTACCTCCGTGGTACAAACACATCTTAAAGTAATTTATGTATCTAACGTAGAGGAGTCACGATACGCAAAACTGTTGCTTGTAACGGACGGTGTACCACTGGGACTAGGAACAAACTATTGGTTGAATACATTTCTTGTAGAGAGAATTGATTTAGAAGGGACTGTCTATGGGAGAAACTGCGATAGTGTAGCAGTAGTAGTATAAATAATAGTATTAATAGATGATTCGACTATTATAGAAAGCACACACACAATATCACACACTCACACACACTTCACTGAGATGACAGCTGAGAGAAAAAAAACTATGGAAGAAGAAAGATACTGGCCGGTAACAAATAAATTGGGATAAAGGCAAGAAGGTAATAATTATAGGTGTAGTCCACGTTCAACCCCCGACCATGTTGAACCCTAAATGTAGTCCATGTTCAAACCCTGGGGGGTTGAGCCAAAGTAAATTCTGGATTCAAAAAAAAAAAAAGCAATAGGCAGAAAAGTAAGAAGAAACCTAGAAATGGAAAGTAATGACGTGACACCAACCCGCGCATCGCATGATGCTCTTCCGCATAAATTTAAATTATTGTGAACTACTTACTGACCTACGAATGCAAATCATAACATTTCCGTCTAACCAAGTTATTTACGGCGGCGCAAGTACTTCGTCTTGTCCCTACAATTTGTAGTTAAAACTTTATGTAGCAGAAAATAGATGCCAAATTACCATAACTGTATAAATAAAGAAGTGTATTTGGATTTTGTTAAGTATAGCTTTAAGGAAAATTGCGTTTCTTTTTCTTGTAAGATTAGATCAGGATAAAACTTCGGTTGTTCTTAGTTTTAAACAAGAAATGCTTTTGAATTTTGTTCTATTTTACTGTTCAGCTGTTCTTTTGTTCTCATTTTAGAAATGTCTAATAGATTTCATGTTTATCGTCGGTTCTATTTTCATTTCATTTATTATTTTACTAGTTGTGCCCCGCGGTTTCGCCCGTATAAGTCTCGATCCCGTAAGAATATCGGGATAAAAAGTATCCAGGTCATGGTCTACCCATATGCCAAATTTCATCCAAATCAGTTCAGTCGTTTGAACGTGGAAGAGTAACAAACAAACTCACTTTCGAATTTATAATATTGCTTTGAACAAGGCCTCTTACATACTATTCCAAAGAATTGTCGAATATATTCATATTTATATATTAAAGTTACCATTATCACCGTATTCATTGACTTGGTTCGAACATTAGTCATCAAAATTCAGTATTATTTAATATGAGGCACTATTTGCTATGACATTTCTTTCAACGCAGTAACTAAGACATCTTGTATTTACATTTTACATTCGGATGTTCCGCACGACGTGCTCCGATCACGCGCGACACGACACGACTGAAACGTCACGTCAATTAGTCGTGTCACGGTCGCAGCGGGACGCGAACACCGTTACTAGTCTGTTATGGCCGATATTTTCGCTCTTCAATCTATTTGTTTGGTCTTGAAGTGATCTAGATTGGTGTAGGTCAGACGCGAGAATAATTTCAAAACTGTATTTTTTTTACGTCTAGGCGTCGTTGTCTGCCATTGTTATCATTTTCGCATAAGTTTCATGCCTCTGTGTTGTGTATTTCTGATAACTTAAACCATACCACCGGTTTGTAAGACTAATGACGATGAATTCAATGAATGATGATTCATATTTTATTTCCAAACGTAAAAGTAACAATTACTTTTAGAAGCACATCTTCAATCTTACTGAGCGCTAATTTAACAGCAGTAGCAAAAAATACGAGGCACGTCAATCATTATCAGCCTCGCATTTTTAATGCTGAATTAAATGTATCAAAAGATAAACTTCTCTCCATATTTCATTTCATATTTACTTCGGGAAATTAATCTTTCTTTGCTAGAGACACTTTTAAATCATATTTTGTAAGCTTTTTTGACAAGCGAAGTAGAAGATTATAGCGAGAATTACTTGAAGCAAAGCCAACAGAAGTAATCATTGCAATAAAAATATCTAGAGATACATTATCGTGTATATTTGTTTCTACTAGCTATATCTTTTTCTAATGGTGAGGGTTGGCAATTTCGACTTCAGTAATGCCATTTGACACATCGAGAGTCAAGTTCAAAATGTATTTCAATTCTGAACTTGACACTCAATGTGTCAAATGGCATTACGGAAAGTTAATTGTATTACTTGATGGTGTTCTAGATCTCAATATTAAATTAAATTACCGTAATAATTGTGCCATCGAAGAACAGCAGGAAACTCATAATCTAAATTGTTATTTACTTAAGATTATACAGCATGATAATTCTGTCATATCCTTTCCTGAATCTGGGTCATTTCTGTTGGAAATTACCGCTTTGAAACATGCGAACCCTATTTCAATGTCAAGTTCTTGGCCAAGTATCACGCAATGTTAGATTGTATCGCGTTTGACCCGACGTGTCATTACCAGAGTGCCAGCCATAGTGTTCAGGAGCTTATCAATCATTCGATCAATCTTTACACATCGATTGATATGCAGAACACATTTGTACGTCTGTTTTTTACTGGTCACTTTCTCTGCTAAGAATGGAGGACGTTTTGTTCTATAAGTCCTGTTTCGAGGTCGTGACTGCAGTTTTGTTTATATTTAATTTCGATTCTATTTATTAAGCTGATTTGCTACAGCAGGCTTCACTTGGAGATAATGATAGTCTGATCTTTTGAAAGTTCAGATTTTGAGACTTAAATCTTACGTCATATCGAATTGCTTCATGAATAAAATGTGCAGGCTTCAATATTTAGAGTTGAGATAAAAGTAAAGTAAAAAGCAGAGGATAAATACGGACCAAACTACAAAGCTTCTTTCCCTTCCATAATGAATTGGTCGTAGTCACGCTCCGCCAGTTGGCTGTAAGGATTTCGAACTTAACCTTTGTAGTTTACTAATTCTTTAACCTGCCATTGACCCAATGAACCCTAGAACAAATCCACTTGCGCAATTGTCACCCGTTTACTGTCAAATAATTTCATCTCTCTTCCACCTGAAGGAAAGAGCGGGACATGGTTAGTTTAATAATACGTTCCAGCACGATCGATCGAATGTCAAGGAGAACGGGCTAAGCGAAAATGCGAACAGTTAGATTTTACTCTTAATTGTCTTGGCTGATGGCTGCTAACGACATTTTTATTGCTTTCATTAAGACTGGTGGTTGGGATGAAATATTCATCTCAATTATTCATCCTTAACGAGATCTTTTTTTCGTCTTCTATTTCGCTGGTCGGTTGAGTTATGATTGCATTAACTAGATAATGATTATAACTGGCCAGATATTTAATATCTCTCATCTATAAAGCTATTCTACATTCGGTATGCCCGCTATTTTTCTTCTACAGTCTTGTCGGATAGAATCGGAATGTTGACAACTATGTTCACATTATCTTGTTATCGACGACTCTATCGAGGTCCACAATCGCTCTCCACTTATTCAATTTCCATTGAATCAGAGTCCCCGAGCCGTTGACATGCGGGCTACAAATTATACGGGGCAGGACAGGCCCCTGGACGAATATACAAATTAGTTAACAACTATTCAAATGAATCGTAGATTTATTGGATGGAATGCTCGTATTGAAGTTGGCTCGAAGTTTGATAGAATGGATAGAAGAAAACTTTGATTTATGACTTTCGAGCTGGATCCATAGTGTTGTGTAGGATGGAAAAAATGGTCTTTAGAGACTACTTAGCTATAAAGAGTTTATAAAAGCTTTTAAAGTAACTAACTATCTGCACGCGTAGCATGACGAATAGAAAATATTACATATTGTGAATGTTTATCTGTCATTTTGTCTATTCTTCCGTCGACAAAACCCGTTTCTCTTCTATGCCTGCTGGTTAAAAAACATAACGTAACTAATATTCAAATATGCCTATTTGATTCGATTACCAGCAAAATTATGGCGATACTTACATTACACCTAAGTGAAGACTGAGTGAACCACTTATTAAGTTAAACTTTGATATCAACCGCACCAAACTAAACCCAAGCTTCGGAGCACAAGAAAATTACATTACCGTCGAATTTCTCATACATCACTCGTAATATAATAGTAGTTACTACATAGACGTATCACAACTTTCCTAATTTAGCTTTATTAACGGGTCACCTTTATATTCCTACAAAGTAAAGTGACCTTTAGGCCATTGTGATAAGGACGCGTCTATAATGTCCTCATAACTTTCCACTCCAGCGCTTCCTTTGGGAACTGGTGACCCGTTTAGCTCATTAAGTGTGATGTGGCCTGTTTACTAAGTTATAAAAGGGCTATGCTATGTTGCGGCTAAATTATAGTAGACAAAGTACCCTACACGTTTACTTCAAGGTTATTTCTACACATATGTATACTAGAGGTTCTAATAAGTCCCTTGTGACTGCTACCCTTTTGTAACGAGGGTACGCCGTTTATGGTTCTAAGGAACAATGCCAGGGTTGAATTATTTTTATTTCAAAACATAAAACGTGGTTTCCTTCTTCTTCCAATATTGGTTCTGACAGCTATGCACGCGGAACTTTTTAATTCCAACAACTTTTGTAGATCTGGATGAATCAGGTTGTTTAATCAGAAATCATCTGGCAGATATCTTGGGTATCAATCAATCTGCCTAGCCTTTTCCCAACTTTATTGGAGTTGGCTTCCAGTCTAACCGGACGCAGCTGAATACCAGTATTTTACATGGAGCGACTGCTTATGCCTGACCTCCAAAACCCAGTAACTGGGTAATACGATATGGTAAGACTGGATGTCTGATTTTCGGGCTTCTGACGACCCGTAACTACTGTTAAAGATCCACGAATGGCAGCCGGACCGTGCTATGTAAAGATGGTCACCCATCTACGGACCAACCCCGGCAAGCGAAGCTTAACCTGTTGGATCGACCCGAGCGGCTGTTATTACTTAGCCACGAGCTCCTCGATCGATGGCTAGAAAATGCTGCTCCTAAAACCTCTGAAATCCTCTCTTGACAGATTCGAGAAGAATGAATTAAGGTTATCAAACGCAATGTCTGCCATTTACCCTTTGGAAAAATTAATGTTGATTGTTGAGTTTTTTGTTACACACGATTTTTATCAGTGTTAATCCCCGTCTGTTTTTAAAACATCCATCTTGTAAGAGTATTTCCTTAGAGCATTATGAATGATTTGTGCAGTTCCAATATATTTATCTAATCTTTGTTTTTGAATGATACAGCATGTTTGATTTGCTTTTTATTATCGTCTTATTAGAAAATTGAATGATACAATTTGTTGTGTTTGGGTGTTATCGGACATATGTCTCACAAATACTAATCTAAAGCCAACCGAGAAGAGTCTTGTAGTCTCAATAGCGTGTCTGACGGAGTTTTGTATGATCTTCATCGTCCTCCTACCCTTATCCCAATTTATTTAAGATTGGCGTATGTATTCTTCCTCCATTTATCTCTATCAACTCTCATATTTGAAGCAGTGTTAGCCTAGTGGTGTGACCGTCGGAGGTCACATCACTAGGCTATCAAGTCATAGGTCTTGAATTCGAACCCAAGGCACGCACCTCTGTCTTTTCGGATTAATGTGCGTATTGCATAATTATCACTTGCTTTTAAAACGGTGAAGGAAAACATCGTCAGGAAACCGGCACGCCTGAGAGATATTTCTCGACGGTATGTGAAGCCAAGTCAGAGGCTAAAACTCTGATACCAGGTTAATCACTAACCACACAAAAAGAAGAAGAAGATCTCATACGAGTAACTACCTCTTCTCTAGCTTTAACTACCATCTTCCACGCAATCAATCGCTTCTTTGGTATTCCCATACTCTTCATACTTAAAAGTTTCCTCATGACATGTTCCTTAATCCATCGCATCATACTGACGGGAATTTGTAATTTACGTTACATCAGATTACCTCAATTTAATGGACGATTGTCGATGTGTTAACCCACACGTAACTAGCACAGTACAGTTAGTCCCGCGCACGCGCGACAGGATACAATGCGGTTAAAGTTAATTGCACGCGGTGCGCACACGACGCGACGCTTCCGTTGCACTCCACTGTACAGCGCCGTACGTTTGGCTGTATGTGTACGAGGTACGAGTGGATATGGGACTGTTTATTGTTATATGCTATTGACATGCAATCATAAACAAAACATAAACATTACTGAAGATCCTGCGTGTTTTTGCCAACAATTTTCCTTATTCTTACCAACGCCGACGGCATTTATATGTTCTATCATAAATTTTATAGATCGTTGTATTGTTGAGGTGTACACCTAAAATAATAGTGCGAACTCCCCGTTAAAGTCCGTTATTTTGGCTTTATTATGCAAATACAATCACCGGACCCCTCCCCCATGTTCACCCCTTTCGTAATTAAATATTGCATGTGTTGCATCGATTCGACGACACTGTTCTCGCTCCCCACACTCCTGCAGGTACCCACATCGATGGAAATTACGTTTTACAAATACTCGTTAAATATGTGCATATACAATGTGTGGATAGTATAGGAAAGTACAAAGTAGAGATACATATTTATGTTTTTATCAGCAAAACTTTCATAATTATTCAATTGTATTTAACTATGTGTGAAAAGGTGAAGGAAATTATTAAAAAAATGAAACTCAAACTATTAAATAAAATAAGATACATTGCAAAGTTGAAATCGACATCAAAAGAGCTTCGTAAAGGTCACAGAAATAACTTTTTGAAATATAAAGGGTTGAGGAAACTCCCCTCTTCTATTAAAGCTATACATTATAAGGCCATAGACTGACAATTTATTGGCTATTTTATTACAATAGTAGACAAAATTTATAACGTGATAACTTACGTATTTCATCCTGTTTATTAAGCGATGGAAATCTTTGTGAATCCGAGGGTTTAGAGTTATCTATGCGGGATTAGTTGTAACTGTATCTATGCGATAGAACTATGATTTATAGAGTTAATGGGATTTAGTAAAGTCTCGTCTGTTGGTTTATCTATTATTTAGTTGTTCACGAACATTCAACAATTGCTTTTGTTAGACAAATTGGTTACATTGTTGTCTCTGCTAGCTGTAGGCATAGGCACCTCTAGGTCACTAGGCTTTAGATCTGCAGCTGTGAAAATTGTTTATGGTGACTTTTCCAGTAGGTATTTTCCATCAAATGAGTTTTTGACTGATTTTTCTCGTGTTTTCTATCCAATATGGATGATGACACCCAAATAAATCTATTTTAAGAATCGAAAGCGGATATCGCTCCTCTATGGTTTCGATAACATTGTATCAATTCATGATAAGTCGTATCGAAACATATCTTCCATTCTGTTTTTTATCAGTCACATTTTTCGCATTATCAGTCATGCATCAATATAATGTAATTCTTGAATGAAAATGAGCACCTATTAATTATAATTATTTTACTATACTTAACTTCTAATTACATTATTTACGAATACGTAATTGGTAACAAGACAAGAAAATAAGACTATTATGTTCGAAAAGAAACAACAAGGCGGCATATTTACAAGACTCCCAAGAAATAATTGGGGTGCGCATCCTGCATACGTAATTTCCCGGGACAACATTGTTGCTAGGGCAACACGAGAGTTCGCAAGGGCTTGTCCCTCCCGAGGGTCGGAGGGCCGGAGGGAGGCGCGTGCCGGTCACGTGCAGAATGCAGAATATGTGGAGCGTGCATCCGATGGCACAAAGCCGCCACAGCGTGATGTGTTTATCAGGGACTGAGCAAAAATGCAATTTTCAACTTCATCATTTGAACGTGTATTATATGCCTATGTTTTTTATACATAAAGGGGAAACAAACTAATTGCCTTTTGTATAATTCTAGTATTTGCTGCCATAAAAGTAAAAGTTTCTTATGTAAACATAACTTTAGTGTTTTTGAAAGTCCCAAAACAAAGACTAATTGGAATATTTAATTATGTTTCCGGAACGTTATCTAATCAAACATTTTTAATTTCGCCTGCAAATACATATTCACTGCTATTATGCCAATTTTGTGTAAAACAAAAACCATATAATTACCCATTGTTATACAGTATCTATTACTGATTGCGAAATCGCTACTAATGATTCTCTGAGTCAGATTATTAAAATTTCGCGGATTGTGTAACATTTAAATGTTTAAGAAACGGAGTGAAATTCTAAAGAGGATGATGTAAATGATGTTTCAAACGTCACAACCGAACTGATGATTAATTTCATCACCATTATTGTTGGAAGTCGTAAAGCGTGAACCAGCGTGCAGTTCTTTGTTTAAAAAATAAAAAAAAATCTGCCAAATTTCGAATACAAAGCGCGCATGGCCCATTGTTAAATCTTTTTGGACGCATGGGCGGAGTATGCTCCCTCAGTGAACACCCTTTGGTTTCGTCGATATGTTATTATCTTGGATCATTCTCACGGGATTCGCTTATGGACGATTTCCAGTTTCTGGACATTAGTTTTGGTTGTTAGATCAGCAACATTTGCCAGGATTTGGGGTGAATAAGCTCTGTTTCTAATGTGTTGTTTAATGAAACAGATAAAGTGTTTTTTTTTATGTTGTAGGAAAAGAATCAGTGTTATATTGGATTCAAGAAACAATGCTACTGGAAACAGAAACGTGAGTATGTTTGGGTAGGATTTTTGGACGGGGCGTTCTATACGTTTTTTATTATATTAAAAAAAAAAAATAACAAAACGTTGTTGATTTTCCAAATTCGTAATTTGTGTCCATAATCATGTCGTATTCATCAATCTTATTTAACTTAAAAAAAATCCCTTTCCCTACCGTCGTCGGCTAATCGCAAAACCATGACTGTGACACATGCACGGGATTAATATTGCTACCGACCCTTGGGACTCTTTAAACTTTGCGGGACCTCTGACCTTTTCTCATTTTTTGTAGGATTATATTCTCTGTTTACCCATTTTTAGTTCTGTGTGATTAAAAAGATCCCCTTTTTTGTCATATCTATTCTTTTTTGTCATATACAATAAAAAATATTACAGTCGTACTCAAGCTTTCAAATTTTTTGCCATTATTTTTTGTCCGCTGTTTGCTCGTCTATTACGTTTGCATAGAATATTTTAAATACGACGATAGTTGAATAACCAACATTCCCTACAACATCAAACAAGAATTTAGGCGGATATACTTTGACAAAATCTGGATGATTATATTCAAATACCTTTTCGAGCGCAATATAAAGTTATTCATTCCGCAGAAGACAATTTATGAATGTTTCATAAGATTATAAAGACAGGAGGTACATCAAAAGTTTCGTAGCATAACTCCCCATGCCACAGGGGACACACTTGGGCGCACACCCTCCTGCAACTGTTTCGACTGCTGGAATGCCCCCCCCTCGAAAGCATGGCCACCTCAGTGATACAAAATAAGCTGCCTACAGAAGGCCAATTGTTCACATTTTCGCCTGGTAAAGCAGTATAATTAAGTATTACTTTATTCTTATCGTTGTTTAGGTCAGATTCATGTCATGATTAATGAACATCTAGCTCTGATTGGATATCCATATATCGCATTTCTATAAACACTTCTAAGATACGGCATGTTACTTAAACTGTTTCGAATCATTCCAATAGCACGTGCATCAGCAATATTTTTATGTGTGTGTTCCTTCTGTGAAGTTTTATTTGTGTGTGTGTTCACGATCCGTGACTACACATGTCTGTACATCACCTGTTGTCTTTGTTCCCACGGAACCCAACATTTAAATTGTACTGTGCATCCCCCATAATTTTACTACTGTCACACAACTGCCATATTTTAAAGGGAAAGTTATATTTAAGTCAGCACTCTAATAGATGGTTGCAATCTTTATGGGATCCTTTAGAAATGTTTATATTGTAGTCTGTTTTTGTAGCAATACTTTGTTATCTTTCGTATTTTAAAATTTCCGAAGCTGCTTCATTGTTTTGATTAGAGGTTGTAGATTCTGTAAGATCAAAAACTTGATGGACAAATGTCAAAAGCTGAGATTATACGTGACGAAGATTGCAATTCTGCAAATAATAGTCCCGACACAGTTACATCATTGTCAGGGAGTCATCACTCGTAGCCATTAGCCACGTCACCGGCGAATCCATCGCGAAGATCACGACCGTCCACCATTCCCATGATGCCAATTATTATCATTCCCACGACCGAACCAACTTCTGATTCAACTATTATCTCAGATCTTGTAAATGCTACAGCCTGATTTATCTCAGCAATAATGTTCTTTTAAGGTTTGTCTGATTGAATTTATAGCTTAATCGCCGGTATTGAAAAGTTGCCAGCTACAGCTGTAAATAAAATGGTACGTTAACCACATTACGATAACACGTATCAATCAAATTCGAGTTCATAATATTTACTTTTCTTTTTGAGTACGTCTGGGCGCCCTTGTTTAGGCGATAATGGCTCTAATTTGTGTAAATATACACTTCCTTGAGATTAGGCCAGATTTACGAATGATACTGCGGGGTAATCGTTTTATTATTGGTAAAGAAGTTTAATTTTATAGAAAATACTCGTAAAGTTCCTTTAATTTTCACAATATCAGGTAATCCGCGCAGGTTCATAAATATTGGAACATTTCGTATGAATTGATTCCCTTGCAGCATCTGTGTACACTTGCCTGACCTTCGCAACCCGCCAATTGTTCTCCCAAAGCTATAAGCCCCGAATATTATATACATTTCAGTAATAAATTCACCAGCAGCATGATTTCTATTTCTCATCAGGCTATATTTTACGTCAAGCTAGACAAGTTTATATAATAATGCCGATTTCAATGATATTAAACATTGAGCGACTAAAAGGGGCCGTAGCGACTGCAGTGTAGTGCAATTTGTAATAATCTTCTTGCGATCCCTGGCGAGTGCTGCCTTGACCTAAAATCGTGCGCATACGCAGCCCGAGGCATACGCGTGCGCGCAGTGTCAGAGGTCCGCTGAGTGTGCATACTGCGTGACGTGTACCTCATGAAGATGGATGATCGGTAAAAGTTTTACTTGATAAGTAACCTTTTTGTTTTATTGGATAGCTCATAAATTATGATTGATGCTCTCAGGTGCATTCGATGGCCGATAAAAAATTTACTCTACTAATATATAAAACTTCACCCCAGGTGTTTGCCCCCGTACAACATTTGTTGGTAACGACTTTCCAAAATGAAAACAGCTATTTCAGCATTTTAGAAATCCTCTCCAATCTAGACGGCATCCAAGAACATTTCAATCACAAATGTCTCAATTCTCAAATTGCATTAGTTCGATTTTTTTCTAACCATCAATTGTGTTGCTAGCCTAACGGTGTTGCAGATTTATCGCCAGGAACCACGCTTGGATCGCGGCGTGCGCCTGACATCACAATAGCTCGTCCATTTCTAGTTTAGAAATGATCCACCTCCGCCTCTTTGCGACTAAACGTTGGCAACCACTTTCAGTCGTGACAATGTCGCGTACCTTTGGTGTTTATGCGCTCTTACCGATAACAATGGTGAGATTTAGAGAACATTTGATTTATAAAACATTTGACATTCAAATGGGCACAGTAGAACACCAGATATGATGAATGTGCCTGAGTATGAGCTACCTCCCTTGACGGTGATAATCCACCATCTATACATATTATAAACTAAAGTAGCTTTTCGTGTCTGTCTGTATGTTTGCGTTGTTCTTCTAAACCTCGCAACAGATATTGATGAGATTTTCACCATCGTTTAGAGAACTTATTCCGGGAGGTTTATGTGTATCATAAGTCGTACTTTCTTAGTTATATGAACTTTAATTGTAAAGTTCATATAACTAAGAAAGTACGATGTCAAATCGTAAAAACCGAGTTGTTAATAAATCAAATTGTCAATAATGTGAATGGGATTTTCATTGCTGATTAAGATATCCTTAGTTAAAAGAAATTGAATGAAATGTAACATTTCCTTGACCTTATACCAAGAAATTTGGCAAGCGACTTGCTTCTCGAAGAACATCTGTCTAGCGATCGTGTTTATCGAGCACGCTGACCAGTACAAATGAATGAAAATACGGCAGGTCCGTCTTCATACGTAATGCACTGCCACTATCTCATAACCTTTAACTCCTACCACTGTATTATCAAAACACATTAATTTATTCGTTATAACTTATTTGTTTTTCAACACCTCGTCCGGAGATTAATGAAATTCCATAACGTTTATCTCTTATTGTTATATCATTAACATTATTTGTTACTTTCGGTCATCTCGTCAGTTTCATCTCTTGTTTGTCATGTGTTCGAATTTGTGTTATTACTTATCATCTTCGGTGTAACGGTTCTTATCTTCATGTTTTGTTTTTCTCACGTTCTTTGCATTGATCGATGGATGTTTGTTGTTATTGGATCTGTTAATTTCTGTACCATGTTTCTCTTTACTTTTCGTTTAGAATCTTTATCAATTGGATTACGTTTTTTTTGCAAAAACTACTTATAATGGTTTCAGACGTAGCTAGCAATTCAAACAATTCGACGACATCACGATAAAATAGCAAACAATCGAAGTGCCATTCGCCATAACAATACCAGTATTCCAAAAATTCTAGCTACCCACGAAAAAGGATTTATGAGATAGGCTCGAATCTCTAGCAATTAACATGTTCACATTACCATGCGGCCGCTTGGCGTGAGTCACGACTGGCTACCGTGCGCGCGCGCCGCCTTCACATAAACCATACAAAAACTGAGCACAGAAGGCGATCTCTGAAGCCAAAACACATTAAGGTACCCATTAGTCGACGATACCAAATATGTACAACTTTGCACAATCTCCAATCGGCTTGGATGGTTAGAATTTGCATAAATATGAGAGAATTTGATTTTGTGTGATTCATCGCAAAATAATCCTTCTGCGTTTTTTTTTCATCACATGCATGAATGTAGCGTGTGTATTAAATTCCAGTTTCCAACGAGAAATTAATCTCAAACGTTATGTCAATATTTGGTTTTGTGTTTTGTCAATAGATTTGTGTATAAACGATGAATGAGTGGGCGAGTTAATCTTCGAGTAACTAACGTCAACGACTTTGCTTTGCTTAAGAGATTGTTGTGGACTTGACCTTAAAAAATACTGTTGAAGTGTGAATAAGGCATTATTATGTGTAAGACACGTCGCTAGTCACGTGCTACATGACCACGTGGGTTGATAAACTAAAAATGGAACGTGTTATATTTTTGTGACATTTTTTACTTTATTTCGAGCTTAGGATGGTTATGGTCGCTATAAATAATGTTGTTCGGAGAACCAGAAAAAGGTTGACGTAAATGAGCTTAAATTATATTAGTAGGATGGTCTATCTTTAACTATACACTCTCCTTTATCTTCCCTTGGTGTATCTTTGTTAGTACATCCATATTTTTGATGTCTGCGAAATTCTTCAGTCTTTCGTCTTTCTTTCTCCCCTAATTCGTGCAGAACCCATCGCCCCAGCTTCCGGCACGTTTAGTGATCTTCAAGTTCTTCAACCAGTTTTTATCGCTGCAGGAGTGACGTAACAAGATTATGTTACACCCCAATGGACCCGACGGAACTGTTTTCTTATAAACAAGTTTTTTGGAGCCTTATCTCTGCAGGAAAGAAATCGATTGAGTTCCGGCATTCGCCTTCTCCTGAAAACTTTGAAGGCTTGAGGAATCAGTGGTTTCGATGTTTTCGTTTGTTTTTGTTTTCTGTCTTCTGTATCAAAGGGTTTTTTTAGAACTGTTTTATTTTGTGATTGATTGTATTTACCTACTGCTATGCTTATTTTCCTTTTCATATTGTTTACTAACAATTTAATTATGATTATTTCGTCTGTTTTGTCTCACACTTGTTTACTTCTGAAACTCCATTACCACTTTACAGATACAAAAAAATAACCACACGTGGCTTTTTTATTGATAAACCATTAAGCTTGTTGAAGAAAGACTTTGGACTACATGTACTTGAAAGATTTTTTGTCTTATTGTAATTGATCAGGTTTTTTCTAGACTATCATTATTCAAGTTACTAAAAGCACGTTTGTGGGTTTTTCTGTACATCCTCAGAAGTAGTTGATGTTTTAATCAATAATTGGAGCATATGTGTGATTTAAAAGGAACAGAATATGATTTGTGTGTACAAAAATCAGTGTATATTTAAAATTTATCCTGGATTTATGGCACGACTTAACAACTCCATAAATATTTAAGAAATCAGTTTAAATCTATAAGCCAGTTTAGACTATTAACAAAACTACTCACCACTACATATGACTCACACACAATCGTATGATTTACGACCTTCCCGTTCCAACTTTAGTTTTCCGTCAATGATTGGTTCAAAGGAAACCTAGTTGAATGAAAGCTCGTCAATAAAGCTGTGGGTTTACGCAACCAAAGTTTTTGTTAGCCAACTGTGGCGCGACGTCATCAAAACATCTTGAAAGTGTGATGGTATCGGTACTGTTTCGTAACCGATTGTGCTCTATCGTTGTATCAAACCAAACTGAATCGGCGTGGACTGCGTCTTGAGATACAGCGGGATATATCAAACTTGTTAGTGTTATATATGCTGTAAATTGTTTATCGATGTATCATAGTCCACCGCAGATACAGATGTCTTACATTTTACGCCAAACAATACAAATAATCCTCAGTGTGTCCTTCTTTCTTTCTTCAAAGTAAATGCATCTGGTCATAAATTCATCCCATATCACGTTTCCTAAGTTTCTATTTTAGAGTTATTTCGCCCTTCACGGCCGTAATTTCTAAGTATTTCATTAAAATATTAGAGCCATAAACCCAGCTTTAGCCAGCTAATTGTCTCTGGTTCTTGAACATGGCTATGCTCACTTAGCTTCAGAATTAGAATAAAATAGCGAGACGATATCATGTTGTGGTTATGCCAAGGCCTTAGGAAACTCATCCGACATTTGGCTTACAACCTACATACGTACGATGATTTGTATTTATTATGAATTCTATACTTTTCTTGTTAGATTACTGTTATTAAGTAACAAATTTCCGCTTTTCTCTTATAACTTAATTTAAGCCTATATTAAAATCTGCACTATCTGCATGATCGTGCCCATTAAACAATCCTTTTGTCTAGGGTGACTTGCGCTCTCCTTACGCTATACTTTCTATCTCACTCAATACATTATCTAATTCAATTATTGCTATCGTTTGCTCAATCTTTTCTAAATCTTTGACATTTTAGTCATCCTATTTATTACCCTCTTTCCGCCCACTGCTTGTATAGTTTTTAACTTTCGAATAAAATATTTAATTTTTCGCATGAATGATGAAAAAATTATAAAAAGACCGTGCCATTGAAATAGCGAATAATATTGCGAAAAGTTAACCTAAAATATTTCACAAAACTAGTTTCGTGTCAAATAAATATAAAAGTTGATGCAAAAAGACGAATAGTTGACAGTGCATTTCATGATTTTTTTTGTCATCTGACCGAAATCTCGCGACTACAACGAACATTCTTCATTGTGTGTCGTGTCGCAAATATTCTTTGTTTATCTTTTTAGCACAACGCAAAATTTTGTTTACGACATAGTTTACTATCTACAAATAAAGTTCACAATCGTTTTAAAATCAGACAGGCTAATTTAGTAGACCGTGTTCCATAATAACTGAGATTATATCAAGCATCAGCCGTAGTTTTGCTGGAATTCCGTTATCTATCATTTCCATTTGGTTGGTTCTTAGGCATTTACAATGCTTCACGCAATGGATGATACTATCTGAGTTGGACCAGTTTATTTGTGGTTATAATAAATTATGTAATTACAGTACAATTCTGAACAATTACAATTTATTAGCCTGTCTGAAAGTGAAAGACATGTTTTAATTGACCAAGTTAATGATAAAATGTTAAAGTGGAATCTTTTAAAATACTGGGCTCAATGGCATATCGATTTTCTTGAAAAGATTAATGCAAAGGATACGAAATTACCATCATACGTTATTTAAGGAGACAACAATGATTAAACTGTTGAACACAATGTACGTATCGATGATGAACTTTATGATTCACGATTGTATCATGATCGAGATATCGACTGCACAATACCCTTTGTTTAATCGCTTCATATTTTTGAATGTCTCGGTTGTACTCGTATGTCTTTGTAGTTATGTACACATTTTTGCTTGTTGCTTCCGCGTATTAACTCGCTGGGTGCATTTATGTTTTCATTAAAAGAGCCTGAAACTAAGAATTGTCCTATTGGATGAATCATGACGAAAATAATGGCCGAGATATTAAAGATTGGGCTTTCTGTGATGGACCTACCAAGATGTATTTCATCTTTGCTGAAACTGGAGCTCCTCAAAAACAGCTAGAAAATTATGTAACCGAATCACACAACTAATTCTAATACGTTACATTGGACGCATGTAAAGCCAAAATACAATTTTAGAAAATACACGAAATAAACACGTGACGGTCAAGAAAATGCCAGATGGCGCGTTCCCAGCGAAGTGGATCGATAACCTGAGGAAATAGTTAGCACTTTGGATTACCTTGGGAAAGCGTGTGGCATTGAACAATTTCGATCAATATGAATTTGTGCGAGCCAACTATGATAGCTTTTTCTTTGGTGAAGAAAATGAGCGTGCAAACAATGGCTTGGGCATTAAAGATTAGGGTTTCGGATATATATAACGCTGATGAATAAGAATTTGAAGTCAGCAATAACGACGCATTTCGCAGTCGTAAAAAAATGGTGCGATTTAGACAAGGGGACGCAGCAGCGTTGTAAAAACATAATTGGTAAAGAATTGTGGGAGCTTGTCACGAGGAACATTTAAAGTAATTTTGTTCTTTAATGGAATAAAGGAGTAAGAAGTTCAGAAAAATTAAAGTTCTATCGGAAGCTGCATGGCTACTTAATTTTATTTTTGGAAGAGACTGTAACAATGAATTTACCTGATACATATTACTGTCCAACCATCATCACACAGCAGTCTGAAACAAGATGCATGTGGTCGTTCCAAGGAGGATGTGTAAAATTACAAACAAAAAAGAAGAAAATATAAATCAAGCCTTATCTCCCATTAAGCTAGTACAAACTAACATCCAATACTTTGAAATAAATTCAGAAAATAACTTTTTATCTCCGACAGACGCGATAAACAGTCGCCCACGTGTTAGTCTGCTGCAAACTTCTTATCAGTTCTCTGGCGTGATTGCACTTGCTTGCAAATGTACTAACTGAACATCCCTGAGTTATTTCTACATGTGTTCAATTAACTGGAGGGTTTAGATTACCTGTTTTATCTTCTGATGTTAAAGCGGTAGTATTGCGGTATTCTTTAGCATCTAATTTGTTAGTTTTATTGGCAGCATCTACTGTTTTTTCAGTAAAAACATCCCTGATTATATTTCCAGCCATATTTTATGAGTGTGAATTAAACGGTTCAAATATAAACATGGATAGACGAAGTACTCCTTTTATAACAACGATTTATATTTCAAATTTAATTTTACGCTAAGACGGGCTTTGGTAAAATCCGGGATTAATTATGCCAGGCAGAATATTTCTCGAATATTTTGCTAAACATTGAAACTCCTTAATCTGCTTCCATAATAATTTTATATAGGACTTTGCTTGAGCATACATCAGACTGATTGATTAATCCGGAAGAACGACGTGACGTAGGAAAGTACTAACAAAATGTTATCTACCCTTCCTCATTTAAACAGATAGTACAATCCTTTGGCCTATCTTAATAGACTGATAGCCTAATGCTGTAGCCTGACAGCTCTGGTAGATATCTTAATGAAGAATGATTGACGTAGCACGTGGTACGAAGAACGTTGAGCTGTTCGCATTTTGTCAGCTTGCTTTGATATTTCACCAGTCTTACTAAGGAGGATCGTGTTACTCAGTAGCTGGGTTGTGGAGGTCAGATAGGCAGTCGCTCCATGTAAAATACTGCTATTCAGCTGTATCTGGTAAGATTGGAAGCTGACCTCAACATAGTTGGGAAAAGACTAGGCAGATGATGATGACACGCTTATGATAGTGTTCAATGCATGAGTTTAGTGCTACAATGCCCTAAACTAAAGTAAAGGACTTTAGTTCTATTGCGCCTCATTTTAAATAGGTAATCAATCTATAGAGGTATGAAAAACAGGGTGTAAACTTCAGTCATCCTCCACAGAAAAGGGAGGATCCTCCGACCAGACGGGTGTTGTGTCAGGTAAATAGACGACGATTGATGTTTGAACATTGTATACATGCTTGTCGCGATGTAAACGCTGCTTGCGCGATGCAGGATTTTGCGTGACGTCAATGTGATGCGTAGTCGCATGTGGCAATGTAGATGCAGCCACAAATGTTTATATATTTCACATAACAGTTTTTCATAAGTTCATTCATTTGGTTGAATGATTTGGTTATGATAATGAGATCAGTGATGTCTGCTATATATATTTGGTGTCTTACCAACTATCATAGTTATCATATTCAATGCTACTTTCCGTTTCAAGTCCTATTCTTGTTTTATGTCACAAATTATCGCAAAAACATAAATCGTGGTTACAGTTATAATTTGTGTAATTATGTCATTTGCAAGTTACCTTAATGGTTAAATATCGTCTCGTTTACCGTTATTAGGAGCGGATACTTTAGCTTCCTACATCGTTAAACAGCCGTTTAGCGCTTAGTCTATAACTAGCTAAGTTCAAATACGTGTTTTACTCATTACAACATTAACAGTTTTCTATAACTTAATTTGATTTATAATTTTCCTGGGGTAATAAAAATTTAACTGTGTAATTGTGTCCACAGGCTTGATTTATTGGGGGTTAAAATAGCGATATGCACTTTTTTTTTGCAGTCAGTAGTCCGCCTGCATTTCTTTAAATATTGTTTTAATTTAATTCTGCTTTTTTTTGTTTTTTTCTCCTTGTTTTTCTTGCGTTTAAACGCAACCTACGGTGACGGAGCATCTCTAATGCAAAGGAAGCATGACTCTATACTTTATACAGGATGTTAGGGTAGACACCGTTATCCTTGAAACTAGTGGTTTGGTGTCATCTATAATATATTTTTTCTATGGCACCAACCTTGAAATCGCGAAAAAGAAATCAGTTGTGCCATACATTTGTGTTCACTTAAACCGACAAAATGTATGGAACAGCTGTTTTTTTTTTTGCGATTTCAAAGTTGTCCCATAGAAAAAGTATATTATATATGACACCAAACCACTAGTTTCAAGGATAACGGTGTCTACCCTAACACCCTGTATATCATATTAATTTAAATAGCCAGTTCAAAGTTCCGGTAAGCTTACAAGATTACATTTTAATAACACATGATGACGCTATTTAATAGGTATATTCGTGTTAGATAAATTATTATCACGCCCCATAAAATAACTTCATTTAACAAAATATACATATTTCCCCTTAAATTTTCAACAACGCAGTTCCATTTCGTCACGAGGAAACGCCCATCGGTCGATAGTACGTCAAATCTGCATCGCTATTGTGTTCAGGCACAAATATCTGTAAAAATAAGTACATAGTGTATACAGAAACGAATTAAAGTCAGTAACAACAATTCCTACAATGTTGTTTGTTGGCGTACACAATTGCTTGCAAACTGAGACGTAGTATTTCTAAAACATGGTGTAGTAGTTATGTTTTTATTTTATAAGAAAAGTTTTAGCATCCATTTATTTCTTAATACAGAAAAAACTAGCATTTCGCAACTATTAAAAAAGTGTTATGTAAAAAAGTTCCGTTCTGCCAATTTTTTATACGGACAACACTTTAAAAAAGTGTGGCTTACTTATATTTGTGTCAATGTTTACAATAGTTTAATCAAGAGTGCTTTGCAAAGCACGTGCATCTATTTAAATAAGACATGCTACCACGTTGATGTAAGCTCTTGCTACATTTATTTTAAGTGTTTGATCTAGATTTTACACCTGAAAAACTGCACCAGTCTAGAACCGTAAGCTATGAGTTCTAACCACCGTCTTTCTTGAGGTGAACTTCAAATTAAGGACAGTCTGGATCAGATAAACGTCAAATCGTACGCAGTTTCAAAGTTATGTTGGCAACATTTTGACAAATTGCGAGTCTGTTGATCTGTGTTATTACAGTAATTGGATATTAGATTTCTGGATAATTTTCTTGCATTATTGAGATTGCAGATTGATAAATTTTGAAATAACGTTGTGATTTGCGTAGCCTTCGAAGTTTATTCCTCTCGAAAGTTCGCCATTCGATTGTTGCTATATTTGTATCCAACCCTATTGCAGCCTGTCTAAAGGGCAAAGGGACTGTCATTGAACATTTGGAAAAGGGTTTTCAACGAAAAACTTTCAGTTGAATGAATTTGTAATGATTTCGTTTTCGTTTTTGATCTAAATGCGAACAAATTGATTCCCTTAATTTAATTTTGTCGTGTTCTAGTCTATATACTTGGTGTTATATTTAACATTTGTCTAATAATAAAATGTTTTTGTTTCAGGTACTTATCAGCAACCAGTCCAAATGATCGAATCAATGCTTTGCAAAAAACGGGAGTAAGTGAATATTAGTCTACCCTTATCCAGCACTACTTCTATCAACTCAGTCTATCGCAGTCCATCTGCTGGACATATGCCTCTGCCAGGCTGTGCCACAACACTGTACTTCTGTAGATGATAACGACTCGCTTAACATTACAAGTCACCCCAAAATTCTCAAAGCATAGTCCGTGCTGTAACAGTTGTCCAACAATGACTCACAATATTGTCACAATTTTATTTTAAACCATTTGTATTCAGCGCCGAAACAGTAAGCTCGATGACTCAGCACGTTGGAATTGCTAATGACAGACAGAAGCTGCCTTTGTCTATTTTTACTGAATCAGTGAAATCATTTCGTTTGAAAAAGCTCTGCACATTTTGCGTGAAAGACATTGAAATTAAAGCTGATCTACGTGTCTCTTTTTCTACTAAGCGCAGTCCAGTTAACGATGTCATCTGTCATGGTCAATTAATGTCAAACTGACAGATAGGCAAACGTCGCTTTTATGTATTGACAGATTGCACAACTTACTAACATAACCTGTAATTTTTTTGTGAAAACTTTATTAATTCAGCAATATTTTTGGAAATGGAAACTGTCCTCAATAAATCGAAACAAACAGGAACTTCTTTCGCAATAATTAAGTTATTCGACTCGTCACCAAGTAAACTGTTTGGTTTCTAAATAAAACTCGTCAAGCCAGAAACTCGGTTGATATCTAATCGTCTGCCAGTAATAATGTCCTTGGATTTCACCGCGAAACTGTTTTAGTCACGCTTTAACTCGAAACTTATGATTTATGACTAACAGAGCAGCAGTGAAAGTGTTCTGATGCAACAAACCGAATAAAAACTCCTTTCAACGTAACTTCATGATTGATGAGGGCCTATTCAGGTGTTCGACTTTTTTTTTACCTTTATACCTTGTGCTGGAGGTCGTAGAACCCAATTGTGTTGTATGGGGATATACCTCTATGCGATTATTACAAATGATCATTGCCTAAAGGTCGACGACTTCGCTAAATCCCGGAAATTATTCCATTAATATTAATTTGTTTGTAAGGAAAGTGTGAAAATCTGTAGTTATGGGAGCGGCGTTTTATTTATAACAGCTTTATGATGGAAGATAAATTAATTATGGGCGTATTTATGACGTTATATAAAATATTGTTTCACATTACCCTACTTGTTTATTATGCTAATAGAGCTACTGTTTCAAAATCAATTTCTGTTTTGGAAGAAAGTCAAATTAATAAATTTTTGATGCTAACGGGCTCTGAAAAGAATTATAACTGTGTTTAGAGGTCATTGTGACCGAAAGTAACTGATGTACCTATCCACACATGATCTAATATCTTCATAGTTGTAAGCTGAGAAATAATACGCGTAAATAGACTTTAACACTAGCAACATACCGCCGCGACGGCGCCTTCAACAATTTGTAACATTCCTCGGAAATTGTTCCAAGCTTTGTTGAAATTATATTAAGATACAATGTCTAGTTTTCGAGATGGAAAAGATGATGACGGGTCTTACAGCATAGCTGCTAAGCCCACGTAACAGCATTTGTAAGTAATGATTTTTCTTTCATCTCAAGGGACATGCCTTACGAAAGCACCTCGTAAGGCTGCTTTTCCACCAGAGATGTGCTTTGCTGCGAAGATGTAATAGCTAAGCTGTGAAACTATGTGAACGTTTCCACTGATACTAAGCTATGTAGCGGTGCGAGTAAGATGTGCTATGAAGATGCGCCGCCGCAAAGTAGCTGCGCGACGAAGATGCGCAGCTCGAGCTATGCGATGTATCGATAGTATGGAAGCGGCACCACTCACGATCATCCATACCACGCATCCTTCCATACAAAAAAACATATCTTAGTTGAATCCGTTTCCACCAATGCTAAGCTATGTGCACCAATGAATATGATTGGTGGATATCAAACGCATCCATATCAACATAGCATAGCGCATCTCTGGTGGAAAAACCACCTAACTGTGACTAATTCATTAAACTGTGAGAAACTCATCATGTATGACACCACAGAATCCGGTAGTACTTGTGAGAAGTAGTAGTAAAGACGCGGTTATTGTGCAATGTTACATCAGCTGCCTTGTTGATATATATATAGCTGTCTTTCCATTTCTCAGGCGACACATATCGAGACTCAGTCTGTCTAGATTTCTGTCTGGTTGATGGCAATAGACTCTTCCCCTACTCTCTGCCTAGCCTTTTCCCATTATGTTGGGGTCGGGCTTCCAGTCTAACCGGATGCAGCTGAATAGACTCGTCCTCTACTACACTGGCGAAATGTTGCACCCACATTTCGCCAGTCTTACCTTTTGGGGTATAGAGGCTTCATGTTATGTTACGTCAGTACTGAATACGATCTTTACATTTACTGGAATCTTCTTTTTTTTATGAGAATTTCAGACATTTACGCAGACACCCGTCAAAATAAAACTTCGTGTTTTTTTTTTTCTCCGATGTTTCTGTGTTCTTTGATGTGATTCACTGCGAGTTATGAAATGTGCTAGAAACGTCCGAAAAATGAATTTTCGTTTATACAACAAATATATTTGTGTACTTACTCGTGTTAATATTTTGGTTCGCGCTTAATTTTGCAATTTGTATGCACACGCGATTTTTATTTTAATCTTTAGAAAATAAGCTTCAAAGCTATGTTACGAGTACGTCCGAAATCAAGAACATACTGATGAAAGAACAAAATACTTCTCCTAAATCCGGATTAAACATTTTTAAGTATATGAAAACAGTAAAATAAATAATCGTAAAAATCGGTATGAAAAATGTAAGCCCATTCATCGACAGTTAAGACCAGCTTATGCAGAAATCCAACCATCAGAGGCGCCTAGACTTATGAATGAATCTTAAAAACTCTTCACGCTTTTCATAAAACCGTCTACATTTTTAGGGTTCCGTACCCAAAGGTTAAAACGGGACCCTATTACTAAGACTCCGCTGTCCGTCCGTCCGTCTGTCTGTCTGTCTGTCTGTCTGTCCGTCTGTCACCAGGTTGTATGTCATGAACGTGATAGTTAGACAGTTGAAATTTTCACAGATGATGTATTTCTGTTGCCGCTATAACAACAAATACTAAAAACCAGAATAAAATAAATATTTAAGGGGGCTCTCATACAACTGACGTGATTTTTTTGCCGTTTTTTTAGATAAATAGCGGATGCCCGTGAATTCGACTTCGCCCGCGTGGATGTCGGTTATTATATACTAAAACCTTACTCGAGAACCACTCTATCCATTGGTGAAAACAGCATGAAAATCGGTGCAGTAGCTTTTGAGTTTATCGCGCACAGGACGACAGACAGACAGACGCGGCGCAGGACTTTGTTTTATAATATGTAAGGATGGTACGGAACCCTTCGTGCGCGAGTCCGACTCGCACTTGCCAGTTTTTTTTCTTTAGAACCGTTAACAATGCCCCTGGATACATAATTCATGAACCGTAGTGGATTCTTTTGGAGCTTAGCCAAGCAAATGTTCGCAATGTGAAGTTATTGTTCTTGTTTCCGTCATAACCAGAGTCGTGTACAATCGTTATGTTTAGACGAGTAGTATGTATGTAGTTTATAAGTAGGTGTGTTATCTTAGCAGGGGTTGAGTTGCGTAAGAAATGATGAAGGCAATTTTGATATTTCGGTACAACAACTTAACAAATCACGCTTGTATTCGCCGAAAGGAAGAGGTGTACCCTTAACAAACCCACATATCGCCCTGCGTTTCCACCAGAGATGTGCGAGGATGCGTAGCGAGGGATGTGTTTGTAAAGAACCAATAGAATCGCTTCATTTACCTCGCCTCAGTCAGCACAGCTCTGGTGGAAACGGCTCAGCGGAGCTAGATTTTTGCGCATACAAAACAAGCGTGTGTGCGAGGGATGTGTACGAGGGATGTGTGCGAGGGATGTGTTGCGAGCAATGTGTGTTGAGAAGGATGTGTTGCGAGGTTTGCGCATACTGTACTATCCATTAATTATTCGTCCATTATGCCACGCAACCGTACGACATGCGTGCGACTACAAGCGCCAACGACAGCAAAGTGAGACGTGAGCGGCAGGCAGGCGTTCGCGTTACTCCGCTCCACCGCACCCCCGTCGACACATTTCACAGCTTCGCAACGCATCCTCGCACCACACATTAATGCGCATTTTCACAGCTCCACTACACATCCTCGTAGGCACATTTTCATCGCACAGCTTTGGTGGAAACCCCCACGCATTTTAACAGCACAGCTAGACATCCTCGCTCGACACATTTCCATCGCACATCTCTGGTGGAAACGCAGCCTAAGCCCCATGTAACTGGGCCTATTGCCATCAACCGACCACTCCGGGTCTGATCCAGACTCCGGGTCTGCTACTACACAACTGAATTTTCTACATTTTCTTAATAATCGAGGAATGTTCATAATGTCATAATTATTATAGGAAACCGGCTTATGGACAATTTAAATGTTTGTATTTTATTTTGTTGATAGTCACGACGAAAGCTATTTATTTCTGATTAAAACTTTTTTATTGATAAGACAAAAATTATCTTTTTTTTTTCATTCGGCACTGACACTACTTACTCGTAATTAAACTTAGACGTACCAAAAAGTTAGTTACAACTTACAATCACAACAATTACCGTTACATTGTAAATCTCTACTAAGAAACTGCAGTGTCACTGTGTGTGTGTATGTTTAAATAAAAAATTAACAAGCAATTAAGTTCTGTAAACAGCGCGAGTTGTGCAACCTGTGTTACGTCGAGTCATTGCACTTGGGAGTATTATTGCGCCCGCGCACCGCCGTGACTACGCATTTCCTCTCGGCAGATACTTACGGAAAAAAATCTATAGTATTTACTACTTTCGATTATAGGTAGGTAGGTGCTATTGGACTTGTTATGCCTTGCTGCGCCACCTGTTTGTTCCCAAATACGAAAATATCTGTGACAAAATCAGTTTGATCGAAATCGAAATTGAAAATGTACTGGCATTTTCAATTTGTTTGAAAGAGATCAATGCCCAGGGGTTTTCCACTTCTGGATCTACACATAGACATGTATTCAAGACAATAGTAGGTAACCGAATGTACTAGGTCATGGTCTACCTGTACCAAATTTCATCAAAATCAGTTCAGACGTTTTAGCGTGAAAGCGTAACAAACAAACTCACTTTCGCATTTATAATATTTTAGAGTTAGGAAGGATACACACAACAAAACAAATTATAATTACACATTAATTATAATTATATGTGAATACGATGCACCTAGAATACGATTACTTTAGCACAAATTGTAAAAAGAATTTAAAATGGAGCAATGACAAATAAATTGATTAACAAAACAAATAAAAATACGCAAACTGAGATTATTGATACAACATAAACACTTTAAAACAATTCCAAACAATTTTCAATTGCCACAACTCATAAACAATTCCTACACACTACCAAACTACTGTTTTCTCACATATTAACATAAAATATATATTTTATCAAACTAACGTCCGGCTGTCCGGCCGCGGACGGAATTAACATATAAATTTAAAAAGAAAAGAATGGACACGTCTGGCCGACTTTGTTTTTTTATAATTGCTTTATTAGCATCTAATTATCTCTTCCTGTTTGATTTTGTAATACTCTTGTGCGTTAACCAGTAGATTTTGTTAGATCGACCCAGATCACATTTGTTTGTGATACGAATTCAGTGAAATCGAGGAGCTCGTAGCTAATTAATAACAGCCGCACGGGTCGATCCATCTGGTTAAGCTACGCTTGCCGGGGTTGGTCCGTGGATGACTGGAAACCGACCCCAACATAGTTGGGAAAGGCTAGGCAGATGATGACTCACGATGTTTTCCTTCACAGTTTTGAGAGCAGTGGTGATGCTTACAACTCGTAGTTAGGGGCCGTTACTATTACTGGGCCACCACTGTTTACACTGAGTCGAATATAAATCGTCATGACCATAACAATTGACAATTTAATCACCACGATGATGATATTTGAACCATAATACTTATAACATTCTGTAGAAGCCAATGATGTGTTCTAATAAGGACTACACTTGTTTACAAAACGCCGAATCACTGTAGCCTTGAAAACTCCAGGGTTATTGTATTCAATGACGTAATTAATTATGAACAACGTAAGAAAAATCAAGATATCAGCTTGTCAGAAAGCATACCTACTCCATTAGATAAAAAACGCAATTACTGACTCTACTTTAGCAAAAAACTAATTGGGTACCCGTTATCTAAAAGTGGTATCGATCTGCGCACACGCATTGTTTTCGAAATTCGAACGTTACGCGATAGGCGGAGGAAATTTTCCGTAATGCTTCCATAATTGGTTGGAACGTAACAATGGTCCAACATTTCGTATTTCTCTTATTCTAACAATGAGGAGTATACCAAAGCGAAGGTAAAAAACATTAGTTTTCTGCTACGATTTATCATTTGATCGTAATTATTTTTACATAGATAGTAACTTATTATGTATTTATAAACACAATTAAATTTTTCACAATTTTCGCTACAGTTATCGAAATAAATTATTATTGTTTGATTATTATAATCGAGAAATAATCCTAAAACCCATAACAAATACGTAAGGTGAAATAAATAACCGATTTTTATCCAGGCTACATTCGAATTGGGACCAATCCTAGTTAGAAAAAAATAAAAGTTATAAAACTAAAACCCAACTACGACAAAAAAAGTCAATCAACTAAAAAGTATAAACAACACAGACAGATAAATTAAAAATCCGGTTTCACACGTGTTAATTACTTATTACTATTAATTTGATATTATTCATTTAATACTACTATTCATTTAATGTGACTCCACTTAGCCTATAACCAGCGGACGATCAGACGCTTCCAACGATACCTCATTTGTCTAATTGTCATGAGTCGTTTAGAAGGTCTGAAAGTATGAGTTCTCGAAGCATTATTTCCAACATTTAGAAATTTTACGTAATACTAACATTTATTCTCATTTCCTGTCTTTATTTTGTTTATTCAATAAAATTAATGAGATACTTCACACCTAGTTACGTACACTCTAATTTATAAAAGACCACTTTTCAGTCCAGCTTGACGTTAGCTATTATAAATGAAAGTGAAGTAAAAGTAAGTAAAAACAGACGTAATATTTGTTTGGTTTCATTCGACAGTTTCAATAAATCAAATATCTAGGTAGCTGTTTATAATTTTTTCTTCAAAATTACGTAACCAACAAAAGAAAACCAAAATCATAATTATTCTATACTAGCGACCCGCTCTTGCGGTGCTTCGCATGGTTTTTACAACTTGACTAACTAAACATAAACATTTCTTTATTATATCTTAAGATAAAAATGTAAAAAAAAAAATCGGTTCAGCTGTTTGGGAGCTACGATGGAGCAGACAGACACACAGATATACTGATACACACGTAAACTTATAACACCCCTCTGTTTCCGTCGGGGGTTAAAAATTACATACACATACATCTTGAATAATTTGCATGCTTGCTTGCAGGTAGAATATTATTGTATTCTGCCTGCAAGCAAGGCTCGCCTGCAAGCTTTAAGGCTATAAGATCTTCCCTTGTAAACAATGTATTTTCTTGCAAATAAACAATTTTAATTTAATTTAAATATTAATGTATTATACACATAAACCTTCCGAATCAATTCTCTAAATTATAGTGAAAATAACGCATCAAAATACGTTGCATAGTTTAGAAGAACAACACGGTCATACAGACAGACACGAAAAGCTACTTTAATTTATAATTATGTAGGTATAGATGAGAACATAATAAAAAACATCGTTTTTTATATATTTTCGTCTTATCATAATTCCATTTTCCGTTTCCGGAATACAAATAACATTTTAAACACATCAATTGAAACATTTCAATGCTTGCAAATGTACTAACACTTTCAATGTCTACAGTTTTATACCTTAGTTCATTGCTCCAACTAAAGCACTCAATCCACTGCGTCAGTCGAGCTATAAAAGATTGCTATTATTGAAGAAACCAATATTGTGATGATATGAAGGCAAAAAATAAAAGTCGATACGTAACGCACTCTTCGCAAAAATATGTTTATTTATTCTTTCGATACTGACGACTATATTTTTAAAGCACACTTGGATCGGGATGTTGTGAGAGATGAAATGCATTTTCTTATATTATTCTTTAAATCTTTGGGTATATTTTTTGTCGAGATAGAACATTGTTTATTGTCATTCAAGCTCTCAGAAATTATAATCGGAAAGTGAGTTAGGAATCTCGAGACTTCCTTTTAATAAGATACCTACTTTATGATAAAAACATACGGATCGAATTGAGAACCTCCTCCTTTTTGAAATCGGTTAATAATTTATTATTGGACTACAAGTGTGTGAAGTGGCTTACAATAAACTGCAGGACAGCATAGACCTCTCCCAAGATGCACGAAACTACACCCGATTTTCAGCGTACCGCATCCAGTTTGTCCGTCTTGTTAAGGTGGTCACTCGTCAGTTTATGTACCTAGTCTTGTATCTTTTTTTTTGTGTGGGAAATTATCAAATAACTTCTCCCGCTCTGAGCGAACAGAGGGACAGTGTCAGTCTCTTCCTGATATAAACCCACCCGTGTTCCTTCAGTTGCCTGTAAGTTTCCAGAGGCCACGGTATCCCTTTCAGACATTCTCGTGACCTCGGCAGGCATCGGCCCTATCGGACCCCGTCAGTTGTGCTGACATCTCTTTGAGCCGCGTGGAACACAACGGGCCATCGACCCATGTAGTCTAGTAGCTAGGGAGCTAGCTTCAATATTATCAAGCTATATTCCGCAATAGTTTCGCTGGACTTTTAGGTGATTAACCTAACCAAATTAACATCAGTAACGGCTGTCGGTAAATTTCCAACTTCCGCGGTTACGTTCGGCTCTGTTTGACACCACACTTTTGTATGTATGTATTTGTCTGTTGCATTGTAATTATGTATTTATGTATGTACCTATGTACAATGGGGCCAGAAAACCGGGCGAAGCGGAGTTGGAGACCGTGTTAACTTGAAAATGCAGGTCAAGCTTTGGCGACTGAATTGATTTAAATAGCATTACTTACTTAGTTTTTGTGAAGTATGGTTTCGAAAAGAGAAGTACAATTGCTATATGATCAAACTTTTGTCTGTCTCTCTGTCTATGGCATCGTAGCTCAAAATGTGGGCCAATTTTAACGCGCATGGCTCAACAGGGAGCAGGCCATTATTCAACAGTGAAAGGAACAGGTTGCTATTGAAGATGATGATGATTCCAATAGGTCATCATCATCATCTGCGTAGCCTTTTCCCAACTATGTTGGGGTGGGCTTCCAGTATAACCGGATGCAGCTGAATACCAGTATTTTACATGGAGCGACTGCCTATCTGACCTCCACAAACCAGTAACTGGGTAATACTATACCTCTTGGTAAGACTGGTTGTCAGACTTCCGAGCTTCTGACGACCCGTAACGACTGTCAGAGATCCACAAACGACAGCCGGGACTAACGGCTTGAAGTGCTTTCCGCGGTACGGAGGAGTCTCGGTATGTAAAGATGGTCGGACCACGGACCAAGCCCGGCAAGCGTAGCTTAACCTGATGGATCGACCTGCGCGGCTGTTATTATGTAACCACGAGCTCCTCCTGATTATTCCAATAGATATTTTTTATTGTTTACCTGTTTTCTTAAACAGCGGAACTTTGCTCTAAATGCGTCGCACCCTAAGCTCCATTCTAACTTCGCAGTACACCGTAGTCCCCAAGTATCTCAAAGCAAAACAAACAATAGCTGTGAGACATTGTAGGTAAATAACATTAACATATATTTGCACTAACAGCATTACTAGTTAACACGTTTACACGCTCGTAGCATCACGTATGGCCACCACGTGCTTCTAGATGACGTAACCAGTTGATTCATGCGACCCTAGTACCATTACGAGCAGTGTCCTGGGTATCAAGTTAAAATTATTTATATTCCTATCACTGCCTGGAGGAAACGGAATGCGGAAACTAAACTCAAATAACACGTATATATCGTGACTGTGGAATATAGGATAGTTTGAAACAGGCGCCATATTATATGCACTAATATGTGTATAAAATATAAGTAGAGTGAAAGAACACTACTTATCCATTTCGTCATAGTTGCATAGTTATTTTAAATTAAGTACATTGTAATTATATATATTTATTTTAGGAGTATGTATGTAAGTATATTCTCATATTGTATGTTTATATTTAAATTAGTGAATTGTTTCTTATTTTATGTATTTTGTTTCTCTTCTACTCTTACACACGTTGTCTACATCTCTTCTATCTACTTTCCTATCGCAGGTATGCTGGAAGAGATTTCTTTAGAAATAAGCATTGCCTTTGTACGTATTTTTCTGTTCCTTTCTTCTTGTCTGTATTTATTTTTGGTTAAATAAATAAGTATACATTATTATAAATGCCTAAATAAACTTACCACTCACTCACTCTCACTCACTTCCCATCGGGGATGAAGAAACTACAGAACGCCATCTACTACGATCCTTACATACTCCTTTAGCTTCGTTTACGTTCATACATCTGATCAGAAACACACGCCCCTATTGCACCTGACCTTTCTGTAAAACATTACCTATAAGGTCACTATTATGTCCTCTAATATAAGTATCTTTGGTAGTAAAGTTTCATACAACAATATAAGACTTCTGAAGCACCTTGTTTACGAATTGCAATATAATTTGGCACGGACCAAGGTCGGACTCACTCCAAATTGAAGTGTTTTCCTTTACCAAATTAGAAGCAAATACAAATTAACACATTGTTTTGTTAACCAGGGCACTTTGTTACTGATACAGGCTAAAAAGGTAGCTGTTTCTAATACGCTTAAGTACATATTTATTTGTTTAGTGAATTAACGACAACCTGCCATGTGCAGAAATAACAGTCATGATATCACTTTACACACGATTTTAACCTCTATTTATAAGTTAGCTGAGGTGATAATACCGTCTGTCCGCTGTCATTTATTACAGGTGTTTACGAAATCTCGTGATTCATTCGTGATTCAACGTGGTCAATGCTCTTGGGTGTGTTTTGAATGAATGAAATCTATCAGTCATTTGAAGATTGTAGTGGTTTGACGTAAGCGGTATAAGATATACTATACTCCATTTGAAATAAGATTAGACGTATAGATAAGCCTTTTTTACATTCCGATCAACCGATTTTGAATTCTATTGCGTTGGTGGCATGACAAATGGCAGCCGCGGTAGATAGCTGGTATTGTGTAACTTTTTTTGCTTTTAATGCTATCCTTATGCCTATGGTATAGAAGTCAAAATCGGTTGAACGGACTGTAAAAGGGTGTGTTTTAATGTCTAATCTTATTTCAAATGGGGTATAGTTGTTAATAGTTCTGTTTTGTGCACTTTTTTCTTGAGTTGTTCGGAAATATAGAAAAAAAAACATGATTTGTGGAATTGGCCTTATCAATAAAGTTCAAAAACAAACACTTTTGAACACCGTTCTTATCGAATGTTATGGACTTCATGCAGTAAGTACCTCGTAATGTACGTGAAATTAATGTAACTAGGTATATCAAGAGGATATCGATGACAAAAGGACGTATATATTATAGACGTTTAGAGGTTTCCAGCGCAGCGAAGGAATATCCAGTCGTTTCATCACGCAACTCTGTTTGCTATCCTAAAGAATACGCGCTAGTTTTCCAGTAATAGGTATGCTCCTGAAAAACATAAATTTTCGAATCCTCAAGTACTTCTTTTTTCAGTATATCTAATTTTGTCTTTGGATAACTTAATCGATGAATATATTCTAAAGGAATGTTTGTTCGCCTTGATGCCAAATTGCCAAATATTTAAAAACAGTAGTCGCTCTATGATTGTGGATAATGTAACGCAATTTTTATATCAAGGCAAGGTCAACAGGACGCGTGTGGAATTCTACCCACATCCTATTATTTTCCGCAGTGTTGTTAAAGAGACGTAGAATAATATGATAAAGTAATGATAGGGATAAAAATAACTAGGTGAGGAGGAATATTTAGAATTAAATAACAACTCTTGCTGACTAATAATCTGTAAAAAAATGCTACTTTTTAAGTTTTTCCAAAGGAAAAACACGTGGGCACATTATGTTACACTAGCTGCGCCCCACGGTTTCACCCGCGTAAGTCTCGATCCCGTGAGAATATCGGGATAAAAAGTATCCTATGTGTTAATCCAGGTTATAAACTATCTGTTTGACAAATTTCATCCAAATCCATTCAGCCGTTTTTGCGTGAATCAGTAACAAACATCCATCCATCCATACTTACAAACTTTCGCGTTTATAATATTAGTTAGATTTTAGAAGACGACACTTACAATAATATTATAGAGATCTGTGACACTTTTAATTCAAGCCCAAGTAGGTAGATTATTTATTACTTCGTCAAATCAATTCACTGTATTTTGGTACTGCAGCTTCAATACAAAACAAAATCAATTAATCTCCAAACACTCGCGCATCTACTCAGAGGATATTGATAATGGAACCGGAGGCATGTTCAATCATTATTTTTTACAATGCATTTCCGCAGAGAAACAAATTTCCGCACTCAATAAATTATTCCTCATCTTGTTTATACTGTTACATTTCAAATTAACTAGAACAAATTACTCGTACACGCTAAATTCAAGATGGTGGTCGGGTTAGATGTTGTAAAACTATGAGACCAGATTGGAATCACCCATCGGCTCTTATATATGACGTAATATTATTTATGATACAAAAATATCTGATGATTGTGGTGGCTGCACGTGTTATTGAACTTTTTTCAGGGTTGTCTAGCGTGTTGGTCAAGTGGAAACCTGAAAATAGAATTTTGTATTGACTGAAAACACAACTGTGAAGTTTTGATTTGACTAGATCAGAATTGTGATCAATCTTAGTCGAACAGAGGGCTAGACAAGTGAAAATCACTTCGAAAGCGTTTCGTATTTCTACAACGACTTTCAACAGAATTGACATAATATATATATGTATAGATAATTTCTGTCAGTCCGATACATTTTTGCCTTTTCAATCATCGTTATCGCTGATGGTATGTCACATTGTCTAGGGCTTCTGAGTAGAAAATTCTTTATTCCAGTGTGCTACTCTGCTTTTCAGTGTGAAGACTACCTTAGTATTTATTGTTTAATTAATTAAAACCTAGTGTAATTCATCTTCTAAGAATCTCCTACAGTCATTTTTTAAATGCTCATATTATATTTACCCGGGAATAACCCTTTTTGCATGACTTCCTCTTTAATTGCTTTAAAATGATCTTAATATGTTTAATACTGACAACCCTGCTCCCAATTCAATGTAAAATGTTGATCACTAATTGACAGAGTCATAACTGTTCTAGTTAATCAGTTGCCACCAAATAAAGTTGGCTGTAGTTCTTTAATTAGCGTTTTATTGCTTTGATTTGCTTTCCATAATCAATGTTATGGATTTATAGTTTTTGATAGCGGTTTAGTACCATCGGTAGAGTCTTTAATATTCTGAAGTTTAACATATCATCAAAATATGTCATATGTTGATGATATATTACTTGTAGTTGAAATAAGACATACTAAAAAAAATTGGTTCAACGAAGGAACATAAATCTATGGATTTAACTTTAATGGAATCTGAAAACTAGGCCGATCGTATTACTGGCAACAATAACTAAAGTGGTACCATATATCTCATGGCTCCATGTTATTGCCATTGTAAATATAAAGCGACGGCGCGACGCGACGCCGCGCATATGAATCGTCAAGTGGCAGGGCGAGGTCTCATCTTGTTAAACACCACTCAGTAAACTGCATTCCCTATGATCCGTATCTCCAAAGCTGCAAGGACCATTATCGAAGCTCCCGTTGCCAGATCTAATTCTGTATCTTATTCTAGATTCGCTTACAACTGCACATTAGTTTTAATTAATGCAGCTAGTTCAACTCCAATCATATTAATTACACGCTAAGATCTCATTTTCATTGTCAACACTAAAACTAACGAATGTATCTGTGTTAGTATGAGAAACAAGACTTGCAGCTTCAATTAAACGTTTGTTTGCAAGACAACTGAGACATTTGAATAGTAGAAGCTTACTTTTTTTAGGTCTCCAAGAATGGTCAGTGGAGGCCTATTTTTACATACGCATCGCATACTATAATTGGTATGAAAGGACTCGCTGAATGCTGTCTAAAAATAGACGAGGAATTTGTATTCAGTACAATTTTGTCTCGAAGCGGACGACGACAATGCTTGGAAAAAATTGCAAGCCCTTTTATATTGCATTATTCTTCCATCCGTATGTAATTTTGTTTTATTGTGCCGCAACTTGATATACTCGGAACACCAAATTGTTGACTTGTTGAAGGTGGTTGTATTACACAATTGATTTCATCATTGCCCTCAGGTACCAGACCAAATATTGCCTTACCGTTCATTAAAATTACAGGTGATATATTGGCACCTCATGCTACCACGACCTAAACTAATAAAACATTATATTTAGATGGATTAAATAAACATAAATTAGAAGAGCTAACAAGTCTCCAATCACTACAACTCCGTGAAACGGTTGATCTTTTCAAAAATAAGCAGCCGATGAAATTACTTTTTCATTTCCATATTATTATAAATAATATTTAGTACTGTTACACAGTTCATCATAAGCCGATTAAGTATTGTGGAATAATATTAGAAACATATCAACAAACGTGTACCTTAATCTACAGTGTAAACCACAATCTTTATATCTATTTTCCATGTAAATTCCATGTGAATTTATATTACTTCTGATTATGCGATGGACGCAAGAATTTATTCGATGAGTTGGTAACATGCTAAACGAACGGTGATACAATCTGGGACATTCCTTTTATATGTTTGTAGTAGGGCTGCGTTGTTCATGTTTATAGATGCAACTTGCTCGTTGTCTGTCTTTCGTCCGTCTACGGTTTGTCTATAAAAGAAGTTTGCGTCTGATTACGTCAGATCAAAGGAGAAAGAATTACATGGTTGTATTTATTTTGTGTATTTTTAGAGGCTAGTTTTAAAGCACTTGTAGGGCACCTGTCGAATTGTATCTGCTTTCTTGATTACGGAAACTTGAGCTAGATTGCTGAAATTATCTAAGAATTTCTTTTAAACAAAGATTTTCATTTTCAAAGACTAGACATCGTCATCCCTATCTCCATTGGAATGTACCGCGTACAACATTTGATTGCCGCCATTCTATGACATATTTAACGAGATCATCGAAACTATTCGATGGACCTTTGATGTCTAACAATTTCTTCGCTTCTTTACATAGTCAAATAAGATGAAACAAGTTCTGTTTACTCATTTACTGTGATATTCATATCCATTTCTAGATTTTATGACTATTATTACAACTATCTGCAATAATCTTGACCATTTGTTTGGAATATTCAATATATTCCTTATGGGCTTGGCTAGTAAGGTGTTTGGAATCCCAATAACTGTTGTTTGAAATACTCTACTACTACCTATAAGTTATTTTACAAATGTTTTTTGGCAGCATGGTTTCTTGACATCACATCATTTTCTATTTCTGACCAAATATTTGTGCAATAAATACTTCATTCATTTGTAACTGCAGTGTGAATTACGTTCCAAGAGGATATTTATGTATCTTTGTTCTGTAATAAGCCTGTTTCCTTTCAGCGTCGCATTTGTCATAAACCACGTTATGGTTCAAATAACAGACCAACAGTTGACCGCTTTGTATTAGACACTGCTTTCACTATAATTATAATATTAATTATTCAAGTGCAGTGTCTGTGAAATTGCACTTCATTGTTATGGAAGTTCCTATTCGAATACACTAAGCTAACATAGCGTAAATAATAACAGAAAATTTCTTATTCATACATAACTTTATGCGTTTTCGTATAGTTAACTACAAAAAAAATGTAATTTCCTTTATTTCTAGACTTAATGACGCGAAAGTTGTTTCCGCTGATGCGTATACAGAAAAAAATAATGATAAAAGCATGTAAAATATTTCTATATTTAAAACTGCAAGTCGTCTTGACGTGACAAGTGAAACAATGATTGCAGAGGCGTCGGTGATTGCGAACGATTCACTTAATTGTATTCTGATGGCTCAATTGAAGCTAATAGCAGTAATTTGGCTTAAAGTTGAGCACTGATTAATTTAAGATAACGCGATTAATAATTATAACAGTAGCTTATCTATATTTTTCATCAGAGCTATTAAGAATCACGCCCCCTAAGATGAGATCAGTATCTATGATAGCGGTGCGGTGGTGTAAAAACGATCATGAATCGTGTGGGAATGACAATAATTACGAATAAGAACATATCTTAAGGAATCAAAAATAATATCTAATAGTTAATTGTCAATCAGGCGTGACTTTGAGCAAAAACCATTATAAAATACAATAGACGTAGAAATATTTAGTAACCAAGAGTGAAAAAAAACCGTGTAAGAAATCGACACGTGTTTCACCTCTCAACGAGGCATACTCAGGATGACGATTGACCAGTCGCAAACCCGAACAAGACGTGTTGCCACGCCGAGCGCTCGGCGTCCGTCTCTTGAGGAATGGTGAAGCGAATAGGTTACTAAATATATCTACGTCTATTATATTTTAGAATTATACTCATTACAAGCCGCGATTGATTTGGGATTTCCCATCGGTAAAAATGATGAACTTCCAAACTTTCATCGCCCATTTAATCCCTTTAGGGGGTAATTTATATCGAACTCTATTCTAGAGCCAGCGGTTTAGGCTGCACGTTGTCTGTCAGTGAATTTAAGATTATTATTAAGTAGGTCTATGAGGCCTGAAGGATCAAAATTCTGAACATTTTATGTGTGGAAGCAAAGTATCAAATACAAAAATCAATTGGTAAACCAACATATTTTTTGTGGCATTCTTCATTGTAGCTGATTGATATGGCCATGTCTGGCATACGTTCGGATTGAGGATTACAATTGCCACTTGGCCACGCTGCCAGCCTCGAATATTGTGCCAAAGGAAAATAATTTGGCCCTTGTATCCTTTAGTATGTACTATGTTATTTGGTCATTTAAGTCGGAAAGCAGGCTTGTAGGAGTATAAATATTGGCTCAGTGTAAATCGTCTTTCTGAGAAAATCTTGATTGCATTTTCATTCAATTCCGTGGCAATTTTCCAAATTGTCATGCCTTTAAGGAAGTTGGCTTCGAGTTTTGTGAATACGTTTAATCGCTTCGATGGAAATAAGATGTATCTATTTACAGATAAGAGTCTCACATCGCAAGACATGTGTTAAGAAAAGATCAAAAATAAGGTGCAAAATTCCAATTACATTAACGTCTTCCATAAAATCACAAACAAAGTTAGTTATATTCCCTGGGATATCCTACTCTTGATACTGCAATAAATTAATTTGAAGTAGAAGCAAAAGAAATAAACGCGTTTTATTGCCTGCAACTATATTTACGAGACAACGTCCAGGGTATAAAATTGGCATCCTCTGGAAACTTTAAACGTAACGTAATAATAGACGTGAAAGCACGTTCATCGTTGAAGACTGGTTATACGTGTCCCAATTGTTATCTGATTGGCCACAATAGCTTTAATGACCTAGAATTAATCATATGATTGGAAGGCACAGGATTCAATTTGTGATTAATACGATTTTCTAGTTACTGTAACGAAGATCATCTGCTTTTAATATTTTTATGGTTATTAATGAAATGTCATCAGCTTAGCCCGTCGGTGTCGGGTCGTTCCTCTTAAAATTAAATTCTTTACTTGCATTCTTCTTTATTGGATTCATTTTAAGTTTTATTATAATCTAAATTTACCGTTGCTTCATATAAATTATAAATCGATATTAATACGGGATCTTGCGCAACCTGACATGCTTGTATCATTATTAATTGACGGGCAGTTCAATGCCAAATGCTCCCATTGATAAAGGCACAGGCGTCCCGTCCCGGTTCACATGGTATTCACAGTCACTATCTTAATTGGTAAGGTCATTGTTAATCATTATTTTGAATTTGGAAGCTCAACAGAATATGTTACAGTTTTTTATCAGACGATACAACGCGGATAGAGTTTAATAAGCAGAACAGTAAAAATGTGATGTATCAAATCGACCTTGTTTTTGCATAAACTTAGCATTTCTCCTCTTCTTCACTTCATGTTTTATTCACGTCTACAATCTATTACCTACATTCTGATCTCAAAACCTAGCCAATCTGTTAGCTACATACCGCACATCTCATTCCGAGGTCGTATCCTTTTTCTGCTTTATTAAGATACTGCATTTCGTATGTAATATGCGTCTACTGTCACATCAAGGCATTAATTCACAATTTACTGCGCCGAGACGCGTTGGTGACTAATTTACCAAGGCCAAAGACGATCCATTATTATTTATTACCTTATGAAATGATTCCCTTACCAAACGTTATCCAACCTTATGACTAACAAATAAAGTCCCTTTTCACATTGTGCTGCTGGAATTGAAATCTCATTTGGACCCTTTACTACATCTGTGAGTCACAAAAGCGAATTAATGTGTTACTAAAAATAGTGCGAATGTAACCCAACGTTTCATGTGCAAACAACTACGATTGTTAACAGAAAATTTCTTTGTCTTGAATGTCAATTATCATTTGTTGTATTTCTGGATGCTTTGTTGGTGCGTATACTTTTTCTTTTACTGAGATGATTGTATTATCTTTCTGTATTGTGAAAGAATTTATTATTTTGTGTGTTTCGTTTATGTTATTTTCCACTTCATCTTTATAACTTTTCGATACTTACGTTACTTCTGTGTCAAGTGTTTCGACATCAAACACGGTTCATATGGCGGTGCGTGACCGTTTTAGGTAAATTTTATGACAGGTGCCAGCAATTTGTTTATATCCATCGTGTTTATTCTACTCAGGGCTGCCCTTTGTACTAAATTCTTTGTAGCTTTTTTATGTCTTGTGGTTTAAGTTTTTGTATAGCGTTCATTCAAACAAATAGTATTTCACTTCTACGAATAAACGTAAACGATTCTTTGAATTTTATTATTTAAAAAAAATATTGATGCACTTGGATTTTTAATATATATGTGATTGTATGCCATGTTTTTATTAGATTATCAATATCTAAATATTGCCAAGGTTTGAAACCCAATTCTTATCGCAAAGAAAACCTAAATTCTTCTTTGCGTTACCCCTAAACTGTTGTGTAGAATTCATTGACCCGCACTCTCTTCTGTTACATGTCTGTTCGCGGGTCTGTTTGTGCGTGCATCATGGGTTCCCGCCATTATTTATAGAATTACAACCTTTCTTCTAAAAACAGAGTTTTACTTACGAAACACTGGTTCTCGTTATAGTCAATTTATTGAGAAACTGCTACTGAAGTCGCTTCGAGGAAACGAGTGGCTCTAGATCTTGGAATTACTGTAGGAGGTATTTCAGCTACTTTAAAAAAAAGTACAAGTTCATTTCTAGAAGCTTTTTATATTTTAATTGCTGTTATAATCGGTCCAAAATTAAAGGGTCCACCGCTATACAATTTTGCTTCTCTGTCACTGCCATTAACGGGAGTGTACTTATAATTCATAGGCCCTATAACACTCCCCATATAGCTGTTCAAGTATATCATTGTTGCGAATGTAGTGCTGTTAACTACAAAGGGCTGGAGAGCACTTCCCCTGCTGAGCATTCACTTTTGTTCAAATAGTACAATCATATGCCTCAAGTATATTGCATTTTTGGAAGTTATTTTGCCAAAGTTTTTCAATATACTTTCGGTTGTTCAGATCTTTAAAGCTTGTATTGTTTTTATACTCTGGTGATTCCATATAGAGCATGATTTTCGTCAAATAATTCTGATGTCAGTTAATGTCAGTACCTACTGCTTCATCGTCATTCTCATCACGAACTTCCACATCTAAAACTTCTTCTATGTTTATAATATTCGAGCCAAATAGTAATACTCCTATTTCTAATGAGTTTTGCTATACAAAAACTAATCCGCAATGCTTCTTTCCAGCACACTGCTCTCCCCTATACAACGACACATCCAGTGCGTACTAACTGGCGTCCCACTGTGTAATACCGGCTGTTATTACTTTTTTGTGCGCAAGTTCACCTGCTGTGCGCCCGTGAGTAACGAGCCTGATATTAAGCCGTTCGTTATTATTTTAGTGAGAAGCTAGCATTAGGTTGAGAAATATTTGCTGTATTTACTGGCCCTGTTTTTCAGCCATGCCGTGGTGGAAGTTCAATTTCTAGTAGGATTTATGTGGAATTTCTCTCATACCTACGGAAATTTAAACAGTTCGATATCGATAACACACAAATTGATACTACTCGGGCACCTACCCTTTGTCCGTAAGTATATAATTCAATAGTCATAACGAGTTCTATCGTCACGATGCTAAAGTAATGACGTCAAAATCCTCTGAATGTAAACAATGTTGATATTACGTTAATGTAATTTACGTTTTGTTTGTTTTGACATTATTTGCATCTTCCAAATAAACAAGTTCATCTTGTAATTTACCGAGTTGAAATACACGCCAACAACCTTTATCCATTGTTCTGAAAACGATCTTAGATACAACCAATTAAATCGACGTCTATCTTAAAACATAAGACGATCCCAAAAACAGGCACAATATTTATACATTATCCAACGAAAACACATCGAAAACAGTCAAAAAACAGTCAGTCGATCTCAAAACAAAAGACGATCTTAGATTAGACCAATCCTAAAACAAAAGCGTCACTAACAATTTTACGCCCATCTACGTCAGTTAGCAACAATTTTCCCGACCTACGACAACAGCGGTCGTTCACCCCAGTGACGTTCCACTTGACAATCTCCCTGTAACAACCCCCGTGCTGACGCGAGTCGAGACTGCATTCAAGTGTTCGTCTCTCAGATAAAACTGCTGCACAAAGCCTTTCCCAAGAGCCCTCAGTACGTGATTCTGTTCTAAAAAGGGAAGATGTATTTTTCGCTGCATTGCACTTTTCACGTATTCGGAACAGACTGGTGCTTCAGTTAATTACTCAGGGTCTTCTTTGTGAGTTTTAATGGTCATTCCTAGAGTCGTCGTTTGTAATGTCTTCGACGTAAAGGGTTGGTTTAGGTACCTATTCTCTATTCATTCACTTGATTGCATGTACGGTAAATACGAAACCTTTAGGGACCTTTAATTAATGTGGCCTATTCGATTAACCGATCCGTTGGATTGATGTAGCGGACTTCTGTGTGGTCTCCTCATACGGTAGTCTGTCTTTCTGTTAAACCCTTTCAAACAAACTTAAAGAGCAATATAACTGAAATAGTGGCCTTTAACTCCATAAAAGTAACGAATTGATTAATTTCTAATCATGTGCTTACACTAAACCGATGTTTACTGCCATCAACAAAGATTTCATTGAAACTACAGTTAACTCAATCATGTAGCAAAGATTAGCTGTAGTTAACTTAGAACTGTGATAGCTTAAACATTAAAGCTAAACATTATTCAATCTAAAAGGAAATGTGTCAGTTAAAGCACGACTAAAGAATATAAGTGGCTCAATATTAACATCGCAAAGGTAACACTTATGTACAGGGCTTCCGTTCTATTTACACACATTGTGTGTACCGACTAATGAATTCACTACAGTTGCAGATCAAAAGATATTCACGTCCGTGCCCTAAGCTGCAAGAGTAACATTTACATAGACCAAAGTAAAAGCGCCCTTAAATACACCTGGAGTAGGATTCAGGATAGACGCAGATATCAATCAAGCAACGCCTAAGTTCGGTAAAAACGATGCAACAAATGAATATGGCTCCTAATCCCTTGATGTAGAATTCAGAAGGACTGCAGGAGTATGAATGTTGGTTAAAGACTAAAACAGTAGTGTTGGGAATGAATGCGTTACTACAGCGCACACGATTTATAATTAACTCCTTTCATAAAATATTGTATCAGTGGAAAATCGTAAATAGGAACGGGAAATGAAAATGTGTATCTACGAGAATCTAGTGTTTGTTCTGAATAGCCCCAAATATCATTTAGATCATCTTGTTTTCATAAATCATATATCGTAAATAATGGAAGTTCCTCGAAATTACTCAAATGTAACTTCGAGGAACTTCCATTATTTCACAACATAGAGTATTTTCATAGAGTATTTAGCATTATTTTATAACTTAGAGCAAACTGACGGAAGACGGATTTTGTTAAAGATAAATTAGCTAGAAGGAAGAACCCTGGCATATTGCAGTTGCCTTTAGTAAAAAATGGCACTGCATGAAAAAAAGAACGCAACGACACACGCACCAAATTCCTATTCCATCCTAGTCCCATTAAAAAACATTCTTAACATTTACAAACAAATTGCCAAGGGATACAAAATATATAGCAGTCCAACGTAATGTGCAGCACGTCCTGCCGACTTCCGCTACGCAGGCGCCGCCGGCACTGACACTGACCCGTTCCCACGAAGCCCGATAACTAAGCATGCTATAGAAATATTCAACTTCTACCATTCCTCTTTTAAAGTACATACAGAAATACAGACTCTATTTACAGGGACTGCTAAGTTCTTGTGTTCTGGTTTGTCGCTGTAATTACAGGCACATGACACATAAGACGCCCTCGCGATGCCTCCGATATTGCACATGTCAAAAGGCCATCAACATTCAACCACCACCGCTTACCAGCAAATGAGCCGCCCGCTTTTGCTACATAAAAAGTCCCTCCGTGTACTTCAACGTTTGATTAGTGTAAATGAACTTTGCGTATATGCGCTGGAGGCGAAGGATTCGTATATAGTTATAATACAGTATTTAATCTGGGCCGACAGGAAGCCTGTTATTTATGTCAGCAATAATTGTAACGGGATTATCATGGAATGCAAAATTGACACTTGAGAAAAGCAAATTAATGTAAACCCTGATCAAGGGCTTATTTTTTTGTCCTCGTTTTGTTCAGCATCGTTGTTGATGCGAGAGATCTTCGTGCTCACTGTAGTATAGAGAACGAAAACTGTAATCGGAACAGTATTATCGATCAAGAACTCCACCACCTTCTTTCTTGCGATTTTGATTAATGCCTGCCTTGTCTTTATTCCACACATTTTATCTATCACCAGGAGCGAATTGCGTGTAGAATCTTTACGAAAAATCACAGAACACACGAAATATCCCGCCAAATCACTTCCATTACCACATTCATGATACGCATCATCACGAAACTTGTCACCACCTACATTCCGTGCCATAATCTCATTAAAACATGTCTCTTCTACGTCTTCCTGCTTCACGTGTGTCACACGAACGCGCAGTTTGAAACGTCATGCTATTTCTACTTATGATATTAAATGAGATTCGTTTCAATTTCTATATTTCCTTGTTAGGCAGTAGCTAGTTTCTGCGTAGCGTGAAAATTGAATTGGAAGATGTTAATTTATTAAATCTAGTAACATTAACAGCATTGAGTTCGGCTGAAGTAATCATTACGCTAATGATTCGATGAGTTCAATTGTTTTGTAGGTCTTTCTAAGATCTCTGTTGTTCATCTATTTTTATTTTATCTATGTGCTTGAATGGAAATTAATTCTGTATTTCTTTTTGTTTTCAGGTATGTCGGAAAACTCATTTACCATCAGTTAAAATTCATGTTGGAATCGGTGCGTATCTTTCTGCTTAGCAGTTATCTTAAAGTAACACTTATCAATATTTAAATAGAGGAAGGGACTCATTTCTAGGTTGGGCGGATCGGATTTCACTAGGAATTGATCTTGTTTGCGAGCATCAATTACTGTGTGCTCACCGACTAGTAATTAAACAAGCTGTCTCTTGTGCCATTAATATTCCTGCAAGGTGGTCGCCCCTGAGACATCAAACGCCCAACTCATATTTTAACTTACCCACTATTTCTCTTCATTTCGCTTTATTAGCATAGCAACGTTCATGAATTTTTCATCCATTTAACATTAGCTATTTCAAGACGCCCTACAATTTATCGTCAATTCTCAGATGTTTTATTTTCATATCTCACCCAATCCGTGACGAGGAAAATTACAATAATTTCTCGAATGTTTATGTATTTACACTAACCTTGGAAATGAACTAACAATTTAATGAATCGGAAAAATCTCGAGTTGTTGTTTGAAACATTAAACATTACAATTCCATGAACATTATTTAAGTGAATTTCGTGTCCAGTGATATAAACATTCGCGCATGCGTGCTCGGCTGCGCCCGCGCCGAGCCGCCGCCGCGTCTGCGCAACACCCTATATTTATCCTCTCAAGGGTTTCCTGCTCGAAATGTTTATTAATTTATATATATGTTAACCGTTTGTTTACGCACACACCACGTGGCGGGGCCAATGAACTTTCCCATTATATTTTTGTTTTTACTTTTGTGAAATTCTTTGACCGTATGTTTTTAATTTATAAACGGCAGTAAAATACTATAAAATAACACTGCTTTAAAGATAACGCCACGTTCATTAAAGACTGTAATTTCACCCTCATCTTTATTTCATTTAGTTTCGACCTTGCTTTTCTTTAGATGCACTTTGTAACACTTTGCAAGTGTGTTGAAAGAAACTATTTCTATTGTTGAATGTTTTAAATTGTATTCATTTACAATTGATCTGTTATTATTATAGATAGACTCTTCTCGATTTCTCAACTATGTTTCTTGGAAAATACATTGAGGTGAAACTGCACTTGACATGATTTACCAAATACCAATTTCGAAGCGAGTAACGCCTTTCTACTTTATAGCGCTGTGTGAGACGCATAGCAAAACTAATCATTGTATAATTTAAAGCCCTGTCAAGGGACCGATGGCTCTCTGGTCCCCACGTACTACTTTCTATTTAATGGATATATCCAACCCGTCAAACTCGCTATCCTTGTCAGGCCGACCTCGATCGCACACACTTTATATTGTGTATTCCGCGAATCCAATCAAAACGCTAATTATTTTACAAGCTAATTGCGTAGTTCACATATTTACTTTTTACCTTTTAAGAGAGTGAAACTAAATGTTGATATATATCATGTTTCTATTGAATTGAAATGTAATGTTATGTATTAAAACTAACAGTTTTGTCGTTCCATGGTTGATTGTTGCTCTTGATTTCATTTCTTCTTCTTCTTCATAACCTCATTAAACCGACTCAAGTCATTGCTTTCCTATGTTCTCTGCCCTACACTACAAAGACACATCTCTCGCGATTGACATTTCATCAAATCATGAAACTATTTCACGGTGTCCATTGTGTCACTTGTCCCGTGGTCAGACACATTACACCTTACAGTTTTCTATTGCCAGACACCATAAATTAGGTAGATACTTAATCGCCCTCCTCAATCAAAAACATACTTTACTTATATAAAAATAAAGTACATTTCAATTTCCTTTTAAAAGGCAGCAATTATGTGGCAAATTCGGTATAATACATGGGGTGATAGAACCATGATGAAATGTTGAATTTTGTAAGGTATATAGTCACAGTGAGGTATTTCGTAACATAATATGATTGTTCTTTTGTTGTCCGTGTTGTTTGAATGTGGTATGTATGGAAGTTTCACTTTTGATTAACCTGCTTACAATGGAAAATGATGTTCATTCATCGTTGTTGATTCAAAGTATGAAACAATGATCAAACATACTGATTACTGATTATTCAAAAATGCGTTTATAATCAAACTTATTACGAGGAATGTCGAGCTATAAGAGCTTGGAAGAACTGAGAAGTAGGTAAATGAAACATTGATTTATATAATTCTGTCAAAGTTATTTTGTACTGCATGAATAAGTTAGAATTCATATACATATGAAAAATATGCAACATATTAATGCAAATCCTTTTATATTATTCTAAATCTTATTAATACAAGCCTGCATAGTTGCATATGTAATACATTCAGGACCTTAGCTGTCAATCATGCGATCAATGTCAGACAAGCACAGTCGGGCACACAAAGCGGACGTGGCGAACTAAATCCGTGGCGCACGCGCAAGCATTGTGACGGGGTTGTCTTTAGCTGCTGTTGTGTAGTAGCTAATTATATCAATTTGTAATTAGTGACAAGTTGAGATGTATGGGTGTGGCCTGTGACGATTGGACCGTGTTCCTGATTTGTTAGTCTATGTCGCTTATTAATTAATTTTGCCTGATCGACAGTTCTGTCGGTAATTAAAATGTGGTTATCTACTTCCGACGTGTATTGAATAACAGACGCTTTCACGACATATTTTTTTTGTTGTCGACCTGTTTTAGAAAAGCTAGTTTTAGAGACACAATATGCTTGCTCTTAAAATTAGTACTAAAGTACCTACCTAGTAGTAATAGTAAGTAATTAACTGAATTAACGATACAACTATTGATTTGTAGTTGATAAATTAAAACAGTACTTTTTCAATATTTTACAAATAGTCTACAATTTACCTATAAATAATTATCTCTCAAATTAAATGTGGAACTATGGCTTAGGGACAAACTACCTTACTTGTGTGCGTCTGAGTTAAAATTACGAGTAAAACCAACCAACAGCTAATAGAACTACGGTATAAACTCCACACTTATGTCATAAAAGTTTGAACATAATTTAAAGTTATTTATTACATGTTTTACGTGAAAGCCTAATGTGTTAGAAAGCAACAGTTAACAGTAAGTACGTAAGGACACTTTCACACGTCCATTTATCTACCTAGTACCTACTTCATGTAATATTTTGATTTTATAATAAACATAACAACATTATGTTGACAGTGTCTGGTATTTAATGTTCAAAGACTATGTTTCAAAGATTTTAACTTTTATTCCAAATATTAAAAAGCCTTTTTTCCAATTTTAGGTGTTTTAATAAAGTCATATTTTATTTTATTTATTTGGAAGAACTAACAATTACACATTATAAACTACACTTTGCGTTCAAGGGCATTTTCTAATAACAGATAAAAAAAGGAGTTTATATGCATTTTTGTTAATGGAAACACCAACAAATCAGTCTGCTAAACATTATGATTATGGCAACATTCTCTTTTCATCAAGATGAGGCAACTTAAACACAATTTGGCAGAAGTTAGTCTGTTTTTTTCAGTAGAACTCGGAACCATATCTTAAGTGGTGATTTCATTCCTGCTTGCACATATCGATAACATCACTAACTCAGATTTCTTAGAACGATAAAATACTTTGCTTTGTTTTACAGTTTTCCTGCTGCAGAAAACTAACATACTAAGGAATGTTGCATTTATTCGATATTTCACACTACATTTAGCGATTTAACTGTGACTTTTCACACCTCTTCTTTGTACTCTTTCGAACTAATCAGTCGCGTACAATCGGCCTTACTGAAATGTACCAGTTGATGTGAAACAATCACACGACATTGGGTCGTATTTTATAGGGATTAAGATGGATTATCGTGTGTGTGTTTTTGTGTGATGATAAGGTAATGTGTTGTAGAGTGCTCGGAGCAGTTCGTGACTGTGTCTTCCTATTGTTGTATACTACACATTGTCCTAACGACCAGCCAGCTAATGTGAACTTACCTACTGGTTGAAAAGGATTTTATTTTACTCATATCTCGCTATTTAGTAGAATAAAATATTGTTAGCTGTAGCTAACAATATTTTACAAATGTATTTTATTGTACATTTTTAGTCTTATCTGTAGATGTCTGATCTACAGATAAGACTAAACATTTGTACAACGATATTAGATTATCAAATTATTTCAGTTTCTCTTAAATATAATAAAAAACCTTTGTACTTATTTTTCTATTCCTTTCTTCTTGTCTATTTATTTGTGTGTACATAAATGGTTATTTAAATAAAAAAGTCTCGTAAATAGTACTTTATTTTGTAAAAACTAAATCATCATAACATTCCAACAAAAATTAATAGGTACTTCTACTTACTTTTAGTCTCTCCTTTTTCTAAAGAAATCTGAAAACAGAAATTTACTCCATAAAAAAATATTAATTAGAAAAACGCTACGACAGTGTGTCCAACTAAAAAACGTGCTACATAAAAAGCCTCGCAAAAAGCTAAGGGCACTTACCGAAAAACATCTATTGATTAACTTTTTTTACGTCCACGTTTCTGTAGTACGTAGATAAATGATAGTGATAGATCGTCATGAATCATGGTGTCATTGACCTCAGCACAATGGTTTACGATCAAAGTACTTATGTACTTGTCTCATGTGATGGCTGTTACAGCATAAGGTGATTTTTTTATTTTATCTGTGCATATGACGTGCTTTGTCTGAAGGGAACTCGAATTTTTGATTGGTCAGAATGATTAAATGTGACTGTGATAGATTGATTTAATAATTAACAAGGTACAATAAGATTCGTTTATTTTTATTTTGATTTTAAAATAGTTTTGCAATTTGAAATACGAAATCGAAAGCAAATATTAATTAACATTGCACACACAAATAAACACACATTGCAAATCGAACCAATCACAATTTATCAAATGTCAGTAATTTGTAAAACAATTTCGATTTTCCGTTTCATAACTTCAACAATAGCATGTAATTCGCGTTGCTCCTGCGCTGATGACGTAAGAAGCGCGCGCGCAATTACGTTACACTATAATCCGACAAAACAGTTAAGAGACAATTTGGATACCGTTAAAATATCGGAAGTTAGCCTCTAAACACTGTGTTTTTTGAGCTACCAGAGTAAAGTCAATTTGCAAAATATCTGCGCTTCGGGGAAAATCGTAATGTCAGACTGTTGATTCTTTGTAAGGAATAAACTTGTTGCGTACGTGGTTTCAATCTAAACTTGCTCATTATGCTTTATTGTTCTTTAAATTTTAAACTAGACGCATTTATTTTACTGGCCACCCATAATTTAAAATTACTCTGTTTAAAAAAAGGTTTCAAAAAACTGTTTTAAATTAGGAACTAGAATAATAACTATGTGATCTACGTGCCCTGTTTTGCCACTTAACATAATTTTGTAACCAGCCAGCTATGCACCAAAAGAGACCGACACTGCAGCAATACTATCAACAAGTTCTCATAAAGTAACCTGCAGAGTTAACAAGACTAGGTACCTACGCAGTAGGTGTGACTTGTTAATGTCGCAGCACATTTTTTGCAATGTACTAAAAAGGAACCGCCCGACAGTTCACTTGAGTATTTTTTATTACCATCCTTCACTTCAAACATAGGTAATATAACACTATAATGTTTAATGTCACTCGCTTTCCAGGGACTTAAACTGTCCAACTCGCTGCTCTTGCGCAACAACATTCTTTCAATCCTTTTGTTCAACATAAAACACGTGTTACAATTTTTATCGCCGCCCATTACATTCCGAATGGTCCGCTGATTAGTGTTGTGTCCACTCAGTACGGTATCGATATAAAACGATCAGTAATTAATTGATACTAGTTAATTAACGGTGTCTAGGCAATTATGCGTGAGCTTTATACACGGTGGGATCGTAATTGCTCTGAATTAAGTTGTTTCTGTCAAGGAGACGTGAGCAGTTACTCATACCAACTCCTCCCTTAAAAACCGGCTAATTGCAGCGCTCTATATTCAGTCAATAATAATTTCTTCTTACTGAAACGTAGCCAACAGATATAAAGCGTGAATTAGTATCGTAACAACCATCTTACATAAGCCATATTGAATTTTCGAGTTCTTAAAGGTTAAATGCTTTGGCCAATTAACTTTGTGAGATACTCGTAGCAGTGGTCTGTTCCGACTATGAATTTATTGCTACGAAATCAAACAGTCAATTTCCTTATATCGATAAATATTTGTGATAATATTTATGAAGATAGTAATCTTGTAATATCCAACGTGATATTTATGCGCTATTTATTCATGACTCATGCGCACCTTAGGTATGTTATTTGGCAAAGAAGACTTTTGGGAGAGCGAAACGGCAATTATACTTAATTAAAAATTTAATTGGAGAGGACATTTGTAAATAAATTTAATGGTCATAAATAATTAGATTTTCCTAGAAGTCAGCTGGCTAATAATGAGATGAGTTGTCATTAAATATTATTTCGTCGATATCAATCCCCACGCTAATTTCACATCCCTAAACCCTGTCTAAGTTAGGCTTATTTATACGCACTGAAATATAATCTTCTCAGATGGGAACTGTTTTTGATTAAAAGCCATATCTTGGAGGCTTAGCGTCGGAAACTGACGCTCCGTATAGGGTAAAAGCGGGTAAAAAGCACAACCGACGCACTTTATCCGACCTACTTTCCAACACAGACCAGCTTTAAGTCATAAACATTCTACGGAAAATGAGAAAATGTTTTTGAGCTTTTAACCCCGATTTCCATTACTAAAAGGTAATATTTTTAATATTTTTCTTGACTGTTTTTAAAAGAAGCGTAAATTGCCAACTGGGATTTCGTGAATGTGTTAATTTATTCTTAGTCATGGTTCAATTACTGCGTTTGGTATTTTCTTCCGTTGACACCTGCACCCTTATTGCGTAATGCACGATCTATCAGAATTGGAATCGTTTTGAAACAAATGTCTAATCCATTGCTTTATAAGTTCGAAAAAAAAATCTGCTCTACAACGTAAATGAAGCAATAGATTAGACATTTGTTTCGAACCGATTCCAATTCTGATCTATCGTGTATTACACAATTAGGGTGCCTGGATTACGTGTTTGGCTTCCAAGACTATCTACGTCATAGGCTCAGATGAACCAATTGACAGTAATACCTTTCTTCATTCGTCTTGACGTTGCTTTGAGCATTCACAGGAAAGGAAATCTCGTTTGTTTTGGCCAAATTCCCAAACCCAAAAAGTTAACTTGAATAAAAACGTTCAGTGTGTTTGTGTTATTGAGAGCCTTTCAGCTAATACCTATACTTTTTGGTGCAAAACTGCTGTGCATTGAAAACGTCAATGTCTTTGTGTGCTGGCCTGTAAGTAAGGTATCTATGCTGAAAAAAAAACAATATCTTTCACTACTATGTCTTCGATCTTCTTTACAAGTCCCGCACAGTCGCTGGCTCCCGTTACCTGCGCCCGCGTCGCGTCCCGCCGATTGATAGCGCAGATTAGCTTTCTATTATACCTATCCACTTAGGTACATACTGCACCTATTGATCAATTATTGCTTGACTTTACTTAATGTTTCAGTTTTACAGGAAAATAAATATTAATAATGTATTGGCAAAGATAGGATACCTTTGCATCCTATTTATGTAGCCCGTGTTTTTGGTTCAATTAAATTAATAATTGGTAGATTTAAACACGAATTTATAGCTCTAAAAATAAATTGGTTTACCCTACTTGGTTGCAAAATAAAAGTGACATACGACAATTGGTTACCAGCCATCAAAACTCAGTTTAACATGTATGTCACGTCCACTCACCCTAACCACACATAATTCTGTGGAGAAAGACCTCGTTAATGTCACTGTCCACGGATATTTTACAATCAGACATGTCGCAACATTGCAAAAACAATTATTATCTCACACAGTTTCTAGAGAAACCGTCTCCTCAGTTCTACACACCTGGTTACGGCTGTCAGGCTATCCATCAATCAGGCTTGAAGTAAAGTTGCTACCAATTGCCGGCCACTGGATCGACTTTAACTGGCAAGCGTGTGTCCACTACCTAAAGGATTTACACCTGAATTTAGACTTTAGGGGACTTATTATAGAATCTTATTTTACTTGACGTGGTTGGACATATGGTATCGCAATTGTTGTCGAAAGAACAAATCACTACCAGCACGTGAGGATAGTTGGTGCTCTTGCCTTACTTGTAGACCTTACTTAGGAGGTAATGTTGTACTTTATCAATGGGATTTGTTGTTGAGCCGCTATTTCGTTCGAACCAAAACAGATGGTTGGAGGCTTGGAGCGAAATGCAATGTTTACCGACGTAAAGCTGTTACTTATTGAGTTGGACTTCGTAGTATTGATCTTGTTTTGCGCGCAGTTTTGGTTTTATCGACGCATTTACCCTAGGGCTAATAGTATCTAAGTTTCTAAGTTTTTCAATAAAATTATGACAGTTAATTGATTCAGGTGTGATTTTGCGGAAATCGATTATAAAATACAATAGACGTAGATGTATTTAGTAACCCATTCCGCTTAACTATTCTTCAAGAGTCATAAAAAACCCTGTAAGAAATCGACACGTGTTTCACCTCTCAACGAGACATCCTCAAGATGACGATTGACCAGTCGCAAACCAGAACACGACGTGTTGCCACATCGAGCGCTGGACGCAGCGTCTCTGCGTCCAGGGCTCTGATGTATTGGTTGGTTGGTCTATTGTATTTTAAAATTAGGACTTTCCTTTTATTTGCACCTATGACAACCCCATTTTGTGTCCAGGCAAACACTGTCCATTCCAAGGTCTCATGGAAGGGATCGCAGAAAGCGAGAAGGCCGTCCATTATATATTTTGTAGTGTTTAATTTATTTTCTTTGTATTTATTTTTCTGGTACGTCTAGAAAAGACCTTTTCTAGAAATTCTTGCCGTAGCCATACCATAAAATTCAAATAGCTCGTCTAAATAAATAACCATAGACCTCGATGCTGCATCGTACAAGGAGTCGTTGTGTCTATCCTTTTTCCAAAGCTAGCGTAATGAAGACATTAAGATTCTTACCCATTTTGGTAGTAACTTGTACTTGTAGTGTAGTCTGTAGTTATCGTCTGGTCGTCATAAATATTCATTTAAGCTAAGAGTGTGTAGGTTTTAACACTATTTATGATGTGAAATGCAGAAGTTTTATGTAAGGTTGTCTATATTTTTGGAAATTTAACTTGATTTTGCATGAATCAAGGTTGCTTGTCGTGTTATATAAAGCTTCTGATATAGTTATTCTGTTCTGAAGTAATTGTTTATCAGATCACCAATTCTGCACATATGCTATGATCTCATATCTGGCAGGCCATTGCACTCAAAACGCGCCTACTTTCGTCACGCTCAATTTTTTTTTTTCACCAAGAAAATTAAATCCTCTTTACCAGCAAGACTTCTTTTTGATAGCTCGAACTATTATGGCTCGCCACGGCGCTCGCACAGTATCCATCAGATCAATCTGCTTAGCCTTTTCCCAACTATGTTGGGGTCGGCTTCCATTCTAACTGGATGCAGCTTAATGCCAGTATTTTACATGGAGCGACTGCCTGTCTGACCTCCACAACCCAGTAACTGGATAATACGATAAACCCATGGTAAGACTGGTTGTCAGACTTTTAGGCTTCTGACGACCCGTAACGACTGTCAAAGATCCTCGAATGACAGCCGGGACCAACGGCTTAACGTGCTTTCCGAGGCACGGAAGAGTCTTGATATGTAAAGATGGTCACCCACCCATCCACGGACCAACCCCGGCAAGCGTATCTTAACCTGATAGATCGACCCGTGCGGCTGTTATTACTTAGCCACGAGTTCCTCACAGCTCCGCACAGTATCCATGTGAATCAGCCGAATTTGCCAAGTTGTTTTAACCAAGTCTTCTGCGAATTATCTGTTCTTTGATCGAATACTTTCAATACCGTGGGCTTTTGCGGTACCATATGGTCTCCGGGTTTAACCTTACAATGTCTAAACAGTTACGTTACTCTTGTAACACGTTACTACTTTATTGCTATTACGTTCGTTTTGTAACTGTAACTTTAATTTTAATTACAGTTACGTTAATTTTAATTACAGTTACGTTACTTTGGTGTAATATTTGGTTATTTGCATAATCGTTGCTGAAATATGATTTAAATACTTCTTGGCTTGACTCTTTTGTTGATTCAAATGTTTGATTTACAATAAAATTGTAGTTTTAAGGAAGTACCTAGTTGTGTCTAGAGCATTTTAAGATTTATTAGGTTAATGAAAATAATTAATGTTTGTTTCACAGATATTAAAACAAGTTATTTTTAATAGCCAAACTCGTACAAGTTTTATTTAAATAAAACATTTAGTTTCATCAAAAAGTTTTATCGCATCTCAGTTTCCTTTACTCATTTAATAGTTTTTATCTTTCTAAATAGTCACACAAGTCGTAATCACATCTTAATTTGAATAAATAATGAAGTCCTCTTTGAACTTGTAAAACTGTTCACATTATGTCATACATAGAGGAAGTTGCTATCATATCAAATCATCATTTAAATATAAAACAGCTGACGATCAGACAGGCCGGGTTTTAAAAGAACAGTGTTACATAAATAATATTTTGGCGCCGTCTCGTATCTTGACCAGACAAAAATTAACTTCAAATATTATGTAACCAGAAATCCGTACTAATATTATAAATGCGAAAGTGTCTCAAGTCTGTCTGCCAAATTTTCTCGCCTAAACCGCTGAACTGATTTTCATGAGGTATAGCTCTCTATACCACATTAAAATCCTGACCCCGTGGAAGGACAAAAGCATACCTGCCTTAAATAAATCAATCCCTTCGCATAATCAGCCTATAATGTTCCCACTGCTAGGATACAGGAGAGTGGGCCATAATCCACCACGCGGTCCAGTGCGGGATGGCGGATGTCACTTGTCTTCAAATTTTTGTTCTATGACATCCCGGTTACCTCAGGATGTTTTCCTTCACCATTTTGAGAGCAGTGGTGATGAAATTATTTACACAAAGTAAAGTTCTTGCTTGGGGTTTGAACCCACGACCTACAACTTGTAAGTCGCGGCTGTTACCACTGGGGTACCATTGTTCTGCCAACCATCAACCCCTTGTAACCGAAGTAGTGTTACAGTCATCATCATCATCAACAGATCGACTTCATCCACTGCTGACCTCTCTTCCGCCAATCCCCTCGTTCCTGGGGATTAGCCCAAGAGAAGAGCGAGTACAAGAGATCCAAGTGGCCGAATTCGTGGGCAAACCGCTAGTATTATAATAACAGAATTAGCAAAATATTGACATCAATGACGTATATATTTAGAAACGTTTTCTAATATCGATTCCAGATCATAACACATTGTATTTGCATAAATTGCGTTTTAAAATGCATGGACACGACTATTTGCAAATCGTTTTAATATTAGGTATGTAACTTTTATTATAGGATTAGTTATTTTAATGCATATTTATTTGCTGTATTTTATGTTCTGACAGATTAACGATCTGTTACTTTAAGTTAGTAGGTAAATATTAATAAGTTTTATAGTTTATGGTTGGTTCTTCGCTGCAGCGGAATTACAATAATCCAACATAAATATAATTTTTTTTTTTTTATTATCAGAATAGGCATTTTTTTTGTCAAAATTTTTTTTTTTTTTCTTGTAAAATTCATTTTCTTTCCGCGGACTTGTTTTTATTTCAATGAAACTAGGATTTAGAATTATTTAATCGAATCAATGCGAAGTAGATTCAAAGTAGGTTATTCCATCATATTTCCACACGTATCATGAGTAGTAAGTATTTAGCTTTATTTTTTTGCATTGATTATGTTAATTGACGTATTAGTTTTTACGATGAGTGTGATCCGTCGATAAAGCACTTTAGCACTTCTAACATATTTAGAAATTAAATATATTAACATATTAATGTCTTTCAAAAACATCAATGTATACTAATTGATACATTACAGAATATTTTTGTGATAATTGTTTTTTTATTTTATTTATCTCAGTTTAAATTAAGATAAGAATCCAACATATCATTATATACCTGCTAGATAAACATCTAAAATAGTTTATACTGTTTCAAGAACAAGTTTACAAATCATCAACGACGATAATTAAACTAAAAACAGACGAAATATTACTCAAACTCTACTATAAAAACATCAACAAGGATCCATAAAACCTAGTACTATTACCGTTCTAATATTAATTACCAGTTCTAGACCCAAATGAATCAACGTCCGTCACTACCTGGCGGCAAGCCAAGTCTTGGCAAAAACAAAAAAATCACTCACCTTGGAACTAATTCTTGACGGACGCCCCCCACATAGTTTCACTAATTAAACGCGCGTTTTATTATTGACATTTATGTTATAATTGTGCCAGACGTTCTTGCTCGCACATGTATTTTCGTCTGTTGTATATCCTGTGTGTATTTATTTGTGCAGATCTTAACTAGCTAAGGAGGATAGTTATCGGATTGGGAGAATTTTATTAGTTATGCTTGAAGGCAATTAAGATTCTCGTAAATCTAACTTTTATTGACGAATCCTGAATTTTCAGTGTGTTAGTTATTATAAGAATATCTTCTGGTCAAAAATCCAGCAAAGCGTATGAGGAACGACTTAACTATAGTTGTAATTTTTATACTGCTTTTAATTTCTCTAATTCTAACCTAAACGTCGACTGGTAGAGGGTGCTAAATGGCATCAAATAATCAACTTAGGTCAGCACCACCTGCCCAGCCTTTTCCCAACTACGTTGGGGTCGGCTTCCAGTCTAACCGAATGCAGCTGAATACCAGTTTTTTACATGTAGCGATTGCCTATCTGTCCTCCACAACCTAGTTACTGTGTACTACAATACTCCTTGGTAATACTGGTTGTGAGACAATGAATAATCCACTTAGGTGTTAACTAAATAAAAATAAAAAACAAGGTATGCCCCATGCATTTGGGAATTCATTCCAACATAACCATGAAAGCTACAAAAAGTTTAGAAGTACTTTTCTATCATAATATTTTTCTACCTAGCTAATAAACGCAAAGTACGAACCGTCTAGACACTCACAAAACTCTCCATGTAAAGAAAACTTTTCAAGCTTAGAGGTAGGGCGCTGTGGCAGCTTTCATTAGAATTACAAGCGTGCTGAAAGAATTTCATGCATAAAGGCGTTTCATCCGCTTGCTGTGCTGAAGTCTTTGTAGACTGTAACTTTATGTATTTTAATTAATACAAAGTTATACTGCGGAAACGTTGCGTTTCTAATGTCCAAAGCAGAAAAAAGTTGTTCGTTTCTATTTCAAACAGGGTTTGAAAATGTAAAATGAAAGGTACCTATACAAAATGGAAAATGGGTATGGGTATGGTAAATGGAAGGTAGATATTTCTCGACGGCATGTGAAGCCAAGTCAGAGGCCTTGGGGCGGTTTTAAAACTTTGACACCAGGTTAGTCACTAACCATACGAAAAGAAGAATGAAAGGTGGTTGTTTTGGTTTCTTCTTATTTTGTTCCAAGCACCAATGACCAATCGTCCACAGTTCACTTAAGTTCCTTATTACGGTTTGGAGATTCATCAGATCACTCAGATGGCTCACCATTGGAAGCATTCTATATAGAAATTCTGAGCCACATCAACAAAATCAATCTTATGTAATGTAATGTTCAATTTGTTATATCTCTTACAACAACTGACAAACCAAACCATTCTCTACTGTTTCTCAACATTGAACCTGCCTAACCTAGCAACAAAAGCCAAAGGTGAACGATCTCATTGAGGCCTACAAGAAACAAATGCGTGTGACAGACTATCAGTCACCGTTTCATTACTAGATCCGTTTTATTAAACATTCGGAGTGATTAATGAGAGGACTGAACCCGTTGACGGAGTTTTTTTTCTTAGGAAGAAACACCTACGCAACATGTGTCCCTGGTACTTTAGTTTTTCTGGGTGGGTTTCCCCGTGACCGCTAGATCACTTGATTGGTCCAAGAACACGCCATACGCATCGATCAACCAATAGCGATGAACATGCTTGTGTTATACAGCTTTGTCATTGGGGGAATAATATGACGAGTCCCTGACGTAGATCTTGGGCTATCTAGAAAAGACTATCTTTATGACGAAATCCTGACGTAGATATAGGGCCACCTCTGGAATTGAAGATCTTGTTAATCCGGCCATGTATGTCAGAAAATACACGTTACATCATAACCAAAGTCCATCCATTAGTGAGTGAAAATGTCCAGAATCTATCTGGCGGATATTCAGGAAATCTTTAGTGCCAAAATTAGTGTTTATATACAGTGCATTTGTAGTAAGAAACCACTTTCAATGCTAATTTTAGTTACATTTCCGATTTGATCTGTCTAAAAAGAAGATGTATGAGACTATGTTTGCGTAAGAATGACTAGAAACATACTAACTTATTTATCAATCTGAAGTTCCAAAGCTCGCTAGTTCTACAATAAGTATTCAAGTAATAAGAATCGATTAAGAAAAACATGATCATGAGCAGGTTATTGCAAATGATAATATTGGTAATAGAAAAGTTACGTCTCATCGATAAAAGACAATAAAAATGCGTGAAAACTCAACTTTTACCATCCTTAACAAAGAACCAATTGTTAAAAACTATTAATCAATGATTTCTCCAGAACAAATCGTGCCTACAGAATATAATCCGAAAACCGTGTCGGCTTAATCGGACGATTTTTAGGTATTACACGTTACGTTTGATCGTAAAAATAGTAAGTAATAATAATATGTAGCTGCCGCCGACGCCCGCGCCGCGCCGCGCCGTCGCCGTCGTACGAAAGGCCGCGTCCATACCAAAACGTATAGCCGACTGCCATGAGCATCCAGTACAAAATGTATGAAAAAAAGTGTCATCTATAATATACTTTTTCTATGGGAACAAACTTGAAATCGCGAAAAAAAATATCTGCTGTTCCATACGTTTGTGTTCACTTAAATCGACAAAATGTATGGAACAGCTGATTTTTTTTTTCACATTCCCAGTTTTAACACTAAAGGCGAGATTTCAAGAATTGGGAAAAAATGTTGCACCCTGTATTTTTTCCTGGGAAAGGTTTGGTTTTCTTTAGTCTATTCAAACAGAAATAGGAGATACTTTGTCTACTTATACAGAAAAGGACGAATGCACGATACAAAACCGAGCGAAGTGAGCACGTGATGGTGTGCAAATATTTGCACTCATCTCGGAAATTAGGTTTTCTTTAGTCCATTCATACAGAGATACGAAATACTTTGTCGACTTATGCAGAAAAGTCGTATAGAAAAAAGAAAGAAAGAAAATAAATTTATTTGAGCTAGGCACACAATAAACACACGTCGTTCGTACGTCGTGAATGAGGAGGATGCAAGGGTTTTTTAGGTAAAAAAGTACCCTAACGCCGGCGCCGCGCCGTTAGATACTGGTGTGCACGCGGCCTAAAGCCCAGTGTTGCGCAAGCGGTAATATGAACTTTCATTACGGTCAATGTCACAGTGTGTCGAAGAGTTGTGTTTATTTTAGATGGGGCGGGTTGAGTCATGTCCTTTGTTATGCGAGTTCGAGGTTCAAGGATACAGGTGTGGTGGATATTGCCGTTATTGACGGGTGACAGTGAAAAGGTGAATAAGTTTTGTATTCTTGCCGTCTTACATATTCTGATTTTTCATTTAGAATTCTAGAGCTTTATATTTTCTGATTTTAATTTTACTGACGTGTTTTTTTCTTATACTACTTTCCTTTCAATATCTAATTAAATCAATTAAAATCAATCAATTAAATTAACTAATTCATGCCTAATTTAAGGTAGATTGAAAAGGAAACTAATGATTTTGTAAACACCTTTATTTTATGTACTTACCTACTTTCTAAGCAAATAAGCGATTATTTATTTAAGAACGGCAGGAACTTTTATTTGGTTTAAATTCGCCCGAAGTTAATTTATTTCTAGGCGAATCGACAACTCCAGACATCGATTCACCAACAGATAAGTAAATTAACTTCGTGCGAATTGCCTCAAGAAAAAATAATATTATTTAAAAGTGTAGATTCGCCCGTTTCGGGCGAGTAAATTCGTGCGAATCACCAATAACAATAGAAATAGCTCTTATCAGGTTACGCATACTAAGATAAGGGCACGTAGACGTCCAAAAATAAATTATTACCCTCTTTGGGTGGGCTAAGTAATTTATGCACATTACAAACAAACAGACAAAATTCACTATAAACATCATTCAGTCTAATTTCCATAAGTAAAGCCCAAATGGACTATGAACGTCATTCAGATCCCTACGCATAAAATAATGATGAAAACACACACGCACATAAATCAGAGGTAAGTACAGTCTACCGCACATCAGTGGTAACTCCCACAAAAATCACCCTTACAGCTACGGCATAAAGACGTTGTCAAAGCCGGTTACCACTGAAGTCCGGTTGAATATACATACAACATCGTAGTAATGTATTGTAAGAAAAGCCACACCTGTCTTAATGTGCTCCTGAAGCCATTCCTTTGATAAAACACGAGTTACGAGCACGAGTACGAGATTTGGAGTGTTTTATTTGTCTGTGAATATGATTCACTAAATAATTTGAGCTCAAATACTTGAGCGTGACGTCAATTATATTCTAATGTATGTAATAACCTGAAAATGAAAACGATTTTCGTTACGTAATTCTCTGACACAATGTGTCTTCGAATTTTCGGTTCTAGAACATGCCGATTTTCTCACCATGTTTTCCTTCATCGTTTTCGAAGACGACATTCACCAACCCGCACTCCCAGTGGGGGTGGATTATGGCCCACCCCCTCTTGTGGAGAGGAGGCTTGTGTCCCAGCAGTGGGAACATTATAAGGCTGTTTATGCTTATACTTAACTTTCTGATAGAAAATGACCTAGTTAATTGATTCAGGCGTGACTTTGCGCCTACCAGGGTTGCGGGAATGTCCGAGAGGGATACCGGGACCTTGGCAACAGGCAACTGAAGGAACACCGGTGGGTTGTAGTCAGTAAAAGTCTGACACGCCCTTCCGCTCCGCCCAGAGCGGGAGAAGTCGTTTGATGATTTCCCACCATCAAAATAAAAAAAATCTCTAAGAGTCATAAAAAACCCTGTAAGAAATTGACACGTGTTTAACGAAACGAGGCATCCTCAGGATGACGATTATCCAGTCGCAAACCAGAACACGACGTGTTGCCATACAGACCGAGCGCTGGACGCAGAGAAAATTACTTCTAAAGAAAACGCCAGCTGGGCTTTCATTGGTCAAACTCATCATCGTCTGATAAAAGTAAAGAATATAGCCAATAAATCTTCTACACTTTCCTTTGTAATAAACTTTCCATAAGCAGTCTTGTCGCAACCAATCGCATAAAATAAACATCTAATCTAAGTGAGTACTTACTCCAAAACTTTCATCCTTGCAAACCGGTACAATATCTCAGTTTAAACCAACAATGAGAATTAGTGTCACATCACTATCTGGAGTAGAGACGGATAATCACCGCTCCAAGTTATTTACTAGCCACAGTACGAAGGGCACTGCAAGTTTTGCTTTCTAAGCTCTAAATTACGAGCAAACTAGTTCACAACGATCTTGCGTTCGCTTCTGTACAGGAATTGGTTTTAATAAATAATGTTTTATTGTGTTTTATGTCCATGGTTTAAGACAGGTAATCTCACATGGAATGGCGTAAAGACTGTCGTTCTGTTACAATAAAAATTTAAATGTTATTGCCGCATTTAAATTCATTGGAAGAACAAATCTATCTTAAGTTAAACAAATGACGATCATTTTTCAGAATTTGAAAAATGGCTACTCGACTTCGACAATGGAGTCAAGTTATTCAAGTTTCAAAGGGCTCTATTCTCAAAACCGTTCGAAATAGGGTCGCAGGTGTCACGGTCCTTTACAGGAGAGCGCTCGTCACTTTCTCCCGTCGTGCGACATTTGCGCAACGGATGTAGTGTCGCGTCGATTTATTGACGCCCTAGATTCATCGGTCGCGTAATGTCTTATTGGTGTCGAGTTTTTCATCGTTTAAGTTAATTGCTGCCGTTTAACTTGCAATGCATCGTTTTTATTACGACAGATAAGTGCATCAACAATAAGTTTAAACTGAAGTGCGGTAAAATAAACAAAGTATGCATACACGAGCAATTCTTTATTACTTCTTGCTTACATAATTAATTTTTCCTGTGAAAAAAATTATGTCTTGGTTTATTCAATGTTTATTTACTCATATTTTATTATAGGTTTAAGCACAGCTTTTATTAAAACAAAAACAACCGTCATTATTACATAAATCAAGTTTAACAACTAAAATATAATGTATCAAATCTACGCTTCGAATAAACCGAAGTGCATGTGATTTTAACGCACACGCAATGCTAAACAGCTATAATGTCGATTAGTTTCGCACGATTCGGTACAGAACACTCGACTTTCATACATCAGACGTCAGTTATGCCATCCAGCGGCCCTACATTATATTGCGACATAATTTATTTACGAACCTACGATGCTCACACTCGCGGCTTGTCCAGATGAGTGGTGTAAGTGACAAGATTTAAAGGATTTTGTGAATAGAAAACCGCATAATTATGTTTACAGATAATTATAATGACCATATGCCATGGATTGCGTTTGAAAAAGACAAAAAACAATTGATACTTGTAGTACACCACAGTAGAAACCGAAACAAATTGTTTTAAGGGTCTTGAACCCAAATGACAGTCTGACCCAGCTTTTATATGAATAGTAACTGATGCCATCGACTTATAAAATGTACAACAGCTACACAAAATTATTGTGTTCTTTGTAACATTTGAACTTTAACTTCTTGACGTTTTTCCTTCACACTTACACCAACCGACAAGAAGATCAACAGTAGCTGCTAAGTGGATGATATCAATTGCGCGGAGCCATTCCGCATTCCAACGAGCGGGTCATTTGACATTAATACGAACACATTAATTCATTAAGAGCAACACTTATCGCGAGAAATGATGGCAAACCTCTTGATGATATGAACGACTACATGATTGCCCCCGTGGGACGAAACATCCTGCGAAAGTAGGAAATTAAAATTTAGAATGTTGTGTCGAAATAGGAAGCAGTGTGGGCTAAGGTCGAGAATAGGCCCCTGTGGCCGTGCGTTTAATAAGAGACAATTTAGGACTTATATCAAAAACCGTCATCGTGAGCTTGTATGGAATTCTAACTATCCTAACTAATTATAAATACGAAAGTGAGTTTTTTTGTTTGTAACGCTTTCACGCTAAAACGGCTGAACGGATTTGTATGAAATTTGGCACAGGGGTAGACCATGACCGGGAATAGGACATAAGACCCTTTTTATCCCGATATTCTTACGGGATCGAGATATACGCGGGTGAAACCGCTGGGCGCAGCTAGTACTTTACTAAAACGTCAGTATCGCTAATTCTTAGGATGTTGAGGTGGTTACTACGACCAAAAACACGTGGTAATAATCATGTTTGAAGTAACCAGCCAATTAGTGCACGACTAACTCTAAAACAGAAGTCAGTTGACGTCCAAACCTTAAAGAGTGCCTTATAAATATACGAGTAAGTTAGTAGTAACGGTAGGTAGTATTTTCCGAAGTGTATCTGATAAAGTACTTAAATGTCACCGTTGTAGTCGTAAACAAGGATTTAGGATAGCGAATTTACGAGCAAAGGATTTTCCTATTAAGGCTAGTTCAGAGGTCGAGGTTGATTTAAAGACGGCCAAACAAGCTACGTCATTGTGAATTGAAAACCTAACCTTCTCTATTTCTTTGCAAAATTCAGAAAGGCATCTCTATATTTTAAATTCCGAACAAACGCCATAAATTAAGCAACAGTCAAAACAGTTAGACGTTTCAAATTACGAAAAGGAAGTCTGGCTTCTTAAACTCAACATAAATTCAGCCAGCATTAAGCTGCTGACAACTAAACTTTTTACTTATGAATTAGAATCAAGCGAAAGTTTTCAAACACTCAGGTAACATTACCTGTGCTAAAAAGCTAAATCTGACTCACCGTTGACCTTGCTTGATAAAAATAAAAACTGTAGTGTCTGTTACTCAAAGAAATTAGTTTTTATTTATGTCATATTTTATGACAGTCTGACAGATAAAGGTAACTGACATAAACACGCCTAGACGTCATTGCGGTGGCCTAAATACTAAATATTATAAAAATCTGAAAGTCGGTGTTTGTTAGTCAATCACGCCTTTGGGACGCGCGCGACAGACCGTGAAAATATTTGCATCGCTGACCCAATGTTTTCCCAAGAAACATTTCTGCTTATCAACTGTAGTTCCGCAGTGGCTGTCTGAATCGAATTTGGCTTTCATGTGAAGCTATACGCACAACTAGCCAGTGCCTATTAGATAGTTTTTGTGACTTCCTGTTTGCTTAAGCAGCAAGAGTTCAGGAAATATTAATAAGGAAAATTATAGTGTTTATATTAATTACACAATTAATGTTAAGATGAATGAATATTAAGTTATTATTCATTAACCCTCTTATTCATAAACGTTGCTTAAAGGTAACGTCTAAAATGTCTGGTTAAACAGGCGCTAATCATTACTTAACTTTAAGCAGTGTTTATGAATAAAGGGGATAAGTACCTACTTACTATTTTACAAAGCAGTAACTGATAAGAACTCGAAATATCTGCATTTCTTGATTTTCTTGCAGTAAATATCGCCATTTAAACAGCTACTTGGCTACGTGCATTAAGGCGCTGACAAGAGACAAATGTCAAAAGTAGGCTTGTCTAAACAAAAAATTGACAAATCTATAGAGTTTGTGGTAGCGGAAAAAAATGTGTCAATCTTGAACATATTTCTCTGAACTTGGTTGTTACTAATTACCGAAACTTTTGAAAAAAAAACTCGGTTTAAATTAACGGTAATCTAACCTTTTACCTTGAGTTCCAATCCAAAATATCTGTAATAAATATCGTACGTTGGTATTTTTATTAATAACAAGAACGTCTTATTTGAATGCAGAACTTGTTTTTTTTTTTTTCGATTACTCAACACATTTTTGAGTAAATAAACTATTTTTCTTATTTTGCAATAAATTACAAGATTTGTGTCATCGCGCTTCTCTTTCTTTCCTATGCAGTCCGATAGTGACCGCGGTTTAGCTCTTGTCAGCGTCTTAAATCCTTCACTTAACTTTGTAGGTTAAGCGAAGTACTACCTATTAATTGCATGTACCAAAGTTTAAAGGTCCCAATACATTGAAGTTCACTCTAAACCGTTGCTAACGTTAAGTGGATTCCCATGTAATGTGGATGCATAACATTTGCATCTATTTTCTAACTAGGGTAACATTGCCAGTGCACTTAATGGTAAACTTAGTGACCGAGTTAGTCAATTTCATGGTATTTGCTACTTGCAGTGTAAATGTGTCGAATAAGTATGACGTGATTTTTCCTAGAATTCAGTGTTTAGTTCGGTTTGGTTGGGAATATGACGGTTTAGTCATCAATTGTTTTGATGATATTGCGTAAATTTCACTTTCAAGAAATGATTGTGTTGCAAAGTAGGGTGATACGTCAGGTGAAAAAGTCAATTCTCAAACTCTAGTTCAAAAAAACTAAGTTTCTTTGGTCTGAAATAATTATTTCATTAGTACTGAAAACCGATTCTGCAGCGTTTTGTATCGATCAAGTGTAACTTATTTCATCACCATTGCTCTCAAAACGGTGAAGGAAAACATCGTGAAAAAACCGGCATGTCCTAAAACCAAAAAATTAAAATCATGTGACATCCACCAACCCGAACTGGGCTCGCGTGGTGGATTATACCCATTCCCTCTCACAGAGAGGAGGTCTGTGTCCCAGCAGTGGGAACATTGTAGGCTGATTGCTTATGCTCTGATCTATACCCAGATGTATAAATCTAACTGCCTTGCTAAGGTCATCGGTCAGTCCGGTAGGCTTAATTCCCGATTCGAGAATGTTTAGAGAATGTATCGAACTGCAGTCAATAAATTACCACGTAAGCGGTGGCGTAACTCCAATCAACAATTACCTATTAGCCGAGGGCAATGATACTGCGCTTTGCCCTTTCGTGGGACGTACCAGCTTTAGCAAATACGCAACATTGTGGTTTCTGCAAATTAAGTTAGTTAATTACGAGTTCGGTGATTAGGATAAGTTATTTAGATGTTGATTGATCTGTTGGTAATTAGCTGGTAATTGGTATTAAATCTACGTTAAGAATTACACCATCTGACCTCCACAACCCAGTAACTGGGTAATACGATATCCCTTGGTTAGACTGGTTGTCAGACTTTCGGGCTTCTGACGACTCGTAACGACTGTCAAAGATCCACAAATGACAGCCGGGACCAACGGCTTAACGTGCTTTCCGAGGCACGGAGGAGTCTCGATATGTGAAAATGGTCACCTATCAATGGACCAACCCCGGCAAGTGTAGCTTAACCTGATGTATCGACCCGAGCGGCTGTTATTACTTAGCCACAAGCTCCTCCTACATAACATAACATCACGACTGTAATCCCCGAAGGGTTAGACAGAGGTCTACTTAGAAGCAACGCATAATTTTAAATGCAAAAAAACATTTCTTCTGATACATGCTTGTGAATTCATTAATTTGGTTAGCGTATATCTGCAGAGCATCCTTATAATTTTGTAAGAAACACATTGTACTAAATATACTAATAATTCAATTTTCCTTGTTTCAGGTCAGTATCAATCAACTGTGACATCGATTTTCCGTTCTTCGGTCACGTAAGGAAACAATTCATTAATAAATACGTAGGTTTATTATCACTGGTTTCTTAAAACTTACGCGAATTCAAGGAAAAATAAATATATAAAGCACGCTTAGTATGATCACAATAGAAACGGGTTTTGTCTACGGAAGAATAGACAAAATGACAGATTGTGATTGTTTATCTGTCATTTTGTCTATTCTTCCGTAGACAAAACCCGACAAAATCCGGAGTCACACGTAATCTGTTCGATTTATGCCCTAACACGTGTGACTCCGGATTTTTAATTTGTGTGTCTGTGGTGTCTTTTTTATACCTTTTTAGTCGTAGTTGGGTTTTAGTTTTTATTACTTTAATTTTTAAACCTAGCAATAGGAATGACAGTTCACCTAAGTTTTCTCGATGAGTTGTTTGCAGAATAGCACTAAAGCTCTCCGGTCCTATACACAGCTCGTCACTCTTCCACACATAACTCGTATATCTGTAACAATTGGCAAGCAAATGGTCCAAATAGTTCTCTGACTGGCCGGCGCGGTATTTGTAGAACTTTTACGACCACGGTATTGATTCCAAGTGGCTGAACCAAATGTGTTCCGTTTGGCTTCGGTCGTATGTCGAGATCGGCCTGAAATGCGGAAAACGTGGGGCTTTCCTTAAATAGGTTACTTGTCATATTCCTATATTAAAAAACAAACATATATTCCTTTTTCTTACAAACATCGCATAAGCCCGTATTACAGAACCTCACTGAAGCATTACTTAAAACTGGTTTGAACAAATCAAATGGGTTTAAAAAAAAACATTGAGTTTGCAGTGAGTTTCTGGAATTTTGGCCTAAAAGTCCTCCAAAGTTAATTATGTTATCCCAAATAACACCGAAATAAATAGTAACGCCCGCAATAAAAAACCGTCGTAAAATTATCAATCACTCATCCCCGCTCAAAAAAGACATAAATCATAAAGTGGAGTAAAAATATTTACAGTTTTACACCGATTCATTACCTGGCAACACTATAACATAGGTTTCATGGTTCCACGTCACTCAACAGAGGATTTAGACGTTTACCCAAGCGCTGGTTATTTATGATCACACTAATATTATTTATGTGTCAACTCGTTCTATTTTCGTAATCGGCGCAGAGTTGCGCCTGCGCAGCTAACGCAGACGCTTCCAGCGGCCGAACTCCCCCGATGAGCCTCGACGCGTGATTCATTGCCGGGAAGTCATAGGGTTGCTTTAACAAACACATAAAATAAAGGTTTGTACGAGAAATTGTCTGAAAACTGTCAGTCGGATGTCTTACGAATGTTTGACAAGGTATCCGAGTCGCTTTCATCTTGTTCTATTTGCGGATCTTTATTTTTTTTATCGTTTCGAAGGCCATCTATATTCAGCCAGATGGGATTGAGACAGGTTTTTCCGGTGAAGAATAGATTTACAATCATCTGAAACTTCTGAAATTTTAACTATACTGATTGCTATGTTACGAGTATATAGCCATTGGTAACCTTAGAAGTAAGAAGTAGGAGGAATTTACTGACTGAGAAGAATTATAATTATCTAAGCTGCAAAGTTGCGATTTCATTATGTACGAAAATCAACACACTTATAATAATCTTGCAACGAACTACATGCAACAACGAGTGCATGCAATTTTATTGAACAACTAAATAAATCACAACATAAATACACAAATTGACCAGACAAGAACTGACGCAGAACGCGAACCAGAGAGCAATAAAAGTACCCCATCCGCTTGCCAGCCGTCACCAATAAGCAAATACCTAAATCTTAACGAAGCTAGAACTGGAGTCATGGCAGCCGTTTATCTCACACGCGAACTATCTGTGACTCCACCATGATCAGGACTTGAGGGCCATCCATAAATTACGTCACACGTTAGGGGGAGAGGGGTCAACAAATTAGGGAGGGGAAGGACGAGTCATAAGCCTTGTGTCGTCACACTAAAGCAATTACTAACTCTATCAATATTATTATAAGATTTAATTTCCAATCGCAAACTATGTGACATCACACCAGAGGAGGAACACGAATCAAGCACCTGTGATAAGGACGGGGGGGCTCCAAAAGTCATGAAATTTGTGTGACGTAATTTATGGGTAGCCCCATGGCTGACCCGGCGGCTAATTGATGCTGCATCATTTATAGTCCACGAGAATTTATAGATAGAGGTGCAAGGGCGGGATGGCATTAATAGATAGTTTTTAATGACATATAGATATGGCATCGTTTTATAATGATCAGATATCTTCGAAGAGGTTATTAATATCTGCAGGTTCTAATGATATCTGTAAAAGATAAATTACAGGAGCTGTGTCTGTAATTATGTCTGCGATAAATCTCTGTTTGCTGTTCTCGATACAATTCTCCAAATGATAGTATCATGGTCGATACCTGTATCACTGCCTTTACAACGAGTCTTATCTACCAACATCAAAACCTCTTCTAACAATCAATCTGCCTAGCCTTTTCCCAACTGTGTTGGGGTTGGCTTCCAGTCTAACCGGATGCAACTGAGTACCAGTATTTTACATGGAGCGACTATCTATCTGACCTCCACAACCCAGTAATACGATACCCCTTGGTAAGACTGTTTGTCAGACTTTCGGGCTTCTGACGACCCATAACGACTGTCAAAGATCCTATTTGACAACAAAAAAAAAGCCGGGACCAACTGACTTAACACAACGGGCTTAACGTGCTTTCCGAGGCACGGCGGAGTCTCGGTATGTAAAGATGGTTACCCATCCACGGACCAACCCCAGCAAGCATAGCTTAACCTAATGGATCGACCCGTGCGACTGTTACTACTTAACCACGATCTTAGCCAAAACCTGTTCTTCTTCTGGATTATAATTATAATCCAATATTCAAGAGAATCTTATTCATCCAATTAATACAGAACAAAGGCTCCCATGTTTTGAAACGTAAATTGTCTCTTAGTTATAATAGAGTTTTAGAAAGTATAACAGCTGTCAAAAGATCATAGATCACTATGATTGACACGAGTGACGAAACTCCACCGGCACTGGTCGAAATACATAACTTCTTGAGAGAATAATGTACGATATATCTTAATCCCTTGATCTCGACATGGAACAGTTCAGCTTAAAGAAACTATGACAACAGTTGTCAAAGTCTGCAGTTACTACAGACCGTAGAGTCAAGACCGATAGACGCGGCGTTGTCCATGTCACTGCATCAAATTGCATTTTAAAAAAAATAGTTCCACATTTTTCCGCCGGACTTCAGTGGTAGTGCAGACTCTAGATAGATAGAGAATTGTATAGATCAGCTATTTGCGTTTACCATAAGAGATAGCCATAGTCTTTGACAGACACTTTTAAACTGGTACTATCTAATATATTCGGGTAATACTCTCGGTTTCTTGGGACGCCAGTTGTAGGCTAACTGGGGCCAGACAAAAAGTTTGCATACACGAAGGATGAAAATATATTTCTGTCTCGTTTACTCTTACTACTGGATCAAATAAGTGTCCTTGTCTCATTACTATTATTGTTTAGTGACTTGTCTATTGTTATACTCTGTCTATGCTTCAAACCTAATCCTTGCTTCATATTCTTTGAATGGCGTAACAAGGAAGTCGAGATTTCGTGCTGTATTCGCAATATGTCAGTGTCCCCTATTTTTTGTAGCTTCTGTCTCAATGTTTTCAGTCTTCCTTATCTATGCATTATGATCGATTGCTTAATAGTTAAATCCTTATTTAAATAAAGCTTTGATATCATTAATGGACGTTCTAATAAGACTTAAGTGTTCTATTTACTGTAATTGCTTCATCATCATCAAGTTATTCATCATCTACAATTTACAAGCTGTCGCCATGACTAAGTCTTCTAGTATATCTAAAAAAAGTATTTTTACCAAAAGTAAGTAATTATTTAACTTACAATATCCAATTTAAGAAAATACCGATATCATTTTCAACTTCTAGCCGGTATTTCGAAATTTTACTATTCAAAACGACTGTCAGACATACTCGTTGACCAAGTTACAAACAAACACCAGAATACATTGTAGGTACATTAGAAACATGAACGCAGCAATCACGACCAGATTGATTGATTACATTTAATGTTTCCTCGAACTTATCAAGCGATCACCAACACGCCACACAACAACATTAACTGGCGTGAAAATGTAATTCTGGCTTATTTAGGTCCACGCCACACAACTAATGACTTCGCGTGACACGTCACACGCTTGACTAGCGTAGCCTCAGCGTACAGTGTGGTTTGCTGTGATCTGAGGAGCATAGCATAATCAGCCTATAACACAGGCCTCCTCTCTGTGAGAGGGAGTAGGCCGTAATCTAGCATGCGGGCCCAGTGCAGGTTGGTGGATGTCACCATCTTCGAACTTTTGGTTCTAGAACATTTTCCGGTGATGAAATAAAATACACAAAGTAAATTGCCTGACTCGGTTCACGACCTGCAACTCGTAGGTCGGGGGCCGTTACCACTGGGCCACCACTGATCTTAGGGGCAATTCCAGTATAATATTTTAAGAGCCGTCGCATACTAATCTCGTGTCTCAATCTGTCAAAAATTCTAAAAGATAGTTGCCGAGATGAAATTGCGACAAGATTTTGAACGTTTTTAATTACGGGAATCGGTCCTCTGCGTATGTATGCGTTCTCTATCTTACTGATAAGCTGATACGCGATGCGCCTATTTACGTGAAGACTCGCAAATTAGTAATTCAGCATGGTACAGTAGGCTTATACTGGTTGTTTTACCATTGAAGTGTGATCATTGCAGAAGTAAAATTAGATGCTAAGTTCGCTAGGTGCATGTCACCAGCACACAGCGTAGCTTTAAGCATCAAGAGAACCGCTTACCTGTGTATATTCGGCCTTAGATTTTTCGTAACGACTCGATCGCGTTTATTAGTGGACAGCAGTATTGTCCCATAATGAGTAGCAGTCACACTAAGCTGACATTACCAGCTTCAACCGTCGGCTATCGCGGTAATAAACGAAAACGAAAGTTTACGATTAAACGCGCGTTTGCGAACTTAACTGTGTTTGTTATTGCCGTGTAATTGTAGAACTGATGGAAGTTTAATCGGGCTGTCGGCAGTTTTCGTTGAGGTAATATGTGGTTTGAAGTTATGTCTTTCACAGTGTATTATAATTTGAAATTGGACTGGTAAAAAAGATTTTCAGTGTGTTCTGACTTCTAAAGTCTTACACTTAAGTGTACTAGACCATCATTAGATACCACAATACGACTTATTGATAGGCTCTTAACTAAAACGGAAACAACAATGTACAAAAAAAACATAATTAACAAAATCACTGGCGAACAGAAACCTTCACATCACCTATCATTTAGGGCGTACACACGAGCACAAAATTGTCATCCTTGAAAGTGTAATATTAACTCACGCACCACAATTTAGTTTCTCGACCAAACGAGGTGGTCTGAGCAAACATCCCGTGGCACGCGTGTGTACGGCCATTATACAAACTGACTGGGTATTACGGGTCATTTGCTCACGCCGTGAAATTGCGGTCTCGCTGATTCGCTTGCGTCACGTGATACCCACGGACTAACTAGAGATGGGTTGTAACAGGTTAAAAACGATATCGGTTATCACTGTTACTGTTACAAAAAAATAACAGATCCAAATATCTGTTATTAAATAACAGCCTGTTATTTTTGGACGATAAATACGTATTTAAATCTCAATTTAATATCTTCTTTATTTCTTTTCGCTTAAAGTCGAAAATCGTATCGGAAGTTTTAACAGCCGCGGTAACTTCTTCTCTTAGTCTTGAGGATCTGTTATTTTAAGTAACAGATATGTTTTATTGTTAGGAACAATTTTTATCTGTTATTTTTTAATACCTGTTATTTCTATCTGTTACGATAAATACGCCTCACTCCTAGGACTAACGCAATTGGTGGATATTGATGTGGTAATGTGCATATCCTGTGTAATTGCGGGGTTTGACGGCGGTTTGCGCTTAGCTCGGGTAATCTGCACGTTCTGTTTGCGCTAAAATATGGCAATGTTTGTCAAAGATTTAATTCAGATCGCTTTTAAATTAACATTTTCGGAAAAGAGACGGAGACCACAGATAGTGAAAATTAATTAAACTTTCACGTCTCGAGAAATTATTATTAATAGTTCCTTATTAATTAAGTAATTCCAAGAATAATTGAATCCATTTCAAGAAACTCTTTAATAAACATTGATTGCAGTCTTATCTCAGCCAAATCAAAATTTTCTTCCGTAATTACTAAAAAGATACCTAATACCAATAACAGTGTGATTTAATCGGCCAATCAGGTGAGAGTAGAGTGCGATCGTAGCACGTGATTGGATGAAATCGAAAGTTGGCCGTTGATTGAGGGAGATTATTGGTTTTTCAAGCGAGTAATACGCCGGTAATTACGTGGTGTGGCTGGGAAGGTAATGAGATGTTGCTGCGTCGATTAAGGGACGCTATAATGTTTTGTTGGTTTTTTGAACTTTAGATATCGATGAAATTAGAAACTGGCGCTGTTGGATTTTCAACGCTCCGCTCATCGTCGAAAGGTGAAAATCCAACACCGCGCTTTACTAGCCAGTTAGGCGTCGTCTATGAAAACGGGCTTAAGTGACGTTCGACGTGGAAAGCCAATCCTTTTTGAGCTGTATTTAAAATTCTGTCTCTGAAGTATTTAAAGTAACTATTAGTCTAGGTATATGTAAACGCTAAGCCAAAACGAAGTAATAGCGTGGGCTGGCGATGTGACGCGAGGGGGTGGGTCAGGAAGACAATAAATTTCAAGCAGGTGAAGTCGCAGACCGAAGCTAGTACCTTCATAAAATCTAATATCAAGGCTGCAGCCATTTTTGCAATCTCAATCAACTCTTCCTCTATCAATTAAACCTAGAACATCCTGTCTAATAAATCGCAGTCACTCTACTTAGATCAAGTTGCAAATGAATGTATCAAGAATTTACGAACATAGCAATTTATGTTCCTAAGCAAAGCTGGCACTGGAAGCCATGTCTACGACTCTTTATCGTTCTACCCGCTAATCAATAACGAATGGTATAATCACTGAAACTTACGCGATTGATTTAACACCGGGAAATAAACAACATTTCAATGTCTAGGAAACATTTGGTTCCTTTAATTGGACATGCAGTGCTAATGAATTTTGAGGTGGTAACCTTGTTGTTGGCGCTGTCTTGTTTGTTGTGTAAGATAAGGAGAAAACAAATGAAACAATGAAAGCAAGGAGAAACACGAAACAAACAATTCAATAGGTTGACGAAGAATCTGACGATCTTCTTGAGGAATCTTCGTTGAAAACAAATGACGATCAAGAATTCTAAATGGATTTGAAAAATATTCAAATCTTGCCCATTGCAAAAATAGAACACTATCAAATCAAGACATTTATGATCATTTTGATTGGCAATTATTTAGTTTAATTATTAATTACTAAACAGCGTTTTATTATATTATAGACAAGCGTGTTGGTTTTGGGGATTTTAAACAAGACAGGCACTACCTAAAAGTAAAAGGTCAAACAACTAAACTTTGTTTCGTACCCTACTTGTGAAGCGAAGTAAGACATGAAAATGTCACGTCTCCTGATTAACTAAATGGTGCAAAACGTGACATTTGAGCAGAAGGCTTTACGCGAATAATTACGTGTGACGACATAAAAAATATAAGTAGGACATTACGATTAACTATGAAGGTGTTGTTTCAAATAAAATAATTAAAAGCAACCGTGAAGATAAGGTTATTGAAAATACAATAGGTAAATAATACATTGGTCATGGGTAAGCAGGCAAATCGGAAACTCAAATCAACACAGTCAACAAAAGAAAAATGTGCAGTAGAATTGCAGGATATAACATTATTTACATATAAACCATAATAACTAATAAAAATACTAAAGCCAAACAAGCAAAAGTGTTTGACCCTGACATTGAAACTAGCACTAAATAATTCTCCGAAAGTAAACAGACATAAAAAGACATCAATTTCATTATTCATACTTAAAGCACCTACATTAGATCACGTCACGTCAGTCAGACTATTAGCAACAATACCTACAGCTATACAATTTGGCTGGCATTATGTTACCAACAGCCAGCGTGTCGCCTCCGCCCACCCATCTGTGTGCACTACCTTATAAGGCTTGGGTTAGTCCATAGCCTTCGTAATATCCATCGCTATATTGTTTATCGCGGCCTTCCTTAATTACTGGTACTTTCGAATGGACTCAACCCGTCTCCGCTAATAGGGTCTGAGTGACCTCACGGTTTTGCCCTGATTTACTTTGATCGTTAATTGGCTGGTATCGGCTTTAAATATTAAAATTTCATTGAGGACTTTATATGTGACGTAAGCGTTAAAATAAACTGTGGAGTGATGAATGAAATTGATTGTGCGAACACAATGCATACGTGTTATTTAAAAATATTCTTCTATTATTTTTATGGTGTTTAGAGCAAGAACCAATTCTATGTTACTTGATTTATTCAATTTATTGTAAATGAATTTGTGATAACATTTCTGATGATAATCTCTATGCGATTCATTGTCTTTTTTAAATTTTTTATAGTTTTGAAACTAACTTCATTGTGTCAGTAATTTCTCAGATTAATTTGCTCTGTCGTATACCATAAATGTCTTTTAATACAATTAACATTTTTGGTTTGAGAAAATAACGTATGTACTGCAATTGCAACACAATAGAAACTTCAAACATTGTAATTGTTACTATATATTTCATGATTACAACAGAACGTCTTAGTTAATTAAAAGGGGTCGTGAGTATTGCACTTGGCTTGACAGTCGGCATTCTATACTCGTCCACTTGCATTAAGTTCACTAGTATTTTTTCTTTGATCCTCTCGCTGTGTTAACCATTTCTCATTGCTCTTAAATCATCCTCCGTCAAAGCCCTGAGTGGGCATAAAGTATTTCTTCGAGATACATTTTCCAGAAACTCTGTTTCTCTGTAATTCCTTTTGATTTATGGAATGGCGGAGACTTAAGCAGATTTCATTGATATTTCTTATTAATCCTGTCTCAGCACATTCACATGTACCTACTTATGCAAATTCGTATTATGAATCAGCTACCCGTCCTACAAAACGCCTTCCATTCACTTTTCGTTTTTAAGCCCTTTAGTTCCAGTGAACAATTAGCCATGAATGTTTTTTTAAATAAAGTTATCAATGAAAGGAAGTGTATCGTGAAACTTGACAGTTACCTCATTTTTTACGGAATTTAATTAATTAAATACGTCAATAAAGTGTTTAACGTCCATTGGTACTGTATCATGATATTGTTGACATCGACCACTTTCAAATTAGCGCCGCCTCCTTATAAGGTAACATATTTAAACATGACTAAATTTTTATGAAACTTATTTCTGTTTTCCGCAATAGTACGTCAATTTCAAATTAGTCATTTATTGAGCCACAACACTGCTTTGTTAGTATATCACAGTGGTTTTGTAGATCTGGAACAGTCATGAAAGTAAGTGTTATAAAAATAATACAAGTGTTCGCGTTTTTGTGGTAATCGGCTAATGAAGTAATTACAGCAGGTGAACCAGATTAAGTTTTTATTTTACCTTTTATGTCTTCTTGTATTTCACAGTGAACTCTTTCACGTTCAATATGAGGAATTTTATTTCCAGCGTGTTTATTTTGATACGCTCTACAGTTGACATTTAAAATGGTTTTATTTTCCTTTAGCAGACCACCAAGGTTTAGTTCATGCAGTGAATCAATGAAGCTATCATCTTATACGTGTCTCAACTAATTCATTCAATCATTACTAATTCATTCAATAGCATTCTAATGAATACCTCAACATTTACTATGGTCATTTACCGATATAGACGTCTGTATTTAAAATATTGTCTATACGTCAGCTACTTTATATTTCGAATTAACAAACTTTGGTACATGAAGCTTTAGCTTAACTACATATGGTTCGTTTTCCATTGAACATTATGTTAGTTTTGACGACCTATTAGTATATAATATATAAATCTATTAAAAAAGATTATGTCATGCTGTGAAAAACTCAAAATAATCGTTGTTAGTCGTTTCTTTATTGTTTATACCATTGTTATAGTGGCTTGTATATTGTCTAGTAATGTTTATTATTAATAATGTCAGGTTTATGAATATTTGATGTCGTCGACTTCATTCAAGTTTTCTAGTGAAGTAAAAGTGAATTGTGATCATAGTTACGATGAGGATAATTAAAAATCTTGTTAGTGATGTTGTTCCTGCTTGAGTTCGTGGTGTTTGATTTCATATTCCTCTATCTTTATGAATATCAACTATGTAAGTAACATTAGCTCTCTTTTACTAGATAGGCACGTCCCTTCTTAGACTAACTAATAATCATATCATCGCCTTACTTTTCTAATTATCACTGATTACATTATCTTTCTAACTGAAAGTAACAACCGTTTTACTTGAATGTAGGTACATAAGTGTATGTATTGTTGAATTTAATTCGAGAAACCACTCATTCAAATTATACTACAGCCTTATGCTTGTAAACAATTTCATTAACTATTAAATCTCTATTAACAAGTCTAAGATCTATGAGATCCGGTGTTTCTGCGAAGCTTTTCTCTAAGTTCTCTGTAATAGAGTTAACTTTACCAGTTTGACGTCAATCAGTCTCCGGTTAGCTTAACCAACGACTTTTCTCCGACATGACTATACATATAGGTACCATTATACTTAGTACTTATGATGTACGTAGTACCTACTAAAGATTGGACGTAGTAAAACCACAGTGTACATATTTACTTAGCCAATTAAGCGTTACCAAAAGCTACGACATAAAAAAAAAGTGAATAAATATGAGTCATGATGATCAGATTTATTGTGAAAGCGGAATACATAAACAAATCGCTTGTACATAATAGCATAATCAGCCTATAATGTTCCCACTGCTGGGAAAAACTGGGATTTAAACAAATAGTTTTATTTTTATTTGGGAAATACAAACAATTGTACAATGTGTGTTACAATCAAATATGGTATTATGACTTATGGGTAAATATACAATCCACAAAGTTTCCACAGATTACTTGTGTACATTATTAATTAGGTAGGTAAGTACAATTACACTTAATTACTATCTTAATCATTTAACTTTTTGAAAGGCCTACACTGTCCTCCCATACCTAATAACACTGTAATTCGAAAATATTGTAACAGCCAATTATTTTTAAAAGAGTAACCGTGGAGTTTCTTGCCGGCTCTTCTCCATAGGAAACGACCAATTGGAACCGTGCACCTAGCTTCTGGCGTTTCATAAATGCCCATGTAGGTTTATGTGAAATAAAATATTTTGATTTTGATTTCGTCGCACAAACTATCAATATTTTTTCTTGACAACTACCAATTAACTTTAATAAACAGCAAAAGGTACCTAAAGGGCACTGGGGCGAGATGTCAACTCAGGCAAATAATGTTAATCACAAGACAAGCAGCCCTGATTAAATTAGATAGATCAAGTATCTAGTAATTTTGAAGTCTTTATAACTAATAAAAGCACAGCAAACTTTTCTCTTTGTAATTTTCCACAAAAAGGGCTATTCTTAGAAAAAAAAAATCCGTAACCTATTGGATAATCTTAAACGGGCATCTTATCATAAAATTGATCATGTTCAATGATTATCAAGTGAATTAATTTAAGAGTTTTTAAAGATTTTTTAAGGAATTCCATATTTATTTATTTATATATTCTTTATTTTACACCACAAAAATATATAACAAAAAATAATAACAATCACTACAAAATATACAATGGGCGGCCTTATCGCTATCCGCGATCTCTTCCAGGTAACCTTGGAATGGACAGTGATTTGCCTGGACATAAAATGGGGCTGTCGTAAGTGCAAATAATAAGTTTACAATATACTAAAATAGATACACATATACATACATATCCTAAATAATAATAGATACATACATACATACGAAATAAGTATATAAGCAACGAAAAATTAATGATGACTATAGATAACTACACAGTTACGAAAACAAGATCACAACGACAAGTAATGTTCCTTAAAGAGTCTTTCAAACGCTACTATCGACTGCGCGTGTTTTATTTCCACTGGCAATGCATTCCACAAACGAGCGGCCTGGACGGCAAAGGATTTGTCGAGGAAAGTTGTGGAATGCATAGGCATTTTAAGCTTTAAGTTATCTGATGACCTTAAAAATTTCGTGTGGGAGTCACAAAGAAACTGGAAACGATTCTTGAGATACAGAGGGGTGAGAGGGGAAAAAAGCACATTAAACAAAAGGGAAAGAATATGAGCATTCCGGCGAAGGCGGATTGGTAACCACTTGAGTTTCACACGAAATATATATTCAGTCGAACGTGAAAGTCATACCCAAAGCGTTTATCTAAATATATCCAACACTTACAAAAATTTACTTTAATCTTCGCGTGCACGAAGGTAAACCATCAAAGTGTTCTGAAAAGTTTACGTAGCAAGGAAAGTGGTTCCGGTGGTCCGGAGCGCACACTGCGGTGCACATTCATAGACCGCTGCAGCCGCTACGGCCAATGCCTGTTATAATACCGGACATTCAGCTATCGTAAATATTTACACCGCTCAATATTGTGCGATAAGTTTTTATGAGATGCGATAAGGGATGTCGCGCTCGTGAAATTTTATTTTAATTTTAAAATGCAAGGAAGTTTTGCTATCGAATTTCCGTCAATATTCAAAAATTTATTAACTTTAATGCATTCAAGGACACTGAAGGAGACACAATAGAAGTTCCTCAAAATGTAGATTTGTGTCATAGAAATAACGATAGAATATAGATCTACCTGACTTAATAAAATGAGATGTATTTTATATACAACATTATTTTTGTATTATACTACATTATTTTTATTATGGGACAAACCTTGAAATCGCGAAAAAAAAATCAGCTGTGCCATACATTTTATCGATTTCAGTGAACACAAATGTATGGAACTGCTGATTTTTTTTTCGCGATTTCAATGTTGTTCCCATAGAAAAAGTTGTTCAAAATGATGAGTACAATGACCCCTTTTCGGGTTTAGCATAAAGAAAAAATCATGTTGTGTAACTTATAATATAACCAAGTAACTATGTTAAGAGTAATACGTAACAACATTTGTTAATGGATACTTAGTGCTTATTTTGCATTAAAACTCTATCCTAAGAATATTACGCTCTCCACAGTTACATTATTTAACATAATTATCTAGTATTTTACATAATTATTGCAAATTCATGTAGAAAGGGTCTCTTGTGATCAAATCTAAACGATTTTATAGTTTTGCATAGTACTTTATGTTACTTTCACATCTACATCGTCATTTTATTATCCCTTTAGTTATCTAATAGATAAATGTATGAATAAATTAAATACCTAGTTTACGTAGGCGATAAGTGTTTACATAAACATTACCGCCTCATTATTAAAGGCAAATGAAAATACATTATGTATAAGTTTCTCATCAGTTTAATTATCACCATTCTTAACCAGTGAGCGAGTTTGAGTTCTAAAGTAAATATTATTGTTTACTAGCTGCGCCCCGCGGTTTCACCCGCGTAAGTCTCGAACCCGCGGGAATATCGGGATAAAAAGTATCCTATGTCCTATTCCAGGTCATGGTCCACCCCTGTGCCAAATTTCATCCAAATCCGTTCAGCCGTTTTAGCGTGAAAGCGTAACAAACAAACAAACAAACTCACTTTCGCATTTATAATATTAGTTAGCATTATTTGAATCACACGTTAATCACGAATTTTAATTGATGTCTGCCTATTTGTAACTAAACGTGAAATATTAACCTAAAAATTATCCACACATAGGAAATCATAGTGTCCCTTAATTTAGTTAAGCCGTCTATTATAATGACTTCAAAACATTGAAAAACCATTGAGAATTGATCAAGTTATCAATTTTTCTTCAACTGTAGGCACAACCACAAATATCTATGGGCACAACCCTATCTTACCTCGCAATAGGTTATCTATTGGCTCCCGTAGCATCGTGATTAATGACATACGTTATGGATATTGCTCGTATGTCTACCAATATCATAGGCTCAAAGGCTATATGGCTCTTTGGCTCTTTTGACAGAGGTCAAAGGCCTTGTTGTTAACGTGTGGCCAACTAATGGAAATTAAGAGTAGATTTGATTACTGCTTTCTAGATACTCGTAAGTTTTGCCATGAGAAGACTATGTGGACTTTACAATTATCAAGGCAGGTCTTCTGTGAAAGTCAGGAGCTTATGTTACGATCCTCTTTGATGAGATGAGAAATAAATTGAATCAGTACTCCTGCACTATCTGTGTACTTACAATACAGTAGTCACATGATAGTTGAATTGATAATCGCCGTAAAAAAAATCACGTTTACTTTTACCGCACAATAAGAAACTGTTCGAACGCGAACAAGCCCTATAAATCCGGAAGAGTTGTCCCCAATCTGGTCAGGCGACAACAGCGCCCCCTTCTTGGTAATACGATACTAAAGGGCTTCATGGTGCTCTTCGACCCTGCTACATTTTATGAGTTTATTTTTAAAATGTTTCTTTATTGATACTGGGTCAACATTTTTTGGCCTCATTTGTATGCCATATTTTTTGTGAGTAATGAATTTCATTGACTAATGGGACCATGATTTGAAGATAAACCGCAAAATTGGGGATTGCCTGGGCATCCAATGCTGCAAATACGAATAAATTACTGAGCATAAAACACAAACTCATGCTTAAAAAAAGCTACGGACATAAAGCAGTTTATTGATGTGTTGGTTTGTTTATTGGTAGCACCTTTCAGGCTTTCATTAAGTTACAAAAAGAGTAATTAATTCCAGTATGACTTACCTTTTAAATTAATATTGCAACTTCATTGCACCTCTTTGCAACAGTGAATAAACCGCCTTGAAAAATCCGGAAGACACAGTAAAAATCAGGTTCTATCCGATGGTATACGATCCTCGATAATCTGAGTAACTTAGTAGGTAACTCGACACGCGATGCACCGCGGGGCTTCTTACTGTGACTCATTAAGACACGTGTTTTTTTACATCCATAGCTGTTTAATTGTTGTAATTTATTATAGCATTAAACTAGAGAATATTGTGTTTGACAATTTGTCTACGAAACTATGAACTTCTTGCAGGTACTTTAGGACAAACGTGGTAAGAAAACCAGTTTATGCCGACCTCTGATTCTATTGAAACTAATCAGGTACTACGCTAGGCCAGCTCAAACTCAATGTGTTACCACCGTTATATATGGTTGACTATACCCAATCAATCTGCCTAGCCTGCTCCCAACTATATTGGTGTCGGCTTCCAGTCCAACCGAATGCAGCTGGATAAGTCAAAAATCAAATATAAATCTATGCTGTGAATTTTTTTTTTTTTGGAGCTCCTTAAGTTCTGAGTTGAGCTCCACCATTACTGACAAATGCTTGCACTGACTGGACAGGTCCACTCAAATCTGTGTGGTTCTTTCCTCAAAAGACCATTTCAGACTCGAATGTACATGGTCCTCATATGGCTTGACCAAGATTATGTCTGGACTTTAAAAGAGACTGTGACCTCTGAGTTTGTTTCGGCCTTTCTTCTCAGAGTAGTCAGATAGGAAACGCCGACCTCATCTAGATTATTTTTAATATTTTTTAATATGACGTGTAAAAGTGATTCCAATATCCTATTTACAGAATAAACAATTTCATTTCATTTGCTATCAGTCTAATATACCTTGTAAAAACAAATGAGTAGGTGCTGATACCAGTATTTTACATGGAGCGACTGCCTATCTGATCTACACAACCCTGTGACTGGGTAATACGATACCCCTTGGTAAGACTGGTTGTCAGACTTTCGGGCTTCTGACGACCCGTTACGACTGTCAAAGATCCACCACGAATGACAGCCGGGACCAAACGGCTTAACGTGCTTTCCGAGACACGGAGGAGTCTCGATATGTAAAGATGGTCACCCATCCACGGACCAACCCCGGCAAGCTTAACCTGATGGATCGGCCCGTGCGGCTGTTATTACTTAGCCACGAGCTCCTCCTCATATGGTTGACTATACCCATCCTGGGATAATTTCATAAATAAGCAAGATTTTAAGTACCTAGTCTCTAACCATAGAAATGAAGTGTGGAAGAAAACGAGATGTTGCGCCGGCCCCAAATAAATTGGGATAAGGGAGGAAAATCATGAGCCTCTCGCTTTCCCATTCCGATCCCTTTTTCGGGATCGCTTGGTTAATTGAAACCTAAATGGTGGTGAATGAAGATGTTTAAATTGACATTGCAAATATTAAAGGAAGCAAAAATTTTAAAAATATACTTTAAAATAAATATATAATTATGTCATTGTTATTTACAGTCTGTCAAATCAATCAAGCTGAAATCGGGATAGATGTAATTTACAGTTCAGATATTTCTCATATCCAATATCAGACGATCCAAGAACATATTTCGTGTATAAATGCGTAAGCAGTCAATATTAAAGCATGATTTACGTTGGAAATCCACAATATAATCAGTGTGAGCTAGGTTTCACTGAGGATTTGCATCATTTTCTCCGTGATTATCATAGACGAGTAGCTGGGTGTCGGTAACGAGGTGTGGGCCGTCATCAAATGCGCTTAACGAACTGTCTGAAATGTACTGTATATTGAGCTGAGGGAATATACCTTCGTTATACCATGATTTATGAATATTGTTAGATTAAGCTGACGCATTTTGCAATTTTCTTTCAAACCTAAGGTAATATTTATTCATGTTTTTATGGAGACCGCCTTTCCTTAGACGTCAATGTAGTTATAATGACAATACACCTACCAACGATTGGCATAAGTTCATTGGAATCGGAACCTCTCGGAAAAATATTACTATTAGGAACCATAGATTTCCCTAGAACTGTCCATTCAACAAGAATTTACCACATCTGTACCTACATCAGAAACGTTACTATACGTGACGTAAAGTGATGAATATAAATGTTGATGTATGGAGAGGAAGACCAAAAATATATAAATAAGTACCTAGATTGTGTGTGGGATGAAATAAACCTCGCCCCATCACCCACTGTTACATAGAACTTAAACATAACTTGCGTAATGTGGGTGTTATTATACATGACTGCCCAACCCGTCTCGTAATACCTTCAGGCTATGATGTAATGTTATAAAAGAAATGTAACTAACAAAATCCTTTCTTCTCCTTCCAGCCCCAACAGTTACCCCAGGCGCCGCCACCACTGGCGCTGCCGGCTCCAAACGCCGCGCCCGCGCCGCCAGCCGCGCACATCTCTGCGCCGCGCACCATCGTCATCCAGCGCCCCGACGCACGCCACGGCTTCGGGTTCACCCTCAGACATCTTGTAGTGTATCCGCCGGATTCGTTGCAGGTGGGTGTGAGTAGATCTTTTTTTTTTTTGTAGTTTTTAGTTTCTTTTCTTTGTTTTTGTAGGTTTCTACCAGATATAATCCTCTCTGGATAAGACTAGAAGACCAGTTCCCAGGAGTCCAAGCATTCCTGATGGCTTTTCATTTAGGTACACCGTAGTAGTATCTATACATATCGCCTTTGGATCCAAACCATCTTTATTGCTTCATTGCTCCTAAGATTTGCGAGGTCGTAAAACCTTGACTTTTCTGCTGATAGCAATAGAGGTGCAGTTAAATTTTCAGCACTACACGTGTAAATCAGACATAGGTACAGTTTTCTGCAAACATAAAGATAAGAACAATCCTTCATGTGATAATTCAGACGTCCTGAAGATAATATGTGAAGTATTAGATACTGCGTAATCAGACACCAGTTTTAACGTGACCTCTGAACAAGTATCGTTTCATATTATTAATTTCAAAAACATTTGCAAATTAATAGTATAGTTTTATTAACGATGAAATCGATGTCGTCTTCAATATCCATGGATTCCTCACAAACTGTAACAACTGATTTTTGTCCCTACATTCATTGCAAATAAAATATATCTAGTGTATTCTATTCTAATAGGTATATAAGTTAACGACCTTTTTACCTTTTTTTTTGTGTTGCCCATGTCAAAGTTCCAATCGATCCGTCCTGTTACCACCGATGACATCCTCCTCCATCTAACGTAATACGTAATATCTTCCAGGATCTATACGAAGATGCGCGCCACCTCGCGGTGGGCGCGGTGGGTGCGCCAATGGACACGATCTTCGTAAGGTCGGTGCGGCCCGGTGGACCGGCGGCCGCGGCTGGACTGCGCGCCGGCGACCGTGTGCTTGCCGTGAACGGCGAGCCGGTTGCCTGCGGCCGGTCCCGGGCGCCGTACGCGAGAGTCGTGCAGCTGGCGCAACGGGAGCCGAGGATATTGAGGCTCACTGTCGTGCCAAGAGACCACGATTTGTTGCAAAGGGTAAGTTTTGAAACTGCAAAATGTTGACAATGTCCTGCAATGGTGGCAATTGTTGCACAGGTTATAAAGCTCAAGGCAAGGTTACAAGGCAAAGAAGATGTAGTGACAAACATTGGTCGTCACATTTAAAAGAGTACCTATGCTTAGACGGTTTGATCATGTTGACAAGATGAATGAAATGAGACTAGCAAAAGGTATTTACAAGGCAGATGACTGTGCGTGTGTGCTCATTGGATTGGTGATATTCTTCAGAACTGTCAGGTGCGTAGTAGGTACTCGCAATGCGTATATGTCCAGAAGTATGAATGTAAACAAAGCAAAAGGAATATGGAAAGATCCTAACCGGTGGCGTTCTGTAGTTTTTACCTACCTCCATGTGAAGAAGCAGAAGTTTATGATGGTGAAAATGTTGGCTTCGTTCAGCTTGTCACTCGCATCTAAAATAGCACAGGGTCTTTGGTAGTTTAGTAATACGTGGAGTATATAATTTTAAAGTTGATGTGCCTTATGTATCAGCTAAAAATACAAACTCAACTAACATATTAGGTAATAAAATAAAAACCGCAGTTAGTAATTCCAACAAACCTCGGCAAATACCAAACAGCTCGGTCAGCAGATAATGCGTGCCTTGCTGAAGGTTATACCTAATTATAGTAATAGTAAACACTCATAAACGGACGAGCTAACTGTTTCTGTAACAAGGTACTTATTTACCTACTTGAAAACTATTTATTGTACTAAACGTTCGTTTTTTTACAGTATTTCAGTGAAGCAGCTTATAACCCCGAAACAAATCAACGCCCGCTAGACATGCCGGCTCCAGTAACGGAACACGAGTCGCGGCTGTTCGACGCGTACCGAAGACCTAGGCCTTCGCTGCCGGCGCCGCAGGCCCCGGCGCGGCTCCAGGACCCCGAGTACGCTAGCGTGGCGTCTCTGGCTCCCTCCAGATATGACGTCACGCGTCTGCCTGGACCACCACACTATTTATTGCATGATGGGTAAGTTAATCGTGTGCGGCGTAGTAAATAGTTCTAAATGTATTGTTTGTTTATGTCTACAGTTTATGCGAGAACCAAGATTAGTTTTAGTACTTACGTAGTTGGTATAATACTCAATAATTCTCTTGTTCTTCACAGCAGACGGGAATCAGACACATCTCTGCCATCATCGGCGACGGAAAGCAAAGACAGCCTCGGATCCTTCGACTCGAACTCAACCCTGACCGGGCGAGAGCTGGACGACTCGATAATCCTATCGCGAATACGAAAAAGTCTCGAGCAGAAGGAGGCTTTCCTCCGACGGCCGAGCCAGCCTACTGGCTGGGTCACCCCTGACGCCCCACCCCCTATCAAGCAGAAAGAGTTCTACGCAAGACCTCAGAAGCTACAAAAGCCTGCGTGGCCTCCCCCCGCGGCTTCCCCTCCCCTCGCTGCCTCCCCACCCCCTCAGCCCCCGCCACAGAACCAGGACAGAAAAGAAGAATGTTCCGCAAGTGTCGACAGCGGCACTTACAGCGGCTATGGTGAAGTGAACGGAGCTCAAAACGACAAGTGTCGACAGAAACAGGACAAGAGTCAGTTCGTGTCGACGCTGTCGAAGATACAGGAGACCGGGCCCAGCATTCAGAGCACGAATATGGGAACTGTCAGTAATGGAGCAACGGAACTTAAGGATGATGCTAATCAAGATAACAAGTAAGAAAAACTTTGTCCTAGTTTTATTGTATTAGTACCAGGTACCAGGGAATCAGGTCAGAGAGAAGTATATAACCTTTTTGAATAAATTCCTCGGAAAAGTACTCATACTCAATACCTCATTCCTGCTGCCAGGTACAAATACTTAGGCATTTATACTTGGTGTTAAGGTTCATAGAGCAATACTAATCCCTGTATGTTACATACTTTAAACACTTTTTATTAGGTGGTATGACGTCCTGCTTATCCAACGATATACACTTTTTTTTTTAAAGCTTGGATAGCATCAAATGACTTCTCCCGCTCTGGGCGGAGCGTGTCAGACTCTTACTGACTCAAACCCACCCGTGTTCCTTCAGTTGCGTGTTGCCAAAGGCCCCGGTATCCCTTTCGGACTTTCCCGCAACAACTGGACCAATACTTAACCTCCTTTTCTGCTCTCCTCAGATACCCAGTAGCAGAACTGCAGCTAGTAACAGCTCGGACGCGTCAACTGGAAGAGGCGCGCGGCGGCTGTTCACGTCGTACTGAAGTGGCGCGCAGTGAGCTGGCCAGGCTGAGTACCACGCGCCTCGAGCCCAGTGTGGCGCTCAGACGGAAGGAGTTCGAGACCAGGGCTGCGAGGAGAGAAGCAAGGTCCTTGGATGTACAGCCTCAAGGTTAGTTTACGTACCCAAGTTTTTTATTAACCACTGTTTTAAGAATTGAAGGTTTGGTGGAATTGTAGTCTATCTGTACTGAGTTCATCTCACAGATATGGTCATCAGTTGTAGAAAATCATAATCAGTCACCATATTGGGTCACTGTTTTCCTTTCAAACTTTATTTTAAAGCCAAAAAATAAGCGAACCTCGAAAGTCTTTGTTGCATTTCCGGCCGTCCAGCCATACAATCGACCCGCAAGAAGAAAGAAAGAGAATATACAGCAATCGGCTCCCTCAGTATCTATGTTATATTTAGTTTTTTTGTGTACTTGTATTGACCGATAACTTGTAACTTAAACTTGTATGTAAGGAGCAAATTACAAATTAACATAAGTTGGTTATTAATAAATAAATGTCCTAGTTTTTATTCATTTATTTGAATTATTTACCTTACTATACACAATATTTATAGAACACTACTAACTATTTACATAAAAAACTAAAACTAAATAAATATAAAAACAAAGGGACCTTTAGGCGTCGAAATATTCGTCCGCATCGCTGTCATCCGGAAACGTGCCCAGAAGACTGGCAGCATTGCCACGTTGAATGGCAATGCTAATTCTTTGGCCAAAGAACAAGCCAGAACTCTGGTCACGTGAAGTGTCGACCAGTCGGTGGGAGATTTCCTTAAAAAGGAGACGCGCAGTCGGGCCCCATGACCCTAGCGTTTCGACCCCAAACGGCTCAAAACTGTGGTTGCCTATAAGGTTACAGTATTTGCGCCGCTTGAGGGTCTCAGCATAAATAAATTATATAATAAATAATCTTTTGTTTGATTACAGAGTTAGATCACGAGTCGCTGCTAGCCGGCAGTTTGTCAGGCAATCAGCTGATGCTCACTGGCAGCAAACACTTACATTGTCCTCCACCAGACGGATATGTGCCCGGTACGTGTACTATTCCTTCTAATAATTTACATATTGTGTAGTAATATTTATTTCCATTCCTGGATCAGTATGGATATCAATAATGAGTTATGCCAAGAATGGAAACACGAATAATTATATCTCAAAGAATATCTGAGGTAATACCTTCCTTACCACTTCTTTAATGAGTCTCCATCCGGGACTGACACTTATAGTTTGACCGACACCGCTGTACCGCGCCTTAAGGCGCTGACAACAACTAAACGGTAAAAGTAGGCTTGACTTAAACAACAAAAATGCCAAATCTATATAGTGTGTGAAAGCGGAAAAAAAAAATGTGTAACTTGAACATATTTCTCAGAACTTCGTAGTTTCCAAAACACGTTTTGAAAAAAAAATCTCGACACAAATTACTAAACTAACCTCTTACCTTGAGTCTTAATCCAAAATATCTGTATTAAATATCAACCTACGTTGGTGTTTTAATTAATAACAAGAACGTCTTATTTGAATGTAGAACTTGGTTGTTTTTAATTTTCAATTATTCAACTCATTTTTTAATAATTCGATAATTGCTTCATATTTTGCAATAAATTCCAAGCGTTATGTGATCGCGCTTCTTTTTCTTTTCTATGAAATCCGACAGTGTTCGCGGTTTGTCAGCGTCTTAAGTATGTGTGTGGCGAGACAGAGCGGGGCAGTCCTGAGGGCCTAGACAAGTGACAATCGCTTCGAAAGCGTTTCTTATTTCTACAACGACTTTCAATAGAATTGACATAAGCTTTTCGATAGCTTATATCGGTACCATACATTTTTTCCTTTTCCATCATCGTTATCGCTGATAGAATGTCACTTTGTCTAGGGCCTCAGGCCGCTCATTCGTCAACCCTCATGGCGTCCCGCCGCTCATTCATCAACGCTGCCCCCTGAATCGCCGCGTATTCCTAAGGTGCGCTACAACCTCCCATACCTATGCGCCAAATCATTTTATTTGGCGATGTGCAAAGTAACCAAGGAGATGGTCCATATTTGACTTCAACTTACCAACGTTCTCTGCTCGACATAAACCTCTACCATAAACACCAGATAAATCTGTAAATCGATAAGCTGAATCAAAAAGTAAAATGATCTGAAAAAGTCATAAAACATCAATCTTCTTTCTTTTGCAGATGCAGAAAAGGTTCAAATGCGAACAAGGTCGAATAGTACCGGAAGCGATGGATTACCCATTAGAAGACATCATGCCACAGGTAAACTGTCACTCGATAATATTATCACTAGAACACATCACATCACTAGTAGACAGGGTTTCACATCACTACACATTCACAGTAGAGAGTATGAGTGGAGAAGAGTTCGATAAATCGTTGTTGAAGCTCAAAGGGCGTAATTAGTATTAATCTTGATTAATATTTGACTTAGCTTTCAGATTAAAAAAAAAAACATACTAGTAAATTATCCTTATAATATTAATAAATGTCTTTAAAAATTTCTCACAACTAAAAAGGTGTAATTATGTATTGTCTTTTCATTTCATTTACATGAAAATGTAATTTTATGTAGAGAGCTCATAAGTCCCCCATTGATGCTGAGTCAGGAAACACATGAACAACGAACTTCATTAATCACAAATGTTCAACTTGAATTCATTCGATTTATGGATTTTCCACTCATACAGTATTTTTACAACCACAAACATTACACATAATTAAATCGTTGAACACAATGTGATTCTTCGGTATTCAGCTTTGGGCTTATTGGTTGGCGATACGCTTATTCACAATACCATTATGAATACTTTACTATCTGAATCATCCAATTTTCAAGTCTAAAACATTACTAGATTCTTGATTAATTCGTAATTAATTTTAATTTGAAATCATTGATCTTTCTAAACTCTTAATGATTCTCGATCTTTATTAACTTTGCTTGTCTGTGCGTCCACTAATTTGTGGAGTAAAAAAAAAACTCAAAACGTAGTCAAAACTCAACCCAAAATGTTGTCAAGAATTTGAGACTCGAGCATTCGAACAACCCGCGAACAAATCGCTCGAAGCCAACGCTGACCAATGAGAAGGCCACACACACACACGTACACAGCTTCGCACGCGTCTAATGGCACCGTTCCGCCCCAAGATGGCAGTCACGCGAAGCGACGAATGGGCCTGAACAAGGAACAGATGGAGGCCATGAACCGCGTGTCGCTGGGCGCCGAGCAGCCGCGCGCGCGCCCCACGCAGCTGAGCCTGGCGCCGCCCGCGCCCGCGCCCGAGCCCAGCACGCCCGCCGACTCAGGTCGCACGAGCGAGTCCTCGGAATGTTCTCGTCCCCTCCCTACCTGCCTGCCGAGTGTCGCGCTGCATGTGCAACTTAGATACGTCACAGATTGGAACTCAGATTACTGTACCTGGCTGTAAAGAGCTACATCGGCTTTTGAAAAAGTACTGCTATGTACAGCGTTGTCTCTGCCATACATACCGCTGTGACAGTCTATTTCTAAAGCCTGATGTGTCGTTTTAATTCCTTGGTACTGTACTTGGCACCATACATTCTTAACCCTGCACTTTATTCGAAATTTTTAACACACAGTAAGGATGACGAATTTTGGGAGTCCAAAAAACTGTATGCAACTAATCTGTGACTTGGTTGACGCCGTAACTCCGTACTTTTTCTCACGGACTTAAGACGTCGACGCTGCCGGAATTGCCTGTTACTTTAATGCTAAAACGCGACGCGATATTCAGAATTAATTGCTCTTTTATTTCCTGCTCGTTTACTAATAATTTCGTTTGATATCCGACCCATGTTCATGTGATAACGAATCAGGCTTCAAAGCAATGTCTTTTTAAAGGAGGTTGCTTTGAAACTAGGGAGGAGGCGATTGGGACTTACCTGTCTTCTCTAAACGTTTTCAAGGAATGCTCTGTGCTTTTAGGTGTGCTACTAATGCAGAACTAACCGTCGTGATCATTTGGTGTCTAATATACTAATGTTGTGGTGCAATATTGTGTTCAGAATGTTTATTTTATTAAGTATTTTCTTTGGACAGGTTTTGCCGATGATTTGGTGACAAGAAGACAAAAGAAAGATGCTCAACTCGGTGGTCAGTATACCAATCAACCCTAACGGCATGCCAATAAAGTCCACAATTGATTAATATTACTACTATTATAAATCACCTAATCTGATAATGCAATTGAAACCGTATAACAGGACTAATAAGGTTCATTTCCTTTTCAAGCAGAAGAAGAACGCGCCATGCGAAGGGTTTCGTACTTGAAAGCCACATGGGGTGATCGATTGCACCTCGACAGTGACGTGGAACCAGACAACGACCCACAAGGCCTTAGAGGGTATGTACCCTTAACTCTTTGCACAATAGCCATAATATACTTAATTATAAAAATATACATAGAAATTCTCATTTGTTTTGTCACCTTACGCTTTTTTCTTTTGACCAATATTTTGCTGTTTTTCTCTTTGAACAGATTTTTATTAAGTGACAAACACAAGTGAAAACTGTTGTTTAAAACTGTTGTATTAGACCTATCCAGTAGACACCCAATGTAGTTAACTACCATATATACCTGTCCAGTTAACATAATATTTGTGATTAGCACCAATTTTTAATATCACTGTCACATAGAAATGTTGTAGATAGACGATTGTTACTATAAATTGTCTGTAGCCAAAAGTAAGTAACCGTTATCATGTACCTAACATAGCGTGGGTTCAATTGGTAATATAAATTGTACTAACGGGGTGTATGTGATTGGGTTCAAAACGCAGACTGCGAAAGTGGCGCCCCCCTCGGTTCACGGATGACATAACGCCACTGCTGAGAATATTCGACCCTCAAGCTGTCCTCCCCACGCGGTACGTCGTCCCACCCATAGATGGCGCTTTTTTACAATGTGTGCAATAGTTACACGAATGCGTTCATAGATAGCGCCTCTAGTAGCCGAATTTAAGAACTTGATTTTTCGATGTTTTAGTGTAAAGTATGCACTGCTTTAATCATGATAAAATAATTAAATACATCGGTAAGTAAAGAAGAATCACAAAAAAAAAACAAACATACCATTCAATAATGAAGTTTACCTACCCTCATTTTAAACAAATTCATCCGCAAATCGATTTAAAAATTAACTTGTTTGGGGAGAGCTTTGTAAATATCGTATTCGGTGGAACAGACGTCGATATTGTTGAAATATATCAGATATTTGCATGGAGATCATTTGTCGATATTTTGATGTGTGCATGTTTCGGTGTAGACGCTCAATGTTAATCGTTTACCTACTGTGTTACTCGTATGTACGTAAAATTCAATGTCTGAATGTATATACGGCATGTTTGTGTTTCTTATTCGTTGTTAGTCTAGGATTTTTATTGTATTTTTTAAAATAAATAGTCCTGTAAATACCTTTATGTAAGTAAGTACAGAGCGTTCACTATAAGTTGTCCCTTGCCATCATGTTGGCACCATTGCTTGTCAAGCTTAGTTCCAATAGTAATAGAGTTCGAAATAGCTACTGACAGACCAGTGCTACCAATGGTGTCACGGGACAATTTATATTTAATGAACGCACATTATAGATTACCGTGGTAAGAGGTGACAGGCAACATTTGGCATATTAGAATCAAATCAAAAGAAAATTTAATTAACCTATCGCCTTAATGTGAAATTGTGAATAAAGTTATTATTATTAATGTTTAATCCTAAAAGAAAAAATGTTTTCGTATCCCCATCTTAAACTAACGTTAGTAGGAGGTACACACGGCTGCACATCAAGCTATACATTTCCAGTATACGCTGACCTCGCATTGTGCGGAAATCCTATACAATGCGAGGTCAGCATAAACTGGAAATGTAATAGCTTTATGTGTAGCCGTGTATACCTGAACTACTTTACAATCAAAATTCTGTATGCGTAAAGGACTTCAATAAAGGTTTCATCTATATTTGTAAATACTTCGAAACCTGCCTGATCCTGTGTTAGGATTGTTGTAATTAATTAATGTTAATTGTTATATAGCACAACGAAGAAGGGAGAGGAAGAGATAGCGGAGAATGCAGTGGAAGCTGTAGAAGGAGACGTGCAAGGGAATGTGCAGATCAAGATGGTGGTCAGCAATGGCAAGGTACGTGATAAACTTAAATTCCTCGACACAAATTAACAACGGAAGTTGCCAAAGGTGCTAAAAAAATCGCATGGCGAAATAAACCTTACTGCAATTCGCACAAAGTATTAACAAATATCAGAAATGTACAATTTAGAAGACAGTTTTGCATATCTCCAAGCCTTACGATGAAGTGACCATTATCTTAATGATTTTACTTCCTCGTGAAGCTGTGCTTTCATAAAGCCATGTTTGTGTTTCACCTTCCGCATAGTTATTTGTTGTCCTTTTCCAATCATTCTACGCCTGTTTTTCTAATTTCTCAGGCTATATTGAAGGAGTTAGGAGATATCTGAAAATAGGGAAAGGTCTTTACCTAATTGCAGAGGGCTGTATAGATTGGCCAAACAACTTAATTCTTAATGGGGTTTCGGGTCGTATTTATTTAGCGTGAGGGAGAGGCAAATTTCACGCTCTCACGCCCCGCCGCAGGAGACGCCCTGGGTGTCGAGAATCTCAGGCCGATCCCCGGCCACCGTAGTCGCGGGCTAGCGGGCGGTGAGCAATGGGTAGCTCGCCTTCCGATAAGGACCAGGCCCAGGTCGACGGCGCGTTGTGTTCCACGCGCACCTCAAAGAGAAGTCAGCACGGGGTCTGATAGGGCCGATACCTGGCAGGGTCGTGGGAAAGTCCGAAAAGGTTACCGTGGCACAGGCAACTGACGGAACACGAGTGGATTATAGTCAGTAAAAGCTAGACACGCCCTCCCGCTCCACCCAGAGCGGGAGCAGTTATTTGATAACTTCCAACCCAAACAAAATAAAAATTGTATTATTTTTGCCTTGTCTAAATCTTTAAAATAACATTGTCTTTGTTATCACAGCGCGCGAGTGACAGATCCTGGAAGCAGGTGTGGGGTGTCCTGCATGGCACCAAGCTGTACCTGTACAGACACCATCCCAGTCAGGTATGTGCTACATATAAGAAGTTTATATTTAACTAGCTTTAGCGGAGACCGAACAAACTATTTGCATGAACTGTATCAATCCGTGATGTTTACAATTTTCAGGAAAAAAAACAATTGAATTCTAAATTCTCATTATTCTATCACTAGAACAAAGTGCCTATGATTATTTTAAAGTTCGAATGTGCGAAATTTTATTTACAACTGCCAACAAACAATTTCCAATACTTTGCCTAGGTAACCCTCCAATTCGCAAGAAAACCTTGTTAACATGGAAACCATTACATAAAAAGCTCTGAAAATCCTTTTATGGTGAGGCCAAACATATACACTTATGTGATGGAAGCTTTACGGGAAGGTTCTATTTGTATGCGGCCTTGGCTCGCTCCGATCGATGACGTATGGTTTTCTCGAAGTGTACCTTTTTTGTTGGCCGAGAGTGTATAGTTTGCACGTGTGTTAGGGCTGTCGAATGATGTTGTTAAGGGATTTTTGGCAGTAAAATCAGATACTATGAAAATCATTTACTTGCAAGGACGAAAGCTCAGGGGTAATAGATAAGATTTAAAAATTATAAAGTAAATACTTTGTAACTCATAAAATCATTTTAGTGGGAATTAACTTAATTTCATAAACTTGGTTTACATTTTTAATTTGTTCTTAAAGCTGTGGTTTCCGTATATTTTATCGGCCTTCATAAAAATCTGTCATTTTCACTAGTATTAGTCATTAATGTGTCAAAAAACGCTCTGTATCACAACACTGCAATTGCAACTGTATCTTTGTAACAGCAGTTATTGTGTGGCCGTTGTCCACATTCTTAGGAAACCAAAGCAAGCAACGCCTCTTTTGACTGCTTACCTACAAGTTACAGTGTAAAAGAACGGAAACCAAACATGATTATTTTTTTTCTTATTTAAAAACGTAACTTTGTAATGACAGCCCTATAAAAGTCTACACTGTAGTGCAAATATTTTGAACCAGTGAGGTAATGGAATATTGTTTTACGCGGAATGGTTTTCGTTTTGTTATTGTCTACGATTAATGTTTGCTTACATGGCATCGGCTACACTATTTATATATTACTATGGCGCTTAAATACCAGACTGTTTATAAAATATAGACAGGTTAAAATGCACAAAGCGATTAGGGAGATTTTATGTAATGTAGCCGAAAATAGGTATCAATATTTATCGGTTTCCTGATCAAAGGTAGATCAGGAATGTGATTCGTCAAAAAAATACATAGATTTTCCAATCGCCTAAAATAAAGCGCTAAATCGAACGTGTTCTTCACATTTCTTGACAACAGACTATACTTAGTTTTCTAACAGTATATTGCAATTATAGTCGCCATTATAAACCAAGCGATACCCTAAGTCCAATTAAGTAAAATACTAATCTTAATTACTAATTGAGATACCCGTATAAGTTACACATTATGAATTCTAGAGATGTGCCGGTTATCTTCAAGATAAACTATCGACTTCCTGTCGCGCGCCATAAGCGCGTGCGCACCTGGCTTCATTGTTTAAACTTCGAATGACAGTTTAGGGTTGTCAACGTTTTAATTAAAGAATATAGATTTGTTGACTTTAATTGTTTAACTCGAATAAGGTGTGATGACGTCAAATTAAAAAAAGATTTGTTATCGTTCTGAGAAAAAGAAAATTGACCCATCAATTTATTATTTGACTAGCATCCGCCTGTGGCTTCACCCGCGTGTTATCTTTATAAATTAGCCTATGTTACTCAGTGATTATATAGCATTCTACTGGTGAAAGAATTTTAAAATCGGTCCATCAGTTTTTGAGTTTATTCGTTACAAACTAAAATACAAACATACAAAAATACAAATATTTGTTTCTTTATATAATTACTGTAGATCAACCCTATCACCAGTTTCCTGGCTTATTATCAGGTTTATATAATAAACGGAAGAGTTCCAATCTATCTTTTGTTATTAATTATCATTGCTTCATGCTAGTGTTGAAAACCCTCTAAGAAAATTACAGTAGATATCTAAGTGCAATTTTATTACTATATATATTACTATATTTTTTACTATATTTATACTGTTCCTATTAAAATCGTAGGAAAGTAAATTATTTATCCATCTAAGCAGCTGGCTTGCCACGAAACTTAAGCAAGTCAGAAACCAGATGGTAAAATATTCAACCCTTAGATGCCTTAGATAACCATTGCGTTGGGTCAACCCGCACCTTCCGAAGAACTAGCCAAGCGTACAAGTAACGGCAAACTTTACTGACCCACGTGATCAGAGGCGGAACCGCAGCTGTCACGGAATTAACATGTAGTTTTCTTAATTATGGGCATAATTCTATAGAAAATACAGCTGTTTGTTTGTTTGAACTAAGTCGCCAAGATATTATCTTGGCGACTTAGTTCAAACAAACAAACAGCTGTATTATTACATAACAATGTGATTTATGTAACAACTGTTAATGACACTTCAATATCGATCGCTTAGCATAAGAGGTCGATTTTTAATAGGTGTAGGTAGATATAGACAGTTAAAGAAGAGGAATTCCAAGTAAAATGTGGAGCAATGACACAGTACTTATGTGCTTTGTTAGAAGTCATCTGCTTCAAAAAATATTCAGCACAAAACACTTCAAACATGAATGTACGTAATGCGGAAGTCACAACTCACTTCACCTTAACCACTGTTTTCTTGTAATAAAAGGTGTCACACTCCCACCCACTCTCATCCACGCACTAAACGTCAAAACACTAACAATATCAACTCTTGCGCACTCCGAAGGCTCATACGAACGTCACTCATTCACGATAACAGCAATAAATTTATAAAATGATATATTTTTGGTGCAAGATTCGTGTCCTTAAGTGTACATGTCACTTGGAGACGTGCAAAATTTATGTTGTGGTTCGACCATTAATTTTGTTGTTAATCAGTTCGTTAGATATAGTTGGAGTTGTCTTTATTCAGCCTATACCTACTACTGAATATATTAATTTCGTTTGAACTCTAAAATAAATCGTCGCTGGAATGCGAATGAAGTTAGACTCCTTGTTTTGTGCTTTCTTAGTAAAGCTTAAATATTGTTTATAGCTTCCTTGATATTTGCTGAAAATGTGATCGTTGGAACAAAGACTGTTTTCTCCACGACACCTATAGTACAAGTATAATGAAGGACAAAAGTAACTATATAATTTCCCGATGATAATGGGTGGCCAATTTCTGATTTGACGCCAACTTTGCTGTTGTTTGGTGTCCATTATTTAGTTAAAATGTGGCATATTCGTTATGCACAATGAGGAGGCTCGTGGCTAAGTAATAACAGCAGTGCGGGTCGATCCATCAGGTTAAGCTACGCTTGCCGGGGTTGGTCCGAGACTCTTCCGTGCCTCGGAAAGCACGTTAGGCCGTAGGTCCCGGCTGTCATTCGTGGATCTTTGACAGTTGTTACGGGTCCTCAGAAGCCCGAAAGTCTGACAACCAGTCTTACCAAGCGGTATTGCATACCCAGTTACTGGGTGGAGGTCAGATAGGCAGTCGCTCCATGAAAAATACTGGTATTCAACTGCATCCGGTTAGACTGGAAGCCGACCCCAACATAGTTGGGAAAAGGCTAGGCAAAAGGCTAAAATCTTTCTCTCTTTTCCGTGCCGTTGGTCCTTGTCATTCGTGGCCGTCATAATACCCGAAAGTCTGACAACCAGTCTTACCAATGGGGAACCTTATTACCCGGTTACTGGGTGGAAGTCAGATAGACAGTCGCTCCATGTAAAATACTGGTATTCAGCTGCATCCGGTTAGACTGGAAGCCGACCCCAACATAGTTGGGAAAAGGCTAGTCAGATGATGTAATAAATCTTTCTTGAATTTCTAATTGAGTGATTAATTTTGCACGTATGTGTACCTACTTACCTAACTCCCGACCGCCTATATTACAACTGTCATCCTTTCTCTAAAAGGCCGACATTGATCTGCTCCACTTCTTCTTACAAATATCTTGATTTATTTACTCCCCTATTCCTATTCGGAACACGTAAAGGAGGAAATGTCATGTGTTTTTGGTATCACGCGAGATCTCTCCTTGACCCAATATTGTCAAAAACTTGAGCCAAATATCCATTAATATCCTATGTTTTTTTACATATGGTGACCATAACAGTAGTCTTTATTCGATCCGAACTGTAGGATATGACTTTAATTAATTATTTTAAGTCAATTGGAATTAAAACCATGTGTGTTTGTAAAATTACATTACAAAATAGTTCTATGTCTTCGTTACTTAAAAAAAAATTGTTGAAAACTCAAACTCAAAGTATTTATTTCAAATAAACCAATTACAGGCACTTTTCAATTGTCACGGAAACCATTTGAATGTCAGAATAAAGAGTATCTGAAGTGAGCTGATGAGGTGGCTTCATGCTTTTCTTCTGTCATTTCAGCATTACATTGGTCTCAAACAGGCCGAGAGAAAATGTTATTTCCTATTATTTATAGGCTCGGGTTTGACCACTATCTCGCCTGATGGTAAGCAATGATCTGGTCTATGATGGTGGCTGCTTGCCTAGAAATATCCGTTTTACCCTCGACTTAAAGACACGCAGACTTGGTATTGATTTTACTGCTTTACAGTTCCTTGCTAGATCTTGGGACTTTCCATAGGTACCTATCTATAAGCCTACGTGACTGAAATCACCTCGCACACCGGCCCTGAAAAATCAACATTAAAGATGACAATATTTACTAAAAATACTTGCTGCGGGGTACCGGGACTTCCCCGGCCCATAAAGATCTCTCTCTTCCAAAATAATTCTTCCTAGAACACAAACAAAGTGCTACAAAAACAAATAAATTAAATCTCAATGTCTCGTAAAGTTAAGCTTTACGAGACATTGAGAGAGCTTTTGTTGTACCTACGCATATTTTCGCTAAACTGCTTTTTAATAGATACTATCTCATCAAATCTGTTTGTTAAGGCATATTAAAATCCTATAATAATAAGAAAGGAGCTCAACAAGCCTGTTAATATAGCCAACGAAATATTTAGTAAAACAAAATGCAATATCTGAGCTAGCATAATTTCAATATTTAGAAATTCTAGTGATATAGTTTTTTACCCTGCGTAGCCTTTTCCCAACTATGTTGAAGTCTGCTTCCAGTCTAACCAGATGCAGCTGAATACCAGTATTTTACATGGAGCAACTGCCTATCTGACCTCCACAACGCAGTAACTGGGTATAACACGATACCCCTTGATAAGCCTGGTTGTCAGACTTTCGGGCTTCTGACGACCCGTAACGACTGTCAAAGATCCACGAATGACAGCCGGGACCAAGGCTTAACGTGCTTTCCGAGGCACGCAGGAGTCTCGTTATGTAAAGATGGTCACCAGTCCACGGGCCAACCCAGGCAAGCGTAGCTTAACCTGATGGATCGACCCGTGCAGCTGTTATTACTAAGACACTCTACCCGCCATAAAATATCTTGGTAAAACCCGTAGCAGACTGATTATGTCACTCTAAAAAACATTCATAATGTAATTGACTACAATTCATCATCTGCCTAGCCTTTTCCCAAGTATGTTGGGGTCGGCTGCCATGTAATTGACTACAATTATTAATAGCAAAAGGTGTGAAGGATAACATAAACACATGTTTATACCTTATGAGTTTATGACGTAATAACAGCGTACGATCAAAATAACAATTTTACACTATACACTTCATTTTATAACAATTTATTGAACGTGCATTAACACCGTCAAAGTATTTATTAACCGCACTTAAGTTGCCGATACTAAATCAATGGAACAAAACAGTGATTAGCATAATATCGTGAGGTAAATGTACCAAATACATATTTATGAAGTTAACACCCAACGAAAACCTAAGAAGTTGCATGTTGATCTAATCAGATCAATGTCGGACGATGCCTCTATTCTGGTGGAAATTTAATGATAAAAAAAAATGGTACCTATGTACTTATTTTAGGCTTAGCTATCGCATTAGGTTTCTAAACCTGTAATGATAGTTTAAGAGTTTTAAATAAATAAATAAAATAAAATAATAAATTTTAATGCGAAAAACTGTTTTGAAAAGTTCAAGAAAACTTTTATAGATTTTTCGGAGGTAACTGTAGAGCACATAGATTATATTTGGCGATTTTTTACCCCAGTGAAACAGCGACCCTTTTGTGTACAACGAAAAAGGTTGTTTGTATCTCCCTTGAAAGGCAGTCGAATTTTCAATCTACCTATAATTCTATACTTGCTAAACACAATTCACTTTCTGTAACAGTGCCTTACCAATCTTCAAAAGGACAAAGAAAAACATAAAATTCTCATCACCCCAGAATAAGTCGTCCTATTTATAATAACGTATAGTTCCATAAATCGAGAAGGCTTGTTATCTTAGTGTTGCCACCCACACCTAGTGTTGCCCGTCCTGCCCTGGATAAATGCCATCGCCTCGAGGAAGAATGCTAATGTGAAACAAGAGGATACCATACATATATAATATGGCGCCCATTATTTACGCAAAATCCTTGTAGATGTTTGTCGTTTCCTTTTTGACAGGAAATTGGGTTGTATGCAATATTCATAGGTTAGTTTGGCAAAGTTTATTGATGCATGTACATGATTTAATTATTATTATAAATATGTGTGAGAAATTTTGTACAGTACAATGTTTGTGTGTGTCACAAATCGTACGCGAGTTGGGCCAAGTTCATAAAGGAATAGTTCCATACATTTTCAGTCGCAGTTTGATTCTAAAAATGGTTTTAAATAATTTGTAACACTAACAAGCCCCTCCAAGGTCAGGTACACTCACGTATACACCCCTCAGGCATATTCTTAACACGTCAGAATTAATATATGAAAATTGCTATCGATATCCCCTTATTTATTGCAATGTTTTGGCGGACTCTCAAGTATTTTTCATTATCGTAATGCGTTATTCGATTATAGACAGCTGACAGACTAGATTAGACTTTTAAGGATTATAAATAGTTTAATATTTATTGCTCAAGCTGTGAGAGGCATAAATCCTTTTTCGCCTCGCACGAGTAAGCATTACATCGCCAGTCGGCTGGCTATTTTTTCTTGAGCCTGCCTTGAGCTTACACTTACGGGCATATCTATTTTCGTTGACATGTATTCAGTAACTTAGAGTAACTTATGAAATATTTGCGTTCTAATATCTTTACTTTGGAAACCACGCATGGAAAGTTTCCCAAAGTTGACGTGTGCGCAACAAAAGCATTATCTCGAAAATACATAACCTGAAACACTCCGTCCCCAAGGAACCTTACTTAACGTCTGTACTCCATTAATAGACGAAGGACAGATCATCAAGCATGCATGCTGAAATAATGGAATGGGCACCTAAACTTAATCATGAATGTACAACGTAATGGATCTCCGCACGCAATCAATGATCGATCGGGAGACACGTTTCGCGATCCTGCGCCCGCGCATCCGATTACACGATAAACGACCCACAAGCCGATGAATTACAAGTGACTGCGTAATTGAACACTTTTGATATTTGATGGATTGAGCTTCTGCGACCCGCGGATCAATTAGTCATTCTTCCATGAGTAATTTACTTGACAAAAAAAGCTCAAACTTTGTTATGGTAAAACATGTTTCAGCAGATAACAACAAAGGTCTTTATTCAACGAATTATGACACACCAGAGCAGGAAGTTAATAAAATAGTAATTCAGCGCTTTAAAATTACAGTGTAAGCACAATTATTGCCCATTGTCTCTCTCATTTCTCAAATTCCGAGCCACTTTTGTCTCATTTGTAATCCTAAACCTGTAAACATATCACTACTTAAGAAAACAAGATATATTTCATGCCATTGTTTTGTTTTATTGTTCGAACGGAAGAGCTCTGCTCCAGTGGGTGTTTAAGATTAGATACGAATGCATTGAGATTTATCATGATCTTCTTGGTTTTCTCAAAAAGGCGTTAGCTGCGCAGGCGGCGACTGAATGGTATAGGATCGCGGGTCAATGCTGGGCAGGTGTCGCCCTATTGTTTCAAGCCAGGGTTACCGCTTATTGTTTCCTAACGCGTTCGTGTGTACTTGCTAAAGGTAATATGTTAAATATATGCAATCGTGATGGGTTATAAGTTCGTAGAGGCATTAAGCTTCATAGGAAATTATGAGTATCGTAATATTAAAATTTACGATCTAAATTAAAGGATTGAGCATGAAAAAGTTAATATTAGAATCATGAACGTTAAAGTTATTTTTATGTAGGTGTACTCTGAAATTATGAGGAGCTCGTGGCTAAGTAATAACAGCCGCACGGGTCGATCCATCAGGTTAAGCTACGCTTACCGGGGTTGGTCCGTGGATGGGTGACCATCTTTACGTACCGAGACTCCTAAAGCACGTTAAGCCGTTGGTCCCGGCTATCATTTGTGGATCTTTGACAGTCGTTACGGGTCGTCAGAAGCCCGAAAGTCTGACAACCAGTTTTACCAAGGGGTATCGTATTACACAGTTAATGGATTGTGGAGGTCAGATAGGCAGTCGCTCCATGTAAAATACTAGTATTCAGCTGCATCCGGTTAGACTGGAAGCCGACCCCAACATAGTTGGGAAAAGGCTAGGCAGATGATGACTCTGAAATTTTAAAAGCATGTATCAAAAATTCTATCCGATCCAAAAGGGGCACATAAGATAGGTACGGTAATAACAATAACAGAAAAATAAAAGTTATTGCAATTTGAAATTCACATTTTTAGTACAAAAATTACACCAATTTCAATATAAATTCGCTTATTTTCTGCAGAGGTCATATATTATGAGTATGACTTGTAGACACCCGCTAGACGAAACGGCCGCCCCCGCCCCCATGTAATAAGCCGGCAGAATTCTCGATTAAAAAAATACGGTGTTTTTTTTTTTCTTTATTACAAAAAAAAAACACATAAATAGACTCTAGGTATGATTCTTAACAACACCTTCACGGATTGAACAGGGATTTTGTTACACGCTGTAAGTGTGCTGTGAGGTGGAGTTTCTTGCCCATTCTTCTCCATACGAAAACTACCTTTTGGAAGGGGCAACCAGAATCAGTTCTATTTCTTAGTTTTTGACGTTCAAAAGTGCCTTTAATGTGCCTATTTGAAATAAATGATTTGACTTTGACTTTGAATACAAAAATAAGGTATGGCCTTATTTTTATTACCAGGAAAGTACTTACGTATTGCTTTCCTTTGGTATTGGTGTTCTTAAAGTTAATAGAGCTTAAATTTTCTATAACAGAGTTAGGGGCAGACATTATTTTTGGTCTAGTGATCGTAAGAGCTACTGCTGTACATGAGATCCTGGGTTAGATTCCCAGGTTGGGCGAACTTGTCATCACAATTGGCGGGGTCCGCTAGGACCGATGCCCGCCAGGGTTGCGGGAATGTCCGAAGGGGATACCGGGACCTTGGCAACAGGCAACTGAAGGAACACGGGTGGGTTGTAGTCAGTAAATGTCTGACACGCTGCTACTAAGAAATTCCTGATGGAAAAACCCAATAACCTCCAGCTCTGGGCGGAGCGGCCCAGAGCTGGAGAAGTCATTTGACGATGTCCCAGCCTCAAAAAAAAAAAAAAGTTCGGGCAAACTATTATTGGGTTTTTCCATCAGGAATTTCTTAGTAGCAGCCTATACAGTCCAGCAGCGGACGTCTTCTGAACTGATGATGATGAGCCCAGAGTCTGGATTTTTTCCCGGCAATGATGGCAATAGGCTCGCACCCTATTGCATGGACTTAAACTGGCGAGTTGTGGGTGCACCTCTGCCTGACCGTTCGGGGATTACAGGCGTGATGATATGTTATGTAATATATTGGAAGTATTCACGTCAAATTGATCCTGTTATGCACGAGCCAGCCAATCTCAAACCATCAGGTACAGGGAATTTTGGCGAAGGAATTCGACCTCAACTGAAATAAACAGCTTTTGTTATAATTGTACGCCATTGTCCCAATAAGATGCACAAATAAACACGTTCAAAATAAACCGTAATTAAATTGAGGTACTTGAGATTTACAAATGGCCGCTTTTAAATAGAAATACTGCTCACAGAGAGAGAATCTTCGTGATATGACATAATGTACAGTCGAGAACAACGGTGCTTTGAATATTAATATAATAAACGTGTTATTTCTGTATGCAAAGTGGAGTTCTTGGAAAATGCAGAATACTGGCAGGTAAAGAAAAGGAGATTTGTATTTCGAACATGTTGTCATAATACAATTTTCTTGTGGCTATTTATAGCGAGGTTATTTGCAGGTATTTCGCCATGGAAAGTCTATTAATGATTTCGAAATTTACTTAATAATAAAATTAAAGGAGTATTACAAACATTTTCTTGTCTCTTTGACATAAATTTTTCTCAGGCGATAAATTACGTCATTTTATTATATGTTTTAATTACTAACTTAGACGAGTATCTAAGGAAGTTGCAGTAGTCGGTAACTGTCCAGTGCTTGTCGGACCCGAGTCAAGTGCTCCTAGCGGGACGAGTGGTTATTTATAAACATGGCCGACCTTCGGGAAGCGCCACAACACACTTTATTCATTTGTCGCTTCATTTGTTGTTAAAACGCATGAATCTCTGTTAACGACGATCGTAGGCGTCATTCATTCCCTTGTCGACAGACTTTTACTGACTGACAACAGCCCCTCAAGAGGACGTTGAACTCTACACAACTTCGTCGGAACAAGTGAAAAGCAATAGTCAACGACGTTCGTCAATCGTCGGAACCAGGTGCTCTTAGAACTGGGTCTATTCGTATTTATTTTCGATTTTCGACACATCAAGGACTTTGACCTTTAGGGTTCACGGAACTTCTAGGTACTTATATAAAGGTCTTCAGGTTTTCACATTCTAACCACGTTGGGCACGAACAACAACAAGTTTAATGAACAATTCCAGTATTAATTTCTTCGTGTTGATTACGTATCGATAATTACCGAATTAAGCGTAATCAGCTGTAAGTCGCGTGTCGCCTGCTGACGTGAATTGGCCATATTTCAACCTCAGACGGTGTTGCTCAATTAACTGTGGTTTGTCAAATTGCTTTATTTGCATGAGCGTGTGAGGTGCGCCTCCTGACCTAACACGCCGCGGCGGCTGGTTCCGACTTCCTGCCACGCCAATTATAAAAATAAACAATAATCACTTCCTACGGCGGTGAGACAGGTCGTTAAGTCCTGTCGGCGGCTTGAAGCTTAATTTGAGGGCGCGTTGTCTCGAATTTGCGTAATCGAACGACGTGTGTGGTGACAGAGCGGCTCCTTATAGGGTGGCGCGCTGAGGCCAGAGCCCGCAGCGCTGGTACTGCCCGAAAACAACCGCGCGGCCATCACCGGGCAATCGACACTTTATCTATCAAAAATCACACTTCGTTTAAATTAACAAGCTCCGTATAAAGTTATAATTGGAATTATATTGTGTCGTTCTCAATTATCGTTCTTGCGATGTGCTTATCGAAGCGAGTTAATAGTGGGCTGTTTAAAACAATAGGCTGACGCGTTGCGAGAAACGTCGGCGTGAACGAAACACGGTTGCGCTTTTAAAATACTTTAAATACCACAGTTGCAGCACAAGGACCGTTTAGACTGATAAGGCCGTGTAAAAACTTTGTGTAATAAGTTGGGCAAGTGGAATGCCACCCCGATGGGCTTCACATACAGTAATTTGTGTGCAATTCATTAAGTACATGCTGAAGATGCTCAGTCCATCAGACTGATATATTTTACGATGGATATTGTCACTGCATGTTATTACGGCCTTTTACCTTATTGATATTGCAATAAAATGGTCCTTATAGAGTGGGCAAATAGGGAGTGTCTCTTCCATTTTGGGTCAAAATGAAAAATCGTCCTCATTTTTCCATGAGCTTCAAGGTTGCCAATTTGTAAACGCTAACCACGCGTTTAAATCACTCGTCCCGTCAAGCCGAAACAGCAGGAAGTGTTCTGCCAAATATCTGAGAAACAGTAATAAATTCTTCATCCCTTTTTCGAAGACAACTTAAAAGCTTTCGAGCTTTTCGCAAGTTTGCAGACAGTTGACCTAGTTCTAAACTTGGGCTTTATTTTACACTAGCTTTAGTCCGCGCCTTCGTCGTGCCCACGACCGACCCCGCCGCATCGCATCGCATCGCCTGCCCACGCTATGACTTTGCTTTCGCTTAGCGTTCTTTCTGACTTTTCTTAATTTCAACACAACGTGTTGCCACACCGACGTTGGATGCAGAGAACCCAGCGCTCGCCCCTCTGCGTCCAGCGCTCGGTGTGGCAACACGTCGTTTTCTGGTTTACAATTGGTCAATCGTCATCCTGAGGATGCCTCGTTGAGAGGTGAAACACGTGTCGTTTTTTTTATGACTCTTGAAGAATATTTAAGCGGAATAGTTTACTAAATATATCTACGTCTATTGTATTTTAGTATAGATCTTAACACTTTGAGGGACACTAAATACCCATTAGGTGTTATAACAATACAACCTTTATTGTATTCGTTCAGCGTCCTTGAATGCGTTAATTCGAAGTTGACATTTCCATTTTCAATTTGGTTTGTTTAGGCTAAATAGAAATAATATTGGCACAGGATTGACCCAAATCTGAAATTGACGGGAACAGAATTATTACCTTGTCGAAGCTATATCTTTTAGTGCTCAATTTCAAAGGACTTTCTCTGCAAGAGTTTCTCGAAGGTCGAGATCTAATTTTACTTATATTTTGTTGACTCAAAGGGCGACACGATTATGGCATCACGAATGAACTTGACCCGTACAAATTACATAAGAGTTCACCTCAAAACAATGAAACACGCGACTGAATGCCAATGTTGGGTCGTCAGCTCCCGAACAAGCTGGCGGCGTCAACGCCCAGCGATAAATAATGCGGGAATAGAAAATAATTATGAAACTACGAAACAAGCTAGTTTATACTAATCTCCAGGGTTTGTCCTAGAAACGTACAATATATCAGAGGATCTGAGTGATCACTTAATCTCACAAAATTGGGATCACGAACGGCGAAGTCATCTGGGAAACCTCAGATACTATCGCCGTACATACCTTCCTAAACTATTATATAACGTGGAGTAGGTACTTAGGTTATTTTTCTCTTTGTGGCTATTTTTAGAAGTCTCCTTTGTTGATATTGAAAAGGCTCACGTATGAGCTTTGAAGAGTAATGCTCAACGAAATGTGTTTTTATTTTGATCGTGGTAAATAATCTTTTTATAGAAGTGTTTATTTTGTTGTGAGGATTCTGTGGATAGACATACACGAGGCGAATAAGGATGTAAACATTAAATAGAAATAATTTTCCCACATATAATAATATTTGTAGACATCAAGGCTGAGATATACTTATATAATGTATGTAGGTAGGCTCGGACTAAATACTTGTAATTTCGTGTGCGATTATAAAAATACTTTTTTAATCAAATAATCAGTCAACTTCTACTGCGGTCCAGAAATTAAAAGAAAAACATAAATTAATTTAGCTGCCCGTTCCCACGCGAACTGTAACAGTGATCTAGGTAAATGGGTTACTTAATGGCCCGCGACAATTTGTTGTAAACGACGTGTGCAGTGTCGCAAGCGCAACCTTAATAACAACACTACTGTTACACATGGCGACATCACTAGTCTGCAAGTAATCACTCAAGCTTTACGGATTCTTACCACATAAAGGCTCTATGAAAACTTCACGGAAATTGTTCTACCGGTGTCGCATCGTGCCGTCGCGTCGCGTCTTTCTGCAGCCTTAATACCGTACCTACATAGGCACATAATAGACTATGGAATAGAAACTTCTTCAAAAGCAAATAGTACAATAGCGGTAAGAATAATATTATATCAGCCTGCGGTAACAGCAAGTCAATTTCGACACAAAGCGTAAATAATTTCTAGCACTCGTATTTCCTCCGCAACGTGCCTTCCGAAGCCTAAACAAATACTTAACGCCGACAGACATTTGGCGAACGGAACGCATCAAAATAGCGCCCGTATTTCACTCATTACCTAAGTATATTGGATTGAAGTTAAGCATCCCATAAATAAATCTTCAGGCCTGAAGCTATCCCATTAACGATATTATCGACTTTATTGTTTACGCAATAAAGCTCGTTTTAATAAAAATCTGAAGTGGGTAATTGTGAGGAACATGATACGTAAACAGTTACTGTGGTTGGCCTACATACTTTTAACGATTAATGGGTCAATTAGATCAGTATCGACTATCGATAACTCATCTGTTGTAAGAATCGGTAAACAATAATAGCGAAAGTATTCGAGATATTTGGCAGTTGCTGTGTTTACTGCATACCTTGGGTCTGTATGTTGGTTTCCATGGAATTGGGAACAGGAAAACAACTTGAACAAATCTATGTCTAAGGATTGGTCCATGTATTTATTTATTTATTTGTACATTCAGACACACCATTCATCATCTGCCTAGCCTTTTCCCAACAATATTGGGGTCGGCTTTCAGTCTAACCGGATGCAGCTAAATACCAGTATTTTACTTGGAGCGACTGCCTATCTGACCTCCACAACCCAATAACTGGGTAATACCATACCCATTGGTAAGACTGGTTGTCAGACTTTCGGGCTTCTGACGACCCATAACAACTGTCAAAGATCTACAAATGACAGCCTACGGCTTAACGTGCTTTCCGAGGCACGGAGGAGTCTCGGTATGTAAAGATGGTCACCCATCCACGGACCAACCCCGGCAAGCGTATCTTAACCTGATGGATCGACCCGTGCGGCTGTTATTACTTAGCCACGAGTTCCTAATTCCCACACACCATTATCTTTATATAAAAAAAACTAGAATAGGTTACTTGAACGTTCTAAACTACTTTTCAGAAGATTCCTTCTGTAATAATGTCAACCACAATATCTAGATTTTTCAAATAGCTTCCGGTTTTCATGAACTCCATTCATAAATTGTTTTTTCATGTAACATGTTTATCATGTAATAGTCGTGTTAAATTAAAATAAATTGCATGGAACGGAACTGGGTTCCCCTCTTCCCCTTAACGTAAATCTAACTAATATTATAAACGCGAAAGTTTGTAAGTATGGCTGGATGGATGTTTGTTTGTTACTCTTTCACGTAAAAACTACTGAATTGATTTGGATGAAATTTGGCAAACAGATAGTTTATAACCTGGATTAACACAAAGAATACTTGTTATCCCGATATTCCCACGGGATCGAGGCTTACGCGGGTGAAACCGCGGGGCGCAGCTAGTTGTTTATAAATATGTAGAATTAAAACTATGAATGACAGGAACAGCCGTGGTGTCTGTTGTTACACACTTTTGCAATACAATTATAACACATTTTCAGCGGAATTTTGTTGGAACGCTGTGTATGTAATACATTTTATTTTTTAAGAGGTTACAATTTATCAGTTTGTTTTATTTTCGGGTAAACCTATCAAGTAATTGCTCCTATATAATAATGTTATAAATGCGAAAGTGAGTTTGTTTGTTACGCTTTCACGCTAAAACGGCTGAATGGATTTGGATGAAATTACAGGCACAGGGGTAGACCTTGACCTGTAGAAGGACATAGTCTACTTTTTATCCTGGATCTCAGACGAAGTCGCAAGCAACAGCTAGTTTATTATAATAACGCTGAAGTCTTGATACTGCATTAAAACTAATTTGTTTTTGCTTCATTTCATCACTAGCCTAGCCTTAAATAGCCTCCTTCATTGATTAAGTCACATTAACTTGCTTAATTCTCGGCTATTTTTAAGACTCTCGTTTATACAGAATTAGAAAAGCTCGTGCACCATGTAAGTTTTAAACGTGTCGTTCATTTGCATATTTTCTTGTAATTAAAATTGCATTTAAATATAATATCTTCCTCCGTGTTGATTAAAAAACAGTTGAACATTTATTAGTACCTAACTTGGGTGTGGCCGAAAAAATCATGTCAAGCACTTCCTTAATAAAAAAATATGAGAGAGGAAAACTGTTAAAAATATGTTTTCCTCACATTCCAAGCAAATGACTAACCATTACCCAATAGAACAGCTAATCCACGCAATACCTAATTGTTTTTTACGCGACGTCTGTTGAACTGCATTTAGGTCACATCCAAAAAATACCACAATTAGTTTGACATTCATTAACAACCACGCGATCTTTTTCCAGAACACGGCATACTTCTGTCAGCGAACCATTTATCTCGCACTTTCTCTTAAACTTGCTATGATTATTCAATTTCAAGAGAGATTAACTATTATCTAACTATCGGTTTGTTTACTAAGCGTAATAGACGATGTCAATAGTGGTTTAGTTAGAAGTTAGAACAATCTTGTTTTTTAAAGTCTGACTCAGAATTTTGAATGTCGTGAAGTTTAGGTGATTCATTCCATTGCGCAGTTACAGGATCGGTTACATTGGTGTGATGAATCATACAGAGATCCTTGCAGGGAAATAAAAGTAAACAAACGCTAAAAGGTTTTCATTTATCTTATTTTTCATCCTTCTTATTATATTACTTTACAAAAAGACGTAATAAATATCGACTTAAAATCAATTGGTACTATTTCTTCAACCAACAGAGATTGTAGCGCCCACCAATTAGTTTTCTACGCCATCTTGATAAGTTCTGGCCAACACTAATAAAACCTAGAAATTACAACTGATCGTTACAAATGCTTATTTAACGTTTAATAAATGAGCCTTTTAAAATACTAAGTATTCAATTTCGAAATCGAAATTTAAGTAGGTTACAATCTCTCCACACTCACGTATGCTGTTCATCGTCATAACAATTCCTGAAATTCCCCACGTGTCCCGAACTTGTCGAGTTTTGGTGTCACCTCATTTACAAACTCTTGACTAATCGATCACCAGGAGATATTCATGAAATTAGTTATTATTTAATCGTGCTTTTGCTTTTTGAGGAGCTCGTGGCTAAGTAATAACAGCCGCACAGGTCGATCCGTCAGGTTAAGCTACGCTTTCCGGGGTTGGTCCGTAGATGGGTGACCATCTTCATATACTGAGACTCCCCCGTGCCTCGGAAAGCACGTTAATCCGTTGGTCCCGGCTATCATTCGTTGATCTTTGACAGTTGTTACGGGTCGTCAGAAGCCCGAAAGTCTGACAACCAGTCTTACCAAGGGGTATCGTATTACCCAGTTACTGGGTTGTGGAGGTCAGATAGGCAATCGCTCCATGTAAAATACTGGTATTTAGCTGCATCCGGTTAGACTGGAAGCCGACCCCAACATAGTTGGGAAATGGCTAGGCAGATTATTTTGTCGTGCTTCTGCATGCTGTGTTATGTGTTTTGGTTGCCCCAAATAAACGATTTATTTACCTATCTTTGAAGAACCGAGGTAAGTATGAAGGGCACTTGGTGACCAAATTTTCCGTCATTTGGCACACTCGACCTTTACAGGGCGGACGTGGCCAAATAGCCCTCTTGTTGGACCTCGTTTGATGTTTCGGTAAAGGTCAACCGAAAAGGGTCGTAGTCGAGACAAATCGATTTTGATCGACGGCGTCCAAACATTACATCCTGAGCTGACTTATGAGAATAAAGCTGAGTTTAGTATTATCTGTAACTGGTGGAAGGTGACTTTCAAATAATTAATAAATAGATAGGTAACTAAGTAACTTATAAGCTTTCTTTCTTTCCAAGTTTTTGACTCGTTGACTACCTAAGCATAATTTGTAATAAAGTCAAAATGATGTAACCAATATTATTGTAACAATATTTTGATTTAAAAGAGTGTCCATGGAGTTTTTTGCCCGTTCTTCTCCATAGGTACCTACTACGCTTTGGAGTGGGCAACTAGCTTCATATTTCTGACTGACTTGACTCCTTGACAATTCAAAAGTGCAGTGGTTTAATTGAAATAAATGCTTTGATTTTGAGTTTGAGTCGGTTTTCGGCTGTTCAATAAAGTCGGTCGGTTTTTACCCTCATTTTAATTTAATTCCTTAGATATCTAAATAATGTGCAATGCTGCTTATTGTTTTCCGAGATTTCATGAGGAATAATTAGTTCAGTAAATAGTAAGTAGGTAGGTATTTGGTAGTTGTTGACGAAAAATAAGTGAACTGGCCCGGAAATCAAAAGAAAATAATTCATTCCTGTTGTTTTAGCTTTCGTTCCTGATCTGAATTAAAGTTTAGAACAACACTCACTTCCTTTTTACAAAACAACGCAAAAAATCGAAGTCTAGTTATTTTTTATATTTATTTTAAACAAAAGAATGGCCAAGTTATTTCGTCCATTCATGAATCACTTGACCCACTAATCTGAGTAGAACTAATCTAAAAATAGTCATATTGTGTTAATTTATTTCTATGAAATATATAGCAAACCACAACATCAGGCATTTTTACGCGATTCTAACACAGTTGCCCTATATCGTTTGTTAGCCAGTGGGTTACCACAAAACTGTAATATCTGAGCTTTTGCGTAAGTTTCTGAAGTGTCTGCAAAAATAATAACATAATTTACGAGTTCGCATCTAGGATTCCCGTTACAGTATTGTGCCAATAGTTTGTGGTTACCATAAACATTTAAAAAAAAATTGTTACACTTAATTTTAGAACGAATTGTTTAGGCCATACAATTGGGTAGTTAGTCTGAACGGCCCAAACAGAATGGACCGCGTAAATAAAAATCGCCTATTTTCCAAAGGACCAGTGATAAAATGGTTTTAAACTATAATATTATAGGTAACCTTACTTACCATATTTTCATATTATATTATTATGAAGACTTCCAATTCTTGGCAGTTGTTTCGTCAGACAGAACCTTCTCTTGTTTACTGTTGTACTACTTGTACCCTTTTCTTAAAGCACTCCAATTTCATCACTCCGTTTACTTCCGCTTTCCCTCCATACCAAAGTGATAAGACAAATAAGGGTTCTATTTCTATTTTTAGAACGTTTCCGAAACGAATTAGTAACACAATATCGTAGCTGCGTTACGTTAATGTTGACCGGAAAAGTTCCAATGAAAATATTTGTCTATGGCTCACGTCATTTGGTCTAATTGCGATTTTTGGGGAAAAATTTTCAAGTTTTTTCCTAAGTATTAAAAGTTTCCCCCAAGTTGCGCCGTACACAATGCTTGACATTTTGCAGTCAGTTGCTTTTAAGGTTGCTCTCTGTGCCTTTGTGTTGATAAAGGGACACATCACCTAGCCTACAGTTAGCCTAGCCTTTAGTTAAAAAATATTCCAAACGTTTCCAATTTGCAATACTAATCTACAAACTCGCCAATAAATCTATTCGTGACTTAATCACCATAATAAACAATGAAACGGCCATCAATCGACGCCAGCCATCATAAGGAACTCCCACTGCTGGGCATAAATGAAAAGCGTTGCTATTTTCGACGCAGCGGTATATCGACCGCCACTCGGGACTAATTAAGCCGTGGCATTGAAAGTGAAACTGACAGCGTTCCCGTTTTGCATAAAATAGCCGGGAAATGGGCATGATGTTTGCTGGAAAATCTCAGATGTCATTGTTATCTGCTTAAGTATCTAGTTTTATTAAGGAAAATGAGAAAAGTCAAAGTCAAATAATTTATTTCAAATAGGCACATAAAAAGCACCTTTGAACGTCAAAAACAAAGAAATAGAATTGATTCTAGCTGTGCTGCCCCTTCCAAAAGGTAGTTTTCGTATCGAGAATGGGCAAGAAACTCCACCGTTACTCTTTAAAAAAATGTTTTACAATATTTTGTATACATGAATTATATAGAAAATTAAATATAAAAAGACATTTTAGTAACCTCAAATCTGGAAAGGACAGGCTCTTTACTTTGTGTAAATTCTTTGATCACCACTGCTCACAAAACGGTGAAGGAAAATATCGTGAGGTAACCGGCATGTCCTAGAACCAAAAATGGAAGACAGTGACATCTACCAACCCGCACTGGACCCGCGTGGTGGATTTTGGCCCACTCCATCTCACTGAGAGGAGGCCAGTGTCCCAGCAGTGAGAACATTATAGGCTGATTATGTAAATCTGGAAAATACGGTGAATAATGCATTGCATTTCGCACTTTTTAGGACTTATCAGTTCTAGAAACTGCGCGGTAATCCCAAACTAGAACAAGATGGAATCAATATTGTTGTATAAACCTTCAACTGTCATTAACGAGACACAATAGAATTTTAATTGTTATCGGTATTTAAAAGTCCGATTGACACATGATGGGTAGGGATTTCTGCCACCTAAAATCTCATTAACAACTTTGTTGGACCGTGAATCTTCAAATTGAGGTAGATCCCAATAAAACAGTATTACGTACAAGTATAAGCATTACTTTGGAACTAATATACACTCCTCTATTAACGCAGAAACTAATATCACTAGTAAAATGTCAAGGGCACCGTTGAGAATGTCCCGCCAGTAAAGCGTGAAAGCCAACTCTGATACGACTGGGTCACGCAAATAACAATTGATTTTCTTTTGCACGAAACTTTGTTGTTATTAAAAGGTCGTCTTTATTGTGATCTCTGATTGTTATCTAATTTCGAAATCTACTTAGCCCGTTTTTTTTTTTACACTTTTGAAAAAGGAACCTCATCTATTTTTCTTAATTTTTCATTGTCATTGTTAAAAACCAAAGCTGCCATTTTGTTGTTTTGAAAAAAAGATCCTTATTAATTATTTTCCTAAATTTTTGTAGCAACGTCACTTTTTTATTAGAATTAAACAAGTGCCTATTATTATTTCCCGCCATTACTGCCATGCATAGACCAAATTACAATAACCAATTCAAAACACATATAGCAATGGGTTGTTCGCCTTGACGATTTTTCCGATGGCTTGCCTATCTATATTTTGACCGCAGAATTTCATATCTTTATTATTTCTGAACTTATCCTGTAAGGATAATGTTAGGTGAGTCAGTAATATAAACAATTCACAACTGCTGACTCAATGAATCATGATTTTTTATCTAAAAGCTTTGAAGTAAAAATTGGCGCGATCGTGACAAAGTGGCCCAACCTTTGTCCACAACAATAGCTACTTAGCTCAACATTGAGGGACCAAAAAAGATTTTTCTCAGAAAAGTTATTCCTCAGAAATTCTGTCGAAACTGGATTACGAAGTAACTAACTTGAAAAAACCCAGAGCACAGCCGAAGTTTGGTACTAAGGTGCCCTCAAAACGACTTCCATCTTTGATCAAGCATCAAAATAGCTGGGGCATTCTATAAATAGGCGAGGAGCCAGCCTCGTTCCAAATTAACCTTGTTACCCATACCTGTGTTTCTAAGGGCTGCAACCATTTTGCTCGGGAAATTGGGCAATTGAATAAAGCCGCTCCGCTCCGTTGGCAGCCGAGTTTTTTTCATCATTTACTTAGTAATCGGTAAATACATTTAACAGAATTCTTCGAGTATTTATGTTAGAGAATATTTCCATGGTAACAGTTCGAACTTTTTTCTTTTTATAGACTTAACAGAGTTATTTTCGGTTTGGTAGCTAAGTGGCAATATCTTGTATACTTGGCTACTTTTGTTGCCAACAACCGAGTACATTCTACAACAAAAACACAAGACAACTGTAGATAATAGTCGCACATAATAGGGGTGTGTTATGACGTCAGACAATCGCGGGGCGGGTGGCTGTGAGGGGGTGGGGGGTTGTATAAGCACGTTTACCACGTGTTCTAGTAATAGGACAAATGTGCTGGTACCTATCAGAGTAATTGAATTGTTACATTAGGAGCTTGACAAGCATTAAGGGATGATATATTCACTTAGCTAGGATTTATTTTCCTAGCTCAGTCATAAACTATAAATAGATTTATTAAGAAGATTAAATAAACTACAGAAGAGACAAATACTAAATGTTAGGTAATTTTGCGACCTCATTTATTTAATATCACGAAAAGAATAAAAAAAAAATCATAGAAGCTGCAAAAAGTACATAAATCGATATGAATTTTGAAAAAAGTATCTAAGTCTTTAATACAAATTTTAAGTAGGAAGAGTCACCCTGTCTTCAAATAGCCTGAAAAAAATTAAAACAATTTGTTTCCGTCTGTTACCTTTTGACGACTAAAATGCGAAAAGACTCGCTGCTTTTTTAACAAATTCATAATTTACATTTACCGTTTGCGAATCGAAACTGAAATTAATTCAAGTTTTCAAGTTTTTTAACTCATTTTTACAGTACTAACAAGTTCCTATTTCAAATTAAAAGTAGTATTAGCAATTTAACTCAAATAAAATTAAGGCAACTTTTGACAAAAATTGCGAAAAAATATCGGTTCTGTACCAATTTTTTTATTTACTTTTATTATTAAATCATTTTTCGTATTATAAGTTAAAGTAGTAGGAGTAGTCTCTTGGACTTCAATCAAAACAAAGACCAAACATAGCCCCAATCATCTGATACCGGACATCACAAACACACAGCTCCATACATTGCTGTAATTTTCAGCGTGACTAAAAATATCGTCGCGTCGAAATAACTCGTCTCACTTATTAATAGAAGGCATTGTTTAGAAAGTCGTCAGCGCCTGACACGGCTCCTCGTGTCTGCACGATGCATAATTAATTGATAATTAATTTTATACGTAATATGAAGAGAGTGATGATAAGTTCAAAGTTGAACTAGGGGTCTTCTTTATTCGTGTTCTTTGCATAGCGCCGGTTCGAGGCTAGTTTTAGGATGGAGCGGGATCGAATATGGCTCCTTATATTTTTTAATTTTTGGGAAGCTCTTGCATTTTTGCATAAGTATTTTTTTTGCAATAAAATCGGATAAATTTCTTAAAAAATATCGGTCAAAGCAAAGAGTTCTTTTCATTGCTTTTTGTGTGTTCATAAAGGGTCAAATAATCAATTTATTCTATACTAGCTGCGCCGTGCGGTTTCACCCGCGTAAGTCTCGATCCCGTGGGAATATCGGGATAAAAAGTATCCTATGTCCTATCCAGGTCATGGTCGACCCCTGTCCTACATCCAAATCCATTTGAGCGTGAAAGCGTAACAAACAAACAAACTCACTTTCGCATTTATAATATTAAGTTAGGATTGGGATTATCCAAACAACTCTGTACTCCGTCATTATCCACAGCATTTTCCGCTGTCAGTTTATTTAATGCGTCACGGTTACGCCAGCTCGAAATTGTACGCAAAATCCTTGATAATTAACAACAGGGGACTTAAAACGGTCACTTTAGCAGAATCATAATATGAAAATATTATGAATCATCGTAAAATGTCACAAACTGACAATTCATTCATAGTATGATTTGCGTGTAATTCATATTACGAAATACTTCATCTGTTTGACAATTTTCTATGGAGATTCGTAAAATGTCCACAAATAATGAATTGCTTTTATGTCAAATTAGAGGAATTGCCAAATGACAGCTGGGGTTCAGGAAATGAACTGCTTTTAGAGGAATGGCTAATGTGGCCGGTTTAGGCTGCGGGCCTATACCGGTCTGTTTTCAAAATATCAAACTGTGGGTACGCAATCAGTTAAAAAGCCTGTCGAATAAACAATTCGATTTCAATCCTACGTCAACAAAATTAAGTCTAAATGTCACGTCAACGGGCGTGAACATACTGTCTACAAAGCTTTTATCGCCGAAATATGTTTACGTCAACACCTGGATGACGTCATCGATTCGACGATATTAAACGTCATTCGTTGTCTTTTAAAGACCACGTGATAATTAATTTACATTTGTCGTTATTGTTCTTTTGCCAGTTTTGTTTCGAATTGGAATCTTTACGTCATTGTTTTATGGTGTTGTTTCTGAGTATCAGTTTTATTTTGTACGCTATCTTATTTCTGTAAGATTACAATTAGGGTTTTCTAAAAATATGTATTTCTTTGCTGGCAGATAATTTATGACAGTTAATTCGCAAATATGATAATGCCCGTTTTCACTACGGTACCGCCGTCGCGTCGCGAGAATTCGTTCCTGACACCTGTCACTTGGAAAATTTCTAGTAGTAATAAGGATCAAATTTGCAAAACCATTATTTGACAGGTGTCGCGAAAAACTCATTCTCGCGACTACCGGACTGTAACGTTAAACAAAGTAACGTCTTGTTAGGTCTTACTTATTTCGTATGTATGTATCTATTATTATTTAGGATATATATCTATATGTGTATCTATTTTAGTATATTGTAAACTTATTATTTGCACCTACGACAGCCCCATTTTATGTCCAGGCAAATCACTGTCCATTCTAAGGTTGCCTGGAAGAGATCGCGGATAGCGATAAGGCCGCCCATTGTATATTTTGTAGTGTTTGTTATTGTTTTTTGTTATATATTTTTGTGGTGTAAAATAAAGAATATACCTATAAATATATAAATATAAACGTAAGCACTTTCTTAAACAACTCGTACGTACGCTTCGAAATCTACGTGGTTGGCTCTTGTCTGTAGTGTCAGTTCAAGTCAAGTACGGTGTCTGTCAATACTGTTAGAAATCTGTTGCTAGGCAACCTGCAAAGAGTTGTCTAAGCATTACGCATCAGAGAATCGATTGTCTTGTTGTTGGTGATATGTTTTTGCGGTACGTAACGTTAAAGAAGTCGCATTGTGATAGTGAAAACGCATAAGAGTTGTGAAAAAGACAGCTTCTAAGGAACCACAACCACAAAGTAAATTTTCTAAAACATTTATGTTTTTATTAACTATTAAACTTTTTTGCTCACCATACCTATATAATAGCAATGTATACGTGCTCTGTCTCACGTTTTCACATTCTAATCTTGAATGATTAGTGTTTTTCCAAGAAAATCTCGGCTGGAACCAAATACCCATTCAATCCATTAAAAAATAAAACAAAAAACATATTACCTATAAATTTTAATATGACAGTAAAAATCTGACACTTATTGATGTTAAAAAGTCTTGCCAAGTGTCTATCGCACTTCATAAAAAGTGTTCCGTAGTTTTTCTATTTCCTAGAAATAATATCATCCCTTTTAAAAAAGTGAAACATTTTTGTGACAATATTTCTTTTAATTTTTTTTTCAAAGCTTTTTTAATTTTGCGAGGAACAGGATTCCGAGAGCTACTCGCGTTGCTACGCGACCACTTCCATCTCTAGGTACTCTACGAAGACAGTCCCATTTCATTCCTCGTGCCGTAGAAATCTTTCTACAATCTGTCATTTTCTTTCGTTTCTTCTGTTGCTACGTTTCTTCGATCTCTCAGTTTATTAATAACATTAATAAACTAGCTTCTGGCCGCGACTCCTTTCGCGTGGAAGTCGTAAGATACACAAATACTAAAATAACCACCACTTTTTTATTAAAAAAAAAAAAACAAACTCTTCAGTTTTATTGTATTAGTATAGATAGGACCAATAAAAGTTTCATAATTATTAGCTACGGACTCCTAAAAATAATATTTTATTAAAATTAGGCTACAATATTCGTATAATATTCTTGTGAATTTAGAAATATTTTATCAGGAAAGCCTAGGTACTTTTGTTTCCAATACACTTGATTCATTGTCATCGAAAAACAATCAATTGATGTTTTATCGTCGAGGGTCCAATGCTGTGTTCATTGACCTTTTGGTAAGCAACCAATATTGAGCAGGGTTGTTACCCTTATAATGATATTGAAATTTGACGATTATGGTCTTTAAGTATTCAATAACACGATATACAAAGTATTAAATATACTAACTTTACGGTAAATGTAAAGCTTCAGCTTACAAAGGAAAGTTTAAGGAATCAAGTGCTTTTGAGTATTAATTGAATTATTTGAAGCATTGTTTTGTAATGGTTGATAATGAGTTACGCGACTCTAGGTAGGCTGCCCAAAATGGTCTGCAATTGCACTCCCAAGTCCCAACGTTACACGTTGTAACTTGAGAGTGACATACGTGTGATTAGCAAAGCAATTAGTTCCATTGGCCAACAATACCTAGCCCGTTGGTCCACTGCACGTGAACAGGACGTCAACGAGGACGAGATGATGACGCCGATGTAGCAACAGTACATTTACTAAGGCCGCGTAATATCGTTTCTCGAGGACAAACAGTGTTAGGGGCAACTCACCAGTATTCACGGTGAGCCATACCACTAGTTATTTTAGACTCTATACCCAAAAGCGAAAGCCCAATTCACTAAGTACCCCTAAGGAACGTTATCCCGAATGATTCCAGCCGGCAGGACTATAAGAGTTCTACTTTCAATTGTTTTTGAGCAGGTATAGTTGCCGGTCTATTGTGTAAAAATCTCATCGTGACGTAAGCTGTCATCCTGCCTGACACTATACTCCATTTGAAATAAGATTAGACGTATAGATAAGCCTTTTTTACATTCCGTTCAACCGATTTTGAATTCTATTGCGTTGGTGGCATGACAAATGGCAGCCGCAGTAGATAGTTGGTATTGTGTAACTTTTTTTGCTGTTAATGCTATCCTTATGCCTACGGTATAGAAGTCAAAATCGGTTGAACGGACTGTAAAAGGGTTTGTTTTAATGTCTAATCTTATTTCAAATGGGGTATAGGTAATCTAGGGATTGACAGCTAACTTAAAACTCACTTTAGTTTGGACGGTGAGACTTTTACAGAATAACACTATGTATAGTACCACCCCTAGTAATCGCCGGTTGTTTAGCAAATTCACGCCATTTGATATGTATTTCTATAGGCTTTGTTTGTTCAGGACCATCGGATCAGCGCCTGTAACGTGTGGCCTAGCGTAACAGTGCAATGACCTTACTTTGGGTTCAATCGACAACGCTATTACTAAATTAACGTGTTTAATACCTGTTTTGTACACAAAAACTAGGAAATTCTGCTATTTTTTAATAGCTTAGGTAACAGAATTGATGATCGAAGAAGTATCATCATCTGCCTAGCCTTTTCCCAACTATGTTGGGGTCGGCTTCCAGTCTAACCGAATGTAGCTGAATACCAGTACCTATTTTACATGGAGCGACTGCCTATCTGACCTCCACAACCCAGTTACTGGGGAATACGATACCCCTTGGCAAGACTGGTTGTCAAACTTTCGGGCTTCTGACGACCCGTAACGACTGTCAAAGATCCACAAATGACAACAGGGACCAACGGCTTAAATCGGTTTACCATCTTCTCTTGAGATGAACTATGACTGAATTGCTCACTACCCAGGGTGCGTCACTCTTAGAAGCTATTTTACATTTCTATGGGAAGTAAAGAAATCTATATGTAGCCGAGGGCAAGCGGAAAATAATACCAACACATGAATGCAACGGGACAGTATCAACGGGAAAACATGACAACTAACGTACATAATCAGCCTTTAAGAAGAAATAGGGTCAGTCCCCTCTCCATACAAACGCTCTCGCCTGTTTTCTCTCTGGTTTATGACCTTAGAGCAATGATTTTTTATAGTAAAATAAATATCAACTAGTTCTATGCCCCTATGTTTTCCGTTTTGATGATACATTATCTTTAGAAGCACTAGAACCCTCAGAAAATACTCAAAATTGCCTGTTTAGACCGCTGTCATCAGAGGCCTATTGTACAAATTTGACAACTATTAATGAAAAAAGAAAAAGATAGGGGAACAATAAATTTCCATCTTATTCAATTTATAAAATATCTTTCAAATTGGTCCAATATTGGAGGAGGAAATAGACGAGAGCCGAACCTCGAATTATGACTTTTTGTATGGAGAAAAGACCGACCCTATTTCCGCTTAATGTTCTCCTTGCTGGGTCACAAGCCTTCTCTATGTGAGAGGTAGTGGACCATAACCCACCGCGCTGATACAGTGTCGGCCATACGATGGCATAGTTTATGTTACCAATCATTTGTTCATAGTACACAAAAACAATTTTCACGACTCAGTTCACTGGAAACACAAACATGCAATAAAAGTAATGTTCTGAAATATTTGCTATTTGCTACGTGGTTTACTTCGGAATAGGATTATTCCAAGTATTTAGTATAAATAACAGTCCAGTGAATGAACAGGAAAAATGGAAATCACAGGTATTTAACATGATAAAATCATGTGAAATACCTGTGATTTCCATTTTTTTTCTTTCAACGGTAAAATATTATGCAGCCGGATACCTTTTAAAAGTATCACTGTATTTCCCAATCACACATTTGTCCCAGAGTGTAGGATGAAACATATTTAGCAGCTTTTTTTTTTTAAGTATCACTGTATTTCAAGTGACAATTTTTTCTTGCAACTGGCGGCGTGCGTGTATTACCATAATGTATGAACGTAAACGAAGCGAAAGGAGTATGAAAGGATCTTAGTGCTGTTCTGTAGTTTCTGCCTACCCCCATGAGCAGAAGGTCACGCCTTCTGCTCATGGGGGTAGGTTTATGTTTATGTATATGTATCAGCCCTCTTGAAAGGATACTTGCGAACCAAAGGAGGATGGAAAAGACATGCTCTATAGAAATCACGCTATATGATTCCTGCCTGCCACATTCAGTAGCATTGCCATACAATGTGCTTCGTAGAAATCTTCATTTTTCATAGAAACTTTTTACATTTTACCTTTTTCTCTCCTTTTCTCTGACAAGTGTCCTACTTTTGAAGAGCAAAGTACTGGCCTTTAACAAAAAGTTTCCGTTCAAAAGATTTCTTAGTAAAAGTACCTAACAGTTTTCTGCCGACGTTTTCAATTTATTTTTGTTGTTTCGTTGAAATAAATATTATTGTTACTGGAAATACATTAAGGTGGACTCCTTTAATATAACTGTAAATTGACCTGTCAACATGCAAATTTGCTTTTAATGCAATATCTTTTGTAAAATTTCACCTCCAAAAAGGGAAGATTGTTTACGTTTTTCGCGATTCTGTTATGCATCGCTAATGTACAATAATAAAGCAGATTGAGTGATTATTTTGAAGAAACAAAGTCAATAATAATAATTGGTAATAAAACCTTATCAGTTTAAATCATGAGAGCGTTAATATTATTATGAATAAAGTTTTGAGTATGAATGTGGATGGCGATAAGAGTAGGGGAAGACCAAAGAAACGATGGATGGACTGTGTGAAAGATGACATGGCTAGAAATTACCCCCTTTCTAGCCATGTCATCTTTCACATCACCACATCTACCGAGATGATGACTAATAGAGAAGTATGGAAGAGAGGGACATTTTGCGTCGACCACAAATAATAAAAATTGGGATAAGGATAGTAGAATGATGATATGAATAAAGTTCCTTCCATGATAAAAACATTGACACAACATGCAGCTCAATATGCAACACACTCCATGAATGGTATAGAAGACTAGCTTCCGCACGCGGCTTCGCCAGCTTGCCTTTGTCCTTTCTCAGGCTCTAGAATATTAATGTACCAAATTTCATATAAATCGGTTCTGTAGTTTTGGCGTGACAGCGCGACAGACAGACAGAGTTACTTTCGCATTTATAATATTAAGTAAGGATTATTTCCCCACTAATAATCGTTGTTATCATTACAATAACATGTAATCAATGTCCATTAAATCCAAGCCCTAGTTTTAAGCTCAAACACAATTTACGAGTAAATCACATATTCAATTTCAAAACTATAGCTCCAGTTAATCATACAATATCTGAGGCAAATTACTACAACTATTAATGTTACGGTATTATCTATGGCCCAATCTGTTAATAATTAGTTTAGACACATTTTCGGAACACGTTCAAAATCTACAGACCACCGGAACTGTTCCAAGGATCATCTAAAAAAGAACATGGTCATTGCTCCAGCACTCTTTTTAACAACACGCCATCCATTGAGCATTCTCGTCAGAAGCACTTAGAAAAGTTTAAAATTAACCGCGCAATGTATACCAAACAATAGTTGAGACTCGTGTAAGAAAGTAAAACAGTCAAGGCTACTCGAGTTGTTTCCTAAAATATTTACACAATTTCCACGTTTCGAAATGGTGTTAATTTTCATAATACAGGAATCAATTTCGTAACGTACGGTCGTTTGGTGAATTACTTAGCATTGATTACCTTAATGTCATAAAGTTGTTTCGGATCAAGAAATTAGATACTTGATGTATTTTCTTTAATATACGAATACGATACGATATATGGATGGGTGACCATCTTGACATACCGAACTCCGTGCCCTCGGAAAGCACGTAAAGCAGTTGGTCCCGGCTGTCATTCGTGGATCTTTGACAGTCGTTACGGGTCGTCAGAAGCCCGATTGTCTAACAACCAGTCTTACCAAGGGTTATCGTACTACCCGGTTACTGAGTTGTGGAGTACAGGTAGGCAGTCGCTCCATGTAAAATACTGGTATTTAGCTGCATCCGGTTAGACTGGAAGCCGACCCCAACATAGATGGGAAAAGGCTAATTGATACGATACGATATAATGCACACCGTCTATTCTTCTAAGAAAACTAAAAGCATAGTCGATAAAGACAAATAAGCCTTTAGCATTCTATCAGTTCCTAAATTAAACAAACTTAAGTACCAAGCGAAAGCTGTATCCAAACTATCCTAATATTCTAAATGCCAAATCAATACATACTATTATAATACTATAAATACGAAACTAACTCTATCTATCTGTCTGTTACCTTTTTACGCCTTAACGGCTAATCGGATTTCGATGTTTGGCAGACAGACCATGACCTGGGTTAGGAGACTTTTATCCCGGTAGTACGTTCTCGTGGGAAAATGTCTGAGCAACACGCGGGCGAAGTCGCAGGCAAAAGTAGTTCATAAAAAGCAGATATTCCTTTCTAGACAACAATATCGTAAAAGAGAAATGTAGCCACATAAAAAAATCGCGTTCCATATGAAATAAATCCTTAATAAAAACTTAAAAGCTGAGTATTACATGAAAAGAGAATTTACAACCCAGAACTATGTCGAGTTTCTAAATCTTCACATGATTACAAGACTTCTAACAGTCTCATTGAACGTTTAAATATAATTTATGTGAAAATAGACCTATTTAGTTGGTTGCCAATGTTTTTAGTTTTATTAGGGGTATAAAATAGCGTAATACTTATTGTTTTGGGGCCTCGACTTGGCCTGTTATACAAGAGGGTATATGAGGCTACTGGGTATGTAGGAGTCTAGTTTTTGCTGCAGCTTTACTTGCCTGTTAATTCGACTAACCAATTCATTAGCTTAGCCATTCGTAGGCTTTCTTCTCTTCGAGTATAGAAGACTGGACATGAGCCCAACATGTGCTTCAAACAATATTCTCCGTCATTTGTTTAATTTTCTTAATATAGCTACTACTTTTCTCGAGTTTACTCCGACTTTTCATCTCGACACTGTTGTTGTGATACGATGCAACATTTCATCGGAATTCATTGAATCAACTCAAAATAGAACGACAAGTGTTGGCAAGGCCAACATTCACATTAACTATAAAAACATTGATTGGCAACTAGCAGATTTATTAAGAAAACTACAAAAATATCACAGGTTTTTAACATAAGTGTACAAACATACGGTTAGTTTCAAGATATACACTGTAGGGAAACGAAATTACTGTGACGTGTATCCACGTAACTCGGTTTACGGAACAGAACCGTAAAACTCGCGTAACAGGCGCAAAAAATACTGTTAAAAGTTAAAATATCGTAAAAACGAACTGTTGACCTGTTTCCATGTTTTGTTTACGTTTTTTTCCTTTTTATATACTCGTTTTAAAGTAATGAAGATATCGGCGAGAGATGAGATTTTTGGGTATAATGCAGTGAAATTGATCGAAGTTTTACAGCTTTTCCAAAGCCGCCAAATAATTGGGGAAATTAAAAAGCCGAGATTATACTTCTTTACAAATCTGCATCGTTGTTTTTTTAAATTTTATTCCAATCACCGGAAATTAACCTATTCTGTTCGGACCACACTTTTATTATTGGTTACTCTTATTCTCGTGGGTTGGCAGCACCTGATACTTACTTAATTTTCATCAAGATGCCCTTGTAACACAGTCTTTTTCCTAGTATGGGAGTCATTGATAATTTATTTTATGCCAGGCTATTTGCACGCTTAAATTAATTAATAATAAAATAAATTTATTGATTTCCCTCTCTTTAAGAAAGTAGAAATCTTTTGTGCAGGCCCCAGCTTAATGTTTTCTTCAACATGCAGTAAGCAGTTACGTGGTTTTACTAAAATTACGGACGTACATTGTAAAATCTAATTTAGTTCAGTTATCTCGTCTACAGTGTGTTCTTAAACATGTAGTAGTTTGGAGCGAAATTATGATCCACGTGCTCCTGATGATATGAACTGATAAAAGTATCATTAGAGCTTCAATAGCAGCGATGTTGAACTCGCGATCGTAAGGTCAGGAGTGGCGAGTGTTATTGTTGTAGATGTACTGGCTCTTGTAAGAAGGTTTATTCAATCAGATGGGAATAAAATTACTTTTAGTACCTACGTGAAGGTAGTTTCAAGATATAAGTTAGCTTGTGAATAAAATTCTGTAAATAATACAGGCTGCTTTAAAATTATCTTTTAATAACAAAATGGACAATCATGACGAGTATTTTTTTTGTTTGCGATTGTGTTTTCAAATAATTGTTTATTATTGTATTACGTAAATTATTTCCCGCATACAATTTTTGCGTTCTATCAATCACATAAAAATAATATTTACGAGTATTCTCATAAATCAAGCTTTCAACTAAAATCAACCTTCACAGTCATAAAGACGCGAAGCCATTTGCAAATCAACAAACAAAACTTTTCTTCCTTCTCGAAAGGAAATGCTTGACAACGATTTTTCACAAACACATCACAATGTCATAATTATTATTATCGTAAAAACAATTCAGCCATTGTTTTGAGGTAAAACTGCAATAACAATCCCACAGTTTTAAAGCTACGTACACAACAGCATACTCAATGAATCCCACGTATTTATGAGTACAGCTTCGGTGTAAAACCGTTTAAATTATCGCAAGTATACACACGTGTTTTTACGATCTGTTAAAAACATAATATCTTTAATATTGTGCCAACTACTTAATATATCATAGAGATATCTACGAAACGTATCGTGTAACCTCGCCTTACATAATTACTGTGTTCTAATTTAGATTAGGCCTAATTTACTTTTAGAATGTTTAGGTAAAGAAATGTTATTTTAGTTTCCTCGGAATGGGTGAGAACAAATATTCTGTACTCATGAATGAATCGTGGAAACTGTCATATTTAGGATTTTACAACTATTTTCACTTATCGTAATTTAAAAAAAAACTCATTTTTAATGTCTAATTTTTTTATTAGTACTTAACTATTTCTTTTGATGTTAGACGTGAAAACGTTTTATATATTTCGTAACCTACATTATATCGCTTCAATCTCTTAACACTTATTATCGCATGGAAAATATCACTTGAAACTGACTAATAAATTTCAAATAAACGACTTCTACATTAGACTTTCAGGTTTTAAACACTAGAACATGACTTACAAACATTCCCCTAAATTTTAAATTTTCATAACCTTTTTTATTCTTTCCGGTGACCTAAAATGTTAACCAGGTCTTTGAACCACCGATAATAAATGTTAGAAGGTGTTAAAATCTAAAATACTCATTAGCATTTTATTGTGTCTTGGTAAAAGTGGAAATTCAATCTTCGTAGCATTAAAAAATGCGTAGGCGACGGTGCCGGTGGTGAGAACGACCCCGATTCTCACCCCATCCTGTGTAATATAAAAGTATATTCTTCTACTTACCTAACTGCTGCTCCTCAGCGAAAAAGTGGCTATACAAATTAAGTAAACCGAAGATTTTATGTATATTCTTAAGTGTTCAGTATACCGTACTGTAATAGAAAAGGTATCGTATCAAGACTTCAAAGTCATCATCATCTGCCTAGCCTTTTCCCTAATATGTTGGGGTCGGCTTCCAGTCTAACCAGATGCAGCAGAATACCAGTATTTTACATGAAGCAACTGCCTATCTGACCTCCACAACTCAGTAACTGGGTAATACGTTACCCCTTAGTAAGACTGATTGTCAGACTTTCGGGCTTCTGACGACACGTAACGACTGTCAAAGATCCACGAATGACAGCCGGGACCAACGGCTTAGAACGTGCTTTCCGAGGCACGGAGGAGTCTTGGTATGTAAAGATGGTCACCCATCCACGCACCAACCCCGGCAAGAGTAGCTTAACCTGATGGATCGACTCGTGCGGCTGTTATTATTTAGTCACGAGCTCAAAGACTTCAAAGTTAACTTTATATAAAACACACCAATTATTCAAGCTCTAATTCATCTCATATACCGAGGGCTAAACCCTGCAGAAGTTTCTAGAACGCTTAGAATACTGAGTTTTAGGTAATACGACGAATTTCTATATCTGTTATGTATCAATCGAGTTTCGTCATCGCACAGAGGAAGCTTGTGTCATTGGGAACAGTCATTGTTTATCCCAGCTGCATTTACTAGTTCCATGCCAATCCTGGAAATCTCTTACGTTGTGGTAGGGCTAATGTGTTGCTCAATAATTTCTCAATATATCAATGTGCGATTCCTAGATTCCATTTAGGAAGGTAAACTCCACATTGAACAGGGTATACTTAAATCAGAGTTATTCAATGAAACGAATACTGTTGCTGACATCCCAATGTCGGAAAGTGGGGGACCCTAATATCTCAAGGCTGTCACCAAAAAATACATTTATTAGCGGAACCAGAATACAAAATCCTAACTAATATTATAAATGCGAAAGTGTTACGCTTTCACGCTAAAACGGCTGAACGGATTTGGATGAAATTGGGCACAGGGGTAGACCTTGACCTGGAATAGGACATAGGATAGTTTTTATCCCGATATTCTCACGGGATCGAGACTTACGCAGGTGAAACTGCGGGGCGCAGCTAGTACACACATAAATGGAAGATCAAAGTGTAAACAAGATAAGATTAATCATGATTGTAAGCGACGATTAACGTGAAAAGGGATTAATAAATGATTTTATTGACACTTTCAACTTTCGACATGTTGCATGATACATACAGGGTGTAAGGGTAAACACCGTTGTCACTCAAACCATGGGTAGTTGACTTAAATTTAAAAATAAATGACCGAGTAACAACAAAAAGAAACGTTATTTTCATTAAAAGATTTAAAAAAGTTTCTATCCGACACCGTGCTCGCTGGCAAAACACCTGATTGACTGAGGGAGGGGTCGCGCTCGCTGCCGCAAGTTCGTTGCCCTAGCGCATAGGGTAAAGGGTGAAATACTCAAGTGGGAAAATGAAATATATAAAAAAAGCCTTTTAAAAAAGTCGTAATTTTCCATTGATTTTACGTTCTATAAATGACACCAAACCACTGGTTTCAAGGATAACGGTGTTTACCCTAACACCCTGTATAACAAGTAAGAGCATGTTTCAGTGCTTTTCATATTCCGATGACAGTTCTAATTTCGAGAAAGCACCCAGTGTTAACATCACCACGTCGGCGTATGCGCTCGGACACTGACATAACTCGGCCATGTATTTTGCAACACGCTCTATAAATAATGTTGCTATTCGACCATCCAAAATAAACAGTGTTTATTTTATGTTGCGTCGTTATAATTATAGTGCCGTGTCTTTAACCGCTAATGAGAGCTTACTGTCTTACACGTAATAAGAATATTTTCTAAGAATGTTTCGACTCTCTGCCCCATATCGCAGACCACATGATGATTTTAAATTAAGCGTCGCGATAAATCAAGGACGTCGTGAACATTTTTCATGAGAAAGATATAGCTTTTAAAAGAAATGAAAATACGAAGAAAGGTGAGGAAGCGGCGACCTACTGACATCAATATCAAATATGGACGAAACAAAGATATTACTAATTTGGATCGTGGAGTGTTTAGATGTGGGTGGAAGTGGGTACTGCAGCTGAAAGATTCCTGTTTACCTCTTGTCCATCTTTACTCGCCCCACGCGTAATATCTGCCGCCTGCTCTTATTTTAAATGAGACTTTTTACGTCGAATGTGCCCTAAATTTTTGTGTGACAGTCTACCTTTGTTAGTAGGTAGTCTACCTTTGTTTTTTTTGTACAAACAATACCAAAGCGACTCGTAAATGAGACATTTCCTGTTTAAAAGGAGATGAAAGCGTTTATATTTTTCAACGTCTTAATTCTGCTAACACGATAAAGTGAAACTTAACTGAATAATTCTGTCGGCTGTTATATTATGGAACACAAAAACTTTCGATTCACTTTAAACCCATTGAAATATTATTTGTGCAATTTACTTGTCCACAAAACTGGCCTCTTGCCAGACTTTGTCTAAACCAGCGAAAAACTTCAACAAGGATTAATAAGTAGGGTCTTGAATAACAGGGTCAACAAAAGACCACAATTATCTACAACCCATTTAATTCCCAGTTCATAAAACTATTGATCTCGAATGTATTAATTCCAGTATTGCGGAAACTGTGAGTGAGTTTATGGTTCGTCGAACGTATAGCGAAATTTACAACATCGTTCCGTAGCTTCTGATAAACTATAAACCTACATTTGATACCTTTCACGATGTAAGGGAAACTAATAACACACGTAAAATCATAGAGCTTTCAAAACTTTTTTTTCTTTTACAACATCGCTCACATTTTATTTAATAGATACCGTGTACGGTGGCAGAAAACTAACTAAACAAGTTATTTGTGACACATGTTATTTTATACTATCAAAGGAATTCGATTTGTTCCAAATACTCGACTCAAAGGACCAAAACAAAAACTGTTTTGGACATGTACCAAAATTGTTAGCAGTCTGCCAAAGAGCCATTGTGATGATAATTTGCAGACTAAACAATCTCTTTGGAAATCTTAACTCAAACATTTTGGCTCCTAATTAGTAAAACTATACTAGTTTTTCATAGAAGATTTGGACGACGAATTCGTTTAAACCAAATTCGTATATCTAGAATGTGTAGCATTAGGTAATATCCTAATAGAGCGAGGAACTTGCTTCGTACGAACTCGTGATCAAATGTGCAAGTGTTGAATAAGTTTCGATAATTTATTATTGACATTCTCGCGACATAATCGTGCGATGGTCGCGTTATCGTTTAATCACTTCTATAAGGAAAAAGGCTAAGTCCAAAACGTAGATAGAAAGACGTATTACCTTCCTTTATTACGTAAGTAAATCAGTTTCATTAATACGACAGAAACGATAATTCCCATCTATTGCAAGGATAATGCCCACGCACTGGTCTTTATTCATCGATGTTTATCTTCACAGGCTCAAGTTAAGGGTCACCCTTTCGCCCTATATCGTCAATCATTTGCCATTTAATCTGAGAATAACATGCTGTGAAATATTCGGCTGAAAAGGTCAACTTAAAATAGGTTTTTACGTCTCTTGGTTTACCAGATTTTTCGTTGAAATATTAGGTATTTTTTAACAGGTAAGGTAGGCCATCTGTGGTAGGCAAACTCCTGTTAACTGGCCTCATAATCTATTTAAAAAAAAGTCTAAGAAAGTTACCACAGACGTGTTTCTGGTAGGTACACTAGGCAAAAGAAATATGTTGCTACCTACCTAAAACTATTTTTACAAATATAAATTGTGCTTCCTGTTCGTATTTTCTATCAATGAAAATTATGTTTCCGATCGACTATGTCAAAAAACGAAAGTCAAAAACCACATGCTAAATGTGTGTAAAATATAGAATTTCGGGAACAAAAAAATGAATTAAGACATTGCTAATCTGGGGCTAATATGGCCGACAGGAGCCAAGTTAAACATTTTTTTTTTTTTAAACAAAACGCTATCATATCATTTTCACAAATGGAAAATGGACACCTGTCATCCGGGATGAGTAAGCATCGCAAAATGATGGGTAGGTATTCTTTCAGTGAAATTATATGGCAAAAAAAATATTCTGAAATTGAATACTTGGTTAGCGTAACCTCTTTAAGTGACAAGACGATGTTGTCGGAAAAAAGTAGAACGAAACCACAATACTTTGTTTACTGATATCATAATAAAAGGTATCCCACGGATTGTACGTTAGTAAAACTTAAAAGGAAACTCGGTCACGTGTTCGTTGGCGTTCATTCCATACAAACGTAATGCTCTGTTTTCTCCCTGGTTAATGATACTAGACCAAATCTTTTTTTACAATATAATGTATATCTACCACTGCCATGTTCCAAAGTTTTGGTTTTTAGCATAATTATACTAATTAAGATAAAAAAACAATATACTTCATGAAGAACGCCAACGACCTCTTGATCGCGTAGAAAATTGTGTAACTGAAGATTTTCCGAAGTTATTTCCAGACAATTTACCGTTTAAGTCATTTTCCTACACTAGAAAAAGAGAAAAGAAAAAAGATTCTCATGTTACAGACATTATTTTTCTGCTTGTCTTCCGCAATACGCAACTCATTGTAAACTGCCATCTCTAACAAATATTTTGCACCAGAAATAAATTTTTCGTGTCAAACGACGTCACAACATGGTTCAGACTTGCAAATACAAGTTTTTATCATTATTAGCCAAAGTGTATTAACCTTAACAATAAAAATACATCACAACGATAATTTAATGGTGGAGCTCGTGGCTAAGTATTAACAGCCACACGTTTCGATCCATCGGGTTAAGCTACGCTTGCCGGATTTGGTCCGTGGATGGGTGACCATCCTTTACATATCGAGACTCCTCCGTGCCTCGGAAAGCACGTTAAGCCAATGGTCCCGGCTGTCATTCGTGCATCTTTGACAGTCGTTACGGGTCGTCAGAAGCCCAAAAGTTTGACTAACAATCTTGCCAAGAGGAATCGTATTACCCAGTTACTGAGTTGTGGTCAGATAGGCAGTCGCCCCATGTAAAATACTGGTATTCAGCAGTATCCGGTTAGACTGGAAGCCGACCCCAACATAGTTGGGAAAAGGCGAGGCAGATGAAGATAACGGTAATTTAATATTTTGATTTGAAAATATTTGTTTTATGTGCTTGAAAGATTCAGGAATGAAAACTCAATAATATGAGTATAAATCTCTGTGCTTTGAGTTTTCTTGATAACATAAGCTGAAAACAGAGAAATTCATTATCACTTGGAGGTTTTTACTCTGTGATTTTCATTTCTTTCCTTTCTAACTATAGAAGTAGTAGTAGAAGTATGTATAATTATGTATTATTGTTTAAATTTCCTTTTCCTTGGCCCTAATTTCAAGTTTCATTTAAGATCAATCATAGCCTCTATATTATTCAAACTTGTCAGTCTAATTTTAGGCCTCAACTGTTCTCAAAAGTCCTCCAAGTGGGGCACAAATTTGGAAACTAGCTAGACGTCTGTCCTTCAGGGACAAATTAATTGTAATACGAGAATCCAATACTGAATTACTGACCTAGATATCAAACATCTACTCAAATCGAGAACATTTTAAGGGTCACTTTCACCTTACTCCGTTTGATATTAAAAATTGACCCTTTTAAGTATTTTGACGCACGTCACACGTACAAAACCACACTACTATATCAATACCAGTGGCGAAAGGTACATAGAACACGATTCCTACAGGCTTCCTTCGGAGGTTCGCATCAGCAAGTCTACCGCTATTGAACAATGACAATAGCATATACGATTGGCAAAAAATATAGTTACAAGGTATTTAATTCACCATAACATTCAAACAACAAAAACGCCTATTTCTTTCTTGGCTTTGAATTAGCAAACAACAAAAAATTCACCTGTTCAAGTGTATTTTATAAACTCCTTTAATAATTTTAAAATGGTATTTCAGTTTACTTCTGTAAAAAATTGAAAGTTATGATATGCGTACCTATTTTTGGTTCTGCTACTTTGGCGATAGATGGTGTTAAGTTCAGTTACGGAAAGATTTTATTTTTAAGTTAATAATTCATGTTTACTTTATTCATAAGTAAGTAAGTTAAGGACAGCACTGCTTCGGCTTCCCTCTCATAAAAAATGACCCCACGCCGCTGATCAATACTATACTATGCAAAACAGCACCCTAATTGCATAACACACGATCAATCACAATCTGTTTCATTTTGACAGTTCAATAACATTCATTGCGTTGTTGACGTTGTTGAGGAGACAAAGTTTTCGAACATATGAAGCAATTAAGAAACTTGAAGAAAATAGGAATAGCAATATATTATGTTTGAAATTTGCAATATCATTAAATGATTCACATTGTGATTGATCGTGGGTTACGCAAATAGGGTGCAGGCCGTCAATGTTTTGACATTTAAAGCCCTTACTATCCTTTTATCTAACGGAAACACAACTCCCTTTGATTCACCGAATTAAGAGATAAATAAAATGTAGTGCCAAGTCCTTTTAACCCGAACAGACCAGGAAGACTATTTGTGTCCTCTGGTTTATTCACTTTAGGCAAAGAGCTTCTGCCGAATCGGCCTTTATGACTTCGCTCACAAACTGAATGTCTCGTGCGCATGCTAAGGACATAAATAACAGAAGTTTCAGTACAGTCACTCAATTATAAGTAGGATGCGGGTTTCTGGTAATCTCAGTTCTTTAGATATGCGCAAATCTACAAATCTAAGTTTACAGCATTTTCAGTTAGAAATGCAGTGCTTATAATCCAGGGTTGCGGGAAAGTCAGAAAGGGATACCGAGACCTTGGCAATAGGCAACTGAAGGAACACCGGTGGGTTTTAGTCAGTAAAAGTCTGACACGCCCTCGCGCTCCGCCCAGAGCGAGAGAATTCATTTGATGATTTCCCACCCTCAAAAAAAAAAAGTGTGCTCCTAATATTATTTTGCATTTGTGATTGACAAAGCATGCTATATCTATTTCTTAAATGAAGTATATTTTGCTGTATCTAGCTTTGAGTTCAGATTCATGAAACGCAACACACGTTGAAACAAATTCGCCAAGTTGTTGTGTTACATTTCATATTACATTTCATAAATTAGAACGGCTCATGTTTCATTTGATTTGTGTTTCTTTTCCATCATACACAATTTGTTTCGTTTTGTTACATATTAACCCGAGTAGACCCATAACAATTAGAATTTTTCCGAATTTATGCCTCCATTTTCAAAACCATCACCTAAACTTCTTTTACACCTCTACAGTGAACATAATAAAGCTGCCCGTTTCGGGTTTATTACGCCGGCCATGTAGCGAGGTGCATCTGTCTTTTGTCTTAGTCACAGACACCGACAATGTGAGGAAAGAATCGGAATACGACAGTGCGCATAAAATGCTATCCACCCGTCTTACTTTGCTGCCATCAGAGCGTATGCGGTTCACACATACGCTCACTCGTTCACTATACGCTTTCAGACAGTGCTATATACGACTGCAGGGTACCTATGGTAACAGTACGTATTGAAGTTAACTACGATTTGAATATGTATAAGTCATATGTATATGTTTGAATGTGTCTAAACCTGCCTTACATATTTTCGAATTTAAAAACCCTTGAGATACAAAAGCTCTGTTAGTTTAAGTTCGCTGCTTTCTTGTAGCGTCAAATGACTGGGTCGCTTAAAATAATTTGTTTTTAAATCGATTACCATTGCTTTTCAAAGCTTTTAAAAGAGATGCGCGTGTCGCTATTATCAAACATTATTTTAAATTATGTTTCCTTTTTTCACCATTTCTGTCTAAAAGTCGGACCGCTCAACTGTCGATCGGCATTCTAAAGGCCGATAACAATTAAAATTCTATTGTGTCTTGCTAATGACAGTTGGAGGTATATCCAGCCTCTTGTCTGCTATTAGGGTAGCAAGTTAGCAACTTAATGTGATTACCCACCTGGACATAAGTGGCCTTGGGTAACCTGGAAGTCTTTATACAGACTCCGGACCCAGGTTGGCCGAAGCAAGGAAAACCTGGTGGAGATTCATAAACAACTCTGCCTTGGAGTGTAAATGAGGTGCTGTTTCACAAACGATGGGAAAATTAATCCTGCGTGTCCTGCCAGCTGCACGTTACAGGAACCGATGGACGCTAGTGATGGCACCAAACACAGCCAAATTCTGGGCCGAACCCATATAGATTACCATTGGCACGCTAAGAAAAATATGATCACAATCTTCATCTTTCAATCATAGTGATTATAACAATACATAGGTAACTGTCTATTGTAACGGTCCTTGGGTGGTCAATGTTCAGCACAGGACTTCTAGGGACTGATTATTATGATGATAATGATGAATAATGGTCAGGGTATTGACAGGCGACTTGTCATATACTTAACTCACTACTGTTCAGCCAAACATAGCTTGAATTAGTGCTTTAATATTAATAGTCACTTTTACGACACAATGTTCTTAGATACGTCACAATTAGTCGGTACATAATGATGTAGATAGGTTTGTTATGTATATGATACAATACATATTACACCCAAGCATGTCTGGACTTTAAGAGACTGTGAACTCTGAGTTTGTTTCACGAAGGCTCGTGCAAACAGACGCGATTTCGCGAGCGCGACAGGCAGCGGTACCTTTGTCGACAAAGGTACCGCTGTCTTTCGCGCCTGCGATATCGCGCCTGTTTGCACGACCCTTCATTCGTTCTTCTCAGAGTAGTATTTATATTAAAATATAATTTAATTTTGACGTTTAAAAGTGATTTTTTTAAACCAAATTACAGACATTTTCGTCGGTGCAGTCGAAAACATAGATACCTAAGTATCCATTCAGAAGTGGTAGTTAATCCAAGTGAGCTAGCCATTACGCACGCAGTGTAAGACTGTTTATTTCTTGCCTACATACCAACCTCTTTAGCCGTGTGTACATACGTTTAGCTACACCCGCATTTAGCATGCACTTCCTGCATATCTATTGGAGCCACAGATCTTCGACAGTTGCGTTACAAGTGTTACAACTAATAGTTATACAAACACTGACGTTCAGTTTTCGGAAGTTGTTTATATCACGATTTATACTCTGTTTACACTTTAAATAATTTAGATGTTGAGTTATGCTAAAGGAGGACTATTCGTTGGATTGAAATCGAATCCGACAAATAACGGTTGTAGATTAATTTTCGGTTACAATAAATGCATAATTAAGCGAGTTTTTGTGTAAGATATTTTTCAAAGGATTATTGATAAACAACGGGTTTTTTCTTCAATATTCCAACGACAAAAAACCACAAACAACTCCACCACCAAGGCTCCAATAATATTGATAACAGTTCGATTAAAAACGTAAACAAAAACTCGTGTGACCGGAATAGCGACTCAATTTTAAATACGTCATTATTCAATCAGTGACTATAACGTCTTTCTTCCATTGCATCACAAACGACATCATAATAATATCTTCTCAAAGATGAAAGAAAACTCTAGAGAAGACTCCACAGGAGCTTTTATGAAATCTCGGAACTCGTTACTGTATCTCACATTTAATTAGTCGTGACTTTTAGCTTGTAATTCCTGTATTTTCTGGAAATAAACAATAGCGTCTTAGAGCTGTATTTTCTTAGATACTTCTGCAGTAGCATCAAATTCAGACGGATGATTCAAACTATTAAGAAGCTCTTCAAAATAACCCAAAATTAATACAAAACATTCTACTTGAAGAAAATAGTATCATCATTAATAAATGTTCCGGTGCCATCTTGTAGACAAACACTTTATTGTTTACCGCCTAACCTATTTCTTTAGAGAAATAATTGCGCGGGCGCAACGCTCCAGTGGGCTTGTGTTACATGTGTTACGAGTTGTTAGATCAGATCAGAGACTCGTTAGCTACCGAGAAATGTCGACGTGAAGTGGGGCGAGACGGTCGCCTGTCGCTTGAACCCTGGCGGCCATAGTCGCTGTCGGGCGATGGCCCTGGCGTGTGTAGATGTCTTCATACTGAATTGGCGATGGTTCTTTTAGGATTTTTCGTCATGAAATGAATAAAACTACATCAAACCGTAATTTTGCTCTTTAAAAAGACTTACATTACCTACAACAAAACATAATCAGTCTATATGTTTCCCACTGCTGGGACATGACCGTGACCTCTGTGCTCACACAGAAATCAGGAGAAAAAACTAACTGGTTGTTTTAAAGCTACAGGAAAGACAGCTGTTGTCGGAATTTATTGACTTCTAATTATAATCTTTCTAGCATTTTTTCCATTATCGGCTCGACAAGCTAGATATCTTAGAACAAAATATATCATTGGTATTTGAACGAAATAGTCATTACTCAAAATAGTAACATTCCACTAATGACCATCGCCTACACTTCGGAACCCGTTTACCTAATTGGCTCCTACGATCAGAACTTGGACTAACATCCGCCATTCCAATGCAGCTGCGAATTTCTTTCAACCCAAAAAGCTCTTGAAATGTCTTTAAAATGAGTATCTAATCATAATTTTCTTCGAAAAAATGCGACAGGCATAATGCACTCGGAGTCGGTCAGTTCAAATTTAATACCATATCGTCCTAATTGGCAACTATACTCATTTGTAGGGAATTGTGACAGTAAAGTGCTGCACACCCCCACAAAATGTAGAAGATGATTTTCTGACAATGTTGAAACCATCGCTTAACTGAAAAAGGAATGAGATTTATCTTGGTGACGTTGGAGTTCATTGATTGACGGTAGCTTTTTTTGGGAAGATTTGATTCGCCGATGTATGAATGTGGATGGCTATAAGAGTGGGGGGGGTAGGCCAAAGAATGGATGGATGGACTGTGTGAAAGATGACATGGCTAGAAAGGGGGTGCCTACCGTAATGATGACTAAAAGTGAAGTATTAATGAAAGATGTTGCGCCGACCCCAAATCAATAACAAATAAAAAGGGTAAAGGGCGAATTTTCGGGGAAAATTTTCATTTGTTTCGCCAATGTTTTCATAATTCTTACTTACATAGTTGTTAGTCTTACTAACCATTTTTGAGTCATGATACTCGAATAAAGAAAATTCTATTCTATTCTATAATCTCTAATGGGAGAACGGATGGGATCAACATGATCTCTCCTTACCTTTTTCCTTTATAAACCTTCTTTCTACCTACATAATCTTCTTTAAACAAGGCACACTTACGTGATACAAAACCAATACAGTTTGCTTTCTAATTTGTAGATAACGATTTAAACATTAGACCTTGATTTTTCATACTACGTCAAGGCCTTACCAAAACCTATTAAAATTACGCCTCAAATGGAAAACGAGACATTATATTTATAACGGATTGAAACTACAATATGAAACCAAAATAACATTTCTGTTATCCTGAGTTCAGGAGCTTATTCCGTTGGGATTTAACTGAAAACGTCGACGAAGCGACGTGAAATGTCAAATCCGAATTGAATTCGGAGTGTCATAATCAAACTAACTGTAGGTATATTTCGTTGAATAGGTAATCCTAAGGACCATTTTGATCCTTTTGGCTAAGATTCGGGTAGTTTTAAATGCATTTTATTTATCTAAAATTAAATCAATACCTCACCAGCAAAAATTAATTGAATACTCTAGAATTGATAAATGTTTTGAACGGAATTTGTTTATCGTATAATTGGTCAGTTCTCTACCAAATTGGCTGATTAATTAATAGTATCAACAAAGGTATCAATCTTTAGATAACTTAAGCCCACTAGGTTATTAATTATTGCAATATTGAATAGCCCGACCTTTCAAATTGGGTAGGTACTGGTTGGCTGGTAAAACGACTAACGTATTCTTTCGCTTAGCTTGTGTATAAACAAACTAATTTTTGTATTTTTTTTGTTACAGGTATGTTAACAAAGCTGTTTATCAAAACTTTATAGGAGTCGTGAAGTATGTATGTAATATTAATTTATTCAAATAAGAGGCCAATTTACCTAATTATATTTCGCCCCAGAACTAACCTACAAATCCTAAAGAATGAGATACCCAAAGAATCATACGAACAGGCAGCATCCCAGCTTGCATAAGTCGTAAAATACGACATCGACGCAAAAGTTGACGTAATTCGGCGATCCCCCGCCGCGTCTGATATAACAGTCACTACTGGTCACATTTCACGTCAACTAATACCGTTACCTGTCCTCTTTCGTCACTCTACCCCACAAATAGTAGTCTATTTATATCCTAGTGTACGTCAGCCTGTGATTTACAGCTTATCGTGACCTTGCGGTAATTACTGGCTACCTACTATATATACCACTAGTAAAAGTTTACGGATATTATTATTTTTAGCTGCGAAAAGCGGAACCGTTTGAAATTAAGCGGATCAAGCGGAGTTTATATTTAAACTGGAGGTTCTTATGCGTTTTTTTATATACTCGAGTTAGTTTAGATATGTATGGCAATGAAAAATATGTTTCAGTAAAAGCTTTGCATATGGTCGTAACTCGTAGTAAGCTTCGTAGCAAAGTTAGTCAAGTTTCGCTCGTAATTTTTTAACATTTTCGATTGAAACTGTATTTTATATGAAAGAAGAAACTGATAAATGTGCTCTGATATCGTACTATGAAAAAGCTTACATCAGTCGTGCTGTATCATTAGCTAATCCCACGTTCTCCCTAAAGTTTATCGTACGTAAGTGACATTTTAAACCAGTCTGTTACAAGAATTTATCACCTTCATCATTTCTCAAATCCCTTTATCATTTCGGTTTTTATACAAAAAGATGCTGTTTTGAATAAATATCAGTGGTTTATTAATAAATGTCGTATTAAGCGATTTAAAATTGACCATTAGCGTCGCATCTCATGAAATGAATCCAATTTGTTATCTCTTAATGTTATTGAGCCAGTGTTCCTAAGTAAACATTTTCTAAACAGATGACGATAATGGTTTTTTAATCAAGTTTCTACTAAATTGTTTATAATGTAACCACAAAAAACCCAAGTGTAACTCAATAATATTTTCCATACGAAATAATTTATCTGTTTGAAGTTTTCCGGGAATTTTTATCCAGTTTTTTTCCTGTATCGGTGAGGTAGATTTTATTACCTTATGATAAAAAAATCAAATATGGTGTTTATAATATTTATTGCCCACATTTTGGTCGAGTTTTACAGTTTTGTTTTTCACATTTTTCTTTTTAATACCGACTCAACTTTTGGCATGTTTTTTTGTCTCTGCCCTTCATAAATCAACAAAAAACATAATCAGCGGAAGTAATAAAAACAGTTAAATAATTTTCAGCTGCCAAACTATTATAACACTATTCTTTATCGTCCGTTTCGATATAATTGAGTCGCGCTACCTCCGCCATTAACTTTTTCAAGAAGACAAATATCTCTCCATCTAAACGGACTGAAATCCATTAGTTGCTTGATATATCTGTTTTATAATTAATCAACCTCTTAAAATAAAACAAAGCAACTCGTGCTTTTGATATTTATGTTCTTTAAGTTATTAATATAAACTCTGAAGTAGGGTAACCATTTATTCTTTCATAATTTTCCAATTGATCGCAATTTTTTTTTTTTTTGATTGGTCGCTCAAGTAAAATACTGTTATTCAGCTGCATCCGGTTAGACTGAAGGCGACCCAAACGTAGTTAGGAAAAGACTAGGCAGATGATGATGATGAATTTTTCATTTTAACGTTTCATTTTCGCGTAATTGTAAACTAATTACGGCACATTTTCCGTTAATGTTTAGTCTACTAGTTAAATCTATATACTAAGTATGCCTATACCTCTATCAGGCTATTTAAACGCATAATGTTCACGTGGTAACAGAAAACGTATGTAATGTAATAATAAACCAGAGTTTGTTCAACAAGGTGAAAATCGTTAACCATATTCCAGCCACCGAGACAATGCGTTTCGCTAACAAGATTAGGAATTAATAAAGTTTAAATTCGTAAAACACGTAAGTATTCTTTTGTACTCAAATCACAGGTGTCTGGAACGAACTCTCTCATCGGCCGCCTCAGCGTTGTTCCCTGTTTGTTCAATCATGGCAGTAAATAGATTCCGAAATAATAGTAACAACACTCTATTTTTATAAAATCATTAGAAAAGTTTTACTGCAGCTTCCGCAGAAAACTTGTGAAAAGTTTCACCACTTCCATTGGATTGGTGAAAACCCCCACGCTTAAACAAAAACAAATACAGTAAGTACAGAACAAATGGTGATCCTACACAGTGTCGGTCGCCTGATTTACCGGCCGCCGCCGTGTGGTCACAGTAACGCACTTTTAGAGTTACGATCACAGCCTACCGTAAATTGTGGTGAACAAAGAAATGCAGCCGACGCTATGCAGAGGACACCGCACCTCGCGGCTATTTTAGAAATGTCAAACTAGTCCGAGGTCGAAATGTTACTATTATTTCTCTGTTTTAGAATAAACCCCTATTTTTAAGTGCAGTGGCTTTCATACTTGCAGTAAAAGGTGAATATGTTTTTCTACTAGAGGTGAAATACATAAGTGCCTGTTCACACGTTCCGGTTACCGGGTGGTTGGCGCCGGGTACTCGGGGGCGAATGTATCGGTAAACCGGACAAATTATGCTAAGATGAGCGAAAGCTTTTATACTTACCCGTCGGGTAACCGGCACCGGTAGCTGGAGCGTCTGAAAAGGCCATAAGTTCTTGCTTCGACGAGACATGTCTCCTCTAAATAAATGTTATAACGAAGGACAAGGATAATGTCGCATATTATATGCTTGAAGGATAATGATACGACCTTTCTGCCATTCTTGAAACACTATGTAACATCGCACCTACAATATTTTGAAACCTAATACGTGTGCAATGATTATAAAAATCGATCTTGCAATCCGCCATTATAAAAGACACAAAGATACTCCAGGCAAACATTTCGTACATTAGTTATAATAACACATAAATCATATTTTAGTATAATAGCGAGTTCTACGTAGTTCTGTTTACGAAGCGTTAACCAGATCAAGGCGAAGTTATACATAACTGCAATTCGGATTTACGGTCATTGTTTCCGTAAAAAATAATACTTTACTATGCATAATAATCCTGCGGAAAAATAACTGCTATACATTTACGCAATTTTAAGTAGACAAACTTAGAATTCAGGCTATTTTTTAATTAGACATTCTTGATGCCGGTTTATTTCCTTATGACCGTTTATGAGCAGGATTAAATTACATAACGCCCATTTTATGTAGTTGACGAGCAAGGGGTGCTCTTAACAAAATACAGGTTTATTCAGAAACTTGGCCATAAAATAGGACTTGCAATTTAAAAATAAACTGCAGCTAAATCTATTATCGAACCCTAACCCATTTTCACACTTTCAATAAAGATTGTCGGCAACATAAAACCCTGCACATACCCTTACAACGCGCCACAAATATGCCACATAAGTTCCACGTGTAGAAAAGTATTAAAATACCAGCCAATCATATTGGCGGCGTGAGAAGTTTTATAAGTAAGTGCTCAATCACTTCCTACTTTCACACGAAACTCATGAGAAAACTAAATGTATTTCAATAAAGACTCTCACTTTCCTTATAGTTCAGGAAAACTTGTAGTTTCTTTTGATTTGAAAGAAGAAACACGTTTTCCTTTTATAAAGGAATGAGAAATCACACATGAACGTGGAAAATAATATAAATGAATGAAGATGTAATTAGTACCCACCTATCTTTCGTTACAATAGCCACTTCTGAAAGGTGTGCCTTATTACACCGAACAATACATATTTCTCACCTATTCAAATCATGTATCTTGCCTAATAAAGAATTCTATCCTATCTGACATTTCAACCACTTTTCAGCACCCACAATCAAGGCCGATCTTAATAAAATAAATTACAACCTTCGAAGCTTCCACCTTAAGTAATACACTGACATTTCAGTAACACAACTATATCACCTTAACCTCAAAGTGATTGGCATTTGACGTCATTCTCTCGATACATTACTATATTACTATAGTCTGTCTTATTTGATTTGAGCTCTCTCTTTATGGCCATAGTAACTCAACTCCCACGGCTAATATCTTCTTGAACTATATAAGTGACCTGCTTTCAGTTCGTGGACATTAAAAAGGCAATTCAGGTTTCAGACTCTGAGTAGGGCTATACTTTACACGTGCACAATACGTAAGAATACCTTTATTTATTGTTGCTAACATTAATACCTAGTATTTCGTACCCATCGCTACCAAATTGCCAGCCTTGAGACTTTTTTTATTTGACAAAAAAAATTGTTTCCAGAGAAAAGAGATTTTTTTCCATCCATAGGATTAAATTCTCTCATTTCTTCAGAAGTTGGGAAGGAATTAAGAGGCCAAACGTAGACCAAATTAGTTATCTCCCCTAAGGTTGAATCGGCAACACGATCCTACTGTTTGCCAACAGTAATCTCATCTATATCTTTCAATGCAGCGTCCTATTAGAAGGCACCTGTGGCCTTTTCTAGCAACTTCCGGACTGCAATAACAATGAAATCAACCCACACCTCCTCCCAATCAGTCCTGCATAATAAGAAACAGTAGAACAATTTGAAAGAACAGATCATTTGTTATAGTAAACTGTTCTATTTACAACCATCCGAGCGCAGAAAAGTCCTTGACACCCCATAAGGAAAATACTGACCTACATACATCCTGACCTCTTCAGACAGCCACGGTGCCAGCAAATAGCGTAGTCATAGTTTACATTGAACAGATCGAACAGTATTTCAAAAGATTAATGCTGTTATTATCCTACGCAGATCTAGGCAGGATTAGGCCCACGCCTGCATTCAGGCACGTATTGAATCCATCATCAGGAGTCTTTGAGACATGACAAGGTTTAATGGATTTTGCAGACGTGTCCTTCGGGATTGTCGGCTTGTTTTTTTGTTTTCTTTACAGTTGATCAATTATAACTAGATATTCGAGTTAGTCTGTAGTAGTAGACGATTAACCTTTAATGTCTTAGAATACATGGTGAATTCAGCCTTCACCAAATTTTCTTAGATCAATTTTCGTCTAGGAACATCTCAGAATTATTTACTCAAAATCCTCGTTCACCGGTGAAATTGTAAAAATAAAAAAAAGATTTATCTCTAAGACTGTGATTTACGCGAATGCTAACAGTTATCAGTTGCAATTTTACACAAAGCGTTAATTAAAAATGTTCTTCATAAATCTATTGAGTGTAGAGAAACCGCAATATGGGCCAAGGTCGCGTGATCATTAATTTTGATTCGCCTTGTGATTGTTTTATAGGCATCTCTTATGTTTTTTTACCCTTCGAAGCAGCAGTAAGAATACCACATTATTTTCTAAGATTTCACGCTAATAACAAAAGCATTTTTCTGTGTAAATATTTCATGATTATGATTGTTTCTGTCATGTCAGAGTGCGTGGGTGCTGACTGATGTCTGGGTACCAGAATTGCGACCTTCCTGGTCTTACAAGGTTTATAATAATTAGAAGTATATTTATGACACCGTGTTTTGTTTTGAGCTATTAAACTGAAGTAACCTTCGTTTAGATCTATAGATTGTTATTATTTTAGTATCAGGGACGGTTATTACGTTTTTCCTGTTCATCTTATCGGATCGTTTTAAATCAAGATCCTTCCGATAGCCCATATATATGTAACATTCACGATTATGTTTCATAAGCGAATATTTTGTAAGCATACAAGCTGAAGGTTTTCTCTCCGGCGGCGTGGCGAATTTCGAAACCTCTACTTTATCTAATAGAATTAATTAGAGGCGCTCCGTCCAGCGGTAATTAATTGGGCCACTCTACCGTATTTCCACGTGGAATTTTTCAACTAGGTATCCGCATAGTATAGGTACCATAATTTTTTGGACAGTTTAGCAGTACTGGATCTATTATACATTGTAACAGCGAATAAGGTTTCACGCATAGGCCTAGGACAAATATTTTTTTAATATTCGGATAGCTCATGACCTAAAGAGTTACCATAGAGAATATAAATTAAAAATCTAAAAAAAATATATATTAATCCGCGAAATTTCGCGGGTATTCCGGTTACTTAATAATACATTAGGGATGTCTGAACAATCGCAAGTAATAGCTAGGTACCTACATTGTTATATGAAGGCTCCAGTTTATGTATTTTAAAATGGAAAACTTATGAGAAGAATACTTTGAAAAATATGTCAATTTCCAGAAGCTAGGATGTAACAAAGTAGTATATATTATGATACAGTTTCCCCTAAGACAACATATCTCGGGTCGGGCCGTGTCGGTCCTAACGTTACATATGTATCTACATAACTCATCCAACTTGGATTCGGTCCCAGTTGCATTTTGATTTATATGGCAGATAGTAAACAAGAATCTTTTTACACGAGCTGAATCCATATCCATATTAATATTATAATAAAGCTGAAGAGTTTGTTTGCTCCAGTCATATTTGAGATATGATATGTACTTACAGAGTGATAGCCTAATTGAATAGAGAATGATTATTGAGGATTAAACGCTATTTAAAATCAAGCTATAAACCTTAGGAGTCGAGCAAAAAGAAATAAGTCTGAAAAACTCTAAGCGAAAACGAAGTACGCGAGCCGGTAAGAGGGAGAGAGACAGAGATAATTTAGAAAGAACCTAACCTAACCCAACCTTTGTACTCATATTATAATTATGTCGTATCTCTATGTATTTTACTGTGTACATAAATAATAAAATACATAAATAAAGAAAGAAAAATATTTTATTTGAGACACGCACAAGAAATACAAACAGTAATAAAAAAATAGCTAATTAAGTTATTAATATTAAAATTCACATGAAAAAAAAAAAACAATGGTTTAAATATTTAATTTGATGCAATTCTTGATACATAAATAAAAAGAACTAGTAATCCAGACATCCACACGGGCTAAACCGCGGTCAAAAAGCTAGTTTACTTATAAATAACTGATAGATATAGATACTCGGGACTTCTTTTGCTTACAAACTTGAATAATAATAATAATAATTTATTTGTCAGAATATTGTTTTACAAGGTGTTACAAATTATAATATGATGTCCATAATATTCTGCTGTTTCCAGCGTACAAATATTGAAAATAATTTAAATGATAAGGATTAGAAGACAATGTCAAAATTAAACATTAACAAATAAACAAATGTCAAGACAAAAGGAAAAAATAATTACCGTTACATGTACGCTCAGGAGTTATTAGTAATGAAGGATAGAGTTACTAAAACTTCCTACGTATTTTTTATTTCCTCGTTCAACGCTTTCGATTCTTTCTTAATGTCAAGGAACAGCTTCTAGAATACTTAGTTTGGTAAGTATAGAAGATAATATCTTTATTTTCCTGATATTTGGATTTGTGCCCGGTTAATGGCAATGCTTGGGGGAGGACTATGTCCGAGTGGACGTTTTTCGGCTGAAATGATGATGACGATGTGGAATGGCAATAGGGTTGAGCCATATTACATGGGACTCGAAATGTCGGTGTTAATAACGCTATGCTTTCGCGGAATTCAAGAGTCATACTACAATGATATTTTTAACTAAGTTAATCTAAAATTAAATAACATCTTTAAGATCTAGAACAAAACTGCACTAAACGACGATTAGTCTGACAACACTTGAATATGCGCACCTACGTACAAACATGATCCAATTTAATGGGACATAATGTTTGCTGCAAACTCATTTAAAACACATTATCAACGTAATTTTATTCGCAGTCGTAAAACTTGAATGTCACAGTAACGATAAAACTCACACGTAGGTACTTAAAAGAGAGATTTTCGATTTTACTCAAGAAAATGGTGGGGTTTTTAATATTTCTTACTTAAAAGTCATCTGAGGGCCTAGACAAGTGACAATCGCTTCGAAAGCGTTTCCTATTTCTACAACGACTTACAACAGGCTTGACATAAGCTTTTCGATAGCTTATGTCAGTCTCATACATTTTTGCCTTTTCCATCATCGTTATTGCTGATAGAATGTCAATTTGTCTAGGGCCTCAGAACATGTCCCAATCTTGCTGAAGTGTCCTAAGTGCCCGTTCATCTGCAGCTCTGATGAACTAAAGAATGCCACTGATGCCGCAATTAACGTAGCCACTTTGGGCTCAAACAATATAATAATCAACTATAGTTCCATCGACACGAAAGGAAGAAATAGAATCATAATATCACGTAATTATCCACAAGTCATGTCCAATGAACCTATCGCTGTAAAACACGGTCATTCTCATTTAGTGATGATGCCAATAAAACCATATTTGGGGCGTATTTAAAAAGCCTCCACGAATTCCGATACTTAAAAGAAGCCAACTCTGAGTAGTACTTATTTCTCGTATAATTCACATTGATATGAGAGAAGTAGTCCATATGTTTTTATTTACATTTGATTTTTGTCCGTCTGGTAGTTTAATAAAAAATGTTGGACACGTAGGTATTTTTCTTTTTACACGTAATCAAAAGAAACGGCAATTGAGTTAAAATGTGGCATGACGTGGTAGATTTTCCACTAAGTTGTGATGTAGCGATCCCCCTTTAACGCGTTTTATCTAAGTAATTCTTTATTAATATGATAAAGCAAAAAATATCATGTCTAATATTTTTTGCTTTATCTGACTGAAGGACTAAAACAATGTATTCCCAAGGAACTCTTGTGCTAATTATCATACTTCTTGATCCAGCGGTTTAAGTTTGTGCTTTGTCTGTCAGTGAATGAATGAATTAACTTTAGATTTGTGTCAAGTAGATTTTAAAAACAAAAGAGATTCTCTGCCAATCCTCTTGACACAATTCTGACCTCCCTCACCCTCGTGTGAACAGGGTCTACCCCATTCCATGCCGGAAACCACAAGCCGAGGCTGTAAATATGATAGTTAGCTAAAATGTCAAACGTCCACGTTGATATTTCAGCATCAGGGCCGGATGTGGATGGCGGTTCTGAGCCAATAGGACGCTATTTCCTGTGCACGAGAGCCTACCATAGATAAGAACTCTATATCCAACTCAATTGTATACAACTATATACAATGTGGAGACGACAATACAACAATAAATGAAAACACTGGCAATACTAATGCATAAGAGTATTTTGGAACCATCAAATAAATCCTGACATGGAAATTAAAAAAGTCATTTTTTCAAACAAACTAAATAGGAGTGATGGGCCGACTATGAGGTTTGCCGATCTTTGACTAGCTATCGTAACTAAACTATTGGATATATTTGATTTAAAAAAAAATTATGTAGACTGAGAACGTCATTAAATATACGGAGTTTGATTTTTTGTCGTATTGTCGTCTCCACCTTGTATATGTTTTATATACGTACATAAACCACGAAGAATTAATAGCAAAAATAGTTAGACTTATTTAGTACCTATGTAGGATCAAAAGCATTATCCAATTTCATTTGTTTTTTTTAAAGAACAGTTTTGTATCTATGGTTACAACAATAGAACCATACACAATTCCTTATTTGGTATGGAGAGATAAAGTAATGCTTTTCCACATCATGCACACACGTGAGTTCATGGTCATTGTTACACAAATGATTTCCATCACTCTGTCATCGATAAAGTCTAGTATTGTAAACTATGGAATGTAAAGTACTTCAATGGACAATCATAAACATACGAAGCGCCAATTGTAACTTTCCTCAGTTTGTAAATCAATTATTACATGTTTATGTCGGAAACTAGGTGATTTTCTAAACAATTATTATTATTTACTAGCTTATGCCCGAGGTTTTGCCCGAGTGGAGTTAGAAAATAAGCCCAGGGGAACAAACTAACGGGATAAAAAGTATCATATATCCTAGCCTAGGTCATGGTCTACCTGTGTGCCAAATTTCGTTAAAATCTATTCAGCCGTTATGACGTGTAAGCAAACCAAATATTAGGTACAGAATTATAGCTTAGAAAGCTTACAATGTATGACAACCGCAAATAACAGTTTTAATAACGTAATTCTAATAACGTTATTTTAATTTTAGATTTACTACATCCACATAGTAAATCTAAAATAGCATAATAACTTCCTGCGAAACTGAAGAATGTCAATGATACAAAAAGCTCCTTTCTATTCCAAGAAAGCTTCAGAACTTTTCAGAAAATCGGCAAAGATAACTTTCTTTCACTCATTTACGATTTGTTAACGACACTTTTCTCTAGAATTCATCATAGAAGCGACTGTCAAAACGACACTAATACGATTCCTGTAAAAAAAAATGTTCTAATTGGAAGTTTGGGCGGGTAAGGCGGGCGGGGCGGCTTTCCGGAGATAGGAAAAGCGGAGCGGTCGCCATTCGTTCGGCTGCCGGCAACGGAGTCGCACGCGTTTTACTCACGGGTTACGGCGTCTCGACTCGCCTTCACATGTGAATTTGTGTATAGTGAACAATAAAATAAATAAACAATTAATAATAAAAACTTTCAGTGTAAATGAACATTTTTAAACTTTTTGTTATTAGTGTCAGTGTAAGATGACATTAGACAGGGGTGACAGTTTTGTTAAAATACAACCGGCGTCTTCGGTATCTTGTCTCTCGCAGTGTCAAAACATTTTTGGGAAGAGGCTGAAGCGCTGGGGCTCCACGGGTTCGTGGGTAAGCAGAAATTAAAAATTATGTTTACCGTTTAGTTGATTATAAGTAATTGTTTCTATTGACGGTTGAAAATGTCGTTCATCTTATATCAATACGAATGTTCATTCATGTCAGCGTAGGTATTCAATTGTCTTTCTGGTTTTAGTACCTACTTGAAATCAGATCTCATTAACTAGTACATTAACGTGTAGGGAAGGTACAAAAAAAAAAGGTAAAAAATAAATTCAACGTTTTCATCTATCTTCTATACAAATAAATAAAATTGAAGTGTCTGTTTGTAATTTCAAAATAACTGCATTTTACTTAAAAAAAAACGATAAAAAAAAAAACTGTCTGTCTATTTGTTCTCGTTATTGTTCGAAACGGCTGGACCTAATTTGACAGGACTTTCTCTGGCAGATAGCTGATGTTTTATGGAGTAACTTAGGCTACTTTTATTTTAGAAAAAGAATCAAAGTCCACGCGGGCGAAACCGCGGGCAGCAGGTAGTTTTAAATAAAATTTATTACGGTTTTGATAAACAATTATACTTTTAATGGAAGGAACTAATTACAATGAACCACCAACTTAATCCGCTCCTTTATTACCCGATTACGGCGAAGCAAAAAGGAGGGTTATGATTTTTAATAATCTTTTTTTTTATAATTACCTACTAATTAATTTTCAATATATACGTTTTTCTCCGTCACGAGACATGTGATCGTTGTTTACTGCTAAACTTGGCATAGTTTGATGTTATTTATCATTCTTAAATATCACTTAAGTACATAGTGTGACTTGATTGAATTATTGTCATTCAATAGTTTGAAAATCTTGAAATATTTATTTTTGCTGAGATAAACTAACAGATCATAGGGAATCGAGTAGATATTTTCAGAAGTCAACATTCTTCAAAAAGAAAAAAAAAGCTGTTAATAAAAACGAGTTTTTTTGTGACTAATAAATATCCATTATTAGAATTGATCACAGCAATAATATCTGGAGAGATATTGCTATTTAAAACGATGACAATTAAAGAAAATTCTAAAATAAGCATCAATTTTCATCTTAAACATAGTATAGAATAGTCAGTTTTGCCATCCTAAATCCATATCTATTGATTAAGGAAGAGAGTTATGTCATCATTACCTAAATAAAATAAACAAAACACTATAAACAACAAAGACTTGTCTGCATTGTCTATAGTACTATCACACCTCGCATATTACATGCTTGATTTGGCACTTACACAATAATAAGCCACTTTACAATCGACTGTAATCTCTATGAATAGACATTAATTAAGTAAATAATAAATATGCATGCTTGCCGGTGAATTACATAATATGTTTACGGTATTCTTTTATCTATTGCGTGTTAGTTTGACGGATTATGAAACGGTAATTTGGAATTATGTAAAAACCGTATAAAAAAAACTGATAAACTACCGTTGTTAGCAAGAGCTTGAAGTTTTTTTTTTTAACAAGGATAAACAGGAATGTATCGCATCAGGTAGCTGTCGCTATGCCAAGCTTACATCATGGATCATATGGTCGGTTTTTTTTGTCTTTACCGGTTCAAAAACAGGAATGAAATCATCTTTACTAAACTGATGTAGTCACTTTTTATAATCTATCCTTGACCAGAAGTTATGAGAAAGAATCAAAGAAATTATCAAAGCACAGGAAATGCGTCTTTGATCACTTTTTTTTTTACAAAGAAACATAGATTTATAAACATTTCATACTTTACAATAAAGCTTTCCTACATGCAATAAAAAAAAATCACGTGAATAGCGCCCAATCCAGTAAAATATACCCTTACGGTGTCCGCCAAACATGGTCATGCGCAAACTTCATGCACGAACGTAAACAGTATCGGCAAACGAACATAATTGTATGACGGACGAAGCCATGTAGGGTTCCAACCCAAATTGAGGGGTGGCGTGGTCATCACGTGAGGGATACGTGCCGGGCACGCGACGATCACGTCATTTCCGACGAAGCCTGTGGAATAACCACGAGGATTGAGTAGACGGGGCTATGTTAGATAACCGCGAACCTGGATTGATTTTGACGGGACTTAATGTAATGTTTTTGTACTATGTGAGGTTTTGTCAGATGGTATAGGCTATGTGTTGTATAGGATTGTGAGTTTATAGGTAGTGATGATTTTGGCGTTTCTTTTGCTTATTTGGTGAATGAGAAATTTTGAAGCATTTATTTTAGACGCATCGAAAAATTAGTAATCTCACAGTGTAAATTACTAACCTCCTTCCTCGTTCCTTTGTTACCATTTTCGTACGGAACCCTAAAACACTCTTTATTTTCGTGCTTCCTCTAATAAAAAAAAGTAACCTAGTAAAGTATATTTTGTGATTCAAACGCACAATCTCCTTACAAGGCAATTACTTCCAACATACAGCTAGGTATGAACCCTTCATGACCTACCTACATAAAATTAAGGACAAGTTCCATTGATCAAATTCTCCGATACATACCTATAATATATTTCAGTAATAATAGGTATTGGGATACAATTAGGATGCCACGCCTGAATTTCACGAGCCTTCAGGCTGTAAACTAGCTTCGGTGGCTTTTATGTCGGCCATTTGTTATATGTTTTATTACTTTATCATTTGTCAGTTCACTTTTTGTCGATAATTAAGGACTTCACTTCGGACTTTGAATCAGATAAATGAAATCGTCGCGTCGCACTAAATATAATTCCGAGCTTTCCTCTTAAAATATAGATTTTATTAAACAGCTCTTGGGCTCTTTCTCGCATAAGGTCGCAGCATTATGCTGAGCGATGGCCGTTTTGCGTGAATGTGAAGCATATTTACCTCAACTTCTTGTTTACCTTATTTTCTTTTTTTTTTCTTTCTAATTCAGATTTTTGCACGAGTAATTGTGCAAACATAACATAGGTATAGTTCACGAGATTTTCTATCATTGATTTTACATTTGCTAGACTTTTGGAATCGTCCCAAGATAGAACATAGGCTGACCGTTATATCCTATCTATGACTTGGCTAGCAACAGAGGCTAGGCATCTTTCTCTTAGCGTTTCCTCTTGACTTGATCAACTCACTGAATTCAAAAGCTTTGAATATTGTATACCTAGATTTAATTTCGATTTAAAACTTCGGCCTTTATTCAAATACTAAGGCACGCTGTTCTATCCATATTAATCTATAGGTACCATATTATAATATACTAGCTGATGCCCGCGACTTCCCCCGAATGGATGTCGGTTATTATATACTAAAACCTTACTCTAGAACCACTCTATCCATTGGTGAAAACAGCTTGAAAATCGGTGCTGTAGTTTTTGAGTTTATCGCGTACAGGAAGACAGACAGACGCGGCGGAGGACTTTGTTTTATAATATATAAGGATATGGTAAAGAGGTAAAATTTGTGAGTTTGTATGTAGGGGGTAATCTTCGGAACTTCTGATTCGATTCCGAAAATTCTTTTACTAACGGGAAGCTACAGTACCTATTGCCGAGTATCATAGGATATATTTTATGTTGAGACAAGAAACACGCGGAAGAAGGCGTGGGCATAAGTTAGTTGATTATAAAAACCTACCTACACACCTTAATTACTTCATATCATGCTTCAAACAACGTGTTAAATAAGAAAAATAACGCATCATTCACTTTAGCTATTTGTCTACAATTACTCGAACATAACATGGCGGATAAATGCGATTCTAATAACACATTTAGCTGTCCACGATACAAACAACGTTTCATTATATAACGCTAATAGCAAAATTACCCGTTTTTCAATATTTACTTTGCAATTACTGCTATTCCTAATAACGATTACCTACTGTCAGGATTGTAAACGATTAGTATAATGACTTGGGACTCGAAAACACAGTTTTTTATTCTGTCATAACTACGAGTGATGTGGTGAAGTTAACATATTATTGTAAGAAATGAAGTGGTCCTTGCGTGTAATTTACAAGAAAGTTAAACAAATCGTGAAACGCTGGGTGAGTGTATTGTGTGAAAAAATCATACCAAATATAGTACAATAGTTTTATACGTAAGTGTATTCTTACAATTTTATGTAAAACATGTAATCATAAGACCGTTTATTATGGCAATTTATAACATAGCTTCCGATTACGCGGAACTTCACCGCCACACAAACTGTACAGGATCATAAATCCACTACGCAGTATTACTACAACAACTATTAGTTGCCAAATCGTATTCCTGATCGTATACCACAAGCAGACACGTTTGTTATTAGTACTCGCACCTAGTTTAATGTTAGAGGAAGCTTTTAGTTAGAAATATACAGACTTGTGTTTTAGACTTTGTTTTAAATACCCACTACTCTATATCCTGTATCGTGTAAAGGTCATCTTTGTGTTTGTTCAGCCGGCCATCTAGAGTCTAGATTCTAGACCGTTGGTACTAGAATAAATTTCCCTTTAGATGGTCCTGATCCTATCTCAAGAATTAATAAACACAAAAGTCTGCCATTTTGCGTGTTCGAACGTGAAATATAAAAATAATAAACGGGTTGATAGAGGCTAACGCTCCCTGCGTGTCGCGGGCTCGTGGGCTCGGGTCCGAAGTGACCGGGTCTATGGCGGGACCTTGCTTCGCTAAACTGGTCCGGATGCGCGAACGCAGGACTGGTTTCGCGTTGGCCGTCAGGTGGCCACACTTTACGTGATTTCGCCGAACGTAATGTCATTATCACTAATGTGAATGTCATACCACAGATACTCTCTCCCTATATTTCATCTTAGAAAGTATATAAAATTAATTTGTAGATTATTATAATAGTACCAAGGCCTACCCCACAAACTTGTTTGCGGAATTCGCATCACTTTGCATAACATTTTCATAGGCCGGAGAAACAGAAATGATTGAAGATATCTGCAAAATCTAGATCTAAAAATATCTAACGTAATATCTCAGAATGAAGGATTTCATTCACATTTCAGACTTCAGACTGAGATAAGATAATGTATTTGTAATAACGACATTTCTGTGAAAGCCTCAGTATCCTTGTTTCTGCCATAAATACTTCAAACTAATTAATAAGACGAACACATTTTCATGTAAATCACAGACGACATTTAGAAGCCATAACAATGCGTATAGAAACGTATCTTTGGCGTAAGTTTACGTAATGTCCACTAATAGTGACATGCACAAAGCCGTTGTTCCACATGTAGGAGAATGCTACGCGATCTTATGCTATAACCTAATAGACAACAGTAGCATCTACTTATAGTACATACTAGTTCCATGCATCTATTAAACTGCATAGGATACTGGCAGTTGTGGGCAGTGGCCTACGCCAAAGGTACATTTTGAATTTAGTTCCTTACACATTTGAATTTCGAACCAGTCGTGTGCCTTAACATATCGCTTTGCATCGTGTCGCATTTGCTGTTCACGTGGGACGATAGTACAAGTTATTTATTTTACACATCGAACCAGTAAATAATGAGCCGAACGACGTTATAAATAAAATGTTACTCCCACGCAACATGGAGACATGTCAAGGTTCACACTATATTTATGTTCACACCGTGTAATCTAATTAACTAATTCCGGTCTGAACGCATCAATTTGATTGACAACTGATTTACGCTTTTTTTCATTTTTATGCTTTGTTCTTGAAAATTGGGGTCGTTCTTTAAATGGAACAGCTTCCATTGAAGAGAAAGTTAAATATCAACAGTTCTACAATTTTCAAGTGCATCTAAATAAACAATGGCGGTCGAGTTATCAAATATTCAGTAATAAATTACAATTCCCCAGCCAAACACCACTTGCCTTTGTATTATGCAGAAAAGTGAAAGCTCATAATAATATCAAAACAATAGCGTCCCCATATAAATTTCACTTGCACAAGTAGTTGCAAGTTTTCTCGGAACAATAACGTACTTGATTGTTTGCATTGTGCTCGGTAACGTTAGGGTTAACTGACGTACGGCCATTTCTTTGTTTTAAGGCTTTAGTTTCCTAGGAAAGCGGTTCTGTCCTATTATAACGCATAGCATAACATAGGTAATCAGCCTATAATTTTCCCACTGCTGGGTCACAGGCCTCCTCTCGGCGAGAGGGAGTGGGCCGTCAACTAAAACGCGGGCCCAGTGCGGGTTGGTAGATGTCACAGTCTACCAATTTTTGATTCTAGGACATGCCATTTTCCTCACGATGTTTTCCTTCACCGTTTTGAGAGCAGTGGCGATGAAATAATTTACACAAACTAAAGCGACTGTCTGGGTTCGAACCTACGACCTCAACTCTTGATTCGCATTACCACTGGTCATAAAAATCTGACATCACTTTCATAAGAAACCAAAGTTTTTACGTCAAACATATCAATTGTAATGTTTAGTTTTAAAGACAGCTTTCAAGTAACTTTCGAGTTGTCCAGGCATTAAATTCGAGGATTTATTATGAATCTAATTAGGAGAAGTATTATGAATCGCTTTGAAAGAGAAATTCACTAAAAGAATTTTTTTCTCCTAGAAGAAAATACACATCGAGAGAACAATTTCATAATTATAAAACTTTCAGAAACAATAAATAAACTGTGTTGTTTAATGTATCAGAAAGAACTTCATATACTTTCGTTCTCATTGTTCTCGTAACGATCACTTTTAAAGCAAAGAAAACATTCGAAGGAAAGCCAACGATGACCACCACAGATAAAGACGAACAATCTTCGCTTAACATAAATCAGTGTAAACAGCTGAATGCGCAGACGTCGATAGTATGCAAATATCAAGTTTACTTTCTACGATAAACGCGTTTGATTTACGACAAAAAAGGACTTTATCTATCTTGTGGTTGTTTGTACCTACGATGTATTTTGTGGGACACCTGGATAAAAAAATTAGAATTTCGTAGATAGTTGCAGCCAATTTGAGAGAGAGATATTTTTTTATATATTAGCGATAATATTTGTCTTATTTGTTGTATTTGTCGTTACGGGTAAGCCCGAAAGTCTGACAACCAGTCTTAACAAGGGTTATCGTTTTTTCCCGGTAACTGGGTTGTGGAGGTCAAATAGGCAGTCACTCCATGTAAAATACTGTTATCCAACTGCATCCGGTTAGACTGGAAGCTGACCCCAACATAGTTGGGAAAAGGCTAATTGTTAGGCAGATTGATTAATTTGAACATTGTAGAGCAGATATATCATTTCATCAGTATCCAGTACCCTTTCTTATCTTAATTTATAAAGGTCTGCCCTAAGTGTCCAGTATGTCTTTTTCTTGAATGTGTATCTTCTGTCATCTGAGTAAGTATTCACCTTTCTAGCCATATCATCTTTCACCACTCCACCTATCGCTCTATGATCTTATCCATTTATATTAAACATCACGAATTTTGGACTCCATCTCGATTATAAAAATATATCTAGCGAAGTAAGACATATTTTTGTGAAGGAAAACGTTAGTGCGGTCTAATTTCCTGCAATAAAGTGTAGCGCTGCGCAGGAGTCATGTGCGCTATGTCTCTATCAGCTATCATCTGAGTATTCACCCCCTTTCTAGCCATATCATCTTTCACCACTCCACCCACCGTTCCTAGATCTTTTCCATTCATACTAATCAAAATAATTAATTAAAGATAGGTACTTACCTACCTATCACAAACACAGTGCTACAAAAGAAACCATATATGGAGAAATTTCCCCAATCAACTACGAATCGTTAACTAATTGAAACTGACGCTTTAATCTGACATTGAAAGTTCCAACTCATTAATCAGACGTAAATAACTATTTTGATAACCATCATTCATTTCTCTCTGCCACCCATCACTTTTGACCTCAAAATTCTATTGTTCAAGTTCAATGATGAAATTCTTGACATCCCGCGCAAGAGATTCCAATGTTACTTCATACTGTTCTATCACTGCATGTGATCTGCATTGTCATCTCTCGGTACACCTGTGTTAAAGTCTGCAGACTTGGAGTCCTGCCCACCCCAGATGCCAGCGACTACAAACATAATTTGACAATTTCTATTTATAGTCGTCCCATCTGTGATGTTTGTAGTCAATTACTACGAGTCGTACGTACCGGGAACAGACCAGGTGTCCCCGGTGACCCCTATCAGTAATCTTGGCCTTCGACGATGCGGAACGTTTATGTAAATGACTTTATTAGAACTTAAGGTGCGTTTTGATTACGTGGGGGCCAGTGGTTAGGTAATATACATAATACTGAAGGAGTTATTCAGTTAGTAGATAATTACTGGTTTTGACCAGGTTCAAGTTATTCATTTGTTTACTCAAACCAAGACCGTTTATTTATAATCCCACGCCAGTTATGACGGTTAACTTAATGATAATTTACAAAGCGATTAAAATTACATTAACAACGCCCATAGATAATTACGAAATTTAAATAAAGATAATGTTATCGTAGCTTAAAAGTAATTCATGCTGCAAAAATAAAGTGCAAAGCTAATACAGTTTTAATAGGAAAGTGAAAATACAGATTGATAAAATCACGAATTTGAACTCCATCTCGATAATAATAAAAATATAATATATTTAGTCAAGTAAGACATATTTTCGTGAAGGAAAACGCGAGGTGGTCTAATTTCCTGCAATAAAGTGTAGTAATAAATACCAGTCCGGTACGCTGCGCAGGAGTCGCGTGCGCTATGTTACGTCCGTTTCTTCATTCTTTGATTATCTGTGCGCGGAATCACGAGATCTTATCTGTATTGTCGAAATTATGATTCAAAGTGATGCATTAGAACCTGCTAAGTTGTTATGAAAAATTATGTTCCTGTGAATCTAGTTCGGCCTATTCATAATCATTTCTACATTTAATTTAAAGGTTCCTACTACTTATTACCTACTCTTTTCTATCATAGCTCGATTTTCAATAACTTGGGCGATTATGGGCAAGGCATGATATTATTGAGAAAGTAAGTAACTTTGATCCAGATTTGGAATACACGGGTCGATCAATCAGGTTAAGCTACGCTTGCCGCGGTTGTTCCGTGGATGGGTGACCATCTTTACATACCAAGACCCCTCCGTGCCACTGAAAGCACGTTGAGCCGTTGGTCTCGGCTGTCATTTGTAGATCTTTGACAGTTGTTACGGGTCGTCAGAAGCCCGAAAGTCTGACAACCAGTCTTACCAAGGGGTATCGTTTCACCCAGTAACTAGGTTGTGGAGTTCAGATAGGCAGTCGCTCCGTATAAAATATTGGCATTCAGCTGCATCCGGTTAGATTGGAAGCCGACCCCAACATTGTTGGGAAAAGGCTAGGCAGGCAGATTGTCAAATAAACTACTAAGTACTAACTACGGTAACACCGAGTATCACGTAATGTTGTCTAAACTAATTTGATCAATTTATTTAACAAAGAATCACTTGATCAGCTTACTAACGACCTGTCCTACAGCCCGCGGCTCTGACCGACTTTTACACATTATAGGAGAAATCTAAGCAATTCGTTTACTTGACAATGAATGAAATCAAGGTGAAAACCAATCCTAATTATACAGTCTTAATTGTACTTTCTTTTTCATACTTAATCCATCCAATCTTTGCCTGTGGGCATCAGAAGATTAACTAAGTAAGTAGGTATATGAGAAAAAGCGTCTTAAATACACTTATCATAACACAATGAAACTAAGCTTGATTGATAGAATGTCGAATTACTAATAATATTAAACTATTTTAAATGATTTTTATAAACATATTTGAAAATGTTTTTAATAAGTATGAAAATAAATAAACGAAATATAAAGTATACTTATAAGCCAGAAGACATGCCTTTTTGTTTTGATGCTGGGAAATCCTCAAATGACTTCTCCCGCTCTGGGCGGAGCGGGAGGGCGTGTCAGACTTATACTGACTAAAACCCACCCGTGTTCCTTCAGTTGCCTATTGCCAAGGGCCCCGGTATCCCTTTCGGACGTTCCCGCAACCCTGGCAGGTAGAAGGCATGCTTTAACTTACTTATTTTAAATAGGCGGTTCCTTGATTCCTTCTTGTATTAAACAATGGTAAAAGACAATGCGACACCTCAACCATCAAGTTCCTTGACGCAAACAAAGCTGTACCATCAACAAACCATGAATAATTTTCCCATGCATATATTTGATATAATCAATCTGTTTATTTGCCTTACACTGTATCAGTCCAACCGCGTTGCGTACGCGTCTATTCAATATATACGCATGTCCGCGATTTCTAACGTTTGCGGTTTCCCCTACATACACAGTACTAAGTAACGTTAGAGGCTTTTCACACGATCGCAAGTAGCCGCTACTGGAGATTTCTGTTGATCTCATTAATTTAAGTGGCTCTGTTATTATTGATTTGATATCGTACTTGACTTCAATAGACTAGAAGCTGCGGTTTGGTTGAATTTGATGCTAACTTCATAACATTTTATAGCCTGGCTAAATCGATTTAATACTAAACGAACTGCAAAATGCCAACGAATATTCTGTATAGCATGATGGTGTCATATTTTCATTTGTTTATAAGTACGTACCGTGTCATAAGACCAGTGATATGATGTACTATGATATTACAGCCTGCTGACCATACCAGGCTAACCAAGAAAGGTGTGCACATGAAAAGCCAGTTACACAAGAGTCCGTGCGGTGAAGTCCCCTATTATCACGGCCCAGTTGTCGCTCGTATGTTGCAAGCCTGTGTGTGGCGACCCTAATATTTATTGGAGGCATACAAATTATGCAAGGAATTTTCTTTGCCATGCTGTACTGTAGTTACTTCATGTAATGCAACTAAAACCAGGGCATTACTGAAAAAAAAACAAATGAAAGTGAGTTAAGTTGGATACCACTAGGCGTTATAGGAGGGGCTTGTGGCTAAGAAATAACAGCCGCAAGAGTCGATCAATCAGGTTAAGCTACGCTTGCCGCGGTTGGTTCGTGGATGGGTGACCATCTTTACATACCGAGACCGCTCCGTGCCTTGGAAAGCACGTTAAGCCGTTGGTCCTGGCTGTCATTTATAGATCTTTGACAGTTGTTACGGGTCGACAGAAGCCCGAAAGTCTGACAACCAGTCTTACCAAGGGGTATCGTGTTACCCAGGAACTGGGTAGTGGAGGTCAGATAGGCAGTGGCTCCATGCTGGTGATGAGCTATGCGAACATAAATGTAGGGAACAGTTGTATTTTTTTCGCGATTCCAGTGTTGGTCCCATAGTAAAAGTTGTTCATAATGATGAATACAATGACTCCTTAAAAGATTTCGTGTATGAAAAGATACACCTTTTATAGGCCTGCTGTATCCAACATAATTCCCTATAGTTCTCCCTCAATTTTGCTTCCTAAGGTACATACATTTCTTCTTACAAATTACAACTAACTAAAAAAGAACAAGAATCGCAATAATAATTAAACAAATACCACTTAACCTCATTGAACCTTTGAATTTCCAAGAAAAAACAACTTTAATTAATCGGGAATCTCAGAAACCCATTTAGAATGCTAATTTGCCGTTTTGACAACAGAAAATATTCTAACAAATTTTTTATATTCTTCTCAAGGTCAGCGACCTTTGAGAAATTTTGTTCTAAGACTAAATCTACAAAGAAGGATAGGCTTAATAACTGAAGGGAAGTATAGATTTTCTTTTCAACTTTCAACATTTTCCAGAAATAGATTGGTTATTAACTCTGTTGAGAGATAAGTATACAGCGATCAATCTTCTTATAAAATCTAAAGCTCTAGAGATGACTGATGATCAGTCAACGGGCATCCAAGTCACGGATTTATACTGCCTGAAAAAAATATAAGTACTTCAACATTTTCCTGATAATATCAGCTTAAGTGGCAAAAATTACTTCGCTGGAAAATTCCAGTAACAGCATCGGTACTAAGTTTCGTAGAAAATAAGTATCAAACAGACAACAAACATAAAAAAAACAATTCGCAAAAAGATACGCTGAATAAATGTTAGACGAAAACTCGGAAAGTTTTAAGCAACTAACCATGCGTTTATAACTAGCGTAGATCCTTTCTACAAAACTGAATCTACAACAAGTCAACGCCCTATAATAAAACACTGATACTTTTAGATCCTTTATTAAATTGCTTTATGCAAAAGCTTTTACATTTTCCTTTCAAAGAACTTAAAGGAAAAGTCATGCACTTAATTTCATCTTTATCGTATAATAATAATATTATACTACGAATAGATCCTCTTAATGAATTCTCATTCTCTTGATAATATCCATTTTTTTCCGCTCAAGGAATCTCGTTTACCGCCAAATATTATGTAAAGCCTCCATTAGAGGTCATTGTACTAAGATTATAGAAAATTGATGTCTCATTTGATTAATATTCATGTCTGATGTTAAAGGTTGCGGGTCAATTTCTGTAATAAAAGATATTTAAAGAAATTCAATCTTGGTATTTAAAAAGTCACTGAACGATGTCAGATAATAAGACTTCTCTAATTAATGTATTGTAACATATTCACAATGTGAAACTTTCAAATAAATCCTATATCGAAATATAAAACGAGATTTTTTCATTGAAACCAAAAAAAAATAGTATTGGTGGGCTAACTCTGGGTTTTGCCAATCTTTGACAAGCTTTAATGCCTAAACTATTGAATATATCTGGTTGAATTTTCTATGCAGACTGGGAACCAAATATACGCAGGTTAGTTTACTGTCGTATTGTCGCCTCCACCTTGTATATTTAATCCTAGTTTTTTTTTTTTTATGTTCCAACATATAACATAGTAGGTATCTAGGTACATAATATCCTTCCTCAGCGACACTGAGGTATAGAAATAACCACCACTACTTCCTGTCCAACCATATACATGATAGAATTATAAAAAAGTTATACCTACATTGATGATAATCAACGTAACGAATCATAAATAACGTCGGTGCAATCTCCGATTTCATCGGAAAAGAAACCATTCTTAATTTACGAACAAGACAATAAATTGTAACCGATCGTCTATTCTAAACTTTTTGCCTTTAAATTATTCAGAGATATGAACTATGCAAATTCAGAGAATAAGAATTAAAATCGTGAGTTACCAACACGATTTCGGCACCAAAAATACTCGGTACAATCTGCTGCCTATAAAACAATGATATTTAACTTCCTATTCAGCTGAAAACAAAAAAAAAGAACAATCGATCAACAAATTCTCACCACACACCTTGAACCTATCGATAACCAATGATTTATTATATTCATCTCACAAAGAAACGATTAAGAAGGTTTTGTGGCCTTGCGGCTGTAAAGGTGAGGTTACATGTCTATTCGCTCATAATGGGCAGCAGATGACAGCCGATAAGTCCTGACAGGATAGCATGACACGTGTCAAGACCTACCGTATTGTAACGCAACCGGTCCATACCTTGACTTCACCAGATTTCGCGTGAGTGAGCCTTAACCAGGGATGTGACGTCATATGACACAAGTTACCTGTTACTTGCTGATAGTTCAATGTAACATCAACGAGGACATCTCGATACGGTGCGTGCCCTTTGTGCTCTATATTTTATTTAAAGTTATACGTAAATGAACAATATATATGTATGAGTAGTGATGCGAGCGTTGCGTCTTCCGAAAGGATATTTGTACTGAACCCAGTCTTTCCTTAAAGAGCGAAAGACGAAACTATGAATGCCCTTCGTACATTAAAGGCTTATGAATCAAGCTCCCTTTAGTGCCGACGTAACAATTTTTCGACCGCCAACAATTCGTCTTCAACAATGCTACAAGATCGCCGCCCATTACCGAACATAGCGTTGCCTTGCGCGCGCGCAATTCTTTTATTAATTATAGTGGCCAATTCGGTAAGGATATGACGCCATGACGGCGGTGTCGAGCGTGACCCACCTGCAAATCGAGCTGCGCGCACGCAAGCACAGTATTCATCCTTGAATCGTTTGAGGTAGAAACTGTATTGTTATTTGCGCGCGTGCCATCAAAATATCATGGGCCTCCATAATGTCTCGGATTAAATATGTACATTTTAAGCAGGGAAGCCGTTTAAATAAATTGGCCTGTGACAGGTTCCTTTTGTTTCGAATGTGCTATTTTAAAATTCCCTAATGTCTGAAGCCAGAAATAAGCTGCGATTAGGACAACATGATTGTCCCATCCGTTGCGACAGAATTGGATAATGTTAAAGCTCAAACTCAAACAATCGGGATATTAGCATCGCTTGGAGACACGTACGGCAATAATACATAGAATATCGCGATCGTAACAGCGCAGCCGTGGACACCATAACAATTGACATAACGACGTCTTGTTACTTCATAAACAGCTTATCATTTTCTCTATAATTCTTAAACAAGTCAGAATAATAAGAGAATCGAACAGTTTGAAATGGAGTTTCTTTTCCCTTATTAGGGACAAGGAAAATTCGACACACATTAACACTCAACAACTAGTAGTCCAATGCTAATAAACGATCGATTTCTTCGTCTGTTTATGGTACCATCGACCTGCGTTATGTCATGCGTGACATTTAAAACGTTCTGCGCAGGCGGCGCGATTGATTTCATAACTCTGTTTAACCATAGTTTGTATTCTCACTAACGTTTTGCCAACAAACCGATGGCGGTATCGAATTGCAAATCAATTTAGAACTGTTTGGTGTCGTTAACCATCACACTTGCTTGCAATGTAATTCGATACGGTACTTTAACTTCTCGATTTATTAATTTTTAAGAATGTGTATCGATTATTTAATAATATACGTCGGAATTAATAATGAGCGGATAAGATTTCTTATGCATTATTGTAATTTATCCGTCCGCACATTATAACTTAACGTAATAATAAAACTGCTCAAATTATACAAAGGAATCGAATGCTTCCTTTGTCAAAATATTGTTTTTAGTTTCTTCTTTGATTCAAAACTTAATATAATATGTTAGTAGGAGGAAAAGACTCGTTGAATTCCGATACCTAATCGTTTTTTTTTTAGGAGTTCGATTGCCAATTCTACTATCTCGTTAAATATTAATAATTCACGTTTATAATTGATATTTTTTATTAGAGGCTCTAAATATAATAAGGAAGTAGCACCCAAAACAATAATCACGTCTCAATCATCATTAGATGCTGTCATAACACTCCCCGATCTATAGTTTTTTTTTATAACTAAAGCAATAATCTCAAGGCGAAACGCGGGAGTTCCGTAAGTAAATAATACTGTAGAGAAAAACTAAATGTTCTTCTTGAAAGATATGAACAGACTAATGGAATTGGAGTACTCGAGAATGTTGAACAAGTCCCTTGATCTTATTCCCAGTCTATTTACTTTAAAAGTTTAAACGAACGTCAGAGAAAACATCTCGAAGCTTTTTCGATTTCGATCGAGTAGGTATGTTCATATTTGGCCGACCACAGAGACCTTAAAACGAGTTATTAGTTAAGTATAATTACGTAAAGTTCATTGGTTATGGTTACTCACCAACATGGTCAACACAAAACAGACTGACATTAAAGCCCGTTCTTTGAATCACGGTCATTCTGACAAGCGAAAACCTTTCACGTGCTTTTCGCAAAGTCCATAGGATTCGGTAGTGTTTTGTTTACAAAATAATGACCGTACTGTGTGGTCCAGCCTTTATTTACACATGCTCCCGAAGCAAATATACCGATGATTCGATAGAAATCTACTTTTCTCTTTATTGAACCAACACTAAAGCTTTATTCAAACTGATTCTCTGAAATACAACATGAGGATTTATATCGAGTACCGTACTACCGCTACATTATAAATGAATCAGTGTAGTACATTTTTACATCATAAATAACGATACAGGCCCGCACTAAGTGCGTATTGTGTTAGTGCTAGGTAGAAAGCCAGCCTGTCAGTTGCTTGCGGTCGATGATTCATGCTATAGTCAATGCTTATAACATCGTACGTGAGTTACGACATACGGACTAGTCGAATTTAAAAACGTTTCGCAACCTCAGCCCTTGTAAACTAAATGTCAGTCACGTCGAATTAACACTTTACACGCTTTTTATACCAGCCATCTCTTTGGCAGCTTTCAGTATTTCATAATTCATTAAATAGTTTAGTTCAGAGATTTCGAAAACGTGGTTTATGCCCTGTTGGGTTTGCCATTGACCCAAAAGCTTTGATATATATTTTGTTTTAAAATTTCATACTTTAGTAGGGGAGTAGATTATGGTTTTTTTTGTGGAGCAAGGGCGTGGGTTTTATAATATAATTATAATTGTAGAATGTTATATTTCAATTTAAAAAGCTCCATAAAATATCGTTAGCATAACATGCCGTTAAATTTGGTAGAATGATAACCGCCATAAATACCCCTATGACGTACATAAGCGTATGAAGTAGCAGATTTACAATTCGAGCCTATACTGGTACAAATAAATGTCTATTTCTGTTTACTCTGCGGTTCGCCGACCGTTCGTTCGTCCGTCACGTCACTCGTCAGTGTGTTACACCAAACTGCGTATGATTTATTTCGTAGTGGCCGAGTCCGTCGTCGCTCGGAGTAACTACCGTTTCCGTACCTATCTGACCATCGGGCTTGTAACATTGTACAAGCGTCCGTCTGTCTGTCAGTCATGATCGTGCGCCTGCGCTTCCAAGAACGGATGCCTCGGTCCCGCGCTCCAGGACGTCCACTCATTACGTACTATTAGACCTCTGCGTGCCTCAGATTGTGCCGTAAATGGCCAGTTAATTGCAGTGCTTTACGGCTAACAGTATTTATAGTATGTCCAGGAGTCCAGGTGCGTCTTTGTCCTCATCCGACTGTAATAATTGACGTAATTTATTTTTATTTTTTATGTGTTTTACTTTTTCTCTGCAATATCATCAATATTGACGTCAGATACTTTATAATCATAATATCCGGCCATTAGATTCATTAATCATCACCAGAACGTATCAAGAAGCCACACTTATAAAAAAACTCCGTACATGCTTCGTTTACTATTCGGACCAGTAAACCATTAAATCGTCAACATGAATGTCTATGCTCAAGTGCATAGCGTGAACCGTTACGGCGGGGAAAGCTTTTCATCATGTGGACACGTCCCAGTAATTGATATGTTCCATATCTGTAACGCGATGGTACACTTAGTGAGTGTGCACACTTCTTTATAAATGAATATCAATTACTTTTAATTGCGTCACTTTTCTTCTGTTACCGTTATAGTCGTGAACTAAAGGAAGTCGGCTGTTACCAAAAAGGTAAAATGCAACATATTTAGTACAAAAAAAAACAACCATGATCAGGTAAAACCGCAAATTACCTGTGCATAATCATTAGATCCATCGGTTTCTGACTACACACCCAAAAATACTAATATAAATTGTCCTTTGTAAAAACATACATATCCTAAACTGATAGACGTCATCAAATTTTTAACCTATCGCGGGTTTTTACGACATCTCACTCACAAAACCCATAACACAGTGTTCTTAGATATCTATAAAAATCTTATCCTTATTTCGTACGCACTACTTAATACATTATGTCCAACAGGAAAATACGAGTTCTCGGTATAAATCTTTCGTGGCTTCCTTTTGTAGCAGGTTGACACATGGCACAAGAAAATCTTGAACCATTTCAAAGTCAACATTATCCCCAAGTACGTGTTTCTAGAAATTATCACTTCATTCAATAAAAATAGAAGTTATTTGGTACCCTGAATTCATTAATAAAAACTAAAGTCTCACTCCTTTCTGGACGAATACCTCCATGGTTTCGGCACTTTTAGCACTAAATAAATCTTGAATCATTTCAAACTCAACAAGGGATCCTTGTATTGCTTACTAGAAGCAGACACTGTTGGTTTATTAACCGTCCATATTGCCCTAAATTAATTAAATTTCTGGACGAATACCTGCTACTGGTTTCGGCACTAAAAAATCTTGAACCATAAATCGTTATTATCCCTACGTCTTACTAGAACTTGTCACTCCATTACTCTTATTTCTCAATACGAAAACTTTCCTCGAGTGTAAACAGTGCATTTATTATAAAAACATCTCATGCATCTCAATTGCCGAAGCAAGTGCGAACAAAGAGCCTGCAACACATGGCGACCGAGGCAGACCGAGCGTCTGCTTTCCGAGAAACACACCGAACACATACGAATGATAAATGTGAAGCACTTGCGCACTTGCTCATTAATTACGAAATGCAAATGGACATAATTCTCAACGCTCTCTCTCAAAATTAATCGACTTTTTATCTAGATCTCTCACTGGCTCCATCTCTAAATGACATTTCAGTTTTCAATGTCGATTTGTAACTAACATTTTTATCAATAGGTGCGTGTCAAACTGTGAGATTTATCTTTTCCTGAACAAATTACTTAGCTTTTAAATATCTTTGTAAAAGAAATTGGTCTGCTATTGTTACAAATAATTTAACAGGAAGTCTCTAAAACGTTTCTTTATCGCATCGGAAGTCGTTCCAGGAATATTTGTTATATTCAGAACTAATAAATATAAGTGTAGAGCTTAACTTTGCCGAGAGAATGCTTTACTGCGGAATTCCTTAATTTAACGTGGAATAACCTTACAAATAAGTAGACAAAGATGTAATTGATTGAAAGCAGAATAGGAGAATTACGAAACCAAAGCACGTGGCATTTCAATTCGTTTCTAAATCAAACGCCTCACATTGTGTATTCTCAATGGCAAAATCGAATCGCAATAGTGCATCTCAGTAGGCTCTTTACTGTCAATCGGTTATCCTGCGATCGGCTGCGCGCACGCACGCCGTCCGTCCGCGACACAGCGAGCTGCCGGGGTCGACGACCTTGCACGCCCGACGTGGAAATATAACGAAACACTGGAAATGATTGCGAAAATATGCAATGCTATAAAAGGAGATAATATTTTAGTCTGACTACGCAATGTCTATGACAGCGACGTAGGCCGTGCACGTGCTTGCTACACATTTTGGCAAAAAGAAGAGACAATTTTATTGTTAATTAGTTGTGTCACAAGCCGATAACTGATGCTCATTACTTTAGTCAGTTTCGAAACTACTAGATTTAATACCGGAAAACATTTTTTGGCTACCAACAAATTTGTCTACCATTCTCTTAAAAAAACATGATCAATGATGACTACAGCTTCGCTTCCTATAAAGAGAAACCCTTGGTTTTAGCCAGACAGAGAAAATCTCAGTTTCAAAAATATTAATCACTAGCTGCGCCCCGCGGTTTCACCCGCGTAAGTCTCGATCCCATGGGAATATCGGGATAAAAATTAGCCTATCTGTTAATCCATGTTATAAACTATCTGTTTGCCAAATTTCATCCAAATCCATTCAGCCGTTTTTACGTGAAAGAGTAACAAACATCCACCCATCCATCCATACTTACTTACAAACTTTCACGTTTATAATATTAGTTAGATAAATTCGCATGGTACCTTACTGGGTTTACTAATCACTGTTAAGTAACGGTGTTAATTTTCACTCTCCATTACATCTGTCAAGTAACCTTATGATCTTGCTCAATTGTCTTACTCATTACTAGGAACTTTCTCGCCTAGACAATGTCACCCACGTGGCTCATCCAGCCTTCCACATCCGTAGCCCATTCAATGAACGAGTGGGTGACGAACGCTTGCCAATTATTATTGTTTACTTTCTATCGTTAATTGCATATTTTACGAAACAAAAATCTACGTGATTCATAGTGTCAAGTTACCTGAAGTATTGATGGAAATAACTGTGATTCAAAAGGTTTATGGGGGTTGTATTTACGCCCTCGAAATACCAATAGATTTGGAGATGAAACGAATTGAGTGACTAATTGACTTGAAAAAGTAACTACCTTGCTAATCAGTCTTTTGGCCAATACCTGCCCACGTTGGCCAGAAGTCACTCACTGTCTCAGATCTCATTTATAACATGTATCTACTCATTTTTATTTGTAAATGAGGCATCAGGACGATCGATAGAAAGTGATATACTCTGATTAATAGTAGGAGTCAGTCAATGTCAAATATTTGAGTTGAAACGTTCAAAAACTTTTCCTTTCATGTCGAACGAACTGCGAACATTTGTTTCACCATTGTGTCGGTCAATGAACCATATCATACATGAACTCGTTTTAATTATTTCTATAAAGTATAAGCTTCCTACACCTCATTATTTTGCTGCATACTCTTTTAACTTTCCTTACTGAAGTTTATATGAGCTAATCAACGAATAAATTGGACAGAATGAAAGCTCTTTACACAAATATAGTGGTATCTTTGAATTCAGATTATGTAAACAAATATAACATCGAATATTAAAGAGAATGTGAGATACCCCAATATTGAGAAAAGTAGGCCATCATGAAAAAACGTAAAAACACCAAAATATTTACTTAAACGAAACGTTTTTATTAAGCTCAACATTTTTTACTGAGAAAGTAAGATCTGTGTTAATAAAGAGAAAAGTAAACTTCGTAGAAAGATTTTCTATTAAATATTTTTCTCGACTGAATTACCTAGAAGCAAATACATAAGTACATAGGTAATGGGTACCTACCCACTTTTAGCGAATTTGGTTTACAACGAGGTACATGTAAGAACATCAAAAACAATTTACTCGTACCCGTTAGAACAACATTCATAAATAAAGAAATAGGAAAACAAAACAGACAGATAAATTGCTGTACAATTTACTTTTAATAACGTTTTCTCTATGGTAACAATTTCTTCTATTGACAGACAACTAGATGGTTCCGATATACAATAATAAAAATGATTATTATTTTCTGGTATCATAAAACAGTGATTTTTCTTGCAAGTATTATCATAACGAAAACAATCTATGAAAACAATGAAAAGCCTCATTACATTTGTTTTCTCAATCCAAGATGGTGCTCTTAACAGACTAATTAACTCCATAAATAAACACCACACATAATTGGGCTTATTTTCAAGTGGTTCAATTCCGTTTATCTTCCACTCGTCATTACTACCAAACTAATTAGCTCTCGTTACACGACAATACTGTATTCAGAAGGAAATTAATGAAGTTATTAAAGAAGCGGATCAGTTCCAAGTGATCGGAGGCCGATGGAGCGGCGCGAAGCATCGCCCGACTGCCTTTCGGGGCCGAAACACACTGTAAACAAAACGTCAGCGGAACAGACTTATCACACTTTTCAGCTTACACATCGAACCCTGCCTTTTTATGAAGACGTGAAAAGGTATATAACAGATTTTTCAGTAGATTTTAGGCAACCATGATTATGGGACTGTTTTGTTGCGAGTTTGAGCGCCATTGTTTCCATCTGACCAAAGACAATTTTGACTCAGGTCTGCACACAGCCTAAGTGCCAAAGAAAGTTGAGAGGTGCTGACACGTGCGATCAATCCTGTACCGACGACGCGGATCAGTGCCGACAAGTATGATAGCTCCGTAACTCGTCATGCAATAACACTTTTACAATTGAAATAACATTTTAGAGGAGGAGAAATTGGCAGATGTGTCAATCATGATACTCTTCCGTACTAATGTTGTTGTATTCGTTCCGTATACGTTTTGTGAGAGGTATGAGTCTGCATTCGGAATGAGGGTAAAAGCTTCTGCGATCGTCCCGATTAATTTCGAGACATCTTATTAAGTTATTTATGTTTACTTTGCAATCACCATGGCGGACTGAAATGCATCCGTTGCGAGTTTTTAGAGTATTTTTTTTAGATTTTTGGCGCCAAACCTACCTACTTATTACACAACATGTATTATGTTTGTTAAATACACACTAATGTTATTATCCCGCCTATTCAGATACAAATCAAATGAAATTCTAATGTAATGTCATCTTACGTCACCCAGCCTCTATTGCGTACAAAAAAACATAAAGTTAGGTTACGCAACGTTATCAATTGTTATTATGGCCGTTATTTGCAAGTAGGCTATCGGCTATCATTACCTATATTAAGAGTATGATAGCCGTAGCCCGTGGCTTCGCCCACAGTTCTTATTTGGTCAGCTTTCTAGATCTTAACGTAATTGTATAGGACTATTTTATGTGTTATCGTCCTGTGATCAGTTTAAAATTATGATGTCTTAGACACCATAACGGAATGAGGAAGATCAACGTTCCTTCTTCATTCAGTCTTTTGCAGCCTGCAGGAGAAGTGCAGGTTTATATAAAAGATCACAGACATCGCAATTAGGCTCTCTCTCTTAGTTTTAAAGCCGCATATGAGCCTCTGACTTGGCTTCACATGCCGTCGAGAAATATTTCTCCGGCATGCCTCACGTTTTCTTTCACCGTTTTTTAAGCAAGTACTTGCAATTAGGCTTAGAGCTTTATTTTCATAGAAATACTTAAAGTATTGGAAACAGGTCTACGCGATAAATACAACATCGCTTCCAAAAATCGCTACTTATGTATAATAAAGCATTCCTTCACATTACATCGGAAAGTACATAAGGAGAGTAATCTGAAAGGTTTCGAGAAATGAACATAATGTACAAACGTACGCAAGACGTGTGAATTATGTTTAGTAAACAGTCTGGGGAACGCTTTAAAGATACCGCTATCACGGACGAGTGAACTTTCAACTCCGCAAATTATTTTTGGCTCATTTGTTTAGGCCGACAAATATTTACCTCCTTGGCACATACTATAAATCTTATTAGTATAGTAAAACTCGTTTAAATTCACACGTAATAATATGATTCGCATTTATGAATGTTACACTTCTCAGCGCTGTCAAGGTGCATATTATGCATACAGTTTGAAATAACTTACGTAATATTATAAAGCGCATCTGATGACCACGTAGGCCGCATATCCGTTCCATTTTCATCAAACAATGATATAAATAGAGTAAAATAGGTTATAAAACATGAATGTATGAAACTGCCTGACCCAAATACGCGAATGACGTCAGAGTGACGTAAGGTAACGTAAGGCGGATCGGGATCAACCCATTGACTGCGCGGGATCTGGTTTCTATTATACTTTCTACCCGATAAATACGTAAATCCGCACATTACATCGTACATCATAATACAGGATGCGATTAAGTAGAAAGTTACAAAACGCGTTTACTGGGTGAATATCGAGTTTTGAAAGTAATGTGAAATAAAATTGTTTACTAGCATGCGAACGAATTTAGAAAATTCTTGAAAACCTTTACTAAAATTCAACGTAACAATAAAAAACACAAAGCTAATTTATCGATGAATTTGATCTCTTCCTTATCATCACTTTGTGGTCGTTTAATTTAATAGAAGACTTACGATTAAAAGCTTTTGTGATTCTAGGCTTTAACATAATACTAAATTAATTGCTATAAGTCTTAGGTATATCTGCCACAATCTCTCGCACAAAATGGCCCTCTTAAGTCTTCAGCGACGTCTGGCTGTCGGCGTTACGCAACAGTGACTCATTATTACCAAATATCGATCTACACTACTGCACGCGCCATAAATCTTTCAAGACGCCGCGTTGAATCATCCAACCAGCCTATTGTTTATTCGACACTTAGTCACGATAAGTAGATTTAATCGCCACAGTTAGACCAGTGACCACCACAACAAAGTTACGTAAAAAAGAAACGCAAATATTACAGAAACTGTCAAAACTTATTTACTGAAAGCGTTATGTATCATGTGAATGGGTCATTCGATTCGACATCACTAATTTCAAACACAAGAAATCTGAGAAGTAACTAGTCGTCGAACGTCAGTATGTACGTCAATTGAAATCACTCCGGGGTTCATATTTTAGAGCTGCGGCCAAAATTAAAAGTTTAATTGCAAACTAACATGCGTAACGGAGCAATGACTTACCCTGAAAAGTTTGTAACTATTAAGACACGGTTCATTGAGGAAAGTAGGGCATTTGCTTCACCGGTTTCAGCAGACCAATCTTTCACTTTGACACAACGACAGAAAGCGCGAAAACTCCACGTAAAGAGTTCAATGACAAACCGAGGAAATTGGCTGAAGGGCTGTCGCCCGATTTGAATAAAAGTATGTAAATTAATAACTTGCGGACTGATATATACATCCTGTTAAAAGTATTCAAAATATTAATGGATTCTCAGAATTTGGGAAAATTCTATGTCATACATCCGACGGGAAAGGGGATTAAAGAACTCTCAAGTTCAACAGTTGCTAAGTGGCCAAAAATGTTTCGGAAATTTTTGACAGCCCTGTATTTCTAAGCGCGGAGGAAAAGTATGACAAATCGCGATGATTACCTCGCGTTCGCGGTTCCGAAGAAATTACGAGTGACACGGTCATTGACGAGCAGTCGATTATAATTCACTTTGCAAATTGATAAAGCCGGATCTTAGCACTCGCTTGACACAGCTGAATAATGTTTGTTAAAGGCAGCTAATGACTTGACAGATATTTACTAAATCACTGGTCATTTGAAAGTTTACTAATGTCGCAGACGCCATGTAAAAGAAAATCTGTGAATTCATATTTACTATGCCAGACGCTGAAGAACTATAAGACGTAACGTTCTTGTACCGCACGAATGAAAAAACGAATTGAGATGTTACATTTGTTATAATTATAACTCCAAAATGACAAAACATTTACCCAAATAAACGTCTGAGAGCAGAGTCAATAATTCGAAGAAACCACAGCCGCCGTATTGTGCTGAATGGGTCATCCGGAAAAAATCACCAGTTTCCGTACCGTGAAAAAAGCCATTTTGGCAGACGGCGCGGAGTCTGCGCGGGAGCACTTTCTCTGCGCAGACGCAGATCGACAGAGCGCCGTCATAGTCCTGCAGACAAGCGCGCGCGCCGCCCGCCCCTCACTGTTGCACATTTCCGGAAATTTATTCAATTTTCACATTGTTGTTTTATCGCCGGTATCGATTCGCACTCGGGTGCATGATTGATATCTTAATACAACACTTGTATAAATGTTCGAAATCGACTGCCACGGATTTGTGTCATTCATCTTTTGAGATATTTCGGAAGTTCGCGAATGACATTAGGGCCAATGCCCTCGTGCTGAAATCACGTGTTAAGTTCGCTGGAAGGGTATTGTTTTGTTGAGTGTAACGAATAAGTGCATAGTGTATGGTGCCGGTAGTGTGGCTGTGACAATGACCATCACGCCTCGCCCTCACCTGTGACGTCCGTGGACAGCCGCCAAGTCATGACACTCTGGTACACCGATATATTGGTGAGCATGCATTCACTGTTTTCCGATGTTATTTCAAGTCCTGCATTTATTTTTACGTGTTTTACGTGTTTACCAAGCTGTGCTCTCTCGTCTCGACACGAGGTAAACGAGAATAGCTTATGTTGAAGTAAAAAGATGAACCAGGCAGCATAGAGCATGTTAGACACTTCTCTAAGAATGATCGTGCATTTGAAACTATAAAAAAGAAAGATAATAGAGCTATAAAAAGCCATATAAGAAAGTAAGAGTTTAATCAAGGTTCAAATTCTCATAAATGTAGACTAGTGTCTTTATTCGATATTATGATATATCTCTTCGATCTCTAATCGTCTAAGAATCGTTTACCTACATTTTTAATTCGTCCAAGCGAAGGCGTCGCGTCGCAGACACAACACGCCTCGCAATTACGATTATTGGAAGGTATAGGCAATTGACCTACAAGTAAAGTGATATGCTATTACCGATAGAGGTGCCGCCGAGCCTCGATCAGGTCAATTACACGATAGTTCCGACATTCTTCGGTGTACTTTCTATATAATCACCGCACTCGCCCCTGCAAACGGGACTAGTCAACGAGCTTCCTCATTAGCTCCCCTGTTAATTGTTTATTAGCATCTCTGGTATATTGCATGCTCGTTACGTCACCGTACCGCTTCTGACAAGCCGTTGACCCACTAATTGCGTTTGATGTGAATAGGTTACAATCGCTAAACGTTGTCGTTGGACAGACGAACATGATTTTTTACTTCACTGTTACATATGCGGAAATCGGTTAATGTGGGTCAGTGTCTAACTCTTCGATTCTTATCGCGGATCGACAGTTTTCAAGACTATTGGAAGCACGATCGTTTTCTCACATAAACCGAAATGGTGTATAATAGCATTCGATCACGATAAGCTAAATGGCTCTACTGTAAAATAAATGTATTGTCTTTTAAATGGAGAGTCGTTCCCATTTTTCGAGTCGCTTCTCCAAGATGTCGTTTGTTGTTTTGGTTAAAGGTTAATAGGTTAGATGTCAGAAATAAATTATTCGCACATGTTTTTCCGTGAAATGTGATTACTAACATTGGTTGAAACCATCTGTTTTCCATTTTAAGTTGACTGGAACGTAAACGTATCTGCTATAATTAATCATTCAACTCAAACATCACGTCATTAAACATGTAGAGTGAAATACTGCTTCGTGAAAGACGCTTAGCATTGTAAGGCCAGCATTATAACTCTTTTAAGATTTCAATCTAAATACGGTTAAGTAGATGGTAATCTAAGGCGCACCGTGACAAGGGCCTTGAAACACGTGCCGTGACAATGTGGCACGCATCCGCAGAAGATGCGGCCGCGGTCGTACTTTCGATTTCCTCTGAGTAACGAGCCACTGCCGCGGGCGGGTAAACAAACATTTCTTAACAAAACCTATTCACTGTTACAATATAGGCGGCGCTAAAGAAATGCTTCGTCTTGTTCACGCCACGACCTACTTTTCTGTCGCCAATCTCTTGAACCGTTACTATTCTATGGTTTGTTAAACTTTTTTCCGTCGATCAATCGTCATAATGAGCTTTTGGCATTCGCATTAATTATTCATCTATTTTGAAGTAGCCTAAAATATCGGTTAGCTAATTTATTGTTGTCTCAAAGTTATTTAAGACTATTGCGAACGCCTCAGAATCCAGGGTTTGTTGAATATCGTCTTGAGGATTTATCGCACATATAGGTATATAAATCAATTTGGCAAATGGATTCACAACCGGAAAAAAACGAGCTATTATTTTGGTGATGATGCGTTTTTTTCCTGATATTTGGCGCCAGTGATGCGCGTGCGCCGGGGCACTGTACCAGTCTTCAGAAGGATCACTCCTAACAACTGAGTATTAAATAGCAAGATACTGGCAAATAGGTACCTTAGCACCACAATTTGAACTGCTTTGTACGCCTTTGCGTGGGTTCTATGGCCAAAACCCTCTAACTCAAACAATTACCACATTCGAGCATAAGTATGAGCCTGAACTGGTCAACAACTTAGTCTTCTGCAGCTTCCTAATCTAAGTCATCGTCAATACCGCCTTCACTCTGCAATAAAACCGACGCGATTTACATTGAACACTTGTCTGATTCACGACTATTCTTTCTGAAATACCTATAATTAGGAGAGGGGTGAAAGCTAGACAAGACGCCTTTATTTCAGTTCCGTGAGTAGTGTCGCCTCACGATTTAACAACAACTAGTTTTTCGGAATGTGCAGTAATTACAATAATTTTGTTAACCGCCAGACATGCTTCAATTACACGGTACTTCCTTGACTTAATAGATGGCCATGAAAAAGTTGACTATCAATTATTTTGAGCTTTCATTTGCCGGATTACAATCTTGTTTTATTACGAGATTCATCTTAAAAAGGTCCACGTCATAATAGCCTGTCTGCCTGTGTTCTTCCTCCACTCGTGCCTAGTATGAGCGTGCACAAATGGCCTGGAGCCAAGACATTGAAAACATACGCGTACATACGCTGGTAACTAATCTATTGTTACTCTTTATCGTTACCGTCATCGCTGCACGTTATTGCTACGGTTCACCGCTGATAATGTAAACTGTTTAAAAGAAAAGCTATTTCTCAATTATTTACAAAACATAATGTCTGTGAAACGTCATTTTGTACTGTTCTTTATTATGGGAACACCTGAAGTCGTGACTGAATGACATGAATTATAGGTATCATATTATGACAGTTTAAAAGACAACGGTCTTTGTTCTAAGTGCCACCAAGTACTAAATGGGTAACGGGAGTTAGTTTGGGATCATTTCTTTGGAACTGCAGAACCTACTTTTGGTGTACAATAAAGCATATTCGCTCATAACTAAAGAAAAAAAAAAGATGAAAATACTGTAAACCACAGTACCATAATTATTTATCTATCTACAGCCCTCGATAGTACCAGGCCTTAAAGCCCAATGCTTGGAAGCCTAAGTCTTAAAGGCCTCAAGTTAAGGTTTACTGGTCTAACCAGATTTTTCTAAAACTGAAATCTAACCACCTCCTTTTTTTGCCACAGAGCCCCGGCGCAGTTAGTGGCGGAGGCACGGAGGCGCAGCCCGGTTCCAGGGATGCCCTGGACGTGCGCTACTCTCTGGCAGCCCTCGCTGATGACTACACCAAGCGGAAACACGTGGTCAGGGTCACCACGGCGGCAGGCGCCGAGCTGTTACTACAGGTATGTTGATAGCTAGGATGTTGTGGAACTAGCAGTCGAGAAGGGTTGGATGATCTGTTTTATATCTTTATCTGCATGTAGTGATTAAACGATTTCATCAGTGACTGGATTCACTTGATCTTATATCACAGTCGTTGTTTCCAAAGAGGATTTGTGCTGCCACTTTCAAAAGCTACGCCATTTCTTGTCTTGAGATCTGAGCTGCTGTCAATATCGAAAGCAACTACTTTCCTTTCTTTTGGTCATGGTATTATAACTTGCCCAAAGCAGTACGTATGTCCCGCGTGCAGGTTTAATATTGAAAGACTTTAAATATGTGAATTTGCATATTGTTTTCTAATTGAAATAAAACTCTATTTCGAACGTTCATTAACCTTATCTGCCACTTACGAAACATTGGAATATAAAAATACAACAATGACTTTTGTTACATTTTCTAACCAATCCAATACAAACACAGGGGCAATTTGCCAGAACACGTAATTTTGGCAAATTGTTGAATGCTAGAATGTTTCAATTATAATTAGCATTCACGACGTATGGTATTGTTACAATTCACACAAAACTTCCTCTGATTCAATTGTGAATTCTATTCATTCAGATCGTCGCTTTGTTAATATGGCAACCTACGTCTCGGTAAATATACTTGAAAAATCACATGAGTTTCTCCCGTAGAAATAAAACGATTCCATCGTGTAACCTCTATTTACTAACTTATAAAAAATTGTCTTCGATCCTCCTAGGCCGAAGGTGCAGCAGATGCCCAGCGATGGCTAGCAGCCCTACGCCGTCACTCAGCGGAGCCTCCGCCGGCAGAGCCCACACAGACACAAACACAGACGCAGGCGGCGCCGGCGCCCGCGCCGCTGCCTGCGCCCGACTGCCCCTCACCGCTCCCGCTGCAACGCAGCAAGAAGATCGGCAGGAATAGGTCTCCTACTGGTGAGTGCTCGCTTGAATTACTTCCAAATTCCAAATTCCAAAATGTTCAGGTGTTCCGTAGTAATTTGAAGACTTCGAGACGTGAAGAGTAGGATTAGGAGGATTCGTTTCTGCACACTCGTTAAATTATTTCTTAGGTTAGGCAAAAATTTAATGATTAGCTATGGCTTGGGCGAAAGTGGACTTTTTGCCAAAGAACTCCTTACTTCGATGAGCCAATCAGACATAGCAAAATTTTAATGTCGATAGTTTATTTTTATATTATTTTATTTGACAACAGCATCTAAAACGTGGGATTATACCTTTGGGAACTAGTAACCTTAAACCTATTAAGGTCTGGTCTGTTTTCACTTTTTCATCTCTCATATCGGCACATAAAAGGCACTTTTGAACGTCACCTATGCCATCGACGTCGTATCTGTGCCAAAATCAATGTAATGATCAGATAATTAAAATACTGTTTCTATCCACAGGCCCACCAACACCAACCCTCCCCTCGTCTCCAAAGAACAAGACATGGAAGGGTCGCATGGCGAAACAGCTGCGGCGCATGCACGGCGGCGCGGCGGCGGCGGCGGCGCCCGCGTCGGGCTGGCTGGGCGCGGCGCTCGAGAGGTGCCCGCACGACCCTGAGCACCCGCTCGTACCTAAAGCTGTCACACTGCCTGCACATGCCGTTGAGGTAAGTCACCAATGTATCGGTTGGAAGCTTGCTTCCATCCAACATTTTTCAGACAGGAGTCTCTTTGAGGATCTCGTTCATATTAAAGTTTTGATAGCTGCCACTATTTCCGTCTCAATTTCTCAAAGGACCAATTAGTCATTACAACATTTTTATCGATGTTTGCGCTTAGAAACCAAACCTAGTACCTATTAATCAATCCAGAAGGTCACAACAGTAAACCTCATGCAAGTTTTATAAGGTAATAAAATAAATAAATTTAAATCTCTATTCCAGGCATACGGGCTCCGCACGGTCGGCGTGTACCGCGTGCCCGGCAACGCGGCCGGCGTGGCGGCGCTGGCGGCGGCCCTGGACCGCGGCGAGCCCCCGCCCACTAACGACGCGCGCTGGGCCGACGTGCACGTCGCTTCCAGTCTCCTGAAGGCCTACCTCAGGAGGTTGCCTGACCCGCTTCTGACGGCGGATCTGTATCCTGCGTTTATTGGTGAGTGTTACTATTGTATTTCGATAAACAGGGTTCTGATGAGGAAGGGGTTTTGGTCTAACAAGGAAATTGACATTTAGCAGCTCCGAATCCAGATTTGTGCTTATGCCCGGATAATGGCAAAAATCTCAAACTATGAGTTTAGAAAATCTGTATGTTTTTGTTTTATCGTGTTTTCATATCGATACCCATCACATCTATAAAGTTTCGCTAGCTAATTTAATTTGACCCTGTAAAAAAGCAGAACGTCTCCCATAATAAACTCTGAAGCTATCAAGTTGTTTGCAAGTAATATTGAATCTCCAATTTTAAATAAGTCTATTCTTAGTGTGTACTGCTAAAGAGTGGAAACACCCAGTGTTGCCATTATACAGAACGGTGAACACTTCTTGGATATTCATTAATATGTAGTTCCCTATCGTGACATCCGTGTTCAATAAACAAAGTCGACCGTGCTTGACTATTAAACACAACTGTCACCACTTCTACAGTCAACAAACTTTTTATTAGATTCATTTCTTGATACTTTCAACGTTGCTTTTACTGAGACCAGCAACAGAGGGCCAATTCTCTTACATAGAAAACAAAAAACGTTCACATTCAAGTCGCAATCTGTCAAAATTGACAAAAATTGATGGTTTTTTATGACAGATTGCGAATGTGAACGTTCTTAAAAATAAGGGAATTGACCCGCTGGTCTTTTTTCAAATTTATGCATGGCAAAAAAGTCCAATATGTTGTCACGCGAATTGTGCTCATTTCAAGATCTGACTCATTTAGGTAAAGGTACTGTGCGTTCATTATAAGTAGTCCCGTGACGCAATTGGTAGCACTGTTCTGTCAGTCGCCATTTTAAACTCTAGTAGTATTGAAACTAAGCTTGACAAGCAATGGTGCCAACATGACGGCAAGGGACAAGTCATATATTGAACGGTCTATAGTAGTCATTTTCTTAAAATTGAGACAGACCACAAAATATAAAAAGTCCAAAGTAATTATAAACATAATGGAGTGAGTGTTTCAGCTCTCGATCCCATTGTAGGTAGGACACACAAACCAAAAAAACATGTTTTAACTCATTTTAAATATATAACCATAATAATCTAACCATATTTTCTTTTTATAGCTGCCGATCGTTCACCAGAAAGAGCGCGGGAACTCCAACGACTAGTCCGCGCATTACCAGACGCGCACTACGAGACACTCAAGTACCTGATCCAACATTTGCGCCGAGTAGTGGCACATTCTGCCTACAACAAGATGGAAGCGAGAAACTTGGCCATAGTGTTTGGTCCAACGTTGGTCCGCGCGGCCAGCGATGACATGCTGGCGATGGTCAATGATATGTCCAGCCAGTGTCGAATTATCGAGTCTTTCCTCACACATGTAAGTACTTTGATATGTTAAAGATTATTTAGAATTTCCATAACAGCCGAATCTTCTGAAAATGAAGGAAAAAAACTTACAGGAGTCCGAAGCGTCACTGTCATGTCATAATAATTTGTCTAGTCTAAAAGTGACATAGAGCTACACAAATCATATAGCGCCAACACTTTATTATTATGAAAGGTTTCTAGTTTCGTGTCCGCCTCTAAAGCCCTCTTTGGCCCTGCAGTGGGATACAATAAGTAAATAATAATCAAAAGCTTCCGAAAATATTGAAAATTGCTAATGCACTCAAAAAGTATCAAGATTTTAAAGTTATAATTTGCACTTTACAGTACGAATGGTATTTCGAGGAGGAAGAGGGCGATCCTCCTATGGACCCGCCCACCAGCGCGGAGGAACTATCTCCCGCGCCTGCGCCTTCTAGAGACCTACTTATACACAACGTTAAGAAGATTGAAGGTAAATATCTTCACAAGCTGGAAATACTTGACCCTGTGACAGAATTTTTTAATGTGATCTATGTTTTGCACCTACTTTTATTTTAATCTATATTTAATTATTGTAACTATTCTAAATACCAGGACTCGTGGCAGGTGCGGTCGTAAAACGTGCGAGTAGGACGGTTCTCGTGTCATCTCGCTCCCGCAGTTTATGACCGCAGCTGCCTCGAACACTGGCGTAACTTCTTTCTACTCTTCTGTCGCACCAACTTTACCCAAGCCATTATCCCGTGTTAGCAACTAATAATACCATTAAAAGTAGCCTTTCATATTCCAGGTAAGGACGTGTCTACACGGGATATAGTGTCGTCCATCATATCGGCGGCCAACCGCAAGATCCAACGCAAGCCGCGGTCGAAGCCCGACAAGAAGTCGGACGACAAGCGGTCGGACGTGTCGCCGGGCGGCTCCCCGCCCAGCTCGCCGCTCACGTCGCCGCCGCACCACCTCACCACGTCGCTGGCAGACTACGACGGACTCAACCATAAGTACAGCCGGACGCAGGATGGAAATAAGTGAGTGGCTTAAATTATGTTATAATGAAACTCCCATTCTCCTATATTTCAAGGTCAATTTGACAATTTGCCATAAAAAAATCGGGAAATATTTAACTGGTCCTCTAAATACATATTGACCTAATGATGTACTCTTTTTAATAAAAGATCCTCGTTTTATGAAAAATCCCGTCAGTGACCATTTTGCATTAAAAATTATAATTATTGACAAACAAACTTATGTTGTGTATTTATTCTAGAATTGAACTGGAGTCAATGCAAGCGCTGGGCCGCGGTCGTCAGGAACTCTCGCGGCACACTCACGCGCTCAACAACTTCTCTATAGATGGTGAGTTTTCAGCACTTTCACATATTTCTGATATTTCTATAGAGTATGAATAAGACAAGCACTAGCCAAAATTTCGATTTTTAATGGAGAAACACACGATAGCTTGTCTTATTTATACTCGATATTCCTCAGCTACGGAACTGGGAATTAAAATGATATAATACTTTTAATCTATATTCGTGTACAATAAAGGTGTCCGATATTTGCCCCACTAGGTGTCCAGTACTGACGTCAGAGAGTAGACACACCAATCCCTTTCTTTTGTCCACATTATAAGGTAGAGGAATGTGAGCGTGCGTGTTGCAATGTGTGCGTGTACGCGCCGGCTACGTTAACACACGATACTACTTATTCGCATCTGTCACCACACGTTACCATACGTTGCACTTACTAGGTACATCATAACCTGTGTCATTCTCTAACCTGTAAGTGGAACGTTGTCACAATAACGACGATTAGATGTGAATAACTGTAGGATCAAACTAATGCTTCCAGTCGGCGGCTGTTGACAGCACGGCTTTAATATGCTCGTGCATTAGTATAGTGGTAGGCCGGCGTGACCATCACCACATCACCACTGTACATACCGACATCACTCATCCATCATCAGTTCATGGTCACCTAACGACGCCACCCCTAACACGCTTCCGTCTGTGCCTAACCCGCGCCCCCAGCCCGACGCGCACTAATCTGTAACGTGTTGTCGCAGGAACCGGTGACTTGGTGTCGTCTCTGACCAGCACGTTCGACCAGAAACTGCGCACGCTCAACAACTCGTCGCCGCTCGACGATGGCAGCATCCCGTACGCTGACGAGTGCGCGGACGAGACCGAGGAGGGCAAGTCCACCGCCAGCTCGCCGTCTGACGGCGCCAGCGAGCGCGACGAGCGACTGTCGCCGGCTGCGCGCGCGCACGAACTAAAGACCGCCTGGCTTGCGCGCGACCATCGCCACTCATCCTCGTCCAGCGCCGACGAGCCCGAGCGCGTTTGGCGCCGCCACCCCAGGGACGATCCCGACGACTCCGAGAAGGAGAACTGTCCGCGCCGCGACGAGCCCGACGCGCCCACTCCCGCGTCTGAAGCGCCCTGCCCGCGCGACAACAAACGCAACAGCGCCGCGCTCGAGCCGGCCCCGCCCGCCACGCGCGTCGCTGACGACGATGGCGCTAAGCTCAAGCGCTCGGAGTCACTATCGCGCGAGCCCGAGAGAGGAGCGCGCGTGCTCCGCTCCGAGTCACTGAACTGCCGCGCCGAGCGCGCCGCGCGCTCCGACTCGCTGGGCAGCAACTCGCGACGCGAGCTGCCGGGCGTGCGGCGGCGCGAGCAGCAGGCGTGGCGCTCCACCAAGCTCAAGCGCAAGAACGGCATGCCCGAGCGCGGCATCAAGCGCCGCCACACAGTGGGCGGCACCAAGGACTTCGACAAGGACGGGTGGTCGGCACGCCACACGCGCACGTCGTCGCCCGACCTGTCGTCGGACGTGACGTCGGACCTGACGTCGGAGCTGGCCGAGCTGGCCGGCGTGTGGCCCGCCCCACTGGTCCCGCCGCCGCGCCCGCCGCTGGAGTCGCACGTCTGACGTCACACGTGCTCTGTCTAGACGCGCGCGTCGACAGGCTCACACGACATGTGCACGTGCCCGACGCGCAGTAAGGTGCCGTCGCGGTGCAGTGGAACATTACGCTACCGATGCGATGTGTCGGACCCGAAGTGGTCTCGACCGAACCTATGAACGACTATGAAAGTACACGTCTCTTTAGTTTACGACCCTTCCCGGTGCCTATTTGTTCGAGTGGTGCTGACTTGATATAGTTTTCTTTTGTGCTGACGCAGAACGAACCTTCTTATGAATTAGTTTGAATTATAGCAAAACGAATATAGTATTCTACTATTCTAAATCGTCTAACAGAAGTCTGATTTACATTTACCCATTACCACGTCGATACTAACAGTTCGAAACTTCATTTCGAGAGAGGCTATTATTTGATTCGATTCAATTGACTGAATAGATTAGGTCACAAATATCTATCTATATTGTATAATATTACGAATGATTATAATACTCAGATTCGTTTACTTCATTATAGCATGTTCAGAATTTAAAATTCCATGCATATTACACAATATTAAACAATTTAATTATCTCTAATAACTGAGGCGTAGCTTATAGTAATTATATTATATCTATAAATAAATAAATACAAAAGTGATTCAAATAAAAATATATGAATTCAGTAGTGCAATACATTTTAAAAGCGTGGACTATATGGAAACAATCGGTAAAACATGAATTAAATCTATTAGTGGAAGTCTTAACGAACTTAGCTCACTAAATAATGCCAAAGAATGATATGAAACTGACGTAGTAACAGAACGCATGCGCGGAGCGTATCAGAGTGAAGGAACGAATCGGTGAACGGAATGCAAGGATTAAGATGTTGTCGATCAACGACACAACTGACCATATCAAGGAAACAAATGTCGCACTTTCCAATATGAAAATATTAGTAGGTACTGAAGAGTACCGCGGCCGAGAGCCTTCCACACATCTACATTATTTGTTTGTAGTGTAACTCCCTTTGTAGATAAACAACTACTATTTACGGAGTTGCTGTGGAACTATGACATTAAAGAGTGCAAAACAAATGCATAATACATAATATTAGTGCTACTAGTATGTAGTTAGAGCAGACAATGAAACTTTATTAGCTATGTGCCTGCGGGCTTAATATTTAACTCGTATGATAAGTGATTGGATGTACCACTGGTACACGACATTCTGACCATACTACTGTAACACCACCTAGATGTAAGCGATATACATAAGAATTATTGTAGGTTCTCCTGGAGTTTCGTAATAGTGATTATTGAAAGGATTTTATGAAAATTAAATGCATACATCACCTACTTGCCTTTGCAATAGTTTTAGCTGATTCGAATTTTATGCACAATTCTCAATTATAATATTATAGATAACTTCCACGAATTAAAGTTACCTTGTGTCTGTCACCTTTTGACGACAAAACTATGTGAGTACGACGATGATTAATTAGATTATATTGTCAGAATTTTGTAGATTGTAAACGCTTTTATTTCATTTACAAAATATGAATGAGGTGTTTAAATTGTAAATATTGAATGCAATACCTATTATGTAATAATGTTAGAGATATTCACTATAATGATAACAATAGTTATATGTACGTGTATGCCACATCGGCCAAGTTAACTGCGCGACTAACAGACGTCAACACTACATTACAGTGATATTAATAAAAGTGATCCCTCTTAGCTTTGTAAAAATTGTACATTTCTTTTATGATTAATTTATATTAAATTTGTTATCGTAGCTTTGTTGAATGCAATTATTTTTTATTGTTTTGTTTATCAAAGAAGTATTTTAGGCTAAATTCAATTGTTATTTATTTGTGAGAGATGTAAAACGTGATTCGGCACAATTTCATTTTGGAAAAAAAAAGTAATTATTATTCTTGTAAATATTTTCGTCAGCAAAATCATGTTTTAGAATTTCGTTCTTTAACTTTTAAAAATTTTATACCATCTTTTACGTTAAGACGATCTCAAGTTTGTTGAATGTTTGCAAAGCGTTCCTTTTAAAGTTTTATTTGTAAATATATCATTTAATGTAGGAACAGTGAATTTACTAATTTTACTGAATCATATTGTATGTAGACGGTAGGTGGCAGTAGTGAGCCGCTCGTTTCACAATAAAAGACATGTTTCAGCCGGGCCGGCTCGCCAGTGTCTGCTTGCGACAGATTTGTATTCAAATAATCTATTCATGTTCTTCGTGTAATCAGCTATGAAATTCAAATAAACACCTTTAAAGACATTTGCAAATATGGATGAATCCACATTTTCAATATTTGTCATTGTGTATATTTTGGAGCAATGAAAATAAAATATTGAATCAATTTAAACCTGTTTTTTTGTTTTCTCTATCCTATCACCGTTTTATGTCCTATTCACAAAGTATAACATATATTCGAGAAATACGAAAGAAGAAGTGTACGCGCCGAAACGAAAGAAGAAGAAATAAATAGCTACAGTCAGAAAATAACACTTGAATTTAATAATATTTCGTTAACGATCTTCACTTCTGAAAACCGGAGGTCCTTATTGCACAGGTTGGTAGACCTTTAGGCTAAGCGTATGCTGAGACGCAGGACGCAGGTGACGCAGCACAGCACAGTACAGTACAGATTTTGCAGGGCCGGGCAGGCGAGGCTGACATAGGCGACGAACGCATACTGTGACACGTTCCAAAATCAAAATATTTTATTTCACATAAGCCTACATGGGCACTTATGAAACGTCAGAAGCTAGGTGCACGGTTCCAATTGGTCGTTTCCTATGGAGAAGAGCCGGCAAGAAACTCCACGGTTACTCTTTTAAAAGAAACGAATAATTGGCTTTTACAATATTTTCGATTAACAGTGAGTGAGTTATGGGAGGACAGTGTAGGCCTTTCAAAAAGTTTCAGGTAGGTTAGGCTAAGCCTACTTGTTCGCGTCCTAGCTAGTACAGTTCGATTCAAACATAATGGCTGTTCGGAACATGAGGCCAGTCGCTGCGCAGTAACAATTTCATGTCGTGTCAGCGGGGGTGAGGGGTGGGGTAATGCGCAGCGAAGAACTAACTTCCGAGCCGCCATTATAGTTTGAATCGAACTGTACAAAACAATAGACGCAACAAAATGATCAATCAGCGTATGCTGAGACACGCTCGGCTTATGTCACCATTTGGTTCCTAAAAAATGTTACTACGCTGCCCTCTGCACGAAGTTCAGAACGGCCAATTACTATCGGCCGTATTGTACCTATGCCCCGGCAAAGCAAGTATTCAGTAGTGGCAAGTACCAAGTTTGCTGTAGTGGAACTTCTCAAAGAACTCTATTATTACAGACACTTGTGCCAGCTTCTCATCAATGAATCGTCATCATCAATCTTTCAACCAATTGCAGCAGTTTACGCGAGCTTCACAATTTGTGACATTTTTTATTTATAATTTTCGTTCGAGAATCCTTTTACCTACAAACTAATTTGTAAATGAGGCTATCATGGGCCGGGAGTTTGCACGGAGTTGCGAGAAGACTTAATTCTAATGTGGGAAAGATGCATTTTTGCCATCTGGGTCTGTAAGTCGAGTTCATTAATATATTGGCACTGTCAAGGGTTAAAAATTGTGAGCGTTGGAAAGCTCAATAAATTCTATAGAACCTATAGATCAAAAATATGTCCTTATGTAAACGGTTCAATAATATATGCTGTGCATTAGGCAATAATATGTGATCACCCTTTTCAAAAATATATCTAAACTGTATTGGCTTTAAAAATATCTGAGCAGGCTAAGCTTCTTATCTCTACATGCATGGTAAAGTCAATATTTGCTCGAACAAATAAGATCTAGTTTATATTGTATCGTAAATAGTAGATTTTATTAAATCGTCGAATGACATGTGCGTCAGTTATAATTTTATTAGAAAAACATAACGTAATTTGAAGTTAATCTAGCCAGTGATAAATAATGTTGCAAACTCCTTGACCATGCCATTTTAAGATTGCTAGTAAAATCATCTTTATGACGTAGTAATAAGGTTGAATTTGAATTACATTAACTTGCTCAGATATTATTGTATTCATGTGTGGATACATAATTGTGAATCCTACATTGTTCAGACTTCAGATAATATGATCTTAAAGTGGTTCATATAATAATGTGCCTTTGGCTACACATGTTACTGAAAAAAAAGCAGTCACATATTAATGATCTTGAACACAATTTAATGATCCTTATAGGTGTTACAATATTATGAAGTTTTTTGACGTTCATATATTTTTGAAGTCTGAAAGGGCCAATATATTAATGAACTCGACTGTACATAGAGTTTTTCGGAGGTCGGGTCTTGTATAGTTTTTAGGGTTCTGTACCCAAAGGGTAAAACGGGACCCTATTACTAAGGCTATTTCCGTCTGTCTGTCTGTCTGTCCGTCCGTCTGTCCGCGGCTTAGCTCAGAGACTGTTGGTACCGACTAGAAAGCTGTAATTTGGGTCAGAGACTGTTGGTACCTACTAGAAAGCTGTAAGTGGTAAAAAAAAATCGTTAAAAATATTTTTTTTAGCGTAGGGGTAGGGTACGTAATGTGGGGATGTTTTTTTTTTCTCGTCTATCCCATGGTGTGGGGTATCGTTGGAAAGGTGAAAAATAATGGGAGTTGTGAAAACCATTTTTGGATTCAAGGATCCGTTTGCGGAATATTAAGCTTAAAGTGCAAATTTTTGTTGAGTCAAGTGTCCCCCCCCTTTTTTTTTTTTTTTTTTTTTTTTTTTTTGGGTGGGAAATCATCATATGACTTCTCCCGCTCTGGGCGGAGCGGAAGGGCGTGTCAGACTCTTACTGACTAAAACCCACCCGTGTTCCTTCGGTTGCCTGTTGCCAGGGTCCCGGTATCCCTTTCGGACTATTCCGCAACCCTGGCAGGCATCGGTCCTAACGGACCCCGTCAGGTGTGCTGACATCTCTTTGAGGCGCGCGTGGAACACGACGCGCCATCGACCTGGGCCTGGTCCTTATCGGACGGCGAGCTGCCCATTGCTCGCCGTCCGCAAGCCCACGCCTATGGTGGCCGGGAATCCGCCTGGGATTCCCGACGCCCAGGGTGTCTCCAGCGGCGGCGGTTAGGGGCGTGAGGGCGCAGGCTTTGCCTCTCCCTCACGCGTTCCGCCTCCTCCTTCGCGAGCATCACTGCTTCGCAGAAGGAGGTGACCGCCTCCCATGCCCTCTCGCTCCGTACCATGGCCTGGACCAGGGCCGGACGCGAGAGATCAGTGCCGCCAATCGCCTCCACGAGGACACGGCGGTGCTCCGCCCAAGCAGGGCACACCTCCACCGTATGCTCCACCGTGTCCTCCGGACGATCCGCACAGTGGTGACACCCAGGCGTTTCCTCCCGCCTAATCCTGCACAGGTACCTCCCGAAGCTGCCATGTCCGGTGAGGACCTGTGTCAGGCGGAAGGTGAGGACGCCGTGGCGCCTCTCCAGCCACTCCTCAAAGAGGGGACTTATCGCCGCAATTGTGGCGTGCCCAGCACTGGGTTGCGACAATCGCACTCTCCATGCCGCCATGAGATCCTGCCGGAGCTCTGTCCGCTGTGCCGCGATTTCTCGCGGCAGCGGAGTTACGCCCCGGCGCTTCATCTCCTCGCGCCACTCCCAAATGTGCGCGAGGACCTTCGCCTCCAGATCCCATGGCGGTAATCCGGCAAGGAGGCTCGCCGCCTCACGAGGGACCGTGCGGTATCCCCGGGCCAGCCGAATGGCCATGACCCTTTGGGACGCGTTCAACCGGCGGGCTGGCCGCAGCCTAATGGAACGCGCCCACACCGGTGCCCCGTAAAGGGCCATGGACCGCACGACCCCCGCGTAGAGCCTCCGGCAGGAGGCGTTTGGCCCCCCAAGATTGGGCAGGAGCCGCCCCAAGGCGGCCCCGGCCCGGTCCAGCCTGGGAGCCAAACGACGGAAGTGCTCCACGAAGTTCCACCGGCTGTCGAGGACGAGTCCTAGATACTTCATCGTCGACTCGACGCCGATGTGAACCCCTCCTACCGTGATTTGGGAACCCAACAGTGGCGCGTTCCGAGGGCCATGAAAACACATGACCTCGGACTTGTGCAAGGCCACCTCGAGTCCCAATTGCCGGATTCTATTGACGATTCTCGCAACCCCGCGTGTCGCGAGTTCGGCCGCCGCCTGGTGCGACCTCCCTTGCGCCAGGACCAGCGTGTCGTCAGCGTAGCAAACTACGCTGACGCCGCTAGGGAGGTCGGCGCGCAGCACCCAGTCGTATCCGATGTCCCACAGATGCGGCCCTAGGACCGATCCCTGTGGGACACCGCACGACATCTCTCGCCGGTTCCACACTCCCTGGTGAAGTGTCCCCCCCCTGCCAACTAAATGGTTGGTTTTGGATATGTGAAAAAATTCACGGCAGTAATATATATAACGAAATTAAAAGGAAAACTGTCACCGCTACGTAGGCTCCACAAGTTACCGAGTAGGTAATAATAGACCAACTTAAATTTGCAGTTGCAAAAACATGTTGATAGTTGTGTAGAACAAGTTTTTCAACTACAATGTTAATTTTGTTGGATAAATTCATCCCAACTACGGAACCCTTCATTGTGCGACATGCACTTGACCGGTTTTTTTTTTAAATTAACATTTAATTGCCGCATAAAATAACGATAATTCAACTATAAAAACCCAGGTTGCCAACGAGAAAAGAAAAGAAAAAGAAAGAAAGAATAAAGTTTATTTGGACACAGTTCATGAAACACATAACACAAATATCAAAATAAAGAATAAATAATGTTTTTAAAACGATAATGTGTGCCTCACGGCTGCGCCAAAAAGGCTCATTTCAGCATTAATGCCAGACAGAATACGAAATGCCAGCGAAACGAGCTCAAAAATTTTAGTACCTCGGATAGATTAGCTATTGTTTTGACTTTACATAGACATACTTAGAAATAAAAAAAATTAAACTAAAACCCAAATACGACAAAAAGTCAACTAAAAAAATATAAACAAGACATCACAGACAGACAAATTAAAAATCCGGTGCCACACGTGTCATAAATCGAACATACTACACTCGCGGTCAAATACTACGGGTCGGTACGAAAACTAAAATTACTCGTAAAATAATAGAGCTAGCGGCATTAATGAAACTATATGTTGTAGACAATTTATCAGTTAATAAAACAACACCAAAATGTTGGAAACATTATTAGTTTAATTGTCAAAATTACATAAAAAATAAAAAATCAATAATTTTTACGTTGAAAAAATTATGGTTGTTACCCCACATACAACACAAAAAAGAACTTTAAGACAAAATTAATACTTCGTATTGCCTCCACGGGCTCTTCCCACAGCGGCCAGGTGATTGGGCATGCTATTTATTAGGTATCATATGCGATTTTGCTGGATATTGGTCCATTCTTCCACTAACACATGTTTCAGGTCTCGAAGTGTAGCTGGGGCGGGGATTCGATTTCTTACACAACTGCTAAGCTCGTCCCAAGCGTGTACAATTGGATTCAGGTCCGTGCTTCTAGCGGGCCAGTCCATGCGATTGATGCCAACGTCCTGAAAATATTCATTTACAATTTGAGCTGTACGAGGCTTGGCGTTGTCATGCATGAATATTGATTTTTCACCCATATTAATTAAATATGGGCTAACATTCTCATTAAGAATTTCTTCCACGTATCTTGCACTAGTTAGCGTGCCATTTTCTATCAGCATTAACTCCGTGCGACTCTCTGAAAAGATTCCAGGCCAAACCATAACAGACCCACCGCAATACGGCACGTTTTCCTCAAAACAAGCTGGAATAAAACATTCCCTTGGCCGTCAGTACACTCTTAGCCACCCATCATGTGCTTATAGCATAAATCTGAATTCGTCGGAGTCAGTCTTTTGCCCATTCTTCATCTCCCCATTGTGCGTGTTCGCGGGCGTAACGTAATCTTGATACCCAATGTTCCCTTTCAAGTTTTGAACCATTTGCGGGTATACGTGGAGTCAAATTAGCTTCAAGGAGGTGCCGAATTACAGTCCGCTTACTTACGTCGTCTTTACGGGTCTCTCGAAGTTGATTTGTTACATCAACTGCCGTGAGGTGCCGATTTCGAAATATGGTCGTAACAATAAATCGATCTTCTCGAGCCGTAGTACATCTCGGTCTGCCGGTTCCTGGTCTTCTTATGTTCTTGCCAGTTTCTCGGAAATGTTGGACGAGTCGCTGCACTATAGAAAGTGACACGCCTATTGTTCTTGCTGTACTTCGCTTAATTTTGACTTCTTCTATCATAGTGACGATACTCGTACATTCTTCTGGTGTTAGCGACATCACAGTAATTCAATAATGATGGTGAAAGACGAAAATTACCGCCTTTTATCATTTTGATTTGATAGATTGGAAACGAGTGAGAAAACAAGCAAAAGTAAAACAACTAGGAATTGAATTTACCTGCAAATTGGAGGTTTTTAGAATTGTAACTTTTTTTAGTTACGTTGTAGATCATTTATGAATTTATTTTATACGATAATCAAATTCTCTGTAATATTAAGTTAGTTTCATGCATATACCATTATTAGTTTGCTAGTTACAGGGATTTCCGTCATCGACCCGTATTATTTGACCGCGAGTGTACATTACGATTTTTTCAAAAAAAGTAGCTACGAAGGACAACAAGTAACAAAATAACAAATAATAAAATAGCCAGGAAGAGGATGGCGGGGTCTTTGTCCGCTCGCTCACTAGACACCGCCATCCCCTTCGAACCTTACTTGCTTGAGTCGGCGTGCCCCAATTCCCGACACATCTTGAATACAAAGACAATAAGAACTTGCTAGCTAGCTCGGGACTTGGGGTACCCGACTCGGACAGGGGAAGGCAGGATCTTTGTTCGCTCGCAAGCTCGTAGGCTCGCTTTTGCATCCGTAAAAAAGTAGTATTTTTTTAAAGTACCTACCTAATATTAAGAAAAAAAATGCGTCTCCGGCAAAAAAAAATGTTGTGGAAGGTTCAGGAGACCATCTAGAACCCCCCAAAATAACCTCTTTCTAGCGAGGCAGCACTTTTCTAACCCAACCCGAAATTTTCGGAGTTACTTGGTCAACTTAATTAAGAAAATCTAGGAGGCAAGAGTGAGCCCAACCATTTTGACATCTCGCCTCGGATAACTAGGCTAGATTTTACAGAAATAGGAGTGTGTCAAATTCTGCAGAAAAGATTTAGAATCAAGAGCCTACGTTGGGCTGCAAGAGCGAGAGAAACGAGTATGAGCCTTGGATAGGTTGCTATTTCTTCTATTGACAATATTCATCTGGAAGTAGGAGCCAAGCGGGAATAGGTACAATTTGAGTACAATACGGCCGATATAACTTGGCAGTTCAGAACTTCGCGCAAAGGGCTGCGTAAAACATTTTTTGGGAACCAAATGAGGCGACTGTGAGAGAGTGAAGTAAGAGAACACGCGCAAAAGTCAGTAGTGTCCTCAGACCAAAAAAAAAAGAGTAGTGCCCATGCCAAGTGTATACCTGCTAAGTTATGTCGGCCGTCTTGTACAGATACAAGTTTGTAATGCACACGCGTTGCATATGAGGTTTTCAACACACTTGCGAGGAAAAAAACAGACTTGCTGTAAGAACGCTACAATAACGTAATAAAGAGATGATACATTGAGATTTATAAAGTTCAACTGACCTTTGTTGCCAGGTAGGTACTGACTGGATCTTCTTTAAAAACTTTTCAACGTCTCTTACTTTAGATTTCGTATTTTTTTATAATAATTAACCACACAACGCAATTTCGCAAAACGATAACAAATATTTTTATGGACCGGCTCGTTTAAGTAAAGGCACTGACAAAACCGCTACACACCCTATAAAAAAAATATAATGAACATAAAATAATCTTTTGAATAAATATATTAATTTATTTTGAATAAATATATAAAGTAATAAATATATTATTTGATGAAATATTATGTTAATTTATCATTTTATATATTGACACAGTAGGCATAGAAAGGCATAAAGTCTCTTTGAAGCTTTGATGAGATTAAAAAAGTGCACATCTCAGACTAGTAAATAGTTATCTGTGGCGTACATTACCGCACTAGTACGGTACCTAATACAAAGTAAAAAGCCATTGTGTTTTGTTTTCACTGCTATATGAACCTCAAAGCGGAGCAAGTGTGTTGAAAAATAGGTAAACGTTCCTGTGTGAACATGATGTAGTTTTTATTTTAACATGTTTCGAAAAAATTATTCAGAAACCGGAAGCCGACGTTTTTTTACTATAAGATAAAATAACTGCACAGAATGACTGGACGGCATGCTGGAGCGATTCCTAATTTCTGAATGACTGGAATGAATTGAATGTCTGATCTAATGGTTGGATGAAATAAGGAGTGAAATAAATAAACCAAATGCATTTTTGTGACATTTTATTAATATGTATTACATCCATTTAATCATAACATCAATACATAACTTTTTGTTATATGGAATCAAAAATATAATAATTTAAACATTCTATTGGAAAATCAAAGCTAACTTGTACCCATTGAATTGTATTTCAAGTTTTAATTTGTTTTCTTTGACAAAAATAATCTAAATAATGTAATCCAATATATTAATATTATAATTTTGTCAACATATCAACTGATCTAATACATATAACGTGACTTAACGCTACTCAATACTCGACCCTCATTACCTTACAGAATCACACACTTTGAACTCTTCAGTCATATCATGTCAATCTACGTAACTAATACATTAAATACTTAACACTGACAACTACGTCCGGGTGCGGCCGGAGATCGGTACAATCACATGAAACATCAATTATTTGAACTATCGACACCAAAATGAGCCTCGAAACTATCTTGATAGGTGATTGCTCTCGATCTACCCACCGGGAAAGCATGCTGTAACCATCAGGTGAACGCGAAGCTCATAATTATTAACGAAGGGCGTTCCCGTTAACCCGCAATAGTATAGCGTCCATACATGCCAAAAATATATTACCATAAAAAAAAACTTTTTCACCTCAAGACCTCAAACAAGCAGGTTTTGCTGTCTACAGACAGTGAGCAAAATTAAATTTTGCTGCGAGCGTGAGACAAAGTAACTTTTTAATATTTTTTTTCTAAATACGAGAATGTCATGAACTCACAAAATTCGAAAGATTTGAATTTCACTTTGTTCTGTCACTTTTACTTCGATACGAAAAAAGCGAGGGATAGAAACAAGTCGATTCGAAGTTCGATTTTAATTTCGATATCTAGTAGGCCCAAAAAAGAAACAAACAATAAAACGTTCGGATACACATACAGGTTTTAAATGTAATATAATAAGTAATATAACTTTAATTTTTTTATATTGTTCGTTTTACAAATATACATGTAGTTTCTTTACATGTGGTTTACGTTTACCATGTTGTATTTTTTACCTTTAGGCAATAATATGGGTTATATGAAATTGCCGTTAAAGGCCACTACTACTGGCCACTTTGATTAAAATTAAAATGCAAGTTTAATTTTAATCAAAGTGGCCAGTACGTTTGTACATGGTGTGAGATTCAAGGGTGAAACTTTTTTCACAAGATTCGATTTGTTACTTTCAATTGTTTTTGCATTCAGCTTTTAACAGTAAAGATAACTACAGTACGACACAACTTAGATGTAGCATAAATGTGAAAATTTGCATTAATTAATTTCAATTTTACGGATGTATAAATTGGTTATATATCTTTACAAGTTATTGCGTTTGCGTAAAGATCATTTTCACCTAAAGCAGTAATAAAGATTGGTGATTTTGACGGCGCATTCAGGTCGGATTGTGATCGGTTTTTACGAATTTTGCCGATGCTTTATATGAGTTGTGTCGTACTGCACTTATATTGAAAATTAGAGTAATTTTTAAAACGAGTTCCGACGTGGAACGAACGCAGCTCGCAATATCAATGTTGTGTTTGGAGATGATACGGCTAATGAACGCACCGCGCGCTTTCGTAGTGGAAACTTCGATTTGAAGAATGATCCCCGAGAAAGACCAGCCTCTAAGATAAATAACGATTAATTAGATGCGATGGTAGCAGCAGCTCCATATCAAACTACCAAGAAACTAGTGGCATGGTTTGATGTTAGCAATCGGTGAGACAAAAAGCTTGCAAAATAGGTGCCCCATGATTTGACTGATCTGCAGAGAGAACCACGTGTGGAAGATTGCCTTACGTACTTTGTTGAACCTGTACAGAAAGGAAGGCGTTTCAATACAAAATGCCTTCACTCAGTTTGTTGAGTCCAGGTCCCCAGAGTTCTACCACAAAGGCATAAATTACCTTTCCATGAGATGGCAGAAATGTGTAGACAATTGGGAAAATACTTTGATTAAATAAATATATTTTACCTCAGAAAAAAAATGGTTTCCGTTCTTCAGTACAAAACGGCAAATTCATAATTATTTAAACCCCTAATATGTTCCCCTAACATGTTCTAATATCTAATATGTTCTCGCTGCTGAGGTGAAAAGTTGTATGTGTTACACGAGACCAAAGTTATTTGCATCTCGTGTCTTTGAATCCCTCGCTTTGCTCAGGATTCTAACCTAGTATCCTTCGCTTACTCGGGATTCAAAATCAACACTCGCACCAAAAAACAACTTTGCTCTCTTGTTGCACAAATAACTATTATACCATTCCCCCTCTAAAAAGCTTATTTTATTCACTGAAAACAGTGAATAAAAAGCACTTTTAGTCACTGTTTTGGTGTTTGAATTTAGAACACATCAATCTATTCGAACTCCATCTTAATGTTGTACTTGTTAACCCCTGAGTTTATGAAAGAGAGGGTAGCCGATATAGTAGAAAACTTCAAACTTGCTACTTGCTTGCCCAACAAATCACAGCTGGTTTGCATCAAAGCCTACGATGAGTTTTGCAAATGGAAAAATGAAAAACAAGCTTCTGGCACATTTTCAGAGTCTGTTTTCCTAACTTATATTAATCAGTTGTCGAAGAAAAAGAAGTCATTGACATTATGGAGTATGTATTCTATGCTACGGTGTAGGTACTATAAAACCAAGGCATAACATTGACCTAACTTACTTGAAGTTGCAAGTTCTTTTTCTCGTAGTCATGGCATAAAGTATAGTATGCAACTCTTGAATAAAACGGATTTATATCGAGAGCCATTAATTACTCGCGTCGCTCAGGATTCTAACACTTGAATCACTTGCTATGCTCGTGATTCAATCATCATGAATCACTCCCTACGGTCGTGATTCAGTCGTTAGAATCCTTCACTTGCTCGTGATTCACCTAGGCCCTCGCTTTAAATCCGTCCTTTATTCACTAATTGCATAATATACTATTTTATTTTAATTTTTTTGCAAGTATGGACGCTATGCTATTACGGGTTACCGGGAACGCCCTTCGTTAGTTAACATACTGCTAATTCGTTTTTTTTTCTAACTGTTACTGTTGTTACTTCATGCTTTCTCCCGGTTGGTAACGAGAACTTAGCCTAACTTTAGTGGAGTTTCCAAAATGACTATTGAGTATTAATTCATTGTTATATATGAATGTCAATATTCTTCATAAATTGAATCAAACTGTCTACAAAGCTCTATCGATAAAATTGGCAATTCTTATTTTAATTCCCGGCATGATGGCAAGCAGTTTTTTTTTGTGCTGAAATGTGTATAGTTCTGTATGATCAGATTTAAACGTAAATGCGAATACTAGTAAGCATTTTGGACCGACAATGCAGGGAAATCTAATTTAATTATAAAAATATATCATTAGAACAAAAAAATAGCACTCTAATTTTTTGGCAGGCGAACCAAACTCGTTTCACCCTAGTAATAATTGTACTGATAAACGTTAATAATGACTAAAAAAATAAATATAAGAGATCGTTTAAATTTTGAGTCTTTTACCTAATGCCCGTATTTTTATACGCGTTCATACTCTACGTACGTGACGAGGAGACACGAATCCCTCAAAAAACATAGGGGGCGGCACACTCAAATATCATAAGGAGTATATCGTGCCAAATTAAATGTAAAAACATTCCTAGAACGGAGGTGCGAGCTCAGGCGGTCTACTCAGTAAAAATCTCACCGTTAGAAATTTGGTGAAGTGAGCTGTCATTACACCCGTTGCTAGGGATTGACAGTTCACTTTACGCTCAGTTCACCTAAGTTTTGACGGTGAGATTTATATAGAATAGATCAGCTGGTCCACCACGCATCCCGCTCCAGTCGGAGACAAGCGAGGGACGCGACCGGCCGGGCGGCCGGGGGCAGGGGCGCGGCTACGGAGGGGCCCGGGACCCGGCTCAGGGGGCTCGGCGCCGGCCCACTGGGCCACGTGACGTCACAACGACTATCGACGCGAGCTCGGCTCGGGGGGGGCTGTTGCGGTGTAGTCAACAAATCCAGTGTTAATGTGCACTTATCCCACTTTGGTTGATCCAATACGTGACTTTAGCGTTCATTGACCTTCAAATAATACCTCTTCGGAGTCTGAACCGGTCTGAACGTACCGTTTTTAATTGTTGAATCTCCTAATAAATTAAGGTTATCAATGATCGCTATATTCACCCACCATACATTACACCTTTATAAATCACACAAAGTCGAGGTTTGGGAGAGTTTTATTTTATATTTCGCTATAGTATTAACCCTTGTACCCATGACTTTTTAACTCGGTGATTTTTGATGGCGCACTGGATTTTCAACGCACTACTTAGGGCAGAGAGTTGAAAATACAGCAGTGTAATTATTAGCCGCATCTACTCCGAGGGCAAATTCCCGTAAATTTTAAGAACGCTCGCATTCGCATCTCATTTGCAATATGTCAAAACTACAATCAATTTACCATCGTTTTGACAAGTTTGACAGATTGCGACTTAAATGTAAACGTTTTCTAAGTACGAGAATTATTGGCCTTCTGATGTATTCTCAATGTTCGGCTCAACACCGAGAGTTGAAAATCCAATACACGATAAAAACCGCAGCGCTTAGTGCACATTATCTCTGTATTCGCTCAGCACAGCACGTGTCTAGTGATGGTACTCGCGGCGGTAGCGGTGATTGTGGCGGGCCCGGGCGCGGCGCGGTCAATCCGCGCGCTCGGGGCCCGGCGCGGGGGCCGCGTGCGGGGGCCCGGGGGGCCCGGGCGGCGCGGCCGGGCCCCAGGGCTGCACGGGCGGCGTGGGCGGCCGCGCCTCTTGCGGGCCCAGCGCGTCGCCCGCGGAGCTGCCGCCCTCGATGGCCAGGCTGTTTAGGAGCATGTCGAACAGCGTGTCCTGGGAAGTTATGATACTAGTTACATACTGCTTTGTATGAGAGAGTAAAGAAAGAGTATTCTGATTCAGCCTTACTTATTATTACTTTGTGTAAATTATTTCATCGCCACTGCTCTCAAAACGGTGACGGAAAACATCGTGAGGAAACCGGCATGTTTTAGAGCCAAAAATTCGAAGACATGTGACATCCACCAACCCGCACTGGGCCGAGTGGTGGATTACGGCCCATTCCCTCTCACAGAGAGGAGGCCTGTGTCCCAGCAGTGGGAACATTATAGGCTGATTATGTATGTTATGTATTCTAATTCAGAACTAGTCATTTTCATGCGTGTCTAGGAATCTAATAATTCTACTCAATACTAAAATACTCAATCATTACAAAAACAAACTACTAAAACAGACACAGTAGATGAAAGGAAAAAGGAAGCCTCGGGAAGAAAAATAAGTGTGAAGTAAGTAGCGCCAAGAAAAAAGGCCCTAAGTGTAAAAAAAGAAAATGCACAAAAAACAACATTACATTAAGCTGAACATCGTTATTTACGTTGTAATCGAGGACGGCCTCCACGTCGTCGGCGTCGCTGACGGACGACACGGAGGGCCAGTAGTCGTGCAGCGCCAGCGACGACACGGGCGACAGCGCCGCGCGCTCGGGCGTGCCCGGCGGGGTGCCGAAGCTGAGGCCGAGGCAGGCTGGGGGCAGGACAACGTTGTTTATTCTTTTCTATAACTATAGGCGGGCGAGGTTGCCGCTCTGCCGCGCTACTGCTGTGTATACTAGTGTGTAGCCATACGTACAGGTGGCGGGGTGCCTCGTGTCAGGTCGGTGCCGCAGCTGGCCGGGCGACAGCGGCGGGCGAGGTTGCCGCTCTGCCGCGCTACTGCTGTGTATACTAGTGTGTAGCCATACGTACAGGTGGAGGGGTGCCTCGTGTCAGGTCGGTGCCGCAGCTGGCCGGGCGACAGCGGCGGGCGAGGTTGCCGCTCTGCCGCGCTACTGCTGTGTATACTAGTGTGTAGCCATACGTACAGGTGGCGGGGTGCCTCGTGTCAGGTCGGTGCCGCAGCTGGCCGGGCGACAGCGGCGGGCGAGGTTGCCGCTCTGCCGCGCTACTGCTGTGTATACTAGTGTGTAGCCATACGTACAGGTGGAGGGGTGCCTCGTGTCAGGTCGGTGCCGCAGCTGGCCGGGCGACAGCGGCGGGCGAGGTTGCCGCTCTGCCGCGCTACTGCTGTGTATACTAGTGTGTAGCCATACGTACAGGTGGCGGGGTGCCTCGTGTCAGGTCGGTGCCGCAGCTGGCCGGGCGACAGCGGCGGGCGAGGTTGCCGCTCTGCCGCGCTACTGCTGTGTATACTAGTGTGTAGCCATACGTACAGGTGGCGGGGTGCCTCGTGTCAGGTCGGTGCCGCAGCTGGCCGGGCGACAGCGGCGGGCGAGGTTGCCGCTCTGCCGCGCTACTGCTGTGTATACTAGTGTGTAGCCATACGTACAGGTGGCGGGGTGCCTCGTGTCAGGTCGGTGCCGCAGCTGGCCGGGCGACAGCGGCGGGCGAGGTTGCCGCTCTGCCGCGCTACTGCTGTGTATACTAGTGTGTAGCCATACGTACAGGTGGCGGGGTGCCTCGTGTCAGGTCGGTGCCGCAGCTGGCCGGGCGACAGCGGCGGCTGGCGGCGCGAGCGCGGCGCGGCGGGCGAGGTTGCCGCTCTGCCGCGCGAGCGCCCTGCGGCCGCACTGCGACGTGCGCCCGCCTCGGGACTGCCCGCGCTACTGCTCCAGTGACGTTTGCTGCCAGCTGGAAATGTTACGTATATTTTTAAAGAACGTCGTTCCAACACACAACTAAAAGCTGGTGCACATCACAGCCGCAATACAGCCGTGCGGCCTGCCTGTTTCTGTGTTCTGACAAAGTCTCAAATTCGTTAAGCGCTAAATGCATATAGTGCCACTTACTATGTCTAGAATGTTTGGGCGTCAATCCGTTCATGCGCATCAGGTTGAGCAGCAGCATGTCGGTGTGCGCGGCCGTGGACAGCTGCGGGTCTGCGTCGTGGCGGCGCGCGTGCGCGGGCGCGGCGCCGTCTCCGCCGGCCGGCGTGACGCCGCGCGCCGCCACGGCGCACACGAGGCGCCGCAGGATGTCGGCGCCCGAGCCCGCGCCGCCGCGACCTGCTTCTATGTCGTTCTCACCTGACAGATAGAGATGTATCAATATAGATTGCCATATTTTTTTATTTACACCCCAGCGCTATACATAGCTTCAAATACGCAAATAGCCGCGATGTATGCCAAGTTTAAACCAAAAGGCAAGTTTTCGGTCAGAATAAACGTTCAAAGTCAAGTCGCAATCTCATCTCAGCAACAAACAATATCAACATTTTAGGGACATTAGAAGATTATTGTGACAGATTGAAATTAGAATGCGAACGTTCTTAAAAATATACATTTAGTTGCCAACCCGACTTGCACAGTATTGAAATGTTGGAAGCTATGTCTGGCGCCAGCTTAATAGGCTGGACCCCACTTGATCACACGTCACCGCGCCCACACTCAGCAGTGTATGCTGAGCGAAAGCAAATACCATCAGTAAGCTGCGTCAAAAATAATAAATGAAATCGATGCCGTGGTTTTATCATTATATACTGTACTTTTATAGCCACGCATTTTAAGAAAAAACATATTGCATGATTCTTTCTCTTTGGCTGAAAGCCAATGCTATACGCAAACTAGTCCACACTGGCCATACCGCCAGCGGGGGCGCGGCTTTGATGTGATCAAGTGGGGTTCAACCCAATACTGACGCTACTTACTGAGGCCGTGGTGCGTGTTCTTGTTAAATCAAAAGCTCGACGGCGTTTCATCCTTTATTATTATTATTATTTAATAAAGCTCCGCGGCGGCCGTATACGTTCTTACTCATAACAGTGACAAAATCTACCGACGACGTCTTGAAAATTGTGTACTTGAGGAATTTTCGGGAGAGGACAGGTAGGGTGCGGTGCAGACGCACGCGAGGCGGCTATGTGGCGTGCGGGGCGTGCGGGGCGTGCGGGGCGAGCGGGCCGAGCGGGGCTCGCGGGGCTCGCGGGGCGCGCGGGGCGGGCCGGGCGTAGGGCGCGGCGCGGGCGGCGCGCGCGCGGGGCGGCGCGGCCAGGCCGCACCACGAGCAGCCCGACGAGCCCGACGTGCCCTCTGCCCCAGGACCAGGGTTAGGAAGCGGCGGAGGGGAGGTGCGGCCCGGGGGCCATGGCACGACCCTACCGGGGCCAATACGCTCAGGCTACCTTACAACTCTTTAAACAGTGCTCGGCAAAATTACATTAATAATCTATTTTTTGTACATTAATATTTAAAATATGTCTAGTTCTTTATTACCTACTCAAAACCAATGAAAGCGCAAATATCATGTGTAAAGGTGTAATAAAGTAGAAGCTTACCTGACATAGTTTCGTCGTCAACATCGTTCTCTTCGTTAGAGTTCTCGTCTACGTGACTTGGATTATTTTCATCGGCGAACACTTCTAGTTCGCTGAACATCAAGTCCTGAAATACATATTTTAAATCTCAACTTATTTGCAATGGGTAACATTTTCATAGTGGAAGAAGAAGAATAGTGTTGATACCGAAATAGGTCAGATAAAAATTCGATATAGTCGCCATCAAACGATTTGAATGATTTATTCGTCGTTTTCGTGGGTACTGGTGCTTGCCGAAGTCCAAAATTAAGTCACTATCAAAATCCAATGTGAAGGCCTTAAATTCTATAAAATGTTTATCATGGGCAACATTTTCATTGTATCCACGTCTTGAGCCCATACTACCCTCTGCTGAAACTCACTTTTTATCTTCCTTGCACCATATCACTCGCGGTCTGATTGAGAGTGAGACGGAGTGGGGTGCTGGCGGCTCCATTCTTTTTACGGCGAAAATAATTGAAATTTAAAAAAGAACCTTAGTCACTGCTTTATAGTTAGGTACTTCAGTTATTTAGAAAGTTTCATGATCTAATTTGAATATTTTTTCAGTACCAGCGTTTTATTGTTCGATTTGGAGGTAACTTTAGATTTTTTTTCTATAGAGAAAATTTTATGGAATACTCGCCCTTAACATGAACGGCAAGGGCCAGTACCTAATAAAAGATATAAACAATGTCAAGATTTTATAAATAAGCAAAGGTAGATATAAACTCACGCCAGTATCACTGCTGCTCTCCGAGGCGGCATGTAGCGGGTGTTGCGGGGCGGGCTCAGACGAGTCCAGCTTACCGCTCGCGTTCAGCTCAGGGGACGAGATTGACGAGCACAGCACTACGTTCGCCACTGTTGGGTTGCTTGCTTCAGTTACTGGGCTGCTCGATACTGCTGTATGTTAAAATGAGTTCGATAAGAGATAGATCAAAGGTGTAGGCAAGTTACGCACGAGATAGATTGATTACCAGATACCTGAAAGATTGTTTGTATCAGTATGCTTCGCGGTTTGAAATCGGCAAGAAAGGCGAGTTTTTTTTTTTTTTTTCGCAATCTTGTAGATACACATTTTCCCCGCGCTACTCACGAAATACCACTATTACAAACGAGACTTTTTAGCGGCAAATACTAAAATACACAAATCAATTTGCCAAATTGTCATGGCAGCCCACGGCGTTGTTTTCTACAGACCGTTCACTACTTGCCGTCATGTTGGCACCATTGCTTGTCAAGCTTATTTTCAATAGTAATAGAGTTCAAAATGGCGACTGACAGAAAGTCCTACCAATCGCGTCTCGGGTCAAGTTATAATGAACGCACTGTAGCTAGATTGAGCTTCATCAGAACAGATGTTGCAGATGAAGTTTTGTCGTACTTATATTTTTTCATTTGACTCTTATTGAAATAAGGTTTAAATTGGAATCATTGACGTGCGTTTGTAAATTGCATTTTCTTCAAGTAGTTACCGGTGAGAGTGGATTCCTTGGCGGGCACGTGATGCTTGTCAGGTCTGGGCTCGCCGGGCCGCTTGTTGGCGAGCTTGCTGGGCACGCGGCTCGGCGCGTTGGCCGCGCTCAGCAAGGTGTGCAGGCTCACTAGCGCCATGTTGTCGGTGCCTGATACGTGGAGCGAGTTTGCGGAACTAAAAATAAAATGTTTGACTTCAATAAGTAGTCACCGACGCAATTAGTTCCAGCGATCTCAGGCAGTAAGCAACTCATTATTTAACAATAATTGACACTACAAACAGTCCTTATTAATAAACGCGCCGTAAAGTTATGCTAAACTTAAAACCTCGAAAAATATATGATAAGTCTGTAGCTATAGTTTGACCGAGACCGCTGTTCCGCGCCTGAGGAAAGTGCGCGGCTCAGGGGCGGGTAGTGCAGGCCGCTCATTGGTCAACACGCACGGCGCGCGTCGTCCCGCCCGACGCTCATTGATCAACGCTGCCCCCAGTCTCGCTACGCATTCCTAAAGCGCGGAACAGCTGTCCCAGTCAAACTATAATTATTAAGTTAAAGATTTAGGACTATAAACTTTGGAAGAAGGATTTGCCTGTTTCGGACCATAGCAGTGAGCTACTGATGGTGCCAAAAGGCATACACACAAAAAACGGAAACAACCCGGTCGATTATAGCATAGTGAAAATTGAAATAATATCAAAATGTAATAAACGCAGACCGTGAAGTAGACGGCAGGTTATAGCCAGCATCGAGCGCGTGCGTGGCGTGCGCCTGGTGCGGCTGGTGCGGCGGGTGCGGCGCGGCGCGGCGCTCCAGCGGCGGGTAGTCGCCGTAGCCGAAGGCGCCGGCCGCCGCGCTCGACACGTCGTTGTTGCGCGACTCGTCCGCGAACATGCCCGTGTTCAGGATGGAACCTGCGTAAGCGCCGCGGGCTGAGCACGAGCGTGCAACGTCAATGTCATATTATGGAATTAAGGAATTACGATCTGGCAATGGAAAAAAACTCATAGTCGCAGAAATTAGATACCTATTTATGTAGATACTTTCGCGATCACGAAAAACAGGCATACCATCCATAGTAAAATCGATAGTATTGACGGATGATTGAATCGATGGCTTAAAATGAGCAATTCCGCTGAGAGAAAACATCTCATAATTAATTACAAAAAAATAAATAACAAGAAACGCTACCTCGGCTGCTGAGACCCACCCATAAGGGTCTCAGCGTTTCTTGTTATTTATGTCAGTAAGTAAGTACAGTTTTGAGCCGTTTAGTGATAAAATGCCATTTATTCCACAAAAAAAATAACCTTTTCAAAGTGATAAAAAAAAAGTCTTCCACTAACCTGGACTAGCAAGTCTCTGCCCACTCATAATATTATGTGGTGCGCTGAACTTCCACTGGTTGCCAAAAACGAGGGAATCACTGAGACTGTTTCCATCCACGGGATTGTTCTGCGAGGGATTGTCCGTGTCGTTGCTACCAGCGTTGGATTGCGTTGAAGTGTTTGAGCCATTCTGTGCGCGGGTCGCTGCGATCGAGTTGCGAGACATCTCGAGGGAAAGACGCTGTGGGACGGGGAATTTGTTAGTTGTTAATTAAAATTATGATGAAAATGTCGGATTAAAATTACTCATAATCTGATCAATTACCGAGAAATTCAAACATTACGCTGAAGGACGCCCATGGAGGCTTTATGACACTTACAATAAAACTTATTATTTATTCAATTTCACCAGAAAATCTCTCCTCTTGTCGCTCCGCGCCGTGTCAAAAACACCTATTTATAGTTCAAGAGCTAGTAAGGTTAAGAGTTACCTCTTTGAGATCATTAATCTGTAGGATGTGTTGGTTCTGCATGGTAATCAGCTGGTTGATGTACCACTGCTGGTCGCGACATCGCTGGTAAAACGTCGGCGGACGCACTTGGAATCTTTTAAGTGAAAACATATACAAACATATGAGAGTATAATTATAAGAGTATACACGGTCAAATTAAATTGACTAGCGAAACTGCGCAACGTGACGGGTATCGATATCTAAACACGACAAAAAATTGTATATTATGCAATTAGTGAATAAAGGACGGATTTAAAGCGAGGGCCATAGATGCATCACGAGCGAGTGAAGGATTCTAACGATTGAATCACGACCGTAGGGAGTGATTCAAGATCATTGAAGTAAATTCAAGTGTTAGAATCATGAGAGACGCGAGTGATTCATAGCCCTCGATATAAATCCGTTTTATTCAAGAGTTGCATACTATACTTTATACCATGACTACGAGAAAAAGAACTTGCAACTTCGAGTATGTTATTATGTCAATGTTATGCCTTGGTTTTATATTACACCGTAGCATAGAATACATACCCCATAATGTCAATGACTTCTTTTTTTTCGACACCTGATTTAAATAAGTTAGGAAAACAGACTCCGAAAATGTGCCCGAAGCTTGATTTTCATTTTTCCATTTGCAAAACTCATCGTAGGCTTTGATGCAAACCAGCCGTGATTTTTTGGGTAGCAAATTTTCTACTATATCGGCCGTCCTCTCTTTCATAAACTCAGGTTAGGTTAACACATCTTCTTCATCGTTTGAATGCATTTTCAATCGATTTATCATTAAGTAACACTAAAATGTTTGTTCGTACAACTTACAATATTTAAAATAACCAATTTACTAATGACAGCAAAGAACACAAAACAGTTTTTATTCTAATGCTAAACTCCTTGACGAAAATGTCGAGTTGTCGACCAATCAAATTGGAGTTTGTATAGCATTGAGATGGAGTTCGAATATATTGGTGTTCTAAATTCAAACACCAAAACAGTGACTAAAAGTGCTTTTTATTCACTGTTTTAAGCTTTTTAGAGAGGGAATGGTATAAAATCTATTTTTTGTTTTTTTTTATCGTGTTTAGATATCGATGATCCGTGATGAAGCTGATTTCCTTTGACTAAATGATGCGGATGAAGGATGAAGGATGCGGTTTAAGACTAAAAAAAACTGATCAAATTAATTTTTTTTTTGTTTCGATATCGATACCCATCATGGATGTGGAGTTTCTCTAGATAATTTAATTTGACCCCTGAGGTAAGTAGAAAACATATAAACATAACAAAAAAAATATTGCTATATTCGACTCCAGAAAACAAGGTTTTCTTACTATGAATCGTTGCACAAGTCAATTACGAATGTTGCGCAATACAACTTGATTTTAGGGATATTGCATTACATTAAACTCTTTCTTACGTTTTGTATTCCTACATACCTTAGTATCAGTGTATCAGTCTCCGGGTCCAGGTACCCCTCGCTGGCCAGCAGGTCAAGCCTGAAGAATCGGTTGTACCCCCAGCATTCCCCCACTTCGAAGTCAGAAGCAAACTCCCGCACTATGTTCTTTGAAGGATCGCGCGACACTTGGTGCAGCATCTCCACACGATATTCGTATCTGAGACATATTGGGTGTACAGGTTCTGCTCAGGGAAATATAGAAAAGATTGTTGAAAAATGATGTATGAATAAGAGCGTTTTTGCATTGAGCGTATGGTCAGAACGGGCGCGGGCTTTAAACTGAAAGTGCGCACCGTAAGTTTTCAGCCCACAGTGCGTTGACTCTACGTATTTTTTCGAAAATGCGTGCACGTTCGACGAACGCCTTCCCTAAATCAATGCCAGATACAAGAACTCCTTAATGAATAATGATAGATGAAAAAAGTTTTGATTACAGTTTCTAAACATGTTTATTTAATCATATATGATAGATTGATACATATCTAATTTTATTCTTTTAGACATATTTGTCAACTTACGCATCGTATTGTCTCAAACAGGTACTGAACAGAATATACTACTACCCCTATTACCTGAATTATTTACTTACATTAATATTCACTGCATCTTCTTCTATACAGTAGATGAATTTGTATCTAAAGTTTTAAGCAATACTAACAACATATAGGACAGTAGAACGACAATAAACGTACAAAAAAGTAAGGCCACATAGAAGATCTGAGTTATTTGTAATTAAAACTAATGTTTTATTTTTATATCGTAGTTTTAATACAGCTTCGAAGTACATGAACAAATTCTATATTCTATACAGATTTATTTATTTCTACGGATGGATAGTTAATTGATTCAGGCGTGCCTTTGCGGAAATCCATTATAAAATACAATAGACGTAGATATATTTAGAAACCTATTCCGCTTAACTATTCTTCAAGAGTTATAAAAAACCGACAACCAGAACACGACGTGTTGCCACACCGAGCGCTGGATGCAGAGCCAACAGCAGCGTAGCAGCGTGGTTCTCTGCATCCAGCGCTCGGTGTGGCAACACGTGTTCTGGTATGCGAGTGGTCAATCGTCATCCCGAGGATGCTTCGTTGAGAGGTGAATCACGTGTCGATTTATTACAGGGTTTTTTATGACTCTTGAAAATTAGTTAAGCGGAATAGGTTACTAAATATATCTACGTCTATTGTTTTTTTTTTAATACGGATGGAGTACGTATTTATAACTGGAACTGATACAACTGCGATAACAAAAGATCTGTGTCGCATAAGTTAAGAAATAGCCTCTCAGTCTAAAAATTAGTAATTAAGAGATGTGTCGGCCAATAGACAAATATTCAATTATTGTACTAATCGACTGATTACATAAAGTCACATCATTGCGGATCTTCATAGATTAAATAAATCTTGAAGAGAGTAAAATGGCTATATTTTTTTATAATTTGCCTAATTGTCTATTTTTTATTAATGCACTAAGAAATATACTGAAATGTTTATGGTTTCTCTATTGATTTTTTGTCTGTTACCTCTAAGATTTCTTATTCAAAACGGGTGTGACATACTATGTTTTGTGAAGGCACTGTTGTCTAAATAGTCGTCAATGGATGGATTATGATACAATAATAAGCTAGCTTTCCACTGAATGTAACAAAGAATTGACAAGTGGTAATTTAACATCATCTGAAGGTTTAAAAATGTGCTTATTCTGATCATAAATCCAATGTATTCTTATCTGATTATTGTATCAGTTTGAAGTCTGACCCAAATTAAATGTTGGCTCAATGTCCGATTACATTATCCTCAAAGCTGTTGAGATATTGATAGGAACAATAATACTTATAATGATTATTATTATCTATATGATGGGTTGATATGACAGCAGCTTCTGTAGAATTTTGGACGTAGGATCAGCAGTCTTGTAATGAATCAATAAAACAAGTCATATATTTAGCTTTTAACTATTGTTTAACGTAAGTAGTCTAAAGCGCCAAGTAAGATGTCAATTTACCGCTTATCATCGCAATGGAGCTTTTGAAGACAGCACACAGAAAAGAAGTAGGGCACAAATTCTACAGAAGTATGGCAGAAAGCGAGGTGGACGTGGCGCGACTTCCAAGTTTTACATAAGTCTCATTATATGGAGACGAAAAGGACACGCAAATTCGGTTTTCCTAAGTTTGACTTTGAGCCATCCCTAAAAGGAGGTAGCCACCTTTTTGGGAAAGGTCACAGACTACAAAAGGCTTATAATAATTTATGTGCATATTGAAAAGGCTGATCAAGTTTTTGTTCAGAAAAAACCTGTCAAATCTCAGGTTGGAATTGTGATTGGTTTACAGAATGAATATAACAATGGCTACGGATTTTTTGAAATTAAAATTCACCCGACGCCTTTTGCCACCTCCTTTCTTGGCCTTACTTCAATATAAATGGCGCCTTAAATACCAACAGCATGCCAGCACATGGAGCTACATCTAATGAGCGACTCCCACAGCCCGCACTTACCTCTTGCCTACTCTTAACTTAGCAGTGCTTGCAATAACGAAACACTAAGTTATTCCACTATCACTTACAGGGTACAAAGTTATCAGGGTTGGGTTGTGCATTCAAATCAAATGTTTAGGTTACTGTTTCACCACTTGTAAGCTAGGATGTGCCAATGTTTTGTGTTCTACATCTTTTTTAAATCAATAAAGGTGAAACAAAAAGGACTTTTGTGACATAACTGCATCATGTGCCATTAAAAATCAAATCTACTACAAATATAAGTAAATCAAATGTAAGTTCAAATATGATCAAAATATTGTGATGTCTGCATTTAGAGACTTTATTTGGTAATATTTGTGGTGAAACAGACCCACAAAAATATACAAAGAGAAATCACATTCGGATATTGTTAGGATATACAACCCAATGTCAAAAAATCGAATTAAAACTTACTTGGACGTCTCGGGCAGCCCCGCGCTAAGTTCGAGGAAGACGGAGAGATAGTTGCCACGAACGACTCCGTTACCGTCGGGGTACACCTTCAGGCGCCAGCAGAGCCCGTTCACGTGTAGGGGTGCTGAGTACACGGGCGCGGCGGCATGTTGCAGCTGGGTGAAGTTTGTGAGGGGAAACGTGCTGCTGTCGTAGCTCGGGACGATTTCACTGAGGAACAGGGGTCAGGTGGACTGTCAATACTCAGAATAATATGGGGAGAATTTTTGAGACGGGACTTTAGGGCGCATATAAAAACTGAAATAAGTGGTATAAGGATCCATGAGCTAATTATAGGCTTCGACGCGTCTACAGCTGCCGCCGACGAGTGTTGACGGCTGCAGTTGCCTCTGCTGGTGTATATGAGCACTAAGATCAACGCTGAGGTCATCATTATTTACGAAATTAATAGAAAATTAAAAGTTTTATTAAAATTAAGTACATCTACTTTTGTTTAGGGCTGAAATTAGTATAACGAAATGAAATCACACTGGGAGACTCAAAGCACCGCGAAATCGCGAAGAAATACTAAGCTGCGCAAAGACCAAGGGTTTTGCATGAATGTCAGACTAATATGGTCTGTTCAGCTTATTATACCAACATTATGGGTATCTGAACTAAACACAGTCCGCAGTCGAAATATTATACGCTCGTTTTAATCTCGCATAGTGTTATGTCTTACAAAACACGTTGATCGTACATAAATCATACTCCTACGCAGAACGTTCGTTAGTGGAAGTTTAAGAGAACATTATTTTGTTTAAGAAATGAAATGTATTTTCAGCGCCAACAATTTGATTTCCAAACGAAAGAAAAAGTTGCACTCATAACGTGCGTGCTTTATACCATTGAAATAAGGTCTAAATTGCAATGATTGACGAGCGCAATCAAAATATCAAATGATGTAATACATCCATGATTTAAAATGTACAATATTATGACTTGCCTGTGGAAATCGGCCGGTACGGGAGCAGTCACGAAGCTTGCCATCGGTTTCTTTCGAACTTGGTGTATCATCTTCGATAGTTCACCACTCTTGGATATCAATTCAGACCTGCAAAAACATTGAGATATTTACAAAAATCTGTAAGATAAACTACAGTATAATTTTTCAATATTTATAATGAACATGTAAAACTATGTGACACATTTATTATTCCTATTTACGGCATTACTCGTGTTAGTTTCGGATTTCCCTCAGGGCCCTGATTCATAGGTCTAATGACCTCATGAATAAGAACTTAACATTCGGTAAACTACTTGTTTCCGGAAACTAGTCGAAGGAAGCCGACACCAACATGTAGGAAAAACCGTAAACAACAATAAACACAGTATTACAGACAAACATGCATGATTGAATGAACTTTCACATGCAATACTAACATATTTGATGATGTACGCTTTCTGGTCACCCCAAAATTATAGCATGAAGGTAGAAGATACACAATTAATACAATAGTATGGTCGAGTTTCTATAGAAATTGTTAAAGCAATGAGAAGTGTCCTGACATAAAAGTGTCAATTTAATTATATCCTATTCTCCCTCTTATAGTTTGACTGACACCGCTGTACCGCGCCTTAGGAATACGCGGCAAGGGGGCAGCGTTGACGAATGAGCGGCCTACATTGCCTCACCGTCTCGCCACACACATACCTAAGGCGCGGTACAGCGGTGTCGGTCAAATTATGATAGTCGAAGCTATCGCCGCCCAAATAAACGGGAGACACATACTTAGTTAATTCATTAATTAAGTCTAATAATAATATTGATAAAAATGGTTTTTGCTCAAAAGTTTGAAAGTGATAACTCAATCAAGGGCCAGAGGAACTCATATTATGAGGTTTAGTCGATGGAACAGTAAATATTCACATAAATACCTAGTACTGGAATGCAGTTGATGTTCAATCTCCTGCAGCAGATGTTCGAGTTGCTCTGTTTCCTGGGTAAGGCTGTTCTTCTGCCCCATCAGGGTGAGGAGTTTAGCCTTCAGTGCGGAGTCCAGGCGTGATATCATCAGCTCTACGGCGTTCCGAATCTCACGAACGCGCTCGTCTTTGGCAGCGCGCACTGACTCTACATTGCGTTCCTGAGAAAAATATTTTAAGTGTAGCTACATACAAAGACCATGACGTAATAAGGGAAGATAAAATAAATACATATGGCTAAAGTAGTGCCATCCATCATTATCAGTGATCGGAATAGGTAGAGCTAATCTACCTAAAGTTCGAAAAAGAACAGAGACAAAGTGGAATGTCTCGAAAATGGTATGTCCTATCGCAAAAATAATGAAAATTTCGACCCCCTTTAGGAAACCAATAAACCCCTGATACTTAACATGTAGGTAATTTTTTTTATTTTTTTTTATCAAAGTTTTGTTTCGAAACCCGGGACATTAGTCCCAATGAAATATTTTAGTCGTAAGGAAGTCTCCACTTTTTTTTTCTCTGTTCTTTGAACTTTAGGTAGATTAGCTCTACCTATTCCGATCACTGATCATTATGAAGGGTTAAATTAAATTAGCTAGAGTTTCACTAGATGTAATAGGTATCAATATTCTCAAAACTATTTCTTGTGCAATTTCAACCAAATTGTTGGATTGTAATAATTAATCTATGAACTGCAACGCCACTGTAGAAGTAAAGGCGGAAAAAAATTAACAGCATCTACTTGGGAAATGTGTAAATCCGCCACTGCTAGGCAGGATGTGGTATCAAGATCAGTTGCATTTATTGAGTACACCCTAAGACAAGGTTAGGCCATCATTTATGTTGGAGTTTCGTTGCAACATGAAAGACAGCATGAGTATTTTATAACTGCTTAAATATTATAACAGGGCTACAGCTGGCTTCTCATCTCATCTCTTTGTTATTATATCTCAAGAGCAAATATATGTTGTATGTTTAGGTATCAGTGAAATATAATATTCTCTAGAATGCATTGTTTGTAATTAATACAATAAGCTAGGTGAACAATCAAGAAATTACAAAATTTTATAGTTATGACATAAATAATTTATTATGCAGTTGTGTTTGCATAGCAACAAAAAATAAAAACAATATTCTTACAACATCTTGCACCAGACTTATCAGCTCCATCAGTCTACGTCTCAACTGGGAAACTTCATCACGGATCTGCGTGACATGTTGTTCATAAACCTCTTCTAATGGCTTGAAGGTGTGGCCTGAATGAGTGCCGCCCCACAGAGCACACTGGTGGCAGATACAGCGCCGGCATGTCCAGCAGTACACCGTTAGCTTCTCCTGATGTGTCGGACACCTGTTCAGGGTGCTTTACGTGTGTTTATTATATCCTTATATGAGAAGACTATGGATTAATTTATGAATACTTCAGTGTTGTTAATATTTCTTCAAACTTTTTATGTGAAAGATGTCTCAATAAATAAATTACAAAAAACAGGGAAGAAGATATTATTATCTTATGTTTTTAAATAAATATATTGAAATTTTTGTCAGAAGGTTGTCTTAGGGTTTCTATTTTCTAAATAACATCATTCCAGTCAAAAAAAATTGTGATGCCAGAAATGTGTGCAATAATCACCTATCTCTGAAGCTCTCCCTCTGACTTGCCGAATTGCTCTGCTGCATAGTCTCGATCTGCTGGGTGACCTCCTCAACCCAGCGGCAGTTTACGAGCTCGTGCAGGTGCAGGGCTGCCCGGCAATGCGGGCACTGCGATCGCTGCTCTGTCAGCCATCGCCGCACGCACGCATAGCAACACAGCTTCGAGCAGTGAGGGCACAGGTGTGCGTCCACCAGCTTCTCCATACAGATGAAGCAGCGGAACACCTCCGCCAACGTCTGCAACCATCATCCCATTCAAAACTCTATTCAACTCAACATAACTGTCAAATATGTAGGCCACATCGATTTACCTCAACGATCTGCTCCTCGCCATTTCCATTCCCTTTGTCTCCTCGCGAGGCCATATTAAAGTTTTGCTTTTCTTACTACGGGGCCGACGAGATATTCACCATAATTTAGACTTGTTTATATATTTCTAAAATAACAATTGGACATGTTTCGCAATGCGAGCGTCAATACACGAAACCACTTCCGTGTTCGAATATCAATCGAATCAAAATAAAAACAAAAAAATGGTGCTTTTGTGCAACTGTTAAAATTACCCTATAATAAAATTTGACACACAAATCAATAATCAAAAAATATGACATTGGAATAATTCTATTGGTAATATATCGCGATTCATTGTATTATGATAATTTCTTCTATTATTAATTTATTTTTGCTAAACCTTTAGCCACAATTCACGTATTATATGCCGTGAACTATTTTCCGTTTTACTAAATTTCCCTAACAAAAGGGTAATAAAGCTGGCCACACTGTTGTGAAGGCGATGTTGCCATTATTGCCAAATTCCATCGATCGATTATAGAGGTAGCGTTCGAAATAGAATGATTTTGCACTTGGATGTGTTCCTAAGAAACTTCTTCATGCTGCTCGTGCTATTCTTCTTATTCATTTGACCGATAATGAGTAACTTCTCACGCTTTTCTCGCCACCATTCGCGCTATTTATCCACTGTGACCCGGTGGTCCCACTTGACAGCTACCCTAGGTTTGTTTGTCCCACAGTTTGTCGTGTTCGGGTGATCATAAAGACTTTGCTTTTGCAACACGCAATATACAATATACGTTTTGCGTTACGTTTTTATGGAAATAGAATGCCACTGGCAGATTAAGCCTATCGGGGGCCCGGGGTGGCAAAAAACAAAATGACCACCTAACCTGACCCAACCCAACCCGGTCTTCACAATTTTTTTGATTGAACAACGCATCAAGGCCAATTTATAAACCAAGTACATTATTTACCTTCACCTAAAATAATAATTAAAAAAACAGTATATCATGCTAATCGTAGCTACAACATGGCCTAGGCAGGTTCTTTTTGTTTCAGGTAGGTTCGTTTTCATTTCCCAAAGAATGTAGGATGCAAGAGCGATTGAGATGACCTCGAAATTTTTTGCAGCCCATCAGCAGCAGCCCATTCGGGATGGTTTCTTTTTTATTCGGAAATAATAATATTGTCTTCGTCGACTTAGGTAGTTTTGACAAATAGAAGAAAAGTGATGAGTGATGAATTGATTAGCAATTTTCTCACCCTACTCCAGAAAGGTTAGGTTTTCTTTTGAATATTAACACGTATTCTATCACAACTTTGCGCATGAAGAGCATGGTAGAAGTAGGATGCAAGAGCGAGCGAAGCGAGTTCGAAAATTTTATCAATCCATGTCCCCACTTCAGAAAGGTTAGGTTTTCTTTTGAACATTCACACGTATTCTATAATTTCTATCACAACTTGGCGCATGAAGAGCATGTAGAAGTAGGACGCAAGAGCCAGCGAAGCGAGTTCGAAAATTTTATCACCCCATGACCCCACTTCAGAGAGGTTAGGTTTTCTTTTGAACATTCACACGTATTCTATAATTTCTATCACAACTTGGCGCATGAAGAGCATGTAGAAGTAGGATGCAAGAGCCAGCGAAGTGAGTTCGAAAATTTTATCACCCCATGACCCCACTTCAGAGAGGTTAGGTTTTCTTTTGAATATTCACACGTATTCTATCACAACTTTGCCCATGAAGAAAGAGCATGTAAGAGTTGGATGCAAGAGCGAGCGTAGCGAACTCGATTTTAGCACCCCGGCTTCGCTTGATACCGTTACGCTTCGAACGATAGGGAATCCGGCCTGAAATGAATGTTCGAATACTTAAAAAACCTATATTTTGAATGAATATAAACTGGCAATGATCATGCACGCACTGACAGAGTTACGTCACTTATGTCATACGTCGAATTTAACGTGATAACCTCTGAAATGTTTTCCTATTATCGTTTTTATCATAATTATTTTTTGTGGTGATAATAAGGGTGTTTTTTTGGATATTTATAATACTAGATTACAATTAATTAATAAATAAATAAACACGTAAGTCGTATTTCAGTAGATCAGTCTTATCTAATGCTTCAACAAAATATCTTGCAACTATTTACTCATTTGAAATTAAGCTTTGGATGGAACTGAACTGTATGTTATTTAACTCCAATGTAATCTTTATTTGAGTTTAGTATTGGTTAGAGTCTTGGGTCGTACTGTAGTCTTACTTGAACTGGTGCTATAAATATTTCAATTTAGGTACAAAAACAAATACTTATAATTTTGTAAATTTCAGAATGTTGATATAAAAGGCGTGTAACGACAGGATGTTCTATAAAAAAGCGATGCATTGTACGATCTGCCTGAAACATGGCACTGTCGGCATTTCTGGGGTAAGCTTTTTGGAAACTATTGCTTAATTTTACAGGTGGAAAGATGTATAATGATGTGTTGTTATCTTTTACATCATAGATTATTGCGTTTTATTTTTATCATATGATATCATGATATAAACTTGGGCATTAGATATTTATAATGTTTATTAAAAATAAGCACTTCTTTAGTATTCTTTTTTTTGTAGCAGTGTACCAAAGTTTATTGTTTATTTTATCAATAACATTAAAATGTGTACAATAATTACATAACGAAATATCTACACTAGGTACTAAATTAAATGACTAGCTAACTATAATAACGCCTCCTGAATTTGCTTTACGGATGTCCAATAAAATCTTCAACTCCAGTGATTTTGAAATAAAAAAAATTTAACAAATTTTTCATTCTTACATTATAAAAAGGATCATTTAAAAAACATTCATGGTCTGAAATGGAAACATTTTCAATAGTATCCATATTGGTATTTCTTATCATTAGATTTTTTTATTGTGTAGCGGCTTTGTGATCTTGAACTTTAGGTGGATCTTTTTCGTTTTTGTCAACTCTAGATATTCTAGAAATATATAATACTAGCTGCGCCTCGCGGTTTCACCCGCGTAAGTCCCGATCCCGTGGGAATATCGAGATAAATAGTATCCTATGTGTTAATCCAGGTTATAAACTATCTGTTTGCCAAATTTCATCCAAATCCATTCAGCCGTTTTTGCGTGATTGAGTAATTAGTAGGATCCTACAAATTTACCATACTCAAAATATGCGATTTAACGTTGAGTGGTGGATACCAGCCCATATTACCTATCCTAAAAATACTGCTTTTAGGAATCAGTAGCCAACAAGGAACCCTTATAGTTTTGCCATGTCCGTCAGTCTATCCGTGGCTTAGCTCAGAGACTCTTAGTTCTAGAAAGCTGTAATTTGGCATGAATATACATATTAATCACGCCAAAAAAGTGGTAATTTTTTTTTTGGTAGGCCTCATTTAAAGTGGGGATTTTTTTTTTTCTCGTCTATCCCATAGCGTGCGGTGTCGTTGGAAAGGTCGTTTAAAAATATTTTGCCTTGAGAAAACCTTTTTTGGATTCAGGGATCCATTTGAGAAATATTAAGCTTTAAATTGCTAATTTTTGTTAGCTTAGTTAATTGGTTAGTTTTGGATATGTGAAAAAATTCACAATAGTAGTAAATAAAACGAAATTATCACACCTAATTAGGCTCTACAAGTTAATGAGTAATACTCAACGAACGTACATTTGCGGTTGCAATAACATGTTCTCCCATACATATGAACTACAATGTTAAGTTAGTTCTTGGGATAAATTCATCTCAACTACGGAACCCTTCATTGTGCATGGTCTGATACGCACTTGGCCGGTTTTTTAAAATAAGTTTTTAATGACTTTCGACAATAATCCTGATTAATATTATAAATGCGAAAGTTTGTTTATTTGTTAAGCTTTCACGCTGAAACTGCTGAACGGATTTAGATGAAATTTGGCACATGGGTAGACCTAATGAGGGACATAGGATACGTTTTATCCCGATATTTCCACGGGATCGAGACTTATGCGGGTGAAACCGCGGGAGGTGGCACAGCTAGTTGATAATAAATTTATATTAATAAAAAATTATATAATAAAAACTAAAACCCAACTACGACTAAAAAGGTATAAACAAGACACCACAGACAGACAAGTTAAAAATCCGGAGTCACACGTGTTAGGGCATAAATCAAACAGATTACGTGTGACTCCGGATTTTTAATTTGTCTACTGTCTACACCCACATTTCGCCAGTTATGCGTATCCCATGGACGACGGGGACAAGCCTATTGCCATCAGACTCCCGGTTGCTAGTCCTAATCAATCAATCTGCCTAGGCCTTTTCCCAACTATGTTGGGGTCGGCTTCCAGTATAACCGGATGCAGCTGAATACCAGTATTTTACATGGAGCGACTGCCTATCTGACCTCCACAACCCAGTAACTGGGTAATACGATGCCCCTTGGTTAGACTAGTTGTCAGACTTTCGGGCTTCTGACGACTCGTAACGACTGTCAAAGATCCACAAATGACAGCCCGTTCCCGGCTGCTAGTCCTAATCAATAATTCAAAATACTATACTACTTATAGTAATAATTTATTATACAGTGATAAGTTACGTACTATTATTGGGTAGTTTTGGTACTGTCGAGAGTGATAACAAATATTTTTATTAAAAAACCAAAAAATGTCATCATTGATTGTAAAGGTTAATAAATGTTATTATGAAACGGACACCGCGTTATCACCGACAACCTTGCGTGATTTGCAAAATTAGTTCACGCGTATTATACTTATTTTTGTCTTATTTATAAAGTGTTAAAAAAGTAGCAATACAAAGTAAAAGGAGTAAAAAGTAAGTAGGTATTTCGGAGCGAAATACGCTAATCTCCTTTATGTAGGTATCATTCTTGATACCTTAAAGTATAAATTATACAGCAATCCCGTGCTGTTACTATCCAGATGCGTTTAAAAAAACCGGCCAAGTGCGAGTCGGACTCGCGCACGAAGGGTTCCGTACCATTATCTTTAAAAACGGCAAAAAAATCACGTTTGTTGTATGGGAGCCCCCTTAAATATTTATTTTATTCTGTTTTTTAGTATTTTTTGTTATAGCGGCAACAGAAATACATCATCTGTGAAAATTTCAACTGTCTAGCTATCACGGTTCATGAGATACAGCCTGGTGACAGACGGACAGACAGACAGACAGACCGACAGACAAACAGACAGCGGAGTCTTAGTAATAGGGTCCCGTTTTACCCTTTGGGTACGGAACCCTAGAAGACTTTTCTTGATCGTTAGTATGAAAGGAGCTACAGAGCTTTAAATGTGAGTGATTAAATATTTTTGGAATTCTGGTATTTCGTCAATTAAATAACTATTCAGTGCAACATCATCTTAGAAGCCTATAAGCGAACATTTTAATACATTGGTCTCCAATAGATGCCAATTTAGGAACAATGTTTTTAAGAGTCGGTCGACCGGACGGATTGTTAAGCCTGACGGTTACCCCAATAGAGTTGAGACATATGCCAATGGGAAAATCTCTTCAAGGCTATTATTTTGTGATAGCACGCATCTCTCGATTGTTAGTACGAAAGAATCTACAGAGCTCTAATTAAACATTAGTGAAATTCAGGTATTTAGACAATTAAATAAGTTTTATTAACTTTGAGCCTTGCAAACATGATCTTGCAAACCTATAAACGGACATTTTAAAACGTTGGCCTCCTAGATGCCGTTTTGGGAACAATGTTTTTAAGAGTCGATCGGCCGTCTAGATCGTTAAGCCTTCGTTAAGCCTGCCGCATCCCCCAATAGAGTTAAGATATATGCCAATGGAAAGATCTCTTCAAAGGAAATATTTCGTGATATGACGTTTCTCTCGATTGTTAGTACGAAAGGAGCTACAGAGCTCTAAATGTGAGTAATTAAGCATTATTGAATTTCATCATCAAATCAAATCAAATCACTTTTATTTGTTAACACAGGTAAAGAAATACAGATCTTGAGTTTGGTGAACAGAACGCTATGTTATGCCAGGAGGCATACAAATATGGTGTGCATCTATCTAATTATTATGAATTTAATTTTTTTTTTTAAGATGTTTGATATTCATGCATAATTAAAATTTCAAAATAAATCATAACCATTATATAATGTTATTTAAAAAAATTTAACGATGTCAGATTTAAATGAGGAATTATTTAGTTACAAATGTCAAAAAATTAAAAAATCATCTATTTAGGTCATTAACTGTGAACTGACTAATAATAGGCAAAAGTCGTGTTTGTAGCAAAGGTTATCCCTGAAAAGCTCTTTTCAGTAGTATATATCATATGGCTATTGGGCCAAGAAAATTCCTTAACTTCGGTACCGAAGTAGTGACCTATTTAGGTCATTAACTCCGAACTGATTAAAAATTGGCAACAGTCATGTCAGTAGTAAAGGTTCTCCTCAAAAAGCTAAAACCATTGATGTATATCTTATGGCTATTGGGCCAAGAAAATTCCTTAACTTCGATGCCCAAGTATTCACACTCATTTAGGTTATTTACTACGAACTGAGTAACAATCGGCAAAAGTCGTGTTAGTAGGAAAGGTTCCCCTTGACAAGCTCTTTCCATTGGTATATATCTTATTTTTATTGGACTTCAGGGCAGAACCCCATAAGCAGGGGCCCAATCTCCTTTGGGATTTGAGATAAAAGGAAATCAGAAAGTATCTAACTAGCACTAAGCCAAAATGAATTAGTTGACTTTGTACAAGTTGGAGCACGGTATTTTCCTACACGCTATTTGTACTCATATTACGGGCATAATGAACTCCATCCTGTAATGTCTTAACTCTTAGGTACCTACGTAGGTATGTCGTCTATAGTAAGGTTAGGTTCAGATTCGTCTATAAAGAGCTAATAATTAAAATAAGGTTTTCGGTTTCGAAGAAATCAAGCCGCAAAATGTGTACTTGGCTACTATTTAGTAAATAGGTAGGTACTCTAAATACCTTTCTTAACAAATACCTATCAAATCTATCAGCTATTACCTACGTGCAAATTCAATATTATTCATAATTTCAGACTGTCAGCTAAGGTACCGAAGGTTTTAAGTGGAATTTAAGTCATAATTTACGTTATCTTTATATTCTAGAACGGCATACTTCTGCAACAACTGGCAAGGATATCAACTTCACAATGTTGGAACAGTAAACTGCCACTGACGACACAAACGACAGCTCCAGCAAAGAGCAAAAATGTACCGCCACAGGACAACAGGATGTGGAAGGAGACGCCGTCCCTCGACAGAAAGAATCAGATGGGGAACTATTGTATGATGCTGTCCAAGTTTCGGTTAAGTTGTAAGTAGAAATTGCCTTATATTTCTAGCCTAGTTAATTAACAGAGTTTGAGACTTTCAGGAGAAAAAAAGGGCGTATGGAGAATTTCAAATCAAATCAAAAGTAATTTTTTCAAACTAGGCTGAGAATCAGCCCTTTTCGAACGTCAAAATTACATAAGACAGTCCCCCAAAACGCCCACTCTTCACCACTTCCTAGTGCTTTAGCTGGCTTCTTTTTTTTTCTTTCTTCTTCTTTCTTTAAGAAGAAGTGGCGGAACAAGCTCCCCAGCAGCACAGCTGACTGTTTAGTTAGAAAAAAATGATTCTATATAATAGTATGCAAAATCATTCACATTACGGAACAAAAAAAAACATAAATCTAATTATTAGCCATAATTATGTCAGCTAGCACACGCCATTATACCAACCAAAAAAAATATGGAGAACTGTAAGTACTCAAGCAGAAATAAATGTAAATGTGAACATAAAATAATATCTAAATAAAAGCCTCCAGGCACAAAGGGCGTGCCCGCTTACATATAGCTATTTATAGCTATAACTAGAAGTTATAAATGATAAACAAGGACCAACGACGTAAAAAAAAAAAAAGTTAGTTAGTAATGACGACACGGTTGGCGCAGTGGCTGAGCGATGGACGGCTGCGCAACGTGTCGCGGGTTCGATCCCCGCACGGAACAAATATTTGTATGATCTGCAAGTAGTTGTTCTGGGTCTGGGTGTTAGTGTATGTGAGTTTCTATGTTTGTAAACGCACCCACGATCCAGGAAGAAATAGGTATTTCTTCCTGTGTGGGGCAACGTATTAAAAAAAAAATAAAAAAAAATAACAATAACAAAACCAAGATCAGCAAGACGACCAGTCACCACAAGCAGCACCCGTTCACGAGCATAACGCAAAGATCAGCCATTACCCCCCCTCGCCATTTGTAACGGATCTTCAGCTAGTCCTGTCCTTCAGGACGCCCGAGGTCTCTTATCCTAGCGAGACCATCTGTAGCCTTTGGGTTTCTGGGCTGCATCCAATTTGGTTGATGCCCCTTTCCCAACAAAATGGCATCACTAATTCTAAACACCGAAACTGTCTTAGACAGTGCAAGATCGATACAGTAGCACTGCAGTAACAAATCAAGTACTTATGTCTAGACTTAACACATTCCCTTTGCCATCGCTATTTCGTGTCAACACACTCAGGTGCCGTCAATCGATTAGAAACAAACGCCCGTCCCACATTCTATGTTTAAGTATTTGGTATCAACAATTATTCTGGCCGTTAACATTCCTGACGCGGCTTATCAGTAATGTGGATAATCGATGCCATTATATCTTTAGGAGATAATGCTCTACTGGTAAACAGAGAATGCAGTCTGTGGCATGAGGTGGTCTGATAACACATAGCACGTGTATCAATGCCAAATGGATCATTCTGTAATCTTTGAAGCAATCCCGCCGCAGAGCTAATCCTACAAAGAGTTAGACACGGATGTAATTATAACCTCATACTTAGGAGGAGCTCGTGACTAACTAATAACAGCCGCCAGCCGCCGCTTGCCAGGGTTGGTCCGTTGATGGGTGACCATTTTCACATATCGAGACTCCTCCGTGCCTCGGAAAGCACGTTAAGCCGTTGGTCCCGGCTGTCATTTGTGGATTTTTGACAGTCGTTACGAGTCGTCAGAAGCCCGAAAGTCTGACAACCAGTCTTGCCAAGGGGTATCGTATTACCCAGTTACTGGGTTGTGGAGTTCAGATAGCCAGTCGCTCCATGTAAAACACTGGTATTCAGCTGCATCCGGTTAGACTGGAAGCCGACCCCAACATAGTTGGGAAAAGGCTAGGCAGATTGACTTAGTACATACCTAGGAGGAAAATGTCGCTTTTACAATAGAGTTAAGTGTTTGTTAATCAAAAATTCTGTTTACACAACAGTATTAACCTGATAACCCATTGTTTGGAAATGTTGCGACACTAGTTTACTAACACTGCTATCAATTATGCACCGCAAAACATAGTAGTTAAGTACATAAATGTCCTTGTTTCTTTACAAGAGAATGATATAGATAGACAATATAATGCAGTTTTTTGGCTGGAGAAATGCCTGTGCATATACCATCCGAGAGAAGCGGTGGAGCTTAAGTACATCTAATTAACCATAGATTATGCACAGACAGAAGATCCACTTGTCTGCTATTAGAGCCGCTAACACGCTTTTTAGGGTTCCGTAGTCAACAAGGAACACTTATAATTTCGCCATGTCCGTCTGTCCGTCTGTCCGCGGCTTAGCTCAGAGACTGTTGGTATTAGAAAGCTGGAATTTGGTATGGGTATACATTACGCCGACAAAGTGGTAAATAAAATCGTAAAAAATATTTTTTTTAGGGTACCTCCCCTACACGAAATGTGGGGATAGTTTTTTTTTTCTTTTCAGTCCCATGGTATCGTTGGAAAGGTCGTTTAAAATGTGAATTTGTGAAAACCATTTTTGGGTTCAGGGAACCGTTTCCGACATATTAAGCTTTAAAGTGCTAATTTTTGCTAGAGTCAAGTGTCCCCCCCCCCTGCCAGCTAAATGGTTGGTTTTGGATATGTGAAAAAAATCACGGCAGTAGTATATATAACGAAATTAAAAGGAAAACTATCACTGTATAAGTGTGTTCACACCGTGTTCACACGGTTTACCTGCTTTCGGCCATGTGGAAAAAACACCACCTCTCTCTTTCTGAAATGCCTTTAAAACAACACCTGTAAGTAACTATATTTTAGCTAATGTAATGCTTTTTTTTTTCAGCATTAGTAGTGATGTCCTCGATGGCCGGGTACGCGCTTGCGCCCGCGCCCTTCGACTTGACGACGTTCGCGTTATGCGCGATCGGAACAGGACTCACCTCAGCGGCCGCCAATTCTATCAACCAATATCATGAAGTTCCATTCGACGCACAGATGTCTAGGACTAAGAATCGAGTGCTGGTCAAAGGATTACTTGAGTAAGACCCTTTTTCTGTTTATCAATGTTTTTATTTTGGGCAGAATTTGGATATCTATACTCCATTTGAAATAAGATTAGAAATTTAAACAAACCTTTTTACAGTCCGTTCAGCCGATTTTGACTTTTATACCGTAGACATAAGGATGGCATTAAAAGCAAAAAAGTTACACATTACCAACTGTCTACTGCAGCTGCCATTTGTCGTGCCACCAACGCAATAGAAGTCAAAATCGGTTGAACGGACTGTAAAAAAGGCTTATTTAAATGTTTAATCTTATTTCAAACGGGGTATAGAAAGATTTCATTGAGGCAGTAATGTATGTAAGAAAAGGTATGCGCTTCGGTGATCTTCGTGTTTCCGTATAAGCACGAACCTTGCGGCACAGAGTAACTCCCCCACAGACCCTTGAGCGTTTGTATGAAGTTTGCTCTATATTAGGTTACCTACTCCGTTCGCAGATCGTCATGTCATGTCACGTCACTCAAAAGTTTATTGAAATTACATAGATTTGTTAATCTATAGTTAATTATTGTAGTACAAAATAGTCAAGTGGGTACTTCCATACTTATCCTTGGAGATCTGTAAGTGTCTCAAAGTATGACTTGTTCACTGCTCTTTTTGAATCAGAAAACTTAGATACCTATACCCCATTTGAAACAAGATTAGACATTAAAACAAACCCTTTTACAGTCCGTTCAACCGATTTTGACTTCTATACCGTAGGCATAGGATAGCATTAAAAGCAAAAAAAGTTACACAATACCAACTATCTACGGCGGCTGCCATTTGTCATGCCACCAACGCAATAGAATTCAAAATCGGTTGGACGGAAAGTAAAAAAGGCTTATCTATACGTCTAATCTTATTTCAAATGGAGTATATATCTGGTAAAAAATTTAGTGAACAGCAATTTTAACATTACCAACGCTTTATGCCGCGATAGGTTACTTAAAAATTATTATTTCTATTCTAAACACTTATTATATATCTTATCATTCCATACCTAACATTAGATAGGTACCTAGTACCTATTATTATTATTGAAAATACGTTGGATACTCGTGACTAAATTCGAAATCGCTAACCTTTTGACCACCATATTTGATATTATAATTAAATAAGTATCTAAACTAAAAGATTATTTTATCTCATTGCCATTTTTTCTATACATAACAAAAAAGTTTAATCAGGAGTCCAATATACTGTGATTTTCAACATAACAGATTGTGATTGATCGTGTGCTACGCAATTAGGTTGAAGGCTCTTTTTTTTTTTTGTTTTGCGGTTGGGTAATCATCAAATGACCCGCTCTGGGCGGAGCGGAAGGGCGTGTCAGACTTTTACTGACTAAAACCCACCCGTGTTCCTTCAGTTGCCTGTTGCCAAGGTCCCGGTATCCCTTTCGGACTTTCCCGCAACCCTGCAGGCTACGCTTTGCCTTTGTGGGTGGTTACCCTGTGACGCGCCGTTCGTACTAATTTCAAAACACGAAGATAACAAAGCGTATACCTTGCTTGGTTGGGACATAGGATACTTTTATCCCGGTAGTACGTTCCCGTGGGATAATTTACGACCCATACGCGGACAAAAGCTAGTTTTTCTGTAAGTTTCAAAGTAAGTAGGCAATTTCTTCCGTGGTTGCAGCAAGTCTATATACAGGATGTAAGGTACAGCCCTCCGCAAATTAACAGGGGGCATTCAGCTCATTATTTTGAATCATATTCCACCGGAAATTTTCTCAGGCCTTTATTTCAATGTAAAATTACATTCTCTGTACGCAGCACTCCATTCATGTAAATAAAACAGCTAAATTAAAAAAAAACAGCAATGGATGTTAAAATACACGAGTGCACCCCGACGACGCAGCGACACGGGTTTTGCCACGGTAACGATACATTGCGCGTGAGGTAATAAATAATAATGAGGTAATGATAATGCAAATCAGGTTTATTGGATTCCCATAACGTTCCTGAAATAATTTAATGTACCGTCTTAGTATTATATGCTGAATTCATCCCATCGGTCTGCGGAGGGCTGTCCCTTACACCCTGTATAGTAGATCTTATCATCGCGCGTTCGTATTTACAAAAATATACGATGGTTATTGATTCCCGAAGCGCAAACTTTTCTTGGAATATCGGTAAACATGTTTAATTTAGAGACCTCATAACAACATTGTACTACCATCCTCACATCCCTTTTTAACCGATTTCTTCAAAAAGGAGGAGGTTCTCAATTCGTCGGTATGTTTTTTTTTTTTTTTTGTATGTTTTTTACTCGATTACTCCGCCAATCATGAATCGATTTTGATGATTCTTTTTTTGTATGGTAGGTCATGCTTCCGAGGTGGTCCCATATTAATTTGATTAACTTTGCTTGCGTAGTTTTTGAGTTAGCTTCAATATTACGTATTTTACCCACTTAGTTTATCTAGACGATGTATTCATTTACTCCTTCACTGTTATTTATATCAGCTAGTGGTATTCGAATTTGTGTGGGGTAGGTACCGCAACTAAAAAGAACCGACGGAGAAAAAAAAAACTTTTTGCCACCGAATTCCGAAATTAAAGTTATTTTTCACTTTTGAGTGTTTATTTTTTTTTGTAAAAAGTTTTTTTTTTCTCCCTAGGCCAGTCCATGCAGTAGGTTTCGCAGCCCTAACAGGTACCACAGGCTTGGGCCTGCTTTACTTCGGCGTGAACCCACTGACAGCCGCCCTGGGAGCTGCCAACCTAGTACTTTACACGTCCGTCTATACGCCTTTGAAGAGGATGTCTATTTATAACACCTGGCTGGGGTCTGTAGGTAAGCTTTGTTTACTAACTTTTTAATTGCTGAAACTTTAGTACGGATTTGAAAGATGTACATTTGACAATGTTCGCGATTGATCAACCTTATTGCTAAGGAAATAAGGGTGAATACTTTTCAACTTTCAATCTTGTTGACGTATACGTATGTACGTGTTTATAGTTCAAGGAAACGGAGGGGGGAGGTGGCTCTCTTATTATATCTATCTTATATATATCTGAAAGCTAGTTCATATTATTTCAAAAACCCTCACTATTTTTAGGGTTCCGTACCCAAAGGGTAAAACGGGACCCTATTACTAAGGCTCCGCTGTCTGTCTGTCTGTCCGTCTGTCACCAGGCTGTATCTCATGAACCGTGATAGTTAGACAGTTGAAATTTTCACAGATGATGTATTTCTGCTGCCGCTATAACAACAAATACAAAAAAATAGAATAAAACAAATATTTAAGGGGGCTCCCATACAACAAACATGTTTTTTTTTTGCGTTTTTATAGATAATGGTACGGAACCCTTGGTGCGCGAGTCCGACTCGCACTTGGCCGGCTTTTCTTTTTCACCACTAACATGACATCTGGAGGCCTTAAATTAAAAACGGTCAAAATTTCGTCGTAATCTCATCTCAGCGACAATTAATGTCGAAAATGTATGAAAATTAGAGGTATTTTTGACAGATTGAGACTGAGATTAGAATGCGAACGTTTCTAAAAATACGGGATTTGCCCCTCTGAAGTTGTGTAGTGTGATTTGTTACTAAAAATAATAAGTTACTAGTGCAATTTTCAATAGCAAATAGTAGCATTAATTCTTTCACAAAACACATCCCTACTTTCTATGCAATTCTTCATTCCTGTATTCCATTTCACAGTAGGTGCCATACCCCCTCTAATGGGCTGGGCGGGGTGCGCAGGCGCGCTGGACCCGGGCGCGATCGTGCTCAGCGTGATATTGTACTCATGGCAGTTCCCTCACTTCAACGCGTTGTCATGGAACCTAAGGCCTGATTACACAAGGGCCGGATATCGAATGATGGCGGTCACTGATCCCGGTAAGTTGAAGCACTATTTCGAAGATTTATTTGACTGATTTGTATTCCAATATCAACTCTATTTCATTGTAATAAGAGCGCTATATTTGACTGTGGAATAATTTCAAGCTTAAATCTGGCTTCTAGAACTCGTCTTATGATAAGATTCTTTAACTAGATTCAGGCACACTTACACATTGTTATTAAAAAACAAAAGAGACGTTTCATTTTTATATGGGACTCCGGCCATAACATGTACACTTTATAAAACCTGGAAAACGAACCCCTGAATACAATAAAGGCATTTTTTTTTCATAATAACTGATATTTTTTAGGCACTCATTATTAACTGAAAATGTTTGACGTTAAACGACCATCGACAGCCATCTATGACAGATTAGTTGGACAGATGACGTTTATTTAAAATAATAGGGGTGAGGCGATGTATCGTAACAGATAGAAATAGCAGATATTAAAAAATAACAGATAACAATTGTTCTTAACAATAAACCATACCTGTTACATAAAATAACAAATCCTCAAGACTGTTACCGCGGCCTTTACTGTTAATACATTATAACAATCCCCACACAGACTGTTACCGTGGCTGTTACTTACGTATTTATCGTCCGTAACAGGCTGTTAATTAATAACAGATAGATACGATTATCGACTTGAAACCAAAAGAGATATAGAAGATATTCAATTGAGATTTAAATAGGTACCTATTTATCGTCCGTACAAAAATAATAGGCTGTTATTTAATAACAGATATTTGGATATGTTATTTGTTTGTAACAGTAACAGTGATAACAGATGTCGTGTTTAACCAGTTACAACCCGTCTCTATTTTAAAATCTAGAACTGTCATAGATGTGATGTCAAATACCATTATAGACAATACGTTTGATTTTTTCGTCCAGAAGTACCTACAAATCTACAATCCTCGTTTTTTTTTAAATCTTTATAATTCATCAAAAAGTTGTTTTTAAGGTAGCTATCTTATCTTAATAGCAGAGAAATACATGCCTTTCGTTTTTATTTAAATAACGTCTACGTGATTGTATTATGTTTAAATTGAACATGACTTCTGGACGAAAGCATTGTGCAAGTAAGACGACGCCATGATCAATAGAATATGGCAATAATTTGATAAACTATTATATATAACTATATATAATATTTTTGTGCCAAAGAAATCAGGGGAATATTCAGGAAAGAATATTTTTCCTCAATTCGTGGAATTTTTTCCTTTTTTTTCATTAGCGTACACTTTATGGCCGAAAATGTAACATCTCCTTTAACTTTAGTCCAAGCCCAAACCTTCGAGGCAGTAATTGTATTTTGACTTTATTTAGACTCAGTATTTTTGTACTCTATTCCGAATGACGTAAAGTTCATAATATCAAATTGTCAATTTCAACTCTTTTCCAGTCTGTTTTTGTATTAACAACTTTATAGTCATCGGGATAAAGTTCAAAATAAAATTACTGGCTCGAAGTATGAAGCTTGAAACTGAAATTAAAACTCGTTTGTACTTATTGCAGTTACGGTTTAGAGCTATTGGGTAATTTTTTTGCGAATGATTGTAGGCAATCGAGCTTTGTTGAAAAAATCTGGTTTTTAACCCTTTTTTATGTTTTCAGCGCTATGCAGAAGAGTAGCTCTCAGGCATACGGGAGTGATCATCGGCACGTGTCTTGCCTCATCTTATCTAGAAGTAACCAACATGTGGTTCGCGCTAGAATCCTTACCGTTAAATTTTTATTTTATGTACTTAGGTAAGATATTATAATCTTCTTAATTATCTCTTTGTAAACATTGATGCATGTCATGTGAATATATTTTTATCATCATTTTTTTATCACGTAATGAAATGTAAAAAATGCATTATTTATAATTATGTATTTTTTTAATGTTTTCAGCCTGGCAATTCCACCAGAAATCGGACAGTAACAGTTCAAGGAAACTATTTAGGTTTTCACTAATACACTTGCCAGCATTAATGATTTTGATGCTAGTCAATAAGAAGAATTGGTACAAAAGCGAGACACAGGAGCAAGACACTTCAAAGGTGCAGGAAGTAAAGATTCCCGACTCCAGGATATCAGTGTTGCCTCGTCGGCCAGTTGTGGCTGCGCAGGAGGCGGACGACGCATAAAAGTGGAAACACTGATCGATAATAACCGAACCGCACCCATCATAGAATCAAAATGAATTGTCGGGCGTCACAATCGCATATTATGTTACCTATAATTTAAGTAATTATTTATTAAATGTCAATTCGGCGGCAATTCAAAAATTAGTCGGCAAGAGTCGTACGATTCGCACGTTTGTTTGTTAGTTGCGTCGTATCGATACAATCGTCGATGTAAGGATAAGTGAGAGTTTATATGAAACTTATGTCCTTATAAGTTCCATATAACGAAATGTTAAGTTATATTGGTGCGATTGTGCGTTTGTTGCCGGTCAGTGTTCCATGCTGACTTAATGTCTTAATCTACATGGAAGTAGATGTAGTACTTATGTAAATAATGTACATTATAATTATGTGATTCACTTAGATGTTCGTAAGTTAGTAATAACGATCTAACCTCAGGAGATTTTGTTATTAGGTCACCGTCCTAAGGAATTTGGGCGTGTGCCAGCTTATTTCAGTGTGTTTATTATTTAAATTATGTTCTAAACGAAAATAGTCTCGAAATTACTACAATAGTAATTGATAATAAGCTATTTTGTTCTATGGTAATAATACCATTGTTATTTGAATAGAATCAGTTGATTATGAATTAGTCCATGACTCGGGAATAAATGAAATCAGCAAATAATAAATCCTTACATTTATTTCTTCATGGTATTAATTTATTACATTTTCATTGGAATCAGAAATAAAACTACATACATACAAACATTCAGACCTGATTTTGAACAACGCAGACGGACATTGGGTGTGAGAACACAGTGTTGTAACAAGCCATGCGGCAACAGAAACCCGTGTTTGCTCCTAACGAAATCATAAGTTCTCGGCAGTTTATTTCCTGAAACAAATGAAATAAGTATTAGTATTTTGTTTGATTTATTTTACGACTTTGGCTGGACTTCACTTCGCCAAAGTCATCATTCTGTTCAAATAAACTTGAGGAAATACACTGTTCAACACTTAAGGTTGGCCTAAAAATCGGGGCAAAACTAGTTCTGACTTGAAAACTATCCAAAGACATTTTACATGACAAAAATACACTATTGACGATGATAGCAATATGTTGTTATTAGCTCAAAAAAAGATACTGCTTTTATTTCCCTAGTCATTATATCCCCACTCCTCACAACGCCCTAGAAGAGGGCCATAGCTTTTTTTCTAGATACCACAGGCTAGTCTATAACAATGTCTAAGGCCCGAGTCACACCGGAATGGCAGCGGCCGGCAGCGACGACGCGGCAAGCACTTTCGTGTGAAATAATTTTAAACTTTATCTAGATACTTAATAGACCAGTATCGCTTGAAAGTTTGATAAGGTCGAGTGGCAGCCCGCGGTGACGCAAGTTGTCTGTGGCTCTGCCCGCGCCCGGCACCGCGGGCGGCCGCGTGCCGGAGAAACTAAACTAGTCAAGAGGAGACTAGGCGCGTGGGGTCTGGAGGTCGCGCGAGGCCGCCAGCTGCGACCATTCCGGTGTGACTCGGCCCTAACTCTAAAGTAATACTCACTTAGCTTTCTTAGGATGACGGTCATGGTCCCGGCTGTCGTCGCGCGAACGCTTGTGCGACTTCTCGCTGGAGTGCTTCTTATCGTTAGATTTGTTGTGCGACTTGCTGTCGCCCTTGTGGCCGCGGTCGCGCTCGTGGTGCGATGACTTGTGATGTTTGTCGCGGTTCTTTGAAGGGCTGAAAAGATAGGGTTTGGATTAGAAAAGTAGAAACACAAAAAAGATAAATAAATAAATAAAGTAAGTAAGAAGAAAAAAAGAAGAGATAAGTTTTTGAAAGTACGCTCGTGGCGATGTAAAGCGGGACGCTGGCATAGATGGAGCGAAGACATTTAAAATCGAGGCTGGGGCAGACTGGTTCCGAAAGGCGCACAACGGAGAGTTGTAGAGCTTAGTTTTCCAATCATTGCTTGCTAGGTGTCATTGACCAAGGTGGAATCTGCGTTAGTATCACAGTGGTATTATGTCTATTTAAGTACATGAGACTAAACATTGCTCAACAGAAACCAACCTGCTGTTGCTATGTTTCGACGGACTCTTGTGATTTGAACTCTTATGACTGGAGCTAGAGCTTTTATGGTTGCTAGAGCTCTTATGATTGCTGGAGCTCTTGTCATTCTTGCCCTTCTTTCCATGCCCTTCATCCTCGAAGCGTCCGCGACCGCCCTTGCGCTTGCGATCGAAATCTGTTGGTTCTCCGCCTCGATCGTATATACGCTCTTTTTTGTCTTCTTCGGCAGCCTCACGTTCAAGATCTGACCAGTCCTTTCCGGATTCTTCGTCTTCTTCACCTGGAATAGGGTATTTGATTTATATTATATTATTTGCTAAATTAATATAATTAATAAATTCATATTCTGATCTCATAGAATAGAATGTCCGTTACTGGCCCTTATACCAATTTATTTGGGGACGATGCAAAGTCTTTTTCTACCACATTCTGATTTAAACAAAAAATAAATAGATATGAAAGCTTTCAACACACTCGCTTTATCATTCGAGTGATAGCCTCTCATACATGAAAGCTTTTTTTTTTTTTTTTTGGGTGGGAAATCATCATATGTCTTCTCCCGCTCTGGGCGGAGCGGAAGGGCGTGTCAGACTCTTACTGACTAAAACCCACCCGTGTTCCTTCGGTTGCCTATTGCCAGGGTCCCGGTATCCCTTTCGGACTATTCCGCAACCCTGGCGGGTCATGATAGCTAAGAAAACAATTTCTTTTTTTGATGCATTGACATTTGCCTATGTTCTAGATTTATCTGCTTACCCGGTCACCGCAAGCATTTTTGCAGAGCACTCGTATAAAGAAGCTCTGTGAGTACCTACCAAATTGACATACTTCAGTGTGGGGCATAATTAGGTTGTCATCAATTTTGTCATTTCTCATAATCTGTAGATACGTCGTGCTTATTTGCTAGTACAAACTATAAGCACAGCTGTCTTACCATCACTGTCGCCAGACACATCGGACTCGTCGGAAGCTTCCGAGTCGTACTCAGAGCCTTCGGAATCCTCCTCGCTCTCAACGTCTGTGGGCTCGTACGCGTCGTCTTCTTCCTCGGACGATTCATCCTGTAACAGTTGGAATTACGCTTTGAATACAAGGTATAAAATTGGTACAAATAACAGACTACTTTCCACTCTTACAATTGTAGCAGCTATGCAAGATTTACTAATGACGTGCTACAAAAGATAAGCCAGTAAGCAAAGCTGGATGCGCTTCGAACTTAAGGTGGATGCCCTAGGGTAGCCCGCGAAATTCAATTTTTTTTACGTTTTTTGCAATTTGCAGGTCAGTATCAGGTTGTATGTTGATCTAAATATTATTAGCGGCCGTAACAAATATGGGTTTACAGAATTGTAAACATTAGAATCAGCAATACAACTCTCTAAGTTCATGTAAGTGTATTGAATCATGCAGTCATCGGGCCACCCTAGCGCATCAACCTTAAGTATTGAACAACGTATTATAGACAGACTACGACGGACTATCGCAATCTGTCGTTTTGTCTATTCTTCCGTCGACAAAACCCGTTTCTATGGTGGTCATGCTACGCGTGTTGCTGTATTTTCATAGCAGCCTATCTAACTAGTGATAACCATTGGCTTCTCCACAGATATTTCAAGGCTTCGAGTTCAAACTCGAACACTACAATAATCAAAGAACTGGTAAAAGCACTATCACAATGCGTACCTCATCAATATTTTGTTAGTCTGCTTAAAAACCTTACACATAGGAATCAATAGGTTGGCTATAATGTACATTCGTCTTGATTGTAACTTTATTAAAAGCCTGTGGTGACTCTGCAAAGCAAAGTCCTCTCTACTCTCTTTCCACTTCTCTCTATTCAAAGCTTCTAAGAACCAGTTCTTATTGAAGTCCTTAAGTTCTTCTTCATGCATAGTAAAGGGTAAAATAACATTGACACGGTACTAACATTCGCAGCATTTTCCTCGTCGGACTCAGGATCCAAGAAAGACCAGCCGCCGTTGTCGAAGAAACCCTCGATGTCGTCAGTGATCGTCTTCATGACCTTTGTCCAGTTCAACGATTGTATGCCTTCTGAGTAACGGATGTCGCAAGAGCTGGGGATAAAGGTTTATCATTAAAATCTGTCTGGGCAGTTAAATCCTTTTTGAAATCTCGAAAATAAAAGGAATTGAAATGAAGAAAAAAGTGAAATATTAGTCATAGGCGTTTAAAAATGATACTCTCGTCAGTATATAATAGTATCTCTATACTACTAAACTGTTATCAAGTCCCGTTTTTTCGCTATAAGGACGGAGGGTATCCCCAACAACAAATTATAAAGCATTTTATCCCCTTTTTTAGTTGTTGCATTTCACGATCGCGCGTCAATCATTGCAATTTAAACCTTATGTCACCGACATAAAAGTCACGCTCGTGAGTTGCAATAACTATACTTTCTAATTGCTAAACATACTCACTTTAGCCACTCCTTCACATGATCCAGCATGTTCATAGGCACAGCGTTCACCATCGCGACCTTCTTAGCATAATCTTTGAACACGAATACCATATCGAAGTTCTTGAGATGAAACTGCACTCGTTCAAAGTGGACTAATTCTACGTCTTCCAGTGCTATGACGAACGGCGGCCATTCGGTCAAGTTGACGAGGGCGCCCGATGTGGGTTGGAGAAGGACAGTGCTCCGGAATGGGGCTCCGGGAAAGCCTAATTCTCTGTTGAGTTAAAAATAAAAAGGTTAAATTATTATCACATTCGTAGTTCTTGACACTTGCTTGGAGAACTGCACTTTCTTCTAGTTTATTGAAGATGCTGGATATTGACGCAATCAATTAGACATCTTTTGCGACATGCAATAAACGTAGATATATTTAGTAACCTATTCCGCTAACTGTTCCTCAAGATTTATAAAATACTCTGACTGTCTTTTGCGACTTCCAACGCAGTATCCTACCATATTGTGTATTCTCTAAGGTTTTAGTGACGTGTATCTTTTTTCCAAGTAGTTACGGACTCAAACGGATAGATAGATAGAATATACTTTACACCATAACAGAACCCGTACTAAGATGTGGTATGAGCACGCGACGTGGTCGTAAGTCGAACTAGCACAACACCGCGACGCATAGCGATGCGTTTGCGCAGACGCATTTAGTATCTGTGTAACTTCGCCACTCGCGTCTTCGTCACTCGTCATATTTCGAGGACTTAGGTAAGGTAGATATATAAATTCAAACTAACCTAAAAGGCGTATCAAACTCGACCTCCTGCTTAGTCATGTTCTCCACTCTCTCGCAGAAGCTCTTGAAGGCGACCTTGAGCTTGTGTCTCAGTTCCCTCTCGCTCTGCTCAGCCGCTAAGTCGTCTCTGTCGTGCATGTGCTGGTGTTTGCCCAAGTCGGTAGTAATCTCACCAACTTCCGTGTAGAATTGGACGTCAACATGCTTCTTTTTGCCTGTAATTAGGAGTTTATTCGAATTTTGGAGATCATTATTTTAGTAACAATATTCCGATTTTGTAATCTTTATTTCTGCGCATAGACAAATATTGGTCAGTTCACAAGGCAGAACAGGCGCTGGTTGCGTTCAGACACTGCGCTTACGTCGTATAGGCATGATTGTATCGAAGCGTATGTTTGACGACGAATGCCTATGCTAGGAGCAAAGGGTGCCGTAGTTGACAAAAATAATTATGCTTTTAGTCTTTCAACTTACCAAACATAATAGCATGCTTCAAATGGAAATGTAACAGTATAATCATCTCTCCATCACACGGCTGGAAGAATGCGTTCTTAATATTATTGTACAAAATATCCACTTTATCCCCTCTAACTGAAGTAAATCTGAATCCATTTGTGTGTGATTCTAGAGACCCGCTCATTCTTTTAGTTACGATATTAGGTCTTATGTACAAGTCTTTAAGTTTCGGATTGCCTTTACTCTGTGAGAGAACCAAGGTGTCTTGTTTAACCAAATCTTCCTTTTCTCTCTCTTCTGCTTCTCTTGTTTTGAACTTTTTCTGTACTTCTTTGATAAGTCTAAAGCCGGTGTTCAGATTTGATGATGGGGGGGATATCTCGCCTGGTTCCTTTGTGTTTGTACTTCTGTATGTTCTGTAAATGGATAACATGCAGTTTAGTCAGGTGAAAAAAAATCATGTGCACATATAACATTGCCTAATGCACAGGAAAAAAAAAAAACCGACCAGTATAGACTGCTGAGTCTATACTGGTCGGTTTTTTTTTTTTCCTGTGCATTAGGCAATGTTATATGTGCACATGATTTTTGATGATGAGACTCAACTGCGCGGGCGACATTAACGTTGAGTTACTTATGAGTATTCGGCCCTAAGTTTGTTTTTTAATGTGCTGCTACTTATTCAACATGGCTTGGCTTTTAACACATTAGCATTGCTTTTTCTTGAATATTTCGAAGACAAGCCAAACATATATTTGATATTTTAAAAAACCATAGACATGTTATGGAGACTTCAGTATATCAGCATAATCAAATACTTACACTTCTTTAACAAAAGTGGCATCAGGTTGTGAGTAGTTCCCTCCTTCGTTCCTGCCCATAGTGGCACCAGGGTGGAAGAAGTTTATCCTAAGATAGGTGTAATCACCCTCAACTGATTGGGAGATGTTCTTGATCGTTGATATATGGAATGGAACCGGCACACCGAATATCGGCAATATTACTGTTTCATATTTGCGATCTGGAAAGATGATACAAATAATTAGAAAGTTTCTTATGTCATATTGACAAGACATATACATAAATCTTGTCATCCTGACAAATAAGTTCCGCTTACATTTTTGGGCAGATAATTTCATAGGAATTTTATTTCATTTTTTAATGTCCTTGTAAAATTGTGCACACCATTATCATCTAATACGTTATATCACCATGTTAGAACTAAAGGTGGCCGTTGTTTATGCGCACGGTACGCGGTAATTAACGGCTTTACAGAACAGTAACTTGTATAACATGTTAATTAGCAAAGCACTCACCAACATATAACTTGAGTTCCTTCACTTCATTTTCCCTCGGCATCTGACTGGTACTCTTGTATGAAACAGTGCTTTTTCTCAACTTCTCTCCTTCCTTACCACTTGATTGTTTTGCTAACCTTTCTTTAGCCTTTTCATTTAGTGTTATAGCCAGTTCCCTTTGATGTTCTTTACGTTTTTCCTCTGAAGAGTGCTCCGTACGAAGTTTTGATTCAATAACTGCTGTTCTTTTGCCTCTGCCTAAAATAATATTGTTTTTAGAAATAATGTTGGATGAATAAAGCCAGATCGTACTTTAAAAAAATTACTTTTTTAAGCTGGGTTCAGAATGGGCCAACATATGCCAATGAATGGGTCAATACCAATCATTTACACTGTTTAGGGAAGAGCAAATCTTTTAACAGTTGAAGTTCATAGTGGGCACAAAAAATTCTGAAGCTTTTAGTGGCCAAGACTGTATCCAGCAATATAAAATAACGTACAGTATGTGTCTCATAAGGCATATGCAGTTTTAGACAAAGCCAAACTATTTCTAAGACTGCACCTGCCTTCTGAATAACGGCCGCATACTGTATGAACATTTCGATAAACAAAAAGTACTGGTTTTATAGTCAAAATAAGTAGTAACTCACCTCCATTCTCTATAAAGATTTCCGATAGCATGTAATGAAACAAAAATAGGTGTAAGTAAGTATAAAACACTCCAGCTCGTCACATTGTAGGTAGTTAGTTTAGCATTTATAGATACTGAAAGCTTTTACAAATATTATACAGGTAGAAATTCAAGTGGAAAAATCATTCAACACAAGTCTTCCATCCATCCATCCTTCAATAACATATCCATAATTTTTAATACAAACAAAACTTTAGGTATGCAAGTAAGTAGCTAATTCATCAAAGAGTATTTATTGAGTTTTGTATCAATATTTTCACCTTTAAATAACATGCAGAGAACCTAGTCTTGTGACTCTCAATATTTAATAAAAGCTCAAACTCTCATTAAAAAAATCTGTTAATGTCAACTTTAACAAAAAAAAAACGACTTTTAACTCAAAGAAGCTTCCATAGACTTGAAATAGATTTGTCAATCACACCCACAACAGTATCACTTACTAATCATATTTTGTTTATACACACACGATAATCAACCTTCCACCCTCAACATAACACTCAAATTCCTTTGTCTCACAACCACATCATATTCCAACACAAAGATCATATTTTAGAACAACATACAACTCTCCTCCCCTTATAGAAAGTTCAAATTCCTCTGTCAGTCACAATGACTCACCAAGTATTTCAGTCTTGTTTTCTTTTTCTTCTTCTTCTTCCTCGTCGTCATCCTTTAAGAAGATACCGACGTTCTTGATTTTCTTTTTAGATTGTGTGAGGAGGGATGCTGGCTGTTCTTCGTTCACTAATACTGTGTCACCGATGAAGAGGGCGTATGTCTGCGAATGGGAGACAAAAATCCTATGCTATTGTCGAGAAATGTATTACTCCAGCAGACTCAACTACTTTTGAATTGAAGCGTATTTTCGCAGTTTTGAAATAGTAGTGGAATGAAATTTCGTTTTCGCATTTATGAAATTGAAGCAGATTTGGGCATGGTCCTATTTAATAGTAAAATTAAATGACGAAAAGCAGATGTTTGACTTGTGAAGTGAAAAAAAAAAACCATAAAACTGAATTGTAATTGTAAAATCTTATGGGTAATCATACCTTGCCTTCCTTTTCCGTGGCTGCGCTATTCGTTAAGTTTGCCAAACCGATGTTAATGTTAAAAACCATTCCTTTTTTAGCCAACGTTGACGTTTTGGGCCCTATAATAATTGAACTTTCACGAAATTCTATTCCCATTGCGAACCTGTAAGATAGCAATTCAATGAGCTTTTGAAGTTTGTTATTAGACGTATAGTATTCATACTTTGTCTTACATGAATCCCAAGTTCCCAACCAACTTACCCAAAAGATTTCGTAAGATTCTCAACCAAAGCAGGCTTCTCTTTTTTTGCTAACTCCAAACCAGCTTCATAAACTGCCGAAAGTTTAACGCCAGAGACAAGTTTCTTCATAACCTCCTCTTCTATATTCAAAAGGAAGTTATAATTGCTCTGAATTTCATCAGTAGGATTGACGAGCAATGTCCGAACTATGTTTGAGCAGTACGATTTATATCGAGCGCCTAAAGAACAGACGATGGAGCCGAAATGTAGGTGGTTTTTGTCCGAAACGGCGCTGAATTTGAGACTGTAGTTCCCCCCTGACTGGATGATTGGAGGGTAGCACATGTCAACTTGGCTTGTGTCTACACCAGTGACATATTTCTTGTCGGATATCGCCGCTTCGACGCCCTCCGCGAGCTTAGAGTGTTTTACTTTCTGTAAAAGGCAAGTAATACATTGATGATATTTTAAAAAGTAGGTGCATTTGTTTTGAAGGAAGAAATTGATACAACTCACCTTATCTGAATCAATAATTTCCATAATCTGGTCTTTCAAATATTTCGTAAATACGTCAACTGTGACCATACACGCTTTCTTCACAGTTATGATTTCTGAATCTTCCTTTGGCGCCATAAGGTGTGCAATGGCTGAACTTATATCTACATTTTCGAATTTTTCACCTTTCATTACAGCCTTCCAACTTTCGCAGAATTCACCGGGATAGTTATCTTTTGCGAAAACCCCGAGGGTCTTGCCAGATTTCGATTTTTTAATCTCTTGTACTAGTTTGTTGAAATTTTCTTTATCTTTATCGTTCTGAAAAAACATTGAATATGAAAAATTGCATCCTGTGTAATGTTTACTTAATGTTGAAATACGTACAATGTCCTAAAATATTCCAATTACATTTATTTTCCTCATCATGTTTTTGTTTCTTCAGTGTCAGAAAACTTGTAAACCAAACATCACTAGTGTTCAGACATGCGCATAACAGACACGCCGTTATTATCACAGTAATCAATTAAGTGGACTAAAATAGATTTTCGTAACACAGAGTAGGCAATTTCAACAATAATTCATTTATGTAATAACTAGACTTATTTATTAGTCATCTGTTTATGGGATTTTTTTGTTGATATGTGTTATTATTTTGAACACCATTTACGCAACACGTCAATGGAATCGAGTCCTCATCATAGGTATTCGAAATTCGAAACACCTGACTTCTGTCAGCAGCGTGCACATTGCCGTGCTTACGTACAAATGCAAAAGTTTTGACTCACACAAGCATTAATTTGCCCAAGATCCTATTAGAATGGCGACATGTTTATATGGTCCTATCCTAAGTAATGTTTGAGCATACAAACTCATCCATAAAAATGCCAAGTAAACTAAATTGTTACATAACCACAAATACATAACATGTCTTTATAGCTTACATTCCCTATGTAAATCAGTCATACAATGTTTACAGTACACTAATAATAAATGGTCTTGGGTTTATACTTACTCTATCTCTAACAAGTAATTTCACTGGTGGCAGTTCTGTTTCTTCTTTACCATTTTCAATTTGTCTTAAAAATTCAATCTTCTTTTTGCTTGCAAGAAAACACATGCTGTTTTCTGTGAGAACTGTTATTGTGTCGGGCAGCTCATAACCAAACAGCCAAGTCTGGATACATAAATAAAGTATGTAATAATAATAACAAATAAAAAGTAAGATACTGTATCATCTGTGACTCATGGAACAGTTTTCTATTCGGTCTTCAAGCACAAATCCTAAAGAATACATTTTAGGTGTGGCTAATCAATAAAAATGTGTTCTTATGAGATGTTACTCATACCAAGGTTTTGTCCGTCATCAACAATATAATAGCATAATATTTTGCTGGACATTTTGGAATCAAACTCAACACATTTATTATTATTCCCATAGTACATCAGTATTGACAAGGAGTTGGTCAGTCCGAAATATGAAGCTAAGACTGAACCTTGAGTGAGAATAATATAAAACTGCTTGAATTGATTTGGATTAGGCCTGTACCCTGACAAGAATGTTTCATAGCTTATTACACAATAAATAACCAAATGATGCAATATACTTATTTTTTTATTTTTTTTTTGGGTGGGAAATCATCATATGACTTCTCCCGCTCTGGGCGGAGCGGAAGGGCGTGTCAGACTCTTACTGACTAAAACCCACCCGTGTTCCTTCGGTTGCCTGTTGCCAGGGTCCCGGTATCCCTTTCGGACTATTCCGCAACCCTGGGATGCAATATACCTACAATTTCAATCTCGATTGTTGATTGGCTAGTTACCCAACAATTTTATTATGAGAAAATTGAGGTGGAGGCAGTGTTGTTGGAAAATAATTAAAAAAAATTACATTGAATTTTTGGCATGGCATCCTTCTAGTACATTCCTGAACTGGCTGGCAAGATAGATTGTAGTCACCCAATTCTATGAAATAAAGCTAGCTGGCTACATTTTGCCCTTCATAAATACCTTCATGGCTCAAGTTATTTATTTATTAAAACTATATGCACAAGTAGTAAAAAAAAATACTGTACAAAGACAGACTTAATGCCTGAGACATTATCTCAACCTTAGGGTGATGCATAGACAAAATTTGGCAGGTGCAACTTAAAGGATAGATAACCCAAAAAAGAATTGATACTAATACATAGATAGATACATACATATCATTCATAAATAGTTATCTATAGATTATAATGTTCAGAGTAAATAAACATTGTAAACAATAACAATTTCAATAATTGTACTGAATATAAAAGGAAATAATTGAAGTTTAGAGGAAGGTACATAAATTGTGATAATTATTCATGATCATCCAACTAATCTGCCAAGAAATGGTATATTTTTTATATCTCCAAAAGAACTAAAATAAGGTTTTTCTTTTCTTCTATACCCAGTTAAAAAAGCAACTATACCATGTTATAACCTGACTGAAGTATAAACAAAATGGTAAAATCAATATTGCTATTGTAATGTTATACAATCAGATGTATCAAGTTCACATTAGATATGTACTTTTCCTATAAGGATTTTACATTGATATTACAAGTAGGACTTCAATCTGATAAGTTGTGGGTAATGTAGTTTGTTGAAATTTTACTGTTTATAACAAGATAACCTGCTAACACTAAACAAAGTCGTCTTTTCAATCGAAACAACTCTTAATTTAATACATAAAAGACTGGACATGTTTTAAATCCGTTTAGCACATGGAGAGTAATAAAACTCGCGCAAACCTGTAGCGCTGTTGACTTGCTGTAAAGCGTGTCTTCGTCCACTCCGACGCATGAAACTAGGCAATCGACTTTCGCCAGGGCATCGTCGCCCTTTGAATCCGCTGCAGCAGCCTGTAAAACATGTAATTACTGTAGAACGGGCCCTCAAAACGGTGACATCAGTAGACGAAGAGTTACCGACCTTCCATGCTGCGTACAGCTTCTTCATACGTCGATAAAAAGTTTCTTTATCGAGCGATATATTAGACATCGTGGAAAACAATAATAAAACTTAACTAAATAAAATATCCCACGTAATTACGCCGCAATGATCGCAATTTATTCACGACTCCACGACATTACATTACATCGCTTTTGACAGCAAACACAAATGGCGGGCGTCGGTAGAGGAGGTGCCGCTTCTTTCAATCATTGTCTATGCTTCATTCCAATGCAGATAAGGAAATCAAGCAATTTTTCAAGTATTTTATATAAATCGTAGCAGTGAATCAGCGAGTGAACAGGGAGGAGATATAGTACCTACTCTGTGCAGGAGATCCTCAGATCCCTGTATGTGGGAGATGGGACATACTGGTGAGCCCGTCTCTATTTGGTTTGTTTGACTTTGTCTCTGTATTTTGACATTCATTCACTCTATTCAATTCACTCCTAGCCCTATTGAGATATAAGAGCTGTATTTCTATGATCTAACCAGTGTTGCCACATGTACGAGAAATCTCGTAACGTTACGAGATTAGCGGTGTCTGTACGAGATACGAGAAAAATAAAATCTCGTATATTTTTTTACGAGATTTTAACCTCGTTCTAACTTTCCTCTGACTGCACCATGTATCCAAATCAAAATACCTACACTTTTAGCTGCCGATTGTGCTAAGGGCCCAAATCGTCAAGGAAATTGCATAACATTTGAACCCTCTAAGGAAATATATTCTAGAATGACAACTGAAACACTGTACAACAATACCTTACAAAGATGATTTAAGTAATCTCCCTGACATTTTAATGTAATTCTAATTAGCCACGTACTTAGTACTTTAATTGAATTTATTCTATTAATTAATCATTTGTACCTACTCATTTAAGTGAACTTATTAAAATGTGAATCACAGTTGTAATTTGTTTGATTTAACAGCCAATATTCCTAATGCAAACCAGATGGAAGTAAATACATTGTGTAAACTATGGAATTTACGACTTTTTTTTTTTTAACTTTTACGAGATTATGTTCTGAAATTACGAGATATTTGGCAACCCTGGTACGAGGAAAAACATCCAACGCCTGGCAACCCTGGATCTAACCTGAAATTTCTTCCTCTCATTCAATCATTCACCGTTCACAATTTGAAAATATTTTTGTTTTTATTTTTGTTTGTAACTTTTATTCTAATTTGTTTTAAATGCAAAAGTTAAAGTCCCAGAATTTAGAAAAGCTTTCCGAGAGTTCGCTAAGAACTCTCGCCCAAAATCGTATCACAACAATTTTAGATTTTCTTCAAGAAGATGTTTCAAAGTTATCAGCGTTAACTAAATTGAGCCTGCCTGAAATATTAGCAATTAGAAATGAAATATTGACTAAATATTCAGCACCACTAATAAATGGAACGGAATTATTTATAAAACTTTTCAAGACAAGAAGTCGAATTAGTACGGGTGTAGAAAGGTATAGTATTGAAACTTTATAATAAAGCTATAGCAGATAGCTAGCCCTAAGTACCTATATAAAATAAACTTTTATAAACCTTGGAACCTCAAACTCAGGACTAACTTACCTTCGGACTGTTAATTAAAAATTAATTTCAGGTTAGATGCAATATCAAATGGTGGGATTCCAGTAAGTTACATTACAGAGATATGTGGCCTTGCAGATTCAGGGAAAACTCAATTGTCGTTCCAATTAGCTGTTAACTGCGTCAAAGATGGCACTAGCACTGTCCTTTATGTTGATACTAAAGGGGATTTCTCAGCAGTCAGAGTACAAAAGATGTTGGATGCGCAAAGATATTCTCATAAGGTTTTTAATATTTTTTAAATATTTTTTTATCCCATTGGCCCAAGAAAGGGATATGGCTGGCGGTCTTTGAAGGGGATCAGGGTCCAGCGGTGAGACAGTATAGACTGTTAAAAAGTGGTTTTAATTTTTTTTTAAATTAAATTAAAAAATAAATTTACTTTACTTTCCAGGATATGGCTTCAATGATGTACAAAATTAGAATAATTCACATATGGACTATGGAGGATTTAGTGGAGCTGTTCAAGAGCCTTAAAAACAAGACGCTCGTAATTGAAAACTTGGCACTAATTATTGTTGATTCCTTACCATGTTTGATGTTTCAACATCTAGGCGATGATAATAAAATAGGTAAGTTAAAATAAATAAACAAAGGATCAAGAATATGAATGCAGAAATGGAATAATAGTTAATTATATAAACTACTAGCTGATGCCCGTGGCTTCGCCCACGTGGATGTCTTGACAAATTATATAGTAAAACCTTCCTCGACAAACAATCTATCCATTGGTGAAAACAGCATGAAAATAGGTGCAGTCGTTTTTGAGTTTATCGTGAACAGACAGACAGACAGACACGGCGGAGGACTTTGTTTTATATTAAGTAAGTAGTGATTTAATTAGTTAATTAATACATTGCAGAAACTTAATAAAAAATAATTGCAGAAGAATATGAGATGACAGGTGTATTAATTTATTTAACAAATGAATATAGTATTAAGATTACAATACCTACTGATTGAGTCTGGCCAACGAAAGTTGATCCTGAAAACGAGTATGTGTGTGATACATTGCTACCATATCTTATTCAGACACAGATAATTTTAAATTACTTAAAAAATTGAAGGAACTAGGATGCTATGTATTTATTTTTTTTTTTTAGCTAATATTTATATTTTTTCACAGGACTGTCTCTTTTGAATGTCTTAGTCAACTATAGCAGATTTATAGCGAATGAATTTAATGTGGGAATAATTTATATAAACATACAAACAAGATGGATAGACAATGATATTTCTGATATGGAAGGTAAAGTCTGGAAATTACTGTCTATATCATAGCAGTATATAAAAAAAATATGTTTATAAAATTGTTTATTGTTTCAGATGATGGTGAGTCAACTTCTGCATTCAGAGAAACAACTTATATTGAGAAAAGGAAACGTTCTCTAGGAAGATATTGGGAACAGATTCCAGCTTTAGTATTACAATTGGAAAAACTTGAAGACAGCTCTAAGGAAAGCGAATGTTATACTCAAATTAAAATATCAGTTTTAAGTTCTAATGCAGTTATAAATGAAAATGGTCAATGTATTTTAAAGTTAAGTTCAGTGGGAATAACTTGATTCTTAATAAAAGGTTTGGTTTCTTACGAAATTGTATACTGATCATTTAAATTTCTGAGTTTTTCTTTCAGTTAGGTTTATAAACTGAACTAGGGATAAAGAGATAAAACATAGGTAAGTTGTGTGTTTCATCACTAGTACAGCGCGTATTATCTAGATGGCGGTAAACGTTCATTTAAGTTTATGGTTCCAAAAACTTGTCTATGAATCATTCGATTCAATACCCGATGCTGCGCGTCAAAATACTCAGTCAATCACTCGCCTCCCTTTCATTCACTCTTTCATTTGAGCGCACGCCTGACGGGCGATGCGTGTTAAACTGTGATGGCTCTTTTTAACACTTTTGTAAATTCAACATTTTTATGATATTTGTGGGCTTAGTATCCTTCTTAGTGTAATTTAATTTTAATTTATATATTTGCGTTTACTTTAAAATGGCGAATCAAACCCAGAAAATCGTTTACAAACTGGTCCTCACTGGAGGTAAGGATTGCTCATAATATTTTGTATACGGTGATTTTTTAATTTTTCCATGCCGCTATTATGTTTTATAATAGTTTATTTCACTAATGAAGTGTAATACATCTTTGTGGTATCATAATTGTTATTGTATGTGATAATGGTGTCATGTAAAAGCAACACGTGGATTTCTGACGACGTAAATCTCACCCCGAAACCACATTGTATTTTTATTCAGGACCGTGTGGCGGCAAAACCACCGGACAGTCCCGCCTCTGCACGTTCTTTGAGAATTTAGGATGGAAGGTGAGCAAAACATTTTATTTTTATTATTTTAACTACAAGCTAAGTATTCTTATTAGTTTTATGTCAATATGTTTAGTAAAAAAAAATGTATACATTTGTATTGATAAAAAGTAGAAACTTTACGTTATCGATTAAATTATCTGTTGCATATCAATGCTATTGAAAGAAATAATGACTAATTTTATCGTTTTACTGTTTCACAACTAAATTGTAATTAATTGTAATCCTATTTGGCCTGTTCTATTGTGAAATTACATTCCTTCAAAAGTTAGATATTCCTAGCAAAATATTGCTTCCCTCTCGAATTCTGAATTGTGGTGTCTCCATCTGGAGATCATATGACATGGTTCCACAATGTGTTTATTTCCAGGTGTTCCGGGTGCCGGAAACGGCTAACGTGCTCCTCAGGTAAATGAGATACCTACAAAAACTACACAGTGCATCACAAACATTAATTCAAGCTTTTAAATTTACATTCTCTATCAGAATTGTGTACTTACCTACACAATTCACATCATAATTTTGTACCTGTAATACAGAGTTTCCATCAGTCAGTTCAAAAATTTCATTAGTGTTTTTTGACAAAGTAGTAAAAGATTATTTTTTTTAACACTTCAATGGCTAACATTTTTACTTTAATTCTAGTCTTAAACATTCAACTAGACAAAGTTGATTTTCAGCATACAAATAGTTTCCGATTCCATGATTACCAGTAAGATATTTATCATTATGTGTAAAGAAAGTTAATGTAAATTTAAAACCTGATTTACTTAGTATGCACTGTGAAAAGCCTTAGTTTTTGAAATTTAAAAGCTTGCACAACACAAATATGCAGTAGTTGTTAATTTTTTATCTTGTTATATGGAATTGGGAACTAATGCATAAGTGATGTAATAAAAATGAAAACATGAAATTATTACAAATAAGTTTTGTATGTAAAATGTACTGCAATGCATATTTTTTCTTTTACAGTGGTGGTGTCAAGTTCGCAGATCTCTCCGCAGACGAAGGTAAGATTTCAACTATTCTATCACTGCATTCAGTTCGGTAACAGTAGAATAATGTCCAAATATTGCATGCTGCATGCCCAATGCTTTCACACCAAACCACGCTTTAAGGCACCTTTCGCAGTTAGCGATGGTATTCGTTGAACGTTTACGCTACGCCAAAGCATCCAAAGTTTCTATAAAATCCAGTCAACGCGGCGCTAGCGCAGCGTCAACGCAAGGTCTACCAACGCCAAATGCGAAGGTAGCCTAATTTTCACAGCTAAAGTAATAATTTAGTTTCATTACGTTCACATTTCAGCTTTGGTCAACCTACATCAATATTTTCGAATGCATGAAATTAGGAACCTGCATAGGCTGTCTACGACGTTGCCTATTCCTCGCTTTATGTATAATTTCGAAAACGGAGTGACACATGTTAATTTATATAAATAATAGGAAAATTAATGTTTAACCTATTTCAAATACATAATTTACGTCAATTTATTCTGTAAACTTACTAATGTTGATAATGTTGATACTGCAAGTGATAAAGCTATTTTCATTCCACATTTGCGGTAATGAATTAAGTTTACATAAGCAAATGAAGTGTTTATATTATGAAGAATAGTGCTTACAGGAACCTGCTTGATTATGGATGCCAACATTTCAACCCACATTGTTCCATAGAATTTACAAACAGAAACTTCCAAGATAGGGTACTACTGTTGAATTGACGAGCAACAAATTTAACGGAACAGAGAAACAATGGGGGTAAACAATTGATTTGATGGCAGTAATTCACATTGCCGTAACATTTTATTGCATTGTTTGATTAATAAAAGATTGTGGGTTTATACGTCTTTTTCATAAAATGTCTTGAATACCGCTAATATTTAAATACGCAGAACGAATTAAATTCTCGATAAAAGAAAAGAAATTATTTTAGAAAAATCCAAACGTCGCATTGGCAAGTCTGATGACCGGAAACCTCTGCCTGTACGTACATTTATTGTTTCGCATTGACTGCTGCCAAAATCTTATATCACACGTTTTTTTTCACCCTATCGTACATCGTTTTGTTTAGACTATGCATTTGGCGGGCTGGTTATTGTTTTATTCTGTTTACTTTTAGATGAGACCGGCCGGACTCATTCCGTTGTGTATGTAATCTAATCCGCAGCTCAAATGCAGTGTCAATGACATTATCTCATTCCTAATCATATAAACGCTTTAACGAAGCTTTTAAATGCATGCAGCATATCCCATTCCAGCCGATGTTTCACTATGAAAAGTAGTAAAACTTGTTTAGGATTTTGATCTACGTCATTCGATACTTGCTTTTTTTTATCTCCTCCATGTTTTTCAGACGTTTTTTGACGGCCATTACAAGGTTAAATTGACTTTCTCGGTAGAAATTCTCACGTAGATATTGGTCTCGTTATAGTGCTAGGGGCGTGACTGCCATTGACGTAGGAACCACGTGAGGTAGGTCGACTGACTATACGCTCTGCCAAGTGGTAATTGAATTTTCATTGCTAAATACTAGTCATTATAGTAAAGACTGGTATGATGGACAAACGGAACATTCCAAATGGGCACACAACACGAGAAATTATTCTAAATATAGTCTAGAAATATGTTTAACAGGGCAGGCAGTACTCAACCCTTTTAGTAAAATTATATCAAGCTCCCTATGGTTTCTTCGAAAAATTACGTTCTTGAAATCACGTTTATACATTTTTCTTCGTTTCCTATTCTTCTATTTTCGTCGCTATGGGGGAATGCTATTATACCTCTTCCACTCTTTAAACTGGCTGGTCTCACAGAATCCTGATAAAAATCTGTTCACTCTATAAAACAGGCCCTTTGTTGGAGAAACCTTAAAAGTACCTAGTTAGAAAGTCGCGGCCGAACAAAATTCTGACTTATCACGTTGTCTCGCATGTTCCTCAATGTTTTGATATTTGGGCAACTAATAAAATAACACAACTTCTTGAACAATGATAACCTCTGGTTTCATGCTAATTGTAAAGATAAGATTTTTTGTACCTTTTATGTTTTGTCAGAATTCTCGTTAGAATTTGTTTCTTCAGACTCTTGTCGCTGTATCATAACTATAGAACAGTTTGTGTTCAGACTCTACGCCACATGTCAAAAACATTAATTTTTACTGGAGTCAATAGTTTTGTAGTACTTATTCCTTATTGTTCAAGTCATCTAAAATATAAACGTACAAAAATACCAATTATGGATAACGAGCGTATCTGGCAAAACCTTGTAAGTTTTTGAATAAGTCGTTAGATCATGCCATTTGGGAATGTCCCACCTGCAGCAGCAGATGTGTGAATCATACCTACAATACTTGTTCAGTATTAACAATTTACGAACGTCACAGAATTCTGTATTGTAATGCTTTGTCACATACATATAGAACAGATGTATCATTTCATACACTGCCAAGACAACGTCGTCGGGCTAAAGTCCAATATAAAATAGTCTAGATCTGTATAAAACTCATATAAAATTTAAAACGGGCAATAATTATGTTGCGTAACATCAAACGTATTTGTATTCTGTTCCGCCGGGTATTTCGGATGTTTTACATTGACTACGGTCACGTGCATCGTTTATTTTTGCTCTCGGTGAAGACCGATTTGCGAGCCCCCTATAAACGAAGCTTGTGAGCCCCTGTATGCGAAGCTTCGAATCGCCTCTCGGGGACGATTTTCTTATCTATTTTAAGGTTACTTTATTTGTTTCTGTTTGGGTGCGATTTGCTTCATCGTAGTTCAATAAATTGTTTTTTCTGGATATTTATGGTCAATTGCGGTCTTTCGGAGTCTACGCGCCAGAAAAAAAACTACTTTGGAAGGCTCTATTTATTTTTGAAGGGGACGTTAACTTGCATATTATCAGTCTGGTCTAATTACACAGCTCAGTCTTTCCAATCCTCTTAATTACAATCCCCTTTGATAATGATAAGAGCAAGATTAACTTCGCTTAGTCGTTTCTATTGACGATTGTATTGAGTCGTTACGTGCTTGTAAATCTGTTTAATCCATTATCGGCAAGGCCGCCTGGCGTTTATTCATTGAATAATACATATTTCTAGCATTGGTATAATCTTCTTATAAAAAATTCATTGTAAATGTATAGATAAGCTGGGGACTCTGCGAGGGGATGGGAAGGTTCGTTATGAGGCTTCTTGACGGTCTCGACACGTGAATGTTAATGTGTGTCGCTGACGTATCGAGTAAGCTAGTTCACGGTCACGTTCACGGCAATAGAAACACGTTATGGAATGCGTAGTTACGTTTCTGTAGCATTGTAAGGTTCTAGGATCGATGACGAGAGGCTCTGGGGCAGGTCTTGTTCATGGAATAATGTCGATTGGTCATCGATAAAACGAATTGTATGGCAACTGGTCGGTTTTCTAAATTTTTGATGTTCGAATTGCATTCGTAGATATCTGGCGCCTCAATTGCGATGATTATCGTAATTACAATCTTATTTATCGTTTTTAGTTTGCTTGTATAATCGTTCGGTAAGTGTTGATATGATAAGCTCCTTATTGCACATTTTTTGTTGCTTTGCTCTGTTTCACGCTGAACGGCTTCGGCAGTTATTACTGATAAAATGTACTTTTTATACAATTGAAACGTGTCACGACACAATTTCAGCGATTGATACCGAGACCGACTATTACCAGATGGACGTGTACGTGATTATTCTAGAAATGGTCGCTTATTGGCTTAGAATGGTTTATGTAACGTTAAAAGGCTTAACAACAGAATATTGTTTAAGCTTTTGATAAGTCTGTTATAGCACGTGGTCATACCGCGTCCCTTTATACCCCCAACAAGTCTACCGTATCTCACTGCAAACGTTTATTATTTACTTACGCATGTTACCCATTAAACAGAAATAGACAATCGTGCCCGGTTCCACTCAACCGCAGTTTTCCGTTCCAGTGCCCTCCAACGGTTAGCCATCACTCGAATAAACTGAATATAACTCGAAACCATTGTACTTCTAATAAATTGTATATACAAACTGTTTGTCATCACTGTGTGACGCAGACATCTGAGCATCAAACGATGCCTGAATAAGTTCACAATCCGTTCCTAAACATCCATCAACGTTATGTTTGTCATTTTATATCTCCTGATGATATTTACTCATAACAAAGTCACATGCAACTCTGACGTAATACAACAATAATTACTTTTGGCCAGCATTACCTACTTTTATCTCTCATACTTACATATCAACATCTTTTTGTACTAAAAATATTTGTTTTCTGACATCTTAACATCATGAAAGAGATCTTCAAACAAAATGTCTATATCTTTAATTTTCCCCCACGGTTGAATTATTGCTCACTACCCATGTGGCTTGTAGCTAATAATTATAATCATTTCAAGTATTTTTGAATGCCTGAAAGAGTCTGGATATTAAGGAACAGAGAATACTAATGGCAGACACGTGCTGACAAAATGCCCATTTATTATTTTGTCGTTTGAAGTATCAACATGAAAATTTTCCGAACATATATCCAGACTTTTCCTTGTTTACTAGAATAATAGTGGGCATAGTAGCGTCGTAGATATTTGTGTCTGGACTAGCTTACTATTGACAAACACATAAAACTTAGTTTTATAGGGGTTAGTGACTAAGTTCGTTCGGACAGACATCACCAAGGTCGGGACGACCTCACCAAACAGATACCTATTGATTCATACTCAATGAATGCCACTATGAAATGTTAATAACCTGTAGCGGTAATAAGGTTTTTTGTCATAACTATTAGGCGTATAGAGTACTACCACTTTTTATGATTTCTTTAAAGCAGTGGCCGTACGACCTCGTGCCCTTTTTCGTCTAATATCTAAACTTACGAAATACAGAAACAAACAGTTCGTTAGCTTTCTTGTCCTCAAATTTTTATAGGTACAGTGTTAATAACAGTTCGTATAAAAACCTTTTGTTCTGAAGTAGGGCGGGCCAAGTTTCAATGCTGAAGGTAATATCGACCTACAAATATTTTCTGTATCAATTACGCCTTTGCCTTGAAGTTTCATGTCAATATAATAAATAACACAAAGGTATCATTATCAGGCCCTTGGACACTTAACGGTGACACAATAAATCACCTAGACCGACATCTACCTTTACACGCAAAGTCATTAAGATTATCAAAACCAACTTAATGATTTTAAAATCTGTCAATGCGTATACATATTCATACTACTATAGATCCTAACAGGTTTAACAATCATGATTAGTTATAAATAGCAATGCTAGAAACCAGTTTGTCATATACTTAGGCTTAGATGATAAAACTAACTATGATAACATGTGCGCACCATAGTCCACAATCAGTTCAGTTCGCCAAAACACGAGCATTTTCATCAAAGTAATAGATAATGAATATGTGGCAGATCCGCTGAATAGTGTCACAGTTGACATGTGTTCTACCAATTGCAAATGGTGCACAGCCGCGGCTGTAGCCCAGGCAAGCGACGGTGTCAGTGGTGAGTCAGTAACCACCGGTAACCAACGCTAAAATGGAAGCTCATGCAGTATCTCTTATAAAGCTAAATACAACCATATGACATGACAACAGTTCGGGTCATCGATCTATGGCTAATTGCTTCAGCTATCTATCTAAGCATAGGTACCTACATGTCGCTTAGTTAGCTCTTATCAAATTAGGTAGCCCATTGCAGACTGCTAGCTAGTTACTATATCCACTGTATCTAATAGACATAATAAATAGTGTTATTTATTAGAGGAGAAATAAAAACTTTTTACAAAAAAAAAACCGACTTCCAAAAAAATACACTCAAAACTGAAAAATAACTAATTTCGGAAGTCGGTGTCTTTGCTTTTCAATTTTCGTTGTTTGCCACCGACTTCCGAAATTAATGTTATTTTTCAGTTTTGAGTGTTTTTTTTTTGGAAGTCGGTTTTTTTTTTTTGTAAAAAGATTTTATTTTTCACTTTTTAGTTGTACAATGGTACCTACCCCACAACTTCTAATACCACTATCTGATGTAAATAACAGTGAAGGAGTAAATGAAAACATCGTCTAGATAAACTAAGTGGGAAAAAATACGTAATATTGAAGCTAACTCAAAAACTACACAAGCAAAGTTAATAAAATTTATATGGGACCACCTCGGAAGCATGACCTACCATACAAAAAAAGAATCATCAAAATCGATTCATAATTTGCGGAGAAATCGAGTAACAAACATACAAAAAAAAAACATACAGACGAATTGAGAACCTCCTCATTTTTGAAGAAGTCGGTTAAAAATGGGAAAATAAACAAGCTAACCGACGAATTCCAGTCAGTTTGTCGCAGTGATAAGAAAACATCTTGTATTAATTAATAGGATCGTTAGGAGACCGCGGTTTTAGAAGTTTTCACTTTAGATTATCTCGGTTCATGTGCTCAGTAAAATGATAGGTTTGGTATCGTGCCAGTAACCATATTTAACCACGCACAGTATTTCAAGAATTTCGTAGCCTCCTTTGCAAAAGACTGTCATATCACAATTATTCACAATGATTGAATTATTTGGTAATTACGGCGTGACTGAGTAATTAGCTTCAGTCAGGTATCAGGAGCTTTGTTTTCCTTCTGATGACGTCGCTACAAGCTTTGAAACTTCTGTTTTTTTTTTAATGAGGCAATTGACGTCAGTGGAGGCGTGTGTTGGTCAACGTCCACAAGAGAGCTGCCAAACACTTTGTTAAGTAGACAGGAATTAGAATAAAAAAGAGTTTGGAACTTTGAACATTTAAATTATTCTAATAATGATCGTTGTAATGACCATTCGTATGCTAGTTGGTTTAGCAATGATTATAAAATAAATTGATTCAACTTTTACAAAAAATCCTTTGTTTATGTAGGCATTAGAATATTACTGAGTCATAAAGTATCGTCGATTCGCCATGCAAAGCGAACAGGAGCTTGCTCAAATAACGATGAATAATGTAATTTGAATAGTGCATGAAATTTGTCATGAAAACAAAGCACACGATACGAAAATAAATTTGATTTCCACGTTATCTTCGACAATACAAAAGTTTATGTTCTCTAGTACGTTAAAAACTGGATTCTTTCCCGGATTTGTGAAGCCATATAAAAGCTATCGTCGTTTGTTTAGTTTCAATTTATTATCAAAAAGATATGGCTGATCCCTCTGCACCTTTGGGACTCGATTTTAAACATTTATCCAGTTTGAACGAATCGTCTTTCATCGTTGTAGAGATAGTAGACATCCAAAGAATTAAATCTTTATTTTATGGATAAATGAGCTAACTACTCTCCGCTTACAAATACCTACTTACAATAAATATAAATGCGACAACGTCTTTGTCCTTTTACCTATAAAATACCATGTCGTTCTTGGTACGAAAGCATTTGGCCTCGGCACGTTGACGTACTAATTAGGTAAAAAAAAATGATTACAGTATCAGCTACAATGACAGATGAATTTGTTAAATAAAAAAAGCAAAATTTTTTGCTCTAAGAAGGAAATTTAATTAAACCCCTTATTTCCTTATTTAACGTTATTATCCTCTTAGCAAGAAACTCGTACTTACCAAGAAGTTTTTCCGCGGTTTTGCGAAATCATGTTTTTTTTTTCTTTATAACTACGTGCCTAGCAAAAACAATAATGTTTTATCAAGTTCATGGTTATAGATTTTTCTTATCTATCATGATGTGATACCTAAGTGTCCACTCTAAAGTAGGTAATTTATGATTATGGCCAGTGACAAGTAAAACAAGTAGTATTTATGAGAGACCTCTTTGCTGTACTCAAATGTTAATTAGGGACTAAGCCTAGGTACCTACCTACACATTGCTATATATACACAAAATTAGAAAGAAAACGTAGAAAACCCGTATCTTTACATGACGTTGAAGATGTCATGTCTAAAATATTGTTTTATTTTGTGAATTTACTTTAGGTAGGTAACCGTAAAGCTCATTTAATGACTCCATTTTCATATCAACCTCGTAAATTGTCTAGACAGCTGTCGCCGACGTCATTGCCCGTAATTTTTGATAGAATTTTCATAACGTGTCCTACTTTTAAATGATACGATTATTATCCTACAATTACACCCACTTAGTTAAAATAAAAATAAAAAACACCGAAAACTTGAATTATCCACATCCAGTGCGAGTTCATTGGTATGACGCTGAAAATAAAACGCCTCAGACAATCACGGCCGAATTCGTCTCCCGGCACGCCTCTAGCTGAAATAATATACTTTTTTAAATAGACCACCAAGGCACCGTCCTTATGCTACAAACTGTCTGTCAATTACATCGGGAACTTCACTTTCTATTTGTAAACTCATAAAGATTTTCCACAAACAACATTTTGCCACCCATCTTTCTTATTACACATATATCCTGCTACTCGTTCGCGCATGTGTAAACAAATATTTACTGTCTTGATTGAAATGCAGTGTAAACCGGTGGTATTCAACATGGCTACATTACCGCTCTGTTACGGTCGGAATCGGAATCGTCTTACATAAACAGGATACCTCTTGACGTGATACCTACTTAATTGATCGTCGCCACTTGACAGGCGTTGATATCGTAATAAAAACTCGCAGCATCAGCATCTTGTCATTGGCAATAGAGACGATATCATTAGCACTACCGGATTTTCTCAGAAATTACCTAGTAACGATCGATGAATGATTTAAAATTAGAAGCTTGATTCATAATTATCTCGGGCACGAGTAATGATAATTTGATCCGAAAGGGGCACATAGGTACTGCGATAACAATAACAGAAAATAAGAAAAAAATAAAGTTTAAGTAATTGAAAATAAAAAAGTTATTGCAATTTGAAATTCACATTTTTAGTACCAAAATTACACCAATTTCATTATAAATTAGCAAATTTTCTGCAAAGGTCATAATATGTTATGAGTATGACTTGTTGACACTCGCTAGACGACGGTCGCCCGCGCTCCATGTAATAAGCCGGTAAAATTCACGATTTTTTTTTTCTGTTTTCCAAAAAAAAAAACATAAATAGACTCTCAGTATGATTCTCAACAACATCCTCACGGATTGGACAGGGTTTTTGTTACACGCTGTATATGCGTCGTAAAATGCGCGTGTTTTTATTGTGAAATCTATATTCGTGTTTTTTTTTGGCATTGATTGTAATGGTACCTAACTACCTACCTACCGGGCGGGGTCGTTAACAGTGATTTGTAGGTGATAATATGTGTTCCACGTGTCTTGTCGCGTCAGTGTTCCTTGCGTCATAGACATGTCTCGTGGTTTTCATCTCATGTCCGCACTCATAGCGACAAAAAAATATTCAAAATCTTGCTATTTATAGCTGTCTAGCCTGTCTAACTGTCATCTTGTTGACACTAAAGTCCATCTCGTTAAGTGATGGAGCTGTAAAGTTTTTCAATTTTAGTAAAATTACAAATGCATGGAATATTGTAATGTAAAAGACTACCGGGCCGTTTTTATAGATTTTCTTCTTTTAATCATTGGGTGATACGAACATTATGAGTATTTTCAGTACTGGTACTATGATTTCCAGTGAAGGTGGGTTTCGACCAACTGAACATAGAACCAGAACAACATCATTATTTTCTTGAGATTATAATATCAATGGTTAGACCAACGCAAGAATGTTTACACTGTTTACAACGCAAGAATGTTTACACTATTTACACAAAAATAATTTGGTAGAGTGGGATTGAATGTGCATTCGTTCGTTTCGTCTAAAACGACCTTTACTTTTACTAGAACGGCACCCTAATAACGTAACACACGATCAATCTCAATCTGAATCATTTTGGAGTATATAAATTTGAAGCAATGTATTAATTGCTTCAAATTTTCGTAAAATTTGTCTGCTCAATAGCATGAATAACGCAATGAATGTTGTTGATCTGTCAAAATGAAACAGATTGTGTTTGGTCGTGTGTTACGAAATTAGGGTGCGGGACATTTAATTTACGCTCATTTGGAAAATGCATATGGATTGTGTGCGTGACAGTTCACTAAATTTAATTGTGGGTACACGTGGCTACACATCAAGCTATAGTTTTCCAGTTTATGCTGGTCTCGCATTGAATAGGATTTCCGTACAATGCGAGGTCAGCTTAAACTGGAAATGTATAGCTTGATGTGTAGCTGTGTGTACTTGCTAAAACAACGCGCGACGTTTATTGGTATAGATAGATCGTGCAGTAAATTGCCGTGATCAACGTTCATGTCTTTCCAAAACGTTTGTATCCAAATAACTTAATGTAGATAAATGAACCTAACTGTCATCATTTATTATGCAGCGGGTAATTTGCCAGATAGGGCTAACCTTCACATTTTCACTAAGTCAAACGGAATATTTGTGGCACTTTCTGTGATTTGGAGTTAAAAAGGCTTACATGGTATTGACCTGACATGGTCTAATCTTATTTCAAATGTAGTATAGAGCCAGAGAACGGACATAGGCAACTTTTTTTCGACATACCACGCGTGTGATGCCGCTGGCGGAAGCTAGTACATATACTGGGTGTTAGGGTAGACACCGTTATCCTTGAAACTAGTGGTTTGGTGTCATCTATAATATACTTTTTCTATGGGACCAACCTTGAAATCGCGAAAAAAAAATCAGCTGTTCCATACATTTGTGTTCACTTATATTTTTTTAAATTTATAATGAGAATAAGAAAAGTTTAAGTAGTAAGGCCCCCCCCGAGCTGACAAGCGCATGTTTGTCATCTATACAAATAAATAAAACTGAAGTGTCCGTTTGTAATGCCATAATAACAGCTTTTCAAATGCTTAATATGAAAGTTTAAAAGGTAAATATAAAAAAAAAACAATTGTCTCGACTGTCTGTCTTTATGTTCCGGCTAATCTCTGAAACGGCTGGACCGATTTTGACGAGACTTTCACTGGCAGATATGGAGTAACATAGGCTGCTTTTATTTTAGAAAAAGAATTAAGGCCCACTCGGGCGAAGCCGCGGAAAGCAGCTAGTAATAATATGAAATAGAATAATGCAAAAACTAAAAGACTAAATATGTATTCGAGTTACTTATAATTATCACAAACAAATGTTTTATTTATCCTGGTACCGTCCATTCTCTTATGAAGCTTTTCACTGCACCATTTCCTACAGGAAGTTGGAATGTTCACTTGTATTCAATCAATTAGTAATTTCCTGAATTGTTATCTGAAAATTTAAAATCAAGGTTTCTTTAGTGACAAGTTCGCAAAAAACAAACCAATTTACATTTTTTGTTGTTTATTATGCAAACAACATTATATTTCACTAGCTGATGCCCGCGTGGATGTCGGTTATTATTTAAGTACTAAAACCTACCTCGACAAACACTCTATCCATTGGTGAAAACAGCATGAAAATCGTTGCAGTAGTTTTGAGTTTATCGCGAACAGACAGACAGAGAGACGCGGCGGAGGACTTTGTTTTATAATATACAACATTATTTTTTCTTTATGCTAAAATTTTTTTTTCGCGTTTTCAATCTTAGTCCCATAGAAAAAGTTGTTCGAAATTATAAGTACAATGACCCCTTTTCGAGTTTAGCATAAAGAAAAAATAATGTTGTATAGTGATAATAATATTATGGCTAATATGGTTGCTGACCAATTAAAGCCACAAGATTATCGGATTACTGTTACACTACATAAACATAGGTAGGTACCTAATAATAATAAATTAACACGCGCAAAGCCAAGTGTTATCAAACCTAGCATGGTATCATACACGTCCAATTGAAAGCGTGCGCTTGACAAGATTTTATTATCAAGTTTGTATAGATAGGTACATAATTGATAAAAGGATAAAAGTTTCGAGCGCCAACTCCTCTGGGGGAATTCCGTTTCCCACTTATGAAAAGCTTTGCATCACTACGTATATTTAAATAAGTACTAGCTGTGCCCCGCGGTTTCACCCGCCGTTTTAAAACAATCTCTTAAGCTTTATTATGTTAGTTTATGTAGATAAATGCATTCCTCACTGTTTTCAGTGGCACCGCGTTAAAACCACGTGTTTGTTTGGCTCCAATTCAACATCTCATTTTATAGGTTATTGTTCTAAAATAAATACCTACATAATTTTCTAACTACCTATCTATTCTTTTGACCTTTAACCTATCTATTCTTTTGACCTTTAAGAGTCACGCTTACAGATCTCTTGAAACCGGTTATTAAAAAGTTCATTAGGTAATAACTGAAACTTTTTAACGAAACAATTCCTTTTACTTATTAAAAATTTACAGGAGGGTAGCTATCAATTAGTATAAATAATTTGTTTTGTCCTTCAAACATTTCTTGATGAATTTATTATGTATTCTGTCTACTTTAGCCGTTAATTTTACTACTGTGTACATTCGAACACTCATCGTCATTCACGAAGTTTATCTTATTCACAATGTTTAGAATACCTGCATGAATAAGCTTTGACCATCTGCGCTTTCTCATGGAATAGTCTAATCGTCAGTTGTTGTGTTTGTAGTATTAAATGCATGCAGTATCAAGTAGAGACATTTATTTCGGTAGTTCCCAAATACAGTCCGTTCAACCGATTTTGACTTCTATTGCGTTGGTGGCATGACAAATGACAGCTACAGTAGACAGTTGGTATTGTGTAACCATTTTTGCTTTTAATGCTATCGTTTTACCTACGGTATAGAAGTCAAAATCGGTTGAACGGACTGTATAAAGGTTTGTTTAAATGTCTAATCTTATTTCAAATGGAGTATACATCATTTGAAGTTTTGCGTGGGTTCATTTTAACTTATAACTACCTTTCCCCTGCGGATTTGCGATATTCAGACAAACAGACAGACGCGCCGGGTACTATTTATAGTATGTAGGTAATACATGTAAGGATGATGCAAACCATTTATCACCGCACTTACTCATCCATAACATCACGCCTGTATTCTCCGACGGGTTAGGCAGAGGTCTATATCTCCCTTATCCATCTTCACATAATATAACCTCCTAGGTACTATTGCTCTCAGAGCGAAACTTGTGTATTCATAAAATGTCTATTCCTTGTTACAGCGTTAAAATTCCAGGAGAATCTGCTAAGGACTATGATACAGATTGAGAACACTTTCTTCGAGCTGGGCAGGACTTGCCAGAGGGATTGCCTGATTATATGCGATAGGGGAGCGATGGATGCCAGTGCATGTAAGTCAAAACTTCTGTTTCCTAGTAAAATTCCAATAGGCATAATAAAAAATATACTGCTGGACGGAGCCAGGTACAATTAAATAGATAAATAAATATTGTATAATATATTTTTATTGACATAATAATGTTACAGAAACTTTTTTGAAGCATCCGACTCCTGAACTAGGTGTCCTGAAATATCAATGAATTAGTTTAGCAACATTTTTATCATCGAAATAGCAGCCATAATAGATCTAAAATTACCATTCTAATAGGTTTTAACACAGAATTGTGAACGCAGATAAACGGAAACTATAATTAACACGTCTATTATTACTGGCCGCAAAACAACGTCATTCCATGATTATGATTAAGTACGAACAGACAGACAAACAGACGCCTGAAGGGCGGGCAATTTGTCTGAGAATATAAATAAGTATATTATCGTCTACACCCAAGATATAATTATCAACAATATAGGTAGGTACTAGAGGATTATACCTGGAAGATAAAACAAAACAAAAACACGTGCCCTATAAATAATGCATATACTTACTATAAATAGTTACACAAGCTGTAGTACAAACGGCTACACATCAAGCTTTACATTTCCAGTTTAAGCTGAGCTCGCATTGTATAGGATTTCCGTACAATGCGAGGTCAGCTTATACAGGGTGTTAGGGTAGACACCGTTATCCTTGAAACTAGTGGTTTGGTGTCATCTATAATATACTTTTTCTATGGGACCAACTTTGAAATCGCAAAAAAAACAGTTTTTCCATACATTTTGTCGATTTAAGTGAACACAAATGTACTGATTTTTTTTATAATGGTGTCTACCGTAACACCCAGTATTGGAAATGTATAGCTTGATGTGTAGGCGTGTGTACTAGGTATATTTATATTTACACTAATAATGTAAATATACAGCGTGTTTAAAAACTGAAGTTTATTATCATTCTTGCAACAAGCCTCAGTCGTTTCTCAACAAGTTTTATTAAGTATGAACTCTTACCTACATACAAGCTTCTAGTATGCCTAGGTAATGAGTCAGAAACATGAAAATAGTTTTATGCAATCAATCTGCTTGTATAGTAGTTATATACCATATGGTAAAATAAAGCTGGTAGTTATTCGTCTCTGTCAGACAGGAATGTTACTGGTACACACGGCTACCAAACTATACATTTCCAGTTTAAGCTGATCTCGCATTGTTTAGGATTTCCATACAATGAGAGGTCAGCTTGTACTGGAAATGTATAGCTTGATATATGTATAGCCGTGTGTACATCTTGCAGTAAATACAAAACATGTTTGTACCTCCTGGAGCCAGGATTTTTTAGGAATCTGTCTTTAGCTTTCACTAGCAAGAAAGTGATAGATAATTCAAAGGGCACGATTTTATACTATTTGAAAAATTTGGGTAGTGTGCATCTAGTTGATTAAGTTTTTCACACGCAACATGAGTGCAAACATGATACTTGCATGACTCCCTTTTAAATTATCCCTTTGTAAGGCATAATCAGAACCTAATCAAATGAGTAATTATGTATACCTAGACCTACTGTATAAATTACTAGCTAAATCGGTAGATAAGGAAAGTTAAAATACTACATATTTTTGTTTATAAAATAAATAAATAATAAAATTCATTTAATTTTAACATCCATTGCCAGACATAAAATAATAGAAATCCCAATAGATTTATACACAGTCAAATTGAATTAACAAAGCGTGAAAGATTATCAGTAGATAATCGGTAATTGATATTTATTTTAGATACTGATTACTTATAGAAATTACCTATGTTTAGTTGTAAAAAAAGCTTTATTGTTATCTGTACATACGCAGTTATATGGTGTTAGTATGCATTTGATTGGAACTTATTACATTTATCATAATAATACTTGTTGCGCAAACTCTTTGTATTGTCTGATTCTTAAATTAATAGCGACTTATTGATAATTGTTGTCAATAAATGGATCGCCTATTGTATTGGAGAGTGGACCGGTACTACATACCAGCATCAAGAAGATATAATTGTGCGTTCGCACTGGCGAAACATTCACAACAAAACATGTTGAAATCTCTATTTTCTGTCAATGTTCCATACAATTTTTGACAGGAACTAGAGATTTCAACATGTTTTGTTGTGTATGTTTTGCCAGTGCAAACGCAAAGTAATAATAAGTTTTTTTTTCTCACTTTTGTTTATAGCACTTAACAGTTTTGAATTATAAAAAATCACATGGTTAGATCTGGTGCCTGATGTAGGTTTAGGAATAACCTGAATTTCACCATTTCCACCAGGACATCAGGACCCACTTAGTGGCCTCATACAAATTAACAGAAAGTTAACACATATTCCTACAAAAATAATCCAAATAGAAAAAAAAAGTAGGTACCTAAGTGTGTAAGTAGGTATGTTTATATTGAAACTTCAATGTTTTTGTTGTTATTTGTTTCGATTATATTTGCAGTTTAAACTAGGACATTGATGATAAATTGAAATACAATGCGGTTTAAACTAGATTGAGGTTTTGTCATGATTGTAAACTTGCACAATTGACAGCAAAAACAACAATATTTATTTTCAAAACAACAATATTTATTTTTGTGAGATTGGAAAAAAAAACTCCAAGTATTTACACAGGAAAATGTAGGTGCAATAGTTTACTTCCATCTACTTAAAATTCCCTTTATTATGCGGGATATTTAAATATTACTGACGAGAAGGTCGTGTTTACAAAAAAAAAATATTAGGAAAAAAAATATACCTGCTGAAAATGCATTTCCGTAGATAACGTCTGTAGGTGAATTCTCTTGACAGGCACTGCAGATAAAAATAACAAACGCTGGATGGTTTCGGTTGACATACATTTTAAGGTTGAATATACTCATGTCGTTTATTTACTTTCTAATTTCTATATCTAATATCTATACATTTATAATAAAACTAGCTGTTGCCTGTGAGTTCGTCTGCGATCCACGAGGAAAGTAGTCTATGTCCTTCCCCAGATCATGGTCTACCCATGTGCCAAATTTCATCCAAATTCGTTCAGCCGTTTTATCGTAACAAACAAACTTACTTTCGCATTTATAATAGGATTAACGCTTTTAGAAGTTTTGTCCGTTTGTCTTGATATGTGTTCCGGATTGGCGCAAAAACGGCTGAACGTATTTGAATGAAATTTGGCACTCAGATAGTTTATAGTAAGATGAACACATTGGGTAGGTACTTTTAATCCCGATAGTACGTTCGTACTTCATTTTCGTTAAAGATTGAATTTACAAGTTGCACAAAAAACATTGATGTTTTGTAATGAAGTAAATAAGAGTATTACATAAATAACAAACAATAAGCCCTAGCCACGAACATGTACCTAAAGAAAGGTACTTATTCTTAATTTTCCTGTATTCAAACGTGAGCTGTTATGTAAATACCGGCCACGCGCGCGTACCAAGGAGGTCGTTTGCTCGTTGATACGAACTCCAATTTTGTTTACTTACATCGATATCTGAATGGGTCATAATTACAAATTATGACTATCTACACTTGCCTCTTGACTGTTTATTAATCAGTCACTCAATTATAATTAATCATAGCTATTATAAATTTTAATTAGGTAGGGACACTGATTGGTAGGTAATCTTTCTGTATATCTATGACTCAAGTAATTTCTTTCCGGACATGACTCCATTGTCGAGCTATAGTCTGCTTCCGTGGTCATTCACAAACGTAAAAAAAAACAAAAGTATGTCAGGGTGTTACATAAAATTGGCGGGCAGCCGAATGCTACATTCATTTATAACTTCTCAATCTTTGATTGTACCTAAATACCTAATGGATTTATTTTACACATTTCAGTTATATCAAGAGAAAAATGGGAAGGGATGCTGTCTACTAACAACTGGAACTGTGTGGAACTGCGAGACAACCGGTATAATCACATCGTGCACATGCTTTCTGCTGCCAACGGCGCTGAAGACTTTTACTCCACCGAGGTTGGCATTAACTAGTAACCTTTCTCTTATACTACAGGCGCCGGCGCCGCTCTGTGACACGTACTCAGGAAATGCAGGCCAAGCATACGAAACTAGAGCACGTTTAAAATACTCGTCAGATAAAAGTCACTAGATAATGTGCTCGTTCTATTTTCGAATTTTGTTTTCTTCTTTGTAAATTAGTGTTTCGTATCCTATCCTTTATCCAATCCCTTCGCTTATAAGTTTTCATTTGTTATCTACTTGATGCTGTTTGTATGCTAATATTCAAAAGAAAATCAGCATTGATTTCCTGTAATTGTAATCATAACAATGAAAGGGCTTATCATAACTAGCTATCGAATTTAACATAAGTTAATTCCACAATACAAATACTGATAATAAAGTAATTTTACCGGCTAAAAGTAAAAAAGTTAAAATAGTGCAACTACTATTTTATGCACATTTAAATGCAATTGAAGTTTTTCAAATATGTACCAGAAGTATTGAACATACATCACAAACTAAATATATGATAGCAGAGGTTATAGAGAACATAAAGATCGTATCTTGAACGACTTGAAACTTAAGGTTGTCCAAAGTCTCTTAATTGCTTTTATCATTAAAATATTACGTCGAATTTACTATCTGAAAAGCGACTAAACTCAAACCTACCTACTTACGTAAAAACGTAATATTACGCCTCTATCATACGAAGGGGTAGGCACGGCTGTAGGCAGGTAATATAAACCATAACTTATCCAGTTTTTATGATATTTTTATGATAGCGAGAAGGTCTATTTTAATAGTAATAATAGACTAGCTTAATGCTTTACATCCTTTTATTTATCTAACACTAACTTCCGCCCGCGTGGTATGTCGATAAAAGGTAGCCTATATCCTTTCTCAGGCTCTAGACTATCTGTGTACCAAATTTCATTTAAATCGGTTCAGTAGTTTTGGCGTGAAAGTGCGACAGACAGACAGTTACTTTCGCATTTATAATATTAGTAAGATTGTTAGGTTAGGTTATCATTATTTATAAATCGCCAATCATAGTGTGAGGATCATAAGCGTCTGTGGGTGTGGGTATTATCGTCAGTAAAGCTACGTTCGTTTTATAGATAAATCGATTGATCCGATGGCAAACAAACTATTGAGGAAACATTTCCACGTTTATTATTGCTTACTTCAGTTCATTTGTATGAATCTGCGCACTATCTTCGAACTGGCTAATTTCAATGTTACTAAATTCTTTACTTTCATCTAGCGGGTGATGATAAGTCTTTAAGTAGGTATATGTTTACACGTTATCTAGTTATCAAATGTTTTGATACGATAACATCATATCTCATCATCATAGTAAGTAAGTACCTAAATAATTAACGCGATATAAGGTCATTGACTAATAAAAATATGTCAACATATTATGTAATGTGTGGGGAACAATTATTCAATGTGTGCTACATACAAATTAGTTTAAAAAATAAAAGAATTAATCCTTTGATATTAGTAATTTAACAAAAAAAAAAAGAAGCCGAACCCAAAATAGTTGGGAAAAGGCAATCAATCAATCAATCTGCCTAAGATTGATTGATTGACACCTTTTTACCCGACTGCGTCTGCAAAGGCAATTTATTTACGATACGTGAGATCGAGAATTAACTATAGCCCATTTGAAATAAGATTAGACATTAAAACAAACCCTTTTACAGTCCGTTCAACCGATTTTGACTTCTATACCGTAGGCATAAGGATAGCATTAAAAGCAAAAAAAAATACACAATACCAACTATCTACTGCGGCTGCCATTTGTCATGCCACCAACGCAATAGAATTCAAAATCGGTTGAACGGAATGTAAAAAAGGCTTATCTATACGTCTAATCTTATTTCAAATGGAGTATAGTTCTTCTAATGATACAATAATCGTATAACCCATTTCAAAATTACGTCATGTCACACGTCTAAAATAACCATTAAGCATTAACGTGTAACTGAGAAGTCGTAGTACGTCGTATTAAATCTAGAAACCCATCAAATTTCTCATATCCTCCTGTCATAACTATGGAACACACATCTTTCTATCAATCAGTTTGAGAGACATTAGTGTATGATTTTACTCAGTTGGCTCTAGACTTGACATACTGTTTTCAGGCTATCGATTGCACAATAAAGTGGTCGGTACTCTGTGGCACGTTATTTGAGGAACTCGTTAGTCCAGACAATGGATAGTAACAGCAACTATGGGGCCCTATTACGTCTAACACATACGACAGGTATCATATTTGCTTATGCACATGCTAAAAAACATTACCCTCCGTCTGGGGCAGTCCGGTAAAAACGAGACTTATTTTATCATACTAGCTCGCATCTCATTCATGTAATTCATGTTATTATATTTTTATAAATGAGCATATCTGTCGTGACGGCCTACTACGCGATTACGTATGTATCTAACTATCTATCTACACATGATGGAAAACGTGACTTTAATAATAAAACGCTTCAGAGTGCAATTTCATTGTAACACTACTAGCATTAAAGTCTTCTGTGCCACGGACCTCCAATTCACGTGGAATATGAGCCGCACATGTTGAAATACCGCATGACAACGTTTTTAATGCCAAGTAACCGTAGTTACTTGTTGGTCATTGACTTCACTGGACATCAAACTACTTTGTGTATAAATAATTATAGTTTTGTCTGACCGTTGATAAAAGTTGTTAAAAAAGAAAGAGATAAGGGGTTTTTGAGTTTTTCATAATCATGAGTATGTATGTATTTGTTATTTAATTAACACTTAATAACAGTAAGTAGTAGGTACTTAATCACCCCGCCGCTATCTATTATAGAAATGATAATGTATAAATGGAAAATGTATCAATCGTCGATAAAAGGATATAAACAAACAGTAAAGGTACCTACACAGCGTATACCTAGACATACAATGTAATAAAACTACTTATAATAAAACTAGGAAAATAATTATACATAATATGACTACATACATACATTCTTCTACTTAGTAAATATTATTTACTGTAAGTAACTCTGTCTGTCTGTATGTTACCTTTTCACGCTTAAACCACTGAACACGGATTTCGATAAAATTTGGCGAGGAGATAGATGGCATCCCGGGGAAGGACATAGGCTACTTTTTATCGACATACCACGCGGGCGAAGCCGCGGGCGGAAGCTAGTTCGTTCATAAGCCACAAGCTTTGTACCTACATTCAAAACAAACAAAAACTATTAAATTCTAAATTAGTTTGCAGTTTGTTTATTTCGCTAAACGATTGCTCCGAGCTATAAAAACAATAATTATTATTCAAATGCCTAACTTTATGAATGACCGCAGAACATGCAACGTATGGACTGTTTGTGGTTCGTAATAACATTGGCAACGTGCCATTTAAGACTACGGTGATAAAACGCGTGGTATCAATAATACCAACAATAATAATCGAATGACGTCATCGAAAGATAGGATTACCGTTTTGTTAGGAATTTCCAAGATCAGAGATTAAGGAACACTGATTATAGAAATTTTATAATATTTAATCAATATCATCATGATGAATGTGACACACTCATCATGTGATAGACGTAATCGTCTTACGACGTTATCCATTCGGATTCAACGTACAACCCAAATTGTTTCCGTGCTTATTTTTACCCAACCTTGACAGATACTTGCTTGAGTAAATGAATAATAAATAATGCAGATATTGTTTTATTGTTAACAGGATCATGCATCCCGGTCCGAAGGGGTAGAGTTGGCCAGGGAGCTTGACTACAACGCGGCGGCCGCCTGGATCGGCCACCCGTACTTCGACGTGATCGACAACTCCACGGACTTCGACCTGAAGATGAACCGGCTGATTGACTGTGTGTGCCAGAGGATCGGCATCGACACCGGCGGCCGGCTCAACGTCAACTCGAAGAAGCGCAAGTTCCTCGTCAAGTCACCGATTGCTCTCGACTCAGAGTTCCCGTCCTTCCAGGACTTCGATGTGGTTCACAACTACTTGCAGAGCGATCTCCGTAAGGCGCAAGTCAGACTGCGCAAGCGCGGTCAGAAGGGCCACTGGTCGTACATTCACACGCTACGGAGGGTCCATCCCATCAATGGACAATCTGTAGAAGTGAGGACGCAGCTTACACATAGGGACTACTTGAACCTGCTCCCGCAGCGTGATGAAGCTCATTTCACGATCTTCAAGAAGCGTCGCTGCTTCATCTACAACAATCAGTACTATCAGTTGGACATTTATAGACAGCCCTCGCATCCCAGGTGATTAGATATTAGAATTATATTATTATATACATTTATTTATTTATATATTGCTTTGCTTTCTTTATTGTGATAAATAAATAAAATGGCTGTGTTTTTTTCTTTCATTATTTATTTATACTTTATCCTCTATCTAGAGATACAAGTGTCATGGTATTAATACGTATGTATGCTTCATTCTATAATTAAAAATCACTTTAATCTATCAACAAAATTGTCTATAAATTATATGTGAAAAATATTTTCAGGTGCCGAGGATTAGTTTTGTTGGAGACTTACAGTGCTCTTGATCAGGACTCGTTGATAGCTGCGCTGCCCAAGTTCCTCGTTATTGAGAGGGAGGTGACCGGCGACCCAGCCTTCTCTATGTACAACTTGTCCTTGAAGGAAGATTGGAAGACTTCAAAAAAGTACTACACGGGTGGGGAAGCCAAGACGAGCGCGAACGGTAAGACGGAAAATGTTTGCTTCGATCTTTCAAATATTAATGGAGTGATCCGACATGGAGATGTTCTCCTTTCATTCCATACAGTGAACAAATCTCAACAACAACTTTTTTTAAATAAAGCAATTTTATTCATTTTCCAAACCCTTTGCGCTCGCGATCTAAATTCTGTCTTCTATAGTTTCAGTGTTTTATAAGTTTGCTGCAACTATTAATTTATAAAAATTATGACTTAGTAGTTGCAACAAATAGTACACTTTTAAATATTGAATTAAATTGCTTTCGATCTAATAATTGAGTCATCATCCCCTGTCCCATGTTACTTGTGGTCGGCGCAACACGCTTTCTTTATCCCACTCTCCCTTCTCTTTCATATCATTCCTCACACATTCCATTCATCTCTTCTTTGGCCTTCCTCTCCCTTCATCCATCAATATTATATTCATCTCTCTTTTAGTCACATGCGTTTCGTCCCTCCTCATCACATGGCCATATCAGGCCACACGGTTTCCTTTCAACTTTTCTGTCACTGGCGCCACTTTTAAAACTTCTCCTTATTCTCGTCACTCGCGTCCACACATCCGTCTCAACATTCTCATCTCCGCTACATGCAATCTTTTCTCATCCGTCTTCTTCACGGCCCAGCATTCCGATCAGTATACAGTACGACAGCCCTTATCAAGGACTTATAGATTTCCCCTTTAACTTGAGGGGCACCCGTGCGTTGCAAGTTGTTCCTGTGACCTGTCGCCATTTCATCCATCCTGAGTGATCCAATTATTGATTTTGACTTAAAATTTGATCAAAAGTATTGTATACAATTGAGATGAAACACATCAGCTGAAACTCTTTACTATCTGTCGAGCAAAAATGTCTACAAACGCTATTAAAACTAAAATTATTATGTATTAAAAATACTTGGCGACTGATAAATATATTTGGAGCAGGATACAAAGTTCTAATAGCTTTTGGGTCAGACAAACCAATGTATTTTATTTATCTATCGTCGGTCATTTCTTTGCATGCGATATTGTGGTGTGGACACTGGCGTAATTGTGTAATAGTCTAGATTAGACACCCCTATTAGTTCCGGTAGACTTCTTTTTTACTAGTTTATTTAGGAACATTTTAATTCTAGTTCTGTCTAGTTTTGGTCTCATTACAATCACAAATTGAATGTTTTGCACTAACACGTCAATATCTCCCCCGTAATAGCATTGTTTAGGTACTATTCTCGTAAATTTCTCTCCGGACATATTTTGAGAACCCTCTTTTATCAAAGCTACCGCGTCGGAATCGGCACAACCTGGCTAGATTTCAGATCTAAAAGAAATTCAAGAATTATATTTGTGTCAAATAAATAAGCGCGGGAGGTATCGATACAATTCATGTTTTTATCACAGTGTGAATAATGTTAGCTTTCCCCACGCGCACCCGCGAGTATATTAAAATCACACGTAACTTTCCAGATACGAGCGCTGTTGCTATTTTGGGACAAACCGAACATTTCGATACATCCAATGAATCTATTAATCCGCCGATCTAACATAAAAATTCAAGATTTTAGAATTTTATTTCGTAAAGAACATTTAGCTAAAAAAACGTGACTAACACATTTGCGCCAGTGTCACTTTGAAACACTTAGTTTGGGGGTTAAAAGGAAATTTTCTTTTGGTTTATCAGGACATTCTAAAAGGTTGACCAACGGCCACAGTGATGACAAACACAATGGCCAGAATGGAGTCGCGAAAATGAATGGGCACGCAGGTGAGAAAATAAATGGTCATGCCGTTGGCAAAATGAATGGCCACGCTGGTGAGAAAGTTAACGGGTACAGCGATAAGGCCGGCGCACGCGCAAGCAAGGCGCCCGGCGCGCACGCGCACGGCCACGCTCAGAAACTCAACGGCGCCGCCGTCAACGGTGACGCGCACGACACTGAACTAGACGAATTCAAGAAAAGCCACAGAATGGATCTCGGATCACCAAAGATTACAAAGGTCGCTGTAAAAATTTAAAAACATTAACTTATCTACTTTAGATTTTCAAATTTTATGAAATTCCACATTGTAACACTTCAATATACACCAAATTATGAAATACCAATAATTGTAAGATCTATTTAAATGTAATAATTATTTAATTATCGCCAACCATCACTAAATGGATCATGTATGCTCGTATAAATATTGTATTTATTCATACTAATTGTATAAATTGCCAAAAGATAACTATTTTTGTAGTATTCCTTAAATATTACAATATTTTACATAGGTAACGCATCCAAAAACACCACAGCATATAATATAATATTGAGCATTCTGAATAAAATAATTCAGATCAAAATGAAATGTTTTGTATTGTTTGTGCCTTTACACAGTATAATATATTTAAATACTTTTTCATAAAATAATAAATGTAATAAGAAATAATGTCATTCACATTAATAGCATGTACTTAAAGTGTTGCAATAATATCAATTTAAGTATTGTTGCAGTATGTTGAACACTATGATTGATTAGTGTTTTAGGTGTTAATGTACCTAACGCGATAGCATTTTATTTATAGACTTAATTTAATTATGTAATGACAATGTTATTAAATTTCATAATTAGGATGTTGCAGTAAATCATTTTAGTTTGTAGATTGAATCGTGAAATCTTAATGTCTCGATGTTGTGTGGTCACGTAGATCGTTCACACTTTTTTCTTTACAGGAGTCCAAAATGTTTACGATAATCAACACCACTCGGAAACTATATTCACTAGAGCGGTCAACTAAGCTTTTAGCATTGAATTTGTTTTAAATGAAATATATTTTTATCAATAAAGAAATATAATTATTTATGTGACATAGAATAATTCGATTTAGAAATTGATGTCGTTGCAATGTCATTTTTTTTTTGTTTTTTTTCGATGGAGACTAGTACTTATCGCAAAATCATAAAAATAATTTTACAGAAGTATTTTAAGCCACATTTTTTAATATAACTTCAGTGTGTTGAAGACAACATCTACTGTATAGCGGATTGCTAAATAGCTGTAAAGCTATTCAATCGCTTGGCAAAGATCCACGGTAGCATTGTTAATGGCTGTGCTATTATAATTGAGCAATTGAGGACTCTAATTCTACAGAGCAACTGTTGGCGGCGAGCTGCCAACTGAAATTTATCTTACGACCCGTTTGCACCAAAAGGATAAATGAAAAGCTAGCTTTATTGCTGTGTACAATTAAAATGCCAGAATTATTTGACATAATCTTTTATACTTGGCTTTGAATATTGTATTTGAATGAAACCTTACATTTTGATAATGTAATTTGTTTTGGTGCATCGTGCTGATAGCTTTTGGGCGTAAAAATCTCAAAATTGCATATTATGTAAAAACTTTCGCATCCTTTCTTAATAAAGAAAATGCGTAAATGGATATTTTTTTTGTTTTATTTAGTACCTATAACGGCTGAACGGATTTGGATGAAATTTGGCACTTGGGTAGACCATGACCTGGAGAAGGACATAGGATACCTTTTATCCCAATATTCCCATGGGGATCGAAACTTATGCGAATGAAACCGCGGGGCGCAGCTAGTTTCATATAATAGCTAACTAAGAGATAGTTTTATTTTAATTTTACTTCTGTTATCTGATTTCATTAAATATTTACCTCAATAATAAAGATGAAAAAACTGAAGTGTTAATCGAATTTTGTAGCTGACTGTACCTAGCGGTTATTGGAAAAGTAAGTCGGCCATGTCGCGTCGTACGAATCCACCCGAATGATGGGCAAGGATCATCACTTCTAGACGTAGACGATTAGAAAGGTTAGAGGAAGCCCTATAGATCTAAGGAGGAAGCAGAAAGGGGAGGCCTTTGCCCAACAGTGGGACACAATAATAGCTAGGATTTTTTTGAGGTTCGCTTTTAAATAAGTACATGACGATACCTACCTCTCTTATCGTTTTGTCTGATAGCAGTGCGATGGAGTCAAAGATTTTGAGTCAATTGCATGCTGGTCGCGAAAAATACAACGCACGCACTACCTAAACCCGGTACACCCCGATTCAAACTTACCTAATGACGGCTCGGAACATGAGGCGAGTCGCTGCGCAATAACGAATTCATGGGTCAGCAGGAATGGGGTACTGCGCAGTGCGCAGCGAAAAGCACAGTACTTACGATACGCCATTAAGTTTGAATGGAACTACCTTTGTGTATCTAGCGAATCCATCAAGGGGCCGGCCGCATATTGGATATGGATAAGAATATGTATCGTAGGCACGTAAACATACCTACATTATTGAACGTATGAATTAGGTTGCGTTTTTCTCCGTTAAAATGCAAGTAGTGACTGACGTGTCTGGTGACATTATCGTAATGAATAATTAATATCTGCTAGATAACGTTGCAAAATCCAAAGTTTGTTGCACGTTAGATTTTCAACGCTACGCTCGTCGCGTTGAAAATCCAACGTGCAATATTAATTAGGTATTGGTGCCGATTATTTATTTATATTCTGCCAAATAAATTCTCTAAATTTAAAACTTATTTTGACACAACTAAAATCGAATTTGACAACCGCGCGCCTCCACTTGGTACTTGTTTTCCCTACCGCGTGTTTTTTTTTTAGAGCCAGAGGCGCGCATGCACGGCCGCCTCGACGTGTTTTTAATGGAATTTTTCAATTTTTGTTTGGAAAATAACGAAAAACATAAAACATAATTACCAACATGTTGAGAATTATGGGTTTAAGAGTTTCCTAAAGGAGGTCCAAATTTTCATTATTTTTGCGATAGGACACACCGTTTTCGAGATATAAGCAAAAGAAAATAAAAAAAATACAGTACTGTTTTTTGTAACTGAAGTCGAGGTGTTGGTTTGAATTTTAGTTCATGACATCTAATTTTATTCCACACATTTTTAATCGCGATTAAATATAGTCAGATTTAGTTAGAGGATTTTAGATATAGGACAAAATTTTAGTTTAAATCGTCAAATTCAGAATAACATTTTCACTAAACTAATCTCAGTGCCATCTTAGTGCTGTCAAACTAAATTATAGTTAAGTTGTGTCATTTAAAGTCTATTTCAGAATGAGTTTGATCGTTTGACAGGACTAAACAAAATTTTAGTGATTTTTAGTTTAGTTTAGAGAATTTTGTGACAAGAGAATCGGCACCATTGTTAGTAAAAACGGACATCCATGTCTTTCATCCTCCCCTTACATTAAATAGAGCACTTATATTATTTTCTGCGATCATATTTATTATTTTCAACAACACTGAAACATTTACTATTTATTAAAAATACTATACATGAATATGGAATGCACTAGATCAAGCTTAAAATACGTGGAATTAAAAATAAAGATTGCTGCATATGCCCCGTGGTTAAATGATAGTAGCAAGCAAAACTGGAAATGGACTGACTAAGGATAGCGATACTTTTAAGGGCCTACCAACCTCAAATTGCTTAGCATGATCCTCCGTTATGTCGAAAATACTGCAGCATTAATTTTGAAATAAATATAATAATACGTTATGTATGTAATAGTTGAGGATTTGACGAAAACACGATTATGCGTGTGTGTGTATATGGTCCCATTGTAAAGAATGAACAGAATAATGAAATAAGACAACAACTTCTTCTTATACCTACAAGGTAATTAGCAAAAGGGACTGCAACTGCAAGTAACACTTATTTTTGCAACCAAGGAACTTTGCTGTGCTTCGGGTTGAAGGGCCAGGCCCTGAGGTGCCAGTGTAAATACAAGTAGATATTTCAGCTTTAACAACACAGAGTATTTTATCTAAGTATCTATATTATTTTGTATCTTCCATGGCAGAGCACTGTGCGATGCAATAACAACCACAAATTTCACAACTTATGCGTATGCGCCTATGACGCTGCTACATTTTCTATACAAAATTGTAATGACACATTATTTTCCTTGTGCTGTACTCTCTGTTTAAAAGTCTGCTGTCCTCGTTACTTCAAGGTGTATCTTGTAACAGAAATACTGGCCTTAGGGCCGGTGCTGACCTGTCGAAGTCACTGCCAAACAAATGGCGACCTTACGACTGTTGAAATAAAGTTGAAAATAAATGAACTTGTAATAGGCCGAGAGCGCATCAAAGCAGAGGTGCGTGTATCAGATTAGTCAGGTTTCTTTAATTTCAAATTTTTTTAAGGAACGCAGTTTTGATATTTGTTTGGCAGTGAGAACCATGTGCTTCGATAGGTCTGTGCCTGGCAAGTTAAGTGACGTTTGAGTATTGAGTTTGACGACCCGTTTTCTAGAACGACGCTCAAACATGAATCTTGATTTGAAAATAAATTTAACTAGTTTTGAGACTGAGTGAGAGTTACAATGAATTATTGTCAGTTTTTAATCAAGATTTTTTCTTGAGACCTGGTCTAGAATACGGGCCTCTGCATTCGGCTGGTAGAGATACTATTTACGATATTATAGTATACAGAAGATGCATAGCCAAAATCTGCGCCTACATAACCATTCTATACGCGAAATATAATAAAGTTGCCCAATTTCAACCATGCCACAAATACAGCAACCTTAACAGGATTTGTTATTTAGTTTTTATTTGTATCTTTGATTTTTTGTTCTTTATACATTTTGATAACTTTCTTTCCGGGGACTAGTGTCTGGCTAAGACCTGGTCGCTTTAGTTTTTTCTTGTCTGTCGCGCCCTCCCAGATGGCGTCATCTGTTGGCAACACAGTGTCAAGAACGGCTAGGGGTGGTGGTACGGCCGTCATAGTGCCAGCACCTTCACATACCACAGACTTCAGTTTCTGGAAATGAAAATTATTTTGCTTATTAATTTGAAATTAAAATCAACGACATATTGCCGTTATTTTCTATACAGATTATATTATTTAATGTCAAGCCAAAATGTAAAATTATTAGAAAAAATATAATGCTGATGGTTTACATAGATGCATAATTTTACAGTCTCCAATTCTACATTATTGAATCAGTAATGTTATATTAGTATCAATTATTAATGATACTAAATAATTATGCTAAAGATACAAACAACAGTAACTAGGGTGTTACATAAGTTTAACCCTATGTTATCATTATACATAATTGACAAGTGGTACGGACAGTATTAATGTGATAACACTGTACCTGTTTATCTGCTTCCATTTCATCATTAGACTTCTGTATATCTGTGTCATGTGCGTACTTGCAGTTGTGTCCAAAGCGGCAGCGGCCCTTCCGGTAGTTCCAGCATATCCGTTTGCCATTTATCATCTGTGTGTTGTCTTTACCTGGAACCTTACAGTTTTGCCTATGTACTTGACGATTGTATGCACCACTCGATACTAAACTTTTTTGTTCTTTAGATACCATGAAATGTATGCAAGGATTAATGATGTAGGTAAGTACGGTATAAATATTTTGATAGTGTTTTAAATGATGATACTTATAATAAACCTTGTAGTTATTAGATCATTATTTATAAGTTTAGTGATAGGATTAAGTATCAGAATATTGATGGGTTTGTTACTACAGATTGTTGATTTGTTTCATAGCTACCCGTGTATTATTTGTCTTTGGCTGGTATATAAACAACAAATACAATAGAATAGTAGGTATAACAAACATGTTGTTATACAAAAACTTTTGATTCAAATCAAAACTCTATGTCATGGACTTGTAAATTATATTTATCTGATAGAAAGTCAACATATACCATTTTAACATGCTTCTCAAGTATTGCGGCCTTTGCTAGTTCAGCTTCCACGAACGGATTAGAAAAAACTGAAGTTTGTAGGCTACTTTCTCCGATCGTCGGCTTTGGCAGTTTAGGCTTTGTGCTCTCTGTCTGAGATCTGGAAATCGAACACAGTCAAGTGTTATACAATGAGTTTTAATTATCAATTGCGATAAAGTTGCAGTTTTTACTCACTTTTCATGCTCTGTGTTATCTTCCTCAGAATCACTAGAGGATGACCCGTAATTTAGTAAAGCGTTCATTTTTGTGATGCTGAGAAACTATTTAAGAATAAACTACTGGAATAGTAATTACAATTACATACAATCAATAAATAAAAACCATGCTTCTTATTGACCGCAGCGAAACCACAGCGAAACAACAACAATTTTACAAATTGTCAAATTCAAGTATGCAATCAGTCAATCAATGAATGTGAAAGAAGAAGATAGCAACAGTTTTGCCTGGTCTCGCTCTCGCATTAATGGACGCATAGTCACCAAGGCATGTTTCCACGATGAGCCAATGATATTTTAATTTTATGTTGGTTTCGTTTAATTCTGAAAGTGTTAATTATTATTTATTTACTTTGAATAATATATTCCATTCTATTTATCTAGAGTAATTAGTGAATGAATGAATACTTTGTTTTATTTTTAAACACTTGCAACATTTTAGTTCTGTAAAGTTGTCATTTGACAAAAATTATTACCACTCAATAATTACTGCATGAAATGGTAGATTTTAAAATTCAAATTAAATCCGACTTGAGTCTTCAACTCTTTCATCACGTATGCCGCATATTATAATGTCAACCTGTAATCTATAGGTACCAATCTGAAGTAAACGGATTAATTTATTCAGTTATTTGCCCGTATGAGTCACCCACACGAAACGCTTAGCCCCCCGTGTATTTTAACCGGACGTTAACCTCGTTCGACCGTACGGGCAGAATCGTGCTTGTGCGATGGACTAGACAGTCCATTTGAATGGAAGTTATAACTTCGGGTGCCCTGACTCAAAAACGGCTCGAGGGAACCTGACGCGAAAACCTTAAATGTGCGGTCAGCCTAAAATGACTAACCAAACCCTAGTTTTCATCCATTTGCGTGAAAGATTACAGTCATATAAAGTTTCATATCGCAACCGACCTGGTTTCAGACTTAGTAGCGTCAATATCAGGTTCTGTTTTTATCCAAACTTATAGATAACACAATTGGTCTTTACTAAAAAAATCATGTCTCGTAGATGTTTAGTAGACTATGTGGGATCATAAAGCTTTTTGTCAAGCATTGAGCATGCTCGACTTATTATTAATTTCTTGCGGTTATTGGAGCTTGGAACTCCTGCTTTCTGATACATCGCCAGCAGGCTATCATTTTGACAATCACATCACTAAAATGCACCAAAAGAAGCGAGTTGCTTACTATGAGTAAGTAACATCTTTAGTGACATGCTTTATGTATGTGGTCCTCTATGGTTCTCGATCTCGACCATTGCAGAAATAACCACGACCAAGAAGGAGAAGTCCTCTTTATCACTGACTCCTTGGCGTGCTCGCACGACGGGCAGCGGTGCGTGGCTTGCGATTCAATTAGCTTGTGATTAAATTATCTCCTTTTTAGGGTTCCGTACCCAAAAAGGTAAAACGGGACCCTATTACTAAGACTCCGCTGTCTGTCTGTCTGTCCGTCTGTCACCAGGCTGTATCTCATGAACCGTTATAGCTAGACAGTTGAAATTTTCACAGACGATGTATTTCTGTTGCCGCTATAACAATAAATACTAAAAAACAGAATAAAATAAATATTTAAGGGGGATCCCATACAACAAGCGTGATTTTTTTGCCGTTTTTATAGATAACGGTGCAGAACCCTTCGTGCGCGAGTCCGACTCGCACTTGTTCATTTGTTAGTACTGGACATGTCATATCTTATTTTTAATGCACCTGCAATCTATGCAAATAAATGTTTTAAATTAAATTAAATACTAACTACTGGTGAAGTCAAGTGAAGTGCGACTTTGTAAAGTTCTAAATAAATCACCATCACTCTTGGAAGTCTTTTTAAATTTCAACTTACAACCTACCCTACTCTACTCAAATCAATCAAAATTTGTAAGCAGACTACTAGTAGCTAGGGCTGATTTTTTGATCATCAGAGAACTTCTATCCGAAGAATAAATATAGAAATTTCATATCAGATAAAAAAACTGACGATCAAAAATAAGTGAAAGCGAATCTATTTGTTACTGGTGCCTCGTGAAAGATGTAATACTTACTTATCTACAGTCTTTGCCTCAAAAATGGAATATCTTTACTCCTACTGACTCGTACATGCAAAACCTAGTAGAAAACTTTTTTGGCCATGCAGATACCTAGTATTATGGTTTGAATTTTTAGCAGACGAATGATCATTTATCGGTAAAAATCGAAAAGCGTGAAGCAGGCGCCTTAAAAAGAAGAACTTGCTATATAATATACAATTGAAGTATTTTTTACTGTCATTCTTTAGTTTATTCCAAAAATAACGCTAGCTGGTAGAATAGAAACACGTGCACGAAATAACCAAATGTCAATAGTCTTTTTTTATGCATTGGTAGATTTCATCTCTACATAGTAGGATTTTTCAATAAAGTATGATCACCCTAAAATTTCTTTTTTCCATATTTTTGAATGTGTGCGAGCGAGACAAGAACTCTCGCTAGTTTGCCGTGTAGTGACGGCGGCATCAATTTCTGAATTAATTACCATTTGTCGCAAAAACTGCGCGTCCTTTATCTTTTCTAGACCAAAATCTTTAATCTTATTGCAGGTTGTGTTGATTAGTGATCTAAATGGCATCTGATGATGAAGTAGACGGTTCTTTCGCAGGTAAACGTTGAATTTAGCTAGCATGTCATAGGTAAGCCGCGAATAGCGGTATCATGTGTTTACTTGCGGTATAAGCAATTAAAAATTTAGAAAATTTTGGGTTCCGTGACTTAGTTTTTGCCACTTATTTAGTCCAAACAGAGTGATGTGTTATCAAAGAAGTGGTTTTTCAGTGAATTAAGGTTGTATTTGTTATTTTGTGGTTGTAAATATTTTTAAGTGGCAGTTTGTGACAGAAAAGAACATGCGATATCCCCTCATTACTACTTAACAAAATGGACGCCGCCAAACAAAGGGATTAGTGACCTTAGCGTGAGGAGTGTGCTCATGTGGCGAAATGCAGTATCGTAAAGGTTTAGCTAGAGTGTTTGTAAGAGGGTGGAGTGGTGGACTGGTTTGACCAGTTTATTGTGAACTTGCAGGCGACGAGGACGTGGAGGAAGGTGAGGGTCAGAACGAGAACTCAGGAGAGAGTGATGAAGCACCTCCAAAGGTAATTGTAAAATATTATATTCATTCATGTTTTTAGTATTATTCCTCAGTGAATGATTGTATTTGTAAACATTTGAGGTAATGCTATTTGTGTTATGGTTATGTTATTCAAGTTTATTAATTATCTGTGAATGATATTGTTAGGAGGATGAAGACTACTCACCTGAAGATGGTAGAAAGAAGAAGAAGGGAAAGAAAAGGAAAGCCCGTGGAGAAGAGAAGAAGGGTAGAAAGAAAAAGAAGAAGCGTAAGAATGAGAGTGAAGAGGTAAGCTAAAAAAAGCATTATTTTAGTTATTGACATGAGATACGCTTATATCTTAGATATCCACCCTAAAAAGCATGATGCAAAGAGCAATTTAGAAAAAAAAAGAAACATTCTCAATGACTTTCTTATACATGATAATTATTACGCCTTTTCACCTTAGCAAAAGCTATTATATAAAAAAAAAATTCAAAAACATCAATAATAAATTCTCTTTCATATAAAATTCTATTCTATCTATTACATCACTGAGATTGTTTTTGAAACTCATGTGGACTTGTCTGAATATGTGATGTCACCATTGATCTAATTACTGATCAAATCTTACTTGGCACTTTATAAGCTGAGTTTACTCTATAGTCAATTATTTGTAATCCTTTAGCATAATGATTGACTATCAAAGTATTAAATTACCTTGTAGATTGAGTTTTATTGTATTTACGTTTTAATCAGTGCCACTACTATAAATGTGATAAGGTTTTTCCATTAATGGATTTAAATTATTTTCTTTTCAATCTACATCTACACTGATTTTATAAAGAGAAACAATTTGTAATTTTGTTTGTAATGAATTAACTCAAAAAGTACAGGACTGATTTAAAAAAAAATGTTACCTTTGGAATGCTATGATATGATGAATCACTGACTGATATAGATAGGCTATGATTTATAAAATAGACTGCAACCTTTTCGAAACAAACAACACCACATTTAATTTCAATGTTATCTTAAAGTTAATTACTACCTGCAACCACACATGCAAATCTAAATAAACAATTCAACAGTAGTTTACGTATAAAATGTAACTAAATTTTCGTGGCTATTGAAATGAGCTACTCCTCTATTAGTCGTCATCTCGGTAGTCACCCCCTTTTTAGCCATTTCTTCTTTCACACAACTAATAGAGGAGTATGGAAGCAATATCGCGCCGATCTCATAGAAATTGGGATAAGGTTAGGAGAATGATTATGAATTGAAATATGCTACTAGTATTATTTCTAGGGAGTTTGTTGCACCACGTCTTCCCAGCTTTAACACTAGGAATTGATGTAAGGTAGTGGAGGAGCTCGTGGCTAAGTAATAACAGCCGCACGGTTCGATCTATGAGGTTAAGCTACGCATGGGTTGGTTAGTGGATGGGTGACCATCTTTACATACCGAGACTCCTCCGTGCCTCGGAAAGCACGTAAAGCCATTGGTCCCAGCTGTCATTCGTGGATCTTTGACAGTTGTTACGGGTCGTCAAAACCCCGAAAGTCTGACAACCAGTCATACCAAGGGGTATCATATTACCTAGTCACTGGGTTGTGGAGGTCCGATAGGCAGTTGCTCCATGTAAAATACTGGTATTCAGCTGCATCCGGTTAGACTGGAAGCCGACTCCAACATAGTTGGGAAAAAGCTAGGCACATTGAATTGATGTAAGGTGGTCATTTTGGGAAAAAAAAAACTTAACATCTATGTATGTCTTTTCTAACTCAGGATGAAGAGTTTGGTGGTGGTGGAGGAGTTGAGATTGAGGCAGAAGGTGACAGTGACTATGCACTCAGTGCTATGTCGTCCACAAAAAAATCTAGAAAAGGCAGAGGAAGTAAGCACAACACACCTGTGACACCAGCAGCCTCTGATTCAGGGTCTAGTAAGTAATAGTTATCTGTTTTATAACTTACTATAATGTGATTTCTCTACTCTACATCACATCAGCTTCTTATCAAACTAAGGCAATGGGTAATTATGAGACTGTGAGTATGCTGGGTGAAGTCTGCTTAGCAGAAATAAATAGTAAAGGTTTCTTAGGTGTAGTACCTCTTAAAATCTAGCAATTTTTAACTTAAATGTCGACTCAATGATAAGTACGCCTATAATTGCTATAGATGACGTACTCAGCAGTGATTGTCCAATTGCTGGGCTGGTTTTTTTTTTTGTTGAAACATGTGTTTCTTTGTTGCTATGCAGCCATCTTACTCCGATGGGAATATAGTCCCTGTTATTATGACATGCATCATTTTGAACAGGAAAATATTGTTTGGGTAAAACCCTAATTTTAGCTCTCCTATTTATTAAATAAATACTTTCAAGGTTATTCAGAAATGGTTATTAAAAACAGATATGTGAAAGTAATAGTGAACCTTTGCCCAATATTGGACAGTAACATTGGAATATGAACAGCCACTAAATGATTGATAATCTTTTTACGCATTAGTTTTTCAAGTAATTTATTAGTTACGTAACAAGAAACGCGTCACGCGTCATATTAATCACGCGAGTCTTTGCTACAAAAATAACAAAAATGAACTCGAAAATGCCTTTATTAAGAACCCGTCAAGTAGTTTAGGATGCAGGACATGAGGTACATACAAATAATGGAATGAATCATTATCTCCTAGATATTCTAATCGAAGTCTAGCGACGCGCAGAGCAATGACCTCTTCAAGTTTATAATGACCTTGCTCGGTTCTCAATCATGTATCAAGATCGTTATTGCGTCGTCTATAATTTGTGCATGTTTTGTTACCATATTGGTAGCAGTCCTAATTGTTTTTTCATTTAGAGATCGGATAGGATTAAACATCCCTTTCGATCGATTAGGCATTGTTTAGGCATGTTATTGAATATTCAAGTCAACATGTTTGGTAAGAGTGGGATACTAAAGCACTTACAAAGTTCTAGGTCTTGCTGGATGGTCATGGTAGAGAAAACTTACCTCAAAACAAAAAAATAATGTCGATAAATCAAATTAAATTGTGCATTAAGATCTTAAGTTAATTGGTATGCAATATTCTACAGAAAAATGCAATTATGGCCGTAAGTATGACAGCCATTTAGAAATTCTCAATATCAGGCAGTTGGGATAAGTTAGAGAAGGTATAGGACGAAAGCATAACTCTGCCTTTAAAATTATGAATTCCTGGACCCATCATAATCTCGCAGCCAAAACTTAACGCAATTTTTTGTGCACATAAAAAGAAACAAAATTTTTAAAAGAACTGCGCGTATCGTTAGCATTTCTCTGCTAGATGCATTTTCGGACTAGGGATCAATTTAAAGTATTTTCGACTGTATTTTAACGAAATCTTTATGCCGGGAAAACCGCTCTTCGCCTATTGCGAGCCGACCCTAAATGTGCAATGTTTCCACAGTAGGCATGCCGACAGTTGAAGAAGTGTGCTCGTCATTCGGGCTCACTGACGTGGACATAGCGTATTCTGACGCTGACTTAGAGAATTTGACTTCGTACAAGCTGTTCCAGCAACATGTGCGGCCATTGCTCGTCAAAGAGAACCCTAAGGTAAGTTCACCTTTATGTAAGTGTTTGGAATATTGAAGAATTGAAGATTCACGACACGACACGACTCTAAAGCGCAGACCACCCTGGAAATGAACCGAAATGAATCTAAGTTCGTTTAGTTATCCTTCGCGTCTTTTCATACACTTCGGTTCACACTGCGTATAGTACGCGTCAAGCTTTATGGCTACTTTGAACTGTGCTACTCGCTGCGCACCCCCGCTGACACATGAATTTGTTACTGCGTAGCGACTCGCCGCATGTTCCGAGTCGCCATAAAGTTTGAATCGGACTGTACTAAGTGAAACGAAAACGGAAGTATGAAAAATGCAGAGGAAAGCTGAACGAACTTGGCTTCATTTCGCTTCGTTCCCAGTATGGCCTGCGCATTAGAATCGGGTTATTGTAAAGAGTGTCCGTGGAGTTTCTTGCCCGTTCTTCTCCATAGGGACCAACTACGATTTGAAATGGGCAACTAGCTTCATGTTTCTGACTGACCGACCCCTTGACAATTTAAAAGTGCCTGTAATTGGTTTATTTGAAATAAATGCAGTTTGGGTTTTGAATGTCAGAGTTCGGAACCTTAGCATACATTTTTTTATTATTATTACTGGTAGTCGCACATTTGACCGCACGGTGTCTCACGTGATGGTAAGCAATGATTCCAAATGACATGTGTGTATATTGACTTCTATGTATGTATCGTAAGAATCTTCAAAAAAAATCTTAAACTGGGAGACGTATCAGTATTTATGCAGTAATTAACACAAAGTGGTTAAATCACTATTGGTTTTGTTTTCCTCCTAACGAAATAGGTAACTATTATTTCACCTACCCAGTAATAAATGAAGTAACTTGGAACTTCCTCATTCTATTAGCTCCGATAGCATTGGCCCAACTAACAAAAAAAAAAACTTGATTATTCATTTGTGAGGAATTCAAGAATATGCAATGTACAGTCGAACAAACTATTTGGTATACAAAGGCAGATAACTTGCAACTACTTTAAATAATTTTGTGAGTGTTTTCAGTAGTCAACAATCCTTGTACGTCATTCTCCTAAGCCATAAGCTCAAAAAGTTTAATTACACACACAATGAAAACGAATTTTGGCAGTGTCGCGGAAAATGAAAATATTTTGCCTGTATACTAAATAGCTTGTTCGACTGTACCTAGATGACATGAACCTTGCCTAGCAAAGCAATTGAAGATGTCGAAGTTACTCTTCTAGGTGTGTTCATAAAGTGTGTAAATATTACGGGTTCTGCTCGAGCTTAAAACTAGACCGTTATTCTCGAAACACAAACTCTAATCAGGTCTTACTAAAGGAGAACAGTTCCAACACTTGACTCTAAACGAACCTTTTGTTCAACCAGGTTCCAGTATCAAAGCTGATGATGTTAGTAGCAGCAAAATGGCGGCTGTTCTGCGAAACAAACCCCCACATTAGCAGCGGGACCCCGGCGATGGGCTCCGAAGACAACACAAACACGTCGACAACTTCAGACTACGTGCCTAAACCCGGCCGGCCTGGACGCACCCCTAAAGAGGTTAAGGTAATTATACATTTAGACCTTTGTTTCCAAGTGAAGAGATTCTATTTCGGTTTTCGCTATCCATTAAAATCAAATCAAATCATTTATTCCTTTGCAAATGTGGGTAAATTTGTACATAGGTGTTGTCATAAGGGTAAGTTCTCCATGTTTTGCAGAAACATGGGTATGCAAATCTTATTAAATTAAATTAGTATCATTATAAAGTAACAATAGAAATATCATCTTATTCCCATTCTACAATTCGTGATAGTTATATTATATCTAAGAAAATTTTCCGTTTTAATACTCCTCGTGTCACAAGTCGGGAAACAGGACCCTTATTGCGTAACACACGATCAATCATAATCTGAATCATTTTGAAAGATATTGCTAATCCATTGCTTCATATGTTCGAAAAATTTGTCTGCTCAACAATGTAAATCATCGTTATCATCATCTGCCTGGCCTTTTCCCAACTATGTTGGGGTCGGTTTCCAGTCTAACTGGATGCAGCTGAATACCAGTATTTTACATGGAGCGACTGCCTATCTGACCTCCACAACCCAGTAATTGTGTAACACGATACCCCTTGGCAAGACTAGTTGTCAGACAGACTCAACAACGTAAATAACGTAATGAATGTTATTGAACTGTTTAAATGAAACAGATTGTGATTGATCGTGTGTTACGCAATTAGGTTGCAGGTTTAGTTTGTTTGCACAATGGGATGTAACTTTGTGATATCTATTCGTCCGCGCACAAACCGGGACTTTTCCACATTTCTTATATATCGCAGGGTCTTGCATGCATTTATTTTCAAGAAGATGTTATTGCTTCGACTAACCTTATGTACTCCAATGACGATGGGCTCCGATAACATTTAAGTTGGCTTTCTAAGCTATGATAACTAACTGTCATTAATTCCGCACAGAACGAAGAAGTAATAGAAGAGCCAGAAGAGGAAGAAGAAGAGGAACCAAGCGACGAGGGCGCGGCCGCCCCGCGCAAGCGAGGCCGCAAGCCCAAGCACGGCGCCACGCCGGCCGGCGCGCGCGGCAAGCCGGGCCGCAAGCCCAAGGTGCCCACCTTGAAGATCAAGTTCAGCAAGCGGAAGAGGACTAGCAGCGTGAGTTTATGATGATAGCCTATTTTTTTTATTGCTGAATAATTTATACATTACAGGTAAGATAATAGAACAGAATAACGGACAACAGCGCGTGTTAAATGATGAATAATTTATGTTTTGTAAAATAGTTAATTAATAAAAAAACTCGCTCCATGTAAAATACTGGTATTCCGCTGCATCCGGTTAGACTGGAAGCCGACCCCAACATAGTTGGGAAAATGTTTGGCAGATAGATAGAGGTAATTAATAAAAAAGTAGTAGTAGACTATTTTTATTTTTAACTCATTGAGTTCTGTATTTTCCAGCCGAAAAATTCAGGTCAAAGTCTCTTTGAAAGTCCTTACAATTGTATTATAATGGTTAGATGATTTCCAGACCATTGAGGTTAATGTCTGAGGTGGTCTTTTGAGGAAAGCATTATACGTTAGAGTGGACCTGTCCAGACATTGCATGCCTGTGTCAGTTGTAGTACTCACACTTGAAATATGAAAACTTGCTGTTACGAAAGACATGCAGTTGGTTTTACTAGAATATTTGTCTATTTGACAAAACTTTCTTAAATTAGTATCTTAGCACAAATAACACTTTTCAAAAGTTCTCTCATACATACAGCTGTTTTGACAAACAGAAAGTGAAGGAAAACATCTTGAGAAAACCTGGACTAAAGTCTGAAATCGCCAATCCGCCTTTAGCAAGCATGGCGATCAATGCAGGCTCATGCCAGCACGCGTAGCATGACCACTATAGAAACAATGACAATAGACAGAATGACAGATACTGATTGTTTATCTGTCATTTTGTCTTTTCTTCCGTCGACAAAACCCGTTTTTCCCCTAAAGTGTTCCCATGTTTCCCCTAAAGTAGAAGAGGTTTTGCCCCAAAAGTGGAAAAACCTGCTATCTATTTTTACTGCAGGTATTATTTTGGTATTTTCCAGTGTATTATATGTACAGTTACCTATAGGAATGTGTTTTTCTCACTAGGAGGAAGACCAAGAAGGTAGTCCCGTGAACTCAGACTCGGATGCAGAGTTTGAACAGATGTTGGCCGAGGCTGAAGAGCCTAAGCCTGCAGCAGCGGCCACCGCCGAGGAAGGAGTACCGGTGAAGGAAGATGACCCTTCTGTTCCTGTGAGTGGCAACATTTTGTTTATTTACTTAACAAAATAATAGCAGTTAGGCATTTAAAATAAGAAACTTTTATAAAGTTGCAATTTTAATATGCAATCAATATCTTTTGGCAGTGTGTACTAACATAATGTATTATTCAATTTATCAGTCATTGAAATGAGGCTGAGAATTCCTTAATTTTAATTACTAATTCTCACTATCTTGTTCAGCAGCCGAAAAATATTTAAATAAAACATAATTATGTTGTTGTATGTTCTGCTCGTTTTTGATTTATCAGAAGTCCATCTGTATTGGTCATTCACTGTGTGTATAACGGTAATATACCAGTATAGGTTCACACCTGCGAATAAAGTTGTACTGACTTCCATAATATGTGTAAACTATTTTACTAATGAAGCTGATGAAGAATTTCCCACGGTATTTTATAAGCCCTGTTTCTCATTTATAGCAACCCAAAAAGAAGGCAAAGACCAAGATTGGTAACAAGAGCAAAAAGAAGAAGAAATTGAAGACCACAAATAAATTCCCCGACGGCGCCGAGGGAGAACATGAACACCAGGACTATTGTGAGGTTTGTAACCTGTTCTCATTTAGATCTTGATTTTTTTTAAACTTTTGTGCATAACACTCAATAAATCAAATAAATTATCGACATACAAAGAAGTCTTTGCATCCTGAAAAGTAGCAGTTATCGAGTAGTATCGAACTTGTTAATGCTTTTAACACATTCATCCCGCGTCCTATTTAAAAGCGCCGCGCGAATACGCGATCTTGGCGGGTTTATATCACTTTTTTTTCGGAAAACCGGAAAACGTTCTGTGTCGACGCGACCACGCGTTCAGGTTCAGGACGCGGCCTAAGGTTGATTGTCACTTGCACGTTATAAAACGGACCTTGTCATTTATTATTTTATTTTTTCATAATTTTAACTTCAGTGAAGTTTCTGCAGACAAAATAAAACTTATTTTTTGTTTATTACCAGGTTTGCCAACAAGGTGGCGAGATAATCCTTTGCGACACATGCCCACGTGCCTACCATTTGGTGTGTCTGGAGCCTGAGTTAGAGGAAACTCCTGAGGGTCGCTGGTCCTGTCCACACTGCGAGGCCGAGGGCAACCAGGAACAGGACGATGATGATGAGCATCAGGAGTTCTGCAGGTAAGAGTGCTAACTTAGAAATGCTTGTCCTCCTGCTGCTTGAACCTTTCTAGTATAGCATAGATTGAGCAAGATGTCCTTACATATTATAAAAAAAGTCTCCCGTCGCGTCTGTTCCTGTGATTCATGACGAAGGTTTAGTTGTATAATTCGTCAAGGTTTTGTATCAATTGGCTGAAATATGACGACGATTGTTAAAGATATCGGAAAAAAATCATGCCGACTGGAAGCTTTAGTGCCGCGTAAACCAAAAGTTATATGAAAACGATGTATGAATGTTATATTTTCCGACAAACATGTTAAACATAAAAATATAAGCTTTTTTATAAACTTACTATATTACCACATTCGTTTATCTTCAGAGTTTGCAAGGATGGGGGAGAACTTTTATGCTGTGACTCTTGTCCGTCGGCGTACCATCGGTTCTGCCTCAACCCACCGCTGGAGGAGGTGCCAGATGGAGACTGGAAGTGTCCTAGATGTAGTGTAAGTATTCACATGATTTTTATACCTATATTTAGGGAACTAATAAAAATCATGGAGCAACGATCGATAGCTCATCTTTGAGGTTTATTCAGCCGAGAATTGACCACTTTTCTCTAGAGATTATACTGCCATTTTGTTACATACAGGTTTCGCAACATTATTTAAGAGTCACATGTTTATCACCAGTTTAAACAAAGTGAGGAGTTAGAAAAACCGGCGCGTGTAAGTTCTAATAAAACAAAAAAAAAAACATTGAGACAAAAAATATCAATTTCAAGCATCGGACATTGACTTCGTAGATCCGAACAAAAAAGCTATTCAATGTGCTACCAATCTAATAGATTGTATTTTAATCATTTTTATTTATTGTTGAACCGATGATAATAACTAATACATACACAAACTTACAGGAGTTGCAAAAATTGTTAGCAAATAAAACGAAACTCTGCAATTAGATCGACTTGTTATTTATTTAATTAATTAATGATTAAATACACAAAAATAACGTTAGTTATGATGGAACCTTTTATACTTCTAGTGTCCACCGTTGGATGGCAAAGTGGCGAAGATATTGACGTGGAGATGGAAGGAGCAAACGGCGAAGTCGAAGGCTCCTCCCGCGCGGGAGTTCTTCGTGAAGTGGCACGACCGGTCATATTGGCACTGCAGCTGGATATCTGAACTACAGGTGAGTTTAAATTAAAAAAAACGGCCAAGTGCGAGTCGGACTCGCGCACGAAGGGTTCCGTACCATTACCTATAAAAACGGCAAATAAATCATGTCTATTGTATGGGAGCTCCCTTTAAATATTTGTTTTATTTTAATTTAATTATTTATTTTTAAAGTGAATATATAACTAAATATTCTGTGAATATTTCAACCGTCTACCTGTTGCCGTTATCAATATCGAGCAAAAACGAGAATGTATGTATGGCAGCCGGTGGGAGCCGGTAGTAGCCGGAGCCGGAGTATTCTAATTTGTAGCCAATTATCTTCGCCAATATTTCTGTTGCCGCTATAACAACAAATACTAATTGTTGTTATAGCGGCAACAGAAATATAGGTTCATGAGATACAGCTTGGTGACAGACGGACAGACAGACAGACAGACAGACAGACAGACAGACAGACAGACAGACCGACAGACAGACAGACAGCGAAGCCTTAGTAATAGGGTTTACCCTTTGGGTACGGAACCCTAAAAAGTAAAGAAAGAAAACATATTGAAAAGAGAAGATTACTTAACCATCCAAGGCAGTAAGGCAGTATTCAGTGCTTGTCTGGAGCTACCTAGATAAAAAACATTACCCTCCTACTGGGACAGTCGGGTAAAAAGAAAAAGAACGTTGAACTAGTATGAATATAGCTGCCGGTACTATTTCGGATATAGTATTTTATTTTTTTGTGGCTTGGATATCATCAATTGACACTTCTCCCGCTCTGGGCGGAGCGGAAGGGCATGTCAGACTTTTACTGACTAAAACCCACCCGTGTTCCTTCAGTTGCCTGTTGCCAAGGTCCCGGTATCCCTTTCGGACTTTCCCGCAACCGTGACAGGTTTTCGGATATAGCTGCTGGTACTATTTCGGAGGTGGTGAAACAAGCCACTAAATATCTTTGATTGATTTTTTATGAATAGATTTTTTTTTTGCGTAACCTCATGTCCGCTTCTTGGTATTGTTCGTCGAGTCGTTGAGCTCCTTAAGCTCTGAGTTGAGCTCCTCGGTTACTGACAAATGCTTGCACTGACTGGACAGGTCCACTAAAATCTGTGTGGTTCTTTCCTCAAAAGACCATTTCAGACTCTAATCTACATGGTCCTCATATGGCCTGACCAAGATTATGTCTGGACCTTAAAAGAGACTGCGACCTCTGAGTTTGTTTCGGCCTTTCTTCTCAGAGTAGTCAGATAGGAAACGCCGACCTCATCGAGCTTATTTTATTTTTTTAAATATGACGTGTAAAAGTGATTCTGATATCCTATTTACAGAATAAAAAATTTCATTTCATTTCTTTTTTAAACCAGGAATGAACTAAGATAAACATAATTATTGATGACCTACAATATCACAAACAAACAACTCTAAATCTCGTGTTATGATTTACATTTCAGTTGGACGTCTTCCACCCGCTAATGTACCGTTACTTCATGCGCAAATCAGATGTCGAGGAGCCTCCTAAACTAGAGGAACCTTTGGACGAGCGCGACGGACGCGTCAAGAGGCTGCGGGATAAACAGGATCATGATACTGACGAGAAGATTCTTGAAGAGAAATATTATAGGTGAGATAAGTTTACGACATATTTAGACTGCGGTTGTTTTGAAGGTGAAAGTTATGTAGGGATGGGCCGAAATTCGGTTCACATTCGGTTCAACCGAACTTCGGTATTGGGCCGAAATTCGGTTCAGATGCCGAACATTCGGCACAAGAAAAATAATACCATCTTGCACTATTTTGTCAGAAATTTAATAGAATTAGATTGGCATTACTGTAAAATAAAATTATGTCTTTTACTTACTCATGGTCATTTATTTTAGTTAGGAATTAAATCAGTTCTTTTTATTAGTCTTGAAAATCTCTGCCTAATTAATTAGACATAAAAAACAAATATCAGGATTATAATTCGTAAATTGAATAAAACAAAACTCAATTTTGGTTCACGACGCGACGTGACGCTCTCGAGATAGCGCGAGAAATTGAACCGAAGTTCGGCCGAACTTTTCATTTTAACCGAATGTTGGGCCAAAGTTCGGATTCGGTTCAAACCACATTCGGCCCATCTCTAGCTATGATCTGATATGTCCAGCAGTGGACGTTTTTCGGCTGAAACGATGATGATGATGACTAAGATATGATCTGCAGCCTCAGTTGTAAATACTCAGGCTATTATCATGATTATTTTATTTCCCCTATAAAAACTTACCAAAGAGTCCAACTACATCAACGTATTTATAATCCCCTCAGAAAACAATAGCATTCACTATTGTTCCCATTAATTCACAATTATTACAAACAACCAATGATCTCAGATACGGTGTGAAACCCGAATGGCTGGTCGTGCACCGAGTCATCAACCACCGCACGTCGCGCGACGGCACCACGTACTTCCTCGTCAAGTGGAGGGACCTGTCGTACGACCAGGCCACGTGGGAGTCGGAGAGTGCCGATATAGCAGGGTTGAAGAATGCTGTGGAATATTATCAGGTTAGTTTAAAAACTTTCAATTCATATCTACTTTTTGAGTTTATCTTGGAAATTACTGACTTAGGTTAAGGAAATCATGGTGAGGATAGCTGGACTCATAGTTATTATAAGTCTGAATTCGCCAACCCATCTTGAGCAAGCGTCAATGCGATCAATGCTCGTGCCTGCTCTCTATGTGTCTGGTCTTTGCTCTGCAGTGGGACAATAATATACTGGTATTATAGTCATTTTGGTTAAGGATCTGATTGATGAGGCACATTTTTTATAATTTTTCTATATTTGAACGCAGAATTTGAGATAATTATCAATTTGGGACCACAAACTCAATGTTGCTATGTGACCAAGTTCAAATTCCATTGCAACCGAAATTTTGTTAGGAGCAACAACTTAAAAGCCCGTCCATACTGGCGCAATATCGCGGGCGCGCCAGTCTGTACGAGCTATAACGCTAAAATAGTTAAGCACATGGCAATACATGAACCATATCCGATTGAGCATTCAAGTGTAGTCAAGAAACATTTACGAAACATCCTCTAATAAACTAATCGAATGAAACACGTAATATAAAGTAAAATAATGGAACTATTTTTATTTACAGGACATGCGCGGCTATATCACATCTGAAGGCAAGACAAAAGGCACCAAAGGCAAGAAAGCAGGACGCAAGAGCAAGAACAAAGACATTATCGACGAAGATGATAGCAGCGGCGCCTTACTGATGAAGCCGAAGAAATACAACCCACCGCCGGATCGTCCCACCACTAACTTGAACAAGAAATACGAAGACCAGCCACCCTACGTGTACGAGACCGGCATGCAGCTTCATCCGTACCAACTTGAAGGTCTTAACTGGCTGCGGTACTCCTGGGGACAAGGCATCGACACTATCCTCGCTGACGAAATGGGTCTCGGAAAAACTATTCAGACAGTCACATTCCTTAACTCACTTTTCAAGGAGGGACATTGCAAGGGACCTTTCTTAGTCTCTGTTCCACTCTCGACCATCATTAATTGGGAGAGAGAGTTTGAACTGTGGGCTCCTGATCTCTACTGCATCACTTACGTCGGTGATAAAGATTCCAGGGCTGTTATAAGAGAGAATGAACTCACGTTCGACGATGGCGCTAACAGAGGTGGACGACCTTCCAAGATCAAGTCTCAAGTCAAGTTCAACGTACTGCTCACGTCTTACGAGTTAGTGTCTATTGACGCCACTTGCCTCGGCTCCATTGAGTGGTCCGTTTTAGTAGTGGACGAAGCCCACAGACTCAAGAGCAACCAGTCCAAGTTCTTCAGGCTATTAGCAGGATACCACATCAACTACAAACTACTACTCACCGGTACCCCCCTACAGAACAATTTAGAAGAATTGTTCCATCTTTTGAATTTCTTAAATAAGGATAAGTTCAATGATCTCGCCGCATTCCAGAATGAATTTGCCGATGTGTCGAAGGAAGAGCAGGTCAAGAGGCTTCACGAGATGTTGGGACCTCACATGCTGCGGCGACTGAAGGCTGATGTGCTCAAGAACATGCCCACCAAATCAGAGTTCATTGTACGAGTAGAGTTGTCACCTATGCAGAAGAAGTACTACAAGTACATTCTGACGAGGAACTACGAGGCTCTGAACCCCAGAGGTGGTGGACAAACTGTGTCACTGCTCAACGTCATGATGGACTTGAAGAAGTGCTGTAACCACCCCTATCTATTCCCCGTCGCGGCCGAGGAAGCTCCCCTCGGACCTCACGGAAACTACGAAACACAAGCCTTAGTCAAAGCGTCAGGTAAACTAGTTCTTATGGCCAAAATGTTGAGGCTACTCAAGGAACAAGGTCACAGGGTATTGATCTTCTCTCAGATGACGAAAATGTTGGACATCCTCGAAGATTTCTTGGAGGGAGAAGGTTACAAATATGAGAGAATTGATGGCGGTATTACCGGTACAATTCGTCAGGAAGCTATCGATAGATTCAATGCTCCCGGCGCACAACAGTTTGTGTTCTTACTCTCAACTAGGGCTGGTGGTCTGGGTATTAATTTGGCCACTGCCGACACTGTAATTATTTTCGATTCTGACTGGAATCCTCACAACGATATTCAGGCGTTTTCTCGTGCGCATCGTATCGGTCAGGCCAACAAGGTCATGATATACCGTTTCGTAACCCGCAACAGTGTTGAGGAGAGGGTCACACAAGTAGCTAAGAGGAAAATGATGTTGACTCACTTGGTCGTACGACCCGGTATGGGCGGTAAAGGCGCGAACTTTACCAAGCAAGAATTGGACGATATTCTCAGGTTTGGAACAGAGGAACTGTTCAAAGAAGAGGATGGGAAAGAGGAAGCTATTCATTATGACGACAAGGCTGTCGGAGAACTGCTTGATCGTTCAAAGGAGGGTATCGAATCGAAGGAATCCTGGGCCAACGAATACCTTAGTTCATTCAAAGTCGCCAGCTATTCTACAAAGGAAGGCGACGGCGAGGAAGAAGTTGACACAGAAATTATCAAACAGGAAGCTGAGAATACCGACCCGGCCTACTGGATCAAACTGCTCAGGCATCACTATGAGCAACATCAAGAGGACCAGGCCAGGACTCTTGGTAAAGGAAAGCGAGTGCGCAAACAGGTCAACTATAATGACGGTATTGTCGCACAGACTGAAAACAGAGAAGACTCCACATGGCAGGAGAACGGCTCTGACTATAATTCGGACTTTTCACAAGGCAGCGAGGATGATAAGGAAGATGACGATTTCGATGAGAAGAATGATAATGGTGACTTGCTGAGCAGGCGCAGCAAGCGTCGCCTGGAGAGGCGTGAAGAACGCGACCGGCCGTTACCGCCGCTGTTAGCGAGAGTCGGAGGAAACATGGAAGTTCTCGGCTTCAACGCACGCCAGAGGAAGTCCTTCCTCAACGCCATCATGCGCTACGGCATGCCGCCGCAAGACGCCTTCAACTCCCAGTGGCTAGTACGCGACCTCAGAGGAAAGTCCGAACGCAACTTCAAAGCATATGTCTCCTTATTCATGCGACATCTGTGCGAACCCGGTGCGGATAACGCAGAAAACTTCGCTGACGGCGTCCCCAGAGAAGGCCTATCTAGACAGCATGTTTTGACTCGAATTGGAGTCATGAGCCTTATTAGGAAGAAAGTGCAAGAGTTCGAGCATATTAACGGGTATTATAGTATGCCAGAGATGATTCGCAAGCCTGTAGAGCCTGTGAAATCAGCTGCGGGAGAGAGTGCCGCGCCGTCGCCAGCGCCATCTACAGCGACACCTATTACTTCAGCCGCGCCATCGCCCGCACCTACACAAGTCACACAGACTTCAGGACAGGCTCCCACTCCCGGGGGCTCAGAGAAAGACGACAAAGAAGAAATCAAAGAAGAGAAATCTGAAAAGGACATCAAAGAAAAAGACGAGCCAATGGACACAAGTGACATTAAAGAAGAGAATGGTGACGAGAAAGAATCGACTAAAGACAAATCGGAAGATTCTAAGGACGGTGAAAGACGTATGTCGGTCGATGAAGAGCCCAAAGAAGAAGAGAAGCCAGAGGAAAAGAAAGAGGAGAAGGAAGTTAAGGTGAAGGACGAGAAAGAGGATGTAGATAAAAAAGAGGATGCTAAGAGTGATAAGGCAGAGTCGGAAGCTTCTGAGAAGCCCAAGGATGAGAAGAAGGTAAATATTTTTCTTATTTATAATAATTCAAACTTATTGTTATGATTGCCTATAAATTTATCTGAGTTCCAAATCAGTTCCCATAGTTGTTTCTCCTAAACATGATAACTATGCTACTTTGTCTTCGCCCCATTTAGTGGGACTTCAACATAACTCGCTAAGTGTTATAAAACTAAACAAACATTGGGGGAACAGAGGCGTGATGTTGTTTTCCAAAAAAATAACAAATAAATAGCTCCAACCTAACCTTAATAAATACTGATATTAAAAATATTTGCGCCATCTGTATTCTAAAGTAAAGCACTATCGAATCCATAAGTTTAGCCCCTACCAAAGTCGCTAAACGCAAACGCGCTTAAAGAAGTTTTCACTATAAATCATGTACCACCCTTTTTTATGGCGGAGAAGCATAATATCAAACGTATATACAGCTTATTTAATACTTACAAAAAACCTCTTCCAGGACGATGACGACGACGACGTGGTGCTAGTAAAAGAGGAAGAAGATCTCAAAGTGGAACGTCGCAAGTTCATGTTCAACATCGCAGACGGAGGCTTCACAGAACTGCACACGCTATGGCTCAATGAGGAGCGAGCTGCGGCGCCCGGGCGCGAGTACGAGATATGGCACAGGAGGCACGACTACTGGCTGTTGGCCGGTATTGTGACACACGGGTATGGGCGCTGGCAGGACATACAGAATGACCTGCGCTTCGCTATCATCAATGAGCCTTTTAAGATGGACGTCGGTAAAGGAAACTTTTTGGAAATCAAGAATAAGTTCCTGGCGAGGCGTTTTAAGGTGAGCCTATATTCCTTCTTCATATAAAGTTTACACAGTAGTTTTATTTCAGAATGACCATCGAGACTTTATTTTTTACTGTACTGGGGTCAGACCTGAATATAACAGCTCTCAGTTATGCCGCAATAGTTTATCCTTACACGTAAAGTAAATATGAGCATAAATAGTTACGTCATCGTCAGCCAAGAAATATAGTTTTTACAATATCATTGACATACTGAAATGATAATTATTAATAATTATACACCATTTGAAATAAGATTAGACATTTTAACAAAACCTTTTTTACATTCCGTTCAACCGATTTTGATTTCTATACCGTAGGTATAAGGATGGCAATAAAAGCAAAAAAAGTTACACAATAACAACTGTCTACTGCAGCTGCGATTTGTCTTGCCACCAACGCAATAGAAGTCAAAATCGGTTGAACGGACTGTAACAAAGGCTTATTTAAATGTCTAATCTTATTTCAAATCGAGTATAGATAACTTATTAAAAAAAAACATAATTTCATTTCAACAATATTATACTGAATTCAGCTATAACTAATTAAAACCATTACATTCCTTCCAGCTCCTAGAACAAGCGTTGGTAATCGAAGAACAACTTCGTCGCGCGGCGTACCTGAACTTGACCCAGGATCCGAACCACCCCGCCATGTCGCTGAACGCGCGCTTCGCAGAGGTCGAGTGTCTAGCAGAGTCGCACCAGCATCTTAGCAAGGAGTCGCTGGCTGGCAATAAGCCTGCTAACGCTGTGTTGCATAAGGTACGAATGAAGGCTTTATTATCATTTTACTAACCAACCAAGTAAATAAGAAAATGGTCACTTGGTCAGTTCTTATCCGCAATCCGCAAATATTTGACGGATTTGAACGGTAGACTATGACGAACGCGGGTGGGCCGCATTCTAATTCAGAAGTTGTAGTAAGGCGAAGAAAATAGCATCATCAATCAGTCTATCAACTTAACCCTGTTTTACCACAAAATGTGTTCAGCCGAAGTGGTTATGCAGTAAAAGTAGTGCATTGTTTCTTTTATCACCTTCAGTCTATAATTAAAGCTGCCCACTACTAGACATAAGCCTCGCTAATGGCACGCCCACTGACTTCCATTTAGGTGACACTATTTAATCTCAACCCTATCCAAACTATTAACTAACTAACTAATGAATCAACATTTTTATCTCTAGGTGCTGAACCAACTGGAGGAGCTGCTGTCGGACATGAAGTCGGACGTGTCCCGGCTGCCGGCCACGCTGGCGCGCATCCCGCCCGTCGCGCAGCGCCTGCAGATGTCCGAGCGCTCCATCCTCTCCCGACTAGCCGCTACTGCCGGCAACCCAGTGCCAGCTGGTAAGATATTTTGATACTTCAATCGTCGTCAACAACGCAGCTTATTGTCAGTGACCAAAGTAGCTGATTTTTCTCCTGTTACTGAAGATGTTAGTCGGAGGGTTATTTAACTTCCGACTTAGAAGATTGAACAGACGATATTTATTATTATAATGTCTATCTACCCCAATTTCAATACACAATTCTCCCTAATGATGAATAGATAAGGAGATTGATAAAGTTACGTATTAGTTACTAATTTGTTACCTTGTCGTTACAGCGCAAATGGCCCAGTTCCCCGCGGGATTCCAGTCGGGCGGCTCCCTGCCGGGCTTCTCCCCGGCGGCGGCGGCGGCCGCGAACTTCTCCAACTTCCGCCCGCAGTACTCCGTGCCCGGACAACCCGCTTCCAGTGGATCCTCTAATGTAAGTAGTATATACAAGACTTGTCTATAATGACGCACGCGACTTGGCGATGGATTGAAGCAACAATAATAATGGACGCTCGATAATCTATTTCCAAAGTTTTTTTTTTCAATCTTTACAAAAGAAATTAGTGTTATTTGTATTGTAAAATATTTTAGTTGTAATCATTTTAATTTGGTCTTTCTTTTTTTTACAGAAATCATAAGCTCCGTAACTTATACAACATATTTCAACTTGAAAATTTGCAGGTATTATATTTCTCTCTTTTCTCATAAATAGACAATTCATAGTTTATAATTTACTATAATTAACATACACTTGCGAGTAGTAAATTACACTAAAGTTTGAATGAACGATGTTATATGATAGAATGTTTGATGTAATATTAAAATATAAATTATTTGTTTTAGTGAGCGGCTAATTGGTCACATAGATGAATATTTTAGATGTAATCTTTCCAAGATTCGTGTTCCACCTTGGGTTTGAAGTGATAATTATAGCGAATTAGTGCAGTTATGTTAGGTAACATATACAAATACTACGTCATTTTGATGCAGAACTCACAATATTATTTATTTCATCCTGATCTGTATGAATCTTGTTTATTGTGTAAGTGATTGTGGACTATTAAGAAACCTATTTTTAATTTACCAAAAATGAAAATTGAATAAATCGTATCATTTAAGTGATTTTGTTCGTATTATTTCCACGACCTTTATTAAACCCTTTAACTCGTGATTCAGAACATATTCAAAAAGACAAAAAGAAGTGAGATCTACATGGCGCCACCACGCACCGGTCTATTAAACATTGTTGCAAAAACCATCATCTCAATTTACTCATGATTTATGGCTGGATATTTATGGCCTGATATGCTAGTATTTTGGGGGCATATCACCGGCCCCTAACAATAATAACTTTAACTCAACATCGCAGCAGCTGTAGTGGCTACAAATGGTTGCAAAGTTGTTGCATTTTATCACAGAGCATCAATCATTGCAATATAAACCTTATGTCATGACATCAAAGTTGATTGGTAACAAAATAATGACAACACACATGTACAAAAATACCATTTTAATTCATGATCACATAAGAATATGATTAAAAAATAGTCAAAACAGTAAAATTCTCAAAAAATATCACCAGATGTAAGTATCATCGTCTGTATTGTACTTGACACTATCTAAAGGTTTGATAACATTGGGGTCTGATGAGCAAAAATTTTGAAGCATTTCCTCACTGATCCCACAGTCTGAGAGATTCTCTTTGTTGAATGCTTTGGCGAAGTGGTTTGGCTCGTTTTCTTTTGATGATTCATCTGCAATAGGTATAATTATTTGTTGGTATTAAAAAAAAAATACAAAAGACTAAAAAAAAAAAAAATAGATTACAAAAGATGTCTCTCGTCGTTGGTCTAGTATTCAGGGTCCTGGGTCCCCCAGGTCGGGCAAAGTGTTATAAGGTTTTTCATATCATAATTTTAATCATATGGGTTTTCTAAGTAGCCGCCCGGAGTCTCGCTTTGTGCTCGTATAGTGGCAGTACCGTGGTATTAAAACATAACTGGCGAAATGTGAGCGTACGAGTACTATAGGTACACCTCTGCCTACTCTCCTTCAAGGAATACACGCGTAATATTTTGTAATAAAACCTACATACCTTCAGCAATATTGCTAGCGGCCCACGAGAATGCCAACGTAGGCTGGTGATGTGCGAAGGTGGCGCTGAACTGTGCTGACGAACTCGTCTTCAAAACGTTGAACAACGTGTGTAGGGTAGTTGGTAATATTGGACCTTTCAGCTCTATCGAGTAGTACTTATTGCTATCGGAATGTATTGTGTTTTCACGGACCTGGGAAATAAAATAACAGAATTGTTTCTCACTATGACTTAATACTGATAATTTCTCTTTGTCAATCTGCTTAGCCTTTTCTCAACTGTATTAGGGTCGGCTTTCAGTCTAACCGGTGGCAGCTGAATACCAGTATTTTACATGGAGCTTCTGCCTATCTGACCTCCACAACCCAGTAACTGGGTAATACGATACTCCTTGGCAAGTCTGGTTGTCAGACTTTCGGGCTACTGACGACCCGTAACCACTGTCAAAGATCCACAAATGACAGCCGGGACCAACGGCTTAACGTGCTTTCCGAGGCACGGAGGAATATCGGTATGTAAAGATGGTCGCCCATCCACGGACCAACCCCGGTAAGCCTAGCTTAACCTGTTGGATCGACCCGTGCGGCTGTTATAAGTTCTCTTTGTAGCTCATCAAAATAAATGAATATTAATTTCTGACTTGATGTTAGTTTGCTGTATGCTGAACGTTTTTACTTTTATCAGTATACATGAAATCCTAACGTAATAAACACTTTCACGCTAAAACGAACGCATTTGGATATAATTTGGCACATGGGTAGACCATGACCTGAATAGGACATAGGATACTTTTTATCCCGATATTCCCACAGGATCGAGACAGTTAGTCAAGAATTTATTTATCATTAAAATTAATTTAAGGATGAACGAATTGGCCCATAAAAAATATTAGTAATTTTTACAACAGCAATTAAAGTAATAAATAAGTAAATTACTAATATTAAAAAATGCCAAGTAAAAAGGTTTTAATTTTTGACCAACTTCCAATGCGAGTGGTCTTCGGCGATCGTCTGGCTGGGGGACTAACAATGGAACAGTTGAGAAAAAACTTTCTAAATACATTATTTATTTACTCACTTTTAAGGACTGCAGCGTCCCTCCATGGAAGGCCGTGGGAGACAGTAACGTAGGCGGCACTCCGGCGAACGGCCCGGTGGGACTGACGATAGACTTGCAGTTGAGGAGGAAGTTGAACAGCGCCTGCGCATCCGCTCCACGGACAAATACTAGTGATTCAGCAGCGCTGTCTACGCTGCTTTCTGCACTGTGGGTTATGCGGGCCTGTAGGATAAATAGTTAAGTGTAGTAAATTCACTTGTAAGCAAATGTGCAAAAGTTGAGTTTCGTTTGTAATATAACTACGTTACTCCACAAGTAACTTGTCAATTTGACAGTTTTAATTAGTTAAACAATCCACAGAAATGGTAAAAGGATGAATTTAAAATACACAGAATGGATATGATATGCGCAAGCTAGCGGTTACAGTGCACAGGTGATGGCGTGTTCTAATACCGTATGCGGTAATAAAAATTTACTGGCACCAATTTGCCGAAAACCCAAATTCACTTATACAAGATGTTGATAAAAATTACCTGTGTGATATTAATCTTCTTAATAACTTCAGTTTCGAACCCCATCTGTGAGAGGAACTCGTCAGGGTCGTCTTCATCCTCGTCCTCCTTCCTATCCAGTTCATCCTGCGTACACTTGTCATCCATGGTATCGTAGCAACTGTCGAAGGATGCGTTCTTTGGTTTGTCCTCGTCTGAGGTGTTAAGCTTTTTCTTGCTGTCTGGTCGTAGTGGCATTGTGTATTCTACGTCTGGTAAAAGTATGATAGGATTATTTATTAGACTGAGTAAAAAATAAAGCTGCATTTTGCTAGTTATGATTTGGAAGTCATTTATTAGCAAAAAACTAATAAAAGTAAAAGCTCTTTTTAACCGACTTCTTCAAAAAGGAGGAGGTTCTCAATTCGTCTGTATGTTTTTTTTTTTTTTTTTTTTTTGTATGTTTGTTACGCGAGTACTCCGCCAATTATGAATCGATTTTGATGATTCTTTTTTTGTTTGGTAGGTCATGCTTCCGAGGTGGTCCCATATAAATTTTATTAACTTTGCTTGCGTAATTTTTGAGTTAGCTTCAATATTACGTATTTTTCCCAGTTAGTTTATCTAGACGATATCCTGTTTGACTCCTTCACTGTTATTTACATAGCAGGTAGTGGTATTCGGATTTGTGTGGGGTAGGTACCACAACTAAAAAGTGAAAAATAAAAACTTTTTACAAAAAAAAAACAACCGACTTCCAAAAAAAACACTAAAAAAGTGAAAAATAACTTTAATTTCGGAAGTCGGTGGCAAAAAACGGAAATTGAAAAGCACAGACACCGACTTCCGTAATTAAAGTTATTTTTCACTTTTTTTGTGTTTTTTTTGGAAGTCGGTTGTTTTTTTTTGTAAAAAGTTTTTTATTATATTTGTACTAGATTCCGCCCGCGTGGTATGTCGATAAAAAGTAGCCTTTGCCCTTTCTCTAGACTCTCTGTGTACCAAATTTGATTTAAATCGGTTCAGTAGTTTTGGCGTGAAAGCGCGACAGACAGACGGAGTTACTTTCGCATTTATAATATTAGTAAGGATTATGTATAAGTATGGTTATACTACTGATGTACAGACTGGGCTTTATGGCAGGGTATTCTGGTAATTATGCACCTCATGGTGCCGATCGTTGAAGTAATTTTCATACAAACTAAATTCTACCAAGAGTAATTCTGAAACACTGGTTTGAGAATGACATTAATATATTTACCTTCCTGCCGCAAAATCTGCCTGAAACCTCTTGTGGTGGGCGCGATCAACGCACATGGCTCCGACACTCCACACAGGCCAGCTGCGCGGAATAGACACGTGAACGTGTTCGCACACACGTAGAAGTACGGACAGTGTAGCGCGCGCAGCAACTGAAATAGATAAATATTTTGGAGTTATTTGAACTAGTTTACTGCTCAATTCAGCACAGGGATCAGCCTAGCACGAACGCACTATTGTAAACGTATTCGATTCGACACGATTTTTGAATCGAAAATACAACTGTTCCTTAGAAAATGCGATAAGTACAGTCACGGACTTTAATTGATGAGCCATTTTCAAACTTTTCAATTTTGCAGTTTCATACATTCACGATTAAACACGAACTCAAATCGCATGCAGATCGTAAACAAGATGACAAATTACTAGTAATCGGAAATAGTATTATTATCCATAGAGGTTGACTAATAATTCCTCAATAAAAAATAAATACATGTTTATCGAATCTATTTGATACTAACCTCCTTTGAATCTGAGCTCATTAAACTCAATAATTCTGAAAACCTATTCGAAGACAGTGACAGTTGAAATGTCGGTGTCAGAGACGTTATTTTCGAATTTGTCGAAAATATGTACTTAATTAAAATTTCTCCATAATTATGCTAACGTTACTATGGCTACGCTAAAACAATCGTCGCTAGGTTACGGTTGCTAGACCTGCAATTGGTTGGCTTTGGGTAGTCACTCTGCTGTCAAGTTTGTAGTTCTGGCTCTCAGGTTAGCCAACCGGTAAAGATATTAAATATAATTTTCTTCTTCTGTAAACGAAGACATGACTTTCCGTGTCTGGATCTACGAGTATAACCGACTAAGCCCGATTTTGCATTACACGGCTAAAATGAGAACAATAAAAGCCAACAATTAAAGTCCGTGACTGTACAATAAAACTGACGAAACGAGTATTTACATTTAAAAAATCATCCACATTTACTTCGGTTTTGAATTTGGAGCAGTACATTAAAATTTATTTACTCGCGGACGCAGTATTGCAGCCCGATGTAATTACGAATGCCATGTAGCGAGCAATACCTATGTTCTGTATGGATTACATAAAGTTGCGTTCGCGAGCACAAAGCCTACCCTAACTAAACTCATCAGTGTTGTACTACAATAGACTCATGAGTTTAGTTTGGGTTTAAGGTAAAGAATTTATATCCTTTGACTATCTATGTTAATATTCTCACCTGAAACAAAGACCTAAAGCTTTCCGTCCACTCTCTATGCAAGGCCTGCTTGACATCCTCATTACTTGCCATGAAGCTGGTGGCTGCGACCTTCCCCGAAGATCGAGGGTACAGGTCCAACCATGGTAAGTGTGGGTGTTGCCAGTATAGGCACGCTTGGTGGAACCGCGCGCGGGGAGATGTGTCGAGGGTTGGTGATGCGGTTGTGTCGAGGCAGCGGACGAATCTAGTAGAATAATGGTTTTAATTCGTCTGAAAATCCGTATTTCTTGAGATTCATTAGTTAGGAAACACGGCCTTATATGCTGATCACAACTTCTTGTTTTCTGGGATGAAGTGAAACAAAAATCTCCTTAGCAACACATATCTGCCAGTTTAGTGATAAAACGAAGGTTAATATGTGTATTATTGAAAAAGCTACATAAATAAGGTAGATAAATGTGTTGCATTCTAAAATGCAATCACTTCTTCTGTGCAGCAATTTGATAAAAAATAGATAAACCACTTATAAACCGTCTGTATTTAGATACAACATTTGTTATCACCGTGTCATGTTTGATGCAGTTTTTGGAAATGGCGTAATATTATCTATATTGTATAAAATGGGTTGGTCAGAATAATGAGTATGACTGCTTTTGTCTACATCCTACCTAACTATAATATTGTAAATGCGAAAGTGAGTTTGTTTGTTACGCTTTCATGCTATAACCGCTGAACAGATTTGGATAAAATTTGGCAGATGTGTAGATCATGGCCTCGGTTAGGACATAGGATAATCCCGATATTCCCACGGGGTCAAGACTTACGCGGGTGAAATCGCAGGACGCAGATAGTTTTTTCAGACAAATGTGATTCTTTCGTCTTCATTCAATTATTATCATCCCAGAAACAGCTTGTCTATGCAAATCAATTAACTTTTAAATGAAATTTTAATTACTTACCCAGTAATTCCTGATGCTTCCTCACTAGCCTTCAATTTAGAAGTCCATGCAAAAGGCTTTGGTGACATTAATCTGACTTTAGTTTTTAAAGCCCAGTCAATAGGTAAATGTTTGTATTTCTTTTCTGGAATCTGAAAAGTGTATGTTATTTGTATTTTTACACAACATCACTGAATTCCCTTATAGGGTTGGGCAGGCATTTAAGTGCAATAGGGGGCGAGCCTATTGCCATCAACTGGGCAAAAATCCAGACACTGGTCTGCTACTAAGATATTCCAGATGGAAAACCCAATAACACTGCCCAACTCGGGAATCGAACCCAGGACTTCATGTTCAGCAGTAGGGCTTGCAACCAATTGACCCATGAAGCAGTTACTTCTATTCTTGTCAATTTATTTTTCTTTTTTTTTCTGCCGTCATTCCCAGGGCTATGGGCAGATTTGTTGTTGGATTGATGTATTGATACATAAATGCAGATGTTATGCCATGAAAGACATGTTAGATAAAGCATTATCTAACAGCAGTATTATTTGATGCAGTTTTATTTCAGGAGATTTTGAAAAGAATATTGTCAGGAAAAATCATGACGTTGATCGTCATCGTCATCAGAAGTCAAGCCCTAAGAATTTTAAATGTCTGACATTTAGCATGTAAATGCCTCTTTCATTTAAATGCTATTTACTAGCTTCTGGCCAAAACTCTTGTCCCTGTGGAAGTCAACTATACTAAATCCTGTGACACTCAGCAATAGTGTTGTTTTATATCAGTGAGAGAACTTTTGTAATCAGCTCCGTACTTTCAGAGATAACCACTTACAAAAAACAAACATTTTACCTCTATAAAATATTGGTTTAGATAATGGGGTTTATTTATAAACAATGCTAAATGATAAGTGACATTCAAATGTCAAAAATGTATGGTTCAACAGTCGCTCATCATAACTTAACTTTAAGCAATGTTTATGAATAAACCCCAACATCTAGGATTCCAGGCACTATTAAATTCAGTGAAACTATTCATATCATACTTACAGGTTCCACAGAATGTTCAGCTGTGAACTTCTGTAAGAGATTGGAGAATGTGGACAGTTTCTCAGTGTCCAACTCCTTAGCCGGCTTCTCAACAACCTTTGCTGCCAGATTGAGTAAGGCATCCAGAGTCTTATCATTTGACTCGTCCAGTTGCTCTTCTAGTTTTGGCTTCTTATTTTGTTGTGGTTTGTTTCTGCAAAGAGTAGACATACACTCACAACAAGGTTTTTATATGATTCTAAAGTTTAGGTACACAAGATGAGCAGAAAACTTCACAAGTTGTTTTACAAACAAAATTAAGGGGAAAGGCGTAGGAGGTTTATGTAACATCACATTTCAGATAGGAAAACAATCAAAATGACTTCTTAATTATTCTATTATTGTGCCTCAAGTTTTAATAATTACACAATTTTAAAACAGAAATGAGGAGGCTTAGGAGGCATACAGTAGATAACGCAAGCCTATGGATGAAGAGGTTTCCAACTTATGATAAAACTCACTTTGAAAATGGATTTTTCCTTTTTTCTCCTTCTAGGATTCTTGAGAAATCTAAATCAACATGTTTCTGGCTGCTTGCTGCTTCTACAATTGGTTGGGAAGGTTGTTTCATGCGTTCCTAGAGACAAAGCATTTAGTTAGAAACTTTAAATACTAACAGATTATAAACTACTTGGATGGACAGTGACATGATAACAGATTTAACTTAGTATTATTGGTTGGAATGATCCTCTAAGCCTCTTGGGTTATGTATAGGAATGAGGAAACCAGGTTGTGTGTGTTAAAAAATGAAGGTTATATCCATCACAGGATTCACAGGAGTATGTCAATTTTTAGGAGGAATATAAAGTCGCAAATGATAGTGGCTATTATAAATAGAGAGGAAGTCCTGCATATTTTTCTAAGCTGTTTAGGTTAGTACCCCATGCATAAATTATCGGGTCAGTGGCCTGTCTAGGTGTTTTTTCGTAATCAACCTATTATGTTATTTTACATATGAAAGCCACCTCTTTCTAATTTTTTTCAAACTAAGATTCTTCAAGATAACTTATAGCTTCGTTTGTGTTTTGTTTTTTTATACGCCATGGTGTGTTTGTTACAGTTCAAGAATATTCTTATTTTGTTGTTTTTATTAAATTGTAGAACAATTAGGCAAATTAATTTTAAACGTTTACATACCTGTAACGCTTTTTTTCGCTTTTTCAGCTTGTGCAGCTGCATAACTTCGTTTGGACGCTTCCATGGCGATGGGGGTTCCATGATTTCAGAAATAAATAAGATAGGCTCGATTTGTACCTTGATTCTCACTTCATTTAACTTGCTTATAACTTTTCAATTACCGACTCATTATTGTTTATAAACTAAAAAACACCTGGTAAAGCGCGCCGCTTATTACATCAATCAAAATCAAACATTGCGTAGTACAATGCTGCCAACATTCCAAAAAATCACGTTATCTGACGTTGACATTGTTGACAGCAATGAGTTGCGTTCTGTTGCGTTCCTTGGAATTAGTCCATAAACAATAATCACCTTGTTACACGAAATAAATCTACATGGCTTCAGAACTCACAACATAACGATAAATTAAATTCGGTCGAGTGTGAATCTGGACCAATAATGTTAATTCTGAAATGTCAAGCTATCAGTCAGATTAATGATAAAGTTGAGTACTACCAAGCCTTGGACAATTCTCATTGTACAATCTTTGAAGTAGATTGTATTCAGAATACGAATAATTTATTCGCAGGAATATGAACCAATGCAACATAACATCACGCCTGTAATCCCCGAAGGGTAAGCAGAGGCATAGTACACCCACATTTCACCAGATATGTTTAAGTCAACCAATTTAATCTGTGTGCAAATGCTGCAAAGATATAAATAATTAGTTCGGTTCACCTCAAAAAGCGTTTTTTTGCAGCATAGCTCGCTAGCGAGTCAGTCGGTCAACAGTCAACAGTTCACAAATTAGCCAGTGCAGATACGGTGACTCAAACTAGACAAACACTAACAGTAATCTGTTGATGAATAATGATGATCCTATAAACTATAAAAGGATATCTCCAGTGGTCAACCTACAGTACAAAACACTAGTTAAAGGAAACTTTTAGGAACTCACAAGAATTTATTCGGAACTGCCCTGCCCGATTAAGAGCAATATGTTAACAGTAGCTTTAGCTAAATTCATGTATGAATGAATGAATTTAACACATCAAATAAATCAAATAAGTACTTACAAGTAAGTACTTTTGAATGGTCAAGGTTACCTTCACATAGATTTTACATACATAGGTATATAAGGTGTATCTTTTCATACACGAAATATTTTAAGGGGCCATTAAAGGTCATCATTAAGGGATCATTATGTAAAACTTTCACAATGGGACCAACCCTGAAATCGTGCAAAAATTATCAGCTGTTCCCTACATTTATGTTCGCATAGCTCGGCACAATGTAGGGAACAGCTGATAATTTTTTGTGTGAAAGTTTTTCATAATGATGTGTATGTGTGTATGCTTATGCTTATACCTACAATGACCCCTTAAAATATTTCGTGAATGTAAAGATACACCTTACATAGATAGGTATAGTTATATTACAAGATTATAAAATGTCCTAAGGTTATCAAGTTAATTTAATCAAACGGCGTAATGAATGAACTTTACGCTGCTACCCGAATCATCGATTTAGTATTTCCTTGATATAAGTCTAATTTGAATTACATGTAAACTCCTACGCCTACTAACGAGCGCTCACGAGGATTAAAATGCGTTGAACTATGAAATCTCAGCGCGGGTTTTGGCGACACGTTCCCGCGTCGGCCGGCCGGTTTGCCGCACCTATCGCGGCAGTCACATGCTGCACGCTACGGCTCGAACATCGTGATCAATGGCATCATGGCATTCCTTGTCAGAGCCAAAGAAACAGTGAATTAAAAAAAAAACGAAGAAGAGCGCGAAAATGATTTTTCTATTCGACACGAATTTGAATTTCGAAACTTTGAAGTTTAAAATAAAAATTGTTTTGCTTTTGTAAATAAAGTTCTTTGAAAGTATTATTTCAAAATGAAGTTAACATCACTTATTAGCGACAGTTTTGATTATGTGAAGAGGCGTATTTATTTGGTAAGTTATAAAAACCACATATTTTTACCTATTTTATAATACTCATAAAATCCTTCAATAAATAATTAGGTATTGTTGAATTTATTCGACCGAAGACTTACAGTCTTACATATAATTATCATAATTCATAATACCTATTTTACTAGTGAGAAGACTTGTAAAAAATAATTAATCATCCTGCATTTTTTCCGCGTATCTATCTCGGGGAGCACAAGGCGTGAGCGGGTTATTTCGCAAAATTCCGAGAATTATGATGATAAAAACTTCACGGTCAATACCGCACAGCTATTTATACTTATTTACTACAGATTACTTCATTTGTTTGTCCTCCTGCGATACGCACGGTTGTAAGGAGGCAGTGTAAAGAGTTCAATTAAAAAGAAACGAAATTGATCTGCCACACTTATTGTATGGTGCCAGGCAGATTTAGTGAAGGTTGAATCTTTCGTAACTTTTTACTTGGAGAAATAACTTTTACTAATAATTGACAGTTAACTGAAACGTTCTAAAAGTAAGTAACTACCTAGGTAGGTTTTCAGGTTAACAGGATTATGCAGTAGGTAAAACATATACCAATTATCGATACTCCCTCTCTCTCTTCTTATATGTAATAAATCTTCCAACTATAAAAAAAAAAACTTAAAAAATACCTAGGTGCCGCCATACATGATAATCTATTTCTTTCCAGTAGTATCCTTCTTAGTTATCCTATCCAACACAAGTTCCATAAACTACGCTATGCTAATTATTTCAAGAATACGCGACAAAAGCGTGCAGGACAAATAAAAATATTTGGGTCAGGCGGTAAAGTACAAACTCTTGCAGTTTGTTAGCTTCGCGTGGCCGTAAAGTTGCTGAAAAAAAAAGTAAAAAGCGCTCGGTTTAAAGGCTCGTACAAACAGACGCGATATCGCGGGCGTGACAGGCAGCGGTACCTGCCTACAAAGGTACCGCTGCCTGTCGCGCCCGCGATATCGCGTCTGTTTGTCCTACGATCGCTTGGGGAATACTTTTGTTAATATAGATAGGTAGCTATTTTGGGTAATCTGTTTGTAGTTTTGATTATCTAATCTAAACTAACTATCTAATCTAATCGAATCTAACTAATATTATAAACGTGAAAGTTTGTTAGTATGGATGGATGGATGTTTGTTACTCGTTCACGTAAAAACTACTGAATGGATTTGGATGAAATTTGGCAGACATATAGTTTATAACCTGGATTATCACATAGCATACTTTTTATCCCGATATTCCCACGGGATCGAGACTTACGCGGGTGAAACCGCGGGGCGCAGCTAGTAGAATTATATAAATGTTAGAAGAATCATTTACTCAGCATCATTACAATCCGAAGGAAACCAATGAAACCGTAAAGGTAGCCAATATACATACAATCATAATGTTGACTATGCCCTGTGTGTGTATGTCTGTCCGTCTATCTTTATCTAGATAGGCAGTAAGTAGGCAGTAAAGTTGGAAAGTCTTTGTCCTTTTTTAGCATATAATTTCTGTAAAACATGGGTTAAGTTTTAAAGCCGACGTTGTATCGTCGTAGGAACTAAACGCCTGTTACTGACTAGTCAGCTAGGGACAATAAATTATACTTAATACCAATTAAGATGCGCGTGAGTGTAAATCGTTTATCGCTATGCGCACGCGTTGACAGCTAACTCGATTGCAGACGCTGGACACGTATTTAGATGACTCACCAAAAAAGGATACAGTTCCGCCTCAAAATGTCACTCTATTAATTAAATGGACAGTTTTATGTGATGTAATAATATGGTATGATCCCATGACTCATGACCCTAATAAATAGGCTTACTTATTGCTGATTGAACACAAAATAACAAACAATTTGACACTATTATACATCGGTATTCCCGTTTACACTTTTTCAGTGTCTTGAATCACGTAGGGCTCAGCTGCTTCCATTTATTCCTGTCTTGCGGCTTACCTTAAAATATAACAAATTTTGTCACAGAATTTATTTCGCCATTGATCTCTGTGGTTGTCTGTGGTCGGAAGTAACTCAAGTAACCGCTTGGTTATCTCCTATATAAAAAATAATAATAATCCAGTCATTGAAAGACAATGCAAACTATGGTTAGAGGAGGGCTACGTAATAACAGCCGCACGGGTCGATCCATCAGGTTAAGCTACGCTTGCCGAGGTTGCCCGGTTGGTCCGTGAATGGGTGAGTCTCGGTATGTAAAGCATACCGAGACTCCTCCGTGCCTCGGGAAGAATTTATGCCGTTGGTCCCGGCTGTCATTTGTGGATCTTTGACAGTCGTTACGGGTCGTCAGAAGCCCGAAAGTCTGACAACCAGTCTTACCAAGGGGTATCGTATTATCCATTTACTGGGTTGTGAAGGTCAGATAGGCAGTTGCTCCATGTAAAATAGCTGCATCCGGTTAGACTGGAAGCCGACCCCAACGTAGTTGGGAAAAGGCTAGGCAGATGATGAAAAACAATGCACACATAGCCTAAACCACTTGGTCTAGAGACATGAAATTTTGGACGAGAGGTCCTTTTATAACTAAGGTCATCGCTAAGGAAAGATTTTTGAACATCCATCCTATATTGGGTGGGTAGGCGATGAAAGTTTAGACGGAAACTAGTTGCGCCCCGCGGTTTTACCCGCTTATGTCTCGATCCCATTGGTATATCGGGATAAAAAGTATCCTATGTCCTAATCCAGGTCATTGTCTATCCAGGAGCCAAAGTCCATCCAAATCTGTTTAGCCGTTTTTGCGTGAGAGCGTAACAAACAAACCAAAAAACAAATTCACTTTCGCATTTATAATATTACTAGCTGCGCCCCGCGGTTTCACCCGCGTAAGTCTCGATCACGTGGGAATATCGGGATAAAAAGTATCCTATGTGTTAATCCAGGTTATAAACTATCTGTTTGCCAAATTTCATCCAAATCCATTCAGCCGTTTTTGCGTGATTGAATAACAAACACACAAACTTTCACATTTATAATATTAGTAGGATAAGTTAGGCTTAGGATTCTTCAATTTGGCCGATGGGAGATTCCACAATTGGGCACGCGGCTTGTGTACTTAGGATCATAATAATAGCCAGCCATTCTTGGATTTATTTCAAAAATTAACGGCATGCGGTTTACTGAAACATTTTGTAAATGATTTAATTTAAGCTTAAACAATGCAAGTAACGTGGCATGAGAGCCATAAAGCGTGAGGGTAAATCCAATAAAAATTATTTATTCCCACTAGTTATCAGCTGTAACCGCCCGGGTCCGATCAATCATGCAGTTATGATCATTACAGCATTCGCATTTATTGAACATGTTATTAAATTAAATCTGATTTCAATTAATCCAGCTAGATGAGCTTGCTCTGTAGGCTATTGCATTGAGTTAGAAGTTACTATAAACAATATATTATACAACTAACTATTAATTAACTAATTAAATCCTAACTTATATTAATTAAAAGTAACTATACAAATATTTTAGTTAATTACCATGCTTCTGGGGCAGTCGGGTAATAACTAAAATATGGATATCTGTCCGTCTGTCACCAGGCTTTATCTTGTGAACCGTAATAATTAGTCAGTTGAAACACAGATGATGTATTTCTGATGCCGCTATAACAACAAATACTAAAAAACAGAATAAAATAAATATTTAAGGGGTCTCCCATACAACAAACGTGATTTTTTTGCCGTTTTTAAAGATAATGTTAAATGTCTTCGTGCGCGAGTCCGACTCGCACTTGGCCGGTTTCTTCAGCATTATCAGTAGGCTCTACTAACAATAACGTTACATTGACCTTTCACTAAAATTAGGTGACGTTTATACCACAAACACCTGTGTAGGTATTTATAGTTGACAAAATTGATGACATTGGTGCCGATTCTCTTGTACACCGAACTAAACTAACTAAACTATCTCTAAAATTCCTTACTTTTGACTATGGGAATCTTGGAGCTATTCTGCCAAATAAATTCTCTAAATTTAAAACTTATTTTGACACAACTAAAATCGAATTTGACAACCGCGTGCCTCCACTTGGTACTTGTTTTCCCTACCCCGTGTTTTTTTTTAGAGCCAGTGGCGCCCATGCACGGCAGCCTCGACGTGTTTTGAATGGAATTTTTCAGTTTTTGTATGGAAAATAACGAAAAAAAATAAAAAATCATTACCAACATGTTGAGAATTAGGGGTTTAAGAGTTTCCTAAAGGGGGACGAAATTTTCATTATTTTTGCGATAGGACACACCGTTTTCGAGATATAAGCAAAAGAAAATAAAAAAATACAGTACTGTTTTTTGTAACTGAAGTCGAGGTGTTGGTTTGAATTTTAGTTCATGACATCTAATTTCATTCCACACATTTTTAATCGCGATTAAATATAGTCAGATTTAGTTAGAGGATTTTAGGTATAGAACAAAATTTTCGGTTAAATCGTCAAATTCAGAATAGCATTTTCACTAAACTAATCTCAGTGCCATCTTAGTGCTGTCGAACTAAATTATAGTTAAGTTGTGTCATTTAAAGTCTATTTCAGAATGAGTTTGATCGTTTGACAGGACTAAACTAAATTTTAGTGATTTTTAGTTTAGTTTAGAGAATTTTGTGACAAGAGAATCGGCACCATTGTCTACATACTTCAGCAAATTGTTCATAATTAATTAGGTAGACAATAGTGTTTGTTTTCCTTGAATTAGTTGTCTAGATAAAATTCTGTAGAGCAATTGATTGATAGTTCGAGTGATTCTTGGTTGCGCTTGAACTGAAGCCCTAAAGCGTAACAAGCACATACCTAATATAATTTTAAAGGAGGTTCCTACTTATAAATAAGAAAGAAAGAAAGAAAATAAGTTTATTTGCGGCAAACATGACGCTAAGAAAGGACAAATATAATAAAATTAAAATAAATAAATATGAATAACTAGCTGATGCCCGCGTCTTCGCCCGCGTGGATTTCGGTTATTATATACTAAAACCTTCCTCGAGAACCACTCTATCCATTGGTGAAAACAGCATGAAAATCGGTGCAGTAGTTGTTTGTAGTTTTGAGTTTATCGCGAACAGGACGACAGACAGACGCGGCGGAGGACTTTGTTTTATAATGGTGCCGATTCTGTTGTTCACAAACTAAACTAAATTAAGTTCAGTGCATCTTTTTTTTCTATTTCATTAAGAAAAGGACAGAAGATAAATTTTAGTTTAGTCCTGTCAAACTGTCACTACTCCATACAATTTTATACGTGATTAAAAACTTGCCTACTAAAATTACGTCAATTTACGTCAGGCGCTGATTTATTTGACAGGACTAAACTAAAATTTTTCGTCTGTGCTTTTCTTAATGAAATAGAAAGAAAAAGACGCACTGAACTTAAATTTAGTTTAGTTTGTGAACAACAGAATCGGCACCAATATGTAAGGATTACTAATTACGTACGTTACCAACAGCTGCTTGGTTTAGTGGCCGCAAGCACTATTGGCTCTGAGCATGAGGTCCTGGGTTCGATTCCCGGATCGGGAAAAGTGTTATTGGGTTTTTCCATTTGGAAATTCTCAGTATAGCACTCTGGATTTATCCCAGGATGATGGCAATAGGCTCGCCCCCCGCCCCCTGTTACATAGGTCTTAAACGTAACTGGTAAAATGTGGGTGTAGGTACTATTGGTACACCTCTGCCTAACCCCTCGGGAAACACAGGCGTGATGATATGTTATGTTAACAACAGCCGCATATTATCAGACTTTTTCAAGGCAAAGATCCCCTTATACCTAAGTGTCTACTTTGTCAGTGCCATATCTAATTGAAAATTGAAGCGATTGGAAATTAGAATTTGTTGAGTACCTATATGCTTCCGTGTTATAATGTAGTTATAAGTATCTAGGTAGTAAGTAGCTATAGTCATCATCTTAGTGGTTTCACCAATAATCAATTCGAGAGCATCTTTAAATAGCTAGCTAGTATTTAAACCAATTGAATAAAGACAGACATGAAAAAGAACTCGATGACTAAATTGACAGCCAATTTAAGCATGTTGTGAATTTATATGATACTTAACAAACTTTTATTAGATTCTTTAACTATAGATAGTAGGGATACGGTTTACGGTTATCTCAAGGTTTTCGTTTTCATTTTGAAGTTTTCCACAAGTTTTATCCCTTGGAAAAGAAAATAAGTTCGTTTTTTTTACAACCGATAGAGTTGTGGGAGATCTCTGAAAAGTTTTTCTTCTTTCATATTTTATCTAGAATTTCATATTTTATCTTGTAAGAAGGAAATTATTCCTTCTTACAAGATAAAATATGAATAACAAGTGTTCTCAAAGACGCCGGATATTATATCAACGTGCAATACTTGAAGGAAACGCATCGCAGATTCAATTGAGGACACGATTCTCGTTTCCCTTTGTACCTGTAGCTCTTTCGCTTCTTCAAACCCGTTACTTTGTCAGAAGCCGTCACGATTGCATTTAGATTTAGTATTATAAAGTACCAAAGAAACACTTCTTTTCCTATCGTCAAGCCAAAATCAACACTTAGGTATGACTTATCCCTGTCAGGGTTGCGGAATAGTGGGTTTTAGTCAGTAAGAGTCTGACAGAGCGGGAAGTCACTTGATGATTTCCCACCCAAAAAAAAAAAAAAAAAGGTATGACTTATCACGGATTTATTTGTTTAGTCTCATTTCTTAGTATCCGTTAACGCCTTCCTAAGAGGAAATGGAGTCGGTCTTTTCTCCTTACAAAAAGTCATAATTCGAGGTTCGCCAAGTGATAATTATACTCACATGAATCCGAAAACTCAGAGGTGCGTGGCTTGGAGTATGAGTTGAGAAAAACTGTTTTTTTTCTTTTATCGTGTTTAGATATCGATATCGCTATCCACGTTTGTGAAGTTGAATTAACAAAGAGCCGCGGGGTAAATTGTGTAACACATAAAATGCCAATTGATCATTTTTTCACTTTGACAGTTCACCAACGTTCAAACCCCATGAAGGAATGGATAAGCTATATCCTTCAAAACTTTCGGATTGTGATTGAAAGTGCGTTACGCAATTTGAAAAAGGTTGCCGGTGTAACTAATGGGCAATAGTTTTATTTCCTTTGACACAGTATAGCGCAGTTGTAATGTAAGTATTCATATACTGGGTGTTAGGGCAACAACCTTGAAATCGCGAAAAAAAAATCAGCTGTTCCATACATTTGTGTTCACTTAAACCGACAACATGTATGGAACAGCTGATTTTTTATTTGCGATTTCATAGTTTGTCACATAGAAAAAGTATATTATAGATGACACCCAACCACTAGTTTCAAGGATAACGGTGTCTACCCTAACACCCTGTATATAACATACTAGCGACCCGCTCCTGCTTCGCACGGCTTTGACGACTTGACAAAACATCGAGATTTCTCAGTTATTTATGTAACTTTAATATTAACGTATTATACATATAAATCTTCCGTAATAAAATCTCTAAACGATGGTGAAAACCTCATCAAAATCTATTGCGTGGTTTAGAAGGAAATCGCGGACATAGAGACAAACACGAAAAGCGACTTTAATGTATAGATATAGTATAGATTATGGTGTCTATTTATGAGGAGGTATCGATATCATGGGTATGGTTCTTACGACAATAACCATTGTTATAGTGACCTAGACCTTGATTCTTGACAGACGTGGGAAGATGATTGATGATCTATATAATTTATTTACCTTGCTCATAATTTAGATGCTGGTAGTTTAAGGGGTTTATTCATAAACGATGATTAAAGTTAAGTGACGTTCAAACGTCAAAAATGTATGGTTAAACAGTTGCTAATCATTACTTAACTTTAAGCAACGTTTATAAATAAACTCCTAAATATTTTGCAAGATCTTCGTCGCTTTTCAAATTATGAGACGTAGTTTCATCAAATCCTTTTGTTAATTTCTTCTTTTAACGACTCTGAGGGCCTAGACAAGTGACAATCGCTTCGAAAGCGTTTCGTATTTTTACAACGACTTTCAACAGAATTGACATAAGCTTTTCGATAGCCTAAGTCAATCCCATACATTTTTGCCTTTTCCATCATCGTTATCGCTGATAGAATGTCACTTTGTCTAGGGCCGCAGTTATCGAAATGTGGGGCGGGCAAATGTTCACTGCTAAAAGGCATGTCTGTGCGAAAGTGAGTTTGTTTCTTTGTTACGCTTTCACGCTAAAATGGCTGAACAGATTTGGATGAAATTTGGCACAAGGGTAAACCATGACCTGGAATAGGACATAGGATACTTTTTATCTCGATAGTACGTTCCCTTGGGATAATTTCCGACCTCCATGTGGGCGAAGCCGCGGGCAAAAGCTAGTGTCCCATAAAGATAAAAATATTTATGATATCATCAATAAATAATGATTACCAAACCTATCATTTGGTAGAGATCCAGCGGCACTCAGATATTTTCCTAGATGCTCGGAATAAAAAAAAAATGTTTTATTGAAAGCCTATTTGGAACACTTTATGCAAATGTATATTATTATGAGTTTATACGACAGACTGTTTACTTTCTGCGTCTGGTGTCTGTGAAATAATCGGATTCATGCTTATTATGAATCATTAAACCGTAATATGAATTTCTCGAATATTGTTGCTATGTTCTGAACAGCTTCTTCACTGACTGAAAATGAAAAAAAAGAGAATGTATCGTGGATTAATTTTCTCTCGTCATCCTGCTTATAATAGGAAGTCGACTCATAAGTTGAATACTCTGGTTGGTATTTCTGAAATTATCTTTGGTATTAATCTATTCTGCCAAGTCTGTCAAATCACATCTTTGAGAGAAGTATGGCCAACACATTGTTTAATTCTTAAAAGTCCCATTGACTTTTGTTACAGCTTGCAGTTAAACTGTATGTAACAAATACCCTTTCCGGGGCGCCTAGGTACCGCAATAACATAAATGGCCAGTTTCTTCATCAAAATTAACAGCCAAAGTAACAGGTCTGTTCTTGCGCGCTGTTGGATTTACAACCCTCGCCTCAGCGCCAAGAATTGAAAATATAACAGTGCAAAAGAACAGTTGACTGTTACTTTTGATGAAGAAACTGGCCGTTAGTACTAAAAAGTTTTTTTTTTTGTGAAATTATTAAAGTTACTATTCGAAATTCACGTTTTTAGTACTGACCTAAATTACCCCAATTTTATTATTATGCAAATTTTCATGTAATGACTTATAGACACCCGCTAGACGACGGCCGCCCGCCCCCATGTAGTAACCCGATATTTTATCAGCGAATTTTTTTTTCGTTTAAAAAAAAAAAAAAAAACCTAAATAGACTCTCAGTATGATTCTTAACAGCACTCTCACAGATCGAACAGGGTTTTTTTACACGCTGCGCTGTATATTTACTTATGTTTCCAATATTTCATTACATTTCCTGCTATTGCTATTAAATCTAAACGTTCGTACTTCATCAAATCAATAATGAACGTCCGCTCTTTTGGCACGAGCACCATCTGGTACTAATAAATCAAAATAAACATTACTTATTCTAAATATTCGACATTCCTGAGCCGTTTTGCTTCACGAGAATACTCTAAAATATACATAGGTATATTTAAATCTATAGGGACGGGATGATTGATAGCCATCAATTCCCATTACCCCCATAAGATGGATTAATGTACTAAGGAGGAAAAACCCTTCATACGTGTAATGTAGGTACCTATATACTAAAGAGTACCTATCCTTTATGGGGCTTTGCGTTCAAAGGTGAAGGGAATGTGCACATTATCGTATGATTTGTTTCAATTAATTCAATTTAATTGAGGACATTCTAAGGTTTCAATTTTCAATTAACTATTAACGAAAATTGAGAATTCCATTTTGAATTAGGGCTGCCCTTTGTTAGAAAATAATTAAGTTCTTTGGCATTTTGTTAACGTCGTCCATAACTATTGTTTCTTTTTACTTGTAGTTACGTTGTGTTGTGTGCCCTGTCTGAATAAATGTATTTTCTTTCTTTCTTTCTAACTAAATATATAGTTGAATAAACACAGCTAGTACAGCCTCCGCTCTCCTTAAAGTGACCGGTGACGTTAGAGAAGCGATGGAGGATACCAAGGTTACCGTTTTGATATTAATTGATTTCTCCAATGCCTTTAATGCCGTCAGCCACGATATTCTACTTTCTTTCCTCTCTCATCTTATGGTTTCGTCCGAGGCTCTGGAATGGTTCTCTTCTTATCTTCGGGGACGTCAGCAGTCGGTTCGCGTTGATGAGAGCTCTTCGAGTAGGCGTGACCTAGATACTGGTGTTCCACAAGGCGGTATTCTTTCTCCATTGTTATTTTCCATCTTCATTCATTTTATAACTCACTGTCTTCGGTGTTCGTATCATTTTTATGCCGATGATCTTCAATTATATACAGCTGAGCAGGAAGATTTATCAGATGCTATAGCGGATGTAAACCGAGGTTTAGATGCCATCAAAAGGTGGTCTGATAGTTTTGGGCTGTCAGTAAACCCCTCAAAGTGTCAGGCCATTGTAATTGGGAGCTCACGCATGATGAGTAAGTAGGGTGACGCTTAGATCTCTTCCTCCTCTAATTTTCAATGGCACCGTCATCCCCATTACCTCTACTGTGAAGGATCTCGGTTTGCATCTGGACTTGCCACTTAGCTGGCAACGCCTGGTCTCTAGTGTCTAAATAAATAATAAACAGTATCTTCTGCGTCTTCTGCTGCCCCTAACGTGTATAAAGAACTAAGAGAAACGTTTTCCAAACCTTAAAATAAAAGCGGATGCTATTTTAACAGAGTTATATCCTAGCATGTTTTAAGACTCGACCGTAAATAACGGATTTCATTATGCGCCATAGTGCAGATTAGCAATGGCTAGTAACAAATTGTATTTTATTGCATGTATTTATGTCATCTTCAAACGCCCATACAAGTTTACGTTCATATTGGTTTATTTCTACACAACGTACCTACCTTTTTAGGGTTCCGTAGTCAACAAGGAACCCTTATAGTTTCGCCATGTCCGTCTGTCCGTCTGTCCGTCTGTCCGCGGCTTAGCTCAGAGACCGTTGGTACTAGGAAGCTGTAATTTGGTATGGATATACATATAAACGACGCCGACAAGTGGTAAAATAAAACCGTAAAAAATATTTTTTTTGATTACCTCCCCTACTCGTAAAGTGGGGATGGTTTTTTTTTTCTCGACAAACCAATGGTGTGGTATCGTTGGAAAGGTCGTTTAAAAATAATGTGAGTTTGTGAAAACCATTTTTGGATTCAGGGATCCGTTTGCGGAATATTAAGCTTTAAAGTGCTAATTTTTGTTAGAGCCAAGTGTTCCTTGCCCCCCCCCCCCGCCCGCTAAATGGTTGGGTTTGGATATGTGAAAAAATACACGGCAGTAGTATATATAACGAAATTAAAAGGAAAACTATCACCGCTACGTAGGCTCCACAACATACCGAGTAATAATCGACCAACTTAAATTTGCAGTTGTAAAAACATGTTCTCTCATACATTCTGTATGGGAGAACAAGTTTTTCAACTACAATGGTAAGTTTGTTTTATAAGTTCATCCCAACTACGGAACCCTTCATTGTGCGTGGTTCGACATGCACTTGGCCGGTTTTTTACTTATCAACTGGGTAATTCTAATATTTAGGCTATACTTGATAACCACTAGGGATTTATAGTTAGCTTTAGTTTGGTTGTATGAGCTTATTGAGCTTATTTTACGAAGTGGAAATGAGCTTAAGCTTTTACTACACTGCCTGCATTTGCGTGCCCATTATGTATAACTGACATTTTGTACATATCACGATCTACTTACTGTATTCAATTCTGATTCTGAAGCTGGAATCCAGAGGGCCTAGACAAGTGACAATCGCTTCGAAAGCGTTTCGTATTTCTTCAACGACTTTGAACAGAATTGACTTATCTTTTCGATAGCTTATGTCAGTCCCATACATTTTTGCCTGTACCATTATCGTTATCGCTGATAGAATGTCACTTTTTCTAGGGCCTCAGTTCCATCCACGATGTCACCTGCTAGCGATCTAATCAAAGACCTAATAGTACAAATCCGATCATTAAAAAAATTACTCAATCCTTATTTAATTTGAGTCTGTAGAATCCTAAAGGTTCTTTGGCCTTTGTTTCATCTACGATTTAATAGTGTAGTCATTAGCCCAAGATCGAATCAATCACCGAATCGAATAAATCCTATCATTTAACATAATACATGCAACATTTCAATGGCATTCAGTTTGGACGTTCGACATCGTTAATTAATGCAGGCCCACACTCGCTTCACGCTGTCATCGGCTCCATTCACTCGTTCAATGGAGGTAGGCACAACACGGCTGTCAAAGGCTGGGTATAGAAAGCCGTCTACGCACCGACGCTGAATAGAGTCTGAAGTGGCTAGGTATACGTCCGTTTACACTTCCGACGCATAACCGACGTGAGCTGATGCAACGTAGTATTTATGCTCTTTTGCGATGGCTGAAATGTGTACAACAAGTACAAGAAAAAACATAATTGAAAATTACCATATTATAGGTACTTATATTATGTTAAGTCTTCAAAAAATGACGTGGTCTGAAGTAGTAGGACTGTAACTTTATTGCCAATCGTAGAAGCTAATGAATGACACGTATTGCTTGACTCATAAATCATTTAAAATTATTACAGGATTTACTTACCACATTACCATTCTTCATAGATATTCTATAGCCAATCTTCAAAGCTTTTCTTCTTAGACTTGTCTTTCTATGTAATATTTTTTGTTTCAGATATTATGGATCTCATTAGTGCTGTATCTTTTTTACGATACATTTATTTATTATAATATTGGACAGCAGTTTTATTATTTAAGAAGGATATTAGGGGTAAGATAATTAATAAAATATCATATTTACAAAATAATATTATGTGCTGAAGCGACAACCCTACTCTCTACTCTGTAAACTGATGCATGAGTTTGAAAAAAAAAGAACATGTTATTTCATAAAACGCAGTTTTTTCTCACCTGCCAGCATTCAGCGTACGGGCTGAAAAAAGGTTGAATAAACCTCGTCGACGATATTTTTAATTTTTTTTTTCGTTTCAGTTAGGACTATGCATCTCCCGCGGCACGGCGACTGTTATAAATTTATGTTGCGCCCTGGTGTTACTTCCTCTATGCAAGAAGTTGAATCAATTGCTGTACAGAGTCCTATCAAGATTATGGCCAGGATTATTCTTTTTCTGGCTAGAAAAAGCGAAGAGTTTTCACATGACTGTTGCAATAACGCTATTAGTTTTTGCCGGTGAGTGTGCTTGTTATGCTTTAAAAGTACCTACTTATTAGATTTATAGCCTTGATAGACTAATGTTACGGGTCTACTGGGGTGGAAGCAGAAACAGTCACGTTTTTTCCATTGAAATAATAATGCCATGCTTTCCTAGAAACTTAGAATGTCAATATAACTGAGTGGGATTTTTTTTCTCACTAAATTATGCGTGTTTATGTAACAAGGAATGTAATTAATAACAGTTTACGTTGCTGAGTCCAAGAGGACTTTTTACGTAGTCTGAAAATATGTTGAGTAAAAGTAGGCAAGTATATTATGAATTACAAAACGGTTATTGCATACTAAGAAATCTTTAAAGTCAGCTGGTGTTATTTAAAAATTGTACCTACGTTCGATAAACAAACTTCACGGAAACCGTTTGTCTTATTTTTATATTTTGGGAGCTATTTCCAGCCAGTCTCTACGCAGGAACTGAAAAAAGGAGGTTTTCAATGGGTTCCATTTTTTAAATATTCACAAAGCGAATTGGAAATGGTGGAAGGCTCGTTAAAGCCCTCTGCGTATGTAGAGCACCATTAAGTTGTTGAGACGAAGGCTAATGGCTGCCAACACCACTGTTAGGATCTCTAGCCTTTGTTTGTGAACTAGAACGTGGGTTTTAGTTTTACCTGTACTTACTCAAATAAAACTGAAAGAATTTTGACATTTTAATTAACATTTCATCGAGATTTTTTAAAGCCACTGTTTCTGTGAAGCTCGTTTATGACCGCCTCTATCAAATACATAATTTTGCTGCAAAGAATGAATAATGTTATACCTATCGGTATTTAGGTTCTTACCCCTAAGCTAAATAACTCATTCTAATAAAAATACTTTACACCTATACTGCAAACACTGCCCATTATTTACTTCAAAACTTCCTTAACAATTTCCGTATCAGGATTTACAATTGCTTCGTAACACCTGCTATACCTCAACTACCTACCAACAAACAGTATAATACAGGTACATTATTGTTTCCAGTTGTACATTCCATTTCCCACCTGGTAAACTTGTGGAATTTCTCCAGAGGGTACGACCAACAACACGCCGAGATTAACTTCGCGAGGTATAGAAACGAGGTTAGTTTGACTAACTTTAGGCTATCTGCGTTTAGACTTATGTAACCACTGTTCAGGTGGTTTAGAGGGGAATTGTTCTGGTACCTATATAGATGGCATTCATGTAAGAATAATGGTTACGTGGAGCTAGGAAGTATGTGGAAATGTCGTGACTCGTGAAGAGATAAGATTAGGAGTGAATGTGGTGCTTGGCTCTAGCAGTTTAATCTGCAAAAGCTTCTGTGTGGTGATGTTAGGAATGAGAAAGAACGTTTAGTCAGATTTAAGACGTAGGCCAATCAAATCCTCAATAAAACCTTCTGGACAAACAACTTAGTTTGAAAGAAGAGATAATTAGAACTCAAAATGATTTTAGACACAGGAGAGTCATTTAAATGGTAAACGCAACGATCATTGAAATTGAATAAACTTTGCTAACTTTTGCATTCGTTCCTTAAAATGTCGCCATGATACCTACCAATAAGGTTACTCCAGGTAATGATGCAAATATAGAAATTCTTTAGATCAGGTAGGATTCTTTACTGCAGTGAGTCTGACGTAATGTCTATTGAGAATTTAGTTTTCCATAACTCATTTAACTTTCATGGCAAGGAATTAGAATGTAGTCAAACAAATGAATCTATTATTCTTGATAGAATTGCAGATAAATTACACTGCATAATGCCATTAATTTAAATTCTACTGTCTATGGGTAATATCCGTTCAATTTGCGATGAATAGTTATGGTACTTAGCTAATTGCAGCCCGTTACCTAACTGTGTGAGGTAAATAGACGCGTATAATGTGGATATATATTAATATATACAGATGTAGTTGATTTTGATTACCACTTCTTTCTTCGTCGGTCCCTCAATGCTGAGGATCGCGACAACATATGATGCGTCTCCAAGCTATGCGGTCTTCTGCAGTGTGGACCGCTTGGTAGATGCTGCCTCTAACAGCCTTCTTGATCGCGTCTGAACATCTTGCCGGTGCTCTGCCTTGAGCGCATGTTCCTTCCACCCGGCCCAGTATCAAAAGCCTTTCAAGACCATGCTTAGGTGAACGCATAATATGTCCGAGAAAGCTGAGGACACGCTCCTGGCATATAGTAGATAGCCGCTTCGTGATGTTGAGTTCCTCCAGTATGGATTCATACCTATACTTAGATGAAACTAAAGGCCGATGGGAATATTATATACATATGAGACACATCGATTGGATTCCTGCTCTAGATTTTGAGACTGATATTATGTGTGCATATTATGTTCCTTATATAAGCACATTGATTTTTCAACTTTACGCAAGTCAAGTTAGAAGCCACTTTGCCCTACAACTGAACTCCTAGGTAGGTAGATCTGTTGTATGGCAGTGTCTTCTCACCATGGTATGGGATATTCTGAAACAAGAAAAAACAAATGCTAAATCTTTTAATTAGAATCTTTTAAATTCTTGAGTCTACGGTCTCTACATATAAAAAATAAATTACATTTATTCAGCTAACAATTCCAGATTGCTATCATTTTGATTAGCTACCATAGTTATTACGTCATCTACATCCTGTAGCACATAATAAAAGTGACCCTAGGTTGCCTTTCGGTTAGGAAGATGATAGACTAATGACTTGACATCCTTGAATCCCTTTGCAATAAATATTTGTATGTTAGCCTTCGTAGTTGTATGTTTTTCTGAATAATTTCGTTTCAGGTTCTAAGAATATTGAAGCATTTCTTTTAGATTCGTCAAGTTTTATTATATCGACGTTTTTCTGTTTGGTCGCCACTGTCAATAGATTCTGGTTTATGACTGTAGTTCGAAATAGAGTAGCAGGCTTGTCCCCAAGTTTTGTCCCTAGTCAGTGGCGAATATATGCCAAAATGTGGCCTTTAGACTTTGTTTCTGTTTACGAAGTTTTTTCACTTGAATTTGATTTTTATTAACATTTAACACTTTACTCATCTTCCCTGTGTAAAAGTTAATTTAAAAAAAAACTTTTGCGTTATACATTTATTCTTTTTTACAGAATCCTCTATGCCTGCTATTAAGTATGGCAGGTCTAACTGGCGTGTCTATGCTTTTTATTACTGTATGCATGGGTCTTACGTCTATGAGGGTCGTGCGTAGAAAGGTCTACAACGCTTTCTGGTATACCCACCAGCTGTATCTACTCTTCATCGTGCTACTTATTATACATCCATTGAGGTAAGTACATATTAATTAGTAGTGAATGTTATATATCACTCCTGCTCCGCACGGTTTTTACGACTTAACAAAACATCTAGATTTCTTAGTTATATGTAACTTTAATAGTAACGTATATAATATTATACACATAAACCTTCCGGAATAAATTCCTTAAACGATGGTGAAAACCTCATCAAAATCGTTGCGAGGTTTAGAAGAACAACGTGGACATACATACAAACACGAAAAGCGACTCTAATTTATATTATGTACTTATAGATTGTCTATTTACCACCTTTAGTGGCTAGGTACATCCGAACTATGTATATTATATTCAGTTTAGATTTAGTTTTTTGTACCTACAGTTCCGCTTTTTCTTACAATACAGTATGCTGCGGCTGCAGCTAAGTTTGTATTTTACAACCTAACGGTTACAATATACAAAAGAAAGCTACCATTTAATGGCTATCCTGAAGTTAACACAACAGCTGCAAGAATGCAAGAAACGCCTTTCTTTAGCGATTTAAGCACTTGCAACAAAGTTTAGGCTTTAAAATATGATTAATACAAACTATGACGTGCATAAAGAGAATGGGACAGTTAAAAATATGATATGAATAAGATAATGGTAGTCATAATTGAGATCAGGATGTTGACGAAAAATCGTGGCAAAAAAACAAAAATACGATTAAATGCCTGTGCTGTACTTATATCTATTCATCTTGTGGTGTTACTCTGCTTCATTCTTCGTATTTTCTCCTAACCTTGAAAATATATCAACAGCTTGTTTTATTATAACTCTTAGGCCCAGCAGACCATGTCAAAAGCTTTGAATTTAAATGATGGTTTAAAGTTTCAAAAGCGAATACAATGGTATGGCGGCAAGTTAACGAATGCGCGTGAGTCAGATGAAAATAATGAATCATGTCGAACTGTATTTAAAGCTAGCTTTGACCATATTTAGTTGCGAACCTACAGATTATTTATCGCAAAAACGTGTCAAGGTTTGATGGTATTGGAATAGAACATTGAACTGATCCATTATTACAAAGAAAAGGTTTATGTAATACTAGCTGCACCCCGCGGTTTCACCCGCGTAAGTCTCTATCCCGTGGGAATATCGGGATAAAAAGTATCCTATGTATTCATCCAGGTTATAAACTATCTGTTTGCCAAATTTCATCCAAATCCATTCAGGAGTTTTTACGTGAAAGAGTAACAAACATCCATCCATCCATCCATACTTACAAACTTTCGCGTTTTATAATATTAGTTAGATTAGATTTTTGTAGTGATTGTATGAAAGTTTTGGCCGTTTGCGGAGCTCCAAACGACCAAAACTTTGTTGTACCTGCCTGAAACATTTCCTATACTAAATACCGTCCTTGCGTCATGAAATTCGATTAAATTCAGTAAATAATTTTATTTCAGCGGTGTCCTGAAGGAAGAAGTCATAGAAACAGAAACTAGTCCAAATTTTATTCAAAACGAAAATACTCCGAAATTCGTCGCCATCAAATCAAAGGTGAGTCCTATATGATCGCAGAAATCATCAACGATGATGAAAAATAATCTTAATATCGATGGTGGTTATAGATAGAGTCAGAAAATGAAATGTTATTGTTTCAGTCCACGCTTAAAATAGTCCCAAGTAAAAAATGCCTATTTAATTGATTCAGATCGATATACCTACCTACTATACTACTGAAACTATTTTTATGTGAACATTGATTAATTTATATGTATAATTGTATATGTATAACGTACAGGGCCTTTACAACAGCGTCTGTGTGTGACGTAAACCCTTTTCATACGCCTCTCTCGTGGGAGGACACCTATTATAATGCACCTTAAGTAAACTCTCATTCAGATGTCAACTCAAAGCGTCTGCGAGGGTAATCTAATAAGTATATTAATGTCCCTAATTGATGGTCCCGCCCCCGTCTAATGTATCCTGGAGTGGTCCTTGTGCTATCAATTTATCAGGTAGTTCAACGGTAACTATATATGTATGTAAGTGTGATTCTACTAGATAGGAACTATGCGGTATAGCTCACATTCAATATGAAATAATCAATACAGTAATTTAATAAAGTTTTATTATAGGTATTTTGGGATTTATATTTACTTACATTATTTTTATTTACATTCTTTGACAAATTATCATGCTCTAATTATATATTCATTCGCGTATAGCGGACCTACCGTAACAATATCTTAGGGACTGACCCAACGCATAATGTGCCCAGATTCAATGATTTGATTAATTCTCTCCAAATTAACATAACAATACACGCCCGCATTCCCTAAATGGTTCGCCAATAATATATCTACAATCTACATAGATGCCTCTAACGAGGATTTGGTCCAATGATAAAAACAAATGGAGGTTCTGCGAGAGCTGCAGGCAAAACTATAAATTCTCATCCTGGGTTCCGCAGTCACTAATCCTCAAAATTGTTTTGATATTTACAAAACTATTCTGAACATTGTTTAGCTTACTGCGGTTCTTAGTAGAAATATTTAGAACAATAACCTCCAAGCTAGCAACTAGATTAGGTTGGTCAGACGTGCTTCTAGGTAGAAACAGAAATTGTTACTCATCATACTGTGGTATTTTTGTACGCGCGTTTTGTCCTCGCAGTCGCATGGGACTTAATCACAACTATTGCTATATATCCGTGCGCGACTGCTGTTCACCGCTTGAGGTATGTGAGCAGTGAGAGAAAGACAAAGGTCAAGCCTAACCTAATACAGTCTGCCAATTTTGTCAATGGCGCCCTCACGCGTCTCACCGTACCGCTCTCACAAACGTCAGGCGGTGACTAGCACTCGCGCGGGGACTATACGAGAATCGTTACTTGTTTAAGACATTACAGTATGTCAACACCATTTGCCTACAACGACCAATACCCAAAACCCCACTGAAATTCATCAGTCAGAGAGTGACTCTTCTATTTCTGAGTAACAAATCAAGTTCATTGCTCCAAAGGATGTGATAAGACCGCTCATTGTGTCACCCTATATAAAATTTCTACATCTACATCTGTATCTGTAACTTCGGGGATTACAGGCGTGATGTTATGTTATATCATATATGTTATATATCACTCTTATGGTGTACATAAAAAAAGAGTAGGGAATTTTACTTCTATTTTATTGATTTTAAGTTTCTTTAATTTACTAGACCATGGTGAATATTTTTTTTATTATTATCTCATTCGTCACGTCATTCGTCATTTCATTCGTCACGAGAGTAGTTTTATAGTACAATATTAACCATAAAGATACTAACTGGTGTCATTGAACTTAATTTGTTGAAAAATCATGAAGCCTGAAAACCTATGTATGGCTTTAATCTATAATGAACCGCATGTGTTCACCTAGTTCCTGAATTAACTACAGCCGAAGCTTTATTTTGAGACTTAATACCACACAATAGTACTGGTGCACATAATGTTCATTGTAGGGACTCGAATTGATATCGCAGGCGCGGCTAATTTTCGTTGACCAGCTGTGGCCGGTCAAATAGGTGGATTTATAATAGATTTACGATCTAAACGTTTTGGTTAAGCTTCATTAAACATGGTATATATCTGTCCTTCCGTATTGTGATTTGATTGATTTAAGCTTTTGTATGAGATAATTCAAATTATATTGTTAAGTCCAGAATCATCCAATTTGGTATTAATTTGTGGATACGACATTTAAACAACAAACACACTCATAAATGTAGTTTTTCAGAGTTTTTCTTGATTGTTTCTAAATTCAGTTTGTTTATTAAATAAATTGAACCCAAACCTCAGTGTAGAACTGAACCATTGATGTTTTTACTAAACTTTTAATAATAATTTAAAAATAAAATATGACGTGTCATGTAATTCACTTTCAAGCAAGAACTCATCAACAACTCAACAACTTCGAAAATCGGCTCACTAAACAGTCGTAGGCGCAGGTTCGTAGCAACCCAGTAGAATTTATTAGCGTTTCTTTAGTCACAATGTGTTTGCAAAATAAGGTTGTTTTCGCTAATGGCCTTTTTGTTTTTGGGGTTGGATTATCACACATTTAATAAAACGAAGCAACAGGAGTATGTACTTATGGATCGTAGCATGCGTTCTGTAGTTTCTGCCTACACTATGGGAAAAAGGCGTGAGCTTGTTTGTATGTATACTCCATTTGGAATAGGATTAGACATTTAAATAAACCTTTTTTAGAGTCCGTTCAATCGATTTTGACTTCAATACCGTAGGCATAAGGATGGCAATCAAAGCAAAAAAGTGGTTCCAATACCAACTGTTTAATGCAGCTGCCATTTTCATGCTACCAACGTAATAAGAAGTCGTTTGAACGGACTGTAAAAAAGGTTTATTCAAATGGAGTATAGGTGTGTAGTAAAAATAAAAAGTCTCCTTTCTTACGTTCCTCTTTTCCCTATTCCAATTGCAAGACTCTACCAGTGTCTTTCTTATCGTCTTATCAAAATATACCTCTTGGCAGTTCTTGGAGATCTAGTTTTCTTCACGATTTATTGAACTGTTATCCATCATAATCACATTATATGGGTGAACACAACATTCGTTCGTAAACGTTAACGTCAGTTTTCTGAGGAATTTTGTTGTAAAAGTTTTAATTATGACTCATGTGACCTAATTTTGATGTGACATCATCAACCTGTCTGACAATGAACAATATTAATTTAAATGCGTGACCAATAGTTTAGTCACCGCTACTGAATAGGCCGATTCATTTCTTTTCGTGGGAAGTTACTTACCCACACTAAACGGCATATTGGCATCATTGTGATCATTTTAAAATGTAGAACTGGTAATCGCTATGTAAGAAGCAAACAAGATGCTCTAGTTAAAACGGTGAAGGATATATCGAGGGGAAACCGGCCAGTCGTAGAACCAAAAAAAAATGGAAAACATTTTTGACATCTACCAACCCGCACTGGATCCGCGTGGTAGATTACAGCCCACTCACTCTCGAAGAGAGGAGGCCAGTGTCCCAGCAGTGGGAAGCTGATTTGTTGTTGCAGTTAACTAAGACTGTTTATCTAATTTAGTTAAGAATGTTTGTGGACATCTTAATTATATCTTAATGTCCGTAGCTTTATCCATAAGTCTTGGACAATAGACTTATATCATACTTATTTCTTTTTCGTATGAGATATCGTAGATTTCGTTAGATATTATATCTTGGTGCATTGCTTGACCTATATCATCGCCATGTGCATTGATATGTTTATGCAATTTAAACGCTTCATTTCAAGTGCATTCATTAAATTTTATGCGATTCTATTTTCATAGGTTAATGATTCTATTATTATTTCTGTTAGTGTTCAGGCTAAAATGGTTTTTTAAATCCAAAGTTCTTCGTACTTAAAGACCATTTTTTTTTTTTGTTTGTGGGATTGTGAAGAAAATTAGAAGTTCAATTATCTACCTGCCGCATGCCGTTTTCTCCGTTTTTTGTCTCTTTTTTCTTGGCGAGCAACTAATTTCAAGGTATTTAATGCGGTGTTTTATTTTCAGACTTGGCTGTGGATGTCCTTGCCATTGACTTGCTACGTCTTGGATCTTTTGTGGCGGATCTGTACTAGGAATAGACCGGGAGTTAAGATATTGGAAGTAAGTTTGTTTAGTCATTTAAACAGTGCTAGCATTTTGCTATAAGTAGTATATGTAGTAGCATAGTATATGTAGGATATATAAGTAGTAAATATATTACCTATATATTTTTGTAATGTCTCATTCTAGAGCATAATCGTTAGTGGTATAATCCTCAATGTTACATTTTTTAGAATTGTGTTATTATAAAAAATAGAGTATTGTTTATTCAATCGCGGCCATAAACAATGTTCATTAAAGTAGATAAAAATCAAACATACGAAGTTAATACGGTTTTATATTCACATTTAACTGAAGATTTTCGCGAAAATAGTTACGTGGGCAGTTTTAATCCAATAACCGATCAAGCTTTGCATAATCCTCTTATTGGGTATTCGATAGAATTCATTGCATATTTTAGATTCGTATCATGTTTTAATTGCATTATCTCTTTTATTATGCTTTTATATGCTGCTTCTATTTTATAATAGTGTCTATCTAGGATCTCCAATTAAATTTTCTTTTTCGTTTTTAATAATTTTGGCTTATTAGGATAGGTACCTAGGTACAAGTAGTAAGCAGTTCGCTTTTTTACCCGACTACCCCAGAAGGAGGGTAATTACATTAATTTTCTGACCATCCTTCTGTTCTTATCCCAATTTATTTGCGCTCAATGCAGCCCATTTTTTCTTCCATATATCTCATATCTTTAGAGCCGTTATCTCGGAGTTCACTTTCTTCCAAGTCATATTATTTATTAAAACTTTATGCACAAGTAAAAAAAATACTGTACAAAGGCGGACTTAATGCCTGAGGCATTTTCTACCAGTCAACCTTAGTTCATATCATATTTCACATTATGCATCTCTTTTCCAATTCAAATCTCTATTACCTTCATCTCGCATTCATACCTCCTTAAACTTCCCTATTATAGTCATATGCTCCTCACTTTTCACACTTTAATATTTTTATTAAAATTCCTCTTGCCCTAGATTGAATATTACCAACCCCATTATTTCTTGCTCAACAGCCTGCTAACAGGTTATGGTCCCATGGGTAATTCCGCATTGATGGGATTAGCGGTTTGGGATGAATGAGTTAACCACTTCCCCTTGGCTTGTATAATTTTCGATGGGATGTTGTAATATTGTATGAGGTGGTAATGGGATTACTTAGAAGTGTAATTTCAATTAATAAAATAGTGTTGTGTCCAATTTTCGTGATGCCCATGTAATTATAATCGTGAATACATTTATGAATGATTAGGATAATAATATAATGAGCGTAAATACCGCCAGTGAATTTATTCCATAAACAGCAAAATTATTAGATCGTGATAAATGACGCCAATCGAATTGCGGTCCTTATACAACCATCATAAATAGATAACTGCATCAAACTAAAACGGATAAACTGCTAACATTAAAGGTGCATCACATGGCGGGGCGTACCATAAGCTTGACAGTGAGCTGCCCGCACGAGCTGCAGTGCCGCATGGGGCAGTATGTGCTGCTGCAGTGTTTGGACGTCTCTCTCATTGAGTGGCATCCCTTCACTGTCGTTAAGGTATATAGATTTATTTTGTAAAATTACTTATATCGGCAGTACCATACTTAGTTTACTGTACTTCATTGTTTTCTTGAACAAGTGCTACAATACATTTATGGGCTGTCCAATGGAGCAACGTGTTTGTTGAACTCGGTTGATTGAATTTTTAGGTAATCAGACTTGACAGCTTCTCTTAACTTAAAGAGTCTTATTTTGTGATATAGCACATTACAAGTTATTATTCAATATAAGACAGAACTCTTGACGATTTATTTCAAGTTCGTCTGAAGTGTTATTATTTCAAAGAAGAAATGGGTGGTTCTCTGCCCATATTCGCCTAAAAATTCTACAATCGAAACCAACAATTCTCCTGTCAAGTCTTTAACATTCACTACATAAACTACTTTAGACAATAGAGTATTGAGAATTTATTTATTTTCAAATATGACGGTTTCATGAACTTCCACTTAACCTGACGTGAATTATTAATGTTCTAACAAGAAAAACGATGTTCGGTTACGTAACTTCTAACTATAGTTCAAAATATATTCTGCCATAAGTGCTATAACCTCGTGGGTAGGATGGGAGACTCCATATAAGGTAACTGACCCATCAGCAATCACGCTAAGCGTATTTGCTTATTGACAATGGCTTTTGTGACATCTTAAAATGGTAGATAGTAATTGTAATGTTACTTGAGATGGTTTTATAACTTCTGCTATGAAAGATCTCGTCTCATCAAATTATTTCATCGCTTATAAGAATATGGTGTTTTCTTTATCATGTACTCCGATATTTTATTTTATCTTGTCTATAATGTACAGGGCAGCTCCTTTTTAATTTTTTGAGGCTTGGAAATCATCGAATGACTTCTCCCGCTCTGGGCAGAGCGGGAGGGCGTGTCAGACTTTTACTGATTAAAACCCACCCGTGTTCCTTCAGTTGCCTGTTGCCAAGGGCCCTTGTATCTCTTTCGGACTTTCCCGCAGCCTTGGCACACAGGGTGGCCCATGAATTTTTTTTCTTCCTTCCCTTTCATCCAAAGAAATAAAATAGAAGCCTCTCTCTCCAAATGATTCCCGAAACACCCCCGTGTATGTTCAGCGGCTATTTATAGTTTAGGAGCACACGGTTTTTAATATTTTTTGGGAAATTCTCACTCGACTTCAGACTTTTTTATTTTTCTCTGCCTATGTCGCATTTTTTGTAAATATATGGATATAAAATATATATAATTAATGATAGATGGATTATAAATCCTTTAAGGTCTACGATTGATCGGGAAGCCCTCGGCTTATAAATATTTTTCTTTGTACATCGTTTCATTGGCAACCTGTTGGTCGCCGATTTCGTCCCACATTTTGTTCTTCTTCTGCATAAAGGAGACTTAATTTTTGTATCAGATGCTTTTGCCAAACCATCTGGAGATGAGGCATGTCTCCCTCAGGCATAACCTTTGGGTAAAATGGCTGAGAGAAGATTATGATCTCTGCTAACCCTGTTTGTCTCCTATAAAGTACCTAAATCTTATTTGTTTCCATATTTCAGGTTCCTACATCATACCAAAGAAGCTTCGTCGTTTGGATAAGAGTAAAGGGAGATTGGACTGAATCTTTAGAGAAGTTATTATTGGAAAGAAGGCCCAGTGAATTAAGGTAATTTCGTAACATTTTTAACCGACTTAAAAATAAGGTCAAGGTTCTGTGGGTCTAAAACGGTCACATTAGCAATTTCTCTAAAAGTATTTCATTTCCTGAATTTCCAGCTGTCATTAGCAGTTCCTCTAATTTGACACAAAAGCAATTCATATTATGTGGACCATTTTACGAATCTCCATAGAGAACTGTCAAACAGATGAATTATTTCGTAATATGAATCGCACGCAGATCATATTATGAATTGTCAGTTAGTGACATTTTACGATGATTCATAATATTTTCCTATTATGATTCTGCCAAAGTGACTGTTTTAAGCCCCATGTTCAGTTCTGTGTTAAGTGATTTTGTTTGAAAAGACTTCCTAATTGGTCCCATTGTTGTCAGGTCAGGATCTAATGATGGGATTCTGGAAAAATCGAGGGAACTCTTTAAATATTATAACTTTATAAGCACACCTATAGTGATATGAGTATTTTTTATAGTAACTCGTGCATTTGCTCTCGGAGAGAGTACCATTTGGTGCAATGGACGACAGGTGGCCATCGGAACTTCCTACTCAATAATAACGATTTCACGGGATGCGAATGTTGCGATTCGTTTACTTTAATATGAGCAAGTATACGAATTGGTGTGGGGTTACTATAATTCGTTTCATCAAAATATTGGTACTTCTTCAAGTTCCGAAATAAAAGTTATTTTTAACATTGCAGTGTTTTTCTTGGAATTCGGTTGTTTTTTTTCGTAAAAACGTTTTTTCACGTAGGTGATATGTTTGAGTTAAGTTTTAAAGTTTTCCTCTCATTATGCATTATTCTAACTTTATAAAATTGCGTTACTTATATTAAATTTCATTTTCTTTCTTTATTTTCAGTGTACTCGTAGACGGGCCCTTCTCAAGTCCTATGGAGGGTGTCTGTCGCAGTGATGTGGCGATCTGTGTTGCTGCAGGAGTGGGGATTACGCCGTTTGTAGCTTTGTTGCATGACATGTTGCTGTAAGTGTTTCTTATAATACTTTTCCATAGGAAAATAGGTACCTGTTAGTAAGTTGATCATCGCTTGAGTCATCCCACAAAGATAATAAAACTTGTCAAAATCATTTGTAACTGATACTTATCTTTAGTGTGCCATGTTAACCTGTTAAACAGAGTGAAATTGAATTCATGGGCTGTTCTGTCCTACATTTTGACGAGTTATGCGAACATAAATATAGGGAACAGCTGTATGTTTTTCGCTATTTCAGGGTTGGTATCATAGTGAAAGTTGTTCATAATGATGATAATGTTCAATATTGTTACGTTTCAGAAACCCACGCAATCGACTACCCGGTAGAATCCACCTTCTCTGGATAGTAAGACATGAAAAAGAGCTAACATGGCTCGCAGAACTAGCGAACAAAACTATACTACAATTACGAAACGCAAACCGCCCAGACAGACTGCACATAGAATTTTACGTCACTAACACTCAAAATGAGCTTAATAATGAAAACAATAAAGTACATAATCCCGTAGCACACATGGTTGTGATTAACGAAAAAGGTCTCAGTCACGTTTTGAGTAGAGATAGAGATGATGAGAGAGTGACTTTGCTGACTCCGAATCTTAACAGGAATACTAATGCAGTGAAGTCAGGAGATGAAGACAATAATTATAATATAGCAAAGCAGTATCCTTTGATTGGATGTAGAGTTCGACGTGGGAGGCCGCATTGGGATAGAGTTTTTGGATATTGGGTGCATTTATATCCTGAGTAAGTTGACTGTCTTTCATTATGGTTTTAGATTATTACCACACCTCAAGTTTCACTGATATTCTGCAGTAATGAAAAATTTTCGAGACCGCAAGAAAGCATTTCATTGCGTTCATGGTAGCCCGTTTACTAATAAAATTCGTAATTATAGATTTTAGAGATGAACATTTCATGTATTTCTTAAATATATAGAGTAAAACTGACTAACAGATGCAAGTGATTCAATTTATGAGTTGTATGAGAACTACAGAACCTGGGTGTGCCACAAGGTACTATATTAGGTCCTTTTTTAAATGATACTACTTATCACTATATTGCAATATTATTCCGCAAAAGTTTCTTGGTTAGGTACATCAATGACTAACCAATTCTTTTGATTTTTGTTTCAGGGACCATCTGAACCTATATTGCTGTGGACCAAAGAAATTAGTGAAATTATTGAGAAGCAACTGTAGAAATGCTTCAAAGACTTGTAAAACAAAGTTTACGTTTGTACACGAAGGTTTCTCCTGATCAGTGATGTTGTAACTACTCATTATAATAAAAATACAATGCATTTATTAACAGAGCGTTGTTCTTTTATTTTCAAACAAAATAGTTCAAGTTGGGTAGATAACTCGCCATTCATCTCCATTCTCGGCAACTCTTCTAGCTGCTACCGGCTAGCCTGCGAAGATCGTCGCTCCACTTAGGAGACGGAGTCTCCGTCACTATCGCCGTACATAAGTACACATATACACAGCACCCATATACAGTTTTTTGGTTATCCTTCATTGTATCTCGGGAAAACCAATTACGTAGGTATTGCTGATCTCCTTAACGCAGGTATAGAAGAAATAGACAAGAGTTTTTTTATTTTAACATGAGAGACTGTCAGATGTTATGTCAAAATAATGTCTGACAAATCAAATTATTTGTAAAATGATTTTACATTATCAATGAAAATATATATTACATTTAAGGTAACACAATATCAGTACGAAGGAATGACGCCTGGAATACCTGAAGCAAAGGAGAAAACAGTTAAAGAGAAAAAAACAAAGAAACCAAAGACCAAAGTAAGATAGATCTTCATATCTATATTAACAACTCGGCCAGGCCTATCCTCGGTTGGACAAAATGCGTCGGCTCGTCAAGTATCCATGTAGAATTTTATTAAAGTAGGGGTATGAATACCACAACTTCTGCAGGTTATATTTATTGACAGTTGAATTAATATTATTTACAGGCAAAATCGAAATGTAAACAACTTCTGCGAATCCGTTGCCCTATATGTTTTAATAACTTGGGCAAAGAATCAGTTGTTTCGACGAGGTGCGGCCATGTATTCTGCAGAAATTGTCTGCAGAAGGCGTTGTTACTAAAACCTGTATGTCCTACATGTCGGAGAAAGTTGACAGGCTATCAGGGCTATCATACGTTGTACCTAGACGACAATGTTTATGACGACTTTATGGACGATATCACTATTGGTCAGTAAAATCAATTCAAACAGCTTGTATTTGGTGTGGTGTGACTATTTATAGCAAGATTATCAATAAATTATTTTGTGGCTTATTTTAGGATAGTTAATATTTTTTGTATAAAAGTGTTTTGTTTTTGTATTTATACAATGAATGTCATTTATTGCCTGCAAATAAACTAATTTAAAAAGGTTTACTTTTGTTTTTGATATATAGGTACTAATATAAAATTGAAGTCATGATGAAGGAAATAAGACGAGTGTTGTGGGCTGGCGATGCTTGGGAGAGGCCTATGCCCGGATTGGACATCTTTTACCTGTATGATGACATGATGATAAAGATTCCAATGATTAGGTACCAGGATACGTGGATGTGAAAAAATCTGCATCCGCAACATCTTGCGGATGCAGATTTTTTCACATCCGCGGATGCGGATACTTGGAGGCTCACATCCGCGCATTTATTATTGCGGATGCGGATGTCCAAATCGATGCGGAAGCTCCGCGGTTGCGGATGCGGATGCGGACGTCCGCAACATCCCTGTTAGGTACCTACAAATAAACGAAAAGTTATAAGTAAAAAGAACCATGAAACAAAAAATCAAAACGAAAAGCTTCAAGCTTCTCCGAAATTGCAGTGGTTTGGATTTTTGGAAGTACCTAATCGACTTTCGTTTCTGACCATATTCTTAATTAATATATTACTTAATATGTGGTAAGTATTCTCTTCACGAGGTGGTATCGGGGTTGACTGCTACCCGACTGCCAGTGCCTATGGTGCGCCACTGTAAGTAGATGTAAGGGTAGGTGGGCTGCTCGAGCAGTTAATAAAGCCAATAATCAAACTACACGGACGCTCGTGCAGTCATAGTCAACATTGATATGAATCTGCTATTGACAACTGCTGCAGGAGTCGGTTTCAACTGCTAGATCAATCACAATTTAATCAGTAGCAATAATCGACGTGGAAGTGGAATAAAGTGCGCGGGTGGTGGAGGGGTTAACTGAGTCAGCAGTCGACAGCTCGAAAAGTCAGTCTATGACTGGCAACTGCTTGACCACATGATAAAATTTCACCGTGCTGCTGACCGTCCGGAGCCGTCACAACTGCTCGACCGGTTCCATATAATTTGTATGTAGGTACATAGAAGACTGTAGTTCACTATGCAGTCGGAACTTGAAGCAGTCGGTCCTGACTGCTTCAAGCTGCCCGTGTATGACCGCTCTAAGGTTTTATTCCGTTTATCCACCCCAAAAAATCCACCCTAAGGTGGCTATTCGGAAACGTATGTCAGGCCTAGTTATACAAACGGAATTTATAAGCTTACGGTGGATTCTCGTACATAGGTTTCCAAGTATCCACCTTGGGGTGGATTTTTTTGGGGAGAATGAACGGAATAATCCGCTCTAAGTATTGCCACGAGCCAGGCTTCAATTGTTACCTAAGACTTCTTCAAAATTGTATACGGGCGGGCGCTTCCACAGACTTCATAGTAGTGGATCGAGGCCTTGCATTAATTTCGTGTATAAGAGTCTTATAGTATGTCATTTGAAACGTCACACTGTGTCAACGTCACACAGACAAATGATCATGCTGTCATGCATGACAGGAAGACAGGTCAGTCACAAAAGTTTTCAAAATAAAAATTTATATTGCTTTATTTATTAATTTCTCTAAGCTGCAAATAACGCCATGAATATGAGAGCAGAGCGAGAATTGAGTACTAATGCGTACAGCAAGCTATTTCTCCAGAAATTAGACAGCCCGGACGCAATATTCCAGAATTATGTGAAAATTCTGGCCAAGCATTATTTTACTGTGAAAAACATAATTCAGGTAATTATGAATGATAAATATAATGATAACAATTTATTAATGTAACAATCTTTAGCCAAGTTCTGTTCATATTGTATTGTACAACGGAAGCAACAAAATACTAATTGCAAATACACTGGAATTAAAAAAATAAAAATCTCTTTACGTTTGGATATCTAATGACGTGATTCTTAGACAAAGTCCGTTTGTGTTGTACATTTGTAGATTCCCCTACATCATTGCAAACAATTGACGTAGAAGGAACACCACAAGTCATCAAAAATAATATTTATGTGTGCCAATATCATTGGTATTATGTTGAATATTTGTCAAAATTAACTTACAGGAAATATTAGCATGCCGAGAATCAATGGAAAGTCTAAACAAGCTCAACGAAAAAGGAAGGGCAGCTATATCAGTATTGAGGGATGAGATGGAAAATTTTGAACTTTATGGAAAAGATACTGGGGACATGAAATATGCCAGCGAAGTGGACTCGCAGAGGCATCAGCTAGCTTGGTAAGTTGTATATTTATTTAGATTACAATGGTCTTCATTCTGGGCTATAAAAAGTATTTATCATTCAATCATTTTGCTTATAAAGAGTATTCTATTCTATTCTATTCTTATGACCAGAACATTATGTCCTCTCATTATTTATTTATGTGATGCAGCGTACTGTTACTTATATTTAAAAGTGCCCTTTAACATATATGTTTTCTCTACTCCCAGCTGTAGGAAACATCCCTTTTTTATATACTTGTACATATTATTATTATTTAAGTGTTAGATACACTATATTATTTATAATGAATGGATGATATAAAATAAATTAATCCCCTGTAACATATTTAAAAAAAATATTATAATGTTTCCGCTCAACTGTTGATTTACCTTTAAAAGTTGATAACAATAAAAATTCTATTGTGTCTTGTTAGTGTATATTAGTAAATCTTGTTGTTTCTGAAGTCTTCTAAAGGAATTCAAGGATGCCAACATAACAAGCATGTTTGCCATAGAGAAAGCCCAAAGAGATGAATTGTTAAAATCTGGTGAAGGAGATGATTCCGGTATCAGGAACAGAAAAACTAAAGTCGAGAGAGATGGGCTGCTCAAAATGTCTTCAGGTAGTGTATTGATCTATTTTCATACTGTTTTGTTTGTTAAACCGTAACTCCTTTGAATAGCCTCTTAAAGAAGAATCATAGCTATCAAACATGAATTTCCTAAGTGCATAAAATATTTTTACATATATAGGCCGACCGCTTAACCGAGACAGTTGTCACAAGTTGACGAATCAGTGAGCTTTAGCATCACGACACCACATCCCATCCCACATTGTAGTAGCTACCTCAGGAACAGACTCAGTTAAGCGGACGGCCTATAGTGTCTTGTCACTGTAACATGTGGATATTTAAAACGCTTAAGCCTTAGCCATTAATTTGGCAAAGGTCATGTTATTTATGCCTTCAATAAATTAGCTCAAGTACTTAAATCCAAGTCAAATCAATAAGTAACTGAGGAATTCAAGTACCAATTGCCACAATACCATGTTAGTGACTACTGAGTGAGACTATTTACAGTTGACAAACATTAGCATCTTTAAATAAGCAACATGTGTACTGGCAGTACGCCATAAATAAATAGAACAAAGGAGACGAAAGTGTTCAGGCTTGTGGATGTAAAGTAGGACAGCTGTGTTTATATGCCATCTAACTGTTATTGTGATTTAATTACTTTCTGAATCGTAGGTTGGTTGGAATAACCAGTCCCAGAAACATCAAAAGTTTATGAAGTTTTGAATGCGACTGTACTATAGCCGATAACACAATGATGTGTTATCTGCTAGTGAAAGTCCCTTAAAAATCAGTCCAGCGGTTTCGGAGATTATCCGGAACAAACAGACAGACAATTTTTTTTATTTTTTATAAGTACCGTATAAAACATTCAAGCATTAGATTTTCATAAGCATTTAGTAAAAAGCTGTTATTTTGACATTACAAACAGATCCTTCAATTTTATTTATTTGTATGTATAGATTAGTTATGAGTTGTTTATAAATACTTACATGTTTCAACCCACTTCTTTACAGGTGTGACTGAACAGTTGCTATCCATAAGCAGACAACTGGCTGACACCGCACAGAGGAGTCAAGATACACTGGACAGCTTGGTGTCATCCAGTTCTACTGTGCATGTAAGTCATTTTTGTACACCTATTTGTTTTTATTTTTATTTTTTACTGGCGATCATTATTCTCACGGATTTTACGACTTGAAAAAAAAATACATCGAGATTTCTTTATAATATGTTAGTTTAGTACTAATGTACTATACTAACATATTACGCTATAACGTTTTGGGATAAATTCTCTTAATGGTGAAAACCGCATCATAATCTGTAGAAGAACAACGCGGTCATACAGACAAGCGACTTTAATCCTAACTAATATTATAAATGCGAAAGTGAGTTTGTTTGTTTGTTACCCTTACACGCTAAAACGGCTGCACGGATTTGGATGAAATTTGGCACAGGGATAGGCCATGACCTGGAATAGGACATAGGATACTTTTTATCCCGATTTTCTCACGGGATCGAAACTTACGCGGGTGAAACCGCGGGGCGCAGCTAGTTTATAATATATATAGATATAAATTTCAACCTATACATCACAGGAATCCACAATCAACAACTATGCTCATGCGCACAGTTATGGATTCCTGTGATGTGATGGTAACTATAGTTCATTGTTAGTTATAGGTTATAGATAGTACATTGTTGAAAACCAAAACAAACTTGAGTCTTTTCGCGTTATATTGTGTACTTATTTATTTTGATGTTCAAATAATTGTCCGTATTGTGATTCAGGGTACTAAATCAGAGCTACAGAACACAGCCAGCACAATATCGGAATCTGGCAAACTTCTAAAGAAATATGGCCGACGAGAGTTCACCGACAAAGTCATCATGTTCTTCGCATTCCTATTTTTTTTAGCAGTCTGCTTGTACATTGTACAAAAAAGATTTTAATTATTGTAATGACCATTCAATCATTTTATGTATAGGACAATATTTATAATAATGGATTATGAAATTGAATTGTAAGTAATACATAATAAAATTACTTCGAATTGCAATAAGTTGGTATTTCTAAATCTTTGTTCAACGCTTCATAGTCCCAGTTATTTTTTCATGTAAACAGCGCCATCTGTTTGCATTGTTGAGCAATGACAAGTGAAAGTAAACTTACTTTGACTTGTCATTGCTAAGTAGTTGCATGTTTGTTGTGATAGATGTCGTTACTATCGTGAACGACTCGGTGTACTAAAGGGTTGGCAGAGCCGTACATCGGTATTGCCGCTTGCTTATTAATGCCATTGGTTGATTGTTGTATTGTATTTGACACCATCATGTTCAGTTGTAAGGGAGATTAAATAAATAAATAAATAAAATGTAAGGACTGACACTTGAGGCTGTATCCGAGAGTAAGAGAAAGAATGTAAATAACCATGTGATGTGGGAAATTTTAATTTTCGCATTTGGTGGCAAAAACACAATTGGGAACATTACATACATGCTATCCCAATAGGTAAATCAGTCAATCTGCCTAGCCTTTCCCCAACTATATTGGGATCGGCTTCCAACCTGGATACAGCTGAATACTAGTATTTTACATGGAGCGACTGCGTATCTGACCTCCACAACCCAGTTACTGGATGATAAGTATCCTAATAGGTATCTATTCTAATTCCACTTCATAGGAACCTTCTCCTGCCAGCTCGTAACTATTTCGGTAACAAAACAGTGGTGCCGATTCTCTTGTCACAAAATTCTCTAAACTAAACTAAAAATCACTAAAATTTTGTTTAGTCCTGACAAACGATCAAACTCATTCTGAAATAGACTTTAAATGACATAACTTCACTATAATTTAGTTTGACAGCACTAAGATGGCACTGAGATTAGTTTATTGAAAATGCTATTCTGAATTTGACGATTTAACCTAAAATTTTGTCCTATATCTAAAATCCTCTAACTAAATCTGACTATATTTAATCGCGATTAAAAATGTGTGGAATAAAATTAGATGTCATGAACTAAAATTCAAACCACCACCTCGACTTCAGTTACAAAAAACAGTACTGTTTTTTTTTTTCTTTTGCTTATATCTCGAAAACGGTGTGTCCTATCGCAAAAATAATGAAAATTTGGACCCCCATTAAGGAACCCTTAACCCCTAATTCTCAACATGTTGGTAATTATTTTATATTTTCTTTTCGTTATTTTCCATACAAAAACTGAAAAATTCCATTAAAAATACGTCGAGGTTGCCGTGCATGCGCGCCTCTGGCTCTAAAAAAAAAACACGGGGTAGGGAAAACAAGTAGGTACCAAGTGGAGGCGCGTGGTTGTCAAATTCGATTTTAGTTGTGTCAAAATAAGTTTTAAATTTAGAGAAATTATTTGGCAGAATAGCTCCAAGATTCCCATAGTCAAAAGTAAGGAATTTTAGTGATAGTTTAGTTAGTTTAGTTCGGTGTACAAGAGAATCGGCACCAGTATCGAACTACGTCGAAAAAAGAAGGTCAAGTCAGGTTCGAGGTCAGTTTTGTGTCCACAACATAACCTTAGCATCCAGTTAGTTTTCAGGGTTTCTATCTCACGTAGCGGCGTTTGTTCTATTGTTTGTTCCTGTGCCCTTCGTTTGAGAATGCGGTGGACGTATAGAAACATATTAATATTGATTGTGGAGTGACGTGTCGGGACTCGGGAAGGCCGTCTGATCGTATAGCGGTGGACGGCGACTAGTAGCCACAGTATAAATAAGTAACAGTATTATATCTTCATACAAAACGGTCGAAACGACGCGCTTTCAACTTCCAACTTCCTTTTTAGGAACAAGAATTTTTACGCAGACGAAGTCGCGAACTGATGTTAAGTATAATTATTGATAACATTGGATCTTACCTACTATCAGAACATTATTTTTTAATGTCAATTTTTTATTTCCCTTTTCCCAATTAATTATTTAACTAATTAAATCCTAAATAAAATTGAATCTCGTGAAAGTATAATTAGGTATTGTTTAGGATACGATACGATGGGACTGACATACGCTAAAAAACCCATAAAAAAAAAGATTTTTGACGCCTGCATACTTTTCCATAGGTATACGGTAATAAGTCAGCAGTGCAAGGTGCAAAGGTTCCAATAGTGCACAGGCTGACTTCCTTACACGTAGGTACATTTTCAATAACCCCATATACTTAAGAAGCAAGCGTATACCTACTTACGTACATTACAATCATGATAGGTCATCACTGCATTGCCTTTTAAAGCATTGGAAATCGCACTTAGAGCTTTCCAGTTTCGTAAGGTGATAGAATCTAAGCTTCGCACGCAATTGAAGATAGATATCTTTTATATCTATCTGATAATATAATGAGGAAACGATCCTTCATATCATAAGTACTACTTACGCGTGATTTCTATCGAGAAGTTAGTCTATTAGATAAATGAGAATGGGAGGTAGCATGGAGTTATTATACTTACTTATTGAAGCTAACTTAATAGTGTTTTTGTCCCCGATTACGGCGAAGCAAAAAGGAGGGTTATGATTTTGACCAGTAGGTATGTTTTGTTAGACTCGCGACAATCTAAGAAGTCCGTTTTAACAGCTATAAAAATACTAGGTGCAGCGATGAAAAAGAAAAATGGTTTCTTATAAACTGATTCTCGAGACATATCGATTGAACATACTTAGAGAGTTTGTAACTACTTTGCTTAAAACTGATTCTCAAGGCTTAACGTATTATTACATGTACGAGAATGAAACGTCAAAACGGACTTCTTAGATTGTCGCGAGTTTAACTAAAGCGATATTAATTTTTTACGTGATTGTTGCACAAATTGACAATATTACTCCAACTTGATGTCAATTGATCAAATGCAAGTGATCGTTTCGGGGACCTGTAAGAATTTTCATAGATTCCTTGAGTAACGTTGGTAATTTACGTAACTAATAATTAGCTAAATTAATTAGGTACAAAGGTTTGTCCTTTACTGTGGGTACTTATACATAAATATTACCTACGTAATACAAGATGCTTGGTTAAATATTCCTGGAACTATAAGAAACAGTCATAGGTAAATATCATAGATATAAGAAAGAAATATAGGTAATATAAATAGAAAAATAATACCTAATAGATTTATTGAATTTCAAGCGAGTAAAACATACAGGAAAATTAAAATGATAACTACTTAGGTAGGTACTGTTAGTTCAATTATACTTAATTACTTACATTATGTTCAATAAAGCTCCGATAGCAATATAAGTATTTACAACAAACTGCGAACTTCAATACATAATCCTTCAGTAATGTAATTGGAACGCAATGATAACTCGAACAGTTCAAGGGAGGAATTGATAAAATGGGACTCTAGAATGTAATATTGTTTGTGTAAGAAGACCGTTCATCATTCTGGGAATCTCTAAATTGCAGCAGCGTAAAGGCACAGTTTAAAAAAAAACTTCCGTCTGAGCAAAACAGAAAAATACTTACCTACATACCTACATTATTGGTGCCAATATCAATACCAAAAAGAACAACATAAAAAAAAAGAACGTGACGTTGTGATAGGTACTATGAAATTCAAATAAAGAACAACCGAAGTGCGGAGTGCGGCTGTGTGCGTCTCCAGGTTGTACCAAATGAGATTTGTGTGGCCCTCAGAATGTGTCTGGCAAATACATATTGCTTACTACTTATAAACGCTGAATTACTGCTGGATCCCGGCAGTGAAATATGGACTTCTAGAAGACGAGATAAATACGCGAATTATTGGTGTTGCGAACAAGTGTTAAGTACCTATACCCCATTTGAAATAAGATTAGACATTAAAACAAACCCTTTTACAGTCCGTTCAACCGATTTTGACTTCTATACCGTAGGCATAAGGATAGCATTAAAAGCAAAAAAAGATACACAATACCAACTATCTACTGCGGCTGCCATTTGTCATGCTACCAACGCAATAGAATTCAAAATCGGTTGAACGGAATGTAAAAAAGGCTTATCTATACGTCTAATCTTATTTCAAATGGAGTATAGGTATGTGCGGAGTGAAATTATGTAAGTATAGACTCAATTTAAATAATCCTAATCTACAGTACCTAGGTAGTTTTGCATGGTCGACGATGTATTATTTTGATTAGGTAGGTAGGTACCTACTTACTTGATTATTAATGTAGTTATGATTATAATGTGTAGTAAGTACCTTAGTATATATGAATAATCTTAATATAAATACATATATGTCACAGGGAAATGTGGAAACCAGGGATTTCACGAAATCCCTAGGGAATATGTCGAATATTCTTGTTTATTACGTCTTCTTACTAAAAATGTTTCGAATCGAATCTGAATTTAGCGACGATACCAACCTGAAATACCACCTTTAGCTTACAGCTTATTGATAGGTAGATAAAGTTGCTGATTTGCTGATGAGTACCTATGAAATAAACACAACAAGGAAAATACTACCTACGTCTGAAATAAACGCGGTAGTGTCATAGGAATCATAAATATCAAACGCGGTAGTGGTCCGGATCCGGATCACGGATAAAGAGACTCTTACATACTGGCGCGACGCCGCCGCATTGTTCGCCGTTTAGTTTTCAGTATCAGGTTGTATGTTGATCTAAATATTATTAGCGGCCGTAACTGATCAACTTTCTCCATGGGACCAATTCTTATCGATTCAATCAACATTTGGGTCAAGTAGGTATTGAAGTTTTGTACGGGACAGCTGATAATTTTTTTCGATTACGATGTAAGTCCAATGGAGAAAGTTGTTCAGTTTGACGATCTATATATAAGTACCACACTCTTCAATTTGACCACACCTCTCTGATACACCCTGTATACATAAATAAATAACCCCTGAAATCGCGAAAAATCTGCCGGTTTCCTACATTTTGTCAATTTACGTGAACACAAATGTATATGAAACAGCAGATTTCGCGATTGTATCGCGATTGTAAGTCTTTCGATTGTAAAATCTTTCGCGATTGTAGAGTCTGGCCATTTTAAGGTTGATGCGCCAGGGTGGCCCGCGAAATTCAATTTTTCTTACGTTTTTTGCAATTTGCAGGTCAGTATCAGGTTGTATGTTGATCTAAATATTATTAGCGGCCGTAACAAATATGGATTTACAGAATTATAAACATTACAATCAGCAATACAACTCTCTAAGTTCATGTAAGTGTATTGACTGACGATTTCATGAAATTTCCATTCAATACACTTACATACAACCTGATACTGACCTGCAAATTGCAAAAAACGTAAGAAAATTTGAATTTCGCGGGCCACCCTAGCGCATCAACCTTAAAGTTGCGTCGCGCCTGTTTGTTGGGAGCCTTTAACCAGTCTGAATGGGTCTGTTGATAGTGAATCTGCATGACGATTGAGATTCAATGAGTCATTGAGTCAGTGTTACGCGAATTTCGGCCTCCACCTCTAGCAGGGTTGCCAGCCTGGCCCCTTTCTTTCTTTGACTTGAATATTTCAAAGCTAATACGGTCTTGCGGTCAATGTATGTTGCCCGAGAATTTGCTTCGTAATACTTAGGTACCTAATTAATATAAGGGTTTAAATTTTAGTCGTTTAAATACTCTTAAGGGGTCATTGTACTCATCATTATGAACAACTTTCACCATATTTTCACGATGAGACCAAAACCAAAATCGCGAAAAAAAATCAGCTGTTCGGGACATTTTTTTTTCACGGTTTGGTTTTTGTTGGTCCCATAGTGAAAGTTGTTCATAATGGTGAGTACAATGACCCCTTAAGCGGATTTAAACGACTAGAACTTAACCTTGTATTTACGGTTGTCTAGCTGGAGAGTACAAAGTAAGACTCATGTGAGTCATACTATGGAATGCTAAAAAGGTCACTTCTGAAAAAACATATGAATTAAGCTACTGAAGAGCTTCCAAAGGAGAGGCATGGAGAGGTGAGTTTACAAGTGAAGTTAAAAATTAAAAAGTTCAAAAAAGGAATGAGCATGAATGAAAAGTGTTTGCCGATTTCTTCTTTCGAGAATCAAAAAGTCACTTTACCTATGTATTACCTAGGTAGATACATCATTAATTAACAACAAGCTATAAAATTGTCTCGTATGACGAAGTGACTCCTCAAACCTCTGAGAATCTGAACCGTCTCAAAATTGTTCGATTTTACTTACCAGGAAAACCTTACCAGACTGGTCCGACCCATCCAGTAACCCAGACAGCCCTACCCGTTAGACGACATTGAATTGCATTAACAAATAATTTGTCAGCGGCTCGGAGGTCGCCCCATTAGCTCTGAATTCGGCACATGATAGTTTTAAGGCCGTTTCGCGAAATGATTGATGCTACAATAACTTTGGCAATGATGGGGTCCCGTTGCGTTGACTTACGTAAGAGGTTTGTAGTGTCTCATACATGACAGGTTTATTGGATTGAACGCTATACTTCCTTTTGGAACTTTGAATTATCTTTTGAAGCGTTCGTTTCACCTATGAATAGGTAGTACTAACTATCCTAACTATATTATTAAAAATGCGAAAGTGAGTTAGTTTGTTACGCTTTCACGCTAAAACGGCTGAACGGATTTGGATGAAATTTTGCACATAGTTAGACTATTACCTGGAATAGGACATAGGATACTTTTTATCCCGATATTCTTACGGGATCGAGACTGATACGGGTGAAACCGCGGGGCGCAGCTAGTATAAAATAAAGTCGATTTTCGTGTCTGTCTGAGTGACCACGTTGTTCTACTAACTAACGCAACGGATTATGCGGTTTTCACAAAATTAAACTATTAATTCCGGAAGGTATAATAAACGTACATTTAAAACTATAATAAAGAAACGATGTTTAGTGAAGTCATGAAAACCGTGCGACAGACGGGAGGGTCGCTACTCACCGCTTGTAGAGAATAAACCGCATTTGAAGGGAATATAATTACACTAGCTTCCGCCCGCGGCTTCACCCGCGTGGTATGTCGATAAAAAGTAGCCTATATAGTATGTCCTTTCTCAGGCTCTAGACTATCTGTGTACCAAATTTCATTTAAATCGGTTCAGTAGTTTTGGCGTGAAAGCGCGACAGATAGACAGAGTTACTTTCACATTTATAATATTAGTAAGGATTTAGAGATTCTAAATCTTTCACATAAGTAAACATTTCTTATATTTTGACAGACACTCGTAGATATCTAAGTTCTATAACGCGGTGTTAATTTTCCTTCAATGTCTCTCTCCCTATAAATACATTTTCGTCGTTGGCTACAGTTCATGTACCAAAGTGAACCCGTGTCTCTCAAGACAGCCTGCCAGATGGCCCTGTACCTTTGGACTCAAGTGGCCTCAACCTTACACGTTAAACGTAGTCTGGCAGCTCTCCGGCAGGATGCCCCGCCGCGTCTACATCACGCCCTGGCAATGAACTTGACTAAGGTCAGTTCAATCGCGTTGTTGCGTGAGATCGCTTTCTGAACGATTCAGGAAGTAATAGGAAATTAGGACCTTACAATCGCGAAAGATCGTAGAGTCTGGCTAACGAAAGAGGATTCTGAAAACACCCGCGAAATTAAAAAAAAAAGACTGTTTATCCTTGTACATAGCGCATAATTTTATTTTATTAAAATTGCCAGACTTACAATCGCGAAAGATCTTACAATCGAAAGACTTACAATCGCGATACAATCGCGAAATCTGCTGTTTCATATACATTTGTGTTCACGTAAATTGACAAAATGTAGGAAACCGGCAGATTTTTCGCGATTTCACGGGTTATTTATTTATGTATACAGGGTGTATCAGAGAGGTGTGGTCAAATTGAAGTGTGGTACTTATATATAGATCGTCAAACTGAACAATTTTCTCCATTGGACTTACATCGTAACCGAGAAAAAGTTATCAGCTGTCCCGTACAAAACTTCAATACCTACTTGACCCAAATGTTGATTCGATAAGAATTGGTCCCATGGAGAAAGTTGATCAGTTTGTTGGTCTGTAATACACCCTTAAATTTTACGACACCTTTCTGATACACCCTGTATATACTTTATTGTACACCAGAAAATACATAACCAAAAAGGTTGGTACCATAGTAAAAGTTGTTCTTTTATTACAACGCTTGTATGAGACACTTTCCAAGGGCTTTGTAGAGGTATTGTTCTCTATGTTATCAGATTGCCCCAGCCTGTCATATGAAGGTTTAACATGCTGGTAATTGTATCCAATGAAATTATGTAGAATACACTGTCATGAACAGCTTTAGGAGTGAGCCTTCAAATGGATGGTTTAATAAATAATAGATAGAAACCTTCTTATGTATCTATACTCCAATACTCCATTTGGTTTAGGTATAATAACTAAAGGTAAATAAATCGTAAAATGGGTTTTATAGATGATACTTTCTTGTTTAAAAATACCTACGTTATAACGAAATTATTAATTATAGATTTTTACTATAGTTTCCTCTTTTATTGATATTAAACTTTATCATTTATTTTCAAACTACTCTTCGTAGATGTAGCTGCTTGAGCACATATTTTCACATAATATTTTGTAATCTGTTTATTGTAAAGAGTCCAAAATGATAGGTTCCTTAAATCTCAACGAATTATAACGTTGCTAAATTGAAGAGTACAACTTAGCATTGTCTGAAGTGACAGGTATTACGTTTAGTCGGTTAATTAACAGCTCTAAGGTCACGTAATTTTTTTTGTTTACTTTTACATAAACACAAACCAACTTTAAAAACCAACGGAGTATAAGTAGGTACGATTCAATGCCTTAGAACTGAGACATTAATTTGTCAAAATGAAAGCTTTTAAACCTTTAAGCTTTACACAAGAACCTATTGTTAACTAAAAACCACAAATTGGCAGCTCACTGTTTTAACTGTAAAATATTGTGGTATCTAATCTAAAATGGAAATTTCAAAAAGCAGTAGAGTCGACATCACTCTTCATAATTCTCAGTGTTTGAATGAAATAATTTTCACAGATTCATCAAAATCATCATTTTCATTCAACCACAGAGCAGTAAAATCTATAGTTTGGATGAATTCACAGAGACATGGCTGAAAGGTTCATGTAAGTGTATTGACTGACGATTTTATGAAATTTTCATTCAATGCACTTACATGAAGTTAGAGATTTGTATTGCTGATTCTAATGTTTATAATTCTATAAATCCATATTTGTTACGGCCGCTAATAATATTTAGATCAAGTGATCAACATACAACCTGATACTGACCTGCAAATTGCAAAAAACGTAAGAAAATTTGAATTTCGCGGGCCACCCTAGCGCATCCTTAAAAGTCGACACGAATAATATGAACATATTTTAGCTTTTTAGCTTTTCATTAGTACAGACAGCAACGATACACTTTTTTCAGGAATGTTCTATTTTTACTTGGAAAACTGTTTTTGTGAGCTATAAGTATATTTTTCTGAAGTAAAATAAGTATTTTTTTTATTAGAAGAGAATTTATTCTAGTCTGTGTTGGGTTAAAACTCGCACTGGCCGCTAAATGATATATGACGTGTACACAAAACACGTCAATACTATTTTAAAACTAGAATAAGTCGTGGTTGGACATAGGACACTGTTGTTTCATTTGCCTCGTTGGGAGGCTCACTTGAGGCACTGATGAATTTTGGCAAAGAATAATCAGACTATTCAAAACTGCGGGAAAGTCCGAATGGGATACCGGGACCTTGGCAATGGGCAACTGAAGGAACACGGGTGGGTTTTAGTCAGTAAAAGTCTGACACGCTCCGTCCGCCCAGAGCGGGGAAGTCATTTGATGACTGTTGTTTCATTTGCCTCGTTGGGAGGCTCACTTGAGGCACTGATGAATTTTGGCAAAGAATAATCAGACTATTCAAAACTGCGGGAAAGTCCGAATGGGATACCGGGACCTTGGCAATGGGCAACTGAAGGAACACGGGTGGGTTTTAGTCAGTAAAAGTCTGACACGCTCCGTCCGCCCAGAGCGGGGAAGTCATTTGATGATATCCCAATCTAAAAAAAAAAAACTCTATTCAAAACTAAATGGAATCACCGACTCTATTCCACTTCTATCTGATATTATTACCTCACTCCATGTAATTTGTCACCGTCCGTTCGGTTTCGTTAACATAAATACGTATCAGAAGACGAACGATGTTTTCATTGCGAATAACAAGATAAAATAATTGGTATTAGCTATTGATTTGTAACTAATTACTTTATTTTGTATAGGCCTTAGTTATTCAAGGGCACTCACCGAGCTATCGAATGGGCCATGCTTAGAGTCTTTCTGAGGTATCGTATCCGTAGGTAATCCAGCAGAAAACCAAAATTTTCGACATAGCTCACCGAATAAGCAAGCTGAAGTGGCAATGGGCCGGCCATATTAACCGTAAAACCGATGACCGTTGGGGTAGACGTGTTCTTGAGAGGAGACCGCGAATCGGAAAACGTAAGGTAGGGCGCCCTCAGGCTAGGTGGAGCGACGATCTTTGTAGGGTGGCTGGTACCAGCTGGATGAGAGTTGCCGGAAATCGAGTTGAATGGGGTGCAGTATGAAACGCCTATGTTCGATGATGATTGTGTGATTATGATGATACTAGGTAGCTATATTGTTAACATGGAGGCGTCTTCGAGATATTACCTATTTTATGTAATCTAATAGATTTACAAGTGTTTATCAAAGGCACTCAAAATGGCGGAAATATATTTCTGTCTAGATTTAATTTACCCAAAAACCACCAATCATATTTTCTCCTCCAGATTATATTTTCACTTTGCTTAATGTTCCATCCACAGTAAAATCATGAGCTTTTAGAAAATGATGCACAGATAGAAAATCTTTTGTCACGTTTGTCTGTCAGCCGGTCTATTCTGTAAAAATCTCAACGTGAAGTGAGCTGTCACTCCACGTGATGCTAGGGATTGTCACTATTGACAGCTCACTTCAACTCAGCTGTCAGTGATAGCTCACTTCACCTCAGTTTTCACTGACAGCTCACTTCACCACAGTTTTCACTGACAGCTCACTTCACCTCAGTTTTCACTTCAAGCTCACTTCACCTCAATTTTCACGGTGAGTTTTTTACAGAATAGGTTGCCTGTTCAATGTTGAAAATATCAATGATATTAAGTATCTACTTTATGTACAGAAAGACTACTACTGAATAAAATCCACCAGACAAAGGAATCCTAAATGCAAAGCTTCACAGTACCAACAATTGAGACCTAATTAAGAAAGACAATAGGAATTTTTCATTTCCCTACGATTTACATATGTGTGCTAGGAGAAGGCTCTGTTCATATAATTGAGTTAGCTCACAATTATTGTTATGTAAATGTGCTTTTAATTACGATCTGTATGTCTACATACCTCGTTAGTTGTACCCCCAGACCTTGATCTGAGGGTTGAACCTTTGTGGGAAACAGGGATTGTAATGGGGTGCTTTTGAGAAAATTCAAGAAAATAATCAGTAGGTACCTATGAGAATCATCCTATAATTTTCTCACTGCTGGGAAACAGCTGACCTCCTCTCTGTGAGAGGAATGGGCCATAATCCACCACGCGGGCCCAGTGCGGGTTGGCGGAGGTCAAACATTGTCGAATTTTTGGTTCTAGGACGACCGGTTTCCTGACGATGTGTTTTCTTTTCCGTCACCGTTTTGAGATATAATTAACACAAAGTAAAATGCCTGTTTGGGATTATTCGTGGCAAAATCCTTTAACAAAGACCAAACTGCAACGCAGTTTGTTGATTTGTTTGACATAGAAACGTCACATGAAACAAATCTTATCACACCAAATGTACCCTCATATAGTTCGTTTTTTAATCCCGTAGACTAATTTGACATTTCAAATGATGGTATTTCTTTTTCAATTTGGAGTTTGACATTTCCATCTGTCAAATTAGTCTCGGGGATTATAAAACTAAGTTTAGAACAGAAATGTCGTGCCTGAAATCTCGCTTTCCGTTATCCTGATCTCAACATTAAATACATAAGCTATGTATCGCTTGAGTCCACTAGATAGCAATAGAGTGGACATCAAATGGCCAGTTTACGTCCAAGCGCACATTATGACGTATAAAACGATAATGCATCCCTGCAGGTAAACTATATGGCTTTTAACTTCATAGCCTTCTTCAGGGAAAGTTAGTTTATTGGATAGTCCTATGCAGTGTACTATTTACTTGTTTATTTTTCAATCTAGGCTGTCTAAAGCTTTTAGTGCCTGCGATTTTTTACTTGCAGTTTTCTTCGCGTATATTTTTTATATAATCCGATTCACGATCGCGTCGTGGCTTCCTTTCATGCCGGTACTGCTTATAAACCATAGAGTAGCCATAAATGTGTGGAAGCAGTTTTTATTTTTTGGGTGTGAAATGTCTCCTTTAAAGAACAAAAAAAAAAAAAATTTATTTGGGACACGGACAACTAAAATTAAAAAAAAAGAACAATCAAAACTAACAAACTACTTAGACGACCTGTGCGAGGCCAAAAATGCCCCTATCACAGCATAATGCTGCGATATTTAAAAACGAAATAAATACCGCAGCGCTGGTATTCTGATAGGGCCCGCTGTGATGCCACGGACACTCCTACCGACACATAATAATATAATTCCCATTATGGGATAACAACATAAATAAATAAAAAATAATAGGTACTTAAATAAAAACCGTAACTATAAACATTAGTGCATGAATCGACTCACGCCAGACGTTCCGAAATCACTTATCCATGGTGTTATCTGTGGTAACAAGCGAAGGGACGCTTCGGCGCGCGGGCGCATTCACACATTCCGAATCTGCGATGCATTTGTCAAAGTGTCATGTCGTACAAAGAAGTAAATATTATTACGGAACAACAATACGTGAAATACGTACACTACCTCATCCAATAATGTTCTGTCTAAACTACACTTACCTACTACTTTCTTCTTCTTCTTCATTAATAACCATATTATATAAACAAATATATCTTTATTTCAGACTAAAGATCCATAACCTACGATTCTATAAATAAGTTGGCACTTACTACCTAAAAACACGTTTAAAAAGCCCTCACTTATCTGAATGATAGTCTGTGCGCCGCCGCCATCCAGTGACATAATATTCTACTGGCCTACAATGTTGAATTTGCATTACCTAATCTTGTAGCGCGCCGAAATTTGATAGGGACTCATAATAATGCATGACTTCTGTCAAGTTACATAAAATATAGAGTTGAATTTATGGAAATTTCTCTTTGCCATACAACACATGTGCAATTTTTTCTAAGTTTTATGTTTCTTAATTACAAATTTGTTAAAATCTGACATAACTATTGGACAGTAACAAACTTATAAGATTATGTTGGTTACGCCAGATTTAAGTAAGTAACGTGTTAATAGTGTTAATCCGTCACTTCTTTTAATTATTATGTTTTTTCTCATAGGAGTGTATAATTGTAGGTATTCTTTTTGAGAGAAATAAATTTCTTAAGCCGTAAATAGTCTGGAGACTAAACTGCACCCTAATTGTGTAACACACGATCAATCACAATCTGTTTCATTTTGACAGTTCAACAGCATTCATTGATTCATTGCGTTATTTACGAGCAGACAAATGTTTCTAAACTATCAAGCCATGTATAAGCCATTGATCGTGTGTTCCGCAATATTGCAATTTTAACTTAAATTATTTGACAAATCTATCCTACTAATATTATAAATGTGAAAGTTTGTGTGTTTGGATGTTTGTTACTCAATCACGCAAAAACGGCTGCATGGATTTGGATGAAATTTGGCAAACAGATAGTTTATAACCTGGATTAACACATAGGATACTTTTTATCCCGATATTCCCACGGGATCGAGACTTACGCGGGTGAAACCGCGGGGCGCTGCTAGTTATTTATATCAAAGAGTGCTCATAATGTTTAGTGGTTATGTCAACATCAGTTAACTTAAACCAGATAAAATCATGAAATAAGTTAGACTTGGTAGCTTCATAATATACAAAATATGTGTCTATAAGCTTCGTGACTTCAAAACTTCACGGCCCAGTAACATCAAAAGTTTATGAACTTTTGAACGCGAGTGTACTACAGCCGATAACACATGATGTGTCCACATTTTCTGAATGTTACACATCTTATCAAACATTATGCTCAGTCATGAAGTTGACTTAAATTAATACACGATGTTTGAACAATATACACATCAGACACTTTGCCTATCTTCCGTAACTTCAAGAGGTTTATTTATAAACGCTGCTTAAAGTTAAGTAAGTACCTAATAATTAGCGACTATTTAACCATACATTTTTGACGATTGAACGTCACTTAACTTTATTCAACGTTTATAAAAAACCCCGATGGCCCGAAATGTAGAGCGAAACTCAAGCATGAATATCAGTTTAAAAATGTAATTTTACGTTTATAATCCATATACAACATTATTTTTTCTTTTTGCTAAACCTGAAAAGGGGTCATTGTACTCATCATTTTGAACAACTTTTTCTATGGGGCCAACATTGAAATCGCGAAAAAAATATCAGCTGTTCCATACATTTTGTCGATTTACGTGAACACAAATGTAGGGAACAGCTGATTTGTTTTCGCGATTTCAATGTTGGTCCCATAGAAAAAGTGCCAATGCATTCCACAAATTTCTTCGACAAATCCTTTTCTGTTCAGGCCGCTCGTTTGTGGAATGCATTGCCAGTTCAAATAAAACGCGCGCAATCGTTACCTGTATTAAAGGGACTTGTGAAGGAACATTACTTGTTGATGTGATCTTGTTCTCATCTGTAATAATCTGTAGTCGTCATTTATTTTTCGTTGCTTACATAAATATCCTTTTAAAGTCAGTATGTATGTATTTCCTGCCAGGGTTGCGGAATAGTCCGAAAGGGATACCGGGACCCTGGCAACAGGCAACTAGAACTACAGGAAGGAACACGGGTGGGTTTTCGCCCTTCCGCTCCGCCCAGAGCGGGAGAAGTCATATGATGATTTCCCATCCAAAAAAAAAAAGTATGTATGTATTTATGTATGTATTGTATAGCATATATATATATTATTATATATTATAGTATATTGTATCTATTGGTAAGTTTAAGTACCTACTTATTATTTTGCACCAATGACAACCCCATTTTTTATGTCCACGCAATCACTGTCCATTCTAAGGTTGCCTGGAAGAGATCGCAGAAAGCGATAAGGCCGCCCCTTGTATATTTTGTAGTGTTCAATTTGTTTATTTTCGCTATGTATTTTCTGGTGTACAATAAAGTATACTGGGTGTTAGGGTAGACACCGTTATCCTTGAAACTAGTGGTTTGGTGTCATCTATATTATACTTTTTCTATAGGACCAACCTTGAAATCGCGAAAAAAAAATCAGTTGTTCCATACATTTGTGTTCACTTAAATCGCGAAATATATGGAAAAGCTGCTTTTTTTTTTTGCGATTTCAAAGTTGGTCCCATAAAAAAAGTATATTATAGATGACACCAAACCACTAGTTTCAAGGATAACGGTGTCTACCCTAACACCCTGTTATAAATAAATAAATATTATTATTAGTACTTCGGAATAGGCTGGAATCGATAAATCTGTGCGCACGTGTTGCGGCCGGCATTCTTTTTACATGACGGGGTCTATAATAGCATACCTAAAGTCTGCCAAACTGCATAACAGTTGTTCTCTAGACGAGATTGAGCGATGGATTACAAATTTTGAATTTTGAAAATTAATGTGCTATAACTTAAATAATTAATCTGCCTTTTAGCCTTTTCCCAACTATGTTGGGGTGGGCAAACCAGTCTAACGGACTGGAAACAAAAAAACAAAACGACATTTATAGCTACATAAACAAAGAACGCATCTTTTTTACATCATTAATTTATTACCGTCGCAGAAAATTTGCATTTTCATCTATACTAATATTATAAAGCTGAAGAGTTTGTTTGTTTGTTTGTTTGAACGCGCTAATCTTAGGAACTACTGGTTGGAATAGAAAAATTCTTTTTGTGTTGGATAGTTAATTTATCGAGGAAGGCTATAGGCTATATAAAGGCTATATAAGTATTGTATATGTTTATTTTATTCTTTACCTATTTAATATGTACAAATCTTTTGAACCTGTTTTGCGTACGTCTTTTTCGGGTGACCACTGAAAATCAGCGCTGAGCTGTGGGTCCCCCATAGCGCAGCATCATGCTGAGTGGAAGCCTTCTTGTCACAGTCATGACGTGCCAATTATTTATATTTATACTCGTGTTCTCATATTTGTACTTAGACCAATTTTGTTTTTGTTTTGTTTGTTTAATATTGTTGATTACTGTTATCTCTTTTTAAGCTCGTGTTTCTGTGACAAATAAACCTATTTTTCTTTCTTTCTATATAACATCACGCTACGACCAATAGGAGCGGAGCATAAATAAAAAATGTTGCAAAAACGGGAAAAATTATTCCTTTTTGAGAGCTTCCGTTGCGTGCGCTCCGTAAACGGTTTAAGTTACGCAAATATCATGTATGATGGAATTGTACCTCTTTAAAAGTAAAAAAAAAAAATCCGCGACAACATATGTCTATCTTTTAAGATTGACTCACTATAACCTTTTTTAACCGACTTCTTCAAAAAGGAGGAACTTCTCAATTCGTCTGAATGTTTTTTTTTTTTTTTTTTTTGTGTATGTTACGCGATTACTCCGTCAATTATGAATCGATTTTGATGATTCTTTTTTTGTTTGGTAGGTCATGCTTCAGAGGTGGTCCCATATAAATTTTATTAACTTTGCTTGCGTAGTTTTTGAGTTAGCTTCAATAATTACGTATTTTTCCCACTTAGTGTATGTAGACGATATATTGTTTGACTCCGTCACTGTTATTTACATAGCAGGTAGTGGTATTCGAATGTGTGTAGGGTAGGTACCACAACTAAAAAGTGAAATATTAAAACTTTTTACAAAAAAAAAACAACCGACTTCTAAAAAACACTAGAAATTAAATGTCCGATTCGAATGAATTAAAAAGTATTTTACTGCTACATAAATACCTTTGATGTTAAAACTATTTTTTGAATAAGAATTAATATTATTTCGATAAAACTCCTTCGCAAATAATGCATTAACTTCTACTACGGAAGTCGGTGGCAAAAAACAAAAATTGAAAAGCAAAGACACCGACTTCCGAAATTAAAGTTATTTTTCAAGTTTAGTGTTTTTTTAGAAGTCGGTTGTTTTTTTTTTGTAAAAAGTTTTTTATGGTAATCATTTTTTTTCGAAGTTAATGCATTATTTGCGAAGGAGTTTTATCGAAATAATAATAATTCTTATTCAAATAAATAGTTTTAACATCAAAGGTATTTATGTAGCAGTAAAATACTTTTTAATTCATTCGAATCGGACATTTAATTTCGAAGATATCACGAGTATAAAAATGCAATACGCGAACCGTTCGACGCCGGCGCCGCGTCTCCGCGACGTTCCCTACTTTAGAGAGGAGAGGATGAGCACACGGGTAGACATGACCTGGAATAGGACATAGGATATGTTTTATCCATATATTCCCACGGGATCGATATCTACGCGGGTGAAACCGCGGGGCACAGCTAGTTATGCAATAAAGAATTATTAGCATTACCATGATTTTCCAATTACACGATGATACATAGATTTAAATCCTTCAACTTCTTTGTCCCAACTAATTTGCTATTCATAAAACTATTACACATCCAGAAGTCATAATACAGTCGTAATGTAGTCATAAAAGTGTTGCGACTTCATTCATATGCATATTGCAGGCTATTTGATAGATATCAGTGTAATCAGATCATCAATGATACAATATTTACGTCTGGTAACATTGAAGTCGTAAACCGGTACATTTGTGCGTGTACTGAGAATATGTGCATTTTAAGTTACCTCATTGTGTAATGCAGGGGCCACACCAACGGGAAACGCCGTTGATTATCGCGATAATTGACGTTAACTGTAGGTGTAGCCTTATCGCGAGAATTTGACAACGGCATTCACATTGGCGTTTGACGTTCGATTACTCGGGTGGTAGCAAATGAGTATTGACGTTAACCATTCAAGTGTGGCCACTCAATTTATCGCTATAATTACCGCGTTGTTTATGGCGATGATGGGCATTGACGTTTGCCGTTAGTGTGGCCCCAGGATTACAGGGTAATGTCGGCTATGTAATTACTGGTGACCTAGACCAGTTTTGCGTTGCGTTCTTGTTTTAAATTAAAGCACGTAATTAAGGATGGGGTTTACTGTCCACAAAAGTTGTTTCATGTGTTGAAACTGTAACCGTAACTGATTCTGTCGTATTTTCCCAATCATGAATGTTCTCACTAGTGAGTTGATTGAAGATCAGCTGAAAGAAAACTCTTCTTTTGTTAGGGGCCTATATCTTTCAGGGCATCTGCAAAGAAACCAAGCTTAACTAAATTATGCTATGCTAGCTGCGCCCCGCGGTTTCACCCGCGTAAGTCTTTATCCCGTGGGAATATCGGGATAAAAAGTATCATATGTGTTAATCCAGGCTATAAACTATCTGTTTGCCAAATTTCATTAAAATCCATTCAGTAGTTTTTACGTGAAAGAGTAACAAACATCCATCCATCCATCCATCCATACTTACAAACTTTCGCGTTTATAATATTAGTTAGATTTTATATAAGTAAAAGTTACACGGCTTTTTGTAATAACTTTTTCGCTTTCTATCCTATAGACATTTATCAAAGAAATCTAAGAACCTACTATTATTTATACTCCATTTGAAATAAGATTAGACGTATAGATAAATAAGCCTTTTTTACATTCCGTTCAACCGATTTTGAATTCTATTGCGTTGGTGGCATGACAAATGGCAGCCGCAGTAGATAGTTGGTATTGTGTAACTTTTTTTGCTTTTAATGCTATCCTTATGCCTACGGTATAGAAGTCAAAATCGGTTGAACGGACTGTAAAAGGGTTTGTTTTAATGTCTAATCTTATTTCAAATGGGGTATAGATATTTAATATTTTTCGTCGAGGCTCACACGTAGAGTGACGTGTAAATTATGTCCCTACGCATTTATTACATTAGCATAAATCTTAACAACTACTTCTCAAATTGCCTTTACATAAACATTTGTCTCTTTAGAGTGCAGGTATTTTGTTTACCATTTTTTTCCTCATGCATGAGATGACTATCAAACGAAACCGCACATGGTTGAACGTACTCCACGAAGTTCTGTGTCAAAGTCAAGTCAAAGTCAAATAATTTATTTCAAATAGGCACATAAAAGGCACTTGTGAACGCCAATTTTGGCGTTCAGAAGTACCTTTTTTTACAAGAAAATTGATTCTTAGTCGCCCCTTCCAAGCGGTAGTTTCGTATGGAGAAGAATGGGCAAGGTAGGTACCGTCGTAATATTTATCTTTTTAAATAGTTCCATAATTATGAGGTTCGCGCTGCGACGTCGATTATATAACGCTCTGACAGCTCTTTTGCAAAATAAATTCAAAATCAGTAGTTACTGTGGGGTCGGGCCCACAGTAAAATGTCATACGACATCAATCTGCCTAGCCTTTTCCCAACTATGTTGGGGTCGGCTTCCAGTCTATATATATATATCCAGTCTAATACCAGTATTTTACATGGAGCGACTGCCTATCTGGTTAGACTGGTTGTCAGACTTTCGGGCTTCTGACGACCCGTAACGACTGTCAAAGATTTACAAATGACAGCCGGGACCAACGGCTTAACGTGCTTTCCGAGGCACGGAGGAGTCTCGATATGTGAAAATGGTCACCCATCCACGGACCAACCCCGGCAAGCGTAGCTTAACTTGATGGATCGACCCGAGCGGCTGTTATAACTTAGCCACGAGTTCCTTCTAGCTCTGTCATACGACATAGTGCTGTGAAAATAGCTTAAATAGACCAAAAATGCTGTTTCTACATTTCTGATGCTTGCCCCGATAAGGGTTATCTGAACTAACTTTAAAAACTTACGACAACTGAATTTTAATAGTGGACACCTCAGCTTACCACCTCGTACTTGAGGTGTTAACACGTCAACATGTAGGGAACAGCTAATTTATTTTTTAGAAGTTCCAGATATTTTGGTTAGGTACTTATTTCAGCATGCAAAAAATGTTGAATCATTTAGATGTGATTTGGAAGCCGGTTGCAACTTGTCTCGTGCAATTTCCTTAAATAAAAAAAACTAAATGGCATAAGGAAAAGACAAAGAAATGAAGGGTGGATGTTTTTTCAAATGTTGATAGTGCATCATTTTGTTTCAACCATTTTTTTCCTGTTTGGTAAGTAACACTAACCCATAAACTATACCACATTTTATGTGATTGTTTCGTCTCTAAAACCTTACAGCATGCAAGTCTTTTATTTCTACTTAAGACTCGATACAATCTAAGTAGTCCGTTTTGACAGCTATAAAAATGCTATGTGTAACTATTAAAAAAAAAAATAGTTTCTTATAAATTGATTCTCGAGACATACCTATCGATTGAACATACTTAGAGAGTTTGTAATCGACGACTTATCTACATTGCTTAAAACTGATTCTAAAAGGCTTAACGTTTTATTACATGTACGAGAACGAAACGTCAAAACGGACTTCATAGATTGTCGCAAGTGTGGTAGGTATGCTTTCAAAACACCGCCCCCAGGTACATAGAAATATTTGTATAGGACCAGCTTACGCCCGCATCGTGTTATTGATATAAACGCTGCTCTTTGTCTATGGCACATTGCCATCTACGGAATATCGAACTGGCTGAAGTGACTGTCTGAGAAGTTGGTTGTCTATGTAATCAATGGATGTCTGTTGGTATGTTAAGCGAACATAAATGTAGGGAGCACCTGATTTTTTTTCCTTATGGACTACTTACAATGAATTCATTTACACCCTGTATAAAAAAATCTGCTGTTCCCTACTAAATGTTTGCATAACTCGTCACAGACAACATCAGATTTTTTCGCGATTTCAGGTTTGGTCCCATAGTGAAAGTTCTTCATAATGATGATTACAATGACCCATTGAGAAGATGCCCATAGATTAAATTTCTCCCTGTATAAGAGCCGTTTTCGATTAAAGGTGCAATAAAGGGTTTTACGGGGGCGAAAAATCGATCTAGCTAGGTCTCATACCTGGGAAAATTCTCGATTTTCACAGCCTCGGAGATGTGATACAACGTTGGTCCTATACCTTGACGATATGTTTACTTATCTATTTTCACCCGAGCAGAGGTTGGTCAGTACTTAACCTAACATGTCATCGGAAACCATAGACAATGCACCAACCTTGTTTGTACATTTCAAATGGAACTATTGACGAAATACGGAGGCTTGTTTACACCACGTATCGCGACTAACCGTTGGTTAGTGGACCAAAATTATTCGTTTGGTTTGATACGCGGTCGCATTGCATTCGAGCCTATAATTGCAAAACTCCCGTTCGTGAATTCTATGGTGCAACCGTTCTATTGATTTTACAACGTGTATTAGAAGGGTAATGTTCAGTTGGCTATTAGTTTATAATTAGCATTTAATCAATGGAAATTGCAGGGATCTGAATACTGTAGTTTGAACTATGTTTTCAATTACTAATTACAGTTTATTAGAACTGAATAGTAGGTTCGGTATATTGAAAAGTTTCCCTGGGGAACTGAAGAAAATACTCCCGCCATTTAAACTCGTGTGAGCATATTGTCAAATTAAAATTTGTCTCTGTGTGATGTCTGTTTATACCTTTTTAGTTGACTTTTTTTGCCGCAATTGGGTTTTGGTTTTAAAACTTTTATTTTTATTTAAAGTTTTTTGTGGTTATAATATTATATATATTTTTGAAATGTGCTAATTAGGCCCTTTCATTTGAAATTCAACATGGCATCATAAAATAAAATAAAAATTAGTTCATGACTTTGTGTCGTCTAGAGGGCGCCATATTCAATGTAATGTGACTTCACATAACTTCTAACCAGCGGATGATCAAGACGCTTCCAACGATACCTCATTTGTCAAATTGTTATGAGTAGTTTAGAAGATATGAGGGAACAGATGAACATACATACATACATACTGGTCAAAATCATAACCCTCCTTTTTGCTTTGCCGTAGTCGGGTAAAAAGAAAGTCTGTGCAGAACACAAATATTTCTTATTTATGTGGTAAAGTATGATGTAAAACCGCAAATAAGATTATAATGCATTTTACGATGCTAGAGCGGAGCGGATGAAAAATAAGTAAGTATATTAGGTTTATGTATTTGAGGTTACGTAGAGTATAATCCGGGATACCCATTGCTATTGGTATCCAACCTCATTCATTTTGGGAATGGTTGGTTACCATAAATTAGACATTAAGCGAGAACTAGCACTAGCCACATACCTGTTCCATTTAATATGGGGTAAACTTGGGGAGCTGTGTACAGTCAATGAAAGAAAAGAAAAAAAACAATGAAAAATATGTTATTTGGGACACGCACAGGAATTACAAACCGTATAAAACCGGCCAAGTGCGAGTCGGACTCGCGCACGTTCAGCAGGGTTCCGTACCATCTAAAAAATGTCTGTTGTATGGGAGCCCCCCTTAAATATTTGTTGTATTTTAATTTAATTATTTATTTTTAAAGTGAATATATAACTAAATATTCTGTGAATATTTCAACCGTCTAACTGTTGCCGTTATCATTATCGAGCAAAAACGAGCAAAAAAAATCACGTTTGTTGTATGGGAGCCCCCTTATTTATTATATTTATTTTATTCTGATATTTAGTATTTTTTGTTATAGCGGCAACAGAAATACATCATCTGTGAAAATTTCAACTGTCTAACTATCACGGTTCATGAGATACAGCCTGTTGACAGACGGACAGACAGACAGCAGAGCCTTAGTAATAGGGTCCCGTTTTACCCTTTGGGTACGGAACATTTAGGTGCATTTAAATATATAAAAAATTAACAATTTAGCAAAAAAAATGCGGTAAGTATCCAATAGAACAGACTTGTTATCTTGTACACTGAACGACTTCACTCTGGTGACCTCTAGGGTTACTTTATTTAATTTAAATTAAGGTGATATGTTTGTTTATTTTATTGTGAATTTAGTTAATAACAATAACAGTACCTTTATTTGTACGTAACCATCGCACTAAGGCAACCAGTAAATATAGATTTTAGGTGTTGTTAAGATAGAAAGAAATTTTTATTTCTTAATAAAAAAAAGCACTAAGTTTGCCTGTAAAATAAATTGTAAAGTCTGAGTAAAAAGGTGCGATTTAATTGCCAGAAAATGTCACAACATGTGAACAAACAGTGTTTAGACGATTCAAGTAATTTGTTGCTTCAATTTTACGGTATGCCACAGGCAAGAAACTTGTATCGTGTAAATGGGGCTTAAATATCGAGAAAAGTAAAAAAAAAACAAGAGAGATTGCAATCGCATTCCAAATTCAAATAGCCGATCAGTCATTTAGCTCGTCAAACTGTTAACTAAACAATGTAACCTCACTGAATACGAAGCTACAACTTTTTTTCGTTTTTACTTCGAGTTGATTGGTCGGTTTAGTTGGTTGCTACATGGTTTGTGTTGCAAGTTTGCACGTGACAGGCAATATAACCGTTAATTATTATTGTAAACGTACCTTCACTAGTTCCATTTGCAAGATTAATGAACCAAAGCTTCAGACAGTTTGCATAAAGATAATAATATACATGCCCGGACTCCCAAATCGAGCCACAGTGCATTTTTATGTATATATCAAAATAATAATTAATCGGAGAAAAAGTTTTCATGCAGTTTTGAAGCTGACATACTGGCCATCATTTCGGTATGGCCATTGTTCCAAATCCAATCGTATTTTGACAAGAGAAGAAAATCGGAGTTTGGTCGCAATACAATATTATGAGCTTTGGTCGCTCGTATGTCGCGCTTTGATTAGAGCATCAATAAATCAATATTTATTTCGTTACCTATATGTTTCGTTTTGCTTAAAAAAATAATTTAAAAAAAAATAATTATTTTTTAATCCATTCTGACATTCAAATTGTCGATACTGCCCTTAAGTAGCCAAGCAAGCTGTGGTACTACTTCAGTCTGGGCTTCAGCCCGTTTATAGGCCCGGGATATATTATTGTACAGTACTTAGGCAGGTATTCATTTTATGTAATAGTCTGATCATTGGGTCAAAGGGCGGCGATAAACCCTTTCCATCAGGTGATGTAAAGGGGTTATCGCTGCCTATTGACACCTGTAATACAAAGAGATTTACCGATGCCTTACCATTAGTACTAAGAGCAGAGATTATGAGATAAATTGGAATACCTGTTGTAATGCGTGAATGTTCCCATTGCTGGGACGCAGGTCTCCTCTCGGTAAGAGGGACTGGGCCGTAATCCACCACGCGGGCCCAGTGTGGGTAGGTAGGTAGATGTCACATGTCTTCGAATTTTTGGTTCTAGGACATGCCGGTTTCCTCACGATGTGTTTTAAAACCTTCACCGTTGTGAGAGCAGTGGTGATGAAATTATTTACACAAAGTGCCTGCTTGGGTACGACTATGAACCTACCTGCATTCTGGTCAACTTGGGGACAGAAATAGTACAGTAGTGTTATGTACTTCCCCGGTTTTTCCTTTACAGGGAGTCATATCTACTGCTAAAAGTTGTATGCTGCCTTCTACTTCAGTAATATTTTTTAGGGATCCGTTACCGAAGGGTGCCGAACGGAATAAAAATAGTTTTAAAATAATAAAACCAATTGACTTAAGGCTCCCACAAACAGGCGCGACACGACAGTGCGACGCGATTCTGGTAGAACCATTTCGATGAAGTTTTCATAGAAATTGTTATATTAGTCGCGTCGCGCCTGTCTGCGGGAGCCTATAGCCTCATACCATAGACCTAGCAAAAAAAAAGATCTCGATGAAAAAAAACCTTCACACGGCTCTTTTACGTCCAACTACATCTAATTATAGCCTTGCAGTCTGCAGTCTATAAATACGAAACTCGATTTTATAGCGCTGTCGATGACTTATAAGGCAAGTAATCGAATTAATAGTCTAAGCTAGTTAGGCACAAAACGCACATATCCTGGCCACATGTGTTTTCATTATCCGCGAATTAGGCTAGTGAATGGTCGAGTAATTTACTTATAGACTACGTGGTTAGCATACGTGACTGGCCAGTACTTTGTATGCTAGTGAATTTATAATGTCGGTTAAACGCAGCACGATGAGAATATTTTTTCTTTATTTTTATGGTAGCTGTTTTTTGTCGAATTTATTGGCCAGAGAGAATTTACTTTTTTCGATCGCGGTTGTTTCCGTAATTTGTGCATGTGATCTACGATTATCTGTGTGTATTGGTAAAATGCAATTGTATTAAAGTAGTAAGGATATTTATTACATTTCGGTATTGGTTCGACAAATTCTTTATTTTGTTGGTCCACTTTTCCAGAACTAAGCTCAAGAACTAAGAACTAAGTTCCAGAGTTAAGATTTCATAGTTTCATAATTAACAGATTAACAGTTGCACATTCAATCTTATTTCAAAGTTTAAAGAGTCGCATAAAACCTCTGTAGGCTAAACTACGCTTTTGACATCTTAGCCTTTAAAAAAAGAACAGCCAGAGACAAAATTTCAGTCAGCCAATGCAGAATACGAGTGGTGAAGCGTCGTGCTGTACCGTAAATTACGGACAGAGGTGAACGCTCGCACCACCCGACGCCACCCGTTGAACTTGACTCGCGGCTACCTTAACATTGCCTGTGCGTACCGTGAAGATATTATATAAGGAAATGATCTAATCATGCGTCCTTTGCCACCGTTTTAGTTGTGGTTTCGATGAAAGTTTTTTGATTGTGTTCGTATTTCAAATGTGAAAAATTATATTTTAGAATACCTAATTCTTTCTAATTCTTTTTTAATTTCGTCTTTGATTGACTGGATCTTTTTGGTTTTAGATTCTACTCTTTTACTCTTTTAGGTCTTTATTGTAAGGCCTTCGATGTGTTTGCACCACTATTTATTATTTTAAGTGTGTGTCGTTATTTATTTAAGTGTTTTCTTAGAATCTTATTAAAAACATTATTGTTTGCAGATATTGAACTCGGGTTTATCTTTAGAATTTAATGTTTAACTGTGTCATTGAATGGTGACATTAGTTAACTACACAAAATGTTAAGTAAAAAACTTATTATGACTGTTATTAGCAACAGTGTCTATTATTAAATTGTTTATCAATAAGGAAATTGTACCGCTGCACAAAACTATACCAGTATACGAATAGATTACCCTACTTTGATATTTAAGTGCAAAACCCACCTACATTCCAGCTTGAAGCGAACAAAGTGTCTCGGCAGAACGTTTCCTGTTTACGAAACGTATTACAAAACGTACCCTTCGAATATTCCGCAGCAATCAGTGGTCCAATGCGATTCCAGGGTATGGACCGTGAACCCTGCGCGCACGCACCCGTGTTTGTCCGCCGTCGGATGATCCGAGGCCGATATATAAGCCGTCGGCATGAACACCCGGCACCATTCGCGATTAAACGCCACCGGAGTGAGCTTCCGCAGACAGAGGCCAGTCTGACCGTCAACTGAATTGATACAATTACTTGCCACCCTTCCGCGATGTCTGCGCTCCGTGTTCTCCTGGTCGCCGTGTTGTGCTTCGCCGTGACCGTTGAGTGCAAGCCTTTCTTCGACGCAATCTACGATGCTATTAACGGCAATGCGAGAAGATCTTACGGATACAGCGGCTATGGAAATTACGGCTACGATGGCTACGGCTATGGAGGCGGCTACCAGCAACCGAACTACGGATACAAGCCGAGGAATGTAGAGCGTGCGCCGAGACAGGGGAAGACGTACAAGGAGATCTGCAGGGTCCACTTCCCCGACTCCATAGCGGTGCCTGGCGCGGGGGGCATCGTGTGCCCCTACTGAGGGTTAGATCGCGTGTTCTACGCAGTGGAGCGCCTGCTCCGTAGACGTAACATCATGAGGATGGGTTGAACTGGTTCAAAGCACCAACAATTCACAGATGATCTCTACTAGAAAACTTAGAATCACAGCATTTGTTTAATTACCGTTTTGATGTAAAATGTGAAGATTGTCTTCAATAGTGTGTGCTCTGATATTTTATTTTTTAGCAGTGATTGTACTGAACGTCTCGATTATCGTAATCTGTCTCAAGTTTACGAAGTGCAAGTGTCAAGTGTCTTTCCTATCATATTATCCACGATGTTTACAATGCTAGCTCGACCTGTCCTGCAGTGTGATAAGTTACTTTAGTTAGTCTCATTGTAATGTAGCGTGTGATACGAAGTTTATCATTACCGTGATAACCTTGTGATAATTCCTCTATTAGTGATTATTATAACTACTTTAGTCTCTCTGGACACCGGACGCTTAGAACACGCGATAATAGTTTTAAAAATTGATTTGTAAATACGTAATGTGGCAAAATTATGATTGGCTTTTTGTACTTAGATGAAAAATTGTCTTTTAGATCCAACTGACTTTGAACTTCCATACTTTTTCAACCAAAGCGTTTCTTTTAATTTCATGTTTAGTACAAGATAATTTTAAGTATTGTAAATATATTTTAAGTTTTAAAATAAATGTTATGAACTTATTGAGCGTGTTTCAAGTATCTTTCGCGACGTGTTGTTGTGAATTAGGTCACTTTCGGGAGTGCGTACCTATCGTTACAATGATTTATCTGGGACACAACTCAATCAACAACCGTCTCTTTGGTTATGTACCACTTGACAGATAGCTTTTTATTTCCTTAGCTGTGATTATCTGTGCTAATTGCAAAGGTATTTCCTGTAAAGCCTTATTTGTTTGGCGCCTGCACACACCTTGAGGTTTTTGAGTAAAAAAGTATGAATAATTTTGTCTATGTACAAATAAACATAGAATAACCTACTTAGACGCAGACGAGATGGTGCTGATAAGATGTTATATATATGTTCTCGTACTTAATGAAAGGTATCTGTTAAAAGACTCCAATTTTATTAAGGCCCATTATTAATGATGAAAAGAAAACCTAAGTAATTTGGGCGATCGGCGCGACCCTACAGCAGGTGATGATTTTCAAGCTAATCATTTACAGCCTTAACCTAAGAACCTATGTAAATAGTACATACTGCCAGCTGCCTCCAAGGCTGGGCTGGTTGCCCAGGGAGCTGGCCTTTTTAAAAGCCACTGTCCTGTAAGTGCTGTCACGAAACAATAGCGCTGGCTTAGCGCTGCTCCAGCTCCACAAGGACGCATAAACTAATTGATTGGCATTCGAAAATATTGTTGGAGCTGCTGAATATTGTAAAGACTATCTTGACATTGTATAAATTCAATCTCCTAGTATTGTATAATTTCATAGCACATATGTGAGCACTATGTACTTACCTACCTTAAAGCTACCATTTACTAGGTACGTCGTTCATTGACTTGAATGTGCCCTGGCGGCAGAGAGTATGTCATGCTCACTCAAATGTCTCGCTGGTGGTGGCGTGTGTGTTGGATCATTAAGTTCCCTTCAAAATGGTTGAGCTGAATGGTGCTGATCCATGCGTCATGTTCGTGAACGGGCGCCGCCAGTAGGGACTGGTCATCTCTAAGCTGCCACGGCTTATTTTTAATTTATTTTAATTTTTGAATTGTTTTTTATCTTTACGGACGCTTTTAACGTGCACGTCTCTTTTTTTTTTTTCTTTTTTACATTGTTCTCACATGTTTAATTTCAATTGAATGATGTAACCAATATATTGTAACAAAATTTTGATTTAAAAGAGTGTCCGTGGAGTTTCTTGCCCGTTCTTCTCCATAGGAACCTACTACGCTTTGGAATGGGCAACTAGCTTCATTTTTTTTGACTGACCGACCCCTTGACAATTCAAAAGTACCTGTAATTGGTTTATTTGAAATAAATGCTTTGAGTTTGAGTTTGAATAAATTGCAAGTTCAGGGGACTTAAAACAGCCACTTTGGTAGAATCATAATGAAAAATATTATGAATCATCGTAAAAAGTCACAAACTGACAATTCATAATATGATCTGCGTGTGATTCATATTACGAAATAATTCATCTGTTTGACAGTTGTGGACCATTTTACGTATAGTCATATTTCTATGAAGATTCGTAAAATGGTCCACACATTATGAATTGCTTTTGTGTCAATTAGAGGAATTGCTAATGACAGCTGGAAATGAATAACTTTTAGAGGAATTGCTAATGTGGCCGTTTTAGGCCCCCTGATAACATTTCTGCAATAGGTTATATAATGTACTGTACAATGTGTGTTTCTCTAATTGGGGTATAAATCTAAAGACTAACTCTAACAAAACTAACTGGGGGTGGGGTACGAGGGCTCATAGTCTGTTTAACGAAATCTCCAAACGGCTGTTGGACACTTCCCGTGACCCAAGGGCTGGCTTTTACCTTGGTCAGAGGCTAAGCATTGCCATTCAACGTGGCAATGCCGCCAGTCTCTTGGGTACATTACCAGCCGACAGCGATGCGGAGGAATTTTTTGACGCCATATTTTAGATATTAATTTTTTATTTGTATAGTTAGTTTTAAATAATATTGCAATAGTTGGGTAAGCTACAAACACCTGTGACATCTAGCAAACTGCACTTGGCCCGCATTGTAGATTACAGCCCACTCCCTCTCGAAGAGAGGAGGCCTGTGTCCCAGCTGTGGGATCATTATAGACTGATTTGATTATGCATAATGCTACAAACTACTACTGCTGCTTCAGCTTTACAAACATAATATTTACGATCAGAATCTATACATATCATAAGTTAAAGTTGCTTTTCGTGCTTGTCTGTATATCTGCATTGTTCTTCTAAACCACGCAACAGATTTTGATGAGGTTTTCACCATCATTTAGAGAATTTATTCCGGAAGGTTTATGTGTATAATTGCTACTAAGTGTTAATATTAAAGTTACATATATTAAGAAACCTCAATGTTTTGTCAAGTAGTATAGACCGTGCGGAGCAGGTCGCTAGTACTTATATAATATTTTGCTAATTTATTGGTTATGCATAACGATACCTACTTATTAACTGAAATAAGGAAGAATACAATTTCAACCCTATTTATTATTATTATTATTTATATTTATGTGCAGTCATAAAGCATAGTCGTAACAGTCTTTAGTTGTTGGTAAAGTTGCGCTGCGTTCAGTTTCAATCGTTTACGAGCGCAGGCGCAGGTGTAGCGCTGACCTAAAATACGAGGGCACTGATTTATATGCGTGTTGGTTATTTATAATAGAGATATTATAGCTTATATTACTCCATTATCGATTTATTATTTTACGATATCTGAGTTGTCTACTTACTTGTGTCTTGTGTACTTTTTTATAGTTTTTGGAAGAGCAGCCTGTCGAACGTAGCATGCCAGGTTCGATTCCTTTACTAACTTCAAAGGTTAAAATCGGCATATAATTGCATTTTGGACCATATCTCCCACAATTTATTTAATCAACTCAAATCAAATTAAAATATTAAAAACAATCAAATTAATACATTCATTTGTATTAAATGTGGTAGGTATAGATTAGATACAAGAGATCTTTACATAATATACATTATAGGGTGTATCTTTTCATACACGAAATTATTTTAAGGGGTCATTGACTTTCACTATGGGACCAAACCTGAAATCGCGAAATCAGCTGATCCCTACATTTATGTTCGCATAGCTCGTCAAAATATAGGGAACCGCTGATTTGTTTTCGCGATTGCAGGGTTAGTACCTTATATTATTAAAAATCAGTGCAAAGACACATTACGCTGTCTTCATCGACTCGACGTTCCTGGATTTGATGCTTCTCATAGATTTCTGATGATGACGGTGTTATCAAGTGCCGAAGAGTACATCTGTTTCAACCTACAGTACACAACAACCATGCCATTACAAAACGAGTCCTTCTCGAGAGTCTAAACCTTCGAGTAAGATGTTCTATTTTGAACTTTATTTCAACAAATATAAAGTGCAATACTAGTACTACTACAATATTAGTAGTTAGAACTTATTACGTTGTAGGAATAAAGTTCGAAATTAAAAAATGGCTCGATAGATTAAATCTGGCTGTAAAGATAAAAAATATTGTTTTAAGGTCGATACATAGGTCAGCTGATGCAAATAGGTCAAATGACGATGATATAGGCCATTGGTCACACTGGGTACGCACTTCGTCACACGTTGGACTTCACGTGATGAGACTATTTGTTATGAACGGGGATTTGATTAAATTGTGGCTATTGAAGTTTCGGAGTTATCATTTAGTGCACAATGCAAAAGATAACCAATATAGATTTAAGTTCAATTCAGACCTGAATTTTACTGTCTTTGGTTTCGGGTGTTGCTTTCTTTTTCTGAGTAGGTAATTACCAATTTATTTATAACTATGACTTAAGAATGATCATTGTTTAAGTTTATGAATCAGTCTCCCCCAAAAAAAAAAAAACTATTCTTATATCTATGGTCTCTACGAAAAGCGACCAAGAAGATAAATGCTAATAGGTATAACCACGTTTGCTAATGAAGAGTAATTTTCTTTTGCAATAGTAGATAGATGCTCTCGTACAAGGAATCAGCAGCATTGAAATGAAATGAAATGAAATGAAATTGTTTATTCTGTAAATAGGATATCAGAATCACTTTTACACGTCATATTTAAAAAAATATATAAGCTAGATGAGGTCGGCGTTTCCTATCTGACTACTCTGAGAAGAAAGGCCCAAACAAACTCAGAGGTCGCAGTCTCTATTAAGGTCCAGACATAATCTTGGTCAGGCCATATGAGGACCATGTAGATTAGAGTCTGAAATGGTCTTTTGAGGAAAGAACCACACAGATTTGAGTGGACCTGTCCAGTCAGTGAAAGCATTTGTCAGTAACCGAGGAGCTCAACTCAGAGCTTAAGGAGCTCAACGACTCGACGAACAATACCAAAGAAAGGACATTTGGGTAGGCCGCAAAAAGTACTCAAACTGCCAGATTAAAACTAAAGAAAGAGGAGATAATAAAAATGATCCACATAGTCCTCACATTCACAATAATTAAAATAAAATAATACTTTACAAAGTAATAATGGTTCACAAAGTAATTTGTCATTTGTCTGCCTTCTACATTAACTCTCTCAGTCAAGTAGCTCAAACGTGTTTGGTTAATTATCACAATTAGGCATAAGATAACGTACTAGAGCAACTGGAATTTAGTAAAAAAAAGAAGATTTTTTACTACCTTCAGTTGTACAAAAACACTTATGTAAAACACTATGCAGCGTTACAAATAAGGGAAAGAGTGTCTGCCAGGGTTGCGGGAAAGTCTGGAAGGGATACCGGAACCCTTGGCAACGGGCAACTGAAGGAACACGGGTGGGTTTTAGTCAGTAGAACTCTGATACGCCCTCCATTTGATGATGTTCTAAGCAATTTGATGACTTACAACAAAAAAAAAAAATTAAGTGTGTTTTCGATGAATTCTGGCAACCAAAGTAAGATTTAACTTGTGTTTAATTTGAAGTTATATCAGTAGTTCTAAGATGATCACAGCATATTATTATTAAGATTTATTTCTTTTATATAATCACTTACAACTATTATTACAGGTACAACCCAATGCAATAGCGAAGGAAACTTAATAATAACACCTTATTATCTAAAACTTATTACAAACAATGTTACCTTAGTGAATTCACTCAGTGTACAAGCAAAAAAGTCTATTTCCTCAGCTACAAGGTACAAGATAACTACCTAATTATTAGCCGAGAATCTTGTTCCATCTACAATATTTTCTTTGGACTTGGGATCTCAGGTTCACCACTAGGTCAAGTGGTGGTACTCCAGCCCTCTCATGTACCTTTAGATATGGCACATCCCACGGGAACCATCAGCATCTTCAACTGACGTCATCACAGTCAGTTTACTGATCATTTATTCTAAGATGGTACTCTACATCCACCATGACATAACATATCAAGAAAATCGAATATAAAAACATTATAATGCGTCCGTCCACGTTCATTGATGCGCAGGAGTCGACCAGCCCCTAATCTTCATAACACCATGTAATAACAACATGGCGGCGCATACAAATTGTCCTAAAATATGTTAAAATCATACTCGACGTCCTTGAAAGGTGCAAAATTTTGTTTATGGTACTTACCCGTCTGTTTTGACTTATAAATATTTAACTGGTGTCTTTGAAACTATGGTAGAATTTTTAATATTGTTTTAGATAATTATTTTTATTATTATTTGTCATGTTATAAGTAAAGGCTCCCACAAACAGGCGCGACGCGACTTTAACAAAACAATTTCTGAGAAAACTTCACGGCGAACAATGCGGCGGCATCGCGTCGCGCGACAATCGCGTCAGTATGTAAGAGCCTTAATAAGGGCTTAGGCTAACATAGGCTAGAATATTAAAACAAACTTATCAGTATGTGTGTGAATGGTATATACGGTATTGTTGGATGCAATTCCGAGGTCTATCAGTGTGATTCAAGTTTTTCTTCACAGAAATAGGTACAAAATTATCGTTTTCAGATTTTTTCTAGTAAATATGTATTACCTAAGTGATGGCCACCTCATCTTAGACTATACAATCACTAAGATGGTTGATTTGTAAAGTACTAGCTGCGTCCCGCGATTTCACCCGCATAAATGTCGATTCCGGGGGAATATCGGGATAAAAAGTATTCTGCACCGAAAGTTGATAATCCAACAGCGTGCTTATATATAATTTAGGTGAAGTGAAAGTCACTACGGTGGCCATCCTCAGCACATTGGTGGCGGCACCTCTGGATCTCCGCTGAAAAACATCGGTACCAAGTATCACGAATCAGACGTTCCCTATTTTGTTGAAAACCGGCTGACCCGTCAGACGTTGTCCTATCCTCAATAAAGCACTTTCAGTTTTTTATATAATTGCACAGGTGTGAGTACTATGTACTATAGAGCTACCATTTACCGGGTATTTTGTCTTTCATTGACTTGAATGTGCCCTGGCGGCTGGGAATGTCATGCTCACTCTAATGTCTCGCTGATGGTGGCGTATGTGTTGGATCATTTAGCTCCCTTCAAAATGGTTGAGCTAAATGGTGCTGATCCATGCGTCATGTTCGTGAACAGGCGCCGCCGCCGTCAGTTGTGACTGGTCATTTCTTAGCTGCCATGGCTTATTTTAATTTTTGAATTGTGCTTATTTTATAATTGCGGACGCTTTTAACGTGCTTTCTACATTGTTCTCACATGTATAATTTCAACATGAATGATGTAACCATTATATTGTAACAATATTTTGATATAAAAGAGTGTCCATGGAGTTTCTTGCCCGTTATTCTCCATAGGTACCTACTACGCTTTGGAATGGGCAACTAGCTTCATATTTCTGACTGACTGACTCCTTGACAATTCAAAAGTGCCTGTAAATGGTTTAATTGAAATAAATGCTTTGAGTTTGAGTTTGAGTTTTTACCCAACATTTCAATTTTCAGAGCAACTTTTCCAATTTTTTTTTCTCTAAAAACCTTATGCGTAATATTATAAACATTAAAAAATACAATAGACGTAGATATATTTATTAACCTATTCCGCTTGACTATTCTTCAAGAGTCCTAAAAAACCCTGTAAGAAATCGACACGTGTTTCACCTCTCAACGAGGCATCCTCAGGATGACGATTGACCAATTGCAAACCAGAACGCGACGTGTTACCGCACCGAGCGCTGGACGCAAAGTGTAGCAAAGTAATCAATTAACTATATTATAAACATTTAAAAAAATAAGAACAAATCGGTCCAGCCGTTCTGAAGTGATGAGCATTTTATTTTATTCCTACAGATGCCTGTAAGGTTTGACATCAATATATCGTCACTGACATGACAGATTAGACATTAAAACAAACCCTTTTAAAGTCCGTTCAACCGATTTTGACTTCTATACCGTAGGCATAAGGATAGCATTAAAAGCAAAAAAAGTTACACAATACCAACTATCTACTGCGGCTGCCATTTGTCATGCCACCAACGCAATAGAATTCAAAATCGGTTGAACGGAATGTAAAAAAGGCTTATCTATACGTCTAATCTTATTTCAAATGGAGTATAGTGAAATATGGGCGTACTATAGGTACACGTCTGTCTAACCCTCCGGGGATTACAGGCGTGATGTCATGTGTGTTTATATCAAACGATACTTCATTTCTATTCTATTTGTGGTGACAAGTGGAGATAATGTTTTTTTTTCGTAGGAAGTATGGGTAATGCGTTAGTCATACCTACTGTTTTAGTGAGGTAAAGAACCGTGCTCTTACTAATACTGATAGGTATTGGGTAGAATAATGATAGTAATAAGTTCAATGTTAATGAGGTAAATGGTGACAGGCTTATCAGCATAAGCATAAATACAGTATGTTATCTAACGAAGGACGTACCGTTAGCCTGCAATAATATAGCGTCTATACATGCTAAAAAAAACAGGGTACCATAAAAAAAAATTGATACGGAAAAGAAACACTCTGTACACGCACACTTGTCACACTTGTCTTTCTACGTTGATATACAAGTGTGCATGTACAGTCTTTCTTTTACGTATCAATTTAATAGTTTTGTGAATATTTCACTACACAAATTAAAAAAAGAAAAAAGGTTTTTAAGTGGTATTTTTTTTTAGCATTAGCATACCATTTAGCTGGAACGCCCTTTGTTAGTTAGGAATAATCACTCTGTATTGTTCCTTTGCTGGGACACAGGCTTCTCTCTTTGAGAGGGAGTGGACTGTAATCTGCCGCATGGGCCCAGTGCTGGTTGGTAGATGTCACATGTCTTCGAATTTTTGGTTCTAGGATATGTCGGTTTGCTCATGTTTACCTTTACCGTTTTGAGAGCAGTCGCGATGAAATTATTTACACAAAGTGAAGCGCCTTCATTGGTTCGAACCCATGACCTAAAACTCATAAGTTAGGGCCGTTACCACTGGGCCACCATTGCTCTAATAATTTCACACTTTTGTTAAAACAGTCATTGAACATCAAGTATTTAGTTTATATAAAAAAATTACAGATTCAAGTAATAAAATAAAGTATTCGATCGATTTATATTTAAATAGTCTTCAATAGTTATTCATTGTAGAATTCTATGAACGAAGGAAATCGCAGGAAACTGCTCACAATTAAACTTATAATTAATGTTTAATTAAACACTTGTTAGAAACGACACATGTTGTAAACAAATAAATACATTATTTAATTGTTATCTTTCCATTCATTTATTCACAGCAGCAGCAGGTGGCGCAGCAGGTGGCGTTCTGTAGTTTCTGCTTACCCCTATGGGAACAAGGCGTGAGTTTATGTATGTGTCATTTATTCACAAAAAATAAATTATGGTGGGTTAGGGTTACCCCACACTATCATATTACACTATCATAATCTAGCATAGATATGACAGTGTATGTATGTATCATTTATTAACAAAAAATAAATTATGGTGGGTTAGGGTTACCCCACACTATCATAATCTAGCATAGATATGACAGTGTAATAGTATTACACTTAAATTGAAAAAAATTATGGAAACGCTGTTTTTTTTATCGCGATTTCAAGGTTGGTCCCATAGAAAAAGTATATTATAGATGACACCAAACCACTAGTTTCAAGGATAACGGCGTCTACCCTAACACCCAGTATGGTGTATCTTTTCATACACGAAATCTCTTAAGGGGTCATTGTATTCATCATTATGAACAACTTTCACAATGGGACCAACCTTGAAATCTCGAAAAAAAAATCAGCTGTTCCCTACATTTATGTTCGCATAGCTCGTCAAAATGTAGGGAACAGCTGTATTTTTTTCGCGATACACCTTATTCACACACGTCCTTGTTATAAATCCTTGTTATTTTACCTAATAATTTGTATTAACACATGATTAAAACTGCTTAATCATGTGTTAATTAAAATTATTAGGTATTTGGAGCAGATTACAATAAATATTATAAGTAAATAAAGACGAACAATAAATGCACTGTTGACCAGATGCCATTGAGTACCTATTAATTACTTACATCATGAATATTAATAAATACATACATCTATAATAATAATAATCAACAATATACATAGCTCTATTGCGCATAATTATTCTTCGAATACCTAGTAACTTTATTCTCGTGAATGAAGCCATTGTTATATTTTCAATACAATAGATTATATAAATTTTAATATTTAATTCCCAGAGTAACTGAAACTATATGTCGCACCTCCGTTCAAATAGTGTCGTAAGTCAAAAAATCAAACTTTCGAGAAAAAGGTGTTTGCAATTTAACTTTCCAAAGAAACTTTCATTTATCATTATAATGACACTAGTGCCATCTAGGGATAAATATTTAAACCATAAATATGACACTATCTCAGATAAGATTTTGAAGTTTTCTGAAACGAATGGTAGGAATAAAAAGGTTTTACATTTTTTTGAGTTGTGACACTATTTGAGCGGAGGTGCGATGTGCACTGTCCTCCGTGGGAAAAAGTGACGTTTGGTAATCTAGTATTGTTTGTTAGGTACACACGGCTACAAATCAAGCTATACATTTCCAGTTTATGCTGATCTCGCATTGTATAGTATTTCCGTACAATGCGAGGTCAGCTTATACTGGAAATGTGCTTGATGTGTAGCCGTGTGTACAGTCTGGCCGTTTGAGAGAATGCGTTCTTGGCACCTGTTATTCTTATTAAATACTAACGAATATGTGTTTTGCGAATTTGATCCTTATTACTACTAGAAATTGTTCAACTTTGACAGGTGTCAGAAACGAATTCCCTCTTAGCAGGACTGTAATGCATGACATAACTAATCGTATTACCTATTTAAATAATGTATAATCCTTTATTGCCTTGAATGTGCTTATTAACTTAAATTCTATCCAACTAATTTCACTTTTTTTTAAACAATGGCAGACTTTCATATTTCTTGTGTTCTCACAGTTTGGAAAGCAACGAGTTCTAAATTCAAATAATTAAGTAGGTACCTTTCAACTTTATGGCATAACTATTTTTGAAAGAAAGTGCAAAGTTGATTGAACTTTTTAAATGTTACACAACGCAATGTCTTGAAATACTTCGTTTTAAATAGCTATCTTTTTGTGCATGTTTCTTATCTGAATATAATCCACTTGTGGTGGCATCTACAACGCCACATGCGAACTACGCATGAAAGAGCTGACGTCACATAAATCCTGCATCGCGCAAACAGAGATTACCACGCGAGATCATAAATCCAACCAAATCTGTTCAGCCGTTTTAGGATGAAAGCGTAACAAACAAATACAAACAAACTCACTTTCGCATTTATAATATTATAATAGCTGCGCCCCGCGGTTTCACCCGCGTAAGTCTCGATCCCGGGTCGAAAAACTAAAACCCAACTACGACTAAAAAGGTATAAACCAGACAGACAAATTAAAAATCCGGAGTCACACGTAATCTGTTCGATTTATGCCCTAACACGTGTGACTCCGGATTTTGTTGTAGTGTGGTGCGGAGTTTGTGTAGTTGGGTTTTAGTTTTTATTACTTAATTTTTTTTTTATTCTTATGGGGTTATAATATATAGGTATATTTTTGAAATGTGCTCAATAAGCCCTTTCATTTGATACCCAACATGGTACGATTAAACAATTTTTTTTTTTAGTTCCTGACTTTATTGCCTCTAGAGGGCGCCATTTTTAATTTAATGTGACGTCACATAGCCTTTAACCAGCGGACGATCATGACGCTTCCAACGATACCTCACTTGTCAAATTGTGAGGATTGGTTTAGAAGATATGAGGGAACAGATGAACATACATACATACATACATACATACCGGTCAAAATCATAACCCTCCTTTTTTCTTCGCCGTAGTCGGGTAAAAATAGATTACGACCGATTCTCAGAATATACATTATAAAATTTCATAAAAATCGGGCCAGCAGTTTCGGAGGAGTATGGCAACTAACACTGTCACGAGAATTTTATATATTAGAAGAAGAAGAAGATAGTAAACAGTCTCAGGGACAGTTTGCAAAGACGTCTTTGCAAACTTAGGTTAAACTTAGATGGACGTAGTACTTAAGTTTCATAATAAAAGCAATAACCGTCAGAAAGATAGGAATGCCCTTTCTTAAAATGACTATAGGTTGGTATTTACGATCTTGTTTATTTATAGACAAGACTGACGATAAATCTATTAATAGATTGTATCATTCCAATTCAAATTATAGATAACGCTGCGCCCCGCGGTTTCACCCGCGTAAGTCTCGATTCCGTGGGAATATCGGGATAAAAGGTATCCTATGTCCTGTTCCAGGTCATGGTCTAATCCTGTGCCAAATTTTATTCAAATCCGTTCAGCCGTTTTAGCGTGGAAGCGTAACAAATAAACAAACAAACTCACTTTTGGATTTATAGTATTAGTCAGGACTTGTTAGGATTATCTAATGTAAGGGCACAGACTTGTGATATTACATAATTTTGCTTTAACTTGGAATAGTAGCTTTTATATGCGATCTATGAAGTTTATAATCATTACAACAGAACTTAGGAGAGCATCGAAACGAATTTTTAGAGTGAGGCCTCATTAGTGCGTTGCGTCGTTGCAGCGTAGTTTTACATATATTTTTTAGAGCTCTGCCCCTTTAGTGCGTTGCGTTGTGTCGTTGCAGCGTCAACGCTCCGTCGTTTTCCATATGAGATGAGTGCAGAATAGCAATGCAGATTTATTTGTTAGCGCACCAATGAATGAAAGTTCGCGGTAGCGTAAGAGTCGCGTCATTAGTGCGTTGCGTTGCGTCGTCGTACGCAACGTTTCAACGGATCGGAGGATGAGAGACGAAGCGGAGGGAGGGTGATACGCTGCGCTATCGGAGCTCCGGTGCGACGACGGTCGGTGTATCACTGCTAGAGGAGCGTGGTCGTCCTCTTGCGCTGTGACGTCGTGCGTGGTCGCAACGCAGTTGTGGCACACAATGCGTTGATCCGTTGCGTCGTCACAACGCAACGCACTAATGAGGCGACTCTTACGCTACCGCGAACTTTCATTCATTGGTGCGCTAACAAATACATCTGCATTGCTATTCTGCAACCATCTCACCGTTACAACTTAGGTGAAGTGAGCGTGGAGTGAGCTATCATATATTGTCATCGATACCTACTTATGCTAAGGCAGTGTCAGTTCACTCCAAGCTCTTCCCCTACGTATTCACGGTGAGATTTTTACAGAATAGCACTACTGATATGGTTATACAAACACGCATTTACAACTTTTGTAAGCGCATTAAGACGCGTAGCCAGGAAAGACGACCGTACTTTGAGTGCTAGGTTACTTGGCGAAATGTGGGTATTACAATACACTACTGCCCTATCCTTCGGGGAATACAGGCGTGATGATATGTGTAGTAAGATAGCGTATCGTATCAACAGTAGATACTTATTGATCCCATCCTAACACATGACCAGTTTTCCAAATGCCTGCGGGCCGCGTAACGTTTCAAATACAGGCCTATAGATGCGGCTCGAGAAAAGTTTGAGTACCGCTGTTTTCGAACAAACAGGCCTGAAACAGCCTCAAACAGTTACAGATAAGACATGTTCGACAGCCGGCTCCAGTTCGACGTAGATCTTTGTCGTACTTTGTTGTTTTCATTACTTGCTCAGCACTTTAAACAAAGTGTTTGAGATGGAATTGTATAGAGTTGTTGAATCCTCCTGAAGGAATGAGAATTAAGTAGAGTAATGAATTTATATTAAATGCTATGTTTACTGGAATAAGTCGTTTATGGTTTCACTTTTAATTTACAGCTACTTTAAACATTTTTTTTTAAAGGAAACCAAAAAAGAATTGGGGATTCTTTTGTTTATCATTATCATAAACTTTTAGTTAGTTGACATTGATTATTCTTAAATAATGATCAATTCAGTATGTTGTGAATAATAATTAGCTTTGTTTGAACGAGGTCAATAAATAAATTCTCATTTGTTATACTTTTAAGTTCCGTATAATAATGACGCATTGAGTAATTACTCATATTTTAATCGGAATTAGTAGAGCTACGTACGTAAACACTTATGATAACATTCTGTTTATTCCTGAATACTAAACAAAAATGGCAAAACATTATTATTAAATACGACGAAGTAATCAAGGGTAAACGCATCTTCGTTTAATAATACCTATATTAATTTATGTATACTTTTTCCTACTCTCCGGAAATAATAAACGTAAATTGAGACGAGTCGAAAATTAACCCGACTGAACCCGGAACAGTTCTATAAATAGAGTTAGTGGTCAACTAGGACGACCACTTTACGCATATTTTCGATATACTGCATTGACCTCTTGTAACCCCGTATTTTCGAGTCGGTATCGTATAATCTCAGACCAAACAAAAAACCAAGAGCGCTGCAAACAATACAGTGAAGCATGCCAAAACTACACCTCCGCTCTGTGCATATACGCTCACACATTTACAATCAAACTGCAATCGAACTACGCCTCACTAAATGCACACATGTTTACGAAACCGGCCTCACGTTACTGTTGACAGCGCTCTAGCTGTCTTGGTTTTTTATTTGGTCTGAGCGTATAATATTTTCTTCTCTCACTTCTCCTAATATTTTAGCGGCTTCAAAACATGTTTTGTATTTTTTTAGGTTAGAAATGAATCGATACCTATTTAGACGTAAATTGTGACTATCTTTGTAAGTATTCTAAATTTCACCCATATTTACCCTGTGGTATCATTAAAAGCAAAGGGGTTGTTGAAGCCAGATAAATGCCAGCGGGCTAGCCATGATTGGCGAAGGACAGATGGCTGGTGGAGTAGACGAGTCCTGGAGTGGGACGTAGTTGCGTTATTTTGGGACCCCCCCTGCTTGGACCGATGACCTTAAAAAGGTGAATAGGACAGACTGGATGCGGAAGGCGGAGGACAGGGTGTTGTGGCGCAGCCTGGGAGAGGCCTCTGTCCAGCATTGGGCTGTGGTAGGCTGAGTTGAAAGAGGTTGTATCAAGTAAATAACTAGTCGAGGCAAAACTAGAGTTAAACCTGTAATCCAAAAAAAAAAAGTATTATTTATGTTAATATTTTTTTAAGAACTTATTTACTATGTTTTCCTGTGACATTAAATAGACGCAGTGAGAAAGATTTATTATTATATTATTTTATTTAAAAAAATGAGTAGCCTAATCCGAATGTAAAGCAACCGAATTTAAATAATAAATCTCTGTTAAATAGCATGTTTTAAATCGTGACACGAATGTGAATTTTAGTTTTATGACCCTTCTCATTTTAGGTTTATTCCCCACGTTTGTTCAGATACTTTGCTTTATTATTTAATTTGTTTTGTATTTACACTCATACACAGCCATAAATGTATAACTATTCAAACTGCCGATCGAGATCCGCAGGAGAACCAAGGTAACCGACATAGCCCAAAGAAATACCAACCTTATGTGGCAGTGGGCAGGGCACATTCCTCGCAGAAAAGAGCCGAAAGGTCCTGGAGTTGCGACCGTGTATCGGAAGACGTAGCGTTAGAAGGCGTCCCACAAGGTGGTCCGATGACCTTGTGAAGACCGCAGGAATCCACTGGATTCGAGAAGCGCAGAACCAGTCGAAGTGACGATGCTTGGGGGAGGCTTATGTCCAGCAGTGGACGTCTTTCGGCTGAAATGATGATGATACAATTTAAAATATTAAAAAATGTAACACAAAACAAAAACAATTAACAAAAAACAAACAAAAAAAGAACATAATAGGTAAAATCATCTTAGTGTGGTATTATCATCTCTATGTAAAACCGAACAGTCGAAGTAACATATCGTACCGATTTATAGAGGGACAGCTTCATCAATCACAGTACTGAACTTACTTAGCTATCTGTAGGCTCAGCAGCTTGACGGCTCTACTAACTTAGTTCGGAACAAGGTTCGATTATACATATTTTAGAGGTATTGTGTAAATAAAATTGAAAATGAAAGGGGTGTGGAGGATACCTCTTAAAGAAAAGAAAAATTATTGATACACAACGAACTCTAACAGGTTGCTCCACATTGTGGAAACTTCTCAACTTCATGGATCTTTCACAACACAACTTTAGCAGAACTTACCTCAACTACGTACCTTGTATTTGTAATTCCAATGCAGCACTTTAAAAAAATATTTCTGCACGTTTTTGCAACACTTGGCCATGTCTGTGGCACTTGCAAGACGTGTTTAAAACTAGGTTTTTTGTGGGAGATATAAATAAAACCAGGTGTAATTAAGAACATGGAATTAAATGCATGTTTATTAAGGATGCAAGTTTTATTTTTCGTAATGTTAAATCGCGAGAGTTTATGCATGTATGTATGTATGTGTGTTAACACAACAAGATGCCTGTATTTTCCTAAGGTTTAGGCAAAGGTGTACCTACCTATAATATACCCACATTTCGCCAGTAATGTTTCAGTTCCAGCATAAATAAAAGGGTATTGGAGCGTTCTTAGTAAACGAATACAATGCTGTCATTTGCATGTGAATATGTCAGTGTCAAGTAAATATCTTTTAAGTTTGACGATTGGTGGATCCCTCTGCGAACGATCGTCGGTGTACTAGCTGTGAATGTGCTCTCTCGAAATTAAATATCAATTATAATCCTGGATTCCTGTTTCTATTTCGCCCTATATCCATCTAGGGAAGCTTATTGCCATCAACCGAGCAAAAATCTCCAGACTCCGGGCTGCTACTGAGAATTTCCAGATGGAAACCCCACAAAAGCTGACTTCACACTATGAGATATACAACGTGTAACGTTAAATGCGCAAAACGTTTTTAATGAAGATTTTTTGAAAAATGTGACCTATATTAAAACGTGGTTCAATTGATTCTGCACGTTTTTCAGATCAAACTATTTTCAGGTTTTCGGTATTTAACGTTATACGTCGTATATATTACATCTCGAGATTTACATTAATATCACTCACCGTACTTTTAAATGGAACCGTAACTGAGATGTAATATAATATTATCTCTCTTTTGCTATCTTATAGTAAGGTAAGGTAATCGTTTGGCCTGGTATGGGCATGTGATGAGGAGGGACGAAACGCATGTGACTAAAAAAGAGATGAATATAAATGATGATGGATGGAGCGGGACAGGAAAGCCAAAGAAAAGATAGATGGATTGTGTGAGGAATGATATGAAAGAGTAAATGATAGCGTGACGGTTGACAGGGGAGACTGGAAAAAGAAAACGTGTTGCGCCGACCCCAAGTAACATGGGATAAGGGCAGGAAGATGATGAGTGTGCACTTTGCCCGAAGCCAGGACCCCAGGCACAGTAGTACCTCTTACGATTACTAGATGAACCACGACAACCGATGATGTATGTGAGTTAAACCGTTGGTGTGTGGTATCAAAGTTTGATTAATTACCATTTTAAAACAGAATTATTTATCTACCTTCGTGTTTGTAATTAGCTCCGTCTAATCTAGAGTACCATTATGATTTTCGACTAAATTCTGTGTGAAATCATTATAAATCTCGTAAAACAGAAATTAGAGACACGCATATAGGTGCATAAATTATATACACGTATCGGATCAAGGGCCAAACAATTCACTGTACCTTATAAACTGATTTCTCAAAACTGTCCGAAAACATTATTTTCTTCGGGTGCCGTTTAAAAGGCAAAATAATCGATTATCAATTGATCGACCACTATTAATCGAATGTACCCGCTGAACAATATGGCGCTTCCTACGAGACTTTGTTTTTCAAAATACGACATATAATAGTCCTCCAGACCGAACTTCGGCCATGGTCGCCAATCGCAGCAGAGACTTCGCAGACGTGTGCGCAGACACAGGTGCACTCACTCTTCCCTTACATAGTCCGATAGGACGGCAATCCGACACGATCGGACATTGATCAGGCGCAGGACTAACAGTTTAACGTGCTTTCCAAGCCACGGGGGTATAACATCGCCAACTTCCAAACTCTGGGCTGTTATTGAGAAATTACTAATGGAAAAACCCCAATATCAATAACACTTTGCCCGACCTGGGAATCGAACCCAAGATCTCATGATCAGCAGTCGTGCTATGGACCACGAGACTAACGGGGCAAAGACATTTATTCGTCGGATATGGTGGGTCAGTCCCCAGCACATCAAGCTACTACAATCTGTCAAATTTCTTTAGTAGATTTTAAACTTTATCGCTAAAGCATAAGGTTCAAGGTTGATTGGGAAACTTGACAGTTTCGGGTAGCTTCATGAGCTGGCGTCTGTACAAAGTTGGTTAGGTACAGATAAGTGCAAGACACATCCGCCGCTAAAAGCGACATACGAATATTTACTGCTGTCATCTACTAAAACCTACATAGATACCTTGTTGCAACCATAACACTCCTTTGGCTTTGCGCTAGTCGGGTAAATAGTCGAACGTTCATTTTCTTCTCCGATATTCACAAATCTAAATACAAATAAATAACCAAGCACATGAAATATAACTGTCTATGTGGAGCTTAATAATCCCGCAGCGATGTCCTGATTAGCCCCGGAGTGCAGGATTAGCCCCGAATCTCGTTGCATGAGGATTTACATCACATTTGTTTATTAGCCGCTTCATACTGAAGCCTTGCTTTACAGGATTTTGTACTGAAAACTTGGATGTATTTTCAGGATTTTCAGAGAGCTTTGCTATTTTTTTCTTTGAATATCTGGTCATTTGTAGAGCTTGTGGTTTGTGAGTTTTAACTAACGAGGAATGGATATAAAGAGTGTGACTACCGAGATGAGGATTAATAGAGAAGTAAAATCTGCGTAACCTTTTCCCAACTATGTTGGGGTCGGCCTCCAGTCTAACCGGATGCAGCTGAATACCAGTATTTTACATGGAACGACTGCCTATCTGACCTCCACAAACTTTGGCAAAACAAAAAATCTGCTTTTCCCTACATTTTGACGAGTTATGCGAACATAAATGTAGGGAACAGCTGATATTTTTATCGCGATTTCAGCTTTGGTCCCAGTAAAAGTAGTTCATAATGATGAGTACAATGACCTCTTAAAATATTACCGTGAAACATACCGACTTTGCCTACTTTTCTCGAATAATTACAATTTTAATACGATTTTTCTATGGAGACGTAAGTATTTTCCTTCATCAAATACAACTGTAAGATCATGTGCATGTGTTAGTATAGCTAAATTTACTATTTTTCAACATTTAATTCAATATTTCTTCGATTTTGTTGGCGGGCAAAGTTATCTGGACTTTTACCCAACTTTGCCCACATTGTTTTTTGACGCAAATGTGGTCTTTATACAGATGACATAAAAACCAGTACAAGAATTTTGGAAAAGATGACGTTTACTTTAGGAATGTAAACGACACTACGAAAAGTTTCTTACTAAAACGACTGGGCAATGTTACCCTGACATTTTTTCTCTTTTTCATACAAACCACATTTCGCCTTTTAAAAATGCTAGGGTTGGCACATTTTTTTCCTTTCTATAAATAATGTGATTGTGTTTAGGCAAATAAAAAGAAATATGTATCACGCTTATTTCCAGTATAAGAATAATAAAAAAGTTCAAATTATTCGTTAGTATGGAGCAAGTACTCACTCAGTACCTAATAACTAATGTTATTTTTGAATTTTATTAATTAAATACCTAATATATGTTTAAAAGTTAATAAGCTCAGCAGTAGCCATAAATTAAAAAATAAATAAAATACAAGGTTTCGTAACGTGCCAACCCTAAGCCTTTTTTGAAGGCGGGCAATGTTGTCAATCGTAAGACTGAACATTACTAGATAATTTTGCCCATCATCAAAATTTTAGGTTTAAAAGACCCTGAGCAATGACACTAACATTATTATACTCTACAAATATTTTTCTATTACACGTTATAAAGTAAACTACCCTGTGTTTTCGCCATCTCACAGAATATACTTTCAAATTTGCACAAAAATTTGCCCGCAAAAGCAAGCACCTTACTCGACGAGTTCCAACATGTTAATAAGCGAAGTTAGCAACAAACACGATAGTCAGTATTGCCATACATATAACCATATTTTCCACAAAAGTGAATCAATGATGCCATAATATTAAGGTATTTTTGCAAATCAAACATATGCTTACAAATCGTTCTACGGGAAAAGTTTCACGTGTATGAATACACCTTATATCCACCGCAAAAGCTACATTATTAATGACTAAATAATGTTGCTGTCTTTGTACGTACCTAGTACATAAGTAGGTACTTAGGTTATAGAAACAGGCTTCAAAGGAAATTATTGATCTGCTACAGGTATTTGAATGTAGGTACTCAGAATACACGTGAATAGATTCGTGTAATGACACACAATGAAGAGGAATCTGTAAAATGAAAGGGAATACTAATTTTATAATAAATATCTAGCTAGCGTTATTAGTAATTACCTGCTTTAAAGCGCCTACACAAAGTGTCTAAGCAATGTGTTGTGAAATGGAGAATTGCTATAATCCGTACAATCAATCTGCCTAACCCAACTATGTTGGTGTCGGCTTCCAGTCTAACCGGATGCAGCGGAATATCAGTATTTTACATGGAGCGACTGCCTATCTGACCTCCACAATCCAGTAACTGGGCAATACGATACCCCTTGGTAAGATTGGTTTTGAGACTTTCGTGCGTCTGACGACCCGTAACGACTGTCAAAGATCCACGAATGACAGCCGGGACTAACGGCTTAACGTGTTTTCCGAGACACAGAGGAGTCTCTTTATGTAAAGATGGTCACCCATCCACAGACCAACCCCGGCAAGCGTAGCTTAACCTGACGGATCGACCCGTGCGGCTGTAAAATTTGCTAATTTATAAAGAAATTGGGATAATTTTGGTACTAAAAATGTGAATTTCAAATTGCAATAACTTTTTTTTTTTTTTTTTTCTGGTACTGTTATTGGAGTACCAATGTGCCTCTTTCGGATCAGACATCGTTATTGTTACATTCTATATATGGAGCGTATAAAGCTGATAAATAGAACTTTAACAGACGACTCTTTATCGTACACATACTACGCACCCTATTAGGTGGGTATAGACTTCCTGAAATGTTTCAGTGGCAATTAATTAACACCAATAAATTCTTCGGCAAATATTTGTTTTCGGTACAAGACGAGGGTACATTTTATCACAGACCATGACTGGAGGAAACGTGGTCTCCTTGAAATTCTTACCCTTTTTACTGCTTGATAACTTCGAGGTGAACTGTCTGGAAATTTGTATTGACCTAGGTACCTTTAATTATGTATTTGTAACCTAATGTTGGCACTTTTGTTAGTAGTAGGTATTACCTATGATTCAACATTTTTTTATGGTACCTAGGGTACCTACCTATGTATTAAGTGTAACTTATACCATCAATCGGCCTAGCCTTTTCCCAATTATGTTGCTGACCTGATGCAGCTGAATACCAGTGTTTCACATGGAGCGACTGCCTATCTGACCTCCACAACCCAGTAACTGGGTAATACGATACGATACTATAGATAAGAGTGGGTAACTTATACATCAGAATTGTGAAAAGTGAATTGATTTATCAAGAAATTAACTAGCTACTATGTCTTTGTCAAGTAACTGATTACTTAGATTTATATCTGTAAAAAAATATAATGGTAAAAACCGGCCAAGTGCGAGTCGGACTCGCACACACAGGGTTCCGTTCCGTACCACCGTATAAAATATTAAACGTGTTTTTGTAAAATACCTATTTAACGTGTTTTTTTTAGATAAAAAACGCAGAAGTAGGAACAGTGGGGTTTTAGTCGGTAGGAGTCCGACATAACATCCATGAGGATTTCCTCACGGAAAAAAAAAAGGTAAAATAACGCCTAATTTAATTTTTTACTTTATTTTATTTTTATTATTTGTTGCCATAGCAGCAATAGAAATATCTGCATAATCTGTGAAAATTTCAACTGTCTGTCTACAGTTCATGAGATACAGTCCGCCGCAGACAGACGGATATCGGAGGCTTAGTAATAGGGTTCCGTTTGTCGTCCATCGGTAATGGAACCCTAAAAATGGGGAAAACAAAATAAAAACTTCTTTATTGTAAAAAGGACAAATGTGTTTGTACAGGCGCCATTTCAGTTTCCTTTCGTATTTCAAACAGCTCGGGATATCCAATTAATACCTATAGGAAACCATACCTGTCCCTATCACTCGATCAGCTCCATTTACGACCCACCATCAGTACAAAAGATAACGCATAACGGATAGTTAACCAACACAATATAGGTACGCCATTTTATTGTTCAATTACATTCGCTTTCCGCATGATAGATTTAATCGGAAACGATAATAAACACCCACCGGAACCATTGCTATTTGACATAAATCTTATGATAATAATGAAGGTAAATATTGGTATTCTGGGAATGAAAATCAATGTGATGAGTGAGAGTTTTGTAAGCTTCCGTGTCGATGGCAATCTAAATAGGCTCGACCCAGAATTGTGCCACGTGTTTGGCGCCATCACTTACGTCCATCAGTACACGACATTAAGTGTCCCAACGTTTGTGGAACAGCACCACATTTACAATCCAAGGCGGAGTCGTCTCTGCCAGGGTTGCGGGAAAGTCCGAAAGGGATACCGGGACCCTTGGCAACACGCAACTTAAGGAACACGGGTGGGTTTTCGTCAGTAAAAGTCTGACACGCCCCCCACTCCACCCAGAGCAGGACACTTGAAAATTGATGTCCATAAAAAAAAAAAAAAATTAAAACGCTTTTTAATATTTTTTTTTGAGTCGTCTATGAATTTCCACCTGAACAGATTTTCTTTGCTTCGGACAACATGGGTCCGGAGCCTGTTTAAAGATTTCCAGGCTACCCAAGGCAACTCATGGCCAGGTGAGAGATCTTCAGAAGTGGAACGAATGTTTAGTTTTGTAAGCTGGTGGTTGTGTAGGTAAGTAGTGCCTGTAGATACTACAAAAAATTAAAAGATCATTATTGACCCATTACAGGTTAAATGCTTTATCTCCTCTTTCAGACATTACAGGACCGAAATCAGGATTGCATTATCATAATCAGCTTATAACGTTCCCACTGCTGCAACAGCAGCCTCCTCTTTGTGCGAGGGAGTAACTGCGAGTAATACGATATCCTTTGGTAAGACTGGTTGTCAGACTTTCGGGCTTCTGACGACTCGTAACGACTGTCACAGATCCACTAATGACAGCCGGCACCAACGGCTTAACGTGCTTTCTGAGGCACGGAGGAGTCTCGGTGTGTAAATAAATAAAATAAATAACCTGATGGATCGACCCGTGCAGCTGTTGTTACTTAGCCACGAGTTCCTCAAAGACTTGTTAAATGTAACAAAAATTATTTCGCTTGAACACGAAAGCGGATTTTCTCGGTTTCTCACAAGTTACAATAGTTTAAATCATATTAGTTTCCCCTCATGAGTCGGGTTTTCCTGTAAAAAGCGATTTTCTCTGAAGTATGCGTCGTAAAAATAGACTGCAGCCTGATTTATCATAGTTTTAATAATATATAGGGGAAGTTTTGTTTGTACGTTTATCACTTCAAAAGAGTTATTTGAAGTTTAGGACGACTTTTTTCTCTGATTTTGGGAGTCGTGCTTGTGATGGATTTTATTTGTTCCTGTCCTGTGCATTGGATTCACCGGAGTTTTCACGAAAAGCATGTTCTTTTTAAGATATCTATCAGGAATTGCATTTCAATATCTTATTTATTTCTAAAAAAGGAGGAGGCCAATCTCGTGGCTAAGTAATAACAGCCGCACATTAAGCAGTTGGTCCCGACTGTCATTTGTGGATCTTTGACAGTCGTTACGGGTTGTCAGAAGCCCGGAAGTCTAACAACCAATCTTACCAAGAGGTATCGTATTACCCAGTTACTGGGTTGTGGAGGTCAGACAGGCAATCGCTCGATGTAAAATACTGGTATTCAGCTGCATCTGTTGGACTGGAAGCCGACCAAAATGTAGTTGGGAAAAGGCTAGGCAGATTGATATTTATTTCTAAGAAAATTCCAGATATTTTCATTTTATTCAAGTCAACCCTCGTTAAATCTCTTAGTAATTTCACAAACAAGCCCTGTATTTTAAGTATGATGTAGCGAATGCTGCAGCAGAACAATTTTCCACTACGTTCATCAAACCAGACGCCATTTTTCTTTTAGTATCTCTTTGTACAGCTAGCTCTGTATGGAATGAAGAACCACTTTTAAGGATACATTCTAGGAAGAACTATGGCCGGCTATGTTGATGTAAAGGATAATTTATGCAGCACTATTCTATTATACTATCAGAGGAATAAGTAGATAGTAAAATTATATTATTAGTTCTGAATCCATTTTTTTATCCTAATTAAAATATGTTATTCTTTCATTTGAAATAAGTTCCCAGAATAGTAAAGAAGGATTTTGAAGTTAATCATCTCTATTTGTGGAGACCAGACTTACGAAACCACGAGTAAAAAATAAATAAATGAAAGCTTCAATATAGGCACGTATATCATTTTTTTTTACATAGATACCACTTTTATGCAGTTCATAAAATTCCAGTATTATACTGTATTATTTTATAAACTTTATTGACTTTTCATACATAAAAAAGTTTACAAGCTGTATCGAGAAGGTTTAATTTTAAAACAAGTTTTTTATTTCCTAAATGTACACTAAAGTGCAGCAAGTATCTACTAAGTTCTGAGATTAAAAACATAAAACAAACTAGTTACGAGGAGAATTAAGTTCTTAATAACTTAATTCTCACTTAAAAAAATATAAAAACTTTAAAAAAATATGGCGAACAAAAATAGACAGGTTAACCCTAGTTTGACAGTTAATTAGTCCCCCTATGTCAGCCATGTTCATTTTTAGAATTGTTTCTTTAGTATACAACATTAGTTTTTGATTACGCTTTTTCTATGGGACCAACCTTGAAATAGCGAAAAAAGAAATCAGCTGTTCCATACATTTGTGTTCACTTAAATCGACAAAATGTATGGAACAGCTGATTTATTTTTCGCGATTTCAATGTTGGTCCAATAGAAAAAGTTGTTCAAAATAATGAGTACAATGACCCCTTTTCGGGTTTAGCGTAAACAAATACTAATGTTGTATATCCCAAGGTTATCCGACCACCGCCTTTTGACTAGATTTTGTCCATAATTTGTTTTACCCACAACCCACTAAACGCAGAATTATTCAGAACCTACAACTTATTGAATCATTCAAACCAAATATTCACGAACGAAATTCGTGAACAGAATAAAAACGACTTTCTTTTACACACTACATAACTCATAGATAAAAAGGGATGACAGAAGCGCAGAGACAAATTGGACTGTTTCTCCTGACATAGACAATAAGGTGTTTGTTCCCTCGGGCGGTAGGTACACACGGCTACACATCAAGCTATACAAATCCAGTATAAGCTGACCTCGCATTGTACGGAAATCCTGTACGATGCGAGATCAGCATAAACTGGAAATGTATAGCTTGATGTGTTATGTAGCCATGTATACCTACACTGTGCGTGTTTACAGTTTAAGGCTTGAGTAGGTACCTAATCGGGCGGCAAAGGTCTCTGGGAAAGGATTATTGGTACCATGTTGTTAGAGTGTTAATTGGGTGGAGTTTAGAAGTTTTGTGCATAGTATGTGTTTGTAGAGAGAACATAAATAAAATTGTCATCATCTACCTAGCCTTTTCCCAACTACTTGTATGTTGGGGTCGGCTTCCAGTCTAACCGGATGCAGCTGAATACCAGTATTTTACATGGAGCGACTGCCTATCTGACCTCCACAACCCGTTACACGATACCCGGTAAGACTGGTTGTCTAAATAAAATTGTAATGTGAAATATTAAGAAAATCACTTTATTCGATATGATCTCAATACAAATTAAGTACACATTTTTCTATGATAAACAACGCAATTCGACCATCTTATTGAGAGAAACACGGAAATCTATTTCTATAATGTTGCCAGTATAATAAAACAAAATAGACATAAAATCTATGTCTATGTCTATATCCGAAATTCCGAATTTCAGATACGAACAGTACAGCTTGTTTGCCTGTAATCCCAGAAGGGTTAGGCAGAGGTATACTTATAGTACACCCACATTTTGCCAGCTGATAAAGTTTCATGTAAATCATGTAATAGGGGAATCAACCGGGCACAAATCCAGACTCCTAGGTGCTAGTGAAAAATTCCAGATGGAAATACCCAAAAACACTTTGCCCGACCTGGGAATCAAGTCTCATGCTCAGCAGTAGCGTTTACGACAGCCAGACCAGCGAGGCAGAAGAAGATTTTTTTTTGTTTTTTTTTTGTTTCAGCAAGTAGTTTTTGTCGATTGATTGTTGCCTGTAGGCTTCAGCTGCTTTCGAACAAATAAACTCCTCAAAGTTTTACAAAAATCGTAAATGTATTTTGCCACTTATGACACTCTCAGACCCGGAACAGAAATAATACTAGACTAATAAGCCCTAGGATCGTTTTTGTTCTGAGACCCTAGGTATTTCACCCATCGACTGTATCGCAGAAAATCGATTGCTTATTAATCGAGTCGTCTATGAAACGAAAACTAATATAAAATACTGAAATGTTAACTTCTTCTGAATGGCCTGTATTCGCAACTGGTTTATACAAAATACATTTAAATCGTTTGTTGGTATTTTTATTTATAGTTCCTCTGAGAAATATACTCCTGTCTATCGCCGACAGCTTGGTAGAATACGTATCTAAACTATAAGGACTATATATTACGATATCTAGTGCCGGATTAATAGCCGATTCCTATAATTTACGAATTGTTATTGGTTAAAATTAAGACTCTTGTATCTTTGCTAATAATGAAGCAAATACCTCATAGCGTTGCATAATAGATCGTGCCATATGGAAGTAACTATCCCAGGTAAAATTAGCTCACGAATCTATTTACATATATGCCCAGTTTAGCAATAAAAAGAACTACCATTGGTAAGACAAACGATTCGTTTCTGTTTATAGGAACCGAGTATAAACAAGCGCGGGTCCCGTAGCAAAATGTATCGAGGGGCCCTTGATCTGCTACAGTTTCTTAAGTATAAAGGGGTAAAAAAAAAACAATAGGTACTCACTCAATAACATTAAAAAAAAAAAATTAATTTTTTTATTACCGATTGTCGGACGTGGATTGTCTAGTCTAAAAAGGTGTTACGTATCACGTTTGTGATATGAAGTAAATTCTATATACCGCATCATAATAAGTTTCACTGAAAAAATTACACTCAGGCGGAGGGGGCTGGTTTGGATACGCGGGGCCCCCTTTTGCGCGGGGCCTGTAGCAATTGCTACTTTTACTGGTTATCGTATAAATATAAATACCAACATTTCTGTCATGTATCCAAAATATGCGGGATATGCAGGTCCAACATTTTCGCTCATACAGCGACTGATATGATTTACATTCGTTAATAAACCACCTGAAACTAACCTGCTGTAACCAAAAATCCACATAAAAAAGGTTTTAATTGGAAATAAAATTGCTTCAAGCAGTTGGACAAGCTCCATTAACACGATGTACCATCATTACCATTTTCACATCGAGTGAATCCAATCGAAGTTCCATTGATAGGAAATTATTCCCAATTGACCCAATTAATGGGAATTCAGACAAAATCACAACTGTTTGATTTTTTTAAATGTATTTCTATTACCATAATAAGAATCAATCTACCTGGGAAAAGGCTTCCCAACTGTATTAGGGTCAGCTTCCAGTGTAACCGGATACAGCTGGATACCAGTATTTTACATGGAGCGACTGCCTATCTGACCTCCTCAACCCAGTGTCTGGGTAATACGATACCCCAAGAATGGTTGTCAGACTTTCGGGCTTCTGACGACCCGTAACGACTGTCAAAGATCCACGAATGACAGCTGGGATTAACGGCGAGGCACGGAGGAGACTCGATATGTAAAGATGGTCACCTATCCACGGACCAACCCCGGCAAGCGTAGCTTAACCTAATGCATCGACCCGTGCGGCTGTTATTAATTAGCTACGAGCTCCTCTATTACCATAATAAGAACGAACATAATTTAATAACATCACGCGTGCGTGGGATTCCCCGATGCGTTAGGCAGAGGTGTACACATGTTTGATCTTATCTTATCTTATAGTACACACAACTACACAGCAAGCTATAATAAGCATGCATTGTACGGAATACAATGCGAGATCAGCATAAACTGGAAATGTATAGCTGGATGTGTTGCCGTGAGTACAATCACATTTCACCAGTATACCAAGAATGGTTGGTTAAAATGCATAGGTTTTTTTATGGGTTCAATGGGAAAGCAATTACATCAAGTATGGAAGCAATCGATGCTTTATTTGCCGTTTGTTTGCTATGTAGGTCGTGGACGAGATATTTTCTTTGTGAAAAAACCAGCTGATAACCACAGTTCATGTAAATGATAGCGTCAGTGCGATCGTCCATTTCTTGCCTTAGGATATAGTTTTTTCCCAGTAATTGGGTTGCAGATATCCGATGGCAGTTGCCACGTGCAATATTGATGTTCTGTCGAATCTGATTGGCTTGTATTTAAAGTTGTAGTTGTTATTTTTTTTCCTTTTTAGGGCTCTGTACCCGAAGGGTTTATAAAGCCGGATTATAAATCAGCTATCCGTCCGTCCGTCTGTCTGTCAGTGGACTGTATTTCATGAACCATAATAGGTAGACAGTTGAAGTTTTCACAGATTGTGTATTTCTATTGCTGCTATAACAACAAATTAATAATTCAATAAAGTTAATTGTTGTAAGGTGTGTAACACACTAACAGTAGCTTTCATTTTGACAGTTAAACGACATTCATTGCTGAGCAGACACATTTTTCGACCATATAAGGGAATGGATTAGCAATATCCTTCAAAGACATTAATATTGTGATTGAATGTGTGTTACGGAATAAGGGTGCTGGTTGTGCTGTAGTCGAGACTAGCTTTCAAAAGCAAAACAAATCTAGCAACAAAAGCGATATCGATCCAGTACCTGGGAATTTTGATATAATTTCCTTTTCTATGAAATTACCTTACAGAAAACAGAACTCCAGGAATAATGGAGCAAGAATACTCAATAAAAACCAACCTAACAATAGTAATAGAGCGGAGGTAAGCTTATAAAAAACAAACAAGGAAATAATTTCCTGGCGCGCCATTGCAGTAAATTGAATAGGAAATATTATACTGGTAAACAGAACATTTTGCATTATAATCGAAGTTCTTCTAAATGTTACGATCAATTGTGCCGATATAAATTCTAATTTGTGTAATACAAGCGAACTGCATCCACTAAAATTTATGTTTATGCCATATTATGCCATGTGTAAAAAAACGCTTATCGAAGCCGAAAGTCACTTGTTATTGTCATTGTGATAAATTTTTGTTCTGGACCATATCTGGGAACCATCTGGTTACGGAGATAATGAAGGTAAAAGTTCCAACTTTTACAGACGTTTAAAAAAAACGCGTGAACAGCGATTTTTCACACCTAAAATAAAAGTCGTTTCTCAGCAATTTTTTTTTGCCATTACTTAATTTGATGTACAGAATGCGTAATTGACGGATATGTGATAGGTTTTTTTACACCCCGTATATTATTTAAGTGTATATTTTTATGATGGTGCCATAGTTGTATTCACTTTCACGCCAATCTTATCGGATATTGCTATTTTCGTACGTAGATTGGATACTATAACTGATATGAATCCATCAAATCACTGTATTTATTGAGAGTGGATTATTAGCTATTTTTACCCGACTACGGCGAAGAAAAAAGGAGGGTTATGATTTTGACCGGTATGTCTGTATGTATGTATGTTCATCTGTTCATATCTTCTAAACGACTCATCACAATTTGACAAATGAGGTATCGTTGGAAGCGTCTTGATCGTCCGCTGATTATAGGTTATGTGACGTCACATTAAATGGCGCCCTCTAGAGGACATAAAGTCAGGAACTAAAAAAAAATATTGTTTAATCGTACCATGTTGGGTATCAAATGAAAGGGATTAATGAGCACATTTCAAAAATATATATATTATAACTCCAAAAGAAAAAAAAATATTTAGTAATAAAAACTAAAACCCAACTACGACTAAAAAGGTATAAACAAGACACCACAGACAGACAAATAAAAAATCCGGAGTCACACGTAATCTGTTCGATTTATGTCCTAACACGTGTGACTCCGGATTTTTAATTTGTCTGTCTGTGGTGTCTTGTTTATACCTTTTTAGTCGTAGTTGGGTTTTAGTTTTTATTACTTAAATTTTTTGCCTTATAATTTTTGAAATGACGTAGATTTCACTACCCCTGTGACGCCAATCAACCAACTCAGGCTGTCGCCGTCTAGTACCTACTAGACGAAAACCTAAACAACTATAGTTATCTGACTTGGGATATACAGTACGACACAAAATAGAGGCTCAGAGCCATGCCACACGATGCGGTGCGGCGGCGGCGCGGCGCCGGAGCGGTGTCGCTGCGGCATCCTACATATAACAATGTATGGTATGCGCACGGTGCCGTCCGGTGCTCTCCGGCGCTGCACCACACGTTCATCGGAATTGAGACGAGGCGGGGAGGGGTGTAAGTATCGCGGCGCCGGAGCGGCACCGCTCAGTTGTCGTCGTTATGGGGCCAACTCTCTCTTCCGTCGCGCCATACGCCGCAACGGTGCCGCAAATCGTTGCGGCGCCGCACTCACCGTGTGGTCGCTAGTCCGGTGAGATGACCTGCGGTGCGGCGCCGCACCGCATCATATGGCATAGCTCTTAGAGCATATTTGCCATTCATTCATTTCAGTTTTTGGCTATATGACTTTAGAAGTTATTGCGGTTGCGTAAAGATTATTTTCACCTAAAGCTTGGAGATAAAGATAAAAAAAAAGGTTGGAAATAAAGATTGGAGATTTCGAAGGCGCATACTCAGTTCGGATGGTGATCGGTTAATTTGAATTTTGCCGATGCTCAGTATTGTGTGTGTCGTACTGTACCTACTTATATCCCAAGTTTTACCTGGCTCTTTCCGTAGGTAACACAGGAGGTGACTTAAGTAAGTCACCTCCTGTGTTACCTGTGTCACCATCTTAAGTAAGTGATACCTAAGTAGGTATCACTTAAAAGAGGGTAGCGGTATAGTACTCACACAGATGGTGGATAAACGTCTCTTGACCGTGCTTCTGGGCTCCGTTTCCATTTTCCGACCATTTTCTTTCTACAATGAGTTAGAGAGGTAATATCGTCATCATCATTTTAACCCGAAAGATGTCCACTGCTGGAAATAGGCCTCCCCCAGTTGTAGAGTGGGCAAAGCCGCAAGACTTTCCTGGCTTTCATACAGTAGCATTTCATAAAGTAGCGCAATAATTTGAGTAAAGAACACCAACAAATGAATGAACCAAATTCTGAATGAACGAATGAAAAAGAGTCCCCATAACATGTTCATTGTCGATTCCGTGCGGCGACTATGTATCCGCTCGTCAATATTGATTGTAAATAGAACACGAATTGCTCGTATCCGTTTGAAAAGCAATCAAGCACACGCATGCTCGCTATTTTGTGTAGCGTGGGTGATCGTTCATGCTCGTGGTGAGCGGAATATCCAATGGATAAGTTGTTTAATTGGTTTATTTTTTATCTCTTTTACAGTACAGTAACACACAGTACAAACAGTACTAAATTCTCAATTCTGACATGCTAATGCATGTCAGAATTGACAATTTAGTTTATACAACGTTATTTTTTCTTTATGCTAAACCCGAAAAGGGGTCATTGTACTCATCATTTTGAACAACTTTTTCTATGGGACCAACATTGAAATCGCGAAAAAAAAATCAGCTGTTCCCTTCATTTGTGTTCACTTAAATCGACAAAATGTATGGAAAAGCTGATTTTTTTTTCGCGATTTCAATGTTGGTCCCATAGTATAAGCTGTTCAAAATGATGAGTACAATGACCCCTTTTCGGGTTTAGCATACATAAAAAATAAAGTTGTATATTATTTTACAACGGATAAGCTAGCTGTCAACACAAATGTCACAGCTGAACGTCACAATGGACAGCAGATTTTTTTTCTCTGTATGTTTTTAAAATCAGATAAGAAAAGTGCTGACTCGCCTTTTACGGTACGTAACCTACGGACTGAAACAGGATGGCTTACCTATTCTCTAATGCTACGTTAGTAAGCGTACTTGAGTGACTTGCCTCTCATTATTGTCTCCCGGAGCCATGTCGGATCCTCTCTTATCTTTCTTAAGAAAATTCTGTTCATTCGACGAATTTAATAGAGATTGATGACAGTTTCATTGATTCTAGATAGGTAATTGCCAAATTATTTCTTAAGTTGGCCTTGTCTCACCTAGGAGTGGTGGTACAGTCAGCGACAAAAGTCCGATAGCACTGTTATTTTTACCTATCTTATAAATTGATACAAAAGATTCAATAAAGAGTTCAGATTTTTATGATTATTTTGCATAATGAAGAATATTAAAAACCGAATTGTTGATCGACTTTTGTTGCTGCTGACCGTACCTATAGAAGGATTGCTATCTATGCCATGCCATTGGGTGAGAACCAAGAGGCCAGTCGAGTATCATGTGCCTGTCACTTTATCTATTTGCTGTCTTCGAGCCGAAATGCGTAATAACACAAGCAAGCAATTAGTGGTTTTACAATTAGCTTATATGCTCGAAAAGGAAGGAAAAGGAAAGGAAGGAAAAGGCTAAGCAAATTGATTGCTTGCAGACTAGCGCGACTCGAATAACTTGACTTGTATTTAATTGTTGTAAAAACATTATTTTTCATTTTTTTATTTTGTTATTTTGTGTTTCACGAACTGTGTCCAAATAAACGTTATTCTTTCTTTCTTTCTTTAGTTGTCGCGCGACACGACTTTAACAAAACAATTTCTGAGAAAATTTCACGGTACTACAATTACCGGTGTCGCGCGACAAGTCGCGCTAGTCTGCATGAGCCTTAATGTGGGTTTTCATGAAAATTCACTTTGACAAGAGGACTTTCATTTCGACGATGAATATAAAATTTAAGATGACGTTCATTATTCAGTCGCGACTAAAGAAAATAGAGGCGCTTTGACACTTTTGACAGGTGCCCGGACCTGACGTCTTAGTGCTGCCATCTAGTGAACGTCATTTCAGTAAACCCTCATTGCTACTAGAACTAAAGGTTTTGATCAATAATCTTCACAAACTTTAACTTTCTTGTTCTCTTTTCTACAATGTTTGTTTCTCAAGAAACTTAAAACTACGTAAACAAGCTTGTAATGCTCTGCAGAACGTTGTAAGACGATATATAACGCGCTCGCTTGCAGTAGATTTGTGTAGCGGGTCAGCCTTTTTATAGGCTAATAGTTCATGCCAGTTAAGTTAAAAGATATAGGAGTGGGGAAGAGCCTGCTTGTGGCCGTATTTTTGGTCTTTACCTTCCTTATTTAGTTGCGTAATAACAGTACATTATTATTGTTATGTTTATTTTTCATCTTTGAAGAGCTCGTGGCTAAGTGGTAACACCCGCACGGGTCGATCCATCAGGTTAAGCAACGCTTGCCGGGGTTTCTCCGCGGATGGGTGACCAGACCATCTTTACATATCGGGACTCCTCCGTGACTCAGAAAGCACGTTAAGACGGTGGTCCCGGCTGTCATTAGTGGATCTTTGACGTTACGGGTCGTCAGAAGCCCGAAAGTCTGACAACCAGTCTTACCAAAGGGGTATCGTATTACCCAGTTACTGGGTTGTGGCGGTCAGATAGGCAGTCGCTCCATGTAAAATACTGGTGCTCAGCTGCATCCGGTTAGACTGGAAGCCGACCCCAACATAGTTGGGAAAAGGCTAGGCAGATGATGCTGATGATGTTTATTTTTCATCTTTAAGGCCCTACCCTACCTCAAATTGCTTAGCATGTTCCTCCAATTTTGAAATAAATATATGTTAAAGTTGAGGATTGATGCTATACTCCATAGGTTTAGGTAGTTAAAAAAAGGTAAACAAATCGTAAAAAGGGTTTTTTTATAGTTGACACTTTCTTGTTAAAATACGTTATAACAAAATTAAATTTATTTTCGATCAGAGGATAGTTTCCTCTTTTATTATAGTTTGCTAAACTTTATCATTTATTCTTAAACCACTATTCGTAGATGTAACTGCTTGAGCATATTTTTTTAGTTAGATTTATTATAATGATATAATATTTTGTAATCTGTCTATTGTAAAGAGCCCAAAAAGACAGGTTCCCCAAACCTTTTAGAAAATACAACGAATTAGATAACGTTGTTAAATTGAGGAGTACAAATGTGACGTAGTTTGGCAACTGAAGGGTCAGATATTACGTTTACTCGGTTAATCAGACGCCTTTGTTGACAGCACTAAAAGAAGAACAGAAAATGTTTAAATTAGACAAAATACTTGATGATACCACTGAACGCTTTATTATTAATGTAACAGATAGTTCATCAGATTCAGATTCAGAATACAGCCTATTAATATGTGACTCTATATAATATGATTTTAACATTTGAAATAAAAGGTTTAGCATCTATGAGTCACGTGGATTTTTTTGTTTACCCTTTTTTAACTACCTAAACCTATGGAGGTCCTATGTTTGGCGAAAACACGATTACATAAAATTTTCTCTATAGAAAAAAAATCCAAAGTTACCCCTAAACCGAACTATAAACCGCTGTTATAAAAAAATACTTGAAATTAGATCATGAAACTTTGCATAATAACTGAACTAACTATAAAGCAGGTCTTATGTTTTTTTTTTTTAATTTTCGTTATTTTCTCAGTAAACAGCAATTACCACAACAACTGTCATACTTTGACAGGCGTATGAAATGGCTGTAAAACGGCAAAATGTATGGCTTTAATTTGCTCAACAATTGATTTTCCTGACTGTACTGAGGCGTAGACAAGTGACACATGAAGAACTTGATGATAAAATTTGATTCTCCTTCCCTCTTCTCCTTTGACCGTTTCTTTGCTGCAATCATCTGGAGGTGCAGGTTCAGAATAGTGACTTATCCGAGACCTACTTAAGTAATCTTCAAACCAAATTCAAGCCAACTCACAAACTTATCTATTTCTCTCCGCTATCCTACTCCACTTCACAAGCTAAACTTACATTTTCAAACCGCAGACAAGCCGATCGCAGGTCAATTTTACGGCAAATACCCACGTGGTTACTGAAGCGTCAGTGGTGAACCAATCGTAACAATTGCACCATTTGCACCAGCCGCTAACTGGGCAACCGGGTAACCAAGCAACCGAGACGAACCCAATCGTAAATTGAAAATTGCTTTATATGCATACGGAACGGCTTGTGGATTGAGATTTTCAAAATGGATTTTCATCGGGAAGGTATAAATTCGTTTTGACTGACCTGATGGGAGTCGGTTTTAGTTAAAAAGTTTTCAGATTTCGAGAAATGTTGTAACAGCTTATGTTTTAGTGCTTCAACCACAAAAAACACGTAACAAGTGATTAAAATAAAACAAATTATTTAAAAAATAAAAAACCCGCCTGCTAAAACGCTGATAAAAGAGAAAAATAAGCATTATAATCTGTAGAATTTTGGTATTACAGGAGGAGGAGGAACAAACAAAAGTTACACCATATTTCAGGTTATTGGTTTGTTCCCCGCTTGTAATACCAAAATTCTAAAGATTATAATGCTTATTTTTCTCTTTTGGAATTTACCTATTTAATTTAAAAAAAAAAACCTTCCACTCCCTTTTTTTTTGTTTGCAGATGAAATGTATAAAAAAATTATAGCCTATGTCCCTTCCACAACTATAAAAAAAAAAAAGTTTATTTCAATAAATTAAGACGAACCTAACGACACCTCGTATGTTAAAATCCATCAAGCCGTTTGGGCTATAGAGCGTGCCAAAGAAATATACATACATACGTACAAACATACATACACACATACTCTCGAAAAACATTACCCTCCTTTATTTTATTAACATTTGTTTAAAAAAACTAGTTGTTAGGATATACTTGCACAGTAATAACAATAAAGTAGGCACAGGTAACCTCAAAAAGATATAGAGAATGTATCATCATTATTGGTGATCGACAATTTCGATTCATGAGCGTATTTTATACTTAACTAGCTGCGCCCCGCGGTTTCACCCGCGTAAGTCTCGATCCCGTGGGAATATCGGGATAAAAAGTATCATATGTCCTATTCCAGGTCATGGTTTACCCCTGTGCCAAATTTCATCCAAATCCGTTCAGCCTTTTTAGCGTGAAAGCGTAACAAACAAACAAACTCACTTTCGCATTAATAATATTAGTTAGGATTATCACTTGCTTTAAAAACGATGAAGGAAAACATCGTGAGGCAACCGGCATGCCGGAGAGATTTTTCTCGACGGCATGTGAAGCTAAGTCTCTATCTAATCTAAGGACACAAGACACCAGAGGGCCTAGACAAGTGACAATCGCTTCGAAAACTTTTCCTATTTCTACAACGACTTTCAACTGGATTGACATAAGCTTTTCGATAGGTTATGTCAGTTCTATACATTTTTGCCTTTTCCATCATCGTTATCGCTGATAGAATGTCACTTTGTCTAGGGCCTCTGGTTAGTCACAAAGTACACGAAAAGAAGAAGATGGAATTTATTGGATTTTAGACAATTAAATGAACTCTTGTTGATGTACACATCAGCCTGTACCGTTGACGTGATAATTAACAACAGATTAGGTTGTATTCCCCGGTGGCTTGTCCAGAGATGTCCTCGTTCACTACACATGTATGGACATGTATTTAATCGATGACTGTATAGAGTTGCATGTGTAAATGGTTTAGTCCCAGTTCCAGTTTATGCTGATCTCGCATTGTATAGGATTTCCGTACAATGCGAGGTCAGCTTATACTGGAAATGTATAGCTTGATGTGTACACGTGTGCCTATTGCAAATTACCGGGCACACTTGATGACTCCTTGTTTTTAATATAAATTGTCTTACATCAATCAATCTTCCTAGCCTTTTCCCAACTATGTTAGGGTCGGCTTCCAGTCTAACCGGATGCAGCTGAATACCAGTATTTTACCTGAAGCAACTGCCTATCTGACCTCCACAACCCAGTAAATAAATCATCTTATATTATGATATTAATTATACTTTTGCTTTCAGTTTCATTCCATTTATTTTATAGCATTAAAACATAAAACTCTTCTTATTTAATTCCAAAAATAATAAAACGAGCAAGACACTCGAATTTCCTTTGACTGGTACAATTTCATAAAAGCAAAGAACGTACCAATACTCTGTAATTCCAAGTATATTAAATACAAAAACGTGTATTTTCAATAGGATCGTAGACGTTGGCGTAGCGGTGTCAAAGCGTAGCCCGTAGCCGCGTAGCGTTTATCGCTCGTAGTATCTATTTCGTAGCGTCTCTCTGTATCTTAGAATCAAACAGGCGTAAAACCACAGTCGATTTAATACATTATAATGTATTAAATCGACTGTGTTTTTTCGCCTGTCCATACAATGTGGATGTATCGTATAGAATTGAATTTACACCTCGCCTATAGTAGGTACTCGCTTTATACTATGTTAATCCATTTCCCGAATAAATCAATTTTTCATTAGTAAGTAATAGGTTTTCTTCAAGGTATCCCTTGAATATTATTTCCGATAAAAGTCATGCTATTGACCGCTTTCTTTAGTTTGTGCTTACTTTCAATCAGCCGGATATAATGGGCTCTTTTTGTATAGGTAGCCTATACCTTTCGTATAGGCAAGCTTAGAGTGGTTTATGATGTAATTTTTTGTAATGTAGGTTGTTATTATAGTTCCCTTATTATTATATCGTGGTAGAAATATAAGAGTAAGTAGATATCCGATTTTTAGAGTATACTAGCTGTCCCGACAGACGTTGTTCCAAATCCCATAGAAAAAAATCACTTTCGGTTTTCCCGAATATTCCAATTTTCCCGGCAACTTTTTTTTTTCCTTCAGTACCTGAGTCGGAAACAAAAAACAGTGTCGAATCTGTGCAGCCATTCTGAAGTTATGCGCTTACCAACGAACAAACGAACATTATTAATCCAATTTTTAGTATAAAGTTGTTCCTGGTTTTGTTTATGCTCGGCTCCTAATGGTATTGACGTGATAAATGCCGTCCTCATGAATTGCGTTATAAAATGCAATTATTTTTCTTATCCGACGGTTAGTTCCTGAGATTAGCGCATTCAAACAAACGAAAAAAGAAAACTCTTCAGCTTTTTTATAAGTGAAATGAAATGAAATTGTTTATTCTGTAAATAGGATATTGGAATCACTTTTACACGTCATATTATAAAAAAAATATTAAAAATAAGCTAGATGAGGTCGGCGTTTCCTATCTGACTACTCTGAGAAGAAAGGCCGAAACAAACTCAGAGGTCACAGTCTCTTTTAAAGTCCAGACATAATCTTGGTCAAGCCATATGAGGACCATGTAAATTCGAGTCTGAAATGGTCTTTTGAGGAAAGAACCACACAGATTTGAGTGGACCTGTCCAGTCAGTGCAAGCATTTGTCAGTAATGGCGGAGCTCAACTCAGAACTTAAGGAGCTCAGCGACTCGACGAACAATACCAAAGAAAGGACATTTGGGTAGGCCGCATAAAATTCTCAAATTGCCAGACCATTGATAAAATTAACTGAGAAAAGAAAAAAAAAAAAATTTAAAAGATTCACATAGTCCTCACATTCACAATAATAAAATACTTTACAAAGTAATCATGTCATTTTGTATAGAATATTCAATAATGTCAATTTGTAAATAAAACTGGTTGATATACTTTGATGATTTTCCATATTATTCAAAATGTTACAATGCTTAGCAGAGCGAGCAGCTCAATCCCATGCTTTTTTGTCTTCTAAATAATCTGAAATTTTATAGTACCCTTTTCTACAAAGTTTGGTTTTAATGCAGCTTTTAAATCGTTTAATGGGTAAGTTTCGAATGTCAATGGGAAGTTTGTTATAAAAGCGTATACATTGACCCATGAACGAGTTGCCTACTCTGTGGAGACGAGTGCGATGTACAGCAAGATTGTGTTTATTCCTGGTATTTAAACTATGAATATCGGACATTTTCTTAAAATTAGATATATTTTTGTGTACATACAATAGGTTTTCAAATATATATTGTGAGGCTACAGTCAGAATATCTATTTCTCTGAATTTTTCTCGAAGGGAATCCCTTGGACCTAGGTTGTAAATGGCTCGAATAGCCCTTTTCTGTAAAACAAAGATAGCATTAATGTCCGCACAGGCTCCCCAGAGAAGAATCCCATAAGACAGAAGACTATGAAAATAACTAAAATAAACAATTCTGGCTGTATCTACGTCAGTTATCTGTCTAATTTTTTTAACGGCGTAGGCGGCCGAACTAAGCCTTCCTGACAATTTTTCTATGTGTGGGCCCCATTGTAATTTACCGTCAATGGTTATTCCAAGAAAAACTGTCGACTCAACGGGGTCCAACTCTATTCCATTAACTTTAACATTGGTAGATAGCTGCCTGACATTTGGCGTTGAAAATTTAATGAGTTTAGTCTTTTTTTCATTCAGGAGAAGATTATTTACATTAAACCAATGCACCACTTTAGAGAGTGCATCGTTAACTTGTTCAAAGTTGACTAACTGACGTTTTATTTTAAAAATGAGGGAAGTATCATCTGCGAATAACACGATCTTGTGATTATCCCTTATGTGGTAAGGCAAGTCATTAATATAAATGAGAAATAAGAAAGGACCTAGAATTGAACCCTGCGGAACGCCCATGGTGACCGAAGATCCTGCAGATCTCTTGCCATTAACATCGACCCTCTGAATTCTGTTGTTCAGATAAGAAGTCAGAAGGTCGAGAGCCTTGTCCCTCATACCATAGTGGTACAGTTTCCTGATGAGAGTATCATGATGTACGCAATCGAAAGCTTTGGACAAGTCGCAGAAAATGCCAAGAGCATCCTGCGACTCCTCCCAAGCCTCGAATATGCTCTTCAGTAATTCCACGCCCGCGTCTGTAGTTGAACGACCCTTTGTAAAACCGAACTGTTTCAGATGAAGTAAATGATGTGTATTGAAATGACTTAACATCTGTTTTAAAATTAATTTTTCAAAGATTTTGCTCAACGTAGGTAATATCGAGATAGGCCGAAAATTCGTGGGATCAGTTGTGCTGCCAGACTTGAACAGTGGAATCACTTTGCTAAGTTTCATCAGATCAGGAAATACACCAGATGCAATACAAGAGTTAAAAACAATTGCCAAAAAGGGTGAAATAACATCAATTATTGAAGACATAGTATGTACTGATAATCCCCAAAGGTCAGCAGTTTTTTTCACATCGAGTTCTTTAAAAGATTCTATAATATCTTTAGCAGTAGTAATTGTAAATTCAAAAAGTTTGTCACATTCTGGTACACATTCTTTTAGTATTGAATAAGCAGAAGTGGATGACGACAATGACAGAGTTTTGGTTGTTAAAATTGGAATATTAGTGAAGAAATTTTCAAACTCAGTTGCCACCTCCCTGTCTGCCTTAATATCTACATCATTGATTTTTAGATGGAAGTCACGATTCCGTACTGTCGTTCTTCCTGTTTCAGAATTAATAATATTCCAAGTTGTTTTAATTTTATTCCCAGAAGATTTTATTTTATTTTTAATATGTATGGCTTTTGCTGAGGAACAGGCTCTTTTAAAAGTTTTAGAATATTTTTTAACAAATCCTTGAAAAGTTTGATCTTGGTTATATGTTTTTTCATGATACAATTCAAATAACCTCTGCCTACTTTTGTAAATACCTGGTGTTGCCCAATCACTAAATAAAACGCGGTCACAAACAGGTAATGTTTTTGAGGTGAAAACCTTCCTAAACTCACAATTGATGAGGTTAAATAGTAAAGTATAAGCCTGATCCGGGTCGTTGTGATAAGGCAAACCCGGTAGTTTTTCTATTAAATTATTTTTAAATTGATCTAAGCGACTTTTATTTACAGGAACAAAACTCACAAGTTTTCTTTGAGCTCTGACTATTTTCTGAGGGAAAGTGACTAACTGGCCACAGTGATCAGAGTCCAACTCATTTATAATTAAATGGCTAGAAGGTCTTGAGTTTGTAAAAATATTGTCTATACAGGTAGCACTAGTGGCAGTTATTCTAGTCGGCTCAAAGAATGTATTGTACAAGTTATATGACTTTAATAGAGTTATAAATTTATTTACTGTAGCAGATTTTTCTAGTATATTGATGTTGAAGTCTCCACAGACAACAACTGTTTTATTACTGCTACAAGTCTTTAATAATACATCTTCCAAAGATTTCTCAAAAATATCATATGAAGCACATGAGGGCCTGTACACGCTTAATACAATGAACTGCTCAAGCTCAATGCAAGCTATTTCAATAACTCGCTCAACAGAGAGTTTAACAATATCCTTACGTTCTTTAAATTTCAAGTTGTTACGAACAATTATTAGAGAGCCACCACGTATCATATTAACTCTGCTGAATGAGCTGGCAACCTGGTGGTTGTTAAAGCTGAACATGAACTGGTGGACTTTTAGCCAATGTTCAGTTACACATAAGATATCAATATAACTACAGTTCATGAACAGCTCCAATTCTAATTCCTTACCTATTACACCCTGTATATTTTGATGAACAATTTTAAGAGTATTATTATTATATTTATTTAGATTACTACAATTTGAAGGGTGAGATGATATTAAAGAACTTTTTGTAACATTTTGATGATTTAAACCAGTATTTATATTTTCTTCATTTATTAAGCAAGAGGTTTCCTCTATTGTCCTAATTTCTAATTTAAATTATAATCAATGTCATTTTTTGTTGCCAAATTATTGGCAGAATCATTCAAAATTACATTGCATTGCTCAAAAGAAGCAAGTTGTTTAGCCAAGTTTTTGGCTGAAATAGAAAAAAAATATGATAGCGACACAGCTATCTGTATTTTATAATAGGTAGAAAGATAGTACATAAGAATATTATATCTATCTTTTGTCAAACATAAATTATTACCAACATAATTGTTAGTATCAACTAGATGGAACAGATTATTATTGAATGTCCAATTATGTAATGTCATATTTATTTCAAATCTTATGTTATTTTCTTCCTGTGGCAAACTGTTACTATAGTATTAGTACGGATTGGCTGACTTATTTAAAAATAATACTTTTTTAAATTTTTTTAAGTTGAAAGTTCTAAATATCGCCATGCTTATACGTCAGACGATTCTTCTTTCAAAATAAAAACTTTGCATTGCCCGTAGGTTTGCGTCACGTATTTGAACCGAGTTTCATTTATCTGTGTCGTGAGTTATCTTCCTAATACCTTGGCAGTTTTGGTAAAAGACAGGTCCACGGCAGGACAGGCAAAGGCTTTGCATATGAAGGGGTATAAAGTATGTTGGACCAGCATAGTCAAGCCGTAAAATGTTCCTTAAATTGCACACCACAAAATAATACAAGAACGAAGCGAACGACCAAAGCGTTCGAAGTAGGTACGTAACGTAAATTCGAAACCGAAAGGTTTTAAGAACTTTATCTTGACCTGAATTAACCGGTTCGGTGAGGATGCTACGCTGATTATAAACCGGTTTTAAATTGCTCTAAACCGATTAATCGTCAAATCCTTTGTGTAAAGACAGCTCCAAAACCGGTTTTATAAACCGGTTTTTCGAACGATTTCAAAATGTAAGTGTTTTGCGTCGATTACATTATAACGGTTTGAAAATGTAACCGGCATCTTATCTTTTTTCTTGAGATTCTTTTTATGCTAAAAAATGAGAAACTACAATCAAGTGGGCGCTGCTATTTAACAAAAAAAAAAAAGTTTTTCTTTTCTCTTCTATAAATCTTCAATGTCATAGAAAACTATTTATTTTAACGAACATTAGAATTACAATAGTGGATTGAAAGCGAGTGATTAAATTATCGATTATATTATTATAGACGATGATACAAAGACATGGACTAATGCAAATCAATTTAAACTCCATTAACGTTAATTCAATATAGCACGCTTAGTATACAACGAGTTTTTTTAAGATTGTTGCGTTTGATTGAGATTTTAATATCAGAACTCGTTTGGGAAAGGTTTTAAACGAGGTTTTAATTAATTGCGAGGTTCGCCGCTCCGTGTTAATAGAATAACATCATTCCAACTGCCTCTTTGGGCTAGTGGTAGCAACCGCTACCGCTGATCATGAGGTCCTGGGTTCAATTCCCAGGTTGGGCAAAATATTATTGGGTTTTCCTATTAGGAATTTCTCAGTAGCACTCCGGGGTCTGAATCTGTGCCCGGTTGATGGCAGTAGGCTCGCCCTATTACATAGGACTTAAACATAATTAACGAAATGTGGGTATACTATATGTACACCTCTGCCTTACCCTTCGGGGAATACAGGCGTGATGTTATGTTATTCCATTAAATATGTATTTTTAAATGAATGAGCAGTGATGGCTCAGTGGTAACGGCCACGACTTACGAGTTGTAGGTCGTAGGTTCGAACCCTGACAGGCAGTTTACTTAGTGTAAATTATTACATCGCCATTGCTCTCAAAACGGTGAAGTAAAACATCATGAGGAAACCGGCATGTCCTAGATACAACACATTCGAAGACATGTAACATCTACCAACCCGCACTGGGCTCGCTTGGTAGATTATGTCCCTCTCACAGAGAGGAGGCCTGTGTCCCAGCAGTGGGAACATTATAGCCTGATTATGCTATGCTAAATGAATATATATTGCGTTGGAAGCCCCCCCCCACAAAGTGAACCGATGACCTGGTGAAGGCTGCAGGACTCCGCTGGATGCGAGAAGCACAGAACCGGTCGAAGTGGCGGTGCTTGGCCTATGTCCAGCAGTGGACGTCTTTCGGCTGAAATGATGATGATGATATATTGTAAGCAAGTTACGTAGGCCTGGCGAATGTACCAAATAGACTACAGGGAATACAATCAACATTTAAAAGCCTAAGCTAATACTATTCATAGCTTTACAAACATAGACAACCTTTAATAGACTAACAGACAATAAGACCATTACATATATTTTAAGAGCTGCTATATTAGAGGCGAGCATGCTCCCCAGAGTGGGATAAACTGAATGAACAGCCATTTACAAAGATTTACAGAGACGTACCAGGCTTTTATGAAGACAGTTTTTTTATCTTCAAAGATCGTATGAAAATCATCGTTATCGAAGCGATAGTCGAATGGTGTGCATAGATCACACAGATAAGCATTAGTATACAAAAGGTGGTTCGCTATCGAACGCTAAAGGGGTTCTTTAGGTAAGTAATCTAGATCTATAAGGAGGCAATATCTATGTATGTATTTTATCTGAAGCAGTTGGTATTGAATTACAATCAATCTATCAAGCCTTTTCCCAACTATGTTGGGGTCGGCTTCCAGTCTAACTGGATTCAGTTGAATACCAGTATTTCACATGGACCGACTGCTTATCTGACCTCCACTACCAATTTACCCAGTAACTGGGTAAATTGAATTACAATAACGTTCTAAATGTTTGAATATTTTACCTTGAGTAGAGTTTGAATCTAATTGCCTAAACTATACGCAGGTGTCACATGCTCATACAAAAATTGTATGATATTAAAACCGTTGAATGGTTTTTTGGGGTGCAATAGTGTGGTGTATTGACTTACTTTATTTTTTCCCATTGAAATTATTCAATCAACTTGACGCAGCGGCCATTTTTCTCACGCATTGGTCCGTGGCGGGACGTGTACTGGAAAAGTGGAAAATAGTCACGATGGCCCCTGCAGGCTGCATCCTTGTGTCTTGTGATAGGGATGTAAGTTATGTGTGTCATTTATACTCGTTTTATGTTTACAGAAAATGTGAAGACAACTAGGATGAGGTTTTTATCCCAAAAATGGAGATATGTGTCGATGGAAATGTAGGTACCTACTAATAGCAAACCAATTATAATCAGCCTATAATGTTCCCACTGCTGGGACAGGCATCCTCTCGGTGAGAGTTTAAAACCCTACCCAAATGATTTCTGATAGTTAAATCTCAATCAAACGCGACAATCAATGCATAATCAGCATAATATAATATTCCCACTGCTGGTGTCCCAGAAGTGGGAATATTATGAAGGAGTGGGCCGTAATCTACCAGCCAAGCGCAGTGCAGGTTGGTCGATGTCACATAAATGTCTTCGAATTTTTGATTCTAGGACATGCCGGTTTCCTCAATATGTTTTCCTTCTCCGTTTTGAGACAAGTGATGATGAAATAATTTACACAAAGTAAAGTCTGGAGTAGAAGCTACAACCCGAAAGTCGCGGCCGTTACTACTGGGCCACTACTACTCTCAAAACCAATGTAATGTGATATTCATGATGATGTGAATTTGGTCGAAACTCTAAGAAATAAATAGAAAAAAAAAGATAACTTAATTAAAATCTAAATCGTCCCTTCTAAATATAGGTAGTAGTAGTAGTAGTAATGTTTATTCACATAAAAATGTAGATTTTTACAAGTAGACTGCTTAATCTAAACTTAGAGTACACAAAAGTATTAGCATTTGGGGCCGAACTAGGCATAACCTGTATTTCAGCCCTCAACGCCGAAACCCCCTGAGTTACAAATTAAGTGTTTTTATTATAATATTACAATGATACCATGTATGGAAGTGTACGTCTAAGTTACAGTCTCATTCAACATGTATAAGACTATTTAGAAAAAATAAAATAAAATGTAAAATGTGAAGTCCAAAATAACAAAGCAAAGCAAGGTCGCTAAAGCATACAATATTTTATGCTCGCGGTACTTACAATAAGGTTTGCTGTTGATAAACTCTGATAATTTTCGGAAATAGCATTGTACTACGCTATGGCAGCTGAAGAGTTATTCATTCAATTTACGACCCCTGGCGTCTGACGAAAATAAGGATGATAATGACTAGATGTGGCATTTAAGCTTCAAAAACATCTCAGAAGCTTGATGATATGCGCATAAAAACATTTAGTAGGTAGGTTCACGGCGTAGATTTACGAAGGTGAAAAAAAAACAGTATCTACCTATCCTTATCTGACTAATTAGACTTTGATTGGCAAGAATCACACCTGTCAACTGTAGACTGTCTGTAAGTTTCAACTAGCTTCAGCTCTCTGAATAACTGACCGACTCTTTGACAGTTCAAAAGTGACTGTAAATGGTTTAATTTAAATAAATGCTTTGAGTTTGCACGAGGGTTATAAACATCATCTGCCTAGCGTTTTCCCAACTATGTTGGGGTCGCCTTCCAGTCTAACCAGATGCAGCTGAATACCAGTATTTTACATGGAGCGACTGCCTATTTGACCTCCACAACCCAGTAACTGGGTAATACGATACAACTTGGTAGACTGATTGTCAGACTTTCGGGCTTCTGACGACCCGTAACGACTATCAAAGATCCACGAATGACAGTCGGGACCAACGGCTTAACGTGCTTTCCGAGGCACGGAGGAGTCTCGATATGTAAAGATGGACACCCATCCACGGACCAACCCCGGTATGGATCGACCCGTGCCGCTTTATTACTTAGCCACGAGCTCCACGAGGTTTATAAACGATTTAAATGTATAAATGATTGTAACCTTTAAGTAATCAGAATATTAGTATCGCCAAATCGGTTAAGCCATTGTCAATGAACATAACAGGTTAAGCGGTCACTGGTTCCTACACCATTGTTCTTTTGTCAAAGTAATGTCGTATCCAGTACCCAAATCCAATTTCTACATCCTACAGCAATCAGTTAGAGCAACACGTTGTACAATTTTGTTTGCAGTGCCGTCGGATAGCCGATGGAGTGTGATGACCAACAAATATGGCCAATAATCTGTCTGACATAATACACCCAACATTGTTGGTATTGGCTGATTACGTTGGCGATTGATTAGTGTCCAATTGTCGTGTTTATTATGTCCAATGTTTGGTTTGGTTTCTGGGTGTTGATTGGTAATTGTTTTTGTCGTTGAATATAGCATGGAATTAGTATGTACTATACAGTTACTGATTTACTGGCAGGGCTAGTGGTTGAGTGATTGGTTTTGCGCTACATGTCGTGAATTTGATTCCAGCTCGACATTTAATACTGATAAAAATTATGTTTCAGGGGTCAGTGACACAAACATGGGTTCAAAACAGGGGTCAGGGTTGTGTGTCGTTTACCAGACAGTGTTATCATTAATTTAATAATGTATGGTTACAAAGTATACACGATTGTAATCTTGGTGGGTCTTGCAAACAAGTGATAGTCATAATTATGCATTCTGACGTCAACAAGTGTCAAGAAAATTATGCACAATCATGCAAACTTGTGTGTACTGTTTGCAAACACATCTAGTGATTTTACTGTACAAAGTTAGGTACCATTTATTGGCCGGTGAACTTACAAGTGAATGAGTCAACCCCAACCAACCAACTTTGTTTCTAAGGGTAACCCTTTTGCTGCAAGGGAGCTATGATTTTTTGACAACATGACGCAATTAAACCGTTACTAGTTGCTGTCATTAGACGTTTTTATACTTCTTTGTTATAACGTGACGATTCAGACGATATTATTCTGTTCAGTCAAACAAGTTATTTGGTATACAGGCAGATAACTTGCAACTACTCGAAACAATTTTGTGAGGGTTTTCGGTAGTCAACAATCCTTTTACGTCACTCTCCTAAGCCAGCACATATGCCATAAGCATATGGAACAAGCAGGGGAACTATTTAATTTAAGGGTGCTACAATATCGTATTGGGTCTAGACTGTAAGGATATTTGTATGTTTGGAGTGAATAAATAAATAAATAAATAAATAAATAAATAAATAAATAAATAAATAAATAAATAAATAAATAAATAAATAAATTAATTAATAAATAAATAAATAAATAAATAAATAAATAAATAAATAAATAAATAAATAAGCTCAAAAAGTTAAATTACACATACAATCAAAACGAATTTTGGTAGTGTAGCGGAAAATGAACATATTTTGCCTGTATACCAAATAGCTTGTTCGACTGTACGTCACTGTATCACGATAACAAAGAGAAGTAAATGATGACGTTATAATGTGCACGTAGTACCATACGATGGGCGTCTACGATACTATCGTCACGTTAGGAGTATAAAAACGCCCAATGACAGATTTTTTTACCCGACTACGGCGAAGAAAAAGGAGGATTATGATTTTGACCGGTATGTATGTATGTATGTATGTATGTTCATCTGTTCCCTCATATCTTCTAAACGACTCATCACAATTTGACAAAGGAGGTATCGTTGGTACTCATCACAATTTGACAAATGAGGTCGCGTCTTGATCGTCCGCTGGTATAGGCTATGTGAGGTCACATTACATTAAAAATGGCGCCCTCTAGAGGACATAAAGTCAGATACTAAAAAAAAAAAATTGTTTAATCGTACCATGTTGGATATCAAATGAAAGGGCTTAATGAGCACATTTCAAAAATATAAATATTATAACCCCAAAAGAATTTAAAAAATAATTAAAGTAATAAAAACTAAAACCCAACTACGACTAAAAAGGTATAAACAAGACACCACAGACAGACAAATTAAAAATCCGGAGTCACACGTAATCTGTTCGATTTATGCCCAAACACGTGTGACTCCGGATTTTTAATTTGTCTGTCTGTGGTGTCTTGTTTATACCTTTTTAGTCGTAGTTGTGCCAATCTCAGCTTGAAACTAAACTACAATAAAAATAAAACTTATAAAAACTAAATCCAACTACGACAAAAAAGTCAACTAAAAACGTATAAACAAGACATCACAGACAGACAAATTCTAAATCCGGAGTCACACGTGATAAATCTGACAGATTACGTGTCACTCCGGATTTTGAATTTGTCAGTCAGTCGTAGTTGGGTTTTAGTTATTATATCTTTTATTTTTATATAAATTACTTCAGGGTTATAATATATACATTTATATTTGAAATGTGCTAATCACGCCCTTTCATTTGATACCCAACATGGCATCATTAAAATATTTGTTTTTAGTTCATGACATTTTTTTCCTCTAGAGGGCGACATAATTCCCGTCACTTATCCAGCGGACGATCAAAACTCTTCCGACGGAACTTCATTTGTCAAATTGTGATGAGTAATTTGGAACTGAATTAGGGAACAGATGAACATAGATACATACCGGTCAAAATCATAACCTTACTTTGTGCTTCGCCGCAGTCGGGTAAAAATAAGTAAAAGTCAAACTTTGTTTACCTCCCCATATTTTACAGAACGTTTTCAACTGTGCAACCTACCGCAGCTGCAGGTCTGACTTCAATCATCTCCGATTATCTCTTCTACTTCAATGAGCGTGGGAAAATGCGCTGTATAAAGCTTGATTCACACATATCAGTGAAGCCACCGTTCTGGCACAGTTCCGGCACAGTGCAAAATATTCTTTCACTAGCTGCACGTCGCGGTTTCACCCGCGTAAGGCACGATACCGTAGGAATATCGGGATGAAAAATCCTATGTGTTAATCCAGGTTATAAACTATCTGTGTGCCAAATTTCATCCAAATTCGTTCAGTAGTTTTTGCATGAAAGAGTAACAAACATCTATCCATCCATACATCCATACTTACAAAATTTCGCGTTTATAATATTATTTCGATAACCGTGCGTTTGCATTGGCGAAACATTACAACGAAACATGTTTACATCTCTAGTTCCTGTCAAAAATTGTATGGAACATTGACAGAAAATAGAGATTTCAACATGTTTTGTCGTCAATGTTTCGCAAGTGCAAACGTACGGTAAGCTATACATTCTCAAACCTGTGTCGGCACTGACACTGAGACACTGAAACTAACTAGTGGGGATGTGTACATATAGAATGTATGAAAGAATATTTTGTACTGTGCCGGTACTGTGTCGGAACTGTGGCTTCACTGATATGTGTGAATCGACCTTATCTCTTACTCTCAATGTTGGAGACATTCTACGTCATGATGAACCGTCAAGTTTCATGTGGAACCATTTTGGCTTGCACTGATTCAATCTGCCTAGCCTTTTCCCAACTATGTTGGGGTAGGCTTCCAGTCTAACCGGATGCAGCTGAATACCAGTATTTTACATCGAGCGAAAGCCGATCTGACCTCCAAAACTCAGTAACTGGGTAATACGATACCCCTTGGTAAGACGTTGCCAGACTTTCGGGCTTCTGACGACCCGTAACAACTGTCAAAGATTCACGAATGACAGCCGGGACTAACGGCTTAACGTGCTTTCCGAGGAACGGAGGACTTTCGATATGTAAAGACTGCACTTCACTTGCATTGATTTATTTTATTTATTAAGCCTCTTTAATTCCTTAGTAGATACTAATAATACGTTTTTTGTTTTTCGTTTTTACATCATTTTTACTAAGGACCTCTCGACGAGTATAGGCCTCCTCCATCTCACTCCAGTTTTTCCTGTCTTGGGCTGCTCTCATCCAGTCGTTGTTTGCGAATTTTATAAGTTCGTCATCCCATCTTTCCAGGGGGCGACCTTGATTGATTAACACTACTTAATTCCATGTTTTTTTTAATGGGAAATAAAGGCTAGCTTCACTTTTAACTAACCATTGATCTATGTGTGACTTCCTCATTTAAAATTGCCTCGTTGATCTAGTAGTCGTAAGCGCTACTGGTAAGGCTAGGCTCACCCCCTATTAAATGTAGGTGTATTAAAAGTATTTATTAAAAGTAGGTACACCTCTGCTTAACCCTTGGGGCACTACAGGCGTGATGTTATGTTATACACAGTTAGTCGATTTTATATACCAACCTAAATGTTGTGCAAAGAAAACTCATCATTTATTAAACGTTTATTGTTTTTGTACTTTGAAGGAGTGTTTATCAAAAATTCAAGTTTATTCAAGTAACTAAACTTTCTCCAAGTTAGAAATAAATCGTAAATAGCAAATTGATTGATTTTTGATTAAAGTTATCGAATTGATTAAGGAAATTGATTCAAGACGATAAAATAAATTACTGTATGAAGTGTTGAACAATAAGGCCACTCGAAAACGATTGTATTATTTTATTATAACCACACTGTTTTTATTAAGATTAAGTTTGGTTTGTTCAAACTGTATCCTCTTTAAACAAAAGTTAGAACATAAAAATATGAATCCTCTTTTCCTCTAATACATTTTTACAACATTTACCTATTATAGCTGCCTAGTTGTTGGAGGAGTTCGTGGCTAAGTAATAACAGCCACACGGGTCGATCCATCAGGTTAAGCTACGCTTGCCGGGGTTAGTCGGTGGATGGGTGACCATCTTTACACACCGAAACTCCTCCGTGCCTCGGAAAGCAAGTTAAGCCGTTGGTCCCGGCTGTCATTTGTAGATCTTTGACAGTCGTTACGGGTCGTCAGAAGCCCGAAAGTCTGACAACCAGTCTTACCAAGGGGTATATTATTACCCAGTTACTGGGTGCGGAGGTCAGATAGGTAGTCGCTCCATGTAAAATGGAATCACTGGAAAAAAAACTCGGTATGTAAAGATGGTCACCTATCCACGGACCAACACCGGTAAGCGTAGCTTAACCTCCTGGATCGACCACGAGCTCCTCGGTCGATTCAAAATCAGAGGTAAAAATAACTGTTAAAGGACTGTAGTCCATTTTGATTTAATTAACGAGCGCGGCCTAATTTCGCTAGCAAATGTTGATTACAGTGACAGTTAGCATCATACGTCACTTCCAATACATCGAGTTCTAATCACACATGTTGTTGATATTCCACCGGCTCAATTTACTAAGCAATGGTCAATAAGCTGGATAATAATATGCGTGAAACCGACGCTGATTATCTCACGTTACGTTAATTTGATTAACTGTTAGGTAGCCCTTGCATACCGCAGCAATTTGTGGTGCGAATTAGGACTAGGCAACTTGTTATCATAATGCCAATTCGCTTATCTACTAAAACCGTTTAAATCCAAGCGAAAATCAGAGAGTAGGTTTTTTTTGACAGTTAGAGCTTAGAATGCGAACGTTCTTAATTTTTTTTTTTATATTAATTTTCAGGCTCTGAAACAAAAGAATTTTAACGTCCTTCTCTATTCTATTTTTGAAGAAGACCTCAGACCCAAAAGTGTTTCATTAATATAATTTCTTCGACGAAACCCTAAAATAGCCAGGTCATGAAAAGGCTTTCGTTAGGCAGTTGTAGATATCAAGGGTATGATTCAGAAAGTGATAAGAGACATTTCATATGTGAGGATTTCAGAGACATTTCATATGACATAGGATATAACGATAACGATAAGATCCCAGGAAGAGACATCCACCCCTAAATTACCAATTGACTCCAGACATTCTGAAGTAGTAGTTATAAGCCTTTTTATTTCACTAGCCGATTACTCAGTCAAAAGTCTTTATCCTGTGAATCTGCTAGTGAAATAAAAAGGCTTATAACTTATAATCAGCGGAAAATTAGATAAAGAGACCAGGAAAGGTTGGGAACTCAAAGTGGCTTCGGATTCAAGTGATGAGTTACCTACATTTGAACAATTTTCGGATTTTTTAAATAGTCTCTTTAGAGGTTTGGAAAATTTAGACAAGTCAGATAACAAGGATAGGCATCCACACCCAAAAGGAACTCAATCCTACGTTATGTAAGGAGGTTCTTCTTTCTGAGGGCGTATTTCGCGTATTTAATTGAACACTTTGTCAAAAAAAAGTACAACATCTGTGTCCATCAAAAAATGTATGCTACGCCGCTTTTTGATGGACACAGATGTTTTTAAACTTTACGATTCAGTACGGTCACCATTAAAATGCAAATATTTTAATGAAACGTATATTTTTTCTAATGTAGCCTAAAAAAGAAAAGTCGCATTTCATTGTCGTTACGTTGGCAATCGAAGTCTGTCTCGTTTATTTGACATGGCTGTCAATTGGAACGAAGTGTACATTATTTGAATGATTAAAAATTAAATCGAATAAAATTAAATAAGTGTACCTAACTATATTTTATTTGTTTTTAATTTATGAGTATTGTTTATTATAGATTACTATTAAATTACTGCATTTACAGTAGCAGCAAGCGGTGTTCAAACTTTTAGAACTGGCTGAACAAAGCTAAATCTGGTGGTGGTAGGTTGGAGGTGCGAAAAGGACTGTTCTCCCAGTTTCTTGTCGTAATTGTTTCAAAAACTAGCATTTATCCAGATCCTTACTTATACTTATCCTAATCCTAATCTTATCCTAATCCTAACTCTATACTTATAAATGCGAAAGTGAGTTTGTTTGTTTATTTGTTTGTTACGCTTTCACGATAGCGGCTGAACGGATTTTGCTGAAATTTGGCAGATGGGTACACCATGACCTGGAATAGGGCATAGGATACTTTTTATTCCAATATTTCCACGGGATCGAGAATTACGCGTGTGAAATCGCGGGGCGCAGCTAGTTTCAAATAAAACAATTACAGGTACTTTGGTATTGTCAAGGGGTCGGCCAGTCAAAAAGATGAAGCTAGTTGCCTATTTCAAAGCGTAGTAAGTTTCCATGGAGAAGAACGGGCAAGAACCCTCAAGGACACTCTTTTAAATTAAAATATTGTTACAATATTTGTTATTGACATCATATAGTTTGTTTATTATACATCCATGCATGGTTGTAAAATAGCAGTTTTTACTGGAAACTACACGAGTGAGAGAAATCTTAGTGCCAAAGACAAAAAATCTCATTATATTTGTGCTTACACGAAAAAAGGTTCTAGACCAAAATCTTTTCATTCACTATAAAGTCTAGCTCGGCTGAACGATATTAGAAATAGGGAGGTCTGCCAAAAAGTATAACATTAAATATTATGGACAATACATTGTAGTTACAAAGCTACATGGCTCGGCCGCCATTTTAACTTGTTATCAAGATGGCGCCCGACGAATAACGGATATTATTTTAGGAAACATTATGAGAGTTTATGACAACTTTATGTCCTATTTTAAAATGTTTTTGCTGGTTAGAGAAATAGATTAAAATTTGTAGTTTTAAACAATAATGTTAGCTTGAGCAGGTGTGAATTATCGGAGCAACAAAACCTCGGACAAGTGTTTTCAGTGGGCATACCTACATAAACTGCTGCTGAGCCATAAAAAAAATGCAGGCTCGTTATAAAGGCGGCTATCACTTGTGCACAAACCATCTCTAAAAGTAGTGCAACCATACTGCTGCAAAAAATAATTTATTATTTATTTATTATACTACTAGCGACCCGTCCTGCTTCGTACGGTTTTTACCACTTGACAAAACATTGAGATTTTTATTTATATGTAACATTAATAGTAACGTATTTTTATGCACTTATAATTAAACCTTCTGGAATAAATTCTCTAAACGATGGTGAAAACTTCGTCTAAATCTGTTGCGTGGTTTAGAAGAACAACGCAGACATACAGATAAACACGAAAAGCGACTTTATGTATAGATGTATCTGCAGCTAATGCAGCTATCATTATTAAATTAATTATTTAAATGCTAATTATGCCTATGCTAGTATTAGTAATTGATGAATTATACTAGTATAGGTATTAACTAAGAGTACACATTAAATACAGTACAAACTAAAATATGGCGTCGAAAAATTCGTGAAACTGTGATTTTATAGGTGTTGAAATAAAAACTTTTACTAATTTCCAGTAAATTATGTTTATCTAATATTTTTAACCGACTTCTTCAAAAAGGAGGAGGTTTTCAATTCGTCTGTATGTTTTTTTTTTTTTTTTTTTTTTAGTGTGTATGTTACTCGATTTCTCCGCCAATTATGAATCGATTTTGATGATTCTTTTTTTGTTTGGTAGGTCATGCTTCAGAGGTGGTCCCATAATTTTTTTATTAACTTTGCTTGCGTAGTTTTTGAGTTAGCTTCAATAATTACGTATTTTTCCCACCTAGTGTATGTAGACGATATATTGTTTGACTCCGTCACTGTTATTTACATAGCAGGTAGTGGTATTCGAATTAATGTGGGGTATGTACCACAACTAAAAAGTGAAAAATAAAAAGTTTTTACAAAAAAAAAACAACCGACTTCCAAAAAAACACTAAAAAGTGAAAAATTACTTTAATTTCGGAAGTCGGTGGCAAAAAACGAAAATTGTAAGGCAAAGACACCGACTTCCGAAATTAAAGTTATTTTTCACTTTTTAGTGTTTTTTTGGAAGTCGGTTGTTTTTTTTTGTTGTAAAAAGTTTTTATTCTAAATAGTGTGACGTGAGATTAAGGCACCTGACCCACAGCCGGCGATTAACGAGAAGCGAGTGGAGCTCCAACAAGGTGGACCGATAACCTTGCGAAGGCCGCAAGAATTTGCTGGATGTGGGGAGCACAGGACCCGTCAAAGTAACGGTGCTTATGTCCAGCAGTGGACGTCTTTCGGCTGAGTGATGATGCTGATGAGTAGAGCTAGCAACTAAAAAGGAGTTGGCTAGCAACGAGCAGTGACTGCGCTGCGGCGATGAGCGGTGACTCGCTGGAGGGATTCACGCTAGGTACCTACATTCGCATAAGTACCGAGCGTGAGTCTCTCAGCGAGTGTCCTGCCCATAAAGCGAGTGTCGCTGAGCGAGTAATCTCTTTGATAGCACTTGTTGCTGAGACAAATGAGTACTCACCGGTATGAATAGTCAATCAATCTGCCTAGCCTTTTCCCAAGTATGTTGGGGTCGGCTTCCAGTCTAACCGGATGCAGCTGAATACCAGTATTTTACATGGAGCGACTGCCTATCTGACCTCCACAACCCAGTAACTGGGTAATACGATACCCCTTGGTAAGACTGGTTGTCAGACTTTCGGGCTTCTAACGACCCGTAACGACTGTCAAAGATCCTCAAATGACAGCCGGGACCAACGGCTTAACGTGCTTTCCGAGGCACGGAGGAGTCTCGGTATGTAAATATGGTCACCCATCCAAGGACCAACCCCGGTAAGCGTAGCTTAACCTGATGGATCGACCCGTGCGGCTGTTATTACTTAGCCACGAGCTCCTCCATGCTCATGATTATGAGATACTAATGAAATGTTAATGGCTTTATACATGTTCAATACTCGAGGGGTTTGGCGCTTGTAGCCGAAATATAAGCTCTGCCTAGTTCAGCTGTTAAAATATTTTGTAATTTATGTCTTTTTCTTTTAGTTTTCCTTTAAATAAATATTATTAAATATTATTATTATTTATAATTTTTTGTACGTTTCTTGGGCGAGAAAATCGTTGATAGCTAGTCGCTTCCTCGCCGTCAATGCGACAGCTTCCTTAGTCAGGTTTTCACTTCTGTCAACAGGAAAAACATTTCCGATTGCTTTGTCCGGCGATGTCTATTTCCTGGACTACCCTAGCATCCATTTCCCATTTATCTATAAACAAAATACATTCTATGTGTTTTGTGAACAACAAATATTCATCAGAATGCCTCGTTGGTCTAGTGGTCGCAAGCTACTGCCATGCATGAGGTCCTGGGTTCGATTCCCAGGAGGGGCAAAGTGTTATTGGGCTTTTGCATCAGGAATTTCTCAGTAGCAGCCCGGAGTCTGGAATTTGTGCCCGATGGTGGCAAAAAGCTCGCCCACCTTTTACATGGGACCAAAGATAACTAACGAAATATGAGTGTACTATGGATGGATACAACTCTGCCCAATCCTTCGGGGAAATAAGGCATGTAGTTTTTGGTTTATATTTTATTTAAAGGTAATCCTGTGGCGGTATCTACATCGCCAAATGAGAACTACGTATCAAAGACCTGACGTCACACAAAAATCCTCACATAAATCCTACATCGCGCAATTAGAGTTTACCGCACGATGAACATATATACAAGATTCCGACATGAATCGTTGGGCAGTTGCCCACCAGACACAACAACCGTCTGGTCGGAGGATCCTCTCTTTTCTATAGAGGATGAGTGAACTTTACACCCTGTTCCTCATACCCCTAAAATCCTATATACCACAACTATTTATATATTTATTGTTTTAATTTTTCAGGTAATTCTATGTTACAGCTATTTCATACATATTGTTCCTCCAAATATACTAGACTAAATACCAGAAAGATACTCCAACTACAAACCTACTAAAGTTCGTTTTTTAAACCCAGATAGTAATATTACTTCAAATCTTTGTTGTTTGTTTTTTTCAATTTGGATTTTGACATTTGCACCTGTCAAATTACTATCTGGGATAAAAAAACGAACTTTACACTAAATTGCAGCATCTTGAGCTAAATAGTAGGATCTTAAGTATTAAATCGTAATAGGACAGTCTTCTGCCAAAACAATTTCATGCTTACCCTAAAATAAACGGCCAAAACTGCAAATATTAACCCGTCGCAGTCGGGGTCATTGTTGCCTTTATATCTATTCGTAAACACTTTACAACTCACGATTTGGTATCGTTGTTCAACATTTACAGCCCGTGCGGACTGCGCCGGCGGGAGAAGGGTTAACTCTGCAATAATGTTGGCTAACAAACGCTTGAAGGTGTTTGGGGGTTAACGAATGAGGGTAGTTTAGTGAGCAGTGTTAACTTGCTTTGTTTTTTCATTTTCTTGGTGGCTGCCTAAAGTGTTGCGTATATGGTATGTCTCTTAATACATAATTATATAAACTCACGCCTACTTCCCATTGGGGTTGGCAGAAACCACGGAGTTTCGCATGCTACGAACCTTAAATACTCCTTTTGCCTTGTTTATGTTCATACATCTAGTCATACACGCGCGCTGGTTTCGTTGCGTTGTAATACGCACCTGACCTTCCAGTAGAAAATCATCAATAAGGTCACTGTATGCCCTCTTAGAACAAACTATACAACAAACTATAACTAGTATCAATAGCATATTAAGTTACAAATACATAATAGCGGAAAATATAAAATATATACGCTACATACCACTGTTTAATATATAAACACTACTTAATATTATACAGGGTGTTAGGGTAGACACCGTTATCCTTGAAACTAGTGGTTTGGTGTCATCTATAATATACGTTTTCTATGGGACCAACTTTGAAATCACAAAAAAAATATCAGCTGTTCCATACATTTGTGTTCACTTAAATCGACAAAATGTATGGAACAGCTGATATTTTTTTTGTGATTTCATAGTTGGTCCCATAGAAAACGTATATTATAGATGACACCAAACCACTAGTTTCAATGATACGGTGTCTACCATAACACCCTGTATACAAAATAAAAACACAAAAAGATATATACTTATTTAAGATAGATTTAAAAAAAACGAATTAATTAAATACTGGCATTCAGCTGCATCCGGTTAGACTGGAAGCCGACCCCAACATAGTTGGGAAAAGGCTAGGCAGATGACTAAGTAATTACATACATAGTCTAAATATAAGCTACAGTTAAACATTAGATATACGTAGCTAATTTACTGTCATTTACTTATCTGTTTGTAAGAAATTAAAGGCTTTTTATTTATATTTATTTATTTATGTCCTCCTAGAGTTTGCGTATTGTAATATTATAATGCGTATTGTATAATTATCACTTGCTTAAAAAACGGTGATGGAAAACATCATGAGGAAACCAGCATGCCTGAGAAATGTTATTGACGGCATGTGAAGCCAAGTCAGAGGCCAATTGGCGGCATAAAAACTCATACACCAGGTTAGTCACTAACCACACGGAATAGATAGACAGCACTTAGCATAAACACTTAGATAGGCACCTAGGTACATGTCGTTTACATATTAGTTATGCCTCGCAATTACGCAAAAGGCATAGGTACTTATGCCTAATAATTTATATATATCCAATCAGCATTTCTATTCATCAATGTAATATGTAAATTGTAATGATAAACATCTCTATAGGGTTCCTCATTAGGCAAGCATTTAGCTAAATATAGTGCCAATTGTCTTAGGTTAGGAATTGATAGCACCCACGCATTTAATGAGTGGCTAGTGGAAATCGAATGTTCTAGACTCGCGACAATCTAAGAAGTCCGTTTTGACAGCTATAAAAATGCTATGTGTAGCGATGAAAAAATAAAATTGGTTTCTTATAAACTGATCTCGAGACATATCGATTGAGCATACTTAGAGAGTTTGTAATCGACGACTTATCTACATTGCTTAAAACTGATTCTGAAGGCTTAACGTTTTTTATCATGTACGAGAACGAAACGTCAAAACGGACTTCTTAGATTGTCGCGAGTGTAGTGGTCTTATAAGCAGAGAGTAGAGTAGCCTAGTGGTGTGACCGTTGGACTGATAAGTCATAGGTCTCGAGTTCGAACCCAAGAAACACCTCGGATTATTCGGATTCATGTACGTATTGTATAATTATCACTTGCTTCAAAAACGGTGAAGGAAAACACATTGGGGAAACCGACGGCATGTGAAGCCAAGTCAAATAAGGCTATAATCACAAGAATTAAAAAAGTGGTCTTATGTATGACAACAGAGATTAAATTAATTCTGTGGGGTTAAAGAGGGCACGATTAACCTTAATACTTATTAATTAACATCTTTTAAATTAATATATTTGTGTTTTCATCAAGTCAAGCTACAATCTATACTAATAATAAAGCTGAAGAGTTTGTTTGTTTGAACGCGCTGGTCTCGGGAACTACCAGTCGAATTTGAAAAATTCTCACATTTGATAGCCAAATTTTTGTGGAAGGTTATAGGCTATTTAACATCGCGCTAGACCTTTAGGAGCCGAGCAAAAAGGAAGAAGTCTGAAAGAACGCTTAGCGAAATCGATGTAAAAGCGCGGGCGGGCGATGCGATGCGACGCCGTGGGACAGGGGAAAAAGAAACACACGGACGACGTTGCGGGCAGAAGCTAGTATGTAAATGAATGAATGAAAACTTCATTATAAATAAATTAAAATAAAATTCATTTATTTTCAGGTAAATAACACCCACTGCCAGACATTAAATAATATAAATCACAATAGAGTAAAAACAAATAAAATCAAACATGGAATTAAATTAAATCAAATGAAATAAAATAAAATTAAAATAAATCAATCAAATAAAAATAAATACATAATCAAAACAATAAAATTAGTACCTTCTATCCTCGGGATCTTTCTTTTTTTTTTCTTTTTCCATTTTATCCTCCTTCTTTTTAATAAGTGACTCCTCACTAGGCGAGCATTTAGCTAATTATAGTACCAATTGTGTTAGGTATAGGAGCTGCCCTGTCATGATTACAGCATGGTTTAATTGTTTATGAAAGGCCATTGATAGCACCCACGCTTTTAATGAGTCGATAGTGGAAATCTGATGTTCTAGTGACAATCACTAGATTCTAGAAAATTCGATTTCAATCTGTTTCCGGTCGTGATGTTATATTGGTATAGGTCGGTTATGGTATCTCTACTAATATTCTAATATAATTATATTAATGTTATATTAAATATTCAAAAAGTTTTATCTGGGTACTGTGATAAATGATTACGCATTTAATCTCATTTTATTTGATCAGAACAATACAGCACATCGAAAACAAAATCGAATCATTAATTAAAATGTCAACGAACATATAACCGATCATATTACACTCATCTTGTCACTAACAAAACAAAAACAGCTTAATATGAAAGCAATTAATTATAACTTTTTAATATCCCTTCTGTTCAAAAGGGGAAATATAAAGGAAAGTTCTGAAAAAAACATCGTATACTTTTCGCTGAAAAAGTTTGAGGAGGCGTGGCTTACTCGCGCATGCGCGGTAAAGCCGCCGAAGAAATGCTTGGCTGACGTCCCCATCAACGACGACGGACGCTGGGCAGCAAAGCAGTCGCCGCGATACCTCAGTGCTATGCGGACGCGAACCAAATGCACCTCTGCATAACTTAACGCATGTTGTAGTGAATAATTACGCCGAAAGTAGTTTCTGACGACCGGACATAACATAGAAAATACTTTTTACAAAGTTGAAAAACTTTTCAAGTTCGAAAAAGTTTCGCGAAGTATCGAAAGTTGTTTTTTGAATGAAAATTCGTCTTATGTAATGTAGGTAAATAGTTTAATATGAGTATAAGTATTAGTTTTATTACTTTTTATCATTACAATACTAAGTTGTATAGTTATAAGTTACTTTAAACAATCGAAATTGCATCTACACTTTAATATTTAAAAAAAAATTAAAGCCTTATCTGCCAAAAAGTTTTAAAACTACATAAATTAACAACAAAAACAACACGTAAGTACCATAACACAATATTTTTTACTATAAAATGCACATTCTGCACTCACCTACATATATTTTTTTAAGTAAATATGTTTAGCACAGTATTTTCCGTGTAATACTTTTGTTATTTACAACTTTGCCCGCCTCACTTTAAACTAAAAGTCGCACAACAATGTCAATTTAAACTTTCAGGATCTGCTCAATCTTATTCAAAATGTGCAAACTATAAAGGGAAAAATAACTACACCTACATTAACCGACCTAGATTATTTATAGAGTCTTGGAAAGTAAACTTTTCTCAGACTATAACCACGAAATCTTTAATAATCTTTCTTTAACAAAAAATAACTTATAAAAACAAAAGCAGAATAAGAACACATAAAAACAAATGAATCGAATTCAAATTCGAGTAGGTACTTTCTTAAAATAAAAGCAAATGAATTTTGGCGGTCCAAAACATCTTTACGTCTAAAGAGGTTAATTAAGATATAAATTCACCTGAAACGGATGCCTTTTAATTCCCAACTCTACTTATTCACGCCTGCTGCTCACGAAAAAGCCAAATATAATTAAACCGCTTACAAAACATAGCGATCAGTGATTCGAAACTCATTTAAGTACCCCAAAATAGCTTACTACGTTACCTACCCTTAAAATTATATTTGGGAACAAATGCCGTCGGTACCCCAATAATGTCCCCAAATGGGGCCCGAACACCGAAAACGAACCGCAATTATGTGACGTAAAGACCCCATTGACGTCATAATACCCCTGACCATAATAGTTAGCCAATTGTTACTAATATTATTATAATAAGCAATACAAAATTAAATATTCAATATTGGCGTCCTTTTTTGAGGCAGTCCATATGAAGTGAAGTTTATTTTCGCATTGTTAATATGAGTCGGCAATTTTCATCGATGCAAACTGTATATAATATGACTTGAATACAAATTGTGAGTAAGAAAGCTGTCTGATTTTTCCTTCTATCCTTTTTCGTACGTTTCTTTTCTACTTTTTACGCACTTTAGCACCTGATCCTCATATTCCTATGAAAACCTGTCTATGGCATAATTGCCCTATATTTTCATTGGATAATAATATGCTAGACTTGAGAAGTTTTATGAGTAATGGACTGGTTTAAAATAAAAAAATAAAAAATTGAGACCTTTCCATGGTTATTGAAATGAAAAATAACAATATTCACACATCATAAACGACGGTAAGTAACTGCCGTTAACTTCTCGATTAAAATGGGTCTATGATAAGGTATAAAATACTCAATAAATAGATTGCAGAAAACATTACTAGCGTATGAAAAGACTAGCTTCCTTCCGCGGCTTCGCCCGCCTGGTATGTCGATAAAAAGTAACCTATGTCCTTCCCCAGGATGCCATCTATCTCCTTGCCATATTTTGTCAAAATCCGTTCATCCGTTTAGGCGTGAAAAGGTAACATACAGACAGAGTTACTTTCGAATTTATAATATTAGTATTGATATTGATTAGTAGGTATTAGTATAAGTGTATTAGTTTATTAGACAAATATACTAATGGCCAGTTTTGTATCCATTAATTTGATCTCCTCATGACTAACATAATTTTAAGATAATATAATACAAAAAAAATATGGGCCTAATAGTCTGAATTAAATGTATGTTATTATTTATTGATTAATTCGCTATTATAACTCTGAAAGTTTGAACATTTTGTCATTTTGACAGTAGTCTTGCACACAAATAGAATAAAGGCTGAAGAGGAATGTTGTCAGTTATCAGTTTTTACTGCATACACCTCCCTTATTCCTCATTTCCCACTTCCCCAATGATACCTTATTAATGGTCATCCTATACTAACTATATTATAAATGCGAAAGTGAGTTTGTTTGTTTGTTACGCTTTCACGCTAATTCGGCTGAACGGATTTGGATGAAATTTGGCACATGGGTAGACCATGACATGGAATAGGTCATAGGATACTTATTATTCCGAAATTCCCACGGGGTCGAGACTTACGCGGGTGAAACAGCGGGGCGCAGCTATTAGTTTATAAAAAGTTAAATCATGGGGCCTCTATAGTCCTCAAGATCATACCCTCTATTAACTTATACCAGTTTCTGCGGCTTCACCCGCGTGGTATATTTATAAATTATAGCCTATGTTACTCAGTGATATAATAGCATTCTACTAATGAAATAATTTTTTTAATCGGTTCAGTAGTTTTTGAGTTTATTCATTATAAATAAAAATACAAATCTTTTCTCTTTATAGGTACCTAATATAGTGAAGATTAAGCAACATTTTCAACAGAAACCTTTTGCCCCCATAAAACTGAAACTTATAGATCCCAACGCATTAAGAAATCCTTATTTATTTATAAACATAACATTTTCTCTAGAAATAGGTTCCGTGAATAATAAATGTGTAACTTTAAGCCAACAAGGGAATATGTAATATTTTTTATCGAAGGAATCGTAATAGTGGGACGTAAGCACTTCGAATAAATTGCTTATCAAAAAGCGTCGGTTCGGCTGATATTGTTGCTTAATATCGGCCGTCCGATATTCGGTGCTGAAGCCAATAAGTATCTACGTTATAATATTTTTGAAATATGGAGTTTTTAACGAATTCGGCAGTTTTGTTGTGTGTTCATCACCTCTTGATCTGGCAGATAATGTAAACTCTGTTCCATTTTTAAATTTATTTCGTGAACAGTGGCTAAAAGAACGAAACATTTCTTGTTCCCCCGTCCCATCCCGTCGCATCGCATCGTCCGCCCGCGCTATTACTTCGTTCGCTCGGCTCCTTAGAGTCGTAGCGTGATATAAATTAGCCTATAACCTTCCTTAAGAATTAGGCTATCAAATGCAAAAATATTTTTTTTAATCCGACTGGTAGTTCCCGAGATTAGCGCGTTCAAAAAAAGAAAAAAAAGACTCTTCTAACTTCAGCTTTATTATTAAATATATAGAGTGCAAATTATTGTTTTGCGGTCCTTAAAATATAGGCTGTATGGGGTGTCATATAATTCTTATTGGTTAGGTATGTACGTATGCGCTTACAAATTTTTGTGAAAGCTTTCACATAGGTAGTAATAACTGCAAAGTTGTCTCTCTGGCGTGTAAATACTTGAATATGGATGAATAAACATGAATATAATCCAAAGAATGAATAAAATAAATATAAAAATACACGTTTATGCAAATTGTTAAACCAAAGTGATTAAAATAATAGATTTTCTGTTGGGTTACAGCAGAAATCTCATTCTCATGACAATTCCATCCATTTTCTTTTGCCCGTATGCGGGTGCGGTCGATGTGGCTTGCATCTGCATCTGCGATTTCTGTAGTTTTAACCGCACTTCCACCGCATGCGGGCGTAGAAAATACCTATATATCTTGCAGGAATAAAAAAAAAATGACGCTTTTAATAAATTATACCTGGAATTTCTCAGTAGTACTTCCGGCGTCTGAATATATGTACCCGGCTCGTGGCAATAGGCTTGCTCCCTGTTACGTGGGACTTAAAAATCACTGGCGATATGTGGGTGTACCGTATGTGCACCTCTGCTTAGCCCTTCCAGCGTGATGTTATGTTTATCATCATCATCAACTTTCTGCGCTTCTCCCATGTTACTTGGGGTCAGCACAAGTTTTCTTCTTCCATTCCCCCTGACAGAACGCGTAGCATGACCGTCATACAAACGGATTTGTCGATGGAAGAATAGACAAAATTACAGAAAAAAAACACAATCTGTCATATTGTCTATTCTTCCGTCGACAAAACCCGTTTCTACGGTGGTTGCTACGCGCGCTGATGTTATGTTAAGTAATATAAATGATTACAATGAAATACGAAGGAACGCTATCCAAAAACCCTCAAAGGAAGCCTAAAAGAGTATTTCAGGTTTCAAATGAAACCAAATATATTGCTCATATTGGAACCAAATACCGCAATTAATATTCGGAACCGTATAACTTGGTATTCAGAGAACTGTCCTTATAATTTGGTATCGGACGTATGTCTGTCCGCTCGCATGTCGGGGATTGCAGTTCATTAAAATTATTTCATTGATTTAATTAAATTTTCATAATAAAATATTTCATGTGGATTCCCGCAGAATATTAATCAGAATAAGGACGGACGTTTTTTAACTTGAAAGTATCAATGCGTTTCATTATCGCTGCATCTGTAGAGAGTTTATCATCATCTGCCTAGCCTTTTCCCCACTATGTTGGGGTCGGCATCCAGTCTAACTGGATGAAGCTGAATACCAGGAGCGACTGCTTATCCGACCTCCACAATCCAGTAACTGGGTAATACCCCTTAGTAAGACAGTTACACAAACAAACACACAAATATGAAATAGGACAACACTAGGAATTTCTTCCATTTCATAAAGAAGAAATTCCTAGGGTAAAGTATAAAACCCATAAAAAACAGCGACAAAACCGCCACAAAAATTGAATATAATGCAGAAATCGAACCTGCTGCAGTAGCGCCGCAGCCAATGACTCAGTGACAACGCTTCCATCAAAGATAGTCAGGTTTCCTTATGTTAAACTATCTGTATCTACATTGTCCCTGGTTTTCTTTCTGATTTTCCAACAGTAACGATCACAAGAATTTTATATTACCTATTTTACTCCTAAACCTGCACCCTAGTTGCGTAACGCAATTTCAATCACAATCCGTTCAAAAACGTAAATAGCGCAATGAACGTTGTTAAACTGTTAAAATGTAACCCATTGCGATCAATTCGCACCTCCGCTCAAATAGTGTCACAACTCAAAAAAATGTAAAACCTTTTTATTGTAAGTACCATTCGTTTCAGAAAACTTCAAAATCTTATCTCAGATAGTGTAATACTTACGGTTTAAATATTTATCCCTAGATGGCACTAGTGTCATTATAATGTTAAATGAAAGTTTCTTTCTTTTTTTTCGAAAGTTAGATTTTTTGACTTACTACACTATTTGAGCGGAGGTGCGAATTTTCAATTCATGTGTATTACGCAATTACTCCGCTGGACTTATATTCATAATACAAGTCTGAAAACGCCAACCCACTTTTAGCAAGCGTGGTGATTTATGCTTGTGCCTTCTCTTTATGAGAATAGGCTTTTGCCCTGCAGTGGGATAACAATAACATAACATAACATAATCAGCCTATATATATTTTATTTCATGCTGCAACTACCTAACTAATTAAATAGATATCTACGCAATCCATTTTGGCTATCATTTTACATTCTAGCGATTGGATTCTGCCAAGAGGAACTTGCTATACCAACATTTGCATCTTTCAAAAGGAATGAAATAACTTTTCCTTCCATATCTGCTTAATCTCAATATTTGCCTTACTTCCACGGTAGTATGTTTTCTATCCTTGTGCAGGTTTCCTCCATCTAACTAACGTTGCTGAAATGTTTTATTTGCTCTTTACATTTTAACAATCATGAATTTTCAATTGCTTATTTTTTTGTCACCTTTCAACTTAAAATATTAAAAAAATATACACTTTATTATCATTTTTGTTATTATTACGCCTCTTGCTCCTCTATCTATATATACTTCTATAGTAATATTATAGAAGTTAAGTTGTCTATGAGTTTTTAAGGGAAATCTCTGAAAATACAAATCCTATTACTTAAATTCTTTGATTCATATGATTTCTTCTTATATCGTAGAATCGAGATTCTTTTTATGCTAAAAAAAAATTATTCCTGTGAGAAACTATAATAGGCGCTGCTATTTAACAAAAAAAGGAAAGATCAAGATTTTCATTAAGAAATATTAATGGAAATCTTGAATGTAAACTATTTATTTCAACGAAAATTAAAATGACAATAGTGGATTGAAAGCGATCGATTAAATTATTGATTATATTATTATAGACGATGGTACAAAGACATGGACTAATGCAATTCAATTTAAACTCCATTTACTTTGATTCAATATATCTCGCTTATTAAAGGTAATGGCGGTATAATGATCTGTCGATGTAGCTAACCTTCTTGGTTTATTGATATTTACACTATCTCCCCTGTACCTCGCATATACCGTTTTCTGTTAAACATTTTCGGATTAATATATGGTTTCAGAACATCATTATTTCCATCATATATTTCCACGACAATTTCCTCTGGGCAACTCGCATTCAATGGCTATCTGAACTTTGCCATGACGTTTGTCTTGTTTCGAGATCGTAATCGTTTTTCTTCTTTTGTATCGCGAGAATAAGTCATGCAAGGGCAAAGGTTATTTCCAAATATTTTGGTGATTTTGGAATCCGTTTTCATTCCACTGGGCACTGAATGTCACTACTTTGATCTTCACTACCAGCAGATTTACTAATGATACTAGAATCAAATAGTCTGATCAATTAACTTGGCTTTGGGTTTAAACTACCTGTAACGATTTTCAAATGAGCCTGAACGAACCATCTGAGCCTATTTACCCATGAAACTCATGCAACTGTACCTAATATTAGGTTTACACATAAATAGTACCAGGTTTCTAGGTCATTGCCTTCAAGCGTCGCAATAACCTACTTACTTCAGTCGACTTCTATAACTGTCGAGCCTAGCTTTGAATATGCTTCGATTCTTGCCGTAACTATCGGAGATCTTTGATTAGAAAATGTTTTTATTAGAGACGAGTCGATTTAGAGAGGTGAGAATCATCCGTACTATAGCTTGTTAGTAGTTAGCACAAGCAGGTAATAATTTGGTAACATGTTTATAAACTTTTACTACGTTTTTCTTAGTTTTTTCTGTAATAAAGCATTTTGTACGAAGTAAAATTTTATCAATGACGAAGCAATTTCGGAAACACACATTTAACTAAACACTCTATACAAAATCAAGCAACGTGAACGTTCTAATATTTGCCTTTCCAAAATAATTAATCCAGCAATTCTCCTAAGAAAACGGAGTGTTGTGTTTCAGACGTCATTGTCAAGGGAGAGGTACACGATGTATTTAATATTCAACGCAAACTTAGTTAACGCGATGCACGCTTGATTAGTTGGCTCGGTAGCCGCAGGGATGGATCCCATATTGCAGTGTAAAGTTGAGGTTATGTCGTTAATGGAGATTATCTTACGTGAATTTCTGGGGAGGGTATTAACAGTGGACCTCTTTGATGTGTTGGTCTTGTAGACATGTTAGTTCAAAACCATTACAAACTAACTTATACAAAGTATCTTTGTTTGGAAAGTACCTACTCCATACCTATACGGAATAGAATGATGTTTCCTTTTTCCAAAATTCATCGCATTCAGTTTTATGTTTTGGATTGGTTGTAAAATATTTATAGATATACCGGTCCGTAAAATTCGGCAAAATTTTTGCTATGTAAGAGTACCTAACTGAACAGAATTTTATTATAAAAAGACAACTCTACACAAGTTTCCGTAAACTCTGAACATCACTTTAGAGAACGTAACGCACGCAATAATAAGCTTTTGAAAAAATGCAGGTAAAATGTAAATCACTCGTATCAAAACAGTAGAACTACGCTAGGACTATCATCATCTTTATATCTCTCACTTACATTTGAATCCATACCTTATCCTCAGGCAGCACGTATACACGTAGCGATCCCAATGATCCAGCGGTCGTTTATTATCCTCGAGGAGCAGGGGTTTAGCACCGACATACGTGTTTCTAAAATATGCCTTTATATTTATTTAGACGACATCCTTACATTTGACGGTAACGTATGAGAAGTAATTATTGTGTGGGAATTGGGGAAAGTTGTATGTCTCTGCAGTTACTTTTTTGATGGTGTATGTAATTAGTTTTCCTATGAATCATTTTTGACGGGTCATTTGTAACTTCGCCATAGACGTGGCAAAGTTTTATTAAGTGGTTTGCTACATCATCATCATCATTTACAGCCCGACTTTGCCAATTCCTGGACATAGGCCTTTTTTATTGAATCCAATCTTTAAACTCCTGTTATACCTTCTCTGGTAGATACTTATTTGTGACAAATACAACATACCTATCTAATTTTAATTATCGTATTAAATTGAAAAATTTGTTGGTTATACTGTATATACAGGATTGTAGTTACTATATTATTGATTGTTGTTGATGTTTATTGTTGTACTATAGGTACACTTCTGCCTAACCCTTCGGGGAAATACAGGCGTGATGATTATTTATGTGTGTCGGATTGTAGTTGTGGGAGACCTTAATGGTCCTATTAGGTTACCAGAACAACCCAATTATAAATGTAGTCCTCAAAGTTGTCGTTAGCCGATTTTGTAGTTCAAAAGGTAATGCTTAAAAGGTAGAGGTCATATTTTATACAGTTATTATTAAATGTATGCTGACCAAACGGGCGAGTATTATGCTCGAAAAGGCCCCAATTATAATGTAGAATCAGAAACTTATTTAATTTAATAAATATATTATATTCATTAACTTCCCTTGGGAGTAAGTTTTTTCCGTCAATTTTATTTCAAGATTGTGTATAAAATATGCAAGTTTTAAAACATCTTAACCGATAGTTTCTAATCGGTCTCGATCTTGAGCTTGTTTTCATTCAATTTTTCAACTTGTCTTCAAAGTAAAGTCTCCTGGGTGTTTTTATATTTTAATGAGTCTCTGATCCAAGCTGACGTGCTAAACCCACGAGATAGTCTTCACTCCAGGTGAATTTTTTTCGGGGTTTCCGGTCTGTGTAACCAAAGCACGTACGTTATAACATATTCATGTGTCTTAACGCAACTGCACATTAACTATTCATACTAGTACTCTGGTTATTATAAACCGCACAAGAAAGTTTGCTTTAAGATTACGCATAAATATCTAAATGTCAAAGACTAAGACGTGACTATTCTTTCAGATTTTACGAACATGGCGGTTACAGTTCTCATATATTTTATCACTAGTTATAGTTGAAGATTTCCAGCTTATTTGTTCGTAGCTGATAGAACTGATTCGATTTTATTGACGTACTTTTCTTTTATATTGAACTAATCTTGTAAATGTTCATATTTTATTCGTCATATTTTGTAAGTGTTCATTTAATACAACTCTACGAACCACACTATAATCGTTGATTGGTGATTAACGCATACTTTACCTAAATCTTTATCGAATGGAATGTGTCTGAGCTCAATACAGGCTCAATAATAGATTCTCTTTGGATTAGATTCTTTATCTGTTTATATTGTGAGATTAAGTTGTACTTAAGCAGTATTCATTTCCATGTTAAACCATCTCAAGTTATTAAAATTAACCGCCTCTTAAATCTGGCGAAGAATTATTAAAAGGAAACATTAATCTCAATTTCTTCATTCTTTATATTTTCGTAAGATTTCTTTTTCATATGACCGAACTGTTCTGTCATCAGAAAATGTGCTCCTCGTTGCTCATACAAACCGAGAATCCTGGTCCTTTATTAATTTGTTTGACTTTTGTGTGATCAGCGACGTGAAAACCGCCTTGGGTCAACCAAAAAGATATTTTTATTTTGACAAGCTTTTGCCCGCGGCTTCTCCCGTGTGGTGGTCGGAAATTATCCCACGGGACAGCACTACCGGAATAAAAAGTATCGTATGTCCTAGTATCGTACCCAGGACATACAGAGTTACTTTCGAATTTATAATATTAGTATGGATAGGTAATGTTATAGAATGGATCCAAGAGCCTCGAGATAATAAACGCTTTGTATTGCCATACAAATCAGAACACTAAATTCCAATCAATACAGACAGTAGATAAGTGTGATTCGATGGAACTTGGCCGAGATAAGGCAACTTTGCCCACGAGGCGGCCCTCTTTGACGCAACTTTCTGTTCTCCTATTATGACGAGCCTCTTTGTTTGTCCGAGACGCTTCCTTTCGAAAACATTGCCTCGAATATTTTTTTCACAATTTCCTTTTGCAAGGGTTTTAAAAGATTAGTTCAGTTTGAGTAGGAAATGTGTTTATTTCGGCCGGACGATTAAGAAGACATCGTTTTTGAATCCTCACGTTTAGATAGAAATACGTTTCCGAATTCGAATCCAATTTTCATGCCGAAGCAGTAACTTAAACAGATTCAATACTGAAGTGCGACTGTAACTAAATAACGGAGCTGACGCTCGGTTAACTTAGCATTAAGTGCAACAACTCAACGGGGCTCACTGACTTGTTGATTCACAAGTTGTTGAGCTCAACCAAGTAACGAAGTTGAGCATTAAAATATCGTAGCACCCTGTAACAGTTTACGATGCTACCGTTTCTTGGAAACTTTGTTTTATTTACAACGGTTTGTTAACATGCGAGTATGAGTAAATTAAGGAAATTATAGCCTTGTACTTAATGGTAGATACGGTAATGGTAGATGTTATGCGTATTATTAGATTTCTCGTCGATTGTAGGGTTTTTAATAGCAATAGATCAATCTTTCGTTAAGGGGGATGCGCTAAGGCGGCCCGCGAAATTCAAATTTTCTTACGTCTTTGCAATTTGCAAGTCAGATTCAGGTTGTATATTGAGCTAAATATTATTTGCGACCGTAACAAATATGGATTTACAGAATTATAAACATTAGAATCAGCAATACAACTCTCTAAGTTCATGAAAGTGCATTGAACGACGAATTCATGAAATAGTCATTCAATGCACTTACATGAACAAAAAAAAAATCAGCTATTCCATACATTTTGCCGATATATGTGAACACAAATGTATGGAACAGCTGATTTTTTTTCTCGATTTCAAGGTTGGTCCCATAGAAAAAGTATATTATAGATGACACCAAACCACTAGTTTCAAGGATAACGGTGTCTACCCTAACACCCAGTATTTCAATACTCATAATTTTTTTTTTTGATTTAACTTTTTTTTTTGCTTGTATAGACTCTATACTATTGCGGGTTAGCGAGAACACCCTTTGTTAGTTAACATACTAGGCTGTATTATTATGTAAACAGTACTAAACCATCTCCTGGCTTCACACTTCATTACATAGAAATCGTCTCCAAGGTACCTTCAGGTTGTTTTCAAGACAAGTTGCCTCGGAGAGTTCGCTCCGGAATCCAAGTGACAGTATCGGAGTTTGTGACGTCATTGTTTTACACGTCGACCCCGTTCGAACATGCCGCGAACATGGCGTAGCTTATTTAGGAAAGTTTTCGAGTAAAACGTGCTATGTGCGAGGCGTTAGTAATTATGAGTACAATAGTACTGTCAAATACACCGGGTTTGGGTAGGTGCAGAATGAGTTCGGCCTGGTTAGACGGCAAGGAGTTTTGCTGTTTTGTTTCTTATTGAAACGATGGTAAAATATATTTTTCTAATTAAATAATCCTAACCTAATATTATTATAAATGCGAAAATGAGTTTGTTTGTTACGCTTTCCCGTTAAAACAGCTGAAGGCGCGGATTTGGCACATGCGTAGACCATGACCGGTTAGGACATAGAATACTTTTTATCTCGGTAGTATATTCTTGAGATAATTTCCGACATGCACGTGGGCGAAGCCGCGGCTAAAAGCTAATAATAAATAGGGAGTGCCTCCGCTGCCGGCGCCGGCTCCCAAAAATAGCGCCATTGGGAACCGGCAGTGACATTACTGCCTGCAGCCGAGATTAAAAACATCGTCTGCCGGCACCGCCGGCTCCCGTAATGGAAACCGGCGGCGCGGCGTTTATAAAAACCCTTCCAAACCCCAAGTAACTAACCTAACAAAAATATGTTTTTATGCATATTCTAGTCGTAGGGGTCACAGTTCTAACCTAACCTAACCTTTTATGTGATTAATAATATTTAACCTAATCTTACTAGTTCGGTTCCGGTCATAAAGTACTACACTTTATGACTTTATTACTGGAATATGGAAAAAAAATATTATGCTCTATTACATATTTTTTTAATTAAGCCTACCCTGGTTATTAACTCCATATGCCAAATTAACAACTAAAGTCAGCGCCGGCAGCCAATTCAGCAACCGGCGCTGGCAGGGAGGCACTTCCTAATAAATAATATGAATCTCTTCTTCCAAAAAATATACTCAAATAAATCTCTCAGTTGAGATGTAGCTGAAAAGCAAATACTAAAAGATAGTGTGGCGGTATCTACATCGCCACATGCGAACTACGCATCAAAGACCTGACGTCAGACAGACGTCACATAAATCCTGCATCGCGCAATTAAAGTTTACCGTGCAGTGGACATGTACGAGAACCCAACATCAATCGTTGGGCAGTTGCCCGCCAGACACAAAACCCGTCTGGTCGGAGGATCCTCCCTTTTCTATGGAGTATGAGTGAACTTTACAACCTGTTCCTCATACCCCTATAATAGTTTACGTTCCATTTTCATAATATGAAATGATAAAAGTTAACTGAAAAGCTATCGACGAAACGGATAAACGTTATTATTATTTTCTTTCTATCTGGATATACCTACCTCTGTTAATGCGAGAAACACAACCGGTCGAAGTGCCGGTGCTTGGAGGCCTATGTCCAGCAGTGGACGTCTTTTGGCTGAAATGATGAAACCTCTGTTAAAACTTAGAGAAAACTACAACGATACCAAAACTATAACCTCATGTTGCGATTATAAGTTATCAAACCTTTTCTATCCTACATAAAAGACGAATTTTCATTCACAACCAACAGAACTTCAAACCATGTGAATTAACTCCCAAAAATTAGTGCTCATAGAAATGTACAAAACTCAAACGTGCAGTAGCTGAGTAGATTTCCGAACATCACATCCCTAAAACCAGTTAAGATGATGTCCCAACACCTGACGAGCATGTTCGAGCAGCTCGGAAACTTCACGAAGAACAACTTGACTAACAACAATAAGATAGTGAAAGAGAAGGAAAATAAAGTGAATTCGAACCATGTTGGTTCTGGTGGAGGGGGAGGGGGGAACCAGCAGCCGTCTCCCTCGCACAAGCATGGGCAGCCACCACCGCCGCTGAAGAAACCCTACAAGCTTCGGAACGTGTCCTCGAGAGCTGAGTCGTATGATACGCTGTATGGGAACGGGACTTTGGTAAGTGTTAGTTTTGTAAGTTGCTATACCTACCTATTTTTGACAAGTGACGTGTGACGTCACTATACATTACTGATGTGATTGCGTTTTTTAAGCGCTGTCACAATGCTGTCACGACAATAAATCTTTGAAGACTTTAGTTGTGATCGATTGAATCGATTTCGTTTCGTTTATGAATCTTTCCGGATCACCAACATGAAAATCTTCTTTCTTCTATTAAACAAACTCATTGGTTCGAAAAGGTCAATATGTTATTAGGTATATAGGGTATTGTGAAAAGGACAATGGGTAAACAACGCGTTACTTACCCGAACCTTTCGTTCTATATAATATCACGCCTGTTTCACCCGAAGGGTTAGGCAGAGGTGTACAATGTACAGTCAGGGACTTTAATTGATCAGCCACCTGGCACTGTTCGTATTTTAGCCGTGTAATGCAAGTCGGGTTTATTCGGTTCCCGACACGGAAAGCCATAATATCTTCGTATTAGTAGAAGAAAATTATATTTAATAAATTTACCGGTTGACTAACCTGAGAGCCAGAACTACAAACTTGACAGCAGAGTGACTACCCAAAGTCAACCAATTGCAGGTCTAGCAACAGTAACCTAGCAACGATTGTATAAGCGTAGCGATAGTAACGTTAGCGTACAGAGAAATATTATAATAGTCATTTCGACAACTTCGAAATTAACGTCTCTGACATCGACATTTCAACTGTCACTGTCTTCAGATAAGTTTTCAGAATAATCGAGTTAATGAGCTCTGATTCAAAGGAGGTCAGTATCAAATAGATTGGATAAACGTAATGCAACATTTTATTTATTTTTATAATTGAGAACTTATTAGTCAACCTCTATGGATAAGATTATTTCCGATTATAAGTATTTTTTTTGTCATCTTGTTTACGAGCGTGCGGTTTGAGTTCGTGTTTAATCGTGTAATCTCGTGAATGTATGAAACTGTAAAATTGAAAAGTTTGAAGGTGGCTCATCAATTAAAGTCCGTGACTGTACATACATTGTGCACCCACATTTCGTCAGTGATGTTTATGTCCCATGTATTAGGTGGCGAGCCTATTGCATTAACCGTGGATAAATCCAGACTGACAGGCTGCTACTGAGAAATTCCTGACGGAAAAATCCAATAAGTAGCGAATCGCACCTAGGGCCTCAATATGCTTAGCAGTAGCGCTTGCGGCTTCTAGACCAACTAGGCAGTTCCACGCATGATTCCTAATAGGCTTTCGTTAGAGGACCAGTATCTCGCTTGATGCTATCCCGTGGTTGATGCTGATGCGCGCTAGCCTATAAGATTCATCTTAAGGTGTGTCCAAACGTTACGCGGCAAGAGCGCGGCATCAACACGCGGCATTTGCAGGACACATTTCTGCCGCGCTCTAGTGTGGACTAAACCCACGAATGTTTGTGCGGCAGTACTGCGCGGCATATCCGAGACACGCCGCGCACTTCAGTTGGCATGAAAGCGGTTGGGAGTGGCGTAGCTCTGCTTATAATTCGTCCAAACACAATTACTGACGAATGTTTGCTAGAAATGTTTGTGCGCGGCAGGTAGACAGAAGCGTTCGCGCGCGGCAGTCGTCCAAATACAGCGCGGCATGCCTCGCGCGGCAGCCGCACTCGATTGCCTTGGACACACCTTTATAATTTCAGTGTCAAGTTAGTTTGACTGCTAAAACATCACACTATGGGGAAAATCTAGAGCCCATTTCAAGTCATAGGTATTTCAGAAAAGGACTTGCGTAGTTTGAAGTAGTATTTTATTTAACTGTGTCAATAATAAAAACTAAAACACAACAAACAATAAAAAATCCGGAGTCACACGTAATCTGTTCGATTTATGCCGATTATTATGATTTATTTAACACGTGTGACTCCGGATTTTTCATTTGTCTGTCTGTGGTGTCTTGTTTATACCTTTTTAGTCGTAGTTGGGTTTTAGTTTTTAATACTTAATTGTTTTTTTCTTTTGGGGTTATAATATATATATTTTTGAAATGTGCTCATTAAGCCCTTTCATTTGATACCCAACATGGTACGATTAAACAATTTTTTTTTTTAGTTCCTGACTTTATGTCCTCTAGAGGGCGCCAAATTTAATGTGACGTCACATAGCCTATAACCAGCGGACGATCAAGATGCTTCCAACGATACCTCATTTGTCAAATTGTGATGAGTCGTTTAGAAGATATGAGGGAACAGATGAACATACATACATACATACATACCGGTCAAAATCATAACCCTCCTTTTTTCTTCGCCGTAGTCGGGTAAAAATTAAAATAAACCGGCCAAGTGCGAGTCGGACTCGCAAACTTTATTTAATTTTTATTATTTATTTATTTAATTCAAGCACAGAAATGTACAGAGGCGGACTTAATGCCATAGTATAGTATAATACACAACATAATACACAATCTGTGAAAAACTGTCTAACTGTTACGATTCATGAGATACGTCCCGCTGACAGACAGACAGAAAGCGTAGGCTTAGTAATAGGGTTCCGTTTGGGACCCATCGGGTACGAAACCCTAAATATGAAGAAGAAATCTAAGTCTTAATTAAGATATAATAATTAGTATAAAATAAAGATACGGAGTTGCTTCTGTCTTTTTATTACAAGTCGCGGCTTACATTCTCAACGTTAATGAACTTTCAATTAAGAAATAAAGTCATTAAGAACTTAACAAATTAATTAAGAATAAACTCTGCTTTTAAGTTAATCAGAACTTAAAACACCATTTGAATGGCCAGTCCATTGTTTCAAAAATATGTATTTAGGTAGAAATTAAGTTTATTTCTCATTTTTCTTACCTGCTATGAAAATAACTAATGACATGTTTTAATACCTATATTGATTAATTAATAAAAATCATCTATTTAGTCCGTAAGTCATATAATAAAAAAAAAATGACACATATTTTATGTTTACTACATTAATAAAAATAACTTAAATGAGAAGACTATGACTATTATAATATATTAACATGTGAAGACTATGTGGATCATTCTTTTCTTTTTATTATTTATTTTTCCTTAGTTTTAATTAATCATGGTCTGGCAGTTTGAGTAATTTATGCGGCCTACGCAAATGTCCTGTTTTTGGTATTGTTCGTCAAATCGTTGAGCTCCTTAAATTCTGAGTTGAGCTGCACGATCACTGACAAATGCGTGCACTGACTGGACAGGTCCACTCAATCTGTGTGGTTCTTTCCTCAAAAGACCATTCCAGACACCAATCTACATGGTCTTCACATAATCTGACCAAGATTATGTCTGGACTTTAAAAGAGACTGTGACCTCTGAGTTTGTTTCGGCCTTTCTTCTCAGAGTAGTCAGATACGAAACGCCGACCTCATCTAGTTTTAAAAATGTGTTTGACGTGCAAAAGTGTTTGTACAAACCTACTTACAGAAATAAATCATTTATCATTTATCATTTATCATTTATCATTTATCATTTATCATTTATCTTAGATAAAACCTCATATCAAATAAAAAACCAAGACAGAGCGCTGCGAACAATATATTGAAGCATGCCAAAACTACACCTCCGCTCTGTGTACGACAATATAACGTGCATTTATTTCCATACATTACGACAAGTATATTTACAACAAAAAAACATGCCGTAAAAAAGTCGTAGAAGGTACTAAATGAACCAAATAACATTGAGATTGGTCTGAAAAATTACCAAAACTAAAAAAATAGTAAGTAGTTTTTTCGTGCGATTTCTTTCACGTCTTGCTGAATAAAGGTCCACAACACGTCCATCCATAAAACGAGTCTATCCCTCAGTAAGGAGTCACGTGAGGCTCACAAAATGGCGTTATACCCCGCAGACAGGGCTGTAAAACCCGCCGTAGATTGGAACGCAGTTTGCCGAGTTTTCGATACTCTTCGACACGTATTTTGTGTATTGGAGGAATATTTAAGTGCTTTCAAAAGATTTGGGTTTCTCTTTGATATCAGAGAAGGGAGTAGGATATGTAGAGAAAAGAAAGCAGAAGATATTGGTTGAATTGATATGAAACCTATCTTATGGGGAATGTTGTTATTTTGTTAAGTGCGTGACTCCTGAAAGTAGGCAATGGCGGAAATAGTGGTGATATGTTTCGATTACTAAATGACATTATGAAATATCGCTCTGTAGTGCACTAAATATCGATTATGAATTGCAATAATTAATATCGTAACACTAAATATTTAGTTTTAGGTGTAAAAAAAGTATTTGGAATGTTTCGTAGAGCTTTTTAAAATGAAATATCTATTAGCGCGTTTTGGGGGTAAGATGGAATCGTATGGCGTGACGTACGTTATGACGTTCTCTTATCCCATCAAATGTCAATCGGGCTTTTACATACCGATAACAATTAAAATTCTATTGTGTCTCGGTAATGACAGTTGAAGGTTCACATCTGCCGGGCCTCCCGTGACGGCCATAATTTTTTATACCTAAAGCTTCTAATACCTAATTCAGTGTAATTTTTACAATTAATAATCAATATTTTAGTTCGCTTAACTGTGCTACGCCAAGTTAAAGAAGCTACGTCCTCAAGCAAACAGCAGGTGGTGATGGCAACTTTGGACCGGAGTCAATGGAGGCAGATTAGGAAGTGACCACGATCCTCAGTAATGAGGGACCGATTGAAGAATGAAGAAATGAGCTACTTATATTTTATATTTTCAATTGGTATAAATATTGACAAATTAATATTTGACAGCTCTAAATGTAGTTATTTTTTGCGCAATCCTACTAACGTAACTAATATTATAAATGCGAAAGTGAGTTTGTTCGTATGTTTGGATGACTGTTATTCAATCACGCAAAAACGGCAGAACGGATTTGGATGAAATTTGGCAGACAGGTAGACACTTTTTATCCGGGTAATTAGTACGTTCCCGTAGGATAATTTCCGACCACCACGCGGGCGAAGTCGGGGGAAAAAACTAGGAGACAAATAAGCGCAAAAAAGATAAGTGAAAAAACCGCATTTAAAAAGTTATGCTGTCTTACGTTTCTAAAAGCCGATATAATACCAAATGAACCAGATAAAAATCAAAAATTTTAAGCGAAGCCTTATTATTGTTGCGTGGTGAACAGTAATAAATCAATCGCTGTAACAAGTTATTTGCGTTTAATTGGGGAGCGCAAACAATGGCGATCAATTATAATGTTACAATAGGCAGGTAGTATATTAAAAAGCACAGTAAATATTATGTTCTTTAAGGCTCTCACAAACAGGCGCAATATCGCGGGCGTGACAAGGGTAGCGCTGCCTGTCGCGCCCGCGATATCGCACCAGTTTGTGGGAGCCTTTACTGGTTTATTTTTACCGGGTTTCAATATTCTTTTAGGCATTTGTATAACTATTGCATTGGTGTAGAAGTGAGGAAAATTAAGTGATATATGAAGTAAGTAAACAATAAAATAAAAAATATACTAAGCCGTGGCAGCTAAGAGCTGACTAGAGGCCTTAGACAAAGTGACATTCTATCAGCGATAACGATGATGGAAAAGGCAAAAATGTATAGAACTGACATAAGCTATCGAAAAGCTTATGTCAATCCTGTTGAAAGTCGTTGTAGAAATACGAAACGCTTTCGAATCGATTGTCACTTGTCTAGGCCGTCAGTCTAAATGACGGCGCCCGTTCACGAACATCATGAACATGCCTAAGTAATTATTTACGATGCCAATAATACAAATCTTATATTTAAAAGGCCATTAAAACATAGATATGGCAAGGCTATACTGTTGTAAATAAAGAAGATAAATAAAAACTAACTATTGGAACGAAAGACAATATGCAGAGTATACGTGCCAACTATTCAGAATTACAAAAGTCATAATAATTTATAAGAAACCAAGTAATTTAAAAATGTACCAACTGTAAACTTTTGGCACTACTTGTAGCCTATATAAAGACGTGGGTGCACAGACGATCATTGGAATTTATTTGCCATGAACACAGAAATATGAATAACTACAGCTTCCGACCGCGGCTTCGCCCGCGTTGTATGTCGATAAAATTAGCCTATTGGGATGTATCTATCTCCTTGCCAAATTTTATTCAAATCCGTACAGTGGTTTAGGCGTGAAAAGGTTATATACAGACAGACAGAGTTACTTTCGAATTTTTTATATTAGTATGGATACTAATTATAATAATATTATAAATTCGAAAGTAACTTTGCTGTCTTATTGGATTGTTATTATGGCTTTGGTTACGAATAAAATGTTAATGATGATACGCGATTACGGCGAAAAATAAAAGTGTTAAAAAAAATTTTTTAGTAATTCAAAACGAATACTTAACTTATATTAATATATAAGTTAAAATTCATTTTAACGTTACTCTAAAATACGAATTGATTCTTAACTAGATTTTCATAATCAACTTATTTTTATACATTGCTCAACGTGACACTCGAAAAAACCAATTCTACGCAGCTACACAACTTAATCCAACAAACCGCATTACGTCACTACTTTTTTCACAAACTGTAATCAACCATTTTCAACAATACGTATATATACCTTTTTTCCGTATCCCCCTGCCAATTACATAAACAGTGTTAAGTTCCATTGTCGGAGCATTCCTTTTCATCCGATACAGTCCTGAAAACGGATTGTTTGTGGAGATAATAAAGCCAGTGCTACACGGTTAGATAACACAATAAGCTTAGCAAAATGCTGGCAAGTTAAGGCTATTACACACGAGACGACACGTGTTTTATTCTCGAGGACTTGTGCTATTGTATTAGAAGATTTTCCACTTGTATTTTATTTTAGGTTTTGTTGTAAGTTGAGGTGATATTTATTTTCTTCAATTTTGTAACGTTTCCATTGTTACATTTTCTGGTTTGAGTTTTGTGTTAAGCTGAACAGCTTACTTGTAGAACTATAAGTACTGAACTGAAACTTAAAAGTTATGAGGCAGAGAGTACCAGATTTGCTTGACCCTCACCTTTATTTTAGAGTAGCTGCGCCCCGCGGTTTCACTCGCGTTAGTCTCGATCCCGTGGGAATATCGGGATTAAAAGTATCCTATGTCCTATTACAGGTCATGGTCTGCCAAATTACATCCAAATACGTTTAGCCAACTCACTTTCGCATTTATAATGTTAGTGATTTGCTAAACATGTGACCATAATTAACAGATCTTGCACGCTCAGTATTCAGAGGGGCAATAATTCTCGTATTTTAAGAAAGTTCGCATTCTTCATTCGCACCTTTGTCTCAATCTGTGAAAAACCTCAGATGGCCCTAATACATTTTAGACTAGTTTTTGACATTGATTGTCGCTGACATGAGATTGCATCTAGATTTTGAAAGTTTTTAATTATTTTATTTTATCAACAAAATGGCTAAATTATTTACTAAGCAGAGTTGCGCTCAGAGCTTTTGCTACGCTATCCGAACATAATATTATAAATGCGAAAGTAAGTTTGTCTGTTACGCTTTCACGCTAAAACGGCTGAACGAATTTGGATGAAATTTGCCACATGGGTAGACCATGACCTGGAAAAGGATATAGGCTACTTGATATCCTGGATCGCAAACGAAGTCGCAGGCAAAACAAACAGCTAGTTCCTCATACAACGATCTTGAATAAAAAATGAATAGCTACATAACTACATTCGCGGCCGCAAAAAAATAGCTTTTGCGATATTGCCACAACCTAAAGGCTCGTGCAAACAGGCGCGATATCGCAGGCGCGACACGCAGCGGTACCGCCTACCGCTACCGTATCATTTTTAATCGTAGGTATTCACCATAGACTCCAGTTTATTTCTCTGTTGACAGTGTGATCCTTTCATCATAGCTTGAGATATTCTTGTTTATTCTAGATGTTAACTCTTAAAGTTTTAGGTTTCGAAGTACAAATAATAATTCCCTCTCCTTTTGTGACGTTTCTATTGTTATATCAAAGCCTATTTGTCTGGACTTAGTGGGTATTTACTAACAGGTCTTTAATTTCCATAATCGCAAGATATTATGAACGGTCCCCTATCATTCTTCCGACTGGAATACCACCCATTATGAAAAGAGAAAATGGCGTGAATATAAACTGAATACAATATAATACTTTCCTTTTATTATATCCAACTACGAATACAAATTAATCTGGTCATTCTTAGATATGGCTTGGATCTCTTATTTATTGTGAACCTTTCCGGTCGGTTATGATCTTCTAGTAACCGTTATAGGTATCTAAAGGAAATGGTTTTGGAATATATATGGTAATGGTTCCTCTTAATAGTTGTTATGGGTCCCCTAAAAGATAGTGAAGAAGTCAGTATTTTTTGTAGAATTATTCGAAAAATCTTTGTCTAACTATTTTCTAAGCAAAAATCTCCAATCTTATTGGGACTTATATGTTCGAGTCGTTTGGGGTGGAAACACGCCATGAGGTCCGAGTTACCGCTTAGTATTTCGAGACATCGCCAAGCGGGTTAGTAGACTCTTCACGTGACCAGAGGGTTGGCATATTTTTTGGCCAAAGCAGCATTGCCATACAACGTGGCCAACCTTTTGGGCACTTTTCCAGCGATGTGGACGAATTTTTTGATGCCCTATTTCCCTTCCTTATTTATATATTAGTACAAATTATTATTATAAGTTTGTTAGCTTTTAAATTATGTAAATAGCATTACATTTATTATTCTTATATCGAAAGTTAATTTAAACCTCCAACTAACGAGACACAATAGAATTATAATTGTTACTGGCCTTTAAAAAGCCAATCAACTGTTTAGCGGACGACCAATTAGTTGATAAACATTGTGAAATATTTATAACCAGCCAGTAAATATACATAATTCCCAGTGAATGATGAAAGTAGGTTCAAGCCTGGTAGATTGGATTGGTGACAACGTATTGAGTTTGGAAATTCACATACTAGCTCGTTCTTTTTACGTAAAATCTAGTAGTCGCTTTTTAAAAGACCCACGGGCCTATTGTTTTGTTAGGAATCAAAAAGAACTATGAAAAATACCAAAAGTTTGTGTATCAACGAATGGACTATACGCAGGTTTCTGTGTGTGTGGGGGTCGCACAAACTGATGTCTTGTTATTCAATCAAGATCATCATCTGCCTAACCTCTTCGCAACTATATGTTGGAGTCGGCTTCCAGTCTAATCGGATGCAGCTGAATACCAGTATTTTGCATAGAGTGACTGCATCTAACCTCCACAACTTAGTAACCGGGTAACACGATAGCCCTTGGTACGACTGGTCAGATTGCACGAATGATAGTCGGGACCAACGGGTGAACGTGATCTCCGAGGCACGTTCTCGGTATGTTATGGTGGTTACCCATCCACGGAGCGACTTAGGCAAGAGCTTAACCGCGCATAGCGTAGCTTGTAGTAAATTGTTACTAACATTATGAGTCCTGGTTACTTGAAAATAAGTGTTTTATATACTAGGGACGCGCACCTGCTTCGCACGGTTTTTACGACTTGACAAACTTTGCTTGACTTGCTCAATTTCTTTGCAAACTAGTTTTGTATAATTTAGAAGCATTTTTTCAATTATTGTAAATGTGAGTACCATGGAGCCGTTTAGTATGGTATGATGTATGTTGACTTGAAATAGCATGGCAGATGAGAGTATGTCATGCTCACTTAAATGTCTCGCTGACGGTGGCACGTGTATTGGATCATTCGGTTCCCTAAAAAATGGTTGAGCTGGATGGTGCTGATCCACGTGTCATGTTCGTGAACGGGCGCCGTCAGTTGAGACTGGTCACCTCTTATTTGCCAGAGCTTATTTTTAATCTTAAATTTTGAATTGCTTTTGATTCTTTTTTTGTTTTACATTGTTCTCACATATAGAAGCAACATGAATACTGTACCCAGGATTTTGTAATATCTATATCCATTTTTTTAAAGAGTGTCCTTGGAGTTTCTTGCCCGTTCTTCTCCATAGAGATCTACGTTTTGGAATGGGCAACTAGCTTCAACTCTCTGACTAACTGACCGACTCTTTGACAATTCAAAAGTGCCTGTAAATGGTTTAATTGAAATAAATGCTTTGAGTTTGAGTCAAAACATGGAGATTTCTTAAATAAATCCTAACTTTAATAGTAGGAAGTGCCTCCGCTGCCGGCGCCGGTTGCTGAATTGGCTGCCGGCGCTGACTTTGGTTGTCAGTTTGGCGTATGGAGTAGATAGGCAGGGTAGGCATAAATAAAAAAAACATGTAATAGAGCATTTTTTTTTCCATAATAAAGTCATAAAGTACTACCCGTAACCGAACTAGTAAGATTAGGTTTAATACTTTTAATCGCAAAAAAGGTTAGGTTAGGTTAGAACTGTGACCCCCTAAGCAAAAAAAGACTTGAATATGCAGAAAAACATATTTTAGTTAGGGTTAGTTAGTTGGTGTTCTGAATACTGGAAGGGTTTTTATAAACGCCGCGCCGCCGGTGTCCATTATGGGAGCCTGCGGTGTCAGCAGCCGATGTTTTTAATCTCGGCTGCCGGCAGTATGTCATTGCCGGTTCCCAATGGCGTTATTTTTGGGAGCCGGCGCCGGCAGCGGAGGCACTCCCTTAATATTAACGTATAACACACATGTACCTTCCGGGATAAATTCACCAAGCGATGGGGAAAATCTCATCAAAATCTATTACGTGGTTTAGAAAAACAACGCGGGCATACAGATAAACACGAAAAGCGACTGTGATTTATAATATGTATAGTTATACTGGGTGTTAGGGTAGACACCGTTATCCTTGAAACTAGTGGTTTGGTGTCATCTATAATATACTTTTTCTATGGGACCAACCTTGAAATCTCGAAAAAAAAATCAGCTGTTCCATACATTTGTGTTCACTTAAATCGACAAAATGTATGGAACAGCAGATTTTTTTTTTGCGATTTCAAAGTTGGTCCCATAGAAAAAGTATATTATAGATGACACCAAACCACTAGTTTTAAGGATAACGGTGTCTACCCTAACACCCTGTATTAACGGGATTGATTGACCAAATTAATATGCCGTTCACCTAGTATTCAATATTATTGAAACTATACATAGTTTCATGACAAGATTGTCGAACTAGGCAATGAACATAGCTGAAGTAGTTTACTGTTCTAATGAAGTTCCAGCATTATTGGCAGCTTAATCTTTGCCTGGATATGGAAATTGTTGAATAGTTTGCTGGACAGATACCTAATATACCTATATTACCTACGACGCTAATTTTCTAGTAGAAAGGTAAATAAAATAAACACAAAAAAAGTGAAAAATAACTTTAATTTCGAAAGTCGCTGGTCCGTGGAAAAAAACAAAAATTGCAAACCAAAGACACCGACTTCCGAAATTAAAATTTATTAATAGCTAAGCTGCTTAACACGGTATTTCCATACAAACCAAGCCTGTCACTGTTTACTCGGACTCCGAAACTAATGACTTATAGAAACTGACTGCTTTGAATGGCGGTCCGGACAGAAGTTGTGCGCTCAACGCACTTTCGGCTATACGAATAGAGGCCATAAGAACCATAGTGGCCTAATTCAAAACCATAGTGGCCTAATTCAATAGACAAGCCTTTTGAGTACCACACAAAACAAAAACAGTATTTTTTTAATAAACTATCACTCTTCAGAGTACATAGTACTTTTATATTTTAAATTAACTTAACTGGAAAAAATCATAGACTCGACTTTAAATGGAAAAAAATAATAGACTCAATATTGTAAAAAAAATAGTTAGGACACTATGGTTCTCATGGCCTCCGTCTCTAGCCGTTTCCGTGCTCTGTGGGCGTAACGAACAAGATACAAGCTAACAATGTATGTTGCATGTTTTGACGGCAAATACAATTACCTCGGAATGATTTAGTCAAAGTCGAAACGTAATTGATTTTCCCTTGTAGAAATTTTCAGCAGAAGAGCAATGTTTGACAATGTCTTTCTCTCCCTTCAATACCTCACACAGGGCTTAAAACGGTTATCGGTGAAATGCGGTCAAAAGCCACACCGTAACGGGAATTAAAGGGAAGAATTGGATATATCCCTTGATTGATTGTGGAGTTTCTTGCCTTTTATTGTTCACAGAATTTTTGTAATGTGCTACTAACAATCTTCCAACGCTACGTCTTCCGTTACGCGTTCGCCAGTACAGAACCTTTCAGCCCCATTGGCTATCTGTTCTAATAAATAAATAATAATAAAAGTTTATTGAGGTAAAACACTAAATACAAAACTTAAATCTACGAAAAATTCAATTATTTTATGTGCCTGTACTAGGTCATCCTGTGTTTCAGGCGAGGCAAGGCATCGTATTTCTAAATAATCACATTCTTAATTATAAAAATCTAGTCATCTAATAGGTATGTAAAAAGGTGTAAATACACAAAAAATAAATATACAATAAATCCTACTTGCTGAAGTCTTAGTACTTACATAACCTAACTTAGCTAAACTTAATTAATACAAATACAATTTTTATTTGAGTACAACTAATAATTCCTCTGTATCTTCATAGGACGTCTTTGAAGAGCTTCTTTGAGAGTTCTTTTACAATTATTATAATTAAGTGAATAAATTTTGGCACTCGCATTTAGTCTGTTATAAATTAATGGTCCTAGGAAGACAATAAATTTGGCTGCGAAAGCATGTTTTGTACTTTTTGTACGGCAAACTATGTCTTTCCGTCTCTTTTCTTTTTCTGTGAGCGAAGTGCCACTGCCACTTGACAGGCTATGTCGGTTACCTTGATTTTCTTGCGGATCTCTTCATTTGTGATTCGGTCACGTAGGGTAACTCCAAGCATTAGTATAAGGAAAATATCTAAGACAGTGCAACATCAAAGCAACTATCTCTGTTAGTCCGATGTAACAGTGTAAAGTATATTTTATATTTCTATCTACTTCCACCGCTCCTTTGTCGTTGAAACAAAAAGATTTATCTCGCGGTCTTCCGACGGCCACTGTTCTAATGGGGGTCAGTCTATTCGCTTTTACTCGTCGTGATCTCTGTGTGATGAATTATTTGGATAAAAACAAAAGAAAACTAAACACCCCCTGTTTAGTTTTCTTTTGTTTTTATCCAAATAATTACAGGGTTATTGGTTATACATATGTCGGCAATCCGTTATAGGGATGTAGGAGAGGTCATTAGCAATCAAATTACCCCTTTTGACTCCTCTTTTGATTTTATAAGCCCATATTTCCGCACGTAACTTTTTTATTTCATTATTTTCACTTTGCCAACACCAAGATAAACTTAAAAGGGGAGACTACGGAGAATGTGAAATCGGTGCTTACTGGGCTCGAATCCTCAACTTAATACTCAAAGGTCGTGTCCTTTAACCACATGCACCAGGCTATTACATACATAAACTCAAAGCTTCTTCCAAAGAACAAAAAGAACAGAACTCCACCTGCTACGATCCTTACATACTTCTTTTGCCACGTTTACGTTCATACATCAGGGGTCCTACCACGACCGCTTACAGCAGTATATTAATAATCTTTCTTCGTGGGGGAAAGAGATGGAGCTATACGTCCTGTAGAGCTTCATCTCTTTCCTACACTGAAGTAATCTATATCTATATCTATACATATAATAAATCTGTAGACGAGGCGTTTCTGTACAATGAAAAAAAAAAAAAAAAACGTAGGTGGAGTGTCCAAGAATAACCAACAGATTTCATTTCTACCATTTTTGGAATTTTTGTCTGTTTGTCTGTGTGTCTATTTGTCTGTTTGTCTGTTTGTCTGTTCGTTTGTTTGATTGTTCCAGTATCACGTAAAAAGTACGAAATCAATATGGTTAACTTATACACTCAAATATTGTGTGTAACTCGATGTTTCATTTAGTCTTTGTTTCATCGCAATTGCTTCAAAATATCAAAAGATATAAGAGTTTAAAGTATTCAAGAAGAAATTTTCATTAGGTACGTAATGTAGATACACGTGACGACATCTATTGTCGTAAAATGACACTAGCGTAAAATCAGGTAGGTTTGTGAGAACGTGTGTAACACACGATCATAATCATCATAATTATGTTCACATACTTACTACTACGCGCGGAAACATAACGCGATACATTGTGAATTCACCCAATCTAAAGTTTGGTTTATTCAAGTTTTCCAAATCTATTGTTTGGTAGTAGTGCCATAGGTGGCGCTTTTAAATCATGATACAAATATTAATCATGAAAAAATGGTGACAAATTTTAATTTCTTAAAACTTGTAGATTCTTACATCGAGCAAAAGTGAGTAATTAAGGCACGAATGCGCTTACTAAATAAACACGAGTAATCTACTTTTCTTTCAACTACCAATGTACCTGCTGCGATAAAATATACCTGCTCAAGGTTAACTTAACTCAACCCAAATCAAGTTAGGTCAAGTTCAGGTCAAGTCAGGTCAAGTCAGGTCAAGTCAGGTCAAGTCAAGTCAAGTCAAGTCAAGTCAAGTCAAGTCAAGTCAAGTCAGTCATGGAACCCTACGTCTTTTCTACATAGCTTACAGAGTGTTCGAACGTTTTCCCATATATTTTGACAGTATCACTTCGTGCTCGATAGATGGCGTTGTTCATTTAACGTAATTTTCTGAATCGCGGTGTTAAGAGTCTCCGTAGAAGAATGACTTTTGCCGAATTCATAATTATCGAACATTTGCCTCATTTTGAATTGAACACATAATCCATACTAATCGATGCTTAAAAGTATAAATTCGATACTCTTAGATTTTAAATAAATAAATAAATTAAAAAAAAAAAATTTGGAGAGATAGATGGCATCCCGGCGAAGAACATAGGCAATTATTTTCTCAAAAACAAATTTAAGGGGGGGGGGGGGATATAGGGGATGAAAGTTTTTATGGGAAACCTATCATTTTTAGAGTTCCGTAGTCAACAAGGAAGCTTTATAGTTTCGCCATGTCCGTCTGTCTGTCTGTCTGTCCGCGACTTAGCTCAAAAACTTTTATTCGACCAACTTACATGTGCAGTTGCAAAAACCCAAACATTCTGTATGCGAGAACAAGTTTTTAAACACTTTGAGGGACAGTAAACGCCCATAGACGTAATAACAATAAAACTTTGCGAAAGTTTGTTTGATAAAATAATTCATCCCAACTACGGAACCCTTCATTGTGCATGGTTCGACACGCACTGCTGCGCACGAAATGTATGCTTTTTGTAACTAACAAAGAGTTACGTTTTTCTAAAATCATCCCTCATGAGGGTAAAAACCCTTCTTTACCCTCTTGATTTTAAAATTCACATGTAAGTACTTATTATTGACATTTTTGCGGGACTCTCTTCAAGAGCGTTAAGGGATTGAGAATATAGTCATAGTCCGTATCTTGAGAATCTGTCCACTCAATCAAAAGTTATTACTACTTGGCTCTTGGCTTGGAACGAAGAGTTTGAGTTTACCAGTGAGTACTTACTCGATAGATGGCGTTGTGCAAATGATGCGATTTTCTTAAGGGGGATGCGCCGGTAGCCCGCGAAATTCAAATCTTAAGTTTTTTGCAATTTGCAAGTCAGTGTCAGGTAGGTTGTATGTTAAAATGAAATTATTTATTTTATAAATAGGTTATTGGAATCACTTTTACACGTCGTAATAATATCAAAAAATTGTAAAATTAAGCTAGATGAGGTCGGCGTTTCCTATCTGACTACTCTGAGAAGAAAGGCCGAAACCAACTCACAGTCTCTTTTAAAGTCCGGACATACCTAGGTCAGATATTGGCATATTGGTCAGGCCCTATGAGGGCCATGTAGATTAGAGTCTGAAATGGTCTTTTGAGGAATAAACCACACAGATTTGAGTGAACCTGTCCTGTCACTGCAAGCATTTGTCAGTAATAGTGGAGCTCAGCTCATAACTTAAGGAGCTCAACGACTCGACGAACAATACCAAAGAAAGGACATTTGTGTAGGCCGCATCAAGTTCTCAAATTGCCAGACCATTGTTAAAACTAACTGAGAACGAAAAAATATAAGAATAAAAACAAAATAAACATCCATATAGTCCTCACATTCACAATAATACAATACTTTACAAAGCAATCATGTCATTTTGTCAATATTCAATAATGTGAATTTGTATATAAAACTGGTAGGTATATTTTGATGATTTTCACTTATTCAAAATGTCACAATGCCAAAATGACAAAATGTTAGCAGAGCGAGCAGCTCAATCCCATGCTTTTTGTCTTCTAAATAATCTGAAATTGTATAGTAGGTACCCTTTTTTACAAAGTTTGGTTTTAATACAGCTTTTAAATCGTTTAATGGGTAAGTTTCGAATGTCAATATGATTAAAATATGATTCGCGATCGTAGCAAATAGTAGCTTTACAGAATAATAACCATTAGATACAGGAATACAACTCCTGCCATATTAGTTAGATTAGATAAATAAATATTTGAAACAACTGCGACTCATTATTTAGATCAACATAAAACTTGATACTGACCTGTAAAAAGCAAAATCATAAGAAAATTTGAATATCGCAGGCTCCCCTAAAGCTTTCGCCTTAGTTTCCATCGTCCATACAATATGCCATAGTTTTTTCATTAATCTTTATACAATATTTGTTCATTAATCTTTCCGACAGTTTCATACTGCTGTCCATACTATCCACACTATCACCACAATATAGATATGGACTACCACTAATATATAAAGTTACTGGCTGTCTCATGTCTGTTACTTTTACGCCGTAACGCCTAGGTCGCCTAGACAGACCACGTGGGTTATGGGACATAGGATACTTTTATCCCGGTAGCACATTCCCGTGGGATAATTTCCGACATCCACGCGGGCGAAGCCGCGGGCAAAAGCTAGTCCTAACTAATATTATAAATGCGAAAGTGAGTTTGTTTCTTTGTTTGTTACGCTTTCCCGCTAAAACGGCTGAACGGATTTGGATGAAATTTGGCACAGGGGTAGACCATGACCTGGAATAGGACAAAGGATTCTTTAAATCCCGATATTCCCGCGGGATCGAGACTGACGCGGGTGAAACCGCGGGGCGCAGCTAGTATTAGAATAATACTGCTGTAAGCGGTGGTAGGCTCCCTGGGTCATACACACACGCAGGTTCTGAGTACTAAACCCGTGACCTTACTGAAGAAGATGACCAAAGTTAAAATGAAATTAACCATTGTTTGTAAAACAAAGTACGGTACAATCAAAGGGCATATTTTAAGCGGTAAACAAGTAATACTGAATAAATTATAAGTGGCCATTGAACTGATCCATTTGAAACCACTCGCTTATTCATCAGGTTTCCGAAGTAAGCGCGGATCCCCCTTGTTAGAGCCTCGATGCCTCATTTCAATAAAGAGCCTCTAAGAGCTTATGTATTTTACCATCTTTGACGACAAAGTGGAGATAAAACAGAAGGTCAAGTCGAAAATGGAGGAAGAAATTCCAAGAAAACTGAAAAATGGCAATATCGGTGTGAGTGTGGTTGGATTGAAGTATTTTTGAAAGAGACCTGATTTTTACAAGGTCCACATGGTCTTGAGGGTTTACATTCACCATTATTTAAAAGAAAATCAATATTTAAGTCAACATGAATTTAATATAACAACAAAGTACCTAATTAAAAATAATAATGAACAATAAAACTTTTTGTTTTGATAATGTGATTCAGGCGTGATCCGTGTCACAATTAGAGATGTGGACTTTTTTTTTTGGTTTTGCCATCTCGCAGGTCAACCTAGGAGGTAGTAGGCTGCATATCCGGACTTTCCTGTGGGTACGTCAATAAATTAATGCCTCCAGACAGGGCATAAAACTTACAAACTAAGCGATTACGACTAAGGGTACCCCCTGTGGGGTACGGACCTCGGCTTAGGGCGGCGCTGGGGGAGGACGGTAAGACTGTCCGGCATTACCGGGTGCACCGTCTTATAAAAGCCGGACCTTTCCACAACTCACCTGCTTAATAGCACAAAGTTTTACCAATTTTTATATAAGGTATATTTTACTTATATGTAGTTTCACTTATGTTTTTAACTAACGCAATCGGCATGCGTGTATGAACGTAATCGAACCAAAAGGAGAATGTAGGGATCGTAGCAAGTTGCGTTCTGTAGTTTCTGCCTACGCCCATGGAAAGAAGGGGTGATCGTGAGGTGTGTAACTAAGTATGTATGTACCCCTTCCTAGACACTGGAATGATAATATTTGGTATTTGAATACTTAAGTAACGTTACTTTCCTTACCATATAAACATTGCTAATAAAGATAATTTTCAACTAACTTAGTAATGTTTATATTACTAAGTTCTACGTGGAAAATTATCAAATTAGAGAAAACATTTGCTCTATATTATCGTACTTTGTTGAACAAAGTTGAACGTCTAATTGTTTCAAACTGAGGTATTTTTCTGGATTTGAGTTATAATAATATGTAAAATAGCCTTATAAATAGTATTTCTGAATAAATTTTCGTTTATTTAGTCACATATTGATGTACGATATTTTTTAACCGACTTCTTCAAAAAGAAGGTTTCTTTTTTTTTTTGTGTGTATGTTACGCGATTACTCCGTCAATTATGAATCGATTTTGATGATTCTTTTTTTGTTTGGTAGGTCATGCTTCAGAGGTGGTCCCATATAAATTTTATTAACTTTGCTTGCGTAGTTTTTGAGTTAGCTTCAATAATTACGTATTTTTCCCACTTAGTGTATGTAGACGATATATTGTTTGACTCCGTCACTGTTATTTACATAGCAGGTAGTGGTATTCGAATGTGTGTAGGGTAGGTACCACAACCAAAAAGTGAAAAATAAAAACTTTTTTCACGTTTTTAGTGTTTTTTTTGGAAGTCGGTTGTTTTTTTTTTTGTAAAAAGTTTTTTAATATTCTATTATTAGTATAAAATATTATGAAAGCATTCCTCCAATATAATCATCGATTTTCTTAAACTCAATTTAACAATAAGTTGTCATCATATGAAAATAAAAATATGTAAGTGCCTACTAATTACAATTATGAAAGTTTCTATAAACCTATTATAATATAATTATAAAAAAATAGAAAATAAAAGGTGCCCGATGGAGGCTCGCCCCCTATTACATGGGACTTAAACATAACTGGCGAAATATGGGTGTACTATGGGTACACCTCTGCCGCACCCTTTGGGGAAACTTGGCGTGATGTTATGATAAAATAAAAGGACACTTAGCTACTCTTTCCGATACGCAGTCTCCACTCCAGGAGTCATCTGGTCCATCGGCCATCGGTCCTTCGAAAAACATGGCTACCCCACTGCCACTTCAGCTTGCTTATTCTGCAAGCTATGTCAATAACTCCAGTTCCTTAGAATTGGTCAATTATAGACTCAGTAGTCATTTCGCGAATCAGTAATTCCTAGACTAAACCATATTTTCATTTCTGATTTTATCCTTCAAAGACACTCCAAGCATCGCACCCGCTCCACAGCGCGCTCAGCGACCTTGAGTTTGTAGACAAGCCCGACTGTCAGTGTCCACGTTCATGTGTCCAATCTACGAATAGCTTGTGGATATTGTGAGTAATGAAAGAAAGAAAGAAAATACATTTATTCAGCACATACTAAATGGTACACAATATACATAACATACAGCAGATAACAAAATAAAATAAATAAACAAATAAACGTGTAGGATATTATCAGGGGAGTGTGCCTGACGCCTGCGGCCAAAAAGGCCCAGTTCAGCAAAAATGGCAGACAACTAGTGCCTGACTCAGTATGCAAATCAGTTTTATATTGTGATGTGTGTATGCATACCTACTTAAATAAAATAAAATAAGTGTCACATAATAATAATAACGAAATAGATACTTATATACCTACATAATTAGTGTGATTGTATATAAATTGCATTGCAGAACAAATAAAATAGAACTGATAAATAAATAAATGAGACGGATGCATGCTATACCATTGTTGATAGGATCAATGGACGTCGGTATGATCCTACATCCGCCACTGGTTCGCTTTCTATGTGACTGAGCCTTATGTACTCGTACATACAGCGTCTTTTATCTAGCGGTATTACTTCAGTAATTAAATGGACCGTGGTTATTGACGTTCGAGATTTTTTTGACAAAAGGTACAGTACACATAATAAGGAAATCCTTGCTGGAAATAACTATAAAGAATTCTTGCGAGGTTTTCATTATGAGAAAAAGGGAGAATATAAAATGTGGAGACCACATAAATAAAAATATTGGCAATATTAATAAGCATAAGAGTATTTTGAAAGTATCAAAATACATCGTAACAAACTAAATAGACTCCTTTTTCCAGACAAACTAAATAGTAGTGATGGGCCGAATATGCGTTTTGCCGATCTTTGACTAGCTTTAGTGACTAAAGTATTGGTTATACAGGGTGTACGGACAGCCCTCCGCAGACTGATGGGGTGAATTCAGCATATCATACAAAGACGACCGGTACATGAAATTATTTCAGGAACGTAATTGGAATACAATAAACCTGATTTGTTTATTATTATTATACTAACTGAAAAACGATAAAAAAAATATTTCCGGTGGAATATGATTCAAAATAAGTAGCTGAATGTCCCCCCTGTTAATTTTTAAAGGGCTGTCTGTCCCTTACACCCTGTATGTGATTGATTTTTTTTATGCAGACTGGAATTTCTCAGTGGCAGCCTGGAGTCTGGGTTTGCCCCCAGTTGATGGCAATATGGGACTTAAATAACTGGCGAAATGTGGGTGTACTATCAGGTACACCTCTGTCTAACCCTTCTGGAACACAGGTGTGATGTTATGTTATTTTTTAATTTTGTTGAGAACTTAAACCTTACCTTGATGTAGGTATGTGACATTTTATTATGCAAAAGATTTTCACCTTTGTTCCAAATGAGACAAAATTCTGTTGTGCAAAAGTAATCATTTGAATAAATAATTTTTAATTTAAGTTGCCCGACATTTTGTTTAAGATGAAGTAATAATTTAAAGCAGAAGTTTTGTCAGGTGTTACACTGATAAACTTTTCTTATTAGATGTCCAGTTTTAATTTAATTATGAGAAGCATTGAATTTAATTATTTCGGAGGCTGACTGACTGATGACTCGTGGCTTATGCTCGGTTCCTATAAACGAAAACGAATCGTTTTGCTTACCAATGGTAGCTTTTCTATCGCCAAATTGGGTATATAAATAGATTCTTAAACAAATTTTACCTGTGATAGCTACTTCAAATGAAAAGCTATGAGGTCTCCGCTTCATTATTGGTAAAGATACAAGAGTCTTAATTTTAACCAATAAAGGTCCGTAAATTATAGGAATCGGCCATTAATTATAACAGCTGCATGAGTCAGTCAAAGCCGCCGCCACCGCCGTCGTCTACGCTTGCCGCGGCCAGTTCGTGGATGGAAGACCATCCATTCACATACCGAGACCCCTCCGTGCCTCGGAAAACACGTTAAGCCGTTGCTCCTGGCTGCCATTCGTAGATCTTTGACAGTCGTTACGGGTAGAAGCCCAAAAGTCTGACAACCAGTCTTACCAAGGGGTCGTATTACCCAGTTACGGGGTTGTGGAGGTCAGACAGGCAGTCGCTCCATGTAAAATACTGGCATTCAGCTGCGTCGGTTAGACTGGACGCCGACCCCAACATAGTTGGGAAAAGGTTAGGCAGATTGATTGAATTTAAATATCTTTTGCCCCATTGCGAAAATAGTTTGGGTACATATTTGGTAAAACTATTGAATACTTAAAGATAGCTCAGACATAATATACTATTATTTCGAACCCGCGTAACATAAAATAGAACAAAGGAATAATAAGGGTAATATAATAAGGGTAATCTAATCTAACAATGAGCCTAGATAATTAGTAGGTTGCGAAAGGCATAAAATGTTCGCTCCTTATGAAACAGCAATTACTCCTCCGCCGCATCTAGTTTTTGAACCTCCTACTGTCATTAACGAGACACAATAGAATTTTAATTGTTATTAGCCATTAGAAGGTCAATCGACAGTTGAGCGGTAGAGGAAATAGGGTCGGTCCCCTCTCCATACAAATGCTCTCGCATGTTTTCTCTCTGGTTTATGACCTTAGAGCAATGATTTTTTACAGTAAAATAAATAACAACTAGTTCTATGCCCCTATGTTTTCCGTTTTGATACTTTATCTGTAGAAGCGCTAGAACCCTCAGAAAATGCTCAAAATTGTCTGTTTAGACCGCTGTCATCAGAGGCCTATTGTACAAATTTGACAACTATTAATGAAAAATGAAAAACATAGGGGCACAGTAAATATCCTTCTTATTCAATTTATAAAATATCTTTCAAATTGGTCCAATATTGGAGCAGGAAATAGACGCGAGCCGAACCTCGAATTATGACTTTTTGTATGGAGAAAAGACCGACCCTATTTCCTCTTAAGACCTCATGCGATGCGATGCGCTCAAGATCACGTAATTTTTTGTTCTTTTTGGAAATCTGAAATTGGACCATGAGACGCGTAAATGAAACTTTTCAAAAATATATTTCTGGTGTTGTCTCATCATGGCGTACTTAATCAGATAGTTAATAAATTGTTTCGGGTGTGACTTTATGGAAATCCATTATAAAATACACTAGACGTAGATGCGCCTCTGCGTCCAGCGCTCGGCGTGGCAACACATCGTGTTCGGGTTCGCGACTGGTCAATCGTCATCCTGAGGATGCCTCGTTGAGAGGTGAAACACGTGTCGATTTCTTATAGGGTTTTTTTATGACTCTTGAGGAATAGTTAAGCGGAATAGGTTACTAAATATATCTGCGTCTATTATATTGTACCTACTCAGCTAACCACTTTTCGCCCTGCATATGCTTGCTCAAAAATTCTCTGGGCGTACCGTCAAGGGGCAGATGATAACAAAGCAGGGCTAAGCAGATGACCAGGTCCAAAAGGACTTATTTAGATGAAGAAATCTAAGAAGTATCGCTACTCATAGGCCATGTTTGGTATTTTTCTCGCCGCTGTGGCACTAGCGATAAAATATTTGACAGCGCTGTCAATTTGCCAGCCAGTATTGATAATTGTTTTCGGTTCCAACGATTAAAATAATTAACAGAGGCCGTCATTCCCATGAATACCTCGTTATGTCCCTCCCGCCTAGAGTATAAAGCCCTGACCACACTACCTATAATGAGGATAGTCAGTAAGATGCAACCGTAAGCTTCAGGCTCTGCCTGTCTGAATAGGCTTGCGGTCACTCAATGAAATGGCAGTGCGATAGCGCAGTGAATGGGAACCAAAGGGGGATACACAAACAATGCCCTTTGGAAATATATTATGCTGAATATACTATAGATGTATGTACAGCGGGCCTAAAACGGCCACATTAGCAATTCCTCTGTAAGCAATTAATTACCTGAATTTCCAGCTGTCTTTAGCAATTCCTCTAATTTGACACAAAAGCAATTCATAATGTGTGGGCCATTTTACGAATCCCCATAGAAAACTGTGAAACAGATGAGTTAATTCGTATTATGAATCGCACGCAGATCATATTATGAATTGTCAGTTTGTGACATTTTTATGATTCTGCCAAAGTGACTGTTTTAAGCCCCCTGTATGGCAAAAGGCTTGCCCCCTATTACATACGACTTAAACAAAACTGGCGAAATGTTGGTGCGCGGACAAACAGACAAGAAACGCGACTTTAATTAATAATATGCATAGATTCCGTAGTTACTAAATTAATTAAAGGTATTATATTGAAAATTATCAATTTTAAAGTGACGTAATTCTTTAACGTTAGGGAAGAAATTGCACTAATCCTCGTGTCATTCGGCTGAAGGAAAAAATCTGAGCACAGTGTAATCTTTAACTGTAGCCAGTCAGTGTGTCATTCGGCTGAAGGAAAAAATCTGAGCACAGTGTAATCTTTAACTGTAGCCAGTCAACTAGGCAGTCCGTGTAAGCTGAATATTTTAAAAGATTTGCAAAGCAAGCTTGTCCCCAGTGCATGTTTGCACCGAGAGCTCTCAAATATACTTCTATTTGACATCGCAGTGAATCAGGCTATTTGTTGGAGCTGGGACCGGCTCGTGTTTGCCAACGCTTAGGACCCTGATGCCTCTCGTTCAACTACTTATTGGAGTTAATAAGGGATTTTGTTTGGAAGAAATATTTCTTGCAAGAAGGGAGTCTTTGAGTGGGTCTAAATCTCGTTTGTTTCAGAAATCTGACAAATAGTCTATTATTTATAGTTTCAATATTAGATTGAAACTCTGACCACTTGAATAGAAGTCCCAAAAAAAAACTTTATACAAACAAAATAAATTGGCACCTGGGTGTCATAAAAACCGAAGAAGTGAAATGTCCTGTTGCAATCAAACTTTACTATAGATGGCCTCTCCTACCACTTTCAACGCTATCATATGGCCAGACCTAGATTATGCCTGGACTTTAAAAGACCCTGCGACCTCTGAGTTTGTTTCAGCTTTTCTTCTCAGAGTAGTCAGATACGAAACGCTGACCTCATCTAGCTTTTTTTTAATCGTGTAAATGTGATGCCGATAACCTATTTACAGAATAAACCATTTTATTTCATTTAATTTCATATCTTCAGCAACTTTTATCCAGCTGCTACCAGTTAAAGATACCTGGGTCATTTCGATTGCAAATACAAAATATGCTAAACATGATTGTGCCTACAGGGAGAAAAATTTGGAGTAGGTTGGAATAAAGGTTTTTTCTCTATAACTAGATAGAGAGACGTTCATGTAACACATGTTATATTCAGCCATACAGCCTGTTATGATATAAAAATAAAAAAACATGAATATGTTAGTGCATTATGCAAACACATGTTATCGGGTCGACCAGGGTTGGGCAAAGAAATATAAACTAACTCGGTTCACAAATAATAAGATATTGCTATTGATTTCTCTGCGTCCAGCGATCGGTGTGGCAACACGTCGTGTTCTGGTTTCCGACTGGTCAATCGTCATCCTGAGGATGCCACATTGAGAGGTGAAACCAAAGGGTATCGTATTACCCAGTTACTGGGTTGTGGAGGTCAGATAGGCAGTCGCTCCATGTAAAATACTGGTATTCAGCTGCATCCGGTTAGACTGGAAGCCGACCCCAACATAGTTGGGAAAAAGCTAGGCAGATTGATTGATGGATGAAGAAAACAAATGTCACTTTGTCTGTGTACTGCTGCTACCCTTGCTGGTTGTTACATACCTACTTCTAGAAATCATCTTACTTATGTAGAAGCTACAGAGTTCATAGGGGTTCTAAAATAAGTAGGTATTGCAATGTTTACCACTGAAAAGTAATCTTAAACTCTCGTTTTAGTTTATTGCAGTAATTAATGTTGTTGTAGAAAGTACAACTTGCTCATGAATACAAATTTTGCAACTTTATAAAACAAACATTTGTTTACAATATTTGTAGTCTAAAGCTCATTATATTCACAAGTTGTATACGTCTGACTGTCAGTCACTGCGAAGAGCCCAGATATTGGTACTATACTTATTGAAAGTATTACATACAAAACGATAACTAAAACCCAGAAAAAAATAAAATTTACCCAACATAAAAATCTTGCATACAAAAAAGTCCCCTGCCAGAAATAAAACACGTTCTACCAAGCTCGGATGAGTAGAACTCAAACGAGTAGAAAATAGATATTTTCTACTGAGTCGACGATGTCAACCGGCTCACTAGCGAACGGGGCTGCAATTTTACGCATTGATTGGTGCATACAGATCGTTTGCAGCTTTTATAAGGCTAGATTGAAATCACTCTGGCTAGAGTCGTAGGAAGAATAAACGTTCCCCGGATTTTGTATCTTTGAACTGTTTGAACGCTTCCAATCGCTTTTCGATTTCGATTTGATTTCTCGCTATTTGTGTCATGAAGGAAGAATTCTGTTTAGTTTTATAAATAATGTGTACAAACTTCACTGTATAGCTGTACACTGGCGTGTTGCCCGTGGTATAAAACTCTGCTGTCTGAAATCGAAGCTCCATTCGCTTGTCACCAACGTGAATCATGATTTCACAAGCTAGTTGGTAGTTTGTTCGCAAAATTATACTTAACTAGTGACCCGCCCACGGGTGCTCACACTGAAGTATTTGACACGTCAAATTATCGAGATTTCTGCGTAAGTAAGTACCTAGGTACCTAAGACTTTGAACCCAGCTTTCAAACACCCTGTATAATGACACTATACACTTAAACTTCCGGAATAAATTCTCTAAATGATGGTAAAAACCGCATCAAAATCACAGACACGAAAAACAACTCAAACTCAAACTCAAAGCATTTATTTCAATTAAACCATTTACAGGCATTTGAATTTTTTTTGAATTGTCAAAGAGTCGGTCAGTTAGTCAGAGAGTTGAAGCTAGTTGCCCATTCCAAAACGTAGATCTCTATGGAGAAGAACGGGCAAGAAACTACAAGGACACTCTTTTAAAAATGGATATAAATATTACAAAATCCTGGGTACAGTATTCATGTTGCTTCTATATGTGAGAACAATGTAAAACAAAAAAAAGAATCAAAAGCAATTCAAAATTTAAGATTAAAAATAAGCTGTGGCAAATAAGAGAAGACCAGTCTCAACTGACGGCGCCCGTTCACGAACATGACATGTGGATCAGCACCATCCAGCTCAACCATTTTGTAGGGAACCGAATGATCCAACACACGTGCCACCATCAGCGAGACATTTAAGTGAGCATGACATACTCTCATCTGCCATGCTATTTCAAGTCAACATACATCATACCATACTAAACGGCTCCATGGTACTCACATTTACAATAATTGAAAAAATGCTTCTAAATTATACAAAACTAGTTTGCAAAGAAATTGACAAATTAATATAATATTATTTTCAGATAATTAAATAAGAATAAACAATAAGTTCGTAATGTCAGGAAAAAAAAAAATAGTAAATAATTTTAACTAGTGAGCCCAAGTGCCTGTGGAGCCAGCGTTAAGCCAACTTATTTTGTATATCTATAGTATACAAAAGTTCATTCTTAATTCAGTGACCAAGGTTTTCACGCATACTTGGGTATCTTCCGGTTAAAATAAAGCCGTAACAACCTGATTACTCTCGATCACCTCAGAAAGTATGTCGCACAGATTAAAACAAGGAGGGAATGGAGCGGCATTTGTTTGTTTTTATAGAGAATAATAAAAGTCCCTGCTTCACCGTCGCACGGACAATGGCACCATGGCGTTGACTTCATTCATTGTCTCACTTGGTGTTACGACCTCGTGTCTTTGTTCCGTTCGTTTGATTTCATATAATTATTATTATTGTGTTTATACCATTCCCCCTGTAAAAAGCTTATTTTATTCACTGAAAACAGTGAATAAAAAGCACTTTTAATCACTGTTTTGGTGTTTGAATTTATAACACACCAATATATTCGAACTCCATCTCAATGCTATACAACCTCCTTGCGAAAAAAGACTCGATACAAACTCCGATTTGATTGGTGGACATTTTCGACAAGGAGTTAAGCATTAGAATAAAAACACTTTTGTGTTCTTTGCTGTCATTAGTAAATTGACGTTATTTTAAATACTGTAAGTTAAACGAACACAAAGTTTAGTGTTACTTAATAATAAATCGATTGAAAATGTATTCAAATTATGAAGAAGATTGTGTTAACACCTGAGTTTATAAAGGAGAGGGCAGCCGATATAGTAGAAAACTTGCTACCCAACAAATCACGGCTGGTTTACATCAAAGTCTACGATGAGTTTTGCAAATGGAAAAATAAAAATCAAGCTTTTGGCACATTTTCAGAGTCTGTTTTCCTAACATATTTTAATGCGTTGTTGAAGAAAAAGAAGTCATCGATATTATGGAGTATGTATTCTATGCTACGGTGTACTACAAAAACAAGGCATAACCTTGACATAACAACATCCTCGAAGTTGCAAGTTATTTTTCTCATAGTCATGGTATAAAGTATAGTATGCAACTTTTGAATAAAACGGATTTATATCGAGGGCTGTGAATCACTCGCGTCGCTCAGGATTCTAACACTTGAATCACTCCATACGGTCGTGATTCAGTCGTTAGAATCCTTCACTTGCACGTGATTCATATATGGCCCTCGCTTTAAATCCGTCCATTATTCACTAATTGCATAATATATATTAATTCATATTTAAAAAAAAATATTCTGTTTCTTTCTCACTTTAAATGTGGCCTGATATACAAACATAAATTCACGCCTTCTTCTCAAGGGGGTAGGCAGAAACTACAGAACGCCCACCTGCTACGATACTGACATACTCCGTTTGCTTCGTGTTTAAGTTCCTATGTTAATATCAAAACTTGATATTGGAAAACTGCTTCTGGAACTTTTACCTATTTTCCTATTGACATAGGCATTATTTTCTTTAAGAAAAACCTTAGGTTAACAAAAATATTGTAACGTTTCAAGAATGTTTATGTAGGATGGTTTGATAGTCGACACCTGTCCATGTTTGTGAGAACTGTTGGTTTATGTCACATTTTGTCACTGTTCGGGAAATGTTTTCCTAGTTAAATAATTATTAGTTAATTGATTCAGGCTGTCATTTGTAGATTTTTGACAGTCGTTACAGATCGTCAGAAGCCCAAAAGTCTGAAAACCAGTCTTACCAAGGGGTATCGTATTACCCAGTTGTGGAGGAGTTGTGTTGTGGAGGTCAGATAGGCAGTCGCTCCATGTAAAATACTGGTATTCAGCTGCGTCCGGTTAGACTGGAAGCCGACCACAACAGAGTTGGGAAAAGGCTAGGCAGATTGATTGATTCAGGCGTGGCTTTGCGGAAATCCATTATAAAATACAATAGACGTAGATACATTTCGTAACCTACGCTCGGCGTGGCAACACGTCGTTTTCGGGTTCGTGACAGGTCAATCGTCATCCTGAGGATGCGTCGGTGAGAGGTGAAACATGAGTTTTTTATGACTCTTGAGGAATAGTTAGAAAAGTCTATTGTATTAAATAATTAATTAATCAACAGGCGTGAATCATTTGACTTAGATTGTATTTGACGTTAAAATAGAGGTTGCCTCTTATCCTACAGGCAAAATAGTAACTTTTAAAATTAAATTGCTGAAAGCTTACTTGCTTCTAATCTCAACATTCACAAATCTAAATATTGAATGACCCGCTTTAATTAAATTCCAAAATCAAGTAAATAAATACTGGTAGTATACACGGGTACATACCAAGGTATATAATATGTCTACCGTGCTGTCACAGTAACGAACTTCCGTAGCCGTGTCTGAAGAGCGAGGGAACTGCGCTCAATCGTCGTCCGGCGCTTTTACTTTAGCTAAATGAATCACAAATACAAGTACCTGCTTGTATTTATTATTAACTAGAGACCCGCCCCTGTTTCGTACGGTTTTTACGGCTTGAAAAAACATTGTGATTTCGTTACTATACTCGCGACAATCTAAGAAGTCCGTTTTGACGTTTCGTTCTCGTAAATGTAATAAAACGTTAAGCCTTGAGAATCAGTTTTAAGCAATGTAGATAAGTCGTCGATTACAAACTCTCTAAGTATGTTCAATCGATATGTGTCGGGAATCAGTTTATAGGAACCCAATTTTTTTTTTCATCTCTACCCAAAGTATTTTGATAGCTGTCAAAACGGCCTTCTTAGATTGTCGCGAGTCTAGGTATATGTACGTTTAGTATGATACACGTAAACCTTTCGGAATAAATTTTCTAAGTGATTGTGAAAGCCGCATCAAAATCCCTAGAGTAGTTTAGAAGAACAACGCAGTCAGACACGATAAACGTTTTTTTGTTTACTTTCAGTCATTACGGAATCAGTAATCCGAATATAGATGTTATAGTACACTAGCTTCCGCTCGCGGCTTCGCCCGCGTGGTAACTCGATAAAAAGTAGCCTATGTCCTTCCCCGGGATGCCATCTATCGCCTTGCCAAATTTTATCGAAATCTGTTTAGTGGTTTAGGCGTGAAAAGGTAACATACAGACAGACAGACAGACATAGATACTTTCGAATTTATAATAATAGTATTATAGTATATTAGATCGTGGCTAAGTAATAACAGCCGCACGGGTCGATTCGTCAGGTTAAGCTACGCTCGCCGGGGTTGGTCCGTGGATGGGTGACCATCTTTACATATTGAGACTCCTCCGTGCCTCGGAAAGCACGTTAAGCCGTTGGTCCCGGCACCATTTGTGGATCTTTGACGGTCGTTACGGATCGTCAGAAGCCCGAAAGTCTGACAACCAGTCTTGCCAAGGGGTATCGTATTACCCAGTTACTGGGTTGTGGAGGTCAGATAGGCAGTCGCTCCATGTAAAATACTGGTATTCAGCTGCAAAAGGCTAGGCAGATGAGTATTATAGTATATTAGTATTAGTATGGATTACATAGAACAATGTGTGAACTACTACCCCCTGATTCGATCAGTACCTGTATTAGTATCTGCAACATGACACAGTAACAATTTCCGTCCCCGTATCTAGGGACGGAAGCTGCATCTGATCGCTGTCTTTGCCGAAGCTTTGCTGCATGCAACTACAGTGAGCCAAAGATTAAAAATGTTGTTCTTAGTAGTGAAACTAAATATTTAGCAGTCTAGAAAAAATTGAGTTATAGTTTTTTTTTTTTTTTTCACTTATTTAATTCTTTTATTTATAATTTATATTTGTTAGTTAGTTTGTATTTGATGTCTATATTTTCTAAAGAAAGTAAATGCTCAGTGACGATTCTCGAATTAAGTTTTCAACAAATTAAAGTTTCAAATAGGTTTGAACTAGTATCACTTTAATTTAAGTTTATGTCCACTTTACTTACTGAGCCTATTCAAACTAAACATCATTTTATTTATCTTTTACATAATTTAGATATCTTATTAATATTTACTATCGTAAGTCAATTTCAATCTAAATTTACAAGAAAAATATTGGCAGTTATAAACAAAGTCGTTCAACTTAAACTTTAAAATGATCAACAAATTGGCTGGATCTAACTTAATAACTTGAGTTTAACGGATTACTAAGTTAGTTAATAATTAATTTCCCGAAACTACCAGACAGTCGGGTGCAAAATATTAATTTTAGATGGCAATATTGGTTCTACCAATATTTACAAGGGTTGTCACTTGCCACAGTAAAATAGAGGATTTTTTTAGTTGTTGTAGTAGAAATACCTGAAAAGAAGCTTTAATCAGTGTAAATACTACAAATGGGAAAGATAAAATATCCTATCAACCTTCTTTAGCTACTCGTATAAATCCTAACTTAATATTATAAACTAGCTGTGCCCCGCGGTTTCACCTGCGTAAGTCTCGATCCCGTGGGAATATTGGGATAAAAGTATCTTGTATCCTATTCCCAGTCATGGTCTACCCCTGTGCCAAATTTCATCCAAATCTGTTCAACCGTTTTAGCGTGAAAGCGTAACAAACAAACAAAAAAACTCACTTTCGCATTTATAAAAGGATTAGGATTAGGATTAGGAAGTTAGGATGTGAAAGTGATGATTGTTTGTGTGTTTGTTACGCTTAAACGGCTAAACGGATTTAGATGAAATTTGGCTCATGGGTAGACCATGGCCTGGAATAGGATATAATATTTTTATCCCAAAATTCCCACGGGATCGAGACTTGCGTGGGTGAAACCGCGGGGTGCAGCTAGTTTATTATAAATGATTAAAGTCGGTTTTTATGTCTGTCTGTATGACCGCGATGTTCTTTTAAACTACGCAACAGATTTTGATGCAGTTTACACCATCATTTAGAGAATTTATTCCGGAAGGTTTATGTCAGTATTTATATTATATACAACTTATAAGTAAGCAATCTCAGTGTTTTGTCAAGTCTTAAAAAACCTTAAGAAAACTAGAGCGGGTCGCAAGCTTTTACAAACAACAATGTGTGGCGTTATCTACATCGCCACATGCGAACTACGCATCAAAGACCTGTCGTCACACAAAAATCCTGATGTCACATAAATCCTGCATCGCGCAATTAAAGTTTACCGTGCAATGGACATATATACAAGAACCTAACATCAACCGTTGCCCGCCAGACACAACACCCGTCTGGTAGGAGGATCCTCCCTTTTCTATGGTGGATGAGTGAACTTTACACCCTGTTCCTCATACTCCTAAAAAATAAATATTGCTTGTTCGTTTGAGTTTCTTAGATACTATTACTGTACTGTTTGCAGTAGTCTAATATGTCTTATTTTCTGAACCTTTAAATATCAAGCATCTATTAATACACTCCATGTTTTTCTTCACTGCTCAATCAAAACCATTACCTGCACAAAGGCTTGTTTCTGTTTCGAACGCATAAGTTGAAGGGAAGCGCTGATTGCGGAACTTTACAGCTTATTGAAAGTCGAAAAGTGCTAAAGTCGATAATCTGGTGTTTGACAGCCCTAGCACGAGTGTAGGCGAGTGGGGAGGTAGGTCAATTTATTAGTTCGTTGGTGTAAACTGGACTGACGGATTATTTCATAGTGATTTAGTGAAGCAGTATATTTGTGGAGCATGGTATTAAACCAGTGGTAGGTATGTTGTTCAATCATTTATTAATGTTGTTTAATCATTTATTTATTTGATCGGGATGTTTGTTTAAGGAACTCGTGGCCGCACGGGTCGATCCATCAGGTTAAGCTACGCTTGCTGGGGTTGGTCCGTGGATGGGTGACCATATTTACACACCGAGACTGCTCCGTGCCTCGGAAAGCATGTGAAGGCGTTGGTCCCGGCTGTCATTCGTAGATCTTTGACAGTCGTTACGGGTCCTCAGAAGCCCGAAAGTCTGACAGCCAGTTTTACCAAGGGGTATCGTATTATCCAGTTACTGGGTTGTGGAGGTTAGATAGGCAGTCGCTCCATGTAAAATACTGGTATTCAGCTGCATCCTGTTAAACTGGAAGCCGACCCCAACATAGACACCGTAGATTGATTGATTGATCGGGATGTTTGTTCGTTCAGTTATTGTAGTGGTGTGGTATTTAATTGTGGTCATTTTTTTATCTATTTGACATTTTTAGGACTGGGAAATGGAATGATTGCAAACTGTACCTTTGATGTTTTATACTCATATCCTTACTTGTTTTAGACTAGCTGCGCCCCGCGGTTTCACCCGGGTTGTCTCGATCCCGTGGGAATATCGGAATAAAAAGTATCTTATGTCCTATTTCAGGTCGTCGTCTACCTATGTGCCACATCTAAATCCGTTCAGCCGTTTTAGCGTGAAAGCGTAACAAAAACAAACTCACTTTCGCATTTATAATATTACTAGCTGATGCCCTCGACATCGTCAGCGTGGATGTCGGTTATCATATACGAAAACCTTCCTCGAGAACCACTCTATCCATTGGTGAAAACAGCATGAAAATCGGTGCAGTAGTTTTTGAGTTTATCGCGTACAGGACGACAGACGGACAGAAGCGGCGGAGGTCTTTGTTTTATAATATGTAAGGATTATAAAGTTAGGATAAGGATGCTATTTTGCAACGTTTTAAGTTACCTCTTCACAATGAAAACTTAGGAGCGATAGTCTCGCTATGCCAACAAATTCAATAGAAACTCTATGAATCAATCTCCACACGGCGATATCATCGCGGCGATAATTTGAAGGCACAGCGCGCAGCGTGACTATCGCCGCGATTCTATCGTCTGTAGAGATTGCGCCGTAGAATATGTTTTCATAAAGTATGTAGGTGGCTAGGTAAAAATGGTATCGCGAAAATATCTACTCTAGACATATTTTTAGATTTAAATCATACTAATGACTAGTCGACATTTCGGAGTGAAAGAGGTGATTTAAGCAGCATTACCTGTCGTTTATTAAGCTACATTACAGTGGGTCATAAGGGTCATTACAATAGCTATTACTTTAAGTTTTCTTTACATTTTGGCCCTAACGACATTGAAAATAACACGGCTGATGACGTAATTTGTCAGCACATAGAAATAGCGATTACGTGTAGGTAATTCTTGTTACTCTAAGTTTTGTGTATTAAGTAGTTTTATTTTTGGGTTTTTCTACAAAGAATATACTAGCTTTTACCCGTGGCTTCGCTCACGTGGGTGTAGAAAAATATCGCACCGGGACGTAGGTACTATCGGGATTAAAACTACCTTATGTGTTAATCCAGGTTTTTTTTTCAAATTTTATCCAAATCCGTTCAGCCCTTTTTGCGCCACTCCGGAACATACATACAGACAAACAGAAAAACCGAAAAATAAAATTCTTTATTGTTTTATTGTAAGTATAGATCAAGCAACGCGTGTTATTTTAGTTAGAAAATTACCAAACATGAAATTTTCCCTTTTCTTTGGTAGAAGGGTAAACATAACGATGTTAATATTAACTATCCGAAGAGCAAAATATCTCAAACATTTGGGGAAATAACCTTGATATTCTGAAGCTAGTAAGAAATTCAGTACATTGTTACGGAAATTATACAAATTTTACTAAGATACAGTTAAACCCTTGCCGTAATTTAGTAAAATAGTTAAGAAAACTATTTAAGTGAACAGGGCTATTATTATAACTTGTAACTTCCATTTAATTAACTTGAAGAACATCGCCAAGCGGTTGGTCGAATCTTCACGTGACCAGTGGGCTGGCCAATTGTTGTTTTACTGATAAAATTAAATTAATGTTAATTCATTCGCCATATTTGCGACCTTATAGTGCAACTCCACCTTTATTTACCCATGATTATATGTGCCACAATAATAACTTACTGGACTGTAAATGTAGACCTATTACAAGAGTTGACTGTGTAACTTACCTTGGCATGAAAATAGATGAGAATTTTTCTTGGTCTCAACACATGGACTATATTAGTAGTAAATTAAGAATATTGTTAAGTAAAATGTACCACCTAAGCTTTAAGGTTCCTATTAACGTATTAAGATGTATATACATGTCATTAGTAGATTCTATTATGAGTTATGCTCTTGACAGCTATGGATTAACATTTAAAACTAACTTGGATAAATTAGAAGCACTTCAAATTCGATTCTTGAAACTACTTGTTACTCAAAAAACTAAAAACCGTTGCAAAGGAGATTATAGGAAACTATTTAAAATATGTAAAATTCTACCGATTAGTTACAAACATAAATATATTTTAGCAGTAAATCACCATGGTATCCAAGAGCATAACCTAACTCATGTAATCAACAACCATAACACACGATCTATGGCTGTTGGCAAATTCAATGCACCCAGAGTCACTAACTACTATGGTGACCGATCCCTAAAAAAACGAATACCATATCTATTAAACAGTCTGCCAGCTGACATAAGGAGTGTAAATAGATGGATAGGAGTGTAAAAAGTGTATAATAAATTAAAAAAAATATTATTTAGAAATATGTTAAAGCATAAAGGCTACATGTATAATAATTAGTTTTAAGTACTAAGTTTATTGAGTGTATAAAGACTCACCGACCCCCACAGTCAAACCACTACTACGGTTTTGTGGGGCTTATTTTATTAGTTATAATTACTTACGGGAATATAGATAGATATATATATATATATATAATTTTTGGCCAAAGAATCAGCATTGCTCTATACTTACAACGTGGCAATGCTGCCAGCCTTTTTTGTAATATACTAGCTGATGCCCACGGCTTCACCCGCGTGGATGTCGGTTATTATATACTAAAAGCTTACTCGAGAACCACTCTATCCATTGGTGAAAACAGCACGAAAATCGGTGCAGTCGTTTTTGAGTTTATCGCAAACAGGACGATAGACAGACGCGGCGGAGGACTTTGTTTTATAATATGTAAGGATTCATTCATAATCCTATGATTGATATTGGGTCTAAAAATTGTCTACGACATTATAAAGTGAAGTTGACATGTTTTTAATGATGTTGCATGTGCACTTGCAACTTGAAATATATTATAAATATTTCAAGTTGCAAGTGCAAAATCTAAAGTACCTAACTGAAGTCTGAATCTGTGTGGGATCTTCTTGGAAATTCAATTACGAGTACTAGAACGAGTTTAAGAACTGAAAGTTGTTTTCATGAAACTTCTTAGATTTTAATTCGATAGAAGCCACACGAAGAACGATTGCCAGAAGTGATATTCATTGAGGTTTTATTTAAAACAAATTATAATATAAAATATGTGTATTTTAGCAACTTGATAAGAGTTTAATGTAATGCAAACGATATTATATTTTCGGGTTGTTCCGTAGATGGGTGACCATCTTTACATACCGAGACTCGTCCGTGCTTCGGAAAGCACGTTAACCCCGTTTGTCCCGGCTGTCATTCGTGGATCTTTGACAGTCGTTACGGGTCGTCAGAAGCCCGAAAGTCTGACAACCAGTCTTACCAAGGAGTATCGTATTACCCAGTTACTTGGTTGTGGAGGTCAGATAGGCAGTCGTGCCATGTAAAATACCGGTATTCAGCTGCATTCGGTTAGACTGGAAGCCGACCCGAACATAGCTGGGAAAAGGCTACGTAGATTGATTGCATACGATATTGTATTTGATTGCGAGTATTTAGGTATGAATTCAATGAAATCTCCAAACGGCTGTTTGACACTTCTCGTGACCCAAGGGCTGGCTTTTACCTTGGTCATAGGCTAAGCATTGCCATTCAACGTGGCAATGCCGCCAGTCTCTTGGGTATATTACGAGCCGACAGCGATGCGGAGGAATTTTTCGACGCCATGTTTTAGTTATTAATTGTTTATTTGTATAGTTAGTTTTAATTAATATTAGTTAGGATTTAACTAGTTAATCAATAGTTAGTTGAATGCAGTTGAATAATAAAATAGCGCTGAGGCCATATTTTATTTGGTGCAAGCAAATACGACGAATTGCACTGTATTGTTGTGTTTATGGTAAACCAACGTGAGGATGAGTCTTAAAAAGAGTAGGTTAAGGTGAAACCCTTGTTCCCAAACCATTACCCACGTTTAGGGTTTATGAGGCAATCTATGGGGTTTCTCACCATGTTTTCCTTCACTGGGTCGGCCGTATTACTTATTTTTCTTTTACTTGTCTGTGGAGGGAAAGTAAGGGGTCGGGTGAGTAAGTAGCTAGTAGTGTTAGCGTATAATTGTGTACCTATTAATGTCGAGGTGCATTCAACTTTTTACCGATTAGTTTTATGTAGATCTTCTTCTTATCGTGTGGTTAGTGACGAACCTGGTGTCAGAGTTTTAAAGCCGCCCATGGGCCTCTAACTTGGCTTCACAAGCCGTCTAGAAATATCTCTCAGGCATGTCAGTTTTGCGCCACGGCGTCCTCACCTTCCGCCTGACACAGGTCCTCACCGGACATGGCAGCTTCGGGAGGTACCTGTGCAGGATTAGGCGGGAGGAAACGCCTGGGTGTCACCACTGTGCGGATCGTCCGGAGGACACGGTGGAGCATACGGTGGAGGTGTGCCCTGCTTGGGCGGAGCACCGCCGTGTCCTCGTGGAGGCGATTGGCGGCACTGACCTCTCGCGTCCGGCCCTGGTCCAGGCCATGGTACGGAGCGAGAGGGCATGGGAGGCGGTCACCTCCTTCTGCGAAGCAGTGATGCTCGCGAAGGAGGAGGCGGAACGCGTGAGGGAGAGGCAAAGCCTGCGCCCTCACGCCCCTAACCGCCGCCGCTGGAGACACCCTGGGCGTCGGGAATCCCAGGCGGATTCCCGGCCACCATAGGCGTGGGCTTGCGGACGGCGAGCAATGGGCAGCTCGCCGTCCGATAAGGACCAGGCCCAGGTCGATGGCGCGTCGTGTTCCACGCGCGCCTCAAAGAGATGTCAGCACACCTGACGGGGTCCGTTAGGACCGATGCCTGCCAGGGTTGCGGAATAGTCCGAAAGGGATACCGGGACCCTGGCAACAGGCAACCGAAGGAACACGGGTGGGTTTTAGTCAGTAAGAGTCTGACACGCCCTTCCGCTCCGCCCAGAGCGGGAGAAGTCATATGATGATTTCCCACCCAAAAAAAAAAAAAAAAAAGGCATGTCAGTTTCCTTACTACTATTACTTACTTCAAAACTACTACTACTTACTTACTTCAAAAACGGTGAAGGAAAACACAAGATGTGTTTCTTCACCGTTAGTGATACAAAACGCACATGAATCCGAAAATTCAGAGGTGGCTTGGGTTCAACTATAATTCCTCAATAAGTTTTAACTCAATTTAAACACACTGAACTTTCAACGCAGTTACTACTTTAACAATGCAGTTATTACTTTAATGTTTGTACAGTTCGAACGCCGCCTTAACTAAAGGATGGGCAGTGTGGGCAGTCCATTAGTGATGCTTAAGCCGACCGGTAACAAGACTTTACGGTAAGCTTTGGATCTCAATTAGAGTACCTAGGAGATATGCGGGAAACCACAACTTGAGGATGGATGTAGTTCTGAGTGGGAAGTGCGAGACTTGAGAATAATGTATCGATTATTTTGTTTGAAGTATTGGTATCTCACCTCTATTAGGCCCTTCGTACACAAGGTATATGTAAATCTTCGATACTAATGTTGTAAACTTATGACGCAGGTCTGGTAGCGCACGGTCCATACACACGACATTGAATCGCAAGACGCGAGTTGTAAATTCTACCACTGTAGGCGTTAAGGCTTGCATTCCCGGCCACCGTAGGTGCGGACTTGCGGACGGCGAGCAATGGGTAGCTCGCCGTCCGATAAGGACCAGGCCCGGGTTGACGGCGTGTTGTGTTCCACGCGCGCCTCAACGAGATGTCAGCACATTTGGCGGGGTCCGCTAGGACCGATGCCTGCCAGGATTGCGGGAAAGTCCGAAAGGGATACCGGGGCCCTTGGCAACAGGCAACTGAAGGATGATGATTTCCCTTGATTACCCTTAAAAAAAAAAAACCCGTACGGGCTTAGTCACAAGTCCAACTGCCAAACGTGAAGCTTCAGGCTCTAAATCGGGTAAAGGTTGATGTATAGATAAGCATTTGCATTTCATAATCAGCCTATAATTTTCCCACTGGGACACAGGTATGCTTTATGTGACGGAGTGGGCTGTAATCTACCACACGCACGGGCCCAGTGGGCGTTGGTAGATGTCACATTATATTCGGTGTTTGGTACCTACTGTTCTCGTCTGTGGCCAAAACAGTTGATTTGTGCTATGGCAAAGTTTCTCGTTTAGCTATTGAATTAGCTATTTATTATATCTATAGTCCAGCATTAGGGTGCGTTTCTGACTGAATCCGGGACGAGCGGAACTGAGCGGCTACCTGCAGGAATCGACCAATCACAATTGTTGAAATCCTCATCGCTTATCTCGTCTTGTCTGATATTGGACGATTCCTGCACGTCTCCGCTCAGCTCCGCTCGTCTCCGCTCAGCTCCGCCCGTGTCCGCACAGCTCCGCTCGTCTCCGCTCAGCTCCGCCCGTGTCCGCACAGCTCAGCTCGTCTCCGCTCAGCTCCCCTCGTCTCCGCTCAGCTCCGCTTGTCTCCGCTTCAGTGGAAACGCACTCTAAAGGTTCTGTCTACCCTCTTTGGTATTAAAAGCGTGATCAACACGTAGTCGTGCGCGTATGAAACGCCAAAGTTGTTATGAATTTAATCTAACATAGGTAGTAAACATTTTGTATGAGCAATTCCCTCTTTAAACTTTCTCATTTAGCGACAAACGAGTTTAAAAGTTTAATGTAGGGGACCGCTTTTAAATGACTGCTATACGATGAATGTACCTGCCCACTAACCAGTGCATTTCAAAAAGAAATAAGTATAGGTACTGAAGTAGTAGTAAACATACACAAGATTTTTTTGGTCCCTTTTGAGTTTTTTGTGATGATAAGACGGTTCGAATTTGCATTTTGCATGCTAGATTACGAGCGAAAAAAAAAAACTAAAAAGGTTGATCTATCGCTCTGACTGGACAATATTTTAAAAACTAAACCCAACTACGAAAAAAAGCTAACTAAAAAGGGTATCACTGCATATTATAAAACAAAGTCCTCCGCCGCGTCTGTCTGTCTGCTGTTCGCGATAAACTAAAAAATTACTGTACCGATTTTCATGCTGGATAGAGTGGTTCTCGAGGAAGGTTTTAGTATATAATTTGTCAAGGGGACGAAGCCGCGGAAATCAGCTAGTACTTAATAAAAGATCCTGATTTTTATTTGTGTGTCTATGATGTTTTGTTGTACTGAATCTGTGGTAACAGGTTGTGCGTCGATGTCCCTACCGCCCTGTATATTTCAGGCTTTAAGCACATTAACATCATTTTATACACAACCTACAACGTAAAATATTTCACTATCAAAATAAACCAAGGACTTATTGACATAGGTAAGACCTAATTACGTTCGATTTACCACAAAAACCTTCGTCATGACCAAATACCCCTTTTTACGTCACCTAACGATTCAATAAAATGTCTCGGCGCTTACAGGGTTAACTTCGGGGTCATTACTGAGCTATTTGCCATTGAACCCGTTTGTAGGTTAAGAATATTTTTCCGTATTTCTTAGTTGAGTTTAGTTGGAGAACGTTTTTAGAATGCGTGGTTTAATTAAAAATATAGGGTTGTTGTATCTGAGATCAGAAGTGGAAACTTTTTTAGGGTTTCTACACAAAACTGCAAATTGGTGCGATGCGAATTCGCAACGAGACACAAAAGAATTCCAGGTTTACAATTACCTATACTCGCGACAATTTAAAAAGTCAGATTTGACGTTTCTTTCTCGTAGGTATATGAAATAAAACTTTATGCCTTGGGAATCAGTTTTAAGGCTCGTGCAAACAGACGCGAAATCGCGGGCGCGACAGGCAGCGGTACCTTTGTCGACAAAGGTACCGCTGCCTGTCGCGCCCGCGATTTCGCGTCTGTTTGCACGAGCCTTTAAGCAATGAAAATATGTCGTCGATTAAAAACTCTCTAAAAGTATTATGAATCGGTATGTCTCGAAAATCAGTTTATAAGAAACCAATTTATTTTTCATCGCTACACAAAGTATTTTTATAGCTGTCAAATCGGACTTCTTAGCGAGTTTAACCCACATTTCCGCCAAATTGTGTGTGATCGTGGAAAATGGCTTTGTTAAAACATATGTATACATTTTTATTGCGATAACAGGTAAACCTAAACACTAAACGGTATCGAATACAAAAAGGGTTGTATCCAAAACGTAATCTTGACTATAGATAGAGATTTACTTTACTCCTAAATATGTCGCTTTTTATCCCCAAGAAGATGTAGCACGGTTTGTGACCACACGTGGCTTTTCCTTCCTTTTGTCTTTGTTTATTTTTAACCGACTTCTTCAAAAAGGAGGAGGTTCTCAATTCGTCTGTATGTTTTTTTTTTTTTTTTTTTTTTTTTGTGTATGTTACGCGACTTACGCGATCAAAAAAAAACACTAAAAACTTGAAAAATAACTTTAATTTCGGAAGTCGGTGGCAAAACACGAAAATTGAAAAGCAAAGACACCGACTTCCGAAATTAAAGTTATTTTTCACGTTTTTAGTGTTTTTTTTTTAAGTCGGTTGTTTTTTTTTTTGTAAAAAGTTTTTATATTAGGATGTAAACGTAAACCGATCTGAGGGCCTAGACAAGTGACAATCGCTTCGAAAGCGTTTCGCATTTCTACAACGACTTTACTATATACAACGACTATACATTTTTGCCTTTTCCATCATCATTATCGCTGATAGAATAGTCACTTTGTCTATGGCCTCTGACTAGCCTTTTCCCAACCATTTATTTATTTTATTATTTATGTACACACAGTAAAATACATAGAGATACGACATCATTATAATATGAGTACAAGGGTACTGCTTATTTCTTAAGAAATTAACTAATAACTATGTTGGGGTCAGCTTCCAGTCTAACCGGATGCAGCTGAATACCAGTGTTTTACATGGCCTATTTGACCTCCACAATCCAGTAACTGGGTAATACGATATCCCTTGGTAAGACTGGTTGTCAGACTTTCGAGTTTCCGACGACCCGTAACGACTGTTAAGATCTATGAAAACAGCCGGGATCAACAGCTTAACGTGCTTTCCGAGGCACGGAGGACTGGAGGAGTCTCGGTTAATAAAGATGGTCATCTCACGGACCAACCCCGGCAAGCGTATCTTAACCTGATGGATCGCCCCGTGCGGCTGTTATTACTTAGCAACGACCTCCTCAAGGACGTAAACGTAAATAGCACTGTATGTATAATTGGTTAAGGCGATTAACACTGCACCGTGGACTCTACGGTCTCGACCACGCGGTCGGGCGGTGTACGTGTGTTAGGCATCAACGGATTTATTAGAGGCCAATGCGACATGAGATCCGCTTCACCGCCTAACACGGCGGTGCGCGGTGCCGTGTGTTAATCACCTTAGGGTAGTAGACGCACAAAATCGTATACCTGTTACATAAAATGATAAAAAAGAACCTGTTTTTTCAAAAGAACATTGTGTAGTGTCGGTATTTGTCGTTGAATGGCGGTCTAGACATTGTTCAAGATGTTTGTCTGTGGCCTATTGACTGACTTGATTGATTGATACGTTGATGTGTACTGTCTGAGGCTAGGCAGAGAAAATTGCTTCCATTCTCATACTAAAAGCGCCAGTTGTGATGTAGGAGAGAAGTGAGTGTGAAAAAAAAACATCTCCAAAGTTGTTAAATATACAAAATAATGCCTTTAGATGTCTAAACTAATATTTTAAAGACAAACCTTTAAATGTTTTGTTTTTTCTTTTTTGTTTGATAGGCTTTCACGCTAAAACGGATGAACGGATTTGGATGAAATAGGATACTTTTTATCCCGATATTCTCACGAGACTGATGCGGTTTAAATAAAAACGATGCAAAGCATTTCTGATTACTGCAAATAATTATGAAAAGTCAGTTAACACTTCCTCCGATTCCAACAAAAAATCTTATATACAAAACCAGAAAAAACATAGAATTTAATTCAAACGTTACCAAAGAAGAAATATAGCACAAACGGGATCCGAACCCGGTGCTTTATTGCAGCCCATGAATGATGCATGCCGCACACAAGTTGAATCAGAGATATTTGATTAATATAAATATTTATTCATTGTATATTTTACGGTATCAGAATCTATGCTTTCTGTGGACTTTGGATTGCGATATGAGGTTTGATGTAGAAGTATGAAGCGTGGGTTTTGGATTTAACAGAATATATGTGTGTTTGAATATACTATATACATGTATGTATGCTTTGTGGCACATCTAGAAAACATTATGATTATTGATGTACTAAGTGGAGTTTTTCTAGTAACACTAGTAGAAACATTGCCTTTTGTACATACACAAAGTGTCAATTTTATTGCGCTAACCTCAACACTCAACCAAAATAACAAGTGACAATGCAATGCAAGGGCTCATATACACGACGGTTCGTTTTTTTTTTGACGGTGACAATGCTTTTTAAATGTCCTTTTTCACACGAATCACGAATCGTAAAAAAATACTGAAACGCCTTAAATCACGTATCGTCTTTTAATAACAACAAATTAATAATTCAATAAAGTTAATTATTGTAAGGTGTGTAACACACTAACAGTAGCAATGGCTTGCATTTTGACGGTTAAACGACATTCATTGCTGAGCAGACACATTTTTCGGCCATATGAGGGAATGGATTAGCAATATCCTTCAAAGACATTAATATTGTGATTGAATGTGTGTTACGGAATAAGGGTGCTGGTTGTGCTGTAGTCGAGACTAGCTTTCAAAAGCAAAACAAATCTAGCAACAAAAGCGATATCGATCCAGTACCTGGGAATTTTGATATAATTTCCTTTTCTATGAAATTACCTTACAGAAAACAGAACTCCAGGAATAATGGAGCAAGAATACTCAATAAAAACCAACCTAACAATAGTAATAGAGCGGAGGTAAGCTTATAAAAAACAAACAAGGAAATAATTTCCTGGCGCGCCATTGCAGTAAATTGAATAGGAAATATTATACTGGTAAACAGAACATTTTGCATTATATTCGAAGTTCTTCTAAATTTTACGATCAATTGGGCCGATATAAATTCTAATTTGTGTAATACAAGCGAACTGCATCCACTAAAATGTATGTTTATGCCATATTATGCCATGTGTAAAAAAACGCTTATCGAAGCCGAAAGTCACTTGTTATTGTCATTGTGATAAATTTTTGTTCTGGACCATATCTGGGAACCATCTGGTTACGGAGATAATGAAGGTAAAAGTTCCAACTTTTAAAGACGTTTAAAAAAAAAGCTTCCAAAACAACACAAAAAAAGTGAAAAATACCTACCCCACACAAATTCAAATACCACTACCTGCCATGTAAATAACAGTGACGGAGTCAAACAATATATCGTCTACATACACTAAGTGGGAAAAATACGTAATTATTGAATCTAACTCAAAAACTACGCAAGCAAAGTTAATAAAATTTATATGGGACCATCTCTGAAGCATGATCTACCAAACAAAAAAAGAATCATCAAAATCGATTCATAATTGACGGAGTAATCGCGTAACATAAACACAAAAAAAAAAAAAACAACACAGACGAATTGAGAACCTCCTCCTTTTTGAAGAAGTCGGTAAAAAATAGATTGCCGCTAGCGGCTCTCTATACACTTCCTATACATATTTTATTATAACTACTTAAAATGAAACATTTACATTTCATTTTAATTCATAATAAATAAAGCGCTTAACTCTGAATTAATTACAGCATTTCACGTAAGTACTAACTTGTTGAGTTGTGTGTTAATGAAGTATTAATAATTAGCTGGTGGCAAGAATATGGACGCAGTTTATAAATTATTAATTGTAGATACAGGAATAGTCCTATCGTATTTTTCAAACAAGTCCCAGAATCACTTGCATAACTTATGGAGAGATTAATATATACCCCATTTGAAATAAGATTAGACATTAAAACAAACCCTTTTACAGTCCGTTCAACCAATTTTGACTTCTACACTGTAGGCATAAAGATAGCATTAAAAGCAAAAAAAGTTACACAATACCAACTATCTACTGCGGCTGCCATTTGTCGTACCACCAACACAATAGAAGTCAAAATCGGTTGAACGGACTGTAAAAAAGGCTTATCTGTACGTCTAGTCTTATATCAAATGGAGTATAGAAATAAATATAATAAAGATTAATGATTACCGCCGATCAGCCTTCAAAGCAAGAGTGGTAAGGCTTTTGAGCACGCTCGTTCGATCTAAGATATTATCCATCGCTATCCATCAGGTAACATCGAGATTAAGGGCAGGCCCATGATGCAATGAATAAATGAAACAAAAATCTTTAATCTTCGAAAAACTACGCATGTTTTTATAACCGACTTCTTCAAAAAGGAGGAGGTTCTCAATTCGTCTGTATGTTTGTTACACGATTACTCCGCCAATTATGAATCGATTTTGATAATTATTTTTTTGTTTGGTAGGTCATGCTTCCGAGGTGGTCCCATATAAATTTTATTAACTGTGCTTGCGTAATTTTTCCCACTTAGTTTATCTAGACGATATCCTGTTTGACTCCTTCGCTGTTATTTACATAGCAGGTAGTGGTATTCGGATTTGTGTGGGGTAGGTACCACAACTAAAAAGTGAAAAATAAAACTTTTTACAAAAAAAAAAGAAGCGACTTCAATTTGTTTTATTCTTTATTCATATTCCTTGCTAATAATGAGGTGGACACCATAGTATAAGATATACCAACGTTAATAAGTGGTTTAGCTTCGTCGTGAGACCAGACATCTGTTACGGATAGGGCTCAGATAGGGATGGCTCACATCCTCGACTGTTGCGACAAGAGAAAAGAGACAGGTACTAAGAATATTAATAAAATTAATGAATATTCCCGCTCGCCATAAACTTTTGTATCTGGATTTTCATGAAACCGTAGAGTGAGCAGAAAACTTAAATAAAATGTATACGTACGATTATGTTATTCATGTAGATCGATGATCTTTAAAAATGACATAGGGTGACACAATGGGCGGTCTTATAGCTAAAAACCGGCCAAGTGCATGGAAGAACATGTTTTTACAACTGCAAATTTAAGTTGGTCGATTATTACTCGGTAACTTGTGGAGCCTACGTAGCGTTAGTAGTTTTCCTTTTAATTTCGTTGTATATACTACTGCTGTGAATTTTTTTCACACATCTAAACCCAACCATTTAGCTGGCAGGGGGGGGGGACACTTGGCTCTAACAAAAATTAGCACTTTAAAGCTTAATATTCCGCAAACGTATAACTGAATCCAAAAATGGTTTTAACAAACTTACATTATTTGTAAACGATCTTTCCAACGATAACCCACATCATGGGACTGACGAGAAAAAAAAAACCATCTCCACTTTACGTGTACGGGTACTCTAAAAAAAATCTTTTTTTCGATTTTTTTTTTACCTTTTTGTCGGCGTCGTTTGTATGTATATCCATACCAAACTACAGCTTTCTAGTACCAACGGTCTTTGAGCTAAGCCGCGGACAGACGGACAGATGGACATGGCGAAACTATAAGGGTTCCTTATTGACTACGGAACCCTAAAAACGATCTTTAGCCACCTAACCCGTAGCGTAACTGCATTATGCGTAAATTATTTACAATTTAAAATTAAGTCTCTAAGAAGCCATGCGATTTTTGCACGCTTAAAAAAATAACAACTCTTATAATATATCTATCGTTTATAAAAATCTATCCCTGAAGGTACATAAATTATGCGATCTATTGTTTGCAGCATAATACTAATTACTTACTTAATGAGCGGCTCCCTTGTGGGCATTACTCGTAAGGTATGGAAATATTGACATAAACTTACCCTAATTAGCGTAAGAGTATAACTTATAATCACACTAACAAATCCAGAGGGTGTAATATAGAGAATAAATTTCTACACCCTGACTCCACCTGGGGGCCTAAACCGGCCACATTAGCAATTCCTCTAAAAGCAGATCATTTCCTGAATCCCAGCTGTCATTAGCAATTCCTCTAATTTGACACAAAAGCAATTCATATTATGTGGACCATTTTACGAATCTACATAGAAAAATGTCAAACAGATGAACTATTTCGTAATATGAATCGCACGCAGATCATACTATGAATTGAAGTTTGAGACATTTTACGATGATTCATAATATTTTCCTATTATGATTCTGTCAAAGTGACTGTTTTAAGGCCCCTGTTGGTTTCTTATGTTTTGAGAAAAAAGCTAATCCCATTTCACGGTTAAAATTTAACATGTGACATTTATACCAGCCTATATTGCCTCAATGTAGGACAAATGCCTCTTCTCATACAGATAAAGCATGAACATTGATCGCTATGCTTGATTAAGGCGGATTGGTAGATTTACATTAATTATAAGTATTTATTACAATAATTAAACAATATATATCTAACACTGAAATAATAATTATTTACAAGTATATACAAAATTATTATAAGTTCAAAAAGGTATTTTTTTAAAACTTGGGAACGTACTAGACTCCTAAACGTACGAAACAATATTTAAAAGCGATCGTCGCGCAAAGACACGGTCGTTCGATCTTTTTGGTCAGTGAACCTGAATGCGTGGTCGCGCCGAAATAGGACGCTTTCCGGTTTTCTGAACAAAAAGTGACAGCACTACCGATCGCTTACTCGTGCGACGATCGCTTTTAAATAGGACGCGGCCTGATTCTGCACCTCCTGAAAAAGGTATTTTATCCATGTGGATATAGATCGTAAAGCCGTTGGTCCCGGCTGTCATTTGTGGATCTATGACAGTCGTTACGGGTCGTCCGAAGCCAGAAAGTGTGACAACCAGTCTTACCAAGGGGTATCGTATTACCCAGTTACTGGGTTCTGGAGGTCAGATAGGCAGTCGCTCCATGTAAAATACTGGTATTCAGCTGCATCTGGTTAGACTGGAAGCCGACCCCAACATAGTTGGAAAAAGGCTAGGCGGATTGATTGAATATAGGTCCCAAGCCAACCAGGACTTCAGCTACTGGAAAATTTAAAACAGTTTGACCTGACCCTGTATAAAAAACTAAAACCCAACTACGACAAAAAAGGTATAAACAAGACACCACAGACAGACAAATTAAAAATCCGGAGTCACACGTGTTAGGGGGCATAAATCAAACAGTACCTTTTTAGTCGTAGTTGGGTTTTAGTTTTTATTACTTTTTTTTTCTTTTTCTTTTGGGATTATAATATTTATATATTTGAAATGTGCTCATTAAGCCCTTTCATTTGATACCTAACATGGTACGATTAAACGATTTTTTTTTTAGTTCCTGACTTTATGTCGTCTAGAGGGCGCCATTTTTAATGATTGAAATTTAATGTGACGTCACATAGCCTATAACCAGCGGACGATCAAGACGCTTCCAACGATACATCATTTGTCAAATTGTGATGAGTCGTTTAGAAGATATGAGGGAACAGATGAACATACATACATACATACATACATACCGGTCAAAATCATAACCCTCCTTTTTTCTTCGCCGTAGTCGAGTAAAAAAATGAAGTTTGTCGCGACAGCCCTAGCTTTGAATGCAGAGAAAAAGAATTAAATGAATACACTCTTAGAGCTTCCATGGTTTCCTTTAAAAGGAAACTAGTTGCCGAGAAGAGTGGCAAATAAAGTGAGCGTTGTTGTTTACCATGTTTTTTATAACCACTTACCCAGGTTACATTTATTTTTCATTGAAAATGAAGATAAAGAAAGTTGTAAGAAGAAGTTGTAGAAAAGCATGGGATTGAGCTGCTCGCTCTGCTAAGCATTGTAACATTTTGAATAATATGGAAATCATCAAAGTATATCTACCAGTTTTATTTACAAATTGTCATTATTGAATATTCTATACAAAATGACATGATTACTTTGTAAAGTATTTTATTATTGTGGATGGAAGAAAAATCACATAGTCCTCCTATGTGTTTTTTTTTTCGTTCTCAGTTAATTTTATCGATGGTCTGGCAATTTGAGAATTTTATGCGGCCTACCCAAATGTCCTTTCTTTGGTATTGTTCGTCGAGTCGTTGAGCTCCTTAAGTTCTGAGTTGAGCTCCACCATTACTGACAAATGCTTGCACTGACTGGACAGGTCCACTCAAATCTGTGTGGTTCTTTCCTCAAAAGACCATTTCAGACTCGAATTTACATGGTCCTCATATGGCTTGACCAAGATTATGTCTGGACTTGAAAAGAGACTGTGACCTCTGAGTTTGTTTCGGCCTTTCTTCTCAGAGTAGTCAGATAGGAAACGCCGACCTTCTCTAGCTTATTTTTAATATTTTTTAATATGACGTGTAAAAGTGATTTCAATATCCTATTTACAGAATAAACAATTTCATTTCATTTCATTTCACTTGTTTACATCATTTCATTTCACTTGTTTACATCATTTCTTTTCCTCTTTGCTTGATACTTGAATTTCCCTTTTTTTGCCTGTCCTGATTTGAGATGAACTAAAGATATTGATTTCAGGGTCTAATAGTTTTGTAGTTTGACAGGCAAAAGATCGAGTCGAATAAAAAATAAAAAATAGGGAACCTAAAGATTATCAAAAAAAAAAAGAGCGTTAAAGTTTTTATTCTCTAAATTACTAAACTAGCAAATAAAAACATATTGTTAAACTTTTATACAGGTTGTATTACAGTTTCGCAAAACCTCAAAATATAACGGGTAATCAATAATAATAATAATAATAAAGCTGAAGAGTTTGTTTGCTTGTTTAAACGCAATAATGTCTGGAACAGCCAGTCGGATTTGAAAAATTCTTTATGCATTTGATAGCCCTACAATTTATTTATATATTAACATCACGCTACTAGGAGCCTAGCAAAAAGAAAAAGCCTGAAAGAACCCGAAGCAAAAACGTAACCTAATAATAAAACCTAGTAATAGCATCGCCAGCCCGCGCTAGTGAGGGCGTGTGAGGGAGTGGGACGGATGAACCAGAAATTTCACGCGGAGTCGCGGGCAAAAGCTAGTAGAATATATTATTTGAGTTGAAAATTGTCCTATTTGAAGTTTACAAAGTAAGTAAAACTACCGCGTGGTAGAACTGGTAAGCAACATTATTATGTACATACGTACATACTGAGAACGGTGTGGTGTGTACGCACTAGACAAATTATTTACTCTATGTTTCTGCTCATGGCTCTGTTTCTGTTTACTTACATTTTAGTTAATTTGTTTGTGTTATTAAAATGACTAGATAGCATTATGCAAGTGTTTTATATGTTAATCACTTCGTGCTATGAATTCTGTGAGAGACATTTTCTTTAAAAAAATTAAGTGCGACTAAGTCATACTTTCATTCAGTATTCTCACAGCATTACCTACTTAAGGGGGATGCGCTAAGGTAGCCCGTGAAATACAAATCTTACGTTTTTTGCAATTTGCAGGTCAGTATCTGGTTGTATGTTGATTAAAATATCGCGACCGTAACGAATATGGCTTTCCAGAATTATACATATATGAAAATAACAAGAACCGCCAATTTATAAATTTTCTAGCAAATTTATAAACTTTCGTAGGATTCTAAACGACTGTTCTGTCTGATTGTACCCAAGTCTATGGACACAAGCATTGCCACTGTCAACATCGACCAATCAGAGAGCAGTGTGTTATTTGCCGTATTTTAAAGAAGCGTAAAATTAAAGCTCTTCTGTGATTGGTCGAACCGTTTAGAACCTTATGAATGGATATCCGTTAGTTTATAAATTTACCACCAGTCGTCGCAAATTGATAAATTTGCGAAAATGTGGCCGTAAAATAATACAATTTATCTCTCGTTTAGAATCCTACGAAAGTTTATAAATTTGCTAGAATATGTATAAATTGGCGGTTCTTGTTATTTTCCGGTGACATATATAAATAAAAAAATAAAAAAAAACTATATTAATAACTATACTTAATAGCATGCATATTAGCCACGCGTACCAACTAGTTAGAGCCGTCGATTAGTGCAACCTTAAGTAAGAATAATCCTCAAATGTCATGATTTCATGAAATAGTCACACAATAGGATAACATGAACTTAGAGAGTTGTATTAATGATTTTTATGATTATCCTACTATCCTACTTCCTACTAATATTATAAATGTGAAAGTTTGTGTGTTTGTGTGTTTGGATGTTTGTTACTCAATCACGCAAAAACGGCTGAATGGATTTGGATGAAATTTGGCAAACAGATAATTTATAACCTGGATTAACACATAGGATACTTTTTATCCCGATATTCCCACGGGATCGAGACTTACGCGGGTGAAACCACGGGGCGCAGCTAGTAATTCTATAAATATTTGTTACTGCCGCGAATCATATTCAGATCAACATACAACCTCATATTGACTGGCAAATTAAAAATTTCGTGGGTACCCTGACGTTTTCGCCTTAATGGGTTGCTTACCCAAATCTGACCGTCTGCTTTGCCAAAAATAATTCAATTTACAGATTTCGAAGGCAACTACAAAAACCATGTCTTACATAACACAATACGCCATCTCATATTATGAAACAATATAAACATCCTCAGAACGTATGCAAACTTGAGGACATTGTCATACAAATCCAATAAAACCTAAATTGTACTATAACGTTTAGACGTTAGTTCGAGGTTAGCCTCGTGGCCAAGAGCTGACACGCTCAAGTGACATGCGTCTGGCGAATGCCACTGCGGAATAAACAAATAAAATAAAGAAGTTATCTAGAGCATGTCACGAGTTTGATCCAATCCAGCTTGTCCCTTGCTTCCCTCCTCCAGCGACGCCCTAAGTTGAGTTCCGTACCCCACAGGGTACCCTTCGCGTGCAGTCGTTCAATTTATAAGTTTTATGTCCTGGCTGGAGGCCTGAATTTATGTAGGCATAGTTCGGTTAAGCAGGAGGAGCGCGTGGCTAAGTAATAACAGCCGCACGGGTCGATCCATCAGGTTAAGCTACGCTTGCCGGGTTGGTCCGTGGATGGGTGACCATCTTTAGATATCGAGACTCTTCCGTGCACGGAAAACACGTTAAGCCGTTGGTCTCGGCTCTCATTCGAGGAAATTTGATAGTCGTTACGGGTCGTCAGAAGCCCGAAAGTCTGACAACCAGTCTTACTAAGGGGTATCATATTACCCAGTTACTGGGTTGTGGAGGTAAGAGGCAATCGCTTTATGTAAAATACTGGTATTCAGCTGCATCCGGGTAGACTGGAAGCCGACCCCAACATAGCTGGGAAAAGGCTAGGCAGATTGATTGATTGAGTACGGTTAAGCAACCGACAACCCAATAAGTTGAACTGCGAGACGCTATAAAAAAAAAAAATACATGCCACGAGGCACCACGATGCGACGGAGTAAAACAGGTGACGCGCGAGCATATCGCTTGACGCTGGTCGCGTCGCAAGTTGCATCGCTCGAGGCCGTGATCGAGGCCTGTGTACAGTCGTGTATAGTGATGCAACAACACGCCCCATATCACAGGACAGACGCCCACGCGACTGTGAACACTGCAATATGTCTTTGAGATACAAATATTATAAATTGGTATTATAATCTGTTCAGGAAAGGATATTGGCTAAATGGCTTTAGAATGTTTGCATGAAATAAATTGAAAAGTTGGTTTTCCGATATAATTTTGTGTAGGCAATAATACAGTACAACTAATATTTTAGTGTTAGATGTATATTAATAATAAATAAATTCCCGAAATGGAAAAAAATAAATATTACCATCAATTTTAATTTTATTAATATGTACGCTTAGTAAAGGAAAGTGTAAATTCCTAGTTTTGGAAGTCACGCAAACCAATTTAATTTTAACTTCCGAATTATCCTAATCCTAACTAATATTATAAATGCGAAAGTGAGTTGTTTTGTTTGTCTGTCACGCTTTCACGCTAAAACGGCTGATCGGATTTGGATGAAATTTGGCATATGGGTAGACCATGACCTGGAAAAGGACATTAGGATACCTTTTATCTCGATATTCCTACGGGATCGACACATATGCGGGTGAAACCGCGGTACGCAGCTAGTATAATTCATTTTTCACTTTTTTATTAGTATGTATTCAGCGTTATTCGTAGCTACCACCACCACGTGAATATTATAACAACATTAATCCACGATTAAAAATATATTATTGAAGCTAACTCACTTCTCAAGCAAAGTTATTAAACATTATATCGGACCACGGCGTGGGCCTACGCTACGCGGCTTCTAGAAAATGAAAAGGAATCACGTAAATCGGTACAGTAATTACCGAGAAATTAGTGTACATACATGACCAAAACAAAAGTCGTCGAATGCATGCCTTTTTTTTGAAGTCGGTTAATGAAGAGAGTCAATCTGCCTAACTTTTTCCCAACTATTTTGGCGTCGGTTTCCAGTCTAACTGGAAGCAGCTGAATACCAGTATTTTACATTGAGCGACTGCCTATCTGACCTCCACAACCCAGTAACTGGGTAAGACGATACTCCTTGGTTAGACTGGACTTTCGGGCTTCTGACGACTCGTAACGTCTGTCAAAGGTCTACGAATAACAGCCAGGACCAACGACTTAACGTGCTTTCAGAGCCACGGAGGAATCCTCCCTCGGTATGTAAAGATGGTCACCCATCCACGGACCAACCCCGGCAAGCGTAGCTTAACCTGATGGATCGACCCGTGCGGCTGTTATTACTGAGCCACGAACAATGGATTACAAAATGAACATTTGATTTAAAGTCAGACGCATTGTGTTTTCCGGTGAACACCTCATAGTTTGGTGTTAAAGTGTCAGTCAGGGTGTTGGCACACATGTCATGTCAGTAACCGAACGTATAGCCACAATGGCGGGTTGAATTGTCAGGCCTGAAAAGTGTGCTCTACATGTGAAATCATCGATTTTGGTATCATTCCTAGCACTGCTTGCCCATTCTTCTCCATACGAAAACTACCTTTTGGAAGGTGCGAGTATAATCAATCCTATTTTACACGTACATTTTTGACGTTTCAAAAGTGCCTTTTATGTGCCTAATTAAAATTATGATTTGACTTTAACTTTATCTACAAACTGACACATTAGTAACATGTAAATTATGTAGAATAAGTGGGTTAAATTTTATAAATTTAAAGTAAGTTACTAAAAATAACTAACACTTTTTTTCATGAAACTTAAACACGCCTTGAATTAAGAAGGTAGTAATTCCAGAAAATCTAAAAAAGATAAATAAAGTCCTACCTTTTTTCTAACGTATCACATCGACATCAATACGAAAAGACATGTGATATTTAAATACATCAATACAAAGGAGTTTGTTGCTCGTAGCAGAGTGCTACGGCGTAGCGCTACGGCTACGGTCCGCTACCTCTCGCGTAGCCGGGGGGCACGGAATATTATGTGGATACCGACACGTCGTACTGCATCATGGATGAATGACGATTCTTGTATCATAAATATATTTCTGAACTGACCGCTTTTATATTTTTACTGTTTTCCAAACAAGTCGTAATACTATTTTAATGTTATACTCGTGCTAAAAATTGCCATTATTGTTAAACTAGCTGCGCCCCACGGTTTTACCCGCGTAAGTCTCGATCCCGTGGGAATATCGGGATAAAAAGTATCCTATGTGTTAATCCAGGTTATAAACTATCTATTTGCCAAATTTCATCCAAATCCATTCAGCCGTTTTTGTGTGATTGAGTAACAAACATCCAAACACACAAACACAAACTAACAAACACACAAACTTTCACATTTATAATATTAGTAGGATTCATTATTAATTATTCTTATGTCAATCTTCTTCAGGGAAGCCATTTGTCTTATTCTTAAACAGATATTTCATTTCTAAAATATAAACCGTCTTCTAGCTCAGAAAGCAAACAAAACCTAATCAATATTTAAATAATGTATACAACACTATTCTCATAATGAAATCTCGTTCGTACATCAGCATATACAGCATGATTAATTAATGCACAAGAATGCATTCATCTCTCATACGACAACTAAGCCGAGCAAGGAAACAGCGCTCGCTAAAACAACCACCTGCTTATAATTGATTAACTGTGAACATATACTTGTCCTAAATAAACTCCTGAAGTTAGAGTCCACACATACAGAAGTACAATCGAGGACATAAATACACAGTCAGTATTTATAATGCCGCCGTGTGTTTGTGCACCTGTACTTGGACAAACATCGGCGATTTTTGAACACAACTGTCTCGCTTGAAACGCTTTTATGTGCGACTGTGCGGTGTTGGTCTAAACAATGCTGTGAGCGTTATGTGAGTGACTGTACAGCCTGTTTGACTTTCGATTTGTTTGTTTTGTTTGTGGAAAGTTGGAGGCAGCTTATTAATAAATGTTTATTGGAATTAAGTGTTTGTTTTTCTGACTTATTCTACTGGATAATAAAGCTTAAATATCTAGTTGGTCAAGGATCATAATTTCACAATTACAGTCATCTGCAATTTACCAAATAATGATGGTATTCAGCCTATAATGTTCTCACTGCTTGGACATAGGCCTCCTCTCTGTGAGAGGGAGAGGGCGTTATCCACCACGCGGGCCCAGTGCGGGTTGGTGGATGTCACGTCTTTTCGATTTTTTTGGTTCTAGGACCTGCCGGTTTCCTCACGATGTTTTACTTAAACGGTGAAGGTGATGGAAATAATTTACACAAGGTAAAGCGCCTGTCTGGGTTCGAACCTATGACCTATGACCTACTCATAAGGCACGACCGTTACCACTGGGTCACCACTGCTCTTATGTCTATCACAAGTTTATTTGCAATTTACCAAACAATGTTAGCTTAATAATATCTGAAGGTAACATTATATGAAAAAAAAAACATACAGGCGAATTGAGAACCTCCTTCTTTTTGAAGAAGTCGGTAAAATAAAGTCCCTTCTAAAATTACCTATTTAAAATCCAAAACCCCCTTTCTCAGAACAATTAAAAACGCGATTAAAGTAAAATAACGCTATACACAATAAAATATCACTTTTGGCGCGAAACTCGACGCCCGCTGTAAACTTTTGATGCTCTTACGATTCGTCGAATTAACCCTGTCGATGCTTAGCTCGGGTCTGTGCTAAACAAGTTAACTGCTCTGTGTGAATGTTCCGCTTTATTTGTTTTATTGAGCTTGTGCGTTTATTTTGACTCCATTTTGTAGCGGTGGTTGGCAGTGGAAGAGGTTTGTTCTATTCAATAATAGAGTAAAGTAATAAAGAGTAATAAAACTATATCTAGCGGAAAAAAGAAATGAAAGCCCTGGATTTGATATTTTTTATTTAATACAACGATAAACCGTCAAGAAAGAAATTGTGTTTGAAGAAATTTTACTACGTCTAGGGACGTAAAAATACTTCGAGGCATAAAAAATCCATACTTCCATACTAATATTATAAATTCGAAAGTAACTCTGTCTGTCCGTCTGTCTGTATGTTACCTTTCACGCCTAAACCAATGAACGTATTTCGATAAAATTAGCAAGGAGATGGATGGCATCCCAGGGAAGGACATAAGCTACTTTTTATCAACATACCACGCGCGCGAAGCCGCGGGCGGAAGCTAGTCAGAAATAAAAGGTACTAAAAGAACAAGTGTAAAATATTCTTATCTCTGTAACACAGTAAACCGCTCCTAATCTCGTTACCATGACACCGGCCACTATATAGCAATGAAATCAGACGAGCGAAAAAAAAAATGCCGTAACTCCCACAAGATTCGCCAAACGGAAGGGACTAATGTTCAGAATAACCCTCACCTGCACACGCAAAAAACTTCACCAAAACATATATTTAAATAAGTACCATTGTGTTTCTTTTTTACACAATTTAGAAGGGTTGAATCATAATGAAAGTGTACCGCGTTATTTTCACTGCTGTCATTTTGTATTTTTTAGAGTTCCGTACGCAAAGGGTGCCCACGGGACCCTATTACTAAGGCTCCGCTGTCCGTCCGTTCGTCTGTCACAGGACTGTATCTTTTGAAGCGTAATAGGTAGACACTTCAAAACGTGTATGTTACTATGTTAAAACAACAATTCTTTACACTAATAAAGTAAAATATTACTAAAACACACACAATAATAATAATAATTCTGTTGTCACATGTCACGTGTTGTCTAAATATATAATATAATTATTAATAGTATATAATTTAATGTGACGTGTACTATGTTAAAACAACAATTCTTTACACTACTAAAGTAAAATATTTTTAGGGTGAATTCGACCAAACTTTTAACCCTACACTACTACTACCCTACTTTTATCCCTAGTATAAGTTTTATCCAGCGAGTAATTTTTTTTTTAATTTTTTTTTTGTATGTGAAATCTTCATTTGACTTCTCCCGCTCTGGGCGGAGCGGAAGGGCGTGTCAGACTTTTACTGACTAAAACCCACGCGTGTTCCTTCAGTTGCCTGCCAGGGTCCCGGTATCCCTTTCGGACTTTCCCGCAACCCTGGAACCCTTTTTTTTTGTCTTAGTTGTAAATATTGTACTGTAGTACAGAACCCTTAGTGTGCGAATCGGACTCGCACATGGCCGCTTTTTAGGTAAAGGTTAAGCAATTTCGACTGTACCATTGTTGGTTTCGTCTCCATTAATATTCGGGAACAAAACGATCTGTTGGTGGGGGGGATAAGTAGGCTCGCCAGAAGACTTAATTCAAAGCGTTGCTTGTTTAGTTAAATAATTGCTTTAAAATCTTGTATTTTCGTAAGCAAAGTTTCAAGTTAGTTAAGGGTTTGTAAGAGTTTTGGGACTAAGTTTAAGTGCTTGTTCGGGACGTGGTAAGTTCATAATTTATAAGGATTAAGATTCGTCCCGTGTTTGGGGCGGCCCGGGGCCCTGCGGTCGAGTCCGTATCTGTTGCTTCTATTTTGTAACAAAACAAAGGGGTGTTGCTTATCAAAATTGTCTCTGCCACTTGATGAGCTGTCATTTTGAACGTAATGACATCGTTCAGCAGTGTAATTTAAAAATCCTTGCGCAAATCTGAATTTGTTTTGTTTGAAAATAAATTAAAATGAAAATATTTTATGCAGAGCATAAGAATATTGCAGGAGGCTAAAAATAATTTTAAATATATTTAAAAACGTCGAGAGATAAGCCGTTAAGCTGATGTAAATGTGAGAATAGTGTTTCAAATATACTTGAAATTCGTAACACTATATTAAATTAAAATATAAACTTATCACGCACGCGATCAAAACGGCTTAATAAAGTGGATTAATTTCAATAAATTTCATTATTCGAGCCAATTAATTTCATTGCCTAAGATTATGTCGTGATTCATTAATTAAATTCGTCAAGATTTAAGTACACTGAGCAAGGAATATTGTTTCAGAGATTGTTTCAAAGTTATAGATTGAGAATTATTAAATTTTATTGACTTGCCTTGACGTGGGATGAAATAGGTTAGAACGAAATAAGAACATTAATGTGTAATTGTTTAAAGTTTATTGTTATTAGATTTGTATTCGTTTTAGAGATGGTAGACTTACGAGGTCAATTATGGGCATTTTTTTGTATCTATTTGAAATAAGATTAGAAATTTTAACAAACCTTTTTACAGTCCGTTCAACCGATTTTGACTTCTATACCGTAGGCATAAGGATGGCATTATAAGCAAAAAAAGTTACACAATACCAACCGTCTCCTGCAGCTGCCATTTGTCGTGCCACCAACGCAGTAAAAGTCAAAATCGGTTGAACGGACTGTAGAAAAGGCTTATTTAAATGTCTGATCTTATTTCAAATGGGGTATAGTATAGCAGCTTTTTGGTAGCTTTGGTAGTTTTAAGCTATTAATTAACACAAGTTTTTGCTTTAAACTAACATAAATAAAGTATTTTATTTATGTTAGTTTGAAAGGTATCTACATGTTTGGGTCATCGTAGCCTGAAAATAAATGTTTTATTATTATTATTATTTGATAGGCCAATTATAAAATTAGTTCATTAAGATATCTCGGATAATGAAGAAGACATAAACTGTAGAATAACTACAGTTTGCGTAATTTATTAGATAGCTAAAAGGTTTTGTGTAGAAAAAATACGGCGTTTTACATATTTTTCTACGTTTAAAATAAGCGTTTCACGTGTAATTTTTCGAGTACTCTTCTTAATGGTCTTTTTAATCGACATGCTGATTCTAAAATACTAAAGGGAACAAACGTGTAAGATGAATTATTATATTGTGCTAAAAGCGTGTTAGGTACGCCATTTAAATAAATAGATTATGTAGAATAACTTAAAAAATATTTATGACTTTTTTATTTTTCTCGCTCATAAAATTCATTATTATATTGTGCTAAAAGCGTGTAAGGTACGCCATTAAAATAAATAGATTTACAGAATAACTTAAGAAATATTTATGTTCTTTTTTTATTTTTCTCGCTCATAAAATTCATTATTATATTCTGCTAAAAGCGTGTTAGGTACGCCATTTAAATAAATCGATTTACAGAATAACTAAAAAAATATTTTATAACTTTTTTATTTTCTCTGTTATAAAGTTATAACAATTCAAAACGTAATCGGACGAAGATAAAAAGCTATTCGTGTTTCCACAATAAAAAAACCTTTACTGTGTATTACGTATTGCGTTGGAGACTTCTTCAATTTACTTAATGGGATGAGACTATTATCCCTTATCACTCATAAACTCACACCTTATTCCCATGGGGGTAGGCAGAAACTACAGAACGCCACCTGCTGCGATCCTTACATGATACTCCTTTCGCTTCATTTATCCCTTATTATGTTGAAGAAAATATGCCCCGGCTTCGACACCCCGCAGCGACAATGTTTTCGTCAAATCATCTTAAATGTTTACCACACCTGACGGCCTAGACAAGTGACAATCGCTTCGAAAGCGTTTCATTTTTCTACAATTACTTTCAACAGGATTGACATAAGTTTTTCGATAGCATACGTCAGTTCTATACATTTTTGCCTTTTCCATCATCGTTATCGCTGATAGAATGTCACTTTGTTTAGGGCCTCTGGTGTCATAAAGGGTTAGTTCGTTTGCACAATAAAACGGACAAAGGTAGAAGATTTATATATGTAGTTATTTTCTAAATACATCCAGCGGATTCCACGAAGATTTGTAGTAGCCGCAAGAAGGGTACCTACGACGTAAAATATAGTGTTAATGTTTTACTTGTACGGTGTAAAGGCACTTCTGATCCGACCTTTTGTTGAAGCGAGTTAATTTTCTTTTCAGTAATTACTTCTGTTTTCTCTTGTGTTTTATTAAGCCTCTCCCCCACCGGCGCGCTTTTATTGCGCGATAATAACGCAAGCGTTTTTGCGATAATACTTCCCGATTCCTTGCACTGTGCGATATTTCTAATGTGTCCTCCACCATAGGAGCGTTTTTATCGCGCGATAATATCGCATGCGACCTAATACAAAATGTTCTAAGAACACATATCGCAATATCGCAGGAAGGAGAACCGCGCGTCCTACTCCTATTGCGGTGTTATTATCACAGCAGTGTGTAACTTCGTGGCCGTCCTAATACAAAATGTAATGAAAACAGATAACGCTTGCGTTGTCATTGGTTGATAAAAACGCGCCAGTGGGCGAGATGCCTTATGTAGGTAGTGGATTTTAAGACGGTGTATGTAGGTATAGCTAGTTCACTCTGAAACGTCAATTCCGAGTGAACAAGCCATACCTGAGGCCTTAGCCAAAGTGACATTCTATCAGCGATAACGTCAAAAATGTATGGGACTGACATAAGCTATCGAACAGCTTATGTCAATTCTGTTGAAAGTAGTTGTAGAAATACGAAACGCTTTCGAAGCGATTGTCACTTTTCTAGGCCCCCTGTATCTTAATGTTACCGTATAAACTACTATTGTAAAAGCTCTTTTAGTATTCACAATTCACAAGCACCAAATGATACAAAATTTATTATTTTGATGTTAGATGAAATGTGTTTTAGTTTCACTTTTTTCTTGCATTTTCGGCGAATATTTTCGCAGCGTTAACGGTAATTGCATCAGCATAACTTGAGCCACGGTTATTCATAATTAGAGGGTTAATGAAATGAATTAACTCAACCGTATCGTTAGTCAGGGGTCGCCAAAGCTGCCAAGCATAAACTTGGTTTTGATTCGATCGTCGACAAAAGTTACCGCATTAAGGGGGACAATTATTTAGACAATATTTTAATAATCGTCTCGAAAATTAGATTGTTTTCAGTAAAATTATAAATTGAAAAGGAATGCTTCGTGTTTATAAATATGAAAAATACTACGCTTTGTGTGACAAAATGCCTGTAAACTCAAATCACATAAAAACAATGATTTTTTACACGAAAACTAAACAAATTAATTCATTGTCTGTTAAACTATTTCAATAATGATGGCGAGGATATTGAATTATGTTCCAAAGGGCCAGTTGATAGTTTTGACAGATGATGTAAATTGACCCCCAGGCCTGAACATTGTGAGATATTGGACTTGTTGAACGATAATCGGTTACTGGTCAATTAATTTAACAAACTACATTTGTTTTCGGATCATTATTTTAGAGGCAGAAGTGGTATTAGTCCAAACTGCTGAATAAATGTTGATTCATTAGGCAGAATGTAGCTATAATTTAGGTTTACTGTTAGATATTGAAATAATAATATTTAGCTAGCTCTAAGTACAAACTTACGACATTTTTATTATTTCTAAGGTAGCTATGTTCCGTAAATGCAATTTAGAAATTACATACTTCCTTATCTGAAACTAATTGCTATTTGTAATTATTTGTTTAAGAATTTAAAAAGTCGATACTGCAAACTCAAACTCAAAGCCAATTGCAGTTATTTCAAATAAACCAATTGCAGGCACTTTTGAATTTTCAAGGGGTCGGTCAGTCAGAAAGGCGAACTTTATAAGTTTATGGCATAATATTACGAGATACAAATTATTTCATATTTTGATGATTCGAAGTAAAGAACCGAGAGTCAGCTTGGAGAGCTGACAGCCCCCATGAGATGTAAATGATTTAGATTTAATTTAAAAAATAATAATAAGAAGTATAAATAGATACGCTTTTCATTAATCCCGGTACTACAAGAGCGCGGAGCTCTGTTAGTACCTTATTGCACAAACTTTGAAATGGTCGGCGACCAAACAGAAACCAACTATTAAAGCTGGTACAATGTTGACAATGTTAGAGCAATACAGACCCTGGTTATAGCTAGTAGCTTGTGGTGCCGTTTACAACAGGTTTACGCAGTAGTTAACAAAGTTTAGGACGTGGACACCTATACGTTTATGTGTTCCGTGTCTACTGCGTAGTGCGTGGAATGCTCTTTGATAGAACAAATGCTACCTACATTGTTTTATCGGCATTTGGTTGGTAGGTAAAGCGGTTTTGCGAGCTCACGTGTATATTCCGGGATAGCTTGACAATTTATTTTTGGCTTTTTTATCTGCTTTTTGTTTTTCTTTGAGGAAAGTAACATGTATTTTGGTAACTTAGAGTAGGCTTACTGGACACGCCTCTAGAAATGCATCCACAGAGCTCTTTAAACTCAGAATCAACTCAGCCTATCGCAGTCCACTGCTGGACATAGGCCTCTCCCAAGTCGTGCTACAACACCCTATCTTCCGCCTTACGCTTTTTTTTTTTGAGTTTTGGATATCATCAAATGACTTCTTCCGCTCTGGGCGCAGCGGAAGGGCGTGTCAGACTTTTACTGAAACTAAAACCCACCCGTGTTCCTTCAGTTGCCTGTTGCCAAGGTCGCGGTATCCCTTTCGGACTTTTTCGCAACCCTGGCAGACCTTCCGCATCCAGTCTGTACGAGCCACTTTATTGAGGTCGTCGGTCTATCTAGCTGGGAGGCGTCACACGCTACGCGTGCCGTACGCGGTCTCCACTCTAGGACCCGTCTGCTCCACCGTCCATCGGTCTTTCGACAAACATGGCCAGCCCACTGCCACTCCAGTTTGCTTACTCTGCAAGCTATGTCGCTAGCATAAGCATAAGCATAATCAGCCTATAATGTTTCCACTGCTGGGACACAGGCCTCCTCTCTGTGAGAGGGAGCGGGCCGTAATCTACCACGCGGGCCCAGTGCGGGTTGGTAGATGTCACATGTCATCGAACTTTTTGGTTCTAGGACATGCCGGTTTCCTCACGATGTTTTCCTTCACCGTTTTGAGTGCAGTGGCTATGTCGCTAACTCCGGTTCTTTTCCGAATTCACAAACTCAGAATATCCAAGGAATATTGTCCTCGTCTAAAAATAGTCGACCCCGTATCTTCCCTTGTGTGATGTTGACTAAGGGTTTTAAAGGTAATTAATATTGGGTTGATGGGAGCATTTCGTATACACCTATATCATGATGGACTTAGGTACTAAGCGTGTTTATAATTATGTTAAGTTTGTGTGTCTTTACATAAAAAGATGCAGATTATGTGAAATGTGTTTAAGAATATAAATTCATATACTTATGTCATTCTTGGGAGTAATTTTTGACTACTCTAGAAGCCTTTGACCTGTAGTTTTCAAATTATATTTTGTCTAAGAGCTTCCTATACGCCTCAAACGGTCACATTAGCAATTCCTCTAAAAGCATTTTTCATGTCCTGAAATTTCAGCTGTCATTAGCAATTCCTATATTTTGACACAAAATCATATTACCTATGTGGACCATTTTTTCGAATCTCCATAGAAAACTGTCAAACCGATGAATTATTTCGTAATATGAATCGCACGCATATCATATTATGAATTGTCAGTTTGTGACATTTTACGATGATTTATAATATTTCCTATTATGATTCTGCCAAAGTGACTGTTTTAAGCCCCCTGTTTATCGTCGATGAATCTCTTGAAATACCTAACGATTTAAACGGTACCATCCTCTTGAACTTCTACTAATTTGTTTATCCGCTCAACTATTGACTGGCCTTTAGAAGGCCGATAAAAATTAAAATTCTGTTGTGTCTGGTTAGTGACAGCTGGAGGCTTATATTTACTTACTACGACACTATCCTATCAGGTGCCGTCAGGTGACGTTTTAATGCCATAATGCGAGTGAACGACGGAGACGGACTATACATACTACCGATAGCGCCACCACGGATTCGGAAAAGAATCATAATGGCATTTAGACACACCCGACGATAGTCTGATACGCTTCGCCTTCGCATGATAATCACCACGACAAACGCAACTAAAAGCTCCATATTCGCTCACAAGATGTACAACAAGACCATCTCTCTCGAATAATCAAAGAAAATGATGGCTTTCTACACGACGCGGACCTCAGTCGTAGCGACTAGACGCAGCGACTGGACGCAGATGCATACGACAACTGTGCGTCTTGTTGCAGCGACAAGACGCACAGTTTGCGCTGGCACTATCTAACAGCCTAGTCTTTTCCCAACTATGTTGGGGTCGACTTCCAGTCTAACCGGATGCAGCTGAATACCTGTATTTTACATGGAGTGACTGCCTATCTGACCTCCACAACCCAGTAACTAGGTAATACAATACCTCTTGGTAAGACTGGTTGATAGACTTTCGGGCTTCTGACGACCCGTAACGACTATGAAAGATCCATAAATGACCGCCGAGACCAACAGATTAACGTGCTTTCCGAGGAGGAGGAGGAGTCTCAGAATTTAAAGATGGTCACCCATCCACGGAATAACCCCGGCAAGCGTTGCTTAACCTGATCGATCGACCCGTGCAGCTGTTATTACTTAGCCACAGCTCCTACAGTTTGCGCTGGCACTAATACTTCATAATACGGCTACTGTTCTCAGATACTTATGCTAAGATTATGTCTACGATTCTCTGCATCTGTTTAGATATTCACCAACATGAATGCTAATGGTTGATCGCTCGATCGCGTGCGTTTGCACGACCATTTCTATGCTAAGCTATGATTTGACTGAGCTTAACGATATAGTTAGCTAAACTACCACTATTATCGACAGACCGTTTCAAAATAATGTCAGTTCCGTATGTTATGATGACAAACATTCTATGATAGATGTTCAGTTATAGTCACGTGGAAAAATATGACGAATGTCTAGATGTGCTTTCATCTTCAGTATACAGGGTGTAAGGGACAGCCCTCCGCAAACTGACAGGATGAATACAGTATATCATATTAAGACGACCGGTACATGAAATTATTTCAGGAATTTTATGGGAATCCAATAAACCTGATTTGTTTTATTACCTCACACGCAATGTATCGTTACCGTGACACAACCCACGTCGCCGTACTCCCCGTGGCGGGGGAGCGCGCTCGCGCCACGTGGTTTATCAATGTAAATTCTGAGCTTCACGCGTCGCTCGCTAATAATATTTCAACATCCATTGCTGGTTTTTTTGTTTTAGCTGATTTGTTGATATATATGGCATGCTGCGTATAGAGAATGTCATTTTAAATTGAAATAAAGGAATAATAACAGAAAAAAATATTTAAAAAAAAAAAACCGAAGAAAATTTCCGGTGGAATATGATTCAAAATAAGGAGCTGAATGGCCTGGTAATTTGCGGAGGCCTGTCCCTTACATCCTGTATTTATAATTTTATTATTTTTTGCGAACATTATTAAGGCGAAAGCGCTAGGGTAGCTCGCGAAATTCAAATTCTTTAACGTTATGCATTTGCAGATCAGTTTAATAGGTTGAATATTGATTAAAATAGGATTAACGATAGTAATATGTATTTACAGAATAATAATCATTAAAATCATCAATACAACTTTCTTACTTCTTTCTTCTGATAGCTCATATGATTCATAATTGTTACGATTACGAATCATATTATTTTGATCAATATACAACCTTGCACTGATCTGCAAATTGCGAATTTCACGGGCTAACTTAGCGCATTCCCCTTAAGAGAGGATAGATGACGAATAAAGTTTTGCCGATCGGCACGAGCCGAAAGAAAGCCGAACTTGTGTAGAAATTGCTTCGAGTCCGTTTTGATATAAACAAATTCTGCCGACCCGAACAGTATCTAGCACCCCTGACAGGTCGTATCTCACTAGTTACTCGACGTGCCCTCTGTTATGACATAATGTTATTTTGTTGTTCATCAACATGACTTAAAATTAAAGCCCAATATTGACATGTTTAGTTTACGACGCCATGTTTGTGACGTCACTTATAGACAGGTGATATTGTGTCTTTGTGTAAACGGGAAGTAAACATGTGAACATGTAATCACATTCAAGAGGTTTTATTATCCATACATATAATTATATACAGCGTGCCGCTTTAATGGTGACATTAATTTAACACACGTATACGACTTCGCGTATTCATTTAATGAAAATATTATTTTAATTTTATTAAACGTTATTATTTACTGATTTATTTTCGATTTTCTAAATTACCATCTTAGAGCAACCTGTACTTAAAGAACTGTAGCGAAGAGGTCATTTGCCGGGGTCACCGATCATATGTAGGCAAATAGAAGGAAAGCCGCGCAATTTCTTAGAAATTATGCCGCCGACAAAGAATCGGCCGATAGAACGTAAGCCAGCTGGTAGGTAGCTTCATGAATGAATCTTTTACACAGAGTGACCTCAACTTTGGTTATGTTTTTATTATTAAGTTTGATTGAAAATTAAAATTTTTCAATTGACCAATTACCTATTTTATTTTATTATAATTTTTATGATTCTGGCCACTAGCCCTACCCGTGTGTTAAATTAATGTCGCCATTGTAGCGGCACGTTGTATACATAAACTCACGCCTTTAGAAACTATAGAACGATCGCTATCTATGTTGAGACTGCTGGTATGATCCGTAAACATACTTCTTGTGCTTTGTTTACGTTCATACATCTGGTCATACACGCAAGTTGCGCCGGTTGTGCATTTTTTATCATCTAATTGATGACGTTTTTAATTACCTATTTTAATTGATTTTAGCACCCATATCTACCTATGCTAGTTAATCTTAATATAATCGAAATGTCTTAATAACAACAATATTAGAGGCATGAAACATTGAATTAAACTTTATCTACTTTTTAATTAAATTCAATGGTCTTTATAAATTGATAAATCTTTTAAACAAACGAAAACTATGAGTTACGCAATCTTAGCTCGAAGAATAAAATCTATAAATAATTTCAAATAACGATGAAATTAAAATCTAGTTTAATTTAATTATATTTAATAACTAAAATCCACTTTCATTTTTAAGCTACTTGGAAACATAAATATGTACTTAGATCCATGTATTGTATACCGTCACAAAATATTGCTCGTTACTCATTACCTTAATAGCCTAATAGCTCTTACGACATTTAATTATCAAATTATATAAAATGCTGCCAGTCTCCAATTGGGTACATTACCAACCAACAGCGATACAGAGGAATTTTTCGACGCCATATTTTAGTTAATTGTTTTTAGTTTTAATCAGTCATTTAATTTAGTACTTTAAATAGTTAGTTGTGTTATTTATTGTCTATAGTAATTTTAATTTAATGTATATTTTCATTCATTTTTAGTAAATATTTATTTATTTATTCTTAGCGTGGGTCAAAGGCTTCCCTTTCTCCTTTCCACTCCTCTCTAACTTGCAAAAAAAAAACTAGATAATTATATTTCATAAAATGATTCTATATAAGTAGGTACAGAAGGTTCACATTTACAACTCCATAAAATAAATTGAGATGTTAGCATTTTTACGTGTTTTAATATAATGCCATGAATAAATATCACGACTTTCTTCCCACCGTGAGTAAGCGATTGTACTTTTGTAATAAGGACAGATATATTCATTGTTTTTTGTATTATCCTACGGAGATTTATTTGTGTGAATGGGACTGTGATTGCTTTTAGGTGTCTGTTTTTATTGATGAAAATGAATGGGAATCTCTTGGGTTTTCGATCAGAAATTTCTCAGTAGCAGTCGAAGGGTTAGGCAGAAGTGAACCTGTTGAAATGTGGGTGTACTATTAGTAGCTACACCTACATTTCGCTAGTTATATTTAAGTACCATGTAATAAGGGGCGAGCCTATTGCCATCAACCGGGAACCAGATAGAAAAACAGCAGTAGCGCTTACACCTAGATAAAAAAAACGATTGAAAGTCTAAAAAACCGGCCAAGTGCATGTCAAACCATGCACAATGAAGGCTTCCGTAGTTGCGATGAATTTATAAAACAAACTTGACATTGTAGTTGAAAAACTAGTTCTCCGATACAGAATGTATGGGAGAACATGTTTTTACAACTGCAAATTTAAGTTGGTCGATTATTACTCGGTAACTTGTGGAGCCTACGTAACGGTGATAGTTTTGCTTTTAATTTCGTTATGTATACTACTGCCGTGAATTTTTTCACATATCCAAACCCAACCATTTAGCTGGCAGGGGGGGGGGGATCTGCCAGGGTTGCGGAATAGTCCGAAAGGGATACCGGGACCCTCGCAACAGGCAACTGAAGGAACACGAGTGGGTTTTAGTCATTAAGTCTGACACGCCCTTCCGCTCCGCCCAGAGCGGGAAAAGTCATTTGATGATTTCCAACTCAAAAAAAAAAAAAAGCGGGTGGGTAAATTAGCACTTTAATGCTTAATATTCCGCAAACGGATCCCTGAATCCAGAAATGGTTTCGACCAACTCCCATTATTTTTTTTTTACCAGTTTATCGGCGTCGTTTATATGTATATCCATACCAAATTACAGCTTTCTAGTACCAACGGTCTCTGAGCTAAGCCGCGGACAGACGGACAGACGGACATGGCGAAACTATAAGGGTTCCTTGTTGACTACGGAATCCTAAAAATACACTGTCTGAATTAATCATCGTGTCTATCCAAAGATTATATTTACATTTTTGCATCATGAAAAACTAAAGATAGAGTGATCAACTTTTTTTGCTGTAAAACTTTTCAGGCAATCTTGCGGAAGAAGCCTTTGAGATGAAACTATTTCAAACTTAACGCCTAGATTAATTATTTTTTACCCACAAAAATAAAATAGGTACTTTACACTCTGCCTTGATAGTTTTCATTCATGCTTTTACAAAAACTTAATGCAAAAATAGTGAGCAGGGTAGCGCCCCCTTTTCTCAAACTATTTGAAAACTTCGTTGCATTTTCCAATTAGACTGAACCAAAAGTTTCAGAACATTCCTGAATTCTTAGAGATGAACTAATTTTTATTATTCATGGCACTGAATTTCAGTGGGAATCCCGGAGTTTCTGTCGACATAATCCCGGATACCGGGAGGAATACTACTTCGGTGAATAAATTTAAAACGTCGAAAGAATTATTTATCTTTTTTCTCTCTGGGGAGATTTAAGTGAGCAACTCTCTTTTTCCTTTGTTAAACTTCGTAACAATAATATTTGTTTAACTTGTTTTTATTATGATTGTTTCTCGTTGACGGGCTGGAATGTGAAGGGTTAAGTTGAGCAAATAAATAGCGGTATGTAGTTTTTGTTAACGATTGTGGGAAAAAGACGCGAGTTTATGGTACGTACCTATACGTACTAGTTGATGCCCGCGGCTTCGCCCGCGTGGATGTCGGTTATTATATACAAAAACTTTCCTCGAAAACCACTATATCCATTGGTGAAAACAGCATGAAAATCTATTTATAGTATAATAATTAACCTTCCCATACATTTGGGTCGAGTAGGTATTGATGGTTTTTTTTATGGGACAGTTGATAATTTTTTCGCGACTATGATGTTGGTCCCATGGAGAAAGTTGTTCAGTTTGATGGGATGTACCAAGCTCTTAAATTTTACCACACTCTCATTTCTCACATTTAATTTTGGTCACACGCTGTATGTGCCTAGTGCCTATAGTATTTTTTTTACAATTTTAATTCGATAATTAATTTTAAAATAATACTTTGTGACTATCTTTAACAAAGATATTAAATAGGTAGGTAGATAGCGGTTACAAAAATATAAAGTCGAAAATTCAATGAAAGAGACTCACAAGATGAAGCTTTACCGAAGTTTTCCTGAAAAACCAGCGGCTGAAGTCCCAGGATTATCTTTAATTTTTATACCTCCAAAACTACTGAAATAAAAGTCACGTACGTAATGTAATCTCCGAAGGAATTATTACTTAGTAGTTTGTAAGCCGTCAAGGACTCAAGGATCACGTCAACGGAGGTCTAAATCCTTTACGAGAAGCCTGAATTCCTAGTACAAAACACGACACATGTCTTGTCTGCAAATCGGTTTGCGTCAACGCCTGAAAATCCTGAGTAATGCTAGGATTTGTCACAGTTATGTCCTACTTTGAACGAGGCGACTATTATATCGCGTGGACGCGTAAGAGTGTTAGTTCATTTTAGTGTAACTAGATGGCGTTAGTAGTTCATTGAAGTCGTATTGAAGTTTTTTGTTTTTGGAGAATATTATTATTCAGTGCTTGTTTCCTTTGATAATTTATTATTTATTCTCATTTGTTTAAGTAGGTTTTATTATTTATTTATTTATTCCTCAACAAATTTACATTTGTGTCGAACAATGGTTTTAACAATAGTGATTCTAACAATAAATGTAACTCAATAATTAAACAATATCGTAATGTCAAGAAAAAAAACAAACATAAATTCCACATCGGTCACACTCGCAACATTGTTAGTCTTAATCATAATAATTTAACTTAATATTAATTCAAAATCACTATAAATTTAATTCAAAGAAATGTATGTCAATAAAATTCATTAATATGTAATGTCATGATAGAATTTGGATATATTACTAACACAAAAAATTAAACAATCATCGTAAACTCAGGAAAAAACAAACATTACATTCCACATTGGTCACACACAACACAACATTGTTAGTCTCAGTCATAATAATTTAACTTAATATTAATTAAAAAATCAGGTTCACCAACCTATTTACTTAAATTGTATGATGTTGTGTTAGCCTTGATACCATTGTGGTCAGGCTTAATCTTTAATATTTTTTTAATTCTATACGCCAATTTCTATACCTTTTTGGTTTCTCTCGTTAATTCTACTAAATCTAGATTACTTTCATTTAACGAGAATTAATTTTGACACACAATCTACAAGTATTTAATTGTAGACTTAATCAAAACCTAAGTTTCACTCGCTTTTCGGATTACGGAGCGACTTAGTGTAATCCTTTAAACCGAATAAGTTTTTACTCGCCTGCGTCAAATCTGACGGGTTTATGTGAAATATGTTTCTGGTATGTGTGGTGAGAATTTGAGAGCTTTAGTTTATGTGGTGGGTTGAAGATTAGATGAGTTTTCTTGAGAGAGCTCTTTGAATTGTAGAGACACGTACAGTCACGGACTTTAATTGATGAGCCACTTTCAAACTTTTCAATTTTGCACTTTCATACATTCACGAGATTACACGATTAAACACGTAGTCAAATTGCATGCTCGTAAACAAGATGACAAATTACTAGTAATCGGAAATAGTGTTATTCATAGAGGTTGACTAATAAGTTCTCAATAAATAAATACAATGTTTATCGAATCTATTTGATACTAACCTCCTTTGAATCAAAACTCATTAACTCGATAATTCTGAAAACCCGAAGACAGTGACAGTTGAAATGTCTAATTAAAATTTTTCCGTACGCTAACGTTACTAGGGCTACGCTAAAACAATCGTCGCTAGGGTAGTCACTCTGCTGTCAAGTTTGTAGTTCTGGCTCTCAGGTTAGCCAACTGGTAAAGATATTAAATATAATTTTGTTCTTCTATAATACGAAGACATTACTTTCCGTGTCTGGATGTACGAGAATAACCGACTAAGCCCGATTTGCATTAAAAGGCTAAAATGCAAACAGTGCCAAGTGGCTCATCAATTAAAGTCCCTGACTGTACTAGGCGACTAGGGACTGAGACCATAATTATAATTCTTCTCTAAAACATCGAGTTTACGATTAACGATTGTTACTACTTTGCAATCAATCTGTCTACCCTTTTCCCAACTTAGTTGGGGTCCGGCTGGAAAACCGGATGCAGCTGAATACCAGTGTTTTACAAGGAGCGACTACCTATCTAATCTCCGCAATCCAGTAACTGGGTAATATGATACCCCTTGGTAAGACTGGTTGACAGACTTTCGGGCTTCAGACGACCCGTAACGACTGTCAAAGATCCACGAATGACAGCCGGGACTAACGGCTTAGCTTGCTTTCTGAGGCACGGAGGAGTCTCGGTATGTAAAGTAAGATGGTCACCCATACCTTTTGACCTAGAGTTTAGCCTTTTTTAGTTACCTTTTCTCAAGCACAGTTGCAAAGGCTCATCTCTGTGTTATTTTTCAAACCCTGTCTAGCCACACAATACTACCTTAAAGGACTGGTAATACCCTGATCCGTACCAACGTTAGGTTAACTCGATAATCTGCTCCAATTATTGCGATAGCCCTGTGGTTGGCTGCCACCTTCCGCCAATTACGTAATTCTCAGATCCTTGGGTGAACTTATGTGAACTTGGGTGAATCAGTGTGAACCAATGTGAACTTGGGTGAACTTGGTGGAACGTGTCTGGTGTTTGTTTTCATTACAAATAAGTGCGTGTTGTGTTAAGGATAAGGATCGAAGTGCAATGTGTGTTTTGTTGCTTTTTAAAATTCAATTTTACTTCGGTAAATAGAATTAGAAAGGGTATGTTTGGTTCTCCAGCTGGTTTGTAGTATACTCAAATAGTTTATTTGTGCGTTAGCACTCAAAAGACTTGTAATTATTGAGAAAAAAAAAAACAAAATACAGAATGGTAAAAAACGTACTGAATTCGTGTTTTGATAAAAATTATTGTTAAAAAACATAATTTTAAATGGAATGCTAGAGATTTCACAGAAATAAGTGGAGAGTGAAATCATCGCTTACAGCCAGCAAAAAGCCCTATAACCATTACAAAAACGTCCTTCCTTGAAAAGGAATGGAAAGTATAATATTTTTACGCGTCTTATATAAAAATAAATGGAGTAATTCTCACTGTTTTTCTTTACTTAGAACACCGCAGCAGGTGATTACTGTACCTATTGCTTGAATCTTTAGTTTTTATGATATTGTGAGAAGGTGATATATTTATCTCGAAAAAAGTCAGACATATATGCCAGAGAAAAGACCAGGGGGCTTAAAACAGTCACTTTAGCAGAATCATATTCATAAACGAACAATTCATAATATGATCTGTGTGTAATTCTTATTACGAAATAATTCATCTGTTTGACAGTTTTCTACGGAGTTTCGTAAAATGGTCCACAACACAAATTATGAATTGCTTTTCAGTCAAATTAGAGGAATTGCTAATGACAGCTGGGATTCAGGAAATGAACTACTTTTAGAGAAATTGCTAATGTGGCCGGTTTAAAGCCCGCCTCTGTAAAGAAAGAAATAAAAGAAATAAAGAAAATACGTTTATTTGTGGTAAACATGAGGACAAAAACAAGAAAAGTACAAGTTGGGGGAAAATATGCATCACATCCACGCCTAGGTCAATCTGCAATCTTGTGGGTGTTTTGGGGGAATGTCTTATGTAATTTTGACGTTCGAAAAGTGCTGATTCTCAGCCTAGTTTGAATAAATAACTTTTGATTTGAATTCCCCTAATAATTTAAGAACGTTCACATTCGCAATCTGTCATTAAAACTATCAATTTACCAACATTTTTGAGAAGTTTGACAGTTTGCGACTTGAATGTGAACGTTTTTTAAATAAGAGAATTGGCCCTCTGAGGACCTAATCTCTTTGAGGGTGCTATGCTGCCTTGTCTCCTTGGCCTTGAGAAACAAGGGACTGTACCTACTTAAGAGATGAACTGTCACATGCCAAAATCCGAGAAAAAATGGTTTTCTCTCACGTTCAATGAACTAATCATTTTTTCGTCTATCTATTTTAAATACTCGATAAAATTATTTAATACTAGCTACTCGTCCCGGCTTCACACGGGTAGCACTTAGTACTTATCTACAGCTATTTTAGGTAATTTTTTACACCTTGGACATTATTGGAGTTTTAGTAAGGAGCTCTAATTTTTTTGAAAATATAATATCGCCTATGTCAGCCGGGGATAGTGTAGCTTCCCAACAGTGAAATAATTTTTCAAATAGGTTCGGTATTTTCGGAGCCTATTCAATGCAAACAAACAAACAATCAAATCTTTCCTCTTTATAATATTAGTATAGAAGTATAGATTACCTACTAGAACTAAATTATTGAAAATGAAAAAAGAAAAAACTCGATTTCGAATTCTTATTTCAAATCGAGTCCGATTACACCAAAGCCAAATATTTTGCTCAAGATTCGAACGAGGGTTTAACACGGTAACAGGGGGTTTAACACGGATCTCTTGGCCCTTTTTATTATTCATGAATATTAAACATGGGCATAACGGCCCTCGACTTTCTTAAATGACGCCTTAAACTTTTTTACTGATTATAAGTTTTATCAAAAGACTGAACGTTTTTGGGTGTGTGCATGGGGAGGGTAAGGATCATTTTCTTTGACGATGGGATAAAAATAGAATGTTTTCGGTTTGAATATGATTTACATGAATTAATCTAATAAGCGTTGGATGATAACATCACGTAGAAATAAAATTGCCTTACGCATCGCATGGTCAAGCAGAATAATTGAAGAAAGGATCATTCACCGTCCATACATTTTTGGGCTCAACGTGAAAGTGCCAAACAAAAACAATGCTATATTCCGAAAGATTACGATTTTCTCTTCATTTTTTATTGCTACAAGCAATTTTTTTTCATTTAAATATATATATATATTTTCAAATCGTAATTTAATTAGATTACTATTAATTACTTTAACTAAAACACACTGAAAACAGTATTTTTCAAAATCGTATAACAGTGCAAGGAATTGTTGTAAATTAACACCCTACAGATTTGGTCCAATAGAGAAAAGTGAAGAGAATAATATGTTCCATCGTATTTAAGTATCATTTTTTTTGTTTCGCCGGCACATTTATTATTTAGCCCAAAATGAATGATCTCCTTTAATAAATTAAAAAAAGTCGAGAGATGTCTTGGGACATCCGGTTGGCACGAAGTTCCTTCCGCTGTATATATTGTATATTATTTTTAATAAAGAAAAACCCAACTACGACAAATACGCCAGTAAATTGGTAAAAAAAAGATGTAGTAACAAAACAATTTCGGTTTTCGAATAACCGGAGTCTCACGTAATCTGTGTGATTTTGATTAGGGCACAATGAAATAAATTAACAACGTTTGAGAGTAATAAATGAAAAGGTAAGAGTGCTAACACCAACGTGCTTTCGACTGTACTATCATAGAATAGATTTTAACTAAGTTACGTGTAAGTACGACCGAACGAACAGGTAATTATCGCAGGATCCTTTAGCCATTTGACCATTCGCCTCTCCATTTTAGATGTCTCGAGTCTAACTTGAGATTATAGTTGTCTTATTCAATGAGATGTGTGAGCCTAGATCACGGCAATCGCTCCGTGTTAATTACTCAGACGAGTCTGTTTGCACTAGGAGCTTTGCGACCCAACAAGGTATTATGAAGTGTTTGTCAATCGTTTGAAGATGATGGAGACGGAGAAGTTTTAAATATGTTTCGCGCTAAACGCATTTAGGTAGTGATTTGTGGTTCAAGCGGGTCTAAAACTAGAAAATAAAAACATTTTAAAATAAAAACGGATACTTGCGTATCGTATACGCGATTGATAATTAAGAGCCTTATGTTACTAAAACATCAAGTATTTGGGTGTTAGGTTTCATCTGTTTCAGGTAGGTAATAAAAGACCAGGGGGCTTAAAAGTCACTTTGGCAGAATCATAATAGGAAAATATTATGAATCATCGTAAAATGTCACAAACTGACAATTCATAATATGATCTGCGTGCGATTCTTATTACGAAATAATTTATCTGTTTGATAGTTTTCTAGAGATTTGTAAAATGGTCCACATAATATGAATTGCTTTTGTATCAAATTAGAGGAATTGCTAATGACAGCTGGAAATTCAGGAAATGAAATGCTTTTAGAGGAATTGCTAATGTGACCGTTTTAGGCCCACAAATTTTGCAAAGAAACGGTATCCTACAGAGTGAACTGACATACTTACAGCTAAATGGAACCTATCTTCAACATCAATTACCTACTCCTAATCCCAACAGTCCAGGTGTGGACAATGTGGCAGCCTCCTAATCACGAGATTAACCCTATAATTATGTACGTGACAAGGTGTTCCTGCGCCGAATCAAATATATGAGTTTGTACGCACAGCATTAGCTGGTAACCCTTCGTTAAGGTAACGCAAACAATAACAATTGTTTCTGCAATTTAGAGAGTTAACGTTTTCGGGTTATGAATTGGGAATTTTAATCAACATTTTTCATTTTTAGTGTAGGTACTTATTGGTAAGAGTATAAGTATTCTTTGTGAAAATATATTTTATTTTGTACATTTTCCCGTTCATGAATTAATTAACTTAATTTATTGTAGAAGTGTGCATTTTGGTAACACCGAGCTCAGCGGTAAGGGCCTCGGATTAGAAAGTAAGAATGAAAAATATTTATAGGAATATTTACATTTGTTTTTGTTTGTGAAGTTATAACAGCCGCTCGGGTCGATCCATCAGGTTAAGCTACGCTTCCCGGGGTTGGTCTGTGGATGGGTGACCATCTTTACATATCGAGACTCCTCCGTGCTTCGGATAGCACGTAAAACCGTTGGTCCCGGCTGTCATTTTGATACTTCTGATCTTTGATAGTCGATACGGGTCGTCAGAAGCCCGAAAGTCTGACAACCAGTCTCGCCAAGGCGTATCGTATTACCCAGTAACTGGGTTGTGGAGGTCAGATAGGCAGTCGCTCCATGTAAAATACTGGTATTCAGCTGCATCCGGTTAGACTGGAAGCCGACCCCAACTTGGGAAAAAGCTAGGCAGTGAAGATTTAAATTTGTTTTATTAACGTGTTAGAGGGTTTTAATTTCAACAACGCCTGATGCACTATTGACTTGAACTCCAACATTGATCAATAATCTTTATTCAAAAGGCAAATAAGGAGGTTCGAGCAAGCTACCTGTTAGTATCATTGAAAGAGATTAACGCGGATTTCACTGAATTGAACGCGATCTGGAGGCTTAAAACGGCCACTTTAGCAGAATCATAATAGGTCTTTACCTATGAAATTGCCGTTTTGTATGAAAAAATTTGAACGAATTTTTTTCATGAATTTTTTATTTGTATTAATCGAAGTAATCACCCATGCAATCAATGCATCTTTGCCATCGCAGTGGCAGTTTATTGATGCCCTTCTTAAAGAAATCAGCTGGACGGGAGGCAACAAATTCTTCAAAGGCATTTTGTACTGCCTCTCGGGTATTGAATTTTTTTCCCGCCAAGAAGTTATCCAAATTCTGGAAAAAGTAGTAGTCTGTAGGCGCAAGGTCTGGTGAGTAGGGCGGATGACGGAGAGCTTCCAACCAGTTCTTGCAACTTGGAGACCGTCTGCTGTGCAGTATGAGGTCGCGCGTTGTCGTGCAGGAGCAGCGGAGACGAGCGATTGACCAATGCTGGTTGGAAATGCGCCAGCTTCTCCATCATTGTGTTCAGTTCTTCACAGTACACATCTGCAGTAATGCTCACCCCGTTTGGTAAGAAGCTGTGATGAATCACACCGGCGCTAGACCACCAAACAGTGACCATCACTTTTCTAGGGGTAAGTTTTCGTTTAGGGCATTGTTTAGGTGCTGAACCAGGATCCAACCAACTTGCTGAGCGCTTGCGGTTATCAAACAGAATCCATTTTTCATCGCAGGTAACAATGCGGTTCAAAATTCCTTCATTTGTGTGTCTGTTGAGCAGTGCAAGGCACGACTCGACGCGTACTTCGCGCTGGCGATCATTGAGTTCGTGGGGCACCCATTTGTCAAGCTTTTTTACCTTGCCAATTTGACGCAAATGGACCAATATTGTTTTGACGCTAACGTCGAAAGCTGCTGCTAATTCAGCCGTAGATTGTGTATCATCAGCTTCCACAATCGCCTTTAATTCGTCATTGTCGACCAAAGTCTTCGGACGACCGCGAGGTTCATTTTTCAGGTCGAAATTTCCAGAACGGAAGCGAGCAAACCAATAACAGGTGGTGCATTGGTTTGTAGTGTTAGCTCCGTAAACGTCGTTGATGTTGCGTGCCGCTTGTGCCGCGTTGCTGCCACGACGGTACTCATATTCCATAATTACTCGAATTTTTAACGTATCCATGATGACGAAAAAGATTGAAATGCGATGAAAATGTAACACTAATCAATAAAGAAATGACTACTTTTGGAAAAAAAAATCCATGTTTTTAAAATAAAATTAATTTGAAATTAGAATTCTTAGACAAACAAAAATTATTTTGATTTGAAATGGCCAGTACTGCAGAACGGCAATTTCATAGGTAAAGACCTAATATTATGAAAATATCATGAATCATCGTAAAATGTCACCAACTGACAATTCGTAATATGAACTGCGTGTAATTCATAATTGCGAAGTAATTCATCTGTTTGACAGTTTTATGTGGAAATTCGTACAAATTATGAATTGCTTTTATGTCAAATAAGAGGAATTTTTAATGACAGCTGGGATTCAGGAAATGAACTGCTTTTAGAGGAATTGCTAATGTGGCCAGTTTAGGCCCCCAGCACATCTAAACCGCGTCCAAGAACTGTCAGTGACATCACTTTTGTGGAATATTGACAGTGACAGCTTGGATGTGGTTTAAGTATATTTTATGTTCTAACAATTATAATATAAAATGTAATTTTATATTTTTGTTTGTTCCAGTCCAGTACTAACCCCACAAGATCTACTTTAACTTGAACTATACCATCGAAGAATTTTTTTTTTTTTTTTATCATTCAATTATTTTTTTACCTCGTTACGGACTTTCTTTTCCAACTCACTTTAGACATTGGCAGAATGGTCGACATCGGCTTTGTTTGCCATAATTAAAAAATAGAATAGAATAGACAGTGACAGCTGCATGACAACTCCTGAACGCAGTTTAGATGTGCTCGCGTTGAGATTCATTGGTGAAACTGGCACTTAATCGTAAAGCTACCGTATAGCACAAAAAACGGTAAACGAAAAAAAAAACCTCAATACTAAAACAGACGCTAGTTAGCTCTTAAAGGAAAGCAAGGAAGGTAGATACATTGTACTAGAATCACCTATTTTATTCTAAAACATCTTATTTTATGTACCTACCCACAGTCACTTACTTACTTTACTCGAAAACTTAACTATTAAACCTAGTTATTAATTAAGAGTAATTAAGGAGCAGTGATGGCCCAGTGGTAACGGCCCTGACTTGAGAGTTATAGGTCGTCATCGCCACTTCTCGCAAAACGGTGAAGAAAAACATCGTGAGGAAACCGGCATGTCCTAGAACCAAAAATTCGAAGACATGTGACATCTACCAACCCGCACTGGGCCCGCGTAGTAGATTATAGCCCACTCCCTCTCGAAGAGAGGAGACTTGTGTCCCAACAGTGGGAACCTGATATGCTGATTATGCATTATTATACAAGCACTTAAACAAACTGTTAAAGCAGAAAATACGCATCAAACCAAGTTCTATATTTACTCTAAAATAAATACGCAAAACCCTTTATATTTTTAACATAATTTATTATAATCACCGCCACTTTTCTTGACCTCGCCGACCACATTTCCAAGTCTTAAAATAGCTGTAAAAATGAGGCGCAATGTGTATCTGCAATATTTCAAGGGTTTTATTTTGTTCCACATTTTGTCCCCAGATAATAGGCGGGGATTTGCACCGTGCGACTGTTTTGTATAAGATTCTCTGGTTCCCCTTTCAACGAATATCATTATTGCTATGTTTTGCATTGTATATTTTGGTAAAACTGTTCCGAGGTTTTGGTTTCGTTTGTAGAGTGAAATTGTTTTTTGAATTTGCTGCTGTCTGCCCATTAAATTTAAATTGTGTACAGATGTTTGGGCTACTTGGTTAAGATACGTTTTTACCCGACTTCGGCGAAGCAAAAAGGAAGGTTATGATTTTAACCGGTATGTATTTATGTGATCCCTCGTATCTAGTAAACGACTCATCACAATTTGAAAAATGAGGTATCAATTGGAAGCATGAAAAATGGCACCCTCTAGATGACATAAAGTCATAAAATAAAAAAAATAAAAAAACATACCATGTTGTGTATCAAATGAAAGGCCTTTATTAGCACATTTCAAGTAGTATATGTATAACCCCAAAATAAAAATTAAATAAAAGTAAAGGTTATAAAAAAAAAAAGAACACAGACGAATTGAGAACCTTCTCCTTTTTGAAGAAGTCGGTTAAAAACTAAAACCCAACTACGACAAAAATTCAATTAACTTAAACGGTATAAACCAGACATCACAGACAAACAAATTAAAAATCCGGAGTCACACGTAATCTTTTCGATTTATTTAGCACGTGTGACTCTAGAACTTTTAGTCCCTCAATCAGACAATAAACACATATTAGACATGTATTTTTTGGTTTATCATATTAACAAAAACTGATTTAGATAAAACGTGGTGTGGACTTGTGACGTAGCTACGTCACATGTGAGTATAAAATCCACCGGCCAGTGACGCCACATTTTAACTCAATGTATTACCGTATTTTTTTTGATTACCTACGTAAAAAAAACAATCTGCCTAGCCTTTTCCCAACTACGTTGGGGTCGGCTTCCAGTTTAACCGGATGCAGCTGAATACCAGTATTTTACATGAAGCGACTGCCTATCTGACGTCCACAACCCAGTAACTACGTAACAAAATAAAAAATATTTGTCCAATATTTTCTCATAAGCACAAAAAAAACAACATCGCTACTGCACCATATTTATTTCGGACTAGCTGCGCCCCGCGGTTTTACCCGCGTAAGTCTCGATCCCGTGGAAAAATCGGGATAAAAAGTATCCTATGTGTTAATCCAGGTTATAAACTATCTGTTTGCCAAATTGCATCCAAATCCATGCAGTAGTTTTTACGTGAAAGAGTAACAAACATCCATCCATCCATCCGTCCATACTTACAAACTTTCGCGTTTATAATATTAGTTAGATCATGCACGTCCATATTTGATGTCTCGCTGAGCTTCATCGACCGCATCGTTACACCCTACATCTAGATACGTCATGAAATACGCACTTACTAAACAATAGTACCTGATACGGTAACGAATGCTAATTAATGACTTGTTCGTAATTGTAGAACATGGAAGTATGAGAAGCAGGTACACTTAATTTGTAGCGTAGTCTTACTCAGTAAGTCAGTACGAAATTATCACTCTTCTGCTAACACATTTTTAATGAAACAGTTCCAGAAATTCACACGCGTTTGAAAATACTTAATTAAGTATGATTTGTTAGCGTGGATTGGCGTCATTTCTCGTTAAAGGGATTCTAATTAAAAATCATGATAATTATTTTATTTTATTGTGACTTCTGTGGTTCAACCAGCGAATTTCTGCGACCTTCACAAGGTTATCGGTCTGCCTTTTGGGAGGGAGGGCTTACAACGCTACACGATGGAAGCACAGAACCGGTTAAAGTGGCGTTGTTTTGGGGAGGCCTATATCCAGCAGTGGACGGTTGATGCTACTTATACCCCATTTGAAATAAGATTAGACATTAAAACAAACCCTTTTACAGTCCGTTCAACCGATTTTGACTTCTATACCGTAGGCATAAGGATAGCATTAAAAGCAAAAAAAGTTACACAATACCAACTATTTACTGCGGCTGCCATTTGTCATGCCACCAACGCAATAGAATTCAAAATCGGTTGAACGAAATGTAAAAAAGGCTTATCTATACGTCTAATCTTATTTCAAATGGAGTATACATGATCTTTGGTTAAGGGGCCGAAAAGGTTCAAAGTAAGAAAAGGGGCATCTTGTTGATCTCTAGGGAGCTTGATTGAGCTGGAACTGCATGGCAAAATGGCTTGGTTGGGATTCAAAAAAGAAAATAATATCCTGAATAATTGACATGCCTTTATAAGAATGAATTACTAGCTGCGCCCTGCGGTTTCATCCGCGTCTGGCTCGATTCCGTGGGAATATTGGGATAAAAAGTATTCTATGTCCTTCTCCAGGTCATGGTCTACCTATGTGCCCAATTTTATCTAAATCCGTTTAGCCGTTTTAGCGTGAAAGCGTAACAAATAAAAAAATAAACTTTTTCGCATTTATAATGTTAGGATAGGATAAGTACGTAAGTTTTTTTATTCAATTGTCGTCTACCTACATGTAGCAGTTAAATAGACAAACAAAGAATGTTCGACAAAAATCTGAAACTCTGAAAAAAATATGACGTAAAAACTCAGACTTACTTAAGTCATTGTTCTGTTATCGTTTATCGATGTCACGATAGTTTTCTTTGAAAGTCGAAAACCAAGGCTTTACGAGACATCGATACTCCAATGTTATTCGCAATATCGTTTGTATTACACTTTCGGTGTCTCTTGTCTTTGAGAGTTTTGTTTTATTGCCGTACACGAAAAAAAAACAAAGAAATTCTGACGAATAATGATTTGTTCTTACTGTTGAAAAAGATTTCAGTTTATGTTCGATGAAGATTGCTAGGATGGTGTGTTAAAATTACATCTATCAAATTATCTTTACACAGTTTTTCATAAAAATGTTTTTAATTTTTGCTAACTTATCTTTTTAACTTATCTTTTTTTTTACTGGTATTCAGCTCCATCCGGTTAGACTGGAAGCCGACCCCAACATAGTTGGGAAAAGGCTAGGCAGATTGATTGATCTTTTAACACAGAAACGAATTTACAAATTTCAACATTTTTGGAAAACCTATCGACTTATTTTAAAACAACAAATTAACTTTAATTCTGCATTCACATTTCCTCCTAGCCAGGCGAAAATATACTTGCTGGTTTAGTAATTTACAGTCGGACTTTTCGTGAAACTAAAACATTACTCCGTGGCACTCGTCAAGTGCTTCGTTTCGGCTTCATACTTGTACCTACCACATACTTCTGCTGCTAACGAAAGTCAAACATACCGAGGTTTTATGTAGGAACTGGGTAAATTATACTTTGACCGGTGTTGCCACTTCACAATGTACAATTTACCTATGTTTTTAGAAATTAATGTAATGAAGTGCAATGTTTTTGTGTAGCCTTCATAACAATAATAATACCAGCAGGGTACCTCTTCTCATACAGAAGGCACGAGCATTGCTCAAGATGGTTTGGCGAGATATACAGGGTGTAAGGGTGAACACCGGTGTCACTCAAACCATGGATAGTTAACTGAGAGAACAACATAAAAAAACGTTATTTTCATTTAAAAAAAATAAAAAGTTTCTATCCGACACCGTGCTCGCAAGTGAAACAGCTGACTGACTGAGAGAGGGATCGCGCTCGTGGTCAGTCAGGTCACTTTCCGGGACCCCCACCCGTGTTGAGACGCAATTTCGTTGCCCTAGGGAATTAGGTGGAAGGGTGAAATACTTTAGTGGTAAAATGTAATTTAAAAAAAAAGAAAAAAAAAATCGTAATTTTCCATTGATTTTACGTTCTTTATATAAAGAAAGAAAGAAAAAAAAGAAAAATTTGTTTATTCTGCACAAACTAAACGCACAATACAAAATAAGGAGTGACAATCACTATATGTACAAATTAGCCAAAAGCCTCATATTTAAAAGAGAAAATTATAAAAGTTTGACAATTGCTATTCTAGTAGTAGTCTATTGCTTGATGAGAGCAATAAACAGTATATGACACCAAACCACTGGTTCCAAGGATAATGGTGTTTACCCTAACACCCTGTATACCTATTTACTTTAAGTTCATGGTTTTCTTACTAGGTTTCTTCACCGATGTAATGTAATATCCAAGATAAACTTAGAACCTTCTTAATGTAGTTTTATTCTCTATTAAGCATTGCATTATCAGCCTATAATATTCCCACTGCTGGGACACAGGCCTCCTCTCGATGAGCGGGAGTGGGCCGTGAACCACAACGCGGGCCCGGTGTGGGTGGGTAGATATCAGATGTCTTCGAATTCTCTATTGCTATTACTTTAAGTAATCCTAAACCTAACTAATATTATAAATGCGAAAGTGAGTTTGTTTGTTTGTTACGCTTTCACGCTAAAACGGCTGAACGGATTTGGATGAAATTTGACACAGGGTCTACCCCTGTGTCCCCTGACCTGGAATAGGACATAGGGACTTTTTATCCCGATATTTCCACAGGGTCGAGACTTACGAGGGTGAAACCGCGGGGCACAGCTAGTGATTAAACTAAAGCAAAAAAGATTATTTTTTTCTTCCGACTAACTAATAAATAGGTCCTGGTTATTTATATTTTTATTATTTTAAACGGAGTCAGGATTAGTGCCGGTTTTTGACGATAGGCTCGCCTCCTATTACATGGGACTTAAACATCGCTGGCGAAATAATTATATATTAGTATACTATACGTACACCTCTGCCGAACCCATCGGGGAATACAGGCGTGATGTTATGTTATGTTTTTAAACAACAACGAAAAGCTTCAAATAATCATTTTCAAACTAATGAGGTGCTAAAATTTTCACTTTTCCACAGAAAGTATTCCGAATTAGCACATTTAATTTTCATCCCAGGAAACTCGGTGACAATACCAAAAAGTTTTTAAAATCTGCAAAAGTTGCTGACGTTCTTGAATTTGTAAAGACTGATTTAAAATTATAATAGTTACTCACTTACCATATTTTAAGACACAACTTTTTCCTTTTCACCGGAAACTTTGTTAAATACCGTTTAACATATAATTTCCTCCTGGCAATGATTGGCTTTACGATATGCATCTAAGTACCTAATTGTAAAAACTGTAACAATACATATATAATTTGCGGTTTAATAACTTTGACATAAAGAGAAAAGCATTCCCTAATAAGTTTCTAAAAGAGTTGGGTTCCATTTCACAAAATTAACATTGAGAACAAATAGTATTTTTTTTTCTTTTGGCCTTTCTTCTCAGAGTAGTCAGATAGGAAACGCCGACATCATCTAGCTTATTTTTAATATTTTAATATGACGTGTAAAAGTGATTCCAATATCCCATTTAAAGAATAAACAATTTCATTTCATTTCTTTAGAATAGAATGATATTCTGGCAACACTTAAACTACGTATTTCAAAAACCCAAAGGTTTTGGTCAAGTTGTGTAACAGGGAAAATAGACTTAATATTCAAAGCTAGAACAATACGGGCGGTTTAAGAACCACCAATTAGTCAATGGTCTAGCCCAGGATCAGTACTAATTGAGACGCCAATAAGTAATGAATTCCGTAACAAAACCTACAACATTCAACCTAAAAGTTCAATATTTAAAGTTGACTTCACATTGCATCAGCATTCATTGTTAATCTTCCCTCTTTTTACAAAGCGACGGATTTCGTGCAGGTTCCCATGGGCTCTGAATAAATTCAAAAAGCTGATGTTTCGTAATGTGAAACCAATTTCTGGTTCTATACAGAACGTGACAGTTCATTGAACGAAAATAAAGTAAATGTCTGACAGATATTGGGAAGCGAGAATCAACATCCAATGAGGAATGTCGATTTAACTTTTGATGCTGGAGTGAAAACACGAGAATTGTTTCAATATGGTAATGAGTATAAAGAAGTAATTCCTTTGAAATCTTGGATGAAATAAATCAACAATCACAAAAAAAAAAAAACAAAACAATAGACATACACTGATGATGAATTCGTGTTTCGTCAGTCATCGGATTTCTATCAGTTGCCCTTTGCACTTGGTGCAGACCGGACGCTCTGGATTGACTGGGCAGTATATAGAGTTATTAATACTCTTTTAACTTAATGTAATTTATGTTACCAATGGAAGGAAAATAGCTTTACAGCTCTGTATAGTTCACAGGAAAATCAAAGCAAAACAAAAATACACAATAAATATAATAATTTATGGACATGGAAATTAGCATTAGTTTGTATTCAGAAATTGCGATGATTCCCGAGGGCCATTAAGAAAATATTTTTACTGTTAGTAATCCTTACATATTACAAAACAGAGTCCGCCGCCGTGTCGGTCTGTCTGTCGTCCTGTACGCGATAAACTCAAAAACGACTGCACCGATTTTCATGCTGGATAGAGTGGTTCTCGAGTAAGGTTTTAGTATATAATAACCGACATCCACGCGGGCGAAGTCGCGGGCATCAGCTAGTCAATCATAAATTAGTGGCTGGTTAGGCTTGCCGGGGTTGGTCCGTGGATGGGTGACCATATTTTACATACCGACACTCCTCCGTGCCTCGGAAAGCACGTTAAGCAGTAGGTCCCGCCTGTCATTCGTGGATCTTTGACAGTCGTTACGGATCATCAGAAGCCCGAAAGTCTGACAACCAGTCTTACCAAAGGGTATCATATTACCCAGTTACTGTGGGTTGTGGAGGTCAGATAGGCAGTCGCTCCATGTAAAATACTGGTATTCAGCTGCATCCAGTAAGACTGGAAGCCGACTCCAACATAGGGGAAAGCTAGGCAGATGATGGTGCAGCCGTTATCTGAGAAATTACTGAATAAATCAATCTCAAAATTGCCTGAAAAGTAGTCGTTTTCCGACGTTCATACCGGCACCGTGGCAAGCAGAGGCTAGTAAGCAATGTTTTTGTATCTATGTACGGACATAGTAATGTTATTGTAACTATGTATAGTCACGGAATTTAATTAATGAGCCACTTGGCACTGTTCGCATTTTAGCCGTGTAATACAAATCTTAGCTTAGTCGGTTATACTCGTACATGCAGACACGGAAAGTCATGTCTTCGTATTATAGAAGAAAATTATATTTAATATCTTTACCGGTTGGCTAACCTGAGAGCCAGAACTACAAACTTGACAGCACAGTGACTACCCAAAGTCAACCAATTGCCGGTCTAGCAACCGTACCGTAGCGACGATTGTTTTAGCGTAGCCATAGTAACGTTAGCGTACGGAGAATTTTTAATTAGTCATTTCGACAAATTCGAAAATAAACTCTCTGCCATCGACATTTCAACTGTCACTGTCTCCGCATAGGTTTTCAGAATTAACGAGCTAATGAGCTCTGATTCAAAGGAGGTCAGTATCAAATAGATTCTATAAACGTTGTATTTATTTTTTATAGAGAACTTGTTAGTCAACCTCTATGGACTATTTCCGATTACTAGTAATTTGTCATCTTGTTTACGAGCATGCGATTTGAGTTCGTGTTCAATCGGGTAATCTCGTGAATGTATGAAACTGCAAAATTGAATAGTTTTGAAAGTGGCTCATCAATTAAAGGCCGTGATTGTACGGACATAGTAATGTTATTGTAACTATGTACGGATATAGTAATTGAGTTTACTTCGGCTCCGTCGCGCTGTCCACCGCAACACTGGCCAGGGCTGATGCACGTCCTACTAATCCGAAGATCCGAAGATCCCCACTTCCTGACAGATGCGGCTGCTGAGCCGGAATTGAATTAAAAATGTTGCTATTATATTACAATTGAAAGTAAATAGGCTTTTAAGAGAAAATGTTTTATTTATGCCTAAGAAGAGCCGCTTAAAGACTTTTTCACAATTGAACTAAGGTTTTTTAGGGTTCCGTAGTCAACAAGGAACCCTTATAGTTTCGCCATGTCCGTCTGTCCGCGACTTAGCTCAGAGACTGTTGGTACTAGAAAGCTGTAATTTGGTATGGTATACATATAAATGACGCCTACAAAGTGGTAAAAAAAAAATCGTCCCTCCCCTACACGTAAAGTGGAGATGGTTTTTTTTTTCTCGTCAATCCCATGTTGTGGGGTATCGTTGGAAAGGTCGTTTAAAAATAATGTGAGTTTGACGAAACTATTTTTGGATTCAGGGATCCGTTTGCGGAATATTAAGCTTTAAAGTGCTAATTTTTGTTAGAGCCAAGTGTCTATCACCGTTACGTAGGCTCCACAAGTTACCTAGTAATAATCGACCAACTTAAATTTGCAGTTGTAAAAACATGTTCTCCCATACATTCTGTATCGGAGAACAGTTTTTCAACTACAATGTTAAGTTTGTTTTATAAATTAATTCATCCCAACTACGGAACCCTTCATTGTGCATGCACTTGGCCGGTTTTTATTATTTCAATTATTTATTTTATAAAATGAGTTTTTATAAAAATCTTTGTTTAATCAAGACAGTTGCCCTCAACGTGCTACATTTTACATTTTTGCAGCTTACTGTAAAAATGTAAAGATAAAATACTGAAAATACATCATTCTCATTTCAATCCAAACATGGTCTATTGATCGATACGACACATCTTGTCGTTGTTGTTGTCAACCGTTCCTAATTGTGAACCGCTTGGGTCTGCGGTTTTCAATTCGCTTGCTTTGCAAAGGGCAGAATCCAACAGCCTGATATATTATTACGCTAAACAGTGTCTTAATCTAGTTCTGGTGTGATGGTGTATTAAAATCACCACCATTTCGTATTTCTACAAACAACTTTCAACAGGATTGACACTCAGACCAAATAAAAAACCAAATCTGAGCGCTGTCAACAGTGACGTGAGGCCGGTTTCGTAAACATGTGTGCACTTATAAATAATAAAAATAAAATAAAATAGCTTTATTTTCCTTGCACAGTTATTCCTTATATATCTAAACTTATGTATATATATTTTTTTATATTATTAATTCTCTGGTGTACAAGGACTGCTGTAAATAGCGGTAAAAGCCTCCTCCAGCCGTTTCCAAGCTGTTCTGTCTCTGGCTATTCTGCTCCATGTTCTGCCGGCTATCTTCGTAATATCGTCGCTCTATCTCTTGTGTGGCCTGCCTGGTCTACGTTTTTTGTTAAATGGGTACTAGTTCGTGGTGATTTTTGTCCATCTATCGTCTGTTACTCGTTGAACATGTCCAGCCCACTTCCATTTTAAGCCCAGCACTTTCTTGGTCACTTCCTTTGCCTTGGTTCTCCTTCTAATTGAACTGTTTTTGACTTTATCATTTAGCTTATGATTCATGTAGCTTCGCTCTATTCCTCTTTGGCATGTGTACACTTAGTGAGGTATAACTATACCTTTTTATTGTATTGTGATTGTAAATGGTTGTAAATGTATGCGTGTATGCACAGAGCGGAGGTGTAGTTTTATCATGCTTCACTGTATTGTTTGCATCGCTCTGTCTTTGTTTTTATTTCGTCTGAGGATTGATATAAGCTGTAGCATAACCATAAGACAGTCTCATTTATTTTTTCTTTTCTATTATCGTTATGACTGGTCTGAATGTCACATCGTCTGCACCCTGCACAGCCACGTTACTGACTGAATCTTACTTTTATTAATGTATTAGCTGCGCCTCGCGGTTTCAACCGCGTAAGTCTCGATGCCGTGGGAATATCGGGATAAAAGGTATCCTCTGTCCTATTCCAGGTCATGGTCTACCAATTCAATTCAATTCAATTCATTTATTTCTTTGCAAACATGGTTATTTTTATTTTATTTATTAAAACTTTATGCACAAGTAAAAAAAATACTGTACAAAGGCGGACTTAATGCCTGAGGCATTTTCTACCAGTCAACCTTAGGGTGATGCAGAGATAAACATGGCAGGTGCAACATACGGGATAGATAATTCGAAAAAGGATAAATGGTAATACATATATACTTAAATACATACATATAAACAGAATAAACTTTGTCAGGAGAAATAACGATAGGTGAAGGAGAAAACAAGCCCAGCAAATCAGCGCCGCATTGATTCTGCCAACTTCTCACGAATATGTTCACGAGCCGCTACTTTGAAAGATAACCGACTCGCTGCCATCCTGATATTCAGAGGGAGCGCATTCCAAAGAAATACCGCCTGGACAAAGAAAGAAGAGTGAATAAAACCAGAGCGATGAGAATTACATCGTAGAAGAAGATTGTTGGTGGAGCGAAGATTTTTACTATGGGCAGAGCATAGGTATTGAACATGGCAAGTCAGATAAGAAGGAGAAGTGGGTTTGTCGAGTATAGAATACAACATAGACAGCGCCCTCAACTCTCTGCGCTGACGTATGGGTAACCATTTTAAAAGCAAACGGTGCGCAGACACATGATCGTACTTACGAAGATTGAAAACGAATCGAATGCAGTTATTTAGAAGGCGGTCAAGTTTATTGAGTAGATCTGCATTCAGGTCGTAGTAACATACATCACCATAGTCTATTATGGGAAAGATTTGGGACTGTACAAGCATTGCCTTTACGCGTGATGGTAGAAGATTTTTCAACCGATAGAGCGAACGCAACGTTCCGGTGACTTTTTTACTTACAGTCGTGACGTGCTTTCGCCAGTCAAGACATGTGTCGACATTCAGACCAAGATTCTTAACAGCGGAGCTAAACGGGATGACTGAGTTGTCAAACATTATAGGTGGCGAAGATATGCCATTCAGCTTCCTTATACTGTGGGGGCTCCCTACAATAATAGCCTGACACTTGGTAGGATTGACCGCCACCCCAAATCGATCAGACCAGTTTTTAATTGCACCTAAATCCCGGTTTAGCTCCTCAATCGCATCGCCTATCTTGTCCACACTTGCCTGGCAGTAAAGCTGCAAATCGTCAGCATAAAGATGATACGCAGTACGAAGTTCGGTGGTAATGAGATTAATAAAAATGGAGAACAAAAGAGGAGATAATATACCGCCTTGAGGGACGCCAGCTACAAGATCACACCAACTAGATGACGTGTCTCCAGCACGAACAGATTGCTGACGCCCTTGAAGATAAGAGGAAAACCATTCCAATACCTCCTGAGAGACCATAAGATAGGAAAGGATGGATAAAAGGACTTCGTGACTGACGGTATTAAAAGCATTGGAGAAGTCAATTAACACTAAGACTGTAACTTTAGTGTCTTCCATTCCCCGCCTTATATCGTCAGTCACTTTAAGGAGAGCTGAAACGGTACTGTGCCCGGGCCTGAAACCGGATTGAAATGGACTGATGAGGGAGTTGCGGTGAATAAAGTGGGAGAATTGTCTATGAACACTGGCCTCGAGCACCTTAGCTAGAAAGGGAAGGATGGAAATTGGGCGAAAGTGACTAGGAAGAGAGGGATTGGGTATCTTAGGTAGGGGTCGAACAAGGGCTTTACGCCATAGGGAAGGGAAAACACCGGTGTAAAGGGAAAAGTTTATGATGTGGGAGATTGCAGGGAGGAGTTGATCAATAGCCGATACGATCATATGGCGACTGATATTATCGCAGCCCACAGCTTTGGATTTAATGGAGAGGATAATCTTTTTGATCTCTTCCGGGTCGACTGGGGTGAAGATAAAGGGGTTGATATTCGGACGCGTCAGACCAGCAAGGTAGTCGAGGGTTTGACTTTTGGTTTGGCTATCTAGAGTGGTAACAGTGGAGAAATGGCGATTTAGATCGTCTAAACCAATTGTATTAGGAAGGTCCGAATGTCGCGATTTACCGATGCCCAGAGTTCCAAGGAACTTCCAAATATCGGCAGGAGAAGAAGAAGTGATATTATTTTGGATGTGGCGGCGTTTAGCGTTGCGTATCATCTGATTACACCGATTCCTAGCAGCCTTAAACAAGACCCAATTGTCATCCGAGCGATCCTTTTTAAATTTCCGAAACGCGCGGTCCCTCCGTCGCATTGCCATCCGAACTCCCCTATTCATCCAAGGCGCAGGTGGTCGCTTTATCTTAATTTTATTTATAGGGGCATGGGCGTCATAAAGCTTGACCACAACATCGTTGAAGAATCCAACTTTTTCATCAATTGAAGCAGCAGCTTCCAGAGGTGACCAGTCAATATTAGACGCATCTTGTTGAAGCCTCTCGCTATTCATACGCGCAAAGGCACGCCTGTACTGGAACGTTGGTTTAAGTTTGGGGGGTTTAAGGAAATAGGATAGGAAAATAATGTCGTGATGGGAAAAGCCAGGAGCATCATGTTGACCATGTGAGGAAACTTGGGAAGGATTAGAGGTGAGGATCAAGTCAAGCCAAGCACCAACTATGTTGTGATGAGTGGGTTGGAGAGGCAAAATATGCAAACTGGCTGACTCGATTAGATGCAGGAGTTTACGGGACCGAGGGGAGTTCAGGGCAAGGAGGTTGGTATTAAAATCCCCCATAACAATGTAATGTGCATACTCCGAACCCAAAGATTCAAGTACCGATTCGAATTCAGTGAAATAATCAATGGAAGGGGGGCAATAGACGACGCCAAGGACGGTTTTAACTCCTTTGACACAAACCTCAAGGAAAAGAAACTCTGCGGATTCATTGAAAGAGGAAGAGGCTAGAATTTTAAAGTACAGTACATAGGGTATAGTACATAGGTGTTTTGATTAAAATAAAGTTCTCTATATTTTACCGTCACGTGGGCATGCAAAGGTTTACAATTCAAACAAAAATAAGCTGCAGGTCATTGGAAATTATATTAAAAAAATAAAAAAAAATATTAAAAATTTAAAATGTCAGTGTGGTCACAGCAATAAAAAATATAAAATAAAATAATAATGTCAAATGGAAATAAAAGGTAAGTGAACCTGGATCACAATAATTATGTCAATCAAAGTAACATTATGTCAATCAGTAAGTGAATCGTCATTAAGAACCGGTGTTCCAAATTCCATCCAAATCCGTTTAACCGTTTTAGCGTGAAAGCATAACAAACAAACAAACTCATTTTCGCATTTAAAATTAATTATATTAATAATATTAACGTATATGCTGTTCTTATAATTCATGCCGATATAAGAGGAGAAGAAGAATCCTGATATTACTCCTCATTTCAACTTTGAAAAGTATACATTTCGAAGTTGAATAATTGACAAAAATGGGCCACATGGGAATTTGCATACAAATGTAAGATATGTCTTTAAATCGTTTTATCATAATCTGGATGGAAGTCCCTTAACTTAAAAAGTAACCGCGTTTAAAACCCTGGAACCCACACTTTGGGATATAATGATACATTTAAAAGATTACCAAAGTTTTTAGAAGATGAGATGGATAAATAGGGATGTAAGACCGACTTCCTATGTGGGTCACTGAAGTTACAGCTTGTAGTGACTTTGTCTCATCTCATTGTTTCTTTTTACCCAACTACGGTGAAGCAAAAAGGAGGGTTATGATTTTGACCGGTATGTATTTATGTATGTTCATGTGTTCCCTCATAACTTCTAAACTTCTCATCACAATTGGACAAATGAGGTATCGTTGGAAGCGTCTTGATCGTCCGCTGGTTATAGACTATGTGACGTCACATTAAATTGAACATGGTGTCCTCTAGAGGACATAAAGTCATGAACAAAAATTTTCGTGAGGCCGTCTGGTATCAAATGAAAGGGCTTAAGTAGCACATTTCAAAAATATGTTATAAACAAAAAAAAGTTATAAAACTAAAACCCAACTACGAACTTTAGTTTCGTAGACACACGCCCACACCGAGTAAGCGATGCTTTCATTATTTCATAAATAGAGGTTTTTTTTTAAGCCTTGTTAATGTGGTTTTCAATTGGTTCTAATAGTTCGTACCTATCAGAAAGCGAACAATAAAATAGTTAGTAAATGGATGATTTATTAATTATTTTATTTTAAATGCATAGGTACCTATTTACCTTTTATGGAATTAAGATTTTTGTGAGGAATTTCCCATATAGTCCATACGCGGGTGACCATATGGGAAATTTTGGTTAACAGGATAATGAAGAACTTTTCCTGCTGTAGATATCTGCGTGATAAAAAAACCATTGTAGCATTGCAATATTGTAAGCATTGTTTTTATTACTGCGGGATTCCAACGATACCATTTTAAGTTTTATTTGTCTTATAAAACAGTTTAAGGAAGGGAATGGTCATTTTCTTGTTATTATGAAGGATTTAAGATACCTTCATACATACAGAGAGATTTTTGGGGGAAGTAGTTTGTTTTATGCGTTTTATATTTCTATGGTTTAGTTGAATATAATGATAGATAGATAATGTTTATTTGCAAAAACAGTGCTTATACACCGTGATTTTTAATTCACTGTTTACCTTTCAGAGCGTGAAAGTACTCATGATTTAGAGCAACTTTCACTATGAGATCAATCCTGAAAAATCAAAAAAAAAATACCAATGTTTCATACAAAAATGCAATATATACCCGATGAACATGTATGAAACGGATATTTTTTTTGCTATTTCGTATTTGTTCCCATAGTGAATGTTGTTTATAATCATGAGTACTTTCACCCCCTGAAAGTTTAACAGTGAATTAAAAATCACCGTGTATTTCCTTATAGTACATTAATAGCAAGGAATACCTAATATATTTAAATAAGACGCAAAGGAAATGCTTTGCTCCTCCTAGAGCATGTCTCGTGGAGTCCTTGAGTGGTGTGGTATTGCCTTATGAAAATGCTTTTTTTTTAATAGTTTTTATATGTATTATGTCGGTATGTAGGTACTTAGATGAAAAGGTTTTGTTTGATTAATTAACATTGTATAGATATCATGCTGTTTTATCCTGTCTGTGTAGGCTATGAGGAACGGGCAAATGACCTTTACAAAAGTCCTAGGTAGGAACTACTTTGACTTCGCTCATCTTCAATCATCCACAGTGAACGTAATTTAAAGTACAGCTTGGCAAGAAAGAGTTTGATAAAAATGAGGGCGCCACTATCGCACAAAGGTCACTTCAAATGGGAAAGGAGTAAAAGAATTGTCGTAAAAAAACGCTGTTTGTGAAAAGTAGTGCCAACATCATTGGTCTGCATTACTTATCTATACTTCTATACTAGTATTATAAAGAGGAAAGATTTGATTGTTTATTTGTTTGTTTGCATTGAATAGGCTCCAAAACTACCAAACCGATTTGAAAAATTCTTTCACTGTTGGGAAGCTACACTATCCTCGGCTGACATAGGCTATATCATATTTTCAAAAAAATTAGGGTTCCTTACTAATACTCCAATAATGTAACCCAAGGTGTAAAAAATACCTAAAATAGCCGTAGATAAGTACTTAGTGCTACCCGAGCGAAGACGGGGCGAGCAGCTAGTGTAAAATATTTAGTTTCATTTGTCACCGCATCATACTCTTTTTGCCAAGTAATTTTACCTTCGTATCCCACCTTCTTCACAGAAGTCATGCTAGGTCTGAAATATAATATAGGTCGTGGTAGTAGTTAATTGTCCTGACGTAAATTATCAAACCATACTATACCCCATTTGAAATAAGATTAGACATTAAAACAAACCCTTTTACAGTCCGTTCAACCGACTTTGACTTCTATACCGTAGGCATAAGGATAGCATTAAAAGCAAAAAAAGTTACACAATACCAACTATCTACTGCGGCTGCCATTTGTCATGCCACCAACGCAATAGAATTCAAAATCGGTTGAACGGAATGTGAAAAAGGCTTATCTATACGTCTAATCTTATTTCAAATGGAGTATAGGTAGAAAAATGATGAGTTTCAAAATCGGACTTTCGTGGACGAAAAAACTACCTCGTTGGTCTAGTGGTCGCAAGCGCTACTGCTGGACACGTGGTCCTGGGTTTGATTCCCGGGTCGGGCAAAGAGTTATTGGATTTTACCATCACGGATTTCTCAGTAGCAGCCCGTAGTCTAGATTTGTGACCGGTTGATGGCAATAGGCTCGCCTATTACATGGGACTTAAACATAACTGGTGAAATGAGGGTGTGCCTTAGGGTACCACTGCCTTCGGGGATTACCGGCGTGATGTTGTGTATGTAATACCCGGTTCAAATTATTCCAGCATTCCAGTCCAGCGCTGGAATGCCACTGGAATCTTTATCAACGTTTTAGGTACTGAAAAGATACCTATACAATAAATATAAGGATCCTCCAATCAGACGGGTGTTGTGTCTGGCGGGCAACTGCCCAACGATTGATGTTGGGTTCTCGTATATATGTCCACTGCATGGTAAACTTTAATTGCGCGATGCAGGATTTATGTGACGTCAGGATGACGTCAGGTCTTTGATGCGTAGTTCGCATGTGGCGATGTAGATACCGCCACACCCGGTTCACATTATTCCAGTAGAATTTCAGTCCAGCGCTGGAATGCCTATATGCCAGCTAGGAATAATGTCAACCGGCACTGGAATGTACCCATTCCAGTGATCACTGAAAATGGGTACATTCTAGTGCCGTACAATTCCAGCGCTGGACTGGAATGCTGGACTGAAATTCTACTGGAATAATGTGAACCGGGCATTATTATTTATTGTATAGGTATATTTTCAGTACCTAAAACATTGATAAAGCGTACTTACAGGAAATGTATCCCCATACACTATTAATAGCCGTAAAGATAGTAGTTACATACAATATTCAAAGGCTATCACGGTTTTCACGTTATTGCCTTTAAAAGAGCCAAATGAAAGGTGCGGGTAGCCGTTAGATCAGCTTGTGGTCTTAACTGGTAACATTACATAGGGAATTTTGATGAAGACTGCGTGGCTCGTACTATTCGGTATTCTGGATTTGACATATAGGAAAAAAAAATGCACACTGGTTCTCATCCGGCTCGAAGGACAATAAAAAAAAAGTTATTAATTCAAACTAGGCTGAGAATCAGTAGTTTTTGAAAGTCAAAGTATCGTCATTAAATATAAGGTCCAGTAGTTAGGGAATTTTTCGTAGCATTGAAGTTTATTAGATGTACCGATCACAAGTAAGTCGAATTGGATGCAAATCTTCGGTGTTCTAAAATCTTACAAAAATCATAGGTTTTAAACACTAGGCGCTGAACGTGGCTACGCACGCGTGGACTCTTTTTCTAAAATAAAAGTGGACAAAGTTACTGCTTGTAACATCAGCTATCTCCCATCAAAATCAAAGCAGTTCCGGAGATCTGCCGGAACAAACAGACAAAAATTTTTTTTTTGTTTGTAAGTATGTACCTACCTATGTACATATAATGTATGTATTTCGGTAGGTAAAGTAGATTATAAATACGGTGCAAAAGCAGGCTAATGCGTTTGCAGCCTGAAGGTATGTACATAAAGGCTAGATAGTAACCTGCTATGTCATATGTATGTACCGGTGTCTACCCATAAATGTTTTTATGCCGAAAGGCAGGATGTACAAGGACTCTTGAACTTTTGTTAACATCTTATTGTAATACCTACATTCTATACAAATAAAAACTTCTTATTCTTATTCTTATTCTTATAGTTTTTGAGTCCTGAAAACTATTACCTAAGCTGTTAACGCGACTTATCCATTAAAAAACAATAAAAAACATTAAATATCTAAAAATCCACAAAGCAATACCAATAATTTTATTCACCCACGTACATTGGCTGGGTTCCAAACAATTCCAACTACACAATGTCATAAAACGTTCTTTATGTCACTCGTAGCGACAATAATGCTACTAGACTTATGTTATGTGTTTATTAGAACACTTTCCAATCTGGTTACGACAGACAGATAAACAGTTTTTCATATAAACAACACCTCTAGAGTGTGCTGAAAGAAATGTTTGTGGCGAACTTGAGAGCGAATAGTGGGTGGAGTTTCAGTTTCGAATACATGATGTAAAGCCGTATATCTTATAAAATAGAAAAAAAAATGTTTATTCTACATAAACAAAACGCATATTTAAAAAACGTTTTACAAAAAAAAAACAACCGACTTCCAAAAAAAACACTAAAAATGTGAAAAATGACTTTAATTTCGGAAGTCGGTGGCAAAAAACGGAAATTGAAAAGCAAAGACACCGACTTCCGAAATTGAAGTTATTTTTCACATTTTTTTTTGGACGTCGGTTGTTTATTTTTTTTTAAAAGTTTTTATTTTTCACTTTTTAGTTGTGGTACCTACCCCACACAAATCCGTATACCACTACCTGCTATGTAAATAACAGTGATGGAGTCAAACAGGATATGGTCTAGATAAACAAAGTGGGAAAAATACGTAATATTGAAGCTAACTCAAAAATTACGCAAGCAAAGTTAATAAAATTTATATGGGACCACCTCGGAAGCATGACCTACCAAACAAAAAAAGAATCATCAAAATCGATTCATAATTGGCGGAGTAATCTCGTAAAAAAAAAAAAAAAAAAAACATACAGACGAATTGAGAACCTCCTCCTTTTTGAAGAAGTCGGTTAAAAACAATACACATATACAGAGCAGCCAAAAGCCTCTTAATCATGATAAGTAAGTTTATGTGCTCACTGTTAGAGAATCATTATCTGCTAAAACTAAAGTAATATTATAAAGACGTAAACTTGATTGTTTCCTTGAAAGTACAGATTCAATATTTAAAAAAAAAACAATTATAGAAAGCTCAGACTATTGCCAAGTGACATAGGATAAGTTTTACAGTATATTTGACGTCCAAGCAGAAGAAGCCGTGGGTAAAACCTTTAGTAATAATTCAGAGGCACTGGTGAACATAAATAGTACTTCAACGAAGAGAGACGTTGAGCCTAAAGGCTCACGAAGGCAGGCGTAACGCGACGGCGCGACGCGACTCTGGCGGAACAAATTCACGGAAATTATTCGACCGGTGTCGCGTTGCTTTACTTCTGAAACTTAAAAACACAGTAAAATAACAGATTCTCCATATAAACAGTGATCGTATGTGCTTTTACCTATGAATGTATCAACAGGTAAAAATAGACAAATCCTTTGAGGTTACCCAAAACCTAGTCATGCGCTTACAATCAAATTCCCGACCACTTGCAGCCAGTTTCAACTATGCTTATCGGCTCGTGGCTAAATAATGATAGCCGCACGGGTCGATCCATCAGGTTAAGCTACGCTTGCCGGGGTTGGTCCGTGGATGGGTGACCATCCTTACATATCGAAACTCGTCCGTGCCTCGGAAAGCACTTTAAGCCGTTAGTCCCGGCTGTCATTTGTGGATCTTTGACAGTCGTTACGGGTCGTCAGTAGCCCGAAAGTCTGACAACCAGTCTTACCAAGGGGTATTACCCAGTTACTGGGTTGTGGTGTCCAGGTCAGATAGGCAGTCGCTCCATTTAAAATACTGGTATTCAGCTGCATCCGGTTAGACTGGAAGCCGACCCCTACATACTTGGGAAAAGGCTAGGCAGCTGAACTAAACTGAGCTTAACGGTCATTGTCAATAGGCCTGAAATCTCTAACTAGAAGAACGCTCTGTAATCTCATTTCTTTACAAATATAGCCAATTCAAGTAATTTCCATCTACGTAATACGCCATCTAATTAAGACCTTTTCTAAACAAGGTCTATTCTGAAACAAAACACGTCATGTGCTGACTCGGCCGGGCCTACCCTAGCGTCACCCCACGTCAGGAGGGCTCCTTGTCAGAAGGCACCCGACGTCAGCATGGCATTTAACGAGCGTCACATAATTACTATACACGACATTAATCAGCATTACTTGCTATACGATTGTGACACAATTACCATCATGTTGAATCTTAATTATTTTACTTCAGAACGTATTAGGTGATAAATGTTTTATGACAGGATTTAGATAATGGCGTGATTTCTGTTATGTTTCTCTTTGATAAGTGTTTGAGGGTGAAAGAAAGATCGATATATCTACGAGGTTTCTACTGTTTTGTGATTGTTAAGCCAATTGTTGGCCAATTATTGTTTGGTGGCCGCGGTACGTCCTAGTTCGACGTGTGAGTGTGTGTGAAATGTGAATGTGTTATAATGTATTTATGTAATTTAATATTTATTACGTTATCTATGTGTGTATTTATTGTAAATTGTACATGGATTTTATATCTGAAATATAAATATTTAATTTCTGTGAGTAACACTTTGATTAGCAACTATTTTGGAGCCATTATTTTTCTGATGCCATTTAAAAAAAAAAAAAGTCCTTCTGACCGTATTTTCGGCCACGGCGGCCAATCTCAACGGAGACTAGCCTTCGGCGCGGGAGATATTATAGTGCACAAGTGTGTGCGCAGACACAGGTGCACTCTCTCTTCCCTCACTCTCATAGTCCGATGGGACGGCAACCCGACACGACCGGAGAGAGATCAGACGAAGGACCAACGGCTTAACGTGCTTTCCGAGGCACGGGGTCATCACACCGCCAACTTCCAAACTCCAGGCTGTTACTACGAATTTCCAAATTGAAAAACCGAATAACACTTTGCCCGACCCGGGAATCGAACCCAGGACCCCACACTCAGCAGTCACCCATGCCGTTTATTATGCAGTCAGAAATAAATCATCAAAGTTCGTCATCATAATTATCACGCTTTTGTTTTTCAGAGAGAGTGTATCAGAGATATCATTAATGAGTAAGCCTTGCTTCTTAATAGTTGTTTATGAGAGTCTTTGAGGCATTGTTGTCTTAACCTGTTTTAGAAAAACAGGATCAGGAGGAGAACAGCATGGAAATCTGTCACAAGTTTAACTGCATATAATAAGGTACTGAGTATCCTAGAAAAGAACTTGTATAAGATATTTAGCCTCATATTCTATACCCCATTTGAAATAACATTAGCATTTAAATAAGCCTTTTTTACAGTCCGTTCAACCGATTTTGACTTCTATTGCGTTGGTGGCATAACAAATGGCAGCTGCAGTAGACAGTTAGCATTGTGTAACTTTTTTTGCTTTTAATGCCATCCTTATGCCTACGGTATAGAAGTCAAAATCGGTTGAACGGACTGTAAAAAGGTTTGTTTTTTCTAATCTTATTTCAAATGGAGTATAGCCGTGGCGAACTTTTAGGAATCTGGTGCACTAGACGGCCACGACCTCGACCAGTGGTCGCAGCGACCAGATTCAACTATAGAAACCGATACGAACCGCGCACTAAGTCGCAACGGCCAACTAGCCGCAGACCGGGCCACGGTCCTCACAAATGGCCGGAGTCATGGCCGCCTAGTGCGCAAGATCCCTTACATAAGTATATAAAGACAAGTGTAACTTTAAGAACATTTGTGCAAAATTCAAGTACACAATTACGTACTTAGTTACCATGTTTAGGAAGGAAACCGACAGGTTGTATAGGAGCCCATTCGCCACTGTTATCCGTTTAGTCTGGGCAGTAACATAATTGTGTTTTGTCTAGCCTATGCATATACTAGAGTCTATAGTATAGGCTAGACAAAACACAAGTCTATAAACTAGACTGTACACGGCCTGTCTAAATGCTGTTAGCATAGCTGACGTAACAATGTTATTATAATATAGCACGTTGTTTTACTTGTAGGTCAGTGTTTGGAAACAATAATGGTTCCGTTGTCATAGTTATTACACACAAGGAATGTACAGCACATACCGGAGAAAGATTTATACCTATGAACGATCTGTAGGTAGAATCTGAACGATTTTTAACCGACTTCTTCAAAAAGTAGGAGGTTCTCAATTCGTCTGTAAGTTTTTTTTTTTGTGTTTATGTTACGCGATTACTCCGCCAATTATGAATCGAATTTGATGGTTCTTATTTTGTTTCGTAGGTCATGCTTCAGAGGTGGTCCCATATAAATTTTATTAACTTCGCTTGCTTCGCTTGAGTTTTTGAGTTAGCTTCAATAATTACGTATTTTTTCAATTTAGTGTAAGTGGACGATATATTATTTGACTCCGTCTCTATTATTTACATAGCAGGTATTCGAATTTGTGTGGGGTAGGTACCACAACTAAAAAGTGAAAAATAAAAACTTTTTACAAAAAAAAAAAACAACCGACTTCCAAAGAAACACTAAAAAAGTCTTTGCTTTTCAATTTTCGTTTTTTGCCACCGACTTCCGAAATTAAAGTTATTATTCACTTTTTTTGTGTTTCTTTGGAAGTCGGTTGTTTTATTTTTTGTTGATTACGTGCTTAGAAGAATATCACATCGTGATAAGGAGACGCCTGATCTAAATTTTTGGATAATAAGGCTTGCAAACGTATTGTTCTTGAAGTTCTAGGTTCAGGTTTTTTCATTTAAAAGACGCTTTTGACAATTTATGCTTTGTGCCCAGCGGTGATGCAGTGGTAACGTCCCCGACTTGCAAGTTGTAGATCGTGGGTTCCAACCCAGGCAGGCGCTTTACTTTGTGGAAATAATTTCATCACCACTGCTCTCAAAACGGTGAAGGAAAACATCGTGAGGAAACCGGCATGTCCTAGAACCAAAAATTCGAAAAACATGTGATATCTACCAATCCGCACTGGGCCCGCGTGGTAGATTGCAGTCCACTCCCTCTCGAAGAGAAAAGGCCTTTGTCCCAGCTGTGGGAACATTATAGGCTGATTATGTATGTTATGCCGTGAATGAAAATCTATTTGAGACTAGATTTTTTCATCCCTGAAATGAAAAGTGAAAATTGAATATCCAATATTAAATTTTCACAAGATGTTTGCCTAATTAACGAGGGTACGCATTTGGAAATTGGACACAGCCTGTGAGATAGGTAGGTAATTATTTTTTTGTACAGACCTATCGTGTGTGTAGGTACACCAATTAGCTTCTGGAAATATTTGTTATTCATCAATTTTGTGCGAGAAATTCGTTAAGCAAATTAATTGTGTTTGTTGATACGATCATTATTAATAACTATAGATTCTGTTAGTGAGTAATCCTGTGGTGATGTAATGACGTATGATTTTTTGTAAATACAACCTCTTACTTCTTACTCATATAAGCAGTCTACTTCTACATCATCGGAAGTACTGTCAACGCTCGGCGGTATGCAATCGGTACCAGGATAAATAAAACACTTATTTGTGATATAACTCGAATATATAATTAATATTATTTTATATTATTTCATGACATCGCTTGTCAAGGTCCGGCAGACCACAGACTAGAGTGCTTGCAAGATAAGTCTGGCCGCGGCTAAAATCGGAACTAATAAGTATGCCATCGTCTTGTCAAATGTAAGGTAAATCAAGCATAGAATTATTTAATATTAATATAAGATTATTAATATTAAGATTAATTATTAAAGATTTAATATTTTAAATATTAAAGTATAGAATTACGCACACCAGCGCCACCAGGCGCAGACTTATATCATGCGCACACTCTACAGAGAACTTGGGCCGACTACGACTGTCTAAACTTTTCTTCTATTCAATGTTCGTCTCCAATCTGCCATTTACTTATACTAAATATACACAGCTTTTACCCTAAAACCATGTTAAGTTAAAGCCTCTACAGTACAGCTACTCATCTTCTAAGAAAAAAATAAACGTACTTGTGTATAAATGTTTTCATTTCCTGTATCTTAACTGTTATTTAACGAATCAGTACCTAGCATCAATACGTTCCTGAAATTGTGTGTTTAATTCGCATTGAGACTTACTTTACTAAAAACGATTTATTCTGTAAAGTTTTCTTCCAGTCTTGTTTCAAACCATGAGTAGTGTATTCTAAAAACTTTTCATTAATTTAAAACCAACTGTTCTCTTGAGTTTTATGCGCTCCATTTCATTTTAAAAATGCAGCGTTGTTTTTTGCAATTCAGGATTTATTTGTTAGCATTGTTTGGCTAAAAAGGTTCTTCATTGAATAATGATTTAATTTTCCAAATAAATATTGTTTATTCAACTTTCACTTCCTTTTCTTTAAAATTGTTTATTGGTTTAAATAATACTAAGAACTGAATACCTATTTTGTGCTTGATTTAAACCAATTAGTTATGCCATGGTTTTATTTTTTTGTATGTTGCCAGAACTAATTGGAGTTAGCAGCATGTTGATGCTAATCAAAAATATTGATTTATTTTTCGTTTGGCCTAAACAATATGCTTCCTTCGTCTCGAAATATAATTTTAGTTATTTTATTCCCGCTTCGTCCTATTTTATATTCCTTCTACAGCATAAAAAAAATGAATGTTTCAAGATCAGTTTAGATCAGTCATTACTGTGAAGGAAAACTTATTGATAATAAATTCTTTACGATCTAAAGAAATTTAAGTATGAGCGACGGTTGTACCTAAATAATATTTTCTTATGAACTAGGTTATGTCTTGCTTGAGTTACGAGTGTAATTGTTTATAGACACGCAGTAGATACTTACAGAAAGTTGGTTGCGAGACAAGTAGGCTCGCTTATTTGACGAAGTACGTGGAATACTGGCCATGTGGTGTCTTGCCTTCAGATGTTGTCTGTATGGCACATAACTTCTTTAGGAATAATGGGTGTGCCAAGGTAGTAAAACAACTGCAAGGACAATTATTGTATGTTTCGTAGAGCGAAATTCTGGTTTTTCATAATCTGTAATTAAGATGATGGTTAAATTAGGATACTAAACAATTGGCTTATTGTAGTTGTAAGGAACATGATTAAAGCTTTTCAAAAAAGTTTAAAGAAAATTCATGTCCTAACTTGACATATTTTTTAGGGTTCCGTAGTCAACAAGGAACCCTTATAGTTTCGCCATGTCCATCTGTCCGTCTGTCCGTCTGTCCGCGGCTTAGCTCAGTGACCGTTGGTACTAGAAAGCTTTAATTTGGTATGAATATACATATAAACGACGCCGACAAAGTGGTAAAACAAAATCGTAAAAAATATTTTTTTTTAGGGTACCTCCCCTGCACGTAAAGTGGGGATGGTTTTTTTTTTCTCGTCAATTCTATGGTGTGGGATATCGTTGGAAAGGTCGTTTAAAAATAATGAGTTAGTTGAAACCATTTTTGTATTCAGGGATCCGTTTGCGGAATATTAAGCTTTAAAGACTTAATTTTTGTTAGAGCCAAGTGTGTGTCCCCCTGCCAGCTAAATGTTTGGGTTTGGATATGTGAAAAAAATCACGGCAGTAGTATATATAACGAAATTAAAAGAAAAACTATCACCACTACGTAGGCTCCACAAGTTACCGAGTAATAATCGACCAACTTAAATTTGCAGTTGTAAAAACATGTTCTGCCATACATTCTGTATCGGAGAACAAGTTTTTCAACTACAATGTTATGTTTGTTTTATAAATTCATCCGAACTACGGAACCCTTCAATGTGCATGGTACGACATGCACATGTTTATACATACAACAGAATTCTAGTTAGTTAGTACTTAGAGTGTCCATGGAGTTTCTTGCCCGTTCTTCTCCATAGGTACCTACTACGCTTTGGAATGGGCAACTAGCTTCATATTTCTGACAGACTGACTCCTTGACAATTCAAAAGTGCCTGTAAATGGTTTAATTGAAATAAATGCTTTGAGTTTGAGTTTGAGGTTATATTGATAAATTAATATACATATATAAATATTTATTGTTATATTTGAGAAGGAATAAATTAAATGTTTGATAGAATAAAAGTATGGAACAGGAGTATGTAAGGATCCGAGACGGTGGCGTTCTATAGTTTCTGCCTACTCTCCCATGGGAGAAAGGCGATATTTATTTATGTTATAATAAATAATATTTTATGCGTTAGGTAGGTAATGTTTTTACTTCCCTTTAAATCATAAAAAATAGAATTGACACATACCGATATGCTTCCGTTTCAAACAAAATTACTTATTTACGTTGAAAAGTCGCTGAAGCATTGTGTTTTTAATTTAAGTAATTGTTGTACATGCCGATAGGTACTTAAGGCATGGACGTACAATTGTGCTCTCACCCTGTTCGCTAGACGTTGCACAAAGAAAAATGCCAATTGGTTGTTACAGGGACCTTGATAATTATTTTATTAATAATAAAAAAAACATAATTCTAGCAACATTATACGTTTTTTTGAGAAAAGACAAAAAAGTGTATTTTCTACACCGTAATCAATTGAAATTTTTATACACTTTACGCACGATTTAAAGTAAAGTAAAGAATGAGTGAGAATTTGGTTGACAGGTCAAAAGTGTTCCTAAAATAGTTTTAATGTCTCACCTCTTGATATGTTTAAATAATCTTCACGTATTTAAAATATTCTACAAATTAAAAAATCTACGTATAAAATAAATTAAAATTAATAATTTGACACTTAAAATAATGAGTTTTTTTAGCATTATATAATTTTGTTAGTGCCATAATCTACTAACTTTCTGATAACTTATGGAGACGGAAGCTTCCGTAAAAATGATCCCAACAGTTTGGACAAAAATATCTATAGGTTCTATTTCCATCGATATTATTTTTGACGACGATACGAAACAATAGAAAAGCACAAAAAAAAAAACAAAAGAATATTTATATCAAAACGCTCACAGCTTCGAACAAAAGCTTCATGTGCGTTATCTAGAAGGATCTAATAAATTATGAGAAGGCTCGTGTGAGAGGCCTTTCACACCGCTCTTTAATCTGTTATCAGTGGTAATCGGTGGTTTGATGGAGATCAGAAACGTGGGATATCTCTGATCGACGATGTTCCCCCAAATTGCTTATTAATAGGTTTGTACCTACTTTGTCTGGATTTCTAGAATCTAGACGTAGAGTTTACGGTTCTGATATTGGTATGTTACAACGCATAAGTTTAGTCTTTACATTTATATCTATATTTTTTATGAAGTAAAAAAAAAAATAGTATTGTATTTTTACCCGACTGCCCCAGAAGGAAGGTAATGTTTTTCGAGAGTATGTATGTATGTATGTTTGTATGTATGTATGTCTATTTCTTTGGCACGCCACAAAATCCATCAAGCCGTTTAGGCTACAGATAGCCTAAACGGCTTGATGGATTTTAACATACGAGGTGTCGTTAGGTTCGTCTTAATAGTTGGGAGTGACATAGGCTATATTTTTTTATATATTTCATCTGCAAACAAAAAAAAAAGGAGGAGAAGGCCTAAAAAAAAATACAATATTGGTATCAAATAAAAGCTAGTAATGCGTTAATTCCAAATATATAAATTAATAAAACTAAAAAGCTTGAAATATAACAAATTATTTTATTCAAAAATAAAAAACCCGACTGCAAAAACGCATAATTTAAAAGAGAAAAACAAGCATTATAAATCTGTAGAATTTTGGTATTACGGGCTTTTTGTTGGCGGGTTTTTTGTTTTTGAAATAATTTGTTTTATTCTCAAACATGTTTGGAAATTCGAGCATTATTTTGACAACCTTCTTCGAGATAAATCGAAATTGCCTAGCCTTTTCCCAACTATGTTGGGCTTGGCTTCATGTCTAACCGGATGCAGCTGAATACCAGTACTTTACATGGACCATGCCAATTGTCGGACAAAACCCACCTGACATCATCAGCCCTGACCAATTTAAATTACTAACAAATATTCTAAAATCAGTTCAGAGCGTTTCAGTTTGAAAGACTTAGCAAAATAAACCGACAAACTTTAATATTAGTTAAAAGGCCTAAACCTTACTAATGAGCTCAAGCCCTTGAGCGAAGCTTATCCTTAAAAGTTTAAAAGAAACATAAAAAATAACTTGTAGACATTTAAAATTATTCTCTTCATTTGCCCCAAGCCTAAACGTTCCCGTGTAAATAAAAATCAAGCAATCAAACTCGTATAAAATTAAATTAATCCAGCCATTGGGTTGCAATGTACCGTGCCGCCAATTTAAGGCTACAGTATCCATTTTTTTTTACTGACTGAATTCATTCGCATTTTATTACAATTAAATAGTTGCAATCGGCTTCGATAAAAGCGCGTCAATAAGATTTGTGGCAGGATTCAGGTAGAAATACAATATTTAAGTGTGGTTTCGAAGTTTCGAGTACCTTGTTTTTGTCAGCATTATCAACTTCACTATTGAAGAAAACTAGTAACGAGGTACAAGTCTTAACAAAGATTGGTCTTTGCCTTGTATTGGGACAATACAGGCTTTTGAGATTCATATTTTGCGATAGTTATTTGTTTTGCTGTGGCAGTTACGTACATACCTTTAAAGAAAATTTATTCTTGAAACCAGTGCTTTGGTTTCATTTATAGAACTTAAAATCAATGGAAAATGACAACTGTTTTTTTAAAGAAAATCTATATTTTACCACAAGAGTATTTCACCCTTTCACCCTAGGGCGCTAGGGCAACGAACTTGCGTCTCCACACGTGGGTGGCGCGGGACGTGACCTGACCGGCCGTGAGCGCGATCCCTCCCTCAGTCAGTCAGTTATTTCGCTAGCGAGCACGTGCCGAGTGTCGGATAGGAACTTTTGAAAATCTTTGAATGAAAATAACGTTTTTTTTTATTGTTGCTCGGTCATTTATTTCTATATTTAAGACAAACTACCCATGGTTTCAGTGACAACGGTATTTACCCTTACACCCTGTATATGTTGGTTCCTAATTATTATATAGCTAAGCGTACATTATAGCCGAGCCTGGACCGTAGCGCGCAAAAATGCCTCAAAGCACATTAGGAGCCGTGGCGACCCGCACCGCAATAGTTAATTGTTTCAGACAGATTGAAATTTCGAATTTGAATTTAACCTTGTGAAGGCCGCGATCACCGCAGAACTGGTAGAAGTGGCGGTGCTTTGGGGAGGCTTATTTATATCCAGCAGTGGACGTCTTTCGGCTGAAATTATGATGATTATGCGATGAATATGATATAAACAACGCATAGTCGGTGAATATCAAAACATATTATGTAGTGTGACCACAGTCATGTTTATTCAAATATTATTTAAGTAGGTGTACGTAGAACAAACAGTAGTTGTCATGTGATTTGAGCCCGCGATACTTTTGTGGACAAAACGTGAGTTTGTGAGTCATTATTTTTAATATTATGTAAATATGTGGGGCGTGGATACAATATCTACTGTGAACTGTGATGACTTTATTGTACTATGTGGGGTGCCCATGTTGATATCGAAAGCCTGCTCACAACACGAATAAAATCTTATCTAACTAATATTATAAACACGACAGTTTGTAAGTATGGATGGATGGATGTTTGTTACTCTTTCACGCAAAAAGGGCTGAATGGATTTGGATGAAATTTGGCAAACAGATAGTTTATAACCTGGATTAACACATAGGATACTTTTTATCCCGATATTCCCACGGGATCGAGATTTACGCGGGTGAAACCGCGGGGCGCAGCTAGTAAATAATAACATAACATTACATCACGGCCATATTCCCTAAAAGGCTGCTCACAAAAATAATAAAATAAATAATAACATAACATTACTAATGAGCAGGTGTAATGTATCGGCTTTTAAATAGTAAAGGTCTTTAAAAATCTAGGTCCGGACTAACAAACAAACTAGGTCCGGACTTTGACGACACGGTTGGCGCAGTGGCTGAGCGATGGACTGCTGCGCAACGTGTCGTGGGTTCGATTCCCGCACGGAACAAATATTTGTATGATCTGCAAGTAGTTGTTCCGGGTCTGGGTGTTTAGTGTATGTGTTTCTATGTTTGTAAACGCACCCACGATACAGGAAGAAATTCATAGTGTGGGGCAACGTTTAAAAAAAAAAACAAAACAAAACAAAACTAACAAAGCTACCGTGCGTGGTTACGTGGTTAGTAAGACACTTGTCTGCATTCAAACGATACATAAATGTATCTACTTGAAATTGGTAGCCACTGTACATTCTTCGGTTGGTAGGTGAAGTAGAATCGGGAGGAGCTCGTGGCTAAGTAATAACAGCCGCACGTGTCGATCCATCAGGTTAAGCTACGGTTGCCGAGGTTGGTCCGTGGATGGGTGACCATCTTTACATACCGAGACTCCTCCGTGCCTCGGAAAGCACGTTAAGCCGTTGGTCCCGGCTGTTATTTGTGGATCTTTGACAGTCGTTACGGGTCGTCAGAAGCCCGAAAGTCTGACAAACAGTCTTACCAAGGGGTATCGTATTACCCAGTTACTGGGTTGTGGAGGTCAGATAGGCAGTCGCTCCATGTAAAATATTGGTATTCAGCTGCATCCGGTTAGACTGGAAGCCGACCCCAACATGGCTGGGAAAAGGCTAGGCAGATGATGAGGTGAAGTAGAGTCGAGAAGGAAAAATCCACTAACTATTTAAACGCCGTCAGGGGACGCTCTAGAAGGACATATACCTTATTGGTGATGTTCTTCAGAAAGGTCAGGTGCGTACTACCTAAGTTTCCTCGCAACCGGCATGCGTGTATAACCAGAAGTATGAACGTAAGCAAAGCAAAAGGAGTACCAGATGGGGATCTGGGGGCTTAAAACAGCCACTTTGGCAGAATCATAATAGGAAAATATTATGAATTATCGTAAAATGTCACAAACGGACAATTCATAATATGATCTGCGTGCGATTCATACTACGAAATAATTCACCTGTTTGACAGTTTTCTATGGAGACTCGTAAAATGGTCCACACATTATGAATTGATTTTGTGTCAAATTAGAGGAATTGCTAATGACAGCTGGAAATTCAGGAAATGAATTGCTTTTAGAGGAATTGCTAATGTGGCCGTTTTAGGCCCCCTGTAGTGTCTGCCTACCCCCATGGGAAGAAGGCGTGAGTTATGTATACACACGCGTGAATTATGTATGTTACGAAAACAGACATTTCCACAAATACTATACATTTCACTTAAAGCCGCCAATTTCAATATACAACTCCGAAATTAATTTTACTACCATGAACCCTTAATTTAGTTAGTTCTGAACAATGTTATGCAAACGCCTGCTTCATAATACATTACTGGCGAATTAGATCGGTATCATCAGAGCTTCAGTGGGTAAGGATCGATGAATATTTATATCTAACCTTTGGAATATCGCTCGCCAGATATTAATTACGTTCTGGCTTACTGCGCCTTATTAATGTCTTGTTGGTGATTTGAGTTAACTTTGCTCGCGTTTCTGAGTTTACTCTAGATGGTAAAAATTGGGCACTATAATAAGCATTATCAGTACATTTTCATGACTAAACTTATTTATTTATTTATTTATTTATATATTCTTTATTGTACACCACAAAAATATATAACAAAAAACAATAACAAACACTACAAAATATACAATGGGCGGCCTTATCGCTATCCGCGATCTCTTCCAGGCAACCTTGGAATGGACAGTGATTTGCCTGGACATAAAATGGGGCTGTCGTAGGTGCAAATAATAAGTCTACAATATACTAAAATAGATACACATATACATACATATCCTAAATAATAATAGATACATACATACATACATACGAAATAAGTATATAAGCAACGAAAAATTAATGATGACTATAGATAACTACACAGTAACGAAAACAAGATCACAACGACAAGTAATGTTCCTTAACGAGTCTTTTAAACACTAGTATCGACTGCGCGCGTTTTATTTCTACTGGCAATGCATTCCACAAACGAGCGGCCTGGACGGCAAAGGATTTGTCGAGGAAAGTTGTGGAATGCATAGGCATTTTAAGCTTTAAGTTATCCACGAAATTCTTAAGTTCATCACTTAAGAATTTCGTGTGGGAGTCACAAAGAAACTGGAAACGATTCTTGAGATACAGAGGGGTGAGAGGGGAAAAAAGCACATTAAACAAAAGGGAAAGAATATGAGCATTCCGGCGAAGGCGGATTGGTAACCACTTGAGTTTCACACGAAATTCGGAAAAATGGTCATATTTACGCAAACCGAATATGAACCTTATACAAACATTTTGAAGCCGCTCAAGTTTATCGAGTTGGTCTTGGGTAAGGCCAAGATAGCTGAAAAACTTCTTAGATAAACTTCTTAGATAGGAATACTGTAAAAAGATCAGCTTCTTAGCTCAAGTTGGCCTTTAGCGATTTTTAACGCGACCTTGATTTTCAACTCTCGGTATTGAGCCGAGTTAGTCTTTCTACAAAAATATCCCTAATAATTACACTGATCAATGTTCCATGTATCTAAATTTTTATAAAGATCTATTCTAAAACTTTTAAATAGCTAACAAAATCAATCTTACCAATTTTAGTTTCAGTTTTTCCAATCTAGCGTATCGAAAGGCTAATGGAATTTACGAAACCTATTCCCAAGTGGAAACGTTAAAAGCCTCGGTGATATCCAAAAGTAATCCAATACACTATTCTGACAAAAACTATGCATAAAAAATCTACTATTTCTACCTATTAAGTAGAAATAGATTTTTCAGCAACGGCAATACTTACTGAATGAATATAAAAAAATTTCTTGTATCGTTTTAAATAAGTAATTTAACCATTAGTAGTTTCATATTACAATCATCACGTGAGATGCAACAGCAAGAAATCCACTGTATAAATAACTGTTTTATCTACAAAGTACGTTGGCCTCTCCAAGCGAAAACGCACAAATTGATAACGAAAACAACACAAAAAATAAAGTAAAAAAACAAACATCAAAGCAAACTGACAGACAGCCGTCAATCCCTCTTGAATCGGCGCAAACAGAATTCAAAAAGGGAACGTTCCCTATTGGCATAGCAAACATTCTTCCAAAAAACGTTTAAACGTCACTTTTCCACTCAAAGTGATAAAATTATGTCCAATTTCTCGTGTATACAGGCCGGGCCGGTCTCTGGCCGCACGGAGCGCTGCCTTTGCACGCACGATTAACTTTTTTATTAATACCCATCGGCTATGGAACTAAAGCTTTGACGCGATATCACTCACAGGGAGATGAACGCGCTAATCCACTTTGGTAACTTGATATTGTTACTATATTAAGTATTTTCCTCGAAATGTGTTCGTGAAAATGATGAAGGCTGAGAAAGGGTGGCAAGCGTGCTTATTCCCGGCTATTAAACGGGGTTGTAAGGAGTTGAGTACCGTCTAGTAATATTAAGACTACAGTACGTAATAATTCTCAAGGAACGACAGCCTTGAAGCAGAGTAATAAACTAAGAAAATGTAACAAAAGAGCCAAAGCAACGTTTTAATTTTGGCAATGGAATTCTAAAATCTACGACAAAAATAAACTACGTGAATTATTGTAATTGGCAGGAACAGAGATACAACTTTGTAGATGCGCCAAGGAGATTAACCATTTTGCGTTTCAGAACAACAGCTTCCCAGGATCAAGATTACCATTAAAGATCTTAAGTTATTTGAACACTGTAAACAGGACAATCATAAAGTTTCGCAAAGTCTTTCAGCCCAATAAGTGGCTTTTGAGAGAAGCCAAAACAAATTGTACAAAATTTTCTCCGCAAAATATTAGTTTGAATAACACGTATTATCATATTTACCAATGGTAAAAAGTTTGTGGCGAAAATAGGGATTATCATGGAACGGTTTTGGAAACATGAATGAGCCAATAAAATGGATAATAATTCTGTTGGGTGAGGTAGGTCACGATCGTTCGCGTAAACTTTGAGAAGTATTGGCTCTTGTGTTGAATGTTAAATGTATTCTGGCTTTTTCTTTCGTGTTTTTCCGGCTTGTCTCGGCATTTATTTGTATTTATCAAAGTTGAGATTACGATAGTACACATTCTTTTGTTATAACTAGATGTACCGTCGAAACGAAAAGAAGAACAAGAATAATAATTATTACTATTGCTATTATTTGACCAAGATAATAAGTAGATGTGTTTGTTATTAGGTGCTTAGACAAGTAATGAAGTGTAATGACTATGTGTGACCACTTCATTCATGTCGCTACAATTCGTGAGGAAGTAGGTACCGTTTGGATAAAAATATTTCCGAAATATAACAAGCAGGTTACAGACTCTGTAGGAACAAATATTTGGGGTATTATACATTTGCATGTTAGGAAAAAAAACTTATTTTAAGACAGTGTTAAGCGTCGTGCAGACTTGCGCGACAGCGCGACTCGACAGCGCCACGCGACTCCAACAAAACAATTTCTAAGAAAACTTCACGGTATTACAACTACTGGTGTCGCGTCCTGCTCTTATCGCGGTTTATTTAGGGTCAGCGTACCAAGTCTACTCCTTCCATACATCTCTATCAGCCGCCATTTCTATATTCACCCCTTTTTTTCCAATACCAATTCATGCCATTGACAGATTGTGTTACTAAAAGGGCTGTAAATATACATCATATAAAATACTAGCGGTCGGTTATTATATACTAAAACCTTCATTGAGAACCACTCTATCTATTGGTGACAACAGCATGAAAATCGGTGCAGTACTTATCAGTTTATCGCTAATAGACGGACAGACAGACAGACACGGCGGAGGACTTGGTTTTATAATATGTAGTGATACATGTAAATATGCACATAATAAAAAAACCTATAAATTATTTAATAAATACACAAACGGTTGAAATAAATATTACACGGTCCATAGCTATTTTACGAACAATTAGCGCTGGAAAGTTTTAATCTGGCTTTTTTTGCTGTCCTTCCGTTCAGTTCCGCACAACAGCGGGTGGCGAAGTGGCAAATGAGTTCATTGTTTGCCCCGCCACTATTTTTTGCGACCCACACGGCTAACAGGGTGTTTTGTCATTGTGTAAATATATTATTGCATGTTCAACATTACGAAACTGGCGATTAACTGTTATACCTACATAACATCGGATGGATAGGCAGATAGTATACTTAAATTAATATCATGACTTAAATTTCAATTAAATTTTCAATTAAGTACTTAAATTTCAAATAACTTAAATTAATATAAATTAAATAAAATATGGTGTAAAGGGATTAAATATTAAGTAGTGATAATAATGTATTAAGTAGTTATAATGAATGTTGTGATATTGATATCGAATAGTTACCTATGCCATATAATGTTAACTTCTAAATATTTGACCTAGATTTAAGTTACACATACTCGCTGCGCCCTAACAGGGTCATGTAGGTACATTATGCAAATAAATAAATTAAAAAATAATCATTTATTTACCAAAAAAAACTTAGCTTAGGTAACATCAGTGTTGTTTCAATAAAGGGCGGGTATAGCTATTACAGATGAGTGAGACTCCTTCACACTAGGAAAATCCAGTACCTATCTTGTGTTCTTTAGTGGGATAGATTCTAGATAGATTCTTTAGTGGGAGGTTTGTTTCACTAACGACAATCTAAGAAGTCCGATTTGACGTTTCGTTCTCGTACATGTATTAAAACGTTATGCCTTGAGAATCAGTTTTAAGCAATGTAGATAAGTCGTCGATTAAAAACTCTCTAAGTAAGATCAATCGATATTTATGTCTCGAGAATCAGTTTATAAGAAACCATTTTTTTTTCCATCGCTACACAAAATATTATAATAGCTCTCGAATCGGACTTCTTAGAGTCGCGAGTTTAGTAGGTGTATAACCTAAACCATATAGGTTGTAAAAAATATGAAACGGTGGTCTGACTCTTAATGTCACTCTTCATCTTTAAATAATAGCTGTCATGATGTAACTGTGAGTTAATAATAGCAATTAAAATTCCCTTCCTTTATAACTTACCCCACGTCCTAACCAAAAGCGATCGTCGCGTGAGTACCTACACGGTCGACGCGATCGTTTGTATAAATTTTGATTGACGCGATTTATTGATCGCGCGACTAAGACATTTATTCAATTTAAAAAAAATGGAAAAGAGCGGAACGCTCGCTTCCTCGCGCGACGATCGCTTTTGGTTAGGATGCTGCCTAAGCAAACTTAAAAAAAAATACCTAAAGATTCTTGGGCTTTTACGGTTGCATGCCAAAACCTCCAGCTATCACTAACGAGACACAATAGAATTGTAATTGTTACCAGTTACCGTCCAGACATAACCTAGACATAATATGATCATAAATCAATGCTAGCACATCATTGAAAAGTTTACTTAACAAAACTACATATTCCATTTATTTACAGAAGGTTGGACGTTGGACATACCTAAACATAATATTTTCGGGGAATTTTAGATTCAGTATTTACTAACCAAACGCGTGACTGCTCTAGATGTCGGTACCGATAACTGTTTTGATAGTGCCATACTGTATCTGATAGTGTTACTATTTGCTTACTAATCTGTGCAGCGCAATATTAAACAAAATGAGGGCTGTGCTAATAAACATAGGGCCACGTGGACATCCTGCAGTTTTAAATATAAACTGTTTGAGATTTGGACGTGAGATAATCTTGGACATTACGCGAATGGATTGAATAAGAAATGAGTATATATGAGGAAGTCAGAAACAGGCCACGGTAACTGAAAAGTTGTGTGGAACTGGTTGACATATGAGGAAAATGCTGTCGGGGATGGATTACGGCCCACTCCCTCTCACAGAGAGGAGGCCTGTGTCCCAGCAGTGGGAACATTATAGGCTGATTATGCTGTCGGGGAAGGTTTTAGGTATGAAAGTGGATGGCTATACGAGTAGGGGAAGACCAAAGATATGATGGATGGACTGTGTGGAAGATGATATGGGTAGAAAGGGAGTGACTACCGAGATGACGGCTAATAGTGAAATATGGAAGAAAAAGATGACTTTGAGCCGACCCCAAATAAATTCAGATAAGGGCAGGAGAGTGAAGATGATAATTGTAAAATTAGCTGGAGCTGGTTCCAGTCTTGCCTAGGGGTATCGTATTACCCAGTTACTGGGTTGTGGAGGTCAGATAGGCAGTCGCTCCATGTAAAATACTGATATTCAGCTGCATCCGGTTACACTGGAAGCCGATCCTTGGTTGGGAAAAGTCTAGGCACATGATGATGAGCTGGAGCTGGTTTTATCATGGTTTTTCATCGTGTACTTCAGAAAAATACTAAAACATCCGCCAAAAGAACCAAAGCATTTTCTGTAAAGATTTTTCATGGCTTATTTTTTTGTTTGTTAGGTACTAAAGTTTTGGCAGAGTTCTAATTATGAAATTATGAGCAGAATGTTAAAAGTACAAGCAAAACAGAATCGTTAACAAGATTTTTATAGTGCAGATTCAGAATGTTAAAAACCCGTAGTTTCATGCATTGCTCTGCATATAATGAAGTTGTATTTTTTAATTTACTTCTGAATGTAATTTTACATCGCTTTACGGTTTTCCTTAGTTCCCATCTCTACATCTGATTGTTGGTTCAACGGATGGGCGTTTACCTTTTTGCGGTTCCCACCTAAGATAGCCGTTAGAGCCTTTTAGAGCATTGTCTTTTCTACGCTGGCAAGAAAACCGTTTTATGAAAATCAGAAAAACGAGGTTGTGTGTTCAAATCCGCAATACCTAATCGAGAGGAGCTTAAGATCTCCGTAATGGCAATAAAATATTTTTGAACTCGACACCTTATTGCTGCATTTGTCTCAAATACTTAGTGCTTATTGCTTCATAAAAATGAAAAATTACTTGAATGTAAGCATTTGGTTTCATTTAGCAGAAAGATAATACCGGATTAATGTTAAAAGCAGAGTTGGCATAAGTGCCACATTTGTCAGGGTTCGTTTTCCTTTGAAAATGCGTAGAAAAGGTAGCCATAGTTTTTTTTCGGGACATCCTTACATATTATAAAACAAAATCCTCCGCCGCGTGTGTCTGTCGTCCTGTACGCAATAAACTCAAAAACTACTGCACCGATTTTCATGCTGTTTTCACCAATGGATAGAGTGGTTCTCGACTAAGGTTTTAGTATATAATAACCGACATCCACGCGGGCGAAGTCGCGGGCATCAGCTAGTTACTTGTATATTACATTATATTAAATTTTATTTTAATTATATTTACTCATGATGGCGTTAAGATACGTATGGAAAACTTATGTCAAGCAATAAGAAGGGGCAGCAGGAAATGCTATTGATGAAGAGAAAGGAGGTAAAGTCTGTTTTTAATCTCGTAGACTAATTTGAAATTTCAAGTGATTGATATTTGTTTTTTCAATTTGGAGTTTGACGTTTCCACCTGTCAAATAAGTCTACGAGATTAAAAAACAGACTTTAGTTTATAGTTTCCCTAAATTCATAATTGTTTAGTAGACAACCAAATTATGCTTCTTTCGTTAAAATTATGATGAATTTTGGAGACAGCTGAAATTCATGATTAAATTGTAACAAAGAAAAAATTCGTTTCTGTAGTCAACAAACAGACAAAATTAAAGCTGCGACCAAATATGGAGATGTTTACTTTCTACGTCACCCAGTCAACTGATGATGACGTCTCACAAAAACAGATTCGTGGGGAATTATCACATGCTAACAGAATGATTGGGTGCGGATAACAGTGGGTGCATGACTTTGTACAAATATTGTAAGAAGCAGCACATGACTTGATTACACTGTGTTTGAATACCCGATTGTACAGTTTGTGTACGCATTAGTTTTATTTGGTTTTATTGGAATTCGATTGACTCTTGTTTTTTTTTTGTAAAAAGAAGCTGATCTAGAATTTGGAATTCCCGCGGCGGTTCCCGTTTGTACAGTCACGGACTTTAATTGATGAGCCATCTGGCACTGTTCGTATTTTAGCCGTGTAATGCAAATCGGGTTTATTCAGTTCCCGACACGGAAAGTCATAATGTCTTCGTATTAGTACAAGAAAATTATTTAATAAATTTACCGGTTGGCTAACCTGAGAACCAGAACTACAAACTTGACAGCAGAGTGACTACCCAAAGTCAACCACTTGCAAGTCTAGCAACAGTAACCTAGCAACGATTGTTTAAGCGTACCGATAGTAACGTTAGCGTACAGAGAAATATTAATAGTCATTTCGACAACTTCGAAATTAACGTCTCTGACATCGACTGACAGTTGAAATGTGTGTGACATTTCAACTGTCACTGTCTTCAGAAAAGTTTTCAGAATAATTAGTCAACCTCTATGGATAAGACTATTTCCGATTATAAGTAATTTATTTGTCATCTTGTTAACGAGCGTGTGGTTTGAGTCCGTGTTTAATCGTGTAATCTTGTGAATGTATGAAACTGTACAATTGAAAAGTTTGATGAAGGTGGCTTATCAATTAAAGTCCGTGACTGTACAAAAAAATTGAAGAAACCTCTCGGAAGAAGCGTATCATACGCTTGTTTCGACACGACAAAGAGTCTCGGACATTCCCTGATATGGTGGCGAGGGACCAAAAACAACCAAAAACAATAAATATTATTATGTAATAGCCGTTTTGATTAAGTTTTACATAGCGGAAAGGTTATTTTGTATAAAATAAGTCAATTAATAAAAAAGGCAGAAAAAACAGTAAACAACAACAGTTTGCCATCTCTTTTTATCTAGTCTCCTACCACAGGTACGTTGGCAGATATTTCCTTAAAAATAAGTATCACTTTTGTACGTTTTCTTCTGTTCCTTTCTTCTTGTCTGTTTTTAAGTGGGATTCAAGAACAGCAACCATGGATAAAAAAAAAATAAGTTTTCGTTTGATTAGATTTTTTTTACAGCTAATAAATGAATTATCTACTTAAAATATATTTAAGATAGATAGATAGTTAGTGATCAGGGTAAAACCATGACCACAGCCACGCTATAAATGATGAAATTAATTAAACCTTAGGATAATATATGCATACCTAAGCCTAGGTCCTAGGATATTAATATCTCCGAGAAAAGGTCAGTAAAACACGATTGTTCTATACTCAATCAAACGGTAACATCAGCCATTGAGTACCTATGTATTTTTAAACATAGTGAGTAGCACATAATGTAAATATTTTCATAATATCCGCGTTATGAGAGCCGGTAAGAATGGCGCTATGATTCATATTACAATAAATATGTACGAGTATGTATTTATTAAGTCTTATTCGGAATGGATATTTTTTAGGTTTCAGCGTGTCATTTGGTTAAAAAAAAATTAGCTTAGGTTAATGGAGATTGCACAGGGTGGACGCACATAGCTCGCAGAACAGATGGCAGATGGAGCCAAAATGTTCTGAGTGGCGACCGCGTATCAACGCTACGTCTTCCACGTAGCGTTGAAAGGACAGACGACCTTCTGAAGGCCGCAGTAATCCGCTGGATGCGAGAAGTACAGAACCGATCGAAGAGGTGGTCTTTTGGGGAGGCCTATGTCCAGCAGTGGACGTTTTTCGGCTGAAATTATGATGATGAATGGACATTGAGTATTCCGTAAAAAAACTTAACTTATAGTTCAGTACAGGTATCACATAAAATTAATACAAATGAAATCGATTCACATAGTTTCAAAATCAACACTAGAATCACGCTAGAAAACACGTTGAACGTTCAGTATGCAAATTCGCCTTTAAAGATAAAGTTAAAGATCCCATTCTCTGGATTTTTGGCCAGTTGATGTCAATAACCTAGAAAGAAAGAAAGAAAATAAATTTATTTGCGGCAAACATGACGCTAAGAAAGGACAAATACACGAAAAATAACAAATTGGGGGAAAATTTGCGGCACATTCACGCAAAACGGCCATCGCTTAGCATAATGCTGCGATCCCATGCAAGACAGAGCGCGAGCGCTGGTTTTCAGTGACAGCCGGCGTTGACGTGATGACGTCAACCTCGCCCGCTATTATATAGGAATTGCACAAAACTGGCGAAATTTGGGTGTACTATAGGTACACCTCTGCTTAACCCTTAAGGAATATAGGCGTCATGTTATAGATTAAGATGTGATCATGAAATAATTAGTTATTTCTAAGTGTCGTAACCTATGCCTAATAGTATTGCCTAAATAGAAAAGTTTTTAGTAAATAAATAATCCTGAAACTATCTCAACTAACTCCGGTCTAAAACTTTTAGCTTTCGACTTAGTAACCTTGAGTATAACTTCTAAGGTTAACAAAATTTAATGAAGTTTAGGTAACCAAGGCAAAACTTACTGCTACTAATCTTCTCTTTGCTCTTACTCTCGAAAATTAAATATTCTAATTGATTTGGGTCACCAACTAAATAGCCTAGACGAGCGAGGACACTTCAATTTAAAGTTTGTGGCTCCTAGGGTAGGCTTATTACTCATTCTTCGAGTGTAAACTCGCACAGTAACCCGAGTCTATTCGTACAAATATAATAAAATAAGAAAAATAAGTGAGTTATTTGTCACAGCAACAAAACGATCAGCTAACTCGAATAAAAAAAAATAGTAAAAAAAAAAACAATATACTTAGATAATTAGATATACTTACATACTGACGAGCACAGAACAGAAGCAGCAGTAATCGTAATATACCTAATACTAGCAAATCAAAAGTAGAGTAAATTCGCACAAGTGCGTGTGAGTTTACCCTACACCACCCCGAGTCCACCTTGCTGATTGTATAATTTATACCACAACATTTAAAATTACTCTGATAATATACATAGTTCGTGACGATACGATACAAGAAGAGAATTCCTGGGTTAGTAACACAAACTCAATCAACAACACTACAGCAATGAAGTTCAGAGTTGGGGACTTACCTTAGGATGACAGCAAAAACAGGTTTAAATACACAAGACATTAGCTATGTTAGGATTTAGATTCCCAAGTATCCCTTCTTACAGAATTCATTAGTAAGGGATCTCGCGTACTGGATGACGACCACGACCAGATAAACTATAGAAACCGACACGAATCGCGCACTTAGTCGCAACGGCCAACCGGCTAATTAGTCGCAGACCGGGTTACGAACCACTTCTGGCCGGAGCCGTGACCGTCTAGTGCGCGAGATCTCTTAGTTCGCTATTATGAACGATTGTAGGAAAAAGGAACCAAATAAATTAACTTGTTAGATTTAGACAAATCAAACTCACATAACTAACGAAAAATAACTTCTACCAAAAAATGAAATGCTCCACAAGCATAGAAACGTAACTGTACACTACAAGTAAAAATCATCTCAGCTAAGCTCAGTAAGCTTTCCAAGTAATGTCAAAACATAAGCCGTGTCACGACATGGGTAAATACCTAAAACTACTGTCACATAGCCGCATTAGATAAAACACTTATAAATACAACAGTGACACCTACCAACGACCAGTGCCGTCGCGTTTCGCGTGCGCCTCATTCATTAAAACAATCTCAACCGAAGAAGAATAATTATTAATTACAATGGCTCCCGGTGTAGCACAAAATTCTGAGACCATAATTAATGATTTGACTATCGTGAATGGTAAAAACATTAATGATTTGACTATCGCGAATGGGGATTTGACCATCGCGAATGGGGATTTGAACATCGCGAATGGGAATTTTACCATTGCGAATGGGGATTTGAACATCGCGAATGGGAATTTTACCATTGCGAATGGTAACGGGAGTGTTGTTAAGGAGTTGGTGGAAACTGTGAAGACGTGTCCTGTGGAGTTACCATGCTCGAAGGTGAAGCCTGTCAGGAGGGTGATCAGGCCTAAAGTGCTGAAGAATTTGGAGAGTCATGAGTACTTGTATGACCGGCTTTATGATACAACCTGTCCGAGGGCGGTGAGTGGATATTATGATTTTTTTTCTTTGTATGTCGAGTTTGATGATTTTTCTTTTAATTTGAGGCATTCCGTGACTGTGTTTGCATTTTTTACAAAGAAAATTATGTTGCCGAGATCAATAAAATTATCTGAAAAGGGCAGAGAAAGTAATTCTTTGTTTACATTTGAAGAACAAAAATTGTTCTAATGAAAATGGGTTATTTTTGTGTAAACAGGGGTTAAAATAAGGCTTTCAGTAACTTTAACATGTTAGTGTAGTGTTTTATTAAGTACGGCTAAGGGACTCCATTGCTAATTTTGGTGGTTTCAGATGGGTCACCTACCAAATTTTGGCCGAAAATTATAACCGAAATATGTGTTAATGATTTATTATACACACACATATGCACACATATTAATCGTGTTCATTTATTTACTAAAAGATCAGAGCACGCGCCGACAAAGTCAATAATTTTCTCAAACTATACTTAGATAATAGAGTGCAGGATATGAAATAACTATTTAGAAATAAATAGTTACCTAAATTATGTGTGCATTTGTGCTATCGTGTGGTGCAATTTGTGAATAGCAACTTTTTTATCAAAAGATTTGATTTTTCTGTGCAATTCCTTCTCTTCCAAGCAACAGTACGATTATTTTAAATTCTTTTTATTCATATGTATAGATACCGCCGAGACACCAGCTGGCCCACCCGTAAACCAAAATACATGTTACAAGTATATCCCCGGTCATTCTGCGGTTAAAATTGGTATTACCATTACGAAGTAATGTTTTGAGAAAAGTTAACTATGTATCTAACAGAGTTTTGAGGTTCAACATGTGTCGGTCACTTTTCATCCAAGTCGAAGGGTTATGCAGATTTCAGGAACTAACCCTGAGTATCCTTCGGCTTTGTTTTCACGATTTACATTACGTCCAAACTACACTTCTCATCCAGTAATTGATTGATTCATAATACTTGTTAAATATGTACCGACACAAATATCATAAAGCGTGACGAGGTTTCTGATTTTATTACCCGACAATTTGGTGCGTTCCGCGCATAAAGCAATGTGTACACTTACACCCACTGACATACACTGTGTGTGTACAGTTACACCCACAAACGTACACATTGTGTCCATGGAAGACACACACTAACGTTCCATTGGAAATCAAAGATGAAAACAAATACGATACTGCAGTGAATTTTCACGGTGGATTACCGATGTTTGTTTTAGAGTAAAGTACAACAAAATGAACACACAGGTTTAATTTTATTGCTTGACATTATGTGGCAGTGATATACAGGGTGTTAGGGTAAACACCGTCATCTTTGAAACCAGTGGTTTGGTGTCATTTATAGAACGTAAATGACACCAAATCAATTGAAAATTACGACATTTTTTTTTCTTTTTTTTAAATTACATTTTACCACTCGAGTATTTCACCCTTATACCTATGCGCTAGGGCAACAAACTTGCGTCTCAGCACGGGAGGGGGTCGCGGGACGTGACCTGACTGGCCGCGAGCGCGATCCCTCCCTTAGTCAGTCAGCTGTTTCGCTTGCATGCACGGTGTTTTTTTAGACTTAAATCAACTACCCATGGTTTGAGTGACAACGGTGTTCACCTTTACACCCTGTATAGGGTGACTGGTAAGTAGTGACCGATACTTAAACACATTATTATGAACAACTTTTACTATGGGACCAAACCTGAAAGCACTGTCACTGAAAACCAGCGCTGGGGCTCTGTCTCGCATAGGGTCGCAGCATTGTGCTGAGCGATGGCCGTTTTGCGTGAATGTGACGCATATTTTCCCGCAACTGGTTATTTTCGTATGGGTACCTATTTGTCCTTTCTTAACGTCATGTTTACCGCAAATAAACGTTTTTTTAAACGAAAAAAAAAGCAGCTGTTCCCTACATTTAGGTAATTGTTCGCGTAACTCGTCTAAATGTAGGAAACAGCAGATTTTTTTAATAATTGAAAAGTGTTGTTCTATATTTTGTTTTAATTAAACTGTACGTGCCTCCGTTTCGCCGTATCTATAGTGCTGATCGGAGATAAATTATTTCGCTCGATTTTGAAAATTAAAACGTATTTTAGTTTGTCTAGTCTAGCTTATCATTCACTATTACCCCGCTCCTGCTTCGAACAGTTCTTATTACTTGACAAAACATCAAGATTTCTTAGTTATATGTAACTTTAATATTAACGTATTTATTACACATAAAACTTCCGGAATAAATTCTCTGGTGAATTTATAAACGTATAGATTCTTAGGTTTGGAAAATAGCACCCAATTTTCTTATTCGACAGATTTGTATAATTTATGATAAAGATTCCTGTGGTAATAAGAAAATGGCTTTATTTGATTTGAAAAACTGGCCAAGTGCGAGTCGGACTCGCGCACGAAGGGTTCCGTGCCATCGTACAATAATATTTAATCCTACACATAAAATACTTTAGTTTAAAAAAACACGTTTCTTGTAGGTTTAATATTTGTTTTTGTTTATCATTTATTGTTTTATCGACCAAAGCTAGTAAACACTCTGTGAATTTCAAGTGTCTATCTTAGTTCAAAAGATACAGTCCTGTGACATGTGACAGACGAACGGATGGACAGCGGAGCCCTAGGCTACTAAGTGTCCCGTTGGTCGCTGGCACCCTTTGGGTACAAAACCCTAAAAATGAAATGAGTCGGATGCTCATTACCATTTTCCCGTTAATATTATGTAATTAGGACGATTTCGTGAAAAAAGACACCTATAGAATTAAAGTAGTTTATCCTGACTTTAATAAGTAGCGGTTTCATCATGAATTTTCCATAAAATCAGACTGAAGGAAAAACAAACGTTAAATACTAACAAAGTTTCCTCATATTCAAGTTCGTATTAAAACCTATTTCGACGGGAACTCATAACAATTCCACATTCATATTTAAAAGGCTAAAAGCTTAGCAGCGATGCATATTTAACATTTAAAAACCTACGTTTCAGAATCGCAAGTTTTAACCAACTCCTGCATTCGTAAAAACGATACAATATTTATTTCTTGTATCCTTCTTGGAGCGCTGAAACTTGGCCCGTGGTAGATTTGCCGCGGGGTGCGCCGCCGTTTCAAAGTTACTGCGCCCGAACTTTGCTTCGCATGTAGGGTGTGGGCCCAAGATAACGCGTAATGTATGTAGTTTTAAAATAGAATGCTTTTAAGTATGTCTATGATGTATTGTTGCGATCTATTTGCATTTTTAAATGCTTTTAAATCAATGTTATCTATGTAGGTACTAGGTATGTGCCTTTGTTAAGGGGTAGACTGTTTGGGAAGTAGATAAGGTCCCTAAGTTCATTATCAACTGTATTGTAATGGACTAGCTGCTGCCCGCGGCTTCGCCCTCATGAAACCTAATTCTTTTTCTAAAATAAAAAGCCTAAATTACTCCTTATAAAATCAGCTATCTGTCAGTGAAACTCCCGTCAAAATCGGTCCAGCCGTTTCGGAGATTAGCCGGAAAAAACAGAGAGACACAAAAATTCAAAATAATTATGCATTTAGTAAAAAGCTGTTATTTAGACATTACAAACAGACATTTTAATTTTATTTATTTAAAAATAGAATTGTATAGCTATCAGTCCTTTTATGTAACCAATAGCTTGTAGCTACCTCGTTTTTGTTGTAAACTTCTTTCATTAAATCTAGATTTCAATGCAACAAAGGGTGGATATGCAATAAAGTTATTTTAATGTCACTTGTGTATATTAATTCGCCATTACAGATTTTTTTTTACTCATTTAAGCAACATAAACTATGCTTTTGACTGTTGACATCATCAGATAACGTTTGCTGATATATTTTTGTGAAAATTTCCCGTTTCATGAAAGTATAGTATAATAAAAATAATATCTTCGGTCATTAAGAAGTATTATATTCTAGCTAACTTAGATTATGCCTTGTCACGTGTGCTCCCGACGGCTGTGTCAGCATAATGAGAAAATAATTAGAATGCTAGGTTTCTGTAGGCGAAAGAAAAATGTTTTTCTTTTCAGACTTTGTAATGTCGGAATGATAAATAGGTTTAATAGCTCCTGTCATGACAGTAAATAGCCAGCAAGGTATGTCCGTTATCGACGCTTCACTTTTCGTTAATTTTTGCCTTTCATTCGGAGTGAAACGTCTGAACATAAAAGGAATTCAATCGGTCATTCTCATACGAGGTGACCAAAATAAAACCAGTTTTCAACGCCGACGCAACCAATTGCTTTAGGTACATACATTTCTATGGCGGTTCTCATACGACGCAACTTGTTGGAAACTAGTTATCAACGGCGACGCAACCAGTCACGCGCGACTGGCAGTGCTGGTCGCTCGGTCGTTACCAACGCAATTTTTCATAAAATTGGTGTGTGGAGCCCACTATCACACGGGGTGACGGCAACTCAACCTAAACTGGTTGGTCGAACTAGCGTTGCCAACTGCGATGCAACTGGTACTGTCACATGGAGCAAGTTATTACAATTTAAATTTTTTTTTTTTTGCTCATACGAATTTTTATGAAAAATGTAATTTGAATTCGTTGGTAGATCTTTGACAGTCGTCACGGGTAATCAGAACTTAAGAAGCCGAAAACCTTACGAGGCTTTCGGCTTCTGAAGTTCAACCTGGTAACACGATACCCCTTGATAAGATTGGTTATGACCAGTCTAATCAAGGGGTATCGTGTTACCCAGGCAGTCGCTCCATGTAAAATACTGGTATTTAGCTTCATCCGGTTAGACTGGAAGCCGACCCTAACATAATTGGGAATAGGCTAGTCAGATGGCTCTATTTTTAATAGCAATTAAGTTGACTTTACCGACTAAAAACACTAGCGAAAGTGAATCTTGATAATCCACTTTACACAAACATTTATGTTACCATCTTTGCATTAATTAAAATAACAATAGTGCAATAATAACAATAACTATTTACTTTATAATAAACTGTAAATGTACACGATCTATAAATACATAATGCAGGTAAACAAAATTATGTAATTATGCACACGTTATCAAAGAGCATTCACCTCGTCTTGGTGCTAGATTGCAATCAATGATAATAGCTACTTTAATTAATTATGTAGAAGATACTGAAGTAGACAATCTCCGTGAATTATGTGTAAATTACTAGAATTGTTGAAAATACCAGAAATACTGTTTATATACCAGAAATTGTTGGTCCTGTAGTTAATCCTAACAATACTTACTAATATTATAAATTCGAAAGTAACTCTTCTGTCTGTCTATCTGTTTATATATCCTTTACACGCCTAAACCACTGAACGGATTTCGATAAAATTTGGCAAGGAGATAGATGGCATCCTGGGGAAGGACGTACTTTTTATCGACATACCACGCGGGCGAAGCCGCGGGTGGAAGCTAGTAAATTATAAATTAATGTGAAAGTGAGTAAGAAACAGATTTGGATGAAATTTAGCACATGGGTAGACCATGATCTGAAATAGGACATAGGATACTATTTATCCTGATATTCCCACGGGATCGAGACTTACGCGGGTGAAACCGCGGGGCACAGCTAGTAAATAATAACCCCTTCATGGACCGTGATAGCTACCAATTGACAAGTAAAAGTGTTTCATCAATATTTTAAGGGATAAAATCGCAAGGGTTAAAATTGCTGGTTCCTTAGTTAATAACCTCTTCACGACAATGTCACTGACAATGTGTTCAAAAGAGAAAAAGTGCGAGACAGTCAACAGTCAATCGAAATCCTATTCGTTTAGAGCTCTATGGTAATGCAGCTCTAAAGGAAGACTAATCGAAGTTGATCGAACAACCCTCGGCTAGTCCGATCTTCGTCAAAGTGCCGAGAGTCAACATCTTACTATTCAACGCGATCGGCGAAATTGGTACAAGCTTGTTTGCAAAATGTCTTTAACAAGAAGATAATGTTGGGGAAAATAAAATGGTGTGAGCGGTTCCGATGGCTATATTTTTAGCCTGAAATGGCTATAATTAATAGGCTTTATGAATAATTAATAGTTTCACCATGTTTATCTACCTATCCATATGTTTATCAAAAATAAAGGTTTAAAGAGGATTTTTTTTTTTTTACCTCTTTGTATGTATTTAAAAACATTGGGCGACAAGGTGGACAGCCCCTTTATTAGGCACGTGCCAACATGTGTTGAGCCACGTAGTTATTAGCACCTAGTCGGTTAGATTAGTTTTGTAAGTTTTTTTTTTTTTTTTTTTTACTAACATAGTTTCTAAGTCTCTGTTACTAATACTGTATGGATTGTATGTTTTTTATGTGTGATCCGCAATAAATGAAATTATTATTATATTATATTATTATGTAATTTTCCGCGAAAATCAGTAGGTAGTTTAGAAGTTCTTTGATTAGATTTAGTGCAATCACTTTCAATCTAAAGAGGTTTACATGACTAAAGAAGAGATTTTAAGATAATTGAGGTTATTCTTTATAATGATTAAGTTTTTAATTCCATTTAAGTAGTGCAATCACTTTCTATCTAGAGAGGTTTAAATGACTAAATTAAATGGCTAAAATGGCTGACATTTAAAGAAAAAAAAAAAATCAAAATCACTCCTTTTTTTCTAAACTACCTACCAATTTTCGAGGACCATTATAAAGTTGCGTTAAGATGAATCCAAGGGATATAACTACAAGACACAAAAAAAAAATCGAACTACTATAAATGAGGCACCCTGTATAATCGTGTTATAAATGTTTAGAAGATCTAAGAGCTTATGTTATTCCTGTAAGTTTAATCTGTGTTTATGAGTAGGTAGAGGGTCATAAAACATCCTAGCATAGCAAAATCAACCTATAATATTCCCACTGCTGGGACACAGGCCTCCTCTCGGTGAGAGGGAGTAGGTCGTCATCCCCCACGTGGGCTCAGTGCGGGTTGCTAGATGTCATATGTTTTTGAATTTTTGGTTCTAGGACAAGCCGGTCACCTCACGATGTTTTCCATCACCGCTTTGAGAGCAGTGGTGATGAAATAATTGACATAAGTAAAGCGCCTGCCTATGTTCGAAAGTACAACTCGTAAGTCGCGGCCGTTACTACTGGGCCGCAACTGCTATCAATTTTTTTTTTTCCATTATTTTCTTGCCGCCGGCACCCCACTCCGTCTCGCTCTCACTCAGTCCGCGAGCAGTATGGTGCGAGCGATATAGATAGAATTTGAGCCGAGGTAGTAAGGCTCTTAAGTACCTATATCCCTATGGAGTTGTCAGTTCCCGTGATGTGTGATAGATATTACAAAAAATGTATTTTTCCTTATATTGTTTTTTTTGGTAAACATAAATGGGTTTTGCCATCAATCATACCTACACTATAATTATGTAAATTAAGTTTGAATGTCTTGATCTTCATAAGAAACATAGGTACGATAAATATAACGTCAAAAATTGCTCCAACATACATATTTTCTGAAAATCGAAAGACCGTATTTATAATTATGATGATTATGATTATTTTTAGGGTTCCGTACCCAAAGGGTAAAACGGGACCCTATTACTAAGACTCCGCTGTCTGTCTGTCCGTCTGTCACCAGGCTGTATCTCATGAACCGTGGTAGCTAGACAGTTGAAATTTTCACAGATGATGTATTTCTGTTGTCGCTATAACAACAAATACTAAAAAACAGATAAAATAAATCTTTAAGGGGGCTCCCACACAACAAACGTGATTTTTTTGCCGTTTTTATAGATAATGGTACGGTACCCTTCGTGCGCGAGTCCGACTCGCACTTGGCCGGTTTTTTAATTATGATGATGATAATAAGACAAAAAGAGAAACAGAATAAAGTAATTTTCTATTTTACCACTTCTAAGGTCGCGCCAATATTAAGTCCACAAACCTTTTTACTAGTGATAAACACCATGGGAATTTGTAAATATAGAAATTAGTAATTAAACTAAAATAATAAGGAATTAATAATCAAATTATTAAAGAAAAAATTAAAGTATATATAAAATATACACATACATTTTTTGAAAATCGAAAGACTTTGTTTATTTACAAAATAATACAAAAAAAGAAACACGAAGTAATTTCTTATTTTATCACTTCTAAGGCCGCGCCAATATTAAGTACTCAAACCTTTTTACTAGGTAGTGATAAACACCATGGGAATTTGTATCGAAATGATTGAAACGCCATAAAAAACCCCATCATGTTTTATAGGCTTTTCCATTTTACGGTTACACAGCGTGAAAATATTGCTATTACTCGTAAAATATGGGAGGTGAAAATATTTGAGATTCAGTTAGGAACTTCATAAAATAAAGGAAGGTGTTAAAATCGAATTGAGTGTGTGAGAGGATAATCTTATCGTCTGACTTATTCTGGCGATGGTTTTGCGATTGTTATCGCTAAGGCCATCGCAACGAAACTGAATGTGATTGAATTAGAACAAGTTTTGTTAACAATTTGTTTATATACCGACCGATGACCTTATGAAGGCCGCAGGACGCTGGATGCGGGAACCCCAGAACCTGTCGAAGTAGCGGTGCTTGTGGGAGGCCTATGTCCAGCACAGGACGTCTTTGGCTGAAATTTGATAATGATGACATTGAAATAAATAAAAAAAACAGTTCCAAAGTGTTAGAATTACAGAAAATAAGCATTATTTTCCATACAGCCAGTAAAAGCGACACACCAATAGATCAACAAGATCCATACAAGAATCGAGCCCAACTTTTAAAAGGATAATGCAAAAAACTTCGAGAGTAAACAAGCTCTTTGGAACGCGACCGTTTTGACATAATGAAGTTATCAAGCACGCAGTTTGCGGCATACGCCAAAGAGTATAAGGCTTTCCACAAACGAGCCACTTGTTAAAAGCGCAGCTCGTGGCTGCCATCGGCCATGACTGCGACGCGGGCAAGTCACTACGAGATATGAATAATGTAGTCCATAGCTTGTCGCTGACTTGAGTGGTTCGTGTATAACTAGCCTACTCACTCAATATTCACATCATGAAGAAAAAATATTTACCTACTGAGCTAGAACGATTTGTAATCCTTGCTCTTTACGTAATTGAGGCCGATGTTATTAAAGTTTATTTTTATGTGGAGAACATGTTGTAGGTAAAGAATAGGGTACTGATTTTATGGGACGTTTATGAGACTTTCTGTTGACGTCCATTTTTATTGGGTTTTTGGCGAGTCGAAGGAAAATGTGTGTCTTTTTTAACGTGATCGGTAATGGCTTATTTTATAATGTTCACGTAAATCTTGACATGATTAAAATCCTAACTAATACGTATATAACATGAAAGTGAGTTCGTTTGTTTGTTTAAACGCTTTCACGCTAAAACGGCTGAATAGATTGGTATGAAATTTGGCACATGAGTAGACTATGACCTGGATCCGTGGTTAGGACATAGAATACTTTTATACCCACGGGATCGAGACTTATGCGGGTAAAACCGTGGGGCGCAACTAGTCATCCATATATTTACTTTATAGCTTTAGGTATAAAATATATTTTTCGTCAAGTATGACTGATGTTGTATACTCTTCCTAACACTATGAAAATGCAGCAATAAAAAATGATACTTTCAGTAAATGGGTCTCTATATTAATGATAGAAAAGGATTATTGTAAAAGCGTCACAACGGAGCATATTCAAACAGAAATATCTTATTACTAAACAATCTACATTTTAATGAAAACAACAAGATATAAACAGTTCATTTATGGCAGTCGTCTAGCTTTCCATTGCATTTTCTTCAAGAGAATGGCGTATCCATTTTCCTTACTAATAAGATTCCCTATCAAGTCAGACCTAGTACTTACAACCGAATACCAATGCACTACTTATTTTGCTCTCAGATTGAAATCTCATTTCCTTGCGCTCTATGACTTTGTTGTTTTAAAATAAATGAAATGACAGTTACTGGTCTACTTTTGTAATAAGTTCGAGAAGAAAATATCTGCTAAGAATACAGGTCAAAGACTACTTGTAGAATGTTGCTTTTCAGATTATTGCCGACTTTTAACAAATTAATTATATGATTTCATTTGTCATGAAACTACTATGGTGTTCAATAATAAACAAATAAATCGACGGTCCCTACGTACATAAAGACATGTCAAAAACCGAGGTTTACAGGAAAGCGTTATTTATGTTCAAACTGCTCTAGAAATAAGTCTATGTACAATTATAAATATTTTTTCTATAATGTTTTATTAGCTTTTGAAACATTATAATGGTATTTACACATTTAAAAAAAAAAAAATTTTTCTTGGAAAAACTGATAGATGACTGTTTCTACGCTGATAAAGCATGTCAGACATGTCTATGATATCTTTTTATACTCAGGAAAGAAGAACACAGTTTATAAAATAGAATTAGATAAAATGTTTTATGAAATGAAAACGTAGAATTATGTTATTGTTTTCAAACGGATATGTTAAACATCCTAAGATCGCAACCCAACTCCCGCCGTGAATGACGTTATACCAGACAAGACCGCGTTCGCACCAAATGGCGCGCATTTTAAAACACCGTACAAAACGATACGTATTACTTATCCGCATCTACGACACATATTCGTTGTAAATTACTTGTTCTCATTTACGATTTGTAAATGACGTTAAATACGTAATATTAAAAAAATATAAATATACAGGTATGTGCATATGGAAAATCTAAACCGAAATGTGCAATAAAAAAAAATGCAATTTTTGACATGTCTTTATGTACGTAGGGACCGTCGAAATGCTTAATTTGTTATTCAATGGTGAAAAGCCTTGAAAAAGGCCGTTATGAATGAATAAGATAATTTATTTTGGAAATCATTTTCGTACAGTCAGTGACCTGCATAATCCAACCCCTCTTCTCTCTTTTAATGCAGTGCACTGACTGTATTTTACAATAAACTAAACGAAAAAGTATTACCTAACCTATTATTCTCTTAACCGTACTGGCTGAATGCACGGATGAAATTATCTTTGTTTTAAAAAACGAATAGAATAATAATTGAATGTCATTTGTTTCAGCGCCAATGCCTTTGCTTTTGCAGAGTTTATTGCAATAGTTAATTTGTAATTATTTATGGACAGAAAAATCTATACATATAAATTAAAGTCACCTTTCGCGTGTGTCTGTGGGACTGCATTGCTCTTCTTAACTATGCAACGGATTATGATGTGATTTTCACTATTATTTTGAGAATGTATTCCAGAAGGTAAATGTGTATTATGAATTATGATACATCCATTGATTTACGCAGTATTACACATGTCAATGGATACATCATTATTTAACTTAGATATAAAGAAAACTGCATGTTTTTTCAAGTTGTAAAAACCGTTCGAAGTTTTACAATACAATTATGGAATAATTCAGTGAGTGATTCTCTAATGATTCTCTTTTTTTAAATAAAGTACCTACGTACCTGATGTTTTGTTTTTGCGTTTAACGTTAGGTAGGTAGCAGTTAGTAGAACATTATCGCAGTCTAACAGAAGATAATCAACTTTTAGTAAACATTAAAATATACTTTATTTTTATCAAAGTGATAAATAAAGTAGTGCCAATGACGTAATAATATCTTTAAATAAATATCAAAATTACGACCTACTTACACTAAAAATATCTTCACTTACTAGGTACTTTTCCCGTAAAAAAACATGTGTATTAACTGAACTTTTTTGTCAACAGCCGACGCCATGCAACGAAAAGGCGTGCCTTGGCAGTTTGATGGCCATCCCTGGCCGTGGGGAAGTGCCAAGAGAGCCCGAGGAAGTTCTCAACGATGCCAAGGATTTCCTTGGACAGTACTTCGCGTCTATACGCAGGTAAGAAATTGGGTTCAAAATAATTGAATATTGTCGTCGTGTTAGGCTTTCGTTCTTGTGTCGTGTCTGGGTGCGTTTGCAGAAACAACTCCCTACCCAGACCAGATTGTATTTGTTTCGAACTATCTAATCCTATATTATTAAATGAACAATATTTGTATAACATATTATACAGTGTGGAACAAAATCCCTGCCCGATCCGAAAAAAAAAAAAAATATATAAATAACAGAAAAAAATAAAAAAATATATTACTATTGAAAATAGAAAAAGTTACTTAGCAAATTTTCTACAGAGGTCATATGTTATGACGTAGACACCCGCTAGACGACTGACCGCCCGCGCCACATGTCATAAACCGGTAAAATTTCCCCATTGAAAAAAATTGCGGCGAATTTTTGTTCTTTTAAAAAAAAAAAACCACATAGACCCTCAGTATGATTCTAAACCTCACGGATCGGACAGGGTTTTTTTGGTGTATATTTTTAATCACGTTCTCGAAAACGGTTCTAACGATTTCGATGAAAGTTGCAATATAGTTGTTTACGGGGGCGATCGGAAATCGATCTAGCTAGGTCTCATAATTATCTGGGAAATTTTATTTTCACTGGATCAGAACTCAGTCGCCCAAAGTTAGAACAGTTAGAACAAGATAGCTAGAATATAGAAGATAGAGCATTATCTTTCCTATCAACTATGAGTATATAATTATATAGGTACCTATAGTGTATTTATGTTTATATATTTAAGCTTTATGTATTTATTTAAGTATATGTGTAGGTATATTTAATATTTTAGTTAAGACTTCGCATAATCATGTTTTTCTCTTCTTGTTCTCACACACTATTGTCTACATTTCTTTCTCATTTCTCCTTTCGCAGGTCTGCTGGAAGAAATTTCTTAAGAAATAAGCAGTACCTTTGTACTCATATCATAATTATGTCATATCTCTTTGTATTTTACTGTGTGTACATAAATAATAAATAAATAAATAAATAGCTACCTTAGAATAATGACTTGGCAGCATGGAATAGTATGTACTGTACCTACATGGAATTAATATGAACTATCCTGTTCTATTAAAGGAGTATTCTCTATTTTCACCAGAGCAGAACTTGGTGGCCTAGGTACCTACTTAAGTATGTAATACAGAAATTTGTGTACATATTACACGTAGAAACCCTACAGTTAAGAGATTAAGTATTTACCTATGGCATCAAACAATCTGTTATGGTTCGAAGTTGACGCGCTACTAATTATTGCCCAGCTAATTTCTGAAGGCTATCGCCGGCTGATAATATAATTAAACTGGTAACATTTTCAATGAAAAAGAAAACAAGTATATTGATATCAACATATTTTTTTCTAGATTTAACGCGCATATTGGTTGATATCATTTTTCTTGGTTTACAAATTACGGGCACGGCTCACAGATAGGTACCATAAACAAAACCCTATCGTTATTGAAAGATAATTTATCTTTTTAACATAATCAAATGTACACAGCTGCCAGAAATTGAAAACCTTTCCCTCCAAAACAAAATTATTATGTCGTATAATCGTAAAAATTACTTTTGTTCCCCACGAATATTATGCTAATATCGTGGTGAGAGTACAAAGCCATTCATATGGACTTGTTTTGACGCTTAGCTTTTATTTCTTTTATACGGTTTGAAAAGGAGGAAAGTCATCATTTTTCAAACGTTGACGTTGACCCAGGCGCTCATGGCTAAGTAATAACAGCCGCACGGGTCGATCCATCCGGTTAAGCTACGCTTGCCGGGGTTTGTCCATCCACGGACCAAACCTGGCAAGCGTAGCTTAACCTGACCATCTTTACACATCGAGACTCCTCCGTGCCTCGGAAAGGTCGCTTTTTAAGCCGTTGGTCCCGACTGTCATTTGTGGATCTTTGACAGTCGTTACGGGTTGTCAGAAGCCCCGAAAGTCTGACATCCAGTCTTGCCAAGGGGTATCGTATTACCCAGTTACTGGGTTGTGGAGGTCAGATAGGCAATCGCTCCAAGTAAAATACTGGTATTCAGCTGCATCCGGTTAGACTGGAAGCCGACCCTAACATAGTTGGGAGAAGGCTAGGCAGATGATGATGACGTTGACCCAGGCCCGATCGCAGCCCAAGATTTTGGGGGGGTCACCATTGGTGCCGAGGAATATCTTTCGGGAAATAGTTACCTAATTGATCAGTACCTACTCTAAAAACTTTTATGCCCATCGGGGTCACTGTGGCTCAAGTACCTACAGTTTTTAGTTAGTAAAGTACGTAAATCATTCAGTCTGTCGACAGCTTGAATGATTTTGGAGGGGTTTCATGACCCCCAGGACCCCCCTCGGACCGCGCCTCCATTGACCCTATATCCTGACAAGAAAGTGGTTTACTGAATTCCTTTTGTTTGAATAAGACTCTTGTCGCCTCAAGAATGTAGAATTTGTGCAAAATTAATTCATGCATTCTCAAGTTGCATTTTGCTTGAGAGAAACCGAGTCTTCGTAGAACAAAAGATTAGTTTAATTTTCTTTGTAATGGACTTGTAATATATTCGGTCGGTTTATTTTATACTAGACCTTGACTGGTTAGTTGATAAACTTGGGCAACCATTTGCAATAAATTGCTTCAAGGGATTTGAGCATTACTTAAGGCTTTATTCGCCCCATAAAATTAGGGAAGAGAAAGTCGAGATTACATGAGCTATTTGGGTTTCAGCGCAGTATGTAATGTTTTGTAACAAATCGAATATTCAGAATTGTTTTAGGGCAAATTTGAGACAGAAAATTTTATTGTTGCAGTATAATTTTACAATTTTATAATACTACTAGCTTCCGTCCGTGGCTTCGCCCGCGTGGTATGTCGATAAAAAGTAGCCTATGTCCTACCCCGGGATGCCATCTGTCCTGCCAAATTTTATCGAAATCCGTCCAGTTGTTTAGGCGTGAATAGGTAACATACAGACAGACAGACAGTTACTTTCGAATTTATAATATTAGTATGGATACTAGCTTCCGCTCGCGGCTTCACCCACGTGATAAGTCGATAAAAAGTAGCCTATGTCCTTCCCCGGGATGCCATCGATCTTCTTGCCAAATATCTTAATCCGTTCAGTGGTTTAGGCGTGAAAACGTAACATACAGACAGACAGACAGACAGAGTTACTTTCGAATTTATAATATTAGGTCTCCAGCTATGAAATTGGTGTTTTGTATGGGGAATTTTAAAGAAGAACAGTTGCATTTTTCATACTAACATTTTCTTAATTTATATAACAACCATGAACATTAATGTTTTAAAACTTTTATGGACTAATGTTTAAAAACTAAGATAACGTATGCCACTTAGATTAATTTCATAGGTGGGGACCCAATATTAATACGGATGATATGCAAAGCTCTGCATTCAGTGTTTGTCCTTTACTGTACGTACCTACTGTCTACGGAATACTACTTCGTATATTAATAACAAATAATCAAAAACTAAGGAGCCTGCGTTCTTATCATATTTCTTTATTTATTTGCCTTTGATTATTTATATGTATAGATAGAGTGTCGCGCTGCAAAAGAACTAAAACAAATAGGCAACTTTGTTATGCTGGTGTGACAGCTACGTGTTACACTCGCGTCACGTTATTGTGACGTCATTGTGCTTTGCTTGTGTGCGTGCATTTTGCGGCCAACGTCATCATTCTCCTGCCCCTATCCCAATTTATTTGGGTTCGGGTTGGCACAACATAATATCTTTTTATTCCATACTTCTTCTCTATTAAACGAAATTAATAGTTGAAAATGAGTTGGAAACTAGCCTCAGGCACTAGTTGTCTGGCATTTTTGCTGAACTGGTCCTATTTGGCGCAACCGCGACGCACACTTCCCTCTTAATTTCTTAGTTTACCTACACTTACACTTTTTATTTGTTTATTTTTTACCTACACTTTTTATTTGTTACCTACACTTACACTTTTTATTTGTTATTTTTTTACCTACAATTTTTTATTTGTTACCTACATTTACACTTTTTATTTGTTTCTTTTTACCTACACTTTTTATTTGTTACCTACACTTACACTTTTTATTTGTTTCTTTATTTAATTGTTTCTTTTTTTTACTTGTAGTTACGTTATGTTGTGTGCCCTGTCTGTGCTAAATAAATGTATTTTCTTTCCTTCTAATCGTCATCTCAGTAGTCACTCCTTTTCTAACCAAATCGTATTTCACAAAGTTCGTCCATCGTTTCGTTGATCGGTATTTGATATACGCTCTTTTTTTTCCGACAAGTTCACAGCTTTGACTCTGATCTAGACATATCTTTGAATCCTGCAATCGATACATGAACGCCAGAGCGAACAATAATATTGTTAGGGATATGGGTCCCGACCTGTAGAAGGCAGTTCGGCACTTTGACCCTTCGAACCATCGAGTTTTGAATTAGATAAACGTCAATACTTACTCTAGTTAGTAACTATAGTCAATTTTAAGGTTTGATTTTTCGTGTATCGTAATTTATATAAGAGCAAAGATACGATCGATAAAATATCTAAGATGATGCAAAGTAATTTAATGCGATGTACACCGACAATAGAAAATAAACGAGGTCATTCGAAATAACTACATTCAGCCTTTATGGAATAACTTGCATTGAGTTTAATTAACTATACTTCATTAAACATCTATTGCGGCTCTGAGTAAGTCTTTTACTACGATTTAGTTCACGATGTTAAAGAAATTGTTAATGTTATTGTCACGAATTTGTTTATCAGAAGTTTCATGTATGTAAACCATTATTTAGGTAGTTCCACGGGAAAATAGTAGTAGTAGTAGTAGTTAGTACGTTAGTACGGTAGTTCAGGTAAAATGGCACATCAAGTGGGACTGTCAAACAACTCTAGCTGCTACAAAAACGACGCCTTACGACGTAGAACTTTTATTAAAGTCAATGTTCCAACTGCACATGTATTTTTTTACATTTCACATGAAATTGCATTTTTTTTTTCTTCGAAAATATAGGCAGGAAGTAATACTAAGCTATAATAGTTAAGCTTAGTCTTGACTGAGTGTGGGAAAGAAGTGGAGCTAAACATTCTGTATAGGCCGTCTCTTTCCCACATTGAAGTAAGATTGAAATAATACTGCTATAAGAGTTGATGTTTGTGCCCCTGGTCTTCCAAACAGCCTTCTTTATTATTCCTTCTGTTACAGAGCTAACACTACAGCCCATGAAGCACGCTGGAAGGTGGTCCAGGAAGAAGTAGCGAAGACAGGTACCTACCAGCTGACTACCACTGAGTTGGTGTTCGGCGCCAAGCTTGCTTGGAGGAACGCCAGTCGATGCATCGGCAGGATACAGTGGTCCAAGTTACAGGTATGAGGATTTTGTTACAAATTCTACAATACCTATTTCATTTCTTTATTCAAAATCTGTATCAACAATACAATACAGTTTGTCGACTGCATATTTTGTTGATAGATCTTTGTCTAAGTTTTGCTTATTTTAAGATAGTTTTTCAATGTGAGAGTATTTTAGATAGCACACATGGAATTATATTGCCTTACATTCTTTATAGATATTGAAATTAAAGAATAGCAAGAGAAAAATAATTAACAAAACTTTGAGAATTCCAAAAAAATACAACATGTATGGAGTCAACAATTATTCACACCTTTTCTTTTGCTCCCACTTAAGTTTTCTCAAGAAGTTGCAAAATATAAAATATTATCATTAAGCGTTGTGAGAACAATTTTTGTTCGTTATTTCTAACGAGAGAAAAACTCTAATGGACACTTGCTGACTGGCCGTTTCTAGACGGCTAAATTTCTTTTACGCGAGCAAATTACATAATGAGAATGTAAAAGAACCTTATTAGTGAAACCATTGTTTTTACATTCTTCTTTATTATCGTTTGTATAAACTGTCCTTTAAAAAAAAACCTTATGAGAGTAGGTGGAAGAAATCTTTCTCGCAGTTTTTCAAGCAATGATTGCTATGAAGACCTGCTTGCATATTTATACAGAGTGTTAGGGTAAACACCGTTTTCCTTGAAACCAGTGGTTTGGTGTCATTTATAGAACGTAAAATCAATGGAAAATTACGACTTTTTTTTTGTTTTTTTTTTTTTTATTTCTTTTTACCTCTAGAGTATTTCACCCTTTCCCCTATGCGCTAGGGCAATGAACTTGCGTCTCAGAACGGGTGGGGGGCGCGGGATGTGACCTGACCGGCCGTGAGCGCGACCCCTCCCTCAGTCAGTCAGCTGTTTTACTAGAGAGCACGGTGTCGGATATAAGCTTTTAAAAATGTTTTAATGAAAAAAACATTTTTTTTGTTGTTTCTCGATCATTTATTTTTATACTTAAGTCAACTACCCATGGTTTGAGTGACAAAGGTGGTTACCCTTACACCCTTTATTTGTTTGTTTATACACGACTGTTTTAATTAAATAACGTTCTTCGTTCGTTCGACGTTATAATATCTACGTTTATTGTATTAAAGAAAACTCACAATTATGAAAACTTTTATTAAAATCAACATAAAATCAACATAACCGTTGTGAAAAAATAGGCATATCGTCTACTGTGTGAACGGATAAACTACATCTTTAATATCAAAAAGATCATTTTTTTTCAAACTATCAACACATTTTATTGAAAACAAGAAGAATTCGACGGCAAAACGAAGGCCTCAAGAATCAATTATACTAGCACTTACCTAGCATAGTCTTTAGCGCCTGCAAGAAAAACGGGAACTAAATGAATTTGCTGACTCTAATGAGAAAACTCCCATTTCGCACTGTGAGAGAAAAAAAAAAACTGTTGGCAATTAACGGCTAGTTTTCCGTGAGGGTTCTACCAAGTTGTCACTAGAGGTTTTTACAGTAGATAGCCAAGCCAATTTAATTGTTTCTTGAAATTTTAATTCTGATAATGTTATTTGTTAAAATTTTCTCGGTTAGTTTTCTACCAAGCTTTCACTAGAGGTTTTTATAGAAAATAGCCAAGCCAATTTAATTGTTCCTTGAAATTTTAATTCAGATAATTTTATTCCTTAAAATTTTCTTGGTTAGTTTTCTACCAAGCTTTCACTAGAGGTTTTTATAGAAAATAGCCGAAATATATAATTTTTCCGTGGGGGTTCAACCAAGCTGTCACTAGAAGTTTTTACAGTAGGTAGGTAGCCAAGCCAATTTAATTTTCATAAAATTTTAATTCTGATAGTGTTATTTCTCGGTTAGTTGTCCATGAAGGTTGCACCAAGCTTTCACTATAGATTTTTACAGTAGATAGCCAATTTAATTCTTCCTTGAAATGTAAATAATTCTAATAACGTTAAAATTTCCTCTATACCTACTTAGAAAGCTCACAGTACCTACTAGAGAATCTGTAAAATAAGTAACTAGGTACATATACAATAATTATTATTGCAGAATTCCCGTCAATGATTATAGAGCTATTTGAAGCAATGAAATTTCTATTCATTTAATTAATTCCAGGTCCTTTCAATTAAGAAGCTTAAAATGAAATTTATTCAACCAATAGAAAATTCCAGTTTGTTATATTCCTGAATAGAACAGTCTGACATTTACTTGTTATGCCTACCAGAGCTCTGGGAATGAGTACAATTAGCTGTCTGTTTGTTTCAAGTTAGAGTAGATAATAATAATAATTCAAGCCTGTCTTGAACAATGTCTGAACACAAGTAATATTATATCTTCATTTGCTTCTGTTTCCCTTTGACGATCTTATTGAACTGTCTAGAAATATTGTAAGAAACCCCTTAGGATGATGAACTGATTTTATTGCTGTATTTAAATAAATAATATTCAGGCAAAACAAAAAATATCTTAATACAAAAATCTTTAAAAACCTCAATAATATTTTTGTAATTAGAACCGCTAGCAGACGTCGTAACAACTTTAATTCATTCGTTCATTTCCATTCACTCTGTCGGTTAGCGAAGGATGAGGGTGACTTAAATCGGCATTACCAGACCCGACTGCTAAATCCTTGTGATGTTAGCGAGTACGTTTTGTAATTACGCGGCTTAAACAGATTGCTTCGGTTAATCGGAACGAACGATTTGATTATAGACTCTCGGTGTTGAGGGACTATTCTGAAAATCTTATTTGTTTTCTCTTCAATGACAAAGCAAAAGATTTGACGTTTAAGATTAGATCATTCTGTTACATTTGAGTTTACACAGTAAAGAAAATATTTTGAAAAGCTTCATATTTTCCCGGCCGGATAACACTGTGTAACGTAATGAATGATATCAGCGTTTTTCGCCGATGGGTTAAAGTTTGTAAACTTGAGAGAATCCAGTGATGCGCAAAATCTATTTTTAATCTATCAATACGTTGAGATGCTGAGTCATAATTCTCAATTAATCTCTGTGTTGACAGCTCTTAATATAGATGACGGGAAAGTCCGAAAGGGATACCGGGAACCTTAGCAACAGGCAACTGAAGGAACACTGGGTTTTAGTCAGTAAAAGTCTGCCCTTCTGCTCCCCCCAGAGCGGGAGGATTTCCAACCATCAAAAAAAAAAAAAGATTAACTTTAATTAATCTGGAGTTGCTACTTTATAGTGAACTTGCAGCGCAACGCGGTTTCACCCGTGAGAATATCGGGATAAATGTTTTAAGTCCTAACTCAGGTCATGGTCTACCCATGTGCCAAATTTCATCCAGATCCGTTAAGCCGTTTTAGCGTGAAAGGGTAACAAACAAACTCACTTTCGCATTGATAATATTACAAGCTTCCGCCCACGGCTTCACCCGCGTGGTATGTCAATAAAAAGTAGCCTATGTCCGTCCCTGGGATGCCATTTATCTCTTTGCCAAATTTTATCGAAATCCGTTCAGTGGTTTAGGCGTGAAAAGGTAACATACAGACAGACAGACAGATAGACAGACAGAGTTATTTTCAAATTTATAATATTAGTATGGATATATTATATAATTGTAATATAGAGTTAGGATAGGGATAAGGATTGAATTCGGGTATTCTACTTAGGTAAGGTACAGTAAGCCACACATTACCACCCATGTGTGGCTTACTGTACCTAACCTAAGAAGAACACTTCGACCTTTACCTGGGCTAGCGTGGTACGGATTCTCAATAGAATAAGAGGCCACCGTAATAATATATGTACAGAGATTTTTTAATCTAATTTATCCAAATTTATTTGGAAGGGACGAAAATGATTACGCTTAGGGATGACATAATCTTATTTTGCTAAACGATTTGCGCAGATTGTGCACTCTTAAACATACGCTCTTAAAAATCTGCTACAGTACCTAACTATTTGATTTGAAACTCGAGAAATCCAACCCTTCATATTTTTTCTATAAATAAAAAAATCCACTCTACATATTTTTCCTCTTAATAAAATAAAGAGCCAAAAAATTTGAGGATACTACAGAATAAGCCCCGCGGCGTATCGCGCTCTCTCGTTAGCACCTCTCGACCTGTTAATACGACAGACGACAGTGAGCGATGCGACGATTGCCTACCACTCACCACTTCCTAACATTATCTACGAGTATCTTATTCGACACTCGAAGAGATTTTAACGAATTTCATTAAAGCTTGACTTAAGAAATGCTTGAATTAAGAAATGGATTTGTGGAATAAATTTGAATGTTTTTAATGGAAATTATAGCGAAATCTCGTTTAGGTTTAGGTAACAATTTAAGTAAGATTGCTATCTTTATGTACATAATAAAAACCGGCCAAGTGCGAGTCGGACTCGCGCACGAAGGGTTCCGTACCATTATTTATAAAAACGGCAAAAATATCATGTAGCAAATTAAAAATGGCGCCGTCTAGAGGATACAAAGTCAGGAACTTAAATTTAAAAAAAAAATTGAATCATACCATGTTGGGTATCAAAAGAAAGGGCTTAATAGGCACATTTCAAAAATATATATATTATAATCCCAAAAGAATTAAAAAAAAATTAAGTAGGTAATAAAAACTAAAACCCAACTACGACTAAAAAGGTATAAACAACACAGACAGACAAATTAAAAATCCGGAGCCACACGTGTTAGGGCATAAATCGAACAGATTTCGTGTGACACCGGATTTTTAATTTGTCTGTCTTGTTTATACCTTTTTAGTCGTAGTTGGGTTTTAGTTTTTATTACTTAATTTTTTTTTTAATTCTTTTGGGGTATAGATATATATATTTTTGAAATGTGCCCATTAAGCCCTTTCATTTGATTTGTTTTATATACACTTGATTTATATTTATACATTTGATTTTATTTTTTTAGTTTTTGTTGTTATAGCGGCAGCAGAAATACATGATCTGTGAAAATTTCAACTGTCTAACTATCACGGTTCATGAGATACAGCCTGGTGACAGACGGACAGACAGACAGCGGAGTCTCAGTAATAGGGTCCCGTTTTACCCTTTGGGTACGGAACCCTAAAAACGAATCTAATTTCTATTCATGTAGTTACAGTTTTAGTTAATAACATAACATCACGCCTGTATTCCCCAAAGGTTTAGGCAGAGGTACACCCACATTTCGCCAGATGATCAATTCCAGATGAAAAAACCCAAAAACGCTTGGTTTGACCCAGGAATTGTTTTTATTTTATTTCTTATTTTGTTATTGACAATTCATTATATGCTGCACCGATTGACGTCATCACATCAACGCCGGCTGTCTCTAAAAAACAGCGCTGGGGCTCTGTCTCGCATAGGGTCGCAGCATTATGCTGAGCGATGGCCGTTTTGCGTAATTGTGACGCATATTGTCCCCCAACTTGTTATTTTCGTAGTATTTGACCTTTTCTTAACGTCATGTTTACCGAGAATAAACGTATTTTCTTTCTTTCTTTCTTAAACCAGGACCTTATGCTCAGCAGTAGCGCTTGTGACCACTAGATCAACGAAGAATTTTTAGTTAATAGTGGTCCTATATTTACAAAAAGATAAGGTTCATAAATCCGCGTTTGAAGATAATTAATCTAGGTAAACATTAAAAAAAAAATATATAAAAATCTCTCTAGCTATTAAAACAAAAAATATCAAGTAAGTAACTAAAAAATATAGGTAAAAGGGGTCAGCACAAAAACTAAGCTTTAAAACTGACTGCGAAATACACGATAACTATGGTTCATAAATGCGCGTTTAAATACAAAATTAATCTAGGTAAATATTTTAAAAAATATATAAAAATCTCTCTAGCTATTAAACAAAAAATATCAAGTAACTAAAAAATATACTTAGTTATGAAAGGGGTCAGCACAAAAACTAAGCTTTAAAATTCACTGCAGTTTTTAATAAAGCTAATATTACAACCCCCTTGTATCCGCTCGGAATGTTATATAACATTCCCAAACGGCATTCAGTGAACTCTAATAAAGCTGTCCTTTGTGCTCCAGGTATAGGTACCTAAAGGTGCGCTTTACATGAACAACTCAAATTGCTCACCCTTTCCCAAAGTTCATATACCTACCTACAGTACCTACCTAATTAATCTGATTAAGGTAGCCGTTTAAATCTTGTTGATATTGATCAGTATCGTCAAATATGACGCCACAACAAGCATTTTACTGCGATGTCATCATGTAATAAAATATTGCTCGGGAGTTTGTTGCGCCACTTCTTCCCAGCTAAAGCACTAGGAAGTGGTGAAGGGTGGGCGTTGGGGGACTGTCTTATGTCATTTTGACGTTCAAAAAGTGCTGATTCTCAGCCTAGTTTGAATAAATGACTTTTGATTTTGATTTTGATTAGAGACTAGCTTTCACCCGCGGCTTCGCCCGCGCGATATGTCGATAAAAAGTAGCATATCGTGCAGTCATTGTCGTGTGGTAATGAATCTTAGCAAAGATATTAATTAAATATGTCTAGATATACAGTACAAAGCTGTGAACTTGTCGAAAAAAACAGCGTCCAACTGTTGGCCGCTAAATGCACGCACACTAGAAAATCAGAATGACAGCACATTGACGTGGCGCGAGTATAGGATGTAGCTGTAACGAATAACAGCATAACAAAGTTGGCTTGTTTGTTATAGTTATTTTGCAGAGCGACACTATCTAGACATAAATAAATAATCAAAGTACCCAATAATTGGGTTATAATCACCGGGCAAAAATTGCCCAAAAAATTACCCGTGTGAGCACAGCTTAACATAGGTATTAATCGTGTATGTTCGTGCAACAGGTATTCGATTGCCGGCAAGTGACAACCACGAGCGGCATGTTCGAAGCGCTGTGCAATCACATTAAATACAGCACCAACAAAGGAAATATTAGGTGAGAACATTTTATTATTAATAGTAATGAATTCTTGTATTATTAAACCTGAAGTCTGTATAAGGGTTTATAGTTTGTTTGTTATTGTTAATAAATGACGATGAAAAATTTTATTTGAAATTATGTTGACCCTTCAGGACTACAATGTTGAATTCGCAAAATGTTGAATCCCAATATGTTGAATTTGTAATACATTGAATTTTCTGGACCCACAATGTTGAATCCCAAAACAAGATAAACAAAATGTTTTTTTATGAAAATAAATCTCGGTAGTAATGGGGAGAGATTTTTCCCAACAGTGGGATGAGACAGGTTGACAGTAATCAATAACAACGTCTTTAAAATCTTGAAATATATTACGGTCATATTTATACATGTTGCCATACATTTTATGACACGACTCGACAAATTACTCAATCAACCATATTTTCCTACAGGTCAGCTATGACGGTATTTCCCCAGCGTACAGACATGCAGCATGACTACAGGATATGGAACAGCCAGCTCATCAGCTACGCCGGGTACCGACAGCCAGACGGTACCATACTGGGTGATCCTATGCATTGCGAGTTTACTGAGGTAAGCACAAACAATTTGTAGGGTAGCTACACTAGATAGATATTACTGGACATAGTATATGTTCAGTAATACCAGATTAAGCACTATTAAGCTGCTAGTGATGTGACTATGTCACAAAATGTTACAGATACTATAATTACTAACTTCCGCCTGCGATTTCGGCCACGCGGTATGTCGATGAAAAGTAGCCTATGTCCTTCCCCAGGGTGCCATCTGTCACGTTGCCAATTTTTTTTCTAAATCCGTTCAATGGTTTAGGCGTAAAATATAGACAGAGAGACAGACAGACAGAGTTACTTTCGAATTTATAATATTAGTATGAATAGTATGGATATACCTACTTAGGGATTTTTCATAACCGAAATACCAGTAGGTATAATATTATTACCTATATATAGGCGAATTGTATTTTATTCAAACGTATGAGGATGAAAAAAAGGATGTAATAAATATTCTCACAAGACAACAAATATAATCTAACAGTAACAAAAAAGTATCACACGTAAAGGCTATCACAAACAGGCGCGATATCGCGGGCGCAACAAGGGTCGCACTGCCTGTCGCGCCCGCAATATCACGCCAGTTTGCACGAGGCTTAAACCTTTATTTTATTCTCACCAAAGTTTCAGAACAAACCAATTTACTTTACTCTCGAATAACTCCAAACCGTTCCCATATTCCCCCGCCTCTCTATTTACAATAAAACTTTTACACTAGATGGTATCACACGATTGATGGTCATTGAAAAACATTCAGTTATTGCATCCGCTACAAATAAATCATTCAACAGCTGACATATCTCGTTCCCATGCACCTGCTTCATGCAAACAATGCTAAAACTAAAACTACGTATGTTACTCACATCATTGTTTACACGACTATTGTTTAGTGTTGAATTTAGTTAGGCTGTTAGAATTGTTTATTTTAGAATGACTGATTACGTGAATAAAACGGTCTTGCTTATTTGTTTAGGATATCACAATTGTATTGCATATTTGGGTCATGTATTCGCGGTTGTTATGTCACAAATGTCTTTTGTACAGTAGGCTTTAATATTGAATTAGAAATGTGAAAATAAAGAGTATCTAGGTATAGTCAGGGAAAATTGACTCTACGTCAATTACATATACTTTATAATGGCTTGAATACTGTGGGTAATAACCCCGCTGGCTCTTCCTTGTAATACACCTAGTACACACAATTGTTTTACACACATTTATGGCTCCCGCAGACAGGGGTGACGCGACGGTGCGACGCGATGCGATTCTAGTAGAACAATTTCTATAAAATTTTCATAGAAATTGTTCTACTAGAGTCGCATCGCGAATAAAGTGACAGTTGTGAATCTGAATGTACGGACAATATAAGTTTGTAGTCAATTTGCTTAAAATGAATTTCCCCATTTCCCAGACTTTTTTACGAATTAGGTACTGGATAAATAATGAATGGTGAAGGAAAATATCGTAAGGATGCTAGCTGTAAGCACCTACGCGCAATGAACAAACGTGGTGATGAGTACTTGTTCAGGCCATCTTAAGGGGGATGCGCTAAGGTATCCCGCGAAATTCAAATTTTCTTAAGTTTTTTGCAATTTGCAAGTCAGTGTCAGGTTTTATGTTGATAAAAATATGATTCGCTACCGTAACAAATATGGCTTTATTACCGAATTATAATCATTAGAATCAGCAAAGAGTTGTATTGCTGATTCATAGGATTTTAGAATTATTGGCCTCAAATGTCATGATTTCATGAAATAGTCCTCCAATAGGGTAATATGAACTTAGAGATTTGTATTGATGATTATAATACTAAGACTCCGCTGTCTGTCTGTCTGTCCGTCTGTCACCAGGCTTTATCTCATGAACCGTGATAGCTAGACAGTTGAAATTTTCACAGATGATGTATTTCTGTTGTCGCTATAACAACAAATACTAAAAAACAGAATAAAATAAATATTTTACGGCAAAAAAAAACACTTTTGTTGTATGGGAGCCCCATACAACAAAAGTGTTTTTTTTGCCGTTTTTATAGATAATGGTACGGAACGCTTCGTGCGCGAGTCCGACTCGTACTTGGCCGGTTTTTTTAAATGATATGGCCGCAAATCTTTAGATCAACATACAACTTGATAAGTACGTGTAACGTGCAAATTGCAAAAAACGTAAGAAAAGACTAACGCTTTCTCCTTAACATAAAGAGAGGTTTATGTCCTGTAGTGACAATTGTACTTTATCAAAAGTGCAATTCTATCACTTTAAACTAACAAGTTCCAATTGAAATTCCTGACCCAATGAAACTTAGCTTGCAATCTTCATGAATCACAATCCCACTTTGTACTTTCCAATTGATTGCCTGTTTCGAACATGTGCGATCTACAAGTTGACGTAATAAATATTGTTGCAGCTCTGTCTCAAGTTGGGGTGGAAGCCCCCGAAGACGGCGTGGGACATCTTACCACTTGTCTTGTCCGCTAATGGAAAGGACCCGGACTACTTCGACATCCCCAGGGAGCTTGTCATGGAGATAAATATGACTCACCCCACGTAAGTTAGCTATTAGTGAGTAGTTTAGCTGTTGTGCTTTTAGAAATATTGGTTGTGTAAAGGTATGTTTTTTTTTTGGAAAATGAATGAGTGAAACCCGCCAAGGATACATGATTTAAAAGGTAAAAAGGAAATATGAAAAAATAACTGCTTCGTTGGTCTAGTGGTCTCTACTGTTGAGCATGATGGCCTGGGATCGATTCCCAGGTCAGGCAAAGGGGGTTTTTAGCAGCCCGGTGTCTGGATTTGTGCTCGGTTGAAGGCAATGGGCTCGCCCCCTATTACATGGGACTTAAACATAACTGGCGAAATGTGGGTGTACTATAGTATAGATACACTTCTACTTTACCCTTCGGGAAAACAGGGCTTTATGCTATGTTAAATACGAAAAAATAAAAAATTGCCAGCTCAAAAACCACGTGTCCATTGAGGATTTATATAAAATTTTAAACACCCGGAATCACCTGTCACTTTATTAATTTCAGGGACAGAATGTATTAAAATTCGCTGAAGCTTGCCTTTAACGTGTTGCACGAAATAATAAATGTGTTAAACGTTATTTTATCAACAGAAATAAAAGTGTCGGTCGATTTTTTGAGGAAAAACGAGTAGTATAAAAGAGTACTATCATCAACTAATAAATGAAAATAACGTCAATATTCAATAGACGTCAAAACAAAGTCACGTGTATTTGAAATCTACAAAATATTTAAAAAGGTCAAGAGGTGGCGTGGGACATCCTAGTGAAACGAAGATTCTTTCGCTGTAAATTATGTATTAAAACAGGCACAATGTAAATTAACAAACAGAGAAACTCAGTGAAAAAAAAATTGTAATAAAATTGTATTTTTTGTATGTATGGTCCATAATCCGTGGTATGGTCATTATTATTTTGTAATTATATTATTTAATAATTAATTCATAATAAATAATTTACCTTTACATAAACATACGCTTGTAAAAACATACCCAAACACTCATACTATAGCAAAAATGTGGTGAGTGTCGTGACGTCCAAAGTGTTACACTTTTTTCGATGTAGCTCTCATTCGCCAAATATGCAGAGTTTATCTAGCGATAAGGAACTTCGTTCCAAAACAACAAATACAATTTCATATAAAAATTCACAAGAATTCATCGTTAAGTTTTTGTCCTTTTATTGAGAACCAATCGCTATATTTTACTCAATTTTTATTGTTTAAAATGGTCTTGACATTTGGGGATCTCACATTATTATTTATTAATTAGGTACTGGTTTGACTACGTTGTTAAAAACACAGGTGTTATACATAAACTGCTGGAAAAAACTGGAAAGAACCTTGTTTAGATAGATTTGGGTTTCATTGGTTTTTCAATAGCGTTTTTAAAAATCTTTTATTTCCGATTTGTGGCAGTATCTACATCGCCGCAAGCGAACTACGCATCACACTGACGTCATGCAAAACCCTGCATCGCGCAGGCTGTTTATCGCGTGACTAGCATATATACAACGTCCCGGCCATCGTCGGGCAGTTGCCCACCAGACACAACACCCGTCTGGTTGGAGGATCTTCCCTTTTCTATGGAGGATCAGAGAACTTTTTGTTCCCCAAACCTCTAAATATTATTTAATTAATTTTTAAACAAGTTTTATATTTTTAGTTTTACGACTTTATTTTTCGTACCTATATATTTTCCTAGTTAACAAATTCTAATAAAATTGTTGTTTAGTGCTTTCCGTACAAATACAATGCAAAGTAAATTCAGAGTATCTCCTTAAGTATCATATTTCGGCAGTTTCAGAGCTTTGTGAAAGAGTTTGTCCGAGGAAGTACTACCTTCATAATGTAGTTTCGTATTTTAGCAGCAAATCTTTTTTTCCGACAGTGTAGAGATATCTTTATGAAATCTTAATTTCTTTCAAAATACAATCGATCATTTAGAATTTATTATAAATATTTAGACTCTTTATTAGACTTAAACTAAAGTAATTTTAATTGTATTAAATTGTAGTATGCTGTGCCCTTATAGGGTACATGTCAGGTTCTAGACCCCTTGAATGTAACATCTACCTACTTACCACACGAGTGCAATGAAATATTTAAGTTTGAGTTTGACCATGAAGGTATAAAGGCTGGCAACTTAAAGGAAATCCCCATAGTGTTACAGGTTTTCATTGATAACTTTCCACTAGATGGGCATTTTTTTTAATATTTAAAATTTTATACGTAAAAAACTTTCATCTCTTTTCCAAACACAGACATATTTCTGTAACGAAGCAACTTAAAACATGACAACTACTTGAGAAAATTGTTACTCAGAAAATTATACTTCCTTTGCACGAAATAATTACGTAAATGTACGCTCCCAGGGAATACACCCAAAGTTCTTACATTCGGAAAACGCTTTTCTGTTACTTGAGATGTTATTAACACATCTGTACGGTTGCCCTTCCTTGTAAGAAACCCTCAGTCCTTCTTACAATACCCCAAGGAAGAAATGGGTCCATTCGCAGCTGAGGCTTCACGGCAATATTAGGTACATTTACGTAAATAACTTCAAAAAAAAAACATTTATTTTTACAATAATTATAAACATGCGTGGTTTTTATTCCACTTCACGTGTAATTCGAATGTAAGGTACAATTTTTCACATCATTTATTTGCTGAGTCAACCAGTTAACGTTTCATGCTCATTGCGTCGCATTAAAATTCCCATTGTGGGTGTTTTAATATACACACATACCTATTTAGACTCGGAACAAATATTTTGTCCCAAAGATGTGGGAAATACATTTTCGAAACTGGCTACAAGACACAGCTGTTTTGCCAAGCTGTATCCTATGTAGGATTCTTAACCGAAATTGCGTATTTTCCTCGTGAATTTTTATCATACAACCCATTTAATTTTTTTATCACAATTTCTATGATATACAGAGTGTAAGGGACAGCCCTCCACAAATTAACAGGGGCATTCAGCTCCTTATGTTGAATCATATTCTACGGGACATTTTCTCAGGAAAGTTTTAATTTCTTTTAATCGTTTGTTCAGTTACTATTCATTTATTTCAATGTAAAATGACTACAAAATTATATGATTGACATATAATTTTATAATACACGCTAAAATAAAAAAAACCAGCAATGGATGTTAAAATACTATAGCGAACGACGGGTGAAGCTCAGAGTTTACGTTGATAAATCACGTGGCGCGAGCGCGCCCCCCCGCACTGTGAGTGCGGCTACGTGTCTTTTGCCACGGTAACGATACATTGCGTGTGAGGTAATTAAATAAATCAGGTTTACTGGATTCCCATAACGATCCTGAAATAATGTCATGTACCGGTCGTCTTTAGTATGATATGCTGAATTCATCCTATCAGTCTGCGGAGAGCTGTCCCTTACACCCTGTATATATTGGTAGGTATGTCTTATAATTCATTAAACTATACATTATTCTCAAATCTTAAAACATCATAAGCATAAAAGATTAATTTCGTACCACATACCCAAGTTTGTCACACTGAAGTTCAACATTTCCTCCGATCCCCTCTTTACAACAATGTAAATACTTTTGAATACAATAGATGTATTTAAATTTACACAGCTTTAGCCTAAGGACTAGTTTGTAAAACTTTAAATGGGATCAGAAAATACATTGAAACAATTTCGTCTTTGAACTTGGCTATATATTTCCTTACACTATTTCTGTGATACATCGCCTTTCTAATGGACCATTTGGGGAATAGTTGAGAACAAAAATCCAAAGGGAATACAAATGGTTTGTTTGATATATAACGATGACTAAATATAGCGTTTTAAAAGCCTCTTTTCATGCACCGTTTCACATGTATTTTGACAGATTGTTTAGCACGGCTGTTCTGAACACTAACTGACCCATTTCCCACAGTAAGTCTGTATTTTGATTCATAATTTACTGATGCAGTTTATGTTTATTATTCTGAAGACTGTATCGCGGAAACCAACGATGTATGCACATTATATTTATAAACCACACTCAAGAATGACAATTTTTTTTGTGTAGATATGCAAAATATGCGTTACGAGAAATATAAGGAGGAAAATGCAAAGAAAATGAAACATCTTCTTACTATTCTTCCACAAGCGATACAGCAAGCACAACAATAAATCTAACCATTGTTCTTTAACAGCAAAAAAAACGGTTCCTTCGGAAAGGTCGCAGATTTACGACGAAAACTATGTATTACACGGCAAAGCACGTCTTTCTTATTTTCCATCAGGAATTTATGCCAGCATAAAAAGGTCTGGGAATGCATATAATGTCGAGAAGTGGTCTCACAAACATTCAGTCCAGATTGCTATCGTAAAAATGTGGTCCAGTGATCTCCAATCTTCGTTCATTGATCATAAATTCGGCCTATTCAATAATGTATTGCTATTGATAATGTTAACAGGCGTTAATGTGTCGTAAACAGGCGAGCTAACTTGTGATGGAGTCCGGTTATTCCTTGGCTGACATCATTTTATTTTATTTTAATATTAGCGTTTAGGTGTGATGCTTACGGTCATTAAATGTTCTGCTCTCAGTAAACTTCTCCTTGTATTATAGAATTATCTTTTGACACGCGTTTTAGTGGTCGGAAAATTAAGTTACAATATGATATACTTCCTTCTAACTTTCCACACAGTTTTCACTTGGAGTTAATTAAAGAATATGGGTCATTCATTATATATTTAGGAGCGTTTTTGGCCTCGCGTATGATAGGTCGTATAGATATTATATATATTTTTTGTTCTTTTATTTGAAAAATATGTTAGTTTTAATGTTCCTTTTTTAACTGTTTGTGTATATCCTGTGCGTGTCCCAAATAAAATATTTTCTTTCTTTAAGCTTCTAAAGCAACAATAATCCTAAGACTCAGCACGATACAGCACCATTAGTACTTTCACGTTCGTACATTAAGAAGTTTGCTTGGTGCTTTTACTGAAAACGGATTTATTAGAAAACAAAGTGCATTTCTACTCTTTGTTTTTTTAATACAGATGAATTCCTGTTAGAATCTTTTCTAATAAGACATGAATTATAAAAATATTTTTAAGTTGAACATCAATTTATTGCTAGCCTACATAAATTGTCCAATTTTAAACATTGTCACTGCCCACATAGCCGTTAAAGGAATTTTTTTATATCCTACTGATTCAGATGAAATCATTTTCTGTCGAATTCTGAGAAATCTGTGTAAACCTGCGTAATTAGCTCACGGAAAATGATGGATCGTTTTATATTCAGATGACGTTGCTTGAACAATGAATGACTTGAAAAAAAAACACACATAATATTACTCTGTAATGTATGTCTTCATGGAAAAAACCTATCTATTATAAACATGACACATAATTTCAATCTTGTATTCCCCGAAAGGTTGGGTAGAGGTGTATCTGCCCACATTTTGCCAGTTCTGGTTGAGTTCTTTTAATAGGGGGCGAGGGTATTGCCGTCAACCAGGTTAGTATACATTGCTTATTTCCACAGTATTATGTCTTATGGCGTTCTGCTGTGGGGATCGGCAGCTGACGTAGATTCAATTTTCATTTTACAGAAGAGGGACGCGCGATCTATAAAATGGTTCCTCGCGAGTCCCTTAGAAACAAATTCAAAGAAATTGATATACTGACTCTGTCTTGTCTCTATATCTTTAAAGTATTTTGTATGTTCGCAAAAACTTAGGACTTTTCAAAATAAGAAGCGATTTCCATAATATAAATACACGTAGTAGACACGAAATTGTCATACCCAAATTTAGATTAACTAAAACAAGCAAGTCATTTCTTATAAACAGTATCCGCTTTTATAACAAGTTGCCAAAGTCGGTTACAGAACTTAGCGATGGAAAGTTCAAAACCCATATCAAACGTGTCCTTATCAAAAAAGCATATTATAAGATTAAAGACTACGTTGATGACAAGGAAGTTTGGCAATAATTCCTTTGCATATGTGGCTTCCCTGGTACCTTATAAACGGCATAATTATGTAAGAGTCTAAAAGCTATCGCAAATCTTGGGATATCGGTAACTTCAAGTGTATTACGAAGGGTCAGGACACAATCACAGCATAAAATATTGATATTCAGACACATCGGGTTACTTCGAAACCCAAAGCCAATCACAAATGGTATCACAGAATTGTAACTTGTAGTAATTATAGACAAAATAGCAATGTCTGGAGAAAATTTTCGTTTCTAGTATATTCTGAAAATTCGGCATTTTTTTATCTTTACTACCTAATGTAATTGTTTCTTGAAATGTGGTTCTGCTGGTTTGGGCATGCTACCTATCAATATCGATTCGGAGAAATGCGATGATCTTTTAACTTAGGTACTTGTATTTTAGCTTACTTGTATTTTTAGGGTGACTATTATTTTGACTGCCTCGTTGGCCTACTGGTTGCAAGCGCTACTGCTGCGCATGAGGTCCTGGGTTCGATTTCCAGGTCGGGCAAAGTGTAATTGGGATTTCCCATCAGGATTTTTTCAGTAGCAGCCAGGTTGATGGAAATATAGGCTCACCCCTATTACAGGTGGCTTAAACATAACTGGTGAAATGTGGGTGTACCTATCATAGGTACAATTCTGCCTAATCCTTCCTGGATTACAGGCGTGATGTTATGTTATGTTATTTTTGTGGTTATTTCTAATTCCTCACCTGTAACCTTCCCACAGGTATGAATGGTTTGAAGAGCTGAACCTCCGCTGGTACGCCTTGCCAGCCGTCGCCAACATGCGTTTCGACTGTGGTGGCATCGAGTTCACTGCTAACGCCTTCAACGGATGGTACATGAGCACCGAGATCGGCTGCAGGAACTTCTGCGATACTAACAGACTTAATATGCTGGAGGTAAGATTAAAGTAAGATTAATGAGGAGCTCGTGGCTAAGTAATAACAGCCGCACGGGTCGATCCATCAGGTTAAGCTACGCTTGCCGGGGTTGGTCCATGGATGGGTGACCATTTTCACATATCGAGACTCCTGCGTGCCTCGGAAACCATGTAAAGCCGATGGTCCCGGCTGTCATTCGTGGATCTTTGACAGTCGTTACGGGTCGTCAGAAGCCGGGAAATCTAACAACCAGTCTTAACCAAGGGGTATCGTATTACCCAGTTACTGGGTTGTGGAGGTCAGATAGGCAGTCGCTCCATGTAGTAGTAATACTAGTTTCAGCTGCATCCGGTTAGACTGGAAGCCGACCCCAACATAGTTGGGAAAAGGCTAGGCAGATTGATTGAGTTGTTTTCAAAAAGTAAAACGTACCTTTTAAGAACAAATCTCGGTACTAGCTACATCTCGAGGGACACGAGCTGCTCCTAGAGTTAAGTGCAGGAAAGCTTGGAACATTGTTTATTTATTGGTGAGCTTTTACCGGTTTACAAACACGATTGATGTTTAAAATTAGTATTTATAGACCTGCATAACTCATGTCTATATATTGGTAACACAATAGAAAACATGTGGGATTCCCTGCTAACGTCATAACCGTTCCGTCATCACGGGCAAATATTCCATAACAATTTCCACGAAACATTGATGCTAATCAATCTAAAATTAACTTATTAACTAGCCACCGAACTATAACAATATCTTTCGTAATGAATCATACTGTAAAACAATTGTACATGAGATTTCACGATGTTTAGCGTTTGTATTAAGGTGGACTTAGACCAAACGAACACGTAATTAGAGCATAAAAGCATTTATAATTTATTATAATAAATTATTTTACTTATACTAATGCTTATAGAGCATAAGTAAAAGCATTTATAATTTATTATAATAAATGCTTTTACTTATGCTCTAATTCCAGACTGTAAAACAATTGTACACAAGATTTCACGTTGTTTAGCGTTTGTATTAAGGTGGACTTAGACCAAACGAACACGGAATTAGAGCATAAAAGCATTTATAATTTATTATAATAAATTATTTTACTTAAATACTAATGCTTATAGAGCATAAGTAATTCCAGACTGTAAAACAATTGTACACAAGATTTTACGATGTTTAGCGTTTGTATTAAGGTGGGCTTAGACAAAACGAACACGGATTGAAAAAAGAGCATAAGTAATAGCATTAATTTCTTGATATTCTTCATAGTTAAGTGTGAACATCACTATTATTCTATCTCCATTTTACACGGAACGATAACAATAGATCTAAAATAAAATTCAAACAGATTTTTATTCGATAAAGTCGCTAGAATACGAAAGCGCTTTGAAGAGACCGTTCCGAAGACTGAATGTGATTGAAAATGACACAACGCTGTAGAAAACTGTTCAAGCACTCTTTTGCAGTTTTTATCAAGCGAGCATACTTATAGAAAATTCCTTCAAGGATCCATAGAATCGCTGCAAAAGAAGATAGAGTAACGAAAAAGGCTCTCTTTTTTTTACACAAAAAGAATTTAATAGAATAAGCGTTTGCTCGTTTGGTCTAAACCTACCTTTAAAATTTAAAACCGCGAACATTGCCAGTCGTACGAGGACTGTGGTTGAAACATTTTGGTCGGATGATTGACGACTAATTACCGGCCAGTCGATCGCGTAATGTTATGTATGCTTTAGGAACTATGGTCGCATGTTCAAATTAAAGGGCCATAAACGCTTTGACTATGGCGGTTGGTTATATTATCATTTGTCATTTCCAAATGGATGCCTGAAATTCAATTCAAAGGTGTAACTATTCCGAGCATGTCTTTGATGCAGCTGAAATTGATGAGAACAAGGTTTCAAATCATGAAATAATAAAGTAAGCCATAAATACGAAATGATGCTTATTATATTTTCTTTCCTCAGAAAGTAGCTCAGAAAATGGGATTAGACACAAGGACTCCAGTCAATCTTTGGAAGGACAAATCTCTCGTTGAATGCAACGTTGCCGTTCTTCACAGCTTCCAGCAGCAGAATGCTACCATTGTTGATCATCATACTGCTTCTGAGAGCTTCATCAAGCATCTGGACAATGAGAACAGATTGAGGTAAGCAATTATGAACTTTTGATGAGACAAAATAAAGCACATTTTCTTTCACAGGCAAAGCTGATGTCATTGAGCCAGTATCAAAAATTAACTAACACTTACAGTAACAATTACATCGCGAAAGATTTCGATTAAAATACTTGACATCATTAAAATTGACACAATTAAAATGGTCTGTTGCTGGTTAATTTTTTGGTAGTAGAACAAGCTACTATCAACATCTGCCAAACACTGTTGGTACAGTTGATAACAAAAAGCATTGATCAAATCAATTAAGCAATAAATGCTTTAATAATCCACATTATGAATGACACATAATTCCAAAAGTAGTCTTTAAAAATAAATTGAGTAATGACAGCGTTAATAGATCAAAACCAAATTGGAGATTATCTGTGTCAAACAACACAGTTGTTTGCGATAAAACATTTTTCTCCTATTTATGCGACACGTTGGTTCCCCCTTTCCGGCTTTCGCGGTCGGCCCTGTCCTATAAGCTACGTCGAATAAACAGATAATCAGATTAATGTCGTTATGGAACAAAAGCATCCGGATCTGGCACATTAAAAGTGGACAAATGAGGGTAATTTAACGGATAATATTCCTGCAAGCGTTCATTGAGTGTGTGAAAAAGATTAACCTTCTTTCAATTGGCATATTTGGTGTTTCATTTACAGATATGATTTTCTTTTGTTGCTATATTATTTTTATTGTGCATATTCTAAATCCGCGTTGTGGCATACGTGAAAAGCATGAAATACTAACACAAATAAACAAACATTCCTGACGTAATTAAATGACGCGAATTGTACAACAAAATCTATTAACGTTTCGACATTGTCGCGCCCGCTTGTAGTAAACAGATTGCGGATGAGAAAACTAGACTTAATTACAACCAGACCCGCTTGGCCATTAAGCTGTCGACACTAGAGCCTTGCAGATGTACCGATTAGCTTAGACATGTGGTCAGAAGGACATGTAAACATCAATGTTTTGAACTATCGTGTGATTGTTTGGGTTTGCAGCTTCACTTTACTAGGCGACTGTACCAGTGACGTCATTACAGACATTTATCAGTGTCTGAGATATTGTAAAATCATCCTCTTTGATACTGTTACAGTTTTTGTGTTAGTCGAGAAGGATATCGACAAACGGACTAAGTTTTTGCATCAGTTAAGTTCAGGTTAGTGAACGACGGGGTAAAAATGACGGAACTTGTTGCCTAAAAGATTTAGAGGTGACTCAAATCTTTGCTAATGTTACAAAAAATGCAAAGAGCTTTAAAGATTTGCTCTTCAATTAAACCCATAATTGTATTGTTTAAGTATTCTGGGAATCAATAGACTTACTACAGTGCTAACAACCGATCAAATAAAGGTAATAGACATTTTAATTGGAAACCCATTCATAGAATGGACCGTCGGAAAATAATAGCGACTTGGTTGTTTGATTTCAACGCGCGTCCAATTAGAGAATTTCTGAAATGAAATGAAATGAAAATTATCAAATCTTAGAGCATAAAATATTAATTGATTTTCCTGAACATTTCATGCAGGTATACTGTGAAATGATATTAATTGATTTGGCCGCCCAACTATTTATCTAGCGAGATAAAACGTTAAAAAAAACTTGATCAAAATGTCATTATTTTTTAAATATAAATAACCCAATTATTTACTAGTACATAACTTCGTGTTTATTAATATTATCTAACTTACGAATAAATAAATGAAGAAATAAATCTTAGCGCAAATAAAGCGCTGTAAACTGACAGCGCCGGTAGCGGCGCAAATTGAAACTAATTTATGGTATGGTCAATTAACGGTTGACTATTTAATTTCGTAAAGTGATCAGAAACACTTAATAATTTTACAGTGTCATTATGTGTTTCGTTCAAATCAGGACATACATACTGAAGTACTCATTAAATCAGTTGTAAATCACCTATCCAATGAATCATGGCATTATTTATACAACCATAATTTAACAGCGTAATAAACGTATACAAGCATAACTTTGATTCAGTTCAACAAATAAAAAATTAAAAAAATCAAATGTACATCTCATCTATTCTAAACAAAAACACAATACCCACTTTACACGACACGCGCTTACACTCGCGATCAGAGTTTGCACGATTGAACGCGGGACAGCTTGCACGCGCAATTGTGTGAGATTGTTTTTATCCATTTTTATGTGCATAAATATGTTCGAAGCACACAGACTTGAACGCGCGCGATGAAAGCGCGAGCGGGCGGCGTGCGCGTGCTTTCTCGTTCTCTTTTTCTATCTTTACACACGGGTTCTTTCCTGCGTGAAAGGCCTTTCACGCGTGAAAGCGCGTGTCGTGTAAAGGCGGCTAATGACAAAGTTATGAGTACGGTAAGTATGAGTAATTATTTAAATACAGCGTGTGACAAAAGGAAGCGCCCGTAAATTGCCCAAATTATTTCGAGAGCTAATCGAGCCTAATTCAATGTGGGCGTCCTCGGGTAGGTATATGATTACGTTACACGCAGGTTAGGTGACAATTTCGAGGGTCGTCTGCGGTGCATCAAAATGATTAAAATCAAGCTGTTTTTCATTCGACCGTGAAATTAAGGAAGGTGATTTTCTGATTAGATAAGTACCTAATGTAATATGGGTTTGTTTATTAGAGTTAGCTTCTTTGCAAAAATACCAAGTAGGCAAGGTTTTTCAGCCATAATATACAAGACAACTCATCTTTCCTAAAACTTCATTATTATAAAATAAAAGGAACTTTCATAAAATAGGTGCTAAATAAATAAGTGCAAGGAAATCAATATATTAAATCAATACTCACAACTCATAACAAGTTAATCTACTGTTATTATTTTGCACAATATATATTACGCTATAAAACTACGTTGTTGCATAATACAATCATTATAATATAGGTACTACCTACATATTAATGAAGCAAATAATTCCAAACATAGCTAACGTGTGGGTGTTACATTATTATTTTAATCTAAACAAATGATCAACGACACGTTATGTAAATAACAATACCGGCTTGCGACCAATTAATTACAACTTATTAATGGACTAGCTTTTACTCGCGGCTTCGCTCGCGTGGAGGTTACCCCACGGGAACGTACTACCGGGATAAAATGTATCCTATGTGTTAATCCAGGTTATAAACTATTTGTCTGCTAAATTTCATCCAAATCCGTTCAGCCGTTTTTGTGTGATTGAGAAACAAATATTCAAATATCCATACTTACATTTATAATATTATTGGTAGGAGGCGCGGTCCGAGGGAGGGGGGCAAAATCATTCAAACTGTCGAGAGACTGAATGATTTACGTGCTTTACTATCTAAAACTAAAAACTGTAGGTACTTGAGCCACAGTGACCCCGATGGGCATATACAAAAAAGTGTTTAAAGTACTTATTAATTAGGTAACCATTTCCCTAAAAATATTTCTCGGCACCAATGGTGACCCCCCCCCCCCCATCATGGGCTGCGACCGCGCCTGGGTAGGATAGTAGGATATCCAAACATACAAACTTTCACATTTATAATATAAGTAGGAATATAATTAATATTATATTATAAATACAGTAGGAAATAGGATAATTCATTAAAACTACGTTATTGAACTGAGAGTTGACGTCACATGATTAGAAGTCATCCAAAATTTTTCAAATTTTATATAACTTGCTCGTCATTTCGGAAATTCTGGGTATTCACCTTTTCCTGCAACATAAAATATAGCTCTTGATTTTATGATGAGCTAATGACGCATGAAAAGAGTTTTATCCGTTAAAAGCAGTATTTCCGATGAGAATTCGTAACCCGGAATGAAAAAAAAATATTGTAAATAATAATCTGTGCCTCCTGTGATTAGTGTAGTCGAGTTTGTACCCTTTTTGTGATTTTTACATAGAAATTATCAGAAAAAAATTGCGTTTTATTGGTCTAACTCACGTTCTTTTATCTGCTATAGTTTCGGAGATAGTTGGGTGCAAAAGGTTACAACTGCCAGGATTTTGGCCAAAAAATCGTGAATTTATGGTATAAGAGCGATTATATTAATTTTCACATTTTATTTTTCAGTATATTTATCGACAACTTATAGGTGCAACATAATATAACTGTACTTGTATCATTTATAACGTAATTTTAGCACATATTGGAAATACAAAAAGGTACAACTTACAGATTTTTCATAAATTACTTTAGAACTATAATATGTAACATTAAAATTAAAATGCACAGTGAAAGTGAATGTTTTTAGCTACAAAATAAGGTACTTATGTCTAGCCTAGCCCACTTAGTCCACGAACTGGATTTTTTAAAATCTTGTTTTTGTTCTCCTGTAAAGTGTTGATTTTTTACTTGTATCACTTGTCACAGGAGGCACAGAATTATGGTTTTCCTTCCTCAGTATATACCATTATATAAGTTCTCTTACACAATGGTAAACACAGCGTTTATCTAAACCAGTAAAAGGGTTTTTTATTTATCAATTTACAATCTAGAAGGAAGAGTTTACCCCGACCCGTAACTGACAGCGCATAACAATTTGTTCAAGGAAGTCACGATTATTTTGTCACGCACGACCAAATATTTGCACAGTACATTTGTCATTACCATCATGTTTGAGCAAAATACCATAAAAACACATAAAGAGTTTCGCATATCAACAGGTCCGGCTGCCCAGCGGATTGGATCTGGATTGTCCCTCCGATGTCGTCATCCATCACTCCTGTGTTCCATCAAGAGATGGCTCTTTACTATTTGAAACCCTCTTATGAGTATCAGGTCAGTAACTTCTTTCAAAACAATGAATAGATCCCATTTTATGAATAGACATATTAATAGTAGGTACAGTACGTTAATACATCTGGTCATACACGCACGCCGGTTGCGAGTACTGCGTACCTGACTTTTCTGGAGAAATATTCTATGTGCTCCTAGCGCGTCCCTTCTCGGCGTTTCCACTTACTTACATCTGCCTTGTAAATGTTTTTGTTAGTCGCCTTTCATTCATCAACATGACCAAACCATTTATGCATAGGTATTCATAAATGGTTTGAATTTTAAAGAAGATGTAGTGACAAACTTTGAAAAGAGTAGGTTAAAATTAAATTATTTGATGAAGGAGCAGGTTAAGCTACGCTTGCCGGGGTTGGTCCGTGGATGGGTCACCGTATTTACATATCGAGACCGTCCGTCGTGCCTCGGAAAGCACGTTAATCGTTGGTCCCGACTGTCATTCGTGGATATTTGACAGTCGTTACGGGTCGTCAGAAGCCCGAAAGTCTGACAACCAGTCTTGCCAAGGGGTATCGTATTACCCAGTTACTGGGTTGTGGAGGTCAGACAGGCAGTCGCTCCATGTAAAATACTAGTATTCAGCTGTTTAGACTGGAAGCCGACCCCAATATAGTTGGGAAAAGGCTAGGTAGATTGATTTTTATTTGGTGATACTTCCGCTACGGTTATTACTACTTACTAACGGTTATTACTATAAAATCATCATAAAATAAATTGAAAAGAGAATTGTCGCGTTTTTTTTTTGGGGGGGTTCGTGTATCATACAATTTTAATGACTTCTCCCGCTGTGTGCGGAGCGGCAGGGCGTGTCAGACTTTTACTGACTAAAACCCACGCATGTCCCTTCAGTAGCCTGTTGCCAAGGGTCCCGGTATCCCTTTCGGACTTTCCCGCAAAGATATTTTGACCCTGTATAATTAAATAAATACGTCGAATAAAACAAATCTTACTATGTTATCAGGAACCCGCATGGAAGACGCATCAGTGGCAGAAATCTAAGCCAGTAACTGGAAAGAGACCCATCAATAGGAAATTCCATTTCAAACAAATAGCTCGGGCTGTTAAGTTTACCTCCAAACTATTCGGACGGGCCCTGTCCAAGAGGATCAAAGCTACTGTCCTTTTTGCAACCGAGACAGGCAAATCTGAACAGTTTGCCAAGGAACTGGGAGTCATATTTGGACACGCCTTCAATGCTCAAGTAAGTAAATATGCAAGTCATGTTTTTTTTTTTATCAATGAAATAATACAGTGCTTGTTCCAAAAACTGGGGCTCTAGCACCTATGATTTGGTCGTGTTTAAGTAAATATGCAAGTCATGATATATTTTCTTCCTTAACTTTTGAAATCAATCAAATAAAACAGTGCTGTGTGTATTGCTTGTTCCAAAAACTGAGGTCTATAGCACTTATGATTTGGTCGCGTTTCAGTAAATATGCAAGTCATGAATTTTTTTTTCCTTAACTTTTGAAATCAATAAAATAAAAAAGTGCTTGTTCCAAGAACTGAGGTCTATAGCACTTATGATTTGGTCGCGTTTCAGTAAATATGCAAGTCATGAAAGTTTATTTCCTTAACTTTTGAAATAAAAAAGTGCTTGCTCCAAGAACCGAGGTGGTACTTATGATTTCGTCGCGTTTTAGGTACACTGTATGGCTGATTATGATATAACATCCATTGAGCACGAAGCTCTGTTGCTGGTCGTGACATCGACATTTGGTAACGGAGATCCCCCTGAAAATGGTGTTGTAAGTATATCTGAATAAATTAATCATTTAAATGAAATAATAATGGAAACGATGGCATTTTTGTAATAAATGATGTTGTTTAGGCTTTTGGAGAACATCTATGCGAGCTTTTGTATGCTGATCAAGTTGGTGAAGAAGGCTCCGGGTAAGAATGAATATTTGGATACTAAACATACCTACGTATTATATTTTGTCACAAGCAAATAATTTTAATGTAAACAAATATTTACAGGAATCAAATGCTAACACCAAAATCCTTTATAAAAGGTAACAGCCAAATGGAACTACAAAAATGGTCCGGTAATCCTAAGAAGCTGAACCGTTTAGAATCATTGAAAGGTAATATAGAAATTATAATAATAAACAACAATATAATATCTATGCTTATATTGTTATAAAAAATTAATAACGATTTTCAATTTAACAGGCAGTACCACAGATGCCACATCCATAGACAGTTTCGGTCCACTAAGCAACGTTCGTTTTGCGGTATTCGCTCTGGGTTCGAGCGCGTACCCGAATTTCTGTAACTTCGGCAAATACGTGGACAAGTTACTAGGTGACCTCGGAGGGGAACGAATCCACGACCTTGCCACCGGTGATGAGATGTGCGGCCAAGACCAGGCCTTCCGGAAGTGGGCCTCCGGTGTCTTCAACGTAAGTTGAAAATTACTCGTGACGAATTCATGCCGCCTGTACAATCTGTTGGTCACTGAATGATTATGTTGCGTGTTATTTGCATTGTAACAGATTATGTGAGATGGTGAAAAAACCAGCTCGAATGAGTGATGATTATGCAATTAAGTTTTTTGTTTAATAAAAGATCATCAATCATTGATTTAGCAAGCAATCAGGAACTTTTAATGTATTAAACGAAATTGATAGTGTGTTGCCAATCCGTTTAAAAGTCTATAATAATCATGTTACAAAAACAACTATGCTTATTTACAATCATGTTGATTTAAACAAATAATCTTTTAAATAGGTATCATGTGAAACCTTCTGTCTGGACGATGACGAAACATTACAAGAAGCTAAGAGAGCCCTTGGAACTGTTGCTCTAAGTGAAGAAACTGTGCGCTTTGCGCCACCAGAAGTTCGTCCACCAACTCTACAAGTTGCTTTACAATCAGCTCTGAACAAAAAGTTCATAAAATGCGTCGTGAAAGCTAACAAAGACTTAGGCCATGGTTCTTCTGAAAGATCTACCATATTCATTGATATGGAGCCAAAGGTAACAAACTAATCAATTCTCATTTTGAAGTAATTTCATATACTACAATATTTGTATCATAATTGTAAATATTTGTATAATAATAGACGATATTTTAAATATAATAATTAATTTGCAGGAAGAGATTAAATATGATCCAGGAGATCATGTTGGAATAATTGCGTGCAATCGCAAGGAACTGGTGGATAGCATACTGGTTAGACTGAAGGATGTCGATGATTATGATCAGCCTTTACAACTGCAACTTATGAAGGAAACACATACGTCAAGCGGTAAGAAATACAATACACATTTTACTACTGCCATTATATTTTTAAAAAATCATATAACTGATTATGAGACATTTTGAACAGGCCCAGTAAAATCATGGGAGCCACATGAGAGACTCGCAGTTATGAGCGTACGGGAACTGTTCACACGATTCTTGGACATCACGACACCGCCTACCACTATCTTACTGCAATACTTAGCAACCACATGCGAAAATGAAGACGAACGCAACCAACTTAATTCTCTTGCTACCGTAAGTATTTTATAAACACAGTGAAGCAATAAAAAAAAATGACAATCATTTAACCTGATGATATTTTCTCTAGGAGCCCGGAGCCTACGAAGACTGGCGCCACTTCAATTTCCCCACTGTATCTGAAGTACTGGAACAATTCTCGTCAACTAGACCGAGCGCGTCTTTACTCGCTGCACTCCTCTCACCTTTGCAGCCGAGATTCTACTCCATCTCGTCATCCCCTATAGCTCATCCAAAACGTCTTCACCTGACCGTTGCTGTCGTCACATACCGAACTCAAGGTTAGTACACGTAAAACATATATTTAACCTTTACTGTAAACAATCATGTCTCATAGTTTATTACTGCTCATTCCCACATACACTGACATCGCTGATTCCATTGAAATCCAGTTTACAATATGATCTAATTTTAAGTTAAACGACGTCCGCTCCAAACAATCTGATAGATGAGTCGACTGTAGTAGCGACATCAAAAAGGTTATTCAGTGTTATATTTATGATTTTCTATTTATGATGTGGTTAGTTGTTTTAAAACAATGATGTCATCTTCAAACAGATGGCGAAGGACCTCTCCATTATGGTGTTTGCTCAAATTATCTCATGGACCGTAAGCCTGGCGATGAAGTATATCTCTTCATGAGAAGGTAATTTTGAAGTTTATTCATGTTGTTTCAAATAATTTACTGTCCTCAACTTGCATTTTTATAACTTTTTTTTTTCTAGCGCTCCAAACTTCCACCTTCCTCAGGACTTGTCAGTTCCTCTGATTCTGATAGGCCCCGGAACTGGTATTGCTCCATTCCGTGGTTTCTGGCATCATCGCCGAGCTCAACTCAATACTCGTAAGCGTCCAACTGCTGGACCAGTCTGGCTGTTCTTCGGATGTCGGACGAATAGTATGGACTTATATCGTGAAGAGAAGCAGCAGGCCTTGAAAGACAATGTTATTTCCAAAGTATTCCTGGCGTTGTCTAGGGAGAAGAACATTCCTAAGGTAATTTTGATGATAAACTTTGACACAGTATGCAATAAAAAAGATCTGAGGAGTTAACTCATGATTTCTTACAGATGTATGTCCAAGACTTAGCAGAGCAAGAAGGACCCGAAATTCAAGATTTATTGGTAAATAAAGGAGCGCACTTCTACGTCTGTGGTGATTGTAAAATGGCTGAAGATGTTCACCAGAAGCTCAAAGGCATTGTTAAGAAACACGGCAACATGACTGATGAGCAAGTGCAGAACTTCATGTATATGCTCAAGGTTTGTAAATATGTTATTAGTTTTATCGAGACAATTATCCTCAGCATACTTGCAATGGTTATCAATTACCTCGTTGTTTTCCCAATTATGTACTAACCATATAATAACTGTTTTCCGTCTTTCCTAATTGCCCTGAGCCCGATGGGTTTTCCCATCGGGCTCAGGGCAAAAATTACTAAATTGCATACAAACTTTCATCCCTCTTTAAAATTCATTTAAGATTTGTCATTATCACACTGCATTAACCAGATGCAGCTCGAAGTCAATCAAATTCCTCAACTACTGTGTTATTTTCAACGTTATGTATGTTTTCATTATATAGGAGGAGAATCGCTATCACGAGGACATCTTTGGCATCACGCTGCGCACCGCCGAAGTACACTCCGCGTCCCGAGAGTCAGCTCGCAGGAACCGCGTGGCCGCGCAGCCATGACGCCGGTCCTCGCGCTTTCACCCCAACTCTACCACGCTCACCTAGCCTAACTTGCTTCGCAAACCTAACAACTCCTACATATAACTCGATCTCACCAATAAACGAATCAAGTGCTTCATTCATTTCAACGTCATCATTAATCTCAAATCTAACAGCTTCTAAATTTGCAAAGACTTTTTAGTAACGTCAATTTATATTGCTGATATTTATGGTTCAAATGAGTCAATTACTCTTCTTTGGCTTTTATCAAGCATAAGAATTTATTTGGGCCACTCGGCCACATACATGGGTTGTGCGTGTAATGGTTCTTGAATTTATTGTACATAGTCTTCAATATCTACTTCAGAGTTACATTCCATTTCAGTACTATTATTTTTGGATGCTCATGTTCAGAGGCAGCTGAAATGTTTATATATTTTATAAAATTATTTTTAATGAATTCCAAGCAGGGTGATTTAATATTTAATAACGCACAAAACGCATGACCATCTGATATGTTACACTTTAAATGCTTCATTAATCATTGAATTGTATCGATTGACTTCGAAACATTTCAGAATTATAAGAATTTACCAATTACATAGTATTTAGATGTAATTTTATTCCATTTAATATTAATAATATAAAACTATAATGACTTTCATTGACGTCATAAAATAAAATATTGTCCACTTGTTGCTAACAAAATTTTAAAACATATTTTGTTAGTAGAGTATCATATAAAATTTTAACTAGTCTAGTTAGTTGGTAAATATTTTCAAAAATGTTTTTTCGTTGATAAATCTCTATTACAACAACAGCTCTACGTTGTAATGCCTTTATTGCCAAATATTGTACAGATTGTGGTATAGTTATTTTATGCTATCAATGTAAATAAACTTATTTTAAGTTTTATTATAATCGTGAATGTTTTAGATTTAAAATGTATCTTTTACCTGAAATTATTTAGAGAAATTATCTAAAGTATAATTATTTTGTTTAAAAGGGTTTTATCAATATTATCTACCAAACGACCATGTTTAACGCATATAGTACCTACCTATATTAAATTATAATATTAAATATGAGCAGCTATATTAATAATGTTTATTCAAATGTATTTTATTCATATGTCCTATATATTTGACTATTAGGTGTGAGTGTTGAATTTGTGATCCTTAAACTAGTCCTAAGAAATGTATTCATATTTTCTATTATTCATATTATTATGAGAATTTAATATACAAATAAAAAATCTTTTCTGATGTTACCTAATATTTCTATATTAAAATAGCATATAAAATATAATAACTGTCTTTACCGGATATTTACAAATTACGGATTTCATATCTTCTAAATTTAATCGAATGCACATTTGAGACTAATAACATTGTTGTTACTATCAAGTTCATATCACGCAAAATATTATCGTAACGCACTATTTCATCTATGAAAACTGTTCGGAAATGTTAAAAGAAGAAATTATGATTGATTACGAAATATTTGTCTGTTATTGGTCAAATAAAGTTCCTTCGTATTCGAAAATGCATCAGGGTTTTTTATTTACTATTCCTCCATATACCTAATGTATTCAGTATACCTATTCTTCAAAGGCGACCGAGTCGAATATCAAAGATCTAGAATCCTTGTGTTTTTCCTCCTTTATTGTTCAACTACCAACACCTTTTATTCACTGAACATTGTAGGTAGGTTGGTACCTACATCTCAAGATATAAAAAAGGTCTAAATTACTAAATATGTTGATTTAATTTAGGGCTAAATTGTTTTTAACTGCGCATTTCCCCGCTAGTGGAGCCTATTTTATTTAAAGAACATTTTCAAATAGAAATACAAAAAGTTAACACGACAAAATATAAAATATAGTAATCAACGAAGAATTTTTGTCAAAAACGGCTGAACAAATTTAGATGAGGCACAAAGATAGTTTATTACCTGAATTATCACATAGAGTAGGTACACTTTAATATCCTGTAGGATATTTTCCAACATCCACACGGGTGAAGCCGCAGGTAAAAGCTAGTAAACAATATTAGTAATTAATTCTTTTAATTTTTATTCGCGTCTTTTCCCAACTCAATGTGGTTTTCAAGCGCTTAGTGCGTCATGAATAACGAATGACAAGACAATTCTTATTTATTTTATTACCAATCTTTCATCTAGTGACGTCATTGTGATGTCGTTAAGTTACCTACTGAAAGCGAATATGCTTCGGTTCACGTAGGCTTTTGTATTAAGTTATGCCCCTGCTTCTAAGAAAATGGTTAAGACGTGTTAGTTTAGTGACGAAAGACTGGAGAGCCTGTATTTGTAAAAATAGAAAAATCAATAATTGGGTTTTTACACGACTGCCCAAAAAGGAGTGTAATGTTTTCAGGGTTCATGTATGTATGTGAGTTCCTTTAATCTACCATAACTTTTAAATGATTGAACGGATTTTGATGTATGACGTATCGTTAGAATCGTAAGGATTCTAAAATCCCGAGTAACATAGGATATGTTAAAAAAAAGGAAAAATGTCATTGCAATCGGGAGACCTCGACTGCAATGACAATTTTATCAACTTTTTAGTTCGTTTTTTTTTAGCAGCAGCAGTCGTGTTTTTTTAATTTTTTTAGATATTATATTTAGTTTTAAAATGGAGACTGTTGTGAAACAGGCTATAAGTAAAGGTTTAGTACAGAACCCGGGCGTTAATCATAAGCTAAAAAAATATTAAATCGCGAAAAAAAAAACAGCTATTCCGTACATTTTGACAAGTTATGCGAACATAAATGTACGGAACAGCTGTTTTTTTTTCGCGATTTCATATTTGTTCCCATAGTAAAAGTTGTTCATAATGATGAGTACAATGACTCCTTAAGAGGTTGTTGGTGTTTTACCAATAACCCTGTATTTCAATGCAGGTGACCATTCAGCGGACACAGTGCTTAGAATACTACTACCTAGGTATCTAAGCAGTGCTTTCCGGTTCCAAACACCGAATACATAGGATCAATCTCGAAAGCCGATTAGATGTAAACGCTTGATTTATCGGGCCATTGGGTGTAACAATCTCGGACTCTGTTCCTTTAGTTTAATAGACTTCGAGAACTATTGGTGGAACTATTTGGATCAGAGAGAATTTCGAGAATGCAGTTAGTGAATCAATATGGGGAAAAATCCAAGTGAAATTTAGGTATGGCATATTTACCTACTTTCTATTATTTTGTTTTATAATAAGCCGGGTTATATTTCCCATTTGTAAAATTGACAATCGTCCATACAAACTTTCATCCTGTATTTAAACACAATTTTTTTTTTTGGAACTGTAATTATCAAATGACTTCTCCCGCTCTGGGCGTGTCAGACACGACTAAAACCCACCCGTGTTCCTTCAGTTGCCTGTATGTTTCCAGAGGCCATGGTTACCCTTTCGGACTTTCCCGCGACCCTGCCAGGCATCGGCCCCCGTCAGTTGTGGGATGAATTTTTGAACGAAAGTTGTATAAGGAGCTCTCATGCTTCTAACCAAGCTCTTTGAGGCAAAAGGAGTTTATCAGGTGGCGTTCTGCAGTTACTGCCTACCCCCATGGAAAGCAGGTGTGAGTTTATGTAGGTTAGTTATTTTTATTATTTTTTGATGATGATGGTTAACTTCCTGTTTTATAAACTTAATTACCTGCTGACAAGGAATCTACGCATTCAATGCATGACATTGTGGCGGTATCTACATCGCCACATGCGAACTACGCATTAAAGACCTGACGTCACATAAATCCTGCATCGCGCAATTGAAGTTTACCGTGGAATGGACATAGTTATATACAAGAACCCAACATCAATTGTTGGGCAGTTGCCCGCCAGACACAACACCTGTCTGGTCGGAGGATCCTCCCTTTTCTATGATGGACGAGTGAACTTTACACCCGGTTCCTCATACCCCTAAAACGTAAAGAATCATTATGACTTGTTTAGTATTGTTTGATCATTATAATATTGTTTAGGTATAAATGTTAATATATACTAAATACAGATTTGATTTATTATTCTTTAGTCAGATAACATGAGCAGCTTTTCCTTTTTCACTGATTTTAGTATGTATTATCTATAGTCTATCTATACTATAGCATACTTATTATTTGCACCAACGACAGCCCCATTTTATGTCTCAAATCACTGCCCATTTCAAGGTTGCCTGGAATTGATCGCGAAAGCGATATGGCCGTCGATTGTATATTTTGTAGTTTTTTTTTTAAATGTATTTTTGTGTGTACCATAGATATAAAATAAATAAACATTATAAGTCGCTCACAACAATGAAGGGTATAAATTGTAAGTCACCATCCTGGCGGGTATTCTCGGTAAGTGAATCAGTGCAATGAAGCTCTGAGCTGAGATATACCGGAAATTGGAGGTGTGATTGTCATAGCTTTCTAATTCGCGTGACATTTAGATGAGGTGTTCTATACGTAGAACTAAACTAGGAAATGTTACAGCTTATCATTGTAAAGAATCTACTTCTAAATAGTTCCTTTCTAATTGACATGACGTCTGAATGAGACAAGTCCGATTCAAGATCAGTAACACACGTTTATTTGTTTATTTACAGGTAATTTGCTTATTAATTTAGGTAGTAAATTGTTTCATTTGTTATGGTAGACAATGAAGAGTTACTATATAATTTCCTTCATGAGATAAAGCCTAAACGCTCTTTAATTTGACAAAAGTCAATTTCAATAAAAGTTCGATCGATAACCTTTATCATAATAATTACCTTTTGTCAACTTTAGTCGCAATCAATAATTAAAAAATAAAAGGATCCTATTCGGATTCCCTTTCTTCGAACAATAACAAAGCACAAATTATACTATACAGCTTGTAACAAAAACCCTGATAATAATTATGAGATATAATTATTATCTCTCCACTTGAGTGTAAGAGCTTTTCGATGTGATTATCATGATGTTTGATAATAATAACACGAAACACATTTAGATATGATAATGAGAGAATATGAATCATTATTAGATGCTAATAAAAACTATGTTATTGCTTTAGGAAAGGTTATTTAAAAAAATACAAAATTCGCAGTGTGACGTGCAGCCAGGGAATAAGATATTTTCCCAAAGCAATAATTAAAAAAAAAAAAAAAATGTTTAGTGCCTCATGAATAATTTGGTACCTATCTGAGTCAAACTCAAACTCAAAGCATTTATTTCAATTAAACCAATTACAGGCACTTTTTAATTGTCTGGGTGCGGCGGTCAGTCAGAAAGATTCATTGCCCGTTCCAAAGCGAAACAAGAAACTCCTCGGATACTACTGACGGCGCCCGTTTACGAACATGGATCAGCAAGCAGATCGCCAGGGCACATTCAAGGCAGTGAAAGTCGTGTCAAGGAAATGGTAGCTTCATAGTAGATATGTACATACTCATACATGTGCTATGCAATTATACAATCCTAAGAGATTGAATGAATATGTTATGGACCAAGTGATTATTAGGGCATTATAAAAAATGCCCGGGCAGTTTGAAAAATGCCCAATATGAGAGGGCAGTATGATAACACCTATTGAAATAATCAAATCGACCGGGCATTTTTTTATATGCTAGTCACCTATGGGGCAGCACAATTAAAACCCGTTTTATTACTATTATTTTGATTTCAAACGTAGAATCAATATTTAAAATCTAATAAAATATTTCCATTCGTAGACACTCTGCTGACCTATGATGACTTTACCATAAATAAATACCTGTGTATTATCAGATTGCCCAAAGACCACACGGCAATATTTATAATGACGAGGCAATGTGATAAATAAGGAAGTTCAAATTATAATTAATTATTTCGCCCTAAGTAGCTTGTCAGTAGGGGCATTATTCATAATGCCCGCGCTTTATGAATAATGCCCCTATTTATTACTTGGTCCATAACAAATACATTGCAAAGATAGTTTTTAAAATCTTAAGCAGCTTCAACAGTATTTTAAAATGCTAATCAATTAATTTATAAATGCGCCCTTGTGGAGCAGGGCCAAGGTTGAGCCAAAGAATTTTAGTCAGCGATGAAATTGAAATTGAATTGAATGACATTGATAAGGGGGCTTTGTTGTCTTGTTGGTAAACATTTGTGAAAAAAAAACCGGCCAAGTGCGAGTCGGACTCGCTCACTAAGGGTTCCGTACCATTATCTATATAACGGCAAAAAAATCATGTCTGATGTATGGGTGCCCCCCTTATATGGTTTATTTTAATAAATAATTATTTATTTTTAAAGTGAATATAGGTATAACTAAATATTTTGTGAATATTTCAAGCGTCTACCTGTTGCCGTTATCAATATCGAGCAAAAACGAGCAAAAAACATATGTCCTTGTATCGCGACCCACTTTTTATTATTTAGTTTTTAATATTTATTGTTATAGCGGCAATTGAAGTACACTATCTGTGAAAATTTCAACTGCCTACCTATTACGGTTCATGAGATACAACCCGCTGACAGACGGACGGACGGACTGATAGCGGAGGCTTAGTGCGAGTATGGAAGTTCACAAAGTAGGATTCAGTACTTTCCCTAAAGCAATATTACGTGTACTTAGCGCTTATACAAAATTAACTTGAATTACGAGGTTCCGAGTTATCAGTGAGATCACTCGAACAGTCATCATAATCAGACTACAACGTTCCCACTACTGGGACACAGGCCTGTGAGAGGGGTGGGCCGTAATCCACCACGCGTGCCCAGTGCGGGTTGGTAGATGTCACATCATGTCTTCGAATTTTTGGTTCTAGGACATGCCGGTTTGAATGCCGGTTCAGTGGTGATGAAATTATTTACACAAATGAAATGAAATGAAATTGTTTATTCTGTAAATAGGATATTGGAATTAATTTTACATGTCATATTAAAAAAATTATAAAAATAAGCTAGATGAGGTCGGCCTTTCCTATAGATCTTTTTCCTAGAGATTCTCAGAGTAGTCAGTACTCTGAGAAGAAAGGCTAAAAAAATTACTAACAAATTATGGATATTTGTTCTGAAATAAAATGATTATTATTATTATTATAAAACAAACTCAGAAGTCAGAGTCTCTTTTAAAGTCCAGACATAATCTTGGTGAGGTCATATGAGGACCATGTAGATTAGAGTCTGAAACGGTATTTTGAGGAAAGAACCACACAGATTTGAGTGGACCTGTCCAGTCAGTGCAAGCATTTGTTGGTAACCGAGGAGCTCAACTCAGAGCTTAAGGGTCAACTCACACCGAAAGAGCGGCGAAGGGCAGCGAAGCGCCGCGACCCGCTCGGTAGAGAAGGCGCGCGGATGGAATTCCCGCGGCGCCGCGGGCATCCGCGCGACTCGTTCGAGTTTCTCATGCGATAATAAGTATTATAGTAATGAAAATAAAGTTAAAATTCATATGACACTGAAACTGCGCTCCGCTTCGCTGCCCTTCGCCGCTCTTTCGGTGTGAGTTGACCCTAAGGAGCTCAACGACTCGACGAACAATACCAAAGAAAGGACATTTGGGTAGGCCGCATAAAGTTCTCAAATTGCCAGACCATCGATAAAACTAACTGAGAACGAAAAAAATATAAAAATAAAAACAAAATAAAAATCCACGTAGTCGTCACATTCACAATAATTAAAATAAAACAATACTTTACAAAGTAATCATGTCATTTTGTATATAATATTCAATAATGTCAATTTGTATACAAAACTGGTAGGTATATTTTGATGATTTACCACAATATTCAAAATGTCGCAGTGCTTAGCAGAGCGAGCAGCTCAATCCCATGCTTTTTTGTCTTCTAAATAATCTGAATTTTTTTCTACAAAGTTTGGTTTTAATACAGCTTTTAAATCGTTTAATGTGTAAGTTTCGTATGTCAATGGGAAGTTTGTTATAAAAGCGTATACATTGACCCATGAACGAGTTGCCTACTCTGTGGAGACGAGTGCGATGTACAGCAAGATTGTGTTTATTCCTGGTATTTAAACAATGAATATCGGACATTTTCTTAAAATTTGATATATTTTTGTGTACATACAATAGGTTTTCAAATAATAGGTCTTTACCTATGAAATTGCCGTTTTGTATGAAAAAATTTAAACGAATTTTTTTCATGAATTTTTTATTTGTATTAATCGAAGTAATCACCCATGCAATCAAAGCATCTTTGCCATCGCAGTGGCAGTTTATTGATGCCCTTCTTAAAGAAATCAGCTGGACGGGAGGCAACAAATTCTTCAAAGGCATTTTGTACTGCCTCTCGGGTATTGAATTTTTTTCCCGCCAAGAAGTTATACAAAATCTGGAAAAAGTAGTAGTCTGTAGGCGCAAGGTCTGGTGAGTAGGGCGGATGACGGAGAGCTTCCAACCCCAGTTCTTGCAACTTGGAGACCATCTGCTGTGCAGTATGAGGTCGCGCGTTGTCGTGCAGGAGCAGCGGAGACGAGCGATTGACCAATGCTGGTTGGAGATGCGCCAGCTTCTCCATCATTGTGTTCAGTTCTTCACAGTACACATCTGCAGTAATGCTCACCCCGTTTGGTAAGAAGCTGTGATGAATCACACCGGCGCTAGACCACCAAACAGTGACCATCACTTTTCTAGGGGTAAGTTTTCGTTTAGGGCATTGTTTAGGTGCTGAACCAGGATCCAACCAACTTGCTGAGCGCTTGCGGTTATCGAACAGAATCCATTTTTCATCGCAGGTAACAATGCGGTTCAAAATTCCTTCATTTGTGTGTCTGTTGAGCAGTGCAAGGCACGTCTCGACGCGTACTTCGCGCTGGCGATCATTGAGTTCGTGGGGCACCCATTTGTCAAGCTTTTTTACCTTGCCAATTTGACGCAAATGGACCAATATTGTTTTGACGCTAACGTCGAAAGCTGCTGCTAATTCAGCCGTAGATTGTGTATCATCAGCTTCCACAATCGCCTTTAATTCGTCATTGTCGACCAAAGTCTTCGGACGACCGGGAGGTTCATTTTTCAGGTCGAAATTTCCAGAACGGAAGCGAGCAAACCAATAACAGGTGGTGTGTTGGTTTGTAGTGTTAGCTCCGTAAACGTCGTTGATGTTGCGTGCCGCTTGTGCCGCGTTGCTGCCACGACGGTACTCATATTCCATAATTACTCGAATTTTTAACGTATCCATGATGACGAAAAATATTGAAATGCGATGAAAATGTAACACTAATCAATAAAGAAATGACTACTTTTGGAAAAAAAAAACCATGTTTTTAAAATAAAATTAATTTGAAATTAGAATTCTTAGCCAAACAAAAATTATTTTGATTGGAAATGGCCAGTACTGCAGAACGGCAATTTCATAGGTAAAGACCTAATATATATTGTGAGGTTACAGTCAGAATATCTATTTCTTTGGATTTTTCTCGAAGGGAATCTCTGGGGCCTAGGTTGTAAATGGCTCGCACATGGCGGCACAAAGTAATGCGTCTGTCAGAGTTGGAACCTACGACCTACAAGTCGTAAGTCGCGGCCGTTACCACTGGGCCACCACTGCTCTCAAACAGTATTTACTCTTATTTAAGTTACACAATTATGACCGATTCCCGGGTCGGGCAAACTGTTATCGGGTTTTCCATCTGGAATTTCTCTTCTGGATTCTGGATTTGTACCCGATTGATGGCAATTGGCTCTAGGCTAGAATAGAGGAGCTCGTGGCTAAGTAATAACGCAAGAAACAAGAAGCATGAAGCTGGCAGTATCATCACAACGGTAATGTTTTTCCATTGTTTGTCTTATTTGTTTTAGTATGTTCGTGTAGTTATGTGTATTTATTTGTTCTTATATTTATATATATTTAAGTTTATTATATATATATATATGTATATATAGTTTTAATAGGTTTATGTATTTAAATAATATTTATTCCTCAATTTTCGCTATTGCACCTACCACGGTTTGTCTCTGCATCACCCAAAGGTTGGCTGGTAGAAAATGTCTATGACATTAAGTCCGCCTCTGTACATTTGTGTGCTTAAAGTATTAAATAAATAAATAATAACAGCCGTTCGGGTCGATCCATCAGGTTAAGCTACGCTTGCCGGGATTGGTCCGTGGATGGGTGACCATTTTTCCATATCGAGACTCCTCCGTGCCTCAGAAAGCACGTTAAGCCGTTGGTCCCGGCTGTCATTTGTGGATCTGTGACAGTCGTTACGAGTCCTCAGAAGCCCGAAAGTCTGACAACTAGTCTAACCAAGGGTTATCGTATATTTTTTTTTCAATCAATCAATCATTTATTCATAAGTTCACATATAAATTACATAAAAGTTACATCATAACAAAGTTACATATTAATAGTAGAAATATAGAAAAAATTAAACTATGCCTAAAATAAATCTAGTGTATAACTTATATAATATTGATTAAAGGCCCAATGAATACAATAGCGACCTGCCTGATGTAGGTTTATTCAAACCTGTGTTTCAGGCCATCACTTAACAACGCTGAGTGATTCAGTGGACTATTATGTTACTGTACATAGAGCTATCATTGATACATAATAAATTTTAAATAAAAAATTAACTTAACATTTAATAAACTCATTGCATAACTTCTAGCAATTTTTCTGTGTCTGAGTAATTAAATGTCAGTAGGTATGCACTCAACATTTCACTACACTTTTTATAATTTACACTATATATATTTACAGACTTATTGATTTTATTATATAAGAACGGACCTAAAAATACATAAAATTTATTTATAAAAGTATGTCTGGTTTGATGCTTTATGCAAACTAAGTCTTTTCTTCTCTTATCAATAGGTGTTGGGATATAAGGAAGTTTATTGTGCTGGTGTAGTACTATATTCAGTATAAATAGTTGACGCACGGTTAAAACCTTGCATGCCGTGTAAAGCTCATGTGTGGGAAATCTAAATGGGCGAAAGGTGGCTACCTTAAGGATAGCTCTCTGCGCACGTTCTAATGGCAGTAGGATTGATTTAGCAGCCCCACCCCACGAAGTTATACAATAAGTGAGAATGGATTGACACAAAGCTAAATAGACCTGTTTAATTAATTTGTAGTCCGATATATATCGTAAATTCTTAAAAATTTATATTAATTTACGTATTACCCAGTTACTGGTTGTGGGGGTCAGATAGGCAGTCGCTCCATGTAAAATACTGGTATTCAGCTGCATCCGGTTAGACTGGAAGCCGACCCCAACATGGTTGGGAAAAGGCTAGGCAGATTGTTTTTTTTTATGGCAATAGTCTCGCCCCTATGACATGGGGCTTAAACATAACTGGCGAAATGTAGGTGTAGCGACTATAGGTACACCTCTGTCTAACCCACGGATATCGAATACAGAATACAGGCGTGATGTTATGATGTGATGATTTTATGACTTGCAAAAATGTGTTGGTGTGAAATTAGTCAGTGTTAGGCGCATCACTGTACGGTTTACGGGAGTCACCTTATCTTTCAGTTCGATGCGCTTGCACCGTTTGCCTGTAATGTACCTGTACCAGGAAGTGTGTTTAGTTAGTTTAATATGATTGGTATAATATTATGCGTTTTCCCGTTATATTATATCAGGATTTCATTGTCCGTTTTTTTGCTTGTCATAAGGATCTTCAAATCTGGTTGCGTCCGAATCGATGATTAACTATAGAGTCGATATTTACCTACCAGATCCATAGGTTGTCTGTTAGTTAAAGGTCGACATAACAAAATAAATTATTTATTAATCCTCTTAAGGCTCCGGCAGACAAGCGCGACGAAACGGTGCGGCGCGACTCTGGCAGAACAATTTCCATGAAGTTTTCATAGAAATTGTTCTACAAGAGTCGCATCGCGATTTCGCCTCGCGCCTGTCTGCGGGAGCCTTTACGGATTAATTATGAGTGTAAATCATAATTGCGAAGTTCATTACCGCGATGTACGTTACTGCGAAAATTTCCTATCGCGACGTTGTTGCAAAAGTTCATTACTTGTACGTCACTGCGAAAGTACGTGATTGCGATATACGTTACTGCGAATGTTTACCATTGCGACGTAATAAAGTAAGACATAAAAAAAAAACACATAAGCCTACATGGGCACTTATGAAACGTCAGAAGCTAGGTGCACGGTTCCAATTAGTCGTTTCCTATGAAGAAGAGCCGGCAAGAAACTCCACGGTTACTCGTTTAAAAGAAAATAATAATTGGCTTTTACAATATTTTCGATTTACAGTGTTAATAGTTATGGGAGGACAAGTTATCCTTGGCAAAAGGGCTCTCTTCTGTTTCCTGTTTGATATGGAACACAATGGAAACTATATTTATTTTTCTATACGGGTTCCAAGACTATGGGAATTCTGATATTCATTCGATTTTCATCATATCATCGAGTTTCATTGTCTCGCCGGTTTTCTGGTTGGTCACAGCAGTACCTAGATCCTCCCCTTATCGCAATCGTTCCCCTATCGACTAATGAAAACCTTTCCCCGAATACGAGCCCTATGGCATGCTTTACAGAAATATCCAGCACCCCGCATGCGGGCCCTATCGTCTAATGAAAACGGTTTCGTGCATACGGGCTCTATGGCATGCATTAGAGTAATATAGGCCTATGGAACAATGAAAATGAGCCTTAATCATAGAGATAAGAGATAGTCGAAAGAGGTAGTCGAACTACGTCCTCACCAAAGATAATTAATTCGTAATCGCGTGGGACTCGGTACAGCTTACCCATTGCTAAAATGCTCGAATACTTGTGGTGTGGCTTTTATTAACATTAAAGGTTTATCTAAAAGGTGTGATAACAGTTCTGAACTTTATTGACAATGTCTAGAGTGTTCTAATGCCTGATTATTGAGCTCAAAGTATCTAAACATTGTGAAAAACAGCTTATACGATAGGTTTAAGTGTAAACCGCTTTCGCAAAAGGTGAGCTTTCGCATTGCTAGGTAACAAAATTGTACTTTCTTGCCATTTACATTTAGCCTTAGGTTATATCCGAGAAAATGAGCTGTTATAATGCTCAACGGTACCTTAGGCTGCGATAACCTCGAGCTCAAGTTGCATATCAAAGGATGCTTCTGACAATCTTTGTAAAGCTGAGTTTTCAATGCGACAACATTTTTGCTAGTTTCAGCTTGCGTTAACATCGTTGCAAGTGTATGTTGTAGTTTGTTATCGGGTTTTAACTTATCTATCTATATCCACTAGGATAGCTCAGTAACTCGTGTCTGGATTTGCGCATGGTTAATGGCAATATACTCACCCACTATTACATGGAACTTAAACATAACTGGGGAAAAGTGGGTGCACCTGTCCCACCCTTCGGGCATGACTACAGTCATACTATCGCCGTATACAGGATGGTAAACACCGTTATCCTTGCAACCAGTGGTTTGGTTTCATTTATAGATCGTAAAATCAATAGAAAATTACAATTTTTTTTTATTATTTTTTTTTCTACTTTTTACCGCAAGAGACGCAAGTTCGTTGCCCTATGCGCTAGGGCAACGAACTTGCGTCTCAACATGGGCGGGGAGTGTGGGACGTGAGCTGACCGGCCGCGAGCGCGACCCCTCCCTCAGTCAGTCAGCTGTTTCGCCAGCGAGCTCGGTGTCTGATAGAAACTTTTTAAAATCTTTTAATGAAAATAAAGTTTTTTTTTGTTGTTTTCGGTAATTTATTATTATATTTAAGTCAACTAACAACAAACAAACACCGTTGTTCAAACCATGGGTGGTTTGAGTGACAACGGTGTTTACCCTTACACCCTGTATAATAGTCGTGTTGATAAATTATGTTATAATGCTATCTGTATCTTACTAATAGCTTAGTAAGATACAGATAGCATTAGCTGTTTTTTGTTACCTTTAGCTGTTATTTTTAATAATTATATTGACCGTGGTGAATTTCTTAATCTTATGAAAAAAAAACAAAAAAAACCGTTGTTTAAATCGGGTAGTACATCAGACCCTACTAATTATAGACTTATTTCAGTGATATACCTTTAGTAAGAAAAACTTATTTTAGATCAAATGCAAAGATTTTTTAATAAACACAAATTACTGCTTAAAAATCTCAGTTTTACAAGGGGTCGTTCGACTACTGATACTAACCGGAGTTGAACTTGCATGGGAGGATAAATGCTTTGGGCATCTTTTGTGATTTGTCCAAGGCATTCAATTGCGTTCTTCATGAAACATTAATCACCAGTCGATCTATTGTAAAAAACGCACCGTGGAAATGTTGGTGAGGTGAGCGACCTCATCTAGTTTTTGAAATACCTAATATGATTGACGTGTTTGTACAAACCTTACTTCATCATCATCAGCCTATAGCAGTCCACTGCTGGACATAATCCTCTCCAATTGCCATTCAGCTTGATTCTCGGCAGCTCTCATCCAGCTGCTACCAGCCACCCTGCGAAGATCGTCGCTCCACCTAGCCTGAGGGCGTCCTACCTTACGTTTGCCGATTCGCGGTCTCCACTCAAGAACACGTCTACCCCAACGGTCATCGGTTCTACGGCTAATATGGCCGGTCCATTGCCACTTTAGCTTGCTTATTCAGTGAGCTATGTCAACAACTTTGGTTCTCTGCCGCATTACCTCATTCCGGATTCTATCTCACAGAGATACTCCAAGCATAGCTCGTTCCATAGCTCGCTGAGCGACCTTGAATTTATGGACCAGCAGTACCGTGAGTGTCCACGTTTCAGCTGCGTAAAAACCTTAATTACACAAAAAAAAAAACATTTATCATTGCAATCACTATCAGGAGAATTACTGGTTTATTACTGGATCAATGTACATTATATTGTTAGTTTTTTTTTCATGATGGTTTTTAATTCAAGGCTCCGTGTCATTCATCTCGTATTACTGATACCGGTGGGAGTTGTTATTGTTAAAACGTGCGGTTCCGGTACTCATTATGTTTCGTCAGACAAATCTTAATTAACCTTACGGTTGATGGTATTACTACCATTCTATTGTTTTATTTTATTGACCTGTGAGTAGGATTTGAAATGGACTATATAATTATCTATGACTCTCTTAGAAAAAACTAAAAAGTCTAAGGATTGGATTAACATTATTCACGGTCATCATTCTCCTACTTTTATCCCGATTTAGATTATTCTTTATTTTTCTGAAGATCGAAAGGTAATTTTTTATTTAAGTTAAAACATGGGGTATAAATCTAAACACTAACTAATATTAATTAAAACTAACTATACAAATAAACAATTATAATATCTAAAATATGGCGTCGAAAAATTCCTCCACATGGCTGTCGGCTGGTAATGTACCCAAGAGACTGGCGGCATTGCCACGTTGAATGGCAATGCTTAGCCTCTGACCAAGGTAAGAGCCCTTGGGTCACGGGAAGTGTCAAATAGCCGTTTAGAGATTTCATTAAACAGACTATGAGCACTCGGACCCCACGGCCCTCACGGATTCAACACCAAACGGCTCGAAAATATAATTGCCTATAAGGCTATTACATTATTTTTTCTTAGATTTAGATTATTCTTTACTTTATTTATTTAGATCTTGGTCGGCCGCCGGTGCAACATGCCATTTTCTTCCATACTTCTTTATTAGACATCTCGGTAGTCACCCCTTTCCATGTCATCTTTCACACAGTCCATCCATCGTTTCAATAGTCTTCCCCTTCTCTTAAAGCCATCCACATTCAAAAAAAAACTTTCCTCTTGACATTTTTTACAATAATCACGGTAAAAAAAACTTAATTGTTATGGTTACAATAACTGTAACCTATGGGGAGTATTTGATTTGGCTGACTTTGTAACACCCTTTTTGTTAGGAGAACTTCACAGATTATGACCGGCGCTTGGGGCATTTTGCAAACCAGCGATGAGGCTTCGGAATCCTTGAATGGGGGTTTCTTTAACCCTGACATTACTTTCACAAACTCAAGTGAATATTTGTGGCTTATCAAATCCCAATTATAATCCGACAGAGTCAGTCGTAACCTAATATTATAAAAAATAGATGCTCATTTAAAAGAGTAGTGTTACTGTTCAAGAAAAATATCAACTTAAGGTCCGGGACCTGGGACATTTTTACAAACGGAACTACACTAAACGTTTTTGGGAGACAAAAAAAAACAAGCTCGCTAGATCCGTGCATGTGGACTTTACGCCGATTAAGTACATAGAAAATGATGCAAGGCAATACAAACAATGATACATTATGCACGAACAGAACGACGCTGATTTCCTAACCTTTGGTTACTTTCTAAATAATTTTCGACTTGCTCTAAGTACCAATCCGGATCAGTGGCCGTAGTTTGTCTACCTGATAATGCCTCTACGTTACCTTGATCTGCGTTGATAACATCCGTCATCCAGTCGGTCGAGTCACTGGCAAGCGGCGCGGGCGCGCGGTGCTGATCGTATAATTGTTGTTATTTTTTGCGGACGCTACTTAGAATGCCCAGTGCTCGGTTGCCGAGACAACCGATTTCAGTTCTCGTCTGGATTTGCTGCGGTATGCATATATATTATGCTGCACACGCCGCGGCCGCCAGTTAGACCGTTACACACGCGAGAGACAATTCAGTGATCGACTTTTCGATAGACTATTTGTAATCATTGTTTTAAAATCGGTTCGGTAAAATGGCGCAGCATAATGGCCATTTTATACCGGCGGTTTGTCCCTTCAGTGGTGAAAGTGTCCAAATGAACGGAGATGCGGAGAAGACAGTGAAGCCACCCCTACGTATAAAAGTTGCTCAGCCGATTGAACTGGAGAACCATGTCATTGATGGATATGAAAACTTCGACACTCTACATTCTCACATCGGCGAGGTGTCGAGTAGCTTCGTAAGTACCTTGAAGTTTAGTTGTTAAACTGTGACAAAGAATCTAAAAGATGAAAGACAAAAAATCTTTAACCTTACTACTTACTATTTGAAAATTTTGCTTAGTTTTAGATTGAAAACACATCATTTAAAACTTTTACCAAAATCAGTCAGGGTTATTATTTTTATTTTATTTATTTATTATGTATACATTGTTATTTAAATATACATTTAATTTTAATTCTGAATTATAATATAAAGTCACGTTTTAAATACGAAATGTACCTAAATTAATATTGATTCAATTCTAATAAATCGTGCAAACTTTTGTCTTCCAAAAACAAAATTGATCGTTAGCAAACCTACATGAATTGGCGCAATAAATTTTTTATATTGGCGTTAATTTATCAGCTACATCCTTATAATATATTAAACAAACATTACAAAATAAATGATAACACAAAATATTGTAGGATCAAAGAAGTATTATTAAACTGTTTAGCAGCTTTTAAATCGGAAAATTTATCTCAATAAAGAAATCACGACTCTTCGTTTATACAATTTTAGAGATTATTCAGACTCCCGCAGACTGGCGCGGCGCAACAACGAGATGCGAATCTAGGAGTACAATTTCAATGAAAACTTCATGGAAATTGTTCTACCAGAAACGCGTCAACATCGTCGAGTCGCACCTGTCTGCGGGAGTCTTTCTTCAGAACAACTGATTGGTAGAGATAAGCGGTTTTTCTTTGATCATATTGTGTGTAATCTTATCTATAAACTGCGTGTTAACAAACTTCAGATTTCTCTCGGATCATGACTTTTAAAATACCTACTAGAACATTCGATTTTTAAAGAAACTTGTTTAGTGACAAAAAAGTTAATTAGGTACGTATTTGTCTTGACCTCTGGATACAAACAAAAAAGCTTGAAAAAAAAAAAACATAGTTCAGTGAGTTCCAACTTTTTTCAACAGAATTTTACAGTACCTACCTGCCTAGCATTTTCTTATGTTCAATATTGACCCTTATTATAAAAAAATAAATTAAACAGCTTCTTTAGAAACTTAAAGGGTGGGATTACAGTCGTGATGTTATGTGTGATGCTAAAGTTTCACATTAAATAAATAAAGATTTAAGAAAAAAACTACTTAACAACACTTTTCCGACAGATGATTAAACTTTTAAAAATCTCCGTTTTCGTAATCCGTGATCTAAGTAAGTACTTATTATAATAAATTAACTACAAATTAAAAGTCATAAACTTCAAAATCATAAGTCTAACCCGGAACCTCAAAAATCAGTCGAACGTCTCACAAGACAAACGAGATCTTTAATAAATAATATTAGCAGTTGACCTTTATCATTATCATCCAAAGACTGGAATTAGTATTTTTATTATAATTCTTTAACGTATAAAATTATAATTTTTTTTTATCGAACTTTGAAAATAAAGGTAGAGAGGTGTGGATTATTATCTTGCACAAGTTCTCTACCCAATGCTGAGTGCAGGTCTCCTCCATCGCACGCATTCCCGGTCTTGTGTCTCCCACATCCAACTTTTGCCTGCTACCTTGACCATCAGGCCGTCGGTTCACTTGCCTCGGAGCCTGCCTACGCAGTACGTCATTGTGATATGTGGAACCTTCTGTTAACGAAGATATTGAAGGTCAAAGATCAAACTTTCTCAGACGTTTCTTAAAGAAAGCAAGTTTTAAATGCTATTACTTAATTTTAAATACCTACCCCACGAACCCTGAGCCGTTGCATGCACCCTAAACACAATGTTTTACGTGAGATTTTTCACACCAAAAATAAAAGTCGTTTCCCAGCAATTATTTTTGTCCAATGTTACGTTGACGGCTATGTGATGAGTATGATGACTGATGAGATAAGTAGAGATATAAATACGTAATTGTGTAGGCAATATAGCGACTTAATAATTACCTACATATGAAGTTAAACCAGTCAGCTGTAAGGAAAACATTGCTTTATATTGTGGTTTTTATTATGTACATAAATAATTTGTAAACAAATATTTGGCATACCTTTTGGTCAATGTGTGGCGTAATATTTGTACACGGCTGACTAAGCAATCTGCTTAGCCTTTTCCCAACTATGTTGGGGTCGGCTTCCCGTCTAACCGGATGCAGCTGAATACCCACCAGTATTTACATGGACCGACTGCCTATCTGACCTTTACAACCCAGTAACTGTGGAACACGATACCCCTTGGTAAGGCTGGTTGTCAGACTTTTGGGCTTCTGACCACCCGCAACGACTGTCAAAGATCTATGAAGGAGTGGTTTCCGAACCACGGAGACTGGAGAGGTCTCGATGGTCACCTATCCTCGATCCACAGTCGGCGTGGCAAGCGTAGCTTAACCTTTGATCGACCCATGCAGCTGTTATTATTTAGCCACGATCCCTTCCATAGCTAACTAAGTGATTGATTAAAATTAAAAATAATTAGACATAGGTACACACGGTTAAGTATCAAGCTATACATTTTCAGTATAAGCTGATCTCGTATTCTATAGGATTTCCGTACAGTGTGAGGTCAGCTTATACTGGAAATGTATAGCTTGATATGTAGCCGTGTGTACATTTATGATGATCTAAGATAACCATCCTTGTCGTTTGTTTAGTTTGTTAAAATAAATAACATAGAATACAAATACCGTTAGTTCAAATAAAAACTGAGTTAACAATACAATTAGTATATTGCTGAAGTATTCTTCCTTTTACTCGCCGCCTATTACATGGCACTTAAAACATACTGCAGCTGATCACTTGATCAGCCGTTAAGAAATCATGGGCTAGTCAATTACAATACAATATAGTAATTATAAGGAGGAGCTCGTAGCTAAGTAATAACAGCCGCACGAGTCGATCCATCAGGTTAAGCTACGCTTGCCGGGGTTGGTCCGTGGATGGGTGACCATCTTTACATACCGAGACTGCTCCGTGCCTCGGAAAGTACGTTAAGCCGTTGGTCCCGGCTGTCATTCGTGGATCTTTGACAGTCGTTACGGGTCGTCAGAAGCCCGAAAGTGTGACAACGAGTCTTTCCAAGGTGTATCCTATTATCCCCAGTTACTGGGTTGTGGAAGTCAGATAGGCAGTCGCTCCATGTAAAATACTGGTATTCAGCTGCATCCAGTTAGACTGGAAGCTGACTCTAACATAGTTGGGAAAAGGCTAGGCAGATTGATTGGGCTAATCAATTATACGCGTAAGTGGGAGCAACGTCTCATAAACTGGAGTTAACAAATGTATGAATGTTGTTATAATTCGTCTACGTTTCGTTAAACAGTTGTTATTTCGGTCACAACACAAACGGTTCGCGTATACATTCTTGTATGCTGATTTGTTTAGAATCACAGTCTTTCCCAACATACTGAAACTATCTACATGCGTATCAATCATAATGTACTATTAATCTTTGTCTACATCCATGCTATAAATCCTCTATAAAAGTTTCTGAAACTATTAGCTTATTGCCAACATTAAAACAACCAGTGTCATAGTAATCATAATATCATCCAAACGGGTGTTATAATGTTGTACTCATTATGCAACTCATTTAAAAAAAAGAACATTGTCAGGCACCGGGTTTCACTACCAAAGAGCCATGATAAAAAAAAAACTTATAGGTTATTCGATTCGCCTTTTTGGATCGTATTGCAAACAAAGTTTTACAGAGGATTCATATCATGGGTGTAGAAAGTCTTGTATGCAACTGTAAATAATTTGATATTAAAACACTCATGTGATACTATTATCACAAAAATAAATCCACATTCATGTTTTCATTTCAAGAATAACATTTATTTGGACACATTTCATGAAACACAAAAAATAAAAAAGTAAAAATAATGTTTTAACAATAATGTGTGCCTCACGGCTGAGCCAAAAAGGTTCATTTCAGTATTAATGCTAGACAAATGCTGTCTAACGCTAGTTTTCTAATGAACCCTTAGGCACAAGTAAACCATTGAAAATAGCGAACTCGGATCGAGATAGGTAATTTAACCTTTAGGTAAGGAGAAGACGAATAATGTAACATTTCTTTGAAATGTTCCAAAATATTTGAAAAAATATGACTTGACACTTTTTATGAGGCCTACAACTAGAAAAATCTATTTAATATCCGAAGAAAAGTTTAGCGTTGATTTGAAAACATCAATAAATAGTGAAAAGTTTTAAAAGTCAAACGAACTTTCGTGATTCAATCTACTGCTACGCAGAAGTTATCAATCGTCGATTTCCCACCGAGAAACGTACGTGCAGTGGCTTTAAAATTCAGACAGGGAATGGACGAAAAACGAAATAGAATACACTTCGACCTGTTGGAAAAGTAACAGGTGACAGATTTCAGAAGGACATTGTGCTTTGGTCTAAACTTTCAGTTGTTTCTTTTTTGTTTGTTCTTCTTAATTTAAGTTTTCGCAACACTGCAGCTCTATTTCATAATAATAAACTTCTTCTTGATAATATGAAAAAAAAATGTGTTGTGTTTTCGTGTCATTTCGGAGAAAAAATTTCCTAAAATTATAGCAGTCGAGTTTTCGTTTCGAATGTAAAATAATGAACTCATTCGCATTACGGTGTTGAACCAAAGCTTACAAGAATGATCAAAAAAAATACAAATCAAAGCTAAAAATTTACCCGAAAATCGTAAGCATCGTACATAGAATCTCAAAGAAATTACGCTCAGAGGTTACTCATTTCGGTCGTGTACGATTGGAATTTTATCGCGACCCACGCCTGAGGGTTGGGCGCCCCGACGCTGAAACTGAAACGGATGCGTTTATTACGCGGTTTTCGTTGTTCGTCGTAAATCTATTGTGACTTTCGGATGTGTTGATGTTGTCTTACTCACTACTACTACTTTTGACCAGATTTTTGAGTTCGAATAATAATAAAAAAAGTCGGGAGGTGTCGTGGTACGCCCGGTTGGCACGAAGTTCCTTTCGCTATATTGTGTTAATACAGAGCCATCTAGTATAAGTTTTCAGCAACTTAAAAACTATACTAAAACTGGCCTTCAAAACTTAGTACCACACTTTTAAAATTACGGCAAATTTTAAAAAAACTTCCTTTCGCTATATTGTGTTAATACAGAGCCATCTAGTATAAGTTTCAGCAACTTAAAAACTTATACTAAAACTGGCCTTCAAAACTTAGTACCACACTTTTAAAATTACTGCAAATTTTAAAAAATCCTTAAAAGACGGTTATCGGCTATAAATGTTTTTATATAAAAAAATAAATTATTTTTGTAATCCTTTTTATTTCGAAAATATATCTTGTGTAATTTCAAAGTTATTGCAATTTTAGAAGTGTGGTTAGTACCACACTTCTAACATTTTGACAGCCAGTGTAGATGGCTCTATAATAAAAAACAAAAACTTTTGACACTTGAAACTCACTTTTTCCGGCGTATCGCTTTTTCGTAACGTGACGATTTTCCCATTTTACTTCTAGCACAAGACGCGTTAAAGAACTTCGCACCAAAAACAAATTAGTTTGTCTTCATTGGGTAAAAATTAAAATCGCAGGTAAGTAGTTGTATTTTTTGCGAAATACAAAGCCTTTGCATTTTAAAGTAACTAGTAAAATAAACACAAGTAAGTATACTTTTGCAGCAAAGATGTTATTGAGTACACACGGCTACACATCAAGCTATACATTTCCAGTATAAGCTGACCTTGCATTGTAATTGTAAGGAAATCCTTTAAAATGCGAGATCAGCATAAACTGTAAATGAGCTTGATGTGTGTACCATTTTTGTCGTAGAAATACTACGACAAAAATCTCTTCGCGCTTGGATCACGACCATTTCCAAGAGCTCTAAACCAATTAAGTTGATTATTTAATCGTTAGAAAGTCCATACTATCTTTGATCTTATGAACCCATTAAACGTTTAACAAACCAATAAGATTATCTACAGCTTAAACCGGTCTTGCCGTAGACAAGACTGGTTTCTCAGATAGGTTTTTGATGTTGTAGAAACTTAAATGACACTATGACATTATCTGTAGGTAATGTTTTGCTTATAATATTGTTTGACTGCTCTCTACGTGGTATTTCTACATTATTGAATTATTGTTATCCGTTCTGTTTAATAATTATTAAAATGATTAAATATAAGTGGCGAAGTGCAGGTGTATAGTACACCTTTGCCGGAACTTTCCGGGATTACCGTCAAATACCGTCCGCGTAAATGGGGAATAAAAGTGTGTATGCGATACACACTTTTATTCCCTATTTTATACCCTTACGTCTTTAGTGTTTTTGAAAATCCTGAAGTCAGCTTCAATGGACTCAGCATTGATAGTCAGGACTATAGCTGAAAAAAAACGGTTTTTAAATCTCGGATTTTGGTTTAAAACGGTTCATTTACATCTATAGTCAGGACAGATTAAACTGAGCAAAGAAGTCCTTTATGAAACAAATTACATGTTCGACTATCTTAAACATTAATATTGTCTAGCACAATAAAGATAAACATTTACAACTAGTAATGCATATAGCATGCATAGTCAGTAGCTATTTGTTCAAGATATTACAATACTGCCGTTTATTATCACTACTTACCTACATGTGTCATTACTTAAACATACATTATGTCTGCCTACGCTCTGCTCAGCACGTTGTACTATGATGTCAAGCAATTGAAAACATGACTTATGATCGTTGTTCCGATAAATTGCACACAAAATGTTCAGTTACTATTTTTTAATTGGATTTTTACTCTCTGCCTCGTAATGACAAAATTATTTGAAATAATTATTATGTTTTCAAATAGTTACGTAATTGAAAAATGATCGACGTTCATATACCTAGAGCATGAAAGGATAGATGAAAAATTGTTGTAGGCATCTAATATGTGCCTGGACACATTAGATGCATTAAATGTAATAAAGCTTAGGTACTAATAGCTAGTATTCCCAGAGTAGAGTCCCCACAAGTCAAGCTAAATATTAACTCGGATTGTTTTTTTTTCTCATTTCTCAGACCTATGCATTATGTTTAGGCTCAGAAATATAGATAAAAGGTAGGTCAACCTTATTAAAAAATTGTAATAATTAATTATATTTATTTATATATATAATTATAATCAATCTGCCTAGCCTTTTCCCAACTATGTTGGGGTCGGCTTCCAGTCTAACCGGATGCAGCTGAATACCAGTATTTTACATGGAGCGACTGCCTATCTGACCTCCACAAACCAGTAACTGGGTAATACGATAGACTTGATAGATAACCCTTGGTTAGACTGTTTGTCAGACTTTCGGGCTTCTGACGACTCGTAACGACTGTCAAAGATCCACAAATGCCACGACCAACGGCTTAACGTGCTTTCCGAGGCACGGAGGAGTCTCGATATGTGTAAATGGTCACCCATCCACGGACCAACCCCGGCAAGCGTGGCTTAACCTGATGGATCGACCCGTGCGGCTGTTATTACTTAGCCACGAGCTCCTCATATATATATAATTATAATATGTACATTAAATTTAAAAATTATTACTAATTTCTAGAAACTTTGACTCAATCAATTCTATGTTAAAAAATGTAAGTAAATTTTAACAACGCATAAATCACGCTCAACGCTCTAATATCCTCAAAAAATAATATAACCTACAAGAATAGCATAACAGACGGTCGTCACGTCACACATCAGGCATATAATGAGGATGTTGATAAATAAATAAGAACAATATATACACATAATATCATAAAAACCTGTTATTACAACAAAACAGGTTTTCGTAATACGATATTTGATGTATATCCATATTAAACCTTCGTTTATCGGCCGTCTCGTTTGATAAGACAAGAGAATGTAGGTTCATCGATACTTTGAGATTTTAATGAATACGAGTTCAAAGGATCTCTTCTCGTTAGCACACGTCAGAAACATAGAAATTTCGTCTATATGACATAATGTATGTTTCGGTAAATAATTACGGTTACCCAAAAGGGTTTCAGTTACTTGAACATTGTTAAATTTATCTAAGAAAAATGTATTTTTTTACTGAGTTGATTATTTTTAACCGGCTTCCGAAAAGGAGAAGGTTCTATGTTCGTCTGTATGTATTTTTTTATCATGTATGTTTATCAATTGTTGATTTTGAAAATTCAGAAGTCGGTTGTTTTTTTTTTGTAAAACTGTTTTTTTATATTTTTCAATGTCACTTTTTGTGACATATTAGGCTTGTCGACATTACAGCAAACTTGAATTATACCTACAGACATTATTTATTTTCTAATATGAAATGAGCCCTAGGGCTCTACAAGGGGTAATCACTGCACCATGAAATTGCATGGCATGACACTCGTAGCGTAGGTTCTTAGGTATCTTATTGTATTATAAACAGTTCTGATAAAAATCATCGCAAGCAAACTAATTATGATTTGAAAGTCAATCAAGAAACAATCATTTATATTACAACAGGCACTTTGTTCGGTATTGTTTGCAAAACAATGGACAACATTCATCGGATGAATTCTCTTCCCGATTAAGTTTTAATTGGTTATAAGTTTGCGGTCAACCAAGGTATTGTCACAGAATATATATTGATACAGAAGGCCGGCTTTATACAACGAGCGGAAATAGGCACGGGCACACTTAAGCCACGAACACACACACATTAATTTACACGATGTAAGTTTATATCCAACAGGCAAGAGCCTGTAACGTGGCATACCTGCAATAAAATTGAAGCAACATAAATATGAATTGACATAAACAACGTTATCTGCTGATTATCCTATACAGACTCACGCCTATTTTCCCCATGGAAAAAACTTACTCTGAATTATCTGCAGACAGCATAAATCAAGCGACAACAGACGCCTTTTTTCCCCGTGGGGAAAAGTTTATGTATTTATGTGTGTATAAATAGACTTGCATCGTCACAAGGGTTCTTATTCTTCATCGTATCGAAGATTCTAAGTTAAGGCTCTTACATACTGGCGCTACTACGCGGAGTTTTCTTAGAAATTGTTTTGTTAAAAGTCGCGTCGCGCGACAAGTCGCGCCAGTAAGAGCCTTTAAATACGTTTTTACCTAAATTCAGCCACGTCGGCTTCGCAAAGGTTTTTCATAGAACATGTGTGTTTAGGTCTGCGTGCGGTTTCACTTGTTTTACGGAGTTGACCTTCTGTAGGTAATATTCTGTGGTATTGTGGTACCATAGTACTTTTAAGTGGATTACCTTGAAAATTGAATAATAATACGGAGTCGTTCTATCAAGGACTTCTTTTTGGTAAAAAAAAAATGTATTGTGATATGAATAATGTATAATTCGTAGGGGTCTATGTATGTATTGCAATCTAGATACCTATTATGACGGACTTTTGATAAAGGTTTTAAATAGTTATCCGCTGTGCACTAATATAATATTGAGTATAAGAATGAGTTTTTTTTCCTTTGATAATAATTATCTTATTGCTACAGCAGTGGTTTTTATAACAACTTAATAAGGCGACAAATAAACTTGATTGTTATTTGTTACGAATAGATACAGAGCAACAGCGCGTTGGAGCTTTAAAGGCTGCCGCAGACAGCCGCGACGCGATTCTGGTAGAACAATTTCCATGAAGTTTTCTTAGAAATTGTTCTACTAGAGTCGCGTCCCAACGCACTCTTGCTCTATATCTATTCGTAAGAGAGCCTTGAAGTTCGACAACGCGTGGTCCGTTCTATGTAGTCGTTTAACTCTAAAATCGGAGAATCAAGCTTATACAGAATGTAATTTATTTGTAACCTTTGCGTTTTGTGTTAGCTCTATCGTCCGTGTAAACTATAAAACAAAGAAATCATTTCTAGAAGTAACAGAAAAATTACAAAATTAGCCGCAAACAGAAAAAAGAACTAATTGGTAAATTATTAAGAAACGTAATTTTTTTTTCCGGTATCTTCTAGACGTACCAAATAAATGGATACATCATGTCCAAAATTGGAAAAGAAAATAAAAGAAAATAAATTTATTTGCAGGTAAGGCACACAATATTTAGACAAAAAACAAAGAACATTAAAAATAGTATTGTGCTCTACCTACAACCTGTACAAGCTGTGTTGTGTACAAGCTACCCTAATGATGCCAATTAAGAACCAGATCTAGACATGTTCTACAGCGATGTTGAATTACTGAAAGAAAAACATTTGTTTTTTGGTAATTAAGAAAAAAAAAACTAAAAACTTATTTTCATACATCGTACAAGCTTCTACAAAATCTAGAACTAAAAAGAAATAACATACGTTTATTTGCGGTAAAATAAAATAAAATGACGCAAAGAAAAACACAAGGACAAAAAAGAACAAGTTAGGGGCAAAACAATTTTTTTTTACCGATTCGCAGATTATTAAAACCTTATTCAAAGTAGTTTAAAAAATATTTTATTTTTTAAGTAAATTAAAGTCGCTTTTTGTGTCAGTCTGTGTGATCGCGTTGTTCTTTTAAACGACTCACAGAATTTTGATGCGATTTCCACCGTCAGTTCGAGAATTTATTCCGAAAGGTTTTATTTAAATGGATATTTAAAAGCTTTCATATATTAAAGAAATATCGATATTTTGTCAAGTCATAAAAAAATACAAAGCAGGGACAGCTCGCTAGTAGGTATTATTATAATAAGATACTAAATTCAAACTGCGTAGAGCAAAACCATGCAATGCAATACGTCAAAACAAAAGTTAAGGACACACCGAGGACCGTGAGAACCAAGTCAAAGTGTGTGACGTGTTAATTTTACAACAAAGCATCGTTGTGAGCCAAACGTTGGCATAATAAATGAGCGAGTTTCCCGAACACCTTGTTAGGAACAGCTTATTAATTTACTACTTGGAATTCGTATCTGAAACAATGTTTGTGATGCGTCTCGAGGCGAGAAAAATGTAGTTAAGTGGCTTTTGATTAAAGGCCCGTTTGAACCACAATAGCTAAATATATTCTATTTAGCGCTAAATGAAGTTAAAACATCGTTCCATTTCTGTCAATCGTATGAAGTTGACAGAGAGAGAACGATGTTAAAAATGTGTTAAGCGGTAAATGTATTTAAGTGATTTGTGGTGCAAGAGAGTTTTAATAGCCGACGAATCTTGAAGCCTCATTTAATAATAGGTATTCAGAAATAATATTACTCAATTTGAATATTATTATTTAATCAGTTGAAGGACACTGAACGAGACACAATAGAAGTTTTATTGTTATTACACGTATGGGCATTAAGTGTCCCTCAAAGTGTTAACGAAATAAGTTGAATCGGAACAGTTTAAACATTATTTGATCGGTTCAGAGAGCATGCAGAGAAATTAATTATAAAACAAATTGACACTCTACGTGAATTTGCCATTAAAATAAACTGTCAAAGGATGACAGTTGTTGTTATAAACGGACAATTTATATTTTTCAACTCACTTTATACATTGACAGAATGGTCGATCGGCTTTACTTGCCATGATAAAAAATATAATAGAATAAAATTGACAATTTATACTGGGTGTTAGGGTATACACCGTTATCCTTGAAACTAGTCTAGGTTTGGTGTCATCTATATTATACTTTTTCTATGGGACCAATATTGAAATCGCGAAAAACAATCAGCTGTTCCATACATTTGTGTTCATTTAAATCGAAAAAATGTATGGAACAGCAGTTTTTTTTTTTTTTCGAATTTGGTCCCATAGAAAAAGTATATTATAGATGACACCAAACCACTAGTTTCAAGGATAACGGTGTCTACCCTAACACCCTGTATTGGTAGGTACCTAGTCAATTTGTGTAACAATTAATTTCCCTGACTTAACTAAAATCTGTGTATTATTTTACAAAAAACAGAAACATAACATACCTACAGATTCAGTTTTTGCTTTACAAAGTACCCTCTTCAGGTTTCTTATGAGACTATCGTCATCTTTATATTGAAACCTACAATTACTGGTTAATTGATTGGTCATTGTCACTGTTATGTGATGAAATATAACTAGGTTCTTTACAACAGTCCATAGGTCAATTAAGTTTACTAACTGTTCTAATGAGTTATACAGCAGAGCTCATAATGTGTGAAAAATACATACCATTATCCATTTAGTTAGGGGTCATTATGGACTCATTCGATCATAGTTTTCCGCTGCACGATATTGAATCGTGCCCTTTTGAATTAATACTATGACATTAGATTTCTACCTTTGACTTTAAAGCTTAGTCACACAGTATGAAGTGCATCAAGTGAACGGCAAAGATTTCTAGATGGTTTAAAAAATATTCATCAAATTATAATTTATTGTAGCTTCAATTTCACTGCAATTGCACTCGGTGTAGGCCAGCCTTTACAACTTATAATACTCCTTCAAGTGATCTACTTATACATTTATGAGCACGTGAATATTAATTAAATGGGTTTTTTGGCCCACACTGCAGACAGACGGATACTTCAGGGTCATCTTAGATGCACAAAAAGTGGATGCAGTTGGCTAAAAACATAAATGTAAAAAAAGGAGCCAAGTTTGCCGATATATGTATTTAGATCGAGATAGGTAGATTAGATTTAGGCCAAGTTTTAAGGATGTGAAAGAAAGTTGACACTTGAAAAGTTGTAAAAAAATGTACAGTGACTAATAATTAAACTGACTTTGAAAACGCATATTTGCAGTTTTGCCTACATTTAGATGTCGGTGGTCGTCAAAAGTAGCTCGAAATAATTTATTTATTTAAACTTTTCGCACTCAAAAAAACAAGGTACAAAGGCGGACTTACTGTCTTAGGCATTCTTTACCAGTCAACCAAGAGTGGTGAAGAGATTAGATGGCGGGTGCTCTGATTGAGAGGAACAAAGATGAATTCAGAATGATTCGTGTAAGGTAACACGCGGGTGAGTCTTTGCCGAACTTGGTGTTGACACACTACCGTTATTTAGCACAATAGATACTATTAGGTTCATTAAAATTAAAATTTTTATAAAAAAATAAATAGAGCTTATAAAGTTGGTTGTGTTTTGTTTTATTTTTTGTGTTATCAACAGGATAATAATTAGGTAGGTATATGCTTGGTGTTACTACCAAAATACGTATTAAATAAAACACATTTTATTTATTTCTTAGTATAAAAAACTTTTAAATGCATTGTGAAAAAACTAACTAGGTACCAAAGTATCTAGTGACTAGATATTGTTTTTATAGTAAAGTAGTTTTTTTTTTTAAGTTAAGATTTATTTTAATTTTTGAAGCAAATCAAGCTCACAGTCACAAAAAAAATACAAGCGAATGTCACTGACGAAAACTAATTAGATAATCTGTATAAATAGAACTTGACTTCAAGTCGTATCAATTTCAGTAGGCTCTAAGCGTCGGCGCACCTGTTCCAAACTATTGTAAGTGGTTCGCCTTTCATGCCGTGACCCTCTGCCTAATTAATATATAGAATTAACTAGTCTGAACACCGGCGAACATTCCAAGTTATATTGTAGTTAGGTATGCAAATATCTTAACTTTTGAAGGTAAAGATAATTTCGTAAAATTCTGGAGCTAAAGATTAGAGGAACGAGTTTAAGAAAAACAATTTGCGACATGTGTCTGCCATTCTGCAGATCGCGTTTCTCCTCTGTGATATAAAGCTTTACGTACATTGTAGCGAGCCGCATTGCAAAAATGTGCCAAAGCACATTTGAAGCCGCGGCGAACTGCACCTCAACGCAGTAATTGTTTCAGATAGATTAAAATTTCGAATTTGAATTTGAGCTGCTTCCACTTCTATGCAAAGAGGCTCGCGCACATTCGCCATTCACATCTGCCAGTGCGGCCCGCCTGTAGTGTGCTGGTTCATGCAATATGTGTACTAAGGTAGTAAGATTTTACGAAGGCGTTCCTATGCGACGCGGCCCGCTCAAATGTACACGAGCCTTTAGAAAGCTTTGGATTACGGGATGTACCTACCTAGATAATTAATTTCCAATGTCGTCAGATTTTTTCATCAAATGGCGACTTATTTTTCCCCGTATCGATGGTGCTTAGCAACTTTGTTCTGTACAATTTGCACCCGAATTCACAAACCGAAGGATTTTGAAAAAAATCCAAATCCATTTCTTCAAAAAAATTGCTGGTTTGAAACATTCATTCAATTCATTGTTAAAATACACCATTCATTGTCATTGCATTGTAATTTTTTGTGTGTTACGCAATTATCTTGCTGGTCAACTTCGGTCAGTTGTAAAATCAAAAACATCTACGCAGATTTAAAATTAAATTTGGGTTCAAATTACCAAATCAAAGCACTCAATTTGTAAGTGGGCTAAAAATTGGCATCACATACATTTTCTAATCCATTTGTTTACATTTTCATAAGACACTTTTGGAACAAACTCTGACAAACACAGACTAACCTTCAAGTGTCGGATATTTCTGTCTCCACAAAGCCCTTCCTTCCTTCTCGTGGCTAAATTATAAATTGATAGAAGGTTAAGCTAAGCTGGCCGCGGCCAGATCATGGATGGGTGACCAACCATTTCATATCGAGACCCCACCGTACCTCGGAAAGCATGTCATTAAGCCGTTGCTCCCGGCGGTCATTTGTAGATCTTTGACAGATCTTCAGATCTTTGACGGGTAGTCAGAAGCCCAAATATCTGACAACCAGTCTTACCAAGGGGTATCGTGTTGCACAGTAACTGGGTTGTGCAGGTCAGATAGGCAAAGTCTCCACGTAAAACACTGATATTCAGCTGAATCCGGTTAGACTGGAAGCCAACTCGAACATAGTTGGGAAAAGGCTAGACAGATTGTTTGCGGGACCATCCAATGTTTCACTCGACTCTTGCTTGTTAAGCTTTAAACCAATTTATTTGAAAAACGATTTCGTTTCGATATTTTGTTGGAAGCACCTACGAGTATTACACTCTACTAGTGCCGCCCCGCGGTTTCACCCGCGTAAGACTCGATCCCGTGGGAATAACGGGATAAAAGTATCCTATATCCTATTCCAGATCATGGTCTACTCCTGTGCCAAATTTCATCCAAATCTGTTCTGCCGTTTTAGCGTGAAAGCGGAACAAACAAACTCACTTTCGCATTTATAATATTACTAGCTTCCGCCCGCGACTTCGGCCGCGTGTATGTCGATAAAAGTAGCCTATGTCCTTCCACGGGATGCCATCTATTTCCTTACCAAATTTTATCGAAATCCGTTCAGTGGTTTAGGCGTGAAAAATTAACAGACAGACAGTTACTTTCGAATTTATAATATTAAGTATGGAAGTATGGATATAGTTAGGATGTATGATTCTTCCGTAAACCACAATCTGCTTATTACGTAGCAAAATTTAAGCGGTTTGATATGCAAACATCTGTAGACAAAATAGATTTAGCATAACTGGTTTTCCTCTAATATATAAATGTCTTGTTACCTGCATTCTTTTGCATATAACCATTGACGTAGGAGCTCGTGGATAAGTAATAACAGCCGCACGGGTCGATCCATCAGGTTAAGCTATGCTTGCCGGGGTTGGTCCGTGCATGGGTGACATCTTTACATACTCCACCGTGCCTCGGAAAGCATGTGCCGTTGGTCCCGGATGTCATTCGTGGATCTTTGACAATCCTTACGGGTCGTCAGAAGTCCGAAATTCTAACAACCATCTTAAAAAGGGTACCGTATTACGCAGATATTGGGTTGTGGAGGTCAGATAGGCAGTCGCTCCATGTAAGATACTGGTATTCAGCTGCCTCCGGTTAGACTGGAAGCTGACCCGAACATAGTTGGGAAAAGGCTAGGTAGATTGAATAACTATTGACATCAAATTAACAAAGATTTTATTTAATTAGCGTATTATTTATGAAGCTATTCTTATTAGGTATTATTAACGGGGAGGTGGGTTCAGCCCCGTATAATAATGATAAGTAATTGAACTTAGATCATTGAGTTAGCAATAGCATTGTTAACTGTGGTTATGATAAAAAATACTGAATAGCAATTGCATTTTGCTGTTGGGCTACGAAAAGAGCGAGTTCTTGTGGAGCCCTAATACTGTTCCCGCTTCTTCAGATATAGATTTTATCTAAGCTCCACAAATATTCACAATAATTTACTAGCGAAATAGTAAATTTTTAGAGGAACTTACGTATTATAAGTTATAACATGTATGTAAACGCCCTCATTAAAATAATGGAAAAATAAATACTTATTACAAAATAATATAAAAAACCGGCCAAGTGTGAGTCGGACTCGCGCACGAAGGGTTCCGTACCATTATCTATAAACACGGCAAAAAAATCACGTTTGTTGTATGGGAACCCCCTTAAATATTTATTTTATTCTATTTTTTAGTATTTTTTGTTATAGCGGCAACAGAAATACATCATCTGTGAAAATTTCAACTGTCTAGCTATAACGGTTCATGAGATACAGCCTGGCGACAGACAGACAGCGGAGCCTTAGTAATAGGGTCCCGTTTTACCCTTTGGGTACGGAACCTTAAAAATACGATGGAATTCCAAATCATTATCATATATCATCACATGACGGTAACTGAAGGTTAACATAACAGTATTATTATAATTAAGCTACATAATTCCATATTTCTCGATGATTGGACTACCTATAACAATCGACTTTTTTGGGTTCCGTGCCAAACGGGACCAACTAAGGCTCCGCTGTCCATCAGTCTGTCACTGGGCTGTATCTTTTGAATCTTAGTACACTAGACACTTGACATTTTCACAGAGTGTGTATTAATTGGCCGCTATAACAAAAAATAATAAAAATTAAATTAAAAATTTAATGAAAGAAAACAAGAAAGTGTGTTTTTGTCGGCGTTGTTTTTACTAAAGTACCCTTCGTGTGCAAGAGTCTGACTCGAGCTTAGCCGCTTTTTACCCGACTACGGCGAAGCAAAAAGGAGGGTTAGGATTTTGACCGATATGTATGTATGTATGTATGTTCATCTGTTCCCTCATATCTTCTAAACCACTCATCATAATTTGACAAGCGAGGTATCGTTGGAAGCGTCTTGATCGTCCGCTGGTTAAAGGCTATGTGACGTCATATTAAATTAAAAAAGGCGCCCTCTAGAGGACATAAAGTCAGGAACTTAAAAAAAAAATTGTTTAATCGTACCATGTTTGGTATCAAATGAAAGGGCTTAATGAGCACATTTCAAATATATATATATTATAACCCCAAAATATTTAAAAAAAAATTAAAGTAATAAAAACTAAAACCCAACTACGACTAAAAAATTGGTTGCCTGTAAAGTCGGTATATGGGCGAAAGTTTTACGTGACAACGACTTTGAGTGGTAAAATAATTTTAATGTGAATATTCATTCGTATAGTAGGAAGAAGGATGAAATAATAGTAACAATTTAAAACATTTATTTATACAAAGAATTATATTTAAAACATTAATTTATTAATTTATAGAAGCGCAAGACATGAACCGGTGTGTATGCCTATCTCTCTCACTCTCTCTCGCTCTGTCTCTCTCGCTCTTAGGCGGGCTAACTGTGCTCGAGTGGAAGGGACGCGTGCCTTTCACTTTTTATGTCTGTCTCTCTCGCTCTTAGGCGGGCTAACCATGCCCGAGTGGAAGGGACGCGTGCCTCTCACTCGCTCTCATTGTGAGCGCATAACGTGAGCGGAGCGTAACGCAGTTTCTTGAAGTGTCACCCGGCAAACCAATTTATAAGACGTTGTCACGTCAAAAAGGTAAAAATCCGGAGTCACACGTAATCTGTTCGACTTATGCCCTAACACGTGTGACTCCGGATTTTTAATTTGTCCGTCTGTGGTGTCTTGTTTATACCTTTTTAGTCGTAGTTGGGTTTTAGTTTTTATTACTTTAATTTTTTTCGATTCAGGCTCGCTGGCTTCAAGGCCTGCATGACAATACAAAAGTAACACAACCAGTTGCCGACCAGTGACGAAACATGATCGGGATAATGACCGAGAGAAAAGCGGCAGCAGACTGAAGTTACCTTAGGTATCTATGAAGGATTGAGCCGGATACGGGGAATACCGACTCTCGCGCAACATACAAGATCATTAAAGACAGATAATAAATAGGTGATAATTGGTTACGATATTAATCCTTGTTTGAAATGTTAAAATTGTTTGCTTAGGATCAATATTTTGCTGGTAATTCGAGGTCGGAATTAATACCTATTAAATAGAGATGATTATTCTTAAAAAAACATGCGCATTGAAATGATTTATAGTTCATTTTGTTGCATTACATCATTGACTCTTTGCTGCGCCATTTAAATTATCATTAACAGATCAAAGTCTTGTACAATAACCACATTATGATCACAGTTTATCACCTTTTAACAGATGTCGTTATAATTATGATAAATCGCCTATTGTGTGGTATTACATAATATTGAGAACACGGACATGGATTTTGGTCGACCAAACGTTCAATAGCTTTTTAAAATAGATGGCGCGATAAAAAATATCTGTGAAATCCCGAGACGAATGTACAATACTATTCTAAGGAAATGTCGGGTGAATTGTCTTTTGTGTAAAATTAGATTAAAATGTTTCGATATGGTAAATGAGTCAGACCTTGGTTACGTAGAAATAGTCTGACGATATTGCACGATTGTCAAAAGCCTTTCGCTGCCTACATGACGATAACCTTAAATAACAATAATATAACAATATTGCTACTCAATTATTATTTTCATTGAATTATAACTACCTATATTAAAAACTCAAATGTTTGCAGGTCACAAATTATTATGAGTAAGTGTTATGGATCTGTATAATTATTTATGTTAAGAGTGAAAAAAAAAAATTGATTAGATTTGATTTTTAACTCGTTATAAATTCTGTATCTTTGGAAATAGAAATCAAGTTTTTGTTTAGGATTTCTTCTAGAGACAATATACCTACTATCGCATCTCGAAGTTAAATTATAAGTCAGTGTTCAATCCATACTCCATACTAATATTATAAACGCGAAAGTAAAGGATCGAGCAGACAGGCACGACGGCGACGTTGTTCCACCAGAGTCGTGACCCGTCACGAGCCTTTACTCTAAATGTTAGCTGCAGAAGTAACTGTAGTGCAGTCAACAACGGCCTTCTCCAGATACAGAAGGAATGATGTTCCATGCAAAAGGTAATTAAGTTAATTTAGATTTAATTAATAAATAATTACAAAAAAAAATAAGATAAGAATAAAAATAATGATAAACAGTACAGGAGGAGCTCGTGGCTAAGTAATAACAGCCGCTCGGGTCGATCCATCAGGTTAAGCTACGCTTGCCGGGGTTGGTCCGTGGATGGGTGACCATTTTCACATATCGAGACTCCGTGCCTCGGAAAGCACGTTAAGCCGTTGGTCACGGCTGTCATTTGTGGATCTTTGACAGTCGTTACGAATCGTCAGAAGCACGAAAGTCTAACAACTAGTCTAACCAAAGGTGTATCGTATTACCCAGTTACTAGGTTGTTGAGGTCACATAGGCAGTCGCTCCATGTAAAATACTGGTATTCAGCTGCATCCGGTTAGACTGGAAGCCGACCCCAACATAGTTGGGAAAAGGCTAGGCAGATAAACAGTACAGGACATAATGATTTGGGATCTATTTTGACGTTGAGTTAATGTGGTGAGTGGGTGTGAGGGTGAGTGTTAATGAGGTGTTCGCGGGATATTTGTGGCATGTGTGTTGTGTGTGGTTTTGTTGGGGTGTGTACTTTACACTTCCACGAGTTTCTCTGTTTCATGATAATTTTGTGATTTAATCGACACCCTATACAACACTTTTGTTATTTAGAAACACCAAAACCAACCGTTTATCTAACAGTTTCTAGACTTTCAAAAACCTTTTATAAACTGCAAAATCACCGTTGAATCACCATTTCGTTGATTATTCACGTTATCAAGTAAATATTTACCTCTGTATGTGTATGTGTTACTTTTTAAACGAAAGCATGACAAAAGCTTTTAATGGCGGTTAGATTAAACTGTAGATAGTGTTCAAAACAGTTTTCCACTGTATCATTAATGTGATCAGCGATATAACGTTCCGTGTCATTGTTAGCAGTTAGTAATAGTTAAACTTAACGATCGTTTAACGTATTGAATTATATGTAATAGGTAGCTTAAATATAAGTATCGATTTTAAACTGAGTTCATTGCGGTCATGTCTACTCTACACCACATTGACAGACTTCATTTTTTTTCTGACTTGGTATGTTTGGCCATGAAAATCTTCTGAATAGCGAAAAAAGCAATTTTGATCATAATATTTTCATGGAGCGTATTTTTTTCCCGACTGCCCCAGGGTAATGTTTTTCGAGAGTATGTATGTATGTATTTGTCTATTTCTTTGGCACGCTCTGTAGCCTAAACGGCTTAATGGATTTTAACATACGAGGTGTTGTTAGGTTCGTCTTAATTGTGGGAGTGACATAGGCTATAATTTTATATATATTTCATCTGCAAACAAAAAAAAAAGCGAGGGGAAGGTTTAAAAAAAAATTACAATATTGGTAAGTATCAAATAAAAGCTAGTAATGAGTTAATTCCAAATATATAAATTAACAAAACTAAACGGGGAACTAACGAAAGTTACACCATATTTCAGGTTATTGGTTTGTTCCCCGCCTGTAATACCAAAATTCTACAGATAATAATGCTAGGTTTTCTCTTTTGAGTTATGCGTTTTTGCAGGCGGATTTTTAGTTTTTTATTTATTTATTTTTTAAATAAACAGAACCAACCTAGATACTTTTTCGATTTGGACACTCCCTGCAACTGACTAAACTATGAAAGAAATGGCTTCTGACTATCCCTAACGACTGTCAAAGATCTATGAATCACAGCCGGGACAAACGGCTTATCGTGCGATCCGAGACACGGAGGAGTCTCGATATGTAATGGATTATCACCCAACCACGAACCGACCGCGGCAAGCATAGCTTAACCTTCGATCGACACGCGTGGCTCTTATCATTTAGCCATGAGCCCCTCTTGTGTGTTATTATTATGTTCCCAAAAATTGGTTTCTTGATAGATAGTTAATAGGAGTGGGGAAATTCTTCCATTAATCAGGCTCTCAAATGCTCGATAAGTAGGTATCTGCGTTCGCAATTTCCAAGGAAATAAGACGTTATAAATGCCTCATTTATAAATTACTAGCTGTTACCCGCGACTTCATCTGCGATCCAGGATAAAAAGTAGCCTATGTCTTTCTCCAGGTCCTGGTCTACCCATGTGCCAAATTTCATCGAAATCCGATAAGCCATTTTAGCGCGAAAGCGTAACAAACAAACTCACTTTCGCATTCATAATATTAGTAAGGATTTGTTGTTGTAGCCATCTATCTCCTTGCCAAATTTTATCGAAATCCGTTTAGTGGTTTAGGCGTGAAAAGGTAACATACAGACAGACAGAGTTATTTTCGAATTTATAATATTAGTAAGGATACTTTCAATACAACAAATTTCAAAATAAATTAGATAGTATCGTTTTACAAGCCAAGCCCCATAACAATACAATATCGATCTATTTGTGGCTAATAAGGTAAATATCGATGCAGAATCATCATGATCATTTCAACCGAAAGACATCCACTGCTGGACATAAGCCTCCCCCAAGCACCGCCACTTCGACCGGTTCTGTGTAGCACAGAACCGGTCGAAGTGGCGCATCCAGCGGATTCCAGCGGCCTTCACAAGGTTATCGGTCCACCTTGACGACACAGAATATATCAAACTATTGCATATCTTATTTGTAAACAGATTATTTTGACAAACACTTGTTGGAAAATAATCTAAAATTATAATAATTATTATTAGATATTTCTCGACGGCATGTGAAGCCAAGTCAGAGGCACTTGGGCGGCTTTAAAACTCTGACATCTTCTTCTTTTCGTGTAGTTAGTGACGACCAGGTTCATGAAGATCTAAATTATTTTGTTATTATCGAATCTGATATCGAAATACCAGAGAGGAACCTAATTCAAAATAAAACCTTATCAAAATATTATTTGTTAATATTAATTAATGATTTGGGAAGTTTCTAGGTTGTTACTTTTGAGCTTTATCTCCTCATTAGTCTATATTTATGTTAACCTATTTAAAAAGTGCCTAATTAACAAAAGGTTAATCAAAAATCATATCACAAGTTTCCAATCACGACAAACTATTAATTAACAACTTTTAAACAGTACTAAGTCAAGGCTAAGTACCAGGATACCAGAAAGGCATAGAGACATTTACATAGAAGGTTGTATCGCTGTTCACTGATTGGAAACCGCCTTGATTGGTTCTAGTAAACACACAATCGGACAATGAGAGCTCGGCAATAGATAATTAGTAGCAAAACGCAAACAGAATACGTCGAACGAATAGTTTATAATAGTTTTACGTGTAATGCCTTCATTGTGGTCACGTGATTGTAAATTTATTCATTAATCCTACAAAAAATGAGGTATTCCACTCTAAGCACTGATTTCAACAGCACTTGTCCGAACCGCACCTGAGCACTTCCACTAACAACACTGAAACAAAATTTTGATAAGTGAGGTTCGGTGGAAAAGTTTTATCGCCCATTGTATCCTCCGTTTTGTCTGTCATTTGTTTGTCCTGAATTTGGAGTGTAATACAGAGTATTCCAACAATTTAAGTAAAATAAAAAAACATTTTTACAAAGAAACATAACCGACTTCCAAAAAAAAACACTAAGTACAAAGTGAAAAATATATCTTTAATTTCGGAAGTCGGTGGCAAAAATATAAATACAAAACCACAACCAAAGCTACCGACTTCCGAAATTAAATACTTTGTATACACAAGCTCTGATTTGCTCATAAAACTTTATCAAAACTATTACCATTTGGTCCATAATTTTCTGGTCTACAGATTACAAAACCTATACCTACCTAATTTTAACAACAGCATCATTTAATATGGGTGTTAGTGTATGTGAGTTTCTATGTTTGTAAACGCACCCACGATACAGGAAGAAATTCCTAGTGTGGGGCAACGTTATTAAAAAAATAATAAAAAAATAAAAAATAATATCAATGACACAAAGTAACACGAAAATATATCGTGGGTGCAGCATGTATCAGAAAGGTGTGGTCTTCAAGAATAAATAAAAGTTCGTGGGAAGTAAAATGTATCAGCTATCTTAATTCCGGTAAATGATTAAAACTAATCTGTTTCATTTGACAGTTCAACAACATTGATTGCGTTATTTAAATTGGCGAGCAGATTTTTTTTTCGAGCTTAGGTATACTTAGCAATGGATTAGCAATCTCAGTCAAAATGATTCTGATTATGATTGATCATGTATTAGGCAATTAGGCAGCACTTTTCACTCAATAATAAATAATACAATTGAGTCTGTCGTAATACTTTGCTGAATTTGGCATGAAGTTTCTTGAAAAAACTGGGGGTAATTTTTATCAGTTTTTTTTTCAAAGTTTTCTCACGGACAGAGGTGACAGCATAGCTAATGTAATATAGATATATTATAATATAACAGGTAGGATGGGAGAATAAAAAGAAAAGAGTACGAAAAATGCAGAACTTGCTCATAGTTCTTCTTCGAGATGTTCCAAGAACCTTTTGCTAATCTCATGTAGTTAGATAATGAACATACATTTGACGTGCTGGTCTCACAAAAAAGTCACGATCTATAAATAAATCATGTCAGCTATATCACTCCAACACCTTGGTGAAAACAAAATATTGTTATCTGAGAAATTTATGAATGGTCATATTTATGGCCTAAGGCAAGATAATTAGGACAAAATACTGTTATCAAGTGACAAGTGACTGATAATCTTGGTCTCTCGGTAATGACATTATTCTGATAATCTCGGTATCCTAATAATCGAGATAAGGTAATAAAAAAATAAACAAAAGGCGATCAAAGATAGAGAAAGTAAAGGTGTACCCACACTATATAACATAACATGTCATAGAACATGTTCATGTCATGTTATAGAACATATTTCTATAAAATCATTTGCAGATCATTTGCAAATTATGTAATTTACGAATCAATCAACAACAAGGACAATAGGCAAAGTCGTTCGTCCATTACATGTTAATAAATATCCAAATGTACAGAAGTCACGGGACATAGACGAGGCGTGGATACAGGTGAGTATTGATGACGTCATGTTCGTGCTGTGTGGTCGGTGATGCGGTAAAAATACCACGTAGGTACTTAGATACTTTCAAAAATTAAATTGATTTAAAAATATATTTTTGGAAGTTAGCATAGGGGCGCCTAGCATTACCTAGGCTAGGGTACTTTACATGGCCTAATCCCGCCCTGGAAATGTCTACATCCTTTCTATGCCAAATCACAAGTATTGTCCCAATGCGTCTTCTACGTGTATTAAATACTGGTATCCAGCTGCATCTGGTTAGACTGGAAGCCAACCCCAACATAGTTGGGCGAGGGCTAGGCAGATGATATGGTGTCTTCAACGTGTGCATCGTGTGCCATTCATGTAACTCTTATTGAATATCTTATCTTGAACTTGATCGGAATATAAATGAATCTGAGGTGAAGGCGACACCGTTACGACAATGTATTTAATGGTTTTTAAGGCTCCCGCAGACAGGTTGACGCGTCGGTGCGACGCGACTTTGCACGCATAGCATGACAAACATTGAAATCGATTTTCTACGGGTTTTGTCGACGGAAGAATAGACAAAATTACAGATTGTGATTGTTTATCTGATATTTTGTCTATTCTTCTGTCGACAAAACCCGTTTCTATTGTTGTCATACTAAACGTGCTGGTGAAATAATTTCCATGAAAACTTCACGGAAATTGTTTTACCGGTGTTGCGTCGCGCCTGTCTGCGGGAGCGTTTATACATGTTTAGTATATAAATCGATACATACTGCATTTAGTTTTTATGTATTTGATATAAATAAACCATTATGTTATTAGCTACACCTCATTAAATTTTATTTATTTTCAAGATAAGTATCTTCTTCAAATACAATTTATTCTTTGATAGGTCCTTTCTGTTCTTGTAATTTATGTTTGCATATTCACGTATTATTGAACATACACGATCATTGTAAATTCTAACTTTTAAATGCCATGATACGATCACGGGCCCACTCGACCGGCTTAGACTCGACCCGAAGAATATTTGTACAGTCAGGCAGAGTGATATTTTTATTCTAAATAAACAATCACGTATGGGGGAGGCCTTTGTTTATGTGCAGGTTAACAACATCTCTCCACAGCGAGCGATTAGCAGGTCTATTCTGAAAAAATCTCATTGTGAAAACTTAGGTGAAGTGAGCTTAAAGTGAGCTGACTCTCCACCTGACGCTAGGGATTGACGGCTCACTTCGGTGGTGTTTACAGAATAGAGCGACTAGCAGGAGGCTTAAAACGGTCACTTTGCCAGAATGATAACAGGAAAATATTATGAATCATCGTAAAATGTCACAAACTGACAATTCATAATAATATAACATTTGCGTGCGATTCATATTACGAAATAACTGATCTTTTTGACAGTTTTCTATGGAGATTCATTCGTAAAACGGTCCACATAATATGAATTGCTTTTGTGTCAAATTAGAAGAATTGCTAATGACAGCTGGGATTCAGAAAATGAAGTGCTTTTAGAGGTATTGCTAGCGGGTTTAGGCCCCCAGGTCTATTCTGAAAAAATCTCATCGTGAAAACTTAGCTGAAGTGAGCTTGAAGTGAACTCTAATTCCTCCTGATGGAGGGATTGATACCATTGACAGCAATGGCATTAAACCACAGAACATTAATATTCAAGAGGACATTCAACACAATAAGAGCCTCTTGCTGCCCACTCTTTAGTCAAAAGTCATAATCCATATTATGTTACACATTATTATAAGAATATTTATTTAAAATATTTTATATGGAAGCGAAGAAGTGTCGACCCTCTATCAATATCAGAACAAAAAATATTCTTAGTATCAATAACGAGTGACGAACGACGACACAATACTACGGATGTACCAACAGTGCTCTAAGAAACCCCAAGTTGTTAGCTGCATTTTTTATTGTACTGTCAAATTGATCTGATCATACAATAATAAATACCTATTTCAACAGTTTTTGTATAGCGCATGTCACGCGTCTTTGCGGGTACAGCGCTTAGTGTGGCTAACAATTACCTACAAGTAATTTGTATATCAGGGATGTTGCGGATGCAGATTTTTTCATGCGTGATGCGGATTTTTAGATATTTTATAAGTTTTTTTTTCTGTTCAGTTTATCTTTGTAAATTCTATGATTTTTTTAATTACAAACTTCAGGATGCAAACCACAGAACCCGTTTCCATTAAATGAAACTATTAAATTACTTTTGTTCTTATTATAAAACTATTATTTTCTACTGTTTCAGAATACAAGATGTACAGAGAAAGTATGCCAGTCGAGTAAAATGAACATCGAGGGTCGGGGCGAGACGCCGCGGAGCCCTGAAGAAGTTTACAAGGAAGCACAAGTTTTTCTAAGACAATACTACGCTTCTATACGCAGGTAAATATTACTTTAAATGTAAGTAAGTTTATAAGCTCGCCTATCAACATCAATAACAAACATTTTCTTTATATAGGAACCTACACCTTCTTTATCCTATCTTAAATTAAATGTAGAAAAAAAAACTACTAACGGCTAGTTTCTTCATCAAAAGTAACAGTCAAAGTAAAGGCTCTTACATACTGGCGTGAATTGTGCGTCGCGCGACAAGTCGCGCCTGTTTGTTGGAGCCTTAACAGTCAACTGTTCTTCACTAAAGAAGCCGTTAGTCCTAATGTGAAAGCGGCCTTAAAATGTGTTTTAAAAATTAATGGAAATTAATATTATATTTTTCATTTAGTATTTTGTTCTAGTTTGAACTGTAATAGGCCTTACGACTATTATACATTAAATTTTCAATAGCTACTCATTATAATAATATACACGATGATTATCTGGAAAAACATCACAGATATGATATATATAGCGTCTGTAGAGTTTTGCAAGCAATTTAATTGGACCTTGATTAACATTTACTGAAATATACGAATAGTGTTTTAGGGGTATGAGGAACAGGGTGTAAAGTTCACTCATACTCCATAGAAAAGGGAGGATCCTCCAACCAGACGGGTGTTGTGTCTGGCGGGCAACTGCCCAACGATTGATGTTGGGTTCTCGTATATATGTCCACTGCACGGTAAACTTTAATTGCGCGATGCAGGATTTATGTGACGTCTGTCTGACGTCAGGTCTTTGATGCGTAGTTCGCATGTGGCGATGTAGATACCGCCACAGTGTCTCCTTGACCTTTTGCATAAATTATCTTATTATTTTTTTGATAAAACAAGTGTTCAAAGTCTATACAAAAGTCGAGTTTCCTAACCTTAAACATTTAAAAGAATTTCGTATAAAAAGCCATCTTGAGAAGAATTCTTAAATGTAGTTATGAAAGAGTTAAGTATTTTAATCAAAAAGTAATTTCCTCTAAATAACAAAAGGGAAGCCCTGTGATTGGAGAGAATATTTGATTAGCTTGAAAGGTAATTTGCCTCATCGGAAAGAACTTTTCGTACTTGTTTTTTTTTTTTGTAGATTTTTTTAGATCTGATAATGTTCATTGTCTTTTTACAAACTGTTTAATCCCTTAAGGCTCGTGCAGACTGGCGCTATATCGCGGGCGCGATAAGATTCGCGGCAGTCTGCATGAGCCTTTAATCGTTGCTCTAAGAAATCGTTTATTAATTTTTTTCTTTCGGAGAGACCTTTGACCAGGGGGCTTAAAACAGTCACTTTGGCAGAATCATAATAGGCAAATATTATGAATCATCGTATAATGTCACAAACTGACAATTCATAATATGATCTGCGTGCGATTCATATTACGAAATAATTCATCTGTTTGACAGTTTTCTAAGGAGATTCGTAAAATGGTCCACATAATATGAATTGCTTTTGTGTCAAATTAGAGGAATTGCTAATGACAGCAGGGATTCAGGAAATGAACTGCTTTTAGAGGAATTGCTAATGTGGCCGGTTTAGGCCCCCAGCAGTTGACGACTCGTGATTAAATCGGTTATAGTTTGTAAAAAGTTGTTAGAATTAATTATTTCTGATTTAATGTGCATTAAATGGTTTTTGTGCTAATGTCAGCAATACACGGTACAACCAAATTGCATTCTTTACTTTTTTATTTTTACAGGGAAAATTCAGAAGCACACAGAGCGAGACTAGAGGAAGTAAAGACAGAACTGAAAGAGAGAGGCACATACCAGCTGAAGTCGTCAGAGTTAGTGTTCGGAGCAAAGTTAGCTTGGCGTAACGCCACGAGATGCATCGGAAGAATACAATGGAAGAAATTACAGGTGAGTCCGTCTGTCATTCTATAGATATTTCAAAAAAACTTTAGATTTGTGTTTTAGAATATACAAGGTTTTATTGAAATAACTGAAAACCTCTTAATCAAATCAAATCAATCATTTATTTGTAACGAATGTAGGTTACATTAAAATACAGGCGGAGTATATAGGAGTGCGCCATGTACATTCTGTCTGGAAATAGGCACGCAAAAATTATAAAAAAAATTCATGAAGCTATCTAGAAATAAAATTACAAATTAAAATGTCACAGTTAGAATTATTACAATTTTATTATTATTTAAAAATGTCAAAATTAAAATGTTAAGGGGTCATTATACTCATCATCATGAACACATACACACCATATTTTTACGCCTCCTGGCATAAAATAGCGCTCTGTTTATCAAATATAAGATCTGTATTCCTTTACCTATGTTAACAAATAAATAAATACAATACAATACAATATAATACAACAGCAGAAAAAAAACTGAAATCGCGTAAAAAAATTAGCTGCTTCTACTCTTTTTTTTTTTAGTGTTTTGTTTTTTTTTTTTTGCTTGTATGGATGCTATACTAATGAGGGTTAACTTAACGGTTATATATAACGGGAACGCCCTTTGTTAGTTAACATACTGTATTTTGAGACATAATACCTAAGCTAAAGTCGTTGTAAATATTAAGTTTAATAATATAAATCATCGTCGTTAGCTACATAATTAGTGGTAGGTGTGCTAATGAATTGTCAAGAAAAACAAGAAAAGCGTGCTTTTTATTTACAAGTTTTTGGAATCATCTTTTTTCCTATCCTATATCTATCGTCATTATGTCTCGTGATTATAATATATTTGCTTTGTTAAAATGCGGATGCAATATTATGATTTTTGTTAAATAATAACGATTTATGAATATAAATAAGTCTCATCTTATCAATTAGCAAAGTTATTTATTGAAGACAGATATATTCCATACACACACATACAGACAGATATATACCTTTATTTCATAAATACTTATTAATTACATTTTTAAATATTTTTATAAAAACATTCAAAAATATATTTAAAAAATAGCAGCCCGACTGTATCGGGAACAGGGTCCAAGCTACAGGGTCAGGGTCAACCTAACCTAACCTAACAATACGAGCCGTGATTATTATTATATTTTTTTAAACAAATATTGTAATTTTCAGTATTCAGCTTTTGTTTACAAAAGTTTCAAGACATTGACTAAAAAATTGTAAATAAAATCTAAGGTAAGTGTAGGTCGATATCTTTGAGATCAAATGATCCGATGACCCAATGGAATTATTACTCTTGGTATATCTTTTAACACACTCCAATACTTATCCCACATAAATAAATAAATTAATCACTCTAAGTCTAAGGTGTTATGTGAAATTACTTTAAGAAAAACATAAAAAAACTCAAACTAAAAGTATTTATTTCACTTAAACCAATTAAAAGCACTTTCAAATGGTCAAGAAGTAGCTCAGTCACAAACATGAAGCTAGTTGCATATTCCAAAGCGTAGTAGGTTCCTATGGAGAAGAACGGGCAAGAAACTCACTTCAACAGATAAATAATTCAAATCCGTATTCATCATAAATCAATGAAAACAAAAACAAACTGAAGTTTTGTTGGCACCTGCGTGTCAAGGTCTTAGATATCGTTAGTCAAAACATTAGGTACGAAAAAATTTGCTAGACTGTTATTATGCAAATTATTTGGCAGTTGTCAATATAAAATACATACTTTTATTTACTTAATGATTTTTATGATTATAATTCGACTAAATAATTGATACGGCCGCGAATCATATTTCGATCAACATGCAAGCTTTTTTTTGACATTGTGAAATCATCAAATGTCTTCTCCCGCTCTGGGCGGAGCGAAGGGCGTGTCAGTCTTTTACTGACTCAAACCCACCCGTGTTCCTTCAGTTGCCTGTTGCCAAGGTCCCGGTATCCCTTTCGGACTTTCCCGCAACCCAGTCAGGCCTCAACATGCAACCTGAGGGCCAATTACTTAAAAAACGTTCACATTCAAGTCGCAATCTGCCAAACTTGTCAAAAATGTTGGTAAAGTTTGACAGATTGCGAATGAGATGTGAATGTGAACGTTCTTAAAAATATGGGAATTCCCCCCCGGTGATAGTCCCTGAAAATAGCAAAAATCGTAAGAAAATTTGAATTACGCGGGTTACCCTCAAGCTTTCGCCTTAAAAAGATGGCTGGGACAGACTGGATGCGAAAGGCGGAGGAGAGGGTGTTGTGGCACAGCATGGGAGAGGCCTTTGTCCAGCAGTGGACTACGATAGAATGAGTTGATTGATTGATAATCAAATGATTGCATAATTTATATATGAGTCTAGGTGTACACAAATCATAGGTGACCTTCTCATAAAAAGAAAAAACTGGATAAAAAGTCACAACAAAAACTTAAGATATCAAACAACAATAAAACAAAGTAGGGTGTTTTTTTAATTATTTGTTTTATTTCTAGTTTTTTAGTTGTAGTTTTAATTTTAAAAGTATTTGGAGTTAACTCATTACTAGCTTTTATTTGATACCAATATTGTTGTAATTTTTTTTTAAGCCTTACCCTCTCTTTGTTTTTGTATTTACAGATGTAATATATATAAAAAATATAGCTTATGTCACTCCCACAATTAATACGAACCTAACGACACCTCCAGTATGTTAAAATCCATCAAGCCGTTTAGGCTACAAAGCGTGCCAGTAGACATACATACACTTTCCTGATCTGATGAAACTTAGCAAAGTGATTCCACTGTTCAAGTCTGGCAGCACAACTGATCCCACGAATTTTCGGCCTATCTCGATATTACCTACGTTGAGCAAAATCTTTGAAAAATTAATTTTAAAACAGATGTTAAGTCATTTCAATACACATCATTTACTTCATCTGAAACAGTTCGGTTTTACAAAGGGTCGTTCAACTACAGACGCGGGCGTGGAATTACTGAAGAGTATATTCGAGGCTTGGGAGGAGTCGCAGGATGCTCTTGGCATTTTCTGCGACTTGTCCAAAGCTTTCGATTGCGTACATCATGATAGTCTCATCAGGAAACTGTACCACTATGGTATGAGGGACAAGGCTCTCGACCTTCTGACTTCTTATCTGAACAACAGAATTCAGAGGGTCGATGTTAATGGCAAGAGATCTGCAGGATCTTCGGTCACCATGGGCGTTCCGCAGGGTTCAATTCTAGGTCCTTTCTTATTTCTCATTTATATTAATGACTTGCCTTACCACATAAGGGATAATCACAAGATCGTGTTATTCGCAGATGATACTTCCCTCATTTTTAAAATAAAACGTCAGTTAGTCAACTTTGAACAAGTTAACGATGCACTCTCTAAAGTGGTGCATTGGTTTAATGTAAATAATCTTCTCCTGAATGAGAAAAAGACTAAACTCATTAAATTTTCAACGCCAAATGTCAGGCAGCTATCTACCAATGTTAAAGTTAATGGAATAGAGTTGGACCCCGTTGAGTCGACAGTTTTTCTTGGAATAACCATTGACGGTAAATTACAATGGGGCCCACACATAGAAAAATTGTCAGGAAGGCTTAGTTCGGCCGCCTACGCCGTTAAAAAAATTAGACAGATAACTGACGTAGATACAGCCAGAATTGTTTATTTTAGTTATTTTCATAGTCTTCTGTCTTATGGGATTCTTCTCTGGGGAGCCTGTGCGGACATTAATGCTATCTTTGTTTTACAGAAAAGGGCTATTCGAGCCATTTACAACCTAGGTCCAAGGGATTCCCTTCGAGAAAAATTCAGAGAAATAGATATTCTGACTGTAGCCTCACAATATATATTTGAAAACCTATTGTATGTACACAAAAATATATCTAATTTTAAGAAAATGTCCGATATTCATAGTTTAAATACCAGGAATAAACACAATCTTGCTGTACATCGCACTCGTCTCCACAGAGTAGGCAACTCGTTCATGGGTCAATGTATACGCTTTTATAACAAACTTCCCATTGACATTCGAAACTTACCCATTAAACGATTTAAAAGCTGCATTAAAACCAAACTTTGTAGAAAAGGGTACTATAAAATTTCAGATTATTTAGAAGACAAAAAAGCATGGGATTGAGCTGCTCGCTCTGCTAAGCATTGTAACATTTTGAATAATATGGAAAATCATCAAAGTATATCAACCAGTTTTATTTACAAATTGACATTATTGAATATTCTATACAAAATGACATGATTACTTTGTAAAGTATTTTATTATTGTGAATGTGAGGACTACGTGAATTTTTTAAATTTTTTTTTTCGTTCTCTGTTAACTTTATCAATGGTCTGGCAATTTGAGAATTTTATGCGGCCTACCCAAATGTCCTTTCTTTGGTATTGTTCGTCGAGTTGCTGAGCTCCTTAAGTTCTGAGTTGAGCTCCGCCATTACTGACAAATGCTTGCACTGACTGGACAAGTCCACTCAAATCTGTGTGGTTCTTTCCTCAAAAGACCATTTCAGACTCGAATTTACATGGTCCTCATATGGCTTGACCAAGATTATGTCTGGACTTTAAAAGAGACTGTGACCTCTGAGTTTGTTTCGGCCTTTCTTCTCAGAGTAGTCAGATAGGAAACGCCGACCTCATCTAGCTTATTTTTAATATTTTTTAATATGACGTGTAAAAGTGATTCCAATATCCTATTTACAGAATAAACAATTTCATTTCATTTCATTTCATTTCATTTCATTTCATTTCATTTCACATACTCTCGAAAAACATTAACCTCCTTCTGGGGCAGTCGGGTAAAAACGCACTGTCATTCGTCAAGTCTTCAGAAATTCTCACGTGTCGACGTCAATTTGCCAAATTCCCTTCTCCACCGAAAGTAGACGTTAACATATGAAGTCACTTTAGCATACTATCACTCGTTACTGAAACACAAATTAGATTTCGTGGCTCCTGAGGAATTTTGGGCTTTTTCATTCTATGAGGAAGGATTTTACATGACACATTTATTTATGTCTTGAATATTTTGTGTTCAATGTTTTTCTGGTCTTTTTTTTTAGTTTAAAATTGTGAACACATGAGCGCGAGACTTATTGGGTTGTACTGTAATTGGAAAATGAAAATTACTTATTTCTGTTTTTGTGTGGTGTCGATATTTGACGTTCTGGGGGCTTAAAACGGTCACTTTAGCAGAATCATTCTATGAAAATATTATGAATCATCGTAAAATGTCACAAACTGACAATTCATAATATGATCTGCGTGTAATTCATAATACGAAATAATTCATCTGTTTGACAGTTTTCTATGGAGATTCGTAAAATGGTCCACAAATTATGAATTGCTTTAAAGTCAAATTAGAGGGATTGCTAATGACAGCAAGGATTCGGGAAATGAACTGCTTTTAGAGGAATTGCTAATGTGACCGGTTTAGGCCCCCTGATTGAATCAATTTTATAATAATGCCGTGTAGTTATTTAGGATAACTTGAGGATAGATATTTAATATAATATCTTTCTGACCGCGACTGCACTTGAAAGCCAATTTCGAAATCCTTGAGTATTAGTTGAACAGTTGAGACGTTATGCGTTGTATTTATACAATAAACTATCATTAGGTACATCGCGAGAAATGGAATCAGGCTTTGCCCAGCTGTGGGACATTAATTTATTCTTCAAAACATTCTTAATAATAATAATAAATCATCTTTGTATATTCTAATTTATATTTTTATATTCTAATATTTAAAACTATAATTTATAACATGTAAACAATTAAATAAAGGAAAATCATCTTTGTAATCCTAACTATATTTATAATATAAATGCGAAAGTGAGTTTGTTTGTTTGTTACGCTTTCACGCTAAAACGGCTGAACGGATTTGGATGAAATTTGGCACATGGGTAGGCCATGACTTGGAATAGGACATAGGATACTTTTTATCCCGATATTCCCACGGGATCGAGACTTACGCGGGTGAAACCGCGGGGCACAGCTAGTACTCTAGAATACTATAAGTCATAGACGGCTGTCATTCATCTTTGACACTCGTTACGGGTCATCAGAAGCCCAAAAGTATGATAACCAGTCTTACCAAAGGGTATCGTATTGTCCAGTTACTGGGTTGTGAAGGTCAGATAGGCAGTCGCTCCATGTAAAATACTGGTAATCAACTGCATCCGAAAAGACTGGAAGCCGACCCCAACATAGTTGGGTAAAGGCTAGGCAGATTGATTGCCTTTATTTATATAATACTCATTTATTAATAATACTCCTTGATAAACGGAGTGACAGTCACAGACTAACAATAACAGTTGTAAAATTGTCTTTAACGTACCGTAAAGAGAAACACACAAACTTTTAATTAGGGTTTCAGCTTAAGTAGGTATAACTTTTTAATGAGGTGAACTAGATGTCATTAGACGCTCTAACAAGGATACAAGTTATGTAGCTTTAAGGAGGACGTTACAATTGTCTTCATTCTGATAGTTGAGGCAAAATGGTGTGTTAAAAAATAGGTTAGTTAAAAAGCTATTTTAATGTAGGATTAAAATTGGCTCAGTTATTTATCTTACATAACTTCATAACGCCTGTAATCTCCGAAGCCAAAATCAAAGTCAAAATCGAATAATTTAGGCACATAAAAGGCAACGAACGAAGCCCCCAAAGAATTAGAAACATTAGAATCATCAAAAGTTCATGTAAGTGCATTGAATGACTATTTCATAAAATCGTCATTCAATTTTAGATCAACATACAACCTGATACTGACCTGCAAATGCAAAAAACGTAAGAAAATTTGAATTCCGCGAAATTCAAATTTTCTTACGTTTTTATTTATGAAAATTTGAATTTCGCGGGCTACCTTAGCGCATCCACCTTAAGTGACAACAACATTCCATTCGGTGGACAGTCCACTTGTTTGATACCGGTTTTCTTCATGTTATCAATAACAATCATTTAACGAAAACCAGTCTTAAATCAACGTAATAAAGTTTATTTAAGGTATTCTTAAAAGTAACTTCAGAGCTATGCAATGTAGATAGTTATCAATGCAGCTGGGTGAACATCAAAAGATTGCGTATCATATACTTACAGAGCTCAAAGACACTTCAAAAGGCAATACTTATGGAAATGTCAACAAGAACAGCAAAGCGTCGGCATCGATGCTTATCAATGTACCTACTGTACTGTACCTGTATGTATATGTGTGCAAAGATGTAGTACCAGTTGTGCTATTCTGTAAACATCTCACCGTGAAAACTTAGGTGAAGTGAGCTTGGAGTGTACTGTCACTGCCGTACCATCAGTAGATATCGATGATAATGATAGCTCACTTCACCTAAGTTGTCACGGTGAGATGTTTACAGAATAGCAATACTATCTTATATTAGGTATTATTGTATCAGGCTGTACCTACTTTATTATGTAAACACAACAACATCACACCTGTATTCCCTGAAGCGTTGGTCAGAGATGTACTTACCGATAGTAAACACACATTTCGTCAGTTAGATTGAAGTCCCAGTTTCAGCAGTTGTGCTGTGTTTATTATGTAAATATTTCTTCAATAAAGCTCATCAGCACACAGCTACACATTAGGCATTACATTTACTATATTACATTTCCAGTTTATGCTGATCTCGCATTGTTTATTAGGATTTCCGTACAATGCGAGGTCAGCTTATACTGGAAATGTATAGCTTTGTGGCGGCATCTACATCGCCACATGTGAATTACGCATCAAAGACATCACATAAATCCTGCATCGCGCAATTAGAGTTTACCGCGCGATGGATTATATACAAGATTCCGACATCAATCGTTGGGCAGTGGCCCGCCCGACACAACTACCGTCTGGACCGAGGATCCTCCCTTTTGTATAATAGAGGATGAGTGAACTTTACACCCTGTTCCTCATACCCCTAAAGTTTGATGTGTAGCCGTGTGTACACGGCGTCACGGCTTGTACGTAAAAAGGGATGCATCATTTCAGAGTGGACAACCTATACATGCACACATAGCTTGCAGAGTTAGCAAGCTGAAGTGGCAATGGGCTGGTCATTTTTGCCGAAGAACCGATAGCCGGTAGAGCAGACGAGTTCTAGAGTAGAGACCACGTATCGGCAAGCGTAGTGTGCGACGACCCCGAGCTAGATGGACCGATGACCTTAAAAAGGTGGCTGCATGGGGCCGACTGGATGCAAAAGGCGGAGGACAGGGTGTTGTGACCCAACTTGGGAGAGGCCTATGTCCACCAGTCGACTGAAAACTGAAGATTGAAAGTGACTGTTACTGTCCAATATTCTAGTTTGCTGCTACCATGCACATTCTTTTGTTTCTCCTTTATGTCTATTATGTATCCATTTCCCAACTGAACTATGTAAAATCTTTTACAGATTTTCGACTGCAGAGAAGTGACCACAGCCAGTGGAATGTTCGAAGCGCTCTGCACTCACATCAAATTCGGAACTAATAAAGGAAATATAAGGTGAGCTCCTGCTAATATTATTTATAAGCCAGACTTGCATACTTTTGTGCCTGTATTCCTGCCTTAATGCTAAAGCGTCGGCCCGTAGCCCGCGAAATTTAAATTTTCTTACGATTTTTGCAATTTGCAGGTTAGTATCAGGTTGTATGGTAATCTAAATGTGATTCGCAGCCATATCAAATATCTATTTATAGAATTATAATCATAAAAATCGTCAATACAACTCTCTAATTTCATATAACCTTATTGAACGACGACATATTTAATGAAATCATGACATTTTGTGGATTATTCTAACTTAGAAGTTATATTGCTGATTCTAAGTATTTTATTCTGTTAAGTCTTATTTGTTACGGTCGCGAATCATAATTTTAATCAACATACAACTTGACATTGACCTTCAAATTGCAAAAAACTTAGGAAAAATTGAATTTCACGGGCTACCTTAGGGCATCCCCCTTAAGTAGATGTGGTTACCGTTAATGCAAAACTTTGCAAAATTATCATAAGTTCTTGCTCGCTTGTAGCATGTTAAACATTACCTGTTTGATGAGTTAGGATATTAGTTGAGAAACATAACAATGTATATCTTTACTTGCTAAGATTAAACACTTTAAATGGAATAGTATGTTCATAATAAGCCATGCCTACAAGTGGGTGCTTCGAGTATTTAGATACATTATCTTCCTTGAGTTTGATATGAAGCCGCATCTACAGATATTACTAAAAAGTGAGGGTTGTAATGGTTGATGATCAATCAATAAAATTCTACTTCTTTGCGACCAAAGTTGCTCTGAAAATAATTCAAAGTGACCCAAAAAATAAAAGATGTAATTTTTATTTAAGGCGGAGTTTACCGTCCTACATCAAGAGTATTTATTTATTTATTTCTTCAACAAATTTACATTTGTGTCGAACACTGGTTTTAACAGTTAATACACGAATAATAATACACGTACATGTAGTCGTTACAACCTACTTATTCTTGTTTCTTTCAGGTCAGCAATAACGATATTCCCTCAACGAACAGACGGCAGACATGACTACAGGATATGGAACCCGCAGCTCATCAGCTACGCTGGCTACCGTATGCCCGACGGTTCCATACTTGGTGACCCTGGACGCTTGGAGTTTACTGAGGTAAATAATTAACATGACATAATTATCACGCCGAGATTACCCGAGGGGAGAGGATGGGGTGTTTATAAATGAACTTTGGATTTGTGATCGTAAAACCGTTTGCTAGGAGATTATAATATAATAGTGGATTTGTATCAGTTCGTAGAAATCGTTGACTACAAAACATAATTGCTTCACAACAGAACTTCATGATGATACAATAAAAAATCCTCGATTTTCCTCATAAACACATAATTATTATGACTTGCAAAAACCGGCAAAACAAAAAAATTGAATTACATTACATACATTACATATACATACCGTTATTATATAACTCATTAAATAATAATAGGTACGTTCCATTATGATATTTTAACGCTACATTCACGAGCACCAGTTTGTATTAAAAAATGTAAACATATTCACAAATTGCATAATAGGTACTAACATTGAATATTTCGACATAATAAAATATTGGTATTATGTCAATTAATTATCATACTTTCGATGATGAATGGATGAATTGATCATGTTATTAAGCATTAATTAGTAAATGTAGGTATTTACTTATTTGGATTTGGGTTTTTTTTTTTTTTTTTAAACTAGGGACTAAAATGCACAGTAAAGCGAAGTTAAATAAGTTGAGATGAAAGCCATGACAAGCGAATCGAATAAAAGAGACTTTATTATGGCTATGGTGTGCCCTAAGCCCTAAGTTCTTTAACATCCTAACTAATATTATAAATGCGAAAGTGAGTTTGTTTGTTTATTTGTTTGTTACGCTTTCACGCTAAAACGGCTGAACGGATTTGGATGAAATTTGGTACAGCGGTAGAACATAGGATACTTTTTATCCCGATATTCCCACGGGAACGAGACTTACGCGGGTGAAACCGCGGGGCGCAGCTAGTTATCCATAAATGTCCTGATTTCTGGCAATTAGTAGATACTTATTGCATTAACTAATGCCAAACAAGAAGATATGAGATAGGATAGTTAGTAAATACTGTAGTGGAATAGAACCTAGATCATGTCGTGATTTGACTAGAATATCAAAGAAAAAAAAAATTAAATGAAAAAAAATTAATGCTCCAAATAGGTCAAGCCGTTCTCAGGCTAGACCAATTTGGCTATTTTTAGTTTTTAAATGTTCGTAATAATCCGAATTAAGTTTATATGATATTCAAAATACGTGTTTGGACGTAGAGTTGCGTACACCAGTCCATTATACACTACAATAGGTTTTAATGGAAAGAGAAATATGAAAAGTTTCCGCGAAAATTGGAAAATTCGGGAAAAACAGAGTGGTTTTTTCTGTGGAATTTTTGTATGAGTTATTGAAACCTATAAAATAATAACCAAACAAGTATAAAATTATATCGCTTTTTAAATATAATAAATTATTCATTTATTTATTTTAATTTTGTCACATGTTTAAACCTAAAGTCATTGCTAGTCCATAACCTTTAAAACGTTTATTCTTTAGGTATGCTTGAAGTTAGGATGGAAACCGAAAGAAAAGACTGCATGGGATATACTGCCTTTAGTACTGTCAGCTGATGGCAAAGATCCGGAGTACTTCGACATTCCTAGAGAGATTATAATGGAAGTGCGAATCAACCACCCCAAGTAAGTAAAACTTGTCCAAGAATCCTGGAAATATCTCTTCATAAAACCTTTGGTGAAGTGAGCTGTCAATAGTGTCAATCCCTAGCATCCATTGCTATTCTGTAACCATCTCACCGTGAAAACTTAGGTGAAGTGAGCGTCGAGTGAGCTGTCATTGTCATTGATACCTACTGATGCTAAGGCAATGACAGTTCACTTCAAACTCACTTCACCTAAGTTTTCACAGTGAGATTTTTACAGAATAGCACAAGTTGGAATGACAGCTCACTTCACTCTCAGTTCACCTAAGTTTACACAGTGAGATTTTTACTAGAGTATGTCTTCGTTAAAAACACTTCATCTACATCTTTAATTGAATCATAAATTGCTTAAGCTTCCCGTAATAAGGGTTAAATGGGAATGTAAGTCAGCCTCTTTACCATAGCCGTAAAATTAAATCGGCATGATATAATGGTAGGTACTGACTGGAAGTTGCAACGATAGTATAATTAAATGTTTTCGTAACTTGTGTCTTGTAATCTAAATTGGATAATCACAGTTTTACTCTTAACATCACTTCACTTCACTTCTTGTTCTTGACTTATCTTTACAATACTCATCAAACTTAATCAATCGTATGTTTTCAGTTATGATTGGTTCCAAGACCTTGGTTTACGGTGGTACGCTTTGCCTGCCGTCGCTGGTATGAGGATGGACTGTGGTGGCTTGGAGTTCACTGCAACCGCCTTCAACGGCTGGTACATGGGCACTGAGATTGGCTGCAGGAACTTCTGTGATAGCAACCGATTTAACGTTCTTGAGGTGAGAATTACTAATTTTAGACTATCAATTGAAAAACTCTCTCTCTGCCTTGGCGCAGAGAGTATGCCATGCTCACTCAAATGTCTCGCTGGTGGTGGCGTGTGTGTTGGATCATTAAGTTCCCTTCAATATGGTTGAGCTGAATGGTGCTGATCCATGCGTCATGTTCGTGAACGGGCGCCGCCGCCAGTAGGGACTGGTCATCTCTAAGCTACCACGGCTTATTTTTAATTTATTTTAATTTTTGAACTGTTTTTGATCTATTAATTACGGACGCTTTTAACGTGCACGTCTTTTTTTTTAACATTGTTCTCACATGTTTAATTTCAAAATGAATGATGTAACCTAACAATATTTTGATTTAAAAGAGTGTCCGTGGAGTTTCTTGCCCGTTCTTCTCCATAGGAACCTACTACAACTAGCTTCATCTTTTTGACTGACCGACCCCTTGACAATTCAAAAGTACCTGTTATTGGTTTATTTGAAATAAATGCTTTGAGTTTGAGTTTGAATTTGAGTTTGAAAAACGGCAGAGAGGAAGAAGGCACCTTATTCATAGGTATTTGGCCGACAACCGTACTATCAGCTATAATCTAGGGTTTGATAACTCTACTTCTTACTTTTTATCCAGTACTCCATGCCTCACACTGTCGTTGGACCCGGCTGTAATTCGTAGATCTTTGACAGCCATTACGGGTAGAACGAAAGTCTGACAACCGAAAATCTGACCAAGGAGTATCGTATTACCTACAACAACTGTGTTGTGGGGATCAGACAAGTAATCGCTCCATGTAAAATCAACTGCATCCGGTTAGACTGGAAGCTGACCCCAACGGACTTCGGAAAATGATGACCTACTGAGCGTACCCCCCTCAATAAGGTTTATAATATGATAAAGCTCAAACATTAAATGCTCCTTTTGCAGACCGTGGCGACGAAGATGGGCTTAGACACGAACATGACGGTGTCCTTATGGAAGGACAAGGCACTAGTAGAAGTGAACATAGCAGTGCTGTACAGTTACCATAGAGACAACGTGTCTATAGTGGACCACCACTCAGCATCGGAACAGTTCATGAAACATATGGAAAATGAGAGCAGAGTCCGGTAAGAATTTTTTTTACTGACTAACAATGTATCACAGTTATTTTCTAAAGGTATATATGTATGGACCCGGAATTAGGAGTTTCAAATAGCTTTAACGTAGGTAACTGGATCTCTAACAGAGACACTTTTTTAAAGATCGCTTTTACCAATAAGACCGCCCATAAGACACTCATTTTAATTCACAAAAGTTCCTTTGTAATAATATTGTAATATTATTTTCTCTTTATTTTTAAAGAGAAAATATTTTACCCTATACATCTTTTTTTTTTCTCTCTATATTTTATTTTTCTCTGACCCTCTTTTTTTTTTCTTTTTTTATTATTATTTATTGTTTTCTTTTAATTTAGTTCACTTTTATTTATTATATTGTGTTATGTTTATATACAGAAATCTAATAAACTAAAAGTCTTATAACTAAATGAACTAAAGAACTAACTAACTATACCAATAAATATAAAAACAAAGGGACACATAGGCGTCGAAGAATTCGTCCGCATCGCTGTCATCTTTGTTAAATTGATGTAGTTTTAACGTTGTTGAATTTTTTTCAGGGGAGGTTGTCCATCGGATTGGATTTGGATCGTGCCACCAATGTCTTCGTCCTTAACTCCAGTGTTCCATCAAGAAATGGCTTTATACTACCTCAGACCTTCGTATGATTATCAAGTAAGAACTAGGATCAAAATGTACATATTCTGTTTTATTATAAGATCATCTTCATCCCGTGCCGTAAATAAACCAATCCTTACTTGTGCGACAACACTATGTTTTCGATCTTCATCATCACTTTAAGCCGTATATTGACCGGTGTTACGGGTGTAATGTAACATGTTACAAGCGATCATTCATGCAGTTAGTACGTGGAAACGAGCACGAACAAGCGACCAACGAGCACATGTTACACGGAATTTAGAACACGGCGTAACGTAACATGCTCGCTGCGAATGGTACATTACGCCCCGTAACGCCGGCCGTAACGTCGACTGCTGAATATAGCCCTCCCCCGAATGTCGCTATATCGACTTGTCAGTGACTGCTTCTCGCATCCGCTATTTTGTTTTGCATTTTAAATAATAATAATATATGCGATCTATAATACCGTACCTATTTTCGAGGAATGTCTACTTCTTTCAAAGCAACCATTAGTCCAAATCTACCTAAAACTAGAACAGCAGTTAATAAATCTTCATAAATAAAATCGTACACACTCGTACCCGGTATCCAGATTGTTGTGTTAATCCCGGATCATTACTCATCTTCCTCGCCGTTTCCCAATTATTCGGGGTTCCATGGGTCGGGATTTTTCCTAACGTTACATGACACTAGCCGTAAATCCTACTAAACCTACTAATATTATAAATTTGAAAGTTTGTGTGTTTGGATGTTTGTTACTCAATCACGCAAAAACGGCTGAATGGATTTTGATGAAATTTGGCAAACAGATAGTTTATAACCTGGATTAACACATAGGATACTTTTTATCCCGATATTCCCACGGGATCGAGACGTACGCGGGTGAAACCGCGGGGCGCAGCTAGTTCTTCAATAAATACAGAATCACGGGGAATATTGTTGCCCGTCATTGTAGTACTTTAAAAAGAAAAGGGCGAATTTCACCAATGTAATTGAACTCCATCACCACATCATCTTAACCACGTACAAGACTGTCACTGCTGTCACTGTCAAAATTCCACAGAAATAATGATCACGTTCAGTTCCTTTGGTGAAATGCGCCCTTAAAGTTTTAAGATTGAGGATTTGTCTGATTTAAAACTGTTTCAATAATTTTTGCTTCAATGTTGATTTAGGTCCTCTAAATGTCCAATTCGATAACGAGTAAAGAAGGCTTTATACGTGTATTTACCAGGAACCTGCATGGAAGACCCACCAATGGACCAAATCCGAAGGAGTGAAGACCGGACACAGAAAGTTCCACTTTAAGCAGATTGCTCGCGCTGTCAAGTTCACTTCTAAACTGTTCGGGCGGGCCCTCTCTAAGCGCATCAAGGCAACAATTTTGTACGCTACCGAGACAGGCAAATCTGAACAGTATGCCAAAGAGTTAGGGACGCTTTTGGGACACGCTTTCAATGCACAGGTAAGTTTTTATTCCGTTCTTCAAATAAGAATGAGTCAAAGTTGTGTAAAGCATTTTGTTACTTTTAAATTGGATGGTTTTGAGGTAACTGAGGCAATATTTGTTCTTTTTACGGTAGTTATAAATGTACCGAGTAGGTACTTTCCACATAAAAATAAATAGCAGGTAGCTCATAAAAAAATTTCATCATCAATTAGTTTGTGGCAGCTCAGAAGGTTGCGTGTTCAAATCACGTGTGGGTCACCAGTATATATAGGTATGAGGAACAGGGTGTAAAGTTCACTCATTCTCCATAGAAAAGGGAGGATCCTCTGATGCGTAGTTTGCATGCGGCGATATAGATGCCACAAGTTTAATGTTTTGTAAATGTTTGTACAAATTGTCTGATACTAGTAATAATTCTTATTCTCAGGTCCAATGTATGTCGGAGTACGATATGTTCTCAATAGAACACGAAACTCTGCTTCTTATTGTAACATCAACTTTCGGAAATGGGGAGCCTCCGGCCAACGGAGTGGTACGTACAATCCTAACTTACTATCCATACTAATATTATAAATTCGAAAGTAACTCTGTCTGCCTCTTGGTCTGTCTGTTTGTCTGTCTGTATGTTACCTTTTCACGCCTAAACCACTGAACGAATTTCGATAAAATTTGGGAAGGAGGCATCCCGGAGAATAACATAGGCTACTTTTTATCGACATACCAGGAGGGCGAAGCCACGGGCGGAAGCTAGTAATATTATAAATGCGAAAGTGAGTTTGTTTGTTACGCTTTGACGCTAAAACGCCTGAACGGATGAAATTTGGCACGTGAGTAGACCATGACCTGGGTTAGGACATAGGATACTTTTTATCCCGATATTTTCGAGTGATGGAGACTTATGTGGATGAAACCGCGGGGCGCCGTTACATAGATATAGTTCAAAATAAAAATAAAAGCTTTATGGAGTGAAACAGACTTATCAAACTGATTATATCTTTCAGGACTTTGCCGAACATCTAATTCAAATGCTGAACACTGAAAAGGAAAACCAAGAAGATATAATGGACTTTAGCTCAGCGTAAGAATTGTTTCTTTTATAATCTTTAAAAGACAAAAATACCGTATTTCGTTTACAATAGTTCTCATGAACAATTTCTTTACAGGGGTTTCAAGACACCAAAGTCTCCTAATAAATCTTTCTTAAGAACTAACAGCGTTCTCGGGTCAAATATGGATTACAACAGGCAATTAACGCGATTGGAGTCCACCAAAAGTAAGTCCACGAAGTACCTTATAAACGATTCTTTAGAATTTCTTCTGTGAGGAAGATCTTCGGACCTGTAATGAAGCTTACAGGTGGTTACAGGACCACAGCTTAAAGTTGACAACTTCAAACTTCATCCAATTAAGAATTTCTGGTGTTGTCAGCCAAGCTGGTAACTAGGCAATAGGTACTAACATCAAACTAAGTAACTTTGTGCAAAAATAAATGCTGGAAAACGCGTGAAGTGTATAGTGCGCAATTTAACGCACGCAAAACATTGCGCTTATGTGACTGCAACGGCATAGCTAGGGATCCTGAGAGTATTCAAAGTTCAGTTATAACACACACACATCACATACCATCATCATCATCACAATATTAACCCGTCATATGCCGTAATTACAGACACAATTAAAAATCCATTGTTTCTCAACGAGATCCACGTTCCGGCATACCATAGGTTAACTAATGCTGCTAATGATGTCGACAAAACTAGGCTAAGCTGTTCTCATTATAAGTTTGTAATTAAGCATTATAAGTTAGTTAATAAGCATTAGTATTTAATAATAATAATATGTAGCATGTTGCACATATTGTAGTATATTGTAACTACGCGTATATTACGAAAATTTAACTTGTTTGTAGACGCTTTGGGTTGACCTGTAAAGTCTACAAAATGTTGAATAACAATAAATAAATAAATAACATTTAAAACTTGCTGTCGTAAATAAACGTTAAAAAACAGTTGGAACTCCGTAACGGGAAGGTTCCCAGGTATGGTCATTACAAAAAAAAAAACAAAATAATGGGAAGAAGAAGTGACTTAGATTCGTTAAGGGTATTTTTACACTCTCTCTTTTTTAGGTGCCGCAACAGCAGCATCTTCTGTAGAACACATAGCTCCACTGAGCAACGTACGCTTCGCAGTATTCGGCCTTGGATCTAGTGCGTATCCCAAATTCTGTAACTTTGGCAAATTCATTGACAACATACTCGGCAGCTTGGGTGGTGAACGAATCATGGAATTGTGTTGTGGTGACGAAATGTATGGATTAGAACAACGGTTCCGCACTTGGTCGTCAGAAATATTCCAAGTAAATACATACCAATTATTTTACACATCTACCAAACATGTATATTTTCATTTTTATCATCATTCTTTTGCCCCGCCAATTTATTTGGCGTTGGTGCAGCGTCTTCTCCTTTCATACTTCTCTATTAGCCCTCTCCTCAGAAGTTAATCTCTTTCTAGTCATATCATCTTCCATCCAGTACATCCATCGTTTCTTTGATATTGTCCTTCATTGTTACATTTGAAATAATTAAATGTTGATTTTCAGGAATCATGTAAAACATTCTGCTTAGATGAAAGCGATATGGTCAGAGATGCACAGAATGCATTAGGTATAATACCAGCTACAGAAGAAACTGTACGATTCGGCAAACCATCTTCAGATTTACCTTTAATTAACGCACTAGAAGCAGGATTTAGAAAACAGCTGGTTACTTACAAAGTTATAGAAAGTAAAACATTGGTACAGCATTCAGAAACAAATGCGGAGACTGTATTCGTTGATCTGGAACCCGACGTAAGAATGATTTGTTTTATACCATCATAAGGGGCTGCGTAGACGACACACTTTTTGTGCGATCGAGTCTGTGGCGCACGCGTTACTCCTAAGCAATGATATGAATTTACTATGCAGTAACGCGTGCGCCACAGACTCGATCGCACAAAAAGTGTGTCGTCTGCGCAGCCCCTAATATACATAATTTATTTAAGCTAAGTCAAAACACTTATTTTAACGTCAGCCAATAAGGAAAATATAACATTAAATAAAAATTGAGCCTAATCAGTGGCTATAAAAATGCTAAGATATGCTAGAGGTATAAAATTATTAGCCTTTATAGATTTATTTACACTGACCTTTCCTTAAAAATGATAAAAAAAGAAAAGATATCAACTGCCTATGATATTTACATTACATATAGTTGTGTGTAAATTCATTTTTTCAAAAATATATTAATAATTTAAATTAACTTTTTAGAGCGAAATAAAATATGTGCCTGGTGACCACATCGGTGTGATGGCCCCAAACCAAAAAGACATCGTAGATGCAGTGCTAGATAAACTGAAGGGCGTTGAAGAACTGGACAAAATAGTACAACTCCAAGTAATGAAGGAAACATTAACACCGACAGGTAAAAGAATAATAAAACTTTACATGCTGATAAAACTGGTATCATAAAACTATTTTCGAATGACGCAGACGGCAAAGGAATGCTCATATGCATAAAAACTGGTTTCCTCTGAAATTATGTTGGAGTAATCGAAATAATATGAGACAAACTTAAAACTGTTAAAACGTTTGCCAAGTAATTTTGGAACTCCAAAAGAATTCCAATTTAAAACACAGATTTCTATAACGGATAAACTACTTTACAAAGAAATCGAGCACTTATGTCTACCGCGATCTTTATAAAAACTTAATTGTTAGTAAAGTAAACAAAAGCTGGGATATTAAAGGACTTTAACTAACAAGGAGTGTTATTGTAGGTACCGTGAAAGCTTGGGAGAGGTACGAACGATTACCGCCGGCGACCGTACGAAATATCTACACAAGATTTTTGGATATCACAACGCCACCCACGACGAAAGTACTAAAGTACCTCGCGGAGTCATGTACTGATGAGGCGGAAGCCGACCAGATAAATGAACTGGTTACGGTAAGGATAATAAATATAAATAAACAATTTTGACACGATAGTTATCGTGTTTATAACTGGTTTCCTTGAACATTAAGTTGAATTATTATGTATCATAATATCATCTAAATACATTATTTATTACATTACATTACATATTAACACATTGTTATTATAAATTTATTGGCTAAACCATCATTTGAATATGTTTTATTACATCGTTTAAACTTATTTACCTTTTCAGGATTCAAACAAATACCACGATTGGGTTAGCTTTCACTACCCCCATCTGGCAGAAGTTTTCGCCCAGTTTCCGTCTTGCAGACCGCAAGCATCGCTGCTTGCTACGTTACTGAGTCCCTTGCAGCCAAGATTTTATTCCATATCTTCGTCACTCATGGCTCACCCTCAAAGGGTGCACGTCACTGTTGCGGTTGTAATTTATAGGACTCAGAGTAAGTACCTATTATGGGACCTTTTTAGAATTTGATGAAAAATGCATCTAAGTGCATTCTGTATTATTTGAAATGAATGCTTTTATAATATCGCGTGTGCTTTAATTTCAGATGGCAAAGGTCCCTTACACTACGGCGTTTGCTCAACGTATCTCAAAAATCTTAAACCCGGTGACGAAGTCCTAGCATTTATCAGATAGTAAGTATTGGTTCAATTACTTTATAATTTCCTACTCTAACAATGCAATGTCTAACTCGATGTGCTATTTGCAGTAAACCAAGCTTCCACATGCCTAAAGACATATCGGCACCGCTTATCCTAGTCGGTCCTGGTACCGGCATTGCACCGTTTAGAGGATTCTGGCACCACAGGAGACATTTGATCGAGAATTTGGTGTCTCATAACCCTGGGCCGGTGTGGTTGTTCTTTGGTTGCCGATACAAAGGAATGGAATTGTATAAGGAAGAAAAAGAAACAGCTTTAATTGATGGAGTACTTCATAAAGCACGGTTGGCTCTGTCAAGGGAAGAAGGTGCTAATAAAGTAAGTTTGTATAAAATAATAACCGTACCACCAAAATAAAAATCGAGATGTGGAAAAAATACTAAACTTGAAACGTCATATTTTTGTAGATAACGCTTAAATTGGTCCAGTCTTTGTCGTTGTACAATTTAAGTACATTATTTTTTTCTATCAATCAGAAATACGTCCAAGCTTTGTTAGAAGATGAAGGAGCAGAGATGACCCGACTACTAACTGAAGAACATGGCCACTTCTACGTTTGCGGTGATTGTAAAATGGCGGACGATGTTGAGCAAAAACTTGAAGAAATCATTCAGAAACACAGTGGTATGTCAGAAGAGGACGCAAAAGAATTTGTCGCCGTTTTGCGGGTAGGATATGGTCCATTTTTCTTTTGTACTTTTAAGGAAATCAATGTCGGCCGCAGAGTAATCGTAGGTTTGAGGATATTAGGAGTTTGCATGTTTTGTCATTAACATTGACATTTTTGTAATAAGGTAGATAAGGATGAACTAATATTGGCAATAATGGCAACAAAGTATTTTATATTTGGTAATATTTAAAAATGATTTTAAAAATATTGAACTTCTATGAGCTACTTCGAGGATGGTATAATAAGTCCATGCCTCGAGGTAATGTAATGGAATATTTTTCCTGAGTTTCTATTTTTTCTGTTTCAGAATGAAAACAGATACCACGAAGATATCTTCGGCATCACACTACGAACTGCTGAAGTGACCAGTGCATCCAGAGAAACAGCTAAAAAGACCCGCTTAGAATCTCTCAAGTCCCAGAGTTCAACTATCTCTTTATTGTAGTATAAGTTTTATATAGTATATAATACATATATGTAAAAAAAAGAAGATTATGTAAATCATAGGACGTTTCTAAGGACGTACACATGCCTGTAAAGTCCCATTTACACGATGCAAGTTTCTTACCTGTAGCACAATTTTGTACCTGTGGCGTACAATGAAATTGAAGCAACAAATGACTTGCATCGTCTAAACAGACCTAAATCAGAGTAAATCAGGCTTACTTGTGTGTTATTGTGACATTTACCCATCTGAGGGGCAGTTCTCGTAATTTTTATGAACGTTCGCATTCGCAATCTGTCAAAAATACAATCAATTTACCAACATTTTTGACAAGTTTGACAGATGGTAACTTGAATATGAACGTTTTTTAAGTACGAGAATAATTATTGGCCTTCAGAAGTCGTTAGCACATTGGCATAAAAGCTGATTGCATAATTTACTATAGCCATGTGTATTTGCTGCTTTAAGTTTCATGAAATTGTTTTTCGACCGATTTATTTGTTAATGTTGTTTGTATAGGTAGTAATAATTTTAATGTAGTTTAGCTAGTAATGTAGGTCATAAAAGAATAAGAAAATTATTGCTGAATCCAATAAATGTCTGTTACATTCAAAATGTTTTTTCTGCATTTGCTTGCCAAAAATGATAATTATGTTGGTTTTTAAATAAGGTTAATTATTTATCACAAAAATAATTAAAATCACGTCAGTCAAAATAAACCAAAATCGACGTACCTACTACGCTGGACCCGTGAGCGAGGACTATGTGCGTATTTGTAACGTGGCCACAATTTTCTCCCACAATCAGTATATCTACTTTAATAATTATATTTTTATACATACAATATGTAGAGTTAACCTGTTAACCCGCAACAGTATAGCGTCCATAAATGCTAAAAAAAATATTACCATAAAAATAAAAAGTTTTTTGATAAAAAACAGTGTACCTATATCGGTATTATTATGATTATAACATAATATTCTTATTGAGGGGTATGGTGGTGTGCGTTAATTCCGGGACATGTTATAAATATATCTGAAGAAATTTTTACATAATTATTCTGAATAAAAAGCCCTCTTCTTTCTTCTGCTAACTTCTGTTTTGAAAGAAAAAATGTACTGTTTAGGTATTGTTTAAGTACATCGTCGTAAGCTTACCACATAAAAAATTAAGGTTTTTTTTTTTTATAAAATTGCATAATTGTCTTTCTTTTGATAACATGGTTCATGCCCAGCCGGCCAATTCCCTTACTTAAAAAAACGTTCACATTTAAGTCTCAATCTGTCAAACTTGTCAAAAATTTTGGTAAAATGATGGTTTTTTTGACAGATTGCGAATGAGATGCGAATGTGAACGTTCTTAAAAATAATGGAATTGCCCCGCAGGAGTTCGATTGACGTAGTAGGGACTTTATTACGTCTTATTTTCATTATAAAAGTTAAAGTTGACGAAATTAGTTTTTTTTGTTGCTGTTTTCATTCCTGCCTAGTTTAATTAAATGTGTTTGATTTTATTTATTTATCATTTATTATTATAACGTTAGTTCTAAGTTTTTTTTTTTTTGATAATAAGTATTCCAAATAAAACAACGAGATAATAAAATGATGATGATGAAATGCAATGAAAAAATACAAATAAAAGACATGCATTTAAATATTTCGTTTTTACTAAATAAATTCTTCTTAAAATAAATTTTACTAATTATAAATATTAAAGTAGGTATAAGCAGGCCGGCATCTAAAAACCTTTAGTTGGTTTATATTTTCAACTGATAATACTGTTTTATTAAGTCCAGAACATAATCAATTCTTAGCATCATTGTAAACCAAGATATTTGAACAAGAACTTTGAGAATTTAATTTTGGTAAAAATTTTAAAGTTTTACCTAGTATTTAAGTCCGAATAAAGAATATATTTAAAAAACTGTACTATTTTTTTCTTCTCCATTATTGCGCCCATTTTTTTTAGTACTCGAGCGGCTAAACTCCTGGCCTTCATCTCATCTGATGGTAAGTGACGATCAAGCCGGAGGTGGAAGCGAGCTTCACCCGGAATCCTCACATAGGAACTGGCTATCTTACATCTAACTGCCGAAACACAACAATGCTGTTATTATTGTTGTTATGGCGACAAGCTTAAATAAGATGGTGGTAGCTAGCCAGGCGCACTTAAAACAAGCCCTACTACCAACCAAATCGAGCAGAAAAATTTGCCCTCATTGGGAATCGAACCCAGGGCCTCTAGGTCTGAGACAGCTGGTCTAACAACTAGACCACAGAGGCGGTTAGTACAGCGCGAGCCATGCGCAACCATTAATTTTTTCTTCTAAATTTTTTTTTTTTTTTTAATTTCTTCTTTCTATTTAAAAAGGCAGTGCTTAGTTAATTGATTCAGGCGTGACCTTACGGAAATCCATTATAAAATACAATAGACGTTGATATATTTAGTTACCTATTCCGCTTGACTATTCTTCAAGAGTCCGAAAAACCCTGTAAGAAATCGACACGTGTTTCAACTCTCAACGAGGCATCCTCAGGATGACGATTGACCAATTGCAAACCAGAACGCGACGTGTTACCACACCGAGCGCTGGACGAAAAGTGACTCAAATCGCCCGTCACCCCCACTTATATAGGATTGCTGCTCGGCGCTGATTGACTAGAATATATAATTGTCACACGGTAACACGTCGCGTTCTGGTTTCAATTGGTCAATCGTCATCCTGAGGATCCTTCTGGCCTAAAATGTTGAATTTGCAAAATGTTGAATTCGCAAAAATGTTGAATTCGCAAAATGTTGAATCCCAAAATGTTGAATCCCAAAATGTTGAATTTGTAAAAAGTTGAATTTCCCATCCGAATCACAATGTTGAATTTGCAAAATGTTGAATTTGTAAAAAGTTATTTTATCGAGAATATTCTATTCTATAGTCAGGGTTTTTCACTCTGGAGCACTAACTTAAGTCATTTTTACCTGACTACGGCGAAGCAAAAAGGAGGGTTATGATTTTGACCGGTATGTTGTTGACCGGTTTGTATGTCTGTATGTTCATCTGTTCCCTCATAACTACGCATCATAATTTGACAAATGAGATATCGTTGGAAACGGCTTGATCGTCCTTTGGATATAGGCTATGTAACACATTAAATTGAAAATGGCGCCCTCTAGAGGGTAAAGGGTCGTATTCTTCGCACGCTGTTCATCGTGTTCACACACAGCGCGGGCGCAGGTCGGGCGCGGGACGGCAGCGGTTCGGGTGCGGGACGGCAGCGAGTAGTGCGCGGACGTACCAAACCAGGCGGCAGCGGTTGCAGTGTAATTGAAAATGTCGGGTAATTCGGACACGGAAGTTATTATTTCTACTACGAACGAAAAAGGAAAAGGATGTGGGTTCATGAAATAATTAAAAAAGAATTTGAATAATGGAGAGTATGCTGTGTAGAACTTAACTTAAATTATTTAAATTAATTAATTAAGAAAATTAAAAAACAATATTTAAAATCTTCATAATCCAGAGGTCCATCGCCAATCTCAATCGCCAATCTCAATCAATTTTGAGAGTATGTAAAAATAATAAAACTTTTGCAGCGTCTACTATATTGAGTTATGTATGTCCCTGGTGAACGAATTGTTGGTACATGCCTCTATTGCACCATTTTCCTCTCAATTACTGTAAACTTTTTTCTCATAATACGATCAGTAGCCTCCTAAATAATTAAAGTTCATAATGACGAAGGGGAAACTTTGGGAGGAGTTTAATGAAGCTATTAGTGGTAAAGTTTTTATCAGGAACTTTTCGTCCGATACAAATTAATCACTTTAAATCGTAGCGTTAACTTCTTTCAAATGGGTTATCACCGTATTAAAGGTTTCCATACTAGTAGGCCGCACTTCAGCAATAACTAAACCAATATTGGCCTCATAATCTATTGAAACGGTCAGTGTTACCACAAACGTGTATCCGCCTTGTGTGTATTTTAAGCTTAAAAAGAGTTTTACTTAGGTACCTACGTAAATAAATATAAGTAGGATAGTAATTGTACCGGGTGGTAGGTTCCTGTATAGGGCCGTCTATGTGGGTACCACCGCAGTGCCAGATATTTTCCGGTGAAGTATTAGTATGCTCATTATAATATTTGCCAAAAGACGTTCACTGCTGGACATAGCCTCCCCCAAATATCTCCAACGTGGTTGCGTTGTAGATATTTGGGGGAGGCTATGTCCAGCAGTGAACGTCCTGCGCCTCTCGCATCCACAGGACTCAACATTTTGCAAATTCAACATTGTGAGTCCAGAAAATTCAACTTTTTACAAATTCAACATTTTGGGACTCAACATTTTGCGAATTCAACATTTTTGCGAATTCAACATTTTGCAAATTCAACATTGTAGGCCAGAAGGCTGAGGATGCCTCGTTGAGAGGTGAAACACGTGTCGATTTCTTAGAGGGTTTTTCGGACTCTTGAAGAATAGTCAAGCGGAATGGGTTACTAAATATATCAACGTCTATTGTATTTTATAAGGTAGTGCTTGTTTGAACATCCTCGCCATTGGCCATTTAAGCAGTTGGTAGGACGACCACGGTCAAAGGTTCCATCGGTTATATTCGGAAAAGCCGAAATATTACAAATAAAATTACTCAAATGGCCACAGCCCAGGTCTCGTGACACGAATGCTCTCGGTGAGGACCTTTAAGGCTGATTTACACGGTGCAATTAATTTGCCTGTGGCCTATAGCAACAATAAAAGTAACACCGTCTAAATAGTGCAAGTCATTTCTTGCTTCAATTTCATTGTATGGTTCAGGAAAAAAACTCGCATCGTGTAAATGTGGCTTTAGTACAATCATAAAATATACACGTCAGCTCCTTCTTCGCACGACATGATCATAGATTTCAATCTGGGTGTATTTGGGGGAATAGATCCTCTGCTTCGTAGTGTTCTGCCCCGGGTCCTGCTGAGGGTCCGGGCATATAATCTTGTGGTCGTGACGGTTTTGGAAAAGTAGACCCCTATCAGGATCCATTACAGGCTGGAATAATAGAGAAGTTATGTTTTTAAGTAGTAACTTCAAATTACCTACATAATGGCTTTAGGGCCATTGGTTACCCTCTTTGAACATAGGTCCTGTTGGCCCAAAACTGATGAATGCAGTCTGAAAAGCTGCATTTTGAATCAACGTAACGCAGCTTGGCATACTCTTATTTCAAAAACTATAGGTAGTGTAACGAAATAAAACAAGTTGCTTCGTTATATACGTATAATTTCGCTTATACAAAAGAATGTAAAAACACTGCCGAAAATATAAAAACGGGACGTTAAAAATACAAAATATTACAAATCATGTCGCGGCTAAAGAATATATTATTTATATTTATGTTATTACTATTATTTATATTTAGGTCAAATCTACGGCCGGATTAATATAGGAAAACTTTCGGAGTAATTTCAGGTGAATAGTAACGCGTCGGAGTTCGGTGTGTATTAGCAATTGTAAATGCTTATAATCCGTACCCTATTCGCGTAAACGCAACGCGCCGAATAAGGACCGCAACCGAATGTTAGCCTGACACCGACGTAATTTATTTTTATTTACAAGATCATTTGCGTGTAAAAAAATCCTAAATCGATTAGCCGAATAATTCTTATGATCTTCAATAGGGAAAATTCCGGAGGCACCACGCTTCGCAATGAAGAAATTAAAGTTAAGTTATAAATTGAGGACAAATTGGTCAAACACTGGGCCGCCAGGTACGTGGGCAGGCGGGGACGGTGCGTGGCACGACGTTCTGCGGACTGAACTGCCGGAGTGCCTGGTCCACGACCGCTGACGAAACACTGGATCAGGCGGGCTCCCAATGCCCTGCCGGTAAAAGCCAAAATAGGCCTTTTCTCTGGTTCTTAACAAGCCTATGACAAATAAGATGGTTATAGACCACCGAAAAGACTAAAGACATACCTTGGGGAAAGAGCGAGTAAGGTAGCACAGATAGAATTCGATACGTACCATAAAACTCAGAAAATATTCACGAAACTGCACTGCTGATAATTTACTATTATTTCCACCACATAGTTCACCAAGAAATTATTTTAAAATACAGAGATGTTTATCACCAAGAAATGGAACCGCCACAGACGTCCGCCTAAAAAATTGCTCATCTATTTTTCATTGTCAGATTCAAATTCAAAAATTTGAAATTATCGGAAGATTTAAGACGACAACATCGATGGCCAGAAAATTAACAAAAAGATCCAAGCTCGAAGATTTAAATGCAGCGAAACGCTGCAGTGTTATTTATTTTTTCACTAGCGTAGCCTAAGCAAAAGAATTTTGAGAGTATGTAAAAATAATAAAACTTTTGCAGCGTCTACTATATTGAGTTATGTATGTCCCTGGTGAACGAATTGTTGGTACATGCCTCTATTGCACCATTTTCCTCTCAATTACTGTAAACTTTTTTCTCATAATACGATCAGTAGCCTCCTAAATAATTAAAGTTCATAATGACGAAAGGGCAACTTTGGGAGGAGTTTAATGAAGCTATTAGTGGTAAAGTTTTTATCAGGAACTTTTCGTCCGATACAAATTAATCACTTTAAATCGTAGCGTTAACTTCTTTCAAATGGGTTATCACCGTATTAAAGGTTTCCATATAGTACAGTAGGCCGCACTTCAGCAATAACTAAACCAATATTGGCCTCATAATCTATTGAAACGGTCAGTGTTACCACAAACGTGTAGTCGACTGTATCTGCCGATTTTTGAATTTATCATGATCCTCTTTAAATAACTTTCCAACCGATTGTTGTTAAATATTATCAAATAAAGATGCCGCCCAGGAAAAACTAACTGATGACCGAGCGACAAATCCTTAAATATTATAAAACAAAGTCCTCCGCCGCGTCTGTCTGTATTCCTGTTCGCGATAAACTCAAAAACTACTGCACCAATTTTCATGCTGTTTCCACCAATGGATAGAGTGGTTCTCGAGAAAGGTTTTAGTATATAATAACCGACATCAGCGCGGGTGAAGCCGCGGTCAAGGTGCTAGTAAAATATAAAATCCTGATTTCCGATCCCCATTTCAAAACCGTATAGACGTAAAAAGGGTTCTGTCAATACTGTACCTACACATACAATCTCATACTCTATGGTACAACTTTTAGAACTATGCAAATATCCGCGTCGGCCGACGTTTAGTGGATATCGAAATTGTTCGCCGAATAATCTCACAGTTTCGAGGTAAACTTGACTGGTGAATTTTGTGTGGGGGCGACAACTAGCTATCACCGTGGTATAGCGGAAATGCTTGAAATAAACGAGCGGTTTTAAAGTTATTTTGTTCAAGAATGTGTCGCTTCGATTTTGTTATATAAAGTGGTTTAGGTTTAGTTATACTTATAGTTAGTATAACGTCCATTATTGCAATTAGGTATGGGTAATTAAATCGCAAAGGCAAGTGCTAAAGACTTCCACCAAAGTCAAAACCTCGCATACATTTCCCACTAGGTGAAAACACACACAAACTTTGTGCCCCCCCCCTCTCACTTTAAAGTGGTTCATAAACGCCTCATTCGGAAGGTAGGCACTTTTTGAAAATCTCCCGTCTTTTCCAAGGAGATTCTGTAACATAACCTACCAAGAAGTTAGGCACACTTCCTACTCCTGCAAAGTGATTTATACATTTCCCCCACCAAGAAATTAGGAATGACCTTCTATCCTATACTATCTATCCTTTCCAAAGAAGCTATTCAGCCAAACTTAAACATCTAATAGATACCTTATAATTCCTGCTAATATTGCTCCTCACGGTACCATGTCGCCAATGGTAGTACCCAAGGTCGTTGTCTCGAGGCCACAAAGTCTTGCCATACTTAAAGAACGGGCCCCAGTTCTCAGAGACGAGTCTGTGAGCGTAATCTATGTATCCTGATATCTCGAAGCCGCCTTTAGTGAAGTGTCGGATAAAGATTATCGACTGAGGGCAAGAAGAAATGTTATTAGTTAAAGCTCCGCTCTGGATATTATCCACGAGAGTAAGGGACCTCGCGTTCTACGCGGCAACGACCATGACTTGGTCACAATGTCGAACAAAACTTATAGGCGAGCACGACATACTGTGACATGGCTCGAGTCACACATTTTATATGACTAAGCTGTGATTAAATGTGTGACTCGAGCCATGTCACAAAGCCCTGGTCGGTCAATCAGTCGTGCGGGCAAACGTTCTTCTTGATCGGAGCTTCTGTGGGCATTTTGCGACCGGTCATGCGGCAATTGGTGGTCATGGCCGCGCAAGCCGTGAAATCCCTAATATGTCACTGCGGCAGTTGTTTATAAGTAAAGAAAGAAAGAAAGAAAGAAAATACATTTATTCAGCACAGACTAAAAGGCACACAATATACATAATATACAGCAGATAACAAAATAAAAATAAAGAACCAAATTGAGAAGGTAAAGAAGGACATTATCAGGGGAGTGTGCCTCACGGCTGCGCCAAAAAGGCCCAGTTCAGCAAAAATGCCAGACAACTAGTGCCTGACGCTGGTTTTCAACCGGACCCGATAGTACTCATAGGTCTTTTGGATATAGCGGGTCAATACACCTGTGATACCCTTTTGACGTTTTGCAAAGGTAAAGGGTTGAAGAGTGAAGTAGGAACGAAGATAGGTAAACACGGTGGACATTTAATTCATGGGCATCCTTCTAAGGGGTCATTGTACTCATCATTATGAACAACTTTCATTAAGGGACAAACCCCGAAATCGCGAAAAAAATATCAGCTATTCTCTACATTTTGACGAACACAAATGATCCCTACATTAGAACATAAATGTACAGTTTTCGTTTTTTTTTTTTTTCGCGTTTTCCTGGTTTTTAGGACCCTGCCAGGGTTGCGGGAAAGTCCGAAAGGTATACCGGGACCTTGGCAACAGGCAACTGAAGGAACATGGGTGGGTTTTAGTCAGTAAAAGTCTGACAGCGCTCCCGCTCCGCCCAGAGAAGTTCCCCGGACAAGTCATTTGATGATATCCCACCCTCAAAAAAAAAAAGGGTTTGTAAGACAGTCCACTCAAATCCAGTTCACCTGTAGAATCCCGACTCTGTTCGCTCGCTCCCTCACAGCCAGTTCCCTGTTGAAGGAATCTTGCAAGTCTGCCCCCTCACTGACCAACACGTAAGGCTTTCCCTTGGGGTACACGATCTCGTGGATGGCAGCTCGACGAATGTAGAACTCTTTTTCTGTTAATGTATCGCCAAAAGCTCTGGAAGTTAAGACACACAGCCATTATCTCGTTCATCTTCGACCTTATTAGTTCCAAACACAAAGGGTACCAGCAGAACCATAGTTCTAACATACGCCGTCGTCGTCAGTCCGTTTTCCTGTCTGATTATATCTTTTTAACCGTATTATATCCCCAGTTTAAACAGAAATTAAGTACGTGTTATTATAGATCAGTTTGAATCTGATAATTATAGCAGTGTTAGGTTTAAGTGTTTAGAAAAAGAGAAAGAGAGAGAAGAAGAAGAGGTGTCGTGTGGAACTTCGCGCCAATTAGGTTACTAAAAGGTTGGTGGTTAATATAACTAACATAGAGTATTTGTTACTTGTAAAATTAGAGAAAAGAGGAGGCTATTATCCTCAATCATGGCCAGAGGAAGCAGTTACATAGAGGCTCTAGGCAAAGTGACATTCTATCAGCGATAACGATGATGGAAAAGGCAAAAATGTATAGGACTGACATAAGCTATCGAAAAGCGTATGTCGATCCTGTTGAAAGTCGTTGTAGAAATACGAAACGCTTTGAAAGCGATCGATTGTCACTTGTCTAGGCCATCTGGTTCCTTTCACAGATTTTGAGGTACGGAAATATTACTGCACGAATCCTATTTGGATAATTGCAGTTACTAGCAGTAATCTTTGTTGGAGGATATTATAACTGATATTATATTGGTCATTTCTGAGATACCACAATTTTTTTTTAAATATTTGCTACAGCAAGTTCTCAGGAGGTTCAAAGATTTAGAGATCAGTATGCACACGGTTTATCAAGTTGGCTGACAGCATGTCTGCTTGCCTAGTAGAGTAGCCTCGCATGGGAAATCTGTTAGTTTGCTATCTTATCTAAAATGTAAATATTTTGCTATTCACAACTGATTTTCACGTTGCGAATGTAATTCAAGCTCCTAATTTACAATAAAATAATCTAAAATACACATATCGCCTTAAATCCCCGAAGGAGGAGGGCGGCGGGCCTATTGCCATCAACCGGGCATAAATCGAAACTCCGGGCTGCTGACTTAAAAATCCCTGAAAAAGCCCAATAACAATGTGTCCACTCTGGGAATCGAACCCAGGACCTACTGCTGGGACATTTTGCTTGTGCTGAGTTGCCATGTAGCTATGTACACTATCATCTTCATCCACATCCTGAATTTACTAGCTTCAGGGCTAGACCCGTCGGATGTGGCACAAGCTGAGTGTTGCCATATATTGTTGGGAATTGAACCCAACAGAGCATCTTGGGCGCCGTCTGCACGCGCAGGCGGCGTGATCAGTACGTCGTCGGCAGTGTATCGTGTCATAGACGTATTTATTATCACAATGACTTTATAGTTTCCTTCTAAGTAGATCTGCCCATCATCTAGGAGACCCTGGATAATAACAATCTAGTTTTTAGTAGGTACCTGTATCCAAGAGCAGCAATAGTCCTGGCAGAAATAATGCTCCTCAAATTCCTGAGATCAGCGATTTCTATGAGCGAATCTAAATACTCCTCCCACGTTTCGTAGATCAGCAACTTTCTGTCAGCTTCAATCCCCGCTGGGAATTCGTTTTTCTTCTCTGCCATCGCCATATTTACCAACTATATTAAAATTACTAGAAAATAAACCTTAGATAAACATCAAAAATAAAATTTTATTGCAAAAAATGTTGTATCAGAGTTTTGACAGCACCAAACGTATGACGGCCTTACGCCAATGACAAGAGATGATAATGACATATTACTTTTTTTTTATTCGCGTATTCCATAAAACTCGTTTAATTGCGACAAAAAAGGTTATACAAACTTTTCACTTTACCATCCTTTTGACTAGGTTAGATAATAGCACAGCTTTTGCTAATCTTCGACCATAGCTTCTTGTCACCATCCGTGATATATCAAATATTGCATATTTAAGCATAATCAACCTATAACGTTCCTACTGCTGGGGCACAGGCCGCCTCTCTGTGAGAGAGAGTGGGCCGTAATGCACCACGCGAGCCCAGTGCAGGTTGGTACATGTCACACGTATTCGAATTTTTGGTTCTAGGACATGCCGGTTTCCTAAAGATATTTTCCTTCACCGTTTTGAGAGCAGTTGTGATGAAATAAATTACACAAAGTAAAGTGCCTGTCTGGGGTCGAACCTGCGATCTACAACTTGTAAGCCGGGGTCGTAACCACTCGGCCACCATTGCTCCCATGCTCAATCAGTTTGGGTACATTTTAATGTACAACAAATTCAACTATTCCACTCTCTCAAAGGAAAGGCCTAGATTAGAATCAATGCTTAAAATGAACACTTAAATGCGATACTTACTTAAATATTTCATGCTCAAGGCAGCATTCAATTCTTATTACATTTTCATTGTGTCTCAATATCCCTTTGCTATTTGTTTCAATATTAATATATCTCTTTATATTCCTGTTTCTGTAAGCTCTTTGTTATGTTAATATTTCTTGATATTTACGTTAGTTTTGGCTTGTAGTACATTAGGTTAGGTGCAGAGCCGTTTTATTTTGAGGCCTGGGCGCTTCAGGATACTGGGGCCTGAATCTGTGATGCAAGAGCTGATAGCCCCTAGCTACGACACTGGCAGGATAGAGGGGGCCCCATGAATCGCGGGGTCTTGCCCAGGGTCAATATAAAAGACGAACACCTAGCTTGGGTGAATACTTCTAGGTAAGCGTGCTCCATCGATAAGAACCATCGCTTTATCAGGGGTTGTAGTGGTCCAATGTGAACCTGTAACAAAAAATCAGCCAGGATAGGGACACGCACAAAGTATTTTGTACACAGGCTGTAGGACTATTCATCATTACCATCATCCACCTAGTTTTGTCAAGGTCAGCTTTCAGTCTAACCGGATGCAGCTAAATACTAGTATTTTACATGGAGCGACTACCCATCCTACCCCCACAATCGAACTCCGAATCGAATCGAATCCGTATAGAATCTGGGGCTGGACATGCGAACTACGCATCAAAGACATGAAGGCCGATTCTCGTTCTTAAAAAACCTTCACAGTCAAGTCGCAATCTGTCAAACTTGTTAAAAATGTTGGTAAATTGATTATTTTTGCGAATGAGATGCGAATGCGAAGGTTCTTAAAAATTACGGGACTTGCCCCTCTGACGTCCCACAAAAATCGTGACGTCCCATAAATCCTTAAATCCTGCATCGCGCAATTAGAGTTTACGGCGCGATGGATATATTATACAAGATTCCGACATTAATCGTTGGGCAGTTGCCCGCCAGACACAACACCCGTCTGGTCGGAGGTTCCTCTCTTTTCTATAGAGGATGAGTGAACTTTACACCCTGAGTGAGTTTGTAAATAATGTACCTAGGTGCCAGCGCAAACTGTACATCTAGTTGCTGCAATGAGTAGCGAGAGCATGCGACGCGAATTGGACCAACTGCGAATTTGACCAACCGTGAATTGGACCAATCACGTGTGGCGGTATCTACATCGCCACATGCGAACTACGCATCAAAGACCTGACGTCAGAAAGACGACACATAAATCCTGCATCGCGCAATTAAAGTTTACCGTGCAGTGGACATATATACAAGAACCCAACATCAATCGTTGGGCAGTTGCCCGCCAGACACAACACCCGTCTGGTCGGAGGATCCTCCCTTTTCTATGGAGTATGAGTGAACTTTACACCCTGTTCCTCATACCCCTAAATTCATTGGTGACCCCGAGAAGAACAGAAGCCGACGGAGCCATCATGCCGACCGAAGCAGGAGCATCAGCAGAGAAGCAGGACGTCTGCAGAGTCAGTGTGAAGCTGCCGCCTTTTTGGCCAGAGGAGCCGACACTTTGGTTCGCCCAGGTAGAAGGTCAGTTTACGATCGTCGGTATTACCGCCGACGCTACGAAATTTTTTACCGTCGTGGGCCAGCTTGATCACCGATATATGGTGGAGGCTAGAGATATTATCGAGAACCCGCCGGCCCAGGACAAGTACGTAAAGCTGAAAGCCGAGCTTATACGTAGGCTCTCTGATTCACGTGAGAAAAGGGTGCAGCAAATCCTCACCCACGAGGAGCTCGGCGACCGTAAACCCTCACAATTTTTGCGGCACCTTCAAACCCTGGCCGGACCAAATATGCCCGAGGCGTTTCTGTCCACGTTGTGGGCGAGCAGGCTTCCAACCAACATCCAGACGGTCATTGCGTCACAGCCTAATCTTCCCCTCCAGTCGATTGCAGACTTAGCCGACCGCGTGCATGAGATCGCGCCTGCGCCCGCGCCGGCGCTGCAGCGAGATCAGCGAGCTGAAACAGTGCATAGCGGAGTTAACGAAGCAGGTAGCGGCACTCTCAACACGTGGTCAGGTACGTCACCGCTCGCGATCGTCCGACAGATTTAGGCGTGGCAGCAGAGACTCGACCCCGGGTCGGCGCAGCCGCTCGCGCTCCAGGGAGCCGTGGAACGAGGAGCACTGCTGGTATCACAATAACTTCGGTGACAGGGCCAGGCGATGCGACCAACCGTGTACATACGCGGGAAATGCCTCTGGCAGCCGGAAGTAGCGGCAAATGGCTGCCCCAACAAACCACGCCGCCTCTTCGTAACAGATCGGACCACTAAAGCCACATTTTTAGTGGACACAGGATCCGACCTCTGAGTGTACCCACGTACAGCACTACAACAGCGGCGCAGTAAAACAACCTACCAGCTGTACGCAGCAAACGGGACTGCCATAGAGACATACGGCTGGGTCGAGCTTCACCTGAACTTAGGGCCGCCGTGTGTATTCGTGGAAATTCGTTGTAGCGGATGTTACCAAGCCCATTATAGGTGCAGACTTTCTGGCGCATTACAATTTACTGATCGATTTGAAACGTTACCGCCTCATCGACGGGCTAACCCAGCTGTCCTCCATGGCATCATAAGCGGCTGGTTCGACAACAGACATTGCATCGGTCAAGTCCATTGGGGGCAACACGGAGTATCATGAGCTCCTTCGGCAGTACCCGGAGATAACGCGCCCTGCGGGAAAACAAAGACAGGTTAGTCACTCAACTGTACACCATATCCGTACCACCCCAGGGCCGCCCATTTTTAGTAGACCACGCCGCCTCGCACCAGACAAGCTTAAGATCGCTAAGGAGTTTGAAGCGATGCTGGCGAATGGCACAGCACGTCCGTCGGAGAGCTCATGGTCGTCCCCTCTTCACCTCGCACCCAAAAAGGACAACAGCTGGCGGCCATGTGGGGACTACAGAGCACTTAATGCCCGCACCATCCCAGACAGATATCCCATCCCGCACATACAGGACTTCTCTCATCAGCTGGCTGGCAGCAGAATTTATAGTAAAATCGATCTAATTAAAGCGTACAATCAAATACCTGTCCAGTCAGCTGACATCAACAAGACTCGTATAATCCAAACGGAGTGGTGATTGCAATCACCACCCCGTTTGGATTATACGAGTTCCCGTTCATGACGTTCGGTCTACGGAATGCGGCACAAACATTTCAGAGATTCATGGACGAGGTGCTCCGGGGGCTGTCGTTCTGCTATTGCTACTTGGATGACATTTTACTGTTCTCAGAGACGGCAGCCCAGCACACGGACCACCTGCATCAGCTCCTAAATATGGCATCATGATTAACTCCGCAAAGTGTGAGTTCGGCAGGACCACCGTTACCTTTCTAGGTCACGAGCTGTCAGCAGAAGGTGTCCGCCCCCTGCCGGAGAAGGTGCAGGCGATCCAGGACTACCCAGCTCCCAAGACGGTCAAGGAGATGCGTCGCTTTCTGGGTATGTTCAATTTCTACCGCCGCTTTGTCCCAGAAGCCGCTCGCTTACAGTCGCCGCTTAATGTTGTACTCACAGGGCCAAAAACAACAGGAAATCAACCAATTACTATGACGCAAGAAATGCTACTAGCTTTTACCGCTTGCAAAAATGGTCTGTCACAGGCTGCCTTGCTAGCACACCCAAACCACAACGCTGAGCTTGCTTTGTTCACAGATGCATCAGACACCTCGATAGGCGCAGTGCTGCAGCAAAAGGCTGGAAAAACTTGGCAGCCAATTGCATTTTTCTCCAGGCGTTTGTCAGCATCGCAGAAAAAGTACAGCCCGTATGACAGGGAGCTCTTAGCCATCTACGACGCAGTCAGATACTTCCGGCACATGGTGGAAGGTAGGCACTTCGCCATTCACACAGATCACAAACCCCTGTCATACGCGTACGCGCGCAGCCGGGAGAATTGCTCACCGAGGCAGTACCGCTACCTCGACTACATAGCCCAGTTCACCACGGACATCCAGTTTGTCGCAGGCAAGGACAATGTCGTGGCGGACGCACTGTCACGGCTGGAGGCAATAGCGTTGCCAACAATCGATTACGCGGCTCTTGCACATACACAGGAGTGCGATCCTGAGTTGCAGAGCCTCCTAACAACCAACAGCACGTCACTCAAACTCCAGAGAGTATGCTTACCAGACTCAGCCCACTATTGACCTCCGGTCTCCGGAGGGGAGTGATGTGGCGGTATCTACATCGCCACATGCGAACTACGCATCAAAGACCTGACGTCATCCTGACGTCACATAAATCCTGCATCGCGCAATTAAAGTTTACCGTGCAGTGGACATATATACGAGAACCCAACATCAATCGTTGGGCAGTTGCCCGCCAGACACAACACCCGTCTGGTCGGAGGATCCTCCCTTTTCTATGGAGTATGAGTGAACTTTACACCATGGTCCTCATACCCCTAAACACGAATAAGGTGAATTGGACCAATTGCACCTAAAGGGACTCCTCTACCCTGTCGTGACTCTGCAACTCGACTCGCCAAGTGTTGTAGCTTTGAACAAAGATATTAAAATTGTTGGCCAGAGTGTGTCGTTGCGTCTAGTCGCCGAGCACTCGTCAGGGCCGGATTTAAGGCTGTGTTATCCTTTTTTTGTCATTACTCCGCCTATTTTGAATCGATTTTGATATTTATTTTTTGTTTGGTAGGTCTTGCTTCAGAGGTTGCCCCATATAAATGTTATTAACTTTGCTTGGGTAGTTTTTTGAGTTAGCTTCAATATTACGTATATTTCCCACTTAGTATATCTACACGATGTTTTCAGTAACTCCGTCACTGTTCACATAGCAGAAGCATTCGAATTTGTGCCGGGAAAAACACTAAAAAGGTTTTAGTGTTTTTTTTGGAAGTCGGGTTTCTTTTTAAAGTTCTTATTATATCAAAAATAAAATAGTGGAGGCCCGAAGCCATGGCCGCTGTTGCCCCGCCTTAAATCCGGCCCTGGCAGTCGCACTCACATGTCGCATAGTGTGCGCCGTGTCTATAAGTATAGAGAATGAAATCATCCACACAACTCATAAGGGATTATTGTGACAAGCGAATATGTACTGCTATCAAATATTCGATGTCATTCATCCATCATGCGGTTCCCCGTAGTTTGTTTTACAATCAATTTGTTTGGTTTCTTGTCACTAACGATGTGTAAGATTTATATAAACTATTTGTAGGATGCTTAGAATGTTTATAAGGTTTTCATTTGTTTAAATATTTGTATTTTTTGTCCTTTATTTCTTAAAGACACTTACAAATTACATTTTTAAATATTAGAATATAAAGATACAAAAACATAAAAAAATAAAAAAAATAACAGTATCCCACCGGTATCAGGAACGGGGTCCTAGGTCAGTGCTCCAGAGAGAGGAACCTCCTAACAATACGTTGTATTTTTATTATTATTATTTTATTTATCTTTTCTAAAGATCATCTTCTATTTTGTGAATGTGAGAACGTTGTATAATAATTACCTAATACTGTAACATTTTATTTTTTAAAGAGTAACCGTGGAGTTTCTTGCCGAATTTTCTCTGTAGGAAACGATCAGTTGGAACCGTGGAGTTTCTGACGTTTCATAAGTGCCCATGTAGGTTTATGTGAAATAAAATATTTAAATTTGATTTTATTGTTTGGCTTATTTTCATTGCGTCTTTTACACTAGGTATGTAAAAGGAATTATTAAAAAAGTTTTTTTTAAACGAATGCAAATTCCGTATTTATACCATTTCTTTCAGTTATAAGCTCTCCGTATTCGAGTCTCCATCTCTGAACTGATAATAAAATTTCATATATCATAATTTATAATCATTTACCCCTGTGGAGGTTGGGAAATCATCAAATGACTTCTCCCGCTCTGGGCGGAGCGGAAGGGCGTGTCAGACTTTTACTTACTAAAACCCACCCGTGTTCCTTCAGTTGCCTGTTGCCAGGGTTCCGGTATCCCTTTCGGACATTCCCGCAACCCTGCCAGGATAATCATTTACCCCTGGAGTTTGTATTTATGGGCTAATCTTCGGAAATACTGATCCGATTCCTAAAATTCTTTCAGTAATGGGAAGCTACAGTATTTTCGAGGGTCATAGGTAATAATATTTTACGTTAAAAAAATAAATTTTACGCGGACTGAGACGCGAGCAGAAACTTGTATGTAATAAAAGTTTCAGTAAGTAATTGTGCTCATAGACACGCGTTAACGGCAGAGTCAACTTCAGCCTGACACACGTCGACAACGTTATGTGACGCTCGTTTATTTGAGTACGGTGCTCAAGTGACGAGGGGCACGTCGTCGACGGCAGCCGTAGACATGTCGACGGCAGTCATAGACGTGTTGGCGACTGCAGTTACCTCTACCGTTGACGCGTGCCGCTCGTGTATATGAGCACTAAGTAAAGTCTGGTACCTACGATTTAGAAAAAAAACCTTCTTAGTCATGTGAACTGTAACAACCTCATTTCAGTAAACGAAAACATTTTCTTAGTATCGTCAACGTAAATAATTACCATGTATCCGAAAAATCTGATAATTCAGGCGACGCGGCGCCGAATTTCGAGGGGAATTACGTAAATCGGTTTAAAAGGATGTTTGGAAGGTAATTTTTTCGAGTGGCAACATAAGTGGACACGAGTGGCGAAATCTGGGTGGAGCATGTTTTTTTTTTATTTTTTTTCGCAGGTTAAGACGGTTAAGGTCATGCCTTCTTGATAGGTACATAATAGGATATGGTATTGTGAGAAGTCACTACGTGACCAATTAAAATGCAAAGCTAGTTATATACTTACCTTGTAATCAGCTTAAAATCGATATGTTTTATATTAGGGAGTGCCTCATTGGGAACCGGCAATGACATTACACAGGCGGCGGCGGCGGCGCGGCGTTTATAGAAACCCTTCCAGTATTCAGAACCCCAACTAACTAACCATAACTAAAATATATTTTTCTGCATATTCTAGTCGTTTTTGGCGTAGGGGTCACAGTTCTAACCTAACCTAAACTAACCTTTTTTGCGATTAAAATTATTAAACCTAATCTTACTAGTTCGGTTTCGGGTAGTACTTTATGACTTTATTACTGGAATATGGGAAAAAAAAATGCTCTATTACATGTTTTTTTATTTATGCCTACCCTGCCTATCTACTCCATACGCCAAACTGACAACCAAAGTCAGCGCCGTCAGCCAATTCAGCAACCGGCGCCGGCAGCGGAGGCACTTCCTTGTATTATGTTCTTAAGAAACCCAAAAAATACATAATTTATAGAAAGAAAATCTTAAAGGACGATGTCAATTGAAACTTAGTCAACAGACTTGAGACATACCTATCAATACTTGAGACTACCTACAATAAGCTTATCTCAAGTATCTTTATCAACGTTTGAATGGATATTATCCGTTTATGTACCCTTCGAACTTTCTTTAAGGCTGTTTGTACATCTCTCGAGGTTAGATGAAAAAATGACCAAATTATTAATATGTGCAAGATCCTTCACGGAAAAACAGACGCTCTTGAACTGCTTGGTGAACTGTCCCGTCTTTTTACTCCGTTAAAGTATAACCGTGGCAGGAGGCATAGATTGTTTGCCGAGCCACAGAGTAAAGCCGTCGCTCGAGCCCAACCTCCTATCCCTCGCACACTCTCTGCGCTCAACTCTCTCTTGGTCGCTAAGCCTGACTGTGATGTGTTCGCGGATGAATGGTAGAAATCTTAATTGTCAGTACCTATTTCTGGACTATTGTGAGATGATGTAAATGAAACTGAAAGAAACTGTGTTTTCAGGAAACCCCATTTGTATTTAAGACTTGAAAGAAACGGTTTATTTTGTAGCACGCAACGAAATAAAAGAGGCAATAAAAACTTTTTACAAAAAAAAAACAACCGACTTCCAAAAAAAACACTAAAAAAGTGAAAAATAACTTTAATTTCGGAAGTCGGTGTCTTTGCTTTTCAATTTCCGTTTTTTGCCACCGACTTCCGAAATTAAAGTTATTTTTCACTTTTTTAGTGTTTTTTTTGGAAGTCGGTTGTTTTTTTTTTGTAAAAAGTTTTTATTTTTCTCTTTTTAGTTGTGGTACCTACCCCACACAAATCCAAATACCACTACCTGCTATGTAAATAACAGTGAAGGAGTCAAACAGTATATCGTCTAGATAAACTAAGTGGGAAAAATACGTAATATTGAAGCTAACTCAAAAATTACGCAAGTAAAGTTAATAAAATTTATATGGGAACACCTCGGAAGCATGACCTACCAAACAAAAAAAGAATCATCAAAATCGATTCATAATTGGCGGAGTAATCGCGTAACAAACATACAAAAAAAAAAAAAAAAAAAAAACATACAGACGAATTGAGAACCTCCTCCTTTGTGAAGAAGTCGGTTAAAAATTACGTATGTTGGATCAAAAAAAAAAAATTGGGACGGTTTTAGAAGATTGCCCATCTTACTTTATCATTTACTTAGCTTGCTGGTTACTTTTCTGTTTTGTTGGCTGTACACGGGACAGACGAAACTGTAGGACGGTGCTGTACCACTGTGCATTACTTGCACGTATTTCGATTTGCTGGCTTGAGCCTGCGTTTCAATCTAAACCTAGTTACCTACTTGATGAACCAACTCTTTTGTTACAAAGTTTTCCATTAATTTTTTAAACTGAGAACAAAGAAGTATTTTATACATCAATGAAGTTTAAAACTATGAATAGTGACAAGGACGGTCTAGTAAATATTAACCACATTTTAACGTTCGCATCAATCTCAATCTGTCAAAAATACCTCTGAATTCCATAAATTTTTGACAGCTTTTTGACATTGTTCTGAAATGCCTTGATTTTGAACGTTTTTTAATAATTACGGGACCGGCCTTACAAGACTTGACATGTCTTCCCTTGATACTTGAACAATACCCTACTTGCGTAACACACTTTCAATCACAATCCCAGAGTTATGAAGGATATTGCTGGGTTTGAAATATTCGTCTGCTCTACAACGTAAATAATACATTAAACGGGGTGAACTGTCAAAATGAAACCCACTGCGATCTAATTGTCATTTTATGTGTGTTACGAATTGCAATTATCCCGCAGGTGCGTATTTAATTTGAGCAAAGGGAGATTTAACGACGGTCTTTGATATAACTACTAAATATATGTATCGGTTCAAGGATCTCTAATTAATATTTGCAAAATATAATATATATATATTTTATTGATTTTTTATAAATATTAATATTAGACGCATTCAGATTCATTCCAAAAGTGAAATCAGAAAATAGGAAATGAGCAGCCGCCCGGTCTATTCTGTACACTGTCTCACCGTGAAACCTTAGGTGAAGTGACCTTTCATTCCACCAAATGCAAGGGATCGTGGAGGATGGACACTTTGACAGCTCACTTCACCATTTTCACGGTGAGATTTTTACAGAATAAATCGACTGATCTAATCTCACCATGAAAACATAGGTGAAGTGAGCTTGAAGTGTGCTAGGGATTGACACCATTGACAGTTCACTTCACGTAAGTTTTCATGGTGATATTTTTACAGAACAGACCGACTGTAGGTACTACCTACTCTAAAAATCACAAACACTCGAATTAATGAACTTCTTATTAATTGTGACTTATACTTAATCTTAAAAACCGACACAGATAGCATTAAAATATTTGAGGACATTAAAAGAATCTGCGACCTCTGAGTTTGTTTCGGTCTTTCTTCTCAGAGTAGTCAAATAGGAAACGCCGACCTAGCTAATTTTTATATTTTTTTTAATATGACATGTAAAAGTGATTCCAATATCCTATTTACAGAATAAACAATTTCATTTCATTTCATTTCAGAGTCAATTATTCAGTTATCTACAATAGAGGTTATTATGGAAGAAAATCTTAGTAGTGTTAACTTCTATGCGAATCAAATAATTTAATATTCTCGAGGAAGTAAGTTCACTTTACCAGGTCCTCCCGTAAAGCCAGATGCGATTTGAACAGGGTAGGTACTTCAGATTTTGCACAAGTTGAATTTTCATCGAGTTGGAGTACCCACTGGTACGTCTTTGACCGAGGTAAGTATTTTTGTTCAGGTAGGAAGAAAACCTGGAATATATAATTATGATATCGGCCTCATAACAGTCTTAAATCTGGACAATGATTTCTTCCTAAGAACAATAAATTTACTCTTTCAAGTCCGTCAAAGAAGATGCGGGCCCGTCCGAAAGCAGTTGATCCGGGAACTTTGCCCAACCTGGGACTCGAATCCACCTAGGACCATTTGCTCAGTAGTAGCGCTTGCGACCTTTCAACGAGTCATCCTAATCCTAACTATATATTAATATTATAAATGCGAAAGTGAGTTTGTTTTTTTGTTACGCTTTCACGCTAAAACGGCTGAACGGATTAGGATCAAATTTGGCAAAGGGGTAGACCATGACCTGGAATAGGACAAAGTATCCTGTACTTACGCGGGGGAAACCCGGGGCGTGTATGCAAATAAAAACACAAGAAATACACAAAGAGATAAAAATAAAAACTGTAAAAGCGTGCACATCCAACCAGAAAATGCAGAAATGCAGTGAATAAAAAGCTTACTAAGGTGAAAGGTGATACATTTCAGAATAAAAATGAACATCTGAATGAATAATATTAATAGAAACGTGAATACGGAACCACGACAAGCCAGGACATTAGCATTCCCCGAGAGTCCACTGTTTGGGATGGGAAATAGTGTTACACTTCGACAGTAAACTATCGATACTATTGTGACCTTGATTAGTTCACATTCATGATGACTGTTGATATTGTTGATTTTACAGACTATATAGGTAATAAGTAGATACTGTGATAAATATTGTAAAACAGTAACATCGATGTTTTTGGGTCTTGATTCCAACCATGTAAATTGAGTAGAATTAATATCCCATACGGAGCGATATTTCTATTGCAGTCTTACCAAGGGGTATACGTCGATCATACATGTATCGTATTACCCAGTTACTGGGTTGTGGAGGTAAGATAGGCAGTCGCTCCAAGTAAAATACTAGTATTCAGCTGTATCTGGTTAGACTGGAAGCCGACCCCAACATAGCTGGGAAAAAGCTAGGCAGACATTGACGGAGCGATATTTCTATTGGTTTTTATGAGGAAGTTTTATTTGATTCAACCTATGATCTACCAATACTGGCAAAAAGCCATGCTCCACAGTCCACATTACTGTTAAGGTAATTTAAGGGTATGTAGAACAGGGTGTAAAGTTCACTCATCCACCATAGAAAAGGTAGGATCCTCCAACCAGACGGGTGTTGTGTCTGGCGGGCAACTGCCCAACGATTGATGTTGGATTATTGTTTATGTCCATCGCCCGGTAAACTCTAATTGCGCGATGCAGGATTTATGTGACGTCAGGATTTTTGTGTGACGTCAAGTCTTTGATGCGTAGTTCACGTGTGGCGATGTATATGCCGCCACAGTAATACTCAAATTCATCAGTATCGATACTATGACCTATGCATTAAGGTCATCTATCGATGTTCCAACTAAGAAAGATGCACAACCCTACTCAGTAGAAAATAAGCAAAGTTTTGTGTCAACACGTTGCTAGATCATAACTCGTAATAAGAACACCGACTTTGGTACAGATGCTGTAATTGCAGAGGCTACCGAGCATGCATTCAGTTGGTGTTCCGTTATTTAGTGAAAATTGTGGGTGTATTTTGGAAGTCGACCTCAACATAGTTGGGAAAAGGTTAGACAGATTGATTTGTCTGTATTTTCAAGTAAAAGTATCTATAATCGACTTCGTACCTGATTGCTTACCAATGTCTTTTAAATAGAAATATACTTCTGTAACAATATTTTGATTTACACAGGAGTGTCTGGAGTTTCTTGCCCGTTCTTCCCCATTGGAACCTACCATATGAACCTACTACACTTTGGAATGGGCGACTAGCTTCATCGGTCTGACCAGTTCTGACTGACCGACCCCTTGACAGTTCAAAAGAGCCTGTATTTGGTTTATTTGAAATAAATGCGTCGAGTTTGAGTTGGAGATATCACTTTTGACAACAATTTCCAGTAAAATGAAAATTCATTAATTTTGAAGGTATCTGTCACATTGGTTTTGAAAGCAAACGTTTTATGACGAGCGTTCAAATTCCGTGGTAAAGCAATAGTTACGAAGTTCACTTTATGGAAAACAAAATAGTACCGCAGTTTTCTGTGTGAAAATGAAACGGTTTTACAATACTATTATACTATCTTTAATTTATTAGAATTATTTTATTTATCACTACCTACATATTTAATTAATATAATTTATTTTAATGTTTTTGTAGTGTTTTTTCTTCTCAGCTTTGGTGAGGTGTGTTATGATGAGGACCTATTTCGTTTTCATCTATTTGCATGAACTTTCTGACGATTCACCATGTATTTAAAATTGCTGCTTTTTGTAGGGTTATATAGAGGGTTTCTTTTAGGTTTAGTAAATTATTATTTTATTATTATTTTATGGATCAGCGCAACATGTTTTTTTCTTCCATACTTCTCTTTATGTCATCTCGGTAGTCACCACCTTTCTAGCTACCATATCCTCATAACAAACCAAGACTGACATCGCGAAAAAAAATTAGCTGTTCAGAACATAAATGTAGGGAACAGCTGTTTTTTTTTCGCGATTTCAATGTTGGTCCCATAGTGAAAGTTGATCATAGCGATGAGTACAATGACCCCTTAAGAGATTTCGTGTATGAAAAGATACACCTTATATTTCCATATATTTTACTTCCCTGTGTTATCGTGATGCCGTGACGTTATATCGTGGACGTTTACGTCCACGATATTATCGTCACGTTAGAAATTATTAAAGCGCACTTTACCTTTTACCTTTTGCAGGTTACCTTTTAAGAGGCTAACCTCCCAAATACTGGGCTTCCCAAGACTTCAGAACTGAACTGAATTCAGTAACAGAGCCATTTAGACGTCTGAATTTAGCTCAGTGACTCAGCCCTTCATTGACGTCAGTCTTCTATTATGTTACCGAAGCGTGTATCCCATGCTGTTATCTCGCGTTTTGCTTCAGCGCGCATGCATTCTTATTTATCGTTACACCAGTAAATGTTCAATACATTCAATTGCTTTAGAGCTGTATTCAGCGCTGTTTCGCTTCAAGCGTTAAATATAGCGGCTGAATTTGAAATGAAGATTGTTGTTGAAGTTGCTGTAAAACGATGGAAGAGATTTTGTGTTTAGAAAAGATTTTAGGGTATATGTTAATATGGGAATTTATGAAAACTGAAGAAATAAATGAAGAGGTATCCAGGAGTTTGAATACTACTTATTGGAAATAAAATATATCAAGGCACATTAACATGACTAAAAGCTAATTATAAAAAGATATGTAACATAACACTATGTGGCGGTATCTACATCGCCACATGCGAACTACGCATCAAAGACCTGACGTCAGACAGACGTCACATAAATCCTGTATCGCGCAATTAAAGTTTACCGTGCAGTGGACATATATACAAAGAACCCAACATCAATCGTTGGGCAGTTGCCCGCCAGACACATCAGCCGTCTGGTTGGAGGATCCTCCCTTGTCTATGGAGCATAAGTGAACGTTACACGCTGTTCCTCATACCCCTAAATATTACCCATAATTATGTTAAAAGCCTATTGACGCCTGAATTATTCACATGGAAACACTTGCTATGAAGATTTCACAAGGCGATTGCGTTCTTACTATTTTCTAACAAAAACAACAAACACAGGATTTTCTAGTCCCTTTAAAGTAAAATTAAAAAGAGAAATTAACTGGCTATACATAAGAACTTAATACTTAATATAACATACGAGTATGATAAAATACAACAGACATAGATATATTTAGTAACCTATTCCGCTTGACTATTCTTCAAGAGTCCTAAAAAACCCTGTAAGAAATCGACACGTGTTTCACCTCTCAACGAGGCATCCTCAGGATGACGATTGACCAATTGCAAACCAGAACGCGACGTGTTACCACACCGAGCGCTGGACGCAAAAGATACGCTTTTGCGTCCAGCGTCGCAATCGTCATCCTGAGGATGCCTCGTTGAGAGGTGAAACACGTGTCGATTTCTTACAGGGTTTTGTAGGACTCTTGAAGAATAGTCAAGCGGAATAGGTTACTAAATATATCTACGTCTATTGTATTTTATAATGGATCTCCGCAAAGTCACGCCTGAATCAATTAACTACGAGTATGATGTCCTAGCTATCTAAGGAATGGACAACGAAAAGAACGGCCTTCTTTGAAATAACACAAATATTAAGTTCAATCAGAGAATTTATGCCTGAATTCTTACGCTGATGTCGGTCGCGCGTGCGTATAAACATTGTGTTCTATATAGAACCATAATGCGACGCTGACGTCCGTGGCGCGTACGCGACCGACCGTACGCGTAGGAGGAATTCAAAACTAAGAAAAATCTTGAATTCGTGGAACTTGAAACTTAATCATCAAACTGCTTTTTATATCTAGATTAAATAAAATCATTGCTTTAACTCAAGATTGCCAGTAAATGCACGAGAGCATACCTACTGTACGGAACAATCATCATAAAAAGTTAAATTTAAAATTTAAAAAATCCCCGACAAAAACAAAGCATTTAAAAAGTAAAAATATAATATGTATTGGCCCTTTAAGTTTAATATAAAAGTTGTAGGTAATATTTTGATCCAAGCGTCGTCGCGTCGGGGGACGGCTAATGAAAACGCCAACATACACTAGGAATAATGAATATATGCTATTGTAGAAAGGATAGCTGCTGTTAATTTCCTATTTTCATGAGCCGTCCCCCGACGCGACGACGCTTGGATCAAAATATTACCTACAACTTTTATATTAAACTTAAAGGGCCAATACATATTATTTTTTTACTTTTTAAATGCTTTGTTTTTGTCGGGGGTTTTTTAAATTTTAAATTTAACTTTTATTTCCAGCTTTTTAAATTTCACATTATATTACTAGTAGAAACGCTACGATCAACACGCTGCTCGCCGAAATCTGCGTAGCTGTACGTACAGTGAAGCTAGTTACTAATTTAGTCTCATTTCTCTTTCCTACTCCATCATCAGACCCTGATCACCATCCATCTGTAACCTATTTTTTGAGACCTTTCCAATGAGCCCAAACACGATACCTCTGCTGTAAGTTGGTGAGGGAGTTGGGTATCCTGCATCCAGGTGATGCTGCAGCATTAGTTCCAGGTTACTATATTCTTCTAATTCATCATTGAAGTAACAGAATTCTAAATTTCCAATCGATTAGACCTGCGAAAGATGCTCACATCCATTCATCAACTAGAAAAGAGCTGATAATCTTCACACGGCTGAACCCATTTTCTTGAATCATAGCTAAGAACACTCTCGATCAAGTCACCTTTCAAACAAAACAAAAAAAAAAAAATCGGTTCAGCCGTTTGGCAGCTACGATGGAACAGACAGACACACAGATACACAGATACACAGATACATAGATACACAGATACACAGATACACAGATACACAGATACACAGATACACAGACACACAGATACACAGATACACACGTTAAACTTATAACACCCCTCTTTTTCAGTCGGGGGTTAAAAATGAAAAAGTGTATTTACCGACTTTTACTTTTACCGGCTCATAAACTACGGAACCTAAATACCTTTCTTTATAATATGAGATTTTTGTCTCTGAACGTGAAATAAGTGATGCCTCAGGACTGTGGGAAGCTATGTACGAGTTTGTAATGAACTGTCAAGGAACAAATATGTTAAGTACCTATCTTAAGGTAATTTTTTACGTGCCCCTAATTATTCTTCCCACTACGTTATTTCCAATATTTTGAATGAACATGACAGTTCGAAATGGTGACATGGAAAAGAAATTTGTTTGAAAATTGCTTCTTCACCGTACCACTGCACGGCACCTTCTTATAAAGAGAAGGTAAAAGCCTTAATAAAACCACAACATGATCATGTGGATTGGCGATTTTAGACCATTATGAAATAAGATAAAAACTTTTTACAAAAAAAAAAACAACCGACTTCCAAAAAAAACACTAAAAAAGTGAAAAATAACTTTAATTTCAGTATTTTTCAGTATTTTTCACTTTTTTTGTGTTTTTTTTTGGAAGTCGGTTGTTTTTTTTTTTGTAAAAAGTTTTTATTTTTCACTTTTTGGTTGTGGTACCTACCCCACACAAATCCGAATACCACTACCTGCTATGTAAATAACAGTGAAGGAATCAAACAGGATATCGTCTAGATAAACTAAGTGGGAAAAATACGTAATATTGAAGCTAACTCAAAAATTACGCAACCAATGTTAATAAAATTTATATGGGACCACCTCGGAAGCATGAACTACCAAACAAAAAAAGAATCATCAAAAACGATTCATAATTGGCGGAGTAATCGCGTAACAAACATACAAAAAAAAAAAAAAAAAAACAATTTGAACCTCCTCCTTTTTGAACGAATTGAGAACCTCCTCCTTTTTGAAGAAGTCGGTTGAAAATAGGTTATACAACCTAATTGGAATAGTCATACTCCATCTGAAGCGGTAATTCTTACAAATGAAAATTACCCAGAAAAACCACAACAAATACCTAAATCTGTAAAATTATTAAAAGTAGAAAAAATAGGCTCTACGGCGGGGAATCGAATCCCGGTCGCACGTGTGACAGGCTGGGATACCTACTTACCACTACACTACCGAAGCCATCACTGACCACCATTACATATGAATCAAGGTATCTTATTCATTATTTTTACTTTAGCCTGCAGTGAAAAAATTGGTTAGAATTATTTTTTTCGGTAGGTAGCAATGTAAAATTATTGGAATAATACGGCATTTTAAACAGCAGGCATTAATTTCTTTGTTGTTTTCCGGTACCTATTTTCAAAAATAGCCCAAAAAATTATGAATTCTGAATGATTTCCTTTACTAAGTAAGTAAGGTACAAAAATCTCTTTTGTTCGCAACACAACGGTTACCAAAGGCAAAGAATATGAATAGATATTGTAATCAGTAGGTACGCACTGCCGCAGTTCTTTTAAAGGTATAGTTATCCCTAAAATATGCGCATATTGTGCATGAATTTACCTGAAACGTTTTGTTTACGAATCGAGAGGGGTCGATGTACAGTCACGGAATTACACGTAATCTGTTTGATTTATGTGTGAATGCGGTTTTTTAATTTGTCTGTCTATGATGTCTTGTTTATAGGTACCTTTTTAGTTGACGTTGTGTTTTAGTTTTAAGTATAACTTTTATTTTTATTATTTATTGTTATTTAGATAAGTATTACATATTCAAGTTCCCCTTATGATCCAAAAATAGTGTCACATTATACTATTTTACATACCTTTTATCATTTTTTTGTTTAACTTTTATTTTAATTTGAATTATTTACATTACTATACACTATATTTATAGAACACTACTAACTATTTACATAAAAAACTAAAACTAAAGGGACTAACTAAATAAATATAAAAACAAAGGGACCTTTAGGCTTCGAAGTATTCGTCCGCATCGCTGTCATCCGGAAACGTGCCCAGAAGACTGGCAGCATTGCCACGTTGAATGGCATGAAAATGAAATGAAAGAACAAGCCAGCCCTCTGGTCTCGTGAAGTGTTGACCAGTCGGTGGGAGATTTCCTTAAAAAGGAGACGCGCACTCGGGCCCCATGACCCGAGCGTTTCGACCGGCGGGCTGTGCGGCGCCAGCACAGCCCGCCGTGCTAGGAACATGGGATGGCGCAAGGGTGTCGACACAGGTTGCGTCCCACACCAGAGGCCTACCCACCTTCCAAGGCAACAACGTCATGCCATCTTTGTATGTTTGTTACGTGATTACTCCGCCAATTATGAATCGATCTTGATGATTCTTTTTTTGTATGGTAGGTCATGCTTCTGAGGTGGTCCCATATAAATGTTATTAACTTTGCTTGGGTAGTTTTTGAGTTAGCGTCAATATTACGTATTTTTCCCACTTAGTTTATCTAGCTAGACGATGTTTTCATTTACTCCTTCACTGTTATTTTCATCAGCTAGTGGTATTCGAATTTGTGTGTGGTAGGTACCACTACTAAAAAGTGAAAAATAAAAACTTTTTACAAAAAAAAACCGACTTCCAAAAAAAAACACTCAAAACTGAAAAAATAACTTTAATTTCGGAAGTCGGTGGCAAAAAACGAAAATTGAAAAGCAAAGGCACCGACTTCCGAAATTAAAGTTATTTTTTCAGTTTTGAGTGTTTTTTTTTTGTAAAAAGTTTTTATATTATATTATATTTTACTAACTCTGACATTTTAGCCGACTACGGCTAAACCAAAACACATAGCTCTCCTTGGGTCCGTGTATTTAGGTAGGTAGGAACAAGAAGTTATATATCACTTTTTCTTATATTGCCTTCAGAAGCAGAGCGTACCAACTTTGTTCAACATTTTTTTCTTAAAAATTACTAGCCAGCGATTATCCAAAATTTTAAGTTGAGTAAACTCGCAAAAGAATTTCAATTAAGATTGTTTACGGAAGTTCTTCATTAAGTAGGAGAGGAGCGTCCATTTTGTTAATACATCTTTTGCAGTTCGATGCTCCATGGCAAAAAAGAAACAAAAAAATAATAATTTTGTTGTGTTTAGCGACTAACAAAATGTATTTACAAGGTAAATGTGGGCGAAAATGCCGGGAGGAGACGCCCTTGAACCTACAGAAAGGTGAGGAGCTTTTTAATACTCTCAATCGGCGTGTGAGTTTGACCGCATGCATGATGAGCGTAAACAAAAACAAAAGGCGTATGTAAGGATCATAGCAGATGGCGTTCTGTAGTTTCTGAGTGAGTGAGTGAGTTTATGTATGTGTAGGTAAGTATGTGTAAAAAAAATGTTTTTTATACGTGATCCCAAAATGTGCTTCATAATAGGAAATAAAATGCGATGTTTACATACGCAGTAATGTTTTTATTTTGAGAAAACGGCTGATGAAGATGTAGTTTAAGTAATTGTGTCAGTTTTTCTTAAACTTCTTCTTCGTCAACCACTGCGCTGACCTCAAATAAACAAGAGTAAGGGGTGGTCAACTATGATATTTTGTTAAACAAACTTCTGGACAGCAAGAAAGTAAGTTATATTTAAAAACAAACTAAATTTAAAAAAATGTACTTTTAAATGACGTATTCCACATTGCGGGCACACGCTTAAACGGCGCCTGAAGTATTCCACATACGGCACCTATCGATATTTTTCGCAGGTGCCATTAGTGGAATATTTTTTTTACGTGTGGAATAACGTCTTTTAAATAACATGAAGTTGGAGGCTACCTACGAATACGAATGATGTAATTCGTAAACTGGCTGACCAAAACCATTATTAGCCTCAGACTAACCCTGCTGCCTGTTCCACCACGACTCTTGCCTGCACCAGCCCGCGCTGCTGAACCTATATCTATTCGTTATACAGGTTGTTACGGTAAACACCGTTATCCTTTGTTTTTATTTAAATTACATTTTACTACTCGAGTATTTCACCATTTCACCTATGCGCTTGGGCAACGAACTTTCGTCTCCACACGGGTAGAGGTCGCGGGACGTGACCTGACCGGCCGCGAGCCCGACCCCTCCCTCAGTCCGTCAGCTGTTTCGCTTGCGAGCACGGTATCGGATACAAACTTTTTAATTTTTTTAAATAAACATAACGTTTTTTTTGTTCTTACTCGGTCATTTATTTTTATATTTAAGTCAAAGAAGAAAGAAAGAAAGAAAGAAGGGGGTGGGTGTGCCCTTAGCGTGTAATCGCTTAGTTTAGTTATACTCTGGCTGGCGGCCTTCATTTATTCAGGCGTCCGTAGATACGAGAACTAAAAGTGGGACAAATAATTTAGCCGAATTTTCGACATGAGTTACAACAGGACTAGGATATAGGATCCTACTTCCTACTAATATTATAAATGTGAAAGTTTGTGTGTTTGGATGTTTGTTACTCAATCACGCAAAAACGGCTGAATGGATTTGGCTGAAATTTGGCAAACAGATAGTTTATAACCTGGATTAACACATAGGATATTTTTATCCCGATATTCCCACGGGATCGAGACTTACGCGGGTGAAACCGCGGGGCGCAGCTAGTTTTAACATATATCCACAAGGATATCCTAATAAATCTAGACCCAATCCAGTGCTGAGACAGCTGTACTGACAGCTTCATCGGAATCTATTCACGACCTTTACTCCTAAGGGACAAGCCCAACCGTAAATCACTCACATGTTTCATTTTATCAAGGAACGGGTGTAAATTACTATTACTGTGGTACGGCGGACCAATTTTTACGCTGTTGAAAAAAAATATTCTTATATACTTATATGAAAATTTGCCATTCCCGGGGTGAATAATGGGATCTATTTTCTTTAAAACTGCTGTGTGATCCATAACTCTCCGAAACTATTAAACATAAAATAAAAAAAAATAAACCAGGAAATGGTTCTTTATTTATAGATTACTAGCTACGCCCCGCGGTTTCACCCGCGTAAGTCTCAATCCCGTGGGAATATCGGGATAAAAAGGATCCTATGTGTTAATCCAGGCTATAATCTATCTGTTCGCCAAATTTCATCCAAATCCATTCAGCCGTTTTTGCGTGATTGAGTAACAACCATCCAAACACACAAACACACAAACTTTCACATTTATAATATTAGTAGGATAGGAAAACCTATAAGAAGTCTATAGTCTTAAAATAACATGGTAAATCTCTCAATATTGCAATCGGAATGTATCTATAGGAGAATATGTTTTTCAACTACAATGTTAAGTTTGTTCTTGGGAAATATTCATCCCAACTAGGGAACCCTTTTATTGTGCGTGGCCGGTTTTTATCGTCCGCAGTATATGTACAAGCGATCATCAAAAATCCCAGCTGTCATCAACATTTTGTATAATTTTTTGCATATTTATTTTCGGAACCTGTCACTCGCATAAGTGCCCAAAAGGGAATTAAATTTTTTATACTCCTGACGGTCATACTCATTTGTTTACTCAAAAATATTGTGTATGTTTTGTTTACGTTTGTTGCATATGACTGAAACCACGTTTCGCGTTTTTCTGCCTTCCTGAATCACTGTTCCAAAATTAATAAACATTATACGCAGACTCGCAGGCAACACTAAAATAAAATAAAATAAAATACTATCTAGTTATGGTTAGCCCATAACTAGATAGTATTTTATTTTATTTTATTTGTTTGGTTTGATAAATATCAAAGTTATAGGCCGTGTCCTAATATATGCGATCGTCGCGTCACCGCGTCAACGCCAACAGAATGCGCGTTCTGAGCGTTTCGTATTTCTACAACGACTTTCAACAGGATTGACATAAGCTTTTCGATAGCTTATGTCAGTCCTATACATTTTTGCCTTTTCTATCATCGTTACGCTGATAGAATGTCACTTTGTCTAGGGCCTCTGGCTTACCGAACAAATGAGTGAAAAATGAACGCGATTATCACGGGATTGTCTCGTGCGCGACTACGTAGTCGCACTACGATCGCTTATATTAGAACACAGAGATAACCGAATCAGAGCAAGGAAGCGACAACATAATGTTTTACATAAAGTCAAAGAAGACAAAATCAACTAGTTGGCTTCGTTAGTCGCAGTGTTTGAGTCGAGTTCATGTGTCCTCTCTGTTCTTACCAAGACAGGCAAACACAACGACTTTGAACCTTTATAATGGCGCAGTTTGATATAACTTTGGTGACATAATAAATTATTTGGATATAAAAAGAAATCTATATAAATACCTAACACTTAGCGCCGTTTTAGCATTTTGACAAATTTTCCGGAATAATTTCGTTAAAGTGATCGTTTGTTCTACAACTTCTCTAAATACTGGAAACAAACATTTTCCCATAGTCATGAAAAGATTTTGTTTATATCATTCTAATGTCCTTCAAAGATTTAGGTAGAGGTACAATCTTTTAGCAGTTATTTTTCCCTTGACAGCAGCAACTCAACAGTAACTTTATTATAACGAGAATAAGGCCGTTTATCCACTGCACCGTGAACGGAACGTCAACGAGAATAAGTTGACGACGCCAAAGTCACCAAAGTACCGATAGTACTATGGCCGCGTAATCTCGATTCTCGTTCACAGTGCGGTGGACAAACAGTGCAACGGTCACTGTGATTTTGACAGAATTATCAGTGGCAACAACCAAGATTTGACAGTGACACAAAATTGGAGGTAAAAAAAAGACTGATATCCTTCCTGTCAGTGTCAAAAATGTCCTACTAAATTACTTAGGTGTGCTAAACTTCCATCAAAACGCAAAAAGTGCATGTCAGTCTACATAAAGCAAAATGTAATAACCATGAAATATCTTTAAGCAGCCGCTTATTATAAAGCGAAACAACACTACAATCAGCCAATCACAATCTTTGTTAGTGCAACCATATGTCCACGGTGCTCTGTAATGAGGTCAATCTCATCTAAAAGTCATCGTTAAGTCGCCGTGGTGGGCTAACGGCCGTGTTATTAAAAGCGGTGACGACAATGCTGTGTGATTGCAGCGTGAAGTGAGCTTGCAGCCAATAACAGGCCAGTACTACTGTTTTAAAAGTCATTTGGTTCTCACTTTGTACTGACACAGAAATCAGAAAATCTGTATGTGAATTTAAAAGATCATCATGGTACAACATTTTTATCTCACGAACCGACGCGCGGTTTACTTATGGTAACTACATGTACAAACACGCTGTGAATATGTGCGTGAAGACGAGTAGCGTCAGCAAATAAGAGGTCTGCCCCATTAGTGCGTTGCGTCGTCGCAACGTCAACGCTGCCTCGTTTTACATAGTATATTTTAAATGACATGCCACATTAAAGGCTCTTACATACTGGCGCGACTTGTCGCGCGACGCGACGCCGCCACATTGTTCGTCGTGAAGTTTTCTCAGAAATTGTTTTGTTAAAATTCGCTCCGCGCGACAATTCGCGCCAATATGTAAGAGCCTTAAAGCGTTGCGTCGTCGTACGCAAACGGCTCCGTACCGTAAGATCAAGCAAAAAACGCCAAACAAAATAACGTTTCTTGCTTACAAGAAACTTGACGTCTTTAGTTAGGTACTAGCTTTATAAATTTATATTATTTGTTGTTATAGCGGCAATAGAAATACACAATCTGTAAAAATTTCAATTCATGAGATAAACCCCACTGACAGAAAAACGGACAGACAGCGGAGCCTTATTCATAGTTGGCACACTTTGGGTGCGGAACCATAAAAATAAAGCAGTACCTATCTGTTTGTCGAAACATAATAATATTATGCAAAAACAATAAGAACAAATGAAATAAAAATATACAAAACGGTCTAACTTAGGGAGGCTCTTGTTCTCAATTTATGATTATAAGAAAGTAAAAGGAACAACTGAGTACGTAATAGAAATTAATACTTACAGCTAAAATATTCAGACATTCTAGCAACCGGACCGGGTGCGATTCCGGCCCAAAAGTTTCATTCACTTCATTCCGGTTATGGGATCTTTTTGTTCACGTTTTGTTCGTTTCCGTACCTTGCTGGAACAAAACGCAATTATGTAATAACTACCTAAGATTAAAAATCTGTGAAAAATAACTATGATCTGTTCGAGTAGTATCTGATGAAGATACTAGACCAAATGGATCAGAAAACGCACAGGACATTTTTTTTTTTTGTGGTCGGGAAATCTTCTAATGACACGCCCTTCCGCTCCGCCCAGAGCGGGGAGCGGAAGGGCGTGTCAGACTTTTACTGACTAAAACCCATCCGTGTTCCTTCAGTTGCCTGTTGCCAAGGTCCCGGTATCCCTTTCGGACTTTCCCGCAACCCTAGCAGAATTTTAAATCACCTGAAAGATGTTTCTCAAATGAAAACTTGAATTATCTAATGACAATTGAGTTTAATTTTGTAACCTCAATTTTTTATCGATTTTTTTTCAAATACATTTTGATAATGTTGTTCAAACAACAAGAATTAAGTGATTGTTGCAGAAAGTGTTGAGATTTATAATTGAATCCTTCTAAATTCAGATGAATGTGTTACTTATTCCCTTCAGTGAGAGGTTGCATAAGAATTTAACCTAAACTGTTTTTTTTTTTATTCTTATGCAATCACTTACACGTGTAGTCACACACTGTTTATATTCCCATTAGATACTTTCGGAACAAACTATAAGAGCGAGCTAATATCAAAACCACTGTTTCATCGATCTTTCAAGAGTTTAATTCAGTTAATCCTATGATAAAGCGCATGACCGATGGAAATCAATCAGTAGATGGTGTATCAAAGTGACTTGGCTATGGACGCTGAACGCCACGTAGTATATTCCAGTTCAGTCCACTGCAAACGCAACGGTCTAAATGTAGGGCTGACAAACATAATAATGCTGTTCTTGGAAATAGACAACTAGTTGTCTAAGGCGTTATTTCAACTAGCCAATGACACTACAGGTTCACAACACGAATAACGAACTCCATGACCCGTTGGTCTCGTGATCGCAAGCACGACTGCTAAACGTGGGGTCCTAGGTTCGATTCCCAGGTCGGGGAATTTGTTATTGGGTTTTTCCATTGAAATTTCTTAGTAGCAGCCCGGAAATGGAAGTTGGCGGTTTGATACCCCCGTGGCTCAAAAAGCACTTTAAGCCTCTCTGATCTGATCTCACTCCGGTCGTGTCGGATTAGAGACTATGAGAATGAGGGAAGAGAGAGTGCACCTGTGTCTGCGCACACACATGTGCACTATATTTCCGGAAGAATAGTCTCCGCTGAGGTTGGCCGCCATCGCCATGGCCAAAATTCGGTCTGGAGGACTATATTAATAAGGCCCGGTATCCATTAAAGCGGAGAGGAGAGGAGACGAGAGGAGATGTGTTTGAATAAAACAATCCGATTGCTAAGCGGAGAAAAGATGTGGAAATAACGAAATCGGATTGGTTTATTCAAACACATCTCCTCTCGTGTCCTCTCCTCTCCGCTTTGGTGAATACCGGGCCTTACGATCGGTAATGTAGAAAGCGAGTTCATCAGAATTAAAACACTTATGCAAAAGTTTCTTTTCATAATTAAAATTGAAGGAACAAACTTCAATCAATTTTGATTTTGATAAATTTTGATCGAAGGGAACTAGCATCGTCTAAACACTGTTTACACAGTGCAACTTTAATTGTTGCTCAACTAATCGTATGCCACGTGGAATTAAATCACACCGTGTAAATCAGGCTTTTGAATAACATTGATATAAACTATATTTTAAAGACTTTATATAGTGTCCTTTTGTTTTTATATTTAAGTGTAAAGTGTATATTTACCCAATGTATATATTTTAAACATTTTTAAGTTCGAGAAATGGCATTATTTATATGACAACCCTGACTCCAGGCCAGTAGTCAAATAAAGCCTGATAGTTATGCACTCCACAGGTGGGGGAAAGCCAACGGCTTACGTGACACGAAATGCAACGATACTGAGAACTTGCTTGGTTAATGTATGGTCTACGTGCACTGAATCTAGACCTGTGTAAACTTGCAGAAATCTGAGAGGAATAAGTGACTAGTGAGAACTGCCGATATATTCTGAAAAATGTCACCGTGAAGAAACTTAGTTGATGTGAGCTTGAGATGTCATTCCATAGTTAGTGAACTGTCAAAAGTGACAATCCATAGCATCTGGTCAAGCAAGCAAGCAGCTCCCGATCCACACAGCCCAGCGGCACTGCCGGCGGCTTGACCACAAGCAAAGCCGCCAAAAAGGGGCCGCCGGCAAATGCGACTGTGAATCGATATTCTCAGTTGTCTTGTGACTTTCGGTGAAGTGATTTGTACGCAGATACTGGAGACGGCTTCGCCGGCAAACTGGCCGCCGGCTTTGTTGCGATTGCCGCACGCAAAGCCGGCAGCCAAGCCGCCGGCCGACTGGTCGTATGGCCGCCGGCGCATGCCGCCAAAATCTGCCGGATCCACCATAAGTTTTCATGGTGAGATTTTTACAGAATGGTTCAAGTTTTCTTTCATCGACTGCTAAGACACTCGTCATGCATGAGAAGGCTTTTAAGAAAAACTAAGAACTGGTTTTCTACGACGAAAATGCAATACTTTTGTCACATTACCATCTCATTTTCTTGCTTATTACTGAAGCAAGGAAATAGGGAAAATAATTATTTCGTAAATTAATTATCTTTGGTAAAGCCTATCTAGGCCTGAATTTCTCTTACGCTGATGACAGTCGCGTACGGAAGTGGCGCGTGCTTAGATACATTGTGTTCCATGGTAATGGTATAGACCACACTGCGACGCTGACGTTCGCGGCGCGTACTACGTTGCTACGCGTACGCGACCGACATCAGCGTAAGAGGAACTCAGGTCTAAAGCTACTGTGAAATGGTGAATTCACGTATCATACTTAATTATACCTACCTATAATACGAGTGAATCACGGCCATAGGGCTCCAATTTTTAGTCAGTGTGACTTCGAACCTCCAGTTACTATTCATGGGCTTGCCTATAGCTAGATGAAGAGGTGATAATGAGGAGCTCGTGGTTAAGTAATAACAGCCGCTCGGGTCGATCCATCAGGTTAAGCTACGCTTGCTGGGGTTGGTCCGTAGGTGTGTGACCATTTTCACATATCGAGACTCTTCCGTGCCTCGGAAAGCACGTTAAGCCGTTGATCCCGGCTGTCATTTGTGTATCTTTGGCAGTCGTTACGAGTCGTCAGAAGCCCGAAAGTCTGACAACCAGTCTAACCAAGAGGTATCGTATTACCCAGTTACTCCATGTAAAATACTGCTGCTTCCGCTGCATCCGGTTAGACTGGAAGCCGACCCCATCATAGTTGGGAAAAGGCTAGGCAGATTGATTTTGACCTATAGCTAGATGAAAAGAACTGATAGCACTCATAAGTAAAGAGAACATGGAATAAATTAAAGTTACTACACGAAACTTCAGTAGAAATGGTTCAAAAAAGGTTTTTCTGTACCAAAAAGGCTATCGTTTCAAGTATCCTGTGGATGCCATTTGGTCGACAGTAAACAAACTCCTAACGAGCGTGTTCCAATTATAAGAACGTCGTCTACGTTCATAAAACAATGAAGAATATAAATTCATTATTTTTATAATAAATTGGTGCATAGTTTCCTGGTCATTTTGTTACAAGTTTCAACTCGGGGTATAAAAAGCTTTAAAAAGTGCTAAAAAACCTAATCATAATTATCTCGCGGAGACGTGAAAGTCGACACCAAATAAACTTGTAAGACATTGCCTTTTTGTGGAAATATTTTTAATTATTTACGAGTGTTTTCTGGTGATAGCAGACATGATATTTTTAGCAACGGCAAATAGCGATTTAGTCGCTTTTCGGAACGCTATACTCCACCCATGGTGCCGATTCTGTTGTTCACAAATCTTTTTCTTTCTATTTCATTAAGAAAAGGACAGAAGATAAATTTTAGTTAAGTCCTGTCAAATTAATCAGCGCCTGACGTAAATTGAAGTAATTTTAGTAGGCAAGTTTTTAATCGCGTCTAAACTTCTAAGGAGTAGTGACAGTTTGACAGGACTAAACTAAAATGTATCTTCTGTCCTTTTCTTAATGAAATAGAAAGAACTAAGCGATATCTGTGGATTACACGCTAAGTGCATCTTACAGTTTTACATTGAAAACGTCTTTGTGTCGTAGCTGTATGCGCTGACTTGCGGTTGACTGTTCCTTTCATATAGTTTTCCATTTTCTTTAAATCATCTATCCCATATACATATCCATATAAGTTCTGTACATCGCGATTATGCACAATCTTAGCGTAATTCTAACTCACGTAAATCGTACTTAGCAAACTTTATATGACGAACATCCGTTTTTTAAACTTCGAATTTCAGTAGTAGGTACAGTCATCCATCTATTATCTAATAAACTAATTTCGTCTAATCTATCACATCGTGGTTACACAACTCGAAACACACTTAGATTTACCTATGGATACCATTACGAAATTTGAAAAGTCCTGGCAAAAAGCCGGGCATTTGCAAAAAAACAAATACACATAATCTTACGCCTTCTTTCCATGAACCTTCATGGCAAAAAATACAGAACGACACCTGCTACGATCCCTTTGCTTCGTTACATAATATCGTAATATCTGGTCTTATACGAATGCAGGTTGCGAGAAATAAGCAAGTACGCACATTACCATTCTGAAGAATACCACCAATAAGGTAACTAATCATTTGAATGTTCTTTTAGAGCGTGTCAAAATCCGAATCTCATATAGATGCCTCTTAAATACCTTTGATAATTCTTTGTCGCATTTTTTTGTTAAAAAGTTCTGATAATTTACTTACTAATCTTTCTTATTCAGTAATAATTATTAAATAACATAACGTAACATTACACCTTGTTTCCCCGCAGAGTTGGCCAGAGTTGTAAGCCCATATTTCGCCACGCCAGTAATGTTAAACTTCCATGTAATGTGGGCGAGCCTATTGCCATCAACGGGGCACAAATCCAAACTTAAGATTGCTAATAAGAATTTCCAGAATAGAATCCAGAACCTCAGCAGTAGCGCATGCGTCCACTAGACCAACGAGACAGTGGGCAAAAAACCCCGACTTGTCCGGACAAAGCCGGATGGTAATCCTATATTTACCTCCATTTTACCTTTCTCAAACGCAAAGCTTGGGATAAAAATAGTAGGTAGGTACATCCGTATGTCCACAACATAAGTTGGGACCAAGATCCGATGAATCAGCAGATGGCTTATTGCGGCTCCTACGCCGTTGTATTGTAATTTTATTTTTAGCCAGACTTACTTGCTTTTGTAAGTATAACATGTCGAAGATATTATCATAATCATCATCTGCCTATAGCCTTTTCACAACTATATTGGGGTCGGATTCCAGTCTAAACGGATGAAGCGAAAGGTTTATGTTACTTACCGTGCATTTGCACTGGCGAAACATTCAACATGATGACAAAACATGTTGAAATCTCTAGTTCTTGTCAATGTATGTAGCATACAATGTTTTTGTTGTAATGTTTCGCCAGTGCAAACGCACGGTTATATATTTCAAAGAAATCTCGATGTTTTGTCAAGTCAGAAGAAAACCGTGCGAAGCAGGGACGGTATAACCCCTTGACGGTCCAATTCACTCTACGAGACGATGTCAAAAATACCACATCTAGGTGAAATTCGGCTGTGAGACACCTTGCACCTAGAGGGAGAAAGTAAGCATCTTTTTATTTACCAACGGCTGAATGTATATAATTATGAATGGATGGATCTCTTATCTCGTCAACTTGAGGTGTCTTGTGGTACCTGAAAAATACATTGATAGTGTTGCCGATTCCCTTGTTCACAAACTAAACTAAATTTAAGTTCAGTGCATCTTTTTCTTTAAATTTCATTAAGAAAAGGACAGAAGACAAATTTTAGTTCAGTTCTGTCAAATTAATCAGCGCCTGACGTAAATTAACATAATTTTAGTAGGCAAGTTTTTAATCGCGTCTAAACTTGTAGGAGTACGTAGTGACACTGACAGGCGCTCAGGATCCTAAAACTTTTGAGCAACACACTATGCGTTATTCTAAGGACGGAAAAAAATGGTATGACGGGTGGGCACATGGCAGTGTATGCCTAAAATATTAGGACATTCGCAAAAATGGGTCAGCAAACATTCACTATGTATGCAAAATCTATGCGTCTGGGTTTGTGGTCATAGAGTAGGTACATTTACATTAAAAGCGAGAAAGCGTGAATTCGGACCAAAGATTTCAATCGTAGATTGGCCTTGCCGCGTCAAAAGATGGTCGCGTTTCTGTTTCCTTTTGACACATCTGAAAGCTCAGACCAAATAAAAACCAAGACAGAGCGCTGTCAACAGTGACGTGAGGCCGGTTTCGGAAACATTGTGTGCAAATATTTTAGTGTAGTTTGATTGCGCACCGGCAGCGCTAGCGGGCCTGCGTTCAGTTGCGGCGACGCAACGCACCGGCAGTGTTAGCAGGCCTCTTATTATTGAAGTGATTTTAAGTTTTAATTTTTATAATCCTGTTACATACTTTACTATTCATCTCGATATTATGTAGGTACTCTTTATTTTCATTTATCGATTCAAGCAGGTGATCATTTCGTTCGGATATAAATATAATTCTCAATCCACAATTTTTTTCCACGTTCCTAACGAATCCTACAAAGTGGGATCCGATCGGAATAAGCCGGAAAAATAGGTACTTAAATAGTTTTTGATGCCAAAAACTCTTACTCCCTTATGTAGGTCCCTAATTTATTGCTCTTTATAATAATACGCCCTTTTTATTCTAAACAATCAATCTGCCTAGCCTTTTCCCAACTATGTTGAGGTCGGCTTCCAGTCTAACCGGATGCAGCTGAATACCAGTATTTTACATGGATCGACTGCCTATCTGACCTCCACAACCCAGTAACTGGGCAATACGATACCCCTTGGTAAGACTGATTATCAGACTTTCGGGCTTCTGACGACCTGTAACGACTGTCAAAGATCCACGAATGACAGCCAGGACCAACGGCTTAACGTGCTTTCCGAGGCACGGAGCCCCGTCCATAGACCAACCCCGGCAAGCGTAGCTTAACCTGATGGATCGACCCGTGCGGCTGTTATTACTTAGCCACGAGCTCCTCCTTTTTACACGACTGCCCAAAAAGGAGTGTAATGTTTTTATTCTGAACATCTTTGCGTTTTGCTATTTTTCAGTAGTTTACATAATGTCCCTTAGTTCAGTGTGCCTTTTGTCAAAGGCCGCAACTCTTCTCCAATTTGGACCCACTGTAAGCTTCAATTCGTCTTCTTGCAAAGCAAATAAAACACATTCTCGCCGCTAAAATACTTTCCAAAAGCAATATCTCACTGCTTCAACAAAATTCTGTCATATTATTGCACTCGTGCGCTTCAGAATTGCGTTTGCATTACTTTTACAAGGACAAAGGACGCCTCAACGTGCGACTGGAACTGTCTGGAACTTAGAACTATTTCAATCTGGTTCACGTTCCAGATTCTTCTAATTTGTACCTGGCGTGGTGAATTGAATTCAGACGTCGACTCTACTCTGGTATGGTGAAACTTGGGTCGGTGACGAATTGCGCCTGTCGGGCCAATTCCCTCAATCTGCTGAAATCCTGCGAGCAACGGTGTCGACCATTTGCATCTCGTTAACGAGAATTAGTGGCAACTAGTTTGGTTCTATTTGTTACACTGTGATGGCGTCTATTGTACGACTAAGTTTTTAACCGACTTCTTCAAAAAGGAGGAGGTTCTCAATTCGTCTGTATGTTTTTTTTTTTTTTGTTAAGTTTTTAAGTTAGCTTCAATATTACGTATTTTTCCCACTTAGTTTATCTAGACGATGTTTTCATTTACTCCTCCACTGTTATTTACATCAGCTAGTGCTATTAGAATTTGTGTGGGGTAGGTACCACAACTAAAAAGTGAAAAAACCGACTTCCAAACAAAACACTCAAAACTGAAAAATAACTTTAATTTCGGAAGTCGGTGTCTTTGCTTTTCAATTTTCGTTTTTTGCCACCGACTTCCGAAATTAAAGTTATTTTTCAGTTTTGAGTGTTTTGTTTTGGAAGTCGGTTTTTTTTTTGTAAAAAGTTTTTATTATTTGTTAAGACTCCTACAGACAGGCGCGACGCGACAGCGCAACGCATACTCATAATAACAGTTTCTATGAAACTTCATGGAAATTTTCAACCAGAATCGCGTCGCACCATCATGTCGTGCCTCTCTGCGGGAGCCTTAAACCTATTCTGTTCCAATATTACAGAAATTCTGCAACAAAAAAATTGGGATTGTGTCTTCCAAGTGAAAAATCTGTGGCAGTAAAAAGACATTTAGGTGCAAAATATTACAGTAGAAAATAATTATGTAATACATAGGTAATCATTTCAAACCTACTTAGGTATATGAATTCAGAACCACCTCCTTTTTTTGAAGTCGGTTATAAAGACATTGTGGACAAAACAGATAATTCAATTTCATTTCGGACAAAAATCCTGTTTAACATGAAACATTTCATGCACGATTTTTTCGTAAGAATCCAAAGGCAAAGAACAACCTACAAATAGGATTTTTCACAAAGGAGAACAAATGTCCAGTGTTAAATCAACCGTTTATAAACGGGGTACAAATGTCCTGAATTTGCATTCAGTACCTACGTAAGATTTTTAATATTCACAGGGTCTTTTGTATCCGTAAACATTATCTTCACTACATATTATAAAACAAAGTTCTCCGCCGCGTCTGTCTGTTCGCGATAAACTTAAAAACTATTGCACCGATTTTCATGCTGTTTTCACCAATGGATAGAGTGGTTCTCGAGCAAGGTTTTAGTATATAATAACCGACATCCACGCGGGCGAAGTCGCGGGCATTAGCTAGTCTATAATAAAATAGTAACGAAGATATTTTTGTCCGTTTGACAAACTTTGAAAAACAAAGTTATTTCTGCGGTTGTCGATGCAAAAAAAAAAAAAAAACTATTTACATAATAGCACAATCATTTTGTAATTGTGGGATCCAACAATACCCCACAAGCCTATGTCCCGCTCGGTCCTCTCTACCTAATCCCAATTTTTTTTTCACAACTTTTAAGGCTTGATTGCTGTGGACAACCATAGCTCGTGGCTAAGTAATATCAGCCGCACGGGTCGATCGATCAGGTTAAGCTACGCTTGCCGGGGTCGGTCCGTGGATGGGTGACCATCTTTACATGCCGAGACTCGTTAAGCACGTTACGCCGAAAGCACGTTAAGCCGTTGGTCCCGGCTGTCATTCGAGGACCTCTGACAGTCGTTACGGGTCGTCAGAAACCCGAAAGTCTGACATCCAGTCTTACCAAGGGGTATCGTATTGCCCAGTTACTGGGTTGTGGAGGTCAGAGAGGCAGTCGCTCCATGTAAAATACTGGTATTCAGCTGCATCCGGTTAAACTGGAAGCCGACCCCAACGTAGTTGGGAAAAGGTTAGGCAGATTTTTTGCTGTGTACAACCATACCAAATTACAGCCAAGAGTCTACGAGTTAACCCGCGGACAGGAATATGGACTTGGCTGAACTATAAGGGTTCCTTAAACAGAACCCTAAAAATAAATAAAAATCATACACACCACTTGGTTGGGATGTAATGGAATACAATAAGCTAAAACCCAGCTTTAATTTAAAAAAATATTTTTGACGCTGGTTTTTTACTCGTAGTTACCATCTGCAACCCGTCGTCCATCACGTGGCCCGATATGGTCGCAAATAAATCATACCCACCGTGATGTTTGAACTGTTAATTATTTTTGTAACAGCGGCGCGGACAGGGTTATTCATTCTCGACTAATAATTGTGCCTGTAAACATTCGTTTTGCATAATAAATAATGAAATGACTAATTTATTTTGCAATATTTATGATTGTATTGTTTTAAAGCTAAGAACAAGCTTTCGTTTCATTCGATCTAAAGACGTGACAATGCGACGTGACTTAGTAGAACAATTTCTATGAAAACTTCATGGTAATTGTTCTACGAGAATCACACCTGTCTGCGGGAACCTTAAAATAGTTTTTGTGGCGCAAAACAATTCGTGTCATGAATGGTTTTGAGCCACGATAACTTTACTGTACCTACTTTAATAGTCACACAGATTTGTTTCAATTATTTTCAGCTTCCTCACAACTAAATTAGAAATCAAACCGGTTTTCGATCGACGCTTTATTTTATACTATTTATTTAAGAGGTAGAGGTAGGCACGCGTCGAAAACGATAAGTTTTATTATTGGCGTTAATTTCAATAAAGGAGGCTTTATCATTTCGCGGATCAAATGGTTGCAAAATCTGACTAAAAAAGTTTTAACCTCTGTTCAGCGACACGGCAAAAATCATCAACAAAGTTAAATCAATCTGTCGGCTTAACAAAAGTAAATTAACCCTCAATTGGCGGCCCGCGTTGCGGTTCAATTTAAATGACAATAATATAACGGGTTCATTTATTACGGCGCGCCTCTCGGGTCAAAGTAAATTGGTACGTGTGAAATTGTGAAAAGGTTGGGCTGTATAAAATAAAAACAGTGCGGGATAATAACATGGACTCAGTAATTAAATACTGTTAGAAAATGGAGAGATTAGAGGAGCTCGTGGCTACGTAATAACAGCCGCACAGGTTAAGCTACGCTTGCCGGGGTTGATCCGTGGATGGGTGACCATCTTTACATATCGACTCCTCCGTGCCTCGGAAAGCATGTTAAGCCGTTGGTCCCGGCTGTCATTTGTGGATCTTTGACAGTCGTTACAGCCCGAAAATCTGACAACCAGTCTTACCAAGGGGTATCATATTACCCAGTTATTGGGTTGTGGAGGTCACATAGGCAATCGCTCCATGTAAAATACTGGCATTCAGCTGCATCCGGTTGGACTGGAAGCCGACCCCAATATAGTTGGGGAAAGGCTAGGCAGGTGATGAGAAAAGGGCTAGTTGAAAGTATTTTTTTATGTTGGCAATCATACAGGCGAGGCGGCAGGAAGCATTGATGGCCCAATGAAAATAGCCGCGACTTACGAGCCGTAAATCGTAGGTTCTAACCTAGACAGGCACTTTACTGTGTGTAAATTATTTCATCACCTCTGCTCTCAAAACCGTGAAGGGAAACATCGTGAGGAAACTACATGTCCTAGAACCAAAAATTCGAAGACGTGACATTCAACAACCCGCACTGGGTCGCGTGGTGGATTACGGCCCACTCCCTATCATAGAGGAGGCCTGTGTCCCAGCAGTGGGAACATAATGGGCTGATTATGTAATCTAATTTTTAAGGTGGATCCAAATTTCAATATTTTCTTACGTTTTTTTGCAATTTGCAGGTCAGTGTCAATATGTTTTTTTTTTTAAACATTGGAATCATCAATAAAACTCTCTAACATACCCAATAAATTTAATCATATTTCATAACCTATACCTAAATGCTAATCTAGGTACTTACAAAAGGCAAAAAACGTAAGCAAATTGGAATTACCCCGCGTAATTCCAGGTTGCCGCCTTAAATTAAATTGTTTCAATACATTGCTGTATTTTTAGTCAAGAATCACCTGACAATGGTACAATTTTTCCTCTTAGGTACAACATCTCCAAAAATAGCTTCAATTAATTGGTCATCGTCACTATTTATTTCTACCAGCCATTTGAGGGTTAGTCAAACAGTTTGGTTTTGTGTTCACACAAACATCTTGGATAGGTACCTACCTACGACTGTTTGTCTTTTGTATGAAGTAGGGAGTGTAGATAAACCCTAATAAATACATATATTTTTGGAATATTAATTAATCTGAAAATACACCTAAAAAGAAAAAATTAAATTAAACAAAAGTTAATCGTAATCGTTATCGTAGTTAATTAATGTTACTCGAAACCATTACTCGATTTTATAGAACCATTAGAAAATTAACGACCAAATAACGACTGATATTGTGTAACATTGTTGAAATGATCTGCATTTGAGAGCAGTGCAGTGGTGGCCCAGTGGTAACGGTCGCGACTTACGAGTTATAGGCCGTAGGTTCGAACCCGACAAGCGATTAACTTTGTGTAAATTATTCTATTACCACTGCTCTCAAAACGATAGAAGGAAAACATGAGGTAACTGGCATGGTGGTGTATTACCGCCCACTAGCTCTCTCATCGAGTGGAGGGAGTCCTGTGTCCCAGCAGTGGGATCACGATAGGCTGATTATTATGCCATTATTATGCTGATTATTATTATTATGCTATGCTAAGAGCTGCATTTTAGGGTTATTTTAAAATGTAAATGGAGGACATTATTTTGTATTTATTGTGAAAAAACGGAGTCAACTATATTGTTTATATCGAAATAACGGCAGTGAATGAAAAATGAGACTGAGAATCAAAAATTATTTTGATTATTTTGTATTTTTGGGGTTATATATTTTATTTATTAAATCCCATGCAGTCCATGCTTTGTTTGCCAGCCAATCCAAATAACAGCTAGGAATATCCTGAAACTGAAACCTGGGTACAGTCGAACAAGCTATTTGGTATACAGGCAGATAACTTTCAACTACTTTAAACAATTTAGTGAGTGTTTTCAATAATCAGCAATCCTTTTACGTCACTCTTCTAAGCCATAAGCTCAAAAAGTTATATATTGTTTATAATGTAAACAGTATATTTTGCCTGTACTTATACCAAATAGCTTGTTCGACTTTACCTACACTTTTAATTAAGACCGCAGTTCGAAGTACCTAGGTAAGAAATGTAAAACGCTTGCAACCTAACTTAGAGTACCTACAAACTACATATAATAAGAAATTGCATGACAAACATCTTACGATGGCCGCCGGGTAACTCAAATATTTAGAGACAAGATTTTCTCTATCAACCATTTTACAATAAAAGAAAAAAGGCTCCGAACAAAGAATGGGAGTAATTTTATTTTCATAACTGCTTTACGGGCCCGATGTCTTTTAATAGAATTTTATATTGACTCGCAATCATTTTTATAAAAAAATTAAAGTAGGTACCTATTACCTACCGCTATTATTTCCTTTGTTTACATCTTTTCTGATTTTTTAAATAATTGATACAAAAATCCCATAGAAAAAAGGACGACGATCAGGTTCGACCGAATTTGAAATTTTTCCGGCATTTTTTCAAATTAATTCTATCCATTATAACTAATTCGGACAATTACAAACATTTAAAAACAAAAAATAGCCAAGTCCAGCCTTTCTCAAGTGATGCGCTTACCAACGAACACCTTTTAATTTTTATATATAGATAAAAGTATCATCGTTATTATTTCCTTTATTTAACTTTTTTTGCCAAGAGCGTGTCGAGCTCGGAAAATTAAAGGTTCCGACTCGAACTAGTTGAGCAGTCAGTAGAACGGTCGCCAAAAGGAAAAATAAATCTGCACCATACGAAACCTAACTTTTTATATTTGATAAAGATAATCTTTATTACATATAGTTGTGAACCTATAATAAGGAACGACAGTTATCGAAGTCACTTTTAGATAAACAAGTTGCTTTTACTTTTGTATCAACTTACAGATACCAACAAACTTTGAACCACATCATATAATTTCCGGCCCATTTATAATCGGCCATTGTCTTTTTAGCGTTCCGTAGTCGACAAGGAACCCTTATAGTTTCGCCATGTCCGTCTGTCTGGCTGTCTCTCCGTCTGTCCGCGGCTTAGCTCAGAGACTGTTGGTACTAGAAAGCTGTAATTTGGTATGGGTATACATATAAATCACGCCGACAAAGTGGTAAAAAAAAACCTAAATTATATTTTTTTAGGGTACCTCCCCTACACGTAAAGTGGGATGGTTTTTTTTCCCATTGTGTGAGGTATCGTTGGAAAGGTCGTTAAAAATAATGTGAGTTTGTGAAACCATTTTTCGATTCAGGGATCCGTTTGTGGAATATTCAGTTTTAAAGTGCAAATTTTTGTTAGAGTCAAGTGTCCCCAAAACATTTTTTTTTTTTTGAGATTTGGAAATCATCAAATGACTTCTCCCGCTCTGGGCGGAGCGGAAGGGTGTGTCAGACGTTTACTGACTAAAACCCACCCGTGTTCCTTCAGTTGCCTGCTGCCAAGGTCCCGGTAGGTATCCCTTTCGGACTTTCCCCTTCCTCCTGCCAGGTAAATGGTTGGTATGTGAAAAAATTCACGGCAGTAGTATATATAACGAAATTAAAAGGAAAACTATCACCGCTACGTAGGCTCCACAAGTTAACGAGCAATAATTGACCAACTTAAATTTACAGTTGCAAAAAAAAGTTTTTCAACTACAATGTTAAGTTTGTTGGATAAATTCATGACAACTACGGAACCCTTCATTGTGCGTGGTTCCACATGCACTTGGCCGGTTTTTTTCTGTCCTGATGTTACATTCAACAATATGTCTGTGTTTAAAATTCTGCGGAACAGTGGAATACTTCCATGAATTGACGATAACAGTACCTAATTAAACCGGTCGCAGATTACGCAGTCAATCATTCTTCGTTAGTGAACAAGTTATTGGACAAACAACGTCCAAGTCATTATCTATCATAGATCATAGTATATAAAACTTGGATATTATATGACAAATTCATTGTGTTTTAAAAACTTGTACGTGATACATAGAGGAAGTGTTTAGTGAAGCCAATAAATTGTTCAAATAAGGTATAGAAGTGCAAGAAACTTGCGTTAACTGGCTGCTTACCAAAGTAGGATAAGTCAGAAAGCCGGAAAGTAGGTGTCCTCCCGCAACAAGTTACAAGAAAGATCGGAAATCAACAAATCGCGTGTTCAGGTAACAAGACAAGTCGAAAATTAGGTGCAGTAAGTGGGTAACAAACATTTACCACGATAAACCAAGGCCAGCCTGTAGGCACTTGGGCTTGAGTTAACTTTCAAACTTAGCAATGTCAACCAACAAAAAAATACCAGAAGACAGCTTTGAAATCTATAATGAATTTAAGAACTTTTTGGATGGCATTGGAGACGTAAAGTCCTGGTTAGACGGCTTCGCCTATGTTGCTTTTGATGTGCTTGAATTCCGCAAGAAAATTGCACAGAAGATTAGCCCATCAGATTTAGAATTTCTGCTTTTGGTGTTTTTACGTAACAAGCCGATGAACAATAGAACGTCCCAGATAAAACTTGCAAGTTTGACAAGAAAATTGAACATAAAACAGAGAGCAAATGGAAACAATCAAGTGATAACTCTCTTCAGAATCGCACAATCGTTTCCAGATGAGGTTGCCCTCATTCTCGATAAAGATCCAAATATCGCCGAACCGATCAATCTGGCGCAAATGAGATTACACTCTGAATATCCGGAATTCCCAGCACTTGGTATACAACCATTGCTAGCATGCCTTCTCCCTAGGACTCACACAGAGAGTGAAAACATATTAAACGTGTTCCTGTTCTCTAATATGATGCTCTCAGAAATTTTTAACAAAAAGTCAGAGTTATGGGGCAAAAAAACAAAACTGCAAAGAGGGATCGAGATAAAAACAAAGCAAATGAACCACTTCAATTCCATCGTACTCAACGAAGACTTGAGGAAGGAGTGGTGCACTCGTCTGAAGATCATGGTGGACAACGAGTATTCAACAGTGTGGATAGAAGCTGCTACAAAATCGAAGGCAAACCTTATGGAAACCTATGGAATCACTTGTTGATTCCTACTTGCCTTCTACAGGCCGGAAGTCGATATGGCATTTTATGTGTATGGACTTTATGTTTAACGATAATGTATTATGTACCTATATTATTTGATTGTGTTTGCATATGATACTTACACCAGTATAGGGGGTGTGTAAAGAATAATCAATATTGTAACCATATCTTTAAATTAAAAGAAACATAACATAGAATCTTGTACACCCGTGTATTTCACCAGTTATGTTTAAGTCCCATGTAAATGGGGACGAACCTATTAACACGACCAACGGCTTAACGTGTTTTCCGAGGCACGGAGGGGTCTCGGTATGTAAACACACATCACCAACACCCATCTACGGATCGACTTCGACAAGCGTGGGTTAACTCGACCGATCGACCCGTGTGGCTGTTATTACTTAGCCACGAGTCCCTTAAGTTAAACTAAATCGAAGCTTGTAATAAAAGTGTCATCGGTTGTCACTTCCATATTTTAAACCATACAAGTGTTGTCTAGAACCCCGAAGAGTGAGGACAATATTAGGTATACTTATTATTGCTTTCGTGCAATCACAACGTTTTAAGCAAAGCATTATCAACCCAACAAGCAAAAATCAGTACTTAAAACTATCTCAAGACTACTTTTATATTCACTTATAAGAAACTTGTATCATGCTACAAAGCTGGATTTGGGCGCAGTTATAGGAGCGTTTATTTCTATAACTATCTTATAATCAACTTTTAAAATGTTACTAAACCCTATAATATACTTGACGAAGCGCAATAGCTTCTATAATGATATGAGACTACACAATTACAATCACAAGCGCTCTTGTTAGTATCTGACATAAGCATCTTACTAAAGCAGAAATAAAAAGTAAATGTAAACACAAAATAATATCTAAATAAAAGCCTCCAGGCACAAAGGGCGCTTACATATAGCTATTTATAGCTATAACTAGAAGTTATAAATGATAAACTAGGACCATCGACGTAAATATAAATAAAAAGTTAATTACTAATAACAATAACAAAACCAAGATCAGCAAGACGACCAATCACCACAAGCAGCACCCGTTCACGAGCATAACGCAAAGATCAGCCATTACTCCCCTCGCCATATTTGAGGGAAGGAGGCAACCCGACCCCCGACGCTACCGCAAGCAGTGACATCTAAGGGAGCATGACGAACCTGCTGCCGGTTGCTCAGGCAAAAACAATAATGATCAATTGTCGAGGTCACTAGCTGACAACTTGCAATACAACTCATATAGAAAACACTGTAATGAGTGGATTATGTCAACAATAAATGAGATAAAAAATAATATTAAATTGACTATACAGTCAAAATAAAATAAATTATATTAACTCATATAACCTGTCAGTAGGTGAGCTAATTCTGGAGAAAGAAAAATTATAATAATTAATAATTATTTTGTCAATCCCCTTCGACAAATAGCTCATTAGTATATTGTTGTAAATAAAATATTTCATCAATTCTTATGAATATCCGCCATGTTTTGAAATTGCTCTTCATTAAGTACCTACTTTATAGAACCAATGTAGGTAAATTAACAATGGAATCTCATCAAAATGGCTGACATTTACTAATAAAATAATTGATCTAGTAGCTTATAAGCTTTATTGATCAAAGAGCGCTCTTACTAAGTACTATTAGATTTAAAAGAGTCTCAAGCAAAACTATAACGGCGCAAACTTATAATGATCCCAGCTAAGTATGTTATAATATCTTGCTTTCTCACAAAATGCTATTATGGGATCAAAATATTATTCTGTATTAATTAGTTTTACTGGAAACAATAATAGGAGACGTTTTCCTAAAAGTGTCCTAAAAAAAATCTGGTAGCTAACTATAAGACTGAGTTATAATAGCAAATGCTCTTGAGAATATCTACGCTTGTGAAATGCTATTACTAGTAAAAGTGTCCTATAAATGTTTTGGAGGTCAGTCTTGTAGCGAACTATAAGACCGAGATATAAAGACTAATGTACTTGAGTATGTTAAGGCTTGGACAATGCTATTATAAGTAAATAGTCTACCGAAATGCCTTTATAAGAACGTTATTAGTAGTGACAGACTTATAATCTTTCTTTATAGGATTACTTTGCTTGTTGAACCCCTATTCTTCCCACAGCTGAGACATAGGCCTCCTCTCTTCGAGAGGGAGTGGGCTGTAATCTACCACGCGGGCCAGTGCGGGTTGGTAGATGTCACAATGTTGTCGAATTTTTGGTTCTAGGACATGCCGGTTTTCTCACGATGTTTTCCGTGAAACGGACGGCTCATGAAAATAGGAAATTAACAGCAGCTATCCTTTCTACAATAGCATATATTCATTATTCCTAGTGTATGTTGGCGTTTTATTTAGCCGTCCCCCGACGCGACGACGCTTGGATCAAAATATTACCTACAACTTTTATATTAAACTTAAAGGGCCAATACATATTATTTGTTTACTTGTTAAATGCTTTGTTTTTGTCGGGGGTTTTTTAAAGTTTTAATTTAACCTTTATTTCCAGCTTTTTAAATTTCATATTATATTACTAGTAGAAACGCTATGATCAACCCGCGGCTCGCCGATATCTGCGTAGCTGTACGTACTTTTTGCCACAGTGCATCCAGGTTGATGCTGCAGCATCAGTTCAAGGTTACTATATTCTTCTAATATCATTGAAGTAACAGAATTCTAAATTTCCAATCGATTAGACCTGTGAAAGATGCTCACATCCATTCATCAACTAGAAAAGAGCTGATAATCTTCAAATGGCTGAACCGATTTTCTTGAATAATAGCTAAGAACACTCTCGATCAAGTCACCTTTCAAACAAAACAACAAAAAAACAAAATTGGTTCAGCGGTTTGGCAGCTACGATGGAACAGACAGACACACAGATACACACGTTAAACTTATAACACCCCTCTTTTTCAGTCGGGGGTTAAAAATAAAGCGCCTTTCTGGGTTCGAATCCACGACCTAAAACTCGTAAGTCGCGGCCGTTTCCACTGGGCAACTACTACTTTCCACATTTTTATTCAACATAATTTATTTGTTCCGATTAATATGATATCGAGTGCCTGTTACAATGAAAGCCTAATTGGATGAAATTTTCGGCTCTAGTGTACACTAGAGCCCAAAATTTGAGCCAATTACATTGAATGCTGATCCATCAATTAATTATGCTGACAGACTAATGATTTTATGCTAATTATTGGAATAGAATTTCGAACGCCAGTCTGGACGGATGACAAATATAAGGACGTCATATTAAACTGTCGATGAATTAATCAAATTCGACGTGTAATAAGCGCGAAAGTTGCACGCTCTTTGGTATTTCCGATGCGTGACACAACGTGCGGACAAATAAGTTTTTGGTAACATAACATAATATCACGCTTGTTTTCCACAAAAGGTTCGGCAGAGGTGTACCTAATAGTACACCCACCATAAACCGCCTAATACGAGGCGAGTCAATTGCCATCAATCGGGCACGAATCCGTACTCCGGGCTGCTACTGGGAAACTGATGGCAAAACTCTTTACCCAACCTGAGAATCGAACCCAGCGTCGAGTAAGTATGGTCGAGTTTTTTGGTCATCTTCGATATATGAACGTCACTGGAGGTCTTAATTAAATTGTACGTTACCTGGCCAAAACACACCTTGTGCTGCCTTGTCACGCAATATAAAAAGGAACAAAAGAAAAAACCCTAAAAAGATTAAGAACTTTTCATTCCCGGTAAAAAAAAGTCGTGTTACAACTTACCCGTGCTACAACAAGCACCTCGCTCCTTTACTCTAGAAAAACTAAAATTGCATTTTGACACCATGAAACACCATGTGAAGTAGGTACTTGTGCCAAATCACTGATTATTCTTAACTTAGCCGATAGAATTTAATTTGTTTCTTGACTATCTAAACTTTCTCACGATGTTCTTGTGGTTCGTACTTGGTTCTCGCCTGTTCAGTACTTAAATTAACTAGTTTTCTAGTAACAAAAAGTTTGTGTAGGTACCTGGTTTGATTGGAAACTCTTGCCAAACACGAACGGTACTTATACGGGTCGTGTGACTAAACTTAAAACACTTTAAACTTAAAACAGCCACTTTGTAGAATCATAATAGGATAAATATTATGAATCATCGTAAAATGTCACAAATGTCATATTATGGTCTTGCGTGCGATTCATATTACGAAATAATTCATCTGTTTGATAGTTTTCTATGGAGGTTCGTAAAATGTTCTTTAATTGCTTTTGTGTCAAATTAGAGGAATTGCTAATGACAGCTGGAAATTCAGGAAATGAAATGCTTTTAGAGGAATTGCTAATGTGACCGTTTTAGGCCCCACAGTTCGTGGACTGTAAAATGCTAACTTATTATCCTAAGTAATAAGTAATATTATAAATTCGAAAGTGATTTTGTTTGTTTCGCCTTCACGCTAAAACGGCTGAACGGATTTGGATGAAATTTGGCACATGGATATACCATGACTTGGGGAAGGAAACAAAAGTTACGCAAATAGATTGCTGTTCATACAAACTTAATTTGGTAGAGTGTGAATAGAATATGCATTCAGTCGTTTGGTGTAGTTCGAAAGCTTACTTTATTGAATTCAGGACTAAACAGTCAGTGCTAACCATTTCAAAATTTGAAAATCCTGACAATAACCACAAGCAATAATACATTCCCACCCCTAACACTTCAAACTCGTATAAAGTATTCCAGTGGCATTATTCCCACAAAGGTACACACTTCCAACGTTCACAGACCTTTTAAATGACAGAGTAGGCAGCCAATTTATGGGTAGGTACGTTCTTAAACATGGGAGGTCGCTCGGAGGTTAAGCTGCACTTGCTACGGTCGGTTCGTGGATGGTTCGTCAATGTTGAGACACGTTTTTTCTAAACCGCGGTTTATACGCCGTAGGTACCGTAAAGAAACCATGCCGTGTACAAAGAGCCAAAGGTTGCGGCCTCTTTTTGTGAACTTTTAATAATTCCTATTATGGGGACCTAAAAATATTATATAGCCAAGTAACTGCGACAAACACGGATGTAGCACTCGCCGGTCACTGCCGCGGCACCACTCGCTTCGCTCATTTCCCTCGCAATTCTAATTTAACCTAACCCATTTTTGGTCGGGGTTACTTCAACAAACAGTGAGAAAAGGCTAAAAATTAAAAAAGCATGTATTTAAAAATGTGTCCATCATTAGAAGCCCAAGAAGTTTTTAGAGATTCATTAATAGAAAAAAGTATTCATCATTAGAAGGTCAATAAGTTTTTAGAGGATCAGCTAAATATTTCCAGTATTAATTGGAACGAGGCTTGAATACTCTATCTGACAGAAAGAAGTAAGAGAAGAAGAGATCTGCTTTAAAAGTCGTCCGTTTAACCAGTAAACCTGCAGACATGTCTATCAATTAGACGATCTGTGGACACTGGTCACACTGTAGTCTAGTTGACATGTATACTCAAATCACTACGACGCGACGCCGCGACGCGACGTTCAAACAAAGCATGAGTTTCAGGGTAACTTTATTGAATAGAGGTTGAAAAAAAGTGCAGTACAGTAGAAATGAAAAACAGCGACACTTGGCTAGCAAGCATAATGGTGGAGACGGGGAGACCCCTACCATCAGTTTTTCATCACTCAAATTATAGGATCAAGTTCCTTGCTTTATTAGCTTTCTAGAATGATATAACAGCGCCAACTTTCAGCACAAGTTTGATAAAAGAAGCGGCAAAGTGCGAGTCGAACTGGCACACGAAGGGTCCGTCCGTACCGCCCCGTACAAGATTTAAAACTGATTTTTGTTATTTAGCTGAAGAAAAACACGTTTCTTTAGTATATAACTTTATTTTATTTTTATTATTTGTACACACTCTGTGAAAATTTCAAGTGGCTATATCTTTTTCGATTCAAAAGATACAGCCCTATGACAGCGGGACGTAGGTACTAGGCTACAGAAAAAAAAATGTAGGTATTCAAATGGGTAAAAAAAATGAATCAATGTTGCTACCATAAAAAAAAACTATTCTGAAATAAATTCAACGTGGTGACCTTACAATCACCTCACAAGGTTAAATTAAATAGTCCACTCGTTATTCATGTCATCGTTGGAGCAAAAGTGGACTAAATCTTGTTTTTTTTCTTCCTTTCTTTTTTATTTAGATACTAGTTAGTACATTGACATACTGAAAAATGCTGTAATAAAATAATAGTAAATAATTTATTTATATTAATAAAGTGGCAACATTACACAACATACAGAAGTAGTGTCTTCAAACATAAGTCTCCTGGGTTCCCAAATTAGGTTTACACCTGTGACTTGGGAGTCAGTGTGTGTGAAAAAGTCATGACGTATAAGTAGGTATGCCTTAAAAAAAGCTATAGCAGGTATTATTTTCGTCTGATTTTTCGTGTACCCTTAAAATTATCATAAAAAGTAGGTAGGTACCTATCAATCGTTTTTATTGTTTACAGTTTTATTCACGTGTCCGTAAAAGCTCGACTAGTTTCTTTTCGATCTTTTACAGTTCAAGCAATACGTTTATAGAATGCCTTGCCCGTGTAGGTCATCTACCAACATCTACCAACCCGCACTGGGCCCGCGTGGTAGAATACAGCCCACCTCTCCAAGAAGCTTGTGTCATCCCAGCAGTGAGAAAATTATAAGCTAATTATGCTAAGCATCATTAAATGAAAGTGAGACATACACCATTTTTGCTTTGCTGTCTTTTTTATAAAAATGCGAAGAAAAGGGTGTCTGTGGAATTATCCCGAGATTTTACATGTAGCGGAAAATTGGGCGGCTCTCATTAGACACGAGCCATTTGTTTCAGCTCGCCCTTACAACTGCCTTGTACTTTACGTACCTAATACTATTTTATTGTTGATGGATCTACATAATTGTATGTAGGTACCTACTGGACAAGACAATTGACATTTTCAACGTTAAAAATTTTGACGTGTTTAATCCATAGCCTGAATGATTCTTATTTTATACTTTATGGGACACTAAACGCGCCAGATGTAATAACAATAAAGTTTCTATTGTGTGTATTTTAAAAGAATTTTAAAACATAGCGCTCTCTTATTGTTGCTCGATTAGAGAGGACAGAGAAATATTGTAGATAGATAGATATCAGAACACAGGCATAATATACCTACTCATGCATAAGCATAAACAGCCTATGATGTTCCCACTGCTGGGACACAGGCTTCTTCTCAGTGAGACGGAGTGGGCCGTAATCCACTATGCGGGCCCAGTGCGGGTCGATAGATGTCACATCGCACGCTGAGAACGAAAGTGACCTATCTCAATTTTTTTGTAAAATGAGTTAATTATACAAAATGACTCAAAAAAGTACACTTTATCACACTTATATTAAAAAACAGATGATTAATGGTCAGAGAGGGATAGAGGGCTTTTTGGTCTCTTTGTTTTTGAGCGCTTCACACTCCCCGCACCAGAGTGAAATGGACGCAATCAGTATTGCACCGCGAGTGAATATAGCAGAACGTGTCAAGTTTAGTACCTTAGCGACCGATTATACTTTTCGTCAGTTTTGTCCCGATTTGTGGGCGTAAGTTTTGCTACAATTTATAATCATAAAGTGACCAATTTATGGTATAGGTCACTTTCTTATTTCTAATATTAACAACCTAGGTGACATAAATCAAATTCGGTCACTTTCTTATTTCTTATATTAACAACCTAGGTGACATAAATCAAATTCGGTCACTTAAATAAGTGTATGCTCATGCCTTAATAAATATTAAGGCATGAGTTAAACTCATGAAATCATTTCTAATAATAAAGTGACCTATTTTTTCCAAAAGTTATTTTACATAGAAAAAATAATTTATTTTTATTTTTATATACATACATTTAAAGTGATAAAGCCAAATAATATTATACAAAAGAAATTCGTAACCATCGTTTTCATATTAAAAAGTTATTCTAGAAAGAATATAAAATGTTCAATCAGTCGAACACATTTTATTCAATTCCCAAAAATCGTAAATTTTGACTTGAGTCACTTTCGTTCTCAGCGTGCGACATGTCTTCGAATTGTTGGTCACTATGTTGTTGTTGTTTGTTCTGTTTTTCTTCTATGTTTTTTTTATCGTGCTACCCAGTAACTAGATTGTGGAGGACAGATAGGCTGTCGCTCGATGTAATTATGGTATTCAGCTGCATCCGGTTAGACTGGAAGCCAACCCAACATAGATTTAAAAAAGTCTAGGAAGATTGATTGAACTATTTTAATAACTCAGCTCGAGAGCATCTAAGCAAACACATTGTTTACCGTAGCTTCATTTAAAAAAATGCGTACAAACAATGTTTAATTTGACAACATTGGCATTGTTCGTCGTTGTGGTGTTTGGAGTGAAAATAACTAGAAGGTAATGAATCGCAAAACACGCGATTGGATGCCATAAGCATATAAACAATTTATGCTAATGAACGCGAAACACCGGTGAATATGCCAGCAACTTTGTTAATAAGCATTGTTATAGTTTGCAGACAGATGTAGGGACTGATGAACATACGTTGTAATGGAACGTGTGTGTGAATATTTGCGATCCATTCCATTTTAATTCTACAGTACTAATCATCGCCTGAGGGGCCGTCTATGAAATTGCGGGGACGCATCGGTGAAGTAAGGACGATATTTGTGTGACAGTAAAAAATTGCGGGTTAAAGGGTTTTCTAAAGGGGATCGAAATTTTCATTATTTTTGATAGGACACACCGTTTTCGAGATATAAGCAAAAGAAAATAAAAAAATACAGTACTGTTTTTTGTAACTGAAGTCGAGGTTGTTGAATTTTAGTTCATGGCATCTAATTTTATTCCACACATTTTTAATCGCGATTAAATATAGTTAGATTTAGTTAGAGGATTTTAGTTATAGGACAAAATTTTAGGTTAAATCGTCAAATTCAGAATAGCATTTTCACTAAACTAATCTCAGTGCCATCTTAGTGCTGTCAAACTAAATTATAGTTAATTTGTGTCATATATAGTCTATTTCAGAATGAGTTTGATCGTTTGACAGGACTAAACTAAATTTTAGTGAATTTTAGTTTAGTTTAGAGAATTTTGTGACAAGAGAATCGGCACCATTGGTGCCGATTCCCTTGTTCACAAACTAGACTAAATTAAGTTCAGTACATCTTTTTCTTTCTATTTCATAATGAAAAGGACAGAAGATACATTTTAGTTTAGTCCTGTCAAATTAATCAGCGCCTGACGTAAATTGACGTAATTTTAGTAGGCAAGTTTTTAATCGCGTCTAAACTTGTTTGGAGTAGTGACAGTTTGACAGGACTAAACTAAAATTTATCTTCTGTCCTTTTCTTAATGAAATAGAAAGAAAAAGATGCACTGAACTTAAATTAAGTTTAGTTTGTGAACAACAGAATCGGCGCCAATATCTGAAAAGTTATTCTTAAATAACTACTTTGGTAAGATTTTTAACATTCCGTACTGATTCGAATTTCTACGAGCTAAGCTTCTAGAAGTAAAAAAACAAGCTAAGCCGCCGTGTCCAGCGATTCCTCCTGGGTAGTCTTCTCTGTTACATAAGCTCGTTTAAGGTTGATGAACTAGGGTGGCCCGCGGAATTCAAATTTTCTTTCGTTTTTTGCTATTTGCAGGTCAGTATCAGGTTGTATGTTGTTCTAAATATTATTAGCGGCCGTAAAAATTAATATGGATTTACAGAATTATAAACATTAATACAATTAACACAATCAGCAATACAACTCTCTAAGTTCATGTAAGTGCATTGAATGAAAATTTCATGAAATCGTCAGTCAATACACTTACATGAACTTGGGCTACCCTGGCGCATCCACCTTAACTTAACACGTGATGGCTTTTAAAATCCATATATACAAAAAATTTCAGTGCTTGGCCAGACTGGCAGCGCGGTGCGGGACGCGGCGCGGGTACGGGAACGCGTGCGGCGTGCCTGTCTGCAGTTCCGCGGTCAGTTCGAAATAGTCTGAAATCCCCGGCTCCCGCGCGGATTCCCGCTTGCCGCCCGCGCACTTACTGCGGCCACTTGTATGAACTATGGCGTGATTTGCCCGCGCGCTCCCCGCGCCAAGCAGCCCGCGTCGCTCCCCGCGCCCGGGTGCCCACACGATGATGGACGCTCAAATGAAATAAATATTTGTTTGAATGTGTCGTGCCGCGCCCGCCTTTGCAGTCTGGCCAAGTACATAAAGAAAACGCCATAAGGTGTCTATGGGGGTAATGAGGGTCGTTCACTGTACTGATTTTTCGTAGAGTGTGACAATTAAAGTGACTTCTGCTTGATAATAATTGACAGCCAAAAACTTATGACATACCTAAGTAAGTTGTTTGTTAAAAGTTGAGATACTTACTTATACTGAAGACTTGACTCGGGTCAAAGGTTGTGTCCATTCTTAGTAATATTCTTTTGAAAAGTAAGCAAGAATATCCTAACAATCCTTACTAATATTATAAATGCGAAAGTGAGTTTGTTTATTTCTTATGCTTTTACGCTAAAATGGCTAAACGGATTTGGATGAAATTTGGCACATGGGTAGACCATGACCTGGAGAAGAATATAGAATACCTTTTATTCCGATAATCCCACGGGATCGAGATTTACACGGGTGAAACCGCGGAGAGGTTACTTGTTGTGCAACTTCTCCACACTCGCGTGGTTCATTTGTTTTATACATTTTTTTTTAAATTAATTAAGATTAGTGAACCACCACGCAGCATGGATTTTTGGTTAAAACAACTGCCCACCCTATAGTTCTCAAAATTAATTAGCATTTCATAATCTTTCAACCAGTGTTCAGTTATGCAAATAATATCAAACATTGTTTTTTCTAAAAACAATTCAATCTCTAATTGTTTGGAAGAAAAACCTTGAATATTTTGATGAAACAATTTCAAGGTATTCTGCTTAGCCCCTTTTTTGCTATTAACGAATTCTGTGCTAGAAGATACCGTGTTGATGGTGAGATTAACTACATTGTTACTGGTACCTTCTGTTGTCTACTGACTAGTTTAAATTATTACTATTAGTATTATTACTAATTTCAGTTGTGCTGATTACATAAGACTTCTACATACTACTTATGTCTGAGTTTATATTAAATGCTAATAGCCATGCTATTTGACGTCTAAAACTAATAGGCAGATACGCAGTACCCCTAGTCGATTTTAATTTTTCAACAAAAGTGTTGGTGTTAAAAAAATATAAGTTTGCCAGTCCGTGTGTAGTGTGGGGATTTTGGTCGCAGTGGACGGCCCTGCCTGCATTTTCATATAAAGCGAAGCTCAGGCATCTACCTATCACTAATAAAGAACAGCTAAGGACACGTGCGTAGCTTTAGCCATGGACAACTATGGAACGGTGCTTTAAGTTTTCTTAGAAATTCATACATAACTGTGCTAATCTTGATCTGGAAAACCTCTTTTATTGCTCAACTATGATAATGTAGGTACATATATAAGTACCTACATAGTCGTTCAAATTGACCACTTGAGCTTTTTTATTTGATCCAGAATTAAATTTTTGAGCCATTCCGGATCAGTTAGCTGCGTTATAAACGAATGCGTCGGGTTCATCGTTTGACTTTTATTTATTTTTTTACTGGGAGTGAATTCATATAAATTCTGTGCATTCAGGTATGACTGAATTTTATTATAACTTATGCTATAAGTAAAGCTATTTTACGTAAATATCTGTCATAATAAGGTCACTGTGAAGATTGCGCCTCTTTTTGTGAACCTCAAATAATTCATATTTTAGGGTCCTAAAAATACTAAATAGCTAGATACCTAATTAATTGATTCAAGCGTGACTTTGTTGAAATCCATAATACAATAAACATAGATATATTTATTTTGATTTCTTACAGGGCATTATATTATTAATTAATATAATATCATTGTTACAGGGTATTATAAGACTATTGAAGAATAGGTTTGCGGAGTAGGTTACTAACCGTTAGGTCGGTGTATCCTATACCTTAGCTAGTGCGACCAACTGTGAGAAAAGGCCAGAAAGTTAAAAACAGGCTGAATTTAAAAAAAAAGTGTACGTCGCGTCGTTAGAAGCGCAAGAAGTTTGTAGAGGTTCATTAATTTTAAAAAAAAAGTGTCCACTATGGTCAAACCTTCAGGGTGGCCCGCGAAATTCAATTTTTCTTACGTTTTTTGATATTTGCATGTCAGTATCAGGTTGTATGTTGATCTAAATATGATTCGCGACCGTATCAAATAGGTACCTACCTATTTATAGTATATAGAATTATAATTAAAACCATCAATACAATTCTCTAAGGTCATAAGTAATAATCCTATTGTATGATTGTTTCATGAACTCATGACATTTGAGGATTATTCTAACTGAAACATATTGAGTTAAATATTTCCGTATATATCCGTTTTTAACCGACTTCTTCAAAAAGGAGGAGGTTCTCAATTCGTCTGTACGTTTTTTTTTTTTTTTTTGTATGTTTGTTACGCGATTACTCCGCCAATTATGAATCGATTTTGATGATTCTTTTTTTGTTTGGTAGGTCATACTTCCGAGGTGGTCCCATATAAATTTTATTAACTTTGCTTGCGTAATTTTTGAGTTAGCTTCAATATTACGTATTTTTCCCACTTAGTTTATCTAGACGATATCCTGCTTGACTCCTTCACTGTTATTTACATAGCTGGCAGTTTTTTTTTTGTAAAAAGTTTTTCTTATTGGTGACGTTCACAACACAATCGCATGCGAGCTACTGGCATGTCTACTTTTGTGCAAGTTACTGGTAGGTACATATGTGTTAATTGCTTGCTTTCTCTACAAATGTGAACCTTCTGATCCCGTCCCTGCGAAGTTGTTGTAAATATAAATTCTATTGAAAATCCTCAAGTTTCTGTAATAAGCGTTAGCAGGGAGTTAATTGATTGGCTGCATTTTGTTTGCATATCTGATACCCAATTCATCATCCCCTTCTTTCGAAGGATGGCGTTCGACTTTGGCTATGTTATAATTTTTGTTGTAAACGTTATCCATCATAATGTAACCGGATATTCATCATTCTGAATTTATGGATCGATTTTTCTTCTTGATTTTGGGTTTTATCACTTTGATTAATAATTCGTCTATGGAATTTATGCTTTTAAGTTGAAATTTTTAAGTACCTACCTACAATTTTGCTTTACAGAGTTGTTTTTGGACGCCTCGTAGATTGTCCAGTTGAGCTTATCCAGAATTGGGTAAATGTATAACCATTCCGGATCAGTTAGCTGACGAATGCGTCGAGTAGGTACATCTTTGGAGTTTTATTTTTAGGTCCAAACAATAGATCTTACAAAAATCCCATTGAAAAGGACGTTAAATTTAGCAATGTCCACACGGTGAGTGAGTCTTGAGGATGGACGGCACCTCCGAGGCTGGGCCAGGCAGCGAGATGACCTAGACGCATACCTACCACAAGGGTTGGATCGAGGTAGCCCTGGAAAAGGATGCTTGAAAGGATTTGGTGGAGGCTTTTGCTCGGCAGAGGGAAAGTGTAGGCTATTTTTAAAAAAACGGACTATCACGAACATTTCAAAACCAAAAAATAGTCAAATTGGTCCAGCCGTTCTCAAGTGATGCGCTCACCAACAAACAACATTAATTTCGAACGAACAAGATATACTAGAAGAAGAAGGCACTAAGGCAAATTTATATACGCACACAAACACACACACCATAACACCATGCATCACGCTTGTATATCCCGAAGGGTTGGGCTGAGTTGTATCTATAAGTAGTTCACCCACATTTCGCCAGTTATGTTTAAGTCCTATTGCTATCAACCGAGCACAAATCCAGACTTCAGGCTGCTACTGAGAAATTTCAGGTGGAAAAACCCAATAACCCTAATATAACTAAGGCAAATAATGCAGGAAATAACGCGGCATCACCTACTATTATCATAAACTAGCTTCCGCCCGCGTGGTATGTCGATAAAAGGCCTAGCCTATAATAGCCTATGTCCTTCCCCGGGATGCCGTCCATCTCCTTGCCAAATTTTTGCGTAATCTGTTCAGTGGTTTAGGCGTGAAACTCATGAAAAGGTAACATACAGACGGACAGACGGACAGAGTTACTTTCGATTTTATAATAAGTACTAGCTGTGCCCCGCGGTTTCACCTGCGTAGGGGTCGATCCCGTGGGAATATAGGGATAAAACGTATCCTATGTCGTATTCCAGGTCATGTCTACCCGTGTGCCCATCCTCTGTCTCCTCTCTAAAGTAGGGAACAACGCGGAGGCGCGGCGCCGGCGTCGAACGGTTCGCGTATTGCATAATTTACGATAACTTCTAAATTAAGTGTCCGATTCGAATGAATTAAAATGTATTTTACTGCTACATAAATACCCTTGATGTTAAAACTATTTAGTTGAATAAGAATTAATATTATGTTGATAAAACTCCTTCGCAAATAATGCATTAATTTCGAACAAATTTACCATAAAAAAGGTTATAGAGACTCAATCTTAAAAGATAGACATATGCTGTCACGGACTTTTTTTTAGAACTTTTAGAGAGGAACAATTCCATCATACATGATATTTGCGTAACTTAAACCATTTACGCAGCGCAAGCAACGGAAGCGCTCAAAAAGGAATCATTTTTCCCGTTTTTGCAACATTTTTCATTTATGCTCCGCTCCTATTGGTTGTAGCGTGATGTTATATAGCCTATAACCTTCCTCGATAAATGGACTATCCAACACAAAAAGATTTTTTAATTCCCACCAGAAGTTCCTGAGATTAGCGCGTTCAAACAAACAAACTCTTCAGCTTATAATATTAGTATAGATTAGTATGGATAAGCATTACACAGAAGCCGTAACATCTCAATACAACAAACAAGTAGGATTCCTAGTTAAAGTTCTGATTAACTCGACTCGTAAATGCTAGCAAAAACATATTATTAAACTTGCTTCGTGAACTCCTTGCCTATAAATATGGCGGGCTCCTGAACTATAAGTAAGCGAGTTAGCTTGATTGCAATATCTTTTACTTGGCATAAGGTTCTGATGTAACTTAGGTCGTAGGTAGTTTGAGCAAAGATATAAAGAGCAAAAAAAGCATAGGTTAAGGTATAAAGCATCTGCCTAGTCTTTCCTCAAATATGTTTGGGTTGGCTTCCAGTCTAACCGGATATAGCTGAACACCAGTATTTTAGGTAAGTCGGTAAGGGCCTACCTTCATTAAGCGACTTGACCTTAATGAACCAGTTACTTACTAGGTTGATACCCCTTGTTAGGCCTGGCAGTCAGGCTTATAGTTCGGACTGCTACAAACGCCTAAAGGGCGTTTATCGAAGCCCGAACGACCTTAGGTCCTTAGGCTTGGGTAACTTTGTTCACCGCCGCCGCCGTCATCGAGACGTCACCGAGAAACGAGATTATTCGAACCGAATGTGACGCCCGGGGACAGCGATCGTGTGTCCACCGCGACCGAACTCGGCATGACAGGCATACCAAAAACCAGGCGAACGGTGCGGTGCGATGGCAGTGTGTGGACAAGGTCATGTGTTTTGTATTGGCAGCAAATCACCCAGTCACAATCTAGGGTCGAGTTTAGCGGTTGCGTCGAACTACTCGAAACTTTGGCGACCGGGTTGACACGCGACCATAGTAAATGTATGTAGGTAGGTATGGGTTATTCCCAGTTGTCGCCACTGGTGACGCCACCACTGGCGACAACTGGGAATATTTTTCAAAAAAAATCCCAGTTGTCACCAGTGGCGCGCCACCAGTGGCGACAACTGGGAATGGCCATTCTTCTAGTTCCCAGTTGTCACCAGTGGCGACAGATGGGAAATATAAAGTGATACGCCTCCGGTGGGGGCGATGCTAGAGCTGAATTATAGTGATGGGGTTTCATTATTGTATCACTAACGAAGTTTTAAATAGGTATATTTTATATTTTCTTAAATAAAACTTTTACACGTTACTTGGGAAGATATATATTTTTATAAATCACAATATTTGTATTCATTGAGATTAAAACTGCACAAGTACAGTTTCCAGTACTACAACTATTACAGATCGTATAATTATTTTACTTAAAACTATATTATTAGGTTCTTATCACAGATTAATCAACGTATGGCATTATGTCTGTTTATATTCTTAGGTTATTTTTATAAAACAGACTTGTATATATTAACCACAATAATTGACGTTTATAATTTTCTAAATCTACAGGTATCTATGTTCTATGTTACGGGTTTGGTTTCCGCACTTAGTCCCTAAGATGGACCATTGTGCGTGGGCCATGGCGGCCGTTGGGGGTTATTCCATCCAGCCCACCTCCCTCCAGAAGTTTACCAACTCTACTGGTTTGCACAGAACCTCCGTGTAAGATCTGGGTGACCCTAGGGTTTCAGTTCTAATCTGGGCGACGCCCGTGCATTCAAAGAGCACGTGCGCGACGGTTTCCTCGGCCTCCATGCACGCTCTGCACAGAGGACTGTCCGTTATGCCTATTGTGTGGAAGTGTTTGTTCAGCGAGCAGTGGCCTGTGATGGTCCCCGCCACCAGACGCAGGCCATTCCTGTCCAGGCGTAACAAACGCCTGGTAAGCCTGCTGTCCAGAAATGGAATAGCTTCCTTGGACTGCCTGCAGCCCGGTGCCGAGGACCACCAGTTCGCCGCTTGGGTATGGGTGAATTCCTGGAGCCACCTGCGTATTTGGTTAAAGGGGATGGGAACGATGGGCTCGGGCCCACAAACTGAAGTGCTAGATGCTCTTCTAGCAAGCTCGTCTGCTGCGTCGTTGCCCAGCGATCCACTGTGTCCTTTAATCCATTGTAGTGTCACCCTGTTGCAACCGGATACCGTTACACGTTCTAGTGCATTGTGACATTCTAGTGTAAGCTTCGAAGTGATGTATTTTTTCTGTAAGGATTGGAGAACTGAGGCACTGTCGGAGAGTATGCGTATGTTGGTAGCCGTAACTCTCCTGGCTTCTATGGCATAGGCCGCCTGTATGATGCCCACACACTCCGCCTGATAGACGGTGTTGAACATTCCTAGCGGGCTGGATATATTAATGTTGAGGTCGCGTGAGAAGACTCCGACTCCGGTGCCGGAGTGGGTCTTCGATCCGTCAGTGTATACTCTCATCTCTTTCGGTCCTGAGTAGTCATTCTGTTCCTCTGTGAGTGCTATGCTGTAGTGTCTGTGAAAGTGGTGTGTCTTCGGGGCTTTGTCGCAGGGTGCTGACATCATTGGCTGTCGTTTGACCGCATCATCCTTTATGCGTGTGTGCTTAACTCTGGAGTCATTTGTCAGGGTTCCTGATAGGTGGAGCCTAAAGGCGGCCAGGGCCGCTTCCTCTCGTACAATGAGGTGCAGAGGCGGTAGTCCGAGCATCGCCTGTAAGGCGGCAGTAGGTGTGGTTCTCATACTGCTGGTGATTGCAACGCATGCAGATCGCTGCAGTTTTTCGAGGTCTTTTTGGGCTGTGCTCAGGTCTGTCCTGGGCCACCAGACCAGTGAGCCATATGTGATAATCGGTCGGATGACAGTGGTGTATAGCCAGTAGGTGACCCTGGGGCTAATTCCCCAGTTCCTTCCAAGCAGTCGTTTGCACTGCCAGAGGGATACGGTGGCTTTTGTTACGGTATAGTTAATATGTTTCGCCCAGTTCAGCTGTTTGTCCAAGAAGATGCCCAGGTACTTGGTTTCAGTCGATAGGCTTAGGGTTGTCCCGAAGAAGCGGGGTAGTTGTAGCATTGGGAGTTTCCTCTTTTTTGTGAATAGGATCAGCTCAGTTTTTGTAGGGTTCACCGTTAGTTGGTGTTTATTACACCAGTCCTCTACTATTTTCAGGGCTTGGTGCATGAGGTTGCATATAGTGTTTTCATGTGTGCCGTTGATTATTATGGTTATATCATCCGCATAGCCTACGGTGAAGTAACCTTTGTCGTTAAGTGCCCTGATGAGGCTGTCTACTACCAGGTTCCATAGGAGCGGCGAGAGGACTCCCCCTTGGGGGCAGCCCTTCGCCACGATGGCCCTAGTGGTGTCATTCACGGTCACCTGTACAGCTCTCAGTCTGAGCATGTTGGTGATCCAACCGCTCAGGGTCGAGTCTATGCTGTGTCTGTTGAGGGCCGTGGTGATGCTTTTGAAGCTAGTTTTATCAAAGGCACCCTCAATGTCAATGAAGACGGCCAGTGCTGAGCATTTGTGGTCCACTGCACATTCAATCTTGGAGATCACGCTGTGCAGCGCGGATTCTGTTGATCGGCCAGTGGAGTACGCATGCTGTTGTTTGTGAAGTGGTTTTGCCAGGAGGGGTCCGTCCCGGATGTGTCTGTCGCAGAGTCTCTCGAGGGTTTTGAGTAGGAAGGATGTGAGGCTTATGGGTCTGTAAGCCTTGGGTAGTGTATAATCTGTTTTACCAGGTTTGGGTATGAAGATGACTTTCACTTCTCGCCATGCAAGAGGAATGTATCTTAGTGCTATACAGGCTCGATATATCTCCACCAGGCATGGTGCCAGATGGTCTACCCCCCACTGCAGTAGGGCTGGAAAGATGCCATCTAAACCTGCAGATTTGTATGGCTGGAAGGAGTTGATAGCCCACTTTATTCGGTCTTCTGTTACTATGTCGAGGGCTCTAGACCAGTCTTGATCCGTTGGGGCCCATTCTGGATCCACGTCCCACGTCCTATCCTCTAGGAGTTTACATCCTGGGAAGTGGGTCTCAAGAAGGACCCTACTGGTTTCCTGATCGCTAAGCGTGTAGGAGTTGTCGGTTTTTTTCAGCGCACCAAGGGTTCGGTCCTGATCTGTTGATAGGATTTTCCTTACCCTTGCGGCTTCGTTGTTTGTTTCGATGGATTCACAGAATTTCCGCCATGCTGTTTTCCTGGCGGTTCTGATTTGTTTCTTGTATGTATATTGGGTTTCTTTGTATACCTCCCAGTCGTTCGGGAGTCTGGTGTTTTTGGCTCTGTTGAAGTTCTTCCGTAGTAGGTCTCTTAGCTTACTGAGTTCTGCGTTCCACCAGGGGTTTTTCTCCCCCTTGGCTCTTGGCGCTCTTAGTTTACAGCATGCATGGTATGCTTCGGTAAGGTACTCTGATAGTTTTGTTACTGTGTATTCCAATTGTGTTTGGTCTCTTATGGTTACGCTTGATAGGTGCCTCGCTAACAGGGAGGCCAGCAGACGTTTATACCCTGGGACGTCAGTGCGCTTAGGGTTCCGTTTTGGTGCTGGTTTCCTTGTGTTGGAGGTCAGTGTAAAACGGATTCTTCTGTGATCTGAGCAAGAAGGTTCGTCCGATACGTGCCAGTTAGTTATGTAATTTGTCACATTTTCAGTAGCAAGTGTTAGGTCAATAATCGTTTGTCCTCGGACTGTAACCCAAGTGGGTTCAGAGCCGCGGTTTATGATGTTAAGGTTAGTGGAGAATAAATAGGTGGATAGTACCTCTCCTCTGGAGTTTGGTGCCTCGCTGCCCCAGAGCGGGTGGTGGGCGTTCGAATCGGTGCCGATGATCAGGTCTAGCTTGGCGCGCTCACAGTGTTGTACCAGGTCGGCCATTTCTTTTGGCGGGCAGTCCACGCCCTCGCCTGGCATGTATACCGAGGCCAGTACAACATCTGGATCACTGCCTTCGGTTTGGAGCCTGACAGCTGTCAGGTCTCTGGAACAGAATTGGGTGAGTGGTGTGATGGGAATGTCTTTGGGTATGTAGACGCAGGTTCGTGGCTTGTCTGAGCCGTGTGTGTCGAGGACAAGCTTACCTCCGATATTACTTAGTCCGCATATTCTATTGTTTCTGATCCACGGCTCTTGGATCAGTGCTATGGTTCGGGGTTTTACCTCCAGTGCCCTGCGCAAGCTGGCCGTGGCAGTCTGGCTATGCTGGAGGTTGGTCTGTATGATGTTTAGGGGCGATGGTGGTGGAGGGGTGTTAGTCGGAGATGGATCCATCGGACAGCCCCTCCGCTACCTCCTCTCGGTACGTCCCCTCTTGTCTCCCACCCGGTGATGAGGCTAGTAAGCGCTCGCTCCAGGCAGGTGATTGGGGCGGTGCTGTCTCGATGTCGACATCGGCCATTGCCGCTCGGGCCATGTCCTCCTCGAGTTGGTCGATGTCGGTGTCAGTCGTTTGTGCCGTGGTCGGTAAGGTCGTCTTTCCGTCGGTGTCGTCGGTCTGGGTGTCAGAGGGTCGGGTCGTGGGCCAGAAGCGCACGTATATCGACCCTAAGAGGTACGATATACGTCGCTCCCGTCCCAGGACCTTTTCAGCTTCCTCCGGTGGCAACCCTAGCGTGAGGTAAGTCCCGCTGTTGTCGCCACCGACGGTAGTCGCCCTGTATAATGACCACCTGCCAATGTCATACCAAGTATTCTGACGAGTCAGAATACTATGGAGCCTGGCCACGTCACCTCTGTAGCGAGGGACGAAAAGCGAGGCTCGGACACGGGTGGGCACGTCAGTCTGCTTCATCACTGTAAGTCTCAGGTCAGTGTCTGGAAGTTGGATTTTGGGCACATTCTGGGTCAGCCAAGTCAGGGCAGAGTCATCCTCACACCACATCTGCACAGTGCCTTCCGCTACCCGAGGGTATCCGCGGAAGGCCGGGAGTGGTGTGGACGGGTCAGTGTCCATTAGTGCGTTCTCCAGCTCGGTCTTTATGTGTTCGGCCTCGGCCTTAGTCAGGTCCCTACTTGGGTGGGGAAAGCAGACTGCTACGGCAAGCCGCGCAGGAATATCCTTCGTGGCCCGCGCGTAGGTCCTCTGTTCCCCCTGAGCAGGGTCAACCCTCACTCGCTTGGCGTCCCCCTGCGACGTGCTCGGCGAGGCCGTGTCGTCAGGGCGCTCCCTCTTCGTCGGCCCTGTACCGCTTGGTCCAGGCTGCGACTCGGAGGTGCCTGGCTGGGTGTATTTTGTCGGCAACGCTTTGCGCGAGGTTTTGGCGCGCTTGCCCCTAGAGTGTCTGGGTCGAGGCCGGTCTGTGGTCATGTCGGTGTCAGTGTGTCGGGGTCGACTGGCGGCCCCGGCAGCCCCTGTCACGGGCGGGGGCGCTTCGCGTTGGGTTGCCCCTTCGCGTATCTGCCCCTGCCCGCTTGGGTCCGCGTCCGGCCGTTTTTCGCGCTGGGTTTCCCCTGCGCGGACTGGCGGTCGGTCACGTGGATCCGCGTCCGGCTGCTTTGCGCGCTGGGTTGCCCCTGCGCGTACTCGCAGCTGGTCGCGTACCATCTCTTCGGCGTCCGATCGCGCTTCGCGCTGGCTAGTGCCTTCGCGGGTGTCGCACTTTCGGTCGCCTACTTTCCTCTCCCGGGCCAAGACTTTTCCGCGCTTCTTCAGCGGGCGTACTTTGCCAACTTCAACCGGGAGAGTGGTAGAGCCACCAGGTCTGTCAGCCTTCCCCGTCTCTGTCGGTCTGTGCTCGTCCTGGTCGCTGTCTGGGTAGTTGATGCTACTCCGCACGATGCTCTGTTGCCAGAGGCTCGTGGGAGGCATGCTCTGTGTGGTCGGTACTGGCGCGTGGATCGCAGCCGATGTCGTGTTGGAGGGCGCGTTATTCGCAGCCGAGGTAGTGGGTGTGGGCGCGTTAGTCGCAGCCTTTGTGTTGGGCGCTTGGTCAGCTGCCGGCCGCGCTAAAAAGCGCGGCATTAGGTTGTCAATGTCGCAGGTAGTGCCCCCTCCCATAATACGATGGGGGCTAACCGCCGTAGCGGTGTGGGATTCCCCGGCTTGGCCGGGACCCACCTGGGTAGGTTTTAAACTATGCTGCTTCATTTTGGGGGTTTGGGTGGGCTTTTTTGGAATCGAGGTTACCCCTCCTCTGGGACCGACGGGATAAGGGGATAGGAGGGAAGGCTTTGGGTGGATAAGAGGTTTGGGTTGTGGGGGACACCCTAGGTCTGGGAGTTGGCCTAGGGATTTTAGGATCGACAGGATGAGTATGGAAAGGGGGGGATGGTAGAGTTTGGGATTTGGTACACACGGCTTTCCACCGGACCGCGTGCTCCCAGCACATAGCCGATCTCGCCTTCCACAGGGGTTCCGTGCAAGGCGAGGGCAGCCCAGCCAGGAGCCCGCAGCCCGATGCGCAAGCCGCGTGTAGGGGAGTATGGAGGAGGGGGTATAGGTTACCCTAGGCCTGGGATTTGACTTTTGGGAACTTCTCTTGTCCGGGATCTTTAGAAGATGCTCCTGACACGGGGTCGCCCACCAGCGGCCATTGTAACCGCTGGTGGTCGGTCCCGCAGTCAGGAGTTGGGCTATCCGCAACCTGCCCACCCGCTCGGTTGCATGAGAAGAAGTGCCTGACAGACCGGGTCGCCCCACCACGAAACTACGCATAGATTTGCGTTGGGGCGATCCGGACTCCCCCGAGAATCTACAGGTATTATGTTACTCATTAATTTACTGCGATGTCTATCACAGATTAATCAATGCATTATTTACAATAATTTATACTTCTACTTTTTTATCACAGATCAACATACTATTTACAATAATTGACTTTACTCTTTCGATTTAGCTAGATGTATTTAAATAGGAATTACTTAATATTATACTCTTATACAAATATATTACTGTGGTAAACAGTATTTTTTGATAAATAAAATCCGAGTAGTTTTTAAGAAAACGACTACCTACCCGTATATTAACATAATACTTAATATTCTTCAATCGCCGTCAGTTTTTATAAAATTACCGCCTCAAACATTCTAAACAATGACCCACTGTCATGTTTCCATGTACTAACTCCATTTGGATATCTTGTATGAACTCATCATTGAGTACATATTTCTTCTTTCTTATTTTCTTTTTATTTGTAATCATATTATTAGAAACTCTATAATATGCCGAATCCTTGACCAAGGTTTTTAAAAAATGTATAATGTTAGGATTTTTTTTTCCAATTGTATGGTTTAATTTATGATGCCATGATTCTAAAGCGTTTGTTGTTCGATGCTGTTCACTGTATACACACCATACTTTAATGAACTCGTCTATCATCCACTGCTTTTTCATATATGCTCTAAATTTTTTAATGTCATCTTCTTGTGTATTCTTGCGAGTAATATATTTCCATATGGAATGATTAAAATGATAATAGCATCCGGATATAATTACAGACGGAAACACAGTCGTTAAAGCTTTCATTGCAGCTCTTTCATAATCAGTTTTATATTTCTTTGGATCCCAGTCAGGTATTTGGGATTTAATCATGGAAAATAAAATGATGTATGATTCCATCTTCTTGTCACTCATAAGTGCGTAGACAAGCGGCACTATGTTCGTGTGGTTCATAGTACTTCCCAAATCTCCGTGAATGCTATAAAGTTGAATAAAGGGCGAGGGGCAGCTTTTAAAGGTTCCATCGCTATAAAAATCATGTACTTCATTCATAACCTTTTTTGCCTCTTTGGTGCAAAAAGCTATAATACGGTTGTCACCATCAGAATAATCAGCCAATACAAAATTATTAAATTCCGGAGGAATTTGAACATTGATTCCTTGTTTAGATTTAAGGTGTGTTACTCCGGCTGCTGCATTTCTGAATCTATATAGAGATGATTTAATACTTTCAAAGCTCGGTACTTTGCATACTAATTTCAATCCTGAAGTTTGAAAGGACCCGACCATATCATTGTAACATTGTGGTACCGCTGGGTAATTTTCTTTTGTTAGTTGTTGTTTACAGCCGTAAAGTCGCTCATCTACTTCATTTTTTAAAAAGTCAGGTGTACATGAGTGTGCAGTTTCATGAAGGACATTGTTATCCTAAAATAATAAAAAATATAAGTAATCGTAGCGTACATTAAACAAATAAAATAAAGTGTATTAAAATAATTCATTACAAATTAACGTTCACAATAAGTGACAAACGTGCACAAAATGGCCGCCTGTTTCTCTTTTGTGTTGGCATGAGCGTTCACAAAATGGCCGCCTGTTTCTCTTTTGTGTTGGCATGAGCGTGAACAAACGTGTTGGCATGAGCTTTATGTTAAAAGTTTTTTCATATAAATAATAATAATAAATGAAAGCCGAAAACTTACTTTTATCTTTATAATTCCTTTACACTTGTATTTTCGTTTGATGCATTCCCACACAGTTAACCCACTTTTATGTTTCCTTTTTATATGATATTGGAAACCTGCGCGAAGCAGAATAGTCCCGTGACGTCTTTTTATATAAACTAACGAAACTTCACCAGAACTGCACGACGCACTTGACCCTGACATTGTTGGGAATGCACTGGTAAGTGTTACGTCACTGGTCTACGAACCGACAACAGCATAGTGGAGGGGGTTGATCGACAGGATCGGAGCGCGGAAGTTATGGCTGATTGTAAATATATTGCAATTATGTACATATTCATTACTATTTAGTTTGTGATAAGAACCTAATAATATAGTTTTAAGTAAACGTAATTATACGATCTGTAATAGTTGTAGTACTGGAAACTGTACTTGTGCAGTTTTAATCTCAATGAATACAAATATTGTGATTTATAAAAATATATATCTTCCCAAGTAACGTGTAAAAGTTTTATTTAAGAAAATATAAAATATACCTATTTAAAACTTCGTTAGTGATACAATAATGAAACCCCATCACTATAATTCAGCTCTAGCATCGCCCCCACCGGAGGCGTATCACTTTATATTTCCCATCTGTCGCCACTGGTGACAACTGGGAACTAGAAGAATGGCCATTCCCAGTTGTCGCCACTGGTGGCGCCACCACTGGTGACAACTGGGATTTTTTTTGAAAAATATTCCCATTTGTCGCCAGTGGTGGCGTCACCAGTGGCGACAACTGGGAATAACCCGTAGGTATCGCTACTACGGCGCCGCCGTCATCTTGCTCTCGGTGACGTTCTGGTGACGGGAGAGGTGGACAAGCGCCCCAACTGTAGTCAAAGATATATAAATGACAGCTGGGACTGAGATTAACGGCAACAACACCATGTCTAAATGAAACAGATGATTTAATTTTGAAGTAACATCTGTGTGAAAATTTCATCAGTCAGAAAATGATTTATTTGGCAATTTATCACCTAGGTACTCATTATGAACAATAATTAAGTATTTACATTTCATTTCGAATGTACCTACCTACATAACTACTCGCTACACAACACCGTAGTGCTGTGTGAATATCTACTTAATCATAACAATTTCATTGTTTATTCCGAGGATTATTATGGAGCATACCTACTTTCTAATATTCTTGCTTGTACCTATTAGGTATCAAACAAGAGGAAATAGGTAATGTTTTCTTCTTACAAAAAGTCATAATTCGAGGTTCGGCTCTCGTCTATTTCCTCATATCCTATTCCTGTATACAATATTGCACCAATTTGAAAGATATTTTATAAATTGAATAAGAAGGATATTTACTGTGCCCCTATGTTTATCTTTTTTCATTAATAGTTGTCAAATTTGTACAATAGGCGCGCGAATAGGCAAATTTGTATAACAGCAGTCTAAACAGGCAATTTTGAGCATTTTCTGAGGGTTCTAGTGCTTTTAAAGAAAATGTATCATCAAAACAGAAAACACAGGGGCATAGAACTAGTTGATATTAATTTTCCTGTAAAAAATCATTGCTCTAAGGTCATAAACCAGAGAGAAAACAGGCGAGAGCGTTTGTATGGAGAGGGGACCGACCCTATTTCCTCTTAATTAGTTTTGTTTAGACAAAAATATATTATATTAATTTTAATTAATAAAGCAAACTAAATTAGGTATGATAATTTAAGGGTGCACACATTTACTTACTTCATGGTGCTAACGTACAAAGTGTCATACGCAATTATGTACCCCGCTGGACACTTTGGGTAAGATGAGAGGTAAGTACTGGCTAAAGAATTTAGATAAAAACCAAGTGATTTTAACTTTACAAGCTAACAGAATGGTTTCTAGGTAAGTAGGTAGGTCCTTCCGTAACCCACTTCAATTTAAAAACGTTTAAAACTTGAGTTGATGTCGGTTAAATAATTGATACTTTACCAATAGGTAAGTGCGCTTCCCAGCAGTTCGGTTTCATTTCTCAGGGAATACGTTACAGTGTAACGTTTTATAGTATTTAGAGAGCAATTAAATAGTTTTTCATCCCACCATCTCGGAAAGAGTATTTTTAATCTTCAATATCTGAGTGGAAAAGCCGTTTTTATTCTCTAGAGGATAAAGTAAATTGAATTTAGAACATCGTGTGCACTAAGTTTGTGAATTAAAAAAAACATTAAACCTATTTACTGCTACCTCTATGGTGCCGAATATATCATACAACTTTTTTTTAATTTGTTAAAAACTCAGACTCGGAACCTTCTTGGTGTTCTTTTTTCAATTTGCTTTGTACGCGGTTCTTTACGCGGCATTTTTTCACGTCATTGTTAAACCTTATATTAAAAACAAGAAACTTGAAAACAAGTGAAAAAACTAAAATGAGTGATTCTAGCGACGAGGAAGTTTGCTTGACGCCAACAGAATTAACTGAAACTGTTAATAATGCGCAAATGAGCTTTCTCCCTCAACAATCACGCGAGAAGTATTTAAAACAGTACGATATGTTCAACACGTGGCGACTAGCAAAAGGAGCCAAAACTTTCTCAGAAAACGTTTTGCTGGCATATTTTATAGAATTATCCGAGAACAAGAAAGCAAGCACTCTATGGAGTACGTATTCGATGCTAAAAGCAACAATAAAGATGAAAAAAGACAAACATATCGATACCTATCCTAAATTAGTGGCATTTTTAAAAAGAGCCTCATCTGGTCATCAACCAAAAAAATCGAAGGTTTTCACAGTATCTGATATTGAAAAGTTTCTTAACGAAGCACCCGATTCCGTATATTTGGCGGCAAAAGTAAGTCAGTTGCACATTCAGTATCTACTTAAGTATATTAATCTCAATTAAATAGTATACTTAGTAGATGTTGATAGGCATAATTATGCGTTCATATCAATTTTATTCATTTATCTACTACAATACTCTTTACGTTACAGGTTGTTCTTATTATTGGAATAAACGGAGCATGTCGAACTAATGAACTAACACAACTTAATGTCAAAAACATTGAGAAACATTCAGATGACTTACTATTAATTAATTTACCTAATACAAAGACAAAAAGAGACCGCAACTTCGTCATTCGCAAGGAATACGTAACGATTGTTGAGAAATATCAAGCCTTACGCCCGCCTAACACTCCAATCAATCGATTTTTTCTACAGTATCGCAATGGAAAGTGTGTTAGACAGCCTATGGGTACTAATAAAATTGGCAGTATCCCACGAGAAATAGCAACATTTCTTGAACTTCCAGAACCCCTGTTGTACACGGGTCATTGTTTCCGACGAACTTCAGCCACACTTTTGGCTGATTCCGGAGCTGATCTCCTGTCCCTTAAGCGCCACGGAGGCTGGAAGTCCAATGCAGTTGTAGAGGGATACATAGAGGATTCCATCCAAAATAAGTCTAAAATATGTGAAGGCATCGTAGGAGCCATTACACTGAAAGAGCCTCAATCGGATCCTTGGACTGGCCCTTCTACATCAAAAATAAGCCGTTATGAAACACCTAACCATCTCCCTCTCTCTCCAACATTCACGCCAAGGGAATCCGATGAATCGGTACAACTATTAAGTATGACAGATAGTTTACCGAAAAACAGTACACAAGTGACTAACACCAATATTACAGTACCAAACAAAAATATTACACTCAATTTAAATAACTGTAGCAACGTTACTTTAAAATTTTCTTAATTATACCTTAGTAATATTTTGTTATAATTTAAAGATTATTCTATATTACTTACCTGTCATAATGTAGTAATTAATACCTAAACTGAAATAAAAGTGTACCTATCTTGTGATTGTAAACGTTTTTTTTTTTGCATTTAGTCATTTCCTCGCTGAGGTGGAATGAAAAGTTACGTGTTGCACTCGAGTGCAAAGATTTTTCACCTCGTGCTCTTTTGATTCCCTCGCTAACGCTCAGGATTCTAATTTTGAATCACTCGCTACGCTCGTGATTAAATTTTAGAATCCTTCGCTTGCTCGGTCATCAAAATTGAACACGCGGTTAAAAAGCAACTTTGCACTCTTGTATAACAAATAACTATTCTGCACGTTTTCGACGAGTACTACTTAGTACCTACTTACTTAAGAATTTTAAATAACCACTTAGGTATAGGTACTTGGGGTCGTTGTCCCCTATTACATGGGACTTCAATTTTACTGACGAAAAGTTGGTGTCGAACTATTGTTAAGTACTTACCTACTTATGATAAGGTTGTAGTTCTTGGATTGAATTGTAGTTCAGTCACATTTTGATCAACAGTAGTCAATTCTTGTGTTTTATAGGAGCAGTGGTGGCCCAGTGGTAACGGCCACGACTTACGAGTTGTAGGTCGTAGGTTCGAACCCTGACAGGCGATTTTTAGGGTTCCGTAGTCAACAAGGAACCCTTATAGTTTCGCCATGTCCGTCTGTCCGCGTCTTAGCTCAGAGACCATCGGTATTAGAAAGCTGTAATTTGGTATGGATATACAAATAAACGACGCCGAAAAAGTGGTAAAATAAAATCGTGAAAAATATATTTTTTTAGGGCACCTCCCCTACACGTAAAGTGGAGATGGCTTTTTTTTCTCTCGTCAATCCCATGGTGTGGGGTATCGTTGGAAGGGTCGTTTAAAAATAATGTGAGTTTGTGAAAACCATTTTTGGATTCAGGGATCCGTTTGCGGAATATTCAGCTTTAGAGTGCTAATTTTTGTTAGAGCCAAGTGTCCCCCCCCCCCCTGCCAGCTAAATGGTTGGGTTTGGATTTTGGTTTCGTGAAAAAATTCACGGCAGTAGTATATAATTATAACGAAATTAAAAGAAAAACTATCACCGCTACGTAGGCTCTACAAGTTACCTACCGAGTAATAATCGACCAACTTAAATTTGCAGTTGTAAAAACATGTTCTCTCATACATTCTGTATGGCAGAACAAGTTTTTCAACTACAATGTTAAGTTTGTTTTATAAATTCATCCCAACTACGGAACCCTTCATTGTGCGTGGTTCGACATGCACTTGGCCGGTTTTTATATATTTAGGTCTTATCTTGGACAACAAATCACAGACAAACAGCTAACAGATTTGTATATTCTGTGGCTTCCAAAAACCTTGTTTAATATATAGGTAGACATACCTAGGTGTACCTACCTACCTATAGATTAAACATGGATATAGGTAGGTATATGCAGATACTTAACTATAGAATAGGTAGGTACTTACCTACCTAAATATACCTATAATTTGGTAATCATGGGACAGGAATGTAAAATATTGGTTTTCAAAATATTATAGCACGTAGCAACTAAAGGGCACAGAATAATACAGAAGGCGCACTCCGTATTTTAGGTATGAAGCTACAAGTACGCGGCGGGCTCGTGGTGTTGGGTCAATTCGGTGAGCGTAAAGGCCCGGGCCCACCGCGGTGCACGGAGAGGCTACGTGTATTAAGCTTCGTAAGAAACTGTATGTGGTTGTGTCCACTGCAACCCACGGAGAGGCTACGCATGAATTGACGTCATTGATACATGCGTGGCTTGCTCGAATAGGCGGTTACATAGCTCAACACTGTCGACGTGGGTCTACGTTTCCACTGGAGTTCACGAATATGACCCACGATTATGTACAGTTCACTTAACGCAGCGCATCGCAGTGAAGCCCGTGTCCGTGGATTGCAGTGGCACGTGCGTAGCCTCTCCGTGCGCCGTGCCACGCTATACATAATCGTTGGTCATATTCGTGTACCTACTCCAGTGGAACCACGTTGTCAAGCTAAAATGCGCCGCGTGCCCGTGCACAGCATGCGCCGCGGTGGGCCCGCGCCTTAACGTATTCGGAAAATAGGTAAGAGTTGCCTACGCGATAGAAAGAGAGGCGTCAGGCGGCTTCCAGGGGAAAATAATTATTATACCTGTAGGTAATTAAATTAACGCTGTGCGACCTGAATTGAACTTTATTGTGTAAAAGCAGATTCGCTATTTATTAAAATAATTTTTCAGGGCGAACCATCTATCTGTGCTAAGGGGTTACCTGCAAAAACCTCATCTAACCTAAAGAATTTTGCGAAAATTATGCTGCGGTAAGTATTGAGAGAAATATCTGTACCTAAATATTATTTCCAGCTGTATATGACTCCTTTAAAGCATCAAGACGGAGATTAATGAGACTGCGTGAAACGACTGGAATGATGAAACAAATTAACTTGTGAACTAATTTCAGTGCGGGGGGCGGGGATGGTGGTATCTGTGCCTTTAATAAACCTGTTGATATGCTTGCGTTATTTATTAGGCATAAAGACTTATACCTACCTACCAGGTACTTAAGTACTGTTTTTTTGTGATGATTATGATTGTCTAGCTGCGCCCCGCGGTTTCACCCGCGTAAGTGTCGATCCCGCGGGAATATCGGGATACAAATTATCCTATGTCCTATTCCAGGTCATGGTCTAACCCTGTACCACATTTCATCCAAATCCATTCAGCCGTTTTAGCGTGAAAGCGTAACAAACAAACAAACAAACTCAATTGAGTTTGTTTGTTTGTTTGTTAGGTACGCTTTCACTAATATTATAAATGCGAAAGTTCGCATTTATAATATTAGTTAGGATTTGCAATCTAAGGATGTTTTTTTTATGTTCATGTTTTTTTAGATTCAGAATCAATAAAAATGAAATGTTCTAAATAACAACATATTAATTACCTAATCTATATCTAAGTAGGTAAGTATATGTAATAAAAATGAAAATTATGTTCGTTGGTAAGCGCATAACTTGAGAATGGCTGGACCGATTTGGCTAATTATTGTTGAAAGGTTCGTAAACCGAATTCAGTTGTTAGAGAAAACTTTTTTTTTAACGTCCTTTTTCTATGGGAATTTTGTATTGACTGGAGAACGTCTGTAGGGTCAGGTCTTTATCATGACATGAAGAGAAGACATTGTGCCTATCGTACTATTAGGTACTGTGTCCGTTTTGTGATGATTACCTACCTATGATTTTATTAGAAAGAAAGAAGAAAGAAAAATAGGTTTATTTGTCACAGACACACGTGCATATAAAAAGATAACAGTAATCTACAATATTAAACAAAAAAATAGGTACAACACTATTATAGGTAGGTAGGTACCTACGTTTTTACTGAAGATTATTTTTTTAGGTTGGACATTTACCCGATACGGCAGGTACCTAGGTACCTACATACTTCATTAATAAAAAAATCAAGATTTAATTAATTATCAATTATTATTATTAATGCGTAACTTGGAACCCCCCTTATGGGAATAAATAAAACATTTCTCGACTTATTTTAATCATTATAAATTACATACCTATATCTACTTATAATAGTGTAGATATAAAATACTTATCATTATCGAGTGTCGGGCGTAAAGACTGAAAAAATGTTGTCATACAACGTATAGTAGGCACATTTAGAGAGATCTTGAGCACCAATAAAGCAATGCTTTTAGGCACAAAGCTGACGCAATATTTTCAATTTCTTAATTTACTATCTCTATGTTTCAATACGCACAAAAACTTTTTACAAAAAAAAAAAACAATCGACTTCCAAAAAAGCTACTCCAACCTAACCACTACCTGCTATGTAAATAACAGTGAAGGAGTCAAACAGGATATCGTCTAGATAAACTAAGTGGGAAAAATACGTAATATTGAAGCTAACTCAAAAATTACGCAAGCATAGTTAATAAAATTTATATGGGACCACCTCGGAAGCATGACCTACCAAACAAAAAAAGAATCATCAAAATCGATTCATAATTGGCGGAGTAATCGAGTAACAAACATACAAAAAAAAAAAAAAAAAAAAACATACAGACGAATTGAGAACCTCCTCCTTTTTGAAGAAGTCGGTTAAAAACGGACGGTTGTGTGACCACCGTAAATTGAAGCCAAAAATTATAATATGTCGCCAAACTAGCAAAACGTTACTCTGCAGACGTGATGGGTATTGACATAATAAAAATGATTTGATAGTTTTTTGGTGTCAACGACGCTAGTATTGTAGTTAGGTGATTTTTGAAAATATAAAAAAAATATAAACAACACTTCAACACGTCTGTTGGGTTTCGCTAGCTAATTTCATTTGACCCTGTAGTTGTACAAAGACCTCGTGGCTAAAATTGGAATTAACGCCGCCATCTTGTTTTCTAATACAAATTCACAAAGCGCCAAAAGGTTCTTGTTCTTGTAGTAGTTCTTGTAGTACCTTGCTGCGCGCCAAAACCAGGGTCACTGCCGTAATCCAGAAAGCAGCTAATCTTTAGCTTAAGTAGGATTGAGCCACCCAATCCTAACTAATATTATAAATGCGAAAGTCAGTTTGTTTGTTTGTTACGCTTTCATGCTAAAACTGCTGAACAGATTTAGATGAAATTTGGCACATGGGTAGACCATGACGAAATCGAGACTTACGCGGGTGAAACCGCGGGGCGCAGCTAGTATAAAATTAAGTTAATCATACCACAATCCAGCTCTGCAGCTTCTCCATCTCAGTTTAGATGTGCTGATCACGGAATTGAGACTTACGCGGGTGAAACCGCGGGGCGTAGCTAGTAACAAATAAAAGTAAGTTAATCATACCACAATCCAGCTCTGCAGCTTCTCCATCTCAGTTTAGATGTGCTTGTTTTTCCTGTGCGTGTCCCAAATAAAATATTTTTCTTTCTTTCTTTCTTTCTTTCTTTCTTTCTGATCGCGTTTAGTTTCATTGGTGAAATTAGCCCATAAACGTTGTAGGGATCTCTCTATCGCTCTTCTAACCAAGAAGACTTGATTTAAGAGGTAAGATACCAACTTTCAATTTTTGCAGAATAATTCTTACTACCACCAAAGTAAGGATAAAAAAAAAAGTAAAACATAGAAGGTAGTAGGCAAACATTTTGGTGCTAGGGAACCCTTAGAGCGCTTGTCCGACTCGTAATTGGGCGAATTTTTTGGTTTTGATTAATTTGTTAGAATTAATTTAAAGATTATTAATTGACTGCCTCATTGGTCTAGTGGTCGCAAGCGCTACTGCTGAGTCTAATGTCCTGGGTTCTATTCCCGGGTTGGGCAATGTTATTGGGTTTTTCCATCTAGATTTCTCAGGTCAGCAGCCTGGAGTCTGGATTTGAGCTCGGTTGATGGCAATAGGTTCACCCCCATTTACATGGGACTTAAACATAACTGGTGAAATGTGGGTTTACAGGTTTTTATGTTATATTATTTATTTTATAGATATTGTTACAATACAGTTTTTTGTTATTGATTATTCTGTACAAACCCCCTATATTGGTGGAAGTATCATATGCAAACACAATCAAATAATACATTATGGTTAAACATAAAATGGCATAACAACTTCCGGCCTGGCAAGTAGAAATCAACAAGAGATTCCATAGGTTTCCATAAGTTTTGCCTTAGATTTTGTAGCAGCTTCTATCCACACTGTTGAATACTCGTTGTCCACCATGATCTTCAGACGAGTGCACCACTCCTTCCTCAAGTCTTCGTTGAGTACGATGGAATTGAAGTGGTTCATTTGCTTTGTTTTTATCTCGATCCCTCTTTGCAGTTTTGTTTTTTTGCCCCATAACTCTGACTTTTTGTTAAAAATTTCTGAGAGCATCATATTAGAGAACAGGAACACGTTTAATATGTTTTCACTCTCTGTGTGAGTCCTAGGGAGAAGGCATGCTAGCAATGGTTGTATACCAAGTGCTGGGAATTCCGGATATTCAGAGTGTAATCTCATCTGCGCCAGAGTGAGCAGTCCGTCGATATTTGGATCTGTATCGAGAATGAGGGCAACCCTATCTGGAAACGATTGTGCGATTCTGAAGAGAGTTATCACTTGATTGTTTCCATTTGCTCTCTGTTTTATGTTCAATTTTCTTGTCAAACCTGCAAGTTTTACCTGACACGATCTAGTGATCATCGCTTTGTTACGTAAAAACACCAAAAGCAGAAATTCTAATTCTGCTGAGCTAATCTTTTGCTCAATTTTCTTGCGTAATTCAAGCACATCAAAAGCAACATAGGCTATCAAGTCTAAAATTTGCCGAAACTCTTCGTCTCCAAACTCTACATCCATTAAGTTCTTTACTAATTCAGAGATTTCATCGCTGTCTTCTGGTATGTTGGTTGACATTGCTAAGTTTGAAAATTAGCTCAAGCCCAAGTGCCTACAGGTTGGTCTTGGTTTATCGTGGTAAATATTTGAAACCCACTTACTGCACCTAATTTTCGACTTGTCTTGTTACCTGAACACGCGATTTGTTGATATTTGTTGTAACTTGTTGCGGGACGACACTCACTTTCCGTATTTGGAATTGTTTTTTTTTTTTTTTTTTTTTTTCTCCTTCTTGGCAATTGAGCCGGTGTCGACTATTCTGCCAGTGTCACGTAAAGACGGCAGCGCAATGTGGCAGGCCGTCAAACTTTGTACTTTGTGGTAGTTATGTTAGTAGCTGCAAGGACGAAAACAAGGGTTAGTAGAAACATTCATTCTAAATCACAAAGTTATATAAAATTAATGTAAACAACATAAAAACTATACAAAATATAATATATAGGTAGTTATTTTACGCACCATCACCAGTTAAAATTTTAAATTATTTTCATTCATAAAAGTGGTTAAAATTTGTATGATTTTGGGGGAGAAGTGGGATAAAAGGGAATGAAAGTTAATTGGGAGGGGAATTTTACATTTGGAAATTTTTCGATAGAGGTCGAAGGAATTGGTGTTCAAGGAGCAGGAAAAAAAGATATGGTCCAAAGTACCCTCCGCAAGACCGCACTCGCACAGGGAGCTGTCCCGAACATGGATCTTGTTCAGGAACACTGGGCTACAACAATGTCCGAGTCTCAGTCTACAAAGTGACGAAACAGTTCTTTTAGATAATTTTGGGCATTTGAAAAACCAAGGTTTCCGTTGGATGTCGGGCTGTATAGCTGCGTAGTAGGCGCCCTTGGTTTTTGAGGTCTTTCTCCATGTTTTTGTCCACGAGTCGAATAACTTGGGTCTGGCACCATTTCGCAAATCGTAGTTATGAGCTACGTAGTGCTTTCGATCCGCAGGATTTGATGTGGCATACTTTGCCAACGAGTCAGCGCACTCATTGCCAACAATATCCGAGTGACCAGGGATCCAGGCTATCTCGATGTCCAAGCCGTTTTGGGAACAGTCAAATAACAAGCTCTTTATTTCTGTAACGATTTTACTATGGATTTTACTATGAAGTTGGTTTTGTTTTAGGGCCTGAATACTACTACGAGAATCTGAAAAAATTACTGCTTTTGTTATTTGATGTGACTTGATATATTGTATGGCTTCTAGAATGCCAATACACTCTCCTGTAAAGACTGATGTTTCTGGTGGGCATTGAAAAAGTAAGGCAATTTTTGAATTTTTAAAATATACTGCTACTCCTGTACATTCTGTTTGTGATAATTTTGATGCATCAGTAAAGAAAAGGTTCCATCCTTCCCAATAACGTTTGACAACTGACTCGAAGTCGCGTCTTGCGTTTTGGGATTTTTTGGAAATACCAAGTCCCAAAACGGCTTTTGGTTCGTAGTGAATCGTTTCATATGCAGCGGAGAAGACGGGGAGAATTGGATATTGACAAACAGGCGAGGAGAGGTGTTTAAGCTCTCTGTACCTATTTATTAGTAGAGGAACTGATTTATTGTTCCAATAAGGAGAATTATTGAGAGAAAGGTCGATTTGTTCTAAAATTGGGAGTAGGGGATGGGATGAAAGGGAAAATACTTTAGACAGGAAACGATCTGCCAAATACTGTCTTCTTAAGTTTAAGGGCGGTTCTGCACATTCAACTTGAAGCGCATTTATGGGAGAGGATTTCATGGCTCCAATAACGATTCTCAGGCATTTGGTCTGGATGCTGTCTAACCTCTTAAGCGCTTCTTTGTTGCAAGGTTCAATAAGAAAGCAACAGTAGTCCAAAACGCTCCTAGTCAACGCATTATAGACCAGTTTAAGGGTGTAGGGGTGAGCACCCCACCACACCCCGGCCAAGGCTTTAAGGATCGACACAGAGCGTTCGCACTTTTTGACCGTGTTGTTAATGTGGTCAACTCCAGACAATTTTGAATCTAAAGTTACTCCCAGGAACCTAGCCTTATCCTTAACTGGAATGATTTGTCCATCAATATTTAAATCTATCTGGGGAACAGAACGCTTGCGGGTAAAAATGACCGCTGTACTTTTTGGCGCACTTAAAGACAACCCGTGGTCAAGAAGCCATTGGTTAAGTGAGGACAGAGACACATTCATCGATAGAGCGGCATCCTGAATGGAACTGCCAGTGACCAGTAATGCAATATCGTCAGCATACTGAAGGATTTTGCAGTCAAAATTTAGAGAAGAAGATAGGTTCGCTGTATATATGTTATACAATGGGGGACTAAGAACAGATCCTTGAGGCAACCCTCTCCAGACTGTTCTTTGTTCAGAGTTAGCCCCAGGGATTCGTAATTGGATGACGCGGTTGGTAAAGATACTACCAATGATACGACAGATCCTAGCCGGGATTCTCAGCTCTTGCAGCTTTTGCCTGAGAACAGGGAGGAGGACAGAATCATAAGCAGCCGATATGTCCAGAAAGACAGCAACCACCGACTCATTCCTGCTGAGGGCCAGCCGGACCTCTGACGTGAGGATACCCACACTATCAGCAGTGCCTAGGCTTTTCCTAAAGCCGAACTGAGTCGCCGGAAGCAGCCCCTGGCTCTCCACCAACCAGTCTAAACGATTCTTAATTAAATGTTCTAAAAGTTTTATTAGTATGGACGATAAAGCGATAGGTCTATATGAGCAATGATCGTTAGGATCTTTGCCAGGTTTTAATATCGGAATGACAACTTGAACCTTCCAGTCTGTGGGAATATATCCGGAGGTGAAGCAGAAATTAGCTAAGTCCAGGTAGTATTGCTGGGTTTTTGGACCAGCTTTGGCAATAAAAGAGTAGGGAAATCCGTCCACCCCTGGTGCGGAGTCCTTAACACGGGATAGCACAGTTTTTAATTCGTCCAAGGTGAATGGCATGTTCATTGGATCTTTACTGTTGTCTACATCATCTATGCCAACGTAACTGTCCTCTACACCTGGGACATAAGCTGGAGCAATTTTGGAGAAAAACTGGTAACCCAGGTTTTCTGAGAGGTTGTTCGAAGAGGCAGGTGCGAAACTACTCCTAAAACGTTTTATTCTCCGCCATACCGCCGAAACCGGAGTAGATGGACTCAGCGAGCTGCAATATTTCGACCAACCTTCTCGTTTCTTCTTTTTAAGTGCTTTCCTGGACTTAGCTAATATTCGCTTGAAAGCGATGAGGTTGTCCAGGTTCATATCAGTGTTAACAGTCTCTTCAGCCTCATTCCTGGCCCTGACAATGTCAGTGCATTCCCTATCCCACCATGGCGGAGAAGGAATTTTACCAGATTGGGGTTTTTTGGAAGGGAAACAGTCATCTGCTGTAGAAGAGATGGTAGAGGAAAAGGTCAAAAAACATTCTTGAGCATTATTTCCGTTAACTTTTGGAAGGGAAGATACTCTTAAATCTAAAATTTTTGAATATAAATCCCAATCTGCTGAGTTTAGCTGGTATTTTAAAAGGGGAGGGGATACTTTAGTGGAAACGTTTTTAGAAGGGAATTCGATCATGATGGGGTAGTGGTCACTTCCATAAGTCATATCTAAGCGACGCCAGTTGAGTAGGCTAGATATACTGGATGAACAGAACGTCAAGTCAACACAACTATTACTCTGCTCTGGTGCAGACCTGCGTGTGGCACTGCCATCGTTGATGACACACAGATCAAGATCATCCAATATATCCAGCAAACCACTGCCAAAGTTATCACAAGTATCTGATCCCCAACGATAGTGGTGACAATTAAAATCACCCATAACAAGTATTGGACCACTAACACTGCATAACAAATTTCTAATTACCGAAAGGTATTCAGGTTGTGGGTGCGCAATATAAAAAGAAAAAATATTTATATCCTCAGCCTTAACAGCAACAACATTTATGTTATCGCCAACAGAGGGTAGAGGAATTGGGGAAAATGATACTTTGCTATTGATGAGCAAAGCACATCCCCCATATCCATCAGGTCTGTCGTTACGAACATTGCCGAAAAACGGCATCCTGAAATTACTTTCAGGTAAAAGCCATGTCTCAGCAATGCCGCAGATTGATGGTTTATATTTATTAATTAAAAAGGAAAGATCAGGTTTCCTGGGAGTAATACTCCTCACGTTCCATTGGAGGAATGTCAGGGGATGGAATGTCGTGTATATAATTTAAGATTGAGGTCAATTTTAAGGCAACGTGGTCGGGTATTGATTGGGTTGGGTTCACAAGAACAGCCATTAACATGTTGGTAATGAGGTCTAATATATTTTTTGATTTGTCCTCTTGTTTTAAAATACATGGCTCAGTGTCTTCCGTTGGGAAGGCACAGCCATTTCTGGAGGGGGAAAAAGAGTAATTTTGTGTTAGGGCTTGATGAGCCTGTTTATTATAGCCAGGTGAAAGGGGGACACGGGGTTTAGGGTTTAAGAAGACCGTTTTACGGTATGAATTTTGGGTAGGAGGAATTGGGCTTGATGACTGGGATTGTGATTTATTAAATGTAATCTTGTTATGTGGAGAAGATTTTGAGACATCGGCATATGATCTGGTAACAGGGGGGAAAACCCGACTTGCCTCTGCATATGAAATCGATTTTTCCGCCATCAGAGCTTTGATGCTCTTCTGTCGGCCCAATTCAGGACAAGCACTGCTATTTGCAAAATGGTTCCCAGAGCATGAAATACAGAAACTTAACTCAGGGGTGATTTCACATCCATCACCTGGATGATCTTCACCACATTTAAAACAACGTGGTTTTGACCTGCACAGTGTACGGGTGTGGCCAAACCGACAGCACTGGTAACATTGTATTGTTGGGTATGTGTACCTCTCAACTGGGAGAGCCGAGTAAAAGCAAAACACACGCTTGGGTAAAACTTGCCCATCAAAGGTTACTACAACTGTTTGTGTAGGTTTCCACTCAGCTACCCCGGAAGAGGTCACCTTACGGCTCATCCTCCTAGCTTTAATAACAGGACCACATCCTTCCGGAACCTTAATATTTTTAATAATTTCATCCTCTGACCATTCAGTTGGGATATCCCTAATAATACCCATTCGTGTTATGTTATATTGTGGGATGGAGGCAATATAATTATGTTGGAGAAGTAAATTATTAATTAAGAAACTGTTTGCGTCCTGATGCGACTTAAACTCTACTGAGACACGATTTCTACCTAAACGTTTGACCCCATCGAGGCGTATGTTATTGACGTTATTAATCGTCAAAAACATACCAAACTTAACCGGTTGTAATACAGTGCCTGAGGTATGATCATCCTTCAGAGAAACGTGAACAATATATGGCGGATTATCTCTGGCTGTATATGAAAGTCTGCCGATTATGTTCTTCGCTATCTTAGGTGGGATATTTGATGTGGTAGGGGGTGAGGCAGCAACTCTTTTTCGGTTTGAGGTCTCGGTATCCATAATTGGGTCTTGCGTGAGTATTTGGGTGTCATGAGGGAGGGTAACTGTTAATACAGAGGAAAGTTCAAAAGGTTCATTCGGAGGGTCTGGGTCAGGAGGCTTTTTGGAGTTCATTTTGAACAATAATGGCTAAAAGCGGGACGATAACAAATAAAACTAACCTTACACGAAGAACACAAACACAAAGAATAATCTCGATTTAAGTTTACACTAAATAAAACCACTAAAATCGAAAAAATTCGTAGCACAAACACAAAGCACGTGAAGCCTTCACCACTACCCTCGAAGAAAAAAAAAACTTTTGGAATTGTTATTATCTTACTTTGGTAAATAGCCAGTTAACGCAAGTTTCTTGCACTTCTATACCTTATTTTGAACAATTTATTGGTTTCACTAAACACTTCCTCTATTTATCACGTACAAGTTTTTAAAACACAATTGAATTTGTCATAAATATCCTGGTTTTATGATAGATATTGACTTGGACGTTGTTTGTCCATTATGAGGCACTATACGCAGGGATTCCCCGTAGAATATTTTCAATAGTAGTATCACAGACTAAATACTGCTATGTAGATAATTTACTATTACAAACAAACAACTGAGTGACTGAGTGAACAGAAGAACGATGAACCTGGTCCAGGGTTGCCAACCGTAAAAAAAACCCTCGTACTTGCAGCCAAAAGATCTCGTACTTTGACTTTCAAAACTCGTACATTTATTGAGCATCGAAAACGTACTAAAACCAAAATTAAGGCATAATGAACTACATTGGATTTAGGACTTTTTACTCAATGAAATAAACTATTGCGAGTTTCCTTTGTTTACTAAACAAAACATCACTTTGTGTTTTTTTTTTTTTTTCCCTTTATTTTTTATTTGACGGTAGATTAAAAAAAAACCCATCCCCTTATTTTACATTAACAATATTACAAAGCCAAACTCTACACAACCATTTGTGTTGTGTTAAGTGGGTGATAGACGTGCGTATTAAAAGTATGCGGTCTTTAAGTTCGCGACCTTAGTCAGCTCGCCGTCGGTGACACACGTAAAGCTTGCTCAAAATTGCCTTGTCAAATTGGCTCGCGGCTCGCGGCGCCGACAGACGGGCCAGTAAGCACGCCGAGCCATAAGTACGCGGACTTGCTCGCACGTCTATCACCCCTTTTAGCTTATATAATAACGACTCCAACAACATAATAATTATGTTTGTACCTAAACACTTACCGTCTTATTCATAAACGCTGCTTAAAGTTAACGTATGAATTAGCAACTGTTTAACCATACATTTTCGACGTTTATACGTCTCTTTAACTTTAAGAAACGTTTATGAATAAGAGGGTTAGGATAAAAAAGTTTAGAGTTATCGTCAATACCGGGTTTCGAGACCACCCAGAAGTGCTGGCAGAAGCGTTGACTGTTGGTCGTCGAACGTCATTTTCGCGGAGCTATCGTGGATTAGGGATTATTAGTCGGGGATTTCCCGGTTGACGGGATAGCTAACATAGACAATCATCCCGTAAATGCGGCAATGGAATGAAATTTTGGTGTAGGAAGTTCCTACAAGTTCTGATAGATGGCACTAGTTTTTATTATAATGGTGATGCAAAATGTTCGCAAGGCCATATTATCAAAATCTGGTACATAATTGTACGAGGTTGATAGTGTCACAAATCTCGTATTTGTACGAGGAACCTCATACGGTTGGCAACCCTGAGTGACCTTGAATCGGTCTCGGTCTAGCTATTGTAGTTGTTGTTATTGAATAATTTTTATGTTTCTGATACCTATTGACTTGTTGATTTACTAATAATATTTGTAGATATTTTATTACGTAATTGTTATGTAAAGTATATTTTTCACTTTATGAGTATTTACTGTTTTTTTTTTCGTAAAAACAAAAAAATTGGTTAGTGTAAATTTTAGCGAATTTTAGAGCAGGGCCGATATTTTTTGTTACTTAGTGGTTTTAGAAGATGAATCTGGTGGAGAGCAAGTATAACTGATGGCAACCCTGCACAGACATATTGTTATACACAACCGTGCGTTTGCACTGGCGAAACATTCAAGACAAAACATGTTGAAATCTCTATTTAGATTATGTACTTTAATATGGTTGCCAAGCAATATAAGCTCGTCACAATGTATATGGTGACGTGGAGCTGGTGATGTAGTAGGTACCAAGAAAACTCCTCAACAATTAACGTCCCTGCATCGGGAAAAGCAATCTTTTGTAATAGGTGATGAGCAGTTGACATTAGGCTTTGTAATTTTAGGTAGTACTTTTTTTGGAAGTCGGTTGCTTTTTTATAGCTCCATCTCTTTTCCTAACGAAGTAAGATTAAAAATTTATAATAGGTACTGCTGTAAGCGGTGGTGGTGGATTTTTAGCCGACTACGGCAAAGTCAAACGGAGGGTTTTGATTTTAGCAGGCTATGTATGTAGGTGTGTGTTCAACTGTTCCCTCATGTTAACTTAACGACTCGATTAATCTTAGGATTTACCGGGCTCAAGTAGGTACCTAAATATAAACCATGATCCGATAGTTCTAAATTTTGTGAGCCGCTGCCTTTCAGGTGGAATAAATGGTAAGTTGTTCCTACCCTTAGCATGACCACAATAGAAACGGGTTTTTTCGACGAAAGAATAGACAAAATAACAGATTGTGATTTTTTATCTGTCATTTTGTTTATTCTTCCGTCGAAAAAACCCGTTTCTAAGGTTGTCATGCTACGCGTGCTGCTCTTTAATAAGACATGAAAAGAAGACATTTATGAACCTATCGTACTAGGTACTGTGTCCGTTTTGTGATGATTAGGGACCTATGATTTTATTAGGTACCGTAGTGTTGTACGTTTTTACTAAAGATTCATTTTTTAGGTTGGACATTTACCCGACATGGTACCTATCTTCCTACTTCATTAATAAAAAAATACAAGTTTTAATTAATTAATTATAAATAATTAATGCGTGACTTTTAGGACCCCTTTTATAAATAACAATAAATAAATAAAATCTCGACTTATTTTAATCATTTATTATATAAATTACATAATTATCTATAATAGTGTAGATATAAAATACATAACATTATCGAGTGTCGGGCGTAAAGGCTGAAAAAATGTTGTCATACAACGTATAGTAGGCACATTTAGAGAGATCTTGAGCACCAATAAATCAATGCTTTTAGGCACAAAACTGACGCAATATTTTCAAAATCTTATTTTACTATCTCTATGTTTAAATACACACAAAACGGCAGCCATATTGACTGATGGTTGTGACGTCATTTGTATAATTCTAATTTCGCAGCTACCATGCTTTTCCGCGCACAGAGTTAAGGGCCTCTAAGCGCACGACGTTTTTAATACGTACTGTCGACTTGCTCAACTTGAAAAAGCAGCAGTAGATGCATTTACAGCGCCTTTTTGTTGCGTATGCGCGTCGACGGCGCGTAGAAAAACGCCGCGTGCATAGATCCTAAAACTATTGATTTGGAGCCATTATACCGAAAAAATAGAGCCATCTTTGATCTCAAAACATTATTTTTGTATATTATGAGGCTGGTGACATTTTGTTTTATTTAAATGTAGTAAATAAAGCTACTGCTGAGTTTACGCCGGTGAGGTGGGAGAGATAAAATACGTATTATTCTTATTATTTTCATTAGAAGGTACAGTTGTAAAGTAGCATACTAACTTACTTTAAATAAATATATAACTTTGAAAGTTACAATGTAAATTCTAGGCAAACATAAAGAGAAGCTGCTTCAGAGATAAATAGATAGATAGATTATTTAATAAAATGTTTATTATATCGTCGTAAATGTATAATTAAAAACCTTTCAACAAAATTTTTAAATAAGAAAACTCTATAAAACACAGACACTGTCTTTTAATTTTATTTTATTTTATTTAAACGTAAATGCAGACAAACAGGAAATATAATTATGATAATTATAATTAAAACAATTATAAATAATAATAATTATTATCTAATTTTGTCAGATCTAAAATAAAGTGAATAATGGATAGGTAGGTACATCTATAAAAGTTTTATGAAAGACTTAAACTTAAATATAGAAAGATCTATTTTATTACAAACATACAAAATGCTTCCTCTTTCTTGTAAACATTATTTTTAGCAGGATACAGTCATATTTTATACCTTATTCAAAGAGATTTGACAGTTTAGATTTGTTTAAAATAGCGTATAGGTCGTTTTTTTTATAACCTCTTAGGCGTCTCAATTAATTAGTATTTACGAGTAGATATTACGTACTTTTAAAAACTGTGGGGCATACGAACGTTCTTGAACACGGATATTAGCGGTAGATTTATTTTACAGGCACAATATAAGTCAAAGGCACGACTAAATATAGAGTATAAAAATGAATAATATAACTGCATACCAGACCAATTGAGTCAAACTCAAAATTAATATAAATTTTCAATAATTCCGAAATACTGGGTATTTGCTGAGATTTTTTTTATCAGATCACGTGGAAGACAAATTTAAGCCATAGAAATATAATTTATAATTAGAGTTATCCGTAAGTAACAATACGGCAAAAATAATAAAATATAAAGAAAAAGATAATAAGCTTAAAACAAGGCTAGGTTTCAAGTTGCAAGTATCAATCTCTTGTTTACCTATTCAGGTATTTTTAAATGTTGCGTTATATCGTATAATCGATATTTTATTATTTATTATAAATACAATATATTTTGTAATCATTTTGTATAACACTAAAACAGCAATAATAACTGTAATGTCTAAGCATATTATAACGAGAACCTGCGATAGATGTCGCTATTCTATGCTGGTATAACGCCATCTATTGACAATAATCTAATACTCGAGAATATAATCTGAGAAAGCTGTTATTCCTTTTTATTGGTTTTATTATGACTGACATGGGTTTGGGTAGTTTTTCTTTTAAGGAGATGGTTTTCTCACTTCAAAAAGGTCCCATTTCTAATTAAATAATCGACTATAACTGATGCGTCGACTTCAATCTTGTATCAACCGATAAAAACTCGAAAAAAGCACATACATTCAAAAAAGACAGATAGAAAACTTACATTAAAACATTGAGATACTTCAGACGATCTTAACAATTAATGTGAATGACATCTAAAAACCACTGAGATTAAAATATAATAAACGAATCTTAAATATTGATGTACTTTAGACGTTGATGGAGAGCCTTCTTCAACTTAGTAGAGGCCTAGGAGACCTAACAGACACTTCTTGTAGTGGCCGGAGCAGTCACCCTGAAAAGGATAAATAAATAATTTGAATAGTGTTACATTATACAGGTTAGCAGTTACAGGAGTTCGACAGGGAAGTGCTACCAATATAATTATTTATTTCTGTCGCATACGGTGAAAGCTTCAGGGCAGTCCGCGAAATAAAAAAATTCTTACGTTATTTGCAGGTCAGTATTGGGTTGTATGTTGATTAAAATATGATTCACGACCGTAACAAATATGGATTTACAGAATTATAAAAATTAGAATCAGCAATACAACTCTCTAGGTTCATATAAGTGTATTATTTCATGAGATCAAGACATTTGGCAATTATAAGAACTTAAGGTTGATGCGCTAGGGTGGCCCGCAAAATTCAACATTTCTTACAATTTGCAGGTCAGTATCAGGTTGTATGTTGATCTAAATATTATTAGCGGCCGTAACAAATATGGATTTACAGAATTATAAACATTAGAATCAGCAATACAACTTTCTAAGTTTATGTAAGTGTATTGATTGATGACTTCCGAAATTTTCATCGAAAATTTGAATTTCGCGGGCTACCCTAGCGCATCCACCTTAAGCAGTTGTATTGCTGATTGACAAAGCGCCAAAAGGTTTTTGTAGTTCCTTGCTGCGCGCCAAAACTAGAGTCACTGCCGTTATCCAGAAAGCTGCTAAGCTTCATCTTAAGTCGAATTGGGCCACCCAATAACAAATAAAAGTAAGTTAATCATACCTCAATCCAGCTCTGCAGCGTCTCCCCGAACTTTTGCACGAACGCGTCAGAGATGTCGCCCAGGTCGATCTCGCTACGGGTGACCATCAGACGGATGAGTTGGCGGTCGTTGGTGCCGAGACCCTTCATCGACTTGTGCAGACGTTCCGCGAAGAATAGCGGCTTGTTGCGCACGCTTTTTACTGAAAGAAGAAAAGAGGACACATAAGCATTTTAGCATACAGGCTGTAAGGGACAGCCCTCCGGAAAATACTCAGGGGCATTCTGAGGATTTATTTTTATTGTTTTTTCAGTTACTTTTCATTTATTTCAATGTAAAATTACAGTCTCTGTACGCAGCAGTCCATTTATTTAGATAAATAAAACATAAAATAAAAAATAAACAGCAATGGATGAGTAATATAATATTTCAACATACTATAGGGAACGACGCGTGACGCTCAGAATTTACATTGATCAAACGCGGCGCGAGCCCCCTCCCCCACCCGCCACTGGGAGGATGAAGGAAAACCAGCATCGTGAGGAATGCGGCATGCCTGAGAGATATTTCTCGACGGCCGGCATGTGAAACCAAGTCAGAGGCCCATGGGCTGCATAAAAATCTGATACCAAGTTAGTCACTAACCACACGAAAAAGAAGATATTTGATCAATTCCTAAACTCATTAGTTATTATCAGTTTGATCACTACGATCACTGGCGAATTGTGGGTGTACTACCTCTGTATATCCTTTTCAAGGAGGATGTAAGCATAATGCTACGTTGTATTGTACTTACCAATAGCTCTTAAAGCCTTCTCAAGATCGCCAGAGAACTCTGCCTTGATCGCATCATCGATGTCATGTCCCGTCAGGAACTGGTACTCCTCGAAGATGGCCTTCAGTTGTGGGAAGGAGCGAGAGCACAGCACAGCGTTGAACACCGACTCGTCGGTACCGAGGCGAAGTTCACCTGAAAATGATTGAAAAATTAACCGACTTGTGCCTACGAGGACCTTCTAAAATAACTGGCGATGTAACTGGTAGGGTGCACCTACTTTACACCTGCCTACGCCTACGAGGAATGTAAAATGCAAGCGAGATGTTCCTCACACCCGCGTTACTATGAAATCTAATTATAACTCTTCTTAGAACATCAAACGGTCAGCGCACTCCAAATGACACATTGAAACTCGACACATAAATAAACAAGAATTAAATGACGTACCAACGTACGTCACTGACAGTCATCGCTTTCATTTGTTTTAAGGTAGATTCACACTTCAGTGCGTTACATATGATTCATAGGTCGTTATGACGTCATCTATGCATTTGATTGTAGCAAATAGTAGAATTACTATAAGTTTTTCTCTCAATGATACTATTATGAATTTATGACGCTATATACATTAGTATGAATCCGCCTTTATTTCACAACAAAAACAATGTCGCATCATTAAATATATTTGGCCACACTTAGTCATTCGGTCATTAGACTTCCCTATAGATTGAGGTCAACAGTGACTCATTAGTCCATATAATTATGTTAACTAAGTACCTAGATCAGAAGCATGTTAGTCACTAAATAAAATTACTAAGTGTGAGAAAATATTAGGTCACGTTTAACTGGTCCATTTTGACGTAGTATTGCGCATGCACGGAGAAAATAAATTGATTTCGTGGATAAAAATGCTAAAATACACCTCAAATCCATAATAATTTTATATGAAAAAGTAACTCTGTCTGTCGGTTTGTCTGTTATGAAACGATCGTTATTAAATTTGACAGAGCATGTGACCTGGAGAAGGACATAAGCTACTTTTTATTCTGTTTATACTAACTATCCTAACTAATATTGAGTTTAAGTTAACTGAAAGTGAGTTTGGCACAGAGGTAATACAAGACCCGGGTTAAGAGATAGAATACTTTTAAAGCGGTACTACGTTCCCGTGGGATAACTTCCGACGTCCACGCGGGCGAAGCCGCGGGCATTAGTTACTTTGGATATAAATACAAAAAACACGCTGAAGAGCTATACTCCATTTGAAATAAGATTAGACGTATAGATAAGCCATTTTTACATTCCGTTCAACCGATTTTGAATTCTATTGCGTTGGTGGCATGACAAATGGCAGCCGCAGTAGATAGTTGGTATTGTGTAACTTTTTTTGCTTTTAATGCTATCGTTATGCCTACGGTATAGAAGTCAAAATCGGTTGAACGGACTGTAAAAGGGTTTGTTTTAATGTCTAATCTTATTTTATATGTTATAGTATAGTCATTTACGCCCATTTGAATTGAATATTAAAATAAACGTTATCAAAGTTATATTATTACAGCGGTTTGATGGTAGATATCTGTCGGACTATAATGTTCGGATACATACAGAATTGATAATCCTTACTAATATTATAAATGCGAAAGTGAGTTTGTTTGTTACGCTTTCACGATAAAACCGCTGAACGGGTTTGGCAACAAAAAAAGACCATTACCTGGAATTGGACATAGGATACTTTTTATCCCGATATTCCCACGGGATCAAGACTTACGCGGGTGAAACCGCAAAGAGCAGCAATTTTGTTTATAATTTTTGAAATGGAAATTACCATCAATTCTTTACTGCCTGTGGAATTATATCACATGATTCCCCCACACACACAAACAAGAAGTATAATATTACCTAGTAGTAAGTACGGTTGGCCGCACGACCGAGTGGTAACAACAACTCGTAATTTTTTTTGTGAATTCGATTTTTCCCATAGTAAAAGTTGTTTATATTTTGATGGGTAGAACATTCCCTTAAATTTTGTCGATTGTTTTCAAAGTCACCATGTATAAGTTGGCGACTTATTCTATGGAAACTCCGTACAAAGTGACATTATATCGGCGATAACGATGATGGAAAAGGCAAAAATTTATAGGACTGACATAGCTATCGAAAAGCTTATGTCAATTCTGTTGGAAGTCGTTGTAGAAATACGAAACGCTTTCAAACCGATTGTCACTTGTCTAGGCCCTCAGCTCAAGGTTAACGTGCGGCCTACTGTACCTGTATGAGTAGCCATGGCAAATTGAACGCTCTTGAACTTTGGTTAGTTGTTACATTTCACGAGCGCGCATCGATCATTGTAATTTAAATCTTATGGCTATAAACATAAAACTGAAAACGGCTTTATGAGATTGTATGGGTATGTGATGTTTTGTTTTATTCAAGATCATGTGAGAGGAGCCGGAGATCGTCAGTTGTTACATGAAGGACATCCGTAACCGAGGTTTTTGTTTGATTAATAAACAATGGAAGTAGTTTTGTATGAAATTGTAAAGTAAACAACAAAAATGTATACTTAGTTTGTCAAATGAATTTGTAAAATATTTTTAGAAACACGATATTTTAAATGTTAACCGATAATGAATTTGCAATATCACAAAAACATTATCTCTTCCTGCCAAAAATACAACAGTAGGTATATATTTATGTAAAGCTTCCAGTCGGCATGATTTTTTCCGACATCTTATTCAGCCAATTTACACAAAACCTTATGAATCACTCCGTCCATTGGAGAAAACCATTTTGAAAAGTCGTTCGGTAGTTTTTAAGTTTATCGCGGTCAGACAGACAGACGCGGCGCGGCGGCGGAGGGACTTTGTTTTATAACATGTAGTGAAATCGCAAGTAAAATCAAAACCAACTGGCGAAGAATTTTAGTAAGTTAGTAGTAATAAGTACCTTCCTATGTAGTTACCTACATCTCGTAAAATTAGCACCTTTTCGCGCCTCCGTATATGTCACAGACATGATTGAGTGTGATAATTTGAAAAGTAAACAATCTCGTTTTAATAAATAAGGTAAGTAAGTATTTTATGTAATGTTATGTTAGGTTCCGATGCTGTAAATAAATTCAGAAATTGAGGGTTAAAAAAAATAGTATGAACTAGATATTACTTCCTTTACCAGTTCCCTTCAGAATTTTCTTGAGAAAAAGGATAATAATTTAGGACATCCAATTTTTGGCTTTAGAGACTTTTTTGCAACGTTCGGCTGTTTTCGTCGTATGTCAAATTTGTTAGTACAATTAAATACCTACTACTTACGGTTAAATTTCATTTGAAAATAATATGCGTTTTAGAACTGTATGCCTCTGTAGTAAGATTTGAAATGCATGCTAAATGTGTCCTTATTTATAGTAACATAAAGTTCAATATCTTACCAGCTTGGAGCAAGCTCCTGGCGTCTTCCCTAGCCTTATCCCGATCGACGTGGAAGACCTCATCTCTGTTACCCTGGAAACCACAACAGATAAAAATTAATAACATGCATCATCATCTGCTTAGCCTTTTCCCAACTATGTCGGCTTTCAGTCTAACCGGATGCAGCTGAATACCAGTATTTTACATGGAGCTCTGACCTCCACAACCCAGTAACTGGGTAATACGATACCCCTTGGTAAGACTGGTTGTCAGACTTTCAGGCTTCTGACGACCCGTACCAACTGTCAAAGATCTACAAATGACAGCCGGGACCAACGGCTTAACGTGCTTTCCGAGACACGGAGGGATCTTGGTATGTAAAGATGTCACTCATCCACGGTGCTTTCCGAGACACGGAGGGATCTTGGTATGTAAAGATGTCACCCATCCACGGTGCTTTCCGAGACACGGAGGGATCTTGGTATGTAAAGATGTCACCCATCCACGGACCGTGGCAAGCGTAGCTTAACCTGATTGATTGACCCGTGCGGCTGTTATTTCTTAGCCACAAGCCCCTGAATTACTTAATAACATGCACAATCATTAAAAAGTTTGTAACTCGGTCACTCATAAACGGTTCAAAGAATTTGGATGATTTTTTTTTCCTGTGCGGAATAACAATGTTTGTAAAGATTATAAAAACGATGGCCATTCCGCTGATAAACACTAAAAGTAAAACCGAAAAGGTCATACATATGGGTAGGGCTTGTCCACTCTGAAATGACGCGCTCCACTAACCCATTTTACGTAAACGTCGCGTCGCCGTGTACGTAAAATGCGATTGTGTGGCGCGTCATTTCAGAGTGGACAAGCCCTACCCACCCCAACAAGCAAAATAATCCTGGTATGCGATTTTATAATGCTACGTGGACTTATAAAACTCCGATGATAGTTTTGGTGGTTGCTACTGCACTTATAACAGCATTGATACATGCTGTTTTTGCTCAAGTACGTTTAATCCTATAGTTTGTACTTATATCGGTATATAGGATCATATTTCCTGACAAATATAGGATCAAGACTCCTATAAAAGCATGAAACAAGAGTAATTGCACTCAGGAGTAATTACTCCGTTAACTCAGACTTATATGCGCCTATAAGATCACATCTGCGAACCATTTTAATCTTAATACTCCTGTAGGAGCATGTACCAGGAAGATATGGACTGAGGAGCAATTACTCTTGTTATTTTTACTTATAACCTCATATAAGCTAATATTTTATGACCAATTTAAGTAAATTAAAGTTAAATTACTGTAAATCATTTATGTTTCTGGTTTGGTTTTACATAAACTTAAAAGTAAGTGATACATGAATTACATATCAAACCTAGACATACTTATATAGGCATTCCACAGTAAATATCAATTGGAAAAATGGCGAATCTTTTTCGGTTTTGATATAACCCAATATAGAACCAATATACTTATATTGGTACTGTGTCACACTTGGAAATGCTAAAAATACTTATTATAGCACTATGTCATACTTGGAAATGCTCACCAAGAAAATGGCAGCTGCCTTCATAATATTTATTTAATATTAATTAATACTAAAATGTAAATAAGCAAATTTCAAGAGGCGCTTTAGTTTTTTAATCAAAACCATGATAGATTTCACAGAAAATTTACATTCCCATACGAATAAGCTATAAGACTAACAATTTGACAACAATAAGATTTTGTTTTTCTACTAAGATTGACATTAATAAATTCTGATTCATATAAATACCTCAAGATATTAAAATATTTTTTTACAGAGCAAAACAAGCGATACTTCGACTGTTTACAATATATTATAGAAGCATTTCTAAGCGCGTATTAATGTCATTTTTTACTTACTTATATTGAGATTTACAGGAGTAATTGTATTGTCGTAACTCAATTACAGGAGCATTAAAGGCGTATATGGCATTTCAGCGGTCTAATATAAATACGTTATAAGTAAAAGTAGACTTATAAAGTGGGCCCTTTTCGAGACTAAAAACCACTTTTTGCTAGTTGGGACATGTATGACCTTTTCTGTTTTACTTTTAGTGTTTATCAAGTTTCTATATATCTATTACGGTTAAAAAGATACAGCCCTGCGGCAGATGGAGAGACTGACAGACAGCGGAACTTTGGTACTAGGATCCCGTTGGCAGCCTTTTGGTACAGAACCCTAAAAACAAGATGGCGGCGTTAGTTCCAATTTAGTCCACGCACCATAAGATCCTTGTACTTTAAAGTTACCCTAACTAATATTATGAATGCGAAAGTGAGTTAGTTTGTTTGTTACGCTTTGACGCTAAAACGGCTGAACAGATTTGGATGAAATTTGGCACAGGGGTAGAAGGACATAAGATACTTTTTATCTCGATATTCACACGGGGTCGAGACTTATGCGGGTGGAACCGCGGGGCGCAGCTAGTAGTTAAATATTTACCACACACAGTGACGTCATTAGCCGTTTGAAGTTTCCAGATGTGTCACCGCGTAGATCGTCTTCGAGGAGGTTTCCGTACACTGTGGAAAAAAAATACGATTGAATTAATAATGTCAATATTTATTCAGTCGCACCTGATCTGAACAACAAAAGTAGGTACGTGTATCAGTAGTAGGATTGTGTGTGTTGAAGAAAGCATGAGTTTACGTACAGAATCACAGATGAATCAATAAATAGGCTCCGTCGCGTCTGGTGCAAAAATAATTCATTACTTTGAGTAAAAACGTAATATGGGACTATTGCCAAAAAGCCTCCACAGTTGGCGATACCTACTTTATGAGTAAGTTCGGCACACCCTGACCCAAGGTAAACGTTACTTAGTTAGACTACGCTTTAGTCCTGTCACTGTCGCACAAATGTCGAACTAAAGTGACAGACAGAGACGGGAACATGTCTAAGTCAAAGCACAAGCTAAGTAACGTATAGATCTGGGATACAAGACCAGCATCCTACTAACGCAACTCACTTTCATTGTGATTGAAAGTGAGTTACGCAATTAGGGTCCTGGGCCCTGTTTATCGAAAGTTACAAATCTACACGTTCACAAGTTACCTAGAATGTTAATTTTCTTTAAATTCATGGCTCATCTCCATATTCATAATCAGCCATAATGTTCCCACTGCCAAAAGGTCAAAAGGGATAAACGAACTGATTCCCGTGTCCCACACGGGAATCAGGTCGTTTATCCCTTTTGACCACATTTATAAAAGAAATCGAATTTAAACATTTATTGCGGTACTAAGCACGACAATTGTAAACTTGTAAGACGGAATAGAGAGTCGCCGGACACTCTCAGGATTTATGATTTTCTGCAAGTTGTAACTTACAAATCATTTTTTGATAAACAAAGTCACGAATAAAAGTGTCAAAATATAAGTACTTGTGAACTAAATAATGACATTTGGTTAGTACCAAATGACATTATTTAGTTCTTGTAAGTTGGCTTGTAAGTTTTGATAAACAGGGCACAGGTCCAAGGTTTATGAAGGATATTCCTAATGCATTGTTTCATATGTGCATTTTATGAGATAATGATTAACAATGAATGACTAATGTTTTTGTTTATCTTATCGTCTTTATTCCTCGACGTCACGTCACTATTTGGAGGTCTGTCCATCTCGTCACAATACGGAGAATTTTAAATCTGTTCTACTATGAATCTTGGGATTTCCCGTCTTGGGCATTATCGTCTCAGTTTTCCCAGTACTCATGTTTTTTACAGCACAATATCATAATCAGCTCTAATGTACCCAGTAGTGGTGGCAGTGGCCCAGTGGTAACGGGTCCAACGAGTTGTAGGTCGTGGGTTCGAACCCAGCCAGGCGCTTTACTTTGTATAAATAATTTCATCACCACTGCTCTCAAAGCGGTAAAGAAAAACATCGTGAGGAAACCGGCATGTCCTAGAACCAAAAATTCGAAGACATGTGACATTTACCAACCCGCACTGGGCCCGCGTGGTAGATTACAGCCCACTCCCTCTCGAAGAGAGGAGGCCTGTGTCCCAACAGTGGGAACATTCTAGGCTGATTATGGCACTATTAAAAATCCCCCCTTTCGGTGATAAGTAACTGATAACAGGGCAACAACCAATCTTCATTTGTTTAAACATGATTGCTAGTGACGCGGAACTCGGAACCCAAGGCTACTATTGACAGCCCATTAAGCAAAAAAAAAAAACTGTTGAATCATATTATTCATGGTTCCGAAAAAGCCTCGATCTTCTCTGACGTCATAATGACTTAACATCGATATTTGGCTGCGATCCAAATATTGTTCCGGCTTGTAATTTTACTTAATCGGCGATATAGCGGAACTGTGTAAGCCTGTACTGCAAACGTAGTTTGCAACTGTAATTAATCTGAATAACCTTGAGAAAATACCAGTAGATATAGGTATCTATGTTACTATAACCACTATAGCAATAACAGTAACAATATGTTAGAAAGAGAAAGATACAGTCATTTTATTCGTATAAAATAATACAAATTATCTAAAAAATGACTAGGAATATATTGAGAGCAAAACAACGATATTCAACTGTTTATTTTATCAAAACGAATGAGCTGAACCTCTATGACAGAGTATGGATTTTATGTCGGTAGACACAATAACACTGAAGATTTGGAACTGTGCCCAACACTGAAACAGACGTCAGTCTCGAAAAATAATCGGACCCGTCTTCGCTGAACGAATACCACAGTGTGAATATCTTTCACTTATACAGCGTGTAACAAAAACCCTATCCGAACCGTGAGGGTGTTTTTAAGAATCAACTGAGAGTCTAATAATGAGTGTTTTTTTTTTAAGAAAAAAATATTACCCGGTTTTTTTTTTAAGAAAAAAAAAATGCCGCGTTTTTCAATGGGGAATTTTACCGGGTTGTTACATGGGGCGCGGGCGGCCGTCGTTTAGCGGGTGACTACAAGTCATAATATAACTTATGACCCTTGTAGAAAATTTGCTAATTTGTAATGACATCGGGGTAAATTTGGTACTAAAGACGTGAATTTTAAATAGCAATCTTACCTTAATTTTTTTTTTTTCCAGACCCGCGTATTTAAGGCAGTTTCAATCGGGACCGTGAAGCATATTGTGAGTCGAACTCACTTTTCAATTTTTATACCGTATTGAGCCAAAAGACGGGATGACCTTACGGACTTGCCTACAACTAGGTAGGTACATCTCAGTCAAACAGTACCAATAAAATTTCGATTGACTCTCATAATCCATTCAGATATCCCAGATATCATCTTAATGGTCTCTCAGAGATGATATCTGGGGAGAAAAGTCGACTCATACTGAATATCAGCTTAAAGTACAATTGTACTGAATCGGAACAGTTAGAACGGTGTTATTTTAGGCTCGTTTGAAGGAAACAGTTCATTACATAGAACATCACACGTCCAAGGTCTCGTGTGCTAAGAAACTTCAAGTTTTACACCAATTTACGCAATTTCATACCAATCGTGGGCCGTTAGAAGAGATTGGTTATATCCTCTGTTTGATTATAATACTAGGTTTCTTGTGAACAGGTGTTGTATTATGAAGTTTTATTGCCACCATTTTTCCAGTGTGAGAGAGAGACGAAGCTAGACAAGGCCGATAGCACCATCCCGTTTTCGCAGTGGAATAATGATGGCGTTATTACATCATAATACTACCCCTGGATGTTAATGAAATGTACTGGTATTGGCCTTTTTTACTGTGTGTGTAATGTAAACGTTCATGGCACATGTTAAGCTCCTTTTTTTATAAAGGAAGTTGAAATTCCTCTTGTATTCTATCTTGTAAACAGAATATTTGTGACTTTGTTAGTGGGACCTAATAATGTATGCTAAAATTTAATTTAAAAAAAAAAAAAACTCTATAGCTCGCATTTTTAAGAATAAGACAGGAGCAGATTAGGCAATCTTATTCACCGTATAAAATTGCCAAGCCTGAATAATATAAGTACTTATAGAAAAATATCCGATACTTAAGTACTTTTCGTTTATAATAAAAATAATTTTAATTTAAAGTTGTATACTTCAAAATTGGCCACTCTGCATAAAAAGGCTAAGTTCCGCAACAACCATCAACGAACGTTACAAACTTCATTCACTGTTTACTTACGCGATCGAGCGATATGCAAGGTTATACGTAACCATAGATAGGAAAATGTACGGAGTCTGAACCTAACCTAGTTTTAACTACAATTCACAATAATTATCAATGAAGTAGGCACACTGAGTGGAAGCTATTTATCAATAGTTACACACCCACTCATGCGCTTGAAGGAAACTTGGAAATAACAACAAGTGACTCGTATAGAGAATTATTTGTGCATTGTCACATACAAAGTGGTCCTTTTCCTCGACATATCATGTCTTGGATTTATAACAAGGTTATGTACATATAAAGTCAATAAGTGCGAGCGAGACGACCGATATCAACGTATGCGTATGCATTTCGCGTATGTTTCAAATAACGCGGAATTACGAATAGGTGCGTGCTAATAATCACCGTTTGACTTAGTACTTCACGTAACAATCATCAACAACTACCTATAGGAAATAGCTAGGAATAATTCAAATTTAGCATTATTACAATTTAGGTACACTGAGGGAAATTAAATGTTAAGCAGTCATTTTTTCGTTTCAAACGAGCATTTCATACGACAATAAAATTGGGAATGGAATTCCCGGACAATTTCAGTTGCTAAGCAATCATTTTTATCTAACAGGTTTTAAAATACCGAAATATTAATCGGATTTTGCGGTGCATTGCTGTCATAGCCAATATTGTCATCACATTTTTTTTTTTATGTTTTATATGCCCCATTTGAAATAAGATTAGACATTAAAACAAACCCAAGTTCAAGCGATTTTGACTTCTATACCGTAGGCATAAGGATAGCATTATAAGCAAAAAAAGTTACACAATACCAACTATCTACTGCGGCTGCCATTTGTCATGCCACCAACGCAATAGAATTCAAAATCGGTTGAACGGAATGTAAAAAAGGCTTATCTATACGTCTAATCTTATTTCAAATGGAGTAGGCAGGTAAATAGAGATAACTGTGACTACAATGATAACTTTGCCACTTATCTTAAAACACTTCTGAATACAAATAAGCCGCAATCTAGGTGCATTCAAGAAAAAGTCGCGCAGATTTTTGTGTCAAAGATACATAAGTACAAGTTTTCAGTTTAAAGTATGCGAAGGAAGAGTTTTAAGTAGTCACTAACTTAGCTTACAAATTGCTTTCCTAATCTTCTCTATGCGAGCGCTTTCCCTTCATTGCATTCGACGAAAAGACGCTGTGTGTGTATTTTTGTGTAAATTGTATGTTTAGGAAAAGTTTTCGAAGTGGTAGAGCTCGTTGTAAAAGAGTTTGTTCGGGGAAGGTTCTACCTGTACCTACATAATTCTGTCGCAAAACAGCATTGCTGTGTGTTTTTTGATAATGTGTTTTTTTTTTATATATCCCATAACTCTAGGGTATGATTGAGACCATATCATAGAACCAACTGCCATATGAATTATTCTTCAAACATATATTTTTTTTTCATTTAAAACATTTTTTTTTTTTCCTACTAAGTAATTCGACAAAATCACGATTATTAACGTGAAACTTCGTGAAATATGACTACGTCGCATTTTCTTATGATATGGTAGGTAAACTTATGATGTTGTCAGCAGGTGGTGGCCGACTGGCCGAGTGTTAGCGGCTGCGACTTACGAGTTGTAGGTCGTAGGTTCGAACCCTGACAGGCGCTTTACTTTGTGTAAATTATTTCATCACGACTGCTCTCAAAACGATAAAGGAAAACATCGCGAGGAAACCGGCATGTCCTAATAGAACCAAAAATTCGAAGACATATGACATCTACCAACCCGCACTGGGCCCGCGTGGTGGATTACGGCCCACTCCCTCTCACCGACAGGAGGCCTGTGTCCCAGAAGTGGGAATGTTATAGGCTGATTATGCAACCTATGAGGTTGTAGTGGTGGCAAAAAACGAAAATTGAAAAGCAAATACACTGACTTCCGAAATTAAAGTTATTTTTCACTTTTTAGTGTATTTTTGGAAGTCGTTTTTTTTTTGTAAAAAGTTTTTATTTTTCACTTTTTCAGTTTTGGTACCAACCCCACACAAATTCGAATACCAGTACCTGCTATGTAAATAACAGTGACGGAGTCAAATAATATATCGTCTACATAGTTTAAGTGGGAAAAAATACGTAATATTGAAGCTAGCTCAAAAATTACGCAAGCAAATAAAATTTATATGGGACCATCTCGGAAGCATGACCTACCACACTACACAAAAAAAGAATCATCAAAATCGAATCATAATTGGCGGAGTAATCGCGTAACAAACATAGAAAAAAAAAATACATTCAGACGAATTGAGAACCTCCTCCTTTTTGAAGAAGTCGGTTAATAATAACAATACTTACTAGCAGTGTATGTCTGTTTGATGACGTTGATCTCGTGGTTGGACATGGTGCACATGACCTCAATGAGGACATCCTCGTCAGTACCGATGCCGGCGATGGCATCATGGAGTTCCTTGCTGTAGAACTGTGGTAGAGGAGTCATGAGGGCCACGAGGAGATCTTCAAACTTGCCACTGGTTTCACTCTTCAAGTCTGCCACGAGGTCCTGGTAAAAGAAAATGTTATTATTAATTTACAAGCCGTTCTCTATTCGCCGTCCGATAAGGACCAGGCCCGGGTCGATGGCGCGTCGTGTTCCTAGCGCGCCTCAAAGAGATGTCAGCACACCTGACGGGGTCCGTTAGGACCGATGCCTGCCAGGGTTCCCGCAACCCTGGCAGGCATCGGTCCTAACGGACAATGCCAATGTCCGAAAGGGATACCGGGACCCTGGCAACAGGCAACTGAAGGAACACGGGTGGGTTTTAGTCAGTAAAAGTCTGACACGTACTTCCGCTCCGCCCAGAGCGGGAGAAGTCATTTGATGATTTCCCAAACACAAAAAAAAAAGAACCGTTCTCGATGCGGCATTTCTCATACTGGCAAAAATTACGAATTTGCATCTCTTAAGGGAAAATCTGGCGAAACTGGACTTAGAGTAGGCCTGAAATCCCAATACGCCTCGTTTGTATAACAATTTTGTAAAAGTGTTGTTAAGTACTTTAAAATACATTTAATCATTGCTGAGTTTTACAAAAACAATTTTTGTTTTTAACGATATACTTAACTATTGAAATTAATTGATAGGCATTGTGCTAATCAAAGGCCGATGACCGACACTTCTAAAATGGCAATAGCTGATTATTGTTTCGTCGGAGTAGGTAAATGTCATAAGTTTTTAACACTGGTCGAAAGCGGGTGGCCATTTCATTGGCCTATAAACACATCGAGGAACTTAAGAGAAAAAAAAAAATAGGAATGGTTAAAAAACACATTGCATGTTTCCATAAAAAACCATACTGTTCTAGTAACTAATTGGAATACCACCTATCGCGTTTACTAGGCCACGAATGCATAATTATACATATGGCGAGGCCATTGTAACAACAGAGATTAAATGCAAAGTACAACAGCTAACGGCCCAGGCACTTTAGATGTCTTGAATTTCACCCTATACGAGAGGTAAAAAAAAAAAAAAAAATATATATATAATATACTTTTATTTATTTTATAATGATTTGACATCGATACCGTTATATCAATGAAATATCACTGACTAATAATGTATAATCAGCAGGCCTACCATGGGAGAAAAGAGATGGAGCTACACGTCCTGTAGAGCTTCATCTCTTTCCTACACTGAGTAAGCAGTGGTGGTAAGCCCCCTGTTTTTTTGATGCTGGGAATTCATCAAATGACTTCTCCCGCTTTGGGTGGAGAGGAAGGGCGTGTCAGACTTTTACTGACTAAAACCCACCCGTGTTCTTTCAGTTGCCTGTTGCCAGGGTCCCGGTATCCCTTTTGGACTTTCCCGCAGACCTGGCAGTGTGGTAAGCCCCCTGAACTCCGCAATCTAAGGCGTGCTACACGTTGTTCGAGTAGGCATAATTCGGCACAGCAACCGGCCCGCAAAATCGAGTTCTTAATATAATTATGTTCGGTAAAAGCCACTCAGCTTATTTACCTCGAATTGTGCCGACCCGAACAAGTTTAGCTATATATTCCTAAGGCAACCATACTTTAAAATAATGATTAAAGTGCAGGTGCTAAACTTGCACAATCAGGAAAACAACTTTCATTGTAGGTTTAAAATATTTATCTTCATCTAAAAGGATAACCTCACCGTTTTTATTCCAAAAATAAAACAACATTTCCTCTTATTCCTCCTCGTAACAAGAATCAACAACAAATACGAATTCAATTAATTAAGAGGAAATAGGGTCAGTCTTTTCTCCATACAAAAAGTCATAATTCGAGGTTTGGCTCTCGACTATTTCCTCCTCCTATCGGACCAATTTGAAAGAGATTTTATAAATTGAATAAGAAGGATATTTACTGTGCCCTATATTGTTCATTAATAGTTGTCAAATTTGTACAATAGGCCTCTGATGATAGCGGTCTAAACAGGCAATTTTGAGCATTTTCTGAGGGTTCTAGTGGTTCTACAGATAATGTATCATCAAAACGGAAAACATAGGGGCATAGAACTAGTTGATATTTATTTTACTACTAAAACATTGCTCTAAGGTCATAAACTAGAGAGAAAACAGGCGGGAGCGTTTGTTTGATGTGGGGACCGACCCAATTTCCTCTTAATACAATATTGGAAAACGACTTTCATTGTAGGTACCTATTCAATTATATTTTATCTTCATTCATATCTAAAAGGATAACTTTAAATAGATTTTATTTAAAAAAATACATTATTTTCTCTTTTTCCTCCAAGTTTCAAGGATCAACAAAAAATATACAAATTCAATTAATTAATACAAAGTTTGTTGCGACATGCCACTAACAAGTTAATGGGCGCCCAGCCTTTTAGTTAATTGGTAAACTATTAAACCCCAAGGACATTTATGCGCTTGTAATTATTCACTTTGATAGGTATAAGCCGCACGGGTCGATCGAAGGTTAAGCTATGCATGCCGCGGTCGGTTAATGGATGGGTGACCAACCATTACATACCGATCGAAACCCTTCCGTGCCTCGGAAAGCACGCTAAGCCATTGGTCCCGGCTGTCATTTGTAGATCTTTGACAGTCGTTACGTACTCAGAAGCCTAAAAGTCTGAAACCCAGTCTCACCAAGGGGTATCGTATTACCCAGGAACTGGTATGTGGAGGTCAGATAGGCAGTCATTTGTCAAATACTGGTATTCACGATACCGCATCCAGATCGACTGGAAGCCGCTCCTACATAGTTGGAAAAAGGCTAGGCAGCTGATAATGAGGTATAACCGTACATCTGTAGTTACAGCGCCTTTATATCGTAGCCATAAGGGCGCATTTAGCAATACAAGTTTTTTGGCTGATACGCGATTGACTACACATTTACCTATGTGGGACGGTTCAAATGTAAATTACATAAAACAAAACGTAATGTTCCTAGGTAATTCCATATTCAATATTATACTAAGTATTAAAAAGTATCCAGGTAGGTAATTAAGTACCGTAATTAACGAGAAAATAGTTGATTATAAATGTTTATGCCGATTTTAGTGTAGTATTCCCGTTTTCACTAAGTACTAGGTACCTGCCTCGCTCGCTCGGCACGCTCGGCTCAGCAACGTAAACCGATTAATTCAAATAAATGCTTTGAATTTGGAAAACTACTTCGGATGGCCAATTCTGTTAGTACGGGAGGGAGCAAAAAGCAATAAATGCTAGTACAAAACGATAAATTATCAAAGATTCTTATCTTAATACGTTGTTGACAAAGTTAACAATGTTGTTATGATGGTAATATTTATCGTTAGCACAATATAAAATGACTACTACATTTTGATAAAATAATGAAATACCTACCTACCTAGGCGGGATCAATACAAAACTGCTTTGAAAAAAAAAATGTGTTACTGATAACTAAAATATATAACAGTATTACTGAGTGAACATAATCAATTAATTCGATTTGCCTTTCCGGAAATGGAGGAAAAAAAAAATACTTTTAGTTGCTTAATATAAATAATAATATTTTCTGATAAAATTGTAATAGCCATAATACGGCATGTATTATGGCTATTACAATTATATTTATATTTATTATTTATGGAAGCTGATAAATTATGTAAAATCAGCAAAGTTAAATTCACCACGGTGCAAGTAAAAATGTGCTTAACCTCTTCATTCGCCGACTGTACTTAAGTAGAAACATTAATAAGTAGAGACAATTTTAGCTCACTCTAAAATAGTTTCGAACTCCTGAAGTTCAAGCTGATTTTCGACAACAGACAGACGCCATGTGATTATTATAAAAGCATTGAAAGAGTCTAGACTACACGCCGAACCGTAGTCCTTGAACTGAACCAGCTTACATACATAAACCAAATAAAAACCGGCCAAGTGCGAGTCGGACTCGCGCACGAAGGGTTCCGTACCATCTAACTAATATTATAAACGCGAAAGTTTGTTAGTATGGATGGATGGATGTTTGTTACTCTTTCACGCAAAAACTACTGAACGGATTTGGATCTAGTTTGGCACACAGATAGTTTATAACATGGACTAACAATTAGCATACTTTTTATCCCGCTATTCCCACGGGATCGTGCCTTACGCAGGTGAAACCGCGGGGCGCAGCTAGTTATCTATAAAAACGGCAAAAAAAATCACGTTTGTTGTATGGGAGCCCCCTTAAATATTTATTTTATTCTGTTTCTTAGTAATTGTTGTTATAGCGACAACAGAAATACATCATCTGTGAAAATTTCAACTTTCTAGCTATAATGGTTCATGAGATACAGCCTGGTGACAGACGGACAGACAGACAGACAGCGGAGCCTTAGTAATAGGGTCCCGTTTTACCCTTTGGGTACGGAACCCTAAAAAGCATCTTTCGTCAACAGAACATCACGACTGTACTTATTCCCCGAAGGTGAACTCAGAGGTGTAATTACTACAGTAAACTTACTGTATTGTATTTCGCCAATTATGTAAAAGTAAAGCTTCTGCCAGGGTTGCGGGAAAGTCCGAAACGAATACCCCCTTGGCAACAGGCAACTGATGGAACACGGGTGGGTTTTAGTCAGTAAAAGTCTGACACGATGAGCGGGAGAAGTTATTTGATGATTTACCACATGAAAAAAAACCTCTTTAAAGGTGATCCTATTCCAAAGCTACACTACGGACGTTGAATTGCGCCTGTGTGACTCTTAAAAGGGGGCGAGCCTATCGCCATTTATTGTTCAAACTGACAAGTATTTATTTCAATTAAATCATTTACAGGCACTTTTGAATGGCAAAGAGTCGGTCAGTTTAGTCAAAAAGTTGAAGCTAGTTGCCCATTAAAAAACATAGATCTCTATGGAGAAGAACGGGCAAGAAACTCCAAGGAGACTCTTTTAAATCAAGATATTATAAAATCTTGGGTGCATTATTCTTGTTGCTTCTTTATGCGAGAATAATGTAAAATAAAAAGAAAACAACTCAAAATAGCCCTGGCAGTTAAGAGATGACCAGTCTCAACTGACGGCGCCTGTTCAAAAACATGAAGCGTGGATCAGCACCATCCAGCTCAACCACCCAACAAACCATACGCCACCCTCAGCGATACATTTGATTGACCATGACATACTCTCAACTCCTATACATTTTCAAGTCAAACACACCACATTTGCTGGTTTTTTAACATACCTTTCCATATAAAGTCTTGAACTCAAAGGCTATGCGCATGCGCTGTTCATTGGTGCGTCTCGATAGGACATGGATGATAGCTTTCTCGTCCGTTCCGAAGCCTTTCATGGCCTTGCGAAGGACGGCGGCGTCATCCCGAGGGTCGAAGGGATTCGCCGGCACAACGGTGGGTTTCGTCTGCAAAAGGACACGGGAATAATTAGGTGGTCAATGAAAATAGGCAAATAAATTGGCTAAAGATAGATATATTTGTTAGTTTAATGAGTATGCAATACCCATTTAGCCTGACCCACCCATTTAACCCCCGACCCATTTAACCTGAAATGAAACTTTAGTTTTTATTTGTGCGAGTGCAAATGTACATTATTTTACAGGACACTGACCAGTGACCAATCACATTGAAGCGTGACCCACAGATAAAGCAAAGCACATATTGTATTGTTGGAAAGATCGATTCTACATTTTGCGAAATTTTTGTTGGGATATCATATATATTATTATGATATGGATTTCGTAGGCCCATCCAAGACACTTTGCAGTACCCGTCTTGTCATGAAATGGAAGGCTTGGAGTGTTTAATAAGCACGCAGATTTTTACAACGCAGATTGATGAAAAATTACATGAAAGTGTAATCGATGACTCTCACAATGAGAAAATTAAATAAAGACGTAAGTAAGAGTCAATTTACAAGTTTATAAATACAATGAAGTTCAATTTTCTATTGTAACTGAAGTATCATGATAAGGACAGACTCCTTCCTGAATCATTCGTTTGAAGGACTGCAAAGAACTTATGATTCATACTTGTGATCTAATAATTAAGCTTCGGCTGAGTTAACTAACATGAACTTATATGAAGATACCTAATAGGTTAGTTACAATGATAAACGAATCGCAATTGGGTTAACTAATTAAATAATGGTATTGATAACATGATAGAACTCGTGTTATTATTATAACATGACCTAATACTGCCTTTAGGCATATTTATCCAACTCTAGACTATCATAAATATCCCTAACATGCGTAAACATCTACCGAGCAATTTAACTTGTTAACTCTAGTTATGCATGCCACTCGATTGTCTTCCAAGTGCACACACAATTGAGACGAATTCGTCATTGAAACACATAAAAGAAAATAAATACCGTATAACGAAACGATTTAAATCCTCTCCGTATACCAATTGAAGCTCTATACGCACTGCGCATACTTGAATTCGATGTTACAGAGGACATATTAATTAATCGATACTTTTTTCGGACCAGCGGAAATGTTAATCACATCACTATTTAACACCATTACACATGTGGATTATTGATTTGGTTTAGAGGTGAGACCAAAGGTGTATTTGGAGATCACCACATCCATTGTAGTGGGGACCAATGCCAAGACTGAATCGTTGGTGGGTTTGATAAATGTACTGAGAGACGAAGTGAGCATAACAATGTAATTGCAGCAAACTGTTCCTTGAATAGAGTCACAGTACAAGTAGGTACGTCGTCAACCTCCTGTGTTACTCTCAATAATGTTCGTCACGAATTTAAACTGAGTGTTTTTTTTTTAAAATAGAACTTGACGACATGCTTCGCATTCATTTTAATCATAATACGTATTTCTATGGAAAAAAGACAAATTTTGAATTTAAACCTTAACCTTCGTAGGTTCTCAACAAGAAATCTATTGTAGGTTTCCTTATGCCTTAAGGTTATTCGTTACCACTCTTGATCGTGGTTGAACGCGTTGATCTCAAAGCGTCTTTCATAGCTTAGCAGAGGGGCAAAGAGTACTATAGCAAGGGGTCCTTGTCAAGCGTTTATACCTAATAGCAAACATGGATTTTTCTCGTGTCTGGGTAAATAGCCGCACGGTTCGATAGATCTGAGGGGCTATTCCCGTATTTTTTTAGCTGGTGAAAAAAAGAAGGAGGTTCTCAAGTCGACGCGTATAATATGTTAACGCGTGTATATGTTAACTAACAAAGGGCGTTACCGTTAACCCGCAATAGCATAAAGGCCATATAGGCTACAAAAAAATATATATATATATATGTTTATTGATACGTAAAAGAAACACACTGTACACGCAAACTTGTATTTCATCGTAGAAAGGCAAGTGTGACAAGTGTGTGTACAGAGTGTTTCTTTTCCGTATCAATTTAATATTTTTTGTGAAGATTTTACTATAATAAAAAACTCTTTTTTTAATGGTTATATTTTTTTAACTTGTAAAGACGCTATATTTTTGCAGATTAACGGGATCGCCCTTCGTTAGATAACATACTAATATTTTTTTTTTTGTACACGCATTACTTTTATGGTCGTTCTTATTTTAACCACATTTGCAATCTGTCAAAAATGCAATCAATTTACCAACATTTTTGACAAGTTACACAGATTGCGACTTGAATGTGAACGTTTTTTAAAGTACGAGAAATTAGCCCTCCGTTCCCTTCGGAAAGCACGTTAAGCCGTATGTACATATTTTTTAATAATTATAATTATCCTAAAATCTACCACTTCATTTTTGTGGTTGCTTTATGCAATGGTTGATATTGTGAATTGAATAATAATCAATAACCAAAAGGAAATAATATTATTTCCTTTTAGCAGGGAAGGATAAATATTATTTAATGACAATAGACCATTGTCACAAAATAATATTTTACACCGTATGTTTAACACTTTTAAATTGGTTTTCCCAAATAAACAAACAGCCACAGTTTGGTTAATTAGCTTACTTGCTTGCATAATTGCATTCTAATTATTGTAAGTACCTACCACTAATGATGAGGATGCTCCTGTTTGTTTTTCGTTAAGGGGGATGCGCTAAGGTAGCCCGCGACATTCAAATTTTCTTACGTTTTTTACAATAAATTTACAGGTCAGTATCTGGTTGTATGTTGATCGAAATACGATTCGAGACCATAACAAATATGGTTTTACAGGTTTATAATCATTAGAATCAGCAATACAACTCCTTAATTTTGTTTTTAATAAATATTTTTTTGTATATTGGCACTTTGTAGCTATTTAATCATGTATGGTTATTATTTAACCATGCTTTTGTATGTTGTGTTGTCTTTTGTGTGCACCAAATAAACGTTTTATCTATCTATCTAATAATCCTAAAATGTCATGATTTCATGAAATAGTCATTCAATAGGATTATTATGAACTTTGGGAGTTGTATTGATGTTTTTTGTGATTATAATTCTATAAATAAGTATTTGATACGGCCGGTGCTAATCATATTTAGACCAACATACAATTGGGGGTCTATCACCACCGCTTACAGCAGTATTATTTTAATATTACTTCAGTGTAGGAAAGAGATGAAGCTCTACATAACGTATAGCTTCATCTCTTTCCGCCACTGAAGTAAGATTAAAATAATACAGCTGTAAGCGGTGGTGGTAGGGGCCCTGATACTAACCTGAACATTACTAAAAACGTAAGAAAATTTGAATGTCGCCGGCTACCCTGACGCTTTCGCCATAAGAACATAAATAAGATGAACGAGAGTTTAAAAATAAAAAGTGGTCAAGCCTTTTGCTAAAGCAATGTAACAAAGCATGCAAACTACAAAACGGCCATGCAAATAACTGACATTGTTTTGCTTATCACAATAAGTAGCTCTTAGATTATTACAATTATAATTCAAATGAAGTTGAATAAATAACCTGACAACTTCTAAAATACATAAGTACCTACATAATATTTTATGAATAAAAAATGTATTTATATACTTAAATAATTATATATTTTAATGAAGTGTAAGTGGCCAGGTTATAAAAGCAGTTCAACATACCTTTGGCTCTGCAGGCACTGATGATAAGTTTTGGGATGCTGTTCGACTATGTGCATAGGACTCATTATGATGCTGGTACCCTTGGTGTTGGTTAGTTTGAGGGTAACCTGGACTAGATTGTGGGTAGCCAGGCTGGGCTGGGGCAGCTTGCCCTGGGTACCCACATTGAGCAGGCTGGGGGTAGCCTTGAGCCTGTTGGGGGTAACCCGTTTGAGCAGCCTGTGGGTAACCCTGGGGTGGGTACCCTTGAGCAAAATTCTGCTGTGGATAACCCTGATTTGGTTGTTGTTGTTGGGTTGGATAACCAGAGCCTGGTTGAGGATAACCCTGCTGCGGTGCTGGGTAACCCATGGTTGGGAATCCTGGCATTGGCATTGGGTTTCCAAAGGACTGTGGGGCAGCGTTGTTCAATCCAATATTATGATAGAATTGTTGTTGTTGCGGGGTTCCTGCTTGACCCTTGAAGGAAATGAAAATGAATATCAATTCATTATCTACCTAGCACTTTAGCACTTTTAATAGTAAGTAAGAAGTACACTCAAAGAAAAAAAAAAATTTTATAAGTATTAGTTATGATTCCCAGTAACTACTTTCATAGTGTTACAGGATAAAATATAATGTTATTAATACCTACTTAGGTACCGTATTATGCCTGCCAATTTAATATCATTATTTTACATTATGTACTTTGTGGTTTGAAAAGTACGCCATTGTGCTTACAACATTCAAAATATCAAACTACAACAATAAATTCGTGTACACTTTTCCATTCAGTTTATACATATTTACAAACAAGATAGTCATAACATTTAACAACTTTGAAATATTGTTGTAAAAGCATTTAATCACAGCATTCAACATTTCGAACTGTTCATTATTATTCTGCCAAAAATTTTGGATCCCGATTAGCATTTAAAACATAAATTTTGTGATAAACAAAACAGTTGCTTCGCAAAAGGCGCCGATTTCACATAACCAAACATTTTACTGACCGAGTCTATTAATTCACAACGTGCATTATGATTATGAAACACCCAAGCCAAGCTACCTACATCTAATAACTACGAAACAAAAAATAGACTTACTTGTTGCCACGGATTCATTTTAATTAATACAACTTTATCGATACGGAACTTGTTGAAGACTGACTGAGCAAGCGGCAATCGCAGCCAGACTTGGTTATTGTGACGACGAACTACGCACGCACCGGTGACTAACTATTGCACCATGGACATAACACAAGAGCCTGTCTGATGACGTGAGCTATTTTCCTTCCTCTATTTCGATGGGAAAACTACTTTCTGTGAGAACTAAATGCAATGACCGATGACGACTATCTACTAAATGACAATGACATTGACACTTTGACAGCCGAACCGACGCTCAATGTGATGTCACAGCTCTGTGCTGTGCTGCCAGCCAGTATTTTTATAAACTACTATGCTGCATAATATTTCTGTTTACTGAGCAAAAATTTTAATGATATGAAAGGTATAATAGTTCATGTTTTCTCAAAACCAATTTATCAATGTTTCTGTTATATTTTGGGAATTATAATGACTAAAAGGATTTTTCTCATGCCTCGCCATTTATTAAAAATAAACAACCCGGCTATTCCATTACTTTACATTACATTACTAAGGCTTATTTATGGCGAACGCTACAAAATGGTAACTTTATTGGAAGAACATGTTATGTAAGTGGTAAAATAAATTATTACTATTAGGTATTTCGTAACATAACTTAAGTGCTTCTATTAATATATACTATTCTATTATTATAATGTACACTGATTCATTAATTAAACAACCAGTAGTAATTTTGTTTTTCTTAATTCGAATAAACTTGCTTTGTAAACGTGAGAGAAGTAAACCATGGAATTAATAAGTACAATTTTAATCATCCAAATATGTTATAGAAAACAACATAGGATTTTTTATTTAATTTGCAACACAGTAGGTAGGTATATGACATTGACAAACCACCAATTATTTTTTGCAAATATTGGCAGCGGTCAAAACATTTACATAATAAGTATTTACTACAAACAACGCTTAATACTAAACAGTTTTTTTTTGTTGTGTTTGGCAATTATGTATAATATTGTTTTAGGTAGTTTTTAGCCAAGAAGCAGAAGCGGTAGTTTTTTTGAAGAAATATTTTATGTAGGTTAAGTTTTAGGGTCTATGCCACCCGAAATAAAGTTTTTATTATTATTAGCCACCAAAATACAAGATTCAGACATTAGACTTGACTAGACTCTTCCCATGGGGTGGTAGGCAGAAACTACAGAACGCCACCTGTTTTTTTGGTAAAAAAACATGGACGTTTACGAATTAGGTAACATTGTAGCTTGGCATTTAGATTTTAGAATCTGACCAATGAAAGCTGTCCAAGAAAAAAGGCGGCAATTTAAAAAAATCAAGAGCTGTCAACCCACTCCTTAAACGGAGTCGATTATAAAATTCAAGACAAATATTAGGCGATACTTACATCAGTATTACCTAAGTTACATAGGTACAGGGTGGCAGCAAGTTCATGTAAGTGTACTAAATGAAAATTTCATGAAATCGTCAGTCAATACACTTACATGAACTTAGAGAGTTGTATTGCTGATTCTAATGTTTATAATTCTATAAATCCATATTTGTTACGGCCGCTAATAATATTAAGATCAACATACAACCTGATACTGACCAGCAAATTGCAAAAAACGAAAGAAAATTTGAATCTCGTGGGCTACCCTAGCGCATCCACCTTAAGTACTGATTATCAACTTTATTATACTGTGACCGAGATGGCTTGATTTGGCTAGGCGTGGCCTTGTGGATATTATTACCTACATAATGGTTTATACATTTTTAATAGAAGTCTATTACCCTAACACAAAAGGTACCTAACCTTAGGTACGATGTAGTGTGATGTGACATGTCAAAATGTCAGTTAAGATATTAATTGCGAGGGTGGTAAGATGCTTCTAAATGGACATATTTTTACGGCAATATGGTGTGGGTGCATTTTCAACTTTGGATTGCCAGGCCATCACGGGCCGGGAGCGTTTTTGTTATGAGTACCTTTGGTTTGTAATGTATGGTAAGGTAATAGGTAGGTATGTCAGTAACGGTACCTCTAGTTAAATCGATATTTTTGTCTTCTACACGAATCACGAACTACAGTTAGGACAGGGGTCAGGTGAAGCTGAATGAAATGAGAAGGTACGCGTCATCCTTCTCCGGTCTCCCGGTAAATATCAGTGATGGATACAAAAATATTACCCATCTATTGGGATTCACCGCAGTCGAGTAAAAAGAGAAGCCGCAATAGAACGACCGACAAAAAAAAAATGCAAGAGTCGCCTGGTCCAACGGCCAGCGGTCTTTCGCTATAATGGCCTGCCCACTGCCAATTGGCCAACTGGCAGGCTGAGTTTTTTTTAGTTTTGTTAGTGTCCACGTTTCGGTACCGTCAAATAAGGGGCAGGACACACTGGTTGAAGACCTTAGTCTTCAAACATTACGGGATAGGGGACAAGAAGACTACAACGTTTCTTTAGACTAGTATATATGTTTATTGAACGTATTTCAGTAAAAATAAACCCAGTTTAGAAGCGCCTTCAGTTACTGTTGTCGCTCGAATGAACATTACAGTAGTCAAAATTATCATTTCATAGAATAGCAGCCATGGACTTAGATGACCTTCCATTTTAAGTAATAAAAAAGTCTAGCTCACTCTATATGTTAATCACGTAAATGTAGGTAGGTATATAAGGCTACATCTAGTTCTCAGATCTCTAGATAGCGTAGACATTTTTGTATCATATTCAAGCCAGCCTCAGTGCAGGTATCATGTACGATTTAACAGATAAAGTTGTTTTGGTGACCGGTGCTTCAAAAGGAATCGGTGCTAATTTTGTTCGACAAGTACTCGAGGAAGGTGTGCAGGTAATTTAAACATTTTCCTTAAATATGTCGTAAGGTTCAAGGGCCTGTTTCAGACACTAAAAACAGAATTTGTTTGTTTTTTTTAAATCGTGTACTAAATATTCTAAACTAGCTGCGCCCCGCGGTATCACCGCGTATGGCACGATCCCGTTGGAATATCGGGATAAAAAGTATCCTATGTGTTAATCCAGGTTATAAACTATCTGTGTGCCAAAATTCATCCAAATCCGTTCAGTAGTTTTTGCGTGAAAGAGTAACAAACATCCATCCGATCATCCATCCATCCATACTTACAAACTTTCTCGTTTATAATATATTCTAAATTATAAATTCTAAATTCTGAATCCGGGAGTGATGCTACAAGCTAACTATTATTTTTATTTTTATCTTCATGGTACCTACTATGAGCTTTTTAATAATGTTAGTCAGGTAGAGTATCACACTCCACAACTGCTCAGCTGGACAAACTGTGATGTGTGTTGAATAATTTATCATGAGGCCATACGTACTTAGGTAGGTACCTACTTACTTCGTGTGACTTCATATATTATATTTTTAGGTAGTTTTCAACATCCGTAGGTACCTAGAATTTACATTTGAATGATAATGTTGCTAATTATGAGTACCTAATTATATTGGTAGAATTTTTATCTACCTACAATCGACGGAGTAATCGTAATCACATTTTATTTAATAGTACCTATCTTATTGTCAAAATCACATATAATTATTTTGATAGCAGAATTCCAAAAGATAACAGTTTCGTTCTGCAGGACTACAATGCACATACCAACCATAGCAGCAACAACCTTGCAACGTATAAACAATAATTTACGTGAGATTCCTACTTTTGCAATCAATTGTGGCATTCCCTCTTAATTATTATAATAGAAATCGTAGTAAATACGTGACCGTTTCTTGAATATACTGAGTAAGTATTGGCAATTTGGATACCGGCCATGTCTTAGAACAAAATCCGTCAACCCGCAGTGGGCCCTCTCACAGAGAGGAGAGTGTCCCAGCATCAGCAGTTGAGTGGGGACTTTATAGGCTGATTATGCTTTTTTATAAAACTTCTTACTCAATCTGCCTAGCCTTTTCCCAACTATGTTGGGGTCGGCTTCCAGTCTAACCGGATGCAGCTGAATACCAGTATTTTACATGGAATGACTGCATAACTGACCTGCACAACCCGGGTAACAGTAACTGGGCAATACGATGATGATACACGGAGGAGTCTCGGTATGTAAAGATAGTCACCCATCCACAGACCAACTCCGGCAAGCGTAGTTTAACCTGATGGATCGACCCGTGCGGCTGTTATTATTTAGCCACGAGCTCATATAATTTCTTACTAATCAAACTAATGCATATTCTGCAGCATGTAAGGATCCTGGATGTAGACGTAGGAGCAGGAGTGTTACTTCAAGATGAGTTGAACGAAAAATATGGCGAGGACAAAGTGAAGTTCGTAAAATGTGACGTCAGTAATGATGATCAGTTCTACAAAGCTTTAGAAGATGCCAAAGAAGATAACGGTTATATTGATCTTCTGGTTAACAACGCTGGAGTGGCAGATGAGAGTAAAATAACATTGATTCGGAGACTAATTGAAATTAATTATGTAAGTATTTATACATTTGTGAATTAATGTGTAGTTTGATGAGGTCACAGACTGGGTTGGGTCAGATGTATTCTTGAGTGGAGACCGCAAATCAGCAAAGTAGAAGGCTTCATCAAGCGAGATGGACGATCCCAGAAGCGAATGGGTGAAAGCATATGATTATAGTCTACACTTAGATGTTGTGCGTTTGGAGAGGTCTATGTCCGGTAGTGGACTTCTATTAAGAAGAAGAGCTATTATAATCTAAATATAGTATAAGATATAAGATTTTTGGGAACTCTAATCTATTGAAATTATTCGAAATTCACAAGTACGCCAGTTTGTGTGTGATTTCCATATCCAAAAAGCGTGATCCTTAGAACTTCTCACATAGTAATCCATTCTGCTTTACAGATAGCACTGGTGAACGGTACCCTGAAAGCCATTGAGCTGATGCGTAAGGATAATGGAGGCAGAGGAGGTGCTGTCATAAACGTGTCCTCGATCGGAGGACTTATTCAGGTGTCACCAATGTTTACATATTCAGCTACTAAGCGTGCTGTCATGCAGTTCAGCCATTGCGTTGGTGTAAGTACCTGACAGTTTCTTGACTTGGGTGTTTTGATAATGCGCCATTTACGTCACTATTCAAACTACACACCCGAGCTATCGTATAATCACCGCATTCTACATTCCCTACGTATGCGAATATACAAAATTATACATAGATGCATAGAATAGGCTACGGGCGCTCAATATATTTTATGTTCGCCCTTTTCGTCAAAAGACGTCATCGTTAAAGACAACGCAGATTATATTCCAACAACTACATCCGTATTAAAAAGTGGCAAAGGTGGAAGCCATGTGGAAGTGCCACAGACTAAGTAGTCCAGTAAGATTAGAAGCATCCTCTTTTATCTTCATAAAACAAAACACTACAGACAGCGGCTGTCTGTCATCTAGGTATGTTTCCCGTAAATATGTTAAAGAAAGAAAGAAAGAAAATTCGTTGATTTGCGGTAAACATGACGCAAAAAGATAATAATAATAACACAAAGAAAAAAAATAAGTAAAGGTTGGGGGAAACATGCGTCACATCCACGCAAAACGGCTATCGATCAGCATTATGCTGCGACCCTATGCAAGACAGAGCCCCAGCGCTGGTTTTCTGCGACAGGCGTCGACCGGTGCGGCAAACTATTGTTCAAAAACGACCTTCGCCATTGGTGAGACAACGCACCATATTTCTCCAGATAACCACAACTGCATCTATGTTTAAAAAAAGTGACAAGGGTAGACACATTTAAGCCTGAATTCCACTTACTCTGATGTCGGTCACGTACCTACGTCGGTCGCGCGGGCGTATATACATTGTGCTCTATATAGCACTATACTGCGACGCTGAAGTTTGCGGCGCGTACTACGTTGCTACGCGTACGCGACCGAAAGCAGCGTAAGAGGAATTCAGGCCTTACAAAGGTAGAAGCATCCTTTATTACATTTTTAAAACAAAACACTACACATCTCCATTTCCCTAAAAATGCTCATAATTATATGCAAAAACATTTTCCAATTTTCCAGCAAGCCCCTTGTGCACATACGGGCGTGAGAGTACTGACAATATGTATCGGAGTGACTGACACTACTATATTGGGCAACATTAAATGTATTGAAAAGAGATTAGACCTGGAAGTACAAAATGTGATGAGGTCACATCCAGTCCAAAGGTAAGTTCATGATGATCAGGAATATTAAAGATAGTGTAGTTCTATTCTAAGTTTAAGTCCGCTCCTAGAAAATATAAGATGGTTAAGGGGTTTAATGTATGGCGGTATCTACATCGCCACATGCGAACTACACATCAAAGACCTGACGTCACACAAAAATCTTGACGTCACATAAATCCTGCATCGCACAATGAAAGTTTACCGTGCAATGGACAAGAACCCAACATCAATCGTTGGGCAGTTGCCCGCCAGACACAACACCCGTCTGTTTGGAGGATCCTCCCTTTTCTATGGTGGATGAGTGAACTTTACACCCTGTTCCTCATACCCCTAAAAATGCACCAGCGACCAGCGTCCCATAGTCAGCTGAAAATAATAAGAGACTGAGTTCAGTTTGATAAGACTGAAAAGCCGAACGACCCTTTGTATAGCGATCAGTTTGTACTATAATAAATTATTGCCCCGAAACGAGGATGAGTTATGCCTTTTTTCCACCAAAGCTCTTCCCTGTGTTACCTTTTTCATTACACCAGCGTTTCCTTGGTCTCCCTCGAAGACGATGCGCCCCCCTCTTCTGGCTCCTACTGCGTGACAACTCTGGCCCATCTGTTCCGATGCATCGTATACACATGGCCAGCCCAATCCCACCCAAGCCCACACAGGATAGACTCAAATATAATCGTTACGGCTGATGATGACTTTCCGTTTTTTCTAGCGCTGTATCAGCAGCACGTGGAATGATAGACATGTTTAAGCAAGGAGAAAGTGCCAGCATTTGGTTGGTTCGAGCAGATGAATCTGCAGAAGATATAACTTCACACATACTGAAAGCAGATGCGGAAATTGCTCAAGTCATCGCAGGATCATCGGAATAGTTTTACATAAAGGACGCTATTACATTTTGAACTCGCTCAAGTTTAGGTATCTGCATCGCAACACAACGACATTACCCGCACGCACACATTGAAACCGCTGTCCCTGCGGTTTACTATCTGCGTAATATATTCATGTTTTTAGTATTTTTGAAGTGCATCAGTCATTACGTACATTACGTAGGTACCCAAAAATTTCAACCGCTGGCTATATGGATTAAATAACATATTCTTACGGAAACTAGCGACTTTGAAATTTTACTGTTACAAGGAACACCTACGATTATCCCAGGCTGCTTTGAAAGGATCTAAGTACATAGGTACTTATAAATATTATTTTTACTGACAATTGTTGGAGCATTACATAAAAAAATACTAGCTTGGGAGTTTATCATAATCTTTCGTTGGGATATTTAGAAATAATCACTCCCATAAATACTTATAAAAAAGTAAGATTTACTGACTGGGCTGCCAGTTCAAAAGGTATTTTTGATAAAAATTAAAACAAAAGTACGTAGTAAAAAATATTATATATTAAATAAAGTCAGGTCAATAACGAAATGTACACCGTAGTGTAAGTAACTGTGAAAAAATAGACAAAAAAAATTAGAGAGAAGTGTTATACGGATAAAAACTTTTTACAAAAAAAAAAACAACCGACTTCCAAAAAAACACTAAAAAAGTGAAAAATAACTTTAATATCGGAAGTCGGTTGTTTTTTTTTTTGTAAAAAGTTTTTATTTTTCACTTTTTAGTTGTGTAACCTACCCCACACAAATCCGAATACCACTACCTGCTATGTAAATAACAGTGAAGGAGTCAAACAGGATATCATCTAGATAAACCAAGTGGGAAAAATACGTAATATTGAAGCTAACTCAAAAATTACGCAAGCCAAGTTAATAAAATTTATATGGAACCACCTCGGAAGCATGACCTACCAAACAAAAAAAGAATCATTACAATCGATTCATAATTGGCGGAGTAATCGCGTAACAAACATACAAAAAAAAAAAAAAAAAACATACAGACGAATTGAGAACCTCCTCCTTTTTGAAGAAGTCGGTTAAAAAAGGTAATCAATCTCGATTATTCTTCTACTTTCTGGCTTATATTCTTTTATCACGCATTCCTGCTCCTAAAAAAGACAACACCTGTACTATACTATAGAACGTATTTTATGGCCCTTCTATTAAGTCTTCCTATTGTTAAACCGGATTTTTAGACGTTCCCACTAAATAACAATGGTAATTAGATAATTTACTTATTTTTACCGCAGTTGCGATATCAATAAACAAAAGGTTCTGATAATAGTGTATAAACAGCGGCAACTATTAGTTCAAATACTAATTGTAAAGAAAAAGATACCTTTATCAATTTCTAAACAATTAGTATTACGTAACTTGCTTCTTTTCTTTTATGACACATATTCATACATATTATGGTCAAAACGCATGCATCGGGCTATCGAGCCGTGAGCCGTGCCATGCGATTATCGACTATACCCCATTTGAAATAAGATTAGACATTTAAATAAGCCTTTTTTACAGTCCGTTCAACCGATTTTGACTTCTATTGCGTTGGCGGCATGACAAATAGCAGCTGCAGTAGAGAGTTGGTATTGTGTAATCTTTTTAACTTTTAATGCCATCCTTATGTCTACGGTATAGAAGTCAAAATCGGTTGAACGGACTGTAAAAAGATTTGTTTAAATGTCTTATTTCAAATGGAGTATAGGTGAACATACGGAAGCTTAGCTGATAGTACTTTCTTAAGGTAACTAACCACACGAAAAAAAAAAGAACCTAAGGTAAATCAAATAAAACAAATTACCAACAGAGGTTGATAAACTTTCACTTGTAAGTGAAATTTCCATTGGTTAATCATCGCCTACGGAGACATCCAAGCTTCTGTCCCTGTTAAATAAAAAAACTTACTATATTTTCTAATACAAGACATAACAAAACTATAGAGTAGATTTGTGATTTCTGAATGAAAATACTTACAAAGTCTCTTTACTTTTGTTTACTGCTACGTGTGCAGTATTTCTTGTCTTTTGTCCGAATTTCCGAACTCGTGGCATCTATAATAACAAATATAAATATTTTAACAATGCACAAAACAAAGAAAAATCCTTCTCGGTATCGAAAGTTATAACCATGCGCCTGTTTGATTTTCAAACGCTGCTACTCTACTATTCTGGATTTATGAATTTGGCAACATAGTCGATTTATCAAAAAAATATTACATCTTGAATCAAAAATAAGATGGTATATTCGTAATCACCACCTTCAAGCCCAACACAATTGACAAAAACGTCAGTTTTTTTTTTTTTTAATACATCCCCTTTTTGAATAAAAAAAATGGCCTAAAACCTATTCGTAATCACCAGCCCAAAACCCAAAAATCGACAATTGAACCGAATTGCTCAAAAAAAAGTTTTCATATAATTATTCGTAATTTTCATATCTTTATCCGTAATCTATATCCACAAAAAATGACAACTATGTAATTATTTCTGAATAAATTTAAATAATCGTACTTACTTTTATTTCGTTCCGAAAAAGTATCAACTTCGTCCAACCACAGTATACAACACGGTGAACCCAACAATATATTATTCACGTAATATTTTTTTTGCGAAAAAGCGATACCCCCTTCCTTCCACGAGCGCGGTTCAGCGCGGACTGGCAAACCGCAAGATGAAAATGTATGAAGAAATTTGAGAGTGTTCTTTAATTTTCTCATAAATGAAAAAGTTATTTATTTAGGTACGTAATATTTACATCACGTATTAAGGACAATATCATCATCATCATCATCAGCCTATAGCAGTCCACTGCTGGACATAGGCCTCTCCAATTGCACGCCATTCAGCTCGATTCTCGGCAGCTCTCATCCAGCTGCTACCAGCCACCCTGCGAAGATCGTCGCTCCACCTAGCCTGAGGGCGTCCTACCTTACGTTTGCCGATTCGCGGTCTCCACTCAAGAACACGTCTACCCCAACGGTCATCAGTTCTACGGCTAATATGGCCGGCCCATTGCCACTTCAGCTTGCTTATTCTATGAGCTATGTCAACAACTTTGGTTCTCTGCCGGATTACCTCATTCCGGATTCTATCTCTCAGAGATACTCCAAGCACAGCTCGTTCCATAGCTCGCTGAGCGACCTTGAATTTATGGACCAGCCGTACCGTGAGTGTCCACGTTTCGGCTCCGTAAGTCATGACAGGCAGGACGCACTGGTTGAAGACTTTAGTCTTTAGGCTCTGCGGAATACTCGACGAGAAGACTCGACGGAGCTTCCCAAAAGCTGCCCAGCCCAGCTGAATTCTTCTGTTAGCTTCCTTCTCAAAGTTGTTCTTACCAAACTGCAGAGTTTGCCCGAGGTAAACGTATTCACGAACAGCTTCGAGAGCACCGCCATTGACAGCAATCGGTCCTGGACTAACGTGGTCGTTGAACATAACTTGGGTTTTGTCCAAGTTCATCTGGAGACCAATGCGTACAGAAGAATCAACTAGGCCGTTCAGCATCTGTTTCAAGTCATGCAGCGACTCAGCCATTATGACGATGTAATCTGCAAATCTCAAGTGTGATATGTACTCGCCGTTGATGTTAATGCCGCGTCCTTCCCAGTTCAGCGTCTTAAACACATCCTCCAATGCGTTAGAGAACAATTTCGGGGAAATTACGTCCCCTTGTCTCACACCTCGACGCAGGGGGATATGTTCAGTTTGCTGGTTCTGAGTTTGGACGGTCATTGTCGCGTTTTCATAAAGACATCTCAGCACTTGGATGTATCGCCAGTCAACTTGGCATCGCTGCAGAGACTCCAAAACAGACCAGGTCTCGATAGAGTCAAAAGCCTTCTCATAGTCCACAAAAGCAAGACATAGGGGCCGATTATACTCTTCGGACTTCTGTATAATTTGCCGCACTGTGTGGATGTGGTCTATGGTACTGTATCCTCCTCGAAACCCGGCCTGCTCTGGCGGCTGAAAGTCGTCGAGTCTTCGCGCTAGACGATTCGTGACGACTCTTGAAAACAACTTATATACGTGGCTTAGCGAAATGAGTCTATAATTCTTTAAAAGGGTCTTATCACCCTTTTTAAAGAAGGACAATATATAGTCACAATTTCTTATTATTTTGAAGTCATAATATGTATTGGGTCTAGATATACGTGTTCCTATTCAGACCCCATATTCTTTCAATTTTGCGCGATTATTGTGGTGGTGAAAACGTATTTGTGAGAAAATTTAATATGAAGCTATACCATTTTTATGAAGGCATTCTGGAGATGAATAAATTATCTTTAATTTGAGACCATGAAATCCTCGCAGTCATGATTCCTAATCCCTGTGCAGGGTACCGAAAAAACAGTGATATTTGGAGAAAAGTGTTGATGCGTCCTTAAGCCGAGGGGGGTGGCCCCGCCCGCGCGCAATTCTAGTGCACTATGTTTACAAATATTTAATTTAATTACAATTGCTTTGATAACAATCGAATGGAATAGGTTTTTCATATGTGTAATAGTTATTTAAAATTTATTGATTTTCCTGATGACTTCCGTAATTGTCGTGACATGAATTGTGATGAATTAGAACATCGTTTAGTAATTGACAAATTGTATAATAATTTAATAATGATTTTGAGCAATGCTGCAATTGCCTCATTTGATGGACCGCCTTGCAAAAGGAAGGCAGGTTATATTAAAGGCTGGAATCGGCATGTTAGCGGGGCTCATCGGAAGGCCAGACTTAGTTTTCTGTTATGGGTGTAAGCGGGTAAACTTTCGCATGGTGAAGTGTACACTAAACCAAGTCGTCAATACCGAAAAATCTTACCATAAGTGTTACAGCTAAAGAGGTAAAAAATGCAATTAGTCAGATGAAACGTGGTAAGTCGCCCGGACACGACGGGATCAGCGTTGAACATCTAAGACATGCTGGGAAGCATTTGCCCCGAGTCTTAGCATTGCTGTATAACATCTGTATCTCGCCTCTTATCTGCCTAGTGACATGATGAAAACTGTGGTGGTACCTATTATTAAAAATAGAACTGGTGACATATCGGACAAGTCAAACTACAGACCGATCTCTCTGGCAACGATTGTCGCAAAGGTTTTTGATAGTCTCTTGAATACCTTCCTACAGAGGAATATTACGTTGCATGATGCTCAGCACGGTTTCCGCCAGGGACTATCAACAGAGACGGCTATATTGTGCCTGAAAAAGGCAGTAAGCTATTATGTAGATAATCAGAGTCCTGTCTTTTCTTGCTTCCTTGATATGTCAAAAGCATTTGATATGGTGAATTATGACAAGTTATGGGGTAAGTTAAGCAAAGCAAATATACCATTAGAAATTATAAATATCTTTAGGTACTGGTACGGTCACCAGGTGAACAGTGTGCGTTGGGCTGAGGCCAATTCTGATGAGTATAGGCTGCAGTGTGGGGTCAGACAGGGTGGTTTTACTTCTCCGATATTGTTTAACCTATACATAGACGGACTCATTAGTGAGCTCAGTAACCTGCGGGCCGGCTGTTGTATAGATGGAGTAGCTTTTAATAATATCAGCTATGCCGATGATATGGCACTATTGAGCCCGTCAGTCTCAGGCTTGAGGAAGCTTTTAGATGTATGTGAGAGGTATGTTGAAGAGCATGGTTTAAGATACAATGCCAAAAAGAGTGAGGTTCTTATTTTTGGAGCTAAGTCCTCAGAAAGTTTTCCTCCCATTAAACTTGCAGGTAATATCTTAAACCGTGTTCAACAATTTAAATATTGTAGAGGCGGGCATCAAAGATGATCTGGACGTAGAAAGGGACCGAAGAGCATTGGTGGTTCGATGCAACATGCTTGTCCGTAGGTTTGCTCGTTGCACGTATGAGGTGAAAGTGACGCTTTTTAAAGCATATTGTCAAACATTTTGCAATTGTAGCCTCTGGACAAGTTGTACGCAGAAGGCCATCAATGCTGTTCGAGTTCAATACAACAATGCATTCAGGATGCTGTTGGGGCTGCCACGCTTCTGCAGTGCGTCAGGAATGTTGGCTGATGCGCACACAGATGGCTTCGCAGCGATCAGACGTAAGCGTGCCGCGTCGATACTGCAGAGGGTCCGGGGCAGCGCGAACAGTCTCTTGAGTGTCATTGCGGGGAAATTTGATTGCCCGCTCGTTCATTACCTGTCAAATCTGCATGTATACTAACATAGTTATCTAAGGTAAATTGTTTACTAACAAATTATGGATATTTGTTCTGAAATAAAATGATTATTATTATATATATTATATATTTTCTCTTTAAAAAAGCAGATTTTAAGGAAACTTTGCGGTTTTTTTGTATCGAGGAAAGTTTTGTCAATCGTGTTTCGGGCCTCATACTTCACTAGACACTCTTCAAATTTTGTAATCATAAAAAAAAACGCAAATGCGTTGTTTTTTTTTAGAGAAACATTGATTTTGCGTGATGTCGAATCGCGTCAAAACATCTGCTTTGGAACCATTTCACCTTAAGCTTGCTTTTGCACTTTTGAATTTGTGTGAGATAATTTTTGATTTGCACACTTGTAAAATATATTCGTAGGTATTAAAATGTAACGCTGTTTGTATGTACCTATTAATTACCTTGGTCTCATTGTTCAGTTTTATATTAATCCCTTTGTTACCTAGGTAACACCTACTTAACCTTACTTTGTACCTAGGTACTAGGTAGGTAAATAGAGTAAAAAAAAAAAAAGTTAAGCAAATCAAATGGACATATTTAAAACTACTGCAGTGAATGTTGGATTGAAGTAATAAAAACGTAAAAATTAATGCAAAAAAGAAAACCGTGTTTAATAGTTTTTTATTTGTTCATACACAGTAATTCTATTGTGTACCACCTACTGAATTAATTGAATGTACTTGTCGTTATTAGTTCATTCATGATCGGCAAAAAAGAGTAAAAAATTAAACAATAGAAACGATTTCTTACAATGCTTACAACTCTTTATCCATAACGGTTAGTATTGAATAAGTCATCCGATAGTTGAAGTGTATTACCAGTTTACCTCTTAGACTTACCATCTTACCATTCATGTTTTTACGCCGCCTTCAGCCGCCTGTTTTCACGCTAATGCTACGGCCACATTGTCGCGGTAAGACGAAACACTTCGCGCGCTCTCTCTTGCACACTACTGACGTCTCACTGTAAAACAAAGGGCGAGCGAAGTGCCGTTCGCTTTATCACGATAAGCATTAAAGATAAAGAAAGAGATAAAAGTGATCAAAATTTGCAAGATCCTGTCGTGGGCATTAAACGACCTGTAAGCCTGTAAGTAAGTGAGTCAGTATGTACGAGGTAAACGACACAGTTGTGTTGATAACCGGTGCTGCCAAGGGTATTGGAGCAGCATTCGTTAAAATACTGGTGGAACAAGGAGCTAAGGTAAGAAAATGATAATATTATTTTCTAATTCGTTATTCAAAAAATATTTTCGACAATGTTTTATGGATATTATCAGTGACACTTTCTTGTGGCTAAATATTAGCTGCCGCACGGGTCGATCGCACGAAGAACGCTTGCCATAGTCGGTTCGTGGATGGTGGACCTTAGATATGAGGACCCCTCCGTGCCTCGTAAAGCACGTTAAGCCGTTAGTCCTGGCTGTCATTCATAGATCTTTGAGAGTCGTTACGAGTAGTCGGAAGACCAAAAGTCTGCCTAATCCAGTCTGTCTGTCCAGTTTTATCAAGGGGTATCGTGTACCCAGTAACTGGGTTGTGAAGGTCAGGGGGCTTAAAACAGTCACTTTGGCAGAGTCATAATAGGAAAATATTATGAATCATCGTAAAATTTCACAAACTGACAATTCATAATATGATCTGCATGCGATTCATATTACGAAATAATTCATCTGTTTTACAGTTTTATATGGAGTTCCGTAAAATGGTCCACATAATATGAATTGCTTTTGTGTCAAATTAGAGGAATTGCTAATGACAGCTCGGATTCAGGAAATGAATTGCTTTTAGAGAAATTGCTAATGTGGCCGGTTTAGGCACCCTGATAGGCAACCGCTCCATGTAACTGGTATTCAGCTGCATCCGGTTAGAATGGAAGCCGACCCCAATATAATTGGGAAAAGGCGAGGCAGATAGATCAGTGTCGTCTACGTGATAATTGTTAAGTACCTAATATGTACGTCATAATCCAAGAAAAATATAAGAATATGTTTAAGTATACTATGGAAGTTTTGCTAAACTGAAGTGGCAGCGGACATTGCTCGCAGAACAGATGGCCATTGGGGCCGAAAGGTTCTGGAGTGGCGACCGCGTACCGGAAGACGTAGCGTTAGAAGGTCCACAACCGTGAACCGGTGACCGGTGAAAGCCACGGGAATCCGCTGGATGCGAGAAGCACAGAACCGGTCGAAGTGGCGGTGCTTGGGGGAGGCCTACTTATGTCCAGCAGTGGACATCTTTCGGCTGAAATGATGATGATGATGATGATGATACTATTACATAATATTTTTCTTTGGCCTACAAATGTATATGAATTTTAAAACTACTTATTATCTTACATATTGCTTTGAACGTTTTTACTAAATAAAACTGATAAGATTAGATGATCAAATAATTCTTCAAAAGTTAACCAAGTATATTTTTACAGCATATTAGAATACTTGATATTGATGAAGCTGCAGGAGTAGTACTACAAAATGAACTTAACGAAAAACACGGAGCTGGCGCAGTAATATTCACTAAATGTGATATAACCAATGATAAGGAACTCTTCAGGGCTTTCAAGACTACCACAGAACAGTATGGCTACATAGATTTAGTAGTCAACAATGCCGGTGTGGCCAATGAGAGTGATAGTGATTGCATTCGCAAAGAAATTGAAATCAATGTTGTAAGTATATAATCTCCCTCTAAAGTTTTTCCTCCATTTTTCGAGATGACTTTAAGATCCAAGATGTTCTTTGAATTTAAAGATACCGATTTTGTTTTACTAGCCTTTGCTTTTCTATTTCCATTCTGAGATTATAAGTCTATGAAAGCCGATTTTCAGCCCACCGTGCGTCGGTGCGTTCGCCGTCGTAACGTGCGTGCAAAACTATCCGCGTAAAATTAAAAAATGATAAGAATTAATTTTATTGTAATTATGTGTAATACATAATAATTCCATCTAATAATAATAAAAATTACTGTTGAGTTTGTTTCAATATCTTTAAAACAACTATGTCAAAACTGCATGCAAAGTTCCACTCCACGTATTTTTGCCTCTCCTGTAAAATTCCCGTTTTATCACATAATGTTGTATACCTCTGAGGTACAGAATTGCATAATACACGATTAATGACAATCTGAATCTTTTTAAAACAAATAGCTAATCCATTGCTTCATAAGTTCGAAAAAAATCTGCTCGACAACGTAAATAACGCAATGAATGTTGTTGAACTGTCAAGATGAAACAGATTAGTCTTATTCGGTTACGAAATTAGATAGATGGTATTCTTATCAATCATTTTTGTGTTATAGACTGCTTTGGTTAACGGCACCGTAAAAGCTATAGACCTGATGCGTAAGGACAAGGGTGGAAGAGGAGGAACAGTCATCAACGTGTCTTCAATAGCGGCGCTCATCCAAAACAGTCCATTTCTCTTTGTGTATGCTGCCACTAAAAGTGCTGTTCTGCAGTTCAGTAACTGTATTGGTGTAAGTTGTGATAGTTTCATAGGGGGTCCGTATAAAATAAAAATAAAGTGTCGCGATCCGTTTGGAAGACGATTACTAGCAACCATGATTTTTCTTCATACTAAGTAATAAACAAATAATACGTATTGAGAAAAAATAACAAAGTAAGTATAATTCATTTAGTCGTCAAAATGTAGGGAACAGCAGCTTTTTCGCCCTTAAGACGATTAAAACGAATAAAATTTCACCCTGTATACTGTGAAACATTTTTTTTTCGTTATCGGTCTGATATGTAGTATTACAAAATAAGTCGAGCGTCGGGATCCGGACCGCCGGCGCCGTCCTTCATTATTGGTGACTCCTATTTTTTTTTTTAAAGGATCTAGCTGTGAATGTGATTAGGGATGAGCAAGAGATAATTTTTTGCATAGTAATACCAACAAAATCAGCCTATAATGTTCCCACTGCTGGGACACAGGCCACAGGCCTACTCTCTGTGAGTTAGAGTGGGCCGTAATCTACCAAGCGGGCCCAGTGCGGGCCGGTAGATGATAATTTTAGTATTTATGTAAAGGAATTATAGATTTTCTGGTAAACTGGAGTTCCAATTTGAACTGCAATCATTCTAAATTAGCTGATAAAGTGTTGACTGTTAAGACATAAACTCATAATTTCCAGAAAGAACCATATCATTCGACGACTGGTGTTCGTGTGATTACAATATGTTATGGTGCAACGACTACTAGCATTACAGACCAAATGGCCAGTTTCGACGAGGACATTCCATTGCAAGAATTGGCGGCATCGTTCTCAACGCAGAGGTTGGTACTAGCTATAATCTACTTGGTATCCTATTGCAGACCTGCACCCTAAAAATCAGAATCGGTTTGAAACAAATTGCTAATCCATTGCTTCATAACTACAAAAAAAAAAACTGCTCAACGATAATCGGTTACGAAAATAAATTACGGAATGAGATACCTTTAGCTTCTGTGGTTTAGCTGTTTTGAAGTGCTATTTACTACATATAGATTGTAGGAGAAACAAATCATAATTATAAAAAGGTGGACTCCAATAAACTAATTAATTGATTGATTTTTATTAATAGTATTTTTAGTGGAGAACGCGTCACTAGAAAGTAAACGAAAAACATCTTCGACATTTTTATTCTCCTCTGTATGTGTCCTGCTGTTAACTGTAAACTAGTCTTTTTGCATAAATATGTCGCAGTAAGATTCATATAACTATATTACGGTATAAAACTATATCCGTAGATATCCCTAGGGATATAACTATATCACGGCTTTAACCATCTTACTGCGACACATTATTATAAAGAGTTGTTGGTTTTCATATTGTTTTTCTTTGTACAGTTCGGAGGTAGCGGCTCAAGGAACTCTTGAGGCTTATAGAAGAGGAGCCAGTGGAACCACCTGGTTGATCAACAACGGCAAACCGGCTATAGACATTACTTCAACAATCAATAAGGCGTTTGCTGAGTTGGCTCACTCAATTGAGTTGACTCTTAGAGACGACTGATTTAAGTAAAAACTTGTTTAGTATTGCACCAATTTTTATTCCTGATTTTCCAAAAATACTTAAAAATAACTGCAGTACTTATAGCGAAATAAACTTAGTGCGGAACCGTAAGTATAAGAGTCTAAAATGTCGATGGCATGTGAAGCCAAGTCAGAGGCCCATGGGCGGCTTTAAAACTCTGACACCAGGTTAGTAACTAACCACACTAACCACACGATAAAAATAAAAGAAGAAGAGTCTATTTAAAGTCTGTTCTGAAAAGTCTGTTTTATGATTAAAAGCGACCCAAAATATATGACGAAGAGAGAGAGATTTATGAAAAGTTGAAGCTGCAGAATGACCTCCTTAACTTAGTGACCTGAGTTATCTAGATAAAAATGAATTAAAATCGTAACTCGTACCAAAAAAAAATATTTGTGTTCTTGTACGATAGTAAATTATTCAACGAAATGTAAATAAAAACGTCAGTATTGAAGTTTAATAATAAAATTTAGGTGAAGGCCGTCAAGATCAGCCGGCTTTAACCTAAAGGTTCACAGTAAGATTAGGTATATATACTTATTTCATATTATCGCTCTACTACATAAGTATAATACAAGTAGTGAACCAAATTGGCAATATGATTCTGCAATAGTATAGCGTCTATAAACGCTAAAAAAAAAAAAACAAAAAAAAAGTTTTTAATTTTTTTGTAGTAAAATATTCTCAATTTTTTTTTTATTGATACGGAAAAGAAACCCTCTGTACATACACACTTGTCTTTATAAGTTGAAATACAAGTGTGCGTATACAGAGTGTTTCTTTTACGTATGAATTTAATAGTTTTGTGAATATTTCAAAAGGTACATTTATATAACTAAAAAAAAACTTTTTTTTGAGTGGTAATATTTTGTCAAAAATATTTTGCCTATATATTGTTGGTTTAGAGGTAATCTTAGTAAAAAGCGTATTAGGTACCTTCAGTTATAATTTTTATCCGCTATTATTATCTCTTATAGCTTTGTCTAGATGGCCATCTTTATTTGTAGGTACGTTTTGCTACCTTGAATTATAAACATCTTTATGTAAAGCCATTTTCACACTGTATTCAACGGTAAGCTGCAACTTTTCAAGTATGATGTAAATCCCAGTTTCGGGACATCTTTAACATGTTAAAATAAAAACCAGCCCTCATGGGGTATGAAGCTAGTAGCTTAGTATTACCTAATATTTTTAACCCACCTTTCTTTCATTACGCCCTTGTCAGATAAGACCTACTTAGTCTATGGATCAGATCTTGTCCAAAGAACGTCACAGAGTAGCCAATGGCGTAGGTATCTCCGAAGACGTTCGAAAGCGCAGCAGTACAGTCTGTTCAGTGTGAACCACCTTTTAGTCTATACAAATAAATAAAATTGAAGTTTCCGTTTGTAATGATAAATAACAGCCTTTTACAAAATATAGTTACGGTAGGTACAACAAAAAACAATTTTTAGAATTCTTGTCTGTCTGTCTGTTGCTTTCAGCTAATCTCCGAAATCGCTGAACCGATTTGAAGGGACTTTCGCTGGCAGATAGCTGATGTTTTAAGGAGTAACTGTATATAGGCTACTTTTATTTAAAAAAATAATTAGGGACCACGCGGGCGCAGCCGGAGGCAGCAGCTAGTCCTAAATAATTATGTTCTTTATGCATGAGATAGCCTGCATTATGTAACACTTAGGGTCTCCGCACACGGGCCACCGGCCACAACCACAAAACGCCGCTACCCGGCCATATGTCCTGTAGTTTTCATACGTTTTATATGGACTCGCCGCACACGGGCCACACGCGACAGCCACAAACGCCACAGCGTTTACTACAGGAAATATGCCGGTGGCGGCGTTTTGTGGTTGTGGCCGGTGGCCCGTGTGCGGCGACCCTTAAGTGTGGTTAAAGTTGCAAATAAGTATATGTTTTCGTGAACATATTTTGTTTCGACTCAGAATAGCTTTCGACTCGGTGGGATGTGGGTGTTTTTGTGCACTAGTGTGTTATGGGACCAACATTTTGGTAGTTATCATTCATTTCGTGCAGTGAATATTGTTTGGTGGCCGTGATAAAATAATTTAAATAAGTCAACATAAAAAGTAAGATTAATTATTTCAAAACATCAACTAAAATGTTAAATTAGATTTTAAGTTGATTGTCGAGTTGTAGGTCATGGCTTTGAACCTAGAGAGGCATGTACTCTAATATGAAAATTGTATCACCAATCTGCCTAGCCTTTTCCCAACTATGTTGGGGTCGGCTTCCAGTCTAACCGGATGCAGCTGAATACCAGTATTTTACATGAAGCGACTGCCTATCTGGCCTCCACAACCCAGTAACTGGGTAATACGATATCCCTTGGTTAGACTGGTTGTCAGATTTTAGGGCTTCTGACGTCTCGTAACGACTGTCAAATATCCACAAATGACAGACAGGGCCAACAGCTTAACGTGCTTTTCGAGGCACGGAGGAGTCTCGGTATGTAATGATGGTCACCCATCCACAGACCAACCCCGGCAAGCGTAGCTTAACCTGATGGATCGACCCGAGCGGCTGTTATTACTTAGCCACGAGCTCCTCTCGAAAATTTTATCACCGAAACCGACTCAAGAAACAATTGTACCTACCTGTGTCCCAGCCCAGCAGTGGAAACTATAGAGATCGAATATACAATTTTGTTTACACACAAGTGTTACATCATTATTTCTAGGTACATACGTTCTCTGGAATCATAATCAGTAAACAAATACAATACTCTATCTTCTCAAATACCTAAGTCATAATTAAACATACTATCGTATTGTTAATTTTATCGTTATTCAAACACTAGAATGCTATATACTAATCTAAGACCATGTCAGACTTATGATTTTTATATTACTTGCAGATTGACAGTGGTTTAGATCAGTCGTGATCGTGACTCCGAGCTCTCATCGTGAACTTCGAACGTTCGTGAACATGTTCGAAATAAGAGGTAAAGTGTTTTTCGTGACCGGGGCGGCTGCGGGCATTGGTGCTGGGATCGTCAGGGCATTCTTGGATGATGGAGCGAAAGTGAGTAGATGTTTTCGTGATTTTTTATGATGTTTCCGTGGACGCGAAGTGAAGTTCGTCGGTGATTTTCTCAAGAGATTTCCTTTTGGAGTTGGTGTTCTGTAAACTGAGACTTGGTTTTATTTTTTCAACAATGTGATTGTAAAGATGTATTATTTTTGTATTAGTCATGGGAAATATCAAATTTTACGTAGGTAATTATAAAATAGACAGGCCTGTCCCAGTTTTCTGAATTAATTCCTAAATTAATATTATAAATGCGAAAGTGAGTTTGTTTGTTACGCTTTCACGCTAAAACGGCTGCATAGATTTGGATGCAATTTGACACACGAGTAGACCATGACCTGCATTAGGACATAGAACACTTTTTGTCCCTTTATTCCCACGGGATCGAGACATAAGCGGGTGAAACCGCGGGGCGCATCTAGTTATTATATAGTGAGATCAGTTTTGTTATGAATAAAAATTGTAGTAGGCAAATCTCTAGTTGGTAATCTTATAATTGACGAAAATTATTAGACAAAAATTCATATACGTACGTAGGTTTGTTTTTGTTTGAAGGTCAATAACAATATAAGGAATAGTATTGAAACAAAAATATCATGTCATAACAAAATTATCATACTTACTATTATTTGATATGAGCATTGCATCAGTCATAAATGATCGTAATATAAATTTCAAAGCGTAGTGAAAACATATGCAACTTCTTATTATTTGTAATTTTAATTACTCATGCAAATAATTAAATAGTGTCGAAGCAAGACATGCATTAATGATTAATATTAAATTATGGTCAGAAGGTGCAGTCATTGTTTTTGGATTAATTCATTAATATGCAATAGATACTTGTATAGAAATGTACTGGCCTGTTACAAATAGGTGTTGTAAAAGCAGCTAGAGTACCATAAACAGTGACTCTCAATCATCAATGGTCTCTGTCAAAAAAACAGCTTTTTACTTAATGCATAGATACTTATGAAAGTGTGTACGGTACCTACTTATAAAAAAACCGGCCAAGTGCATGTCGTACCATGCACAATGAAGGGTTCCGTAGTTGGGATGAATTTATAAAACAAACTTAACATTGTCGTTGAACAACTTGTTCTCCGATACAGAATGTATGGAAGAACATGTTTTTACAACTGCAAATTTAAGTTGGTCGATTATAACTCGGTAACTTGTGGAGCCTACGTAGCGGTAATAGTTTTCCTTTTAATTTCGTTATATATACTACAAGACGGACCGACGGACATGGCGAAACTATAAGGGTTCCTTGTTTACTACGGAACCCTAAAAACAGTTGGACCGATTTTGATTGGAGTTTCATTGGCAGATAGCTGAGATTTTATAGGGAGAAACAAGGCTACTTTTATTTGAGACAAAGGGTTCACCCGGGCGAAGCCACGGGCAGCAGTTAGTTAATAACTGTAAACCAAACATTCTAAAAAGAGTTAACAGGTGCGACAATCGTGTAACACAAACCCCTCGCCGCACCTACTCATCTAGTTAAGAGAAGTAGAAAAAAAATGAAGCGTGTTTAAACGCATCATTATTTTTCAACGTATTTACAGTTCTCTTAACCACACTTTTCTTCTCTTCTTGTTCGCATACTTCATTACTAAAGGTTCTTCCACTTCGTTCGGTTCTAGGCTTCTTAGACGGTTGTAACAAAAACTCCAGTGAGGTCGGTTACTTGGTCTGAGCAGCGGTTAGTTGACCAGCCGCGAAGTCTCCTTCTTTCCTTCTCATCTTTTTAACTCTACGTAAAATCCTTTTTTCCAGCATGTAGCAGCCCTAGACGTTGACATCAACAACGGCAAAGCTTTGGAACAGGAACTGACCGCTAAATATGGGAACGACAAAGTAAGGTTCCATAAATGTGACGTCACATCGAACGAGCTAGACGCGGTTTACGACAATGTGGTCAATGACTTCGGGTACATAGATGTGGTGATCAACTGCGCTGGAATTATGAATGATAGACCGAATGCTTATTTGAAAGAAATTGATATCAATGTTGTAAGTATTGTTTTCTTTAATACTTAGTACTCTCGGATATTTTAGAACGTAATCTTTTCGTTTGTGGATTTATTGCAGAAAGTATACGTTTGCCAATCTAGGAGGAGCTCGTGGCTAAGTAATAACAGACGCACGGGTCGATCCAGCAGGTTAAGTTGTCCGTGGAAGGGTGAACATCTTTATATACCAAAACTCCTCCGTGCCGCGGAAAGCACGATAAGCCAGGTGGTCCAGGTTGTCATTCATGGATCTTTGACAGTCGTTACGGGTCTCCAGAAGCCCGAAAGTCTGACAACCAGTCTTATCAAGGGGTATCGTATTACCCAGTTACTGGGTTGTGGAGGTTAGATAGGCAGGCGCTCCAAGTAAAATACAGGTATTCAGCTGCATCCGGTTAGACTGGAAGCCGAGCCCAACATAGTTGGGAAAAGGCTAGGCAGATTTATTTTGATACGTTTGCCAATCTAATGCACAAATATAAGCAAAATAATTAGTTTGCCCTTGATGAATGTTTCGTTTCAAAGTTCATTTAAAACCAGTTCTTATTGATGCACTTAAAAAAGGACAAGCTATTTTCTTGTTATGTTCCTTAATTACAGTAATCTTATGTTTTTTCAGACTGCCTTGATAAAAAGTTCGTTCAAAGCGTTCGACTTGATGCGCAAAGATCAAGGGGGGAGAGGTGGCACGATTATAAACATTTCTTCCATTGTGGGGCTGTTCCAAGCTCATCTGCTGCCAGTGTATACTGCCACGAAGAGTGCTGTGTTGCAGTTCAGCAATTGCCTTGGAGTAAGTATAGCAAATTATACAGTAAAAAGGTTACAGCAACTATAATTTCTCGAGTTGCCTTTAGGGTAGCCCAAGCACCAACAACAGCAAGTACTTTACCATAAATTATTTAACTATTTACAGCAATAGATTTACTTAGTGCTACAGTACACTATTTATCTACTTACTTAAGCACAGTTAGAGGACAATAGATCTAAGGTTTATTACTCTAGTTCCATATCGCTCATGTTGATTTACACTCAAAAATCAAGACACCTTGTCGTGCACTTCATTGTTTTATAATGTTGTTTTGTTCTCTTATTTACACAATGGTACGTAATATTTTGATTGTTACGATATAATTCTGTTAAGATTGTAGAATCTAGTGTTTATTGTGAGATAATATTTAAACTCTCGGTTGATGTCAAATGTATTTTGTAACGGCTTTCAATAAGTACCTAGATAATTATAATAATATAACTTATCATATTATTACGTAAGTATGTACATCGCTCCAATTTTTACCATGACTAGACATAGGATACAGAAATAAAAATAACCCATTTACTCGACCAATCACTGACCACTTCTCCTGTCTGACTTTATAACCACTGCTGAATATGGGTCTTCAAAGCCCAAAAGTTTATTAACTCTGCAAGTTTTTTCTTTCCAGAAGGAACCACATTTCACACGTTCAGGTGTCCGTGTAGTAACACTATGCTTTGGTTGTACCGACACAAGTTTATTCAGCACTTCCAAAATGGGAGCCTTTGATAAAGAAACTGATGAACTTCTTATAAGTAGCTTGGGACACCTTCCAATGCAAAAGTAAGTTTCAAATAAAGTAGTTTTAAGTAATCTAGTCATGTACAATGTGCAGTGACTTTTCAATGCAGTAAGCATTTTTTTATAAGGGTTGATTCTTTGGTTGGATATTATCAGATCCCAATAGCATAGCATGCATAGGGCATGAAATATACCAGTTTAGGACGGGTATTTTGTGTTAACTTTTAGTTTAAAATAAGTGGGTAAACAATTATAAAACAGCTGACAGAGAAGTACAGAGAAATTGTAGATAATGTTATACACCGATGACTTTTTTTATATTATTAAGGTTTAATTTAAACCTATCACAAAATTATACTTCCAGGATTGAATCGGCAGTGGAAGGCCTCATCCATGCATACAAACACGGTGCAACAGCAAGTACTTGGCTAGTGACGTCAGACAGACCTGCTGAAGATATCACCGGGAACGTCTCTAAAGCATATGAAATTATGAGTCAGGGTGTTTTCAGTTAAGATTAAGACTTACTATTCAAAACTGGGTAACGACGTATACTTGTAATAGGCGACGGGTAGATTAGTGATAAATGGTAACTTTTAAATAATAATACCATGTATCGTAGAAACAGATTTGTCGTGCACTTATTACTTAATCGCTATTGTTAAGCTAAATAAACATAAAGTACCAATGTGTAAATGTCTAATTGTCAATGTCTAATTTAGATGGTAGGAATTTTACTACGTTTTAAAATTGACATTAAATAACGAATTATAAGAAAATAAGCAGTTTACCAAATAAAGTACCTACCTACTTTTTAACGAAGCCTTGCTCATTTTACTTATAACATTAAATAACCAAATAGCTGTATTTAGGTGATCATTAGATAGATATTTGTCTATCAGGTGACGTGTATGTTCAAGAATGATACTGTAAATGCGCATGAAATCGAAATTTTGTATAAAACATTCGCGCCATTTGTAATTTATGCAAATTGATAAGTAAAATGAACTTTATAATGACCCTGATATGTCAAATGTCTAGGTCTTCTCATAATTGACCTCTAAAGACTTGGTCAAGGTTTATTGAAATAGGAGTAGCTCCAAGTTTGGTATGTGAGATATTTTTGGGTTTGTTACTAATATAAGATTCGTCAACAACATTGTACGTCTTGTATAAAACGTCTTGTATCAAAAGGCGACGTGCGTAGCAGTAGTAATTTATATTTTCAAATTGATAGTACTGTAAAGGTTACATGCAAAAGGCGACTTTATGTCGTACAAGCTGATAGAAAAACAACTCTGGTTGCATTCGTTCATTCAAACGAATTTGGAATTAATCTATACTAATATTATAAAGAGGAAAGATTTGATTGTTTGTTTGCAATAAATAGGCTCCGAAACTACCGAACCGATTTGAAAAATTCTTTCACTGTTGGGAAGCTACACTACCCCCGGCTAAAATAGGGCTAAAATAAAAAAAATAGGGCTCCTTACTAAAACTCCAATAATGTAACCCAAGGTGTAAAAAAATTACCTAAAATAGCCGTATATAAGTACTTAGTGCTACCCGTGCGAAGCCGAGCGATCAGCTAGTTTTAAATAAAAATGAATAGGTTTTTGTTTAAGAAAAAAACGACAGTGTTAAAATAGACGCGTAGAAGAGTGCACGTTTCTCTGAAATAAGATGACAAAATATAAATTTATCATCTGTTATTCTACGTCCCCACACAATAATGCTCTACAGCTATCGCTCCTCAAGCGCTATAACAGTACTAACCAAATTGTGTACTATGTACCTTTTTGGCTAAACAAAATTAAACACAAAACTCATGCAGTAAATACTTTTATTTTTAAAAACTTCTTATTATCATCATAACTCTTCGTAATCATTGTTTTGAACGTGAAATTATGTACCTCTGCTTATTACAGCTATTATCCATCATTATTGTCTTCCAGGATAACACCTGACTCTGTTTAATTAGTATCCGTATTCAATTATCGTATCTGATATGGCATAACGAATTGGAGGAAAATAAATCCGGAGTTCTCATTTACATTATGGAAGACGATACAAACGTTCTACTCCATTTTTACTAATAATCCTTATGATTACAATTACCTAAATATAAATTATTAAACGTATTAAAAAAAAATATATAATGACAGCGATATTTTACTAATTACTAACAAAATTGGCGGGCACTTGCCGCCATTTTATTAAACGTCATAAAAAGGCGCGAAATTTTACAGATTTTAATTTATTATTGAGCTGCCATATTTATTTATCTACCACATTAATAAAAACGAATGTTACAAAATAATTTATTCAAACACAAAAAAAACAATAAATTTCTTCATAAATAAAATAAAAAAACATGTATTTAAGTGTTTTGATCAAAATATTATACAACATTCGTCTTGTCCCCAAAAATAATATTAATACAACTTTTAGAATATTATAATCAATATTGTTGTTTTCATTATGACCAAATTATTACCTAGATTTTCACTAATAGTTAACGCGATATAATAAACTTTAATAATTTCCTTGGGAAACAAACATATTATATCACTTCAATACATTTCTAAGATATGAATAGTTTTTTTACTTTTTATTTACATCGCATTTTATTCGATAGGATAAATACCATTATTTTTGGTGTTCCTACAATATGAAAATTCTTCGAATGTTTTAATAGGAATATATATAGAATATCTCCGTTATTTCATAAAGCTTGCGATATAGATTTTGTTTATTGTAAGTTAATGTCATTTTTTGGGCGGTAAACACAACAAGAGTGCCAAAAATGGTCCAAAATCAATAAAATTGAAAAATCATCCATCAATACATATTATAACAATTTGCTAATGTCGTTAATTGAACATGAATATTCTTATAAAAATGGCAGTTTTATATCACGTATACGAATTTAGAGTAACATTTAGAACACAGGTCAACGTTTATTCGATTCCTTCAATTAATAAATTAATAGAAATTATTGCCGCGAATTTATTTAACACGATCTTTACCACGAAAGTGAGACACGAACATATATATTTTTTTCAATTAATTATTTCTACTTACCTAATTTTATACATCCACAAATATTCACCACATAGCGTTCAATAGATAGAGATGCCTAGGTACAACCGCGGACATTTGCGGTGTACCACTTTTCACCCCTATGTCCTTAGTAATAAGGTTGAAAAGTGGTTTACCGCCAGAGTGCGCGATGGTACCTACTGCATTTTCCCACGCAACGCAAGACATCAAAATAACATAGCAATTCTCAACATACGTCCCGATTACGTGTGACTACCCGAGCTATGTGATTTTACGATTTAAATAACCGAACGATAATAGTAACCCCTTACTCGCAAAGACATCTCTATTTTTTGGAACGTTCTATGCTATCCTCCTTACACAAGCATACTAACCACGAATAATGTTCGTGTATCACTATTTCGCAGTAGACTCCAATATACCTATATAACGATTAACAAACCTTGATTAAGAGACACTACAAATATTTACATCATGCCAATCGATCTCATAACTCAAATTGTGCCTCGTCCGATCGGTCAATCATACAAATTGCTTGTGCGTTTTTCTGCGGGTAACAATTATATCTTGACGTCCCATGGGAGCGCTGCTTGCCACGGCAAACGTCAACTATACGTCAAATTCAGTACATTTTCCAATTTAGTTCCCCATTTTCCCGCGTGCCAAGACTTACTGGCCACACAGTTTATTTCAGGCTTCTTCGCAACATCTTGTCTTATTTTTCGAATGAACACATTATTAGCAACCTTGCATTCTTGATACTTTCTGTATTCGGATACACTATTGAGCATAGGTGCCGCAATAAGTGAAAAAAAAAAAAAAAATGGGAATAAAAAAATTGTTAAAGAAATCGATATTGCGACACACTATGTTGAATTCAATAATCATATTTATGCAAAGTACCATTATCTTGGCAGTTTACAATGAAATTGATATTGTATGTTATATTAATATATCAATTTCATCATTTACAATTTAAATTCCTCGTCTCAACGCTTACCAAGATAATACTACTGACTGTACTGACGTTTATTACGGTATTTTTAAATCATCGAAATTCTATAAAGTCTACAACATTGCCAATTTGATGAACGGAAGCCCCTAATGATCAATTAACTCATTCCTAACTTAACAATCTGCTTCATCATTTAAAACAAAATCATCAAACTACTCATTTGCATCAACGACCCGTGTCTGGGTCAAGCCAAGTCATGGCCACCGATCGAAAGCACTTGGTCCAAAATTTATATCCGCACTAACATTATCTACTTTATTATTAATCACATTTATTTACATTAATCTCATAGACATCGTTCTCGAACAATTTATCGTACAATTTTCTATGAGGACTTAACAATTTTGTGTCTCCACAAAACATCAATTCAAATTCATTATGCTATATACCCTCAATCAACCAACAATTGACCCACTACTTAGAGGAATCGGTCAAACATATCTGACTACATGGCTACCTTTGGAAGTGGTTGTCCACTGTCTCGAAACTTGTATAAAGTAATGCTTGGACTCTGCGCGTGAGAGCGGTCACACAGTGGTGACGCGATCTATTTCCACGTATCGCACAGAGTCCTCGCTTGGTCAGCAAATCACTTCTTTTTCATCAAAGATGGCGGTATCAGAGGAGAGACTCTTGAGCCGCTGTTGTAGAGCGGAGCGACGCCGCCGGCAGGAGCGTGCTGCCGCTATCTGCAAAATATAGTTATTTTATAAGCATAAGCATTTATTTAAAAATAAAAATTTTCTTCCAACGCATAGGAGAAGTTGGGAAATGATTGTGCATATTGTTAATACTACGCTTTCATCAAGCAAGCATATATCCGCAAAAGGGTAACTACTTAAAAGTAGCATCAGGTTTCAAATTTTCATCAGACGAGGCTTTGGAGTAGCCAACTTGTTAACGCGGTTTGACGGTTTGGAGACAATAGGTAACCGGATAGAACGAATATCCACGGATAGGCCTATGTTCAGCATTGGAAGGTTTATAATTACCACAGCAAAAGCCGCGAGCATAGTCAGTGCGAGGAACATGACCGCGTAATGCGCTGGTACTCGCAGAAGTGCAGAACAATGCGCAAGACGTTCATCTTCCCCGTGCGGGCAGTGCGGGATACCGTCACACCACAGCGCGGCCGCGATGCAAGCATCCAGAGACGCGCACCTGTACTCGCATTCACCTGACAGTGCGAACACGCCGCCGTGGGAACTTGCATGTCTGGAATATGAGCGTACGAAGGAATTATATAAGGTAGTCTGCAATTTGGTTATAATTTGTACGAGCATGTGATTAGAGTGGCTGAAACGTATTGTGTCTTAAAGCAAGATGGGTGGAAGGGGAACAGAAGACAAATTAAATGATGAATGTGTTGTATGAGGGATGATAATAATGAAATGGAAGTGAATCATAACGTAACAACTCATGTACAGGGGAGAACACAAGAAAACATTTTGCGCCGACCCCAATTTAAGCCTCGTGCAAACTGGCGCGATATCGCGGGCGCGACAGGAAGCGCAACCCTTGTCACGCCCGCAATGTCGCGCCTGTTTGTGGGAGCCTTTAAGTAACAAGGGATAGGCAAGAAAAGATGCTATAGGCTGCAAATTGTTTTTTTTTGTGGGAAAATACAGGTTGTAATGGACAGCCCTCCACAAATTAACAGGAGGCATTCAGCTCCTTTGTTTGAATCATATTCCACCGGAAATTTTCTAAGGCAATTTAAAAAAAAATCGTTCTCTTAGTTACTATTCCTTCATTTCAATGTAAAATTACATTCTCTGTACGCAGCACTCCATTTAAGTAAATTAAACCGCTAAGATAAAAAAATCTGCAATGGATGTTGAAATACTATAGCGAACAACACATGAAGATTAGAATTTACATTGATAAATCGCGTGGTGCGAGCGCGCCCCCCCCGACACGGGGAGTGCGGTTACGTGGATTTTGCTACGGTAACAATACATTGCGCGTGAGGTAATAATACAAATCAGTTTTATTGGATTACCATAAAGTTCCTGAAATAATTTAATGTACCGGTCGTCTTAGTATGATATACTGAATTCATCCCATTAGTCTGCGGAGGGCTGTCCCTTACACCCTGTATATCAATACAGAAATTAAACCTTACCTTCTAGATAGTTCCAACCACGTAACAAAGTAAGAAGCAGGTTCTACAGCAATCAGTTCTACACTCAGTGCCCTCGGCCAGTCCAAGTCAAAATGATCTGATGCCGAGGGAGAAGCGAACACATGACGAGCTAGGGGATCCACATCTCTGGACCAACCGTCGGAGAATACTTCGACCATGTCTTCTATCTGAAAGTAGCAAAGTACAAGATGAATCACGATGTATCAGGTGGTACAGGGGCAACACCCTAACTGCGTAACACACACAACAATAACAATCTGACTGATTTTGAAGGATATTGCTAATCCATATGAAGCAATCTTCATATGCTCGACAACGTAAATAACGCAAAGAATTTTGTTGAACTGACAAAATGAAAGCCATCACTACTGTAAGTGTGTTACCCCGCTGGTCCTCAATAGAGAGAGAGTTGGAAAGTTTCTGCAACGAAAAAGGTTGCAGCATCTTGAGGTGGTAGAAGTATATTTTGTGTGAGTTGATTCCTCTGGTTTGGTCTTTAGATAAGCAACCAACTTTGCCTTATATTCCCTTTTCAGATACTTCTATAGTTCGAAAAATCAAAAGAAATCAATCGAGCTGTAAACTGACAGTGGTAAGCTTCTCAGCTTTAATAATTATTCAGATAACATCGGCTGGTCAATGTTTAGTAACGATTATGTAGGTGCTTGTTTTGCCAAGTACTGTTATTATGTACTAGTGATCCACCGGGCTTCGCACGGATGCAATTATATAAGGTAGGTTTACCTGTTCCTCTGGAGGTTCAGGACAAATGTACGTCGGTATAAGTCCTCCAGTATAAACAGCTATTCTGTTCGGTGTCCTGCATAGGTGCCTCATGTCTGGCGCCACTGTGATGTTGTTCAAAAGAGTAAAGTTGTCCAGTTCTGGTTCCCTGATGATGCTGCCCCGGATTTGGAGGTAGAGGTACCGACCGGGGGAGGGATCGATCAGCCATGGACGACGTTCGCAGCGTTCCTGGAAAAGGAAGCACAAAAATAAGTGTGAAATAAAAATCGCTCTGTATTCGGACAGCTATTATTGTGACCCTTCACCGCTTTTTTATGAAACCAAATCTTTAGCATAACAGTTTTCAGAATTAGAAGAAAAGTTACTTACCGATTCAGACATCGGATTCGCAGACGCAAGTCTCATTTCACCACTAGCGCCATACACACGGTGTGAGCTCTCGCATCCAGACTCCAATCTCACAAACTCCACTGAAGCTTCGAAGCCAAAAGATCTAAAGTCGTCGGAAGCTGACATGTTCACCACGTCGAATCTTAGTTCAGCAACTGTGGCGAGGGATGTGAATTCATAGTCACCGACGTCACTGAAAAATAAAACATGTATTTTCGAAATAGAACAATCGTTATAGAGATAAAACAATTAAAGATAATTATAATACTGAAGCTTCAAGAAGAGCTGTATGAATAGCATGTTCCGACTTAAATTCACTGGGAAGACACATAACTCGGTCTTCTCTGTGAGAGGGAGTGGATCGTAGTCCGTTATCAATTAAGTGAGCCCTATGCAGGTGGGTAAGAAGAGCAGACTGATTACCATAAGAATAATTACCTGCACAAACAATCTCTAGGAATCCTCGAGCCACCCTCCTTCCAGGGTTTATCGAAGATCCTGACGGCAGCAGTAATGTCACCAGCGCAGCGGTACCACGGCGAGTGCGCCGAGTGGACAGACCGGCACAACCGACCTCCGCTACGAATGCCCCATACTCTGACTCTGACGACTTCACCAGGGTTGGCTTCAAAACGGTAGGTGCAACTGAAAACAGAGGGATCAGTGTTAAGGTTTTTTTTTTACTCATGCCATCTCTTTGAACTTGAATGAGACTGGCATAAGAGCGTGGAGATTAGCACAAGCCAAGAAAGGCTGTGGGTAAAGTCGCTTGATGATGATGATGCTATGTCCAGATTTTTTATTCTTCTTTTTTATTCTTCTTGTTTGATTTCGTAGGGGATCCTAAGCAGCTCTGTTTTTATGCTTAAGTATAAAATACTTTTTCAAATGTTATCGAAAGTTACGGTTATGTTGTTATTTTGTCGGATTTATGTTGTTGTGGTTGTTTTTGGAGCTTACCTACAATAGAAAAATAACACAACATCACGCCTAATTTCCCGGAAGGGTTAGGTAGAGGTGTGAGGTATATCTAATGGAGCTTACCTAATATTTCGATTTCCACCTCTCCCATACAAAAAAACATCTCTAGGTGACGAAAATGTTATCGGTGGATCTGGTGGTGCTTCTGGAAACGATCGTGAAGCAAACCTTCTAGAACATAATCCTCGACCCCAAGGTTCACCATCTTGGTGAAGGTCCACGAATTCGTAAAGAGCTTTGAAGTATACTGGTCTGAAAACAAAAGAAAGTTTAATGAACCTTTTTAGCTTTTATTAAAAAGAAAGTACTTATCTGAAAACAAAAGACAAGCTGAAACAAATATCGTAGAAAGCAAAGTTTCAATATCGTGAAATGGCATTCCTTTAAAACCAGCTTTCACGAATGTACGCCTTTCATCGAAGCACAAAAATAATATAAATTGTATTAGGATTTCCTGGAATCCTTTAAAACATTGACTTAACACTATACAATTCTACGTCAGTAATCGAATATTTATACGTACGGACAACTTCCGAATCATGTGCATTATATATTTTCAACTTACTTCAATGCGGTCCCCTGCGTCAATTTTAGTTCCAAAGTCAAGGAATCTCCTTTTGAGAGGAAGCTTTCAGTTTTCGCACAGGCCCTGGATCTTCTTAAGAGTGCATGTTCACAGGTCCTTGGGGCACGTTCACGACAGAATCTGGCGACTAATGTGGCGTTTGTTGGAGGTCGACCCACGATCACTGATTGTGGGGATGTGGCTCGAGACATTTGGACTGAACGTTCTTTGTCGCTAAAGAGACATACAAATATGTAATTAGTAAGGTACTACGTAGTAGTAGGTTTGGGTTGAAGCACTAGGGCCTTGGGTTCCGAGTGCTCATCGAGTATTTCGGGACATCGCCCAGCGGTTGGTCGACTCTTCACGTGACCAGAGGCCGGCCAATTTTAAGGTCAAAGAAGATTTTTAGGCCAATTTTTAGGGGCACTTTTCTCACTGATAGCGATGGGGAAGAATTTTTTGATGCCCTATGAGCTCTTCCCTTCTATTTAATTTTTTCCCTTTGTACGTAATGTTAGTGTTAGATTGTAAGTATATTTTATTTAAAAAAATGTGTTATTAATTATACCATGTGGGGACAAAAATCCGACATTATATGAACACACTGGTGATACCTACTAGTGCACAGGAGTATTTTGAAACCATCACTCTGTAGAATGTCAAAACATTTACCCTACATTGCCAAACAATTTCCATTTTTTTTATGGTAGGTACCTGGTACATGTCAAACCCAAAATCGAGACATAAAAGAACGAGATTTACAATATTTGATTCATAACATCAAAAAATCAAACGACAGGCGCGAGCGTAAAAAAATACTCACCAAAATATATCGCTGCAACCGGGCGATATTCTCATCGGACCGTCCCATATATTCAAATGGCTTCCACAGTACTCGTCCTCAGGCAAGTTAGGATTGAGAGCGTTTGTCACATAAAATTTCAATACTGAAAACCACACTCTGAAACGTGGAGCTGAAAACGACGGTCTCCTGTAAATTATGTTTCGTCCTGACGGCCCCGAGGTATCTATTCCTTGCATGTGATAAAGGCATGTGGTATTCGGGGGTAAGGAATGTTGCGGGTGTTCCAGAATCCCCCGGCCTGTCCCTCTGATCCAAAACTCGCAAGCCCTTTTGTTCTTCGCGTATGTCGGTGACTGTTGATCCACGAACCTGACCTAAAATTGATTAATTATGTGATAACCGCGACAACATCCCTTACGGTCCTTTATCATTACTAATGAAAGGTTTAATAACGGAAGATTAATTAATAATAGCTTAATTTACGTTCACGAAACAATTATTAAGTTTTACATGGCACTAAAATATTGTAAAATGAATGAATTTTCTAGATTATTTTGATCAAAGCAAAATTAAATTATAATTTAAGCAATGATTTACGCTCAAACGTATAAAAAGTCCATCAAAAAGTGTAATAAAAAAAAGTTATATTGAAAAGTGAAAGATGGGGGTCGTCCTAATTTCATAAGTTAAAACAATGCGGGTTGGTGTAGAGTTCCCTCGCTTCATTATTGTGACCGGCCGTGCGAGCCTACGTTACTAATTACACTTTGGCAGGGACCCAAGCGAAGCCTCCAGGGCACTACTTGATTTATTATTGTTCACTGAGAACGAAACACTTTAAATAACACTCCATGATGATATATTACTCCATTAACCTAATTTTAGGATCATATGTGAACCGATTAGTTTTAGATCCCGTTATTGTCGGGAAATGCCAAAATCATCCCTCTTCTCTACAGATGGTAAGTTAGATATTCCTTTTTGATTTCCATTTTAATAGTGAAATTGAAAATTGCATTGAAATAATCCACCACTAGTTAGTAATTGAGTTGTAGGAAATGGATTTCTACATTCAGTCGACATAAAAGCCGAGCTAATCGGATCTATTAAAGATAGTCTTAGTTGAAAACTAAAGCCAAGCGTGAAAGAAAAGAAAATTATAGTTTCCAATTTTAATAATCTGTGGCAAAGGAGCGCTTATCATGAAAAAGTTCCGACCATTTTCCTGTAATTCCAATTTGGCCGGTGTCCAAATATGAACAGGTTTTTTTTGGGAAACTCGTATTAAAAGTGGAAAACGGAGCCATTACCGAGAAGGGTATAATATTCCTTTGAGTTTATAAATTAGGAACAAAATGAGGAAAATATATGACTTATTAATGTGGTTTTACGTAACATAGCGGATCGAGGAACACTAATTAAGATAAATTGTTGTGCTAATTATATAGGTCTATATTTATATAATAATATATATTATATCTTTGTAACTATATCATTTAACAAATTAATGTTACAGGAACTGTCAAATAATTGTTATTCGTTGTTGTTTTTAGTTTCAGTTTAAAATATAAAAATGTAGTTCTCAATTTTGCACGAAAGCATTTATTTTCAAGCTTCGAGAGAGTATTTTCGCCATAACTTTATGATAATGACTCATGCCCTATGCAAAATATAAGTTGGATTCCAAAACTTTTTCCATCTCTTGGCAAGATATAGAGGTGCATAAATTCTGTGTTTTCCACGCAATATTTTATGAACATTACAATATTTTGGAACTAGAAAATGATAAAGGTATCATACCTCGACTTCCAGCTGAAATCCATGTAGGGATTGTGACGTAACTGGTTGTAAAAATGTTCCAAAAGGTGATGTCGTGAATTCTACTAACAGTTCAGGACCACTCGATATAGCTTCGGGAACGGACACGCCTCCTCCACAAAATCTCAAAATAACCGGGTCCCTTGTTGTATAGCCATCGTAAACTGTGACATAGTCCTGAACCTCGTCACATTGTTGCCAAAATTTCAGTTCTCGTCCATTGTTCCCTCTTTCTTGCTGCGCTGCCGCGTACATTGCCTTTTGGCTCCTAATTGAAACTAATTGGCCGTTCGGCTGTTTGACAACGATAAGGGCGTGTTTTCCTTGAGGCACTTCGTGTTGTCGCACGGCGTAGTAACATGTCAAGTTCCTAGGGTACACGCCGGGAAAATTCGGTGACTGTAACCTACAGTTTTTACGATCACAGTCGCTGAATATCCGCGAGCAATAAGTTCCGGATATCAAATCCCCGAGGTAATACTCTGGAGTTTTTGTCGGCTTCGCTACATTTGTATCCTCGCGTGATATGTTTACGGGATAAGGCATTGGTCTCAGTTTGAAAAAAGGCCGTTCTGAAATGAGATAATGTTATTAGATGGAGACATTGATCTTCGAATTTTATTATGTAAGACACGAGAGAAGGTGTCGAGTTGAGATCCTTATATTTTATGAAGGCTTGTCGAAGCCTTCTGTTTCATACATTCGGCGAGTCTATAGCAAAGTTATCTTTAATATTTACCTACATGTGCGAATCTAGATATACGAGGTAATAGTGCCGATCCTCTTGTCACAAATTCTCTAAATTAAACTAAAAATCACTAAAATTTAGTTTATTCCTGTCAAACGACGATTTCCCATTCTGAAATAGACTATAGTGACACAACTTAATTATATTTTAGTTTGACAGAACTAAGATTGCACTGAGTTTTAATTTAGTGAAAATGCTATTCTGAATTTGACGTTTTAACCTAAAATATTGTTCTATAACTAAAATCCTCTAAAAAAATTTACGGTTTATGGAAAACAAGTACTAAGTGGAGGCGTGCGGTTATCAAATTCGATTTTAGTTGTGTTAAATTTAGAGAATTTAATTGGCAATATAGCTCCAATATTCCCATGGCCAAAAGTAAGGAATTTTAGTGATAGTTTAGTTCGGTGTACAAGAAAATCGGCACTATTATCAATTTAATATGTTCATTTCATAACAATTTCGTTATGCATCTGCTATCAGTAAAACCGATCAAATATGTTTATCAGGCACTTATGTTGTCGCTCATAAAAATAGTTTTATCCGAATGTGTATGTACGACAATACCCAAAAATATTGGAGTATCAAAATACAAAGCTGGCCATTAGTCAGAATGAAGATGATTTACGTACCCGAAGGAGGGGTCCCTCCATATCGTACCGTGGCATATTCCCTTCTCAAAACCTTGTAAGCCATTCTAAAGTCGAAGTTATAGTTATTCTGTTCCTTGGAAAGATGCAGGAGTCGTATGATAAGGGTGATGGATTTGGTTTCGCTGTAATATATTGAAGGGCCCCAGGATGTGCCGCACCAGGAGCCTCCAACTTGCGGTCTGCTTGCTTCTTGGATCTGCATGTAGCCGTCTGGACAGCCGTCTTCTGTGAAGGATGTGAAGCGACCGAGGGTGAAGCTATCGAAGAGGACCTGGAAAGAGGAGAAGATATTCATTGAAATAAAAAGTACTGTGAAAGAAATGGCAGAAAGGGTCTCGTCCCTAACGTTAAATACATAGTTAACACAGGGGATAGTATTGTTGCATCAGTTTCGATGCAAGTAAAATAAGCCCTGAGAATAACTATATCTATAATAATATAGTTATTCTCAGAGCTTATTTTTAATCTTAAATTTTGAATTGTTTTTAATTATGTTTTTAAAATGTTCTCATATTTATAGAAGCAGCAATTATAATGTACCCAAGATTTTGTAATATCTTGGTTTAAAAGAGTTTCCTTGGAGTTTCTTGCCTGTTCTTCTCCATAGAGATCTTCGTTTTGGAATGGGCAACTAGCTTCAGCTTTCTGACTGACTGACTCTTTGACAGTTCAAAAGTGTCTGTAAATGGTAATTAAGTTTGAGTTTGATTAGAATTTTAATAGTAGGTAGAACTCCCGAAAAAAAAGCCTAAGCAAATCTAAAATTTTCTTCGTATCGTTGGAGCACTATAAGACTACTTTTAAGTCCATGGTACTAGAAGGTATCTACCCACTACGTGATCATTATCATCTCATTTAATGATAAGAGTACGAATTTCACGAAATATATACGTTCCCACGAAACGGTGTTGAGGACTTTGGCAGCGAAAAGCTGGGATTGGAAAAGTAATGGAATTGCATTTCGCACGAGTTTCATTTCCGTAACCTATAATGTTGATCGGATTGACATGTATGTCTTTATTACATTTTATGATATTTTTATCAGTTTATATGATGACTTTTTGAACAAACCTACATCGGCCATTTGCGAAAGAATACTACATGAGAACACTACCTATGTACTTTCCAATGTATTTGAACAAAAAAGGCAAAATATTTTCACTGACAGGTGGCTACAAAATCCCTTCAAAATATTGCCTCAAACGCAACCTTTTTTTGTGTTAACTTACTACCAACCGTTCCGTAACAATTTTATTGAATACTGCGAAACCGGTATTTGCGAACTCCGAATTATGATTCACTTTCGCTACGCTAAAAAATCCCGGGAAACTGACCAAAATGGGAACGTGGCAAATGTAATTTGAGGGTGCAAATTGCATCTGTGTGTCTTCGGGATAAAGTGTCGATAAGGATATAACTCCATTGAGAATTTTATGCTTTGCTGCAACAAAGATATCCCGGGATTTATTTCATTGAGCTCCGGTGCAACACTATTACTCTCTGGCCTTTTTATTGGGTATATTTCGTGGACGTGTCTCGTCGGTAATTTTCTTTTTCGGAATCCGACTCAAATCGAAATTTTATTTCCAGGCTTTGGTATAAAAATGATTGGAAAATATATAAAGTAGGAATTGTGTCACATTGTTATTAATATGGCGGTCATTCGGAAACCCGTAAGCATAATCAGCCTATAATGTGTCTACTTTGGAACAAGGGCCCACTCCTCTCTGATAGAGGAAGTGTACCATAATCCACCACGCGGACCCAGTGTGGGATGATGGATGTCACTACAATGACTAACAATGTGAACAATAATAAAACTAATAAAACGTTTATTTCGCAACAATAACACAAGACTAAGTATAACAAGTAAAACGATGTTGACTGCAAAAGTATGAACTGTAGCGCAGCCAACAACGCTCTTCTCCGGTTACAGAATTGAATTATGTTCCATGAAAAAGTTGCTGTATAGGTGATTAGGTTAGTTTAGTTAATTAAGATTTAGTAAATTAATAAAAAAAAAAAAAAAAAAAAACTGAATGTTTTTCTTCATCATTTTGAGAGCGACCAGTATTAAACACTGATTATGATTGTAACATTATAGTTTTGTTTTAAGCCTTCTTAGTATTTCAAAGAACTATAACTCTGACAAAAAAAAATCTGGGAAATAATCCAAAGAGATCACTAACAAAACGAAATCTGATATGTAGAAAATGAAATACGAATTGACGGCGAGGACTCGCAATGTGAAAGGCATGTCCCTTCATATTCGCTCCTCTCAAGCAGAAAATACAATTTTGCACCGCTAGGGACGCTCTCGTGGGTCTCTTGATGAAATTTAAATGTGCTTCTGGCGTCGGAAACACGTTGTGGCGTTTCAATTTATGTTGCCAGAATGTGTGAAGAAAAAAATCATATTCCTGTCTAGACTTCGGTTGCGAAAAGCAGTTTGGAATTAAAATAGTCCAAGCGTTGAGTAGATTTTTAATTATCATTAGTGTAATTAATGGGGTTTTCCTTGAGCCGTAGTCAGTTATTTGATTATAATTATTATTTTTAAACGAAATGGACTAATAATAAGCTATTCCTGGACTCAAGTAAATATGGTCGGCTCTGTTGGACACAGTTCTGTGTACCATAATAGGTATATTTACTTGTTTTTCAAATCATATAGTAATGCCAAAACAATTTTATTTAAATATTTCAACGAAGACAAGCATTGTCAAACATCTACTCGACTTGACTTTTTGAAATAACTGAATTTGACGTTGTCCATATCATTTCATTTCGTTCTCAGACACAAACGCTAAACATTCAAAGCATTTCGCCTTCACGATCCCTATTTATTCAAATACTTAGGATTCGTTCTGTATTCTGCATTCACGACAATTCTCAAGATTTTCAATTTAGTTTTGTATTGTTACGCTAATATTAAAGTGCACACAAATTCTTTACTTTGAAGTTACGGTCCTTATTTCACAGAAACTAGACAATATAGCACTGTAATATTGTGACATTTGTCTTCTTTTTAAAATTAAATTTATTGAAAAAAAAAGATGCATTTTGCCTGAAAATAATAGAAGAGACCTCTCGTTTAGTTCTCAAAAATAATAACTATATGTACTATTACATTAAACTTTCAGAATAAATATAATTTTCTACTTTTAATATTCAGGATGATACCTATATTTAAAACCAGCTTGATAAACAAAAACAATTGATTGTGATTTATTACCAAGCGTTACGCTGCTAAGCCTGATTTAGTCGGTGCGATCTACATAGTTTTCTGAGTCATACCATAATCTAGAAGCAACAATAAAAGTTGCACGGTCTAAAGAGTGCTTAGACGATGAAAATAATTTGTTGAATAAATGACTTTTGATTTGATTTGATTTGTTGTTTCAATTTTTTTGAATGGCACTGGTAATAAGCTTGCATCGTGTAGATAGGTCTATATTGGATGAAAGAGGCTAAAGCTACAATTCCCTAGCAGACCGCAGGCGGCAGCAGCAGGTGACGTGTCGCCGCGACACAACTGGTTTTTATATACAGGGTGTAAGGGACAGCCCTCCGCAATTAACAGAGGGCATTCAGCTCCTTATTTTGAATCATATTCCCCCGTAAATTTTCTCAGGAAAGGTTTTTTAAATCGTTTTTTCAGTTACTATACCTTTATTTCAATGAACAAATTACATTATCTGTACGCAGCACTCCATTTATTAAACTCCATATATGTAAATAAAACAGCTAAAATAAAATAAAACTAGCAATGGATGTTAAAATACTCGAGCGCATTCCCCCGACACTGGGAGTGCGGCTACGCGGGTTTTGCCACGTTAACGATACATTGCGCGTGAGGTAATAATATAAATCAGGTTTATTGGATTCCCATAACGTTACTGAAATAATTTCATGTACCGATCGTCTTAGTATGATAATGCTGAATTCATACCATCAGTCTGCGGAGGGCTGTCCCTTACACCCTGTATAATTCTATGAAACCGACGCGTCGCCAGCTACGGAAGGTATTTCATAGAAATACATAGAAAACAGTCGTGTTACGGCTACGGAATGGTACCTTTACACGATCAGTGCAAAAACAAGACAAAAATATTTCTCAATATTATTATGACTGTCGAAATATTGCTTCTCATGAAACACAATATCACCCAGGCCCAGATATGAATGTAATAAACGTGATAGTGGTGCAGTGGAGCCAGAAAGTAATTACTAGGGATAGCTGCATCCAGAATTCATATCGAATGCTCCGATTGTTTTAGACCATTGCTATTGGCTACCACTTCTGGGAATATTACTGGTGAATTTGTGAGCTGAAAAGTGGCGAGAAGAATCGTTTTACATGGGTAATTGCGCGAAAAATCTAAGCCAATAAATTGATTCGAACATATGTGATCATCAGGCTTTCTGTTATAATTTTTTTTTACTTCACCTAGTTTTTGGAAAACTTACTCTTATTTTTTAACCGACTTCTTAAAAAAGGAGGAGGTTCTCAATTCATCTGTATGTTTTTTTTTTTTTTTTTGTCTGTTTTTTACGCGATTACTCCGCCAATTATGAATCGATTTTGATGATTCTTTTTTTGTTTGGTAGATCATGCTTCCGAGGTGGTCCCATATAAATTTTATTAACTTTGCTTGCGTAATTTTTGAGTTAGCTTCAATATTACGTATTTTTTCCACTTAGTTTATCTAGACGATATACTGTTTGACTCCTTCACTGTTATTTACATAGCAGGTAGTGGTATTCGGATTTGTGTGGGGTAGGTACCACAACTAAAAAGTGAAAAATAAAAACTTTTTACAATAAAAAGTTTTTATTCAAAGACTGGTTTCGTTCCGATGATTATAATCATAATTTTTTATTTGGTAGAGATGACTTCATTCTGCAAATAGTCTTTGAATGAGGAAATCATTTCAAGTATACTGATACTTATCGTCTTAAAATTTATTGTTGAGATTGAGATTGGATCGCAAACCGTAGACATAACGATGACCTCATTTAAATTAATAATATACTTGTACATAATATAATACTTATAATTAAAATAATTTAAAAGCTTTATTATTTTAAGAATGTTAAGTCTTAAAACTTAAAAGTCTTAAAATAATAATCACCCCACCGCCGTATCTCTACGTTGACGTCGTGGTGGGGCTTGCGCGCTCCGAACTCTGGGTCTGAGCCGGCAGAGTTTACTTTGCCGGGACGGGTCTAGAGTGAGGAGCCAGACCAAGAGAAATACAAAAACCCGCAGGGCAGCATGTGGCGAGCTGTTGAGCAGTTGCGACCCCACGGACCCTATCTCCCGGGAGAAGTCTTGTTCCTCACCTCTGGTTTGCCTTTATTGGCCGGCTGGAGTGAACAATGACGAGGAACAGAGCTCTCACCTCATTCTTGCCTTGATTGGCCGGCTTGAGTGGAGATTCGCAAGAGCAAACGTGCTCGGAGGAAGGAAGTATTTCAGTAAGTGCTCGTAGGGATCTTGACCATCTTCCGGGCTCTGGGATTGTTCTGAAAGCCGTGGAATACCTCTCCACTCCTCAAGTACCTCAGGAAGTGTTGCCCCCTTTTCGCTACGTCACTATGTGCTAGCAACTGTTTTCGGGGCCCATTATTGAGTGTGCAAGTCACCCCCTGCCATTTTATCCGTGTATACCATAACATTGATCAGGCAGGGTCCATAGTCCTTCCATAGTTCTAGGTATCCAGTCCACTATAGCCACCCAAACCCATAGCCCAATATGTTTTGTTTCCATGTTCTGCAATAGTCCTACACCAACCGGGGGTTGTCCTTGGGTGCACTTACATAGTGCGAACAGGGATAGTCGTCGGTTGGTGCCTCATTCCATTTAAAATTGTCTAAGGGGCTTCTGCGAGTTGGCTTCGGCCCCTCGTACGCCTTCCAAAGGTTCGGGACCTCAGGGTCCCGAGATATGTCAAAGACATTTAAATAATAATCATATAAACTTAACAGTCTTAAATAATAATAAGCTTTTAAATTATTTAAATAAAAATGATTTATACGATTAGATATATTAAGTTTTTTAATTGAAGATTGTCAAGCAGAGGCGAAGCCACAGTCATTAGATTGGTACCTATTTGAAACGGTGCAAGGAGAATTTATTTTAAAGTTTTGGAGTAAAGAACAATCGTCTATTTACAGTAAAATTCTCAAACGAGATTAGAATCCTCGGGTGCTCCATTCAGTGCAGTGCACAAATGAGTCTGGATTGTTCCAAAGCTCATTCTTTTCTATTTGGCTTAAGATAACTCGGGGTAGAGAATACTCGTAGTTTGGTCAGAAAGATAAGTTTAGCAAATGCAACGTTTTTATTTTGTTAGATGGTCCATGTGAATTACGAAAGAGCAATTCAAAATCAATATCAAAATATTTTATTTCACATAAACCTACATGGGCACTTATGAAACGTCGAAAGCTAGGTGCACGGTTCCAATTGGTCGTTTCCTATGGAGAAGAGCCGGCAAGAAACTCCACGGTTACTCTTTTAAAAATAATTGGCTGTTACAATATTTTCGAATTACAGTGTTATTAGGTATGGGAGGACAGTGTAGGCCTTTCAAAAAGTACCAGGTAAGTACTTAACAAAATAGAAAATGTTCAACAAAACTACTACAGTCCACTAAGCCTACATCGTTCTCACATTCACAAGATGAAAAAGAATCTATACAAGATATAAGTAAGATAATAATAATAAAGACCTATTCAAACCAAATGACATGATTGCTATTACAACTGTAACAAATCTAAACAATTATCATATATATCCACAAAAGCCACTATTGTAACTTGACTTAAAACCAAATTGTAGGTATACAATGTCAAATAATAAACATGTTAATTTGGGAGCAGTTATAAACTCGTACATAGATATGCCGTTTATGAGGTACCAGGGAAGCCACATGTGCAGAAGGAATTATTGCTAAACTTCCTTGTCTTCAACGTAGTCTTTAATCTTATAATATGCTTTTTTGATAAGGACACGTTTTATGTCGGTTTTGAACTTTCAATCGCTAAGTTCTGTAACAGACTTTGGCAACTTGTTATAAAAGCGGATACTGTTTATAACAAATGACTTACTAGTTTTGGTTAATCTAAATTTAGGTATCACAATTTCATGTTTACTACGAGTATTTATATTATGGAAGTCGCTTCTTATTTTGTAGAGTCCTAAGTTTTTGCGAACATACAAAATACTTTCTAAGATATAAAGAGAAGGCATTAGTATATCATCTTCTTTGAATTTATTTCTAAGGGACTCACGAGGACCCATTTTATAGATCGCGTGAATTGCCCTCTTTTGCAAGATGAAAATTGAATCTACGTCCACTGCCGATCCCCACAGCAGAACGCCATAAGGCATAATACTGTGGAAATAAGCAAAGTATACTAACCTAGCTGTGGCTATATCGGTCAACTGCCTTATTTTTCTTACTGCCTATGCAGCTGAACTTAATCTGCCTGAAAGAGCTCTAATGTGGGCGCCCCATTGCAATTTCGAATCTATAGTAATTCCTAGAAATACAGTTTCCGTAATAGCATCTAGTTTCTTTCATTCATCAATTAACAAGGATTTCAACTTTTTTCTCAAAATATTTTTTTTACCAACTTTAATGAATTTTGGAAGCACTATTTTCAAGTAAATGTAGAATTCATACAAACTTTAGTTTCAACATTATTTTGTACAAATCCCATTGCCGAAGCATATATGATTACCTACCCATTCTAACAAATTAATTTATAGGATAATCCTTGGTTAGTTTGGAAATTTCAGAAACGAAATTCCGGTTCTGTGACGTAGTTGCATTAGAACCGCGTCAACAACTCGCTACAACTTTACCTATCCGGGATAAGTTTGGCCACACAGCGCTTTAATCACTGTTTATTTGTTAGCGCTTACGTACTTGAAATTCGATACGAGAAACTTGTGAGGTATCACAAGTTTCTAACATTGAGGTATCTTTACCTGTATTCAGCTGGGTTAAGTTTGCGGTACGTGTACCTGTACTGGTTTACGCTGTGTTTGAACTTATGTTGTTGTACACACACGAGAGATACAGGTTTGGTTACTGTTTGTACTGACATTCTCTTCCAGGTGGCCCAGTAGTAACGGCCGTGACTCACGAGTTGTAGGTTGTATTAATTCGAATTCGAACAGACAGGCGCTTTACTTTGTGTAAATTATTTCATCACCACTGCTCTCAAAACGGTGAAGGAAAACATCGTGAGGAAACCGGCATGTCTTAGAACCAAAAATTCGAAGACATGTGACATCTACCAACCCGCACTGGGCCCGCGCGTGGTGGATTACGGCCCGCTCCCTCTCACAGCGATGAGGGCTGTATCCCAGCAGTGGGAACATTATAGGCTAATTATGCAGTCATATTATAATATATTTTTATTAGAGATTTAGAAACAACTGTAAATATATATAAAAAAATAAAGTATGGATCTTTATCTGTGAAATCAAAAACAACATGAATAAATAATAATAACCAATTTAATTAAACTTTCTATATATATTAAATCTTTATGGACTAAACCCCAAATACAATTTAACCCTTCAAACATATATAGCCCGTTAATTGCGGTACTGGTACCGGTACTAAAATATTCACCATGTTTAAAATTTCGGTACTAGTGTTGGAGTGCTCTCAGTGCAGTGTTTGCACACAGCGCCATCTGTTGAGTGTTAAGCACTTCACGTGAATTATTTACGGAGTGGTGTAACCTCAGCATTACTGGTAAGCGCTGTACCGCTTAATTTACATTTTGCATTCTATTTTCAATTTACTCGTGGAATTTATGTAAGAGAATATTATCATAGAAGAAACTCTTATCTCTATAATCCAGTGCAAAATTTTTAAGTCACAGTTATCTCAAAAAAAGTTTTTGTGTTCGTTTTATCCTAACTAATATTATAAAATAATGTGAAAGTGAGTTTGTTTTTTTGTTTGTTACGTTTTCAAGCTAAAACAGCTCAACGGATTTGCATGAAATTTGGCACATAGGTAGACCATGACTTTGAAAAGGAAATAAAACACTTTTTATCCCGATATTCCCTCGGGATTGTGACTTATGTAGGGGAAACCGCGGCGCGCAGATAGTTTTGAATATTTTCGATTCCATTAGGTATTGCTCAAAGGGAAACCAGTGTTTTTGATTTTCGTACCGAACCAATATGTATAGGTATTGACCATTAGTTTGTTCCACGAATTGACAACGGAAAATACAGGAGAATTTTTAGGTCAAAAAAACAAATGAACCCGGGTGATTGCAAAAATAAATAACGTCTACTACGCTTTATATATCACTTTGATATTACTTAATGTTCCCGGTTTTTTAAAGCCAATTTTTTAACGAAAAAAATTATACTTTTTTTATGTTTGACCATGTTTACATTTTAATATTAAATAAATTCATGTCAAATATTTTGATCAGTAAATGATTTTATTTATTTTTTTAACAATAATTGTTGTTATTTTCTTCAAATTATTACGAGATTTGACACCAAATTCCAGAGATTTTAACACTTATTCCTTTGAGATGCTTACAGAAACCTAGAGTTGAAACTAAAATAAACTAACCATGTTTAAGACCCTGGCTTCTCTTGCTATTTTAACGTTCACAGGGGAACTGGTGCGAAGTGTAAATTACATGCAGCGGCGCCAACCGCTTGCACTCGTCTAGACGAGGTTACAGAGTAAATAATACTGTTCAAGGAGTTATTGAATAAATGCTGTAGAGAAAACTTTTAAGAATAAGTATGAAAGTCTGGAATATTATTGAAAACAACACCGATTTATTAGTGTTACATGGTATCAAAATGCAAAAAATATTTCAAATCTTGTAAACGAGTAAAACTTGAAACTAAAAAATATTTCGATTGACATTGTACACAATGTCAATCGAAATATTTTTTAGTTTCAAGTTTTACTCGTTTACAAGATTTGAAAATTTTGAAAATTTGAACATTAACCTTAGTCTGAAGATACCGCATGAATAGGAATTTTATAATAACTTGCCAATTTTTTTGAAAAAATTCGCAAATCCGCATCTTGTTTAGGAACTTGATGCGGTCTCAAGCAAAATTAAAAATACCAGTAGCGTACATTTTCTCGAAAAAGATTTTAATGCTTTTGCATTCCTTTGAACATCTTCAAGCATTTTTATCTAAGCACTAAACGTTCCCACAAACCGCCGATGTTGTAGACTTCCAGAGGTATTCACAATACAGCAAGGCATTACAGTACAGAACATGGTAGGTATACCAGAATTCTTGAAACTAAAATATACTTTATATTTTCTAAAGCTTTTCTCACGAAATCTCCTTCGGTGTATTTGCTTTCGGTGCATACGTAAAAGTCGGGAGCCCAAGGCATTTCACGGAGTGTTGCGTTTTTGTATTTGCGTATTTCACTTCGGCAAGGACAAAGACGGAATCTCACCTCAAATAGGGTTGAAAAGTTTAAAGGAACCTTTTGATCAAAATCTTACAGGGATATATTTGATTTTAGCAGGTACTGGGAGATCTTTTTGAATAGCTCGTCTAGATAAATACCTTCTTATCCTTTTATTTTTGCCGAGTAATGTTTGCTGTGTTTTAGTGCCGGAGACGTCAAAGGATCTTTACAATGTTATCTATAAAACTAGAATCGAATTAATCATCCTCCCGGTTTTTATCGATTAGGTGACTCGATTACTTACATACAATCTCGAAAAAAAAATACCAATGCCTACGCTCAACCCAACTGCATTTTAACCAATTGCAAAAAAGGAGGAGGTTCTCAATTCGTCAGTATCTTAATTTTTTTTAGGTAACCAATACTAAATAATAATGTTAAGATTTAAGTATAGATTTAAACAGTATTGCTTCTTGATATGGACGTCCACTAATCACTATTTACCTGAAAACATATTTTCGACTAGTGATGTGATTATCGCAGCCAAGCGGACGGATAAAGTTAAAATCCAATTTTTTCCATTGTCAACCCTACATGTTGTCAGCTAAGAGATCTGATTGTTGGGACACCCACAGACCTCGCCACCGCTAGCTTTGTTTGACTTGTGCCTTGTTCAAACGCTTTTTCAGCGACTGTACTTTGTTTTTTATTTGTAAGTTCTTTCTTTAGCACTTTGTTTAAAAGGGTTATGGACAACTAAAAGCGCGAGTGGTTTGTGGTAGAAGGAAGTTTAGAAGAAAACATTGTTGGTGGCGCTTGAGTTACGAGTTTAGACCGCTAGACTTTGTTGCAGTTCTATCTGGAACGACATATATTTATCTACAAACAAGGAAACGCACTGTTGTTAGATAAGAGAAGTCGGTTAAAAAGTCGTGAGGAAACCGGCATTTCTTAGAACCAAAAATTTGGAGACATGTGACATCTAGCAATCCTCACTGGGCCCGCGTGATGGATTAATAGCCCAGAGCCTCTAATAGAGAGGAGGCCTGTGTTCTAGCAGTGGGAACGTTATAGGCTGATTATGGTTCTGTAAGATATATTATTCTACCCAAGGTGGTGCGCATAACTCTTAAAGATAAGTATCAGAACCTACTCTTGAGGGATTTGCTCTAAAGATTTACGAGTCGTAATCCATGCAGTGGGTCCTAAAACTGTGGGATTTATGAGTGACTGCCAGTGGCAGTATAAGTTGGATTTATTATATAACTAGTTCTGGGCCGTAACTTTATCACTGTGTGTGCAATGATTTTTTCAGTAGCATAAAAATATTTATCGCTTAGTCCTTTTTTTACGTCGAGACCCGCGGGAGGGGTTCTAAAATGAAGTGAAAGTAATTATATTCTGAACTACGGTCTAAGATCGGCAGAAGTACCTACGTTTTGTTATTATCAGTACCTGGACGGCCGAGCTCTGCACTGGTGAAAATAGAGAAGGCTCATTTAATAGTATAGATTAGTCCATACGAATTCCAGGCTGCCATTCTTGTCCACCATAGGCGCGGGCCTGCGGACGGCGAGCAATGGGTAGCTCGCCGTCCGATAAGGACCAGGCCCGGGTCGATGGCGCGTCGTGTTCCACGCGCGCCTCAAAGAGATGTCAGCACACCTGACGGGGTCCGTTAGGACCGATGCCTGCCAAGGTTGCGGAATAGTCCGAAAGGCAACAGGCAACTGAAGGAACACGGGTGGGTTTTAGTCAGTAAGAGTCTGACACGCCCTTCCGCTCCACCCAGAGCGGGAGAAATCATTTGATGATTTCCCAACCAAATAAAAAAAAGGCTGCCATGTCATTATTCTAAGTTCTAAACTCCTAAGGTCCTACTAGGGCTTCTAAGGTCGAAACTTTGGGCGGCCGAGCTCTGCTCGCGTGAAAATACAGAGAAAACGAATTTTCCCAGACATGAGACCTAGCTAGATCGATTTTTCGCCCCATACCTTACTTATCACTACATATTATAGAACAAAGTCCTCCGCCGCGTCTTTCTGTCTGTCTGTTCGCGATAAACTCAAAAACTACTGCACCAATTTTCATGCTGTTTTCAACAATGGATAGAGTGGTTCTCGAGGAAGGTTTTAGTATAAAATGTAAGCCGCGGGCGTCAGTTAGTAATATACCTATATACAAATATTGCTCATTTAATAATATAGGTTAGGTACGTCTATTTAATAATCATGCCATAAGAAATACAGCAGAAATAATATCTATATCTGTTTTTTACACAATGTTATTATGTAACACGAGTTTTCGTCATCGTTTTGCACACCACACCTTAGATACACATAAATCGTCAAACACGTCACATTCCTCATTCAACCCATCCTTACAAACCAGTCACGCAGAAAGAACATTTTTCTTTCAACACGATAGTAAAATATGCGAACCTACCTCTACTGTAAGCTAGTACTGGCTCGAGTGAAGCATCACTAGTTCCCTACCCTCGCACTGTAGCACGCAAAATACGCGCTTGGACGTGGAGTTGTGGATATCCAGCCCGTTATACTATACTACTACAGCAGCGATGACGATGAAGCATTTTTCTTTTAACGCGCTAGTAAAATATGCGTACTAGAGCCTAGTACTGGCTCGTGTAAAGCAACACTAGTACTACCCTCGCAGTGATGACTCGGTCGCATACCGTGAAGTGCTGCGCTTTGTTTACGTTTTATTATTTCACGAGTTTCGCGTCACATGTTAATAAAGAGGGAATGTGTATGAGGCAGAAATAATTAAAATAAAAAGTGGAATGTAAGCCTTAAATCTCTGGGAATGAAATGTTATGTTGTTTCTAACTGGGAACGTCACGCGGTACGCGGTACGCCGTGGAATTTGAGTAACGTGAATTTTTTTCCGTTATTCTGACGAACATTATATGAATCTTGTGTCAGATTAGAAAAACATTTTGCAAATATGAATGAGGGTTTTTTTACGTTCCCTTAGATTTTCAGCATAATATCCATTAATAGCTTAGCTGTAAAACATCTGCCTATTTGGTTGATGTAAAGCGTTTCAACGACTTTTTTTTTGCAATATTGCTGAGATTAGTAATCTAGTAAAATCATGATGTTTTTCCATACGCATTAATTCTACGAATGATTTAATTATGGCCATCTTCCTGACTTGCGGATTCGAATAAAACTTTTGAATTTAGATTTTGAATCTTACATCACAGCCCGGATAATCCGAAAGGCAATCAAGATGACAAAAAACTTCACCAAAAATCCGTACCTACTTATAACCCCTATACAATTTTCTGGCTGAAAAAAGCATCGTTAAAGCTGGCCTGCTATTAGACGTTATTGTTGCGTAGTCAATGGCTGCAGCACTTCACAGCGCTTTAGCCGCTTCGCCACGTCAACCCCTCGTCTTGAAATGAGCCGCCACAGGGAGGACGCTGAAGTACCAATGTGAGATTGATATAGCTTTACCTATAGATCACTCAGGAATCTTCAAGAGAACAGACGGAAAAATTGAGGATTAAAGACAAAAAATAAGTAATCTGAAAAAGATTGCAAAAAAATGACGATCAGACAATCAATCTCGGTACTTACCAATTTATCGGTAAATTATATTTATTTAAATTATATTATTATGATTATTTTTATCGATGTATTAAAACAAAACTCCAGACCAAAATGATAACAAATTATTATTATGTTCAATCGTACTTTGAGGCCAAGAAGACCGTGCTGCCTAGAGCCTGCCTCGTTGGTCTAGTGATTGCAAGCTCTACTACTGAGCATGAGGTCCTGGACTCGATTCCACGGTCGGCCAAGTGTTATAGGGTTTTTCAGTAGCACTCAGGAATCTGGTTTTGTGAGTCCCGGTTGATGGCAATAGGCTCGCCTCCTATTACATGGGACTTAAACATAACTGGAGAAATGTGGGTGTACTATAGGTACACCTCTGCCCAATCCTTCGGGGAAACAGGGCGTGATGTTTGTCTGAGAATTAAAACTAGACGCTAGAAATGTAATAACATTTTCCTCTCATAAAACTATTGATCAAACTGAAGAAGAACCAGAAACCCAAAGATTGAAATAAAGCAATAAAATCCGTTTCCAATTCCTTCTATATCATATTGATAAAGTTGCTATCAGCTTAGAGAAATAAATTAGTTCGATAACATACATTGTTTTGATCAGTCCACCGTTAAGTTTAGCGTTCCACAGTGACTTTTATCTGTCAATTGAAAATATAATTTATTTTTATTGTGAAATGGCTGCGAAGATGGCGCGTCGTGTATTGTGTGTGGAGGATAAAGTGTTTTTGGTGACAGGAGGCGCGGCCGGTGTGGGCGCGGGCATCGTCAGGGCATTACTCCGGGAGAATGCTAGGGTAAATATTATTTTATGTTTTAAGGTAGCCGCGCACGCATGTAGCAGGAAATTCTAGTGAAAAGTATAACGTGACGTGACGTGATGTTATTATAGTTAATACACGACCTTTCACAGAAAGTACTTGCGTGAAAATAACTACAATATTGCAATAATGGGTTGAGGTTGGGTCAACAAAATCAAAATATTTTATTTCACATAAACCTACATGGGCACTTATGAAACGTCAGCAGCAAGGTACACGGTTCCAATTGGTCGTTTCCTATGGAGAAGAGCCGGCGAGAAACTCCACGGTTACTCTTTTAAAAATAATTGGCTTTTACAATATTTTCAAATTACAGCGTGCTTATCAACGAACACACCTAATGAATAATGACATTAAAATAATGAATGACTTGACATTGACCTAGCAATAAGTCATTGAATCGTAAAGTCATCACAGGCGTACTCAATTGTTTACATGACTTCAATGAGGTAATTCGCTATCTGGACCTTGAATTTTTATATCTTTGTAGACAAACGACATCCGTTTATCTACCATACGGTTAAACAATAAGATAATTTGTTTATTATTTAACAATACTCTAATGTATAGTTCTAAACTGAACTGATAAACTAATTGTGAAGCAAAACTAAGTCAACGTGTGAAACTAAAATCTGGAACTTATTTCTAGTTTAACAAACATAGTTTTAAAAGTTAACCCTTCCTGTTTAGAAGCACGAACAAACAGTTAACAGTAAACCATATTTAATTAATAAATGTTGCATTTTGTTTCAACACCGCAGCTGTTACTAAACGGTCCATTTTCCGGAACTGTGTGGTCGTAAAGTTAAGGCCAGATGAAGTAAGAACCTGTTGAAGTTGTTGAAGTAAAAACTAAATTTCAATATTGGGCGCTAAGTATGCTATCGGTCTACTTTGCAACAAACTTGGGTACGAAACAGTTTCTGATGGAGTGTTTTTTATAGAATGTAAAGTATAGGAACCACAAGCTTATGTTTTTTACTTTGAGCGATCTTGAGAAATGGAAATATTTTAAAATTGCAAAACACAATTGTAATCGCAATTGGTTTATTTTTATTGGACTGAAGACATCCGTCTTCAGTCCAATAAAAATAAACCAATTGCGATTTCGATATTAAATCCGGCTTTGGTAATTTTGTTTGGCAATTAAGGCGAAAGCTTCACGGTATTGCGCGAAATTCAAATTTTCTTACAACCTGACACTGACTTGCAAATTGCAAAAAATGTATGAAAATTTGAATTTCGCGGGCTACCTTAGCGCATCCCCCTTAAGTGTCATAATTACGTACATGTAACTAGGAATATAACATCATAAAGTAATTATTGTAGGTAACAAGGCAACGCAGTGCACTATGTTTGTTCAAATATAACTATCTACCTGTTCGTCACAAAACTATGATGCATTCTGCCTCTCTTCATGGTTAAAGCACCTTTGCTCTTCCCAGAATACACAAATAGGTAGTGTTAGTGTTGTCAACATCTGTTTTACTGCATACTGAACTGCTATCAAATATAATTATGTTCTAAATTGTAGGTATTGTGACTATTTTCTTATAACATTGTTTTGTAAAGAAGGTTGTGTTCACTCATCATTACAAGTAATTTCCTGTGGTATAGTTAGCGGTGGCCAAAAATTGCGGATTTATTTCAGGTACAAAATTCTTTTATTTTAACCGCTTATGGACCCAGCGGATACTTGAGTAACACAATTACAATGAAAATGCCTTTCATTTTGACAGTTTGACAGAACAACATTCATGGCGTTATATACGTTATTGCGCAGACAATTTTTTTTTTCCTTTATAGTCTTTCAGGTTGTGATTGAAAGTGTGTTACGCAATGAGGGTGCAGGTTGCTCTATATTACTAGATGTTAGAAACAAAGGCGAAAAAGTCCCATGGCCAACCCGTTGCGGGATTTATCATCAAGAAGCGGCGAATAATTATGATTCGTTTCTCAAAAACACCTATTTAAATTCCAGCATGTCGCCTTCCTCGACGTGGCCGACAGAGAAGGTTCCGCTCTAGAATCGGAGCTTATAAACATGTTTGGAGCCTTAAGAGCCAAGTTCATAAAGTGTGACGTATCAGACGAAACTCAACTAGCTGCGGCTTACAAACAAGTTCTCGACAAGTACAGAAGACTTGACGGGGTGATCAACAATGCAGCGGTGTTGTCTGCTGATGAGAAAACTGTCAAAAAGATGGTCGATATTAATTTTGTAAGTATTAGAAAGAAAGAAAGAAAGAAAAATGCATTTATTGGCATTGTAACAGAAAAATACACCTTAAAACTATAAAAACAGAAACAATCAATAAAATGCCAAAAGGGCCTCAGCTCAGCATACTGTCACAAGATTTTGTTGTAGATAGCGTATGTTTTGCTGCAAGCAACCAAGTTTTACTCAAGAATTGGAGGATTCACCATAACCTAATGTTTTGCATTGACGCAAAAACTGATGATCTTTTAAGTAAATATTATATTAAAGTAGATGTTTTACATAAGCCAAAGTTACATAGTTTTGCTGCTTACCATAAAGTTTTTGACGAATGATTGATAATAGAGAATCAAGGTCACAAACAGACAAAACAATAACCAATATAATAATAATTTACGTTTGGTCGAACAAAATAATAGGAATAAAGTCAATTCTGCATACACCAGATAAAAATGTTTCATCGTTTGTAAATAAATATTGGGGACTCAACAGGGATGGAAAGCAAGTTAACAATAAAGACTGAAATGTCACAAAGTACGAGTACAACACAATGAGCAAATGTGACTTATAATTTCACGTTTCACCAGAAAATTCCGAAGTTCTAGGAACAAGGTAAACAGACAGCTAAATACAAATATTTTTGTCCTATTTTCTAAGTAAATATGGACGGCTCTACGGATGAAAAATGGTCAACATAAAAAGCTTTACATGTTTGATTTTAAGAATAAAGTTAAACAACGATTGTATACTTGTATCATCGTTTGTAAGTAACCATGTGGACTCGATAGAGTTTGAAGCGAGGTTAATTACTATTTTGTTTAATTGATTTATGGATAGCCCTTGTCCTTGTAAATGTCAATATACTATCTGAAAGGAAGCACAATAAGTGAAATATCACTATTAATAACGTTTGATCCGACCAAGTCCTCAGTTGTAGGAATAAAGTCTAACTTTTCATATTAGATAGTACACGTGCTTCATCGTTTCGCATAAATTATTGGGGATTGAACAGAGTTATAAGGAACAAGGTAGGGTACAGCTACATTTGTAGATATATATCTGTTTCATCCTTTGTAAGTATTTAAAGGGTGCTCGACAGATCACACACACTCAACACAATTAGCCAAAGGTCACTCAATTTCACGTTTGTTCTAAGAATAGAGTGAAACTACGAGTATATTATTGTAGATATACGTGTATGTGAGTAAATAAGTGAACTCGACAGAATTTCAACCTAAGTTGTTACTAGAGACTAATGGCCGATTCCCATAATTTACGGACCGTTATTGGTTAAAATTAAGACTCTTGTATCTTTACCAATAATGAAGCCAGACCTCATAACTTTGCATAGTAGACCGTCCCTTATGGATGTAGCTATCACAGATAAAATTAGCTTACGAATTTATTTATATGCCCAGTTTGGCAATAAAAAAAGCTACCATTGTTAAGTAAAACGATTCGTTTCTGTTTATAGGAACCGAGTCAATATGTCATAAGTCAATATGCGGAATATCGCTACATACATTGTAGATATATTTGTTTCCTCGTTTGTAAGTAAATATTGGGGACTCGACAGCGTAATAAACTACGCTGCGGTTTCGACTGTCTACGAACAAACGCACAAGAGGATGGCCGATATTAATTCTGTGAGTTATGAGCTGTCGCGTGAGTTAGAATGAGTTATTTGGTTTTGATTCGATTAGATTCCGAATGCGTTTCGTGTTTGGAATTGTCGCTTCTCTTTTGTTCTGTTTTGAATTGTCGCTTCTCTTTTGTTCTTTTTTGAATTGTCGCTTCTCTTTTGTTCTGTTTAATGGAAAGTAGCATAGTTCGATGGGCACCAAGTCTAATAATTTACAAACGTTGCAATGATCCCACCATTGTGAAATTTTGACAGATTTGACATTCAAAAACTCGCAATATCGAGACCGTTGCACCGTTTGTAAATTTGTAGACTTAGGACCCTGAAGGTTCATTCGTAATAATGAAGGAAGTCAGTTTTCGAAATATTTTAAGAATGGTTTACTAAAGTTAATATTATTAGTGGGGACGATTATGGAAAACAATAATAGTGCAAATAATTTTATGGAAAACAAGACGATACCCTTAAGATTTAAAAAAATGAAAACTGATCTTATCATAAACTTCATTTAGGTACTATTATAGGTGCTATATCGGATACAAAAAGCGGTCTATGCAGACAATTGGCGAAAATGAATTTTGAAACTCATAAGACTAAACAATTGGTAAATTAAGGAATTAGGGAAGACTTGACTGGTTTGTAATTAATGAAATTAAGATTGGGGCTTTTTCGTATGGCCGGAAATTGGCAGGCAGATTGGTGTTATTACATAAACATTATAAAAAAAGCAAAGTAGCTGACTAATCCAATTAACTGGAGTATTTCTAAAATTAGAAGAATTTTCCGTTCCACGTGATATCACATTTTGAACCATTTGATATTATAAGACACAAAATAAAAAAAATACCTTTTGCCGTGCGCGTGGACGTTGAAATAAAAAACCTATATATTAAACCTTCTCAATGAAAACTACGTATACCTACAGTTACTAAATATGTCGGCAATCCATTAAGGGGGATATGGGAGAGATCATTTACAACCAAATTTTCAAAGTAATTTGACGTTTTTTATTTTTTTAAATGAATATGAATAAATATTTTTTTATAATGTCAAATTACTCGAAAATGGTTGAAATTTGTATAGGAGTTATAAGGGGTCATTTGGTTAAGTATAACCAATAACTCTGCGTGTATATGCCAATTTTTATTTAATTATACCAACATCCATTTATACCTGCATACCGATAGATTATTTTTCTTTTGTTCCATAAATAAAAGTAGCCACCATTACCTTGCACCAATCGATGCCTCATAATATTTCAAGTACGTCATTTCGCAGTCATTTCCCCTTCTAAAGTATCATCATAACTTTTATAGTTATCTATAAAAACACCATCCAGTTTTACAGCCACTAAATTACCCAAGACTTCTTTCAGACTGCAACGGTCACCAGTACAATGAAGGCTCTTGAAATTATGGGGGTCAACAGAGGAGGTGATGGCGGCACCATCGTCAATATATCATCGTTATTGGCACTCAACCTTGGCACCCATTTGCCTGTGTATGCGGCAACAAAGACTGCTGTGTTGCAGTTCAGTATTGCTATGGGGGTAAGGCCTTTTTTTGTCTACTTTTACCATTTGATAGCATTTGACCATTCATTCACCCACATCTCAGTAATCACCGAGATGGCGATGAATGAAAGGTATCTGCATGAAGCTGAGAAGAGAATGCGAGGAATGTGTGGAATTACGCGAATGCATAGAATTAATCGTTGAGCACTGACTGGACAGGTCCATTCAATCTGTGTGGTTCTTTCCTCAAAAGACCATTTCAGACACCAATCTACATGGTCTTCACATGATCTGACCAAGATTATGTTTGGACTTTAAAAGAGACTGTGACCTTTGAGTTTGTTTCGGCCTTTTTTCTCAGAGTAGTCAGAAAGGAAACGCCGACCTCATCTAGTTTTTTAAATAGATTGACGTGTAAAAGTTTTTGAACAAAGCTACTTATAGAAATAAAATCATTATTATTCGTAATATGAAGTTACAAAGTCGAGCCGGTGAGGGAAAAGTAATGTGGAAATTTGTTGTCATAATGTCATGTCATGTGGAAGAATGAGAGATATTTCGTCAGGCTTTGAGTATGCTGCTGAAAGAATAGGGATAGACCAAAAAAAATGAAGTGGAGATGTATGGAAAAAGAACACAATGCTGCGCCGACCTCCGAATACTTGGACAAGGGCAGGAGTTTGATGAACTTTAAGATCAAAGACTATATAACTAGGTTAATTAAAAACTTATCTAAAGTGTTTTGTGCTAAGAAAATTTTAAAAGGCTTTTTTGAGACGAAATTAAATGTTCGCCTCGGAATTTTCTTTTTAAGTAGGGATGTTAATTGCCTGGCTAATGTAAGGCTTATTTTTTTTGTTAAAAAGAATCTGTGGCCAAGCGTAAAATGTTTTCTAAAATATATTTTATAATATCAAAAATAGTAACTATAGTCTGTTTTTTAATCTCGTAGACTAATTTGACAGGTGCAAATGTTAAACACCATATTGAAAAAACAAACAACAATGACTTGAAAATTAAATTAGTTTACAAGATTAAAAAAAAACAGACTTTAAGTACTAGTTCAAAATGGACGTAAATATTGATTATATTCTTACCAATTTTTTCACAGGCAGGGAAAGTATATTCAGATAGCAAAGTGCGAGTTCTCACAGTGTGCCTCGGTCCGACGGATACAGCTATCCTGAACCGAATCAACTTTGAAAACTTCGACAAAGATTCAGCTGAGCCAATCACATCCCGCGTGCCCGTGAGACAGAGGTGAGGATATAGGCTGCATTTATAGGGTAGCAGAGCGTGGAGCGGGCAAGTGGCACGATTGATTGTATTAGGGAATTAGTATGTGCGCATGCGTGAGACAAAACTGCTTTCAGACAGATTACCAAAACTACGATGGTGCGCGTGGCGTACATTTGATCTTTCGCAACAAAACTGATTTGTTTTAGCAAGCCAGCAATATTCTTCATCGAGGTGTTTTCACTCTCTCTCACAAAATAAGGTCTTAGACACAGCAGTAGGAACATCAGGAGTCGCTTTAGAAGTGATTACTGATAACGTAATAAAATAGTTGTTCCGGGTCTGGGTGTTAGTGTATGTGAGTTTCTATGTTTGTAAACGCACCCACGATACAGGAAGAAATTCCTAGTGCGGGGCAACGTTAATAAAAAAAAAAAAAAAAAAACGCTCTCGAAAATGCCTGTGATAGCAATTGGTCTAATAACAGTTGAGACAGTATTTTATTTGAGCGTATGGTTTTAAATAAAATATACAATTTAACACTAAATATTCTATATTTTATTTAAAATTATAAATAAAAATAAAAGAAGCGTATGGTTATCAATGACTATCCCAGTTGCATTTCTTGTCCGTGAATTTGATTACAGCGCTGCCACTGCGGTCATTTTTCGACCGACAAAACAATAATGTTTTGACGAGAGGATCATAAATGCAGGCATGCACGCTCTGAACATCGCAAAACGCTCCACTGTCTTGTATAAGCAGCCTTACGTTCTAGATGAAGTTCGCGTTGATGAAGATAGTTTGCCAGCAACGAGTTTCGTGATAAAATTGACTAGTGGAAGTTTCTATTTGTGAATACGTGCATGGATATTTAGATAAATGCCTGAAGAGTTAATAGCAAGATAGTTTTTTTATTATAGTTTGTTTGTTCTGACTTACCTACCTATTGCCAAATGACAAAAAATTCAACATTGAAATACTAATTACGTTCAATAATTTATACAGGGTGTAAGGGTAAACACTCTTGTCATTCAAACCATGGGTAGTTGTCTTCAATATAAAAATAAATTACCGAGTAACAAAAAAAAAAACCTTATTTTCATTGAAACATTTTAAAAAGTTTCTATGCGACACCGTGCTCGCTAGGGAAACAACTGACTGACTGAGAGAGGGGTCGCGCTCACGGCCGGTCAGGTCACGTTCCACGCCCCCCACCCGTGTTGAGGCGCAAATTCGTTGCCCCTGCGTATAGGTGAAAGGGTGAAATACTGTAGTGGTAAAAAGTAATAAAAAAATATTTTAAGTTCTATAAATGACACCAAACCACTGGTTTCAAGGATAACGGTGTTTACCCTAACACCCTGTATAAAAATCTATTAGTACGGTTATATCTGTTAGGCCTTTTGTACACACACGTTTTTCTTGTCGTGAAAACCTATGGTTTATTCGCCGTGTGTAGTAGGCACGGTCGTCAGTGTTGTATGGATCACTATGGAAACTTGTTGACGAACGCGTTTTTTCACCAGCGCGGTTTATACGCCGTACCGTAAAGAAACTGCGTACTAATGGCCTGAACCTGTATCGAAAAAATATCTGCACAGACAATGGCAAAATTTAAATATAAAGTCCTTTATAATAAGTTAAGGTTTGTGGTTTGGTCCATTCCTGTTGCAGGAACTCTCTCAAACGTTTATTGAAAACAGACAGTATCTACATAATTTCGTATTTGAGTTTGTAATAAATTCCCACAAAACTTTGGAGTTAAACTTAAACCTCACTGTTAAAAATTATAACGAAGATTTAACTGAAGATTAACAAAAAAGGCATTGCACTATTCAAAAGAAAGAATCTTAAATGATAATGTTTTGTTACAGGGTGGAATCGGCAGTATCAGGCATACTAAAAGTTTTAGATGAAGGGAGAACTGGGTCCACATGGATTGTGAAGAATGACCAGCAAGCGTACGACTGCACAGAAAAGTTAAACAAAGCTTTTGAAGTTCTAGCAGAGACCTAAATATCGAAAAGACTTTCTATGTTTTGAATACAAGGATCATTAAGGCCCCCGCAGACAGGCGCGCCGCGACACTAGTAAAACAATTTCCATGAAGTTTTCATTGAAATTGTTCCACCAGCCTGTCTGCGGGAACCTTTATACTGACTGAATTTTGATATGAGCGATGTTTTAATTTTACTTGTTTTGTTTAAAAATCATCCTGTATTCTGAAAAAGTTTTGTAATACCTATCTACGAATAAATAGGGATATTTATTTTAAAAAATCACGTTTCAGATTTTTCCATTACATTTCAAATCACTTTACCTCGAAAATAATTTTCAAAATGGTAAAATATTTCCCACTAGAAACGACAATACCATTCCGGCATAAAAATAAAAATGATTTTCTCCGAATCCTCGATATTTGGTTGCGTGAACATTGAGCGAGCGGAGTCATCAATAAACCATCGGGTTACCACGCTATAACATTCTATTTTTTATTTCTATCTGTCATATTTTCTGATGTTGTTTTTATATCTTTGTTTTGTTTTAAAATTGTTATTATTATTGGGTTTAAATCATGTTTCAATATTAATTGCCCTGGATTACGGAATATTCAGGATCATTTAAATTGATGTCAATTTTCATGAAATGGAAGAACACTATAAATGCAAATCTTTAATGTAAGATGTTGATGAAAAAAACATTCTCGGCTGTGTGTGTAACTTTCTTGTGCTTGAATGTACTAATTTATCTAATGCGTTTTTCAATTTAAACCCTGTGCATAATCAGCCTATAATGTTCCCACTGCTGGGACACAGGCCTCCTCTCTGTGAGAGGGAGCGGGCCATAATCCACCACGCGGGCCCAGTGCGGGTTGGTAGATGTCACATGTCTTCGAATTTTTGGTTCTAGGACATGCCGGTTTCCTCACGATGCTTTCCTAAACCCAGTGAATAAATAAATATTCAATAATTTTTTTTTTATGTCGCTTGATTCTATTCTAACAAATTGTTTAATATAAATGCATGATATCAATGCTATTGTGATGGTCTAATGATTTAACAGTGAATATTTTACTGAGCTACATCAATACACAGTTTAGGTCCAGTGAAATTACATTACGAAAAGTGTATGAACCACTAGAATTAATTGATTTAAGTAATGTTTTGTCAAGGGATGTTTCTATTTATGGAAACAATAGGACTATCTATTCTATAAACACCGCTCTATATATAACGCTAAGGACCCAGGCGGCACGCGCGTCGACCAAAACACATTGTTGTTAATTAGAAAGTCCTTGACGATTTAGACGAAACCATCGGATAAGATATTTTTGTCGTATTTTTTTTTTCTTTCTTTCTTTTTGTTTATTAGCATTTTATTTGTATTGGTTCAAGGAATGTTACAATGTTCTCATAACATAATTCAAATAGAGGTGATTTCACTCTATTATCTCACTTCGTCTTACGTGATCTCATTGTTTGCCATCTGACTTCACGCAAGCAACTTCCCCTACCTACTCAAGTATTGCCCAACTTTATCCTCCTCTCAAATCCCTCTCTCCTCTCAAATCTCCCGTATTTGGGACGAACAAGAAACGCAATCATGGGTCTAATTTACTATGTGTTCGTACCACACCGCACAGTTGAAACTTGGCAGGCAAAATGCAACTGTGGCTGTCACTGCATTCTCCTCGGAGATTTGGCTAATTTATACTTTAGATTTGTCGCTAATCCATTCCGAGTACTCGTATTTGGTTTCTAGATTCGCGACAATCTAAGAAGTCCGTTTTGACAGCTATAAAAATGATTTGTGTAGCGATGAAAAAAAAATTGGTTTTTATATACTGATTCTCGAGACATATCGATTGAAAATACTTAGAGAGTTTGTAATCGACGACTTATCTACATTGCTTAAAACTGATTCTCAAAGCATAACGTTTTATTACATGTAAGAGGACGAAACGTCAAAACGGACTTCTTAGATTGTCGCGAGTGTCGTCCTTTTTTATTTTTTTATTTATCAAATCCTTAACAGCTATCATTACAGGTGTATATCTAATGCGATAGCGAGGTCCTTAAATTAACTTAAAATATAAAAACTATGAAAAATGTAAAAAACAAAACTAAAAAACTAAAAGTACTTATGGACAATACATATAGCCTAGGTACTCTAATCTACACTATAGCATAAACAAAACAACAGTATTTTTGCGAATTCACTCAAATGGCATGTAAATACATCGATCTTCACATGCAGATCGTTAATTACCCGAACTGCGCGGATCAATGGTGTTTTGGCGAGAAGGTTGGCGCTGCAGTACTCCTGGGTTATGCTCAATGCCACGAAGTAACCTAACCAGATAAGGGACAAGCGTGAATTCCCGTCGTACCCTCAGTTGGTTGTACCCGACCATAGCGAGCACAAAAAGAGTGGGGTACATCAACGGGTAAAACGGGTATACCCCATATAGATTTTTGTACAAGTGGCGCGTGAACTTGTTCTGTACGCGTTCCAGCATTACCAAGTACTTGGCCTCATGCGGAGCCCATACGACAGCACTATGTTCCAGATGACTCCTTACAAGTGCGTCATACAGGACCTGACTGTTGCAATGTTAGTGAAGTGCCTTGTCTGTCTCAGAACAAATCCCAAATTTCTAAACGCCCTTTTATAGATCCCCGTAATATGATCGCGAAACGACAGTTCAGGAGTGACAACAACCCCCAAATCCCGTACCTCCGAGACTCGTTGCATAGGTAGGTGTAGGGTAGGTAGGTGCGGCGCCCACCACGTACTCGTGCACTAGAGGGGCACGCGCGCGCGTAAAACTCATCACCGAGCACTTCGACACGTTGAAGAAAAGCTTGTTGTCCTGACTCCATTCCACTACCCTATCTATATCCTCCTGCAATCGTTTGCAATCGGATTCACTATTTACCTCGAGCAGCAACTTAAGGTCATCCGCAAATAATAGACAAGAGCCATGTTTGACGACTTCCTTTTAACTTGAATTATGAAACTTTGAGGTGGATTTTTACGTAAGCGTAGGTACATTCTCCACAAATGATACGATAGAGTCAGCCTTCGAAGTTTGCGTTCGCATTTAAAGTTATCTTCAAAGAACTTGAGTATCCTTAACATACAGTTCGTACGGTAAAATGTTTCGCTTAAGTTCAAAATAATACTGACCTAGATTTATTTCTTGCCGTACCTATTATTGCCATACCGTTTCTATTTTCATAAAATAAAACAGGTAATACAGGAAAATAGTCCAGATAAGTTTACCAGAAACTGTAAGTTATAACTTATAACAACGTGCTGAAATTGGATTGCTGCACAGTGCAGCTGTACCGGGAATTCTCATGTTAGTTCTCCGTTACTCGAAAAATGTTGGTGATAAATATTTTATATACCATTAAGTATATAAGTCATGTCACATGCTGCAGTCCAGGCGAAAATGTTCAGAGTTTTCGTTAGCATAGCTCTGGTTACACGGAGAAAGGTTGACGTTGAAATATTATCTGTAGAATATTTTGCATAAGGATTGAACTGCAGGTTGACTGGGAAAAAAAAAGATTTGATATTTTATTGTGTTCGATGATAGAAGATGGAATTTAATCAAATATGTAAAACAGTGCCATAGGACTAGCAACACGCACTGGGCAAAGATTTTCGTCTTGAGACAATGCGGACTGATAACCTTGAGAAGGACGTAGGAATCTGCTGGATGCGGGAAATACAGAACCGGCCGAAGTGGCGGTGCTTGGGGGAGGTCTATTCGGCTTTCGGCTGAAATGACGATGATGATGTAAAACAGAAAAATACTAGATGCCTTGCTATTATAATAATTACAAGAAAACATCTCAAATCATCGCTTTGGTAGGTATGTGGCGGTATCTACATCGCCACATGCGAACTACGCATCAAAGACCTGACGTCAGACAGACGTCACATAAATCCTGCATCGCGCAATTAAAGTTTACCGTGCAGTGGACATATATACGAGAACCCAACATCAATCGTTGGGCAGTTGCCCGCCAGACACAACACCCGTCTGGTCGGAGGATCCTCCCTTTTCTATGGAGTATGAGTGAACTTTACACCCTGTTCCTCATACCCCTAAAGATACTATCAGGTGAGATAGGGGTCAATTCTTACAATAATAATTTAAAAAATCGAATTCGAACCAGTTATTTAAAAAAAAGTTAAAAAACAAAGACAAAAAATAAAATAAAACGAACAACACCAAATGACCAAACCAAACAATTAAACAACTTACACCTTAATTATACCCACCTTACAATATCAATTTATAACTAAACCACAAGTATCCGAACCGTAAGACCATTAGAACGGGTAACGGGTATCCGTAATTATTAATTCATCGGCGCTAAGTCGAGGCACATCAAACGGGCACGGATCTCTACTGAATGTTTGCCAAATCCGAGATCCGCAGTGTTTAACTATTCACTGGCATGTTTCAGCAGATCTGAATTAAAGCACTGATTCTGCATAAACGTGAGCTGCTTTTTGTTTGGGTTGGTTACTTTATTTTGGTATTTAGTTAAAATGTTTGAATTGCTCAGTAGAATATTCTTTCGGTTGATTTTATTTGAAGTTTTCTAGAATTGAAACGAAGACAGTCATTGCAATTATTATTTACGGTTTAATTATCAGAAGTCCGTGTGTACAAATAAACCCTAGCTAGAGTAAAAACGTAAACACTGATAACTTGAAAGAAATTATTTCATTATTAAGGACTTTCAGTCAAATCAGATTAAAAATCCAGAATTCACTACGCCTAACTCTACACGCCCTAACTCTAAAAGCCCTAACTTCACAAACTTAGTCAAAATATGTGGCTTGGTCGTTTCCGGCCCGATCGCATCTACATCATAAATAATTAACTAAATGAATGAATAATTAACTATTGTCTCACAGGAAAGTAATGAACAGTAAATACATTTTTTACCCTGTGACGGTAGCGAAACGGCCAAGCCACATATTTTGACTAAGGCGTAGAGTTTGTGAAGTTAGGGCTTGTAGAGTTAATATGACAAATTACACCTCACGTATTGCCATAAAGGCCTTGAAACAAAAATAAATTAAACATTCAATTTGCGGGTCGAACTAGAAGAACAGTTTCCATCTTAAAATGAATGTGTAAAATTTGATGGAAACATTGATATTCTGTCCCAGGGAACCACGGCCCATTTGCGAGCGCGACGGACCCGAAAATTTTATGAATTTATGTCACGGGAACCCTTAGGTGGCGCGGTACCGTATGGTGGATTAGACTTGCGACAATCTACGAAGTCCGTTTTGACAGCTATAAAAATGCATTGAGTAGCGATGAAAAAAAAAATAGAATAGATAGATAGATAGATAGAGTACTCTTTATTATGTACACCATAAAAATTACAGACTTTACTTTGAAAATTTTACATAGGGTGACACAACGGGCGGTCTTATCGCTAAAAGCGATCTTAAAATTGGTTTCTTATAAACTGATTCTCGAGACATATCGATTGAACATACTTAGAGAGTTTGTAATTTACGACTTATCTACATTTCTAAAAACTGATCCTTAAGGCTTAACGTTTTGTTACATGTATGAGAACGAAACGTCAAAACGGACTTCTTGGATTATCGCGAGTGTAGTTCTGTTTGTTTTCTTAATGTCTGGTATGATTTCGTCTATTTCATTGCACATATTAGACTTGCGTTAGCAAAACGGAATTTCGTGTATAATAAAATATAATTAACTGGCAACCTGTACCTGCTTCCTACGGTTTTTATGACTTGAAAAAACTACCTGCACATAAACATAGTGGAATGAATTCTCTAAATTATGGTGAACCTCAACAAAATCCGTTGCGTAGTTTACAAGAACAACGCAGACATACAGCCTGACACGAAAAGCGACTTTAATATCTATAAAGATATTATATTATTCTTTGGTATTTATGATCATTCTAACAAAAAAACATCAAACTGGTTTGTTTTTGTTCCGTAGGTTTTTATTTTTTTTAGTTTGCACATTTAGGGGTTTATTTATAAACGTTGCTTAAAGTTAAGTGACGTTCAAATGTCAAAAATGTATGGTTAAACAGTCGCTAATCATTACTTAACTTTATGCAACGTTTATAAATAAACCCCATAATGGGAGTAACACTGGTAACAACTAAAGTATCAATTATTGGGTTAAATAACCAATTTAACCCAATAATTGATACTTTAGGTAGGTATATTTTTTGCCACCAATACATGGCTGATTTTGTCTACTTCGAAATTCAAAGTTTTATAAATATAGGGTCCCCCCACCTATGAAATTGGCGTTTTTTTCTCACACATAGAGAACCTCGTCACTTCTATGATTTAAAAGATTCATCAATTGCTTGGTATTATATCGAATAATGACCAAATAGACAACTACCAATAGTAAAAAAAACTTATTACTTATAGTTTTGTTAACATAAAAATACTTTAAAAATGACTCCTCATCTTTTTTTAGTCAGATATGACCACTATTTTTTTTTAAACTTAGCCATAACTTATTTTTGTCGCTTAATCTAAGTGGCATACGTTATTTTAGTTTTTAAACATTAGTCCATAAAAGTTTTAAAACATCAGTGTTCATGGTTGTTATATAAATTAAGAAAATGTTAGTATGAAAAATGCAACTTCTTTAAAATTCCCCATACAAAACGCTGGTTTCATAGGGGACATAATAGTACCTACGTCTTCAACTCATCAAAGCTAATTTTACTTTAACATGCTTGATAAAAATAAATAACTCGGTTTGGGAATATTCCCCAAAAACTGTTTCCCCTTACTTACTTCAATGAGGACAAGGTACTTAAGAGCCTATACAAAGTTTCTCCTCGGGAACCTCCGCCAATCACATGGAACTTTTGACTGATTTCAAAAGGCGAAGGAAAAAAGCGAGTAATGAGGGACTCTTGAATCCCGTTTTTGTTTTTTCGTCAGAATTATTTTGTAAAGAGTTGAATTACTTGGAAAATGAAGCAAACCCTTTCTGTGGTCTTACAAAGTGAAAATCTTCTTTTTGTAGCGTTTTTCCTTTTTTTAGAAAATATTTTTAAGGAATATTTTATTTATGAAGGGACAGTTGACTTTTACGAATAATTCTTTAAGGTGGATCCGCAGTGGTAGCCCGCGAAATTCAAATTTTCTAACGTTTTTTGTAATTTGTGATTTGGTTAGAACAGAAATTTTCGAGTGTTTGACCCATTACCGGGTCCACGGGGAAATTTCATTACCCGTGGTCCCATTAGGGATTGTACGGACTTCTGACTAAGTATATCGATAGAAAATGAAAACCATCAGTTACATAAAATAAAGTTTACTCATTTATGAGCAAACTAGTTATTTTAAAAATAAGTGCGGAAAATAGTTAATTTCCGACGAGTGGCATTTTGATTCACGAGCGAGTGAAGCGAGCGAGTCTATCAGCTGACACGAGTCAGAAATCATCTTACGCATGTGTATCATATTTTTTACTATCCATTGTGAAATGACGACCGCCGTGTGCGTCAGGGCCGAAGGTCCTTCACACATATGATTTTAAACAAAAACAAAGTCGGGCTGACGACTGAAAAGTCAAAAGCACTAGTACGAATATATGTTTGCCGCACAATTTGGCTGCTTTGAAAACGGTATTTTCGAGCACATGCATTGTAAAAATAATTTGAGCCTTGGGAACAAAAAATTAATTCCATCCTTGGAAGCAAAAACATACCTAGAACTGTGGCGGCATCTACATCGCCACATGCGAACTACGCCTCAAAGACAAATGACATCACACAAAAATCCTGACGTCACACAAAATCCTGCATCGCGCAATTAGAGTTTACCGTGAGATGGACCTATTTAGAGATTCGGTTAGTTCATTTGATTTAATATCCGGACATGTATGAGATATGTTTTTTATTACAATCTGTTCCTGTAAGAATGGGTATACAAACGTTAAAGCAAATGTTTAATTATACTACTATACGACAGCCAGCATTAAAATTTCAGAAAAAAACCTATAGGTACGCACTTTGTTAATAGTTATAGATCCTTTGCACTGATTTTTCCGTTTTAAAGAACTGTTCCAAAGAGACGATTTATTTTTATAAACATTGGTGTGTTTTGTATCAAAACACTACTTTTCTTTCGTTTAATTATGTTTACCTTATTTTCCATTTTACCAATTTTTTTTATTACTTAGTTTTCCCAAAAAATATTCATTTTTTTAAAATAATTTAGTCAAAATGACAAAAGTGAACAATGATAAAGATCCTACTAATTATGGCAACATAAGAAAAAAAAAGTAATATGAGATCTCTTGACGTACCTAGGTACATATTATGCTGTTATTATAGATTTTTATTTAATCCTAAGCAGGTTCCATGGTTGTAATTAATTTTGTATCGATATAGTCAGAAGTCCAGTGAACAATCCCTAATGCCACGGGACCACGGGGAAAAAAAATCCCCGTGGACCCGGTAATGGGTCAACCCACCGGGTCCACGGGGAAACACCCTCCGGAATTCTACTAACTTCAAGATTTTTACCACTTACTAATGTTTACTCTGAAGGAGGCGTGTTGTTGAATGTGTTGGCCCTTCGCCTACAAAATTAGGCAAAGATCCAAACACTTAGAACTATTTATTTGTATCTAAACTTTTACATTATCTAATCTTGCAGACATTTAAAAAAATGAATGTCGTCATTGCCTTTGTCTACTGCATAAAGGTTGAAAAGGGCTTCCGAACTCTTTTTTGTGATGGTATTTTTTTATACAATTTGACATAACATTTATTTGAAAATAGAATTGACTAGTATGAAGCGTTTTTTTTCGCGTTTGGGAATAATAAACCCTAGACTCGCGACAATCCAAGAAGTCCGTTTTGACAGCTATCAAAATGCTTTGTGTAGCGATGAAAAAAAAAAATTAGTTTCTTAAAAACTGATTTTCGAGACATATCGATTGAACATACTTAGAGAGTTTGTAATTTACAACCTATCTACATTGATAAAAACTGATTCTCAAGGCTTAACGTTTTATTATATGTAAGAGAACGAAACGTCAAAACGGATTTCTTAGATTGTCGCGACTGTAGATTATTTTATCCAAAACTACCCTCCAAATACATAAAACTACAACCAATAACGAATACATATTTTCATTTTAAATCAACAATTCCAGTATCATCGGCATCTAAGTAATATTTATCGCTTGGAGGGTACGGACACAATTTCCGGTCACCGCGTGGACATAGCAAGTGACCCACTTTCTGAGACGACTTCACATAGCCAAGTCTCGTGTATTGTTCAGGACACGAAGTTTTTTTTTAAGTTACCGTAATGTGTATCAATCTATCTGCCAAACCTTTTCCCAACTATGTTGGGGTCGGCTTCCAGTCTAACCGGATGCAGCTGAATACCAGTATTTTACATGAAGCGACTGCCTGTCTCACCTTCATAACCCAGAAACAGGGTAATACGATACTCCTTGGTAAGACTCGCTGTCAGACTTTCGGGATTCTTACGACCCGTAACGACTTTCAAAGATCCCTGAATGACAGCCGGGACCAACGGCTTAACGTGCTTTCCGAGGCACGGAGGAGTCTCGATAAGATGGTCACCCATCCACGACCAACCTCGGCAAGCGTAGCTTAACCTGATGAATCGACCTGTGCGGCTGTTATTACTTAGCCACAAGCTGCTCCGTTACCGTAATGTGTATTTATATAGCAAATTATTTAATGGACGATCGTTTTGTTAATTTATTTATTTTATTCTTTCGCTCAAAGATAGCTAAACAAAATATAATAAAATTGGTCATTGTGACTGTCAGCCTTTTGCAACTTCCAAAAAACTCTTGACTTAAAAAAACAGAATAATGATAAAGAGTCTGACTGTCAATTTATATTTGGGTAATAATGAGAAAGAGTCTGACTGTCAATTTATATTTGGGTAATAATGAGAAAGAGTCTGACTGTCTATTTATATTTGGGTAATAATGAGAAAAAGTCTGACTGTCTATTTATATTTGGGTAATAATGAGAAACAGTCTGACTGTCTATTTATATTTGGGTAATAATGAGAAAGAGTCTGACTGTCAATTTATATTTGGGTAATAATGAGAAACAGTCTGACTGTCTATTTATATTTGGGTAATAATGAGAAAGAGTCTGACTGTCTATTTATATTTGGGTAATAATGAGAAACAGTCTGACTGTCTATTTATATTGGGTAATAATGATAAAGAGTCTGACTGTCTATTTCTATTTAGGTAATAATGAGAAACAGTCTGACTGTCTATTTATATTTGGGTAATAATGAGAAAGAGTCTGACTGTCTATTTATATTTGGGTAATCATAAATGCAGTATTGGAAAGGAAAGTAGAGAAAAAAATGAGTACGGTAATAAAAAAAAAATAAAAAATAAGAAAAAATCGGTAACAGCTGTTGTTAAATAAATATAAAATTCATTTAGCAGACATACGATTGGATGTATTAAATTAATGTTTCACGCTCTATTGGAAGATTATACTTAGGTACCTACTGTGTTGGTTATACAGAAATACAAAGGTTTTTAGGATAGGAGCCGAATTATAATTTTAAACATAGTTTTGAGTTGAATTTAAGCATATAATCTGCAGTCTAGTTATTAAACAATAGCTAAGAAGTCCGCGAGTTCGACCGCGAGAAATTTCATGTTTTAACATAAAATAAAATAACACTCGGCAGATTTTAACGTGCAAATATTAAAAGCATCACGTGTAAGTTTCGCCAAGTAGCACATTAAATGTATCAAATTGTATTTTAGTGTCCACTGTACACTGTGAACTCTCGCTGTACTCACTGTACTCTGTGTCGACAAAATGACAATGAGGAAAGTATTTTCCAACAGGAAATACGTCACATTTTATGATGACACGTGTATCTGACGCAATCGATTTATTTACGTCACTACCCTTCAGTGAACCCTGCTCTAATTAATAAAGGAAAATGTCGAGCTCCTTTCTAGGCTTATTTTTTTTATCTGGAACTTAAAATAGGGTTAGGTAGACAATATTCTAGGGTTCAAAATGTGTTATATAAAAGTCATTGATGCATAAAATCTTGAAAGGGTTACCAAAAGTAACCATAACAGTATCTACCTAGTTCCGAGGTACAGTCAGGGCAATTAATATTTATACAAATTGACACCCTATGTCATTTCTCGTGATAGAGTATTGTCAGTTGTATGAAATGTCATGCAACTACCAATGATAGTTGCGATTTGATTATACGAAATAGGTAGGTACCTAACATTTATCCAAATCCTAATAACACTGCATTTGGAATGACTGAATTTGGAATTAATGAAAATTAAATAATGATTTGTGACTTAACATAAAAAGTTTAATAGATATGAGCAAGTGTTTGTATAGGTAAATTTAATGGAACCTTTTTTTTTTTTTTTTTGGTTTGGAAATCATCAAATGACTTCTGGGAGGGCGTGTCAGACTCTTACTGACTAAAACCCACCCGTGTTCCTTCAGTTGACTGTTGCCAGGGTCCCGGTATCCCTTTCGGACTATTCCGCAACCCTGGCAGGCATCGGTCCTAACGGGCCCCGTCAGGATTTAATTCAACCTGTATTGACATTTGACAATTATAATTCCAGAATGTAATTTAAAAACAATTACATTCCATCCATTACAATAATGAATTTATTGTGTGGTTTAGGAATAAAACTTATAAAAATAATATAACGTAGTTGTCAAAGACATAAATATGGTAATAGTCAAAGAGATGGTTGCACGGTTGATTTTTCACCTCAAGTATGTATTAGGAACCACACCACCAATATTTCCAGTAATTTCAGGGTTCGTAAACACGGATATTTCTCCCTCATTATGTTCCGAACAGCTCGTAAAATATGCGACACCAACTCAAGTTAGCAACATGACTAACGACTCCAATTTGTTACTGGCAACAATTTATTTGCATGCAAAATGTTTGCAGCCCCAGCAGCGTCCGGACTCCCTCCGACTTTATGTGGGTTGCAGACGATCAACAAATCGGTGACTGAGCTGAAGTTGCATAATAGGGATGATGTAAGAGACCCAACGCCAAATCAGTTGTTTATTTTTAGGGTTCATGAGGTCCTGATAAATCACAAAATGGACTCGAGGAAAAATCGGGACATCAGTAAAACGCTGTGCTTACCGAATGTGCGTTTTTATAATTTCTAAGGCGGCGATATCATCGTGGACGTCTACGTCCACGTCATGGTATCATTATAATACAGGAAAGAGTATGTAAATATAATTAAGCACACGCTTTTATACCGTCTACAATAACGCTATAACGTGCAAGTATTTCTACGTATCATACTATTCATACTAATAATAATTATAAATTCAAAAGTAACTCTGTCTGTCTGTCTGTATGTTATCTTTTCACGCCTGAACCACTGAACGGATTTCGACAAAATTTGGCAAGGAGATAGATGGCATCTTGGGGGCATCTCACTTTTTGTGGCTAAAATAATCCTTTATGGGGTGATATAGGAAATGACAGGTTGTATAGGAAACCCAGCATTTCTTAAGTATTCCGGTAGTAAATTCCCGTGGGACGATATCCAACATCTACGCGGGCGAAGCCGCGGGCAAATGCTAGTATTTTTATACATTATCGTCACGTTAGAAATTATAACCGCGCACATTACCGGCGGAGAAATTAATGTAAGAAATATCAAAAGGAGAAGTTTGTCGACGTTTCACTTTTTGTCGGTGAAGACTGCGAACTATAATCGGACTTAAAAGCTGTCGTCTGCAATCAGCCTTAATGAAAGAGCACCATTGAGTAAGGAAAAACTTCGATGAGTAAACTCTTTTTAATTATATGCAAATTAAAGGGACACAGTTTGAAATGGAACAACGTGGAGGTAAAACAAAGACGTAATGGGCCGTAATGAGAGTGTACCTGCGGATAATTACAAAGGTTTTGTTACAGGAGTTTGTAAAGCCGTGTCGCCGATTTAACGACAATTATTGTTGGGCATACCTACGGTCTTACCCCATGTGGGGTGGTACGGGAATATAAATGTTCTTCTTAATTTCGTTATTGTACGTCTGTTGGGTAGGTATATGTTTTGTTTTGCTGCCAAGTATTACAAAGTAATAAACTAAAATCTAGTCGGGTACCTACAGCTGTTATTGTAAAAGCATAATAATGTGTTATGTGAAGTATAATAATTACAGAAACAACCAAGTGTTTGGGTATGGAAAGAGATTCAACGTTGCTGGGACACAGGCCTCCTCTCTTCAAGAGGTAGTGGGCCGTAATCCACCATGCGGTCCTAGTCCGGGTTGGTAGATGACACATGACTTTGAATTTTTGGGTCCAGGGCATGCCGGTTTCCTCACGATGTTTTCCTTCACCGTCTTCAGAGCAGTGGTTTACACAAAGTACATCGTCAGGATTCATGGAATTTGGAATTCTACGATACCCACAATCCTACGTGCTTATGTTGTGTTTCAGATTTCTACTCTTAATGGGAACTGATTAGTACGTGAAACACTAAAAGAACAGGTATCGCTGTTTTGTAGTTCCCTTACTGCCAATGAAAGAAAATAATACCTTTCTACCTCTGTACCTATGTAACGACGTAGGTAGGTATACTTTATGCGCTCTCCCGCCAGTGGACGCTTCAGTGAACCTATTCTACAGTATATACCTGAATAGATTTACGTCGATTTATTCATATATTGGTCTTTACCTATGAAATTGCCGTTCTGCAGTACTGGCCATTTCAAATCAAAATAATTTTTGTTTGGCTAAGAATTCTAATTTCAAATTAATTTTATTTTAAAAACATGGATTTTTTTTTCCAAAAGTAGTCATTTCTTTATTGATTAGTGTTACATTTTCATCGCATTTCAATCTTTTTCGTCATCATGGATACGTTAAAAATTCGAGTAATTATGGAATATGAGTACCGTCGTGGCAGCAACGCGGCACAAGCGGCACGCAACATCAACGACGTTTACGGAGCTAACACTACAAACCAACGCACCACCTGTTATTGGTTTGCTCGCTTCCGTTCTGGAAATTTCGACCTGAAAAATGAACCTCGCGGTCGTCCGAAGACTTCGGTCGACAATGACGAATTAAAGGCGATTGTGGAAGCTGATGATACACAATCTACGGCTGAATTAGCAGCAGCTTTCGACGTTAGCGTCAAAACAATATTGGTCCATTTGCGTCAAATTGGCAAGGTAAAAAAGCTTGACAAATGGGTGCCCCACGAACTCAATGATCGCCAGCGCGAAGTACGCGTCGAGACGTGCCTTGCACTGCTCAACAGACACACAAATGAAGGAATTTTGAACCGCATTGTTACCTGCGATGAAAAATGGATTCTGTTTGATAACCGCAAGCGCTCAGCAAGTTGGTTGGATCCTGGTTCAGCACCTAAACAATGCCCTAAACGAAAACTTACCCCTAGAAAAGTGATGGTCACTGTTTGGTGGTCTAGCGCCGGTGTGATTCATCACAGCTTCTTACCAAACGGGGTGAGCATTACTGCAGATGTGTACTGTGAAGAACTGAACACAATGATGGAGAAGCTGGCGCATCTCCAACCAGCATTGGTCAATCGCTCGTCTCCGCTGCTCCTGCACGACAACGCGCGACCTCATACTGCACAGCAGACGGTCTCCAAGTTGCAAGAACTGGGGTTGGAAGCTCTCCGTCATCCGCCCTACTCACCAGACCTTGCGCCTACAGACTACTACTTTTTCCAGAATTTGGATAACTTCTTGGCGGGAAAAAAATTCAATACCCGAGAGGCAGTACAAAATGCCTTTGAAGAATTTGTTGCCTCCCGTCCAGCTGATTTCTTTAAGAAGGGCATCAATAAACTGCCACTGCGATGGCAAAGATGCATTGATTGCATGGGTGATTACTTCGATTAATACAAATAAAAAATTCATGAAAAAAATTCGTTTAAATTTTTTCATACAAAACGGCAATTTCATAGGTAAAGACCTATTATTTCGTTCTGTTTAAAGTTAAATTATATTCTAAGTACTGTTTATTTTATTTTATTTATTACCAATTTATTATTTAGAAATCGTTAAACCTGACTTGATTTCCGTACGTCTTTTTTTTTGGGTGACCACTCAGTAAGGTAAGTCAACAATTCATTTTTTTTTAAATTTTATAATTATCCTATTAAAAAAATAATGAACTGTCGGACTTGTCACGTTATTGAAGCAAAGAGGCGTGTCTAATCTTATTTTAAATGGAATATAGGTGACCAGCACCCTAATTGTGTAACACAGTTTCAATCACAATCCGCGGGTTTTGATGAATATTTCTAATCCACATTGCTCCATAGGTTTAATAAATTGGTATGCTCACCAACGTAAACTACGCATTAAACGTGGCTGAACTGTCTAAATGAAAGGAATTGCGGTCCAATTGTCATTTTATCTGTTTTACGAAAATACCCCTCAGTACACCTTGATCTCTCAATGCTACCTAGTTGCGACTGGCAAATGGTATTTGTCAAGGTTTTTTTTACTATTGACTTGGCGGAGACAACTTTCAAGCATTTTGCTTCTCGATTCTTCCAATAAAGTTTTTTTTTTTCTTTTTTTTTACTATTATTATTTTGTGTTATCTAATTTTCAGTTTATTATTTTAAACTCAGCTGCAATAAGCTTGAAAAATATACCAGTACTTTAATCTGGCCACAAGCCACGTTCAGGAAAAATATTACACCATTTAAAAACACGCCTACAAAATAACAGTAGCTCCGAGAAATTGTTACATTCCAGGCAATATTAACTCCGCTATTGCTCAGTTTGATGGCACATCGTATGTGAGTTCGTAAACAAAGTGATAAAACAATAGGGATGTAAACAAATGTCGAGCGGCATGTTCAATTTCAAATGTAATATGCAGAACATGGTAGGGATTTAATCATGTGTTTCAATTTTGCGCGAACGATTCTTGTTTGATTCTAACTTTGTGCTGTGATTTAAAGGTTTAGTGTGAATGGTTCTGCAATAACACTTTTTTGCAAAAATCTAACTTATTTACTTAAACGGTAATTATACCACGGGACCGCAGGTACTACTACCGGGATAGAAATCCTATGTGCTAATTCAGTTCATAGTGTACTTGTGTGCCTTTCACAGAAATCCTTGCAGCCGTTAAGGTGCGAACAAATAACAGACAGACAGAATTACTTTCGCATTCGTAACAATAATATTTAATTTAAAATCATGATAAAAACTTTTGATCATTCAAAAAATATACAGCCACATATCGTTTTTTTGTTAAAATTTTCTTGCCTAAATACGCCATGTTCACATTATCAAGAATAATCGGCATCCACTACGAAACAGTGACTGGCGTAATCTTCGTAGCTGCTACGCCGTAGCAATACGTACCTATTTGAATTATGATTAGACATTTAGATAAGCCTTTTTTACAGTTCGTTCAACCGATTTTGACTACTACTCCGTTGGTGGCAAGACAAATGGCAGCTGCAGTAGACAGTTGGTATTGTGTAACTTTTTTTGCTTTTAATGCCATCCTTATGCCTACGGTATAGAAGTCGAAATCGACTAAACGGACTGTAAAAAGGTTTGTTTAAATGTCTAATCTTATTTCAAATGGAGAATAAGTGAACATAACATAACTTCACGCCTGTATTCCCCGAAGGGTTAGGCAGAGGTGTACCTATAGACATCCACATTTCGCCAGTTATGTTTAAGTCCATTGTAAAAGACGGCGAGCAAAGTGTAGTACGTAAGACTGACTGATTAATGCTCAATGATTTTTAACTATGTTACAAATATCATCACAACAACCACGGACACCAAAGTTGTCAAAAGCCTTTAGATTGAAGGATTGAAGTTAGGACCCACCCACAAGGTTACTTGGCCACTCCCGTTGTCATTAAAAAGGCTTTTTAAATTATTAATTCTGTAAAAGGTGTGGTTTTTCAACCATTTCATCCACAAATTATTCTCGACGGGTGAAAGTAATTTTCCACATAGATTATATATTAATATACTTACGGTAGACGGGACAAAGCGAACAACATCAAAATCTACTTGGTATAGGTCGCACCTCGCTCAGTTTGTCTCGTGTACACCCCACATGACAGGTCGCATTGTGTGCTAAAAGATAATTATTTTCGAAGAAAATAATTATGCCAATAGTGTTAATGGCATTGCAAATCTCGAAGTGATAAAACGGCCTGGACTTAAGGTTCCTTTATTTTCTTGGGATTTTTTAATGTGCCCAGTATTTAGACAAAATAGGTAAATAATTTTCTCAGATGTGTTCATCTGGCGAAATAAAAAACCAAGACGATGTCAACAATGACGTACGGCCGGTTTCGTACACATGTGTGATGAATTGATGATGTGTGCACTTTGTGAGATGCAGTTTGATTGTAAATAGTTGTGAATGTGTGCGAGTGAGCGTGTATGCACAGGGCGGCGAGTAGTTTTGACATGGTTCACTGTATTGTTCGCAGCGCTGTCTTGGTTTTATAGTTAGTCTGAGTTTGGAGGTTGGTAATCAAGTGTTGGCATCCTTAAAGTGTAACATATAAAATTTTGCTAAATTACGTTTGATGGTTTCACTGAGAAATGGGATGACAGCTTTTCTATAACATTTCTTCTGGTAGCCTTCATAAAGTATCTTGAAATTCGTTGCGTTTCCATCAACCAATTTCTCGGAATTGAAAAACAATTATTTGAAAGAAAACAACAATACCATCGAAATAAGATAGATCTATTGATACTGCCGGTAGACAGCTATTCTATCGAGAGTCTGTCATTGACAGCCCAAGGGGCCAAGATGTATCGATTGCTGAGAACCAATCAAAGTATTGCAGAGCTTGTTTACTTCGAGAGAAAGAACGCGTGACTTTTATATACTTACTTATTTACAAGTTACCTATATTGTAAGATATGTAGGTACGATGTTTGTTTGTTTGTTCCGGAGGTGTATAACTTGGAATGTCGAAGTTCACGATTGCGCCGAAGAGGAAGTTTGTTACTTGGTCTTGTGTAACTTGAAAAAATACTAAGCAGGGTTTTGTTAGAAGTTTAAAGTTCAGAGTATTTTGTACACAACATTGTAAAGTCCAATTCTAATGAATACGTGGGTTACCATCTGTACATATCAAGACTCCTCGGTGCCTCAGAAAGCACGTTAAGCCGTTGGTCCCGGCTATCATTCGGTGATATTTGACAGTGGTTACGGGTCGTCAGAAGCCCGAAAGTCTGACAGCAAGTTTTACAAGGGGTATCGTACCTATTACCCACCCAGTTACTGGGTTGTGGAGGTAAGATAGGCAGTCGCTCTATATAAAATACTGGTATTCAGCTGCATCCGGTTGGAAGCCGACCCCAATATAGTTGGGAAAAGGCTAGGCAGATTAGTATTTTACATGGAGCGACTGCCTATCTGACCTTCACAATCCAGTTACTGGATGATACCCTTGGTAAGACTGGTTGCCAGACTTTTTGGGCTTCTAACTACCCGTAACGACTGTCAAAGAGCTAATGTCTAAGGTCTCGATATGGAATGGATGGTCACCCATCCACGAACCGACCACGGCAAGCGTAACTTAACCTTCGATGGATCCGCGCGGCTGTTATCATTTAGCCACGAGTACCTCAGGTAAGGCCCGAGGTAAGTACCTAAGATAACACCGGTATTATTCCACAGCCAAAATTGTTTAAAGCCTAACCTAAAATCCAGGTTTTACAAAGGTAGGGGTTGCTAAAAATACGCACAGAAAATAACAAAGCGTCAGCTCAGGCATACGCTTACACCTCATAATTGTGAAGGTTTAAAGGGTCGGCCGGTTTATCGCGAGCGGGTCTGTGACGACCATCCAGTGAGAACTAAGCTAAATTAGGTTCGCTCGCTTCTAAATTCCGCGTAGTTTTTCATTAGCTATGAGCAAATCTGGCTTTTTTAAGGGCGCACCCTACCTCAAATTGCTTAGCATGATCCTCCGTTATGCCGAAAATATTACAGCATTAATTTTGAAATAAATACTTGTGTTAAAGTTGAGGATTGATGCTTGGTCCTATGTTTGCCGAAAACACGACTATATTATAATTTTCTCTATAGAAAAAAAAACCAAAGTTACCTCTAAACTTAGCTATAAACCGCTTGTATTCAAAAAATACTTTGCATAATAACTGAACTAACTATAAAGCAGGTCTTATTTTTTAAATTATTTTTTATTACCATAATTTTCACCGTAAAAAGCAATTACCTAAAGTTTTCGAGGCTTGAGAGCCGCTAGCGCCCCACACCATCTCGCTCTCACTCAGGTCGCGAGTAGTATGGTGCGAGCGAGATAAAATCTGAGATAGGGTATGGCCTTAATATTAACGGTGGAAGGTGAGGCTGGTCATATTGTTTGAGCAGGTTACTATGTAATTATAGCACAGTATTGTCTCTACAGTCAATATGTTAAACCCATCGAAGGCTAACTGCAGTACAAAGGGGGTTATAGCATAGTAATGTCTTTACATTCATGTCAAATATAACGATAATACACAAATATAACAGGAATACAGGCGTGATGTTATGTTAATGAAATGAAATTGTTTATTCTGTAAATAGGATATTGGAATCATTTTTACTCGACATATAAAAAAAAAATTAAAAATAAGCTATATGAGGTCGGCGTTTCCTATCTGACTATTCTGAGAAGAAAGGCCGAAACAAACTCAGAGGTCGCAGTCTCTTTTAATGTCCAGACATAATCTTGGTCAAGCCATATGAGGACCATGTAGATTAGCGTCTGAAATGGTATTTTGAGGAAAGAACCATAACGATTTGAGTGAACCTGTCCAGTCAGTGCAAGCATTTGTCAGTAATATGTTGTTATACGTAGATATCATAACATAACATCACGCCTCAAAGGGTAAGGCAGAGGTGTACGTGGTACACCCATATTTCGCCAAATATAGGGGCCCATGTAATAGTGCGAGCCTATTGCCATCAACCGGGCACAAATCTAGACTCCGGGCTGCTAAATACTAAGAAATTCTAGATGGAAAAACCCAATAACACACTAACGAACTGCGCATCACACTGACGCGTGACGTCACGCAAAATCCTGCATCGCGCAAGCAGTGTTTACCGCGCGACGAGAACCTTTAAACACAACTTCCCGACAGCTACGATAACAGACGTTGGAGGATCCTCTCTTTTTTATAGACGATGAGTGAACTCATACATCTATAATGGTACTTATAGTTTGTCTTCTATCGTAAATTTTATTAATTATTTCGGCATAGCGGTTTCGACAAGCATAGTGTGCTTTTACTGTTACTACTTTGACTAATGCACACACATTAAAACTGCTCAAAAAAAAACACAAGCATGTTTCAAGAAAGGATTTAACAGGCATACGATGTCGGAAATATCATTGTATTTCCAAAATCCCAAAGTATCGCTCAGCTTTTAATGGACTGGTGACCCAAATTTTATTGTAAATGATACTAGAATTAAAACAACCTCTGTGCCTTACCCGCCAGTTTGCAAGCCCGCAATTAATGTAACGATCTAAACCCAGATCCTGTTACGGAATTCAAAATAATAGGTTTCCCGAGTGTTTGTTTGAAAATAAAAGTGTTTTTCTTTTAAATGAAACGCTATTTTTGGTAATGTCCAAATAATGATTTGAGTAAAATAGATTTTTTAGGTGATGAGTAAATTCAATCTTTTTCATCACTGAATGGTACTTATGGCACTTGGCAATTCGCAAGAAGAATAACATTTTATATTACTTTATTCTTGTTAAACAGACAAACTGGTTTTACTCCATTTCCCTTTCCGCTTCACTTCCTAATACTTGACCTAATTTTTGTGATAATGTAATGAGTTTTTGACGCCTCTGATTACTTTTCAGTAAAGTTAGTGTTTTGGACAAAATGCCTCTTTTTATAAATTAAATAGTTAATTGATTAAGGCGTGATTTTAGTAACCTATTCCGCTAAGCTATTCTTCAAGAGTCATACAAAACCCTGTAAGAAATCGAGACGTGTTTCACCTCTCAACGAGGCATCCTCAGGATGACGATTGACCAATTGCAAACCAGAACACGACAAGTTGCCACACCGACCGCTGGACGCTGAGATCTCTCTGCGTCCAACGCTCGGTGTGGCCACAAGTGTACAACAATAGGTTACTAAATATATCTACGTCTATTATATTTTATAAATTAAATGTACGCTTACTCACTGCATTTTGCCGTTTTCAGCCTAGTAGCAAATAATATACCTATGTGAACTCTTTTTTTTTGGTGGGGAATTTTCTAATAACTTCTCCCCTCTGAGTCTGACACGCCCTCCCGGGCAGAGCGGGAGGGCGTGGGCTCTTTCTGACTAAAACCCACCCGTGTTCCTTCATTTGTCTGTATGTTGCCAGAGGCCACGGTAACACTTTCGGACTTTCCCGCGACGCCTGTATGTAATGTCTTACATCGATTAAAAATGTCACGTATTGTAGCTAAACGTATTATAATATAGCATACATTTTTGTCTCCTAATTAGTAAGGTGTGCGCGTTAATGTAACAACAGCATTCTCTCCTCATTAAAAGTCCTACCGTAGCGTTAATTAAGTAGGAAAATTAAATTGATAATTATAGTCACTTCAGAGAATCAAGGAGCAAAAACTGTTGGCTTCAGGCAGAAGTTAACGGTACGTTTAATATTATGAAACTAGCTCATTGAAAAACTCAAGATAATTTAATTATGGAAAGATTTTGCGAAGAAAGTAAAGGTATGAAATTATCGCCATCATCATCTGCCTAGCCTTTTCCCAACAATGTTTGGGTCAGCTTCCAGTCTAACCAGATGCAGCTGAATACCAGTATTTTACATGGAACGACTGCCTATCTGACCTCCACAACCCAGTTACTGAGTAATACGATGACCCTTGGTAAGACTGGTTGTCCGACTTTCGGGTTTCTGACGACCCGTAATAACTGTCAAAGATCTACAAAAGACAGGAGACCGGATCTACGAAACCCAATAACACTTTGCCCGACCTGGGAATCGAACCCCTCATGCCCAGCACATGCATATATATGTGTATGTTTGTGCATATGTCACTTTTTGTTCAGAAAACCGGCAAGCGCTCTTGTGAGAGCGACCATGCGTTCAGGTTCACTGAACAAAAACTTCGAACGAGTATTCGTACGGAGATCGCTTTTCAATAGGACGCAGGATTAGGATGATAAAGCAGTTCGCGCAATACTTGTCTTATTGAAACAAAAGAATTTCTTATAGATTGTATCTTTGTTCTTCAAGAATACTGAATGGAATATTCCTTTTCGATTAAAATGCATTAGTTTTTTTAGGCAAAGAATTTACGATACGACTCGAAATGTCGTCTTCCAACCTCTCACTTTGAGAGGTTGTGAAGTCGATGTAAGTGGTGGTGGACATAAAATCCGTGAATGTAAGAGAGGAGAGAAATATAAGATATCTTAGACTTGGGGTACATCGCCCTACACCCTACACTTTATAGTGTAGGTAACTATTTCAAGTTTTTGTGAGTGTTTTTCGGTATTATGTTCACATGGCCGATGGGACAGAAAGGTCTTTTTTTATTTTTGGGCTTGGGATATCATCAAGTCACTTCTCCCGCTCTGGGCGTAGCGGGAGGGCGCGTTAGACTTTTACTGACTAAAACACACCCGTGTACCTTCAGTTGCCTGTTGTCAAGGGTCCCGGTATCCCTTTCAGACTTTCCCGCAACCCTGGCAGACTTTCCCGCAACTCTGGCAGAGTTTTCCCGCAACCCTGGCAGAAAGGTTCTGGAGTGACGACCGCGTTCCGGAAAACGTAGCGTTGGAAGTCAAGGCAAGGTGGACCAATGACCTGGTGAAGGCCGCAGGAATCCGCTGCATGCGAGAAGCACCGATCGATGATAATTTTGAGAATGATGATGATTTTGGTATTGAACTCAGACATAGGTTGAGAAGGGAGAATGGAAGAAGAAAACGTGTTCCGCCGACCACAAGTAACATGGGCCAAGGGCAGGAAGATTATAATGACTTAGAAATAGGATACGCAAAACGATTAAATAGCTTTATGTACTTATACTAAGTAGATACCTTATCAGTAAATAGGTACTTACACTTTTTTTTAATATTGTTACGTTAAAGCATGATTGTATATTTCTAAGCGCCCTTTAAAACTAAATTAGAACAAAGTAACAAAAATAAAAACAGTAAAATATTGTGACACCGAAAAGTCACACATAACACCCACTTCACGTGATAGGCACACGACCTAAAAAGCTAAAACATTTTAGAATGTCACACCATAATATAAAAATATCCTTCTACGTCATACCCTACATTGTACCCTGCCCTTACAGGGTGGATATAAGGTGGCGGCTATATAGGTTGCTATAGCTAAAGGCGGGTAAAACGACTTCTCTGACAGCACATTTTTCATACGCTGGGTCCCTGAAAGAGCTCGACTTTATTCTGCTTTGTATTTTGGTACAGTCAAGTCGTGAAAAAAATAAAATTATACAAAGTAAAACGAGTGTAGTACATGCTATCATTTAAATCCTGTAAAAAATGATTTTTTTGTGTAGTAATATTGTTGATAAAAAAAACCGGCCAAGTGCATGTCGTACCATGCACAATGAAGGGTTCCGTTAGTTGGGATGAATTTATAAAGCAAACTTAACATTGTAATTGAAAAACTTGTTCTCCGATACAGAATGTATGTGAGAACATGTTTTTACAACTGCAAATTTAAGTTGGTCGATTATTACTCGGTAACTTGTGGAGCCTACGTATCGGTGATAGTTTTCCTTTTAATTTCGTTTTATATACTACTGCCGTGAATTTTTTCACATATCCAAACCCAACCATTTAGCTGGCAGGGGGGGGGGGACACTTGGCTCTAGCAAAAATTAGCACGTTAAAGCTGAATATTCCGCAAACCCCTAAATCCAGAAATGGTTTGAACAAACTCACATTATTTTTAAACGACCTTTCCAACGATACCTCACACCATGGGATTGACGAGAAAAATATAACCATTCCCACTTTACGTGTAGGGGAGGTACCCTAAAAAAAAAAAAAAATACGATTTTATTGTAACACTTTGTCGGCGTCGTTTATATGTATATCCATACCAAATTACAGCTTTCTAGTACCAACGGTCTCTGAGCTAAGCCGCGGACAGACGGACAGATGGACAGACGGCCAGACGGACATGGCGAAACTATAAGGGTTCCTTGTTGACTACGGAACCCTAAAACGACCATTATTTCGCACAAGAATATATTAGAAATGTAAAAAAAAAACATTTCTAATCATTTCGTCGTTATGAAAATAAATTCACGAATAAATAGAAGAAATTAACTCATCAATAAATTGGAAATTAAATGTGTGTGATTTCGCTGTTTTCTTAAGTACTAAATAACCAGTGTAATACCCACCCTGGAAATTGACAGTTATTTTGTGCGTTTTACCACAGTTTTCGAGAGTTATAACAGCATTATAATGATTATAATAACCACGAACCACAAAACGATTATTATGTGAGAGAAATATTACAAACAAATCGTTACTGGTATTGGTCACCACAAAGGGACTATAGTTTCTACAATGTAATATTTAAAAACGGCCCGGCCGTATAGACAACAGAAAATTTTATATAACAAAAAGTTGCTATACCTACAGTAGGTACTGTACTAGATAGGAAAACATCCATTTTTCATACTTCACCGTTACACAACAAAATGAAAAAGTACGCGCAGCTTTAGAGCAAAAACATTAATAAACTTTTCAATATTGCCCGACATTCAAAATACCAACTACTAGGTATTTACGAGTGACAGACACATGAGTTCCCATAAGAATTGCGGTTCTCTTTGAAAGTGCCCCAAGTCCCCTGGGTGTTTATGGAGGAATTTGTGCTATTTACCTTACAGACTTTCCCTTTTTGCTCCAGAACGGTAAAGCCAGGAGTTATGATTATAGAAGAGGTAAATGGAAATCTTTGATCAGAGTCTTCGGTATTACCCCAGGGTAACTCGTCAGTTGTCACCTTAACGTCAATTTACATTAGGTAGGTACTCTACGTCAGTGGTTGTAAACGTACATACTGTATACTTTATGTGTGCACCTACCTTAAGTTCTGAGTTACGCTACATTATTACCCACGAATGCGTGCACTGGCTGCGGACAGGTCCATTCAAATCCATGTGGTTCTTCCCTCAAAAGGATATTCCAGACAAAATTCTAGATGGTCCTCACTTGGTCTGTTGTAAAGTGAGCTTAAAGTGAGTTGTCACTTCACCTGATCTAGGGATTGACAGCTCACTTCTCATGGTGAGGTGTTTACAGAATAGATCAGCTGGACTTTAAAAGAGACTGTAACCTCCGAGTTTGTTTCGATCTTTCTTTTCAGGGTAGTCAGATAGGAAACTCCGAAGTCATCTAGATTTTAATTTATCATAATTTATTTTTGATGTGTAAAAGCGTTTATACAAACTTACAAAAATAAAATCATGCATCTTTTATCCATGAAGATTAGCACTGCTAGGCGTGTACCTTGCAGTATCGCCCCGCTAACGTATGCAACTTTAATATTAAAATAGTTGACGTTCTATCACAATAGGGATGATGTTTTTTTTTTTTTTTCACAAAAACTTTCCATAAAAATTGTAATAGATATTGCGAATATTTTTCAACATATATTTCTAGAAAGATCATCATAATTCACCATCATTTGCCTAGCCTTTTCCCAACAATGTTGGGGTCGGCGTCCAGTCTAACCGGATGCAGCTGAATACCATGGAGCGACTGCCTATCTGACCTCCACAACCCAGTCACTGGGTAATATGATACCCCTTGTTAAAACTGGTTGTCAGACTTTCGGGCTTCTGACGACCCGTTACAACTGTCAAAGATCTACAAATGACAGCCGGGACCAACGGCTTAACGTGCTTTCCGAGGCACGGAGGGGTCTTGGTATGTAAAGGTCACCCATCCACGGACGAGCCGCGGCAAGCGTAGCTTAACCTGATAGATCGACCCATGCGGCTATTATTTCTTAGCTACAAGAAAGATACTTAGTCATAATTTTAGAAAATATTCTTTTAAAAATTTCCCCTAACGTATATGATAAAGAGCAGAAAATTCAATAGTGTTACCCGCCACTCACAATTTATTTAATTAGAACAGCTTTCACGGGATGTAAGACGTTGTTACCGAAGTTAAAACGTTCTGAGTAAATATTAACAAGTACCTGCTCTTACGAGGTTTTTAATTTAATTTAATGCTGAGTGAATTATACCTTGATGATAGCAGCTGTTCATATTGTTAACAAGTTGAACTTAGCTTAGAAAGTTATTGAAGCTTTGAATAACTTACAGTAAGACCGTTGGAGTATGATGAAAAGAATATTTATTTGAATAATGCGAGAATTCGAAATTGTTTCTTTGCATCTCATAATTTACAAAGTAAGTACTTATCTTAGCATAACAATTCTGAAGTGTAACTTCAATGATAAGTTAAATAAAATGATATTTTAAGATCTCATGTGTACACACGGCTAAAAATCAAGCTATACATTTCCAGTTTATGCCGATCTCGCATTGTATAGGATTTCCGTACAATATACGAGGTCAGCTTATACTGGAAATGTATAGCTTGATTTTTAGCCGTGTGTACAATACAGGGATGTTGCGGATGCAGGTTTTTTCACATCCGCGGATGCGGATATTTGGAGGCTCACATCTACGGATGCGGATGCGGAAGTTTAGATATTAAAAAAAAAAAAAAAATGTGGGTGGTAAGTAATAAAAAAAAAGATAGTATTTTTTTATAACATATTTAGTAAGTAAAGTAAGAAAAAAGATATTTAATCAAAAGTAATATTGCCGCCTTTTCAAGTCAAGTCTGTTAGAAAGAAAGAAAAGTTACGCAGCGGTTCATATTATATTAAACCCGCGCTACTGAACAATTGTTCGCTACGAACACTGGCTGGTGGTGTCGATAAAAATCTGCGTGCTATTGGTCAATGAGCACTTCTCATTGACCCATAGGAGCGCAGGTTTCGTTCGCTTACGGCACGCGCACGTCGCCGGCCCCGCTTATCTTTCTTGTCGCGACCTGTGCTACATCCGCATCCGCATAAACATCCGCATTAATTATTGCGGATGCGGATGCGGATGTCCAAATCGATGTGGAAGCTGCGCGGTTGCGGATGCGGATGTCCGCAACATCCCTGGTACAATAGTCAGGTTGTTCAATAATAATTAAGTACAAAACTTTTGTACTTGAAAATCTGATTGGTTCCAAAGTTTAAGGCATGTATTCAGCGCTAAAAGCAGCTGGATTTACATTGTCGCGTCCGGGGAGAAACCCTAATTGTTCCCAAAATACGCGCTTGGACGTGGAGTTGCGGACATCAGTACCCTGTTTATCAAAACTTATAAGCGTTGTATTACAAGGATTTTTCCTGTAAAAAAAATCATTATTATAAAAAAACTACACGTGTAATATGTTACTAGTGTCATTATTTAGTTCACAAGTACTTATATTTTTACACTTTTATTCGTGATTTTGTTTATCAAGAAATTCTTTGTCAGTTACACTTGTCAATCATAGCAAATCCTAAGAGTTCCGGCGACTCACTATTCCGTCTTACAAGTGTCGTGCATAGTCACTGAATCTTTTTTTTAAATTCGATTTTCTTTTTTTAAATGTAATCAAAAGAGAGAGATGATCTGATGCCCGTGTCCCAGTAGTGGGACCATTACGGCTGATTATGAATAAGGAGATGAGCTATGAATTAAACAAAAAATTAACATTCTAGATAACTTGTGAACGTGTAGACTTGTAACTTTTGATAAACAGGGCGAAGGCCGTTATACAATAAAACTTAATCGTTAAGTACTCAAATATATGTTACTAACCTGAACCAAGTCTCCATGGATCCCTCCAGCAGCTGTGATGGTGAGCAGACAAACGTAAGGCACCAGATCTTCGCGAGGCCGATGCAGTTCCAGCTCGTAGGTACGACCGATATCGCCGTAGTATGTCTTGTTGCAGCCTAGAGACAAAGAAACATTTCTTTTGAGTATCTGATGCATTATCATCTTTACTTTTTTTAATTTAATTTGGTGGTGGGCAACAGTCTCCACACGGTGGGTCCCTGAGGATGAAGGGGGCGGCGAGGTCGGCTCAGGTAGAGAGGCGAGACGATCTAGACGCGTACCGCAAGGGTTGGATCGAGGTGGCCCTGGAATATGTTTGGAATTATTTGGGGAAGGCCTTTGCCCAGCAGTGGGACAGTGTAGGCTAATTATTCGTGTTGAAATGTTTTTATAAAACAAATATTTTATTGTTTTTATTTTCTTTTCGCGGGTTTAACACCGGTATGTCAAGCACGGAAACTTGGTGCCACAGGTAACCATGGTTTTAAAGAATTATCTATATATAGCTATTATGAATTGTGATGAGTTGTTTTTATTTAATAACACACATAATTAAGGTAACCGAGAAGCCTGCTTACTTACAGCCTTAGCTTGTCAAGAAACACATACTTCGGGCACATACTGGGTAGTCAGTCAAAATACCTTACATACAGACTTGACCGAAATATTTATTCATAAAGGCTTGAGCTATTCTCATTTAGTTCAATAATACAGAAATATAATTTAACTTGTCATTAATATAAAGTCTATGAATAAAATATCACTTACAACGAACTTCAGAAACGTTTTGTCAAGACATATCCTTTTAAAAGGATATTACAACTTTCTTAAACATTATCCTGCCGGCGAAAATTCGCATTTTCTTGATACAAAACGTGGGGAGGTCGAGAGAGGTCAATTTTTTCTTTTGATTAAATTTGTAGCGAGTTATAAAACAATGTCCGAGATCCCTTGTGCTCTCCTTCGTTGGCTGTCCAAGTGATCTTCAAAAGATTGGACACGAGAAATCTTGTTAAGACTAGCTATGACGGGAAATAAGATAGTGTTGAAAATAAGGGTTATAGGAGTTGGCATCCTAACTAATATTATAAATGTGAAAGTGAGTATTTTTTTGTTTGTTACGCTTTCACGCCAAAACAGATTTAGATGAAATTTGGCACTTAGGTAGACCATGACCCGGAATAGGACATATGATACTAATTATCCCGATTTTCCCACGGCATCGAGACTTACGCGGGTGAAACGGCGGGTGCAGTTAGTTGTGAATAAATATAGCGTTGGTTCGTAATAGAAATCATAGAATACAAATATGAACATAAACATTTTTACATAGGGTGACACAATGGGCGGCCGTATCGCTAGAAGCGATCTTTTAAAGCCAATCCTTTGGTTCTATAATGGCTAATCATCTTTAATAATGATTGAAAAGTAGTGGAGATAAAATATAGAAACAAATACTGATATTAATAGACCTTTGATGTAAGTATCGACAAGCAAACATGGGACAGATCGGTCTGTCTGAAGCTGACATTGGATGTCATTTAAATTTGAAACTAAAAACTTGCATCAGTTTATGACGCTTCTGACGAATCTGTAGACGACTAAAAATAAAAATCCATTTATGAAAATAGGGTGAACAGTGAACCAGAGTATTCCTAATTTGGATCTGCCGTTGACATAAAATAAATATGTAAAATAAAATGGCCTTTTATTTGCTGTTTGAATTACAAAAACATAATAAATACTGCAATCTAATATAAAAATATATTTATTATTTATATGCCGTTTGTTCATTTGCTATCATATCTGATTACATTTTTAATTAAAAACGCAAAAAAAAAGCAAATCTTATCATTAAGATCACCGTATTCACAACAAATTGCAAGATAAACTTTTACAACTCACTGATCGAACCTAGAACAAAGAACGTCTTAAATCGGAGTTCATTCCCCTTCATAAAGGACTATAGAGACAATTTTACAACCCTTTTATAAAGATGATGGACATAGAACTTATATCTTTAGCTCAACACTAGACGTCTGTGAAAGACGATACTTTTACAAAAGGTGTAATATGTTTAGGTGGAAAGTTTTCTAAAGCTTGTTAGGTGTTGACTTACGTACTTAAGTAGGTACGTACTTTGTGTCTCCTGATAAAGTTTAAGCTCGAAGCACACCTTAGGGTCTTATTCAGTCTTTTATGTTGACTTGGTGATGAAGAGATTGTCAACTTGGTGTATTAATATTACAAAAGTGTATTTATTAAAATTATAAACCATATGATATCTACCAACCCTCACTGGGTCCGCGTGGTGGCTCGGGTCGCTCCCTCTCACAGATAAGAGGCTTGTGTCCCAGCAGTGGGACGTTATAGGCTGAATAAGTTGAATATTACATAATTGGTTTTAATTTTGGTTGAATAAATAGCTATCTAAAATACATTTTACGTTTTCGTATCCAATGTATTTAATAAACTGGCTACGAAAACGTTCAATAGAGCTAAATCGACTTTTTTAATGAGTAATCTTCAATTACCTAACACCATATACGTGAGAGTCAATAAACAGGCCACAATTGTCAGACGTTACGGATAGTCTTACCAATATTACTCAGTAACTGGGATGTGGAGGTCAGATGCTGTGGCAGTCGTTCCATGTAAAATACTGTATTTAGCAGCATTCGGTTAGACTGGAGGCCGACCGCAACATAGTTGAGAAAAGGCGAGGCAGTTTGTTTCGTAGCTAAATATATGAACTGGTTAATTAAATTATTTCAATGCTTCTGCTAATTAAGAGGGTTTCGATAGTCGATATCCTGATTACGAAAGCAGATTAATTCATAAACAGGCTACATTTCCTCACAAAAACATTTCAATCTCCGAAAGTATTTTATTTCCCATAATCATTTAGACTCCGCATTCATGCACAAGAAAAAATATCCTCTTCAAACTAAAAACAAGCGAGCAACAAACAAAGCGAAGTTCGTGATGGGACGCGCAACTTGCAACGTGATGTAGGACAGAAAGTTGTAACAACGCTTTCAAGTTGATTGCCTAAACAATAAATCCGCGTCGAGTTGAGCATCGTGTCAGCGAGGCCCCGAATTAGCTTGAATAGCTTATTATGATAGTAATATGAGGTGTTATGAGGATGAGAGAAGCATTTCTTTATTGTCTTTTTGAAAAAAACATAAATTATAAACATTTTAAAATAAAGTGTGTGCCTGCTGACATCTATACTAATATTATAAAGCTGAACTTATAGAGTTTGTTTGTTTGTTTGTATGTTTGAACGCGCTAATCTCAGGAACTCCTGGTTGGAATTGAAAAAATATTTTTGTGTTGGATAATCCATTTATCAAGGAAGGTTATATAACATCACGCTACGACCAATAGGAGCGGAACATAAATGAAATATGTTGCAAAAACGGTAAAAAATCTTCCTTTTTGAGAGCTTCCGTTGCGTGCGCTGCGTAAACGGTTTAAGTTACGCAAATATCATGTATGATGGAATTGTTCCTCTTTAAAAGTTCTAAAAAAAAATCTTTTAAGATTGACTCACTATAACCTTTTTTATGGTAATCGAATTTTTTCGAAATTAATGGATTATTTGCGAAGGAGTTTTATCAACATAGTATCAATTCTTATTAAAATAAATAGTTTTAACATCAAGGATATTTATGTAGCAGTAAAATACTTTTTAATTCATTCGAATCGGACATTTAATTTCGAAGTTATCACGAGTATAAAAATGCAATACGCGAACCGTTCGACACCGGCGCCGCGCCGCCGCGACTTTCCCTACTCTGGAGAGGAGAGGATGGGCACACGGGTAGACCATGACCTGGAATAGGACATAGGATACGTTTTATCCCTATATTCCCACGGGATCGAGACCTTCGCGCGTGAAACCGCGGGGCACAGCTAGTATATAAATATAATTTATAAATATCCGCTTATAGTTCTTTAAAACTACACAATGTACCTTGATGCGGTTTTCACGATGATAATAATATAGAAAAAAAAATAGGAAGGTGTATGTGTATGACCTGTTCACATTAGGTAAACATTAAAGAAATCTCGATGATGTCGCTAGTTTTAAATAAAGGTTTTTTAAACCCAAGAAACAACAAAGTAAACATAAACTTGCAAAGTTAACTTACGAGTCACAAAACTCAAAGCATTTATTTCAATTAAACCATTTACAGGCACTTTTGAATGGTCAAAGAGTCGGTCAGTTAGTCAAAAAGTTGAAGCTAGCCCATTCCAAATCGTAGATCTCTATGGAGAAGAACGGGCAAGAAACTCCAAGGACACTCTTTTAAAAATGGATATAGATATTACAAAATCCTGGGTACAGTACCTATTCTTGGTGCTTCTATATGTGAGAACTATAAGTTGAACACTAAGTATTAATGACTTCTTCATTAAAATCTATTCGTTATTTAGCCTTGCTAACTTACTAAAGTAAACATACGGAGAGACTGATACTAGAATGCGCAGTGAACATCAATATAGACTTTTACTACGAAATCTATTCTCGTCAAGAATGTTAACATATTACCCCATCAAAATACCTCATTTTGTATGTTCAGCAATATGTTCTTGTTACAGTTTTAAAGGGTTAAAACTAATAGCCACTCCATTTTTCAATGACGTGAAGCGATAACTCAACTTCTCTTATTTTTCGCGGCACGTGAGGAGGGAAGCAACGGAATTTTTCCGACGACGACCATTTTGAATCTGACATAACAAGATTAGGTGGGGCGCTTTTCCTCGTCTTTGCTTTTAATTTTCTAGTGCTGAGTGATGTTATCGGCAATATTTTCATTTTGAAGAAGAGTTTCGTGGAAGGATTTTAAAGAGAAAATAAATGTTATGAATGATTCACAGTCACACCTGGTAGAGTGCATCGGAAAGCATCGCAGCTCATTTTGTAACATAATATTACATAACATAACGCCTGTATTCCCCGAAGGGTTAGACAGAGGTGGTGGTGGTCGTGTGAGGCGCATTTTGTAATCCTAAGTATATAATATATTATACATAATAATCCGCCGACGCGTCTGTCTGTCTGTTCGCGATAAACTCAAAAACTACTGCACCGATTTTCATGCTGTTTTACCAATGGATAGAGTGGTTCTCGAGGAAAGTATTAGTATATAATAACCGACATCCACGCGGGCGAAGCCGCGGGCATCAGCTAGTTTATTATAAATGCGAAAGTGTGTTTGTTTGTTACACTTTCACGCTTTCACGCTAATACAGCTGAACGGATTTAAATGAAATTTGGCACATTATTTAGACCATGACCTGAATAAGGACATAGGATACTTTTTATGCCGATATTCCCACGGGATCGAGACTTACGTAGATGAAACCGCGGGCGCAGCTAGTAGGTTATAAAGTGATCTTTATGTCATGGACTATAAGGTATGAGTCAGGTTAATTTGAAGTTCGACTCCCCAAGGCTCAGGTAGGCAGATACTTGAAGTTGAAATGGTGACTAGTAACCACCATTCCAATTCGTAATATCCACAGCGGGCCTAGACAAGTGACAATCGCTTAGAAAGCGTTTCGTATTTCTACAACGACTTTCAACAGAATTGACATAATCTTTTCGATAGCTTAATGTCAGTATTGTCAGTTCTATCATTTCTGCCTTTTCCATCATCGTTATCGCTTGTAGAAAGTCACTATGTCTAGGCTACCCACCCTCTAGGCGAAACTAAATGTCACTTCCAACATGACGAGATCTCACAAAACAGAAAATTGCAAACAACGGTATCATCTGGACACTACAGCTACCAGTTGAAATAAAGGCTGTATCATTTTCAAAGGTATTGACGGCTTCAAACGGAATACTAACAGAACTATCACAGTTACTACTATGCGGTATACTGCAATGCAGCCTAGTTGCAAACGGAACTGATACAGGGAGTTCTATATTTTAATACGGTGTAAATAGTTTAGTATGAACTACGTTCTAGAATATTTAAGTGCTCAAGATTTTGTGTCCATAAAATAAAACCATTGGTAGAGATGTGATTTTCACAGCCAAATCTACCTCTAATCTACATATTATAATAAAATAGTAACGTAGAATTTTTGTCCGTTTGTCTGCTTGTATGTTGTAAAAATACTTTAACGAGTTACAAATAATTACTTAATACATTTACTTGTTACTTACAGCTTAAACGACCATTTTATTCGTAAACACGGCTTCAACGGAAATGCAATTACATTTATTTGAATACCGTTAATAAAACATGAAGTCGTCACGTGAAAATTCGTATGTAAATAATTATTGAAATGGTCTAAAATGTTTTTAAATACTAATGTTGTTTAATTCAACAATTTGTCCGAAGTTGGGTAAAAATATAATGGTAGTTATTCGATTTTTTTACTGAATAATTTATAGAATATTACAGATTACTTCATGTACCTACTTACTTAAATAAATAATGTAAAACTGTCGATTAATGACATAACGTGTAATTTAAAGTGATTCTTAAATTAAAACCTTTCTTCTGCAGTTATCCTTATCACATAATACATAATAAATAATTTTATGATAACAGAATACAGCCTATTTTTAAATTATGACGTACCTACATAAATATGTATACAATCAATTCCAAATAAAATCATCAATTTACTTTAATGACTTTAAAACATGCAACTATTCATATTGTATTAAATTCTTGTAGTTACTTTGTAACTAATAAGATCTTGTAAAATGTAATGGAATAAATAGTTGAATTTAATTGAATTTAATCTCACTAAAGAGTACCTAACTTACCAATTAATTCCTCGTTTAGGTACCTACCCTTAATTAATTTCACGTTAAATCTCTCGAGACAAACGAATTCTTCCACTGCCCAACCCTCTAATTCCGACGTCATAAAAGGATACCTCTCCATGCCTCGGTAGCATAACTCTCAAATGAACATAACTGTCATATTTGAGTAGCGTTCTTGTTTCACACAGAGAATGACGTGACGTCATTGTAAGTACAAAGGTTTTGTTTTGCACCAGTGGGTAGGGAGATATGTGGAGGTAGTAGGGTTGACGCCTTTGGGGAAACAATATGAGTACAAATCTATACTAATATTATAAAGAGGTAAAATTGGTGAAATTGAGAGTTAAGGTGTTAAAATATATATAATCATTGGACTGTAGATTTATTGAACCTGGTGCTTACTTGTTGAAAGGCCTATTTGTCCTCCCATGCCTGCTAACACTGTCATTTGATAATATTGTAACGGCCAATTATTTTTAAAAGAGTAACCGTGGAGTTTCTTGCCGGCTCTTCTCCATAGCAAACGACCAATTGGAACCGTGCACCTAGCTTCTGACGTTTCATAAGTGCCCATGTAGGTTTATGTGAAATAAAACATTATGATTTCTTTTATCATTATTTTGATTTTGAAAAAATTAACTTTACAAACTTTAAGAGGTGCCTTAGACTAACGAACTGAATAACTTTTACTATGGGATCTACCTTGAAAAACAGCTGTCCCATACAGTTTAGAACAGTAGGTATTAAACTTTAATAAGGAACAGATTTTTTAATAGAATGGCATGGAATAGAATAGATGTACACCATAAAATTACAGATATAAATGTAGAAATTTTACATAGGGTGACACAGAACCTAACAGCTCGTGGCTAAGTAATAACAGCCGCGCGGGTCGATCCATCAGATTAAGCTACGCTTGCCAGGGTTGGTCTGTGGAAGGGTGACCATCTTTACATAACGAGACTCCTCCGTGCCTCGGAAAGCACGTTAAGCCGTTGGCCCGGCTGTCATTCGTGGATCTTTGACAGTCATTACGGGTCGTAGAAGCCCGAAAGTCTGACAACCAGTCTTACCAAGGAATATCGTATTACCCAGTTACTGGGTTGTGGAGGTCAGATAGGTAGTCGCTCCAAGTAAAATACTGGTATTCAGCTGCATCCGGTTAGACTGGAAGCCGACCCCAACATAGTTGGGAAAAGGCTAAGTTAACTCGGTCGATAAGAAGTTACGGTAATCATTAAAAGCCAGTCATTATTTTGTAATCATTCAACCCTCTAAGAATAGTGAATTATGAAAACCTTTACAACTTGCCGCATGCCCATTTATTAAATAACCGTAATTACTCGCCTTCCGTTAGACATTTTCTTCAATTTTCACGAACTATAATGCAATATAACGAGTGTAGAATATTTCCGGCTATGCGGGGTTAGGTACCTAATCAAATTTTTGTTAACTTTGCAACTAAGTACCTATTTTTAGATACTGGGTCACACGGACACCCAAATTAGGAACAAGTTTAGGTAAAACAATTTGTACATAAACATAAAATGACGCCTCGTTTCCCCGAAGGATTTATTAAAATGTACCTATAGTAAACCCGCATTTCGCCAGTTATGTTTAAGTCCCATGTAATAGGGGGCGAGCCTATTGCCATCAACCAGGCCCAAATCAGACTCCAGGCTGCTAGCTGCTACTGAGAAATTTCAGATAGAAACATCCAATACCTGACACTTTTCCCGACCTGGGAAAGGATTTCCCAGGTTTCAAGCTCAACAGTTTTTTCTGTAACTTTGACTCAATTGTTTTATCTCTCTTAATGCCAGCCCTATAACCTCAAAAGTACAATCACCAACAAACACGTTAAACACACCCATATTATTTGAACTGAGAAATTCCTTAAACTTTTCAACTCAAAATGTAAATTCGACAATGACGTATAATGAATATCATGTTAAACGTTCAATTTCAGTCTGACAATCACATTTGTTCAGTTTAAATTATTTTGGACTCATTATACGCTTCATGCATGCTACGTCATGAATTTTAACTGCAGTGTAAGCAGGAATTTCCAGCCATATTGGCCTAGTGAGGTTGGTCTGAACGTGGTCCTGGATTCGATTCCCAAGTTGGGGGGAGTTTTATCGGTTTTGCCATCAGGAATTTCTATGTTAGGTTAAGGTTATGTTATGTTAGGTTAACCTGGTTTAAGCTTCATGTTTAACCAGGCGTTAAACATAACTGACAAAATTTTGACAATACTGGCGTGATTTATGTTCATAGTGCAGAAACCAATTGTTAGCATTTCTATGGAATTATAATATCACAGCAAAATTATTTCGATAAACAAACATGTGCCTAAAATCGCATTAAATTACTTAACGATTTATTACCTATTTCGGCTCAGCTAGCTAGCGGATTAAACATTCCCAATAATAACAATAATTTAGTGATCAAACCTACTAATCCTCAGGTAATAATATATTTCCGAGTTTATATCAGAGAAACTATCTATTGATATAATTTTTTATTTACATTTGATAATTACATTTATTTTAATTTTTAGAATCGTTTTTTTTTAGTTATAGTTTAGTAGTTATGTTTTAAAAAAATGTTAAAAATGCTATCTTTAGTTTTTGTGTTTAAGTACTATTTTACTAACAAACCGCTGTTAAGATTTGCAAAAAAAAATATGACTTAAACTTACTTTGTTTATTTGTCAACTATTATTTTTAGACTTTACTTTAGTTCAGTTACAAAGTAATAATTCTTATCGAAGTAAGTACTTCATTGTTATTTTTGTGCCGAATAATTGAAAAAAATATTCATCAGACACAGGAGGCTGGTTCATCGGCACGCCACAATTGCGGTGATAAGTCCCCTCTTTGAGGAGTGGCTGGAGAGGCGCCACGGCGTCCTCACCTTCCGCCTGACGCAGGTCCTCACCGGACATGGCAGCTTTGAGAGGTACCTGTATAGGATTAGGCGGGAGGAAACGTCCGGGTGTCACCACTGTGCGGATCGTCCGGAGGACACGGTGGAGCATACGGTGGAGGTGTGCCCTGCTTGGGCGGAGCACCGCCGTATCCTCGTGGAGACGATTGGCGGCAATGACCTCTCGCGTCCAGCCCTGGTCTAGGCCATGGTACTGAGCGAGAGGGCATGGGAAGCGGTCACCTCCTTCTGCGAAGCAGTAATGCTCGCGAAGGAGGAGGCGGAACGCGTGAGGGAGAGGCAAAGTTTGCGCCCTCACGCCCCTAACCGCCGCCGCTGGAGACACCCTGGGCGTCGGGAATCCCAGGCGGATTTCCGGCCACCATAGGCGCGGGCCTGCGGAAGGCGAGCAATGGGTAGCTCGCCGTCCAATAAGGACCAGGCCCGGGTCGATGTCGCGTCGTGTTCCACGCGCGCCTCAAAGAGATGTCAGCATACCTGACGGGGTCCGTTAGGACCGATGCCTGCCAGGGTTGCGGAATAGTCCGAAAGGGAAACCGGGACTCTGGCAACAGGCAACTGAAGGAACACGGGTGGGTTTTAGTCAGTAAGAGTCTGACACGCCCTTCCGCTCCGCCCAGAGCGGGAGAAGTCATTTGAGGATTTCCAACCCAAAAAAAAAAAAAGGAGGCTGGTTCAGTTACAAGTTATTGAAGTATTTCATTGTTATTTTTGTGTCGATTAATTGAAAACATACTAACTTCAGACCACTTTATGATACGAAGGAAAAATCGGTTATAAATATCCGCTTGGCCTCTATTTGACCCTCGTAAATTGGTACCTATGAGAATCTACACACCTGACGCATTCTACGAGCAAAAGGCGGTTCATCATTGTGTTTTTCTAGTTTATTAGCGAGCCCCGTATAAAAATAACCAGTCATGCCACCTCTTCCATTTAGAAATGGGAGCTTCGTTTCGGTTTTGACGACGCGATTGTCAATTGTTTTCGAGTATTCGAGTATTCCAGAACGTTGCTGAGTTTTGAATCTCGATTTAAAACTGACAGATTTTTTTTTAAATAGCAAATAATAATAGTAATCATCACCTAGCCTTTTTTCAACTATGTTGCGGTCCAGTCTAACCGGATGCAGCTGAATACCAGTATTTTACATGAAGTGACTGACTATCTGACCTCCATAACCCTGTAACTGGGTAAGACTGGTTGTCAGACTTTCGGGCTTCTGACGACCCGTAACGACTTTCAAAGATCCAGAATTGACAGCCGGGACCAAAGGCTTAACGTGCTTTCGCAGGCACGGAGACGTCTAAGTATGTAAAGATGGTCACCCATCTACGAACCAACCCCGGCAAGCGTAGCTTAACCTGATGGTTCGACCCGTGCGGCTGTTATTACTTAGCCACGAGCTTTATAAATATTTTACCACAAGTAGAAAAAAAACGACAGACTATCGTTCCAGCGTATGAATCTGTCAGTAAATGGGTCCTTTCAGTGGTTTAAACATTCTCCATGTTTAAACCACTGAAAGGACCCATTTGGCTTATATAACACAAAGACATCTTACGGAATGTCTTCAGTTAAAAGGAAACCAAAAGAAACCCAGCTTTTCACTACCCAAATCGAATCCTCGCAAAATGCGGCAACTTTGCAAGCTGACAGAACAAAGAAAAACTTGCGATGGACTAAAAGCTCTCTCTTTGATTGCAGGAGCGCGGTATAGACATGGTGGTGTTATCAGTATGACAGTATGTTTGTGGGACACGGCACGGCCACTTGGCAGCCGAGAGCCCTACAGTTGATGCATTTCGGTATTTCTTGTTTCCGTGCTAGTTTTTATGTTCGTGTTTTTTTCTTTACGCTGTTTTATTTGCGGATGAGTTCTTCTGTTCAGCCACGTATGTGTTCTATTTTCGAAAACTTTCCGGTTTCATTCACATTATCATATTTTCTCCTATGTTAAATATGCGGTTATTGTAGTGGGCTGCAATATTATCAATACTTTGTATTATCTTTGCTCTGTTCCACCACATATTGTCGCTGTTTATTGTCCCAGATAAAAAAAAAAACACAACAAACACATTATACATAAACATGTCAGACTACATATATTGTAAAAACCAATTTATTCGGAAGACGCATGTAAAAAGTTTACGAAATAGGCGGCAATGTAAAATCTCACAATAAATTACAGTAAAATTCTTGAATACTTACCTACTATACTTGCTTTGTCTTCCCGTAAGATTCGAGTTTACTAAAGTACGTATCGAGTTTCCTAATATCACAAGACCCTTGGGTAAGTTCCTGAACTGCGGGATGCCTCATAAACTGTTCGTAATGAAGCAGTTTCACTTTTATTTTTAACACTATTAATGCCGCGTTGACTTAGAGCAGGAACTAAATTTTAGATTGCTCAAAAGAAGTTCCCTTCTTGTACAGATAGGAACAAGAATATGTATAAAAATGTTCTACAAAAAATACACCCAATAGGCTTGTTCGTAACCGCTACAGTTGTAAAGGACTCGTAACTTCGGAAAAATATAAAACAGTAAAAGAGAAATGTGTAATGAAACGTCGAATGAAATATATGTAGCTGTAATGCCTGCCTTTTCTTTATGATAGGCTGCTCAGATCTTACGGCCAAGCGACTCTGGAAATGCCCTTTCAAAAGAGGCCTCAGTGCGAATCTTGCGTTCTACCAGCAGCCTAACTGGGTCTGAATATAACAGAGCAATAAAACTGTACCGTGTGTCGTCGAATACCTACATACTGGTCTCTGATACAAGGCAAATAGCTCACTGGAAGCACTTCCAATAGCAAATTTGGTTACGTAATTCGGGGGCCGACACACGTGAACGCGTGTTTCCAATTTTGCGTACAATGACACTGAGTAACCAGATTCACGAATGCAGGTTACACGACAGATACACACGAACAGTAAATTGTTCTATTGTGCGAGTTATCGTATACAACTCCTTAATTAAACCGGTCCCTAACAATAATTGACCGGGCAACTTGAAATACGATATTACCCACTATGCTACACATGCTATGTTACTAAACATTTGGAACCCGCTCCAACGATAAACATCACCCTTTAAATTAACAGTCACATGTAAATATTTCACAAAGTGGGAGTTGAGAACAAAGCGTATAAACCCGACGCAGAAATCCGAATCTCACCTCTTTTGTTACCACTATTTTGTATAGAGGGGAATGTTCGTCGCCCCTTTGTTTCAAAGTTTCCACTGCACAGAATCCACAATACAACTCAATGTTGCGATAAAAAGTTTGTGCGCGATTGTACCGCGCCGATTATCCGACTGATTGGAAATTAAATCGTTGACGAAAAATGTGACGCACTTTTCCCATTGAATGTAAATTTTAAATGAATTGATTTATGTCGTTTCACACGTTTGTTCCTTTTCGCTGAATTAATTAATTGGTACGATTTTAATGGAATTCGGATGTATTACAACAAAGTATTGAAAGGCAAGCATTAATTTTTTTGGGAGTAAACTAAAATACTGAAAACTAAATCGGTACGAAAAATAAAATTAATACAGTGTTGTTTCGGGAGAAGACAGGATACTGGGTTTCCACCTGTGTGTACCAAAGACTTCTTGGGTTTTAGTAGGCGACGATGGTCAAGGCCGATAAATCCAAAAAAAAAACATTTTTTTTTGTTTTTTCCCGGCTCTCCGCGGTTACGAATTCGATAACCAAGCTTACATGATTATGACTGACTGTAATCGGGATTTCGACTATTAACTGTGGAAATGCAGTATTTAGCGTAGAGTGTTTAGCAGAAGCATAGCATAGCCTAGCATTCGTGATCTGAAAACTGTTTCTTTATTTAAATTTCGTGTAAAAGAGCATTATCTTTCCTCTCAACTATGAGTATATAATTATATAGGTACCTATAGTGTATTTATGTTTATATATTTAAGCTTTATGTATTTATTTAAGTATATGTTCATTTTCTTGCGTATATGTGTAGGTATATTTAATATTATAGTTAAGACTTCACATAATCATGTTTTTCTCTTCTTGTTCTCACACACTATTGTCTACATTTCTTTCTCATTTCTCCTTTCGCAGGTCTGCTGGAAGAAATTTCTTAAGAAATAAGCAGTACCTTTGTACTCATATCATAATTATGTCATATCTCTTTGTATTTTACTGTGTGTACATAAATAATAAATAAATAATAAATAAGCATTGAAGTTATCGAATTAAGCAGTTCATTATGACTTATTAAACTGGAACTACAAAAAACAAACGATCTGCCGAGCCTTTTCCAACTATGTTGTGGTCGGTTTCCATTCTGACCGGATACAGCTGAATACCAGTATTTTACATGGAGCGACTGCCTATCTGACCTTCACAACCTACTTACCAAGCCAAGCCAAAGGATAGCCAAGGGGTATCGTATAACCCAGTAACTGAGTTGGAGAACTTTAGCTACAAAAAAATAAATAAAGACGAAATCACCAAAAGCAAATGGTATTCCCAGCATCCCAGCTCCAACACTCGTGTATTGAGACAAAACACGATGTTTGCCGACAAACAGATCGCGTCAGTCGAGAACAATAGATCCTTTGCGTTGTATTTCAAGCAGTACCTACCGACCTACCTCTGTCGATATAACCCGCTGGTTTTCAGAATTAGAATGTCTGTTGTCTACTAAAGCGGCTAGAATTTCGGTATTTGTCCGGCTAAGCTTTTTGTCTTTGGAATTAGTTTGACTGGTATAATGCCTTGTGGCATTAAGTCCGCCTAAGTACCACTGTTAATGAAATTTAAATGAATTAACGATAGGTCCATTTGCTCATAGGACGATTTGCGAATAGGACATTTTGCTAAAGTGTCGTTGTGATTATTGGTAGTTTTGCTAATAGGACCATTTGCTTTTAGGATGTTTTGATACGGAGGGTAATCGAAGACCTTTGACTTCTTTGAAGGAAGGACCTATTTCTGTTTTTTTAACCGACTTCTTCAAAAAGGAGGAGGTTCTCAATTCGTCTGTATGTTTTTTTTTTTTTTTTTTTTTTTTGTGTGTATGTTACACGATTACTCCGTCAATTATGAATCGATTTTGATGATTCTTTTTTTGTTTGGTAGGTCATGCTTCAGAGGTGGTCCCATATAAATTTTATTAACTTTGCTTGCGTAGTTTTTGAGTTAGCTTCAATAATTACGTATTTTTCCCACTTAGTGTATGTAGACGATATATTGTTTGACTCCGTCACTGTTATTTACATAGCAGGTAGTGGTATTCGAATGAGTGTAGACCTACCCTACACCACAACTAAAAAGTGAAAAAAAAAAAAAACAACCGACTTCTAAAAAAAACACTAAAAACGTGAAAAATAACTTTAATTTCGGAAGTCGGTGGCAAAAAAATAATAATTAAAAAGCAAATACACCGACTTCCGAAATTAAAGTTATTTGTCACGTTTTTAGTGTTTTTTTTAGAAGTCGGTTGTATTTTTTTTTTGTAAAAAGTTTTTATTTTTTTTCGTGTGAGAATACACAACATGTCATAAGTTTACCGTCAAGGGAAGGTCGTGGAACAAATTGATCTCCTAACGACTTAAAAAGGCGGTCAAGAACTCGTGCCACACCGTACCTACAATATTTTAACTCTACTCATTTTTTTTAAAGTAATTCTTTGCGAGTCGATGGCAAGAATGTTTGAAAATATGCATTGTTTTTTGTTTAGTCCAGTACTCAGCTACGCTAACACTATTCGCTGACGCAGACATTAGGTCCTCACGTGTACATGGGGCTTAAAACGGTCACTTTAGCAGAATCATAATAAGAAAACATTATGAATCATCGCAAAATGTCACCAACTGGCAATTCATAATATGATCTGCGTGTAATTCATATTACGAAATAATTCACCTGTTTGACAGTTTTCTATGGATATTCGTAAAATGGTCCACAAATTATGAATTGCTTTTATGTCAAATTAGAGGAATTTCTAATGACGGTTGGGATTCAGGAAATGAACTGCTTTTATAGGAATTGCTAATGTGGCCGGTTTAGGCCCCCTGGTGACTGGGTATGTGACACAAGATGAAAGGTAAGCCATGGTGGTGCGACTGGTGTCGCACATAGAGCACATAATGGCCGCATATGGAGTAACTCAGTGAATCGGCCGGGGAATAAGATGTCAAGGTAGTGTCATACTGCCAATTGTGTAATTTTACTATTATGGACTAAGTCATCTGAAAAAAAAAAAAAAAAATACTTTGAATGGTTCCACCATTCGTGAAATCCCACTTGTGGTGTATTTGCTGCGGCTGACCTGGGTGGGTGTGGAGGCAGTTTAAAGTTTTTCAAGTCAGCCACGGGCCCACGGCAACGAACTTCCAGGTGAAAGGAACTCTGAGGGCTCGATAAAAGAATCAGGAGGAAATTGAGAGTGGTTTACAAACATGATTATCATACCAAAATGTGCTAACATAAACCAAAAATCAAGTTAATATGCGTGAAACCATCCAACTGTTATAAGTACCCCGCCACAGGGCCTTTTAAATTACGCAGGATAAGCAAAACACCCGATATCTATTTTTACGGCCGCAGGCTCTATTCATCTTATCTTGGCGGGTATATAGGCGGGGAACGGTAATGGTGTTTACCCACAAAGGGCTGCCCCCATCCGACTGAGGATTACGTTCTTTTTTTATTTATTTATTTGTAAAGTAGCTTCATTATCGGACCTCTGTTTATTCTCGTGCGCGTCGCAGCGACAATTTTGTCTGATACAGCCTTTATAAAACGACTTGCCAGCTTCCCTTTTTTGTTTTTTATTCGGTTTTCTTTGTGGGTGTATTTAATTACAATGGATTTTTAAAGGGAGTGCGTTCTCTTGACCTATTTCGAGTTACGATCGTTTTAGAGGCAATCAAAGTGAATTATATTGGGACTATTGTTGGTTTATTTTATTTACATTTTGAAATTAACTACCTAGCTGCAGATTTAACTGTTTCTCTCACACTTTAGGGGTATGAGGAATAGGGTGTAAAGTTCACTCATCCACCATAGAAAAGGGAGGATCCTCCGACCAGACGGGTGTTTTATCTGGCGGGCAACTGCCCTACATGTTGGATTCTTGTATATAAAATGTCCATCGCACGGTAAACTCTAATTGTGCGATGCAGGATTTATGTGAAGTCAGGTCTTTGATGCGTAGTTCGGATGTGGCGATGTAGATGCCGCCACAATCCAAACATCAATGACGTTGAAGAAAATGACACATTTCGTAGCAGTTGCTACGAAAGCGTAGCTAGCGTACCAGTGACGTCATCGTCTACATTAATTCGTAGCAACACGCCGCTACGTTTATTTCTAAATCAATCTGTCTACGTCAGGTGCATTATACAACATGTAAAATGTCCGATCCGTGAGGGTTTTGTTAGAAATCGTTCTATGACTAAAATAAAAAAATAAAAAAATCTGTTAGGACTTTCAACTTAGGACATCTGTTGAAAACGTTGAAAATTAAAAAAAAGCGAAAAACGAAAATTTTAAATAGAAATAACTTTTTTATTTTCATTAATAATAAGATTTTTTATTACTTTTTGGTAATGTAATTAAAGAACCTTCAAGCCGTTTTCAGATTGTAAGGGTTTTTTATACACATTGTATAAAGAATGTATTTAATTTTATTTGTGTATATTTGTATCAAATATACCCACTGCACTACACATAAATTATAAAACTCTAAATGATATGATCAATATACCTATTGATTATAACGGTACCACGATAGATGAAAACAAGAAAATAATTCTTCTCTTATACGAGAAAGTAAGTGCTTGTGAGAATTCAAGTTAGTTATAGGTGCTCACACAGGAGAATATTGAGTCCGTATATCGGTACCTCGAAGAATATCAATACCGATACCGATATAAATTATACTCGCGTATACGAGTCTCAGGATGAGGCGGATCATACCTGACGGGGTCCGTTAGGACCGATGCCTGCCAGGGTTGCGGAATAGTCCGAAAGAGATACCGGGACCCTGGCGACAGGCAACCGAAGGAACACGGGTGGGTTTTAGTCAGTAAGAGTCTGAGACGCCCTTCCGCTCCGCCCAGAGCGGGAGAAGTCATATGATGATTTCCCACCCAAAAAAAAAAAAAAAAGGATGAGGCGGATACTAAACTTTATCATAATATGTGTATAAAATACAGGTGAGAGTAACTTATACACGGGGACTTGAAACGTTAAAATAGGGGTACGATAACGTTATATTATATACTTGCAGTAACCATAATTATACGAACTAATATTTAGGGCAATATTGTAACGAAATCTATCTGAACGATATCTTCAACTATTAATTTAGTTACGATCCGGGATGAACAGAAGAAATTATCGTTACTGGAACTATATAGGGCTATTGGTAAAACACCAACAACCTCTTAAGGAGTCCTCTTAACAAATAAACAGCTGTTCCGTACATTTTGACGAGTTATGCGAACATAAATGTACGGAACAGCTGTTTTTTTTGCGCAATTTCATATTTGTTCCCATAGTAAAAGTTGTGAGTACAATGACTCCTTAAGAGGTTGTTGGCGTTTTACTAATAACCCTGTATATAACGCTATTTTAACGTTATTTTAGGTATAGTTAGTTTGAGACATAAAATACAATAGACGTAGATATATTTAGTCTATTCCGCTTGACTATTCTTCAAGAGTCCTAAAAAACCCTGTAAGAAATCGACACTTGTTTCACCTCTCAACGAGGCATCCTCAGGATGACGATTGACCAATTGCAAACCAGAACGCGACGTGTTACCACACCGAGCGCTGGACGCAAAGTGAGTGTTCACTTTGTCGATTACTTACAGGGTTTTTTAGGACTCTTGAAGAATAGTCAAGCGGAATAGGTTACTAAATATATCTACGTCTATTGTATTTTATGCCTCAAACTAACTATAAAATAACGTTAAAATAGCGTTATGTATGGTGGATTTCCGCAAAGTCACGCCTGAATCAATTAACTATCTTAGTTTGAGACGTTATAAAATACCCATTATGTCCCTGGTTATACATTAGGCTTTGTAAAAGAATACGTAAAAAAAAAAGGCATGTTCAGCGTGAAAGGATATTTTTTTGTAAGTGTAGGTAATTTTTTTTTGTGTTTGAAATATTATATGAGGCCTAAATCGAAGTATAGTTCACTGTCTTTGTGTTATAGGCACCTAACTATTGAAAGGGTTAGAAACACTATATTTTTTTAAATAACATCATCATCAGCCGAAAGACGTCTACTGCTGGACATAGGCCTCCAAGCACCGCCACTTCGACCGTGTTTCTCGCATCCAGCGGATTCCTGGGGCCTTCACCAGGTCATCGGTCCACATTCCACATTGTGGCTTTCCAACGCTACCTCTTCCGGTACGCGATCGCCACTACAGAACTTTTCACCACCACTTTAAGCCCCATCGGCTATCTGTTCTGCGAGCAATGTGCCCTGCCCACTGCCACTTAAATTTGGCAATACTTCGGGCTAAATATGTCAAATAATATGATAATATGAATTACCTAAGTACTTACTTCTATTTTTATCAACGTCAGTTTATCACAGCCCAAACCAAATCCAAAAAAAACAATGGCTTTAGGGGTGCTATATGCTTGTTCGGGTCGGCAATTTTGTTGAGCACCATAGACGACCCGAAGCAATTACTACACATTTCGGCTTTCTTTCAGCTCATGCCTCGCTGAATTTAAGTCGCTTCAGCACAATTCAAACATTTCAAACTAAGCCGAGCGGCTAAGGTACAAGGTACAAGGTAAGCACCCCAATTGATATACATATCAATGAGCACACCTTAAAAAAACCAAATTATTATTATTTCTAGCTTTAAAATTGGCAAGCCGCATGCCATTCAATTTCTTTTAATTAATAATTTACGAAAAGCATTCACGAATGCAAATTACTTTTCCATAATTATCCGAAAGAGGGTAAAAAATAATTTAAAACGAAAAAGTGTTCGATAAAGGCTTCCCTTTGTGAGCTTACAGTAATTAAAAGGAACAACGCCTCGTAAACAGAAGTCTGTTCATAAAATTGATGCATGTCTAATGAACTCGCAGTCAGTGTTGCTATAATTTCGCCGCAAATACAGTTTAAAAACAATTTATTTTGTTTTTTACGTAATTATTTGAAAAATCAATCATTATTATTAGCTATCGAACTATCAACCAACGCATGAGGTATAGTTGGAAACGTCTTGATCGTCCGCTGGTTATAGGCTATGTGACGTCACATTAAATAAACAATGGCGCCCTCTAGAGGACATAAAGCGAGGAACTAAAAAAATGGGTATCAAATGAAAGGGCTTAATGAGCATATTTCAAATATATATATATTATAACCCAAAAGAATTTAAAAAAAAATTAAAGTAATAAAAACTAAAACCCAACTACGACTAAAAAGGTAAAATAAACAAGAGACCACAGACAGACAAATTAAAAATTCGGAGTCACACGTAATCTGTTTGATTTATGCCCTAACACGTGTGACTCCGGATTTTTAATTTGTCTGTCTGTGGTCTCTTGTTTATACCTTTTTAGTCGTAGTTGGGTTTTAGTTTTTATTACTTTAATTTTTTTACCTAAAACAATTAGTAAATCTTGAATTTACAGCTGCAAATTTTATTGTTTACGAATACGACCGTTCGTCGTATTCGATATCCTCCCATTTTCTATCAAATTAAAGCACATCACCCATCCACGAGCAAGGATCGGATACCGGTTAAATTTTCAAACCGGCATGATGTAGTTAACGCATTAACCTTTACATTCGGTTTCGTTTGCATATACCGATTTTTTTAAACTGGTATTTGGACGAGTATCATATAAAGGTTTTTCGGATTTACCGGTTTAGAGCAATAAAAACCGGTTAGGTAATGCTTCAGTTTGTATTCAGCGCGGCATCCGCACAAGTACCTAGTCACATGTTGCAACGGTTTTATCGACATGCCGCTCGTCGAATTAACCGGTTAATTTAGGTAAACTCGAAACGTTCGCGTTCTTTGGAAAAGTTCGGAGGAAAACCGATATAAACCAGTATTAACCGGTTCCGAGCCTTGTCCGCAAGTACAAGTACTGAACACTAAAAATTATACAACCCTCGAATACGGGCGCTCGTTAAAGCTATTAACCCACAACTGCTGACCGCAAGGTGTACTGTCGCTTGTAATATGCAAATATGTGGACGACGGGCGCTTAGTACCCATGCATTGTAAATACAGTACCTACCTACTGCTGACTCTGCGAACCAGATCGTTTGTTCAACAAATTTGATGAAGGTTATTGATGAGTTGGACGCTAAACTTGGAAATGAGGGAATGTTCCCGGATAATTAATGCAGTAGGTACTGTTCTGTTGTCTTCTAGCTGATGAATAGTGCATGAGTATTGGGTTGATTCGGATTATAGCTGCTTTGTTGGTTAGGTTAGGTAACCTTTGGAATCTTGCAACCATTACTAAGATTGTTGACCTGATATAGATGGTTGCTCTGATCAAAAACTGTGATTTTGGCGAGAAACTACTGGACATAGCGTTCAAAGAACAAAACAGAATGTTCTGCTGGCGAAAGAAAACTCAATCATTTATAAAAACGCTAATTGAATAAACTTTACCCATCCGCATTTATTTAAAACAGGCACTTGTTATAAAATACACCTGAACAAACAGAATTAATTTTGTTTTTCCACCGCAAGCAGGGATGCAAAACATTTTCCCAAGCGCAATAAAACTCCCCACGTTTTGTTCCACAACAAAAGTATAAATTAAAGACAATTCTAGAAAGATTGCGCTGAAAAAAATATTACGAAAAATTAGTTGCAACTTTCCCTTGTAAGTACCAAGTTTTGCCTCTTAAATTGCCCACTGTGCAGGATAGGCGCAAGTCTTTCCGAATTTCAATTTAACTTGTAATAAGTTGGCCAAGTTGTCGAAATTAGCTCGGGGGTGAATTTACGAATTGCCGACGAGGAAACGATACGCCGTTTGTCCGAAATTTTGAATAGATTGAATATTGTTTGTTGTCATTATTACGGTTACTGGTCGGCCTTTGTGGAGTCAATTTTTGCGTTTATTTTTAAGGAGTCCGCAGAATAATAAAAGGGAAATTAAGAAAAAAGGTTTCACCGAGAATTCATTAATTTTTTATTCAATTTCCTTCTGCATTATAAATAAATAATTGTTTTTTTACCCTCTATTCTCCTACAATAGGGCAACGCCTCCAATTTTCATTTGTTTGCTTGAGCATTTTTTATGTAATGTTTTTGAGTGACGACACTACTAAGTACCTACGTCGGGCGGGTAGACCTTGGTGCACCTTGCTGAAATTAAATATTAAAGAAGGCATATACCGACACGATAAGAGACCAACAAATGCGATTGTTAATAGATTATGACTGAGGGGCTCGTGGCTAAATGATAACAGTCGCATGGTTCGGTCGAAGGCTACGCATAACATATCAAGACCCCTCCGTACCTCAGAAAGCTCGTGAATCTGTTGGTCCCACAGCTGTCATTCGCAGATCTTTGACCGTCGTTACGGGTCCTCAGAAGCGCAAAAGGTTCGACAACCAGACGGGGAATCGTGTCGCCCAGTAACTGGGTTATATAGGTCAGATAGGCAGTCCAAGGCTCCAAGTTGTAAAATACTGGTATTCAGCTGCATCCGGTCAGACTGGAAGCTGACCCCAAAAAAGTTGAGGAAAAGGCTAAGCAGATTGATTTATAGATTACTAGCTGTTGCCCGCGCCTTCGTCTACGATCCAGGATGAAAAGTAGCCTATGTCCTTCTCCAGGTCATGGTCTACACATGTGCCAAATTTCATACAAATTCTTTCAGCCGTTTTAGCGTGAAAGCGTAACAAACAAACTCACTTTCACATTTATACTTAAGCGCCCTTGTTTTATAAACTGCCTCAGCAAGAAAGAAAGATCAATCAACATGTTCCTATTTCATTCAGCCTTGTGAAGGTAATCATACATATACCTATTTTTTCCGACCTTACATAACAACAAACACAATGCCAACTTTGCCTGTTTTCAATGTTAGCCAATTTACTAACTGCAAATAACAGGAATACGAATCAAATGGGGCAAACAAAGAAAGATTACTTACAGGGAAAACATTTTAGTTCGTCGCAGAGGCATTTCATAGAACTATTTATGTGGGAATAGCTCACATTGGTAAGGCAAGCAACGCGGCCAGTATGGTAGCAATGTTTGTCGTTTGCTTGGAGTAAATATTTTGTGATTTACGATTTATAATTAACTAAAAACCCGCCTGCTTCACACGGTTTTTACAACTTGACAAAACATGAATATTTCTGTATTTTCTCTTAGTTAAATATTAATTTATTGTCTGTGTGACCGCTTAGTTCTTCTAATCTAGATTATATTAAATTAAATCTTCTAATTCTAATATGGATTTTTATGGGGTTCTCACCATATTTATAGAATTATGTTATTATTCCTGAAGATTTATGTTTACTTATAATACATTCATATTTTATTTTATTTTAATTAAACTTAATATATTTAAATCTCTAAGTTTTGTCAAGTCATAAAAACTGTACGAAGCAGGCAGATTCGCTAGATTTGATTAATATCTTAAAACATCTTTATCTACAGCAAATGTAAAATGGCTGCACTCTCTTAGTAAAATAATATTGGTAAAATAATTGATTTAATTAAATTCTACGAAAAAGCTTCCAAGTTTTTTTCCACAAAAATGAAAAATAGCTATCAGGCCTGCAGTCAGATTATTCAACCGTATCAGCGAGTTCAAACGGCAATAAATTGCCCATTGCATGTTTGACATACGTTACGGTTGCGGGATATACAATCAAATATCTCTTATAACACAAGTAATGTTGAGATATTTATGATGGTTTAGAAGTTTTCATAGCAGTCAATTGGTGTTTATTTAATATATAATATAATATAATACGATTTTGGAGAAAACTAAAACGAGATTTGAAGTTTCTTGATTAAGCGCGTGGTTTAGCCAGAAACAATCAATCAACCAAATATATTATAATTGGTTGATTAAAAATGTATTATATACAGGGTGTAAGGGACAGCCCTCCGCAAATTAATAGGGGGCATTCAGCTCCGTATTTTGAATCCTATTCCACCGAAAATGTTCTCAGGTTTTTTTTTTCTTTTCAGTTACTATTTCTTTATTTCAATGTAAAATAACAATTACTGTATGCTGCAGTCCATTTATGTGAAATATCATAATGAAAAACCAGCAATGGATGTTGATATACTATAGCGTACGGCGAGCGCTCCCCCCCCCACCACGGGGAGTGCGGCTATGTGGGTTGCGCCACGGTAGGGATACATTGCGTGTCAGGTAATAAAACAAATCAGGTTAATTGGATTCCCATAACGTTCCTGAAATAATTTCATGTACCGGCCGTCTTAGTATGATATACTGAATTCATCCCTACCGTGGAGGAGCGGAGGGCTGTCCCTTACACCCTGTATATTATTATAAAGAACATATGCACAACTTATGCTGATACATACATATTATTTGTGAACAAAAGACCCTGATTGTGAGAAGTATTCATGAATAATCTTTGTTCTGAAAAATGGTAGGAGCGTATACGATGGACACTTCAGTGTTCACCGCTCCATTCGTGAGCAAGTGGTCCGTGAAAGAAGTGAAATCCTTCGATAGGGTCTGAACTTAATAATAGAAGAGCTCCTTGGAAAAAGGCTCGCCTGGGCAAGTACCTACGCGATGCTATGGTGTGATTTTGTTGGAAAGGACAGGTACTTTTGAAATAATCATAGGGACATAAGACATCAAAAATATTTCAATAAAGTCTGTCATTTGCAATGTATCGACAATCACTTTTATTCTGCAAGTATCTAAAGAAACCAGTAAAATAATACACACCATAAAAATAATTCCCACTCCATAAAATTAAATTAAGATAAAATAAAATAAAAACTGTTTTGCTAAAAACTGAACTGGACTCCATAAAAAAATATGAATATAAAACCCACCTAACCAATAAGACCTAAAATCGACTTTTATCAACTAAAACAGTTTAAAAACAAAACGGAAATATTTTTCCTGTTCCACATAGTACATAATATGTTCACAGGAAAATTTCACGATAATAACATTTAATTTTCGCTTTATATGCAAAGTGCTTGTCCACTTATATTATGTGTCAAAGTAGGTAGTAGCCAGTGTCCCCTTTGTCTTCCTGTTCCTATATTTAGGAATGTATTTAAATTCCTATCTCGCTTCTAGTTTATACACCTGCAATGTTTTGGTCCTTTTGTCTAGGTTTAAAATACCAAAATATTACAGTTGAACATACAATTTGTGTACTCATTATACTTTGAATTATTATAATATTTTGAAGGTAGCACTGGCAAATGTTGCTATTTGGAATTTAAATTCTCACACGTGTAATATTTTGGTATATTTGCACCTAGACATTAAATGTGGCTTAAAAAAATGAACTTATGATTTGAGAGATAGCACTGACAGTTTCATAATTTCGAATACCTACTCTGAATTAATATTATAGTATTATCGCAACGAGGCAGTTACTAATACTAAAATATTATGATCCTTTTGCTGTTATAGGACATAGAGACAATGTCATATTCGATTGTGATGTTTGTCATAATTATTCGACATCAAAAACTCAGTTTTATTTTTGTGACCTATAATAATTTTATCGTTTCGATTCAAATTCATCACTCTAAGTATACACGACCTCTTTAGATAAATGATAAATGATTTATTTTCTGTAAATGGGTTTGTACAAACACTTTTACACGTCAATCACATTTTTAAATAAAACTAGATGAGGTCGGCGTTTCCTATCTAACTACTCTCAGAAGAAAGGCCGAAACAAACTCAGAGGTCAGAGTCTCTTTTAAAGTCCAGACATAATCTTGGTCAGATCATGTGAAGACCATGTAGATTGGTGTCTGAAATGGTCTTTTGAGGAAAGAAGCATACAGATTGAGTGGACCTGTCCAGTCAGTGCACGCATTTGTCAGTATTCGTGCAGCTCAACTCAGAATTTAAGGAGCTCAACGATTTGACGAACAATACCAAAAAAAGGACATTTGGGTAGGCCGCATAAATTACTCAAACTGCCACACCATGATTAATTAAAACTCAAGGAATAAAAAAAAAAAAATTATCCACATAGTCTTCACATTCACAATAATTAAAATAATATAATACTTTACAAAGTACATATTCATGTCATTGTAGGTATATATAAAATGTCAATGTGTATATAAAATCCAGAAATAATCTTGGTCAGATCATTTGAGGACCATGTAGATTTGTCTGAAATGGTATTTTGAGGAAAGAACCATACAGATTTCAGTGGACCTGTCCAGTCAGTGCACGCATTTGTCAGTCATCGTGTAGCTCAACTCAGAACTTAAGGAGCTCAACGACTCAACGAACAATACCAAAGAAAGGACATTTGGGTAGGCCGCCTGTAGTACTCAAACTGCCAGATAAATAAAATTTTATGATCCACATAGTCATCAAATTCACAATAATTAAAATAATAATAATATTATACTTCAAAAAGTAAATATTCATGTCACTATGTAGGTATTAAATAAAAAATAAAAAAAAGTTACCAAAATTATCAAAATTCAAGAAGTAAATAAAATAAATGGAGAAATTGGAGCAGCTCAATCCCAAGCCTTTTTGTCCTCAATGTAATTTTAATGGTATAAAACGCTTTTTGGCACAACTTACGTTTAATGAATGTTTTGAATTTATTAATGCTTAGATCTTGTACGTGGCTTGGAAGCTTAGATGAAATTGGTGCCGTCTGAATAATATTACTGTAAAGGCATATTTTTTACAACAACCCTTTACAGACAAAGGAGTCAGTCTATATTTAGTTATCATCATCTACCTAGCCTTTTCCCAACTATGTTGGGGTCGGCTTCCTGTCTAACCGGACGCAGCTGAATACCAGTATTTTACACGGAGCGATTGCCTATCTGACCTTCACAACCCAGTAACCGGGTAATATTTTTGGTTCTCAGACTTTTGGGCTTTTGACGACCGGTAGGTAACCACTGTCAATTATACCCCAATGACAGCCGGGACCAACGGTTTAACGTGCTTTCCGAGGCACGGAGGAGTCTCGGTATGTAAAGATGGTCACCCATCCACGGGCCAACCCCGGCAAGCGTAGCTTAACCTGATGGATCGCCCTGTGCGGCTGTTATTACTTAGCCAAGAGTTCGTCTCTCTCTGTCTTTATTTATTAAATAGACTATTGAAGTGTATGCAAATGAATGGCTCCAAAAATAAGCAAGGCGCAGTTCCATGTAGTTTAGACATAACTTAAATATATTGTCATGCGAGTTTGTAATCAACGTACATTAGTAACTATGTTGGTATCACAAGTAAACTAAAACAAATGAAGCCACATCACGAAAGCCTACATTTATAATTTACTAAGAATTTTACTAGGCTACCTAGTTTTAAAATAAACGTCATTGGTACATTTTTGAGGTAGAAAAACTGGCCTAGAAACGGGCCTGAAAAAAGTTACTTAGTAGAATGTACCTACATTGATTTTTCTGAAAAATCTGGTCAGATTGCTTCATGTAAAATACTGGTATTCAGCTGCATCTTTCACAACTGCGAGCCGACCCCAACATAGTTGGGAAAAAGCTAGGCAGATGATGATGATTTTATAACTTTGTGCACATTTTGGTACCAAACGGTTATAAAAGTAATTTAATATAAAAAATGTTTTTATTTTTGTTATAACAAATCAACACCGAATAAATCTTACAAATAAAATTATTCCACTCCAATAAAACACAAATGACATTCACGAAACAAAACTTTTCAGAAATAAAATTTTATAAAACGTAAATTTTTGTTTTTAAAATAACATTCCAATTAAAATTTTCGTATATAAATGCAACAAAAAGGTATATATACAAATAAGTTCTCCTACAAGCGAACATGAGGCATGCAGTAGGGGTGCGATGTGGCTTGTGGCATGCCTAATGTTCCGTAGAGACAACCAGACGGAATATATTTATGTTCAACAATGCAAACCACGCTTGCTTAATTCAGAATGTATTGTTTTTTCCACTCTGATTTGTGTTGGATTTATTTTATGGTTTTCACTGTTAAGTAAAAGATAATTTCTTACTTACTTTTTAAAATGATTTTCTTACCTAGGAATTCTGGTCCTTTGAGTCATGTACGTTTATTTTGGTTGTGAATATAGTACTTCAACTGAATGAAACGAAATAATGATTTCATGAAATAGTCATTCAATGCACTTACATGAACTTAAGGATTCTAATGATTATAATTTTGTAAATCCATATTTGTTACCGCCGCAAATCATATTTAGATCAACCTGATACTGACCTGCAAATTGCAAAAAACGTAAGAAAATTTGAATTTCGCGGGCTACCCTAGCGCATCTCCCTTAAGCAAGCTTATTATAAATTGGGGGATTACATCGGTAACAAGAATGCTTGGCTCAGCGCTGGTCCAGCTCCACAAGGGCGCATAAACTAATTGATTAGCAATCGAAAATATTGTTGGAGCTGCTGAAGATTGTAAAAACTATCTTTAGGATTCGCACCGGTAGGTACACAAAAGAAAAACCTCAGAATTGTACATAATTTATTTTTCCCAAAGTAATTCAACTCAGCTTCAATATATTTCACGTGTCCTTGGATGTTACATAAGGGAGACCTCGACGCATTCAGCATATTCATGTGTTATGTAACCACAAACAAAGTCTACCTCAAATCATTACATGAATGTACGGAAGGAATTGTAACTGATGTATTCAAAGAATACTTATTCAATCAAAGAATTTGATCAAACAAAAGAACTACTTTTATTAATAGGTCCCAACTTGCTTTATTAATACCACTTACGTGAAAATCTTAAGTGCCTCTTCAATTTTGATCCATTAAATTATCAGATTGTGAATTAAAGGCCGTATGTCCACAGGCACCGTCAACGGGATGTCAACGAGAACGAGATGACGGTGCCGACGAAGTAGCGATACATACATTTACTATGGTCACGTGTGTCCACCGCTTCGTCACGTCTGGTTCGAATAACCTCGTTTCTCGTTGACGTCCCGTTGGCGGTGCCGGTGGACAAACAATTTCAGTCTACCAGACGTGGGTACCATATAATGCTATTATCAACAAACTCGGTTGACGGATTGGTTTATAGAGGGCAAGAAAAAGTGACATTCTATAAGCGATAATGATGATGGAAAAGTCAAAACTGTACAGAGGCCCTAGACAAAGTGACATTCTATCAGCGATAACGATGATGGAAAAGGCAAAAATGTATAGGACTGACATAAGCTATCGAAAAGCTTATGTCAATTCTGTTGAAAGTCTTTGTAGAAATACGAAACGCTTTCGAAGCGATTGTCACATGTCTATCCCTCTGGGTAGACATAGCTTCCGAAAAGCTTATGTCAATCCTGAACGTGATTTCCTAGACCCTCAGGCAGTCTACCACTACCTCATACAGCAGTATTATTTTAAACTTACATCAGTGGGGGAAGAGATGGAGCTATACGTCCTGTAGAGCTTCATCTCTTTCCCCCACTGAACTGGTGCTAGGGCCCCAGGTGATGATTTATTTGACAGAGAATGCTCCCCAGCAATCCTGCTGCCCAAACTCATTATTTTTCCGAGAGTAGGTTTTCTCTTCAATTTCCTACAATGCATTATTTACTAGACAATCATTATGCCGATTCCAATGGTAGCTGGAACATTAAATAAATTACCGGTTGCCAAAGACAAACTGCACTGGCTTGTCATGGAAAAGAAATTGTAGGTATTAATAAAATGAAAGAATAAAATCGCGTGCTAGCTAATGAGAGCATACCTATTTCTTAGCAAAGCAAACTGCATTATGCCGTAATAACACTGAATTTATAAAAGATTAAACCATTTTCTTTTTATGTTGAAATGACACACCCCTTTATCTATCACTAGCGATTTGTCCCTGCTTCGAACATACTGCGACTTAACAAAACATCGGGATTTCTATATTAATAAGTTTAATATTAAAGTATTATCCGCATAAAAACCTTCCATAATCAATCTGTCTAGCCTTTTCCCAACTATCTTGGGGTCGGCTTCCAGTCTAACGGAGCAATTGCCTATCTGACCTCCACAACCCAGTAACTGGGTAATACGATACCCCTTGGTTAGATTGGTTGTCAGACTTTCGAGCTTCTGACGACCCGTAAAGACTGTCAAAGATCCACAAATGACAGCCGAGACCAACAGCTTAACGTGCTCTCCGAAGCACCGAGGAGTCTCGATATGTGAAAATGGTCACCCATCCACGGACCAACCCCGGCAAGCGTAGCTGAACCTGATGGATAGTCCCGAGCGGCTGTTACAACTTAGCCACGAGTCCTCCGCATAAAAACCTTCCAGAATAAATTTTCTAAATGATGTTAAAAACTATATAAAAATCCGTTGCGTAGTTCAGAAGACCATCGCGGTCAAACGGCCAGACACAAAAAGCGACTTTATATTATAATAAGTATGCATATAAATAAAACGATTATTGGATTTTCAAATTGTATAAGGTCATACTTTTAGCAGCGATTTTGTGTAGCTCGATACAGAAATTGACACAAAGCGATCGCCAAGCCGAACGCAACGAGTCGCCAACACGCGATGCAGTCGCCAAATCGCGATGCAGTCGCCAAATCGCGATGCAGTCGCCAACACGCGATGCAGTCGCCAAATCACCTGTCGTCAATGCTAAAAGTATGTGTGCTATGGCCTTAACAAGTTGGTTTTCTCTGATAAATACAATAATACAGATGCCATTGACGTTTCCTATCCGATTACTGCCGAAAAGAAAAGCTTAAACAAACAAGCTTAAAAAACCGGCCAAGTGCGAGTCGGACTCGCGCACGAAGGGTTCCGTACCATTCTCTATAAAATGGCAAAAAAACATGTCTGTTGTATGGGAGCCCCCTTAAATATTTATTTTATTCTGATTTTTTGTATTTGTTGTTATAGCGGCAACAGAAATATATCATCTGTGAAAATTTCAACTGTCTTACTATAACGGTTCATGAGATACAGCCTGGTGACAGACGGACAGACAGACAGACGGACGGACAGCGGAGTCTTAGTAATAGGGTTCCGTTTTACCCTTTAGGTACGGAACCCTAAAAACAGAGATCGTAAACTCTTAAACTCCAAAAGTTTTTACTGTATACCTAAAAGTTTGGGCGAGAAAGGCAAAACATTTGAGAGGACTTGCCTCGACAGATAGCATAGATAAACATATATTATTAGTTATTGCACACTTTTATTATTTGTAAAGCGACGATATAATCGTGGACTTCCACGTTCACGTCCATAAAATGTATGGAAATATGTGCACGTTATAACGTTACCATAGACAAAAAAAAAAGCGTATTCATAATATTTCCATTCATGTTCCTTCCCTGTGCTATTGTGATGCCGTGATGTAGACGTGGACGTGCACGATAATATCGACACGTCAGAAATTGCAGTACACAAATAATTACACAATATTAGCATATTACTATGCAGCACCGTATAATACCCGCTTTAAAACGTGAGCCCGCCATTTTCTTTGTAAAGACGTCAGCTGCTTGCATTCAAGATAAATTCACTTTGGCCAGTTCAAAAATTTCCACGATTTCAAGCACAAAACTTTGAAACTTTTACTTAGGTACATTTTCTTTCCTGCAAGTTTTATTTATTTTTGTATCCGTAGTTTCTTAATTGCAGTATACTGTTGCAAAATGAGAGACGGCAAATAAATCGGAAGCGACAGTTTAATTGTTAGAAAGCGTAGAAATTGCTTTTTCTCAAACATGCTTGGAAATTCGAGCATTATTTTGACAACCTTCTTTGAGATAAATCTAAATTGCTGTACTGGACAGTAACAAGTGATTATGCGGCCGGAAATGTTACTATGAAAATCCATATCCGTCGTGTTTAGCGGCCAAATACATAACTATGAAAACTCTTAACTTTCGTGTTATTAATAAAGTGAGGAACTAAAAAAAAAATTACTCGTACCATGTTGGGTATCAAATGAAAGGGCTTAATGAGCACATTTCAAAAATCTATATATTATAACCCCAAAAGAATTTAAAATAATATTAAAGTAATAAAAACTAAAACCCAACTACGACTAAAAAGGTATAAACAAGAGACCACAGACAGACAAATTAAAAATCGTGTTACGTGTGACTCCGGATTTTTACCTTTTTAGCCGTAGTTGGGTTTTAGTTTTTATTTAATGTGACGTCACATAGCCTATAACCAGCGGACGATCAAGACGCTTCCAACGATACCTCATTTTTCAAATTGTGGTGAGTCGTTTACAAGAGATGAACATACATACATACCGGTCAAAATCATAACCCTCCTTTTTTCTTCGCCGTAGTCGGGTAAAAATGGAACGAAGATTTTATTTCAACACCTCCTTGGTTGCCATCCAAGGAGGTAACTTCTCAAAGATTTTATTTATATTTCGATTTGGCTAGAGCTGATGATCAAAGTAAAGTATTATTGGCGCGTAAATATTATCGTTGTTCGTCATTGGTTCTGGATTTTTTATTTAATTTACTCAGTTTTAATTTCTGCGCATTACTTGAGAAAAGTTCTATACAAGCCTTGGCCTCAATCAGGCATTGATGAACTAACGTTTTCACGATCTTCCATCAATACCCTAATTACTGGCCGCGACAGTAATGAACTATTTTAAAGGTAATACTGTACCGACTATTATTTAATAAACGTTTGCAGTGGAAATATTATGGGCATATATAATGTTGCAGGCCTTTTCCGCTTTTAGGATTCAACCAGAAAATGTTTATGAGCATGAAGCTCGGTGAAAAGCTTGGAATCTGCAGTGAATTTTACGGTCTAGGTAATAACACTGCGTTTTGTTGCTTTATTATCTAGATACCAGGATAAATCATAATATGTAAAGTGAACTTTGCGAATATTTTGAAACAAAACAAAATAATGAATAAAATCCAAAGAATAGTGAGTGTAAGCTTTATGTTTGTATGTATTTTATTGGATTTATGTAAATATTCCACCACTACCTGCAGCATTGTCTCTCCTCCATTTAAATTCATAAAAGATTGTCTTTAAAATAACACTTTTAACGCCCATTGAGTCACCCTATGTAATATTTCATGGTCGTCAGAAGCCCAAAAGTCTGACAACCAGTCTTACCAAGGGTATCGTGTTACCCAATAACTGGGTTGTAAAGGTCAGATAGGCAGTCGCTTCGTGTAAAATACTGGTATTCAGCTGCATCCCGTTAGATTGGAAGCCGGAATTAGTTGGATAAAGGCTAGGCGGATTGATTATTGATTATATAACTTGTATGGTGCACATAATAAAGAGTATTCTACTCTATTCAAATCAACAGGGGCTATAAAATCATAAATCTCACAAGCGATAGTTCAAACATAAATCCCATCATAAGAACGTACATCTACTTACTTAATTCTAAAAAGAAAGTGCAAGCTCAACTCATACATCAGCAGTAACCCACCATAAAATCTAAGCTCAAAAAGATTCTACCACTTAACTAACTTTAAGAAGCACTTCATCATTTTCAGAAACTCCCTTGTATAAAGTTCGCTTGGCCTTAAGTGATTCTCTTGCGGGTGTGGTATCGAGTACATGTACAGTCAAACCAACAGATTGGTTTTCAGGAACCTAACTTGCAATTACTATAAAATATTGTGAGTGTGCTAAATAGTCAAGTTTTTTACATAATGGATTTAAGTTTTAAAGAAAGGGGTCAGGGGACCTAAACTGGCCACATTAGCAATTCCTCGAAAATCAGTTCATTTCCTGAATCCCAGCTATCATTAGCAATTCCTCTAATTTGACATAAAAGCAATTCATAATTTGTGGAACATTTTACGAATCTCCATAGAAAACTGTCAAACATGAATTCTTTCGTAATATGAATTACACGCAGATCACATTATGAATTGTCAGTTTGTGACATTTTACGATGATTCATAATATTTTCATATTATGATTCTGCTAAAGTGACCATTTTAAGCCACCAAGTTTTTAGTACGAATATGGATGGCTAGACGATTATAAGAGATGGGGAAGACCAAAGAACTGGATGGATGAATGGACTAATGAATGGATGGACTGAATGAAAGATAGGACTAGGAAGAAGAAATTTTGCGCCGACCCCAAATACATTTTAGATAAGGGCAAGAGAATGATAATTATGAAATTTAAGTGTATCAGTTTAAAAATCTATGAATTACTTCATAGATTTTTAAACTGATACAGATTTTTATACTGATATATTTAACTGATATTATGATATATTTAATAGATATTTTTAACTGATACACTTAAATGTTCACAAAAATTGGCACTGTACCTACTGGAAAGATGAACATTTCCCTCTGAATACCTAACTCTTTGTTTGACTGTACAAAGAGATTCAAACTTGGTATTGCCAAGTTTACTTGATTTCGTACCGTAATATCGGGTTTATGGTATTCTGGAGACAAAGATCACGTAATATCGCGGGCCCATGAACGTCAGGGCGAAATATAATATACATCCTATAAGTTTCAGTTTCTTTTACGTGTGCTCTCGGACGCATATGTTTGTTTTCACGGAATGATACGTGGAAAGAAATGTACCTACATATTATTGACTTTATTTCTTGTCTTTTTTTACTGGTTTTGTTGTAAGTATTTGTACTTTATGTAGATGTTTCATCTTGTAGTGCAATGTCGCCAAGGATAAGTTCTAAGTGAACGTGGCTCTTCAAAATCTAAACATATTATTACATACTAAAGACCCGGTGCTTCGCACGGTTTTCACGACTTGACATCGAGATTTTGGAATAAATTAATTAAACGATGGTGAAAACCTCATCAAAATCTGTTGCGTGGTTTAAAAGAACAACGCGGACATACAGACAAACATGAAAAGCGACTTTAATTTATAATATGTATAGATATGAGGTAAGATTGATTGTTGGTTTGTAAGGGTAATCTTTGGAAGTTTTGGTCGGATTACCAAAATTCATTCACTGATAGAATGTTACACTATCGAAGAGTGCCATAGAGTACTATAATGTTTTATGGTATAGTTAAATTCCACGGGAATTGAAGTCGCGGCAAGAAGGTGGTACTTAATAAGTGCCTATGTACCTATATGAAATCTCTCAAGAGTAACTACGGAGGGTAACGGGGTCCGCGTGAAAGTCATTCGGGCCCATAACTAGCCGAGAGACCGTGACGAACTGCGCAAGTGCACCCAAGTCAAAGGTAGTTGAAGATCACCGGGTGGTTTTAGTCAAGAGTCTGAGAGACAGACCCCTCCACCAGCACCAGGAAGGAGGACATCCAGAAGACTATATAACCACACGCAAAAGAAAAGGTACCTACCTGTGCTATGTAGGTACCTACCAAGGTGAGCAGTTTTAGACACGCTATTTATACAAGTTTTTTTTTCTGTTTTAGGAAAAACGCCGCCACCGGCATATTTCTTGTAGTAAACGCTGTGGCGTTTGTGGCTGTCGCGTGTGGCCCGTGTGCGGCGAGTCCATATAAAACGTATGAAAACTACAGGAAATATGCCGGTAGCGGCGTTTTGTGGTTGTGGCCGGTGGCCCGTGTGCGGAGACCTTTAGGGTCGCCGCACACGGGCCACCGGCCACACTAAACGCTGTGGCGTTTGTGGCTGTCGGATGGACTCGCCGCACACGGGCCACACGCGTTTTGTGTGGCCGGTGGCCCGTGTGCGGAGACCATTATAGTTTTTTCTTAAATAAGCTTGCTCCCTATTATATGTGACTTAAGGTGAAATGGTTCCAAAGCAGATGTTTTGACGCGATTCGACTTCACGCAAAATCAATGTTTCTCTCAAAAAAAAACAACGCTTTTGCGTTTTTTTTATGATTACGAAAATTGAAGAGTGTCTTTAGTGAAGTATGAGGCCCGAAACACGATTGACAAAACTTTCCTCGATACAAAAAAACCGCAAAGTTTCCTTAAAATCTGCTTTTGTAAAGAGAAAAACCTATTCCATTCGATTGTTATCAAAGCAATTATAATAAAATTTTGTCTACGTGTTCCCTATTAAATACTTTAAGGGATTATGGACTTATTTTTTCTACATAAACACAAATAAAATTTAAAAATTAAATATTTGTTAACATAGTGCACTAGAATTGCGCGCGGGCGGGGTCATACCACCCCCCTCGGCTCTCGTCAGTCCCATTTCGCCTTAAACATAACTAGTGAAAAGTGGGTATACTAAGTACACCTCTGCCTAACCCTTCGCGGAATACAGGCGTGATGTTATGTTATATTTTTATGTGTATTAAATATTATTTTATCTATAATAGTCAGGAGAACCAGTGCCACTACTGTTGTGTAAAAAATAACAAAGACGTCAGTAGGTACTAAATGAACGCCCTAGATCTTTTCTCTGTACAATAATTAGATCTCAAAAGGTAAGTCTAAAGAACAGAATTAGATCTTGAGTCTGAAAAGATCTCGTAGTGAGTCCTAATTGTATTGTTTCAATTATATTTGATGATTCAATTATAAAACTTGTTTCTTTCAACTTGTTCTTTTAACGAACGTGGAAAATTAGTACTTAGTTTTAATTAATTATAGCTACTACCATTCCAATTGAAACAAGGCTTGATATTAAAACTTTCAGGAGACTAAGTTACTACTGTTTTAATAAGCTTTTCTTTAAATGTTTAAACTAACTTGCTGTTCTGTGTTGAATCAGTAATTAAGAGATCCGTAGAAGATCCAAGGTAACCGACATAGCCCGAAGTATTGCCAAACTTAAGTGGCAATGGGCAGCATATTGCTCGCAGAACAGATGGCCATGGGGCTGAAAAGTTCTGGAGTGGCGACCGCGTACCGGAAGACGTAGCGTTGGAAGCCCCCCCACAAGGTAGACCGATGACCTGGTGAAGGCCACAGGAATCCGCTGGATGCGAGAAGCACAGAACCGGTCGAAGTGACGGTACGTGGGGGGAGGCCTACTTATGTCCAGCAGTGGACATCTTTCGGCAGAAATGATGATGATGATGACTTTGCTGTTTAGGGTATAATTATGTGCAGTTATCCATATCTGATTCGTATTCGATTCGTGTACGTTTCTGATCCGGTTTGGCCATCCTAGTAATTTGCTTTGGCAGAGCTTTAAACAATTTTGAGTGTGGAATAATTCCGGTGTTATCTTAGGTACTTACCTCGGGGTTTATTTGAAGAGCTCGTGGCAAAATGATACCAGCCACACTGATCGATCGAAGTTTAAGCTACGCTAGCCGCGGTCGGTTCGTGGATGGGTGACCATCTCTTACAAATCGAGAACCCTCCGTGCCTCTTTAAACAAATACTGTGCTTTTTATGAATGTACCTACAGCGTTTTTCACCCAATAATACTTTTTAATTTCAGTTTAATCCGTGAAAATTTCACCACACAACGAAAATTATTGCAAAATGATCGCAATATTGGTAATAATTCTTAAAAGGGCTTAATTATCGATATTGCGACTTATCAAGATTCAATTATGCACGAAAATGAACGCTTTATTCCCTGTTATTGTTTTATTCCCATTCAGATTTAAATTAAAGTGGAGTATTGCAACGGATTAATCAAAAACTTATTATTGTGGTATTTATATGTTGGGTATTTTATAATCTTCAGTGGTCCTTTATTTTAATTAAATAAAAAATTCAGTGTATTCTTTTGAAAACTTTTAGGTGTATTATGTTCTTGAATTTTGGTTTAAAATGGTTTATTTAAAATTATAATTATGACTGTCATTTACTAGTTTTCAGAAAACTTCATAATTTCCGATGGTTTTTCTTTATTTAAAACGTATGTATGAGAATATTATTTCATTTACAGAAGTATAAATAAAGTATACAACAATGATATCTATCTATCTATCTAGCCCCTTCTTAGAAAACCTACGTGTGCACAAATATCAGCCAAAACTACACTGTCCAGCAAAAATAACAAAAATAACTGTAAAAAACAATACTAGCTCAAAAGGGCGATATAACGCGTTAAAAAACTAAATATAGAAAGCGATGACTTTAGGTCCTATCTATGTAAGTATCGACAGTACCTAGAGCCAATGAACCGACATTTTATTACAAAAAAAAAACAAAAGAGCAGCATGATTAAACATGCCTTTCCTTTACAAGCAACCAAGTCGATATATGGGGCACGAGTTCAAATCCGCGCGAATAATCCGATTGGACGGTCGAAAGGATCGGAAGAACGCTTTGTTGCCCAGTCGCTCGCGTGTCCTGGACTAATTCAATTATCATAGCTGGTGACCCCGCTATACGGTAATATGAGCAGCCGTTAGTTCCTTGTCCGTCCGGCACGATAAACGCCTATTTACGGACACTAGGGACGAAATTGCCCGCCTAATGGTTAGTGAGGCTGTTAAAATTTAGTTGCAGTTGAATTTGAGTGTTGTCACCGAATATTAATATTTCTGAGAGTCTGAAATGAGGATACTATTTTTGGATGAGCAAAGGAATTGCATGAGAAGAAAGTACGAGTTCACTGTAGGTTATCTAAGTGTGCTCTGCATCGTAGGTAATGATGGATATTACAATAATTTCAACTATATTTTGTTCCTTTTTAATAAAAATGAATTGCAAGGCATGTCATAATTTGATTATATCGATGATAAATGGTAATTTTGGCTCATGCTACGATCATTCAATCTTCAATAATAAAGTACTGTTTAAAACTTGTTATTTTCTCGTGTAAAATATAAACTTGAAGCTACGTTTTGCATTAACATTTTCCATTTGAAGATCGTGCCTATCTACTGCAGTTTACCAGCAAGTATCGTATGTAGTTTCAAGTCGACCCACAAAATGCTTGCCAGCAAAACACGAGCGAGCTCAAGCCATTACTGAGTACACCCAAAAATGAGCCTTTTTAGTACAGGTTTGTACCGGGTAGGAACGATGTTTAGCAATATGGACGTATAAAATCGGGAGGGTATCCTGAGTAGATATCAGGGTATAGAGTAGCGGTTTTATCGACAAGCTTTCACATCTTTCGACCGGTAACTCCCTAGGGGTAATTCGGCTCTTGATGTTACGTTATGGTATATACGAGCCCAAAAGCATTTGTGTATGTAAATTCGATTTCGTTACATATTACGTCACTTATTTGGCCTCATTAATTTGCTATGTGGATACGTTCATTTTGTTGTTCAGATATTTTATATGCGCCAGCTATTTTATAGGGAAGTAATTTTGTGCCCGATTCTACTAGTTCGCTTTGAGTTTAGAACCGAGTTTGATGCTCTCAAAGGTTTTTGATTAGGTACCGTGAGGTTTAGGTACCGTTTTCGTCGATTGATGTTGCAACTTATTAAAAGAAGAAATACATTCATCAGAATTAAAATCAATCTGCCTAGCCTTTTCCCAACTATGTTGGGGTCGGCTTCCAGTCTAATCAGATGCAGCTATCAATATTTTTCATGGAGCGACTGCCTATCTGACCTCCACAACCCAGTAACTGGGTAATATGATACCCGTTAGTAAGACTAGTTGTCAGACTTTCGGGCTTCTGACGACCCGTAACGACTGTCAAAGATCCACGAAAGACCAACGTCTTAACGTGCTTTCCGAGGAACGGAGGAGTCTCGGTATGTAAAGATGGTCACCCATCCACCGACCAACCCCGGCAAGCGTAGCTTAACCTGATGGATCGACCCGTGCGGCTGTTATTACTAAGCCTCGAGCTCCTCACATTCCTCAAATTTTATTCAAAATTTAGTTCACGCCTGTATCCCCGAATGGTTAAGCAATGGTTTTCCTATAGACACCAACATTTCGCCAGTTATGTTTAATTTCCCGTGTACGAGGGTTGCGGGAAAGTCCGAAAGGGATACCTTGGAAGGGGGACCTTGGCAATAGGCAACTGAAGGAACACGGGTGGGTGATAGTCAGTAAAAGTCTGACACGCCCTTGCGCTCCACCCAGAGCGGGAGAAGTCATTTGATGATATCCCAACCAAAAAATAAAAAAGGACATGTAATGCTCCTGGCAGGGTTGCGGGAAAGTCCGAAAGGGATACCGGGACCTTGGCAATAGGCAACTGTAGGAACACGGGTGGGTGATTGTACGGTGAACTCGCACATTTCGTAACATTAAAGTAGGTTAAGCTACATCAGCGTTTGCATACGCGCAATCATTGAGTGAACTGGCTAAGTAAAATAAATCAGTGATTTTACCACACTCAACACGGGCGGTTTAATTCTTCATCCCCGGGTTTCCCTCATCACAAGTGTACAGAACAATCATCGTACGCTTGAACAAACTGTACAGACTATCATCGTACAGTGATAGTCAGTAAAAGTCTGACACGCCCTTGCGCTCCACCCAGAGCGGGGAGAAACCATTAGATGACTTCCCAACTTCAAAAAAAAAAAATAGGACTTTAATGCTATGCCTACGAACAGTTGATGGATTGTTGATAGTAAAAAAATCAACATAAAATATAATGAAAAAAAAACAGATAATAGAAAACCAACACACCAGCTTCCAAGAGATCACTTCACTCAATAATAAACAAACAAAAATAACGTACTATCATAAAAAAATATTCTCTGAGAGCCCTTTAATAGAGCGCGTTCGTCGTAAACTGTAAAATTCCTTTTACCGAAGGAAATGTTTCTGTTTTCTAACTTAAGGCGAGTTTTATGGTGGCACATAACTGACTTGGCCGGTCGTAAAGGCTTTAGAGTGACGACTTGGACCCTGCGCAATGTGTTGACACATGGCCGAGAAAGGGTAGCACTACCTACTGCTCGATTTATAAAACGCGTCACAGTTGACTGTGTGAGCTGAAGTTAGCTACAGACCAGCCGATCTGTTCTGTAAAAACTTATGTGAAATAAACTTGAAGTGAGCATTCTGTCAATCCTTAGCATCAGGTAGAATAACAGCTTCACAGTCCACTTCAGCAAAGTTTTCACGCTGAGATTTCACAAATAGACTAGCTGATTACTGTATTTAAATACGTATTTTTGAAAATAAAGAGGTTGTATTCGTAGCATCTTTATAAAGTGGACACGGCTTTCTCTGAGGTTTTGGAATTTCTTCCAACTTCCGAAAAATTATCACAAAAAGAGACTTACAGCTAACTTCACACTCAAAAGGTCGTGACGCGTACAGCTATACAATGCCTCGTCGTCAAGATTACGAGTTAGATACGGTTTTCCGAGATGAGAATCGAAAATAATTGGACGTGTGATAGGATCGGAAACAAGATTGCTTCATGCGTGTGTAGCCTGTACTAGGAATTTCGAATGTGCTACATTTCAATGAACACAAATCTTAACTATTTTCAAAAAACATCGAGACCTGAAATAGTTAGGTATTTATCTAAAGGTACACAATGTTTAGTAGCGTAGAAACGAGTATTTTATATGATATAACATCACGCCTGCGTTTCCTCAAAGGGTTAGGCAGATGTGTACCTATAAACATAGTATAAGTTATGTTTTGTAGTCCCATATGGCAAGTCTATTGCCATCAACCGAGCACAAATCCAGACTCCGGGCTGCTACTGAGAAATTCTAGATGGAAAAAACCAATTACTCTTAGCCTGACCTGGGAATCGAACCCAGGATCTTAGGCTTAGCGGTAGCGCTTGCGATCACTAGATCAACGAAAGAGTCGAATCTTTTATACAGGAGACTTTATTGAGAAGCATTTCAGTCAAGTAATCTAGTTTACCATAGGCTTAGGAGCTCGTGGCTAAGTAGTACGATGGGTGATGGATGGGTGGATCTTTACATACCGAGACACCTCCGTGCCTCGGAAAGCACGTTCAGCCGTTGGGCTCGGCTGTCATTCGTGGATCTTTGAGTCTTTTCGGGTCGTCCCAGTATTATCAAGGGGTATCGTATTACCAAGTTACTGGATTGTGGAGGTCAGATAGACAGTCGATTCGTGTAAAATACTGGAATTCAGCAGCAACCGCTTAGACTGGAAGCCGACCCCAACATGGTTAGAAAAAGGCTAGGCAGATTGATTGACATCCAGACAAGCAGGCAAACGGACAAAAATTCTACGTTACTATTTTATTATAATGTATAGATGTATTGATTTAGCTATGAAAATCGGTTTTATTATAGGGACACAAACTCTCGAGCACTTGAATATTCTAGAACGTAGTTCATTCGACCCCAACATAGTTGGGAAAAGGCCCCCAACATAGGGGTGGGAAAAGGCTTGGCAGATGATGATGATGAGGTACTTAAATCTTTAGGGGTAAACTAGAAGCAAAATCAACCCAGGCTGGTTGATTTTGCTTCTAGTTTACCCCTAAAGATTTAAGTACCTCATCATCATCATCTGCCAAGCCTTTTCCCAACTACGTTGCGGCCGGCTTCCAGTCTAACCGGATGCAACTGAATGTATTTTACATGGAGCGGCTGCCTATCTGACCTCCACAATCCAGTAACTGGGTAATACGATGCCCCTTGATAAGCCTGGTTGGCAGACTTTCGGGAACGACTGACAGAAACATGAAAGATTTAAGTACCTAGACTTAGTTATTCTTTAAGTAGGTTAACCACAATAACTCAACAGGTACGTCACGATCGTCAGTCATCGTCTTAGCTGTTAAGCTGTTTTCACTTCGTGTATGGCTTCATCGTCACTAGAATGGTTTACATAAATCACAGAAGAAAATTCTCTAACCTATATATAGCCCTATACCTATGTATAGCGTCCATAAATGAAAAAAAAAAATACATATAAATAAAATATATAAATAAGTACTAGTGAATTACTAAATTGAAACTTAAAAGAAACACTCTGTACACGCACAATTGTATTTCAACGTAGAAAGAAAAGTGTGACAAGTGTGCGTGTAGGTACAGAGCGTTTCTTTTCCGTATCAATTTAATATTTTTTGTGAATATATTTCATTTTTTTTTTTTTTTTTGCTATGTATTTTTTTTTTCATGAATAGACGCTATACTTATTGCAGGTTAACGGGGACGCCCCTCGTTAGATAACATGCTGTATAAGACAGATTATTATAAGAAACTCTCAAGCCAAAGTTATCGAAATGTACAGAATAACCCTTTTGTCATAAACAAGACAAACATCTGTCTTGTTATGAGTACTATTGCGCATTTTCATAAACTTATACTAATCGAGGATCGACCACTGTTATGAAACCACGTACGACATTCAATGACGCAAGAAAGAAGAAATTAAACGGGAACACACGACAATGTACGAACATACCCGAAGCGTGCGACCGTAATGGGAGGCAATACGAGGTGAATTTATACTCATACTTCCACATTTTCATAACAAGTCCCCAGCGAGCTAGATAGAGAAAAGCGAACACAACCGGCGATCTTTATACACGTCGCTTGCGCTTTCGTACGATATGAATGCAAAATACCAAAGTGCTGCTCTGCATTTTCCAGTAAATGTTTCAACAGGACCAAGAAAATATTATTATGATTAGTTCTTTCATATTTTAATGTTCCGCATTTTCGTATTTTTGTGTTGTCAAGTTATTTTCATCCTCGTAAGGCCAGAGCACAAAAAATGCGAATAATTTCAGTATATTCATTTGAATTATCGTTTATTATGCGGTGTGGAGAATGCCGCAGTGGATTATCCCACGAATACAATATATGTTTGTGGATTTTCAAAATGGAATCCTCTTTTCGCGCTGGAGTCCTGGTAATTGTGAGGGACACACTCAGTATTTCTCAAATTATAACGGAAAAAATTATTCTTTTATTTTATTCATCCAAAAATAGCAATAAAACTGAATCAATCAATAAATCTGCTTAGCCTTTTCCCAACTACGTTGGGGCGGCCTCCAGTCTAATCGGATGCAGCTGAATATCAGTATTTTACATGGAGTGGCTGCCTATCTGACCTCCACAACCCAGTAACAGGATAATAATGATACCCCTTGGTAAAACTGGTTGACAGATTTTCGGGCTTCTGACGACCCGTAATGACTGTTACGTCCACGAATGATAGCCGGGGGGGGGCCAACGGCTAGCAATCAAGGTGAATAAAATTTCAAAACAAAATATAGAATGAATGTAGGGATTTGGGGAATTATTGAGTAGGAAGCTATTTTTTACTATGTATCTAAACAGGAGCGAATAAGCTTTACCTACATATATTTTGTTTAGTATTTTGTTTAAACGGCAGTAAAAGTATGTCATGTTTATGACAAATATTATCTAAAATATTGCTAGTTTTTTTAAATAGTTAATTGGAGAAGTACAGACTGCACTATAACCTGTCCCTTTCCGTAATGTTGGCGCCATTGCTTGTCAAGCTTAGTTTCAATACTAATACAGTTCAAAATGGCGACTGCTAAAACAGTACCTAGATCATCACGGGTCAAGTTAAAATGTGTGTCGTTTTTTTATTTTTTTGGCAGGACGGTGATGAGTTATGTCGGTTGTGTTTTTACCCGACTGCCCCAGAAGGAGGGTAATGTTTTTTACTTCACTATTTTATTTATATTCCTAGTATAGAATAATGTGACTATAAGTAACTTCAACTTTTGTTTTTGTTATGAAAGAAACTCTAATTTTGAACCTTTATCTCTTTTTACAGGGCACGACAAACTTGGTCGGTTATATCCGAAATATACGAGTACATACATCGTTTGACGCACATTACCGGAAGAACTTCTCTTAACTTCACTCGCATGTAAAATTTTGGCATTTATGCTACGAAGTTTTTTAACAATTTGGTTGTATGAACAAGTATTGAGTGTGTGAAAAAGCATTTGGTAATAATACGTTTCAAGAAAAGTCTATCGATTGCTATTTTTTACATTTCCCTTATGGTGCTTCTAGACCAAAAGTCTTAGTAGTTATTCGGTTCTGCAGTGAGTGAGTGGAATCCAAAGTAAGTATTTTAGGCGATTTATTTTTATAATATGCCTTTTTTGTACCTATTTGACAAATAAATTCACACTTTAAGCGAGCTCGCAGACTTTTTAGATTTTCGTGAAAACAAAACAAATCTCGCAAATGAAAATTGCAAATTAATTCAAGGTAAAACTTAAATTCCTTTGATATTTCCTATCCTTCAAAACTTTGGTTCACTCACTAATGTATAGTGAATAATGAAAAAATATCGCTCGCGTTCATTCATTTTAATTCAGATTTACAAAGACTATTGGTAGTTCGGAGAAAAATATCTATTTATGGAAAGGAGAGAGGTATGTCCCGTTTCATATACATTGCCAATTATTAAAATATTGTAATAACAAACAAACAGTTGCTGAAAAAGGATGAAGCACTTTTTGCGTTTCTTTCAGCGTATACGTTTGATGCACGTATACGCTGCGTTTACGAGACGGTAACACCGCGTCAACGCGTCGGTAGATTTTATATAAACGTTGAGAATACATTTTGTTGAATATGATCCTTTATAAATATCTGACATGCATAAGATTGCATCGTAAAAAACGACATCCAACCAAAGCAAAGATGCTTAACTTAGATAATATAATTAGCTATGTTTACTAACTCGGACGTATTTGGTTCAGGAACGCCCAATAGTTAAAAATGATAATAAAAAAAGTGCATGTCGTACCATGCACAATGAAGGGTTCCGTAGTTTGGATGAATTTATAAAACAAACTTAACATTGTAGTTGAAAAACTTGTTCTCCCCTACAGAATGTATGGGAGAACATGTTTTTACAACTGCAAATTTAAGTTGGTCGATTATTACTCGGTAACTTGTGGAGCCTATGTAGCGGTGATAGTTTTCCTTTTAATTTCGTTATATATACTACTGCCATGAATTTTTTCACATATCCAAACCCAACCATTTAGCTGGCAGGGGGGGGGGACACTTGGCTCTAACAAAAATTAGCACTTTAAAGCTTAATATTCCGCAAACGGATCCCTGAATCTAAAAATGGTTTGAACAAACTCACATTATTTAAACGACCTTTCCAATGATACCCCACACCATGGGATTGACGAGAAAAATAAAACATCCCCTGGGTCCATCCCATAGGTGTAGGGGAGGTACACTAAAAAAAAAAAAAATAAGATTTTTTTTTACCTTTGTCGGCGTCGTTTATATGTATATCCATACCAAATTACAGCTTTTTATTACCAACGGTCTCTGAGCTAAGCCGCGGACAGACGGACAGACGGACATGGCGAAACTATAAGGGTTCCTTGTTGACTACGGAACCCTAAAAACCGCCTGAAACAGTTTTGACATTGATCTGATACCACTGAAAATGGACTAGTTAACAAGATATATATATATTTTTTTTTAAACCCTAACACAAAGCAACTAATAAACGTTATTTTTTTTTTATAGCTAAGAACACTCTCGTTAAAGTCACCTTTCAAAAAAAAAACAAAAAAATCAAAATCGATTCCGCCGTTTGGCAGCCACGATGGCGTAGACAGACACACAGATATACACATTAAACTTATAACACCTCCTTTTCTAACCCCTCTTTTTCCGTCGGGGGTTAAAAAACTAGATTTTTTTAACAGTAAAGAATAATAAAACGTCGAAATATCGTTTTTACTACCCATGCAGTCACTGCAAATCTCATCCTAGTTTTCATAGAACCTTTGAACAATCCAGTTCAAACTACCGTATATCTAACCCAGTAACAATGAAGACTGCATTCACTACGTTTTATGAATTAAGTTAATGATGGAAGTATTAAAGAATAAAGCTCTTAGTTGCAGCACTGGCAGAATGCCAAGCTTCCTTGTGCCGAACGATTATTTCCATTTTGACTTATTATATAGTGTTGGAAACGTTTTAATATCACTATCTTATGGTGGGTAATGGAATGTGATTCGAATTCGGTCCTTGTATTTTTTCTATGTACTTTGAAACCATTATAGAACGTAAAATCAATGGAAAATGACAACTTTTTTTAAAATGAAAATACAAATTTTTCCCACGAGAGTATTTCACCTTTTCAACCTAGGGTGCTAGGGCAACGAACTTGCGTCTCAACACGGGTGGGTGGCGCGGGACGTGACCTGGCCTACCGCGAGCGTGACCCCTCCCTCAGTCAGTCAGCTGTTTCGCTAGCGAGCACCGGAGCACGGTGTCGGATACAAACTTTTTAAAATCTTTTGATGAAAATAACGTTTTTTTTTATTATTACTTTGTCTTTTATATTTAAGTCTAAATTAAACTACCCATGGTTTGAGTGACAACGGTGTTTACCCTTACACCCTGTACAATCTAATGAATTAAAGTATCGTATAAATTCTGTTTTATCAATCATAGAATCACACAACAGTTACCTAACTACCAAATTCAATATTGTGTTTGTAAAATGTATTCCTGATTTAATTGGAACAGAATCCTCTTTATCGGGGAAAACTTGTCCACAACAACAGTGTCCCAATTGGGCTCATGTTTGTACTTTTTTACAAAGTTGTTTGTCTCAAGGCAAGGAAGTTTAATCCAACAACAATCAGAGGTAAAAGATAGAGCTAATCTAGGTACAATTGTTTGTATCAAGGAAAGTAAGTTTTATACAAAAACAACCAATAAAAGTTCGTAGACTGTGCCAATTTTAATTAGAAAACGCAAAGATATGTCTAACATAGATCCAATTCCAACTTCCAAAACCATAGTTAGGCCAATAATTTATAGACTTAAGAAGACCAGGACATTGATCTGAGATCAAAGTTTCAGTCGAGTGAGACTACTAGGGAAGTTTGTACGACCCGCTTCCAAAGTAAGCGAACTTTGTTCCTTATTATCTATTCCACGCGATAGTTCGAAAACCGATCAATGTTTACATCAATACACCCTTTTGCCGTACATTAAACTGTGTGATATTAAGCGTTGTTAGCTTAACATAATGAGGCCATTTACTGCAGTGTTTGAGAAAATGCCTTGTTGGTCTAGTAGTCGCAAGCGCTGCTGCTGCGCATGAGGTCCTGGGTTCGAAACCCAGGTCAGGCAAAGTGTTATTGAGTTAGTTACTCAGTAGCAGCCCGGAGTCTGGATTTGTGCCCGGTTGATGGCAATAGGCTCGCCCCCAGACTTGTTTCATGTTATAACGTGGAACTTAAAGATGACTGCCGAAATGTGGGTACTATGGGTACACCTCTGCCTAACTCATCGGGGATTACAAGCGTGATGTTATTTATGTTATTTGTTTGGGAAAATCGAGCTAGTCAAGGGCTGTATTCTGACGCAAACGTTTACGTTTTGAGTCTATGTCGAGTCTAATGTTTAACTCTGTGACCGTCTAGAACATGTCGTTACTCTGGCAATAGCCGCCTTAACACGACACGCGCTTTCACGCTTGAATGGCCTTTCACGCAGGAAAGAACGCGCGTGTAAAGATAGAAAACGAGAACGAGAAAGCACGCGCGCGCCGCCCGCTTGCGCTTTCATGCGTTCAAGTCTGTGCGCTTCGAACATAATTCAAGGCACATAAAAATTGATAAAAACAATCACACACGATTGCGCGTGCAAGCTTTCCCGCGTTCAATCGTGCACACTCCGATCGCGAGTCGCGTGTCGTGTAAAGGCGGCTAGAGACAGAAAAAAACACCTATAGGTTCATACTCAGTGACTATATTTTTTTGAGATGAAGCTACACGTTTTTCTGTGACAAAAAACAACTTCCTATCTTTTTTCTTTTCTGGTATGGCATAACAAAGTACTTTGTAAGTTTCAGTTTAATTTACAGTAAATTACGTTCACAACACGTTCTACGTTTTTACACAACTAGCGAAAGCAAAATGTGTTTTGATAGCTTACATACTGAAGTAAGTACGTGCCGTAAAGTACCATAACTCTATTCCAATTTTTTTCCATCTTTATCTCATCGAAAGGTCCCAACAACATTCTCTTTATTGCTTCTCAGTGCCAACTGTATGTAGTTCGACTCAAACTAGTTCTCTTCCCGTCCTTGGCCCATTTTACCTTCAGATGTTGTTTTGTTCATCTCTATGTATCACGTTTGGCCAGGTCAGAGTAATTACATGATGACGATTCAACCTAGTTTTCTTGTCTTTTGCCTTCTAAGGTTGAAGTTGTGAATGTTCTTTTGTTATTTATGCTTTTAATGTAATGAGAGGGAAGGTAGTGTGCTAATTTGTAATGATATTACTTTAGTTTAGTTCGTTAGAGTTTTGTTTTTTTCACTAGCGTTAAGTAATATATGAACACACATCTTTTTCCAATATGGTTGAAACTACACAACAATACCTGCAATGATGAATTTAATAAAAACGTTACAAATTCAAAAATATAAATGGCAAAGCCCGTTGCTAATTATCTTATCCTTATTAATGAGCAATATTTGTAGTTTCTATTACAAATATATATTTATATGTATAAATCTATATTTCTATAAAATATTTAATTATTTATTTATATATTTGTAATCAAGTTCTCGAAAACGGCTCTAACGATTTCGATGAAAGTTGCAATATAGGGGTTTTCGGGGGCGAAAAATCGATCTAGCTGGGTCTCATATCTGGGAAAATCAGTTTTCTTTATTTCCACAGCCTCGGTATGTGACACAACGTTAGTATACCTGGACGATATGTTTATCTATTTTCATCCGAGCAGAGGTAGGTCGACCAGGTACTTACTTATTGTTAATATAGCAACGTAAAACCTTTCCTAGCGCAGGCATAATTAGCTTAATCATAGATATTAACAAGAGTACCAGTAACTCGTAACGAATAACTTACTTTGGAAGTAAAATACTGCTTTTACATTTTATTCTGTATACGACACTATTCATGAAATGAGCACAAACAAAATGCATACTAAGTAAGTAAACGTCTGCACATTTCTAACCCTCTCGTGCCAAGAACATGCAATCAACCCTGATTCGGAAATAAGTTTATCTTGCCAACGTGTCACGTCCCGATCACAACACGCGCTCGTCTTAGTGTGAACCTCTTTAGTTTTGTAATCACGTTCCTTACTAATTGGTGGAAGCATGGCGTTGCAAATGAACAAATGAGGCGAGGCGGTGAAATAATGAGAATGGGTACCCGGCACCTATCATTTCTATACAGTCCTTTTACAGTTATTTTACAACTTATATCAACCTTATAGCAACAACAATAAAGATGACTGTGATACAAATTCAGAGGTAAAATTACTGTGGAAAGGCCTGCAAACGCTGAGTACAAACAAATACGTTTTTAACGAATTTAAACTTTATTAGTTCGTTATCGTGTGCAACTTACAGTGGTGTCAGGAATTAATTCTTTCGGGAGTCGAGTTATACACATAAAAACAATGAATAATTCTAATTGAAACGAAAGAAATATTTGGTTAGGCTAGAAAATCCATTTTATTAAACAAAAAAAATACAGGGGGCTTAAAACAGTCACTTTGGCAGAATCATAATAGGATAAATATTATGAACCATCGTAAAATTTCACAAACTGACAATTTATAATATGATCTGCGTGCGATTCTTATTACGAAATAATTCATCTGTTTGACAGCTTTCTATGGAGATTCGTAAAATGGTCCACATAATATGAATTTATTTTGTGTCAAATTAGAGGAATTGCTAATGACAGCTGGAAATTCAGGAAATGAAATGCTTTTAGAGGAATTGCTCAGGTGACCGTTTTAGGCCCACAGATTCTGATGTGTGAATACCAAAGTATCCGTGGACGTACGATGGCTTTTTTTTGGGTAGTTGGGTATACACATGCTCAAATGACTTGCCAAGGTACCACATCCCGATCACAACACGCGCTCGTCTTAGTGTGAACCTCTTTAGTTTTGTAATCACGTTCCCTACTAATTGGTGGATGCCTCGTGTCGCAAATGAGGTGGTTACTTAAATAGACTTCAAGGCTTCGTGAGGACCGAGATGGTTGGAACTATCTAAGTGGCTTTTGCAACTATTTTATGACAAAATCTTGTATGTAAGTAACTATTAATAGTTTGGTGATATTAATTATGAAAGTTTGGAGGTACCTACCAACGTCAGACTGTTCTACGAGACTAACCACGTGCCAGAATCCAGCAAGAAAAAGAATATTGCAATAAAATGACGACCTTAGACAGGACAGCGAAAAGAAAAAGTAGGTACAAAATAATTGGCGTTTATATCGTTCACGATTATTTTTAACCGACTTCTGCAAAAAGGAGGAGGTTCTCAATTCGTCTGTATGTTTTTTTTTTTTTTTTGTATGTTTGTTACTCGATTACTCCGCCAATTATGAATCGATTTTGATGATTCTTTTTTTGTTGGGTAGGTCATGCTTCCGAGGTGGTCCCATATAAATTTTATTAACTTTGCTTGCGTAATTTTTAGTTTTAGTTAGCTTCAATATTACGTATTTTTCCCACTTAGTTTATCTAGACGATATCCTGTTTGACTCCTTCACTGTTATTTACATAGCAGGTAGTGGTATTCGGATTTGTGTGGTGTAGGTACCACAACTAAAAAGTGAAAAATAAAAACATTTTACAAAAAAAAAACAACCGACTTCCAAAAAAACACAAAAAATTTGAAAAATTACTTTCATTTCGGAAGTAGGTGGCAAAAAACGGAAATTGAAAAGCAAAGACACTGACTTCCGAAATTAAAGTTATTTTTCACCTTTTTTGTGTTTTTTTGGAAGTCGGTTGTTTTTTTTTTTCTAAAAAGTTTTTTTGTGTTAGGTATTCGTAAACCAACTACATTGAAAAACCTTTAATTCAATGTCCCTGACACCCTATAGGTATGTTGACTTCTCTGATAACCGGTCTGTTAAATTTTTCTGAAAGCTATCATTTTCCGAAAAGATACCAAACCACACAAAAGAAAAAAAAAAGAATTAATATACTTAGTATAATTCCTCTGGCAAGCCGCTGTAACATCAAAGAGATAAATGTTTAAAACGTCCGGATTCCTTGCAGTACGAACATCAAAAGTGCACACATACAGACAAAATAACTAAAATCTTCCAGCTACATACATGGACCGCTTGCATAACGTAATTAGGAAAGTGGAACGTTTCATACGAAATTTAATGCTTTTAATGTGTCCATGTGTGTCAGATATACTTGTGTGCATGTGATAAAGATATCGTTCGGATTCTTGAGGAGACCTCTGGTATGAAATTACTTTGCATTCAAAAAAATTGCTACTTAAATGTTTTCGATCAAAATAAACCAAAATAATTAGATTTTACTCGTCCTGTCATTACGTGAAACAAAAAAACAACTAGTTCTATAAAATTTTACTCGCACTAGTTACTTATCAAATCACCGCACTACAAGATCTCACTTCGCTACAAACTACCAGCCAGTACCCCTCCTACTCTGTTGTACGTTGTTACGACTAGCTCAGCGATGAACTTCGAAATTGGTAGGTACTCGAGTTCAGCTACGCAACGTGACTTCGCTACGCAAACTTAGCTACGCACCATGGCTCCGCTACGCGAGCTCATCTACACACCACGGTTTCACTACACGAACCCAGCTACGAACTAAGCTTCGCTACGTGCGCTCAGCTTTGCTATAAAACCTACAAACTATCCTGACGCTACTTTACTTACCTCACTTAGCTACAAAATATCGCACCGCTACGCGTTTTCTCTCAGCTACAAACTATTTTGCTTCTTACTATTTTTCAATCAACCACGAACAATTTATCTTCACTCTACGATTTCAACTACAAAAACTCCACCATTGATTTTCATTAGCTACAAACTGTCACTCCGCTACACGTTTACTTCGCTACGAATTCAGCTCGGCTACGAACTATCGTAGCAACTGCTACGAGACTGTCTTCATAGCCAGACCATAGTATTTACAACTTCTTGCGTCCCGTGATGAGGTTCTTGGACTTGGCAAGAAGTTTATAATTATGAAACCGCATGCATGCTGAACACATACCTATGACTTGTTTCTTGTACGCAAATATTGTCGTCCTACTATTAGTATCAAGAACAAAGTCGAAGTTATTACAGTATTTTAAGATTATTTTCATGCTAATGGACTCGTCTGCTAATTATTTATCGAAATTGCTAAACCTCTTATCTTCTAATAGAAACCTAACTTTAATTACTTAAAGATATACATCAATCAACTTACGGATAACTTAATTCCGAACTAAGATTTATCCGCAAACGGTTAAATGAAACTTTTAATTAAATTAACACAGAACAAGATTAAACTAACAGACAGATAGTTATCTATCGTTCAGTTAAAAGTTCCAAGAGATTAATGGCGATGTCTTGTAGCCTAGTTTTAACGGCACGTAAAACCTATTCATTTCTTATCTAGTTTCGAGTGTATTAAAAGGTGGTGAAAATTCCCGGTTAATGTTACATTTTCATCAAACTGTTCTGTGAGGTGAAGTCGTTCATGGATATATCAGTGATATTAATTTAGGCAGTAAATTATCCAATAAAACGCATAATAATGATTTTACCTACTTTCAATAATGAGAGTTTTCATAAAAATTCACGCCTTCAAGTGGCGCCACTTTGAAAAGAGGTCTTACATTTCAACAATGATTAAAAAATGGCTCCGCTCCGCTGCCAGCGCCGGCTCCCAAAAATAACGCCATTGGGAACCAGCAGAGACATTACTGCCGGCAGCCGATGTTTTTAATCTCGGCTGCCGGCAGTAATGTCACCGCCGGCTCCCATAATGGACACCGGCGGCCCGGCGTTTAAGGAAAGTCTTCCAGTATTCAGAACCCCAACTAACTAACCCTAACTAAAATATGATTTTCTGTACATTATAGTCGTTTTTGGCGTAGGGGGTCACACTTCTAACCTAACCTAACCTAATATTTTTTTGCGATTACAAATATTTGAGGGTTTTCATAAAAATTCACGCCTTCAAGTGGCGCCACTTTGACTAGAGGTCTTACAAATCTAACTAGTTCGGTTCCGGGTAGTATATACTTTATTACTAGAATAGGGTCATTATTGATTACAGAAAAAACATATTACATGTTTTTTTAATTATGCCAAATTGACAACCAAAGTCAGCGCCGGCAGCCAATTCAGCGACCGGCGCTGGTAGCCAATTCAACAACAGGCGCCGGCGGTGGAGGCCCTTCCTTAAAAAATATATGATGTCGTTCATCGTTTGTTTCATTCATTCGTAAATCATTTACTTTCGACTAAAGAAAATAGATGGATTTTACACTTTTGACAGGTGCCTGGACCTGACGTCTCAGTGCTGCCACCTACTGAACGTCATTTCAGAATACCCTCATGTGTACATTACAAACGCATCTTGTTCCACATGGATTCATAATTATGTAAATCTCATGACGGACGGACTCGTGTTATTTTATAGCAGTTGCAGCAACCAATCTGCATAGTACTACTAGTGTTCATTTCTACGAAAATACATACATACATAAACTCCAGCCTTCTTTCCATGGGGGCCATGGGGGTAGGCAGAAACTACAGAACGCCACCTGCTACGATCCTTACATACTCCTATTGCCTCGTTTACGTTCATACATGGTGCTGATCCATGCGTCATGTTCGCGAACGGGCGCCGTCAGTTGTGATTGGTCATTTCTTAGCTGCCATGGCTTATTTTAATTTTTGAATTGTGCTTATTTTATAATTGCGGAAGCTTTTAACGTGCTTTCTACATTGTTCTCACATGTATAATTTCAACATGAATAATGTAACCATTATATTGTAACAATATTTTGATTTAAAAGAGTGTCCATGGAGTTTCTAGCCCGTTCTTCTCCATAGGTACCTACTACGCTTTGGAATGGGCAACTAGCTTCATATTTCTGACTGACTGACTCCTTGACAATTCAAAAGTGCCTGTAGATGGTTTAATTGAAATAAATGCTTTGAGTTTTGAGTTTTTTTTTTTTTACATCAGGTGGCCTAAACCGGCCACATTAGCAATTCCTCTAAAAACAGTTCATTTCCTGAATCCCAGCTGTCATTAGCAATTCCTCTAATTTGACTTAAAAGCAATTCATAATTTGTGGACCATTTTACGAATCTCCATAGAAAACTGTCAAACAGATGAATTATTTCGTATTATTAATTACACGCAGATCATAATTATTATGAATTGTCAGTTTGTGACATTTTACGATGGTTCATAATATTTCCATATTATGATTCTGCTAAAGTGACCGTTTTAAGCCTCCAGGTCATACACGCACACCGGTTGCGAGTGCTACGCACCTGGACTTTCTGAAGAACATCGCCAATAAGGCGATATATGTCCTCCTAGGGCGTTCCCTTCCTGCGTTTCCACTTACACCTTACGATAATATACTTTATGAATAAGTACTATTATCTAGTTCTCTGTACTTCTTTGCACGGACAGAATTGAGTTTCTTGCAAACACAGCTAAAACAGTTCTTTTATATTTTTGTGCTACAAACTGTTGTATACTCAGTTTTCCTAAACAGTCATTCTTCATGCAGTTTTTTTTCCGGAACTGCAAAAGAAGTCTTCATTTTTCTTTAGTATTATTTTAGTTTCCTCGTTGACATCTTATAAACAAATCCCTCGAGACGGGCATTGGAAAAGCCATTTGCTACCACTGGCTTATAAGTGCGTTGGCCTCGCATTTTTAATATAATCAGATTTCATAGTGTCTTCGTCTATGATAAGTTATTTTGCGCAGAAAAATCACGATATCGTAACACATCACTAATTTTTCGGTAGAAATAAACCGCATTTTTTGCTACCGAAATTAACCAATCGCAGTCACACGCCAAAAAACTAATTAAACCAATCGTCATCAGAAACTCAGTCATCAAAGACTCACAAAAACACTTGACAATCGCAACACAAACAAATTGATCACTTAGCTCAAACCTCACCATGGAGTAACACAAGGCAATTTCGATCAAAATAGCTTCATATACAGTTTAAATTGGCACGCACCGTTCTGTAGCATTCGTAAACAACTTGGGGAACTAGGTAGCGATCCTAATTAACTCTCTACCACTACAACTGGCGCTTTCATGGTATTTAGTGCTCCACTTTGAAATTTATACAATCGCTAAATTCGAAAACTTTGCCAATATAACAAGCAACGCAATGTAAACTGGTGTTGTTGTCTATTAGACTTCGTTGTTGACGGGAAACGACTTCGATTTATGTATAAGAATACAGTGAGTACGTATTTGTTATGCACCATTAATGCATTATAATACTTATTTCAATTTATTCTTTATTTTGCATAAACAACTTATCAACAGGCTAATTATATCCAAGGCAGTGTACAGTGTACAGTAAAACTATAAAAACTTTTTACAAAAAAAGAAAACAACCGACTTCCAAAAAAACACTAAAAACGTGAAAAATAACTTTAATTTCGGAAGTCGGTGTCTTTGCTTTTCAATTTTCGTTTTTTGCCACCGACTTCCGAAATTAAAGTTATTTTTCACGTTTTTAGTGTTTTTTTGGAAGTCGGTTGTTTTCTTTTTTTGTAAAAAGTTTTTATTTTTCACTTTTTTGCTGTGGTACCTACCCTACACAAATTCGAATACACTACTGCTATGTAAATAACAGTGACGGAGTCAAACAATATATCGTCTACATACACTAAGTGGAAAAAATACGTAATTATTGAAGCGAACTCAAAAACTACGCAAGCAAAATTAATAAAATTTATATGGGACCATCTCTGAAGTATGACCTACCAAACAAAAAAAGAATCATCAAAATTGATTCATAATTGGCGGAGTAATCGCGTAACATACATACAAAAAAAAAAAAAAAAAAAAAACATACATACAGACGAATTGAGTACCTCCTCCTTTTTGAAGAAGTCGGTTAAAAATGTATATCATAATAGATACTTTAAAAAAAGTTAAAAGAAGAATGAGATACTTCTAGTATTCTTGTCTCTTACACTTCTGTTGTTGACGGAAAACGACTTCGATTTATGTATCGATGGCGTGGATTTCTTTTGTGTACACCATAAATGCAATTTAAGTGAGATATATTTGTTTTAATGAGGTATTTAAGGTGTTGTTGTCAACGGAAAACGACTTCGATTTATAAATCTATATATTATTATTATGTGAGACTGTGCGTGTGTGTTTGTTGTACACCATATTATTTTAAACTAATATTAGTGCAAACTATTTGCTATAATGACGTTATTTTACTCCGTAACATTATTATGATCTATTTGCTTTAGTTAATTAATTACGTTCAGTCTGTTACTACAACATAATGATATAACAATATTGGCTTAAGTAAAGTCACGTACTCTTTATCAGATGGAAGCTAAGAAATACCTATTTAGTTGAAATCTAGTTAAGGGGTTTATTAGGTACTCACATAAAATCCTGATTAGGTACAATTAGGATTTTTTACTGCTTGTGAAGTAAAATAATAGAATAGACTAACTTCTGTCCGCGACTTCGTACGCGCGTAATTTCTGCTTTTAACATTATACATTTATCTACTAGCTGCACCCCGTGGTTTCACCCGCGTAAAGGCTCGTGCAAACTGGCGCGATATCTCGGGCGCGACAGGCAGCGATACCCTTGTCGCGACAAGGGTACCGCTGGCTGTCGCGATCGCGATATCAGCGTTCAGCCGTTTTAGCGTGAAAGCGTAACAAACAAACTCACTTTCGCATTTATAATATTAGTTAGGAAGATGACAGTCGGCAATACTTGTAGCTTCCCATTAGTGAAGTCATTTTCGAAATCGGATCAGGAGTTCCGAAGTTGCCCCTTACATACAAACCTCTTTATAATATGATGACATAGTATAAATTAGAGCAGATAAGTTTCCATCCAACATATTTGTGAAAAGCTGAGAGGCGCAACCTTTACAAATTTTGGGTACCTAAATCATAATTCAGTTCCTGCAAGTAGCTGATAAAATGTAGTAACATTTTGGTAATTTACGATCTTAATTAAATTATAATTGAAACAGCAAAACAGCAGTAGCCTTTGTTAATTATGGACTTAAAATTAAATTGACTGTTTTTCTTCAACAACTTGTTATAATTTTTCACTTCTTCTTGCAAAAGCAATTTATTTTCACTTACTGTCAATGTTCATTTAATAAATATTGTGTCTCGGGAATCTGGCAAATGGAAAATATAATTAGATAAAGGTATAATAATAGCCTAAATGTTTGATGGAGAAGGTATTTTTTTTGCTAAGAGGATAACTTGAGATCCTTTTGGTATTTGAGAAGATTTTTTTTGGCAAAATAAATGTAATTTTTTTGGGTAAAATTGCTAAAAATGGATCCTAGTGTAATTTGCCCGTAAATACGGTTCACTTAAGGGTAAGGCTAGACTTCCACAATTTTATTACGTTTTTTGCATTAAAGATACAGTCAGCCTCATAAACATGTATCACAAGAATTCATTTAATTGTCTACAATCTTTGCTTCATAATATCGTATCAATGCGTAGCCATAAAACATGTTACTTGGTTACTTAACTTGTAGCTACTTTATAAAGTACTAGCAGCGCACCGCGGTTTCACCCGCGTAAGTCTCGATCCCGTGGGAATATCGCGATAAAATGTATCCTACGTCCTACTCATGTCCTGGTCATGGTCTAAATTTCATCCAAATACGTTCAGCCGTTTTAGCGTGAAAGCGTAACAAACAAACAAACAAACACACTTTCGCATTTGTAATATTAGTTAGGATTAGTATTATTATAGTTAGGATTGTGGAACACAAATTAGTTTAGTGTAGACAATCAAAATGAATTCTTGTTGATGTCTAAACAAGTTCTTGAGGTTCCCGCTCCCAATCGTAAAAATAAATTAGGTTAAACAAGCTGATCAGACTGACGTTATTCTGACCAATTATTCTGAATAATTCATACAATATTCCCATAGAAAATGCATTTTCAGTATTTCCGTATTTCCAGGCAATTCTTCTTTTCATAAGCAGAAAATTTTAAAATAAAAATTTGATAAATCGGTCTAACCGTTCTCAAGTGATACGCTTACAAACAAAAATAATTTAATTTTTATAACTATAATAATAATTCACGCACGGGTAGTACTAAGTAATACCTACCTACCCTACCTACTTACCAACCTAAACTACCTACCTACCTACCCTACTTACCTACCTACCTTACTATCTACCTACCTTACTACCTACCTACCTAACTACCCTACCTACCTACCAATTTAGTTCATGCAGTTCTCGAGTTTTAGTTGTTGCATTTAGCGATAACGGTTTATTTTATTTATTTCAATAAGAATTAATATTACTAACTTTTTACATAAAAAACTAAAACGAAAGGGACTAACTAAATAAATATAAAAACATTTAGCGATTCATTTTTATTATTTAGAAGATAGATAGTAAAAAATCGTAAATATAACATCAAATAACTATGCTTCACTGCATTCCCCGATATTGGCCCGAACGGTACGCAAGACGTAAACACAATACGGTCCATACTAAACTCGGGTTTGTATTAAATTTGCATCAGTAATGAGAGTGGGATTAGTATCTGCTACACCAGCAGCTAGTAAACATGAAACGTGCCAAAGTTCGCGTCGAAAGCAAATTAGCCCAAAGGGAAGGGTAATATACTCGTACAGGCCGTGGCGGTGGATTATATTGTGATAACAAGATAATTCCTAGCACGGCGTGCTGTGCTGGGGCAGCTGCTACAGGAGCAGAAAACCTCAAACGGCGCAAATATAACAACCTTATTGGGAGCTATATGTTTGAGCCGTTTGGGGTTGAAACACTAGGGCCGTGGGGTCCGAGTGCTCACCGAGTATTTCGGGACATCGCTAAGCGATTGGTCGACTCTTCACGTGACCAGAAGGCTGGCCTATTTTTAGCCCAAAGAATCAGCATTGCCATTCAACGTGGCAATGCTGCCAGCCTTTTGGGCACTTTTCCCATTGACAGCGATGCGGACGAATTCTTTGATGCCCAATGAGCCCCTCCCCTTTATTTGTTATTAGTATCATTAGTTGTTATGTAGGCAATGTATACCTACAGTGTATTTCATCGACGTAAATCAATAAATTCACATTCTCTATTATAAAAAAAAAAGATAATTATTGTGTATTGGGATTATTTTTTACCCAACTGCCCCAGAAAGAGGATAATGTTTTTCGAGAGTATGTATGTATGTCTATTTCTTTGGCACGCTCTGTAGCCTAAACGGCTTGATGGATTTTAACATACGAGGTGTCGTTAGGCTCGTCTTAATTGTGGGAGTGACATAGGCTATATTTTTTTTTTATATTTCATCTGCAAATAGAAAAAAAGGGTGGGGAAAGGTTTTTAAAAAATATACCTATTATAAGAATAATGGTATCAAATAAAAGCTAGTAATTAGTTAATTCCAAATATATAGATTAATAAAACTAAAAGGCTTGAAATAAAACAAATTATTTAAAAAACAAAAAAAACTCGACCGAAAAATGCTTGTTTTTCTCTTTTCGGTTATAGGTTTTTGCAGTTGGGTTTTTTGTTTTTTAAATAATTTGTTTTATTGATTTAGTCAATACATAAAACAGGGAGAGGCTTATGTCAATTGAAACGTAACATCTCGCCTGTATTCCTCGAAGGGTAAGGCAGAGGTGTACCTATAGTACCTACACCCACATTTCACCAGTTATGTCTATTTTAAGTCCCATGTAATAGGGGGCGAACCCATTGCCATCAACCGGGCATAAATCCAGACTCTAGGCTGCTACTGAGCAATTCCAGATGGAAAAACCCAAAATCACTTTGCCCTATCTGGAGATCAATTTCAAGTTTATCTAACCTTATCCACCTAAAATACGAAATCTAGATAAAAATTAAAAGAAATTACTTGAACAAATTCGCCATCCTGACTACTGGAATCGTTTGGAAAATATCCGCTATCCGCATTCATGTCCCACTTTGACTTAACAACCGAGTGATAAAAAACCGGCCAAGTGCGAGTCGTACTCGCGCGCGAAGGGTTCCGTACCATTATCTATAAAAACGGCAAAAAAATCACGTTTGTTGTATGGGAGCTTCCTTAAATATTTATTTTATTCTGTTTTTTAGTATAGTAGTAGTTATAGCAGCAACAGAAATACATCATCTGTGAAAATTTCAACTGTCTAGCTATCACGGTTCATGAGATACAGCCTGGTGACAGACGGACAGACAGACAGACAGCGGAGTATTAGTAATAGGGTCCCGTTTTACCCTTTGGGTACGGAACCCTAAAAACGGCAAAAGAGTTTAGAATGAACGTTGCACATTCCAAGCCAGGAACTGGTAGAAATGTAAAAAAAAAACTTATTTGCAAACGGTTGCTGGAATTCCAATCCGCCACTTCTGATACTCCATAATGCGCACACGTAGCACTTGCACCGTTTAAACGTATTGCTGAATCGCTCTTTTTATGGCCTTTCCACATTCTAGGAGGCCAGGATATGGCCTGAAACAGATCGCACGAACAAACTGCTGTCTGTGAACGGCTAGTGAAATTGCAGTGTTGCGCTCCACTAGTGAATTTTACGAGTGTTCGTGATGTCGTGCGTTCCCAGTGCACGTACATAGAGCAAAATGTATCACTTTAGAATCACTTTGTGAGTTCCCTCTGTGAAACTGCTCGACAAATGGTGGAACATTTTATGACTTGGGACGTTTTAGTGACGGGTTTTAGGATCGATAAGGTATCTTAGGATAGTTTGATTTAGTATTGGGGCTAAGATAAAAGTCGTATTGAAATAAAAAATAAAATAAGAAATCCATGAACCATCGTTTTATGTAAACATCATTTATCTTATTCAAACTATCTTAAGCTCCAATTTATTTTCTCGACAGTAACATCGCATCGATATACATTTTCCAACTTGATTCATATTTAATTTGAACGTCTCGAGATTACACTCGCGGCGCAGGCGGGAGATTGCGATTGCGGTTATTTATCTTATTACGAGCGACACAACGGCCATTATCCTTTGTTTATCGCCTGGGGGCCTGGCATTGTGGTCGACGTCATTAAAACTTAATAATGGTGGATTCAATCCGCCGTAGGCCGCGTTTACCGTCCACCAACCATGTGTTTATTGTGAAAACGGGAGGAAAAACCCTTTGTGATTTCCATTTGCTCAGTTTTTTGTGGCACACGGAACGGACAGTCGGCCAAGCTGGATAATGGAGTTTTTAATCTTGAGCTGTACATCACGTTTCGGACGCCGAGTCGAATTGAATTTTGAATGTCAGTGGAAATTATGTAACAAACAATCCTCATTTTTTGCTGATTCCGAGTTGTGACATTGTTGATTTATTATTTCTTAACAAGACCGAAAGTTGTTTTGTTGTGTTCTTCAACTTTCTGGGCGTAATTTTATAAAATGTCTGTGCCGGGGAATCTTTTTTAGTACCGCACAGGATAGTATCCATTTTCACAAGGACGCAGTGGCGCAGTGTGTTGGAACAGAAAGGGTCACATCCTATCTGATTCGATCATGCATGGGTATTATACGCGATACCGCACGTTTCTATAGATGATTCTTCAAGCAAATTTTTATCTGAGCAATTTTCAACCGCTTCTTCTTCTCTTCGTGTGGTTAGTGGCTAACCTAGTGTAAGAACTTTAAAGGCTCCTCTGACTTTTGGCTTGACTTACCTTGACATACCGTCGAGAAATATTACTCAGGCATAGGTACCGGTTACCTCATGATGTTTTCCTTCACCCTTTTTGAAGCAAGTGATAATTATACAATACGCACATGAATCCAAAAAGTCAGAGGTGCGTTCAAACTCGAGACCTATGACTTGGCAATCTGTCGGTCACATCACTAGGATATCACTGCAGGGTGTTGCACTCATTTAATGCAATTCTTCTCCTTCCACCATACTTTACAACTTACATTAATAATACCCACCTGATGATTACCAGAAACGCCTGCGCATAAAAACTTTTATGCCCATAAAATTGGATTAGCTTCCCAAAAAAATTACGAAATCAGGAACAGGGCCCACAGTTTATTATTTCATTTAAGTACAGCCCACCTTTCGGTAAATTAGTGAGGGGAGCCAGGCTAAATTAACGAACCGCGTGATCTTATTAGCTACCTCACTCAAGCCATTAGGCTGCCTCTAGCTGGGACGCCATTGTACTTTACCTGTTCAAATTTAATAGAACCCTTTAAGGATGTAAATTTTGCTGGAATTGTCTAAGCTGGCAAAGTGCGCGTTTAGTTGCGTCATTAGTGCACGGAACTGAGAACTAATTATGCTGGAATTAACAGCCACAAATCGGTACTTGTTAGTGCTGTGATGGTCAATGTATGTTCATTAGAGACTACCTAGATGAATTCGCATCAGGAATTGCTGTGGTTGCTAATAGAGCGACAAGTCCCGCTCGAGAGCCTCTTGACGTCCCATCATTATCGAGATTTATACCGTATGCGCAATGCACCAAAGTAAGAACATTATAAGTTAGAACCGTCCCTGAAAACAAGCTAAACTAGGTTACATGCTATTGAAGACGAAAATCGCTTAACAGACTCCAACAAAGTATATTTCCAAGATGAAAAATATGAAGTTTTCCAAGTAAACACGTCAAGTGTCGGCAGAGTTGAAATTAGTTGGCGTACTCCCATTGAAGGCTGTGTGGGTGAACAACAAAAGAGCAAAATAACGTGCTATCTACCCAAGCGCAGGCCAGGCTATTTTTTTTTGTTTGTTTTAAACTAGGTACCTACTTATTTTTTAAACGGCAAGAGAATAGAAGGTTTTGTGGCAAAAAGATGCCGTCAATTGTGGTTATTTTATTAAGAATAGCATAATTCCATATTATACGTTATTTTTGTTATTCCAAACCGGTATATACAGGGTGTCCCTGGAAGTATGGATCAAATCGAATAGGGGCGTGGGCAAGGTCATTTCTAAACTTTTTAACCCTGGGAATTTTTTTTCGCAGTTTCAGTGAATCTTTTCACATGAAAATCGCTCGAAAATTGAGTAAAATCTCTGCCAGATCAAAGCTTTAGCAGTTATTAATAGTTTAAAGAGATATCATTATAAACCCTAAACAAGCCTGATAGCAACAGAGCATTTGAAAATAGTTTTTTTTTTTTAACATACTTTAAAAATCGCCAACTCATCTTCAGCAAGTGTGGTGCAATGCTCGTACCTTCTCTGTATCAGAAGATTCTTTGCCTTGCAGTGAGGCACCAATCTTCTTCTTTTCGTGTGGTTAGAGTTTTAAAACCACTCATGAGCCTCTAATTTGGCTTCAGATGCCGTTTCCTCACGATGTTTTCCTTCACCGTTTTGTAAGCAGTTGTGAGGAAATTATTTACACAAAGTAAAGCACCTGTCTGGGTTCGAACCCAGGACCAACAGCTCGTAAGTCGGGGCCGTTATCACTGGGCCACCACTGCCAACCCTGCTACTCTAAACGTTATTACAAGACGGAATATAATTCGTATTCCACCCCAGTTCCAACTGTTATGTTATCATCGCCAGTTGAATATAAATATTATTTCCTTATCCTATCGAACAAATCTTTGCTGGTTACAGGATAAATGAGGAAGTAAGTCTGTTTGTTTCTGTCCCACGGTACCTACACTTGATTGATCGATCGCTTTTGCCATTTGCATACGCATAACTTGTTTCTGTGAGTGAATAAACTGGAATGGAAATAAAACCCAGTCTACAGGGTGTATCAAAAAGGAGTGGTCGTACCCTTATTTTACAAAGACCATTATACTGAATAACTTTCTCCTTGGGACCAATATAGTAATAGAGAAAAAAATTATCAGCCTTCCCATACATTTGGGTCGAGTAGGCATTGAAGCTTTGTGCGGGACGTGCGGGACAGCTGACTGATACATTGAAAATAAGAAAAAAAAAACATGTTTATTTGATTAACTTACTATATTTTAGTTTTAATTAATATTAGTAATAGTTCGTTTTGGTTAGTGTTTAGATTAATTTAATTTAATAAAAATTGACTTACTAGTTATTCAAATAAAAGACAGTTCTTATTTCATTAATGATTAGAAGAGCTCGTGGATAAGTAACAACAGCCGTTCGGGTCGATCAGGTTTAGCTACGCTTGCCGGGGTTGGTCCGTGGATGGGTGACCATCTTTACATACCGAGACTCCTCCGTGCCTTGGAAAGTACGTTAAGCCCCTGGGCACGGCTGTCATTCGTGGATCTTTGACAGTCGTTACGGGTCGTCAGAAGCCTGAAAGTCTGACAACCAGTCTTACCAAGGGATATCGTATTACCCAGTTACTGGGTTGTGGAGGTCAGATAGGCAGTCACTCCATGTAAAACTCCTTAGGCAGTCACTTCATGTATTCAGCTGCATCCGGTTAGACTGAAAATCAACCCCAACATAGTTGGGAAATGGCTAGGCAGATTGATTGATTAGGGTTGTCGACTTCATTTTTTTATTAATTGTATCATCATCATTGTCAGCCTCTTGTTCCAACACCCACTGCTGAGTATAGGCGTCTCCCTTTTGTGCCATACTTCCCTGGTCTGTGCGAGTATCATCCAGGTATTAATCGAAATGATACGATTAATACCTGGATATACATAGTAAAATTGCAGGTAAATGTATTATTATAGACAGGAAATAGCTCAAACGCTCACCTCATTTTTAAGAGATAAACCTACTGCACACAATATAGAAAAATTGTATTTATGGGATTCAGGCAACCAGGATTGAGTATCTATAGAAGCTCTGCATCAATCCTTACTGTTAGGTGCCTTAATTCACTAGTTCGTCTCATTAGGTAGGTGTATACGTTAATATACACCTACCTAAACCAAAATAAACACAATATAATGCACAAGACGCAAATACAATCCCGGCTAAAATGCTATAATCAAATTGTCTGCACATAAAATACTTTGCCATTTCTACAACAAAATAAAATCCAAAACCGGCAAAGTCGGGAGCAAAACTATACATAAAATAGTATCTTTATGATGTTGCGGTTAGAACAGATCTACTTGGCAGAAATGGGAACAGAATTGAATTGGGACCTGCGCCCGTGTCTCCGCATTCCCAAACTCAATTATTATATTCTCCAGTTCCGAGCTTGGGTCGTGTCACTTGGCTATGATTCTTTTGTTGGTTCCATTAGTAATATGTTTGATAATATGATTGTAATGTGGACTGTGAGATGGATTTTACTAACTTTTTTATTCGTAATTTTTACTGACTCATAAGGTATAGTTAATTTTGTTGTAAAAACTGTACATTTCGTGCCTGACAAGTAAAAGCAGCAACCGTTTCAGATTAATCTGGAGAAGGCAGCTTTTGACCAGAGAAACAGACTTAGTAGATTCATCAATTACTCAGATTTCCCGAAAGCGATACATTCCTACTTGAAATTTTTGTGGGTACACTGTACAGTTCAGCCCATTGTCCCACCTACATGTGAGATGAATTTCTCCCTACTAAATTGAGTTCTGGAAAAAAGCTATATTAGTTTCCCTTATCAAACGTGAATTTTAAACTTGGTGCATTATGATTTAATTAATTTCGAGAAAGAAATTGTTACCGACTACAAAAAAAAAACCTATAAATTATAGTTATTTCCGAACGATAGCTAAAATGATTCAAGATTCACGCAAAAGAAATTCAGAAATCGACAAAGGCTTTCAATAGGCGTCTCCTCATAAAATAAGGAAGACATTTCTCCAAATTATAATTCCTTCCATCTGGTTTTGACGTCTAAATAAAACGAAGGGAGACAATAGTAAGATATTACAGTGATAAATTGGAGAAATACTGGAGGCATCTAAGCTTTTTCAATAAGATTGGAGGTAAGGAGTACCATCAGTCTTTGAGGCAATCCGAGGTGCGGGTCGGTCGAGGTCAGTTTCAAGATACGTTTTCTTACTTTTATCGGAAGGAAAAGGATTTTCTGAAAGCTATGGAGGTCGGCGGAATGTACAGATTCTAGTGGTTCTCTTTGATACGACTTTGGATGCAGGTAAGTGAGCGGCTGAAGTTTGTGAAGAGGTCGATTTATATTTTCTAACGTGCCAGTACTTATCACTATTTGACATAAAACTTTTTGTTGAAGCACCTTCAGAAACATTTGAATGACGCAGCCCTCATATTTAGGAAAAACAATTGAGTCCGCCCATTTCAGACTGTTCTTCATACATGGTAAAAAAACTGCCTAGCTTTTTCCCAACTATTTATGTTAGGGTCCCGGTGGGGCTTCCAGTTTAACCGGATGCAGCTGAATACCTGTATTTTACATGAAGCAACTGCCTATCTGACCTCCACAGCCCAGTAACTGGGTAAAACGATACCCCTTCGTAAGACTGGTTGTCAGACTTTTGGGCTTCTGACTACCCGTTAGAACCGTCAAAGATCTACGAATGACAGCCGGGACCAACGGGTACGTATTTTTCGAACCCCTCCGTGCCTCGGAAAGCACGTTAAGCTGTTGGTCTCTTGATATGTTATTGATGGTCACCCATACATGAAATGAACTGTTAAAAACGAGACGGAACGTTTGACTCCAAATATCATGAACACCACTGAATTATTAGTTTGAATAGATACAGCAAATTAATGTTAATTATCGTAGTGAGTTGAACGTTAACTAAACAAACGTGACGTATTTCAACCGTCTGGCAGATATTACACTCGATTCATGATAGGAATTTAATACTGCGGATCATAATTCCCATTAAATTACCCGTTTACAGTGTTACGGATATTACAGACAGCCTAGTTCGAATAGTATTAGTGTAAGGCCTGGAATACATAAAGTGACGCTACTTGTTAAATTATCTACATTATTTTGGAGTGTTATGTTAATCAACTGTTACTCTATTAGCAATTAATGCATGAATTTCGGGATTTATGACAACCAGATAATTTAAAATCTGTACTACCTTTCCTTAATCTTAGATTTCTGGTAGTCATTGTGAGCTAGAGCAAGCGTAAAGGGTTTAAGAAGGCAGATAAGAGAGCAGATAATAATATTGATCTCATCACCTCATTTTCAGTATTAAAAACGGTCAAAAAGTAAATCAATATCCTATTACTGGCTTTTAATACACCACTGTACAATTTCGTGCATTAAAAAACTACCCTCAACGGGAACCATAAATCATTGGGCGACGACGGAGTTTAAATCAAAGAGGGGGAATAAATTTCCATTAGCAGATCATGAGAGATTCCGGCCGAGGTAGCGGCCGGCCCGAGATTGCCGCAAAAACTCACTAGGCGGAGTATTAAATTTACTACGATATAGTATAGGTTGAAGAGAATAGTAGGAATATAAAAGGAATAGAGGTGTTCTTTGACGTGAAAGTAGTAATAGAAGTGAATTTTGTATTTGTCGTATCAAATGTGTTTATTTTTTAAACTACATGACGTATATGAGCATAAAATAGGTACTCCTTCGTCTTATAGGAAACCGTTGCTTGTTTGCAAAAGAACCAATGAAGAAGCACCATAATATGATGCTTCAAGTTTGTGTGCTAATGATACGCTATATTATATATTGATGTCATCATCATCATCTTCCTACCCTTGTTACTTGGGGTCGGCGCAACCCATTTTCTTTTTCCACTCTCCCCTGTCAACCGTCACGCTATCATTCACTCCTTTCTCTTTCATATCATTCCTCACACGATCCATCCATCTGTTCTTTGGCTTTCCTCTCCCGCTCCATCCATCAACATTTATATTCATCACTCTTTTAGTCACGTGCCTTTCTACATGTTATATATTGATGTATGGCTTTAAAATACCAAGAGGCCTTTCTCATTCGTTCCCTTTCAAAAGCGGTTTAGTCTTCAATGTTTTGTATATTTTTAAACATTCAAACTGCTTCAAATAACAAAAAAGATATAGGTACGTGTCATGTTTTAAAACAAATCAGTGTTCAATTGAGAGATCAAATCAAATTACAGCAAATACCCGTACAAGGTATAAAATAATCCTGTAACACACTTCGTTGCATCGTATGTTAAGCCCCTAAGTCGTGACAAGCTATCAGTTCCAAGCGTGGTTTAAAGTTCCAGGTGAACGTGGAGACTTTCGTTTGCAGAATAAGGTGGCATGGACTTAAAATGTACTGTACAAATAATTATCAAAGGTATATAAATTTGCAATACGTGTCGGTGTGTAGAGAATATAGATTTTTATGGCTTGCATGAGTAAAAAAAACAAATACTAATTCAGCACGCTCATAACGGAATTCATTCCATTTACAATGCACGTTATGTTAATATATTAATCGAAAACTAAATTAATATTTTTTTTTTTAAAAACCTTATCTGCCTACTTGAGTGAAAGACAGAACTTTTTCCTAAAAATTGTGTAAATGAATACTACCAAAACACAAGTAAACAAAATTAAACTATGACAGACAACTCACGACTGAAAATCGACGACGCTCAAAATTCTTAAGAAAATCATAAACAGTTTTCTTTAAGAATTTACATAAGATAAAAAAACCATAAACGGTTTTCTTAAGAATTTACACACACATAAAACGGAACAGAATCCCTTCTCCGAGGCTCTAGTGTACGGAAATTGTGCATCTATTCCGCCTCGCGCTGTTTCCTTACAATTAATTCGTTACGAATTCCGCCAGACTTAAATTTCCCTCGGGGAAGTGTATTTAACAAACCGTTACCATTCCGTATCTTAGTTTCCGTATATACTTCTACTATTATAAGTACAGGAATGAGGAGCTTTGTTTTTACTTTGTTCTTCATTGTGTTGTGGTCTCGTATAGTTCTTGGAGAAGCTATACTCAGCTTTGGCATCTCTATTTTGGTTTAATTAAAAACTATCTCGAACTTCAAATACCAAAGAACTACTCAGTATATAAATGTATCTGACTATCAGAACATTTGGTACAACATGAATGTAGTATCCAATATTTTGATCCGACCTTTTGAAGTGATATTTTGAAGTGTCCGTGTAGTTTCTTGCCCGTTCTTCTCGACAGGTACCTACTACTCTTTGGAATAGGTAACTATAGCTTCATCTTTCTAACTGACCGACCCGTTAATAATTCAAAAGTGCCTGTAGATAATTGGTTAAATTGAAATATATGCTTCGAGTAAAAGTTTACACTTCATAAGTGTAGGTGAACAAGAATTTCGCAATAGAATTTTCGCAGTAGAAACTAAAACGCCAAATCTGTTATGTTCTAGCATATAATGTTCATTCAAACGAGCATAAGATATCCAAATAGCCAGCCACTTATTGAAATTGCCTCTCAAATAGCTATGAAGAAAACTTTAGGCAACAAAATGCTGGAATTTCGGCAACAGTTCGGATAGACCCTTTCCAATAATCCTTAAAGTTTATCGCAGTAAATAACTCTTCAACCGGTCTCGGATAGATTCTTGATGTTTCAACAAAAACTTGAAATTTTAATCTGCTCTTTCATTAATTTTACACAAAGTTTCTTAACCTTAACCTAACGCTAAGTCTAGGTACTTAATTATTCATGCGATCAACAAAACTTTAATCTTCAAGAAAAATTTACATTATATTCCGTCGACTCTACTCATTTTTCTAGTCCGTGAATTGAACTTATATGCATATTTATATGGATAAACTGTACCCTTAGCTCCTCTCAGCTGTTGCCACGTCATGTAGGAACCACTTCCTCGGAAAAGGGATTATAAAAGTGCTAAAATGTATGCTCGCGTAGAGAGGGACTATTTCATTCTACTTTACTGCTGTAACTAATGTTTCATTTCGCGTGCTTTTGTTTATCGTTTGTATTTTAGCTGTTAAATGTACTCTGTCTAGTAGGTTTATTGTATACTTGTGCCTTTTAAGATTTTTTAGTAATTTGAAACCAAGTACTATGACAAAGTTAGTTTAGTTAGTTAGTTATTCCTATATTTTTCCAACCTTATTCACCAAAATGTTACAAAGTTCCTGTGTATGTCTGAAGAAGGATATTTTTAGGTCAGGTATTCTATTATCAAATTGAATAGTCAAAAATCTACTTACGTGTACAATGCCTCGGCTCATCGGAGGAGTCCCCACAATCGTTCGAGCCATCACAGTATCGATTAATCGGTATACACTTCTTATTCGTACACAAATACTCGGAGATGCGGCATCGAGTATCGTTCCCGTGTAGTACAGGCAGTAATTCAGGTTCTGGTATATCTTTGGGACTATCCCTTAGGTATATATTATTGTATATTTCTTTGGTTTTTGGTGCATCGGTGACGATGTCGCAGTCGGTGAGGTTGAGAAGCGTAGCAATGATAATTCCAAGGCCTAAGGCTATATTGCTGAAACCTGAAACAATAGAAAGGCTACATAAGTTGGGGTCAGAATTTAAAAGTAAATTAATAAGGTGTCATAATGTCTTCATTATGACACCTTATGCGCTAGTGAAAAACATTTGTAACAAAATTCACATTGGGCCATAAAAATTTGAGGAATAAGTGCTGAGGAAGAATCTTGCCGCATGACGCTTTTAGTAAAAGGGATTTTGTAAAACCGCACAATGTCGTTGGGCTTTGCACAATTTGTAAGTACCCAAAGGATGCAAGAAACTGAGTCTTGCAACTTAATTAAGTATCTTTAGAACTATGGGAGATAACCAGTTTTACGTAATTATGACAGACATTTAAGGGCCTCAGCTCAAATTCACTTACTATCTTGCTCGCACCATTCTTGTGGCCTGAGTGAGAGCGAGACGGAGTTGGGTGCTGGCGGCTCCAAGCCTCGCATAGTTTAGGTATAGCTTTTAACGATGAAAATAATTATAATTTAAGAAAAATATAAAACATAAGACCTGTGGGCTTGCTTGCATTATGAATTGCTTTTGTGTCAAATTAGAGGAATTGCTAATGACAGCTGGAAATTCAGAAAATTAATCGCTTTTAGAGGAATTGCTAATGTGGCCGTTTTAGGCCCCCTGCTTTATGTTAGTTCAGTTATTATGCAAATTTTGATGATCTAATAATGATCTATTAAAGTATTTTTAGGGTTCCGTAGTCAACAAGGAACCCTTATAGTTTCGTCATGTCCGTCTGTCCGTCTGTCCGCGGCTTACCTCAGTGACCGTTAGTACTAGAAAGCTGTAATTTGGTATGAATATACATATAAACGAAGCCGACAAAGTGGTAAAAAAAATCGTGAAAATTTTTTTTTTTTAGTTTACCTCCCGTACACGTACAGTTGGGATGGTTTTTTTTTTTTGCGTCAGTCCCATGATGTGGGATATCGTTGGAAAGGTCTTTTAAAAAGAATGTGAGTTTGTTAAAATTGTTTTTGGATTCAGGGATCCGTTTGCGGAATATTAAGCTTTAAAGTGCTAATTTTTGTTAGAGCCAAGTGTACCCCCCCCCCCCCCTGCCAGCTAAATGGTTGGGTTTGGATATGTGAAAAAATTCACGGCAGTAGTATATATAACGAAATTAAAAGGAAAACTATCACCACTACGTAGGCTCCACAAGTTACCGAGTAATAATCGACCAACTTAAATTTGCAGTTATAGTTCGGTTAGAGGTAAATTTGGACTTTTTTTCTATAGAGGTTTTTTTATGTAATCGTGTTTTCTTTAAGCGTAGGACCTAATATCAGTCCTCACCTTTAACATATATTTATTTCAAATTTAATGCAGTATTTTTGGCATAACGGAGGATCATGCAAAGAAATTTGAGGTTGTATAGGGCTTATACAACCTCAAATTTCTTTGCATGATCCTCCGTTATCAAGAAATATCCAAAGAATAGAATCGTTTTTTTTTAATTCTTTATAAACATCTCTTCACTTTGTTCAATTACTTTTACGCTTATTTACTCTAAACAAAAGAGTATCGACCTCAGCGTATTAAGGTAGGACAAATATAAGGGCAGGTTACACAAGTTGATTAGCCTCATAAGCAAACAGAGTGTGCAAGATCATGTTTGCTTTTAATTTCGTTTTGTTGTAATCATGCTCTTATTTATCGCCCTCCAGTCTTATTTGATCCTATTTGATAACGATATTGTATTTAAAAGAGATAACGATGTCGAACCTTGTTCTATCTCATTAGTGATTTTAGGATGGTATGTAGATCTGTATGTAGAACTGTTTGGTTCTCTTTTTAACATAAAATATATCTTATGGCACTCAGAAATACTGTAGCTTCCCCTTTCGGAATCCGATGAGTAGTTCCGCAGATTATCCCCTACATACAAACTCACATAATTTTTCCTCTTTATACTTAATTATAAATGATTAAAAATCAGTTAAAATTAAATGATGCTTAGATTACAGTATTTTGATCAATATGATAAAAGTTTTTTTTGTTTTTTCTTAATTGGTTAAAAATAACACTTTAAAACGACAGTTTTTTATTTAAACTACTACCTCGTCCGTGTTTCCGAGCTGACTAATTTGAGAAGAAACACAAAAAAAAAATAGGCTCAGAGGTTACAATTACTTGTTTATAGTCAGCTGAAACAACCTACGTCACTTTAAACCAAACGCAAACTGTTCAAAGATAACAAACAAGACATCCACCACCAATGCATTTAAACCAGCACCACAAACAACATTTTCATAAAATCCAATAGCTCCACAAAAAACAACTTTTCAATATAACCTCGTTCATCTCTCGCCAGCTAGAAAAGTTCTTGTTCCCCCGGGTTTCAACTGAATAGCAGTATTTTAAGAGAAACTGTCATCAATCTTGCTTGGTACTGCCTCAATGACATCTTTTCATGCTTTCCGTATTCTGAATTGAAACGAGATGAATAGACTAATTCATTCAGTGTTTCTCAAAATTGTCGAATACAGATGTGGTGATATTAATAGTAGTGATGGACGATAGTGAGCGAAGCTAGAGGTACGACTTCAGTATCCGAAATTGTGTATAAGTGTTATCGATCGAGATTTAAAATGTCGATGGAAATTCTATGTCGATGCGGAGTGCTTTTAAAACAATCTTTGTCTTGTCCTTGTCTTGTGTTGTCTTGTTCTGTTGATCCCATATTTAAAGGTGGCTAGATCACGTTTCATGTTTCAACTGTTTCCCGCCATTCGTGGTGAACTGACAGCTGACATTTTTGACAGTTACTTCACTATGTGCATGAGATTGTGTATACGTCACTATAAATTAGTTAAGATATAGGTTTAAGCGTGCTTCTACGGAGGTTAAAAAACACTTTTTTGAGCCCGTCTGTTCCTTATTTTACACCTGAGGCCCTGTGGGTACATGGGGTTGATGGGGCTACCTCGCTTCTGTAGCGGATCAGGGATGTTTGCGGAATTGCGTGTTGATTGCTTTTATGCATTAATGCGTAAAAGATGTGCGTCCTTGGTGCGCAGGGTGCGGGACAGTTCCCACAGCATCCTGGGAATGATTGCTGACAGGCTGGACTGCCGTGTTGTGAGTCGCTGCTCCAGTATATCAGCTGGATTATTGAAGCAGTGATTGTTATGTTGTGTCTGTTTTGTCTAATTTGTTGTAACTGTATCACTAACATAGTTGTGAGTTTATTTTATTGTCACTAACACTATGAGTCTCACTGTTACTCTGAATAAAGAATTTATGATTATTATTATAGGTACTACAGTACATGTACTTACGTATTACACTACAACTGAATAGCTTCAAATCTAACATTGTGAACACATACACGGTTGATCCATAATTAAAATAGATTTCCGTAAACCTTATTATTCAGAATGCAAAATGGCTTCGGTTTTGAAATCAATTCAATACGAAGTAAGTTCCAAAAGGGTTTCATCAAAGTTAGATCTATTTGACAGCGGAGTGGAATCGTTACTTTAGTGTGATTCGACGATTAATGTGCTTTGGACTTAATAATAGCTCTCAGACTTTTTGTGCTCACAGAATAATCTATTTTGGTTTAGGATGCACTTGGCTTATATGGTTTGGCTATGTTAAGAGGATTAAGGAAAGGTGACTAACAAAAGGTACAAGGTAGATGTGAGTTGAAACGGTCGCTGGGAGGGAACGCCCTAGAAGAGCAACGTCTTATTGGTGACTGGCTGATGCCCGCGGCTTCGCTCGCTTGACAAATTATATACTATACCTTCCTCGAGAACCACTCTATCCATTGGTGAAAACAACATGAAAATCGGTGCAGTCGTTTTGAGTTTACCGCGAACAGGACGACAGACAGACGCAGCGGAGGACTTTGTTTTATAATATGTAAGGATGTTATCAGAAAAGTCAGGTGCGTAGTACTCGCAACCGGTGTGCGTGTATGACCAGCTATCTAATTGCGTAACTTATTTTCGTAACCGATTAGACTCGCGACAATCTGAGAAGTCCGTTTTGACAGCAATCAAAATGCTTTGGGTAGCGATGAAAAAAAAAATTGGTTTCTTATAAACTGATTCTCGAAACATAACGATTGAATATACTTTGTAATCTACGACTTATCTACATTGATAAAAACTGATTCTCAAGGCTTAACGTTTTATTACATGTATGAGAACGAAACGTCAAAACGGACTTCTTAGATTGTTGCGAGTGTAAGACAAATTTATTTCATTTTGATTTTAAACAGCATTCGCGACATTTACGATGTATTAGACATTTGTTTCAAACCGATTCCGATTGGTCGTGTATTACACAATTAGAGTGCAGATGTATGAACGTAAACGAAGAAAAACGAGTATAAATGTAAGGGTCGTAGCAGGTGGCGCGGCGAAGGCGTGATTTTGTGGCGGCATCTACTACTACGCATCAAAGACCTGACGTCACACAAAAATTCTGACTTCACATAAATCCTGCATCGCGCAATTAGAGTTTACCGCGCGATGGACATATTATGTATACAAGAATCCAACATCAATCGTTGGGCAGTTGCCCGCCAGACACAACACCCATCTGGTCGGAGGATCCTCCCTTTTCTATAGAGGATGAGAGAACTTTACACCCTGTTCCTCATACCCCTAAAAGTTTATATAATAGGTCTTTACCTATGAAATTGCCGTTTTGTATGAAAAAAGTTAAACGAATTTTTTTCATGATTTTTTTATTTGTATTAATCGAAGTAATCACCCATGCAATCAATGCATCTTTGCCATCGCAGTGGCAGTTTATTGATGCCCTTCTTAAAGAAATCAGCTGGACGGGAGGCAACAAATTCTTCAAAGGCATTTTGTACTGCCTCTCGGGTATTGATTTTTTTTCCCGCCAAGAAGTTATCCAAATTCTGGAAAAAGTAGTAGTCTGTAGGCGCAAGGTCTGGTGAGTAGGGCGGATGACGGAGAGCTTCCAACCCCAGTTCTTGCAACTTGGAGACCGTCTGCTGTGCAGTATGAGGTCGCGCGTTGTCGTGCAGGAGCAGCGGAGACGAGCGATTGACCAATGCTGGTTGGAGATGCGCCAGCTTCTCCATCATTGTGTTCAGTTCTTCACAGTACACATCTGCAGTAATGCTCACCCCGTTTGGTAAGAAGCTGTGATGAATCACACCGGCGCTAGACCACCAAACAGTGACCATCACTTTTCTAGGGGTAAGTTTTCGTTTAGGGCATTGTTTAGGTGCTGAACCAGGATCCAACCAACTTGCTGAGCGCTTGCGGTTATCAAACAGAATCCATTTTTCATCGCAGGTAACAATGCGGTTCAAAATTCCTTCATTTGTGTGTCTGTTGAGCAGTGCAAGGCACGTCTCGACGCGTACTTCGCGCTGGCGATCATTGAGTTCGTGGGGCACCCATTTGTCAAGCTTTTTTACCTTGCCAATTTGTCGCAAATGGACCAATATTGTTTTGACGCTAACGTCGAAAGCTGCTGCTAATTCAGCCGTAGATTGTGTATCATCAGCTTCCACAATCGCCTTTAATTCGTCATTGTCGACCAAAGTCTTCGGACGACCGCGAGGTTCATTTTTCAGGTCGAAATTTCCAGAACGGAAGCGAGCAAACCAATAACAGGTGGTGCGTTGGTTTGTAGTGTTAGCTCCGTAAACGTCGTTGATGTTGCGTGCCGCTTGTGCCGCGTTGCTGCCACGACGGTACTCATATTCCATAAGTACTCGAATTTTTAACGTATCCATGATGACGAAAAAGATTGAAATGCGATGAAAATGTAACACTAATCAATAAAGAAATACTACCTTTGGAAAAAAAAAACCATGTTTTTAAAATAAAATTAATTTGAAATTAGAATTCTTAGCCAAACAAAAATTATTTTGATTTGAAATGGCCAGTACTGCAGAACGGCAATTTCATAGGTAAAGACCTAATTTACGTGTTTAGGTGTGTTTACTGTTTAGGTATAGTAAAAAGTGCCTTTTATATTTTTTATTATTTTATACTCCAAGCTACAAGTAGGACAATATTATTTATTACTTTCTATACTAGTACCGTGCTTCGTTCAAATAAAGCATTCTATGTTATTATGCTAGCAGTAGCAGGTTACTAGTCCAGCGTTTTATGAACTCTATAAAAATATTTTCAGCTTGTGATTTCCCAGGCGACTCAAACATGAAATACATACGGAAAAGGCTGTTTTAAAATTAGCATGAGTTTGCATATAAACGTACTAGGAGGGGACGAAAGCTCGCATTTATACATGTATTCCTAATGGACTTAGCAATGTTTCAGTACCTACGCAATTACTCGAAAGTACATTAATTTTTATTTGATTTTTTTTTAGTTTTTTGCCCTGTCTGGAAGCCCTAATTTATTAAGGCACCCAAAGGATAGCCCGATTAAATAGCTGATAACCTAATAGGATGAGATACAAGATGCCGTTTATTAAAAAAAAAACAAAATAAAAGAAAACTCTTATTCTAATATTATACAGGGTGTTTGGTGCATCGTGTGCTAAATGAAAATGGTGGATAGGGGTAACTTGGGGCCAAGATTTTTTTTTGGGGCCTGATAAGATAGCTTGTTACCCCTCCTATCTGCCATTTTCATTTGGCATACGATGCACCAAACACCCTGTATTATGTGGCGTACTTAAAACAGCTTTAGAGTCTTTGGTGTCATAATAAATTGAAGAGCGATCCGGTACCTACGGTGAAGCGTGGGAGGGTCGATGTTTTGATTTCAGAACATTATACCCTACGCACACTCTCAGTAAATAAATTGAGTGACGTCACTGGCTGTTATCTTTTCTATGAAACAATGTTTAGTTGATGAAACATGAACCCGTAAATTTATTTTTAGGTAGGTATTATTATAAAAGCTGAAGTCTGCCTGTTTTAATAAGTCTATCCTACTAATATTAGTTTATAATATTAGTACTAGTATTAGCTACTGATTCTTTTTCTAAAATAAAATTAGCCTAAGTTACTTCTTATAACATCAGCTACCTATCTGCCAGTGAAAGTCAAATTAGTCCGGCAGTTTCGGAGATTAGCCGGAACCAACAGACGGACAGACAAAATTTATAAAAATTGTTTTTGTTTTGTCACTACCGCATTTACTTTCGTATGCATTAAGTGTAAAGCTGTTATTTTGACATTACAAACAAACACTTCAATTTTATTTATTGGTATATCTACATAATGTATAGATAAGGATATGAAAGTTTGTATGTTTTCATGTTTGGTACTCATCTTGCAAAAACGGCTGAACGGATTTAGATAAAGTTGAGCACAGAGATAGTTTATAACCTGGATTAACACATAGAATGCTTTTATCCTGGTAAAATATCATACATTTTTCATTTCCCCCTGCACCCAATTTTATTCTGAAGTCCATAAATATTTCTGGCTTAACTTGATACCTACCTATCTAGTATTTTACCAGTACCTATTTTACGGGTTAAAATATAATTTAAAAAAAATGACATATTTTTTTGCATTTTTTCCGGAAAGTTGATGTAGGTAGGGTGTTTTTTACATTACAGACCAAACTTTGTATTTTGATTATAAATCGAAACTTTTTAAGTGGACAGTCAAAAGGAGCAACTTCGTTTTAGTCAAGTGAGTAGGTACCTTCATAAATTATGTAGGTACTTCTCACTTCCCAATACGAGTATCAAAGGGACACTTTAAGGTCGAAAATCCCTGAGGGATCTAATACTTAAATGAATTAATATGATTTCTGCCATAAATTACAAACAAAAATGTAATTTATGGCATTGTAGCTATGAAAAGTTCAAGGTCGAGCCAGCCCGACATTTTCGCACGAATAAACGGAAAAATATCAATTAATCATAACATCCTTTGTTTTCTCCGCTCTATTGTCATGTATTCGCAGAATATCTTTATTATACAGGATGACTTGTAATTCTAAACATTTGGCTGCTGAAAACATCGAAACAAAGGTGAAGGATGAAAAACAGCACTGGCCACAAACCATACCTGATACCTGACCCGACCTGACCTGATATCACAAACCTTTTTCATTTTGAACTGTGGATTATTTTTGCACACAACATGCAAAAAAAGTATTTATGTTTTTGGTTATTTTTCCCCGTATTGTAATAAATATTTTAAACCTTTTATCCTAAACCTGAATCCGAACATGAAAATACGCTGACAGTAAATCAAGAACATTGCCCTCCTTTTGGGCGTCGACGTAGTAAAAACGTAGTTAACTTTAATATTTCCTGTACATCTACCAAGAGCACATAACGCTTTTAGATGTCCATGTCCAATCATGTTGGTAAGACGGTCTGGTGTGCGCAACTCCACGTCAAAGCGCATATCTTGCGTACGGGTCCAATCACGTTAACTAAATACGTCCCTTTTCATTCCAAAGGCAACGCATGTCATACTGTCGTACAATAATTGTATGGACTCATACACCCTTGTCAAAGGAAGCTCGATCTTGGAGCGATAAGTCATTTGGATTGATAGCAGCTTTCAGGGGATCTGTTTACGAGTGACAGTTGGATGATATAATATGTAGGTGATAATATATCTATTGTTATGTAGGTAAGCTACGTTAGGCATATTTGTTGTTATTTTGGAATTATTGAATACTAGCTGCGCCCCGCAGTTTCACCCGCGTAATCCTCGATCCCGTGGGAATATCGGGATAAAAAGTATTCTATGTGTTAATCCAGGTTATAAACTATCTGTTTGCCAAATTTCATCCAAATCCATTCAGCCGTTTTTGCGTGATTGAGTCACAAACATCCAAACACACAAACTTTCACATTTATAATATTAGTAAGATTGGTTTAATAATTATAGTTTTGTGGATCGAGTGGCACGTTCTGTTTTCTAATAAATATGACACTATTCATATTTTAGGTATTTTGCTACCTATGTAAACTAGTTATAGATTTATACCCCATTTAGAAAAATAAAGAAATAAATTATGTTCTGAAAACTAGTTAAAAATATATACATTGCGCACTACCGTAAAAAGCGATTTTTTTAACCAAACATAAAAGTTCAAAATAAGCATTTGCCAGCTATTATTTTTGCACAAAGTGACTTAGTTTGATGCACAGACTGTGAATACATGACGGCTTCGTGAAAGTTCTTTCTACACCCTGTATAATTACAATAACCTAACGATCTTACAATAATTGATCCAAAAAGAACACAATCCATTTCCCGGTTTTTATGTTTGGAAAACTATTACTTTTACCAAGCTACAGCGGCAAACGAAATGAAAAGAGCATGATGTAAATACTAAAATATTTTTTTGAAAATTAGACCTTATATTGTTTCACTGAACAAATACTGGCCACTAAAGAATGTAAATTAGTATAAAAATAAGTCTCTGGTCATTCGAGTACTATTCTGGTTTTAAACTCAAGTAATATACAACTTTTGCGGTGAACACGCGAATGCTGGCAGCTTTGTAAATGTGTTTTGCGACCACGCAAGCAAAACTCGCCTTTATTTTATGGTAAAATTTATTTTTTTAGATAAAGAACTGTTATTTTTGGAGGGCAAGAGAAAAACACTTTTGTAAAGTATTCTTTTGAGCTAATTTTGTTTTTATGTGGGAGAGAAGGGATACCTAGTTAAGAGTCATTATGGTTTTTGCTTAGTTAAGAGTTCATAATACCTCAACTCATATTCACTCTTTATCTCGCTCGTACGTACTATACTGCTCGCAGACTGAGAGAGAGCGAGACTCAGCGGCAGGGCGAAGGCTCTAAGACGCCAATAGTTTAAGATATTTATTTTTACGGCGAAAATAAAAAACCTCTGCTTTTTATTTAGTTTCGTTATAATGCCTCATGATCTAATTTGAAGTATTTTTTTAATACCAGCAGTTTATTGTTCATACACATTACATTATATTATTAAGTATGAAATGTCCAAACATACTTAAAAATAGATGTACATAAATATTGCCTTTAAGTTCAGAAGTCATTACAGAAGTATTTTTGATATTGTGTGGTGCAACTATGAATGATAGGCTAGGCCTAGGAATGATATGCTAAGGCAACGTTGCGGCTAAGATGTGGTGACAAAAATTTAATATAGGGTGTTATGGTAAACACCGTTATCCTTGAAACCAGTGGTTTGGTTTCATTTAGAAAACGTAAAATCAATGGAAAATAAAATTAAAACTTTTTTTTTAAAGAAAATCTAGTTTTTACCACAAGAGTATTTCACCCTTCACCCTGGGGCGTGTTGAAACAAGTAATGTAGTGCAAGTTCGTTGCCCTAGGGCAACGAACTTGCGTTTCAACACGACGTAACCTGATCGGCTGCGAGCGCGACCCCTCCCTCAGTCAGTCAGCTGTTGAGCTAGCGAGTCGCACGGTGTCTGATAGAAACTTTTTAAAATCTTTTAATGAAAATAACGTTGTATTTTTATTGTATCTCGGTCATATATTTAAGTCAACTACCCATGGTTTGAGTGACAACGGTGTTTACCCTTACACCCTGTAGATTAATGCTTAGATGGTTTGATCTTGTTGAGAGAATGAATGAAAAACGATTAACAAGGCAGATGTGAATAGAAACGCCGGGAGGGGACGTCCTAGAAGGACACATAGTGACCTTAAGGCTCGTGCAAACAGACGCGATATCGCGGGCGCGACAGGCAGCGGTACCTTTGTCGACAAAGATACCGCTGCCTGTCGCGCCCGCGATATCGCGTCTGTTTGTACGAGCCTTTATTGGTGATGTTCTTCAGAAAGATCAGATGTGCAGTACTCGCAACCGGCGTGCGTGAGGAGTAGTTATGTAAGGATCGTAGCAGGCTTTCTGAAGTTTCTGCCTACCCCCAGAAGGTGAGAGTTCATGTATGCAAGTAAATACAACCTACTTGCAATGCATCTTCTTCTTAATATACAAGGTGGAGACGACAATACAACAAAAAATAATACTCCGTATATCTAATGACGTTTTTGGTCTACATTCATAAAATTAATAAAAAACAACCGTCTTCCAAAAAAAACACTAAAAAAGTGAAAAATGAAGACGGTTGTTTTTTTTTGTAAAAAGTTTTTATTTTTCACTTTTTGGTTGTGGTACCTACCCCACACAAATCCGAATACCACTACCTGCTATGTAAATAACAGTGAAGGAGTCAAACAGGATATCGTCTAGATAAACTAAGTGGGAAAAATACGTAATATTGAAGCTAACTCAAAAATTATGCAAGCAAAGTTAATAAAATTTATATGGGACCACCTCGGAAGCATGACCTACCAAATAAAAAAAGAATCATCAAAATCGATTCATAATTGGCGGAGTAATCGCGTAACAAACATACAAAAAAAAAAAAAAAAAAAAAAAACATACAGACGAATTGAGAACCTCCTCCTTTTTGAAGAAGTCGGTTAAAAATATATCCAATAGTTTAGATACGATAGCTAGTCAAAGATCGGCAAACCACCATCGTCGGCCCATCACTACTATTTAGTTAAAAAATTACTTTTTTTTATTTCCATGTTAAGATTTATTTGATAGTTCCATAATACTCTTATGCATTAATATTGCAAGTGTTTTCATTTATTTTTGTATTGTCGTCTCCACATTATACTTTATATAAAACAAAGTCGTGTTTGTTCAAGCACTTACAACTCGAGAACTGCTGGACCGATTTTGATGATCTTTGATTTTTCTCCGCCCAGAATAGCAGAATAACTATTAAAAAATGAAAAAAATTCGTTTTCTCATACATTCTGTATAGAATGGCTTTTTGATTATATCTCGGTAGATAGGTAGGTAGGCATGTAGGTAGGTAGGGTAGGTAGGTGGGTAGGTAGGGTAGGTCGTTATGGTAGGTAGGTAGGTACGGTAGGTAGATATGTAGGTAGGGTAGGTGCGACGTAGAAAAGTACTTAGTGCTACCCGTGCGAAACCGGGGCGGGCAGCTAGTTTAAATATAAGTGCTAGTGACCCCTGAAAACTATCAGACGATCAAAGCAAGGCAACAGTTAAAAGTAAAATCTGTTAAAAATATCAACTTTATCTAGAAAAATATTCCCTATATACGTAGCCTACCAACTGACTGACCCGCTCCTACTGTTTGTTTTGTGTGTCCACTAGGCCAGCGTGTGTGTAATTCATGGAAGTTTGCCCACAGTTTCCAAGCCACCCTGCTTGTTCAGCCGGTGAACCGGGCGGCCCGGTAACAAAATATGTATAACTGTTAACAAATGAATAGCGTTTTTAATGGCCGTACATTGTTGATGTTGAATTGTTTTAATTTTATTTGGGTAGGTACCTACGTTTTAGATAGAATACCTAATATGAAATTGGATCAGAGAGGTAATGCCCGTTATTTTTAAGAACGTTCGCATTCGCATCTCATTCACAATCTGTCAAAATTACTATTGATTTACCAACATTTTTGACAAGTTTGACAGATTGCGACTTGAATGTGAACGTTTTTACGGTTCCGAACCCAAAGGGTAAAACGGGACCCTATTACTAAGACTCCGCTGTCTGTCTGTCTGTCCGTCTGTCGCCAAACTGTATCTCATGAACCGTGATAGCTAGACAGTTGAAATTTTCACAGATGATGTATTTCTGTTGCCGCTATAACAACAAATACTAAAAAACAGAATAAACTAAATATTTAAGGGGGCTACCATACAACAAACGTGATTTTTTTGCCGTTTTTATTGATAATGGCACTGAACCCTTCGTGCGCGAGTCTGACTCGCACTTGGCCGGTTTTTTTAAGCACGAGAATTGGCTTGTAGAAGGCCAATCCTCGTACTTAAAAAACGTTCATATTCAAGTCGCAATCTGTCAAACTTGTCAAAAATATTGGAAAATTGATTGTATTTTTGACAGATTTCGAATGAGATGCAAAAGCGAACGTTCTTAAAAATTACGGGAATCGGCCCTTTGATGTGTTTAAAATTGTTTTATTATTTGTGCCCGGACGATGTCAATAGGCTAACCCTCCAGTACATGGGCCATAAACATGACGTATTTATTCCACATTGGGCACTCGCTTAAATGGCACCTGCGGTATTCCACATACGGCACCTATCGATATTTTTCGCAGGTGCCATTAATGGAATAATTTGTTATTTAACTGGCGAAATGTGGGTGTACTATTAGGTACACCTCTGCCTAACCCTTTGGATCTCCAAAGGGTACAGGCGTGATGTTATGTTATTTAGGTAGCAATAGTACATTATAGAATACATTTTAAATAACGCTTTAGAAAACATGTCTTCTAATTTCAAAAACAGTAAAAAAACTAAAACCCAAATACGACTAAAAAGGTATAAACAAGACACCACAGACAGACAAATTAAAAATCCGGAGTCACACGTGTTAGGGCAAAAATCAAACAGATTACGTGTGACTCCGGATTTTTTATTTGTCTGTCTGTGGTGTCTTGTTTATACCTTTTAAGTCGTAGTTGGGTTTTAGTTTTTATTACTTTTTTTTTTTTTATTCTTTTGGGGTTATAATATATATATTTGTGAAATGTGCTCATTAAGTCCTTTCATTTGATACCCAACATGGTACGATAAAACATTTTTTTTTTTTTAGTTTCTGACTTTATGTACTCTAGAGGGCGCCATTTTTAATTTAGTGTGACGTCACATAGCCTATAACTAGCGGACGATCAAGACGCTTCCAACGATACCTCATTTGTGATGAGTCGTTTAGAAGATATGAGGGAACAGATGAACATACATACATACATACATACCGGTCAAAATCATAACCCTCCTTTTTTCTTCGCCGTAGTCGGGTAAAAACGATCTATCCATATTCTTATTGCATTGCATAATGGAACTGAACGGACACGGCATGTCTTTTCGAACGTCCCAGACTAAAACGTCAACGATAAAACCTTATTTAATGAAAAAATCCATGTTAAAAAAAAACGATTAACTATTAGCAAAAACCCTTAGCACTCTCTTTGCAAAACCTGAAGCACTCAGGTAACGAGTCGAATTAACACGTGAAGCTCGTATTAACGGCCATTAAGCAAATTGGATGCTAATTCAAGTAGTGTTCTGCCGGTATTACGGGAATGCCGAGCACGGATTTGAGATAAAAGTATCAAACTATGTTGAGTGCACTATGCTGAATTTATTACACTCACCGATGTCACAGTATAAATAAGTAACAGTATTATATCTTCATAGAAAACGGCCGAAACGACGCGCTTTTTCGAAATCTCAATACGCAACAGTATCGAGTGCGCGGCAGTTACCTACGCACGGACGCGGAAGGTTTATTTACCGAGCGGGTAATTATTTCAAGGTCAATGCCGAGATATAATACTGTTACTTATTTATGCTGTGCCCATGTAGTGTAATAGATAGAGACTAGATGAGTTATTAGTTGTCTAAAGTATGTAAATTTTATTAAAATTGTATGCACAAGTAAAAAGAAATACTGTATACAAAGGCGGACTTAATGCCTGAGGCATTTTCTACCAGTCAACCTTAGGGTGATGCAGAGACGAGACATCTGCAACATACATATAACTCGAAAATAATGAATACTAATTAATACGTACATAGATACACACATATAAACAAAATAAACTTAGAAAAAATAACGACAGGTAGAGGGAAAGGCGAATCCAGCAAATTAGCGCAGGGATAATTCTGCCACCTTTCTACCTACGCATATGTTCACATGCCATCACTTTAAATGATAAGAGACTAGTTGCCGTCCTGATTTCCAGGGGGAGCGCATTCCCTGCCAGGGTTGCGGAATAGTCCGAAAGGGATACCGGGACCCTGGCAACAGGCAACTGAAGGAACACGGGTGGGTTTTAGTCAGTAGAAGTCTGACATGCCCTTCCGCTCCGCCCAGAGCGGGAGAAGTCATTTGACGTTTTACCACCCACAAAAAAAAAAAAAATTGATTAGATGGTGGTAGCTAGCCAGGCGGATTGAGAACAAGCCCTAAGCTCCTTACTTAAAACTCCAATAATGTAACCCAAGCTGTAAAAAAAAACCTAAAACAGTCGTAGATAAGTACTTCGTGCTACTCGTGCGAAGCCGGGGCGAGCAGCTAGTATTAATATAATGTCATTGATATTACCTCAAGAAGGTAAAAATGTTCAGCGTTCAGACAGCAAGATTGTGGAGCGTAAGCACGGTTTGGAGATAAAAGTATCAAACTATGTTACGTGACCGCCGATTTACTACAAAACTTATGTGGGTAAGACTTTCGTGTTGAAAGGGTATCTGATTTTCCGATTCCTAAGTATTTGGAAAGACTATTATTAGGTACATAATTTGAAACATTTATAATAATGTAGATTACAGATGGTTTAGCTCATGACGGGATTAAATAAAATGATAATAATATTATGTAATTTAAAACAATTATGAAAAGTTCCATATGGACTCTTTTCATCAAAATTGTTTTTCAATTTTATTTTTCTAAACCTTTTTACATTACTTACTTCTAATAATTATAGTTTCCAACGAAAATATAAGCACCTCATCATCTGCCTAGCCTTTTTCCCAACTACGTTAGGGTCGGCTTCCAGTCTAACCGGATGCAGCTGAATATCAGCAGCAAATATAAGCACCTATTTGAAAAAATACATTTAAGAGAACTCCAATCTTATTGAGTCGTAAATATAGAATTACACCAATGAACGCTGCAAGCCTGCAACCATATAGTCCTGTCTTAGATGCATTACGTCATCGGATGGCTGCATCTCAAATCTCAGATACGCTAGTCAATCTAATAGAAATTGATAACTTAGCATGGGTAACTGGAATTCCAAGCGCTTGCTCATCCACGTGCATCTAATAGGTATGATATTGTGTTCAGTTCTTGGAAGAGAATTCAAGATCGTCTCTGAAAATTTAAGCTGGACCAGAATCATGAGTAGGTATCTGAGAAAACCAGTATCTTGATAGTTCTTTTTTTAGAATAGTTGATAGTTTATTCACATTACAATTTAGTCTGTTAGCTAATAAGTAGTTTAAAATTAAATTCAACTGGTAACTTACTATAAAATTAAGAAATCGACCAATAACGTGTTCACTTTATGCGGACATATTTTTTGATACCCTATTATTCTTTCCCTTTCTTTTTAGGGTTCCGTAGTCAACAAGGAACCCTTATAAATTCGCCATGTCCGTCTGTCCGTCTGTCCGCGGCTTAGCTCAGAGACCGTTGGTATTAGAAAGCTGTAATTTGGTATGGATATACATATAAACGACACCGACCAAGTGGTAAAAAAAAATCTTAAAAACAATTTTTTTTTTAGGGTACACGTTCATTGGGGTTGGTTTTTTTTTCTCGTCAATCCATTGGTGTGGGGTATCGTTGGAAAGGTCGTTTAAAAATAATGTGAGCTTGTTGAAACCATTTTTGGATTCAGGGATCCGTTTGCGGAATATTAAACTTTAAAGTGCTAATTTTTGTTAGAGCCAAGTTTCCCACCCCCCCTGCCAGCTAAATGGTTGGGTTTGGATATGCGAAAAAATTCATGACAGTAGTATATATAACGAAATTAAAAGGAAACCTATCACCGCTACATGGGCTCTGCAAGTTACCGAGGAATAATCGACCAACTTAAATTTGCAGTTGTAAAAACGTTTTTCAACTACAATGTTAAGTTTATTTTATAAATTCATCCCAACTACGGAACCCTTCATTGTGCATGGTACGACATGCACTTGGCCGGTTTTTTTATATATACATGTACATATTATTATTTTAAGTCTGTAAGCTACTAGGTATATTATTATCAACTTGTTTGAAAATAAAAACTTTATGTTATGAGGAAGACACCTTGATTTATACCTGTTATCTTGCTCACCACCTTATAAGAATGATGATGAAAAATACCCTATTATTTCGTAACCCTGGTATCAACTGGACAAGAAAATGCGATTTTTTATTCGAAGATCTTAACTAAAAATATGCCCAAGAGCATAAATTTTAATCAAACTGACAAGACTGACATTGACAGGAGATAATCTGACAATTTGACAAGTTTCTTTCACACATTTGCCCTCAGTACACGTTGGCCGAGCGACGGGCTAGCCCAATGTGTACTGGGCTTTAAACAGTAACTGTCGTGAGCAGTGGTGGCCCAGTGGTAACGGCCGCGACTTACAAGTTGTAGGTCGTAGGTTCGAACTTCAGTCGAATTTCATCGCCACTGCTCTCAAAACAGTGAAGGAAAACATCATGAGGAAACCGGTCCTTGAACCAAAAATTCGAAGACATGTAACATCTACAAACCGGCACTGGGCCCGCATGGTGGATTACGGTCCACTCCCTCTCACAGAGAGGAGGCCTGTGTCCCAGCAGTGGGAACATTATAGGCTGATTATGCTTTATGCTTACGTTGATGTGAAAATATGTAAATTTACGTATCCACGTCATGCTACACTCACCGCGGTCAATTTCAAAAGTGACACCTCCTCAGGGGTTTAGAGACTTAATTTTGACTTAATTATTTTATGTTTATTAAACAGCTGGTCCCTTCACAATCATTAGCATGTTAAGTTTAACATCTGCAAACGCCAGCTCTTAGCGATTGGGCTATAAAGACGAATGTGTGACCGTAGATAAGAACCTTTGAACCTTTGTAAAAGGAAATGTATTATCCCTAAACAAGATTATGAACCTAGAACCTCCAACTTTTGGGTACATAGCACCTTCTTAATTATGAACTGTGAGGAGTTAAAGACGGTTTTGTTAAGATATTAGGTGAAGCTACTTGAGCCTTGAGGGAACTTCTTGAAATACTATCTCTCATTTTGGACTTTTCCATACCTAATAGAGTCAATTGCCATAGACTGAGGCTCTATGTACCTACTCTAGCAGTAATAAGTAGCAGATGTCATAACTTCGTTCCTAAAATATATAATACTAGTTTATGCCTGTGGCTTCACCCGCAAGGAGATCGAAAATTATCCTAGGGAAACGTACCTACCACCGAGATTAAAAGTATTGTATTTCCTAATTCAGGTCATGTTCTACCTCTGTGCCAAATTTTATTGAAATTAATTCAGCCGTTAGGGCGTGAAAAGTTATTGTGTAAGCGAATAGAATTTATTGGAGGAGCTTGTGGCTAAGTAATAGCCGCACGGGTCGATCCATCTGGTTAAGCTACGCTTGCCGGGGTTGCCGGGGTTGGTTGGTGGATGGGTGACCATCTTTACATAACGAGACAAGGAGTCTCGTTATGTCGTGCCTTGGAAAGCACGACATTAGTGGATCTTTGACAGTCGTTACGGGTCGACAGAAGCCCGAAAGTCTGACAAACAAGGGGTATATCGTATTACCCAGTTACTGGGTTGTGGAGGTCAGGCAGTCGCTCCATGTAAAATACTGGTATTCAGCATCCGGTTAGACTGGAAGCCGACCCCAACATGGTTGGGAAAAGGCTAGGCAGATGACGACTCTTTATAATAGTGTGTACACCATTATGGATTAATATGGATTACCTACGCGGGAAAGTCCAAAAGGGTTACCGTGGCCTCTGGCAGCACACAGGCAACTGAAGGAACACGGGTGAGTTTTATTCAGTAAGAGTCTGACACGCCCAGAGCGGGAGAAGTTAGTTATAATTCCACAACCAAGAAAAAAAAATTAATTACCTAAGGATTCACGGGACAAAGCCTAAGTAGGACTGTTTCATTTCCAAGTGGGAAGCCAATTAATATATACAGTATGGCAAACAGAATATCTATAATGTGTTGTTAATCGGTTAATAACCACACTAAAACCGCGAATCCGTCCAGCAAACGAGTTTAACCGACAAATAATACCGATTTATTGTAAAATAATATCATCACGAGAGTGAACAAAGCCGCATATTCGATATTCAAACAAAATATATTTTGGTAAATAAATTATTTTCCAACGCAGTATAACATACGTTTTGTAATACGAAAATAGTATTTTTAAATGTTTTACACGCATCGAAAACCGAAAATGGAAGCTTCATAAAACTTTTTTCTATAAAATGAAATTGAACGTTGTTTGGTCACAAAACGTTGTATCAAACCTACCTATTTCATATCATTCTATTTCTAAAATATGAAATAGGTAGAAACAACGTTAACGAATGAACAAAAAATATACTACAAAGCGAAAATTTACTTTAATTTCGAAAGTCGGTGTCTTTTTGGTTTTGTATTTTCGTTTTTTGCCACCGACTTCCGAAATTAAAGTTATTTTTCACTTGGTTGTGTTTTTTTTATAACTTTTTAATTATTATATTAAACCCCCACACATATATACATATTGGAATACCACTACTTGATAAGTAAATAACAGTAACAGGAAGATTATACCATCATCTACATAAACTAAGTAAGAAAAATACGTATTAATGAAGCTTACTCAAAAACTAGTTAATAAAATTATGGGACCATCGCGAAAAGCTTCCTCGACCAAATGAAAAAAGAATGATCAAAATCAGTCCACAATTGACGAAAATATCTATAAACATACCTATCTACATAAAAAATAAATAAATACATAAGTACAGACAAACATAGAACCTTCTGCTTTTTGAAGTCGGTTATAAATAAAAGAGAAAGGGTGTCGAATTGAAAAGAAATTATGTGAAATCTGGTTAGATTTCACATAATTTCCATTATTTCGACGCAATACTCGCAATAATACTATAGATCATTGTGTAAGTGATAGATAGAGGCTTTTTTCGATAACATTTTCTTTCAATATCTGATTGTGTGGTTAAGAAATATTTCTTAGAAAATATATGGAAATCCTATTGAAGCTGCAAAGCTGCTTAGTGGGTTCTTCTTTGTTATAAGTTTTAATAAAAACATGTTTTTTGTTCATATTACACGAAAACAGCTGCGTGTTTTTCCTATTACTTACGTGGTTATTTTGTGACACCATTGACAAATGACATGAAAATAATATAAATTATTTTATCATTTTTTTTTGTTTTTTTTTTTCAGAAATATTTTTATTTTTTATTTTTAGATAATATATACATAACACAACTAACTGTTTACATAAAACACTCAAACTTAAAGAATTATCATTATTAAAATAATATTTAATATTTTCATGTAATTTGCGTTTGTTCAAATACCTATCAGAAATCCAGTTTTAATCTGTTAATTAGACTATTAGGAACAGTCCTGACACTGGCCTCCCATCAAAACCCGGAATCAAAACCTACTCACTATCAAAACAAATAATATCAAGACAGTATAGATTTGCCTCGACCCCTGTCAAGACGTCCTCAATTCTGATAAAATCCACTTGCTCTCATTTCTATCTAAAGTTATTGGTAGACAGTTGGTAGGCTATCAGATCTGTGCAAGTTCCTTATTGGAAACATGTCAAACGGGAGGTGTGACGGGTCGCGGAAATGTCAGGGTGGAAGACATCTCGTGACATCTGTCACATGGTTTGGGAGGAGCTTCACTTGCAGCGGAAAATAAGTTCCATTTTTAAAACCTTTTGGACGTGACCCATCTGTTGAATGTAACATACGCTTTGAGCCAACTAACAGCCCGAATGTAACGGTAACTGTGTCAATATTTCTTTTTGGAAATGGTTGGCGTAAAATGTCAGCGGTGTTTGTGGGTAGATTTTTCTGGCACAGTTTTTTCTGGGCTAGACATCATACAGGTACAGGTTGTGATGATGAATTAAACGAACGGGTACAGGTATGTTTTGTGGTAGAAATAAAGATGTGAGATGAGAAATCACTATAAAAAACAGTAAATATACTGAATATTAAGAAAAACAAAAAGTGTCAAATTAAAAATTAAAAATTGACCCTAATTTCTTCGCTTCTAAAAACGTCCGTAAACGAACCCAACCTTAGTAGTGGTACCTACAGCTGTCTTCTGAACTGATTCAGAAGATCTATGGTTTGATTAAATAATTCCATTACCTCAGTTTCCGCTGTAATGTTTGTTTAATGTTATAAAAATAGATTGCATCTGGAGATTGTTATCGTATATTTGAGATTGTTACTAAAATACTGAGGATAAATGATGTTAAATACATCTTGCTGCAATTCTTGTCGGTTTTAGGCCATTCAACATCTGTCATAGATCTAGTTATGCTACTTAATTGACCAGGGGGGCAATTCCCATAATTTTTAAGAACGTTCGCATTCGCATTTCGTTCGCAATCTGTCATAAATACAATCAATTTACCAACATTTTTGACAAGTTTGACAGATTTCGATTTGAATGTGAACGTTTTTTAAGTACGAGAATTGGCCTTCAGTTAGCTTACAAGAGTTTTTTGTAGTCAAGACACTGCCTCTGCCTACGCTATAAGATAAATGCCTCAATCTCCAACCCAGGCGTCTCTCTAATGCACAGTAACATACACATACATAACATATACACTAACATAATTCAAGCGCTCCCTAGGGCTCATTCATTCGTTTTGTAACTGTTATACTTATCACACACGCACAAGTCCACATTCCCAATACAGCCAAAACAGAAAAATTACATTGCTATAGTTGGCTCCCTTAAAGACTTTTCCTCATGATTAATGAGAGAGTTTCTCCTTTCAGATAATATGATCACGAATGGTACGAAACAAAACGAGTTCGAAGACTGCCTACACTTTCAAAGTTAAAAGAAGTTACGGTGTTGAAGTAACTTCCCTGTCGAATTGTTGGAAACAACACATGAGATGTTACTACAGGCATGAGAGATAAAAGTAAATTGTTGTTGTGCTTAATTTTAAGTTTTTGGGGTGCTGTTACGGGATATAATATATGATCTAATGTAATGAACAGAAGATAGAAGTACTGGCGTAGGAAGAGAGGCAAGTAAAAAGAAAGACAATGGTAATGATGGGGAAATAGATAGACATAAGAATAAAGGTAATCCAGAGATCAAGAAACCCAGAATTGAGGATGTATTGGACGAAAAATGTAATTGCGGAAGAGTGAGGACAGTACAAAATCTACAAATTACTCAAAGTAAATATCAAGCGTGATCTAATCAGAAATGAAGAGATACGTAGGAGAACCAAGGTAACCGATATAGCCCGAAGTATTGTCAAACTTAAGTGGCAGTGGGCAGGGCACATTGCTCGTTGAACAGATAGCAGATGGGGCTGAAAAGTTCTGGAGTGGCGACCGCGTACCGGAAGACGTAGCGTTGGAAAGCCCCCCAAGTGGTGATGCTTGGAGGAGGCCTATGTCCAGCAGTGGACGTCTGTCGGCTGAAATAATGATGATGATGATGAAATATCAAGAATGATACTGTTCCTGAAGAATTTTGTGACAAACCTGTTTATCAAAATCGACCAGGCGTGTAAGAAGAATAGGAAGTACGCATCTACAATTCTAAAGGTGATTCGATAGGCCACGCTTTACAAAATCGAATGAAAAAGATAAAATAGATAAGGAACAAAGGCCGGTAACATTTATTGAGATTACAAAGGTCCCGGTTTAAGCCTTTACTATCGGTACTCATCGGTGTTGATAGCTGCTATAAATAACGCTTGTATTTTTCCATACAATTCCTTTCGGGAGTTAAGGGTTAAGATTAGCTTTTTGTACATATTTATGGGGTTTGGATTTTTATGTTTTTTTTTTAAATATTGTTTTTTAAATACAATTCACATAATATCTAGAATACACGGTTACACGTTTATTCTAGTACTAGCTGCGCCCCGCGATTTCACCTGCGTAAGTCTCGATTTCGTGGGAATATCGGGATAAAAAGTATCCTATGTCGGTTCCGGGTCATGGTCTACTCCTGTGCCAAATTTCATCCAAATCCGTTCATCGGTTTTAGCGTGAAAGCGTAACAAACAAACTCGAAAGTGAGTTTGTTTGTTTTGCATTTATAATATTAGTAAGAATTTTCTGCTTTGAGTGAAACACAAAAATAAACTACAGGAATATTGCCAGTAGGTATCACTAAGAAATAAGCATGTATTCATAGGTCAATTTTCTTAACAAAATCCGTCATTACTTATTTCTGAAAATACGATGAAAGCCCATAATTATATTGTGTCTATGTGATGTAATCGTGTAAGTTAATGGGTTTTCCTTCTAAATATTTACTCTATTCCGTATATCATTTAATATGCGACTAGCTGTTCTCATCTATAATTAAGCCTCCTATGAATAAATCAATTCGAAACTAGTCGTTTATCCGCATATATAATATGCAAACAACAGTTATAGTTGTTGTTTTGGAGGATTTAATAGGAATGAGATGGTTCTAAGGTTTCCGGGTTAACGGGAACAGATTTAGCTGGATTTCGAATTAGGGAAACTCATTTAAGGGGTTTAATTGGAGGCCATGGGGTTATCGAATAGATAGGCGATCGGAATCGATTCTCAGTTACTGGGGCAATTATGTCCTTATCTCCTGATAGTGTATATTGCCCCATATTAGGCTAAGCCGACTTAGGGCGAATTTAACCAATGATTCTGAAAGCGAACAGTACATAAACCACGTCTAAAGGCTGTGAAGAGGTCCGTGGATCGTAACCACGCTCTGCTACCATAAAGAGTTTTGTGGTTTAGTGTAGCTTAAGATTATTTAATACAATAAAACAACTGAGTGGAAAAACAATGTCTATTGTAAAACGCGGCAAAATCAGAGAGGGGAAATAGAAACAACTGTCATTAAACATTTTGCCATGTCTTAGAATGTTGCTATTATAAATACAATGAAAAATGTTGCATTCATTATTTAACAGGCTGTCTGTGTCATTATTTTTTCAGGAGTATTGAAACTGACAGCTCTTGAACGCGGTTTAGTTGTGCTGATCACGTTCGGTTTCATTGGCGAAATTCGCACTTAGGTCAGAAGTTAACCACGACCTATTTGGTTGTCGGATACCTAGAGGTTTACCTTTTGGTAAGTTGTAATTGCAGTTGAAATCCCGGATCTATCTGACGATCAAACCTATCGAATATAGGTACCGAGGACACATTTTTCGGGAGCTGTTTGCTATTTGCTATTTAGATGAAAAATCTAACATAAATCACATGTAACAGATTCATCATGCACAGATTTATAAACTTTGCTGAATAAACAAAAATCATAGTACGTTATTCAAGTAAAAGGTTCCACGGTATCCGACTTTTTAGAACCGTAAATATTTCAATTTTTAGAATCGTAAATATTTCACCGTACAACACACAAACCGTTAGATTCATGGATACGTCACATAAAGCACATGCTTTACGAGGTTCCCACAATGCTCTGTTTTTTATTGCAACGAATATTGTTTGCTCTGGTACACGATAACTATACGTTTGCATTTTTGAGTGATAAAGCGTTTTGTGCACTACATTTACATTGATAAAATACAATAGATATATTTAGTAACTATTCCTCAACATTCGTAAAAAATCCTGTAAGAAATCGAAACGTGTTTCACCTCTCAACGAGGCATCCTCAGTGACGATTGAGCAGTCGCGAACCCGAACACGAATTGTTGCCACGCCGAGCGCTAGCAACACTTCGGCTGGCGGCTTGGGTTTACAGGGTTTTTATGACTCTTGAGGAATAGTTAAGCGGAATAGGTTACTAAATATATCTACGTCTATTTTATTTTATAATGGATTTCCGCAAAGTCACGTCTGAATCAACTAACTATTTGTACATTGATGTCTAGTTTTATGGTCTCAAGTCCTAGTCCAAAATCCTCAAGTTTTATATTCTCGTAGTTGAACTTTTAATTCAAGAATTCCAGATTGATTTCAAGACTCAAACATCAAAAATTCCACCTAGTATAGCTGTATTGGTATAATTTATAATTTATTTATTTCATAAGCCTAATATATAAGGAGAGAAAAAAAGGGGTTTACAAGAATTTCTTAAAGTAGCTTAGATCCTTATAATAATTAGACTAAGTTAATATTATAGTATAAAAAATAATCGGCATACGTATTACTGTCGGGACTCGGACCACTTCCGAGTAAGAAAGTAGTAATAACCACCAGGAGAGTCCACTGCAGCTTGGTGGTTCCATATGCACAAGTTCAAAACATTCTTTTTTTAAACACAACTAGCTATTTACATAAAACACTAAAACTTAAAGAACTAACTTACTATAACTAAAGTAAGGCGTCGAAAAATTCCTCCGCATCGCTGTCGGCTGGTAATGTACCCAAAAGACTGGCGGCATTGCCACGTTGAATGGCAATGCTTAACCTCTGACCAAGGTAAAAGCCAGCCCTTGGGTCACGGGAAGTGTCAAGCAGCCGTTTGGAGATTTCACTGAACAGACTATGAGCACTCGGACCCCACGGCCCTAGGGTTTCAACCCCAAACGGCTCGAAAATATAATTGCCTATAAGGCTATTATACTTTCTCCGCTTGAGGTTTACCGCAGCCGCAGCGCCAGCACAGCACGCCAAGCCAGGAAGATGGGATGGCGCAAGAGTCACACGTTGCGTCCCACACTAAATACCTACCCATCTTCCATGGGAATAAGGACATGCCGTCCGGTCTTTTGCCATCGTCGCGTGCCAAGCCATTGGGTTCTAATACAGCTGGAACGCCGACGGTGACAAGAGCTCGACATTAATATTAGCGTGCCGCGCTAAGCGACCCGCACTTCGGCTGTAAGACAGGCCGTGGTGTCCGAGGCTGTTGACAACTTCGCCACAGTGAAAACGTTCTTTAGATATTTCCCGTAACCTAAGTAAATAAGTACAAAATTACTCAATTTTTTTGCTGAGACTGATTCAAATCGCATCAAGCATTCTGTTGTCCGTATCGCGTGACAGAAAACAACGGCTCAGCTAAAACGACATGCCACGGTATTAAAACGCGAAGTACGGACTGCGGGGCGACCAAACAACATGAAATTTGAATAATCCGCCCCGCCTGTCCCGAACTGGGCAGTGGAATAACGTCATAACAACATAATATTATGTTTCTGTTCAGTGACGTCATATTATAACGGTTTGTGGAGTTTTGTTATACGATATATATCAAACGAATGTTGAAAGGCTTAACCAAGCCGAGGGTCACTTGTACTTCACGGCACTATGTTTTTTTTTTTTATACCTGTTATACTTCTGGTTACGGATAATATAATAATATATTGAAGGTCAAAGTTCCAACTTTTTTTAAAGTGAAAAGTTCTTTACTTCCGTTGAACGATTTTTGGTAGGGGAAAAGCTATGAATTATAAAAAACCATTGGGTTCGCATCAACGACATGCTATTGTTAACAGTATATCTATATGAGTATGACGTGTGGCTCTTGGCCAGCAGTAAATCTGATATTTCATAGTTGTATGTTTCCACTTCTATCGCCAGTCATGTGCTAGTTAATTTGCTAGGTACCAGGAAATCAGAAGCGTTAAGAGCCACAAAACAGAGAGTGTTGTGTCAGCTCGTTGTCACAGAATATTGTTTTTTACGAGTTTCAAGTTATTGCTTTAGTAGTTGCACGGTATGTACGAAACGGCAAATACCGAGATTTCTTTATTATATTACTAGCTGATGCCCACGGCTTGGCCCGCGTGTGATTGTTTGACAAATTATATTCCAAAACCTTCCTGGAGAACCGCTCTATCTATTGGTGGAAACAGCATGAAAACAGTGCAGTTTTTGAGTTTATCGCGAACAGGCCGGCAGACAGACAGACGCGGCGGAGGTTTTATAATGTGTAAGGATGTGAGTTTATAATTAATTCTCCAAATAAATGATGATGAAAACCGCATCAAAATCCGTTGCGTAGTTTAAAAGAACAGCGTGATCACACGTGACAGACAGACACGAAAATTGACTTTGTTTTTACTATTTACAGATACAAACATAAAAGATACTAAAAAATAATAGATGAAGGACCCCCGGAGGAAGGAGGAGGGGATCTCTTTGGCTACTGTATCTAAGCTAATGTTGCTCTCTAGGAAAAAATCAACAACAAACCTCCAAAAATATCAAAAAGTCTTCAATAATAACAAGATCAAGAAAGTGTCTTCAATGAAATTTGAATAATCCATCTCCTTATGACGTGGGCAGGCTGTCGAATAACAACTTATTATTTCACAGTTGCTACCAGAAGTGATGGAAATTGTTTTAACATAATTATTTTATTTAATACGTATCGAAAAACGTGACGTCATTTCCAGCGTAACCCGAGGCCCTAGACAAAGTGACATTCTATCAGCGATAACGATGATGGAAAAGGCAAAAATGTATGAGACTGACAAAAGCTATCGAAAAGCTTATGTCAATCCTGTTGGAAGTCGTTGTAGAAATACGAAACGCTTTGGAAGCGATTGTCACTTGTCTAGGCCCTCTGAGCAGTTAGCTCCACTACAACCTTGCTAACTGGATTTGAATTCTTACCACGATAAAAGTAATTCTCATAAAATAACTAGTTCTTGTCGATTCCAGAGAAGAAGAAGAGGTAACGAAAAAAACGTTTTCTTTTTTGTTTTTGTATTTTTATTTGCGTAATATCGTTTCTTTCTTTTTAGTAATTACAACATACCTTACGGGGCTTGCATTCGAGACATGCGACGATTGACAAATCCGGTAAGACAATTTCAATTTCACTGACAGATGATGAAATGAAAAATATCCGTAATAACCAGATGGTTAAAATACTAAATCAACCAACATAAACTCTAGTTACAACTTAGGAACTGTTAAAACAGTCTCTTTTTCAGAAATAACGAATGACTTCAACGGACCTCTCATAACTCGCCTTTACTAGGTACAGAAGCAAATATCTCAATACATTATTATCTCTGATCTTTTTGCTTCAGAAATATTCTATTTTCCGCCACATGTATTTTTTATGTGTCTACACCTACGGCCCTAGCATACTGCTATAAATTACAAGATGGCGGCGTATTTTATCAGTAACGTATAAATTACATGCTGTCATATTCAAACAGGGTTTTATTTCTTACCTCTTTTATTTGTTTCTTCTGTATTGTCTGAGTTAATCGCAAACATGAAAAAAGACATTGCCAGGTCACAAATCATATAAATCGTTAATACAAGACAGCGACGTAACACTATTTATTATTGTACTAGCTGCGCCCCGCGGTTTCACCCGCGTAAGTCTCGATCCCGTGGGAATTTCGGGATAAAAAGTATCCTATGTCCTATTCTAAGTCATGGTCTATCCATGTACCTCATCTAAATCCATTCAGCCGTTTTAGCGTAAAAGAGTAACAAATATACAAACTCACTTTCTAAGAAGCTTTCTTCTTAAAGCGAGAAGGAACGGCTCTTCTCTCTCTAAGAAGATCTCTAGATAATCACAACGCCTGTTCATACGCCTGTTCTTTCTCATGCTCTTTACCCTCATCATAAGTCGGTGCTGTCGTAGATTGGTGAAGACATTGAATAAGCAGTGGTGGTCCAGTGGAACGTACGGCCTCGACTGTACGGATGTGGGTTCGAACCCCGACAGTCGTTTTACTTTCTGAAAACGGTGAAAGAAAACAATCAACCTGCCTAGCCTTTTCCCAATTATGTTGTGGTCGGCTTCCAGTCTAACCGGATACAGCTGAATACCAGTATTTTACATGGAGCGACAGCCTATCTGACCTCCACAACCCAGTAACTGGGTAATACGATACCCCTTGGTAAGACTGGTTGTCAGAAAGAAAACATCGTGAGGAAACCGGCATGTCCTAAACTCAAAAAATCTAAGACATGTGATATCAACAACCTGCACTGGGCCCGCGTGGTAGATTTTAGCCCATTCCCTGTCGAAGAGAGGACTGTGTCACAGAAGCGGGACAAATATAGACTGATTATGCTTTTGAATAGGTGCATCAACTTAACAGATTTAATAAAATCCTGACGATGAAAACTTCTGCCCCTCTACTCGCAAAAGGAATCGATGCTAGCTTCCGTTACTCTGGATTGAACAATAACCAGCCAACAAACTCATTCCGCTTTCGATCTAGAAATCCAACTTTCTACCTGACTTCATATTTATTACTAAAGTTTTCATGACGCTTGTGGCCAGTATCAGTTTCATAAAAATGTCTGACCTTATAGGGACCGATTTAGTATTCTTCGAGCAGAAATCTGTACTCCACTATCGAAATTCTGTTAGTATAGACTGTAAATATACCTCCTGTGATATTATTCGATGTGTTTACTGTTCTGGACCGTCCGTCATTATTACAATCCTAAGTACGTAATTCCATAATATTATATTTCGATTCAGTACGGGATCATGAAAAATCTCTCCAATACTTTCATTTGATATTGTTACTAAGGTACACAGACATACAAAGACGTAAATAAATGAAACTTACAATCGTTATATGTATGTATATATTATATGTTTTTTTTTTATTTGTTTCATAATATGAAGTTTTGCCATCGATAAGCATGTTATATTATAACATGTTGGGAACAAAATTCAGCTACGCGGATTTGCACAAGTGACAATCGCTTCGAAAGCGTTTCGTATTTCTACAACGACTTTCAACAGGATTGACATAAGCTTTTCGATAGCATATGTCAGTCCTATACATTGTTTCCTTTTCCATCATCGTTATCGCTGATAGAATGTCACTTTGTCTAGAGCTTCTGGACTGTCAGTTGTCGCCGAGAACTGTCACCTGAACCACGGTAACGTGGGTATAATGGTTAAAGTAGGTCTCTGTAATTAGATAAGGTAGGTATTATGAAGGCGGGTTGATAAGCTAACGACTTGTATCGATCCAGCTCTAGGCCATAGTTTCTGCAAATAGCTCACTATTAATATACAAAACTTAGGTACTAATCCTACTGATATTCAAACTGACACTTACCGTATAATATTATATTAATTAATAATTTATCTGAAAGTAACTGTGATTCTGTTAGTATTTCACGCCATAACGGCTGTCCGGATTTGGGTGTTTGGCACACGGATAGACCATGACCTGGATAAAAAGTATCCTTTGTTCTACAAAGGATACTTTTGGTAGTACGTTCCCGTGGAATATTTCCGACCTCCACGCGGGCAAACCAATATGCATCGAAAGTACAGTACGCATTATATTTTGAGGCCCCTTATAGGGCATTTTCACTTTATATAGGTAAAGCTCTTTTGAATTTTACTCTTTTTTTATGTCTGATCGTTAAAATTAAGAGCAGCCTTAAATTCTAGACATATTTCAATTGTATATAATAATTAATCAGCCTATAATGTTACTACTGCTGGGACACAGGCCTCCTCTCTTCGAGTGGGTAGTGTAATCTACCACACGGGCCCAGTGCGGGTTGGTTGATGTCACATGTCTTTAATTTTTTTGTTCTAGGATATGCCGGTTTCCTGTCGAAGTTTTCCGTCACGGTTTTGAAAGCAGTGGGGAAGAAATTATTTACACAAAGTAAAGCGCCTGCTTGATAGGTAGTCAGTTGTGAATCCATCGATCAATAATAATTGAAACTGTCTACGATAATGGATTTATTAATTTTTTATTTTGTCTAAGCTAGATTGTTTCACCATTTCATTCATTTCAGCGCTATAGTTTGATTCGTGGTTTCAGTCAACTTTCATCATTCGATACCTATACTATGGTATTAGATCTAATTCGGACTTACCAATATCTGTTGCCATATTATGATGAGCCAGAAACAGCCTGGTAACCTTATTTCAAACTTCATGAAAATTTATGAACCTGAGCACCTAATAACACAAATCGAGGACCAATCTAATCAGATCATCCAGTCCTGTCACCTACGTCACACGCTTATCGCGACGCAAATCAACCAATCGTTAATCGGTGACAACTAGCTAATCCATTTAGGAGGATTGCCAATATCGAGTGCTATTACTATTTGGATTCATTAAAATACGTTGATGAGTATAGAATTATCGGATGTATTTTGATATTTGATTATAAATTGCAGAAGGATTTATTTTAAGCCTATTTAATTTGAGTTGGATAATATTAAAATAACAATTGACTAAATTATATTTGCGCGAATCATAATATTATTTGCTCAACATAACATAACTTTATTTTTAATCAATAATAAATTATTATACATTGGTTGCACATACGTAATGACTGAGTCATTTCTGTAAAATAATTAATCCCAACTAATCCTAACTTCCTAACTATTCTAACTAATATTATAATTGTGAAAGTGAGTTTGTTTGTTTGTTACGCTTTAACGCTAAAACGGCTGAACGGATTTGGATGAAATTTGGCACAGGGGTAGACCATGACCTGGAATAGGACATAGGATATTTTTATCCCGATATTCCCACGAGTGCGAGACTTACGCGGGAGAAACCGCTGGGCGCAGCTAGTACTTAAATAAATATTGTTTTGTAAGTAAAATTAGTGGTCTTCTTGAAAATACTTTTTAAAACTGATGACGATATTGATGAGCTGGTCTAGCGTTGTTGTATGAAAAGGGTAGGTAGGCTAGTAGGTAGTCATACTGCGAACAAAGAGATATATTAATGTGGGTCTGTTAATATGAGGCCACAGTTTCATTTTCATTTTCAGTTAGAATAAAAGGCGCAAGTTGGTTGGTTGGTTGGTTTTGTAGCCGTTGATTTTATTCACCCAAAGCCGTCGCGTACAGCGAAAATTAATTTACAAAAACTGCAAATGAAAATGCACTGATCCCCGTCCACCACGGCTCACTTAGCTGGTAATGTGATTCAGTATGTCGGACCGAACGGACCGAGTACTCCCGCGGGCCTCGTTAAGGTAACTCCTGGCTCGACTTAAGGATCACGGCATAAATGCTTGGATCACAAGCTCATACGAGTTACAAGTGCGCTAAAGGGAACAAGTCGCTTGAATATTTAATGTTAATTCTGAGCTGTTCTGTTGGTTGCAATTGTTTTACAGGTTTACTACTATGATGGTGATGAGAGCAATGGTAGGTATTTTGTCTTATTCTGTCTGAGCTGCAGTTTCAACGTTTTTGGTTTCAATTCTGTGATGGTGGACTGCCCCATTGCAAAGCAGGTACACGTTTAGACGTTATCTCTCTTTAATATCAGTAGGTACAGTGGTATGCTGACCTATAGGTACCTATTTTACAAATTAAGCTAATACTAGCTGCCCCCCGCGGTTTTACCCGCGGAAGTCTCGATCCCGTGGGAATATTGGCATAAAAGCTACCTATCCTATTTCCTATTCCAGGTTATGGTCTACCCATTTGCCAAATTTCATCCAGCTGTTTTAGCGTGAAAGCGTAACAAACAAACTCACTTTCGCATTTATAATGTTAGTTACGATTGACACCCCTACAGAAAAAGATAGTAACTCTAATATTTACTTAATTTTCCAACTACACAACACCATTCGTTTCCAGATTCACGAAGTTTTCCCCATCTTTCGTCCTCAGTAAATATTTATCAAGAAACAAATAGAAAATCAAATATAAAACCAAGACTATACCTACTAACTGCGATTAGATCTGCCTGTAAACAAGAGAGATGCAAAATTAGGTCAAATTTCAAGTCGAGAGTAAGTCACTTTAGTCCGGCGACGATGCTTCTTAAGCCTTCGTCACATTGACTAAGCGAGCGAATATTTTGTTTGCTGGGTAGTGTATTTGCATAAACTTGGATAATTATAATATAAGGGAGGATTTTGTGCTTCAAATAAAATAAATACGAACCCATTAGTCTGTCCACTTACATGCTATCCTAGATATGATTCTATCTAAAAAATTGTATAATTACGGGAATCACTCCAATAGTTATTGCATTTTTTTCCTTTATAAGTACCTAGTTATTGTTATTCTATTAATTAGGTACACATTCCACGTACCTCCTCTGTACAGATTAGAATGCAAAAAAAGTAAACAACATACATCAGTCACAAATTAAAAAAAAACTGCCAACTAAACACCCAGATAGCAAAAAATAAAACAATTTTACAAAAAATAATGAATTGCCCATACAATAACGATGTATTACCCCATCTGAGACTCAGAATGAAGTCAACGAATTTACGCAGACGGCCCGCGAATAACCCCCAAATATTTTCTGTGTAGCAATCTTGAGGACGGTTTATTTAGATTAGCGTCTCGTCAACTGCCTCTCTGTATTCATGACGTGCTTTCGCCGGCACTTTTCTCTGTACGGGATAACTTGGAACTTCAAAACTCGGAAATATATATAATTCCACCGCGAGTCCCAAGCAATCATCCCAGTGCTTTGATATTGAGCATTCATGCGTTTCAATGTGATACGATACGATATATACGTCCAATACAGGCAACGAAGAATAAAATGGAAAATTCCCGATCTCCGATCATAAAAACTGTATAAAAGGAAGACTAACTAATGCCTGAGAAAACGTGCCTCACAAAGGAACAGCGAAACAAGACTTATATTGTTGAAAAAAACTATTGAATTGAACTATAAATAAATTGAACTTAATTCATTTATAAGAACTAGGTGAGGGCCTAGACAAAGTGACATTCTATCGGCGATAACGATTATGGAAAAGGCAAGAATGTATAGGACTGACATAAGCTATCGAGAAGCTTAGGTCAATCCTGTTGAAAGTCGAAGAAATATTCGTTGAAGAAATATTTATTATATTAAGTCCGCCTTTGCACAGTATTTTTTTTACTTATGCATAAAGTTTTAATAAATAAATAAATACGAAACGCTTTGGAAGCGATTGCCATCTGTCAAGGCCCTCTGGACTGCGAAATAAAACAGGAAATCATAAAATATTTGCACTTACACTCGCGACAATCTAAGAAGTCCGTTTTGACGTTTCGTTCTCGTACATGTAATAAAACGTTAAGCCTTGAGAATCAGTTTTTATCAATGTAGATAAGTCGTAAATTACAAACTCTCTAAGTATGTTCAATCGATATGTCTCGAGAATAAGTTTTTAAGAAACTATTTTTTTTTCATCGCTACACAAAGCATTTTGATAGCTGTCAAAACGGACTTCTTAGATTGTCGCGAGTGTAGACAAGATTGAACGATGTTTTTTATAGCTCATTAAAATCTGAATAAATTAGCCTTCTAAACGTTACGACGTATTCGAACTCTCGAATAAAATTAAAGACAGTAGGTACCCAAGTACCTAATTGATATATCCATGGCAAATCAATCTCATCAAAAGCTGAATGAAAAACAAAACTCACCTGAGGACCCTAGACAAGTGACAATCGCTTCGAAAGCATTTCGTTTTTCTACAACTACTTTGAACAAGATTGACATAAGCTTTTCGATAGCTTATGTTAGTCCTATACATTTTTGCCTTTTCCATCATCGTTATCGCTGATAGAATGTCACTTTGTCTAGGGCCTCTGAACATTAATACAATCGACCTGACACATTTAAATATTAATAACAAAACAGCTCCTCGTTTAAGTTTCACACGTATAAATAATAAACTAGCTTCCGCCGGCTTTTCCCGCGTGATATCTTTATAACTTATAACCTATTTACTCAGTTACTCAGTGATATTATTAACGCTAGCGAGTAAGTTTTCGAACATCACATGGTAGCCGTACTGGTGAAAGAACGTTTAAAATCAATTCAGAAGTTTTTGAGTTATTCATTAAAGACAAAAATACCGTAAAAAATAATAATAATGTAAATAACAAACCCTAATACTAACAAACTGCAATCCTGCACCCTAATTGCGTAATACACGATCAATCAGAATTGAAATCGGTTTGAAATAAATGTCTAATCCATTGCATCATAAGTTCGAAAAAAAAATCTCAACTACGTAAATAACGCAATTAATGTTGTTTTTGTTAAACTGTCAAAATGAAACAAATTAGTCCAAATCGGTTGCGAAAATAAGTTACGCAATTAGATAGCTGAAGTAATTCAGATGTTTCCAGAAAAGTGTGTTGGATTATTCCAACGGAACATCGTAATTAACAAGCACGCTCTATATTTCTATTTTCAGCAATTCTCGCTAATGACATCAGTCAGTATTGTGTCCTACTACAGGCCAAAATAGCTGTTTTAAAACTAATAACAAGCATTGATAAAAAAGTTAGAAATTTTAGAGCATTTAGATTTTCTTATGACGTTCTCTTTGCTATGGCAAAGGAAACGTCGTAAGAAAATCATCATCAAAAAATAAAATCATCAAATCAAATTATCAAAAAAATCATCAAATCATCAATCATCAAATCACCAAAAAATTAAAAAGGCAGAAAAAATTAAAATCATAGGTAGGTAAGAAATTAAATTGGTGGATGGTATTTTACCAAAGTCAAAGTCAAACAGTCACCCTCGTGACCCTCACCTCACAACAACTGTATAATAATATTATTATTTTTGTCCGAACAAGAGTCAATTACCGAGTCTTGTCTTACTGTTGCTAAGTGAAATAGACTTAATTGACATTGTTTTGTCGAAATTGGGATTAATACTGTCGTCGCATTTGGAAATCTCGTTACAACTTACTGAATGAGCCCCTTAAGGCAATTTTGAAACATTCGTCGCATTTTCTAGAGATAGGTAAGGCTCGAACAGACGATAGTAGTTTACGCTTGTTCGATTAGAAAATAGAAAATTGAGATTGTCAGTCTCGTGCACAATATCAAATTACAAATTGATATTTTTTCCTCACAAAAACTCCGACGGTTCAAAATATTGACCTATATTTTTCAGGAGACCTCTCCAACATTTGGGTATATCCATCAGTTTTTACGGTCCCATAAGAAAAACCGTAATATTGTTGTCGTGATAAATTGGTACGCACGACAACATCCAGCTAGACATTACCAGTATGAGCTGACCTCTCATTGTACCGAAAGCTAAAACAATGCGAGTTCCACTTAAATTGGAAAAGTCTAAATTGATATTTCGTCATGTGTACGAGATACGAGTGTAATTTGGGCTCCATAAGCGATGCCCAGGTGTGGGGCGAAATTTAGATTATCCTTACGTAAGACATGGTTGATGAGAAACCGAGTCAGAAGGTATTATGATTCAATCTTCGTTCGCAATAATTTCGCAATTTTCTTTTGTATTTTTTAGATAATGAGAGCCTTACGTTATATTTTGTGGTGTAAGATGTTAAAATTAACAAAAATATTACTTTGATGGCAATAAGATGGATGAAAAGTATTAGGTACGTACAGTCGAACAAATCGAAAAATATATTTATAATACGCTACAATTTAACTATTCGAGCTTATGGCTTAAGAGAGTGACGTAAAAGAATTGTTGACTACTGAAAACACTAACAAAATTGTTAAAAAGTAATTGCAAGTTATCTGCCTGCATACCAAATAGCTTGTTCGTAATCTAACTAATATAATATTATAAACGCGAAAGTTTGTTAATATGGATGGATGTTTGTTACTCTTTCACGTAAAAACTACTGAATGTATTTGGATGAAATTTGGCAAACAGATAGTTTATAACCTGGATTAACACATAGGATAATTTTTATCCCGATATTCCCACGGGATCGAGACTTACGCGGGTGAAACCGCGGGGCGCAGCTAGTATAGTATAAATTCAATCAATCTGCCTAGCCTTTTCCCAACTATGTTGTGGTCGGCTTCCAGTCTATTAACCGAATGCAGCTGAATACCAGTATTTTATATGGAGCGACTGCCTATCTGACCTCCACAACCCAGTAACTGGATAATACGATACCCCTAGGTGAGACTGGCTGTCAGACTTTCGGGCTTCTGACGACCCGTAACGACTGTTGAAGATTCACGAATGACAGCCGGGCACAATATTAAAAGCAAAAAATTGTGTTAATCTATTAACAACAAACGAATTATACAACAACAAGCGACTTTAATTTATATTATGATCTATACAATCATAATATAAATTAAAGTCGCTTTTCGTGTTTTTCTAAACCACGCAACAGATTTTGATGAGGTTTTTACCATCCTTTAAAGAATTTAGTCCGGAAGGTGTATAATCTCGATGTTTTGTCAAGTCGTAGAAACCGTGGCGTGTCACTAGAAGCAAATTGAACTATAGTCTATATAATAGTATACCAGTGCGGGACCAGAAAAAGTAAACCACCCCTTAAATTCTTCAAGTAGAGCCACGGGCTTAGCTAGTACATTATTAAAAGTAAACAATAGCGTTGATCTATTATTAATAACAAACGAAGTAAATAAATACCCGAACCTTCAACCTTCATTACAACAGAAATTAATTGGAAACTTTACTAATACACAATAATTGTACGCCTTCAATAGGCAATGAATTTTAACGAGCTTCTAAACAATTCGTAGATTGTAATCCCGAAATTAATTGTCGGAATGGTGTTCGATACAGGCTCAGTAACTTCTCTATCAAGAATATTTGTGACATCTTTATTACGTGTTCTAAACCATACTAAATGTTTCCCATATTATCATGGATATTGCTTAGTATTATCACTATTGTTAAATCAAGAAACAAACTTCTATAGAATCTTCTTCTTATTATTAGCGTGTCGATGGCAAAAATATCTTTTTTTTTTTTTGTCTTTGGCCCAAAACTCAGCTACGCGCATACCGTTCGCTGACGCAGCCATTAGGTCTTTAATAAATACAATTTGAAAAAGTATTTTATTTGGTGACATAGGTGGAAAGTATCTGTCTCCTCTTTCGAGTAATGGAGGTGAAGTGATCGAGGGACGGAAGTGAAACTCCAATTTGTAGTTAATATTATTAAGGTGTGTCCAAACATGGCAAACGTGCGCGGCAGCCGCGCGCGCCGGGCCGCGCTGTGATTGGACGACTGCCGCGCGCGAATGCTTCTGTCTACCTGCCACGCACAAACACTTTTACCTAAATATAGCGCGGCAGAAATGTGTCCTGCAAAGGCCGCGTGTTGCTGCCGCGCTCTTGCTGCTCAATGTTTGGAACATGAAAAACAAGCATTATAATCTGTAGAATTTTGGTATTACAGGCGGGGAACAAACCAATAACCTGAAATATGGTGTAAATTTACACCTTTATAATAGTCAGACACGTATCATAGTTTAAAAGTAAATAAGTACACTATAATTTAGCACATAACATAACTAATTAAACTAGTAAGGACAAAAGACTAATGAAATACAATCTTAGTCCTTGTCCAAAATCGGTCGACAAGCAAGAGAGGGACGCTATGTGTAGCGCCCCAGATCGTAGCTTCCCAGTAATTCCCGTGCAAGTATCATCACCATCATCAGCCTATAGCAGTCCACTGCTGGACATAGGCCTCTCCAATTGCACGCCATTCTGCTCGATTCTCGGCAACTCTCATCCAGCTACTACCACCCACCCTGCGAGGATCATCGTTCCACCTAGCCTGAGGGCGTTCTACCCTACGTTTGCCTTAAGTATGAATAGCCCTAATGAAAAGACCGACCAAGTTCATTCAAGTCACGGATAAACAAGAAGAGAACACATGACAAAATCAATTACGTCATCAAGTCAGTTGTTTATTCAGCTAGAGAAGATGTATCAGCGTAGGGTAATACCGGCTAACGTCAAGGCTACGCCATTAATATCACTCGGTGCGCCGTTTATATGGATTACGTTGATGTTTTTGGGACCAATTCCTTTAGATGCGACGGCTTTCTCTAAGGTTAAGGTAATCCGTTGATTAAATCGGGTAAATGCTTTCGTCCTTTTATGAATGGTATTCGGAATTAGAGACGGATGTGACAACATGTTTGTTTGTGGGTTGAAAGAGATGCTATTTTAGGGTTATTCAGCGATATTTGGAAGGGATGAGGAGCGAAGATAGGGAATAGGGATGTCTTACAAAAAGTTGGGTTATTCTAATAAATTGTATTACTTTTGGGAATGATAGTCTACGTTGCCCGTTCTGATTTTATGAAGTCAAAAGAAGGACTTTTTGTCAGCTTTAACTTTTTCATGATTAGAATTTATTGGTATTAATTTATCTATCTGTTACAATATCAATGGGCAATGATCTATAAGAATAACGGTGGACTTAAAACAGTCACTTTGGCAGAATCATAATAGGAAAATATTATGAATCATCGTAAAATGTCATAAACTGACAGTTAGATATCTGGTTAATTGATTCAGGCGTGACTTTGCGGGAATCCATAATAAAATAAAATAGACGTAGATTATGTTTAGTAACCTATTCCACTTAACTATTCTTCAAGAGTCATAAAAAACCCTGTAAGAAATCGACACGTGTTTCACCTCTCAACGAGGCATCCTCAGGATGACGATTGACCAGTCGCAAACCAGAACACGACGTGTTGCCACACCGAGCGCTGGACACAGAGCGTCTCTGCGTCCAGCGCTCGATCAATCGTCATCCTGAGGATGCCTCGTTGAGAGGTGAAACACGTGTCGATTTCTTACAGGGTTTTTTTACTCTTGAAGAATGGTTAAGCGGAATAGGTTACTAATTATATTTACATCTATTTTATTTTACTTTGATATCTTGTTATTTTTTTTTAATCAGTGTATAGTAGATCCAAACAAAACTATTATTTTATCAGTACATCCTATTGGTATTTTTTCAGCTTGATTCAATAAAATCCTTTTGCAAAAAACCAAGCTTTGTTTACACTAAAGAACATAGGTTCGGGTATCAGCCAATGGAACAGAAACAATAAAACTAGGAAAAATGAAGGGTTTTTCAATAAAGTGCTGCAAATAGTGGACCAAAGCAAATATTGGCTCAGTGATGCCCGGGCCTTAATCAAACTCGAGTGTAAACAACAAATAACGAGAGAATTGACGCCTCTTTCGTTAATAGTAAAAATATTACTTATTTCCTGTCTGGTTTAAAATGTATGGCGGAGTGTTTCCATGACGTCATCAGTCAGGTTTTAAGTAATTAAGTAAACATTATTATAACGTGGGCCGTAGGTTATTTGGATACGAGAGCTGGCTTTATTTTTTCTGTGGGTTTTATTTTTGTACCTACCCAAATAAAAGTAGGTAATGTTATTGTGTGTCAGTGAGATTTCCTCTTGCTTTCTTCTTGATAAGTGTCTGGAATTAACGTTTTTAGAATCAAATCAAATCAAAAGTCATTCATTCAAAGTAGGATGAGAATCAGCACTTTTTGAACGTCAAAATTACATAAGACAGTCCCCCAAAATGCCCACCCTTCACCACTTCCTAGTGCTTTAGCTGAGAAGAAGAATTGGTGCAACAAACTCCCCAGTAGCACAGCTGTCTGTTCAGTTAGAACTGATTCTATAATATGAAATGATAAAATATAATGTACAGTAATGATAAAGTACAGTATTTTTTTTACTTGTGCATAAAGTTTTAATAAATAATAAATAAATAAAAGTATGCAAAATCATGTATATTACGCAGAATGATTTCCAACTGGGTCAATTCTATTTTTTTTATGTATACCATCAAATACTCAATACTCAATTTTTTATTGCATTCCATATGTTACTTAAATGATATAACAATTAAAAGTACAATATGGACCCTGTCGGGCACAGCAACATTAGGAGAGAGGAAGAGGGTTAAGCAGAAATGTAATATTATTATACATTATTAGATGTGTTTAATTATGTAGGTAATATATTATTAGGTTAGTGTAAATAGGTATAGTATATTAGTTATTTTTATTTTATGTATTGAATAGAATAAGAATAATTTAGGTAATTATTGTGAAATTAAATTAGAAGAAATAATGACGAAATTATTGTGCAATTAAGTATTTTCATTTTTATTAAATTATGTTGTTATTTATGTACCTATTCATATTTTCATATTCCATATTATATATATTTCTTAATGTTTGGTGTTTATGAGAGAAAATAATTTTATTTTGCAATCGATTTATCATCCAAAAAACTCTTTTAAAGAAAAGAAAAAAAAAAAAACCTGTCGTCATCTTAATAAGAACGCGAGCCACTATAAAACGATAAACACAGTAGTCAAACTAGACCCGGAAAAATACTTCGCAATGTATGTCTTTCTGAAAACACGTTAGGCCATCGCCGCGGGGTCACATCGAACCGATAGGATATCCTGACCTCTACTACCGGTCCATCCCACCCCTCTACCCCTGACCCGCGGTAAATGTCATCCAGTAAATCTATCTCAAGTAAACAAATAACAGCTCCCAGCCTTCCGGTATTCGGACAACCCCGGAAGAGGAACCTACGCAGTTATCTGTGTGATTGATTTTGTAGGAAAAAGTGGCTTGTGTGGGATATTAATGATAAGTTGGCAGTTAGACATTTTCTTTCAATGTAGTGTGGATTGTAGTGGGTCGTAATGGTAATTAAGTTTTGCTAAATGAGTGTATTTTTCATGAAAAGCGATTAATTGTGTCGAAATGCTAGTAGCGATGCAGCTAGTAGCAGTGGTGGCCCAGTAGAAACGACCGCGACTTACGAGTTATATAGGTCATGGGTTCGAACCCAGCCAAATTTTTTCATCACTGCTCTCAAAACGGTGAAGGATAACATCGTGAGGAAACCTGTATGTCCTAGAACTAAAAATTCGCAGATTTGTGACATCCACCAACCCGCGGGTGGAATATGGCTCACTCCCTCTCACAAAGAGGAGGCCAGCAATTTGAACATTAGTTGATTAAGCTAGTGGCGATTCAGCGGTAAGCCCCGTTATAACCAAAAGCAATCGTCGCGTCCATTATGTCACTTTTTGTCCGGAAAACTCTATCGGCGCGACCACGCGTTCCGGTTGACCTTAGCGTTCATATCATGATCGCGTAATCGCACGACGCGACGCGACGCGACGATCAGTTTTAGTTAGGACGCGGCCGTAAGTAGATACATTTCATTAAGAATTTAATTCTCATCGCTAAAATAAGACCAGTGTGCACCTTCCAAAATGAAATTACTAGAAAGGGGCACAGTTTGATTAAATTAAGTTTGCATACCCCTTATAATAAGTATTCAAATATTCAACAAAAGGATATCATTAACCTGAATACCAAAAACTTTTGTAGATTTAACTAAAGTTTTAAATTAGACTTGGGTATACTTTAGAGCTGGTTATGTAATTTATTTTATTGCGTAAAATAAGGGTCTTTAACTGGAATTAAAACAGGATTAACCCGAATAAAATAAGTTAGGAACTTTGAACTTTCATGTACTAATAAATAATAAGTGACTCAGGAAAGTAACGCTGCTCCAAGTGTCTCAATTAATTACTGTCAATTTACTTATTTTGTTAATTGCTATTATCTAATTGTTTACGTAGGAAAAGATCACGATGCTGATGGTTTTCAGATCAAATTGAACATAAGGATTCTTTGTTTTAGGAGTACATGAATAGTCTCTTTGAGCTGGCTGTCCACTGGAGAGGATAGGAGCGGAGCTGTGACAATAATCGAAACTCTGGAGCGTAACGGAGATTTAATGCAATTCCATTGGTTAATATTGGCACTGCTCCGTTCCGCTCCTCTCCTTTCCGCTCCAGTGGACAGTCAGCTATGGGTACATTTTAATTAAAGCCAGCATTATTTCCCTACTGTACCAGGACACCTACAAACAATAAAACAGAGCACCACTACTGTTACATAAATCTCTCTAAACGCTGCTATTTACGTAAACCCTAAAGTTACGTGAACGTCACCACAAGCCAGGCATTATTCAAGAAAATTTTATTATAATCCGGGTAAAGACCGGGAACCACTGTGACCTCCTCTGGGGTCTCCAAGGTAAAAAAAAACTGACTTAATTGGAATGTGGGCTCCTCGTAATAATTCCCTTTCATTCGTTTTTTGCTCGTCGCGCTAAAATTCATAAAGGAATGACGAATGACCCTTTGAATTGAAATTAAGATAGCGGAATAAAAGCTTTAGTATCGTTTGTCGTGGTCAGCACTTTTTCTTATTAAGTTTGCGGTTTGAAGTGCTTGGTTTTGTGAAGAATTTATTACAAACTTCGAACTAAATAATAATACAACTTGCAATCAAATGCTGTACAATTAGTTCAGTTTTATAAATTATGAGAAAACGGGTTTCAAGATATAATCCTGAATGTAAGTGTAACATATATCATATGAAACGATCCAAAATGAAAACAAACTTATACTCGTTTTAGTTCACTCGGATACTCTGAATGATTTATGAAAGACGAATATGGTGTTTAGATAAAGTACAAATTAATTCTAAACAATAAAATGATGTGAAGTCATATAAACAAATATCAATTTAAAAAAAAAAACGTAACGCGAAAATTGTAAGAAAAAAGGGGCTTATTGATAGCATTATGATCTTTTTTTTTGGGCAAGACAAGGCAGATAGATGTGAGTGAAAACGCCGGGAGGTGACGCCCTAGAAGGGTACCTTATTGATGATGTTCTTCAGAAAACGGGCCTAAAACGGCAACATTAGCAATTCCTCTAAAAGCAATTCATTTCCTGAATTCCCAGTTGTCATTAGCAATTCCTCTAAATTGACACAAAACCAATTCAGATTTTGTGAATCATTTTACGAATCTCCATAGAAAACTGTCAAACAGATGAATTATTTCGTAATATGTATTGCACGCAGATTATATAATGAAATTCTCAGTTTGTGAAATTTCACAAAGATCATTCATTATTTTCCTATTATGATTCTGCCAAAGTGGCCGTTTTAAGCCCCCTGGGGGCTGAACGTATGAAGCAAAAGGAGAAAAGAAAGGGGAAAAGGAGTAAAGATCGTAGCAGGTGGTCCGTGGCGTGCTGCGGGCTTAAAACGGTCACTTTAGCAGAATCATAATATGAAAATATTATGAATCATCGTAAAATGTTACAAACTGATAATTCACAATATGATCTGCGTGTAATTCATATTACGAAATAATTCATCTGTTTGACAGTTTTCTATGGAGATTCGTAAAATGGTCCACAAATTATGAATTGCTTTTATGTCAAATTAGAGGAATTGCTAATGACAGCTGGGATTCAGGAAATTAATTGCTTTTAGAGGAATTGCTAATGTAGCCGGTTTAGGCCCCCTGTACTTTCTGCGTACTCCCATCGGAAGAAGCCGTCAGTTTCTGCATGCATGTGTGTAGGACCTTTCGTAAGTTTTAAACAGTCGTAATTGCCAATTCATTGATTCTATACTCAATGTATAGATGGTACTTACGACTGTTTAATTCTAGACATGAGTTTATGTGACCATTGTTTCAAGTATATATATTTTTTTGCCTTTGTTGGCCCAACATCGGCGTATAATTTATTATGGCAATGTACATAACTGTAACGTTTTGTTCTTAAACAATACCCCAGTGATTTTAATTACAACGCTAAAATGTTCAAGTTTTATAATAAAACGATTGTGTTTGGTACAATTAAGTTAGTAAAATACGGTCGCATTAAACAGATTTACTTAGGATACAGAAATAAAATATGCTAAGTACCTTAGTAATTTAAAATTATTGTAGGGTAGTTTGATACCTTCTTTAATAAAAAGTGTTTATGTTTTGAGCATGCTATTTGCAAATTATCTATTCGTTATTCTTTTCATATTTTGAGGACTCAATTTTTTTATTTTTTATTCTTTTCATATTTTGAAAACTCTAATTTGATTTTTTTGATAATTTATTACGTAGACGCGCCACGCTGCCGAATAACTAAAACAAACAAGCCAACTTCATGATAGGTGTGCGTGACAGCTACATCTTATTACACTTGCGACACGTCATTTTGCTGTCAATCTGATTTTCTAGTGTCATTTAGCGGCCAACAGTTGGACGCAATTTTTTTCGACGAGTTCTCCGCTTTTACTGTCTATCTAGACATATTTATATATTTGTTTGAATTATGTAGATGTATATAGATAGAAGACCCACTCTTTATTATGTACACCCTCAGACCAAATTAAAAACCACGACAGCGCTGTCAACAGTGAAGTGAGGCCGGTTTCGTAAACACGTGCACGCACTTAGTGAGGTGTAGTTTGATTGTAAATGGTTGTAAATGTGTGCGTGTGAGCGTGTATGCATGTGTAGAGCGGAGGTGTAGTTTTGGCATGCTTCACTGTATGGTTCGCAGCGCTCTGTCTTGGTTGTTTATTTGGTCGGAGTGTACACCAGTAAATTCCAGATATACAACCCGTGCGCATTAACATGGCACCTGGATCGGAACTCAATACTCCCCCCGCTACCCGCGCGGCGCCCCGCCGTCGCCGTGCGGGGAGCGAGGGGAGCTCCAAATGTCATTAAGCCAGGTGCCATGTTAATGCGCACGGGTTGTAAATATAGTTTTACAAGAGGTGACACAATGGGCGGTCTTATTGCTAAAAGCAATCTTTTAGCGACAACCTTTGGTTGGATTTAGGTAGAAAGGAAAGACAATACTGCAGGTAGTCTAGTGTTGGTGTCTGTCTGGTTACCTGAATAAAGGAAACCAAGAACGCAATAAAGATATAAAGAAAAGAAAGAAACGAAATAAACGAAAGAAAAGAAAGAAAGAAAAGAAAAGAAAGAACAGAAAGAAAAGGAAGAAAATAAAGAAAAGAAAGAAAAGAAAGAAAAGAAAGAAAAGAAAGAAAAGAAAGAAAAGAAAGAAAAGAAAGAAAAGAAAGAAAAGAAAGAAAAGAAAGAAAAGAAAGAAAAGAAAGAAAAGAAAGAAAAGAAAGAAAAATAAAGAATATAAATAAAATATTTTATTCGGGACACGTACAGGAAATACAAACAGTAAAAAAGGAGCATTTAAAACTAACCACATGAAACTAAAAAACTAACTACATACTTCTATTTTTGTGAACCCGGTATCGACACACAAATAATGGATATCTCTATTACTAGAACCATAGTAACCTAAAATGGTTATAGCATTAAACGTGTCCGATAAGGAGCAGCCCGTCGTCCCTTATCACGCCGGCTTTAGTATCGAAATTAAGGGAAATATGGACATGACATGTGTCAGAAAGGATTGATATCTACCAATACCTGTCGAAAATGTAAGACACAATGGTGCCGATTCTCTTGTCACAAAATTCTCTAAACTAAACTAAAAATCAGTAAAATTTAGTTTAGTCCTGTCAAACAATCAAAATCATTCTGAAATAGACTATAAATGACACAACTTAACAATAATTTAGTTTGACAGCACTAACATGGCACTGAGATTAGTTTAGTGAAAATGCTATTCTGAATTTGACGATTTAACCTTAAAAATATTGTCCTATATCTAAAATCCTCTAACTAAATCTGACTATATTTAATTGCGATTAAAAATGTGTGGAATAAAATTAGATGTCATGAATAAAATTCAAACCAACACCTTGACTTCAGTAACAAAAAATTTTACTGTATTTTTTTTATTTTCTTTTGCTTATATCTCGAAAACGGTGCGTCCTATTGCAAAAATAATGAAAACTTCGTTAACTTTTTTTTTTCGTTATTTTCCATACAAAAACTGAAAAAATCCATTAAAAACACGTCGAGGCTGTCGTGCATGCGCGCCTCTGGCTCTAAAAAAAAAACACGGGGTAGGGAAAACAAGTACCAAATGAAGGCGCGCGGTTGTCAGATTCGATTTTAGTTGTGTCAAAATAAGATTTAAATTTAGAGAATTTATTTGGCAGAATAGCTCCAAGATTCCCATAGTCAAAAGTAAGGAATTTTAGTGATAGTTTAGTTAGTTTAGTTCGGTGTACAAGAGAATCGGCACCATTGTCTATCATTCATGCATAAAGAAAGGTTTTCCCATTTGACCAAACAATAATAAACATTAATTTATTTATTTATATCACAATTATAACATACGAATAATCAATCATACTACCCCTAAGTATGATCAAATATCCCTTGTCTTTTTTTTTTTTACCGTTTCCTTTGCCCCTTTTCTATGTACGACACTAATAAATAAATCGCCTCGTTGGTCCGTGGTTGGAAGCGCTACTGCTGACCATGAGGTCCTGGGTTCGATTCCCGGGTCGGGCAAAGTGTTATTGGGGTTTTCCATCTGGAGTTTCTCAGTGGCAGCCCGGAGTCTTGAGTTTGTGCCTGGTTGATGGCAATAGGCACGTCCCCTAATACATGGGACATAGACAAAACTGGCGAAATGTGGGTGTACACCTCTGCCCAACCTGCGGGGAATACAGGGGAATTTTATTTTATGTAATAAATAAATATATGTATACGAACACCAAAGCGTCTTAGCTAGCCGCTTTGGTGGTCATTGAATATTATGCAAAATACCACTAAAAATGTTGCGCAAACGTCCTATGGTTCGATTACCATAATATCTAGAACGATACATTGAAAAGATAATCTTCTGACATAAAACCTTTTCACTTAAAAAACCCTCATGCGGTACAAACGGTTTCTTTACGAGTTTCTTTTGACAGTTAATTCTAGACGAGATAATTCTGAGAGCTGTTGAACTTTTGATAACTTTCCATGACGACGATGTTAGAAAACGTTTCTTTTAGAGCTTAAGAGAGTATGAATTTATTACTTTGAAAAGGGTATCATCTCGTGTGAAAGTTTTAGTATGGAGGCTTACCATGCTACGCTGCAAGAAGTTCTTATTTCTAAGCGTTAATATTGTCTATATCCAGGACTAACTTTGCATAGAAGGACGATAAGTGTCCTCAGAATAATATTACTATTATGTGACGCTACAAACATGTTCGGCTCGGTCAGCATAAACGTGCGGAAAAATATAAAGAAAAGAAAGAAAGAGAAAATAAATTGTTTATTCTGCACAAACTAAACGCACAATACATAAAACCCAACTACGACTAAAAAGGTATAAACAAGACACCACAGACAGTAAAATTAAAAATCCGGAGTCACACGTGTTAGGGCATAAATCGAACAGATTACGTGTGACTCCGGATTTTTTATTTGTCTGTCTGTGGTGTCTTGTTTATACCTGTTTAGTCGTAGTTGGGTTTTAGTTTTTATTACTTAATATTCTTTTGGGGTTATAATATATATATTTTTGAAATGTTCTCATTAAACCCTTTCATTTGATACCTAGCATGGTACGATTAAACAATTTTTTTTTCAAGTTCCTGACTTTATGTCCTCTAGAGGGCGCTTTAATTTAATGTGACGTCACATGGCCTATAAGCAGCGGACGATCAAGAGGCTTCCAACGATTCCTCACTTGTCAAATTGTGATGAGTGGTTTAGAAGATATGAGGGAACAGATGAACATACATACATACATACATACCGGTCAAAATCATAACCCTCCTTTTTGCTTCGCCGTAGTCGGGTAAAAATAAAGAGTGACATTCACTATAGGTACAAATCAGCCGAAAGCCTCATATTGGATTAAAATGGAATATACGTAGATAAATACTAGGAAAAGACTACTCGGCTTAGCTCGAATTGTGCTGAGCCGAACATGTGTGTGTGCACCCCATATTCTGAAACTAAAGAATCAACAAATAAAGTATTTAACCATAAAAATACAAATACGTAGGAGTAGGTAACATATAACATGGGGACAAACAGATAAACTGGCGAAATATAAATTTCAGCAATATAATCCTACTAGCTGCGCCCCGCGGTTTCACCCGTGTAAGTCTCGATCCCGTGGAAATATCGGGATAAAAAGTATCCTATGTCCTATTCCCCTGTGCCAAATTTCATCCAAATCCATTCAGCCGTTTTAGCGTGAAAGCGTAACAAACTAACTCACTTTCGCATTTATAATATTAGTTAGGATTTCGACTCAACAGAAATTCTATAGAAGTAAACAAAACAATTTCAAAATCCTATTTACAGTTACATCCTTTGCCAGCCTTAGCTCAACAAATCAAACTGTAATAAACTTCTCAATCGAGTCAGCCCTTCCTAAAACAAATGGCGATCGAGTGGGGTCTTCATCAAACTCAAATCATTTATATAAACAGTCACTTGTTTTGGATCTTGAATGAAAACAGTAAATAAAAATATTTGAACGAAATTAATTGCTAAAAGTTGTGTGACAGTAGGGTGTCGAATTATTTTGTACCTACCATTAGTATATCAATGGTACATACACTCTACACAGTATGCTTTATGCTTTACGAGCGACCCCCTGTTTCTTCGCACGGTTTTTACGAGTTGACAAAACAATGTGATATATTTGTTTTATGTTAGTCTACCATCATTAAAGTATTATACACATAAACCTTCCGGAGTACATTTTCTAAATGCTGGTGAAAACTGTATCAAAATCTGTTGCGTAGTTAAAAAGAAAACCGCGGTCACACAGACTGACACGAACAACGACTTCAGTTTATACTATCTATAGTTATATAGAAGAAAGGAGGCCTCTCTCCAGCAGTGGGTAATTACGGGCTGAAATGATTATTTTAATTGAGGTCTTTTTGTCCCAATGAAAAAATTATGACACCAGAATTATTAGTATGAAATCAGACTCATGCAATGCTCACAATGAACGAACTGGCGCTAGTGTTAGAGCGTATGGCAATTCCTGGGGATAAACAATACCTGGCAATATTGAACTCGTCGATATTGGAATTTAATATTGAAATCAGTCAAAGGATGCAGCAATCATATCGAGCGATATAAAACAATAAAAATACCCTGTTTTGTGCATCAATTGACACAGAGTGTTAAATGGTCCATTTAATTTGGGAGCACAATTCAAATCATAACTCCATTCAATTTTACTTTGTTCATGAATAAGGAGTGAAAATTCATATCATAATTCACGTCATTCACGAAAATTCACGGTAAATTACACTTCAACGGACCATGTATTATATGCCTCGTTTAAACATCCCCCGGGTGCCTCCGTTTCAGCTAGAAGTCTGACGTATTATCATCTCGCATTTCATAATACATATTTAGGCGATATATTCGTCGCGATAAAAGTTTTCAGACGGTTTCTATTATTAGTGTTATAGATTGATCTGCTGTTAAAAACGAATCATGACTTTATATTTGGGTTTTTCTTAAACTTTATTTAATTTCAAAAGCATTGATTGTCGTGCTGACCCTGGAAATATTTGTAGTGTTTTAATATTTACTGGAAGGCTCTCCATAAGGTGAACCGATGACCTGGTGAAGGCCGCGGGAATCCACTGGATGGGAGAATCACAGAACCAGTCGAAGTGACGGTGCTTGGAGGAGCCCAAGCACCACCACTTCGACCTGGAAACCTGGGACTTAGGACCTGGGACCTGGGCCTGTCAGGCGGTATACCGCCTGGGACCACCTATGTCCAGCAGTGGACGTCTTTCGGCTGAAATGATGATGATGAAATGTTTACTTTAATGCTTTTTGTATCTAAGTTCACAAGTTTGAAGAGGCTACTGATTGTTTTTGATCCAGATTAGTCACAATATCTTTTCTTTTTCATTAATTCAGCCAAATTCCTCATCAAATGCTTAGCATTTTCCCAACTATGTCGTGGTCGGCTTCTCAGCTTCAAATTGTTTTGTTTCCATAAAACTTTTATAAACCTTAACGATCACTGTTCTAACTTGTTTCCTTATTTTTATATTCTTGCTTCTAGAAAAAATCGAAGATTTTCCGTTCATAATATGCCTGAAATCCACAAAGATAGATGGGGTGTCCAGTTCCACAATATTTTCACTAGACTCATGATAAAATATTGTAGTGTTCATTATACTCATTTCGTGAATTCCTCTCTTGGGATAGATTAAAAACTCAGGCGTTTACAATGGACCAGTTTCGTTCATATAACTAAGTATAATGATCTTTATAGCACAGTAATTAACGGACGTCGTTAATAGTAATGGCTTTCAGCATTTAATCGAGAATGTGTTAATGTTTATGGGTTGTACGAATAAATAGACACTTATCACTTATTTTGTATTCATGTTCTTTTACTATAAATAAAAAATTAGATGTAGTATAATTGTCATTTTGGTTCTTGGATTTACAGATTGTTAACCTATAAGTATAGATAGAGGATGCGCATAGGCGTATTTACTTCTTAAATACCGACTTTAGTAAAGCTTGTCTACTCTGAAATGACGCACCCGACAAACCGCATTTTGCAAAATCCGCATCATTTGAGAGAGCACTTGCTACTTCTTCTTTTCGTGTAGTTAGTGACTAACCTGGTATCAGAGTTTTAAAGCCGCCCAAGGGCGGCTTGGATTCACATCTCTCTGACATACCGGTGTCCTCACGATGTTTTACTTCAACGTTTTTTAAGCACATGCACATGCTAAACAAGTGTATCTTGAAACACGTAAGGTTCCATTTAATTTCAGTACAAAAAACGACAATTGTCCATGAATAAGAGCCTCTATAAGAAAATATAAATCGTATAATCACTACTATTGACTTTGCTTTACCCGATAACGCAGAAAAGCGTCAAACCGTGGCAAGCTCCTTGAACACAACTACAATCACTATAGTAGTAACCTTTTTCTTGGAACTTGGGACGTTTTACGACTCACGATAAAAGATACGGTACTTTTTCACGACAAGGCAACAGATGCGTGAAGCAATCCAATACACAATCTATATTACTGCTAAATCTTAAGCCAGCTAACCAGTTTCACTAAGGGTGATCGTGTTACCCAGTAACTGGCACGGATAGACAGACAGGCAGTCGCTCCATGTAAAAAAATGGTATTCAGCTGCATCAGGATAGACTTAAAGCCGACCTCACCACGGTTGGGAAAACGTAAATGCAAACTGCTATTCAGCCGAAACAAAAACCTATGTTGCATCTACCTGGAAGGGTAGCACCCAAACTCTCGTCTTCTGCATAGGCGTCAATAGGGTTGTTCAGAGGACGACTTTCTTCCCATTAAAATTGGCAGACAACTGACATGAATGATGATCAAAGTCTTTAACGACAATCATACCATTAATTACAACCAGAAGACTCGCATTGCTAGATTTCTGGAGGCATCAAATATGGCTCAAGGTTTTATTTCCAAGTAAAATTAAGAATAGAACAGAGATTTTTTTGAAACTAATTGCCAGAAAGGTAAGCAAAGTTATCTATATGTGATGAAACAGATCATTTCAAGATAACATCAAGATTATTAGATCTGATAAAGGAAATGATATTAGAGAAAGGAAATAAGTATATAAAGGAATTTACGTAAGTGTTACACAAAGTAAGAGTGACATCAGACTGACATTGATCGCTGCTGCTAATATAAGGAGTGCGAGTATGCAGGGATGATAAATGGATGTAGACAAAGATGTGTGTGAAGGACAGCGTGGAATAGATGGAAATAAAAGCAAGTTGATGCTCTGGTAATCATAATTTATCACCTCTGTCTCTCTTGAGAGTTTTCCTCGAGTGGTAAAAGCTTTAAGATTTAGTTGGAGTATTTGATATAGTTAAGTTGTTAAAGGCTAATGAGAATACTGATACGTAGTCAAGTTGAGCTTTTGTTGAACGCAATTATAAATGAGAGGATAGAAAAATTTAATTAGTCGAACCATAGTCAACGTTAATTCTTAGACAGTTGCAACAATACTGACAAGTACTGACTCTTTATTAATTACAGCCCTACACATACACGGCTACTTAATTAACTGATTTCTTTGAAACGTTCAAAAATTACACCTTTATTTCCTCCAAAAATACGCAAAACTTTACAATAGTGACATGACAACTTTTGACGTTTAAAGGCTCCTAATTTCAATAACACCGCTTTAAAAAAAATACCACTTTTTACTCAAATACCCTGCTTGTTTATATGTCAGCCAGTTGAAACAAGTTCACTTTGTGTTTGGCCTGATAAAATCTGATCAAACACGGGGATAATGAAAATACTTTCGCATCAGAATCTGTCCAAAATTACAACAGTTATTAAAGGGATACCTTTAGGTGTGTTTGGACCCAAATTAATTTTAACGTGATGAATGTATATTGCTGTTTCACGAAATATTTAGTAGACCATCATAACAATCATCTCGATTATGTTTTTATTTTTTTTATGATTGATTATTAATATGATATTCTTGATTGATTATAGATATGATATTCTGATACAAATAAATATGAAGAAGACATTAATAATTCACTAAAAGACATACAGACAGAAAAAAAATCGTGGAAACTACAAGCAGAAGAAGTTTGCAAAAAATTTAATGCATCTGCTTATGTCCTCTTCAATCTAGCTAAGAAAGTGAACATATCTACAACTTTGATTGCATATCATGGGATCGTGGCATCTCCTCTGAGATACGGTATAATTTTCCGGGGAAATTCTTGTCTGAGGGAACAGGTATTCAAAGCCCAAAAACGTTGCTTAAGGTCAATTATGAACATGAAGACAACAGATAGCTGCGTTCCGGTGTTTAAATCCCTAAAACTATTAACCTTTCCGGAAATGTATGTTCTAGAAATAGCAATGTTCGCTAAAAGGAACATGCACCTTTTCACTACAGTACAACAAATGAGGCAAAGACTAGTCAGGAGTCAGTATAAAAATCTTTTACATGTTGAGAGCTGTAATACTGCTTTCCTTAAAAAAAACATTACTTGCATGGGTCCTACGATTTATAATAAAATACCTGACATAATAAAGAATGACACAATACACAATTTTAAAAAGAGTTTAACAGCACTACTTGTTGAGAAATGTTATTATTCTATTAACGATTTTTTAAATGATTATGTCATAAACTAATTATTCTTGATTATCAACAATTATAGAAGTAAATAACCTAATTTAATAAAGTATTCGTTTTGACATTATATTCGTGTAATTGTGTTCGTTCATCGTTTTTTTATTAGATTTTTTTTTTTTGACATGCCTAATTTAATTAATTTGTATTCAATATTCATGTTCAATAATATTACTTGCATGATCATTATAATTTATTATGAGATAAAACCAACAATTCTTTGCTTGCCTATTTTAAGGTAAATTGTACAAGGAACACAACTTATTTTAATATCTTATGTCATGTACCTACAATATATGCAAAAAAAGCTTTCTTTCTTTCTTTCTATGATTATTCAGTTCATTTTCTTTCAGCTCAACGAGACGTCGCCTTTGACAATCTACAAACAAAAACATGTTTTGCTTATCCTATAAAAACTTACAGGTGAATAAAGCACATCTTTATATAAAATGAAGGTAGTTCATGTCACCTTGTGGCTGTTGAACAAATCGCAAGGTGATCGCAAGGTCCAGGACCCTCGCGCTTATAACTCTGCCCCCTCTTACTTAGCATTTTAAGTAAGACTGTCTGGCAGACCTACAACAAAATGTACGCATGATCCTCGGCTATGCCGAAAATACTGCAGCATTCATTTTGAAATAAATATTATGTCAAAGTTGAGGATTGATGCTAGGTCCTATGTTTGGCGAAAACACGATTACATAAAATTTTCTCAATAGAAAAAACCGGCCAAGTGCGAGTGGGACTCGCACACGAAGGGTTCCGTACCATTATCTATAAAAAGGGCAAAAAAATCACGTTTGTTGTATGGGAGCCCCCTTAAATATTTATTTTACATCATCATCTGGGCAACAGAAATACATCATCTGTGAAAATTTCAACTGTTTAGCTATCACGGTTCATGAGATACAGCCTGGTGACAGACGGACAGACAGACAGACAGACCCACAGACAGACAGCGGAGTCTTAGTAATAGGGTCCCGTTTTACCCTTTGGGTACGGAACCCTAAAAAAACACAAAGTTACTCCTAAACCAAACTAGAAACCGCTGGTATTCCAAAAATACTTCAAATTAGATCATTAAATTTTGCATACTAACTGAACTTACTATAAAGCAGGTCTTACGTATTTTATTTTTTAAATTACCAGTAGTATGGTGTGGGCGAGATAAAATCTGAGATAGGGTACGGCCTTAAGAAGTGACTTCATTACTTAATAATTATGCTTAATGCAGTGAATTCATGTTTGAGCTTATTCTAATACTGGTAATATACTGTCACCAATTTTTTATTTTTATTTACTTACAATGTCTTTAATGTCAAAATTAGATCATTAATATGTACTCGTAGTCCGCCCCAGCTGTTACTCGTAGTTTTTAAATCACTATTAGTATGCTATACTATTTCTCAGAATACATCTCAAACTCCTGTTAATATCGTACAATGAAGTTTGTGGGTGTTTACAATGTAATGATACGCCAGACGTCAGATCGCTATCATAAATGAACGGTTTATTTATAAGATATACTTGGAAGATCTAATAATAGCAGGCAAATTGAATACGTCTACGTTTTAGATAACAATATTATGACGTAGGTAAGTCTGGGAAATATTCTTTTCAGCAAAATGACTGCCATCTTGAATTTTCCGTAAATTCAAATCATAACTGTCATTTTTGACAGCAGCATGAAATGGCGTTATCACGGCAAATTGACGTATGTCAAATTGATAATCAATTGCTTTCCCTGACTCTATGACCTATCCAAATGAAAAAGCTTGTAAAAGATCTTTTGTTCTTTTTATAACTAGATTTTTTTTTGTAGGTTAAAGGTTTTAAAAAAAAAGTTCTTTTTCGGATCGGATTGAAATTTTCTCTTCTAGACTCTAGGCCCCCTTGTCGAAAGGACTATGCTATAAGTACATTAATGTCAATAGGAAAACATTTCACAGTAGTAATAAAAATTTAGGAAGTGCCTCCGCTGCCGGCGCCGGTTGCTGAATTGGCTGCCGGCGCTGACTTTAGTTGTCAGTTTGGCGTATGGAGTAGATAGGCAGGGTAGGCAATAGGCATAATTAAAAAAACATATAATACAGCATTTTTTTTCCATGTTCCAGTAATAACGTAAAGTACTACCCGAAACCGAACTAGTAAGATTAGGTTTAATACTTTTAATCGCAAAAATTTAGGTTAGATTAGAACTGTGACCAAAAACGACTAGAAAATGCAGAAAAACATAATTATTTTAGTTAGGGTTAGTTAATTGGGGTTCTGAATACAGGAAGGGTTTTTATAAACGCCGCGCCGCCGGTGTCCATTATGGGAGCCGCCGGTGCCGGCAGCCGATGTTTTTAATCTCGGCTGCCGAGAAGAAACAGGGACTTAGCCAGACAGTCTGCCTTTGAAGCTAAAATCGAAATCCCAAGTTTACACCTTCAGTACATAACTATTCAGTCTAGAAAGTATGAATGAACTGAAAGAGTATTTGAATTGGCGAAGTAACGGCCCTTGTAAGGTTGCCGAGGTTAGACCAAGGTGATGTAAAGTTCAGGGCCCCAGACAACCTGGGGTTTACAACCTTCATTTAACGAGCGTTACCATATTCTTTATTTTTTGAAGGACAAAAACCGCACCCTTTTAAAAGGGACGCTTTATTAGATCCTTGATTTTATTTCTATTTCGCATTTCTCATTTTTTTTTGCCGAGAGGGTAAAACCCGTTTACCTATAATATTATTTTTTTGTTTTCGTTTCTGGTCCATTTTTTTCTGAATTGAAAAGCAATATTAATAAGATAGATAATAACTGCCGTAAGGCGGCCGATTGAATGTTAAGCCACCAGTCGCATCGTGTTACCCAGTAACTGGGTTGTGGAGGTCAGATAGGCTGTGACTTCATATAAAATACTGTTATTCAGCTGCATCCAGTTAGCCTAGAAGTCAACTCCAATATAGTTGAGAAAAGGTTGGGTAGATTGATTTTGACTTATAAGAAAGATGTCTTAATTGCTCGAGACTATGATAATGATCGCAACAATGTTTAATATTCGGTCTGCATCTACAAACGCGAAGCAATTAATGAGCTATTGTCTCCAGGCCTTGATTAGATAGCTTAACTCCTCCCGTGAATTATAATTGGGTGGTTAGAATTCCTTTGATGTGGCCTATACTAGCAGTGGACGTAGAAGTGGCCGAACACTAATGAATGAAATGTGGGTGACCATCATTGATTTCGACACTTTATCAAGGCTAAAGATGCGGAATCCTAGAAGAGTTCCGGTCATCATAAAAATCTGTTATTTTCACCAATATTAGTATTTTTAATTCCTTACATCATAATTTCTTTGGTGCATGGTAGGTACCTCAAATAGAACGCTTCGAAATGTTGCCACTACATAAAACGTAAAACGTTTATTGAGGATGATATTTTCATTGCTTTTAAGTATGCCTATTTCTTTTGTTATATTGTAAAGTATATTCTATGAAATTTAAATTATATTATATTATTTTTCTTAAAGTACGCTGTACCGGTACAACGCCCTAATAATAGTTTGCCGCACCGGTCGACGTCATTACGTCAGCGCCGGCTGACGCTGAAAACCAGCGCTGGGGCTCTTATCTTGCATAGGGTCGCAGCATAGTGCTGAGCGATAGCCGTTTAGTGTGGATGTGCCGCATAATTTCCCCCAAACTTTTCTTATTTTTATTTTTGTGTTTATTTTCTTTTTAACCGACTTCTTCAAAAAGGAGGAGGTTCTCAATTCGTCTGTATGTTTTTTTTTGTATGTATGTTACTCGATTGCTCCGCCAGTTATGAATCGATTTCATCGGTGGCAAATAACGAAAATTGAAAAGCAAAGACACCGACTTCCGAAATTAAAGTTATTTTTCATTTTTTTTGTGTTTTTTTTGGAAGGCGGTTGTTTTTTTTTTGTTTGCGTGATGTTTACCGCAAATAAACGTATTTGCTTTCTTATTTGACAATAAGGTGTCAAAAAACGCTCAGTGTTTGGACACCGTTAGGCCCTTGTCAGCGCGTTAAGGAGCGGAGTTTCTATGTTCGGAGTTTCTTTGAAGGATATAAGATCAGAAATGAAGTTATCCGGAATAGAACCGGAATAGCCTGCAGAGTAAGCAAGCTGAAGTGGCAGTGGGCTGGCAATGTTTTTCTAGGGCCCGATGTTCGGTGGAGCAGACGAGTCCTAGAGTGGAGACCGCGTATCGGCAAGCGTAGTGTGGGACGCCCCCAGCTAGAATCTTGTTGACAGACACTACGTTTGTTCTACGGCGCGGCTTATACGCCGGTACCGTAAAGAAACCATGGCGTGTACAAAGGGCCTTTTGTGTGACCGCTCACCACTTTCTCAGGAAAATAAAGCTTAACGTACCAGACGTTAGGACTTGAATTCGTGTGACAGTTTTTCTAAAACCCGATGTTGTTTAATAAAGACTGGGGACTGTACCTAGTACAGCACAAGACATGACATCTCGCCTGTATTCGCCAAAGTGTTAAGCAGAGGTGCACCTATATGGTACACCAACATTTCGCCAGTTATGTTTGAGTTCCATGTCCCACGCCCCAGGGCGCCCCTTTGCCATTAACTGGGCACAGATCCAGGCTGCCTGGGCTGCGGACTGCTCCCCAGATATATCTGACAATTATTCAGATCATCGCGTCCGTGAAATAACACACATAACATCACGCCTGTAATCCGCGAAGGGTTAGGCAGAGCACAAGGAAGGGAAGGGAAGGGTGGGGCAGGGAGGATGGGTTAGGGCATCTAATAAGAATAACGCTGACGTGTCGTTATGTAAAAATTTCAATATGCTACGTTACATATACATATTTACTTAATTAAAAGACTAAACACAAAAACTCAATTAGCAATATTTATTAGCAAAGTTTTAGTCTTTGTAACTGCTTTTGATAAATTCTGTTTTCTTTATTCCCTCGGCAGCATGTTGGAAATGGTTTAGCGTTTATTATTTTAATTGTATTATATTTTCATTACTTAATTTCCAACGTTTTAGTCCTCATAATAATAATTATGAGGAGCTCGTGGCTAAGTAATAACAGCCGCACGGGTCGATCCATCAGGTTAAGCTACGCTTGCCGGGGTTGGTCCGTGGATGGGTGACCATTTTCACATATCGAGACTCCTCCGTGCCTCGGAAAGCACGTTAAGCCGTTGGTCCCGGCTGTCATTTGTAGATCTTTGACAGTCGTTACGAATCGTCAGAAGCCCGAAAGTCTGACAACCAGTCTAACCAAGGGGTATCGTATTACCCAGTTACTGGGTTGTGGAGGTCAGATAGGCAGTCGCTCCATGCAAAATACTGGTATTCAGCTGCATCCGGTTAGACTGGAAGCCGACCCCAACATAGTTGGGAAAAGGCTAGGCAGATTGATTGAATTATAATTATGAAAGTTAACCCTTTAAAATAGTTTAAAGTTAAAATGAAGGCACAACTTGTTTTGTAGATATTAGGAACTTATTCAATTGAAGTGCTTGAAGATTTCTGAAGTAGCATCAGAATACCTGGTAACCTGTCTTCGGCATAGATACCTTCTAGTCTTCCACAGCAGCTTTCTTGGGGTTCTTATCAGCTACAGCCGCTCTATGGACCTGTATAATATAAGTACCTAACTGAACAGAAAAGCACATTTTTATGTAACGTGCCTCATTTGAATACCTAGAAGTACTTACATATCTAGGTACGAGATAAATTATGTATGAAGTCAAATTGTTTATTTCAAATATGCCCATTAAAGGCACTTTTAAACGTCAAACCTGATGAACCCGAAACGATCAATTGCAAATGTCAATTTTTGCATGCCATGATTGATAAAAATTGATGCTCAAATTGATCGTATACCAAAAGCAATTAAAGCGATGGACTATTTTACTACAATTGCAATTGATTGTTTCGGGGACCGTTAAGTAGGTGTACCTACCTACTTAGGTTAAATCGATCCCAAGTCTCAACAAACTCGACCAACAAAAAGGTATCTATTGTTATAAAATGAAAGTAAGCTCCAATAAAAAGCCTTAAAATACATCTTGGATAAAAAGGAACTTACCTCTTGAAATTCTCATTTTGATGACGCTGGCTCACTCCTCACTCAAGCGGTCACAAGGGTTCCATTATTACGAACTTGATTATTTATTCTACGAGAATTATAATTTTATAACTATAATTTATTCTACGAACATTCTACAATCGTTCTTAAGGTCACTCATCATGACTTAACTACACGGATCCTACTTAACTACTGAGAAAACTATTTACTTTCATAATTACAATCTCCAAGGAGTATTTATTCACAGTAAAGCTAATTAGAAAAAGAGAACCCACTTTTGCGGTAAATGTCAAGAGAGAGTGCAACTGAAAACAAGGTTGGGGAGCTAGCGCGGGAAAACGTGTCAAGGTTATACTGGCACTTGAATGAGAACGCGACGGACACTGCAATCTAAACCACCACGCGATCACGTAACCGACCTACACATACGAGCACTATATACTAACTATTTGTATTTCAATACAATAAAAATATCCCCGCAATCAGTCATTTTAAAATCCAAACACACTGAAACTTAGCCTAAACACACAACACTAGGTTAGTTTCGACGTCATCAGCCGAAATGCATCGAAACGTCAAGTTTCAAACCGCGCTGCACCACTTTCAAACTATGGCATTTTATTCTTTTTTTGAAATTCCCGTCCGTGAGATGTTACCACGCGCGATGCAACATCCCTCCGCCGAGCACCGAGTGGACTGGGCCTTCCGCCGGCAGAGGCCGCTGCCCGCGAAATTGGCGCAATTTCGACGCATGCGCGTTGCATTTGCGAACCGGCGGGACCCGATGCGACCCGACGCCCCTCGCTTGATAGAAAAATCGAGGACGTAATGTGACGTCAAGCACTCGTACACAATATGGGTTAATCGGACGTAACAAAAACAACTTTTAGAGCTAATGCTAATTCCTTGCATCGTCCACCTTGTTACGTCACCGCAGTAAGGACATGAGGTAACTTATTAACTGTCTTTTTCCATCCCTATCTGTGCACCCTTATCATTCTCTTCGGTTGCTTCCATTATTCGTAGAAAGAAAAAATACAAATCTCTTTTCTTAATCCCGGTGGAGGCCGAGAAAGATTGTTTTGAATATTCGACCACTCGGCGGCCTACCACAGCCAAAGAAACTCTATTTCGTTTCATATCGCATTCGCCCCGGGGATTGTGAGATAGGGGAAAGAGATGTTTTCGATACCTATCAAGATTACGATTAGGAAGGCGTTCTATTAAATTAAAAAGCTACATGTAAGTACAATCACAGAGGTACCTAGGTATTGTGTTTTGTAGTAAGGCCGGGGAAATTTTGGGTTTGAACCCTGTGTTTGAACTTAGGTACGTCTTCAAATAATAATAAAAAATTTTTTTTTTTAATCCAGGACTTGATAAAAAAAAAAAACAAAAACATGATTGGTTACAATAATGTAAAAATGTAATCTTTGTAATCTTTCATGTTTACCGTAAATAATCGTTTTTTCATTCTTCTTCTTTCTAAAAAAACCGGCCAAGTGCGACTGGTAAATTTTCATCTACGTATTTTAATAAATAGGTAGGTAACATTAAAATTATTAAAAAAAAAAACCTTGTGGCCCTCACAGTAAGCCCTTTCATTTGATGTCACACGATACAGTGTTCAAAACGTTTTTTTCTTGTTTGTCTCCCAAAGGTGAACCCCATATTTAAAACTAATTTTATTTACCTACATAACACGTCTGTGTTTGGGTCAGAGAAATTATGTGTACCGAATTTCAAATTCATCGGTTCATTAGATTCGGAGCAAATTGGCTGTTACAGATGGACAGACATACCGGCAGACACACGAGTGATCCGTTTTTTCATTCGGACATAAATAAACCCTAAACATTGGTAAAACCAATACATTTTACAGAATTAAAGATTTTTCTCCACAGAAACATGTTCGTGTTTAATTTTCCTGTATTGTAAAAAAATTGCTGTTAATATGAATAACACAAATGTATGGAACAGCAGATTTTTTTTTCGCGATTTCAAGGTTGGTCCCATAGAAAAAGTATATTATATATGACACCAAACCACTAGTTTCAAGGATAACGGTGTCTACCCTAACACCCTGTATAGGTATAATTATTGTTTTAAATGAATACAAAGTTAGCTTAAAATTCAGCGTAACTTTCCCTATGTAGGACAAAAAAAAGCGTTTTTTTTTAGTTTTTTTGTAATCATCATTGCTATTCTGTAACCATCTCACCGTGAAAACTTAGGTGAAGTGAGCGTGGAGTGAGCTGTCATTATCATCGATAACTACGGATTACCAGTAGTAAAAGTGCTCTGTGCTACTGATGCTAAGACAGTGACAGTTCAGTGTTCACTCATTGCTCACTTCACCTAAGTTTTCACGATGAGATTTTTACAGATTAGCACAACAGGAAGTGATGTTTAATGACATAGATACCAACCCTAAGCAAATTCAAAGCCATTTTCCTTATAGCCTAAAGCCCGACTTTCCTGAAAATAATATTTTCAGTCAATGTATGTAACGCTTTCTTTAATTACTTTAAAGGTTTAAATAACGTTTGAATAAACTTTTCTCAAAGAAAACGTCAGAAATAATAAAGAAAATGAGAAAATGGTACTCATTAATTAAACGCCTGATAGAAATGTCACAGCAAACTTACGGGTACGACATTGCCTTAAAGGGTTTCAAAGGAACTTAAGTAACAAGAACTGGGCAAAGCAAGTCGTAGATAGTTTGAGCAGTTTACAAAGCTTTAGTTCTCGTAAACAGGGATAAATTTGCATATGGGGACGCTAATTTGTCTTCAGGCTTTTTGTTGAAAGAGGGGCGACAGAGCTCTAGATTGTAGTTTCGTACGAGACTAGTTCAGTATTGAAGCAGCAGATTGCCCGTATGTGTGTAGTGAACTGTGTGCCATATTATATTATCATTAAGGTTATTAAATTCAAGACAAATTTGAAAACTTTAACACATCACATAAATTGACACAACATTATTCGATACGTAGTTATTTATTCAATACTTACGTAGTAATATAATTTTTAAAATAGTATATTAATTTGACTTCTGTTCCGATTTTAATTAAATATTTAGCTCAATATAATTATAAACTAAATAAAGGTAATAATAATTAAATAAGCTGATTATTAAGCAATTTTTTTTCAATTTTCTTCAATAGACAGAAGAAAATTTAAAATAGTTAAGTAACTCAGAAGTAAGTACAAAAATTGAAATGTTAATATTTTGCCGTCGACTGTAGGCACGACGGTTAAAAGTGTACAAAATCTTAGAAACTTACTTTAGATAAAATAGCATTTTAATAAACTAACTATGGACACATTTTACGTGATCAAGGTACCGACAGATTACGTACTTTTTAAGAGAAAGGAAAAAGATAGTTCCGCAATTGATTCCGCTCAACTCTCGATTGGCCTTTAGAAGGTGATAATAATTAAAATTCTATTATATTGTGTCTCGTTATTGACAGTTCGAGGTTTATATTTTGATAAACCTTGAGACACTATATACCCTTCTGGATAATTATTTTTCCTTCTACCAGCCTATTTTTAAGGTTGAATGCTCCCGCAGACAGGCATGAGGCGACGTGTGACGCAAGCGATAGGTACCTACCTATTTCTAAAATGTCCAGAGGGTTCCCTCCGCAGTTGATTTATGTTTTGATAGACCTTGCGGCACTAACGTTCGAGATAATTATTTTTCCTTCTACCAGTCTATACCTATCTATAAGTGTATGTAACTTGCAAGGAAGTAGTTGAAAGTGCCACTTATCTAAGCAGGACTCTACTTAAGCGGTTGGACTTGGAACCTGCAACTTAAACACCACAGAATGGTCCTAAATGGACTTCAAGTTGTTCGAATGGCCGTCGTTTTGTTATTACTATCCGCAGCTAAAGCCTAGCCAGCCTACATTGCAATGGCTGCAGTATATAACCTTGTTGACACGAACTAGATATTAGCATAGATATGAAACATTGCGCTGCGTTTCATAATGGTTAAGGAGTGGCTTTAGTTGGCCCTTCTAAATTCTATGCTTAATTGGCATTAGGTATTATTAAGCGTGGGCGTATGGTTGAGATAAGCCTGGCGAAATCCTTATTAGGTTATAAAATTATAGTATTAATGGCTAGACGCGGTCGAGTGGTAATGGTTTAAACCGAATGGTGGCAGAAGGTGAGTGGAGTTGACGGTATCGTCACAGTTGCAACAAATACCTGGACAAAGGACGCAAAAATCCGTGCATGCTGAAGGGTAGAAAAGAGGCATTATATTTATACCCCACAGTACCTTCACAAAAATTACTATAAAATTTGATTAATTTATGAAAAAAAAAATTGTGAACAAATGCCCTGAACATGAATATTTTCAAGAATCAATAAGTAGGTAGTAAATCAGTAAGTAGTTATCGCAACTACTTACTTGCTAATTGTTTTAATTTTTGAAATGTTATTAAAGTAGATAGTAGGTTTTGTAATATCTAAGTAGTAAATCCTTATTAGGTAGGTACCTTAGTTTTTAGTATCTAGTACCTAACAAATAATAATTTAAAAAAAAACATTTAATTAAAAACTGTGATTTGCAGTAAACATTAAACTGTGTAATATTTTGCATTTAGAACCTCAATATAATTTTAGAAATTACATTCAACAATCGGGGGCTACTTGTAAAAAATAATAATAATTGCAATTATTAATACAGCAACTCTTTCTTTGCTCACAAATTCACATCGGTTTTATTTTTTGGGATTAATGATGATTTGAACAATGTGGATATTTCTGATAATAAATTTCATTTACTTATCTACTATGTGTAGGTACCTACCTAATACTAATGACAAACCACCAATACTCTTGGAGCGCAAAATGTACGAGAGTTTATTTAAGTAAGTAAATAAGTATGTGACGCACGTAGACGAAACAGTACCTAATTAATCACAATTTGTGTACACTAAGGTTCGTTCTTTAGTCTTGAATTATAACAAAGTTTGTGTTGTGAGTAAAACAAAGCTTTTAACATTAATCGTATATATTGTATCTTTTCATACACGAAATCTCTTAAGGGGTCATTGTACTCAATATTATGAACAAAGGGATATAACCTGAAAACGCGAAAAAAAAAATCGCCGTTCCCTACATTTATGTTCGCATAGCTTGTCAAAATGTAGGGAACAGCTGATTTTTTTTTCTCGTTTTCTGGTTTGGTCCCATAGTGAAAGTTGTTTATAATGTTGAATACAATGACGCCTTAAGAGATTTCGTGTATAAAAAGATACACGTTATATTGGGTCCCCACTTATGAAATTGGCGTTTTTTTTTCACACATAGAAAACCTCGTCACTTCTATGATTTAAAATATTCATCAATTGCTTGGTACCAATAGTAAAAAAACCTTATTACTTATAGTTTTCTAAACATAAAAAATACCTTAAAAATGACTCCTCATTTTGTTAGCAGAAATGACCACTATTTTTTTATTAACTTAGCCGTAACTTATTTTTGTCGCTTAATCTAAGTGGCATACGTTATCTTAGTTTTTAAACATTGGTCCATAAAAGTTTTAAAACTTTAGTGTTTATGGTTGTTATATAAATTAAGAAAATGTCTTTAGAATTCCCCATACAAAACACCAATTTCATAGGTGGGGACCTAGTATATAGATAGGTACGATAACTATTTAACTCCATTCCACGTTCGTTTTCTTATAAAAAATTCTTCTACACTAGATTCCGGGCGTCAGTCCGGACAAGTAAGTAAGGAATTTTTCGTGCCAGAGATCCTGAGCTTTCATTAAGGCCTTTTGTGTAAAAACCGCAGACATTTTTCCGTTTAAAACTTCAAACTGTAAAGTTGGTGTAGTCAGGTTTTTAGGGTTACGTACCCAAAGGTTAAAACCCTATTACTAAGACCCCACTAGGGACCCTATTACTAAGACTCCACTGTCCGTTCGTCTGCCTGTCTTTCCTTCTGTATTCTGTCTATAACAGCAAATACTACTACTACAAACTAAAAAACAGAAAAAATAAATATTTAAGGGGGCTCCCATACAACAGACATGTTTTTTTTTGCCGTTTTTATAGATTATGGTACGGAACTCTTCGTGCGCGAGTCCGACTCGGACTTGGTCGGTTTTTAAGATTCACATTTCTGCTATGTCAGGATGGTATTTTTGGTTTCTGCAACCATTATCGGCTGTAATAAATATCGGCTGTATAATACCAAAAACTAATACCACTAGTATTTGTTTCAACTCATATTTATTTTCTATTCCGAACGGATACCATTGTTTTAACGAATACCAAAACAAGTTGGAATATATAAGGTACAGTCGATGTGAACGATCAATCTGCATATGAGTTGAGAAACTTTACGAACAAGATATTATGTGATAATGAAAAAAGTCGAATTCTTGATAAATAAACGCCTTAATAAATGCCTTTAACAGGTGTTTTTCAAAACCAACTACTTCCAGTTAATTTCTGTTTTCCTGATAGTTATAATAGGTATAGGACATTACAGTAATAGGTAAGGTATAGGACAGTTTTAAGACTTCTATCGATATAGTGAAAACGAATACTTTATATTCCTCTTTGTGTGTAATCGTTGGTTGTTGTGCAACTTTTTAGGCGCCTATTTTCTTTTCTTTTCTGTCACCCTGTACTTTTCAAAACAACAATGATTGAACAATGATTCAATTTCAAAACCTGTATTTTTACCATTATTGAGCTAAGTAGTAATAAGTTGCTTAAGCACCTAGTTCCAGTTAATTTGCTTTCCTGGTAGTTTGAATAACTGAACAATTTGGACAGTTGAATTTAAAACGTTTATCGATATAATTTGTTACGAATCCGTCATGGTGTTCTCTATAAATTTCATCGTGGGTGCGTTTCGAGGAATACTTTAGTTGCGCTTCATTGGTTGCGTTTTGAGGAATACCCAAAAAAAAGTAGCAAGATGATTCACTTAAACTACTCTTACCTATGGAAATGGAATGAAGCGTATTTGGATAGTATTTTATTACGATCAAATAAAAATATTAGAAAACAAAAATTTGATTAGATTTGACGGAGCTGACTGTACCAAATTAAAGTTGTTGGTATTCGTTTGCACATTAAATTTAAATATTTAAAGAGTGGGATCGGTTTGGAATAGAAAATAAATTTGAGTTCCAACAAATACCAGTGGTATTCGTTTTTGGTATTAGAATGGAATAACTCTTATTTACTCCCTTGGAAAATTTTAGTTAATTTTGTAAGTTATCGGAAAGCTAAAACAATGGATTTCACTGCCCCTACCACCACCCACACTGCTAATAAGCCATTATTTCGAAAAGCAAATTGGAATAAAGGAACAGAGAACAAAAAGATATTACCAAAGATATCGCTTCTCCATCATTCATACATCTTGCCGACAGCCGCCTTACTAAGATCAACACAGATCTTATCAGCGATTCTTCTAATAATATTAATTGTTTCAACTCTAAACTTTCCAAAGGAGCTTGGGCGATTATTCATAAAGTCGTAACATGTAATCTTCAATGTTATCTCGTGTCGATCTAGTCAGCTTGAATGACTATCGCTCTTCGTTCGTGTGTATCAGCAGTGTAGATCCGCTCGCTACGCTCCGTTGACAAATAGTCTTGTTCCTTCATCATTAATCAGTGTGGACTGCGGAAGGCATTCGCGGTTCATGCTGGAGATGTTTGGGTAAAAAATTTAAAAGGACTTTTTATTTATTGGTTTATCAACATCTCCCTTAGATCTGTTCGATCATAACAGGTGTATACCTAATGCGATAGCGTGGTCTTAAAATTATGATGATGATGTGTTTACAACGCTAAATAATGACCGTTGAGAAGTCTACTGATACCATCCTAACTATGATGCAAAAATTAGTTTGTTTGTTTATTAATTTGTTACGCTAAACAGATTTGGATGAAATTTGGCATATGGGTAGACCATGATCTGGATTAGGACATAAGATACTTTATATCCCAATATTCCCACGGGATCGAGACTTATGCGGGTGAAACCGCGGGGCGCAGTTAGTCCATAATATTTTTTGAGAAGATTTGTTAGATTAGATTGCTAGATTTGTTTCTATGTCATACCCTCCGGTTATATAGGTCGGTTGGCTTGCATGTTATACGGTTAGTAAGGTAAGGTAGGTTAAGCCCTACCTACTTATTGGCACATTCGATAAACTGTTACTACATATACTATACTAACTGTTATAACTGTACTATGATTTTGTTACCTATACACATACAGTATGTAATCAAGATGTTTAACTGAGTGACTTGTAACTGGAACCTTGTGATAATCTGTTGTTCTAAGGTTGAGGACGACTATCGTGTATTCGTTACGTACTGTATTCGTGATACAGTTTTATACTAGTAGGAGGGGATAGGGCGAATCCGTCCAAAGACAACCTAAACATGTTTACCATTGCTCATTCTCCAACTGTTGACCTGCCTAAATTTTATTGTCAAAATAACCTTTCACGATTTTTGTCTATCCTGGGCTTATTATTAAGTTACTCTGTATGTACTATTATTAAGTTACTCTGTCTGTATTACTGTGTCTCTTATTCATGAATAATGAAATGTTTATTATGTTGCTTGAGCTACAATTCAATGTTAAGAAACACAAGAATTAATACGTTCGTAATACATAATAGTGTACGAGAAACGAGAACATAACTTGTGCCTCTACGTTTGTAAGTTCCCAAAGTTTCCATGAGTTTCATGCTTCAAGCAACTAAGTTCTATAAGTTATAATATACTCGTACAGAGATAATTAGGTGTACTTTGCAAAAGCATTGGACTGTACCATATTATTACATAGTATAATTAGCTTTTTGAGCCATGATACACATAGGAGGTGGTGTCCTAGTGGTATCGGCCCCGACTTACGAGTGGACTGCGGTCGTGGGTTCGAACCCAAGCAGGCGCTTGACTCAGTGTAATTTTTTTCATCACCACTGCTCTCAAAACATTGAAGGAAAACATCGTGAGGAGACCGGCATGTCTTATAACCGAAAATGCGAAGATTAGTGCGGGTTGTTGGATGTCATCATGTGACATCCAACAACCCGCACTGGGCCTATTGGGTGGATTACAGAGAACTCCCTCTCACAGAAGGGAGGCGTGTGTCTCAGCAGTGGGAACGTTATAGGCTGATTATGCTACACATAGATTATTTATTATTACACAATTTGTCTTTTCAGCCTTGATATACTTATTTAGGGGTATGGGGAACAGGGTGTAAAGTTCACTCATACTCCATAGAAAAGGGAGGATCCTCCGACCAGACGGGTGTTGTGTCTGGCGGGCAACTGCCCAACGATTGATGTTGGGTTCTCGTATATATGTCCACTGCACGGTAAACTTTAATTGCGCGATGCAGGATTTATGTGACGTCTGTCTGACGTCAGGTCTTTGATGCGTAGTTCGCATGTGGCGATGTAGATACCGCCACACTTACATAACCTCTGCAACCAGAATGACATAGGTACTAAATGGACCTCTGTCTATTCCTCAAGGTATTCTAAATTGATATTATCAATAGTTTGTAAACTGCTAAGTTCTAGGGAATATAAAATGAGTGAAGTGTTCCTTTCTATTATGTGACTTTGTCTCGCGGGATGGTAAGGTGCGAAATGTGTTCACAAATTAATATACCTGAATTGCTAAAAAAACGCAATCAACTAACGTACAAATATCTACTTATTTCTGCCCATTATTTAGTCAGAATTCCCTCTAACTTGTAACTAAAGGCGCTCCATATTTTTTTCTATAGTAAGAAAGAAATACTTCTCCAAATAGGAGGTAGTAAAGGCACCGTAAATCTTATGTTATGTGAAAGGTTGGCTCTGCTGTATTACCTCCATGGCATCTTGTTTTGTATCACCGATCAGCACCATCTAACCGTGCGTTTGCACAGGCGAAACATTACAACAAAAATTGTATGGAACATTGACAGAAAATAGAGATCAACATCAACATGTTTTGTCGTGAATCATTCGCCAGTGCAAACGCACGGTTAAGAGGATGAGATGTATGTATTTACCTAATTAGATAGATTTTGTGGAACACTAATGAGCAGAAAGCTAATTGGTTTCAGATTTTAGGAATCTCGATTGTAAAGTAAATAAGACGGAATAAACATGGTTGATGTCAATTTATGTGTTTGAATTATTATAAGGTATCTAAATAACTCGATTAAAACGTGCTTTTAACACCATGAACAAATGCTTAAGCAAGAAATTGTGACAAGGCAAGACCAGACTTTGTGGAATGCAAAAATCATTGAGTGTTGAAATTTTTCGTTTTATAATTATTTACCGATTGAATTTGGCTACTAAAAATCAATAAGACACAATTTTCAGACAAGAAAAAAAAATTAACACCACAGACAGACAAATTAAAAATCCGGAGTCACACGTAATCTGTTCGATTTATGCCCTAACACGTGTGACTCCGGATTTTTAATTTGTGTGTCTGTGGGGTCTTGTTTATACCTTTTAAGTCGTAGTTGGGTTTTAGTTTTTATTACTTTAATTTTTATTACTTAATTTTTTTTTTAATTCATTTGGGCCTATAATATTTATATATTTGAAATGTGCTCATTAAGCCCTTTCATTTGATACCCAACATGGTACGAAGAATTTTCTTTTTTGTTCCTTACTTAAGTCCTCTAGAGGTCGCCATTTTTAGTTAAATGTGACGTCACATAGCCTATAACCAGCGGACAATTAAGACGCTTCCAACGATACCTCATTTGTCAAATTGTGATGAGTACTTTAGAAGATAGGAGGGAACAGATGAACATACATACATACATACATACCGGTCAAAATCATAACCCTCCCTTTTTCTTCGCCGTAGTCGGGTAAAAACTACAAAATAAAACTAAATTCTTGTTAGACCTTAAAAATATAAGAATTATGTTTGGTTTTTGTGTTGTTTTTTGTTCTGTTTGTTATCATTTTGTAGATCACATAATGTATGTGGATTTAATTTATAATTTTCTATTTCACCTTGTATTTGCAAAATAAAATAATTATCTTTTATCTTTTCCTTGCAGTCTTCGTTTTTCCTTGCCTAAACACAATCCCAATCGCCACACAATCAAGATACATCAAATTCACACGTTCATAATAATTTATTTAATTCCTTATCGCGTCTGAAATCTCAGGACATTTTCTTTAACCCAGCTGTTGCGAAGCTCATACATTTACAAGGCGCGACAGACGTGTACAACCCTAGACAATTGTCCCGGCCAAGTGTTTCCAACTTCCGCGCCCCACCTCTGTGAACTGTCACCTACAATCCTACAATAGGAGAAATGAAAGGCCATTGTGTATTTTATTTATTTTCCGTACGTTTTAGATCTTGATTGGATGATAATAAAGGAGCCCGAGTAGGGAGAGTACCGGATATCTATGGAGAGTACTGGTAGCTAATGAGAAAGAATGTGTAATTGAGGATTATCCTAGGTCAGTTTGGTCATCTAAGTCAGTTGACCTAGAGGTCAAATACCTAGTGGGTCACTGTTGGCTAATGGAGATCAAGAATGGACTCTTTCAGGAGGAGAATGGACTCTTTTTAACCGACTTCTTCAAAAAGGAGGAGGTTCTCAATTCGTCTGTATGTTTTTTTTTTTTTTTGTATGTTTGTTACGCGATTACTCCGCCAATTATGAATCGATTTTGATGATTCTTTGGTAGGTCATGCTTCCGAGGTGGTCCCATAAAATTTTTATTAACTTTGCTTGCGTAATTTTTGAGTTAGCTTCAATATTACGTATTTTTCCCACTTAATTTATCTAGACGATATCCTGTTTGACTCCTTCACTGTTATTTACATAGCAGGTATTCGGATTTGTGTGGGGTAGGTACCACAACTAAAAAGTGAAAAATAAAAACTTTTCGTGTCTTTGCTTTTCAATTTCCGTTTTTTGCCACCGACTTCCGAAATTAAAGTTATTTTTCACTTTTTTAGTGTTTTTTTTGGAAGTAGGTTGTTTTTTTTTTTTGTAAAAAGTTTTTCTTTTCTTTGGAGGTCAGATTTAGGTACAAACGACTCATCTCTTATTACTAAAACGTTTCAATAAAACAACTTCCTATAGCACGGTACTGTATATACGCAGGACTACAAGTAGCATTTTAATATAAACGATTTCAACCTCCGAATCTTACCTACGAATTTTCCTTTACAAGACCGCCGGCGCCGGCTGATCCAAACGACTGAAAAGCTTCCCATTACGTTTGGCGATTGGCAGTCTCCACTCAAGTACTCGAACGTATGCCTCAACAGCACTCTAGCGCACTTCAGCTTGCTAATTCTGCACAAATCCTGACCACTAGTGCACTAGTAAATACGTGAGTAAACTAAGAGGTTTATATTCTGCTTCACTTTCCCGCAAGCGGCTTACCGCAACCATGGTTTAAATTGTGGTTGAAATAATGCCAAGTTACTTACAATCATATTTATTATGCATGTTGTTTCATATATATTATATTAGTAATAGTTTTAATTGTATTTTTTTATTTTGTTGCTGTGCCCTTTGGTTAAATCTTTTTTACAATATGGAATGCATTAAATGAATTCATGAATGAATACTAAAATCTTGATTATTTTGAAGCTCTTTTGAAGTAGTCGGAAACCTTTAAACTGCTGCGAAAAATAAGTACTACTGAAATACATTTCCCACATTTAATTCTAGATATAATTCAGAACTTGCTAGTGAGAATTTCGACAAAATATTATGTTCGTATGAACGTAGCAAAATGGAAATATAAAATCTGCACGAGTCGTAGTTTATCCCACAAGAATTTATGCATCTAGAATGTTCTTAATACTTAGCCAGTTTTATGATAGTTTTCCTATAGTTACGGAACTACTTTCGTTTTAAAATTCTAGATCATAATAATATAACATCACTCCTGTAATCCCTGAAGGGTTAGGCAGAGGTGTACCTATGAACACCCACATTTCGCCAGTTACGTTTAAGTCCCATGTATTAAGGGGCGAGCCTATTGCCATCAGCCGGCCTATTGCCATCAGCACAAATCCATACTCCGGGGTGCTACTGAGAAATTCCAGAAGAACCCAATAACACTTTCTACATCATAAGTAGTAGGTAGGTATATTCAACTGCAGATAGTAATGAAGTCTTGAATCTTGAAGTTTTCCGTCTTATGATTTCGATTCCTTTTACGTTTTATTCGAGTTTCTGGTTTTTTATTGATAAAATTTGTGAGACTTGGCGCTGGCAATATCTTCAGTGTCCCGTTTCTAGTTGACGATTATACAGGGTGTAAGGGACAGCCCTCCGAAAATTAACAGGGGGCATTCAGCTTCTTATTTTGAATCATATTCCACTTCTTAGGAAAGTTTTCATTTTTTTTTCGTTTTTTCGGTTATTATTCCTTTATTTCAATGTAAAATTACATTCTCTGTACGCAGCACTCCATTATTTTATGTAAATAAAATAGCTAAAATAAAATAAAAACAGCAATGGATGTTAAAATACTCGAGCGCCACGGGGAGTGCGGCTACGTGGGTTTTGCCACTGTAAGGATACATTGCGCGTGAGGTAATAATACAAGTCAGGTTTATTGGATTCACATAATGTTCCTGAAATAATTTCATGTACCGGTCATCGTAATATGATATGCTGAATTCATCCCATCAGTCTGCGGAGGGTTGTCCCTTACACCCTGTATACTCCTTTTTCTTTCCTCCAGCAGTCAGGACTACACTTTCACTACATGTTCATCATCATAAATGTACTCTTTTGAAAGAGACTACACTCCCACATTACAATATATACCAATACAAAAATGCCTGGGTGAAAGCATTTTAATATGAATGTGCAACTCAGCAGAAGTTCGGAATACGCACATTGTTGAGCACGACAAATTGCACTGCATGTGTGTCGCTGTGTTGCCAACTGCGACATAGTACGGACATATAGCAACAATAATAGCTTGGTACTAGAAATTGTTGAGAAATAATTTTGCAGCAGTAGAAAATAAGGAGGAGGAGAAAATTGTTGAGGGAAAATGGATGGTGAAAATAAGGGAAATGAACATGTTTTATTTATAAAGAAGAATATTACAAACTCTAGGTTGTATACTATGCCCCGCTGGCACAATAAATGTTACAAAAAACGTTATATTTTTGATAATTGTTTGAAGATGTCAGTGATAAAATGATATTTTAAATAAATTACAAAAAAAAAACAACCGACTTCCAACAAAAACTCTAAAAACGTGAAAAATAACTTTATTTTCGGAAGTCAGTGTCTTTGCTTTTCAATTTCCGTTTTTTGCCACCGACTTCCGAAATTAAAGTTATTTTTCACTTTTTTAGTGTTTTTGTTGGAAGTCGGTTGTTTTTTTTTTGTAAAAAGTTTTTATTTTTCACTTTTTAGTTGTGGTACCTACCCCACACAAATCCGAATACCACTACCTGCTATGTAAATAACAGTGAAGGAGTCAAACAGGATATCATCTAGATAAACTAAGTGGGAAAAATACGTAATATTGAAGCTAAGTCAAAAATTACGCAAGCAAAGTTAATAAAATTTATATGGGACCACCTCGGAAGCATGACCTACCAAACAAAAAAAGAATCATCAAAATCGATTCATAATTGGCGGAGTAATCGCGTAACAAACATACAAAAAAAAATTACACATTTAAAACATACAGACGAATTGAGAACCTCCTCCTTTTTGAAGAAGTCGGTTAAAAACAACCTGCTATCCGCGGTTTCGCCCCCGTCTTGGTCTCGTGGAAATATCGGGATAAAAAGTATTCTATGTCCTAACCCAGGTCATGGTCTACCCATGTACCAAACTTCATCCAAATCTGTTCAGCCTTTTTAGCGTGAAAGTGTAACAAACAATTAAAGTCACTTTCGCATTTATAATATTAGGTAGGATTTTTTTTGTGAAAGCATAGTGATTTGAGTGCAAACGGGCCTGAGAAAGATACGACAAAATGAAAAACAATTTGTGACGATTTTATCAACTACGGAACTGGCTACGAAACTTATTTAGTTTGATGATGACCCTCTCTAAGTCTTCAAGAGCCAAATCTACTGGTTCATTGGTCCCTTATTGAAGTGGACAGATCGACAGCTCCATTGGATCCTTTTTCAAGTGCAGAGACGCATGAAGGCAAAAAAAGATTTCAAACTAACTGAATATTATAACATATCTGTCGCCTTAAAATCACCTCAGGAATGAAGTCCGCCTTTATAGTCTTTTTAGGGTTCCGTACCCAACGGGTAAAACGGGACCCTATTACTAAGACTCCGCTGTGCATCCGTCTGTCTGTCTGTCCGTCTGTCACCAGGCCAGGTCTGTACAAGGTTTTTTACGACTCTTGAAGAATAGTTAAGCGGAATAGGTTCTAAATACATCTACGTCTATTGCATTTTATAATGGATTTCCGCAGTCACGCCTGAAGCAATTAACTAATGCTGAATAGTCCTGTTTGAAAAATTAAATAGGTATACGTTATTGTAATCAGCTATACAATAAGAAAGTGAAAGGAACTAGGAATTCATAATCCGACCACTCCCTTAATTCTACATGTATAATGGGTGTAAAAGGACTCAACGAAGCCGAAAGTCACTTGTTATTCCCATCATTGTGATATTTTGTTTTGTTCTGGAAGCTGGTACCTAACCTTCTGGTTACGGAGATATTGAAGGTCAAAGTTCCAACTTTTTCAGACGTTTTTTTTACAGAAATCAAGTTTTAAATCGAAACACTAACTCTAACGAAACTAATTATTACTAATATTCATTAAAACTAACTATACAAATAAACAATTAATATCTAAAATATGGCGTCGAAAAATTCCTCCGCATCGCTGTCGGCTGGTAATGTACCCAAGAGACTGGCGGCATTGCCACGTTGAATGGCAATGCTTAGTAATAGTTAGTTTTGTTAGAGTTAGTGTTTAGATTTATACCCCATATAGAGAAATAAAGAAATAAATACAGCAAAAAAAAAAAAAGTTTTAAATGTTATAAGTAACTTATTATGTCATATGTAACTTAATTTTAAATACCCCCACGAACCCTGAACGCAATGCGTGCGTTACGTTGCGCACTACCGTAAACAGCGATCTTCGTCACCAAAAATAAAAGTCGTTTCCCAGCAATTAGTTTTGTGCTATGTTTTAATTTGACATACCTACAGAATGCGTAGTTGACGGCTATGTGATGGATCTTTTTACACCCTGTATTTATCAGTTATGATGACCATTTACAATTTAATTAGGTTAGGACATAAACTTTCATAAGTTGCTTTAGAAGTAAGGTTTGCAATTCAGATTATGATTCCTTCCTTTAAACGGAATCATCTGAATTGCATCTAAGAATCAGTTCGTTTAGCTTCCCTGGAATAATTTTCATATTATGGAAAAGTCACTGAATAAACTGAAAACTTGAATGTCGGTGGCACTATTCGTCTTCTTGTTGGATCATTTTCATGTTTGTTTTGTTTGATTTTTGTATTTTAATGGTTTGAATTGGGATAAGAGCAGGAGAATTCCTGCCTTATTTTGGGATTGGCTCAACATGTATTTTTCTTAAATACTGCTCTATTATTAGTCATCATCTCTGTAGTCACTCCCTTTCTAGTCATACATATCATTTCTCATTCAGTTCATCCATCGTTTCTTTGGTCTTCCCCTACCATTCATATTCTAATCTTTTCTCACGACATTTTCCGATCAGTGATTATTATTTGTTCTAAAATATAGATAGATAGAATACTGTTTATTAAAATTGACCTCGTTTAATTTATCTGCGTTTCTCGATAATCTTTAATTATCACGTCTACCTAGATTGCTACAATACGTAACAGTTTCCCGGTAGTAAGAAATTTCATGCCATAGCCATGCACGACTACCAGTGAATGAAATTCTCGATGAAATTCTCAGTAGGACTCTGTGATTATGCGCTAACGAACGTGAATGAACTTAATTATTTTATACCATCAGTGTTGCATGCTTTGGATATAGAACTTTACTAGATGTACAGTTTTTTGATACGGTGGGAGAATTAACTAATAAGCATCTAATTGATGCCCTATGAGCTGAGATGCCCTTAGAGGACTGCCTCGTTGGTCTAGTAATCGCAAGCGCTACTGCTGACCAGGAAGTCCTGGGTTCTATTCCCGAGTCAGGTCAAATGTTTTTTTGGTTTTTCCAATTGGAATTTCTCAGCAGCAGGGACTGAACTTGTGCACGGTTGGTGGCAATAGGCTCGCCCCATGCAAATTAAACATAACTGGCGATATGTAAGTGTACTATATTTTAGGTGTGTAGTATATTTTAGTGTACTACATTTTAAAATTACGTGCACAAATCAAGAGTTTATGTTACATCGCCATAATTCGAACTACGCATCAAAGACCTGACGTCACACAAAATCCTGCATCGCGCTAATAGAGATTACCGCGCAATGGACATATGTACAAGATCTCGACATCAATCGTTGGGCAGTTGCCCGCCAGACACAACACTCAACTGGTCGGAGGATCCTCCCTTTTCTATAGAGAATGAGTGAACTATACACCCTGTTCCTCATACATCTAAAATGTAAATGTGGCAGGTTTAGTGCCTCGAACCCTGCTGAACCTTTCGATTTCCAATAAATAACAGATTAGCTGACTGAAACGTTTCTGGGAATAATTAAGTTTAATTGTGCTAAGTAAAATCAATGACTTTTCTAACGGTACCTACATAAGTTCATTTGTACAATTTCTATGACTAGATTCCGCGCCACCACTGAAGGACTGAAGTCCTTTTGACGCAGCGCTAGTGTCTAGTCAGTCAATGCATCAAATTGCATTTAAAAAAAGTAGTTCCACAATTTTCCGCCAGCCTTTTTCGTGGCGCGCACTTTATTTTGCAAATGTTTCAACAACGCCCTGTCAATGTACTCGTAATTCAGGAGTCCAAAAAATATTGTGGCGTTCTTTCTACCTTTTAATGTAGATTATATTTGATTTGCGTAAAAGTTATCACGCTACATCAAAATAGAGTTTCATACTTGACTTCAGAATAACATAAGCTTGAACATACTAACTACCACTGCCATTAGGTATATTAATGAGCTGTTCTAACTAAACACTGATCACGTCACAGTCAATTGAACCGGTATCATAATGTCCTAGATGACGTAGTTAATTTAGTTTGCATAGCTTTGAATAATCATTATAATGTTAGGTTAGAATCAATTACCTATGCATGACAATGCAATTAGTAGGTAACACCTAGAAAAATCTAAAAAGAAACTTAGATTTAAGAATGCGAGTGCCTTTTGACGATTTTTTTGGTATGAAACTAAACGTTTTCCGACGCTTATACCAGCACCCTAATTGCGTAACGCACATTCAATCACAATCCAAAGGTTTTAAAAGAAATTCCTAATTCATCGGTTTGAAAAATTCGCCGAAACACATTGCCATCAATTTGTCATTTTATTTTATCTGTATATTTTCAACTCAAACTCAAAGCATTTATTTCAATAAAACCGTCTATGGCACTTTTAATTAATTGTCAAGGAGTCGGCCAGTTAGTCACAAAGAAGCTCATTCCAAAACGTAGATCTCTCTGTATCTTTCTTCTTTCGATTTTCCTGTCGGAATCGACCCCCGTAAGATTTTAACATTTTCAGCCATTTTAATTAGGTTCTCACAACCGTCACCGCGTCGTGCTTGTATGACCGGATATTTGGAAGTAATTGAAGCTATAGTTCTAAACTGTAGTTGCTGCCTACCCCCATGGGAAGAAGGCGTGAGTTTATGTATGTCTATTTTTAATTACCTACCACAATAGTATTTCCCTCTTTCACCCTATGCGCTAAGGCAACGAACTTGCGTCACAACACGGGTGGGGAGCGCAGGACGTGACCTGAAAGGCCGCGAGCGCGACCCCTGCCTCAGTCAGTCAGCTGTTTCGCTAGCGAGCACGTTGTCGGATAGAAACTTTTAAAAATCTTTTAATGAAATTAATATAGGTATTTTTTTGTTGTCGGTTGTTCATTCGATCATTTATTTTTATATTTAAGTCAACTACCCATGGTTTGAGTGATAACGGTGTTTACCCTTACACCCTGTATAATCCTCAACAAAACTGAACACAGAAATCAAACCAAATATAAAACAATCAATGTTAGCAAATATTTCATAATGAACAACAGCTCGAAATATATACTGTGCCGAATCAATAACTCAGTTACTGTTATTTGTTACAGTAACAAGAGAAAATATTCAATGAACGATTGAACGATTGAACATTTCTATTCAAAAACAAAACGTTTACGTTCTTTTAACTGAATGAACTTGAGTAACTAGGTACAATAGGTTCAGTGGAGCTGTAATTGGATTTGTTCGTTCGACTGTTTTGATTCCGTGTTGAGGTAATAATCGTGTTTTTGTTAAAAAGTTTTTAAAGCTTTGCTGTTATAGGAGTAAGTTTTGATCTGATATTTATGTTCAACGCTGTTTTTCTATGATGTTACTCTAGTAGGTACCTACATAATGAAAAGTTTTCTTCTATTTGAATAAATCAATACCTAATGTTATACCTTATTAATTAAATTAATTAGGTAACTGATGGGCAGACAAAACACAGCCTAAATCACTGCAGATATTTTTATTTTATTTTAAGTCTATAAAATATTATAACAATTTTAAATAAATTTTTTTTATCATGCATGTACCATTCGTTTGTAATCCATAAATAATTTACTTATTTTATGGATTACCAACGTATGGTACACACGGCTACATATCAGACTATACTTTTCCAGTTTATGCATAAGCTCGCATTGAATAGGATTTTCGTAGAATGCGAGGTCAGCTTATACTGGAAATGTACAGCTTGATGTGTAGGCCGTGTATACGTGCATGATAAAAAATGGTTAAATATCGACTATACAAGTAAAAACTTACACATCATATACGTTTTATCGGCAGTTGTTTTTATACACAAAAAAAAACAATTTTAATTAAGTATTATAAAATAACCTAATTATTATGATGTGAATTCGATACGTATTTACTCTTCTCAGTAATATGATAATTTCTTTGCCACTACAGTCCCGCCATCGAGAATGCGTTCTTGACATCTGTCAGTTCCGTACTAACGAATATGTATTTTGCGAATTTGATCTTTACTACTAGAACAAATTGTTCAACTGACAGGTGTCAGGCACGCATTCTTTTGACGGCCAGACTGTACCTAAGTATTTAGCTGACCTCTAAAAAAACCGGGTAGCTAAATGTATGTTTACTTATTTATTTATCCAAAACCCTTTGGTATTTCACCTAACGAGCATGGGAACTAAAAGGAGCCAATAAGCATAGTTTGTTGTCCAGATTCCAAAGGTGCCAGGGATCCGGCATGTAGGCGGGGCGGCACCCGCTCCTAGAATTTCAGCCATTCATCCTGTGACCGGCTCCGAACAAAAACACTAACGACTCGTCAAAATAAAGGAATTGTTGAACGATTTGAAATTGGAAAGCAAAAGATGGCTGAGGTTTTATCGCTGGCTGAAAAGGGGACTGATTACTTCGAAAATAGTGTTTATTAAGACTGATTCAAATGATTAAAAAAATATAAAATTAGATTTCTGCCTTGAGTTTTGTCATAGTAATTATACATTATTATTATTGTGCAACTGTTATATTAATAATTATACATAATTATGGTTTTTATTTTATTATTATTCATTAAAAATCTAGCTGTTTAATACTAACACAGTTTACTACTAGACACTACCTAAGTAGTGGGTTAAAGTTACTTATTCAATATTTTTTCAATAATTTTATCATAAACCACAGCAGAAAGCCTGTCAAACAAATGTAAAGCAGTATTTCTTTTTAGGCTGAATAATTTAGTTTCCTTTACCTTTTCTTTATAAATCTCGCTTAGACCCTCAGAAGAAAATAATGCCTGGATTTTAAAAGTCGAACGTATTCGGGGATTTACCGACTAAACGACAAAAGCTTTTAAGTCTTTTTTTTGGGGATTTCACGAATCCTTCTATCGAAAATTATTTGACGCCAATATTTTAATTGAGGTTTTATAGGTATAATGTACTACATATGACCGAACAAGACATGTATTGTGTACTGTGTGCTATGTTTTCATTTCATTTTACTAAATAATAATTATGCTTAAATAAATAGGTCCAGATGTTCCGGGAAACATAGGTACCTAATTATTATTTATATTGTAAGTAGGTACCTTATGTTTATCTTCTAAAATTATACATACTTACCTACTTACGTAAAATACTTACCTAATTATAAGGCTCTTTCCTCCGAAGGGTTAGTTCACCTTTGATATTAAATAATAAATTCTCTTAAAGGTTAGGTTTACTTTATAAAATAAAGACGGGTCTATTAAAATAATAAGTAATAATTAATGACCTAAAATGAAGCCGGGCAGAGCTGTCTATATACCGTGCAAAATTCTGGGTAAATTACCCAGAATCTGACACGATATTTATGGTACACCTTTACAATAAAGTAGATAGTAGAGAATAAAGTAGCCATGGATTTCAAATCAGCTAGATTAATAAAAATAATTAACAAAAATATTATGACTATTTATGACACATGAGATTTATATGGATAAATAATTAAAATTAAATGGGACATTGATACTTCTTACTCTAATTTAAATAGGTACCTATCTACTTAAATATCAATAGCAATATATCAAAATTTATTACAATAATCTCCTATTAACAGCTTTAATAACCCATAACTCAATGCTCAACAATTAGTTTCAACATACTACCCACGATAATATCTTAGGACCCGCCCACACTGCACCCAAAATATGTCCCAACCTTTATCTAAATCATCGAATTAAATTATACGTCGTTCCTCTATGTACCTATCTATAGTCTAAAACAAGAGGGACTCCCTACTGGGCGCACCTCTAATTGGTCTGGCCTGGGACATTTAGTCTCAGCAGGTATTCGGTCGCAGTGTCACCTTTCACTTTGTTTGCGATTAATATGGGACGAAAAGTATTCCTATAGTTTATTGGTGTTGTGAGTTACACCGTACTTTATTGGCGTGTGGTCTGTATAAGGTCACAACACTACCTTTTTAATACTTACTCGTGGGTGTTTGAAAAGTGATAATTTTAAAGGGTTGTTCCAAAATGGTTTCAGCTGCATCCGGTTAGACTGGAAGCCGACCCCAACATCGTTAAGAAAAGGCTAGGCTGATTGATTTGTTTCAAAATGGTTTATCAGGAGACGAGAAGCTTCAGTCTGTCTGTTCCTGAAAAATCCGACTGCTAGTGAAGCAAATGTCACCAGTCATTTAATAGTTTTCCTTTGTTTATATTACAATATGTGTAGTGTTTTTGAAAATGATTGGTTAAGAGAAAAATATAAACTGAAAAGTATTCAAACTCAAGCTCAAAGCATTTATTTCAATTAAGCCATAACAGGCACTTTTGAATTGTCGAAGAGTCGGTCAGTTAATCAGACAGTTGAAGCTAGTTACCCATTCCAAAACGTAGATCTCTATGGAGAAGAACGGGCAAGAAATTCCAAGGACACTCTTTTAATTGAAGATATTACAAAATCCTGGGTACTTTATTGTTATTGCTTCTACATGTAAGAATAATTTAAAAAAGAAAACGAAGAAACAAAAAAAAAATTGATATAGGCCCTATGACCAGTCGACCGACGGCGCTCGCTCGCTCGCATATTGTCATAGATAGATAAATGATATACCTGGGTTGAGGAAGTCAGATATGCAGTCGCTCCATGCAAAATACTGGTACTCAGCTGCATCCGATTAGACTGGAAGTAGATCCCAACAAAGTTAAATTCTTTATAGGTACAGGGTTAAAAAGTAGTACCTGTTGTTACGATGATTGCTTTATAAACCAGCTTCAATAGGTACTGACATACCTGTAGATAGTACAAAACCAAAAAAAGATATCGTCTATACAGGGTGTAAGGGTGTACACCGTTGTCACTCAAACCATGGGTAGTTGACTTAAATATAAAAATAAATGACTGAGTAACAAGAAAAAAACACTTTATTTTCATTAAAAAATTTAAAAAAGTTTCTATCCGACACCGTGCTCGCAAGCGAAACAGCTGACTGACTGAGGGAGGGGTCGCGCTCGCGGCCGGTCAGGTCACGTTCCGCGACCCCCACCCGTGTTGAGACGCAAGTTCGTTGCCCTAGCGCATAGGTGAAAAGGTACTCGAGTGGAAAAATGTAATTTTATAAAAAGAAAATAATTTTACGTTCTATAAATGACACCAAACCACTGGTTTCAAGGATAACGGTGTTTACCCTACACCCTGTATACATTACCTCTATAGAAATAATCAAATTAACATCAGTAAATTAAATCCCAACAATATCATGTCACAGCAACTGTCGGACTAGCGTCATTTAAATCCAAATCCTCTTAGTAAGGTCGGAACCAGTTTAATGGAACGTACCTCTAATAAAGTGTAACGAAACATTTCTTTTTAATGCGATTATAGCGCGGCAACTTAGGCTGTGGTAATTAAAATATGGGGTATTTATTCATCGAGAACTGTCAATCAGGGATTTTATGTGTTTGGAAACAGGGTTTTCGGATTAATTCTGGGATAGTTTTCAATTTATAGTTCAATGCAGTTTAACTGATCGATAACTGACTCTTTGGTCTTGTGGTCGCAAATGCAATTGCTGAACTTGAGGACCGGTGCGGTCATTATTTCTGTTCTTATTTATACATTAAATTGACATGCTTGTAATATATCCATTGATACAGTTCTTATTGTAGCCAATGTTTGATGTAATATTATCAGATTTTCGATTTATTGTTTGTAAAATGGAATTATAATGATATTTCTAATGTTATTTTAAAATGATAGGTACTAATTTAATAAGATTTGCATGCCCATGTGACGGCAAAACATAGAGAACGTACTTTATGACAACACCTATATACAAAACCCATGTTTGCAACGGAATACATGATTTGATTTGATTTTATCGTACTAACAATTTCAATACCTTTCATTTTGGCAGTTCAACAACATTCGTTGTCTTATTTACGTTGTCGAGCAATTTTTTCAAACTTATGAAGCAATGGATAGAGAAAGTGTGTTACACAATTAGGGGCTGGGTTCGATCGATATGTCGGGCTGGGTTATTCAATTAAGAATTTTTCTTAATTTGGGGCGTTATGTGTGCAAATGATACTACACATACATTTTTAATTTAAATACTGCAACTAACTGATAACATCAGCGATTATGTAAATATCAATTATAGTTTTATTCCTTTTATAATTAAAATCATTTTATTCCTTTCGTAATTAAAATTGGAATTGCTGTTGTTATGTAATTTTCATTTTAGTACCTAAGTATAAAATCTGATATCTTTTTCAATTTCAGCCCGTTCTTTTTGTTGTTTATCGTAAATATCATGGTATATTTACTACACTTAGATAAACCTATATTAGGTTTATTGGGGTGGTAAGATGAACTCTACCCGAGAAGCTACCGACGTTGTCGTGAAAGTGTCATCTACACAACGATAGAAAAATACACCGGCAAAGTGCATGTCGTACATGAAGGGTTCCGTAGTTGGGATGAATTTATAAAAAAAACTTAACATTGTAGTTGTACAACTTGTTCTCCGATACAGAATGTATGGGAGAACATGTTTTTACAACTGCAAATTTAAGTTGGTCGATTATTACTCGGTAACTAGTGGAGCCTACGTAGCGGTGATAGTTTTCCTATTAATATTTTCCTATTAAGTTATATATACTACTGCCGTGATTTTTTTCATATATCCAAACCCAACCATTTAGCTGGCAGGGGAGGGACACTTGGCTCTAACAAAAATTAGCACTTTAAAGCTTAATATTCCGCAAACGGTTCCCTGAATTTAAAAATGGTTTTAACATTATACATTATTTTTAAACGACCTTCCCAGCGATACCCCACACCATGGGATTGACGAGAAAATAATAAACCATCCCCACTTTACGTGTACCCTAAAAAAAATATTTTTTACGATTTTCGTCGTTTATATGTCCATATCAAATTACAGCTTTCTAGTACCAACGGTTTCTGAGCTAAACCGCGGACAGACGGACAGACGGACATGGCGAAACTATAAGGCTTCCTTGTTGACTACGGAACCCTGAAAAGACCGACCCAAATAGATGTATATATTATTTAAAATTATATATATCTATGGTCCTAAAGTTTTTGTTTATGCACAAACCCTAAGCTTTTATATGCAAATTCACTCCAATCTTCCTCACTAAATCGTATCTTTTATAACTCAATCAGCACCACATTGCAATCACTAAGCGTTATTGCATCTACAATAAACAGATCACCGTCACTCGGTGCAAATTCGTATAAATTGGATAATGGTCGGGACGGGTCGGATCGGGCCGGACGTCACCAATCTGTCCATTGCCGCAAGTGCGGATAAGTGGCGTGTAATGTATCGTTTTAATGCGTTAATGTACGACATCCGATACGAAAATGTTTTCCCACAATGTTGTTTTGGAGACAATGTTTGGATAGTACGCGTAAGATTAAAGGTTTCCGTGTGTAATTACACACGGCTTACAAGAACGCGCATGAAATATGGTAAGTATTTCAGGATCAGCTAGCAGACTGCATAATACTTTCATGGAAAGTTAGAAAGAAAGAGAGAGGGAGATTTCAAGTCATCTATGCCCTTATTTTATCTAAATTTTCGTGGACTTCTCTAATAAACATTTAGCAAGATGAATAGGCACAAGAATTTGATATATAAATCTTTAAGCAATATTACAATACCGTCGCGGCCTGCAACTGGCGCATTGATGGGGCGATCGTGAAAATGTGGGCTGAGGCGAAGACGAGGCAGATACGTAAGTCCATCAATGCTTGGTTGCGGCCAAGCTGTATAGTACTTTTCTCAAATAATGCGCGGCAATTCAAACTGAGTAAGTAAATTTATTATAAATTCCAGAATAATGACGGACAAAGATAATTTTTCATGCGCATTTCCATTTTTAAATAACACGACAGATAATATGAGTTTTCTTAGTAACATTGCCGGCCGCATAGTCAATTGTTCTTGACCCGTACAGCAATTTCGATTTATCTCGAAGAGGGTTGTCAAAATAATGCTCGAATTTCCAAGCATGTTTGTGAAAAGAGTATTAACTGTTGGTCTTTCGTATTGAGAAAAAGAAAATATATCAAAGCTCAGACCTAAAGAATTAAACGTTCTGTCAAGATCAAAACAAATAAGACATCGCCTCACCACCTAATGGCACTTTTAAAATGCTATCTCATACAAACTTCATGTTACGAGATTGATACAGACATGAAGATAAAGACGTATGGTGATGTTAAACAGAAGCACCTGTACACACATTGTACACATGATCATAAGATGGACATACCACTATTAATGCTCGTTTAAGTGCATCCAATGATCAAACACACTCACAAACAGACACATGAGTGTATGTGAGTGTATCGGCTCCTCGTGAACCGTGCGAGTTGAAAGAGTCAATTGTGTGAATGGGTCGTCGACTTGTGGCCGATACGTCTACAAAGGGGGCAATGTGTAACTGTGTACCTGATTGATTGAGCAGCTAAGTGATGGTTAGCATTTGCTAGTTTTGTTCAATTTGGCATCGTAATAGTGTACATAATATTAGGTCCCCACCTATGAAATCAGCGTTTTGTATGGGGAATTTTATAGAAGTTGCATTTTTCATACTAACATTTTCTAAATTATGACTTTATGAAACCATGAACACTAATCTTTTAAAACTTTTATGCACTAATGTTTAAAAACTGAGATAACGTATGCCACTTAGACAAAAATAATTCACATTTCTGCTAACAAAATGAGGAGTCATTTTTAAGGTATTTTTTATGTTTAGAAAACTTAAATAATAAGGTTTTTTTACTATTGGTAGTTGTCTATGATGGTCATTATTCGATATTATACCAAGCAATTGATTAATATTTTAAATCATAAAAGTGACGAGGTTCTCTATTTGTGGGGACCCAATATATATTTTATATGCATATTATCCCAGACCAAATAAAAAATCAAGACAGAGCGCTGCGAATAATAGCATTGCGAACAGTGAAGCATGCCAAAACTACACCATCGCTCTATGCATACACGCTCACACGCACACATTTATACCCATTCACGATCAATATACACCAAATCACGCTCACATGTTTACGAAACCGGCCTCACGTCACTGTTGACAGCGTCCTGTCTTGGTTTTTTATTTGGTCTGAGCATATTATAAATTAAAATCGCTTTTCATGTCTGTCTCTGTGATCGCGTAATTAGCACCATAATTTAGAGCTTTTATTTCTGAAGGTTTATGTGTAATACATAATAAAAAGGTATTTCAGTTTTAAGTGAAATTGTAAAAACCGTGCAAAGCAGGGGTGAGTCGCTAGTTAAATGTGGGGAGGTCCTTAAAACTTGAAAACTAAAACTATGTACCACAGTTTCTCCAATCATAATTTCTTTTAGCGATAATAATGGTCATGTATAAAATTGAAACTGTAATTTGATCTAAACTTTTATCTTGGAATCTAACTCATAGCGGTACTATCACCCATTGATAATAATAATATGTACTAAAATCAGCAATGTCGAAGAAGCAGTGACGAACAGTGAAAGAGAAGCAACTTTCCTTTTTCAGTCGATGCGTCTTCGAGAGAATTGAATCAACAATTTTTACTACGACTTTTAGGAAACATAACAAGAAAAAAGATGCTTGCCTCTAGGTAAATAAAAAGATCACAATCATCAAAATGTTTACCAGCAATTTCCTCGTAACAAAACACAGCAATAAACTTTTCCAATCGCCCCAGTTAAATGGAAAACGAACAACAGTTTTGATTACGATGAAAAGCAAACATTTCATAAAGCTTTTTAACTAAAAATCTATTTAAAAAAATGAAAATAAAAATATTTTATTTCACATAAACCTACATGGGCACTTATGAAACGTCAGAAGCACAGTATTTAAGTCCTCGTACACACGGGCGATATTTCATCACACACTAGGTTCTCAAAGCGCTGCTCGCCCGTGCGTACCCAGGCTCATAAATGCGTCAAAAATCTCTACAGTGCGTGGTCGTCACGCGATCAAAGTTTCGTCTAGTCATGTTTAGACATTACAGCAATTTAGCTTTATTAGGTTTTTTTACGGGCAATTTAAAGCCGGATAATACATTAATGGTCAGCTTTTACAGTGAAATTGATCCATCAATATGGAATGGTACTTTTAAACTTAGTAGGTGTGTGTGGATCTGAACAAATGACCTTTTTTTGTTTTTAAACTAGGTATCATTGACATGAATTTTCACTGTATACTGTAACGAAACGCGAAATGAATACGCTAATAATTGTAAAAAGGAATTCAAATCTTAATTTAACTTTGTAATTTTTGCGGAGAAGTCTCCACAATTTGGCCAATATCACGTACTGCTACATTTACACGGTGCAAGTTTCTGGAACGTTCAAGAGCAAGTTTATTGCCAAATAGGGCTTTATGATAGACCATCAAATATCGTAAAAGACACTTGTTACTATTGCCCATCTATCTCTGACACTTTTTACATCCACGTCAGATGTCCAAATGTCCCACAAATTGCTTTGTCCCTAACAAAAAGTAATCGCCTAGATGACGACTGGAAAAAGTATTATTTCATAGTATTCCCTAACAGAATAAAATAACCTAGCCTAACATAATAAAAGTCCATAAGCGTGATACATAGTGGATTCTAAAAGCTCGTCTAAGATTACTGTAAAGGCTACCTCACATGGTGAGTTCTAGGTTAACTTGAGAAGGTCATTTCTCGTACTTCAAAATCGTTCAAATTCAAGTCAAAATCTCATCTCAGCGACAATCAATGTCAAATACTTGTATTTGTGGGTAAATTAGAGGTTGTTTTGACAGATTGAAAATCGAATAGAACGTTGTTAAAAATATGAATTGCTTTATTGATTGATTTCTAGACCTAGATCTGGCACAAAATCTGTAGCTTGTGTGGTGACAACCTCAAGTTCTACGCGTGTATGACGACAGAAGTGAAACAACTAAATAATAGACTCATTGTTTCGTGCATGAGCGTGCGTCAGGTCACACCGAATCTGGCGCAGATTCTGACAGATCAAGAGATCTGGACAGATCAAGCCTATAATAAAAAGTATACTTTTTTCCTAGTTTGGTGTTAAAATAATTATAAAACTTGAACAAACTAAAGTAAAAAAAACACCGATATATCGATATATCGATTTTTTTTGACATGTCGAACTCGATATTGATATTTTTTACAAATATCGATACGATATATATCGATACTTTTTGACACTTCTTGCATCCCTAGTTACTTAACACTCTCTGTTTAAAAAAATTACAGATTGAAAGATGGCCGAGTCCTATAATTAACGGACCGTTATTGGTTAAAATTATGACTCTTGTATCTTTACGAATAATGAAGCAAATACCTCACAGCTTTGCATAGTAGACTCTCCCATATGGAAGTAGCTATCACATGTAAAATTAGCTTACAAATCTATTTATATTCTCAGGTTGACATTAAAAATGATACCATTGGTAAGTAAAACTATTCGTTTTCGTTTATGGGAACCGAGCTTGATTTCTACATGTGTTTTTTTTTTTTTAATTATTTATTTACTACTACACAAAAGGACATCCTTATATGGCAGCCATAACAAGCTCTGTTTAAAAAAATCAATGAACAATTGTTTTTTCATGATAATTTTATGTTATGGTAAGGATTTCTAGGGGAACGAGTACCAGCAGTTTCACTTTCATCACACAATACCTAAACAAATAATAATAGTAATATTAGTAATTGTTTCTGAAAAGACCCAAAAAAGTAACCTTAATACATTTATAATCTAAGCATAAACGGCGATTACCAGCGTAACAACTTTCAGAGAAACGGAGTAACGTAATAATTTCAATTACAAACTTCAACGAACATGAACTGAAATTATAATGTGATTTTGTTTAATTAAGAAATATTCCAGTTTTGAGCTTCGCTGAAACACATTAATCTATCCCCAAGGTCAAACTGGCATAAGAGGGGCACGAGGGGGTTTTGGGGGTTCAAACCGGCCCCCGAAATGGGAGAAACCAGAATCTCAATTCAGAGTTTATTTCTGAAGATAATCGGTTGACGGTCGCCGGTCGGTGACGTCGGTTGCCTTTTAATCAATTAGTATTTATATTTTTTAAATTGTGATAGCTATTGTGCCTATTTGCTTATTTTAGGTAAAATTAAGTTGTTTCTTATTGTACCTCGACCACACCTTGGGTAGGTACTCCGTACTCTAATACACCGAATTGTACTCTATTTCGCGTAGGCGTACTATTATGATTTATTCCATTATTAGTTGTAGTATTAGTTTTTGGTATTAGAATGGAATAAATACTTAATACTCAATATCTTTATTGCTTTACCATAATGTGTACTTAGGTAGCTACATAATTTAGATCATTATGTACCCTGTAGGGCACAGCAAAAAGGTAGGAGAGAGGAAGCCCTGTTTTGGGAGATCAATAAGTTGTTATTGTGGGAAAAAGTTTAAACTTACATAATTATAATCAAAATCAGGAGATAGTAAAATTTCGCTCGTGTATCATTTAAGTATTATTTATCTGCTAAAATGTAATTAAATATTTTAGATTATTTTTATATACTTCTTATTCGTCGTAAATTTACTTTATCATCTACAAAATCAACGACAAGCTACGGCCCTGCATAGCCATACCTTACCTTCGCTTAGGTTTAAAATCTTAAAGACTGTAATCATTACTCTGACATATTAATTGGAAAAAGCAGAGGTCCTTATAGGTATATTTATTATTCAAACTATAACAAATCCCTTCTTTAAACTACCATCGAATAATTCAATTAATTGAAGCTTGTTCAAGCATAAAAATAATAAAGTCTTACAAGATCAGATAAAAACGCTCCACTGAACTCCATAGCACGGTTCAATACTAAATAATAGTTAAGTTTTGACATAAAGCTAGGTTAAACAAGCGGAATTGATGTGTTGATAGCATCTGTGTGTACAAGACTTTCAAAATTTATGTGCTGCAGATAAAATCAATGTCGCTTTATTTTGAAAGTGTTGAGACTCTTTGAGATTGCTTAGATGTGCATTCGTTCATTCTGAATAATGTATCCGTTCTGATTGTAGCAAGGTTTGCTTCAGAATACATTTTGTTATTTGCATCATAAGAAGTAGATAGTTATGCTGTTTTTTACCGGCATTGCAACAAAAACAGCAATAGCTTTCATTCATCATAGCCTCATTTCTCTTTCGCATCGACGTCAGCTGATTTGATTCGTGTTCAAATAAATCTTAGAAAAGCAACAGTATTAACAAAAGTACCAGCTAACTACGCTAAATTCGATAAAAACAAATAAGGAAAAGATGAAACTCTCTTAACATAAACAAACATCACGCCTGTATTCTTTGAAGGGTAAGTTAGAAGTGTACGTATTGTACACCCACATATTTTCGCCAGTTATGTTGAAGTCTCATGCAATAGGGGACGAGCCTATTGCCATCAACCGGACACAAAACCAGGTTCCGGGCTGCTACTGAGAAATTCCAAATAGCAAAACCCAATAAGACTTTGCCCGACCCGAGAATCGAAACCAGTACCTCATGCTCAGTAGTCAGAAGAACACTCACCACTTAAAAATCTGTGTCAAAGACTAAAAAGTGCACCACAATCCAGAGACGCAGAAATTTGAAATAACGGCACATAATATCTAATAGCAATTACAGTATTAGTGATGGACACCGTTCGGCATTGGGTACAAGTACAACGCACAAGTAGCGCTTTTGTTCAAATACTTTCACAATTAAGGGCTATCGATAAAAATAGTCGGCTTATTATTGTTCCCACGCTGCGTCGGCATTGGCGTGTGCGATGCTCATTACAACATGCTTCCGCAATTAGTGATGGGCTCTGGGCTTTCTCACTGCTCAATGCTCGATAATTTGTGCCCATACATGCGTGTGTTCCAGAAAATGAAGGTCTTCTTTAGAATGATTGTTAGAGTGTCGATTTTCATTGATCTGGAAGTTCAAAAGTCAAGAGTTGATGTATAGTATGTATGATATAACTAGTTTTTTTAAATAAAAATTTCTAGGTACCACGTTAATAGAGCTTTTGCTGAACAAACAAAAGTTCGACAGAAAATAAAAAACGATAAGAATTTTTATAATACCTATCTATTTTATCGATAGTCAAAAGTCCTATTCAAACTTTCAATTAATACAATATTCTGATCATATACAAACATTCGTTTTTCTGGCAAGTCTAGAAACTGTGTGTGTCAAAACAGATGTATGTGAACATTCAAAATTACATTTTATGGTAATGATACGAGCTTTGCACATGTCTGGAATAATATATTTAAAAAAAGGCGTCAACGTGTGTATGTCCTACAATAACCTCGAGATGGTTGTCGATTATATTGTAAATCGGTCACCCACCACACATTCAATCGTAATACAAAATTTATTACGATTGAATGTGTGGTGGGTGACACATTTTGCAGTAGTGATGTTATAAAGGTCAAAAAACCTTTAATGTGTTTAATTGAATAAGGATGAATTCACGTGGAGGGCAACGAACAGTAGCATCTTACTATACCTTCATAAATACAATCTTGCAACTTAAATCTTTCTTTGAAAACCGCTGCGGTCAGAAGGCATATTTTTACTTCACTGAAAACCACAAAGTCACAATATGGTTAAAAGTTATATAAGTTAAAAAAAACGTTAAAGTTTAAAATTTTACTTTACTAAATCAGGCTGCTCAAATCATGAACTGGGACTAGGCAGGACATGACTGCCACATGCCGGACAAACTGTAGGCACAAATAGCACAGAACTGGTGCCCTCAGATGGTAAGACGGGGTCGCGCCAGGCCACGTAGGAGATAGCGGGGCGAACTGGATAGGTTCCGTCTAAACTGGAAGGATGACGCGCGAGTTCACGAAAGATGGAAATAGAGGAGGGAGGCCTTTGCCGAGGATTGGAACACAGCAGGCTAGAAAAAAAAACTGGCGAAGTTGAATAGAACAAAAACGAGCTATGACGTTTGGTGTTCCTCAAGGTATAGTATTAGGACCAGAAATGAATTTAAAAAAAATGCCGTAACCATGTGCTATCGGATATGAAAATTCTAATCAGCTTTATTTAACGTACTTACCTAAAAAGCTATAGTCCATAAAACCAAATGACCCTAAAACTTGGATCGGGGACATTGCAACACAAAACAGGACCGCCCACATCGCGACCTTTTTACATTTCATGGCTTTATTCAGAAGTAAATTGGTCATAACTAATTAACGAGATACCAGAACTATCGGCTTAGTCGAACCACTTTTAATTGGGATTTCTCTAAGCCGATCGGGAAACGGTCATTATACGGAATCGATTTTTGTTGAATGACGTCAATGCTTGATTTATAAAATCTTTGTTTGGATTAAACTTATTTCTTCAAGATATGGTGTATTGTTTTAAATAAAGATCTGATGCAGGGCTTAATTTCAATAGGCTAGGTATTTTTTTTTACAAAAAAAAATTGTAAGCTTTGTCGTTGATGTCACTCAGCTCCATTGTCAATGATTGCCATACATACCTGTGACATTGACAGGTAACAATGATACTAATGTTGTAAAGTATTTTATATAAATTAGGAACAAATTTATAATATTAATACGGGTTACTAATGGTAAATTATGAGGAAGAAATATTACTATTTAGTTTTCTACACACGTAGTGCTAAATAAATATATTAGATTTCAGAAATGATACGTACTATTGTACGTATCTCAATTTTAGGGAAAATCTGTGTCTGAGATTCAATAGAAATTGCTTTCGGTAAGTACTTTTCTCATAAAAAGAAATGCTAGAACGAATATTTGTACTGTTAGAGAAAACCTTCATAACTTACCACAATTAATTTGAAAGTGTGAGAAATCTATAATCTAAGAAACGTTACTACATTGTTGTTTTATCATTTGACCTGAATAAAATGAATGGCAGTGAGAACGTTTTGTTGGAACAATAGGAAACAATTAATATTGCTGGTTTAGCCATTTTCAATTTATGTTAGAAATAATTTCTACAACGTTTCATATAAACTTAACGACTTATTAAGAAAATTAAAAAAAAATTGTGCGAAAGCTGTTAAAACATTTAGATGTTAATAATTAAGTGGATAATATGACTTTTTTTTATTTTCAGTAAAATTATTTGTAATTTCATTAAGTTTCTGGTAAGTGCTTAACTTTTCTTTGATAACTTTGCTTTGCCTTAATGTTAAATGAGCCTTTTAAGATTCAAACTGTTTATTAAATTATTTATTTATTTATTTATTATTTATGTACACACAGTAAAATACAAAGAGAATTATCTTAAGAATTATCTTCTTTTATACAATGCACCTACTCAACATTCATTGAAAACTTTTCATTGTCTAATTAAAACATAATGAAAAATTTCATTAATTTCAATTCTCTATGTCTGACCGACTAAGGAATCACGGGTATTAATCTCAGTTGGTAACCAATTTCTTCTCTCATTATCTAATTTGAGTGGAATTTAATGCAACAATGACTGGCTCTTAATTTCATTACCACCCACGGACTTAGGAGTGGCAGCGACCAGTGAACGTCCATCTACCCAACAATGGAGTATTGTCCACCGATGGAAACAAATTAGGATGATGACGTAGTGAAATTTTCTACGTGAAGGTTCTGATGCTTCGGCTAATTAGGATAAATTACTATTACCGTGAATGGAAAGACTAAAACTCCTATGTTAAAAAATTCCCGATTTAAAGCATCTTTTCCAAATGTTTTTTTTTTTCAACCTGTTTTTTCCTACTGCAGGGTTATAAAGGTAGACATTGGGTAGACCATATAGCCATCCTGGCTTCCACTCTTTCCTGTCTGTGGTTCATCTCTGGCCAATCTCCCATGATCGTCTCCAGTTTGTTACGCTAGCTTTTCGTGGGTGTCTCTCAAGCCCTATCTTCCGGCATTCTGCGTTACGACCCTCTCTAGCCCATTTGTACCGATGCCTACATCTTCTCATATCTCTAGAAAACAAACAAAATGCTACCCTACATACACTTAACATTACCTGTATGAATGATAATTATGATATTACATACAATTTTATAAAAATGCGAAACGCTTATACCGTGAAAATCTTAAAATTCATTGTACAAGAGAAGAGAAATTTAAAAATGATTGGGCATAAAATTGGTCGTCTCGGGCCGATTTCTCGATGCTGTAGATAACTATTATGTGAACACTTGACAGGGTGTCGCCGCCGCGGGCATGACGAAGGAGCAGGCGCACGCGCAGGTAGACCCTTTGGAGAGAAGAAGCCAGGCGTATCGCTCCTCTCGCTCACATCAAGTGGTGGGGCGGCCGGGCGCGGGCGTAAGCTGCCGCCTGTGCTACATTTTATTTAGTTTATAACCGTTCTTTGGCGCCGAAGCTCCGTCGATTCGAGTGTTGCGTTTGACCACTGTTTGTCAATAGTGTTTCGATAAGAAAAAAAACAACAGATGAGTGAAAAGGAGTTCAGGATTTTGCAAGCTTATCGGTGCGTTGGCGCCAGCCGCCTGTGGCATGGCTCGGCACAAGATGCTTAAGGCTGCGGCTTTACTGGTAACTCTGGGATACTGCAGCTTATTAGTATACCAAGGTAGCGTTCCTTTTAACTTCCAAGAATCCCGAGCGGGACCTGTGCAAGTGTCTGACTTACCCGTGGAACCCGTGACCCCCATAGATGGAAGTGCAGTTAAAAACATAACTTTAGATGACATTTTTATAAGTGTGAAAACATCAAAACGTTACGAGGATACGCGACTGCCAATCATTTTGCAGACATGGTTTCAGTTGGCAAAAGAGCAGGTAAGAAAACTTCTTGAGACAAAACTCCAGTTGATGATTAAGTTGTTGTTTATGTTTCTAATCATGATATATAACACATATTTTAAATATACTGGGTGTTAGGGTAGTCACCGTTATCCTTGAAACATTTTGTCGATTTAAGTGAACACAAATGTATGGAACAGCTGCTTTTTTTTCGCGATTTCAAGTTTGGTCCCATAGAAAAAGAATATTATAGATGACACCAAACCACTAGTTTCAAGGATAACGGTGTCTACCCTAACACCCTGTATAGAACTAACTAGATATTTTTCAGTTTATATAACAGTAGCATTGGACGAAACAGTTACTAGTCATAATGAATATGTCATTGAAAACAAATCAACAAAACCACTTGATAATGTTTGGGCACTAATGATGTTTGAATAGAAAGGATAATAATGAACCAGCACGTCCATTGTAAACAAATAGTTAATGATTGTCCAAAAATACATTTGTGATTACGAATAGTAACTAAGTATTTTATTTTGGGGCATTTGGCGCCATTAGCTAATAGTAAACTTAAATGTCCGGTTAAAAAATTTAAAAGTCCAAGACGATTATTTAAGTTCAGCATTTAAAATTTAGATTAATAGACCAGATTTTAACAGGTAACTATAGCGTTTGATTTGTGCCCGTCAGAATTCTGAAATTGTACGATTCAAGCTAGGCTTTATTACAGGCTATATTATATAGCCCATATATAGATTCTGAAAGCCAGTAGTTTACAAACAACCTTAACAATTTGATTGATAGTTTGGGCTACATCATTCCTTCAAAAAACATAAATTGAACTTTGCGTCACAATTTTTCACTAAACTCCAATAATAATAAAACACAAGGCTATAAAGGGACTACCCGCAGAGTCAAGTTTCAATACTGCGGTGATAAATCTTTTATAAATGCACCAGAAATGTTCCCAGCGGGACTCGCTTGTTCGTAAATTCAATATTACCATCTAGTTTCGGAATTAGAAAAGAATGTCTTAATTCCATTTCTTATTCAACCTTCATTTATCCAAATTGCGTTGGAATAGAACGAAGAAAACCCGTTCGTTGCCGTTTATTTCAAATTGCTATCGTATTTTACTGAGTGCTTCCATGTGATGGTGATTAGATGCCGAAACAACGCTATTATGCAAATATTTATGTGATGCTATTAATCTCGTTATTCAAGTCACAGAACATGTTTTTTAAGCTATTGAATAGTATGTAAAAATATTCTTAACTAATAACATCAGCTCGAAAAGTTTAAACACTTGTTTCTGTCAGATAAAATTTCGAGCCCCGTAAAATTCTGTTCGTTGGTTTAATTTTAATCACCTGATATGAGTTTTATTTTACCAGTTGCAAGTAAAAAGCTTTACATTTATCAGTTTTTCCCCAAAGGCACTATTCAAAGCTCCGACAATCCCAAATATTCCCAAATAATCTACTTTCTCAATTTGCACACAGAAATCAAATTCATATATTCCAAACCAATATATCCTAGCACAAACAATAGACAGCATTCGTGCAGCGGCCATTTAGCCAGCGTTTCCTGAATCTGGAGCGTGCATAATCAACCGTTAATCCGGCGGAGCGCGGGCGCAGGAGCGGCGCCATTGTGGTCCCGCGCGTGGCACGGCGCGCGCGCAACACGTGACGTGATTGTGTACTTGATTTTGCCCTTTTGTAGTAACTCTTGGACGTACGTTCCTGATTTATAAACGGAACGGTTGCGTTTTATGATTCGTTGTTGCAAACTGGTTTTGTGGGATATTTTCTTTTGTTAATTTGTAGGGGTTTGGAATTTCAGTGTAGGTTTGTGTTCGCTTAATGATCCCTGACTCTGATAGCTGGGTTAGGGAAGTAACATAAGGGTCAAAACATAGATCATCTGAACTGAACCGTTCCAAAATTAGAATAAGTTAAGTTTGAAACGGTTACAAAGCAACATGCTTTTGACACCATCAAAACAATATTTCCAATTTCACCTCTTATTACAAGGAATTTAATTAGTGTACGAAATTTTACAAATCGTAGCTACAAGCTTACCTTTGTTTTATCGATATGTAGTTCAGATTCTATCGAAACGATTCGACGCATTCGAATTTCTCTTTTTTTATAAATTACATATCCTCGGTTAACATATTGTTGATTGCTAGCTGAATACACATAGATGTTAGGGAAACCCTGAACAAACCACATCTAAGCTACTTCGATAATACAATGCAGTTAAAAAATGCACTTAAGTTGAAAACGTTAAAAAGAAATAAAAAAGTCCATCCCTTTCCCTTCAAACTTCTCATCTGCGCAACTTGCAGGAGTCAACTAAAGGAAATTAAAACTAATTAGACGGGGCGAGAAGTGAGCAAATTACTACCACTTGGGAACTAGTAAAACTTCGTACTTAATTGTTTAATGCAAACTGGCTTTGTCCGGAAGAATCTAGTGCCTTATTGCTCAGGTTTGAGCGATAACTATAAGCATTAGGAGTAATGATTGCGAGAAGAGCGTTTACGCTCATCAGGGAACTGCCTTAAGATTTTTTAAAATCCACCTTTACTATCGATGGCAAGTTTCTTGTCTTATTTGACGCTATCGTTCTTATAAAGTCATCTTGTAAGACCTCCTCAAAAGTTACCCCCAGTTTATTGATATACACTTCAAGCATGTCTATAAAAGCGCGTTAAAACATTTCATTTTCTCTATGCAATATCTATTCCGGTATATCAATGCCATGGCGCCCCCCAATCCCGCCCCCCAAATATAACTCATCGCAATACCACAAGATCACCCAAAATGACTGAAAACCAAAGGTTCCGCCACCAGACCATACGTGCGTCAGAGCGGATGTTCAATTATAATATTATTCTGCAATGCAACAATACTGTATTGTTAGGATGCAGTCGTACTTGTTGAGTGAGTGCATTTACATGTATATCGCTTACGGCCATGATCGCTAAAAAACCTCGGACAAGTTATTTGAAAAACTCTTGAGAGTACTGCGATTGCTTCAATTCTGTTCTTTGTTTGTCAGCACTGACAAGGTTACCAGCAAACCTAATTCAATGATAAATTTTTCTTCTAGTAAAAGCTTGCTTTTAACCACCAACTTGCAATGTCTACTTATTAAGTATACTATACATTTATATTATAATGTATAGTCACTTTTACTATAGTGTAGAACATTTAATTGAACATTTATTATGCGTTTTGTATTGTCTTCGAAACAATACACCACACGCATTGTTACGAGTCGTATCGAACCGTAATTCTTATTCATAGTTTAGTTTCTGCTTACTCTTTAAGGCACGACCGTTATCAAGTTGCGCGACGTATGTTTATACTTAAAGGTTTGCTTAAACAGCTTATCCGGATATCTCATTTCTTCAACCTGAGCTTATCAGCGCTATTTTAATATGTTCTGGGAAGGCAACGGATGTATTGTGTGTAGTCACGTTTATGTTTTAACTCTGAGGTGATAAGCACATGGTGGTATTTGAGGTTCGTTAAGTTTTGGTTGAATTTGATTTGTTAAAACTAGCCTATAAGGACCTCTGAGAGTTGACTTTGCGATTTTGGGAGAAGATTCAACATGAGCCCGACCTTCCTTAAATAACTTTATGACGACTCCACCTTTACAAACATCTCAGCTTATCAGCATTCGATTCCCAACTTGAACTGCCATTGATAAAGTTTTTTGTGACAACTTCGACAAGTTTGGACCTGTATACTAAATTCCTAAATCGTAACATCAGAATGCAGTACAAAATTATATCCCTCATTCTATACAAAACCAAGAACAAATTACAGTAAACTTAATCAGGCATTTCCGCAGTTATAATCGCCAATGGTCAGATAAGGCAATTGAGGGAAACAGGTTCTTTGGGCCTTAGATTGCAAGACCACCCGGCCTTACAAATGATTCTGTATGGGTAGTAATTACTGGACGGGGCAAGATAAGAAGAGTTATAAGAGAAAGCCTGAAAGTACCACAGGTGACAAAAAGGTTGAGTAGGGACCATCGTGGTGTGGATAATTGGACAGATGTGTGTATATTCTAAATGAATTCTTTGATTGTGTGCAAGCTGATGGGCCAGGGCTGGAAAAGTGGAAGAAAACTGCCGTAAAAGAAGACTAGAGAAGAAATAGTAAGGACCCAAAATATCGGAGTATGTTTCTCGTTGAACTTTGCAAATCTATAAGAAAGGTGCACCAAAAATTTGGACTATCGAGACCCAAAAATCTAAAAGTAATGATACTAAAATCGTACCTAAAGAAAATACAAAGTTGCCAAAACCTCAAGTAACATAAACAAAGCGGTGTATAAATCTGAAGTGATGTAAGTAGCGAAGTTATATGAGGCGTCTCGTCACCTTAGTCAAACACGTCGCGAACAAACCGAGCTCTGTCTAATGCTATTTACTGAACTGGATACAGATATTGAACACTGGAAGGTGCACCTGCAATAAACCTTCGATGCTTCGACTTATTTGTAAGACGGATGAATTGTGCTGAAAATGAAATTGCTAGGAGGGAAGCGAATTTTGCTTTATATTTTTATTTTATTTTGAGGCGGCTACTAAAGATGTATGGAAGAAACAGACATAATATAACATCACGCCTGTATTCCACCCACATTTCGCCAGTTGTTTTTAAGTTCCATGTCATTGGGGTTGAGCCTATTGCCATCAACTGAGCACAAATCCAAAATCAGGCGGAAGAAAGACGTGCTGCAACTTGAAAAATGCAGATCATTTGTAGAACAAGATTTAGCTGGATTACACTTTGAATCACGGTTTCTAGGTCACGATATGTTTAGGACATGTTATGTGAGTGAAACCAGAGGGCCTAGACAAAGTAATATTCTATCAGCGATGACTGCTGCTGATATTTTTGCCTTTTCCATAAAGGCAAAAATGTATAGGACTGACATAAGCTATCGAAAAGCTTATGTCAGTTCTGTTAAAAGTCGTTGTAGAAATACGAAGAACCGCTTTCGAAGCGATTGTCACTTGTCTAGGCCGTCAGAGATACATAATAGAACCTCGCGTCTTGTTGTGGTAACTAGGATGTAAACATAGTGTACCATAGTGTGTCTTGCTAATATATGTTAGGTTTTGTTCGTTTTAATAAAGCTTATGCTAAGTAGATGATGTTGTTGAAAGATAATTGTTAAAATAAGTAAATTTTGTTAGTATTTTTGTTTTATTTAAATACTTATAATGTTTCAAATGTTATCAGAAATAATGTTGTATAAACGATTCATTTCTATTGTTTGGGAATGTCAGCCCTTGATTTAATATTGATTGGAGGAATGAATGGCTCAACGATTGGACCACGACACTGGTATCGCCCGATATCGTGGGCCAATTGGAGAGCGGGAATTCCCCCGGGAACGTGAGGGTTTTTTGGGCTAGGAGCGGGTGCGCAGGTGGCATTCGCTCCCTGGTCGTCGTTGGCGACATTCGATGAGAATTAGTTCCGAACATTGTTAGAAGTATAACATAGATGTTTTTGTTATTAACCTACATATTAAAACTAAGTTAACACTTTAAGTTTGACTTTACACTGTCTTCCCAGCCAAAATATAGTTTCCCTTTGTGAGTTGTGACCGCTAAGGCACCGAGATATTATATATAATATAAACAAATGAATCGTGTAAAACACCATTTGAATAACCATTGTTATGTTAAAAGATTACATTGTGTCATGCGGCTGCTTCCATCAGGCTAATTCTCATAACTAAGAAGAAATAGGGTCGGTCTTTTTCTCCATATAAAAAGTCATAATTCGAGGTCGGCTCTCCTCTATTTCATAAATTGAATAAGAAGGATAATTTTACTGTGTGTAATTAAAAAAATTAAAATATCTTTCAAATTGGTTCAATATTGGAGCAGGAAAAAGACGCCAGCCGAACCACGAACTATGACTTTTTGTATGGAGAAAAATACCGACCCTATTTCCTCTTAAAAACGTTCAAAATCTAGTCACAATCCCATCTCAGACACAATCAAGGTTAAAAACTTCTCAAAAATGCAGGGAAATAAGAGGTACACAGGAGGACAGATCAGAATGCCAACTTTCATATTCCCCTTCTGGACAGCAGGCTATTATAGATTGCATTCTTATTTCAAACGTAGAAACTCGGACTCGGAGATAGACTGTCCTTATAAACCGACACCACCCGATTAAGTCCGATCACAGCCGATGTTCCTTATTTATTTTCGAGTAACGCATTCAAATGTAGGCAGAGATGAATCGTAGCTCATCGCCTACGTAGACAACATTAACTCATTGGCCTTAGTTGACTCCTATAAGCTGCGCGCCATGACAAATAGTCATAATGGCTATTTTACGCACTTTGTTTTTTATTCATTCATTCATTCCATTCATAGCTAAGTTAGTTCTGACTTACTAGAAATATGTAACGGGTTGTGTTAAGTCAGTAATTCATTGAAAAACTTACCAACTCCTTTCTTTTCTGTATGAAAAGAAGCCTGCTGTAAGACAGTAGCAGTTGTAAGGGGTAATCCTCGAAGCGCAACTACTTTGAAACGCAACAAATGAAGCGCACCTAACGTATTCCTTGAAACGCACCAACGATGAAACATTGAGAAGAGCATGAAGGATTCGTAATAAATTATATTATTACAGCCGGCCTGTAATTATTATCAGTCTGTGGAGTATTATTTTTTAATAAATAACCATTAATTTATACTCATATAAATAGACAAGAAGAAATGAACAGAAAAATACGTACCAAGGCGAGGCTTACTTCTACAGAAATCTTTTCCAGTATTATATGATTATCTGCGGGTCTAAAACAGCCACTTTGGCAGAATCATAATAGGAAAATATTATGAATCATCGTAAAATGTCTCAAACTGACAATTCATAATATGATCTGCGTGTAATTCATAATACGAAATAATTCATCTGTTTGACAGTTTTTTATGGAGATTCGTAAAATGGTAACAAATTATGAATTGCTTTTATGTCAAATTAGAGGAATTGCTAATGACAGCTGGAAATTCAGGAAATGAATTGCTTTTAGAGGAATTGCTAATGTGACTGTTTTAGGCCCCCTGTTAGTAAACGTTTTTCTACTCGGGTTTTCTTCCGGTGATTTTTCCCTACTTCCGCCCTGAGACCTTTAGCGAGTATAAAGATAATACCATTTATTATTTAATCTATTTTGTTTATTCCAACTATGAAGAAAATTTTATATCCTTAGTTTTGAATAAATATTATGATGTCGATGATATTGATGAATTATAGAAACGCCACTTTGGCTTCTGTGAAAAATTATATTTAACTGCATTTAGAAAATCTTTCAAAATCAGCTAAGCTTAGCCATTTCCGTAAATTGTAGTTCCTTGTCAAAGGTATTTACAGAACAAGATATTGCTTGTCGGGTGTGTTTAGTCAACAGTCAAGAAGATTGCGGCTTTCTGACTTCCATACTAACTAATATGCTGTCGTGCCTCCATTATTTTGAAGTAATATTTATCATCACATCACATAACGGCGATCAAACAAATTCTAACCATAATATTGTAAAAACTTCTAGCCCAGACCAAATAAAAAGACAGAGCGCTGCGAACAATACAGTGAAGCATGCCAAAACTTCACCTCCGCTCTGTATACAAATTACACCTCATTAAGTGCACACATGTTTACGAAACCGGCCTCATGTCACTGTTGACAGCGCTCTATCTTGGTATTTTATTTGCTCTGAGACTTCTAGAATGTAAATAAATTCTCTTGTTGATTCGTGTCCTGTTGATGGCAATAATCTAACCCCTTATTAAATGGGACTTAAACATATCTGGCGAAATATGGGTGAACTACAGGTAGGTACAGTCACAACCACTAATATGTATACCCACGCAATTTTCTGTGTCGTGGCGTGACAGGTCGCACAATGTGTGTTGTGTCGCGCGCGTTTTCATAAAAATTGTTCTACACCACGGATATCTATGTTCTACACCTATTATCGCAGAATGGATTCGCGCGACAGGTCGCGCCAGACTGCACGAACCTTCATCGTCGAAATAAAATAGTTATCGGCGTTTTAAGTGAAACTAGCAATGGATTGGATATTAAAATGCCATTAATTATTAATAATGTTGCTATTGCTATGTCGTAAAATGTTCGAAACTCTATTAACTAATTACCTATTACTAACGACTCGCAGAAAGTTGAACAAACCTCTCCGACGCAAATGTTTTAAAAACTGTTGTCGTTTGACCCGAGACAAAATATTTCATCGGTCTTTTAATCAGGGTACCGTACCCAAAGGATGACAACGGGCAACGGGACGCTATTACTAAGGTTCCGCTGTCCATCTGTCTGTCACAGAGCTGTATCTTTTGAACCGTAACAAGTAGACACTGGAAATTGTCACAGAGCGTGTACTACTATGACCGCAGTAACAACAAATAATAAAATTGTACGGTGGTACGGAACCCTACCGACTCGGACTTGGCCATTTTGTTTATACAATACAAAAGGTACATACTACTAACACTCAACACGGCTAGAGCGGCATAATGCACTGTCAGAATTTCCTGTCATGGAATGAAATTGCATTGACACTGAACTGATCGCGTTTCATTGTTATCCAGCGTTTATTAATTTTTTGAGTAACTTTAGCACGGCCTTTTAGTAAAATAGTCATACTAGTTTGTGTTTAAAACAAGTATCAACATTAACTTTTTGTTTGCATTTCAACATACACACGATTGAAGTCGGGACGTTGTTTATAATATGCTAGTCGAACGGTAAACACTGCTTGCGCGATGCAGGATTTTGCGTGACGTCAGTGTGATGCGTAGTTCACATGTGGCGATGTAGATGCCGCCACAGATATATTGAATAAAGAAATTGTTAGCTTAGGAGTACCTTTTACCGACATCTGTCAAGTAGAAACCTTTACATAAGAAAGGTTGAATTTTGAAAACCTACTTTACATAGGTCCATGATTATGTTTTTCCAACGTTAGCCACAGACTGTACGACGAAATACACCCTATTACCGGCCTTTGTTAGGCAAGGCCTTTATTGAAGTTATCAGTACAACGACTGAGCATTGTGCTATAGCTAAATATAGCTCGGGTCGAGAGCACCAGTGTGTGGCAAACGACGAATCATTTTCATTGTGTTTCATTTTATATGGTTATGGAAATCTAAGGACACGTGGTTGTGATTGATGTAATTGACAAGTTGACTTGTGTTAAAATTAAGGTTGTGTATCTGATTGTGATATTGAAGAACTTCTATTGGCATATTAGGCAAAGCTTATTTTGGAAAACGTTAACATTGCCTGTCCAAGCATCGATAATGAGATGAAGCATTCAATCAAAAATAGTCAGTGCCTGATATTAAATATCTTTGTGGCTGATTTCATTACTTATATTTTTTTCATGCCTTCGCCAAATTATTGGTCTGTACACAGTTAATATTGGTTGTATACACAGTTCAGTAATTTGGCATTATTATTTTGAGGTTTACTGGCAGAATTACTTCTATAGGTACTTCATTTGATATAAGATTAGACATTAAAATAAACCTTTTTTACAGTCCGTTCAACCGATTTTGACTTCTATTGCGTTGGTGGCATGACAAATGGCAGCTGCAGATCAGTAAACAGTTGGTATTGTGTACCGTTTGTTGCTTTTAATGCCATCCTTATGCCTACGGTATAGAAGTCAAAATCGGTTTAACGGACTGTAAAAAGGTTTGATTAAATTTCTAATCTAATTTTAAATGGAGAATAGATCATTGCTTAGGCCCAGTTTGGCATTTTAACGCGGCCTTTTAAAGGCCTCACGACAGACAGGCTATTAAAGTATAATTTATTTTCATCGATTTCTACTTAAAATAAGATACGTTAGTTAATTGATTGGCTAACAAGACGGTCTGTTTCGTCAAATGAAAAAAATACAAGAAAATCCAAATGTATTATCAAATCAATGAATAAAATTGTATTTTTTAGTTTTATAAAGTGTTATCAAAAATGTTTCTCTTAGTGTGAACCATCAGTTCATAATGAGATATTCATCAAGTTTTCGTTTAACCTTTTAAACGGTTGCTGTTCAAATGATTCATTAAATGTTTGCCAATGGCTTTATGGAGGGAACACGATGATCATTTAAAAATCATGATTATGAATATTATAATGACGTTTTTAACGGAGATGACTTTCCAAAAATACTTATAAGGGTCCCTCGTTGCATTTATATTTTTAAATTATTTACAAACCCACAGTTCGACTGGCTATTAACTCAAAATGATAGGTAGTACCCACTCATATACGAAAAGCTTATTAAATAAAAAAATGCCCTTTGACTAATGAAAATCTCGACTCAAGTGCTCTCGCTTGAATTTTCTTGCGCAACGAATATGAATTTAACTTTAAATATTATCTACGTAGAATATTTTAAACTGGGTTGCATATTTTATATAGACAAACAACACTTGGTGGTCCAAATTCTAAAATATTCAAGCAGAAATTCGCAGAAAACATCATCTTTACTTACTAAATAAACTTCCATTCTGGAATTTCAATTCAATGTTGACTCAACCGATGCATGATTCCGTAGGGATTAGTGTTTATTTAGGTGTTAAGAAAATATGCGACATTCATATTCTGTCGTGGTATAGTAGCTATAAAAACTGTCAATATATTTTTATTAGCGTTCCCTTTTTATAGCTTTACACTATTCGTTTTTAAAACTTGTGCTTTTTCGTTAATGTTGTTGTGTGGATAAAAGTTTATTTGGTTGTAGACTTTTACCATGTTTGTTTTGTTATTTGATATCTCATCTTCGTCTATATCTATAGTTAGATACCTACTAGGTTTCCTTTGGTTTCTCGCACTGTAGATACTTAGATGTTTTCAAACCTCAAGAGTTCAGATTTTCTTTTTGGCTAATTCAAATGTGGTCCTTTTATGTAGGTCGTTTTTTTTTTACATTTACTACTAGACTTGATACAGCTTTAACTTGTTAAAAATAATTCTTCATTTTGTGATTCTCAATTAATATCTAACTATGGAGGTAACTTACTTAACAATATTATTGTTTGTTTCAGACATGGTTTTTCACGGACACTGATAGCCCACAACATCAACGCCTAACCAGTAAGTCAAAACTTTTTCAAACTTCAATAGCATTTTACCAAACATACCACATATCCAAAGCAAATGAGACCTTACTCCATTGTAATAAGAGCCCTTGTTTACAGACGGGCACATGGTAAACACGAAATGTCCCAGCACCCATCAACGAAAACATCTATGCTGTAAAACGTCGGTGGAATACGACCATTTCCTCGAAAGTGGTAAAAAGTGAGTATAAATTTTTCAAACTTTTAGTTTTAGTTGCAGTATTTTGACTCTTATTTTGTGGGTCACAAGACCTAAGCTAGAGATTACAAACAAAGATAAAAATTTGAAGTGTTATTGTAATTTTATTTATTATATTTTCACTCTTATTATTTGGTAGATAAGGGCTATATTCTGAGAAGGAATTGGCGATAGATTTATTTATCGTAAACGTGTTCGAAAGTTTAACAAGATAAGCGTGTTTGTCCGATAGTTTGTGGAGATTGTTTTCTTAGTGGACGCAAATCTTAAAGTCCTGAGCTGAGCAAGTAATATTATTTTACGACTACGCTTTTACACAGATCCGATCATATTGATGATGTCATTCCCTTAGGTACTATTCACGAAAGATAAGACTAATACGAGATTTACTCAATGAGTTCAGATAATTTTAGCGTTGGTTTTACTAGAACGTCATCTTACAAATTGTCTTTAAAACGAAGACCACTTCACGCGAAATTCTAACTTGCGGGAAAGTCCGAAGGGGATACCGGGACCTTGGCATTAGGCAACTGAAGGAACACGGGTGGGTTTTAGTCAGTAAAAGTCTGACACGCCTTCCCGCTCCGCCCAGAGCGTGAGAAGTCATATGATGTAAGTAGACTCATCTTTCATGGGGTACTGTTTAAAATGTTATAATAAAATTCCTCCCCACATACTACAACTGAATGAGACGAAATTCAAAACTTTTATAAAACGCACACTATGCAGGCAGGCTATATTATAAGTTGGAGAATTACATCGCTGATAAAAAATGCTTGGCTTAATGCTGGTCCTGCTCCACAAACACAACTAACTAATTAACATTTGGAAATACTGTTGGAGCTGCTGAAGATTGTAAGCCCATATTTACATTGTATAAACTCAATCTCTTTTGTATTGTACAATTGCATAGCACAGGTGTGAGTACTATGTACTATAGATCTATCATTTACCGGGTAATATGTCTTTCATTGACTTGAATATGCCTTATTGGCGGCTGGGAATATGGCATGCTCACTCAAATGTTTCGCTGATAGTGGCGCGTGTGTTGGACCATTTAGCTCCCTTCAAAATGGTTGAGCTGAATGGTGCTGATCCATGCTTCATGTTCGTGAACGGGCGCCGTCAGTTGTGACTGGTCATCTCTTAGCTGCCATGTCTTATTTTAATTTTTGAATTGTTCTTATTTTATAATTGCGGACGCTTTTAACGTGCTTTCTACATTGTTCTCACATGTATAATTTCAACATGAATGATGTAACCGTTATATTGTAACAATATTTTGATTTAAAAGAGTGTCCATGTAGTTTCTTGCCCGTTCTTCTCCCTACCAACCTACCTACCTACTACGCTTTGGAATGGGCAACTAGCTTCATATTTCTGACTGACTGACTCCTTGACAATTCAAAAGTGCCTGTAAATGGTTTAATTGAAATAAATGCTTTGAGTTTTGAGTTTTTTTTTTGAGATGGTTACCCACCCTCAAAAAAAAAAAAGCTTAATTTTAACGAAAAGTCCAAAGGACCAATACTACCATTGGTTAGGAATTCATTTAATTCATAGTTCCGCTTCCATGATGCTTATGACATCGCGAATGATAATTGATCATTACATCAAAAAAAAAACAATCAGAAACCTCCTTGGCAACCCAAGATTCAACCCCGCAGGTTATCCGCTGAGTTTATCATCCATATAATTATGGTGTGCATTACTCAGTCCATCACAACGACACATCGCAGCAATTATAACGCAATCAAAATAACGTTTGTTACTCAAATCAGACGAGTGATGGATGTGAATTAATCAGAACTGTAATTATAAATTTAGATGCTAAGCTACAATTATCTGGAGGTACTTTACATATGTGATCTCACGCACCGTTTGTTCTGCAAATTAGTTAGAAGTGAGATGAGAATTTTGTTACTACCTACCAATCGTTGTTTTAACAAGTTAATATTCATATTTGAGTCTTAAAATTAATGTTTTGCTGTTATTAAGAATCTTACTGGAAAATAATATGAATTCATGGCGATACTGAAACCCGACTCCAATATGAGAGGGCAAGTAAGAGAGAGAGAGGATAAATAAAAAACTAAATTAATCTCGAAAGTCCGGACAACACCTTGGAATTAGTTTCATCCAATGATAAAAACCTTTAACTTAATGCAAAAAATCCTATTGACTAATTAAGAGCAGGAAATCGTACCATGTAAATTAGTATGCAGGAAAATAGCACTCATTGCTCAGCGAAGAACGGAAACCGTAATTCAAGAGGTCAAAGGGGCTTGCAGACTCTGAATGCAATGCGGGACGATTCAACATATTGAACGGTCTTATTGGAAAACACATTGTGAGGACCGGACCCAAAGACCAATCTAGGTTACATTTTGAATATTTGGCAAGTAATTATTAGGAATAATAAAAATAAATAAAGTGCAAATAGAACTGTTTTTTTATAATTAAAAATACTTGTTCAGTGAACCCAATATTCTTTGCAGCAATTTAGTTCAAACAAATAATCTCATTACTAATCAGCTAAATAGTAAAACAAAAAACGATTAAGTTGACAAACATAAAACACAGCGGCATTCTAAACTCCTTCAATATTTTTCTAATAAAACGGGCGTAGTTCAAAGTTTTTCTAAACCGCATAGTTAATCAGAACCCACAGTGAGTAAAGTTTTTGTTTTCACTAAAAACAAAACGCTCTCAACTTCTGTTTTTAGAAGCACCGCTGTCTGTTTAAATATTGAAAACAAACTTTCGTTCGACGACTCTAAATACTAATGATCGTATTATGGTTAACGAAAACTTTTTTTCGTTTTTACTCTTAAAATAATTTCGAATATTCTAGCTTAATACTAAAAAGAGAATCTAAACTAAATAAACTGAATAAAAATAAACTCGCTCACGACATTTCATAACGTCTGACTGCACTGCTGAAAAACATTTTTAGGAAGAACATGAAGCAATTTTGAAAGCAGATTAAAATTCCTCCCGTTTGTGCCGTCTCTGAAATAGGAAATGTATTTTTTTTTCTCCAGTCCATATCAGAGGTTGACAACACCTTCTAAAAAGGAATCGTAGGTATGTACGCAGTTGGGTTTTTTATTCAAATATGTTTGTCCATTTAAGCGAAGTGTTTCACTAAACCCGGAGCATGTCGAAGGCTTTTTAATCAGTAGACAACAGCGTCACCAACGAAGCTCAACGCTCAAACACAAACAACAAACGTTAATGGTTTTTCAAGAGCAAGTCCAATATTATTTTGGACTCACAATAATTTTCACGCGTTTACTCAGAACCGACTTATGTTTTTGTTGAAACTTCTTGCTTTATTCCCACAGTTGTGTTTTAAAGTGCAACCCCAAACGCATTAGTATCACATTTCAATACATTGGACATCATTGTGTTGTATTTCTTGCGCCACCTCCACACGTTGTCAAAATGCACCAGAATTTTCAAGAATAGGTACATAAGAGGTCCATTTTAGTCGTAATTAACGGCACAATGAACCTTATTCTATGGCATTACTAGCCAGTAGCCACCATGTAGTTATAGGAAATGTATCTTCACTTCGTCAGTGCTAGTTAGCACTTCAATGATGACGAAGCCTCTAAAGTAATAAACGTTTATTACAGTCCACTGCTGAACATTCTCATCAGGTACTTGATTTATATTCAGATGTAAATTACGGTAGGTACCCAAAAAAGTTTGCTACAATTATTGTTATTATTTATTCCTAATTTGGAGGCATATTCAAATTGTTTGAATAATGAATACCCACAACAATTTCCCATAAGCCTATACAAATACAGAGAGTAATTGAACGTTTCCGGTGGAAATAAACATTTAATGGGTATAATCGATTCGGAATGAAGCCATTAATTATACGCCGCCTAACAATCTCCTTGGCACGAATTGTAATATTCTATTCATGACGTTAGCTATTGTAACAAAGCTTTTGTAACGTGTCGCTCAAGTCTCGTTACTTGCGCCCATTAATTTTCTTTGCCTACGCATCAATTTGTCCATAAAACTGATTCTGAACCTTTCGTAATAAACGTCCGATGCGGTGATCTTTTGTAGGCAGTTCTTCCGGAACAAATGAAATGGGCTGAATGCGAAGCCTGTAACAGTCACAAGGTCAAAGGGATCGTTTGATTTTATGTTGAGAAGGATACCGTGACACGTAGTAGATTAGTTGTAATGGCGAGAGCGTTTCCTGAAGTATATTTTGTTTGCTTTGAGTAAGCGATATGTATATGTAAGCTTCTTGATAACGTGAAAGAAATCTTTCCGCTTTTTGTTTTTACCACGTATCATATCTTTGATTATGTTCTTCTAATCTATCAAAGTACAGACTGCTTTTTCTTTTCCTTTCTGTATTGTCTACTTTTTTAATGATTTTGATGATTCAATGAAGGCACTGACGTAGATGCATATGAAAGTTTTAAAAGTTTATAGATGGAGCGAAAATGACTGTCGGGATGTCTCTAACATTAAGGCTACTTATATCCTATCTAGGGACTTAAAGGTACGTATTTTACTTCGTAAACCAGGAATGAGATACTAAAACATCAAAATATACGTGCGGTTAGGAATCGAACAGCTCTTTTATTGGTCCCAGGTGGACTGTAATAGGATTATCGTACGTTAGCGGTGTAAGCTTCGCTGGATACGTCAAACGGTGGATTGTTACGTACAAAATTGGTGGTCACGAAGGGACATTTTGTTGCGTAAACGGAATTGGTTATGATATACTGTTCTGTTGCTTTTGCCGAAATAAGGATTATCTTTGTCTCTATTTTTTTCGGCTCTTAAGCCGTTTTTGTTATTACTGACCTTATTACTATTATTACTCATGTAATGCGTTACAGACATATTATTGGTTTGCCTTTTATTATCTTCCTTTGTGTTTTCATTATCATAGTCTAGCAACCTAGCCTAGCTTAGGTGTTAACAAATGTTAAATTTTGTTGTTTAAAGTTGCTGCGTGCAAATTAATATTTCTATTTGTTTACCAACTCTTTCTGAAGTAAAATATTCATCTATATCTCACTTGTCTAATTTTGTGAAGGCAAATCCATCCACGAACAACCGGTCGAATGTTAATCTCCCTAGTATTTATTGCTTTCTTATGGATGTGATTTCCATTTTAGAGTCTGTTTATATTGAGGACTTTGTTATAAAAATGTGTGAAACCTGTTCAAAAGTTTGTTGTTTAAGTAATGCCCATTCATTACTTAAACAACAAACTGTTTGCAGTTTAGGGTATAAACAATGCTTCGTGATTGGTCTCTCAATCTGTGACATATTTGGTTACGAAACTAACCAAACCTTATCCTAGTATTTCTATCTTGACCTTCATACGGTATCAGACACTGCAAAACTTGCCATATTTACATAAGTACAACAGGCTGTTAATGTTTGTTCTGCAGTATTTTCCATTTATATTATCTCAGGCCGCAATATAAAGCAACTGAATATTTTGTATATACTGTATCACTAGCTGCAATTATGGCGGATATGGAAATAATATAGCAGTGAGTAATTCGTTCGGCTGTGCTCGGTTAATAACATACTTAAGCTTAGATCCGCAGCATAATAAATAGTCTCGATCGGCAATTAAACAGCTGTCTTGCAAGAAATACGCGTCGACCGATCCAATTTCGCAAATGCAAACACGATATGCAAGAAACCCGATCCAGATTATAAGTTGGCGAGTGGCGGCCATTTGTCGTACGCCATATTGCAATATGTGGTCACGGATTGCGTACACGCAGCTCCTGTTATTTGCCGCGGAGCGTAATGTCAGTAAATTACACCGCAACGCTAATTATTGGCACCCGAAGCAAAATTCTTGCTCGTACGACTTTATAAACACTCTGTACTCGCAATTATTTCCTTCAGTAATTATGGATGCAGCTGCTTAATTCGCGTTTGACGATCGCTTAAATTGTCGGTTACTTTTATGGCGTCAATAATGGAACCAATTTTTTCGTTCATAGTCATCTTTATTTTTAAGTTCGTGTAATGATCGTTCATTTTTATAATCTTTGCGGAACTGATGGTCTTCAATGCGTATTTGTAAAAAAAGTATTTAAGAAGGATTTTAACAGAGTTCTTTTTTGTATGAAACAGGTGGTTCTGCCATTTCGACGATGACAACTACGTGAACGTGCCCCGCTTGGTCACCATTCTTCAGAGATACAGTCATCAGCAGGATTGGTACCTGGGTCGACCATCTGTCAAAAAGCCACTGAACATATACTTCACTAAAAGGGTAAAACATAAACAATTTTCCTTCTGACGTAATTATTATAAAAGGGATGGCTGTTAACAGAATTGATTTAATAAGTTTGATAAAAACGTTTAATTTCTTCTAGCTGAGGATGTCATTTTGGTTCGCCACAGGCGGTGCCGGATTTTGCATAAGCAGAAGTTTGGCTTTCAAAATGTTACCTGTTGCAAGGTGAGTGCTTCAAACTTTCTAATTAAAACGTTATATCGCAATTACTATGTGACTTCGTAAAATGAAACAACATTCCCACTTGATCAATTAAAAATGTATATACGCCAAATGGGGGGTTACGATTTAAAATTTTAAATTAACAGCTTTTGGCAGATTATTTGTTTCATTTGCTATAAAATTATCGTAATATTTTTCTGTTGCAGTGGGGGCAGATTCATAAGTGTCTGTGAAGGCATTCATTTTCCAGATGACATCACCATGGGATTTATAATAGGTGAGAACGATTTGTTGTTATTCCTACTTAAATTTCGAAGTGACAATGCAATAGCATAATAAGAAAAGCCGGACTTGATTATGTTCTAGAGCACGTGGTGAAGACCAACTTGACAGTAGTGCCAGAGTTCCATTCCCACTTGGAACAAATGAAACTGCTGCCTGTAGAAACGTTTCGGGATCAAATCTCCTTTGGCTACTCGGGGCATAAGGAGAAAACTAATGTCATCAATGTTCCAGGATTTGACACGAGATATGATCCTACTAGGTAAGAGATATTTGCTTCCTGGAATTGATCTCGGACCTCTAGTAGAATGGTTTTTGTGAATTATTATCTTAAATCTTACGCTTCTTACAACTACTAAAGTTGAATCGAAATCGTTAAGTGTCTTGCAAATCCTAATTGTATAAAGGGTAATTGGGTCTAATGTCGGCAATCCATTAAGGGGATGTAGGAGAGGTCATTTACAACCAGATGACCCCTTTTGACTCCTATGCACCTAATATCAACAATTTTCGAATCATTTGACATTTTATATTTTTATTTCATTCATTTAAAAAAATGACAAATTACTCGAACATAAACAAGATACTGACGATTTCCTAATGATTGTATACTCAATTAGTACTGGACTTTTTGTTTTATATTTCTAAATCTAATGTCATAGGTAATTCACAATATTATTATCTGATTGTGTGTGTGTTTGTTATGAACCGGAGATTTTATTAGTTCCTCAACAAAGATATTCTGGAAAATCGAAGTAAATTGATTAAGTTTGTTGATATCAGCGTTTTTGTTGCAGGTTCCTGTCGCTGCATTGTTTCCTATTCCCTCACTTTAAGTTTTGTCCTAGATAACATGAAATTCTTTATATTGAGGAGATATAAATTTTATACTATTAACACATTCATTACATCTTCCATAGAACTCAAAAGTGCAATAAAATCTAATATACAAATTGAAAAATTTACAGATTTTTTCAGAAATTTTGAGATTTACAGAATTATATAAGAAAATATTTTTTGAAGATTTTAGTGACATAGTTTAGGGCGTGATATTTTTTTTACAAAGGAAGGAGACAGTCTGAAGAATTATAATCTGTAAAAATTGTCGATAGTGTACTTTAACAAAATATATATTAATTGTAGGTATACAAATTGTAATGTCTTTATGAAATCTGTGATATTAGAATATTCTTGTGTGTAGTTATATAATATAAATGTTGTATTTAAAGGTCTCTACAGTCAAGTGTTATGACATTGTTTGTAAATTAAGTTGTTTATAAAATAAACAATTTTAAAATATTATTTGATTATTTTTCTCAATGGTTCCAAACTTCAGCTTAGTAGTTGTTTATGCCTGTTTTTGTCCAACTAGCCAGTCGTGGTTACTATAGACATTAACTTCAAATTTCGGAGAACAGTCCATCTATTGACTATGCCGCATACATGGCATAAAGGCTCCCGCAGATAACTGCAACGCTACGGCGCGCTGCGACTCTGGTGGAAATAATTTCTATGAAAATTTCACGGGAATTGTTCTACCGTTGTCGCATCTCGCTGTCATGTCGCGCCAGTCTGTGTGAGCCATTACGAGAGTGTGCATGTTCGCAGCTTATATGCGTTGTACCTACCAGCTATTGTCGTGACTCCACTTCCAGCAAAATTATGTTGGAGATATAACACAGGTTTAGACTAATTTAATTGTTTCCAGGCAAACAATAAAATTAATCTAAACCTGTGATGCACAAAGTAAAGGCATTTTTCTAAACAAACGACGTAACTACTGCAATGTAAGTTCCATTAAATATTTGGAAAATAAATTAAACAGTCTCATAAAGTCTCTCCTTTCGCAGGTCTGCTGGAAGAAATTTCTTAAGAAATAAGCAGTACCTTTGTACTCATATCATAATTATGTCATATCTCTTTGTATTTTACTGTGTGTACATAAATAATAAATAAAATAAAATAAATGAAGTCAAAGAAGAAGAAAGTACTAAATTCACGTCTGTCATTGTAAGAAAACAAATGTTTTTTCTTATGCACTAGAGTTTTACGGCAGCTGCACAAATAAACTTATTTAATAATTTCTACAGACGTCTGGCTTGCATCCCGAGTTTTCGTCATAATAAGTGGTCCCCTTGAAATACTTTGCATACTTGGATTGGATTTAATTTATAAGAACATCTTAAAAAACGTTTCATATAAAAAATTATACGAACATAATATTTGTCGTACAAGGTGACTAAGTTATCAAGATGCACCTGCCAATGATGTCATGCGGCAAACTTGCACAGTGTGCAGATTATGGGCACCTAAGATATGTACCTATATATATATTATAATATCAAATTATATATTTAATACCCATAGCCCATAGCTGACGGCGAAGTAGATCGGGCGGTTAAGCACAGAATTAACACTGGATGGATGAAATGGCGGCAGGTCACGGGAACAATCTGCGAATCCCGTATTCCCCTTAAACTTAAGGGGAAGATATATAAAACAATGGTTAGACCTGCTGTCTTGTATGGATCAGAATGTTGGGCCACAAAAGGGATGAATGAAAGGCAATTGCATGCAGTTGAGATGAGAATGTTAAGAGGGATGTGTGGTGTTACACGAATGGATAGAATAAGAAATGAGTACATAAGAGGAAGTCTGAAAGTGGCACCGGTGACTGAAAAGTTGTGTGGAAATCGGTTGTCATGGTATGGGCACGTGATGCGAAGGAATGAGGAAAATGTTGTGAGGAAAGTTTTGGGTATGAATGTCGATGGCTATAAGAGTAGAGGAAGACCAAAGAAACGATGGATGGACTGTGTGAAAGATGATATGGCTAGAAAAGGGGTGACTACCGAGATGACGGCTAATAGAGAAGTATGGAAGAAAGGGACATGTTGCGCCGACCCCAAATGAATTGGGATACGGGCAGGAGAATGATGATGAGCCTATGTTCCACTGGAAACCATTAGTAAGAATTGACCGCTGTAGTGTATGGTTCTATGGGATACGGTCTTATTAATCATCACCAAAAAGATGGTGACGACAGCATATTGTTGAAAGCACAGAGGGTATTATCGTCGCAGCTTGTCATTATCCGTAAATCGCTTCTTTTTTTTTTGAGTGTGGGAAGTCATCAAATGACTTCTCCCGCTCTGGGCGGAGCGAAGGGCGTGTCAGACTTTTACTGACTAAAACCCACCTGCGTTCCTTCAGTTGCCTGTTGCCAACGTCCCGGTATCCCTTTCGGACGTTCCCGCAACCTTGGCAGGCATTGGTCCTAGCGGACCCCGCCAATTGTGCTGACATCTCTTTGAGGCACGCGTGGAAAACGATGCGCCATCGACCCGAGCCTGGTCCTAATCGGACGGCGAGCTACCTATGGTGGCCGGGAATCCACCTGGGATTCCCGACGCCTAGGACGTCTCCAGCGTCGGCGGTTAGGGGCGTGAAGGCGCATACTTTGCCTCTCTCTCACGCGTTCCGCCTCCACCTTCACGTTCTTATGACACCTATAATCCTAAATATAGTGATGACATGGAGGTAATTTCATATCCCTCAAAATGGCAGCCTATAAAAGCTAAACCTGCGTGTGCTCTTGATTATGAAAGTGACAAATAAAATTTAAGTCATGACAATTTCCCAATAAATTAATCGTACCATAATTTAGTATAGCATACATATTACCATAATGAAAGTCTTACCAAAACCACACTTATTTGAATAAAATTGACGACAAACACCAAATATGATCATGCAGATTGGGCATAAACACCTCGCAAGCATAATAAAATACATAGGTAGAAATAATTTTATGGAAGATGAATTGTAACTTATTGAAAATCCTGTCATTATAATACTAGTAATTGATGGCATCTGGCTAGGCTGGGAGATGATCCCAACCGAACTAAAAAAAAATAAAGTAATAAAAAACTAAAACCCAACTATGACTAATAAGGTATAAACAAGACACCCCAGACAGACAAATTAAAAATCCGGAGTCACACGTGTTAGGGCATAAATCGAACAGATTACGTGTGACTCCGTATTTTTGATTTGTCTGTCTGTGGTGTCTTGTTTATACCTTTTTATTCGTAGTTGGGTTTTTATTACTTTAATTTTTTTTAATTTTTTTGGGGTTATAATATATATATTTGTGAAATGTGCTCATTAAGCCCTTTCATTTGCCACCATTCAGCCCATGGTACGATTAAACAATTTTTTTTTTTGTTCCTGACTTTATGTCGTCTAGAGGGCGCCATTTTTAATTTAATGTGACGTCACATAGCCTATAACCAGCGGAGGATCAAGACGCTTCCAACGATACCTCATTTGGCAAATTGTGATAAGTCGTTTTGAAGATATGAGGGAACGGATGAACATACATACATACATGCATACATACATACCGATCAAAATCATAACCCTCCTTTTTTCTTCGCCGTAGTCGGGTAAAAAGGACAGACAAATTGTCTGTCCTTAATTGAGGGTTAAAACCGGGAGATAATGTGAATAAACAATAGCATTGAACAGATTGAGGCATATAGGTATTCGACTGCGGGTGGATCGAGGCTGGCAAAGATGATAGTGATGGTTAGCTGGCTGATGAGTTTGAAACTGGAAGAATACAGATTCAAAGACAATAGAGTACATTGGCAATCGAGAATTACGATTATGTTACAATTAAGATTACATAAATAACATTAACATTTATAATTTGCATAGTATTATATACAATTTGGTATTTATGATGATGATTTGATTTTATCACAAACTAATGTGGGAATAACTTAATTGCTATCAATTTAGATAGATTGTCCAAAAAGTGCTACTTGATTACGCAAATAAAGATAATTGAGTATGTGAAATCTATTCCTTTTACGTAGTTTACCTTAGCTGACGTCCGAATTGTTTGCTAAGCTTGGATTTTAATTAAGTTTCGTATTAAAGCAAGATAAGATAGTATTCATATTCATTGATGTAGGTGTCGCGAATCTGCGTCGATGTGCGCATCACCTTACAAGGCGACCGCGACATTGCATTCATGGAATGTAGGGTGATTGTCCCCTTAGCTGCGTTGCGGTCTGCCATGGCGATATACATTATAGGATTTATGCAAGACCACTGTATTACGAGATAATGGTTAATTACGTAGAAGAATATTGAAAAGAATTTGATTATAAATTGATCAAAATACCTATTATTTTAAAATTTATCCAAAGAAGAAGAAGAAGGCTGAATTCTGCATATTTTTGAGGTTCTATGGAAGGCCTGGTGAAGGCTGCAAGAATCCGCTGGATGCTAAAAGCACAAAATCGGTCTAAGTAGCGATGCTCGAGGGAGACTTATGTCCAGTAGTGGAAGTATTTCGGCTGATGATGAGATATTCATGAAATTAAAACTAAGCGTTACGAAAATGAACCAACGAAAGTTTTGTTACAAGGTTTATAGACAGATGCTAAGGAGAGAAACTTCGAATGTACGAATGAAGATAACAGACGCAGATCAATGATCACATGATCAGAATCACAATAAAACAAATGATAAGTCGATCGTTAAAGGTTTCCTAATAAAGTATGGTGCTCCGATAGACATGTGAATAGATCATTCAATACCCACAGTTTAGCTGAATCGCCTTATCCTAACACCTTTAAACGACAGTATACTAGTTTTATCGATGCGATCATAGTCTTTAAATGGGAAACGTATCAAGTAACAGAATTTTATGGCCTCGAATGTAAGGGGCATTTCTTATGGAGCTTTAAAGGTAGGGAATAAATATAATTTCAAACTCAACAGAAAAAAAAACCGGCCAAGTGCGAGTCGGACTCGCGCACGAAGGGTTCCGTACCATTATTTATAAAAACGGCAAAAAACGTCACGTTTGTTGTATGGGAGCCCCCTTAAATATTTATTTTATTCTGTTTTTTTAGTATTGGTTGTTATAGCGGCAACAGAAATACATCATCTGTGAAAATTTCAACTGTCTAGCTATCACGGTTCATGAGATACAGCCTGGTGACAGACGGACAGACAGGCAGACAGACAGTGGAGCCTTAGTAATAGGGTCCCGTTTTGACCTTTGGGTACGGAACCCGGAACAATTTGACCATATAATTAATATGGTCAAACCGTAAACATCATAAAATTATACGATTTTACTGTGAATGCTTAGTTTTTGTAATGTGCGTTTTATTTGTGCAGAATAAACTATTTTCTTACTTCGTTTCTTTTCTTTCCTTCTTTCTATCTTTCTTCAACGAGCATGATTGTAAACAGAAAAATAATAATTTTAATATTCAATTAAACATAATTCTATTTATAATGATAATCAGGTTGCAGTAGGTAGGTAGCTCCAGATACATCTCTTGGCTTAAAACTCACGAATATTTTCGTGAGAACATCTGCTGGCTAAATTTTCTACAAGATCATTTCCTTGGAAACAGTTTGAATGATTAATTAAATTGATTGACATGCTCCATTCGTTCCGCAATGGAGGGTCTCGACAGTGTTCCCTTTCGGTAGCACCTGGTCTTAAATTCTTCATTCTGATCGATTATTATACTGCACAGTCACTTCACGTAATTGGGTTCCTAATTTGTTCTGGCGCAACAATCGGTACCCTGACTCGTTTCGGAATTTAAACCGATTATTAACCCTTTATTCGAATGTCCATTCTTCTCGATAATTTTAAATCTCTCCTTGAAATTTTATATTACAGAAGATGAACGACGTTATCAATGAGACAGAAGTGCCTAATTTTGTATGCACATGTTATTTTTTTTTATCAGCACATATAAATGTTTATACTTAGTAGATACTTATTAAATGGATCGAAGATTTTTACGAGCAATGAAAAGAAATGTCATCATTTTCTCTAATACGGCAGCACTTAAGACTTCTAAATTCCCCAAATCTCTATCGTATCTTCTAAAAACTTTCGAATGTACTTAACTACTCTAAACGGATCGATTAACCGAACTCGTCCACGAATTAATGGTTTCGAATAAATATAATTAAGCTCTCAAAGAGTGCCGATTGTCTAAAGGACCATTAGTTTGGAAATGACATTCAATTAATGAAGGGATCCATTTGTTTCGTTCGATTTGGGCTTGCTGTCTTCGATTTTATCTTAGGTCACTCCAGTCTTGTCTGACTCAGTTATTTTTACTGTAGGTACCTATTAGCTAAGAAATTAAATCATTTACGTATTGGTCTCTCTTCTGTACTTTTATCTTGATGTTTTTCTGCTGCGATAGCATCTTCATCGTGGATGGGAATATATTTTAGATAATGTTCGTGGCTGATTTTTATTGGTTCATCTAATTTATTAGTATTCCTAGTAATTTTCCAATAGGTATTCCAATGCAACTAAATTTTTATCAGTTCGTAAAAAGCTAAAAACACATCATAACATTAGCAACCTAACATACTTCTATTACTTTACATCTGAATATATCGATAAAATAAACGGAGTCCTCAAATAATCCGTTTACGGCAGTAGCTGCACTGAAGTTAATAACAGTTTTACGAAATGAAATTATCTCGAGCGGTCTTGTGTCAATTAAGTTTGCCCTCAGTTAGCCGGGCGCTACTAACATAATGTTACGAGTACAACGAGTACAACGAGTACAACGTAGAGATATGCAGCCATTTTGTTAGAAAACTTACGATTTGCACCTGCTGCACGACCCGCTACTTAATGAGAAATCGTTATTGTTGTACTTGGGCTAGTTTCGAACGAGATTGGTTTAAGGGATTAATTAAAATGAAAAATGTTGTAACTAATAAACTACTCAAGTAATTATTAATTAAAAATTAACCTTAGGCGTTTGATCCTAAATTATCCTTCTAGTAATGGGATGGTGGATGTCGGAATATATCCCACGGGAACTACCGGGATAAATTGTGTTATCTATCTGTGGGCCATATTTCATCCAAATCAGTTCAACCGTTTTTGTGCCAATCCAGAACATACATCCAGCCACACAGACAAACGGACAAAAATTGTTCGTTAATATTAAAATTTATTATCTATGTATAGATTTAATCTATATTTTTGACATCTAGAAATGCATGTACTGTGTTGGGCAATAAACATTTGAATTTGAATTTAATAATTATTTGGACTGTGATTTCTATCCTAATGTCACTTGCGTTAGCAAACATCATTCATAGTTCATAGTAGCCACAATCCAATTAATTGCTTACGCAATGTACCAAATAGTTTGATTTACAATGCTGATTAAGTTCGCTCGAGTCAGCTTGTCAGTTGTCGCTAGCGAGATTTGTCAGCAATCAAGACGAGACAGAGACATTTGTTACAAACCAAGTGATTGACAAAAGGTCAATGATGTCTGCACATTTTTTAAATAACATGGTGGCAAGACAGACGAAGGAAACGGATGCGTGAGATTGGTGTATCGGTAATCTTATTAGTGATGATGATGATTGTAATACTATCTTGAATTCATGCAAGCCTAGTACTTTTTGTTAGATTTTGATTGAAGTTTGAAAAAAATAATTATTTTTGATATTTATAAACTTAGAGTGCTGACTGTACTTTTAACCTACTAACAATCGGGGGCGACTGGGGCCATCTAATATTCAAAGGGGCGAGTGGGTACACTTAGGTAATTAGGGGTAAGATCCAAGGGGCGAGCGGGGCCGTGAGATTCAAGAGTGAATAAATGTTGTAAGAATTGTGTTATCAAAAGTGTCAATCCTTTTTATTGACACGACTATCGGCACGGCTGCCTCGATGGTCTAGTGGGCGCAAGCCCTACTGTGGTCCTGGGTTCAATTCCCGGGTGAAGTAAAGTGTTATTAGTTTTTTCCATCTGGGATTTGTCAGTAGCAGCCTTGTGTTTGGATTTCTTCCCGGTTGATGGCAATAGGCTTGCCTATATCATATGGGACTTAAAATAAAACTAGCGAAATGTGGGTGTGCCTACTATAGGTACACTTCTGCCTAACCCTTCGTGAAATACAGCCGTGATATTATGTTCTGTTATCGGCACGACATCGAAAGTCGAACTGGATGTGGCTCTCGTGAGAATAAATAGTTATAACAAAATAAATACCATGTATGAATATGGTCGATCGAGCTCTGCTCGGGTGAAAATAGATAAACATATCCTCCAGGTATACTAACGTGGGCGGGAAAGTCCGAAAGGGATACCGGGACCTTGGCAACAGGCAACTGAAGGAACACGGGTGGGTTTTAGTCAGTAAAAGTCTGACACGCCTTCCCGCTCCGCCCAGAGCGGGAGGGGAGAAGACATTTGATGATTTCACAACATAAAAAAAAAAAAAAAAATGGTGTACCAAACTTGTATCACTTTCCCGAGGCTGTGAAAATAGAGAAAACTAATTTTCCTAGATATGAGACCTAGCTATATCGATTTTTGGCCCCCGTAAACCCCTATATTGCCACTTTTATCGAAATCGTTAGTGCCGATTTCGAGAACGTGATTAAAAATAATATAGGTAGGTATATCTCATTTAATAGTATAGGATATTAACATCCTTTAATATTATGTTTGTAACTACAGGTAACTAGCAACAAAACGGGAAGTCTAGAAATATTCTGGCTAGATTTTACTGATGCAGTAACGTTAACCAGACTCACGACACAGCAGTACAGTAATTTGCACATTTTATTGATAAAGGATATGAATGTTATTTATAAAACTGTTCTTTTAATGGCTAATAATATGAGTAATGTTTCCACTGAACTGTAATATCGTAGATTAATTAAGAGATATCCGCAATAATTTCTTTACATAACATAAACTAACATCGCGCCTGTAATCCCCGAAGGGTTAGACAGAGGTGTACCTTTAGTGCCACATTTTGCCAGATATGTTTAGGTCCCATGTAATAGGGGGCGAGAGTACCAACCGGGCACAGATCCAGTTTCCGGGCCGCTACTGAGAAATTCCTGATAGAAAAATCCACTTTTTCCAACCTGGGAATCGAACCCAGGACCCCATTAGGCTCAGGAATAGGAGGAGGAATTTCTATAATCCATCCGTTAAATTGATTCCTTTTGAGTATAATTATGGCAATATTTGCTTTAATAAATTGTTCAATGATGTAAACGAAAGTTAAGCCTTAACTGAACTGCAGAAGGTTCCGGTTCCTACAAAATAGTTAGTAGGTTTAACAGAATTAAGATCTCCCTTGAAATACTTTCTGGGCGTTTGTTCATACATCATAGTCATCAGCCCCTAGTTGAAGTACTTACCGTATAAGTCTACTCCTATTGTCTTATTTGTACAGTCCACCGCACGTTATTGTTAACACCTTGAGCTGGCCAGGCGTAGTAGGCACTTTCAATAGAATGCGAGGACAGCTCATCCTAGTTTTGTTACCAGTGATGTTCGGCCTACTGTACCTAGTATATTTTGAATCATATTTCATTATCCATTCAACAATACCAGCCATCAGACCAAATAAAAAATCAAGACTGAGCTCTGTCAACAGTGACGTGTGGCCGGTTTCGTAAACATGTGTGCACATATTTTGGTGTAGTTTGATAGTAAATGGTTGTAAATGTGTGCGTTTGAGCGGTATGCACAGAGCGGTGGTGTAGTTTTTGCATGCTTCACTGTATTGTTCGTAGCGCTCTGTCTTGGTTTTTTATTTGGTCTGAGTATCAGCCATTCTATTTTGTACAAATATCACCGTGAAGACTTAGGAGGAGTGGGCTTTAAGTGCTTTTAATTGTCAAAATGACAGCTCATTTCAAGCTCACTTCACCTAAGTTCCACAGATACTTTTACAGAATAGCACCCCAGAATCTAATTTCAAAGCGAACGTAAGTAGGTATCACGACAACGGCAGCAGGTCGTTCGGCAATCTCCGTCGGTAGTTCGGGTGTGTCGGGTCACGATTACTGCACCCTTGGGCGTGCGCACGCCCACATTGTCCAGCATAGTGAAAGGAAACAAAATGATCGCTGATAAATCTGATTTGTTATTGTACTGCGTCATTTATGAGACTGTTTAAATTGTTATTTATTACGTAACACTTCGTATTAACGCCTGGGTCCGGTTGATCAAGGTCCTGATTAGTACAATTGCTGGCAAAATGTGCGTGTTAGTTGTCGTAATTGGCTGACTGAAAATTATTACAATCACATCACATCACTAAAATTCGATTTGACAGCAAATTTTAGAGAAACAGATGAATATCCTCGTCTTATAAAACAAACTCTTCACGAAACGCATTTTTGGAATGGGTTGCATAAAAAATTCGTTGCGTGAAATATGATGAGGGATAAGTTTTCAGACGGTAAGTTATAAAGCTCTATTTTGCTACCTGGATTTTAAATCTATGGTAAATCCATTTCCGAAGGCCGACCCCCTAAAAAAATCCGTGACATGATCTAGGAAAAGTAACAAACGTCCAACCCAGCTTACATAGTAAGTAATATTCTGTTGAAAGCATTGGGTAACGAAACGAGATAGTTAGTATAACCTGACCTGGACTGAACTTAGTACTTACTTACTTGCTACATACCTATCTACGAGATACTGACCTGTCTTTATCTAAAATGTAGCGTTAGCGTGCATAATTGTGGCCACTAAGCACCTAGGCTAAGTGTTTTCGCGTGCTTCTGGTGCGTGACATACCTTTATAAGTCTACCTGAAAAGGTCAACTTTCCTTTGTCATTGTTCTCCACAATGTTCTAGGGACGACAGAGAGTTATATCGTACTTCTAATGTCTAAAACGTAAAACCTCTTCCAGTTAAGAGAGTGCATTCTGAAAGTGGGCAACCTCGCAAAAAGCTGTCCATTGCAAATGCTCCACAATGTTCTAGGAAAGACAGAGCGTTATATCGTACTTCTAATGTTTAAAACGTAAAACCTCTTCCAGTTAAGTTAGTGCATTCTGAAAGTGGGCAACCTCACAAAAAGCTGTCAATTGCAAAGGCTCCACAATGTTCTATGAAAGACAGAGGGTTATATCGTACTTCTAATGTCTAAAACGTAAAACCTCTTTCAGTTAAGAGAGTGCATTCTGAAAGTGGGCAACCTCGCAAAAAACTGTCAATTGCAAATGCTCCACAATGTTCTAGGAAAGACAGAGCGTTATATCGTACTTCTAATGTCTAAAACGTAAAACCTCTTCCAGTTAAGTTAGTACATTCTGAAAGTGGGCAACCTCGCAAAAAAGCTGTCAATTGCAAATGCTCCACAATGTTCTAGGAAAGACAGAGCGTTATATCGTACTTCTAATGTCTAAAACGTAAAACCTCTTCCAATTAAGAGAGTGCATTCTGAAAGTGGGCAACCTCGCAAAAAGCTGTCCATTGCAAATGCTCCACAATGTTCTAGGAAAGACAGAGCGTTATATCGTACTTCTAATGTTTAAAACGTAAAACCTCTTCCAGTTAAGTTAGTGCATTCTAAAAGTGGGCAACCTCGCAAAAAGCTGTCAATTGCAAAGGCTCCACAATGTTCTATGAAAGACAGAGGGTTATATCGTACTTCTAATGTCTAAAACGAAAAAGCTCTTCCAGTTAAGAGAGTGCATTCTGAAAGTGGGCAACCTCGCAAAAAACTGTCAATTGCAAAGGCTCCACAATGTTCTATGAAAGACAGAGGGTTATATCGTACTTCTCATGTCTAAAATGTAAAACCTCTTCCAGTTAAGAGAGTGCATTCTGAAAGTGGGCAACCTCGCAAAAAGCTGTCAATTGCAAATGCTCCACAATGTTCTAGGAAAGACAGAGCGTTATATCGTAGTTCTAATGTCTAAAACGTAAAACCTCTTCCAGTTAAGAGAGTGCATTCTGAAAGTGGGCAACGTCGCAAAAAGCTGTCAATTGCAAATGCTCCACAATGTTCTAGGAAAGACAGAGCGTTATATCGTACTTCTAATGTCTAAAATGTAAAACCTCTTCCAGTTAAGAGAGTGCATTCTGAAAGTGGGCAACCTCGCAAAAAGCTGTCAATTGCAAATGCTCCACAATGTTCTAGGAAAGACAGAGCGTTATATCGTACTTCTAATGTCTAAAACGTAAAACCTCTTCCAGTTAAGAGAGTGCATTCTGAAAGTGGGCAACCTCGCAAAAAGCAGGCCAGGATATCTCTCTCTATGTTCATAAACTATGCAAATCTATGACAAAAGTTATGCAGTTCACCCAAATTCCTAAAATAACGCACCTTAATTCAACCAATAAAAGGTCAGCTAATCCTGTCATTTAAAATTAAACCTATATTTTGTATAAGTCGTAAGTCTTAGTCCATTCTTATTGTGCAGTATCGGCCCACCCGACGGAGGCTGCATACTAACGACCCATGAAATGTGCACATGACATGGACATTTAAGTGTCCCTTTCGGATGCTATTACGTGTGGCGACACGTAATCGAAGATCATTTTGATATCGACCCAAGTTTCTACGAATTGTAGGGTGATGTGATGCGGCTCTGATTGGAAAGAATGAGAGAATTTATGCAATCTTAGTTAGATGCACAAAAAATAATTTTGAGTTGGATCATCTACTTTATTTAAAACTCGACACCCTAATAGTTATTAGTACTAACATCAAATAGTAATTTCCATTCATAAAATAATCTTTTTTAAATATTCAATACTGCTATCTTGCCGAATGACACTAGCAATTCCTATGCTATCTATTAAATGAACAAATACGTAACCCTAACCATTCGACCGAGTGGACGGCAATTGACTGCATTCTGGTCACGATGCGATCTAAACAAGCAAAACGATAATTTACCATTGCAATAGGTACCGGGCAGGTGCTGCGAAAATATAGGCCTTAAACACGAACGTTGATTTACACCCCATTTATGTAGTCACGCTTTCATCCTATTTGGAGTAAGTACGATGTAAAAGTAAAGGGTTAGATCAGTGGCCTATTTAATATAACCGACAGGTAACAGGTGACTTGGTGCTTTATTAAACAGCACTTATCGTGAAAATGTGCTCGTGGCTAAGTAATAATAGCCGCACGGGTCGCTCCATCGGGGTAAGCTACGCTTGCCGGGGTTGGTCCGTGGATGGGTTACCATCTTTACATACCGAGACTCCTCCGTGCCTCAGAAAGCACGATAAGCCGTTGGTCCCGGCTGTAAATCGTGGATCTTTGACAGGCATTACGGGTCATCAGAAGCCCGAAAGTCTGATAACCAGTCTTACCAAGGGGTATAATATTGATTATCGTTAAAATGTGGAATCTGTCGCATTGTCAGGCTTTCTATACACATGTCTTTCTCTATGTTCATTCCTGAGACTTGGCGAGAGTTTTCTGGCTTAATGATAGCAAGATTGTGATTTTGAACCCGTTCGCCAAGGGAAGGTATAGTATGATTATTTATAATATCCTCCATATCCATTAGATAATTATGTTCAGAAGTGGACGACTCCAGACCAATGCATGTTAACCTATCAATGCAGGGATTGACCAGAGTCAAGACAAATACTAAAACGTCACATCTGCCAACCTGCCTAGCCTTTTCCCAACTATGTTGCGGTCGGCTTCCAGTCCTAACCGGATGCAACTGAAGACTAAAATGTCACAAATGTGAAATGAAATTGTCAATTTAATTGCGCAAAAACAGAGTTTAAAATAGAATGAGAAAAATCCAGAAAAACTCAACATTATACGTAAACAGACATGAAAATTGACCCAATTGTTGTCAACTGGAACCAATAATTCTCTTGCAACTGAACTAGAATTTCCGCAATAGGTGCAGACCAAACCAAATGCCAGGTGTCTCATAACCTATACGATATAGTTTGAGCTAACCTTTATAACCTAGAGTGAACTTAAGTGACCTAGTCGCCTGGTGTTCACAAGATTTATCTAAAGTGACTTGGGTTGTGGTTGAAGGAATATCTGATATGACATGTCATGGACAAAACCATGGCATGTCATGTATATCATTTTTGAAAGTTTTCTGAAATGTCATTCACTACATGTGAATTGAGCCTGAATAATGGCTCGTTCTTTGGGAACAACTTGAACAACTCATTCTTTTTAGGGTTCCGTACCCAAAGGGTAAAACGGGACCCTATTACTAAGACTCCGCTGTCTGTCTGTATGTCCGTCTGTCAACAGGCTGTATTTCATGAACCGTGATAGCTAGACAGTTGTTGATTATGTATTTCTGTGGCAAACGGCAACAGAAATACATAATCTGTGAGACACAGATTATGTATTTCTGTTGCCGTTATAACAACAAATAAAAAACAGAATAAAATAAATATTTAAGGGGGCTCCCATACAACAAACGTGATTTTTTTGCCATTTTTATACATAATGGTACGGAACCCTTCGTGCGCGAGTCCGACTCGCACGTGGCCAGTTTTTTTTGTGTTTTCTTTAAACGTATTTTATTTCTAACATGGGACGTATAATATAAATAGCTGAAAAATATACAATAGACGTAGAATATTAATGGTAACCTATTCCGCATAACTATTCTTCAAGAGTCATACAAAACCCTATAATAAATCGACACGTGTTTCGCCTCTCAACGAGGCATCCTCAGGATGACGATTGACCAGTCGCAAACCAGTACACGACGTGTTGCCACACCGAGCGCTGGACGCAGAGAAACAATTAACTATATCTAGCTTTGCACTCGCGTTTCTCTATTAACTTGCACCACAACTTAAAAACATTTAGCCAACGCGAAGTCGCGAACGTTAGTGAAATCTACTCCAAAACTAGGCGTGCCCGATATAAACTACTCGTTGGACTTGTTACATTAAAATGTGATGTGAAAGGGTGTTCACAAACAAGTTATAGTATTAATTTAAAGTGGATTAATTAATCGAAAATTGTATCAAGTTTGTAACTTTAATAACGCTTTCACTAGTTTTTATTGATACTGTAACGTCACTTGGTATTGGTAGAGTGTGAAGAGGTCTTTCTTTATTAATGAAATCCTTGCTATAGGTAACAACCATTTATAAAATTATACTAATTTGGTATAATTATTTTAATTACCAATTCAGCCGTTGAGAACGTTTCACTATGCAGAAAACCATAAAAGGTGGTTTTACACGAACACATTACCTTGAAGAATGCCTTTTTTTTTAAGTGTTTATTCACAGATATATTTTATATAAGATAATAAAAAATAATTACCTACGCCTTTTACATATTAACATAATTTTTATAACGACACAGGTTAAAACTATTCTTGCGATGTTAGTATGTTTTATAAAAATCAATATAAAAGGATCAAAGATTACCAGCATTTGAAACCACTAAGCAGGATTGACCCCGTCATCATCACTACCGAACCTTAGTTTCCAATAGAATGTTAACTTACGAAAATAATATATTCTTATTCTTATTCTGCTACAAGCTACACAGACTTTTTATTCCTAACCACGTCTTTATAAGTTGGAAGAAAACCACTAATAGGCGATGCGGTTTCAAAAACTTCCGTTTTAAAAGGAATTCTTTGTGTTCTCAAGACTTCCCATTGATTTAATGTTCCCTACGCGGTTTGTAGCGAATTCTCATAAACATTGCACCATTTAAGCATCCTTTAGCTTTTATGTAGTGTCTGAAGGCCATACTCTTTACTTAGGCACGAAATTAATGTATCAATTCCCTCCCCGCCTTTTGATAAGTTAATTACTAATCATGATTGGCACGTAGGTATTATAATTATATTGATGCTCAACAGGACATTATACTTTTGGCATATCCTAGGCAGTCAGCCCAGCTGCATCTTACTGACCGGCTAACAGTGCTGCTGATATAGATGATGCTGGGTGGATCATAATCATCAGCCTCTAGGAGTACACTTCTCAACATAGGCATCTCCAATTGCACGTCATTCAGCTAGATTCTCGGCAACTCTCATCCAGCTGCTACCAGCAACCCTGCAAAGATCGTCACTCCATCTAGTCTGAGGGCGTACTACCTTACGTTCTCATACGATGTCAACCCTAGTTTCTACCAATCCAAGATAAGCAGAAAAAAGGCTACATGATTTAGTTGGTCAAATCTAAACTCCAAAAGATAAGCAATTTCCAAAAAGTATCATTATGTTACATTCTATTGTTTGTAAAAACCAGCTAAATGTATCAGGTATATTGTTCGTGAAGCGACCAAGCAAGAGGCAGCCGTTATCTGTCGTATGCAAAGTGTTTGAATACATTGCTTTTAACAAATACTCGATGTGGGTTAGGTACTTGGACCTCACACGAAGTTTTATAGACCCGGGATCTTCTGTAAATGACCACACACTTGCTAATTTAGAATGAGGATGGGTGATTTTTAAATCTAGTTTTGCAGTCAGTCTTCGCACTACATGATGGTTACAGTGCCGTAGATTATTCAAGTTTTTTATATTTATTTATTAGGTATTATGTATTTTATTAGGCCTAGGTGGCATGTTTCTTGTTTTATCTGATCCACATCTTACGCCCCAAGTTGAAAAACAACCTAGTCTACAAATACATAAGTAGTTCTGTATCTCAGCATCCCATTTTTAACATGGACAATGTATCGAAGTAACCTTTTTTATCAGACTCCACACAGCATCATACGTCGAATATTTCTAAGCTGTAATTTGTACACAAATCAATAAATCATCTAATAATTAAATATTTATGTAAATTATTTAAGTATCACCATCGTTCTCACTTTGTCTTGTCTAATTTTTTAATAGAAATCCAATAAATTAATGCAGGCAATGGCTACGTTAGATCAATGAGCACCATACTGTGAAGTTACAAGATAACGAATGATCACAGTCTTGTACTATTACCAGCTATCGTCGAGATCATTAAACTGTTAAGGGCGAATCGTTACAAATGAGATATGCCTTACACTATTGAACATACAAATTAATGCTCGCTGCAGTGTCGACAAGCCTTTACCTGGATGATTTAGATGAAGTATTAATCATTTTTTTATGGAGTTTGTTTTTTGTCAATAGAAAAGGTATAATAATTTCTACTGTTGGCGAAACATTCATAGAGACGGTAATAATAGTTTTCTTAATTTATTAGAATTAATTATAATTTTATGAATGAAAAATAAAATTACTTACCAACCAAATTAAAAATTACCAACAAAAAAAGACAATAAAAATGAAAATGATGGTAATCAAAACTTTTGACTAAGTAGGTCCTATTGCTGGTTTAGATTTTCATAGATTTTTTAACAAAGTCTGATAAAATCAAACTGGTTGCTAATTTAGTGGTATATTTTTTAATATTTGTATGTCATAGATTTTTACACTCTGTGATTACTTAGACTCATGCACTTACCTATTAGTATTACTTGTTAATCAATGTTAGGAATTTTGTAATATAGTGTACTTTTAAAATTTTTGTAAATATGTATCTAATTAAATTACTTGTCATTGCTCCATTTATACCTTTTGTGGTACAGTAATCCAGTAGTAGGTGCATCGTCTTCACATATAATTATATATCTAATTCATGTATACAAAATATTGTAAAACATTTTTAAAAGAGTAACGGTGGAGTTTCTTGCCCATTCTTCTCCATACGAAAACTACCTTTTGGAAGGGTCAACTAGAAAAAGTGTTTCAAAAGTGCCTTTTATGTGCCTATTTGAAATAAATAATTTGACTTTGACTTTGACTTTGAACACTACAATTAATGCACCATCCACACTCCATTAAGTAAGTACCACTTAGGTACCTACCTTTTAGTGATAAGTGTAGGCAGACACCGAACATATTTTAACAGCTTTAAACATTCGAAACAAAAGAACATAAAGTTAACCATCTTTTATAGAATTAATGTCTCCATAAAATATATATTTTGTACAAGGGCCATATAATGGTCACAGTGACGGGTCGCCCAACATTTTGTATCTCGTTACTAATTTATGTCTAATTACCTTACCGTGTAAACTATAAATTATTACAACATAATGAGGGTGAAATCGTTATAAACATAAACATCACTTTACTTTTTAAAGATGCTTAATTTGGTTTAATGGGCCATTAGATTCTCTTTCACACAGTCTGATTTGACCTCCGTTGTATATTAATTAAATTATAATTTAATTTAAATGGTATTTAGTATGAGTCTTGCATTTTAAAATATACACGATGTCTAAGTAATGTGGATGTGCTGTGATGTATAGGTAGATATTTTTAAGGCTGCCTCCTCAAAAGTATGTACCTATACATAAACAGGGATATATTTTATTATCTACAATCTTTGTTTCTTAATATTATATTAAGGTGAATACAAAACTGATTACTCATTGGGTACTTAATTGTAGCTTCACATCGACACAGTATTATAAAACACTAATGGTAGACAATCAAATGAATTATTGTCGATGTACATACATCTTTTTGAGGCTGACTGTAACAGTATTTTTTTTTTGCAAAAAAATTAGAAAATGTAAATTAAATAGAACCTTTATTTGTTCAGTTCACAAATGAATTACCTAAGTACTTAGTAAAATAAAAGACTAGTTTTTATAAACTTTATCAACTAATAATGTGATATAAAATTACTTAGGTAGGTATATATTATTAGGCAAAATGACAAGTACTTACATAAGATAATCTGGAACGTATATTTGAGCACTTGTGTGAAAACGTGCCTACATTTAATCATTATTAAACTCTGATTTTGATTACTTTGCAATTAAAGTCCATAAGAAACAAAGATTTCTCTAGCATTAACACATCAGTGTAAAGCTCATCATAATTGCAAAATAGCGAAGTAGCTTCACATAGAAGATCCAATAACTGTAAACGCAATTCTGCACAAATTATTCGTGCAAACGCATTGAAAATTGCTTAACGTTAACCCTTTAATGAAAAGCTGTGGTCAACCTTACTGCGCCGGGTGTAATTACATGTTTTAAATGAAGGTAGACATTACAGTGTGCAGCCGAGCACATAATAAGGGACGATATTGTCGTCGTCAAGAGAAAATGGGATTAAATTAATATTGTTTGTGGATATTATTTGGGCTCAGACCAAATAAAAAACCAAGACAGAGCGCTGTCAACAGTGACGTGAGGCCGGTTTCGTAAACATGTGTGCACATATTTTGGTGTAGTTTGATTGTAAATGGTTGTAAATGTGTGCGTGCGAGCGTGTATGCACAGAGCGGTGGTGTAGTTTAAATTTTACATGCTTCACTGTATTATTCGCAGCGCTGTCTTGGTTTTTATTTGGACTCAGTATTTGGGTAACATAATTCTATAACAATAACAAAGTATTTACTAAAAGTGTTAGTTCTTAGTTGAAAAAAGACAAAGTAGGCTGACTTCACAAGAAAATAGATTCTAGAATAGAAAATAGATTAGAATAGAATGTTGGAAAAACTGAGACATAGAAAATCATAGAAAACAGTTACTATTGACTGAAGAAAAAGTAGCGTGGTTACTTCCAACATAATATTTGTCTCTCTGAAATTATTCGGTAGGAAGTTTCAGTTTTTTTTCATACTGAACTAACTGAGCAAACGAGTTCTTAAGCACCCTGTATTGCTTTTAGAACATTCAAATTATTTTATTTCACATAAACTGTTCACTTATGAAACGTCAGAAGCTAAGTGCACGGTTCCAATTGGACATTTGCTATGGAGAAGAACTGGCAAGAAACTCCACGGTATATCCAATATTTTCAAATTACTTTGTTAATAAGTATGGGAGGACAATGTAGGCCTGTCAAAAACAAGTCGAAACTGCATCTATGAGTCTACAAAGCCTACAACGTTCTCACATTCACAAAATAGAAAAATATCTACATAATTATGTAAAAGGTAAATAAAGTAATAATTCAAAAGCTCGTGAGCTCGTGGCTAAGTAATAACAGCCACACGGGTCGATCCATCAGGTTAAGCTACGCTTGCCGGGGTTGGTCCGTGGATGGGTGACCATCTAGTACATACCGAGACTCCTCCGTGCCTCGGAAAGCACGTTAAGCCGTTGGTCCCGGCTGTCATTTGTGGATGTTTGACAGTCGTTACAGGTCGTCAGAAGCTCAAAAGTCTGACAACCAGTCTTGCCAAGGAGTATCGTATTACCCAGTTACTGGGTTGTGGAGGTCAGATAGGCAATTGCTCCATGTAAAATACTGGTATTCAGCTGCATCCGGTTAGATTGGAATCCAACCCCAGCATAGTTGGGAAAAGGCTAGGCAGATGATGAAAGTAATAATTTAAAAAAACGAATTGAACCAAATGTTAATAAAACTTTTCCTTTCTAGATTTCTCAAATGTATTACGCAACTATTTCTATGAATGACGATCATTTCGCAAATCACTGCGTTGATTAAAATTGAATTGAAACAATGATTACGTACATTGATAGCACCATTGTGGCAGTGTAGCCGCTTTTGTCTTGCGGACAATGTGGGCCAATCATAATGAGGCTGGTAATAAAAGCTTTTAAAAAAGACTTGGTAACGTGTCGACCAACTTTTTAGGGTACCGTAGTGAACAAGGAACCCTTATAGTTTCGTCATGGCCGTCTGTCTGTCTGCCTGTTTGTGTGTTTTTCTCGTCTTTTCCATGGTATTGGGTGTTGTTGGACAGGCCGCTCAAAATTATTGGGGTGTCGGTGAAAACTTTCTTTCGATCCAGGCATCCGTAATATTAAGGTTTTTATAGTGCTAATTTTCGTTGCAGTCGATTGTTCCCGATAGAAATCTGACGACTGACGAAACACGTAGTTTGACGAGGGACATAATAAAAATAGTTGAACTGTTTTTCAACTAAAATGTTAAGTTTGTTATTAGGATAATTTCATTCCAACTACGGAACCCTTCATTGTGCTTGGTCCGACACGCAATTAGCCGGTTTCTTATTAATTCGATTTTACTTGTTAACTGGATGAGAGAAGCACAAGACCGGTCGATATAGCGACGCTATGTCCAGCAGTGGACATCTTTTGGCTGAAATGATGATGGTGATCATGACCTAAGCACGTTAAGGCCATACCCTATCTCAAATTTTATCTCACTCGCACCATACTACTTGCGACCTGGGTGAGAGCGAGACGGAGTGGGGCGCTAGCGGCTCTCAAGCCTCGAAAAGTTTAGGTAATTGCTTTTTACGGTGAAAATAATGGTAATAATTTAAAAAAAAAAAAAAAAACATGAGACCTGCTTTATAGATAGTTCAGTTATTATGCAAAGTTTCATGATCTAATTTGAAGTATTTTATGAATACCAGCGGTTTATAGTTCTATTTAGAGGTAACTTTGGTTTTTTTTTCTATAGAGAAAATTTTATGTAATCATGTTTTCGCCAAACATGGGACCTAGCATCAATCCTCAACTTTAACATAATTATATTTATTTCAAAATTAATGCTGCAGTATTTTCGGCATAAAGGAGGATCATGCTAAGCAATTTGAGGTAGGGTGCACCCTTAAGATGGATTCTTGCGAGCTAATGAGCTAATTTTGGACAACTTCCTCTTGAGTTCTTGAACTAACAAATTCATACTTTGTTTACTCCTTCGGTCCTTCCTTTTCAATAACTACCAGGTTGAAATTAAATTCATGGGCATTCTCGGGGCCATTGTAATCATGATTATATGAACAACTTTCACTACGGGACCAAATATGAAATAACGAAAAAAAATCAGCTGTTCCCTACATTTAGGTTCGTATAACTCGTCCAAATGTAGGGAACAGAACAGCAGATTTTTTTTTAAGTGCCCTATTTAAGTTATGCTAATAACACTAACCAACAATATTATCTGCAAAGTTGGGTAACGAAGGCAATGTTTTATAGCTGTACCTTCCCTCTTTTAGATAACAATAGAATTTTAGAATACTGCTGGGGAGTTTGTTGCGCCACTTCTTCCCAGCTACTCTACTAGGAAGTGGTGAATGGTGGGTGTTTTGGGGGACCGTCTTCTGTAATTTTGACGTTCGAAAAGTGCTGATTCTCAGCCTAGTTTGAAGAAATGACTTTTGATTTTTGTTTTTAATAAGGCATTAAAGGCATAAAGCAAATGACTGTAAATCGGTGTTTGGCTATCCAGATCAAAATATCACATAATTATTAAACCAGACACCGAAGAACTAGAATTTCTAATAGAAAATTATTTTCAAATACGCAAGCGGTACTAAATTATGTGCCGAACCAAGTGTCCATGAACGTGGAACCATGTATGAGTTCCGCTAGTGATCAACACCACCTTACCACAACACCAACATTATAACACGAATACATGAGGGCACGATATACATCGCTGCTTCAAAACAAGTACTAATTTTCGTCGGCCGGGCCACCCAGCAATGGTGGCAGTGCTATTTGATTTTTACGACAACAGAATGCATTTTGGTATCGCTAACATATTAATTGAAAACAAAGAGTGTTCTCCCACGCCATGCAAGTGTGACCATCGCCATAAGCGATCTAAAATGAATTATTAATATTGAATACCTAATAAAGTAAAAAGAAAAGTAGGTACTTACCTAAACTGGAGAAGATACCAGTACATTGTACAGATAAAAAAAAAAACATTGACGTAAATCTCATGAGTTTGAAGCCCACCTAACTAGGGCCTATTCAAAGTGAAATTATATCAGCGATGATGGAAAAGTCAACAATTGGATTGGCATAAGTTACCGAAAAGTTTATGTTAATCCCATTGAAAGTCGTTGTAAAATACGAAATGCTTTGAAAGCGATTCCGATTTATCCGTTCAAATAATCTTCAATGAAAAACCCATGCATACTTATTTACTTAGTATTTTATTTGGCTTAAAACTTTAATTTTGAGGAATGATGCGATAACACAACGGTGTGGTTTTAAAGAAAATGTTAATAACAAAAATTGAAAAGAGTATGCTAACAAGGCAGATGTGAGTACGGGACGCCCTTATTAACATAGTAACCTTATTGGTGATGTTTTTTAGAAAGGTCAGATGCGTAGTAAACGCAACTGGCGGCTGCGCCGGCGTGAGTGTATAAAAGAGTATGTGAGGATCTTAGCAGGTGACGTTCTCAGGCCTTAGTGTGAGTATCTTTTAACCATCTCGACTTTACGCATCGACCACGTTCGGCGCTCCATTTTGCCCATCACCAGTGAAGCCCAGTGAAGGGCCAATCGGACCGCCGAACGCGGTCGATGCGTAAAGTCGAGATAGTTAAAATAAATTCACACTAGGGCCATCTGAGAGGCATCTAGTTTCGGCCATAGGGGATGAAGGCGTGTGACACACATAAAAATAAATATTTTCAATAAAAAATAAAGATAAGGACACGAGAATGATATAAGTAATAAGTATATTTATTTGCATAAAAACACGGTTTAAAAAGATGGTAAAAAAGTACAATTTGTAACAAAACATGTTTTGCCAATATAATAATCAGCATGCAAATTTTTCAGTTGGTAACTTACATTAACATTTTTTGTCAATGAAATCTTTGACACTATAGAAACTATGATAATGATATGACTCCAAAACCATACAGTTTCCGCCCACATTTCTAAAATGGCGTCAACGGCCATGTCACGGCTGTAAACTGTAATAATAGCTATATTTAGTGGCAATTTATATGACCCAAACACGTTATTGCCCGTAAAGGTAATTGTTTATTAATTTCAACGGTACATGATGTTAATTTAACGAACAGGTGTTAAACTTTATTAATGCAGCAATAAAGGTCATTATTGATATAGGTTATGATGAAGTAGCCATCTACCGAAGTGAAATAGGTTACGGCTAAATTGGTAATTAAAACTGAAAATGTCCATAAAGGATGATTACGCCACCAAACGGCTCGCATCGCGTCGGATCGGAACGGATTTTACAATCTTTAAACGATATTAAATCGTGTACATAGTATTTAACGTTTTATTATCAAGCTGCGCACAACAGGTTGACCGCGGGCGTCTTCCGCGACACGCGATCGTGCAATGTCATCGTTGTTGTCCTTTCCGATGCGATGCGATGCAAGCTGTTTGGTGGAATTTGTCCTTAAGTTAAATATAGGTACTAGGAGGTATTGCTCGTAGATTGCATCGATAAAAAATCTGTTGCAAAACTATTTAGAAGCCTGTATGTGCTTCCTCGGTTTGGCTTACCTTTCATGTCTTTAAAACAATGAAATGACATAACATCATCCCGTCTGTATTTCCTGAAGGTCTAGGCAGCTCTGTACGCTGTAGATAGGTACCTACAGTACATTTCGCCGGTTTTGTTTGAGTTCCATGTAATAGGGGGTCAATAATTGCTATCAACTGGACACAGAGCCAGATGCGGGCTGCTAATGAGAAATTATGGAAAAACCCAATAACACTGCCCGACCCGGGAATCGAACCCTGAGGCCCTAGACGAAGTGACGTTCTATCAGCGATAACGATGATGGAAAAGGCAAAAATGTATAGGACTGACATAAGCTATCGAAAAGTTTATGTCAATTCTGTTGAAAGTCGTTGTAGAAATACAAAACGCTTTCGAAGCGATTGTCACTTGTCTAGGCCCTCAGGACCTCATGCTCAGCCATAGCGCTTGCAACTAGACGAACAAGGCACTTAGCGAGGAAATCATCGCGAATTAAAGCGCCTCAGAAAATAACAACAACAACTTCATGAAATCTGATACCTACTTACAAAATTGTTTATAAAGAAAAATTAGCGCCGTAAAAACAAAGAATCTGTCAGTTATACGATACCGGCGTGTGGCAATATTGCCTAACGGGTATTCAGACATTTGTGCCCATTCGTGAACAATCACAATGGCGAATAAAAAACCTAATGAATAGATTCGTCGCTCGTAGTCGCTTTGAAGCCTCGCTTGAGGTCATAAACATTCTATTGAAATACAGACGAAACGACAATGTGTATAATTTTGATGTTTATGTGAAAATTATTCGAGAATTTCCACTGATATTGAAGTTTCCGTGACCGAATAATGATGTGCCGTTCGATTGTAGAGATAATGTGTGTTATTTAAGACTAAGTTATCGAGTAATGCTTTATCGATAGCGGAAGTATAACTCCCAACGCATTGTAGATATCAGATGAGAAGTATGAAACCTTTTTGGTAAGAACTAAATGTTGCCATAACAAGTTTCGAATCAATTAAATACGAGACAATGATAAATATATATTTTTTTAACCTCGACGGGGAAGCTCTTTGCCTTCATTTCACCTGATGGTAAGTGATGATCAGGCCGCAGGTGGAAGCGAGCTTCACCCGAAATCCTCACCACAGAGTAAGTGAGTATCTTACCTCTAACTGCCGAGACACAACAATGCTGTTATCGTGTTGTTAACATAAAATCTCTATCGCATTAGCGATACAGATTTTATATTTTAATTATAAAATGCTAAGATAACTAAGCTTTGAAGTAGACACACAACTTATAAATTAGATTACCAGAATTCAAGTTCAGTCGGTTCAAAACGTAAAAGTTGAATTCAAAACTCGCCTGGTTTTACCTGTAACCAAATAACAAATCAGAGCACTGGTTACCAAACAGGTGTTCGCCTATCATATTCGCTACATATCGAATTTGAAACACTTTTTAATCAATAACGCAAATTATGCACAAGACTGGTTTTTGTGCGGACTGTGGCCGGTAAAAGGCAACGCTTTGTGAATCGCCCAATATCGCCCAACAATTCCAATTTGGGGCATTCCATCGCTCCGTTATGAGGAAGATATTGAAACATCCAGGTGCGAAGACCTGTGTTGATTATGAAGCTTGCATTCTATTATGGTGTGAGTAGAATTGAAAGTGGGACGACGATATTGGATCACTGACGGTTATTAATTGGATAATTATGATTCGACAGATTCTTGGATAGTTCTATAGGATAGAACTTATGATGGTCTAAACTCTAATCCGAATAAAATGCTTCGACGTTACATTTAGCATATTTGAGTATCCTTTCGCAAATAAATTAATCCTACGAGATTGAACAAGTTGGTGTAAATACTCGTAGATAATATTTAATAATAACAAAAAATTCTACGGCTGTCGATGAGATAACCCCCGAAACAGATAAAGTTAACTAACTATCAAATGGAAATGTGAACAATTATTGCACGTTTAGCAACAAAATAATGAATGATCATTTACTTTTGTGGTTTGTGTCAACTGTGTCTCCCACAACGTCCATTTCACGTTTTTGCGACAATCGCACGTTTTGACTGAACCATAATTCAATCAACTGTATGCGCTCGAAACGATTCAGCGGTTTTAATCGTCACTGGTATCATCGTTCAAAAGTAAACCGAACTGTGTACAATCGCACATTGGTGGTAACACTAGCACTAAGAAAATAACCTTTACTTTGTACTGCTACGACTTTATGTTCAATCAACTCAGCCTATCGCAGACTTGTCCCTGGCTGCGTAACAACACCCTGTCCTCCGCCTTCTGCATCCAGCCTGGCCCAGCCACCTTTTTGAGGTCGTCGGTCCATCTAGCTGGGGGGCATTCCACACTACGCTTGGCATTATGCAGTCTCCACTCCAGGCTCGCCTGTTCCACCGGCCATCGGGCTTTCGACAAACATGGCCAGCCCACTGCCACCTGCACCCTAATAGCGTCAACGATCAATCACAATCTGAATCGGTTTGAAACAAATTGGTAATCCACTGCTACATAAGTTCGAAAAAAAATCAGCTCAACAACGTAAATAACGTAATGAATGTTGTTGAACTGTCAAAATGAAACAGATTAGTCTTAATCTGTTACGAAAATAAGTTACGCAATTATACAGGGTGTATTATACAGGCTAAGGGTAAACACCGTTGTCACTCAAACCATTGGTAGTTGACTTAAATATAAAAATAAATGAACGAGTAACAACAAAAAAAAAACGTTATTTTCATTAGAAGATTTTAAAAAGTTTCTATCCGAAATGTCGGATCGCGACACCGTGCTTGCTAGCATAACAGCTGACTAACTGAGGGAGGATCGCGCTCGCGGCCGGTCAAGTCACGTCCCGCGCCCCCCACCCGTGTTGGGACGCAAGTTTGTTGCCCTAGCGCATAGGGGAAAGGGTGAAATACTCTAGTGGTAAAATGAAATTTAAAAATAAAACAAAAAAAAACTCGTAATTTTCCATTGATTTTGCATTCTATAAATCAAACACCAAACCACTAGTTTCAAGGATAACGGTGTTTACCCTAACACCCTGTATAATTATCTGTTTGCTCCAGTTTGCTTACTCTGCAAGCTATGTCAGTAACTCCGGTTCTTTTCCAGATAACTTCATTTCGCTCTATGTTGGGCGCTGTCAGTCAATTTCAAATTGATACCACTGTTGTGCAGTGGACTGTATGTATGTGAGGTACTAACATCGCTCAAAAGTACCTAAACAGAGGCATGTGTGCTGATGTGTATGAGGTCTGGAAACAGACACATGCGTCACCGCCTCCCAGAAAACGGTTCGTTCCGGTTCAATGCTCGGCTGTGGTAATTGCGATAATTACTGTTAGTCTCAATCAATGAGTGTTTTTCTTTCATGCTGCCAATTGGTGAGAAACAGTGCCTATTCACACTGTGGTGTCTCATTTGTGCTGGGAACGATACCTACTTTCTCGATGAGTTACATTTTCGTAACCGTAATGATCATGAGAATGGTAACTACTCGTCGAGTTGTTACCTTCCTCAAGGTATGTGTTATGTTAATTTTTTATGCTGGGACACCAATTTATATTTTGGAGTTTAGGTGCATAATGTCAAATTACGTTTCATTTGATGTAATCTAAATAACTGATAAACTAAAAAGGGGTCATTATAGGTACTCATTATTATGAAATTAGGACAATTATACCACCAAAAAAAAAACTGCTGCTTCCCACAAAAAACACTGACAAAAATCTCTATGACTGCTCTTCTAAATGAAGAATTATACTCAGTATACCTACCACGAAATTCACCGTTTTACAGGTAGATAAGGTACTCGATTACTCCAGACACAGATATCGCTTAATTTACCGGTGTAGCTATAGGTATCTGGTGAATGCAATCTCGGAGGAACACATAAGTTAAACGGGGCACGCAGCTGCGCGCGAGTCGCGCCCGTCGGCAGCGCGCGCGCCTCTTTCCGTCAGCATTAGGCGGGATGCATACTTGAACAACATTGACGAATAATCTATTTTATAAGCTAAAAAGGTCTCGTAATACATACCAAAATATCTTCTATTCAGATTTTTCATGAGTAAAATAAACAGTCCAGATGCTACATCCAATATTAATTTAGAACATGTGAAAAAATTTCATTTTTTTTGTTTCTGATTTTTTACAAACATTGTTCACGAGCTTATATTGAGAACATTGCTAAACATGAAACTCTGGCTGGAGTATGAAACAAACAATGTTTTAATATTTAATTTAGCAATAACATCGAGCAGTAAAACGCTTCGAACGCTCTGAATTACTGTTTGAGAGATATTTCGGTAATTACCATGCTGACCCTATCCATATTAATAATATTTTGAATTGATTATATATATACATGATACAGAAACAAGCGAATACTGCATTAGTTAAAAGCGCAAAGAACGACATCTTACAACAAAAAAGTCTGAAAAAGTTGGAAGTGTGAAAAAAACAACAATGATAGCTTTGGCTCTTTCAAAATCACAAACATATTTCCTCATCTCAATAAAATTTCGAAAGGTCTCCAGACACGTAGGGACCGTTGTTGACTATAAATGCTTGATTGAACATGCAAGCGGCTCGCAGATGTGGTTCCGTGGCACGTGACATGGTCTCCGAATTATATGAATACAGTGAATATACAAGTAGAAGGAACAATTGTTTGTTTTGTAGGCAGCCATTTAATTTGATGTGTTTTGAAGGCTTTGTAAATTAATATAGTTGGCAAATAGTAAGGAACTTATCTTACCCGTGTTTGAGAGTGAGAGACAAGAGTGTAAACGAACAAACATGTTTGTTAAACTAAATATTATTTTGTTTTGCAGAGACAAACATATAAACAAACATATTAAAAGAACTTTGGATATGATTTTCTCAAATAATTATTTTAAAATGTAAAATCTTATTAGAGAAACTTTTATTCTTTTGCCGATTTATTATTTATTCTTTTGCTGATTCCTTTATTAGGTACTTTTATTTTGTTTCTGGACTATAATTCTGGCAATCGTTGAAAGATAAAAATGTCAAAAATTTAATTGAAAGTTGAACTGGTTGATTATATTCTTATTTAATTTTGTATTTGCCTCATTAATGAAGTTGATATTGTTATTGTTCTCCCGCTTCTATCACGTTTAATTTGTATTGATCAAGCTGCGCCCCGCGGTTTCACCCGCTCTAGTCTCGATCCCGTGGAAATATCGGCATAAAAAGTATCCTGTGTCCTATTCCAGGTCATGGTCTACCCATGTGCCAAATTTCATCCAAATCCGTTCAGCCGTTATAGCGTGAAAGCATAACAAACAAACAAACCCACTTTCGCATTTATAATATTACTAGCTGCGCCCCGCGGTTTCACCCGCGTAAGTCTCGATCCCGTGGGAATATCGGGATAAAAAGTATCCTATGTGTTAATCCAGGTTATAAACTATCTGTTTGCCAAATTTCATCCAAATCCATTCAGCCGTTTTTGCGTTATTGAGTAACAAACATCCAAACACACAAACACACAAACTCACAAACTTTCACATCTATAATATTAGTAGGATTAAGTTAGGATTTTTATTTCCTTCTTGCCTGTAATTTGACAATCCATGAAAGATCATCTATTGTCGTTTGTATTTGACTTGAAAGATCTTTTATCCCAATTGTCAGAATTTCGCTTAGGCTTCACGATTTTGCCTACACAAGCCAAGTCCTAAGAAATATCACATTCGATCTGACTGGCGTCTGTGCAACGCCTTCTAAAGTTGTTTATTTTATGCACCAGCGTACTAGGCGTGTCGGTTCACGATAGCCTGGAGGCTGCCCATAGCCGCTACTTACGGACGCCGGTAATTTTGCATCCGACGTGGCCGAGACTTAGATAAAGTGATATACATACCTAGCTAGCTGTTTTAGATTATACACTTGTGCAATTTTAAAGAGGACAGGTTGCGAGTAGTAGTGTGCTTTCGTTGTGTTAGGTTTGTTTATGTTGATGATAGAGATGAATGCTTTTTCCGAGAGTGGCTTTTACACACACTAGTTTATATCCACTAGGACATAAACTTCGCAAGTTTGTATTCTCGTTTCTTTGATTTGTGTTCTAGTTTACTTCAGAAACTATAATTTAAGTCAGAACGTGAGTGATCGTAGTTTTTCTGTTCAAGCCCACCAGTTTCACCACTCAGACCTTTAATAACTTGTACTAGAAATTACTTTGGCTTTCCTGGAAAATCTTTTGACTACGCTTTATTCTAGTTATTTCCAAGTATATTTAAAGCCTAATTTCGCAACAAAAGACAACCTAAAGCGGGATTTACATTATGAAACAAGTGTCGTGAAACAGTAGCTCGACAGTTCTGTTTCGGGCTTTAGCTAAGTAACACCCAGTTTTTGAAAAACTTATAAATTCTACTAACACGCTATCATATCTCACCGTTGGTAGCTCAGATTAGTTGGCTGAATTGTTTTTATTTTTATACTAGCTCTTCCCCGCGAATTCGTCTGCGATCCAGGATGAAAAGTAGCCTATGTCCTTCTCTAAGGCATAGTCTACCCATGTGTCAAATTTTATCCAAATCCGTTCAGCCATTTTAGCGTGAAAGCGTACCTAACAAACAAACTCACTTTCGTATTTACCGCTTGTCAATTAAATTTATCATCTTTTCAAAAACCGGGTGTTAGTTAACTATAGCCCGAAACAGAACAGTCAAGCTACTGTTTCACAACACTAGTTTCATAATGTAAACCCCGCTTAAGCCAAGTGCATACACTTGCAGATTACTTTTAGAGCAGAAAAGTCGTTGTAATGTACACAGGTCTTAAATGCTTGCGTTTTTACCTTTACGTAACCATATCAACGTTCGCGGTTGTGGTTACCAATGTTTCAATGAACCATGAGAAGTCGCGACATAATGAATACTGCACTAATTAGATGCGGCGTATTGAGAAATATGCGATGGAAATATTTCTTAGCCTAGCTAGAGTATCGATGACATACCCGCAAGGCACCGTCTGATTTCACATAGAAATAATTGGTGGCATGTAATGAAGGCTGCTCTGTACCTACCAATTTTTTTTTATCTCCCTATATTTTTTTGGTAGTTCAGACATATTCAATATTGTACAGAGTTCATAGTCTTTTCTGCAATTTTACCTTTCATTATAACCTTAGCTACAGGGTTATCAAGAGCAACAGAATTTGATTTCCCGCCTTGGCACAGGTAGGCCTGTTCCTGAGTAGAGACCGCGATTCGGCATACGTAAGGTAGGGTAGGAGTCCTCAAGCTAGTTGGAGCGACGATCTTCGAAGGGTAGCTGGTAGCAGCTGGATGAGAGTTGCCGAGAATCGAGCTGAATGACGTGGAATAGGAGAGGCCTATGTTCAGCAGTGGACCGCTGTAGGCTGATGATGATGTTGATGATGACCTTGGCACAAAGTAGATAAGTAGTAAGTAGTAACTCATTTTACTATGTGATTTACACATACCTACCTATAATATGACATGACATATTCATTGCTTAACGTTACTCGAGATCCTAGAACGATAAATCATACAAGACGATTAGTAGTAATTTATTCCTTAACCACACAATACTAAATATTAAGAAACTATAAAGGTCTTATCCATATGCCAATAAGTCAGTCCAAATTGAATCGAATATTTAATTCAATGATGACAGGTTGTGGACCACAACGTATGGTTTAAAAGCATGGCGTCGAATCTCAAACTGATATTAAATTAATTACTGGCTCTTGAAAGAACAAGTTTATCTGACTAATTTTACGATATAAATAAACTTTTAAATATCAAAGAAATAAAAAACGTCTGTTGAGAGTTATAATTAAATTAATCAAGAGACGTTTTAATACTGGTCTTGAATTATCGTTATTTCTCAATTTGCATGGAATATAATTATGTTTTTTTTTTCAATAATTGTTGTTGTGTCAGCATATGGATGGCCTCCAGTGTTGTTTGTCATAGATTATATAAGTTTGTATGGAAATGATCAGATCTTATACCCTGAGGGGACTATTCCATCGAACTATATAGATCTGCGTAATTTAGCTGCTTTACATTATTTTGAATTTAGATAAAGGTGTCTTGATATTTAACCTCATATATGTAAAATTAACTTTTTAAATAGGTTGGTACTCAACGAAAATAGACCTCATTTTAGAATTCATTTTATCTTTTTAAACCAGTTTCCTTCTATGTTTCTATCTTGCCTAGGATCGGATAGCAACAAATATTTTAAAGTCCAATTTCAAGTATTTTTTGAACTACTGTTGCCTGTACAGCGGTTAGTTCATTTTTCATAAAACTAATATTTAATGCTGTTTCAAATTTGTCCCAAATCAAGCTCATGGTACCTTTTACTATTTTATTCTACTTATTCCTTCTTTACAATCTTAAGGGATTTCGCCCTTAAGTCTCATTTTACTTCACCCTGTCTGTGTAGCCTACTAACTTTAGTTGTTAGTTCGAATAGAATTTGATATACAATGACTAATATAGCTTCAGCAAGCGGCTTCGCCCGCGTGATATCTTTATAAATTATAGCCTATGTTACTCCAGTAATAATATAGCAATGTACTGATAACAGAATTAAAAAAATCAGTCCAGTAATTTTTGAGTTTGTTCATTACAAATCTTTTCTCTTTATAATATTAGTGCAGACTAGCGACCCGCCCCGGCTACGCACGGGTTCAATTAAATGGTGAAGACGGTATTCTGTTCACGATAAATTGTGCACGTTCTGAGCCGTAACCTAACAAAAGTACTAGCCTTGCATGAATTCAAGATAGTATAGTCTTCATTTGTATTATCAAGTACCTAATTTTTTTGTATATACCTACATATTTAATTAATATACATAAATAGCCATCTGGAATAATATACCTTTCAAATAGAAAATAGGAACAGTGGTTCCAGAGATTACCTTCTCTTATACACAAACTCACAAAATTCGCTCTCTTTATTATAACATTAGTATAGATAAATAAACCAGTCCAGCAGAACATAAAAAGTCCCTTGTAAAAGAAAACCGCTACAGTAAAAGCTGTGAGGCAGATTTAATAACAGCGCAGTGCCAGTGCGGTGTCCCAACGTTCCTAATCTCATTACAACTTGCCCAGATGCTGGCGCTTAGTACTCACCTACTCTGCTAGCCTGCGAGAGACAGACATAATATTTTATAGAGAAAATATAGAGCGCTTCATAAAGTGTGAATGTGATAGGCCATAAAATTAAAGCTGGTAAGTATTACTTTATGGTGGAAGGTGTTACCTTTTTGTACTGAACGTGATTTTACTTATAAATATACTAGCTGACCCGACAGACGTTGTCCTGTACTTTCAATAGCATAATCAGCCTATAATGTTCCCACTGCTGGGACACAGGCCTCCTCTCGGTGAGAGGGAGTGGTCTGTAATACACCACGCGGGCCCAGTGGTAGCAGTCTGTTGGTAAATGCCGGTTTCCTTCACCGTTTTGAGAGCCGGGGTGATGAAACAATTTACACAAAGTAAAGTGCCTGTCTGGGTTCGAACCTACGACCTACAAACTCGTAAGTCGCGGCCGTTACCACTGTACCACCACTTACCAATGCATGTAATATTCTTACCTAAATAACATGACTAAACGATACTTCTTTTTTCTGGTCTGATTTCCTATAGATTTATGATCAGTCAAATGCACAGTACACGCCAATTAATATTGATATCAAAACATCAAAGCCGGTAACAGTTAACGTCTGCGATGATCGATGTGAGGCCGGCGCAATATAACATAACCGAATTAAAGCTTAATGCTCAATTTATTCGATATCAAACTGCGAGAATATCTCGAAATCGATTAAAAACTCTGACATAAATATTCCTGTTCCACCGAAACTTTTACATCGATATTGTCTGTTTTCAAAAAAGGAATACGCGCAATGGATGGAGTATACATTCAAAATTTTGATTGGATTTCGTAGTAGATGTTCGAATTCCGGGAGTCATTTCGGATTTTCGATGAATCGATCGATTTGTGTGGGTGGCTGCGATATCGGCTTAATAGGAACGTCCTATCTAATCAATTAATGGGGTAAGATTGATGACTACACACTAACAATGAGGTGACTAGTTTTATTTTTGTCCCAACTTTCGTCTATTAGCAGAGATAAAAGTTTTTATTCAGACGGAGTTTTTATCTGAATTTTGATAGTTTGTTGAGCGGCGATAGTTGAAAGCATTAAGGTTTAAATTGCTCCTATAATATAAATGTACCTACAGCTATAAGTCACTAAAAAGAAATTCATCTTCCAGCTGTAATTTTCCAACTCCCTGACACGGGACCGTCTCCTGCAATTTGTGAAATATAGGTACACAATAAAAGTAGGAATAAAACGGGCAGAACATTTGCAACTGTCAGCTCAAGTGACTGTTATTAGATGAAGAAATGGCACTGACAAAGAAAAGTGAATTCCAAAGCACCTATGAACATAGACATAATAAAGAGAGACGCCTAACTGAAGTCAAACACGTACTAAGGTCGACAACAATTTTCGCATACTGAGCATTGTTGGAAATTGAAAGGCTTACCGCGTCATATGAATACAACAAACACACAAACGATAATGCACCTTATGGTAAAGGGGTAGAATTATATTTTGTATAAAAGAAGTAACTTGAGCGAAGAACGCGACACGCAAAGAGAATCTTAATAATGTATAACGCAGGAATATGTTCAAATGCGTTTGTCCCATCTTAACCCTACGATCGCTGCGGGGACTGTTTTGTGTTGTGAGATATGTGTTTTTTGTTGTGCATTAAGTATTAACATTACTACAGTCAAATAATTAAACATTTAATTCTAATGATTCAACATTCCTCCTAATTGCATTAGTTACCTTACCAATAAATGTAACGTAAAGATTCATGAACTTTAATTGAGCCACTAAGTACAACTTACGGAACATAATCTAACTAATTAATGCTTATCAAACACTCCCATAAAATCAAATTGCTGTAATAGACATCTATCATTAAAATCCATTCGATACATAACCAGTAAAACTCGGCGTTTCACGTTCTTAACATACAATAAGTCATCCCACTTTATCATATCTGGTTGTCAACCGGAATCTCGACGAACATTGAGAGTTTGAGAGCACAAAGATATGAAACGATTCTAAATTGACTCGATTTTGTAATATTGCAGCAGCGCATTTTCACCTTCTGGAACATATTTCCATCTTTTGTTACTATTATTTGGAATGTTTATAAAGATTTTATTTTATTCAAATGAAAAGAAAGAAAGAAAAATGGTTTATTCTGCACAAACAAGACGCACATTACAAAAAAATACATAAAATACAAACACTAATACAAACTAGCCAAAAGCCTCATATATCTAAAAGAAGAAGAATAAAGAAGAGGGTCTCTCTACACCTCCTGCCTTGTGTTACTCGAATACGCAAAACAAATTTTGAAAAAAAACATTGTACACAGACTGTTCAGAATGAATATACAATTATAGGACACTTTTATCCGGTTTTATCGAATTGTTCTGCTGGGAAGCGAGAGGAACGGCAAGCAAAACTAAGTACAACTAAAATATTGTGAAAATATACAACAGCCAAATCTGCAAAGATGTCAAAAGAAGGGCCAACCTGCCTCAAACGAGCTACAAAACCGCTTCTGCGACAGAAATAATCCCGATTAAATCTGCGCAGTTGCAGGGTTGAGTGTCAGGACTTAATCCAAGCCGCATGGCTTGCCTGCCTTTATTGGTCTTCGTAAGCGCAGCATTTTAATTTAACAACTATATCTGGTGCCATTAAATAAAATGAAGCCAGACGGAGTGCTTTATGAACGGAACGCACCTCGCTGAGATTATATTAATGTTATTCACATATTGTCTGTGTTTACAATGTGTTAAAATATTACTGTTTTGTGAAGAATGTTAATTTTTGAGGGAGTGTGGGTGTGATGAGGTTTTTTAGTTATTAACTTTTCTAATTTACCTGTACTGTATTTTTTTTAATGAAGAAATGCCTTAAGAAGGTAGTCCAAAGGTCACACCAAAGGTTCACTAAGTTTTAATGAGTTTCTTAGATTAGGTGTCCAAAACAAAGCGAAAAACTATAGTTCTTTAAAAGATTGACGAAACCACAAGAGCTGCACATGACAACAATAAATTCTAAACTCACCCTGTTTCTCGCAAAAGCTTCTCTAATAAATATAATAACATCATCAGTCCTCGCCGCATAATGTTACTCATTCCAGATAATACATTATCAAGACCACCGGTATAAGCCGATCAAGTATTAAAGAAATTTAATCGGCGTTAAAGGCTAAGGCTTGCGCCGCACGCATCGCCATTTTATGGTGGTATTATTTTATGGTGTCCGCCTTGCTGACACTTTATATCTATAGAACTTGGGACTTATGATAGCAGAATTAATTGTCTGGGGAATGTCCAGTACACGCTACAGTGCGGCTGGGTTTTTTAGAATCTGCACCTCAATTTAACGAGATTTTCCTTTGTCGTTTGCAAGTTTAGGAGCCATTTCTTGGGCATTCTCAAAGGTTTTATTAATTTATTTAACAGTTTATGTACACACATATAAACCGATAAGACGAAAGGAATAGAAAAATACGTGCAAAGGTGACTCTTATTTCTAAAGAAATCTCTTCTAGCATACCTGCGATAGGAACATAGGTATATAAAGAGATGTAGACAACGTGTGTACGAGTAGAAGAGAAAAAATAAACCTAATAAAAAAAAAACATCACAAAAAAAAATTTGATTGTTTTTACGTTAAATTATATTTGGTCTTTTTAAGCTAATATTCCATTAGGATAATTATACCCTAGGTTTTAATTCAGCAACGATGTTGATTATTATTATTTACTTCAAGATAAATATCCTGAATACGGCTTTCCAAAAAAAAGCTTCGGATATTAGAATCTTGATGCAAGGAACACAAAAAAAAACCTAGAATGTTTTTAACCTTATCAGCGTTATGTGTAACATAAAGGAACATTGATGAATTTATAAAACCTTCCTGAAACAACTTTAGCGGTGCTTTCACTATTAGCCTACCATGCAGACATATTCAAAAGTTTCACTCGAAACGAAACTACCCTACGAGATAGGTACGCGGGAATCAAAGGGGTTGTCAACTTTTGGTGACAGACTCACTTATTACTTTCATTTGACACAATTAGCTGGTGTAAACGTGAATGAACATGCGTAGAAGTCTAAAAGACCGCTGGCATTTGAAGTCAACATCAATCAGCCGAAAAAAATCTATCTACTGCTGCACATAGGCGTCACTCAAGCATGGCCACAACAACTTATCCTGTAACTTCCTCATCCAGTGGATTCCCGGGACCTTCACTTAGTTGTCGGTCTACTTTCTCGGCTATCTATACCGCGCTTCTGGTAAGCGGCCGTCACTGTATAACTTTTCGGCCCCGTTCTAAGGCAATGTTAAAAGCAGTTAATTGATTCAGGCGTGACTTTGCGGAAATCCATTATAAAATACAATAGACGTACCTAGATATATTTAGTAACGTATTCCGCTTAACTATTCTTCAAGAGTCATAAAAAACTCTGTAAATCGACACGTGTTTCACCTCTCAACGAGGCATCCTCAGGATGACGATTGACCAGTCGCAAACCAGAATACGACGTTTTGCCACACCGAGCGCTGGACGCGGAGACAAAGTATGGATGTTAAAGGCATTAGGAGTAGAACTTCTTTTGTTTCTCTTCCATTTGTATAATGACTCCAGCCTTGTCCCACTCGGTATCGGCAATTACGTCTACAGCGCGGAACACTTGGGCTAATCTATTGTCGTGCGCGAGATTGTGTCCCGAGACTGCGATCAAACAGTTACCGTGCACTTTGATGGCTAATAAAACGAAATTAACTTTGGTAATATTGGATCTTGGTTTGAGACCGGGTTATCTAGCTTTTGGTCGTGGTATAGCCGTCGAATGTTTTTTGGTTTGATGCTCTGCACCCTAATTGTGTAATGCACGATCGGGCAGAATTTGAATCGGTTTGAAACAAATTTCCAGTCCATCTTAATATTTTTTTTTTTTTTTTTGCGCCACTTCTTCTTCCCAGCTAAAGCACTAGGAAGTGGTGAAGGGTGGGCGTTTTGGGGGACTGTCTTATGTAATTTTGACGTTCGAAAAGTGCTGATTCTCAGTCTAGTTTGACTTTTGATTTTGATATTGATTGCACCGCATTCCATTTATGCTCAAAAAAAAATTTGCTCCACAACGTAACTTACGAACTTATGAAGCAATGGATTAGACATTTGTTTTGAACCGATTCCAATTCTGATTGACGGTGCAATATGCAATTCGTTGTCGATGCTGGTTAGACAGGGTGTACTAGTACACCCACATTTCGACAATTATGTTTACGTTCCATGTAATAGGGGGCGATCCTATCCTATCCAGACTCCCGGCTGCTACTGAGAAATTCCAGATGGAAAACGCAATAACACTTTGCCCGACCCGGGAATCAAAACCAGGACCTCCTGCTCAGCAGTAGAGCTAGCAACCAATATACCAAAGTCAAAGTCAAATAATTTATGTCCATCAAGCACATAAATGGCACTTTTGAACATCAAAAACAAATAAATAGTACTGATTCTAGTTGCCCCTTCCAAAAGGTAGTTGGAGAAGAATGGTCAAGAAACTCCACCGTTACTCTTTGACCAATGAGGTAGTCAGGCTCTGGTCTATTAGAAGATAAAACTCCACTATGAGATCTTTCTCTTGGCTTCAGGTAGTTACTCTCTACAGACTGCAGCCATACTCTGCTTCTTCGCCTCTGTACTTTTCTGGTGGGCACCATTGTTGATTCAGGCTTTCAGAAGTTGCCACAGTGTCATAAAAAAAATGGCTTCTTTTATTCTGGGGATGGCCATGATCATGGGATCATGGCCATCCCCAGAATAGGTTATTTCTGACATGGCGATGGCGCCATGTCAGAAATAACCTACATCAACATACTTTTAAAAGCTTACCTCCAAGTCAAACAACCTTAAAAATCGAAACTTTCTTGTAAGATTACTTTGGCTAACTACTCAATTAATGTACAACGCTATTTAAAACATACTTTAATATTTTTGACTCGCTCCAATAACGCCAGTTATAACTTATGGGACTAACGACATTGGTTATAAATAAATTGTTACAGCAACAAATCATGTTAATTTACTATAACTACTGTTTCACTGCACCGTTACCGTCTCACGTAATATATTAACAACGTGGTCTGCGGTCAATAAAATAATAATAGGTATAAAACTTATAGAAGGGAAAATTAATTTCCGCGGTAGATAACTGAAAGTGCTCTTTATAATAAACTAGCTCGTGGATGCACGAGGTAAATATTCTAGTAAGCTTAAGGCGAAAGCGTTAGGGTAGACGGAGAAATTCTTTTTTTTTTTACGTTTTTTGTAATGTATCAGGTTGTCTAAATATGATTTGCGGCCGTATCAAATATTGAATTTGAATTTCGCGGGCTGCCTAAGCGCATCCCCTTAATAATTATTGTAAGCGCTAAACAATATCTAACCGGTCAGTGCACGTAATCCCCGAGGGGCTAGGCAGTGTAGCTTTGGTACACCCACATTTCGCCAGTTATGTTTAAGTCCAATGTAGAGCGAGTTTTATACCATCGGTTACCGGGAATGAATCTAGATTCCAAGCTGCTACTTTGAAATTCCTGATGGGACAACCGAATAATCGTTTGTTCGACCTGGCCTCAGGCACTCATGCTATTCAGCAAGCTGGTACGGGAGCGCCGAATCGCCGCACTTGGCAATTTCAATGGACCAAATGAACCTGGTTTAAATGGTCCATCTTTTCAAAATCTAATATTATCGGGCGTTGGAAGTGGCGAAAAACGACCGTTTTGGGTCTAGTCTTTTGTAACTTTTGGTGTTTAAAAGGGGCAAATTTCCAGCCTAGTTTTAATAAAACTTTTATTTATACGGCGTTCATGTTCTAAATTCAGTGGCAAGTTTAAATTGATAAATGTACTAAGCATCTCTAAACATAGTCATGCAAGTGTTCAATAAGTAACAGCTGCAATAATAATATTGATTTAGCAACGCTCTACGATCAGGGCTACCTTCTAATTATGTCAATATTTAGAGTTACGTGATTAAACAAGCGTGATTATATGTAATGTCATTAAGAATGATAGTATCTACACTATTTGTGTACAATTCATTAAACCTCACTTGGTTTCGTAGGTACGTCTTTTTCGAGTGACAGATCCCCATAGCACAGCATCATGCTGAGTGGAAGCCTTCTTGTCACAGTCATGACGTGCCAGCAGCTGCCGACGTTTTCTGTTTCGTACTCATGATTGTATATGATCTATTTTATTTTATTGTCCTGTAGCGGCATCTACATCGCCACATGCAAACTACGCATCATAGACCTGACGTCACAAAAAAAACCTGACGTCACATAAATCCTGCATCGCGCAATTAGAGTTTACCGCGCGATGGACAATACAAGAATCCAACATCCATCGTTGGGGAGTTGCCCGCCAGACACAACACCCGTTTGGCCGGAGGATCCTCCCTTTTCTATGGTGGATGAGTGAACTTTACACCCTGTTCCTCATACCCCTAAAGTTCTGTTACTCGAGTTAATTATCTTTTTGAATGCACGTGTTTCTGTGACAAATAAACTTATTTTTCTTTTTAAATTAAATTAAAATTTTACAGTGCTTCTTATTAAAAATGATAAAGATATTCTTCGTAGGATGATATTTTTCGTCGGTTATTTAAAAAAAAACTGCTGTTTACTCAAAAGTGCCTATGCGGCGTACCCACGCAGCGCAGCTTCACGGTCAATGTATGGCATAGATTTTTTTTTTTATAACTGACGAAAAATTTCAACGCATTTTGTTCCAGAATCATGAGCATCATTCTGAATCTATGGTAACAGGTTGCGGTTTTAGTATTATTACTCCATACCTACTTATTAATCCTGTGGCAAGCGTATGGCTTTTTTTAAAGATAAAATTGAAAGAAAACTTTAGTTTTCAGATTGCGGTGTGGTCTTTGGTCAGATTTCGTACATCCCAAATTATATTTTTAAAAGCTTGTAAGCAGTTTCATAACCCTAATTTAAAAATATGGCAGTCGTAAAAGCAATTATGGAGCCGACAACCAATCAAAAGGAGACACAAATGTTTTTTCAACAGCAGTTTTATGAACATTTTATTACCACGACATAAAACAAAATTATATTTAAAATCGATGTTTGAACCATTAATTATAACAATAAAGGTTTTATTATGAATCTAAAATATTTAATAACCAACCAATGAAAGCAGTGAATGAACTGTTCCTGTTTTCATTGCCGACAATTGTGATTTTGTACAAGAAAAGGCACTGAAGCTGAATTCAATATTTTAAGCCTTTTCAAACCAAACATAAGTAAGTGCCAAACTATTACGACACTTTGTTTTAACACAATGAAGGTAATCTCGTTAATCTCACATACTCACAGCTATATCTATATAGCTAACTAACTTAGGTAACTCACCCTGACTATTATCCCCCTATTAACAAACTTACTAACCGAACCTGACGACCAAATAAACTATAAATAAGCCACTTTATAAACGCTTTTCATACGCAGATATCTAGCTGATATTTCAAATCCTAAATCAATTCCGCCAGAATTCGGTAATATGTCACTGTGGGAAGGGGTGTAAGTCAAAATTGGCAATTTATCCGAGCTAGCGGCGAATGTTCGGCTCGTCCGAACTAGATAATGTCCGCTCTAGTCGAAATAACTCCCATAAATTGAGTTTACCAACTATCGTCCCTTGTCCGTTACTACCCTACTTTTTATGTTTTATTATAGTCAGGTTCTGAAGGACTGTGAGAGTTCCGAACTTTTCCATTGGCTGTTGTTCTGATGGATCAAATAAATTAGATGTGTGCTCTGTTACAAGTAAAATAAGTAACATTAGGATTAATTACAACGTGTTAACACATTTCACAAAGATGCTCGAGTCCACTGGGACTCAAGCACCCTTTTTGTGAAATGCGTTAAGCATTATAAGGCTGATTACTGTTATATTGCTTTCAACAATGTAGGATGATTAATATGTAGGTAAACATGTACATAATATACCTGATATTATGTACATGTTTAATTGAAATGCTTCACGACGGGTTATTTGAAAGAAAGAATGAAAAATATATTTATTGTCCCAGACACACGTGCTTACAAAAAGATAAGTTAACTCGAATAAAAAACATAAAAACTTAGCAGATTTATATAAATCTGCTAAGTTTTTATGTTTTTAACTATATAGTTATGAACACAAAACATTATTAATAGTCGCCGGCTGCATGCCGTGACTGTGATAAGAAGGCTTCCACAGCTTCATTCCTCAGCTGATGTTATGCTATGGGGGACCCACAGCACACCGCTGATTTTCAGTGGTCACCGATTTTCTCAAGACTCTATTACGATTTAATTCAGAGAATTAGACTTAGACCAACGCACTAAACCAAAAGTGTACCAGATTCAATGCTCCCGGAAGTGAAAGTGAAGCAGTGGTGAATAAGCATGTGCAATTAATTAATTATTTTCAAACATGAGAAACAATTTATCATCGTTTTCTGAACATGTGAATATCCTGTAATAAGATAATATATCGTCGGACAAGTCACAAGTTAATTTGTAATAAGTAACTTCTAATTAGTGAATGTAATAGATAAAACATAGTTTCTGTAAACGTAGGTAGTTGTATTGTTGTTGTTTCACTTTGCATGGTGCCGATGAATTTCACCGGAGCCGGATTTTTTATTACGAAAATATTTATGCAACTCTTAACTGAAATCGCTCAAATTTCACGTTATTCTTTCAAAGTTTTTCAGTAGACATTCAGTCACGTATCCTGCAGGGTACGTGACGGAATGTCTACTCATCATTCTCCTGCCCTGATCCCAATTTATTTGGTGTTGGCGCAATATGTCCCTTTCCTGCATAGGTACTTCTCTATTAGCCGTCATCTTGGTAGTCACTCCCTTTCTAGCCTTATCATCTTTCACACAGTCCATCCATCGTTTCTTTGGTCTTCCCCTACTCTTATAGCCATCGACATTCATACCCAAAACTTTCGTCACGACATTTTCCTCATTCCTTCGCATCACGTGCCCATTGACTGAATGTGACTGACTACTGACTATTGCATATAAAGCATATTGAAGGGTTTATTTTCAACAAACCACGATGACAAGCCGCACCAATAATCTTACAAGCTTCCGTATTATCCCACATCGGAAAGATCTCTTTATTTCCATGATGGGGTGGTAAATTGGAGATCAGTTCGATATCTGAAGATAACAAGACAACCGATAACAAGGCTGCGTATCTCATCACATGCGTCCAACGATTTTCTTTTATTTTTCTCTCCCACTACATAGGAATAGAACTCGGTTGATAAGAAATGAAATGGAGTCGGTTTTATAAGCCTTGAAGATAACGACCCATGTTCATGTTAGTTTGGATTTGCTAACATTAGATATTGGACGCTGGTCTTGAAATTGATTATTATTGTAAGGCCGTTAGTCCACCGCACCGTGCCGGGACGTCAACGACAACGAGATGACGACGCCGAAGTCTACTTCGGCGTCGTTATCTCGTTCTCGTTGACGTCCCACTGTCACTGTCTACAGTGACAGTACATTTTCTTTGGCCGCATAATATCATTTCTCGTTCACGGTGTGGTGGACAAACAGTGTAAGTCGAAAGTTGGTGTGAGTGGGTAGAAAATTGGGTGTGATACCAACCGAACTGTTATAATATACATATACAACGTATAACGTTAAATGCGCAATACCTGAAAATAGTTTGATCAGAATAAGGAGCAGAATCAATTGAACCACTTTTAAAAATATAGGTCACATTTTTCAAAAAATGTTCATTAAAAACGTTGCCGTGTCTATTTATTAATAGGTCACGCCATCACATGCGCAAACCCGCCAAAATAGGTAAACAAACACAAATTGTTGTCGGCCAATTTAAATTTTCTCATACGCGGAATAAAAATAGCTTTTATTTCAATGCAAATACGAATCTTCCAAAACTAAAACAGCACATATTATTTTGTATGTTTTTTTTTCTCTCTTCTTAACGTTACACGTTTTATTGTGTTCTTATGGAGGCGGAGGAGTGTAGAAACGCAATGGTTCATATTCAGCAATCTACGTATAGTATATACATATAAGGACCTACAAAGCTTTAAGCCTAATTGGCATTTAGAAAATATAACCCTCTGCTTATCAAGGTCCATTACATAACTTTCCGTTGACGTTAGGTATTACCTAAACCTACTTGTAAACAAACTGTCAGAGCTACTCGAAACTCAAACCGAACCTCCGTCAGAAAGATATTTGGAGCCCAAATTAAAGTAGGTCAGATCTCATTAAGCCCTTTTGAGGACAAAGATTAATCCTGCCTGGAAATCACTAACATAAATATCGTTTAACGGGTACACCCACGCCTTTGAGAACGTTTAGCTCGATACATATTGGAGGAAAATTCATTGGTAAGACCTAACTAGGGATTGGGAAATGGATTAATAAATTGAAGTGTCACTCTAGTGTAATGAGAAATTGGCTAAACTAAACTAAAGCCCGCTCATTTATAAACGTTGTTTAAAGTAAGAGATGTTTAGATGGCAAAAATGTATGGTTAAACCATAGACATAGAGAATTGAACTGAGCGTTAGCCTCATAAAAGTGCACTCTCTAGAAAGAGAGAAAGCGACTGTGCGGCCAATATCTGTAGTACTACTAAAGAGACAACTATTGGCCGCAAATTCGCTGTTTCTCTCGTACTTTTCGGTCTGTATTCACTGCACAACTCAATCCTGAACGCTCAGTCCATTCTCTATGTCTATGGATTAAACAGACATTACTTAAGTTTAAGCAAATCTTATAATAGGCCTTGATGTTTTACATAAATGTTTTAACTGACAAAAATAAAAGAAATACCAGGTTTTTTAGGGCTGCTATTCTGGGTTCTGGAAAACCTTGTTTAGAATTTTTATTTAGACTTAATTTGACATCCATACACACGACATAGCTTGCAGAGTAAGCAAGATGAAGTGGTGGTGGGCTGGCCATGTATGTTTATCGAAGGACCGAATGGCCGGTGGAACAGACAAGTCCAGCACGCGTAGCAGGACCACCGTAGAAACGCGTTTTGTCGACGGAAGAATACACAATATGACAAATCTGTCATTTTCTCTATTCCTCCATCGACAAAACCCGTTTCTATGGCGATCACGGGTGCTGGAGTGGAGACCGCGTATATGAGAATAGGGTGTCGGGCCCAGCCTGGGAGAGGCCTATGTCCAAAAAAGGACTGCGATAGGCTGAGTTGATTGTTTCCTTTTTTGTTTTGTAGGGCGGGTCATTTAGGTTCTGCATTAAAAATGTAATAAATGTATTAAAAGTTAGTATTCAGAATCGTGAATTATTTTCAAGTTTTGTTAACATTATCGAATGATCAGATTTAAGTTCAGTCAACATAATAATATACATACAGCACCCAATAGAGATGGCCAAATACGTTCACTAATTTGACCGTATTTGGGACTAACTAGTCATTTAAATATTTCCTAAAGGCTTAGATAATTGCGAACTTTGTAACTTATAAGGCAGTTTAAACTACTTTTTGTACAAATAGTTATCTGATTACTCCGGGGATTGATCAATTGATGATGACAGTTTGACTTTGATGAATGGGGTTGCCCAAGTATAGATTATAACTTCGCAATACTATATTGTATATACTAGCTTCTCCACGCGGCTTCTTCCTCGTGAAATTTCTTCTTCCCCGACTCACCGCATCGCTATTACTTCGTTTTCGCTTAGCATTATTTCAGACTTTTTTATTTTTGCTCGCTCCTAAGGATCGTAGCGTGATGTTAAATAACTTAAAACTTTCCTCAAGAATTGGGCTATCAAATGCAAATTTTTTTTTTCAAGTCTGACTGGTAGGTAATTCCACAGATTTGCGCGTTCAAACAAACAAACAAACTCTTCAGCTTTATATATATTAGTAGGTAAGTATAGCCTACGCAAAAAGTGTTCAGAATGTTTAATTATGAAGCTGCGTAATTATTCGAGATTATAGGTACGACTTGTGAAGCTAGCTGTAGATAAAGTATCTAACCGTGCCGCTAATAGTCGACTTCCGAAACATAATATACCCTTTACACACATCGAAGGGGTATCCAGAGTGAATGCGCCCGCATACATCATCTGTGGGAACACGCTACACGTGCTCGGATCATCGTATCCCTCGTGTGAACAACGTGCAGACAGTAATGCAGGTTATTGTTTAGATGCGGGGGTAAGGAACTCCTCTTATTGCTTTATGACATCCTGGTACTTTCGGTCAGCTTAGCAGAGTGAGAAGTGATTGATGTGAAGGAGTTTGAGGAAGTTCTCGTAACATTTATGGTGCCCTGGTGTGCTGGTTGGCTTAGTGAGTAAATTTAGAAGAGATAGCTTTGAAATAATCATCCTCTATGGCCACATAGAGACTTGAATTAACTATTATGCCATCCATTATCAGAAAATTAAACAATTCCCTCGGGAATTTCACCTATAATGGGCTGGTCATTTCAAAATCAATTTACCATTAATTTAAACAATAATTCTCTAAGATATCGTCTGTAATTATACCGACGCAAAACGCATTTATAGTGCATCATTTCAGGATAACTATTTCCCAACGGTAAAATGAGATTGTTCTTCGAAAAATCGTTACTTCTACGCGTCAATCATTGGGGTATAAACGAGTTTCGATTATTCGCTCCGTAATTCCTAGACGCATAAAATCTGATTAAAGTTACAAGTACTACTGCTGTAAGTACTACTAAAAACAACTCCTGTGGCCCTTAGATAAAGAATTTATTTTCCCTGTAATTCAAATGAAAGGTTAGTACATTATATAGTGCTCTTTTGCAAGTGAGCGCGATAAGGTAGCCGAGAGTGTAATAACCAATGCACACGCGTTTCATATGACGTTTTTCAACACACTTGCGAGGAAAAAAAACAGACTTGTTGTAAGAACTTAAGCTACAATAACGTAACTATACATAGAGACGATAGATTTATAAAGTTTAACTGACCTTTGTTGCCAGGTAAATGTCTTTTTTTTTACTATAACTTAGTGTAACATGGCGGAGTCAAATCTGTTTATTATTAATTACGCTCTTCTTCCCTACGTGAAATCGACATTTTTAATACGTAATGATTTTAACCACACAACAAAAAAGTTAACAAATATTTATGGAAAATGGCAGCTGTTTTTGTTTTATCGCTAGCGATGCGCGCGCGGGTTTAAAGGTACTGGTAATACCGCTGAACAGCCTATATAAAAATATAATAATGTTTTTATTACATAATACGCAAATGGGGTTAGGGTAGTGAACAATATATAATTTGATGATATTTTAATAATAAGTGCATATTTTATTTATTTACACAGTAGGCATAATAAAAAGGCATGAAGTTTCTTTGATAAGATTTACAAAAAGCGCAAGTCTCTGCCCGGGTGTAAATAGAGAATGCTCATTTAATATTAAGATTGTTCATACTAATTCAATGTATATAGTCTTACCAACGAAAGCTGTCGAAGGAAAAAGGCGGCAATTAAAAATATATCAACAGCTGTCAACCCACTGCTTAAACAGAGTCGATACTATAATTATATTATTCAAGACATATTATGCGATACTTACATCAGTTTTTCATATTTATATAATAATGAGACATGATAAATGAAATGTAATAAATGTATGTATTTAGAAGTGAAATAAAATATTAATTAATAATTCGTGGTTAGCTTTCGTATTGAATAATTAAATTTAAAGGTGTCTTTATACAGCGTGCCGCTACAATGGCGAAATTAAATTAACACACGTATACGATTTCGCGTATTCTTTTTATGAAAATATTTGAATTTCATTAAACGTTATTATTTATTGATTTATTTTCAATTTTCTAAATTACCATCTTGGAGCTACCTGTACTTAAAGAACTGTAGCGAAGAGGTCATTTGCCAGGGTCACGGATCATATGGTATGCGAATAAAAGGAAATCCGCGCAATTTCTTAGAAATTATGCCGACAAAAGACCTTACCGATTGAACGTAAGCCAGCTGGTAGGTAGCTTCATGAATGAATCTTTTACGCAGAGTGATCTCAATTTTGGTTGTTTTTATTATTTAGTTTGTTTAAAATTTTAATTTTTCAATTTACGAATTATTTTATTTTATTATAATTTTTATGTTTACTGGCTACTAGCCCTACCCGTGTGTTAAATTAATGTCGCCATTGTAGCGGCACGTTGTATACTAACCCTGCTTCAGGTATATTTTTAAACGCATCAGTTAATTTCGTTTTTAGCCGTGGGTGGCGTTGTTTTGTTCTCTTTTTATGTCAACGTAAAACTAATAGGTAAGCCATGTTTTATAGGAATAAAATTTTATTTTTCAGTTTCAAGAATTCTTACGTCTTTTTACAGAAATATCGCCAAATTCCAATATTTCGTTGGTCAGACTCTAGTATCCCACTGACGTTTAGGTAAAAAAAATCCAATGGGCAGCCATGGGATATTTTATGGGAACTAAACGCCACTGGTTTGCTTATGGTTCTTTTTTTTAAATAATAACTTGCTTTTGAGCGCTTGTCTTTGGTAAAAAGCTTCACCAGAAACAATTAATAGTTGGATACATATTCCATGCAACCATGATAGTACTTACCAATTTCATACTGCCATGTCATTACTCCGACTAGTAAATAGTTATCTGTGGCGGTATAGTAATAATAGTAGTAATAGGTAAAGTAAAAAGCACGCTTCCATAATACACTGCATTATGAACCTAAAAGCGGTTCAATAAGAGCCACTTTACGAGCAAGTGTGTTGAAAAATAGCTTACCGACTTTTTGTTAGATTTCTAATAACTTAAATTAGAAGGTAATCCAAGAAGTTTCCTTCCAAAAAACGTTCCCTCTTGTACTCCCCTCATTTTAGGGTTCCATACCAGGGTAAAACAGGACCCTATTACTAAAACTCTGCTGTCCGTCCGTCTGTCTGTCTGTCTGTCTGTCTGTCCGTCCGTCTGTCACCATGCTGTATCTCATGAACCGTGGTAGTTAGACAGTTGAAATTTTCTTGCCGCTATAACAACGAATACTAAAGAACCGAATAAAATAAATATTTAAGGTGGCTCCCTTACATACAACGTGACTTTTTTTGGCCGTTTTTATAGATAATGGTAGGGAACCCGTCGTGCGCGAGTCCGACTCGCACTTGGCAGGTTTTTGAGTTTCATATTACAGCCCATTTTCTCCAACGATATAATGTGTCGTTCAGCCGTTCGCGAAAACAACATCTTTCACCGCTATATGTATTTTGAAGCCAGGTCTTCAATAAACACAGCATCATTATCATATACTAAAATAGTGGGTAGAATAGACAGGGTACTTACCGGGGCACGTGTTCGCTTCCTAGTACCGAAGCGCGAAGTCGTTACGATAAATAGCGACTGATAAATGCCGGTACTCCGCACCGCAACGCAGAAATAAAGTTGCTAAATGATGCTTGCATATCTAAACCTTTTTATCAAGAACTGAGATCTTAATTGTTTTTAAGGTTTTTTTGGTGGTTAGGACGAGAAAAAAGTTGTTGGGGAGATTGTAAGCTTCTGTGGGTGTTTGTCGTCTTTCGAATTGGAAGAAGGTTCCGTGTGTGTCGAAGAGATCCTCTGTTTTCGTGAAATTTGGAGAAAGGGTGGGATAGACAAGAGCATAATAATTATTATTCTCTTGTCTAGAAATATTGCGCGTGTGAATATGACCAGTACATGCAAAAAAACAATTAACCTGGCTCTTTAAATCACCTGGGAGTTCAGGAGAATAAGGGGGATTATATTATCAGCATTTTGAGGAGCTCGTGGCTAAGTAATAACAGCCGCACGGGTCGATCCATCAGGTTAAGCTACGCTTGGTGGGTCCGTGGATGGGTGACCATCTTTACACATCGAGACTCCTCCGCGCCTCGGAAAGCACGTAAAGCCGTTGTTGGTCCCGGCTGTCATTTGTGGATCTTTAACAGTCGTTACGGGTCGTCAGAAGCCCCGAAAGTCTGACAACCAGTCTTGCCAGAGGAGGTGGAGGTCAGATAGGCAGTCGCTCCATCTAAAATACTTGTATTCAGCTGTATCCAGTTAGACTGGAAGTCGACCCTAACATATTTGGGAAAAGGCTATGCAGATGATGATAATTATTATCAGCATTTTCTCAATTTTACACCGACGGTGATTATTGCAATTTCAGTCACTTAAACGATTTCCCATCCTACGGCAAGCCCGATACTGAACATCATTAATCATCATCATTTTAGCCCAAGTCCACTGCTGGCCATAGGTCTCTCGACTTGCTTGTCATTGAGCTCGGTCCTCGCATCCCCATTCTAAGCTTACAGTTTGGCAACTTGCACAAGTAAGTAATAATATAGTACTAATGTAAAAACCTGACATGTCTAAATTCTGTAATCGTTTACCCAAAATCTTAATTACTTTGCGGTACCATTTTAACCAGGTGAATGGATGTGGTGTAACTGAGTTAGATAAATTATAGTGATTATAACCCCCTTTTTGGAAACTTACCAAGTAATATAAAATGTTCTTCGTTAACGTTACGGACTTTTGTGGCCATTAAATTAGAGTTAGAAATTCGTAATAGCAAGGTTTATTTGATTACTTACGATGATAGTATTTGATAGAAATCTGTATTGATATTTGACCAACGTGCAGTTTTCTACACCTAATCTCATGCATCCTTAGAAGACAACTGCAGATTATTTTGTCGTAATCGCTACATTGGCGAGATGAGCTGGGGTGTGAGTCTGTAAGACCTCATTCTAAACTTCGAATCTGAATCCGCTGAATCCGCGCGTTTCTTGATTGGCATTCTAAAAACTCGGTTGATACACTAGCGCTACCCTTGCGAGCGTGTCAACGATTTGAACTAAATTGTCCGCGAGATTTTGACAGATAAAGTATGAGATGACGTAAGAAGTGGCATTCAGTAAGGTAATTCCCCCGTCACTTCGACGCTCACTTCGCACTCGAACCCGATTCAAAATTCGAAGTGGGAGTGAATAGCGATGTGACATGCGAGTTGTTGTTTGAATTTTACAGAATCGACGTACAGGACTCCTTTAACAAAGATTAAGTCCTAAGCATCTTTCTACAGAGATCTGTATCTTTGTACAGAGCATCTTTGTACAGAGGTCAGTAAGGATGGAAAAAAAATTGCTACAGTTGGCCCGGGAAATATACATACATTGATGAATGCTGATGTTGAGTGCACTTTTTGCATCACCCATACCCATGGAAGGAAAGGCTACTCAGGTATTTCCGGAAAGTAGTAATGAAATCATCGATATCCGCTTAATTAAAACTTCCTTCAAGATCAGTTAGGTGAGGAGGTGTTTTTTATATCCAAGTCAGCATTGACCAAAACATGTGGCATCGGGGCAGATTATTAAACAAAAGGCTGTCATAGATTTTATGCATACTACCTACCTCCCAAAGGAGCCCTTTGGGATACTTCCTCCCAGTCAGAAATGTACGAAGATAGGCTCCACGTGAGAGGTAACAAAACCAGTATAAGCTGGCCTCTTTTTTCTATTGAAACTCCGTAGTATATATAAGCTAGGCCAAATCCAAATCAAGTTAGCATTCTCATCTCAGCTGCATGCAATAATTGCCTTTCATGCATCCCTCTTGTGGCCCAACATTCTGGTCAAAGTGTTACCATCGACGTACAAAAAAGTCTAGAATATTAAAGTCAGATTCCAATACAAAATCAATACCTCTGTCTCATCTAGGGCCAACAATTTCACATGGAACGCAGAACTGGCCCATTACGAGGGGATAGCGTGACGGCCACGACTTTTCTGGATTTGACTTGTATGTAGTTGCGCCGATCAGCCGATTAGCTGAGCTCAACGGTTTGTTACCGACATGAATACTGGAACTACTACTTTGTTTGCGGATTGAAGATATGCCACTGATACTTTATTGTTTACAGACAATGTTTAGTGGATGGAGCGGTTGGAGGGTTTATCAGTGTTTTATTGTGTGGCTATAAGGCTAAGTCTTGTTAAATGGAGGTACCTATTTAGGAGACATCTACGAAGAATATTTAAATTCATCAAACTGCTATGCAGTTATTGGAGTCCACAATTGGATGAAAACATGACTATCTGTAAAGTTCGTAGTAATAATTCGTAACCACAATGAAGAGCTTAACGGGGTCGACTCGTTCACATCGCTCCATGGCAAGATACGCAGCACATAAAAAGGGACGGTATACAAATTATTCATCTTCCAAAGGTAGTAAAACATTTAACAAACGATGCACACATTAATAACTCGTTTGAGTTTCCTTAATGCTTCCCGGAGCTTGATAAAAACATTACGACGGGAGTAATGCACAATTGCACAAACAAACGAAAGCGGAGCGCAGATGGCGCTGCGAACGATCGCGAGCATTTTAATTTCGTTCCGCTCCTACAAGCACGTAGGGACATGTAACTGGCTCCGTTTTACATGCTGTCTTTTATTTATGTGTCAGTTTTGTCGTTTGTACGACGTACTGGTTTTATTACACTTTAAATTCTGATCTGGGAATCAATTTTACTGCGTTTTGGGTTTGGTAATTTTATTTGTGAATTGCGCCACAGAGTTGGAACAGAATCTTGTGCAGATTTAACTTGCCTATGGTGTTCTTCTTACAGACTTTCTCCCACTTTCCTTCTTTTGCATTCAGTATCATTTTTTTACATAGAAGTTCTGAAAATCTAACCACCTCCTTCTGGACCTGACAGGTTATTGTTTTCGGCTACATCGTGACTACGTCGTATCATTTTTTTTCTCTCTCTTTTTATTGAGTGTGTAGTGTTGCAACTACAAAAATATTTAAGCCCTAATGAACCTCATGTTTCTAAGCAAACCAAAACAAACAGCTTAATCTACTTCAGACTGATAATGATAAATGAATGCTGTCCTTCATTGCTTTGCTTGGACATTTAGACAGCAACAATAAAAAAAATAGTCTTTAGTCCAATTGGCTTTACAACAATTAATCTTGGGCTGACTCATTCGCGTATTAGACGACAGATACCAAATGATTTATAAAGCCTTGACCTTAACCTTGAAGTTTTTTGTAAACATATTAATTAGAACACAGATTTTTACCATTTATCATCTTCTGCCTAGCCTTTTCCCAACTATTTTGGGGTCGGCTTCCAGTCCAACCAGATGCAGCTGAATACCAGTATTTTACATGAAGCGACTGCCTATCTGACCTCCACAACCCAGTAACTGGGTAATACGATACCCCTTGGTAAGACTGGTTGTCAGACTTTCGGGCTTCTGACGACCCGTAACGACTGTCAAAGATCCACAAATGACAGCCGGGACCAACGGCTTAACGTACTTCCCGCGGTACGGAGGAGTGTCGGTATGTAATGATGGTCACCCATCCTCGGACCAACCCCGACAACCGTCGCTTAACCTGATGGATCGACCCTCCGCTGCTCTCCGAGCTCCTCCAGCTGATTTTTACCATAGGATTATATAGATGGTAAATAATAAGATTTTAGTTTCTGTAGGATACGCTAAATACTTGAAGGTCATACAAATAAGATATAAAATAGAATAAGATGGACAGACATTTGACCCTGATATTGGATACGGATATAATAAAATATTAAATGCGCGAAATAAAAAAAAAACGCCTACCCAACATGTTGTCAATAGAGATAAATTAAAACTAATTGAAACAAATAATTAGTAACACAATGTTATAACAAAACATTAAATAATAATAGTAGTCTAGATTTGTGCCCGGTTTGGGTGAAATGTTGAATGCTCTATCCACTTCTGCCTACCCCTCGAGGAAATACAAGCGTTATGTATTTTATTTAAATATTTTTTAGTTAATCATTTATGTACACACATAATTAACAGACAAGACGAAAAAAACAGAAAAAAACGTACAAAGGTAATGCTTATTTCTAAAGAAAACGCTTCCAGCCCTGCGATAGGAAAACTATAATATAAAGATATGTAGACAAAGTGTGTAAAATTCGAGAGAAAGTAAAATACAGAAAATCAAAAACAATTCACTTAATAAAATAAAACAAATAATATGATAATACACTGATATAATACATGTATTACGATCAAAGAATTGTGAGATTCTCGTAACATTTTGCATGGGAATGTCCCGAACTGTGCAGGGCAGGGCAGACATCCCGCCCAAAGGAACACCTTTAGGTACAGTTAAACGCAAGAGAGGAAGAAAAATAGCGCCAAAATTCATACTTGAGTAACTAATGCGTAGCTAATCTAAGTTGAACAGCCAAAACTTATGAATTGTCACTACTATTTTACATTACTAAGGAACAAATCCAACGTTTTTCTAAGGAAAAGTTAGTCAGACCGCAATAAATAATGTTTTTACAGGAACATTTGTCTCTATAATTATTAGCTTCGTATTTGGCATCAGAAGCCCTAGACAAAGTAACATTCTATTATTTCGTTGTAGAAATACGAAACACTTTCGAAGCTATTATCATTTGTCTAGGCCCTCTGTTTATGTTTTATGTCCTTTTGCCAGTCGTCACAGGACTCCTCAACCTTCTCCATCCATCTCCATCTCTCTCTGGCCACTCTGCCCCATAGCGTTCCAACGACCTGTCTGATGTCAGCATCATATCTTTTCTGAGATCTACTTCTCTTTATTTGCCCGTTTAATTCTGGTACAGCTTATGATGAAAATTCTAGCAGTACATACATGTATCTACATGCTTTCACGTTGCGTCGTAAGCATAGATATACCTAACTTTTTTTTTATATTTACATAAGTATGTTATGGTCGTAAGTGTTCAAAAATCTAGTCAGACAAAAAATGAAAGGCAATCCCAAAACTTCTGCCCTCGTCTATACCAGAATTTACGCAACACCGTGTAGTTTACAAATATCAGTAAACTACGAAAGTTCGTTGTCCGATACTAGCTCTCTTGGCTTGTTTGCCGTACTCTTATCAGTTAGCATAGATCGACGGGAACGCGGAAACTCTTGCTTCGTTATCGACTTGACAGAATTGCAACTTGGAATATATTGATTGTACTTGGTTTGTCCAATCTTGTTAGTTGTACTTGAACAGGGAAGTTTGTTGTGACTGTGATTGTACTAGTGTAGTACGAATACTACGAATGAATGGATGGAGTTTCAGGTCCGTTTTTTTTTTCTTTTTGGACAGTGTTGTGAATGCTGGTTGTAAAGAATTGGTTCGGCCAAGTTGGTGGATGTTGTTGAAAAGTCTGTGTTCAATTAAGGATTATTTTTATTCAATTTTCATTCCATTATTCAATTTTCCCTCATTATAATTTAATCACACGGTAAGAGGATATTTGAGGGAATGGAAAGCTTATTATGGTTACGCAATTAATTACATACACCGGTTCATGTAACAACCAAAACTGTTGAACAAGGTCATTTTAATTTTAAATAATATAAAGCTAAAGCTTTAGCCAAAAAATCCAATATGCGAATGCAGCTCTTATTGTTTTCAATCTATACAAAAAGTACTAGCCATCTACAGATAATTTAGGTCATACTAAAGCTCCCAAAAATGATGTCCTATTTTTTTTTACCCGACCCATATTGTTACCACATGTTGCAATTACTTGCTACATGTCGCCAACAACCAAATAGGTCAAGTACACAAAGTCCTAAATCTAGAACACAACAGTATCCCAGAAAATATTTGTTTTTGACACGTAACGACACAAGCCTTCAACCGTTATTTTTGATAAACACGACATCGACTATCAACACGATATCGTAAAATACTAGTTTTTCGCCCACACACGTATGGTCAAACGATCAAGTGTCAAATTAAACAAAATACCCAGAAAACGACCGTTTATAAAGGTCTTTCCACACGTGTGACGAAATGTCGACTGATCTCTAATTTTATTATTAAAACACAACGTTTTGAAGATTATCCCCTACATACAAACTCACAAATTTTCCCTCTTTATAATATTATAGGTAAAGAGGAAAAAGAATAAAGAGCAAGAAAGCGTAGGACAGGGGAATATAAAAAACCTATCTTCATTCTGAAAAAATCTTTTTAGGCAAGATTTTTTATCAAGAAGCACATTTTTTAGGTAAATTATTTTGGTATTTAGTGATGGTCTCTTCTTTCTTTAGGATGGTAGACAATTTCACCTCGTTTGTGTCACGTTGCTGAGAAATGAGGTCCTGGGTTCGATTCCCAGGTCGAGCAAAGTGTTATTGGGTTTTTCCATCAGAAATGTCTGCTCAGCCCGGAGTTTGGATATGTTTCCGGTGGATGGCAATAGGCTCGCCCCCTATTACATGAGACTTATTACATACCTGGAGAAATGTGGGTGTACTTGGTACACTTTTGCCTAATCCTTCGGGGATTACAGGGGTGATGTTACAACATGTAGATAATATTATTGTGTTCAGCGAGTATATTTAAAACGGTTTCTATCTGTTCTAACAGAATTATTTAATTCGACAAGATTACTTAATTAAATTAAGCACAGACATTTCCATTAGTTCAGCGGAGATTAATCCAATAAGCGTTAAATGCATTTACTATTTCAATTATAAAGTAAATTGAATGCTTTTAGCACTCACTAATAAAATTGTATCCAATCTAATACCATCAGTAAAATATGAATCTTTTAATTATGTTGTTTACATAAAGTAACGAAGTATTTTTCAGAAAATATATAGACTAGCTTATGTAGGTATTCATTAGTGTTTTTAAAAATGTCTTGGACATTGATCTCGGGACCCTGGTGTCCCGGACCATTGGAAGGCGTACGAGGGGCCGAAGCCAACTCTCAGAGGCCCGTCAGACGTTTTTAATTAAATGAGGCACTTGCCGAAGATTATACCTATTCGCACTATGTAAACGCACCCAAGGACAACCCCCGGTCGGTGTACGACTATTGCAGAATATGGAAACAAAGATGTAGAATTATGGATTTGGATGGCTAACTGAACCGGTTATCTAGAACAATGGAAAGACTATGGCCTCGCCTGCTTCGCCAATGTATTAAATAAAATACACTCGTGTCCTTTATTTTTTAACCGACTTCTTCAAAAAGGAGGTTCTCAATTCGTCTGTATGATTTTTGTTTGTTTTTTACGCGATTACCCCGCCAATTATGAATCGATTTTGATGATTCTTTTTTTGTTTGGTAAGTCATGCTTCCGAGGTGGTCCCATATAAATTTTATTAACTTTGCTTGCGTAATTTTTGAGTTAGCTTCAATATTACGTATTTTTCCCACTTAGTTTATCTAGACGATATCCTGTTTGACTCCTTCACTGTTATTTACATAGCAGGTAGTGGTATTCGGATTTGTGTGGGGTAGGTACCACAACTAAAAAGTGAAAAATAAAAACTTTTTACAAAAAAAAAAACAACCGACTTCCAAAAAAACACAAAAAAAGTGAAAAATAACTTTAATTTCGGAAGCCGGTGTCTTTGCTTTTCAATTTCCGTTTTTTGCCACCGACTTCCGAAATTAAAGTTAATTCTTACCTTTTTAAATATTTTTATAAAAAACATTTAAAAAAACATAAAAATATAAAAAATGTAGCCCATCGGCATTAGGATCAGGGTCCAAGCTGCCGGTGGTCAGGGCTATAGAGAGTTGAGAGGCTCTTTCTGAATCAAGCTCTTGACTCATTTGTGTTATTATTAGATATTAAGATTTCACAGTTAGGAGCTCGTGGCTAAGTAATAACAGCCGCACGGATCGATCCAACAGGTTAAGCTATGCTTGCCGGGGTTGGTCCGTGGATGAGTGACCATCTTTACATACCGAGACTTCTCGGTATGTTAAGCCGTTGGTCCCAGCTGTCATTTGTGGATCTTTGACAGTCTTTACGGGTCGTCAGAACCCCGAAAGTCAGACAACCAGTCTTTCCAAGGGGTATCGTATTACCCAGTCAATAGGTTGTAGAGGTCAGATCAGCGGTCGCTCTATGTAAAATACTGATATTCAGCTGCATCCGGTTAGACTGGAAGCCGACCCCAATATAGTTGGGAAAAGGCTAGGCAAATTGATTAAGATTTCACAGTTCACGAGAAAAATCATTCCTCTTTACCTAGAAAAGCAGTCAATGTGAGGCAATAATATTCCTAATATGAACGCACCTTAAACGATCTGAACAAATCCATATAGACGTCGCGACAACGCCATTATAAATATATTTATAGATCATAAATTAGTATTAAATTTCCGGATTATGACTCGATGAGATTTGATATCACACATTTACATTATAATAGCACCAATATCGAAATAACACCTATTTAATAGGCCGCTCATTCACAGGATTAAAATAAAAGTATGGAGGAGTCGAAAGGTACGGAGATCTAATAAACTGTATGATCAATGGGGATAATAACTTTATTCTTTTAAAACGTGAACATTTCGTTAAAATGTGACTCCATTTTATATTCCGATATCCTGTTTTTATATTATTTACCTATATTTTGTAAATTAAGTGAATATTGAGCTAATGGTCTCGTAAAATCGGATTTCGATTTGAAGTGAGCTCTTGAGGAGCGGAGTGCGAACAAATCGTTGAAGAGTCATTTTGCGTGAACACGCGGAATACAAATCAGGAGGTCTGCGCGAAGTCATAAATACGTCTGAAATATGACTTATTTAGATTTGTCCGCTATTTATTTTAGAGCGGATAAAATATCTTCAAGATTTAAACGGAAGCGTTCCTCTAATGATGCTTGAATAAGAATTCAACTGTCAGCTTCACCGACTCATTCAAATCTTCGTCATAGATAACAAGCATATTAATCTAAAATTACAATTTGATCATTTCATCATTCGAAATGAGGCTGTCATTCTACAGCTGCATCTAAATATTATATTATACAAAAACTCATTAGAAAGAGAAAAAAACCGATGACACGTAATGCTTTGTGAAACTAGAATTTTCACTCGAGTTGGTATCGAGATAAAATTACCGATTTCTTCGTCATCAATCAATTCTGGCGGTACACGCTGACGCGACAATTTATTAGCTCTCCTACCTATAGCTGTCGGTTAATGACTTGAAAACCCGTCATTTATTTATTCATACAACAAATTCTGTATTTGAAACGATTAAATGGCTATCATGTTTGAGTACCTATGTATGTACAGGTACCCCCTGGCTAGATATCAAAGAACAAAAAGAAGCAAGGATGACGATCACAAAACGATTTAAAATAATCCTATTTCCACTTTTCTAACTTCCACTTTAACTGTAAGTACTTAGTATTAAATTATCTTAAAAATTACCGATCTAGAGTGCTGAATGTCCAGATGCGATCTCGATCTTACTTATAGTCGTGGCATGACGAGGCAAGAATGAACAATTGTAACGTGAACTGGTACTAACTTTAAAAGTGTATTTTACAAAAAGGAAAAAAACTTTTATTGGAGTATTATCTCATTTCGTAGCACAGCTCTAAACAAATTGAACCATCACCGTCGGCCCACGTTACGCCATGTCCTATTTCATACGTCTTAACTAATCAAGCGTATCCAATTCAGCCCATCAGCTCAATTGCTCTTAATACGGATTGCTCATGGCCGGAATACGACGCGAATTTTTTTAATTACACCCATCAGGAACCGGGTGCTGGGGCCGTTGTTCTTATTAAAATGCATTTTTAATACACGAAATATCGCAATTATGGTCGTTGCTGGCCGGCCACCGGCGAGGTAATTGTGTATACTGCCCACGGATCCGCCTTGAGCTCAAGTTGTCCCTTTTTGGGTAGACGGAGACGTTTTTACGTCACTTTGTATTTATAATGAAGACTTCAAAGGTTGAGTTGGTTGCTTCGGCTGGTTATGACTACATATACATATACATATTATCATTTTGGTATGATGAGGCAGTGGTAACTATACCACTGCCTCATCATACCAAAATGATAATATGAAGGAACGTGGTAAGAAAGTATGTCCCCATTGAAGACAAAAATCTTGTTTTTTGCATACTTAGTTGAATGATTAGCACATTATTGCATACTATTGTGGCGAACTTACTTTGTGGTGAATGTACAATAACCCACCTATATTATACATACACCTATTGGTGTATAATATTCAATTTTTACAAAGAATTAGCATTGCCATTCAACGTGGCAATGCTGCCAGTCTTCTGGGCACGTTTCCGGATGACAGCGATGCGGACGAATACTTCGACGCCTAAAGGTCCCTTTGTTTTTATATTTATTTAGTTAGTCCCTTTAGTTTTAGTTTTTTATATAAATAGTTAGTAGTGTTCTGTAAATATTGTGTATAAATAAATATAAGCCCTTTTGTAAATAGGATATTGAAATCATTTTTACTGTAAAATATTCAAATTTTTTTTTCCGTACCGATAGGTACGGATAAAAAATTGAATATTTTACAGTAAAAATTGAATATTTTACAGTAGGTATTATTTATTCTAAACCTGTTTAATAACTACCAACCCGCCCTGGGCCTGCGTGGTGGATTACGGACCAGTCCCTCTCACAAAGAGAAGGCCTGTGTCCCAGCAGTGGGAACATTATTGACTGTTTAATAAAAGATTGTAAACATTTCATAAAATCAAAACGTCTCATTCTGACAAAGGAAACTTACTCTTCTGCTCAAAATAAAAATATTTTATTTTTACATTAGATGGGCACTTATGAAACGTCAGAAGCTAGGCGCATGGTTCCAATTCCTACGGAAAAGAGCTGGCAAGAAGAACCACGACTACTCTTTAAAAAAAAAAGTTTTTACAATATTTTCATATTACAGTGTTAATCATACTAAAAAAGGAGTGCGTGATTAAACAACTTTTTATTATTGAACGGTATGTCGACTACGCACTAATACAATAATCACATTCTTGAGTCATTATACCATCCCACAATGACATCAGGGAGTTAATTAATTAATAAAAACCTTGCACAATGTCGAGACACTACACATATGGTTTTTATTACTAAGAATTACACTCGGCAAACACAATCAGACGTACTCATTCAATCAACTTTTAAGGAAAATCAGAATCTATAAAAGAAGGGGCAATATATTCTCATTAATTTCAAAAACCCGGCCACTTTTTAGTCGCCTTATCAAAATCGCCTGCGATTAATCTAATTAAGGCATTCTTCTGAACGCACCCATAGATTCCGATACCTACTCAAACATTTTTGAGATATTTCTACTCCCCATCCTGGCTAAGTGGACTGTGAACGGAATTTTAATTAAAGATACATTCAAATCAAGTTTAGTTTATTTATTATTTAGTTTTTATAGGAACAATGCGTTTTATTCGCCTACATTAGGTATAAACAGAGGAAACATTGGTAGACTACATATCAAGCTATACATTTCCAGTGTATGCTGATCTCGCATTGTGTAGGATTTCCGAATAATGAGAGATCAGCTTAGACTGGAAATGTATAGCTTGATGTAGCCGTGTGTACCTACTTGTGTTGTTTTTACATTGTGCTTTCTGTTTTTCTATTTTTCCCGTAAAATATTACGCTCGTTATTTTTTTATGTGGATTTGAAAGTAAATAATGCAGGTTTATGACCATTGCGCTCAACGGCATACATCGGTTTTGTACTTTTTTGCTACCTACTATTTATTTATTGAGGTGAGTTTTGTGGTAGGACACTCATAAGCCAGTATCTTTATCAGTATCTTTATATATGCTCCATCCAGGCTTATGGTTTCTTGGATTATTCGAAGAAAAAATATGCCTGGATGGATAATATTCATCTGTCTAGTGACCAGCAACAAATAATGGTAATTATGAGAATTTTGAAAGCTGTCAGTGATAGTGATTTAATTTAATCTAGTCCTGTATGCCTGTTACATCTACGATAAGCATTACTTGACTCTGTGTTTAACTCTAACTAAATGGGACAGCTACCATACTATCTCTAACGTCAACATCTAAAGAAAGACAACTCCAGATCAACGATAAAATGTACTACTACAGTTACGATATTATCTAAACCCAGATATAGTACCTACCTCGCATCTCACAAACTCGTACTAATATATTGTTTTTTTTTGCAACCCCCTAGAATTCCGATGAACTATTTAAAATTCCGTCAGCCATTCTAAATTCTGATCTTCACTGGTCTGCCTTGCTATATAAGGCATAATGTGATCAAGTTGGGTCCCTTATCGCATAAGGCCAACCGTCCACGATGACGCTACTCAATAGTAACGTGTTACAAACTCAAATCTCCAATGAGTAGCCAGAATGTCACAACACTAGTAGGTATTTCAATGGCATTCCGAATGAGACTTACTATCGCGTTAACTACAGTTGTACAAGAATCTTTTGGTGCGTCACAAAAATCGGAACTATCGCCGCCATCTTGCTTTTTCAATACAATTTCGCAAAACAAAATCAAAAGAAAGAAAAATATTTTATTTGGGACACGCACAGAAAATATAACAATAAAAACAAACATTAACACTAACAAAAAAAAAAAAAAACCAGTAATAAAACATAATAAAACACGTGGAACGGAAAAGAAAACCTGTGCGAGGCCAAAGAGGCTCCTATCTCAGCATAATGCAAATGACAAAAAAAATCACAAATGTTTACCAACAACTTGTTCTGTCAAGTTGTTCAAGCGCCAAAATATCCAGAAATAGAACTGTAGTATGTTATTGGTTGCGCCATTTGAACGGACCACCTTTAAAATTATAGACATAGAAAATAGACTGAGCGTTCCATATTCAGTTGTGCAGTGAATACAGACCGAAAAGTACGAGAGAGACACAGCGAATTTGCGGCCAGTACTACGGGTATTGGTCACACAGGCACTTTGTCTCTTTCTAGAGAGTGGCCACTTTTTTGAGGCTAAGACTCAGTCCAATTCTCTATGGCTATGATTAAAATACCAGTACTGTGACATTACTAATTGGTAATTTGAGTCTGGAACACGATACTTTTGAGTAGTGTCGTGTACGGTGGGCCTAAAGAAACCAGTGGCACCGGTTACAAACTGCGAACCAGATACATTATCTATCTGAGAAATGGTTGGTGACGACAAAAAGAGGATCGATAGTGGCCTAGACACAGTGCGGGTAAGCAGTGAATAGGTAAACTGCAGTAACTTAACTGTACCTACTTACTTAGTATCGATTTTGTTCGACCTTGCTCCAGTTTCAGGGTAATTGTCAAGTTAGTCGGTTATACGGTTAAAAGTTCACGTAAGACTGAGCTTAGCTTATGCATAGGGTGTAATGGGGAACATTCTGAGCATGTTTTGGTGTTTAGTGTTTAGAGACTCGTAGGACCAACCCCCTAATTGCGTAATACACGATCAATCAGAATTGGAATGGGTTCGAAACCAATGTCTAAACCATTGCTTCATAAATTCGTAAGTTACGTTGTTGAGCACATTTATTTTCGAACCTATGACGCAATGGATTAGTCATATTTTGTTTCAAACCCATTCCAATTTTGAACGATCGTGCATTACGCAATAAGGGTGCAAATCTAAACGATGAGGACCAAAGGACCATTTATTTTTATTTTTTTAGGGAAGGGAAATCATCAAATGACTTCTCGCTCTAGGCGGAGCGGAAGGGCGTTTCAGACTTTTACTGACTAAAACCCATCCGTGTTCCTTCAGTTGCCTTTTGCCAAGGTCCCGGTATCCCTTTCGGACGTTCCCGCATGGACCAAAGGACCAACTATTTAATTATACAACGTTTTCATTTAATTATACAACTTATCCATTTGAGACTCCTCTGTAGCATTGGCATGTCTTGTTTAGCATGGCAACAATATCGTTTTCAATAAGTCTCGGCATAATAATTATAGAAATAATATTTTGTAGTACTTACTTCAAGTTCCATTAATAAGAGAAGCCAAAATAGAGCATAAGCTTTTTCTTGAGAAAAATAAGACGCTATCCGACAGCCTATTTATAGAAGAATCCAGTGTAATTACTTTTTACTAAACTCTACTTGTTGGATAAAGTGATAAAATATTTTCGTAACGTGTAACAAAATTAAACTTAAGTAGGTACCTAAAAAACCGACGCTGATTCAATCTTATTCGGTTACCAAGAGGTTTCTGGCACAAAATACTTGTTTATATATTTATTTGTTAACATGTAAAACACTGGTTAGTAGGCATGCATTAAAACTAAATTAGTTACTAAAGTGGAAAAAATATACAGAATAATAGCTTAGGAACAGGTCTACAGGTTAATATGTGTATGTCATATTTATTATTAATTTTTAATGTTTTTATTATTTGATTTGATTAATTTTTTCTGATTCTGTGGGATGAAAGCATGAGTTTATGCATGTGTATGATTTTCAAATAGGTATTAGAAAGAAACCTTACAGTTTAGCAAGTAAACTAAATCAAGCAACAACCATTCTAGCAGTAAACTAGTCCTGCTTAGATTTAAATATACCACACCTTGTTACGTTCTACAGTCAATCACTCCCTGTCACCTCTAACAGGGACTCATTCAAATTCAAAGCATAATATATCCGACTTTAAGAAAAATAGGTTCTCAGTTAAGCCTGTTTGTATGTTTGCGATTTTCACGTAGGTACCCATATTCTACTTCTACAACTAAGTAAAAACGTTTGTTTTTAGGGTTCCGTACCCAAGGGGTAAAACGGGACCCTATTACTAAGACTCCACTGTCCGTCCGTCCGTCCGTCTGTCACCAGGCTGTATCTCATGAACCGTGAGAGTTAGACAGTTGAAATATTCACAGATGATGTATTTCTGTTGCCGCTATAATAACAAATACTAAAAAACAGAATAAAATAAATATTTAAGGGGACTCCCATACAACAAACGTGATTTTTTTGCCGTTTTTATAGCTGCGCTAGCTGCGCCCCGCGGTTTCAACCGCGTAAGTCTCGATTCCGTGGGTATATCGGGATAAAAAGTATCTTATGTCCTATTCCAGGTCATGGTCTACCGCTGTGCCAAATTTCATCCAAATCCGTTCAACCGTTTTAGCGTGAAAGCGTAACAAACAAATAAACAAACAAACAAACTCAGTTTCGCATTTATAATATTGGTTAGGATGGTACGGAACCCTTTGTACGCGAGTCCGACAAGCACTTGGCCGGTTTTTTTAGCATTGGGCCCAGTAATACACTTATACTTACTTTTCGTTCGATGATTAATTACTTTTATATTTTAATCACGATTCAATAGTTGAGGAAACATTGCTACGGGAAGTGTCACGCTTGTTCTGTCGTGACAGAAATCGCACGATCACAAACAATTATTTACAATCGTGACAATAGTGCGTACGAATACCAATAAATTAAGTACTGTATAAATAAAACTATCTCATTCATATTGTAAGCGGGTTTTTCCTCAAACGGTAAGCAGAATTTTAAGTAATATCAATGATGAAGGTGACATGTTATTAGAATTTATAACGTTCCTTGAATATAAATATAGACAGTTGTCTTTGCATACGAAACCAAAACTAAATCTTAGAGATATAATATTATGTATATGCAATCATAACGTAAGGTACACTTAAGCTGAAACCACTATATCTCCAGCCCAATATAGCAATAATGACGTCACATATATAATTGACCAATCTACTCCAAGACATGACTCAGATGAAACCTTCAAAGATAAAAGCCAATTAAAACTATCTCTAAGTATAAGTGCTGAACATATGGATGTAAAACCACATAAAAGCTATGCTGTAACTATCATCTTAAAACAGTATGAAGGAACTTATTATAGATATGAACAAACATCTGGACCGACTCTCGATGAAGACGTCAAACGCAGTGCTCTTCCCACGATCATTGAATACGTCTTTCCGAAGCCCTTTTAGCTTCAATTTAGTAGATAAGTAAATAGTATAGTTATTTTAGAAACTAGGTTAATAGTTGAACGACTCACTACATTGATGTAATTGCTATTCGCTACTACAATTTGTTGGGTCTGACCGTGATTATTGTTTGTGTAACTTTGGAATGTAGGTAAGGTTTGACTTGGTTTGGAAATGCGGTTACGGTTACATACCTTTGGAAGTGTCTAAGAATTCTTGTAAGAATATACACTTGTTAATTTTGGAGAATATTTCAACTGTTATGATTAATTTTTGAATATTTTGTGCAGCTGCCTGTACAACACGGAATATCGGTAGGAACCTTGCAATTTTTTTGTGAAACGGCTGAACGGATTTAGATGAAATTAGGCACATGGGTAGACTATGACATGGAATAGGACATAAGATATTTTTTATCCAGATATTCAGACGGGATCGAGACTTATACGAGTGAAACCGCGGACGCAGCTAGTACTTACATAAAACTGCAAAGTTTAAATAAAAATTTATCTATACAAGATGTACCTACTCCTAATTGTTTTATTTTGATTCTCAAATGCAAAAAGTAAACCAATTGCGTACCCAATGCAAAACACGTGTCCAGAAATCCTAAAATAGAATTGCGTACAAACACATTCTCATAAGAATCGAATCCGAATCCAACCCGAAGCGAAAAGATAACCCAAATCTGGATGACATCAACCGAACATCTGTCCAGCTTTTGTTGATACCCCTTTATACCACCAAGGACAAAGTTACGTACACAAAGACACACGTGTCTCTTTGTTTGTATTACTAAGCTCAACACTGCATTGAAGACCACGCCCGTACGGCGTACACTCCCCGACGCTTTATCCCTGGGTTTATCGTGTACCAGTTAAGCGAACACCTAATCCTTCATATTTCTCATTACTGTGTGACCTATTGAAAGGTCAGTAGAGGTCAATTTAGAATGGACTGAATAGAATTATTCCGTTGACACGCTAATGCCATGGTATCTGTGACGGATCTGACTCGGGACTCAATCTAGAACATTCTGCTTATAATGTTTGAGTCAGTTGATGTGCATACGATTTTGGGTTATTAATTTAAGTGTCAATCATTCTATAATTTTATTGCATTAACATCCTTTCTAATTTCATGTTATCTTGAGCTGTTTGATCGAAATTAATGAACACCTTTTTTGTCTTGTTGCAAACTAAACGATTATGAATGTTATTAAGATTCGACTTTTGATGTGTGATAATAAATACTAGGTGTAGGTGTAAGCATTTCCTATGAATCATTATCGTTCATATTGTGTTCCAGTCTTGTCCATATTTGCAGGATTCAAAACCAATTTCCTCGTAGTTGTTTATGATTTCAGACCGATATTACCTACCAGCTACATGACTGAAATGTTTCTTATCTAAATACAGGGTGTTAGGGTAGACACCATTATCCTTGAAACTAGTGGTTTGGTGTCATCTATAATACCTATACTTTTTCTATGGGACAAACTTAGAAATCGCGAAAAAAAAAACAGCTGTTCCATTTATGTTCACTTAAATCGACAAAATGTATGGAACAGCAGATTATATATATTTCATGATTGGTCCCATAGAAAAGGTATATTATAGATGACACCAAACCACTAGTTTCAAGGATAACGGTGTCTACCCAAACACCCAGTATATCTCTTTTAGGAACATATTTTCTCTGAACGTTTCTACTGAAACATTATCTCATGCTATTACGATAATTTTCTCGCATTTTACGGGTCACTGAGCTGCACCTACTCGTTTATCGGTTTCTCCACAATTGTGTCGTAGAACAATGATGAGACGAAGAGACAACAGTGGGCAAAACAGATGGACATTCCGTGACAAATCGTCGGAACGAAGGTGGTTCCTGCCATTGTTTATCGCTACTACCGTGAACTCAGTTTTACTCGATCCCGTAGTTTGATGGGTTGCAGGTTCCCACGGCACATCACATGTATCTAAGTGCGAGCATATTGTGCATTCAAGCTGTTTTCTTTTGTTTTGGTAGTAGGCAATGTGCTCTATTTTGTTTCAAAACGGTCTAGTTCGGGCGGTACAGCGATTTGGGAGACAAGTCTACTAATTTACAAACGTGTCAGTGGTCTCACAATGATCAGTTTTTGACAGATATGCCATACAAAATCTGTCAAAAACTCATCATTGCGAGACCTGTTTGGTGACCTGAGAACGCTATGAAAATATTCAATAGAGGCTTTCCTATCAATGGAAGTGATACGACATACCTACCTACTGTTCATTCACTGTGTTATGGACCAAGTGATTATTAGGGCATTATAAAAAATGCCCGGGCAGTTTGACAAATGCCCAATATGAGAGGGCAGTATGATAACAACTATTGAAATAATTGAATCGACTGGGCATTTTTTATTATGCTAGTCACCTTTGGGGCAGCACAATTAAAACTAGGTTTTATTACTATTATTTTGATTTCAAACGTAGAATCAATACTTAAAAAAAAAACTCTCCATTCATAGAAATTCTGCTGACCTATGATGACTTTATCATAATTCAATACCTGTGTATTATTAAATTACCCAAAGACCACACGACAATATTTATAATGACGAGGCAATGTGATAAATATGGAAGTTCAAATTATAATTAATTATTTTGCCCTAAGTAGCTTGTCATTATTCATAATGCGCGGGCATTATGAAAAATGCCCGTATTTATTACTTGGTCCATAACATATACATACCTACACGGGTACGTGCGCGTAGCGTAGGGTCCTGGGTTTAAGTCGGGCAAAGTGTTATTGGGTTGTTCGATTAGGAATTTCTTAGTAACAGCCCGGTGTCTGGATTTGTGCCTGATCTCTCTCCGGTCGTGTAGGATTGCCGTCCCATTGGACCATGAGAGTGAGGAAAAAAAGAGTGCACCTGGGTTTGCGCACACACTTGTGCATTATAATATCTTCCGCGCCGAAGGCTGGTCGCCGTTGAGATCGCCACCAAAATACGGTCTGGAGGACTATACATTGAAGATACGTAGCAGAAACGCAGCAGAATATGTCAGTAACAAATGTCGTGCTCTTTTAAAACAATTTAGTAATTCGGAGCAAAACGAGCGTTTATAGTCATTTTATTCTCGACACGTCAACACTTTCATACAAAAAGGTACAAGGGGAAAAGCAGAATCCCCTAAGTAGAGCGACAAATTTAGCCTTTTCATTGTGTCATTATATTTAAATGCAGCGGGGTGCCGCCACATTTTACCAAAAAATAAAATCACCTGTCGTATTAGCGTCAAGGGAAAATGCTTCACAGTTACAAAACCTCAGAGGGCACTTTCGTGTGGCCGGGCTAAAGGACCATTTTAAGTTCCGCTTAAATAGAGAGATAATTTGGAGGTGAATGCTGTGATATAAATTTGGATCGTGGCAGTATGAAGATAAAGAATATAATGGTTTGCGAGAACGTTTTGCTGGACAAAAGAGTAAGTAGTTGGATTAGGGTAAGGGGAAACACCGTGTCAGCTCCGTTTTGTTTGTATTGTCCTCGAGTGTTACTTTGAAAAGAGCTGAAATCCGGAAGCCACTCCTTTACGTGCACTAGTTTCTCATTGTTGTAGGTTAAAGTTCAATCTATGGAACTGCTTTGATGTTATGAAGATCGCACTGGGAGGTAGGGAGGGATCGCGTAAATTCCGCCCTTTGAAAACTTACTTATAAAAAGCCTTTTTATTTAGACAAGAATGTCATAACTACCGACGTATGTACGTAAGATGACGTCCTACATAAGATGATATTAACTATGCAAATGGAGTTCATTATTTCGTAGATAAATTGAAGTTTTTTCTGGTTGTTTTTTATTTAAAAAAACAGCTCCAGTTTTGCGACGTTACTATAAAAAACTTGCTGTGCTCGCGGGACATTTACCAATCAGACACGGTAATTACGACCGGTCACGTTTTCAATATAAACTGTCATTATGATGGCAAATTAAATTATGTGGCCATTTATACATTCAAAATAATATAAAAAGCGAAAATAATTATCTGGAATATAATATTTTAACTATTTTATTTACACATTATAACAGTTTTTATGTTCAGTTAATTTAAAATTTGTTTAATTTAATTAAAAAATCTTTAGTAAATGCTTCAAATTTTCTATACATTCTGGTATATGAATAGTGAATTCATCATATTTTAGGAATATAATAATTGTCATGAATAAAACTAGTTGTCTAATTTCTAAATATTGAAAAAATACAAAATTTTTGCATATTAGCGCCTGACCGATACGCCAATGCAAACTTTTAGATTACGGCGCGAGCTATTGCCATTTTTATGCCCTGTTTTTTTTTTCAATATATCCTTTCATTTATTTACCACCCCACCTGAACATGTCAATGGTGGTTATTGCAGGTCTACAATCAAAGTCCTAAAAGTGGGCATCACTAGTACCTACTTAAATAAAAACAAACAAACGAGTAGACATTATAACCGTCTAGTTTCGAAGCAGATCTATATGCGATAGAACGCAAGGTGTGCGTAAACCCGACTGGCACAAACGGGTTACCATATCAAGTGCCTACTGGTCGCGTAGACTTGCTTCTACTTTATATAAGGCAACTTAGTACTACATTGTGTTTATTTAAATCGAGCGCTTAATGCCATCGCCACACCCAGTCCTCTGAATCAGACTATTTGAAAGTCGTTGCTGTCGTTCTACTAATTAGTGAGAATCAACAAATAAAATCCAACTCTACAGTTACTTAGTTATAAGAAAACAACAACTGCAAGGTAGTTAGATACTGTTGGGATGCCTTGCAGCAATGTACAGTCAAGAAAAATTAATTGTTAAGCAATTAGACACCCTCGGTCGATGTTCTGTGTTATAGCAATTCCATACACCCAGCCTTTTCCCAACCCTGTTGGGGTCAGCTTCCAGTCTAACCGGATGAATGAATACCAGTATTTTACATGGAGCGACTGCCTATCTGACCTGCACAACCCAGTAACTGGGTAATACGATAACCCTTGGACTGGTTGTCAGACTTTCGGGTTTCTGACGACCCGTAACGACTGTCAAAGATCCATGAATGACAACCGGGACCAACGGCTTAGCGTGCAATTCCATACAACTGTCAAAAAACGAAAAGAACAATCTATTCACCAAAGATGTGTCTAATTAGACCGTCAAAGCTGTGAATTCGTCAAAAAAAATAGCGTCCAACTGTTAGCCGCTAAATGCACGCACATTAGGAAAGCACAATAACGAGGCGCGAGTGTAAGACGTACCCCTCACGCACACCAGCATAAAAAAGTTGGCCTGTTTGTTTTAGTTCTATTGCAGCGTGACACTCTATCTAGACATATAAATACTCAAAGCTCACATTAACATCAGTAAATTCGGTAACTCCTTTGATTAAACAAAAAGTAATCAGGCATTTTTCCCGTAGAGTAATTAAACGACGCGGTAACATGTGCAAAAGCTTCTAACGATCGCTCGGATTAATCGCCGAGTTTCTCAAACACCTTAAAGAAGATCGCTAATTATAGTGCATTTGTGATCGAAAGCCATTTCTAACGCAAAAACTTAATTCCCTAGTTAATGACAGTTAATTGCACACGCGATGAACTATTGGACGGCGGCGCTCGTGAGACGCCACGGTTTTTACCTTTGATTGCGATTTCTTAAAAACCACTGTAGCTGTTACATTTAATTGTCACCGCACCGTTCCAGATTACAGATTACAGATTACACATAGCTGATTTGAAAGCTCCTCGATTAATGTTAATGATGATTGGTGCAGTTTGAGCTGTGTTAGTGCTAATTATAATAATTACATAACATAACATCACGCCTGTGGGCAGACGGTGTGGCCAGGAACGCCAGTTATTTTTTAAGTCCCATGTAATACAAGGCGAACCGGGCACAAATCCAGACCCCAAGCTGCTAAATAGAAATTCCAGATGGAAGAATCCAATAACACTTTGCCCGACCTGGGAATCTAACCTAGGACCTCGTCGTCCTCAGCAGCAGCGCTTGCGACCACTGGACCAACGAGGCAGCAACGATAATAATGAATGCTAGAAATTAACTTGCTAAGTAGTAGATTTGTCTAGTTGAAAAATCAGCTGATGAGTATTACAGATTGTCAGATAACAGGAACATCAGTGTAGTAGGAACCTTTGTTATGTTAAGATGCATCATAATTAAAATGAGATTAAAATAAGTCTTTAAAATTAACTGTAAACTATTCAGGGTTATTGGTAACACTATGTCGGCAATACATTAAGGGGATGTAGGGGAGGTCATTTGCAACCAAATTACCTCTTATGACTCCTATGCAAATGTCAACGATTTTCAGGCAATTTAAAATTTTATATTTTAAAATGAATGCAAATGACCTCTCCTACTTCCCCTTATTGGATTGCCGTCATATTACCAATAACCCTGAATTAGACAGACCATGTAAGTATTAGTTTATTAGCCTTTATTTATGTTGTATTGCCACATTTATTGATGGACGCTAGTGATGGCTTGGCGCCATCACTACACGTAGCCGAATTCTGGGTAGAATCCAGTTAGATTGCCATTGACTCGCTAAGACGAAGACCACATTTACATATTATTGTTACAAAGCAATTTTAACGAACACAGACCACTTACAAAAAGTAGTTATTATATTTTGAAACCTCACATATCACAGACCTCGAACAGTCCGAGTGACTTATCACAACAATCAATTTGCTCTCTGAAACCTGTCCATTTGTTTAATGGCTCGGCTATAGACAGTGCACCGGCTAAATGTTATCAGCTATTGTCAATCTCTTCGCGTGTTTCTAAAGTAGCCGTCCATAGCCGTACTTGGCTATAAAGTCGACCATCCACTGCTACGTAGGATGTGCACGGAGAGGCTTACCACGTTAGCTTTGTGGTTAATTTCCGTCGTTTACCAGCTATGGTACTGTGCGTAGCGTGGCCGTTCTCGCAGTGGACCATCCTACCTACATTTCCATACAAAGCAAAGCTAAAAGCACAAGTGCGTAGCTAAGCTGTCAAAACCACAAAAACTATCTTCAATCTGCTCATGACATTTCATAAGATACTTCGACCACATTGCCCGCAGAGGTATAACATGGACCGTCTAATGGTAACAGGAAAGATAGAGGGCAAAAGACTTAGAAGCCGAAGCCCAAAACGGTCGGATCAAACTTAACAACTGGAGGTACATAACAGCGCCTCACTCCACCATGCCACCAATCGTAACAGATGGTGAAAGACCGTTGACAATTTGAAACGGAGTCACGATTCTCCGTAGTGAGAGAGCTAAGCGGTGGGCTGCTGTGGAGCGGTGCCTTTATAATATGTTCCATTTAAGCACGGAATTTGGACAGAGATGTTGTGATAACAAACTTGACTAATGCAGTACGTTTGATGTGGCATTACTGTATTATTTATTACTCTATTTGTATTTTTTAATATTTTGATATTTAGCGCACGTTTTATCTGAGATCTTGATAGAATAATGCCATGTTAATGGAGACATTAAAAGTTAGTTTATAGAAGTTTAAAAAGCAAGATTTATGAATTTAAACGTAGAAGACAGTTCCAGATATCAAAACTTTCCAAGCAACTAATCACCGTCAATTTATTACAACTTCTTTGAGCAGCAGCTAGCTGTCGGCTTATTATGAAAACTATGGAACCAGAGAACTAGAAACTGTTAAAAGTTAAACTTTGTGAGAACCGTAACCTTTTATATTATTGGAAGCGTTGTAAAATGTAATCAAGACTATCAAACAAAAAAAACGAATCTGGAAGTATCAACAGAAAACTTAAGCAAACTAAAATCTGTAAACAATGACATATAAAATCCATAGGAACCTCAAAACCGACACTACCAACAAACCCATCCAAACAAAATCAGGTGCACGATTGAATAACTCGAGATAAGGGCTAAGAAAACAGCCGTAAGGGTGGCCTCAGTTAGATGTTATTGACTTGTGCACGAACCAATGAGCTGCGCCCGCGACGGCAGGTGCGCAGACGCACAGAAGTGAAGCGACGAGAAAAAAAGTTAAGCGGAACGTTTATAAATAGCGCCAACGATGCATGTTACCCTTTCAAGAGCCTGTTTGCAAGAAAAAAGTGTATGATAATTAAGACCGAGATGGTTTTAATAAAATGAACAGTGTTGTTTTGATAACTCGAAATTAAACGTGTTTGGTATCTATTGGGTTGTGTTTTGTTTATCGTTGTATTGTGGCGGCTACCACCACTAGGCTAGCCAAGCTAGCTTTATATATAAAAATATGGGTATGTTACCTGACTTAAAAAAGTGTAACACCGAATAACACGTCTGGCGTCCCTGCACGTTTACTAATACGAAACACTTAACATCTTATATGTAAAATACAACAGACGCAGATATATTTAGTAACCTATTCCGCTTGACTATTCTTCAAGAGTCCTAAAAAACCCTGTAAGAAATCGACACGTGTTTCACCTCTCAACGAGGCATCCTCAGGATGACGATTGACCAATTGCAAACCAGAACGCGACGTGATACCACACCGAGCGCTGGACGCAAAGTGAATCAAATCGCCCGTCGGTGTGGTAACACGTCGCGTTCTGGTTTGCAATTGGTCAATCGTCATCCTGAGGATGCCTCGTTGACAGGTGAAACACGTGTCGATTTCTTACAGGGTTTTTTAGGACTCTTGAAGAATAGTCAAGCAGAATAGGTTACTAAATATATCTGCGTCTGTTGTATTTTATAATGGATTTCCGCAAAGTCACGCCTGAATCAATTAACTAACTTATATGTAATATGTATTTATGAAAAAGTAAGGAGGTTTATAGACGAAGAAAACACAAAAGAAGCGTGGTGAGTTAAGACGATAATATCAATCCATGTCACATCTGCAACCCTTTAAGCTGAAACGTTCAAGAATAGGATAAAAGTCCATTAACCTAAAAAACACCTTTACTTTCACAAGGGATTAGTAGGTAACGATCATATACAACCATATCCAAAAATGGGCCGTAATATTGAACGTGAGTTCGAAAGACTGAACGAAATAAGAATTTTGCAGAACAGCATTGCCGTCCTGGTCAAGCCTATAGCACCCAACTTTTGCTCTTTCATAAACCACTATAAAGACAAGACAACAAAACAATATAATGTATTTATAACGCAGCAAGTAAGGATACCGTCCCTTTTACATAACAAGAAGTCAATGAATAAATAACTCTTACCCCTCTTTATTTAGTTATGTTAATTGTTTTATCAGGAGCGGCATCGTCAAAGCATTCTATGTATCTTCATTCTGAATCTGTTGCAAGCCGAAATCTTCATTCACCGATTCTTTTTGCTTTAGCCATGTTTACATAATGTATATTGCTAAATGCCGTGGACCAAAAAATCGTTAAAACAGTGCACCGTCTTCTGCATCTTAAAAATTGATAAGAGAAATATATGGCCGAAAAAAAATGTCTGACTTTTTAATTCGCAATGATGCGGCTGCACTCCTGCAGGATCTTTTGGTATTCGAATGACATTGACAAGGGGGCGTTGTTTGTAATCTTTGTGTAATTGTTTAGTGAAATGTATTGAAACAAGATGGTAGCAATGATTCCGATTGATGCCACGCGCCAAAAGAACCTTGTAGCGCTGCGTAGTAGCGTTGTAAGGGTTTTCTGGCAGCACTGAGATATCAGGTCTAAGCACCTGTCAAAAGTATCAAAACGCCAATACGTGATGACGTGACTGAATGATGAACGAATGAATGAAACAAATGACGAACGTCATCATATATTTTTAATTCATTGTAGAAATGGAAGACACTTGTCAAAGTGGGGCCAACTGGTGACGTGAATTGAAATGAAAACCCTCATTAGATCAACAACGAAACATTTAAATATTATTATAGTATTACAACACACATTTAATCGAAAGTGGTAAGACCATTTTTGGCCAATAACAAATATAAATAGCGTAGCCTCTATATGATAGACAAAAGGCGATTCGTACCAGTGGCAGTACAAGAAAATCCTGTTATGAACAGGTGCCCAGTGTTTATGATCGTCATATGTTATAACTGAGTGTCTGGCTGCGATAAGAGCTTGTGGGTTTTAAAATAAAGGTTCAAGGTTTTAATGTATCAAGGTCTGGAATGTATTGTCACACATTAAAATAATAATACGTTGGAATTTTACTAGACTGATGATGTAATGGCAGCACGCGTAGCATGACAACCATAGAAACGGGTTTTGTCGACGGAAGAATAGATAAAATGACAGATTGTGATTGTTTGTCTGTAATTTTGTCTATTCTTCTGTCGATAAAACCCGTTTCTATTGTGGTCATGCTAAGCGTATGCACGTATTTTGAAGACATTCCTTCTCAAGTAAATAACTCGGTAGCAGTAAGTAATTCCAGGTTGCTACCGAAATATTCAAAATTATGTAGTTCAGCGGCATTATAAAGTAAAGAGGTCAGTATCAGCTGAATCTCAAACTTGTCCATCGTTCGTATACTAGCTACTGGTCGTAAAAAACATGAAACGTGAAGTAGTGAAGTAGAAAAAGCATTCCTTGGCTAGTTGCCGACATCCACGACGACTGTCAAGCGACGATAAAATCTGATTGAAGAAATCGTTGGCATTGGAATCGACCAGCACGACCAGAAGCCTTCCGAAGCTATTTGATTAGTAATCAATGTGGCAGTAAACTCATTCTTTTCATATAAGTTTTTTAAATATTTTCCAACACCAAAATAAACCGCATATTTCAAGAGATCGTAAAAGAAACGCGGCATGCCATAGTGGTTTATGGGAAACAGTTTAATCCAGAATGCCCATAAAATTAAATCAAGTTTTCCAAGTAGGAGGTACAGTGCTCGAAAGTCGTAAATCATCGAGTGAAATCGTTATTGTTTATATACAAGATTCGCGGTATCGAGACGTTCAATCACTAAGATGTCAATATCATTCCTCCATTCGAATCGATGCCGTTGTAACCTTTAATCGATATATCATTCGTGAACTGGTTGTTCTGCAGCTGATATTGTTTTCTAATAGGGCCTATTGTCTTCTCACGTCTGGCATATGTAACCAATCCTCATTGTGTCTGTCTTATTGTTTTCTTGCGTAAGCCTGCTATAAAAAATTGTGCGGTGGTTTTTGTTTGACACTCGTATCGTATAACTATACGATTATTCACATTCGATTGTTATAGTTTCTAAAACCATGTTACTACGCGAAATTGGAACTCAATTCACACTACAGTGTTAAACCTTAAAACTACCACCTACCGAATAAATACAAACATAATCGATGATGATACAGAATGAAAAATGACAATACTACGATTACAGAAACTCCAATGATAATAATTCACCGAACAGCTGAAATAACTCGCGTCCTTTTGCCGTCCCAACTTTCCCAGTTTTAATTTAAACTTTTAATGATAAATTACAACTATAATCAGCAAACTCGAAGGCTTCCCATATAAACTGCAGTTTTAAATAATGTTTGCATCCCACCAATTTCCTGTGACTCACCCGATAAGCCGGGGTCCACCTCTTTATTATTTTATACTCCATAAATAACTTGCAAATTGCTTTCTTAATTAGACGCGGGACCGGTTCAGGAGTTCGTTTAATTTTACTTATTTCAACGCAGGTATCTACTTAAAGAATTTTAACAGGAATCGTAATTCAAAAGGATTTGCATTATCTTTAACTTTAACATCGGCGGCAGCGTTAAGTTTTGGAATTCCGCTGGTGCTAGTTTTATTTGCACAGTTGGTTATTTAGATAATTAGACAGAATACTAATTAACATGAGTGAGCGAGTGGAAACGCCCGGAGGACGTATAGTGACCTTAGTTGTTCTCCAGAAAGAATCATAGCAGGTGTTTATGTAATAAGTGTTTAACCAGGTTATAAACTGCAAGAAACTATTTTACGCAGACTAAATAAGAAATTACGTATTTTGTTCTTTTTATTCTTAAGGTAAATAGTATTTAAGTAAACTAGGTATAAAACAATAAAGATAATTAAATTTTGTCATTATTTCAAGACTTCTAATGTTAAATATTGTTCAGAATTTTATTGTCCTACAATTACCGTAAAGTGTCAACGCTGCCTATGATACAGGTTTATCCTAGTACAGGCATATCATTGTATTACCTTTATAAAATATTTCTAAGATTTTATGTAAATATTTTACCAAATTTTAATACTAAATAAATATTCTATTCTATTCTATTCGTGTTTATGTAATACCTACCTATGTACTAATTATATCTAAAAATCCTCATTGCTACAGATCTACAGAGAAGCAAACCATTTTCTTTGATATTTGCAGATATCAGCAGTAAATTACTGTCCCTGCATGATTCCAACTTAAACAACGAACTAATGTTCGTTGTTTAAGTTGGAATCATGCAGGGACAGCATTTGGGGTTACAAAATATTATGGAAGGTTAAAGTCATTGTATTCCAAGTAGTACAAATCACATCTCCACATTTCGCGTAGGTTTGGATGACTAAATAGTTTCATACTTTTCCGGCAAGCTCGCCTTTCACCTTCCCAAAGCTATCCGCCCACGATACAATAAAATTCACACAAAATATCAACAAGTGGGCGTTAATTACATTAATCTAAGGCAAGTCGCAGTAAAAATTCCCGTTGTATTTGTTTATTACGATCTGATAGAGTGAACGGTAGCTGTGGGAAGGGGCCTTAGTACTCGAGTTTACTACTGATCTATCAACTGATAAATGGAAGTCACTATAGTGAGGGAACACTCAATTTTAACGTTTATGTAATTACGAGGAGCCTGTCTGGTAATCTGAGAAACTATAAATTCGTTCTATAATTGATTACAGAAGTTAGGTAGTTAAAAAAAAATAAGTTTTGTGAGATATGCAACATAGGTTGGGTAACGAGACCCGAGATAACAAACTTTTATTACTCTTACCTGAGAAAGCGAGTTTATGTCAAGTTTTACAATATTAGCGGTAGGTAGGTTTAATAGGGTTATTAGGGTTTTGTAATCAACAAGAAACCCTTATAGTTTCGCCATCCGTCTGTCTGTCTGTCCGCGGCTTAGCTCAGAGTGATAATCGACCAACTTACATTAATTTGCGGATGGAATGTATGGGAAAACATGTTTTTCAATTACAATGGGATAAATTCATTCCAACTACGGAACCCTGCACTTGGTCGTTTTTTTACCTTAACCAGAGACCACAGAACCCATTATCAATTTGTAGCTCATAAAGTCCAGAGCAACAAAATTAGCTGGAAACTTCTAATTAAGAATTTTGCTCCGTTGAAGATGAGTTTAATAACTAAACTTTGTGAAAATAAACGCCTTTCTGGTAGTAATCGTTTTTAAACAAAAGGCCTGTAGCTAATCAAAAAGAGTAATATTACAAATAAGGTGAAAATTCAAGGAAAAGTCGTTAAAAAGAAAAATATGCTCGGTGATAAAAACGTATTAATGTTACAACACGCTCTACCACTTCATTTTATTTGAAGCTTTTCAGCGTTTTATTTTGGTACAAGTTTTTTAAGCCCAGTTTTTTTGCAGTTTAGTTTCCCTAAACTTTCGTAAATTGAATGCTGAAAATTATTTATTTAGGTATTTGGTTTGTACACCAGGAAAATACATTACACAGAAAATTAATTAGACACTAGAAAACATACACTGGGCGGCCTTAGATATCACTTTCTGTGATCTCTTCCAGGCTACTTTGGAATGGACAGAAATTGCCTGAACACAAAATGGGGTCCAATCTTTAAGTATCGGTTATTAGTGGCATGATACATAACGGTCATGGTGCCTTTGACATTTAGTAATTCCAGTCTTTAATTTAATATCACCTGCATCTTAACCCTGAGAAATGGCCCCATCTCATACGCACGCGCACGTTCGAAATTATTTCCCGTCTTACCGTTTTAATTCCATGAACAATTTATTATGAGTAGCGTCCACTTCAATATCCATTCGGGACGGCTCACCTTTTTATCGTTGCATCGCTTTTTGCCGAGTATCGCCGGACCTACCGACAATACGCCGCGCGTGACAGCCCGCGGGTGCGCTTTGCGCCTATCTCATCCCAACTACTACAAAAAGAAAAACAGAAAACACGAATCCAATTAATACTCTATACCAACGTCTGAAAGACGCATTTGCTATAGCACAGTCTAAAGAAACTAAACGTTAAAACGTAAAACCTTTCCGGATCACAAACACAAATTGAACCTTATCGCGTTAGGTTTAGACGGCATTTCAGATGATGGGTCGTTTTAAGGATTTGTTGTCGTGTGACGAAATGATCGGGCGCTTGGCTATAATAAAACGACACAATGGAACGGTCAATGTGTCTCGTGCCACTATTTCTGTACGGGGCCAAGTCAGGCATTTTTTGTAGGTGTGCCGGGGTATTTTTTGAGTTGGTCGAAATCACGTAGCGGCGTGATTCACAATGCAGCGGAATGAGCGCCCAGTGGACGTTTTATAATTCACTATGATGTCAGTACACTGACCCGTATTCGTACTGAACAGGAGTTCCATATTCACATCTAGCTTCCACCCGCGGCTTCGCCCACGTGGTATGTCGATAAAAAATAGCTTATGTCCTTCCCCGGGATGCCATATATCTCCTTGCCTTATCGAAATCCGTTTAGTGGTTTAGGCGTGAAAAGGTAACAAGCAGACAGAGAGTTACTTTCGAATTTATAATATTAGTATGGATTTCTCTTCATGTTGCACTCGTCTCGTCAGTACACGGAACTCCTTTACGTGATGTCAGCTAACTTTATTATTCACGACTCAATGTAGACTAGACTAATTTAATAATCTGTTACATTTTTGATAACATTTATTATTTTTCTAAACATAATCCGACTTATTAGCACGAGCTATTTAACTTTTATCTTACGAAAGTAACTTCGTTATCTAATTAGAGAATTTCCGTTATAACTAAAGAAATATTATCTGAAAAAAAAATTCCTCAGCGCCTAAATTAACTCAGTTACTAAATCTCATCTTGAAAATTTAATATAAAGCAGCAGCACGATAAAGCAAGGAGTTTCATTATTAACGATTTAATTAAAATTCTGGTATATTGGTAGGTAGATATATAGTTATGAGCATCTACATTATAACGAGCGGTTTCACTAAATGAAACTTGGTAGAAAGGTATATTCAGAGAGGCTTGCTTTCTTTTTCTTTTTCCTCTTACGTTGATGTCGGTCGCGTACGTCGCGTCGGTCGCGCGTGCGTATATATGTTATGGACCAAGTGATTATTAGGGCATTATAAAAAATGCCCGGGCAGTTTGAAAAATGCCCAATATGAGAGGGCAGTATGATAACAACTATTGAAATAATCAAATCGACCGGGCCTTTTTTTATTATGCTAGTCACCTATAGGACAGCACAGTTAAAACCAGGTTTTATTACTATTATTTTGATTTCAAACGTAGAATCAATATTTAAAATCAAATAAAATCTTTCCATTCGTAGACACTCTGCTGACCTATGATGACCTTACCATAATTAAATACCTGTGTATTATCAGATTACCCAAAGACCAAACGGCATTATTTATAATGACGAGGCAATGTGATAAATAAGGAAGTTCAAATTATAATTAATTATTTCGCCCTAAGTAGCTTGTCATTATTCATAATGCGCGGGCATTATGAAAAATGCCCCTATTTATTACTTGGTCCATAACATATACATTGTGTTCTATATATCGCCATACTGCGACGCAGACGTCCGCGGTGCGTACTACGTTGCTACGCGTACGCGACCAACATCAGCGTAAGAGGAATTCAGGTCTTACATCACAATATCACATTAGAAATACCTACACACTGAACACATAAGGTAGTGAGTGTAGTGACGTAATACTTTTCTTCTTTGATGTTGTAACCTTTTTTATAAGCTTAACGGCGCTTTACCAGAAATGGTCATCGAATTAGTATTTCAGCAGTTTCAATATCATCAGGATTGAGCCGGAATCAAGTTCATCGTGACGTGATATGACAGCAGCTCCCTTGATATCATTATGTCATCAGAATTTCTTTATAACAGTTCCTCTTTGGAAGGCAGCCGCCACGAAACCACCATATTAATATACTGGGACGCACCCATCGATGTGACCCTCTGCTAGAGTGACTGTCACCAGCCAGTGACACTCTTATCCGACCTTTTCGGTGGTACCAGTAACTTTTTTATTAATCTTACATTCATAGTAATTCGGGTCCATATTGGCTCACCAAAAGTTCTTTACCCGAAATTGTTCTTCCTAATGATTTGTAATCCGAATGATCACTCTTCCTAAAATTTTTCATCCTAATGTTTTCATTCATACTATTTGTAGTGCTACTGGCGATGTTCATAACATTCATGTTTCCGAAAATTGTAATTAATAATATCATTAATGTAAATATATTTAAACTCTTACTGTTTTTGATCATAACGCTTTTATCCCTAAACATAATTACCATAATATTTTCACTCATACTCAGAAGGTCAGAGTGTCATATTGGGGGCATTATGCAAAAAAAATACTTAGAAAAATTTTGCGACTAATTTCGAGGTAGCGGTCGCTCGACTCGCGCGTAGTTGGTCACAGTTCTAACCTAACCTAACCTATGGATCCCTTCCACATCGTTTTTACGACAAACGGTTAGTCGGAGACAAAAAACACTTTTATTGGTGTATTTTCCTTACTAACCTAATATTACTTTGAATAATAGTGTAAAAGATTGTTATTTTGAGGAAATATAGGAAAACAAATAAAAGTATAATAGATGTTTATTGCTACTGACATTATGACGTTGAATGCTTCGGAATTATGAACATTAGAGACAGAGAAGTTAGGAATTGTGATTGTTAGGATGAAAAATGTTAGGAAGAACTTTTTCGGATTTCCAATTATCGGAGTTGAACATTTTGGTGAACTTTGGCGCACCCTATTGATTCATTAAATAATTCTATAATTAATTTGACCATACGACCAGGCGGCGACATACGTTCATTAGTTCCGATATCAGCCCCGCGCAGACTTACCTATCTTGTGAGCAGTCTAATTAACTACGACATCATCCAAGATCAAGCAACCAGCTAACAGCACATTTTTAATGCGCAACCCCACACAAAACTTTAGCATAACTTCAGATCTCAGAAAACTTTATTCAATTGCAAATGTTTATGAGAATAACTTTCCTCCAAGTTCTGAGTCTTCTGAGTCCCCCGTGAATTGTAGATGAAGGTTTATTATAAAAGGCTTTCTCATGGCTGTGCTGGACAGTAGAAACGTTGCAGGGACAGTTTCACTCCCAATCGAGATGAAATTTGCATTCTGCGTGCTGAAGTCGCCACGGGCCGGCTGATTTAAATAGAGCGTTGATAAAGTGTGGTGCAAGTGCGGTGAATATTGAGTGTGAAGGTTTCTGTAACGTGGAGATTTCTATTGTAATGAAATCCTAATCCTCACTATTTAAATTATTATAATTAATATTATAAATGCCAAAGTGATGTTTGTTTGTTTGTTACGCTTTCACGCTAAAATGGCTGGACGGATTTAAATGAAGACCATGACCAGGATTTGGACATAGGATACTTTTTATCCCGGTATTCCCAAGGGATCGAGACTTACGCGGCTGAAAACCATGATGAAACCATAGGGCGCAGCTAGTGTAGTATAAATATGATGTGTCACTGCTACCTGGAGCCTTAATACGAGTATGTACGAAACGCAGCAGCATTTTCTAAACAAGTGTTGAAAAAATGCAAAAATAATAAGTCCGTGTCATTAAAAAAAATCTTTCGTCTCTTCCTCTGTGTACCCCTTTCGTGGGATACAAGCGAAATGTTACTGAGTGTTAAACCTTGATAATGAAATGGGTGGAAACCAGCTGGTTTCCACCCGTGTAGCTACACGTGAGCTGTCTGAGCAGTGGTGGCCCATTGGTAACGGCCCCAACTTACGAGTTGTCGGTCGTGGGTTCCAACCCAGACAGGTGCTTTACTTTGTGTAAATAATTTCATCACCACTGCTCTCAAAACGGTGAAGGAAACCATCCTGAGGAAATCGGCATGTCCTACAACCAAAAATTCGAAGACATGTGACATAACGACACAACCTACACTGGGCTCGCGTGGTAGATTACAGGCCACTCCCTCTCGAAGACAGGAAGTCCGTGTCCCAGCAATGGGAACATTATAGACTGATTATGCATGAGTTTTCTATCAATTTTAAACTCCTAAACTATATTGTAGGCAGTGCCCACCAACACCTGAATTTCATAACACACTTTCAATCACAATCCAAGGGTTTTGAAGGAAATGCCTAATCCATTGCCTGATATGTTTGAAAAGTTCGTCTGCGTAAATAATGCAATGAATGTGGCTGAAATGTCAATGCGATCAATTGTCATTGTATTTGTGTTACCTACCCAGCAGGACTTATCTCTGACCTACCGCATAATATGCATTTAGGAGCGATGTTTCAAACGTTTTATGGTAAAAAAAACTTCGAAAACTAAGAACGCTAACTCTTATAACTTAAACTCTGATCAGCATGTAACAGCTGCTCAACCTACCACTATCGAGTCATGGAACACCTTTCTAATGCTAATAGAAATTCTCGAACGCCAGCAGACAATGTGCCTAGATTCAAATAGTTATACGTGCAGCAGTTAACTCTAACTTCCAATAGAGCTAACCACTGACTATGTTGTACTGATTTCCATATAAAATTAACCGTGTAGAAAGTTAAATAATAGTAATAATATAAATACTTATTTAACTTTCTAAATGCATTTAGTAAACTTTTTCTAAATGTATTTAGTAAACTTTTTCTAAATGTATTTAGTATTTTTGTATAATTTTGATAAAAAATAATATTATTTTATTTTCGAGAATACAAAGGCATTTAATAAAGTAAACAATATGGCAAAAACACAGTTCCCGAACAGTTCACCTATCAATGATTTTACAGTAGATCATACCTCTATTTATGTAGAAGAATTTTCGGAGTACATGTACAGCATAAATCACAAGGCAATAAACCAGAAACCAGGTCCTCTCAACAAACAAACTCATCAAAATTCGCGTTCAATCTTCAAACGCATAAAATTACATGAACCGTCCTCAATTCCCAAATATAGTTAGTTCCACGTACAATGCAATTCCTGCTCTGAATCCAGTGCAAATAAATCAACACGGTATAAGCGTAGACGAAAATTTGTTCACACATTCGTCATAGCGATTTATGGCTGAGAAATTCTGGAGGACGTAAATCATAGGAAAGTATGCCCCGGTTAGTGCACTAACAAGGAGCTTGAGATGACAATAATAATTATCGTCGGATTTGTTATTCGATTTCATTGATCATTCAATCGCGGAGCTTTTTATTTTGATGTTAATGTTTCTATTTTTATAGATCCCCTCCTGATTACTAAACTTTTATATAATAATCAGATTAACAATTTTAACCAATACATGCCTCAACGGGGCAAAAAATTTAAATGTCGCAGTAAGATGGAAGAAGTGATAAGCAATATCCCTAAAAAAAAACTGCTGTTCCATACTAAAGTTACTACAAGGACAGCCATTATTTCTCGCGATTTCAAAGTTGGACCCATAGTAGAAGTTATTCAGTTCAATGGTCTAAAGCACTCCTTGAAGCTATTTTTAACACCTCATATATACCTATATGACAATACTACAGTCTAAGAGTGCTCCACTTTGCCAAAACTGCACTCCATCGGTATGAAGTTAGTCACTTATCATCTTTTAATTATAAAACAGCTTGAAACATTCACGGCCTTATAAAACAAGATCTAAATAATAACCCACATAAATAACAAGTCTGCATTGCGTCAGGATGAATTAGGCCGAATGGACACAATGCTGGCAACACTAAGTTTTGGACCCTCCTCCATTGTGTGAAGTATAGTGGCCAACGCAAGTTTAACGTGGTTGGAGCACCTTAACGCGAGGTTCCTCACGTAGGCGACGAGCAACGAATCCGGAATACGAAATCGCACTTGGCAGTGTTACCAGAGATAATGACTGGCTGTGGTTATGTCGAAAAGATGCGTCGCTCACAGATTCATGGTTATGAGGTAAGGAGATGATAGATATGAATACTCATAACCGAATAGAACTCTGTGTGGGTGTATCAAAATATTGAGATTAGTGAGCTGAATAACAGATTCAGTGGTGACTAACCCTACGCTAGAGGTAGAAATTTTTAACGAACGAAATTTTTTTTTTTTTAATTTTCCATTTTAAAACTGTCAGAAGTCAAAATTATTTCTTCAGGTAAAATCAGCCCAAAATCGAGTAAAGCTTGAAACATACCCGACTTAAGGGCGATTTTTCCATCGCTAGATATGTTTATCCAAGGAATAATTTTGACTTCTGACAGTTTTTGCATGGAAAATTTAAATTGTGTTATTTAAATTTTCTTCTTTTATCGCCTTTAAGTTGGGTATGTTTCAAGCTATTTCAACTACTAGGTCCTGTAATCATAAAATTTTTGTAACTTTGTAACTCCTGCAGAGCTTAATGAAAAACAAGAATAATTCTTTGAATTTATTACTTACAAACTAAATAAAAATTCCACGTGCTGATTGAAATTAATTGCTAAATAAAATAATAAAAAATGCAGTTTCATCTCGGAGCCATTTTCTCGCCAATTTAGCCAAGTCGGTATGTGCAGTCAACGAAGTCGAAGAAGTCAGAAAATCTTAGAAGACAACGTAAGTGGGTTCGGTAGCAACGCCACAGATGTTGTCCCTGGCTGATATATACATGTACCCGCCAATGCCCCACTGTGGGCCCCAAGAGTTCTTCAGGATCCAGAAGGTGTCACCATCGCGTTCGCCGTACCCAACCAAGGTTACCTCATGGTTCAGATGGAGCTGATTACTGAAAAAGCAAATAGTCAATAATTTTAGCTAAGAAAAGGTCTGGCCAGAAAGAAAATTGATTTTCTTTGAGTCTTTGAAAGTTTGAGCGATAGATGATTTACTAGCATTATTGACCGCAGCTTCATCTGCGTTTTTTATTTATTTAATCGTTTTTTACTACAAATATGCAGGATGATAAGTAGCATGGTCTCTGGGTGGTTTATGCTTGAAAAGATGAATGACAGACAGAGTCAAAGTTACTTTCGCATTTATAATATTACTAGATACCCGATTTTGCCCGATAAAATGTATCCTATGTCTTAACCCAGGTAGTGGTTTATCCATGTGCAAATTCCATCCAAATGTGTGTTGGGTGTTGTTCTGTTCTGTTTTAGCGTGAAAGCGTAACGAACAAACAAAGTCAGGATAGTATGGATTGTCTCTGGGGCATGCGAAATTATGCAGCGTAAAATACCCCTGATCTGTTTCAAAAGTTCTTGAAAAACTTACCAGTCAGTATCGTAGAAGATGCCAGATGAGTATTTAGCGAATGATTCGGTGACATGGACGGATACGGATAAGGGACCGTGGTTGACTAGTGCGACCTAGAAAGAGAATTTTCAGTTAAATCAAAATTATACGACTACCTAGTGCTAGCCTAAATACAAGGTGGAGACGACAATACCACAAAAATTAAAACTCCGTATATCTAATGACGTTCTCGGTCTACATACAAAAAATTAATCAAATATATCCAATAGTTTAGTTACGATAGCTAGTCAAAGATCGGCAAGCCCCATAGTCGGCCCATCACTACTATTTAGTTTGTTTGAAAAAATGACTTTTTTAATTTCCATGTTAGGATTTATTTGATAGTTCCAAAATACTCTTATGCATTAGTATTGCCAGTGTTAAAATATACAATGTGGAGAGGACAATACAACAATGAATGATTGTTTTATTGTGCTCTCCACATTGTATATTTTAGACGCATCAATGTAGTAATTGTGTCTTAAATCATGCTTACCTTCAAGGCTCCAACGCTCAGTGGTGTAACATCGGTGTATCCGCGAATCGGGAAAACCTTCGTCATATTTTTAATGTTACATTCGCCATTCTATAAAAAGAAATACCAAGTTTATTTTCGTTACATTTTTATTAAAGACAGCGGCGGTTGGGTTTAATATTGTTAATTCATAACTTGAGACTATAAGAGCTTCATTAATAAGATGTGTTCTGTCTCATCACTGCAGAATGTACCTTGTTAGTGTATGGACCATATTCTGCTTCAGTCGGCAAGCCGTACTCCATCATCCACTCGTACGCCGCGTTGTCAGTGCCGCCATCACAGCCCCAGGCACCGTATCTGTTCATTGTGAGCATTTAGTTAGTTGAAAGACGACCAAGCATAGCTCCTTAGTGTTCGATTGACAGAACGTTTTTATTGGACTAAAGTTGATTCAGCTTTTGCTGTGTGGTTCTTCGATAACATATTTCCAAAAAAAGGCGTCAGTTTAGTCGGCGATCTTTGTAAGTGTTCAATTAAATTCCAATTTCGTAAAAGTTTTTTTTTTTCTTATTACTATTACAACACACATCGGTTATAACAAGCAATGGCAGATTGACACCAATATGAAGAAAATATAACAACGAAATGATTAATTCTAATGATGAATTGGCGATAATTTCAAATACAACTTCAACAGTAAACAACAGATTTCAGTTGTAAGACATTATGAAGACAACACAAAATTTTCACACAGATATCCAAGAGTCTGACCAGAAGACATGACGCCAATAACCAAAAAGGAAGTAATCCAAAACTGTATGCCAAGTTATAGGATCCATCCCAGTGCATCTATAAATATTGCCATTTTACATAATCTAAAAACTAGCCTATAATCATTTGTAATTCACTGTATTATTCTTGGTAACATAAGAATATTATAAAAAACTGAAATCCTTACGCCCAGGCGCAGTCCACAACGGCTTGGTTGCTGAGAGCCATCAGCTTGCCACCGTTGATCCTCGCAAGTGCTCCTTCCACTGCGCCAGTCGTTCCGAAAGTCCAGCAAGAACCACAGTCCTCTTGATCTGTTGAGAAAAGATTCAATCTACATATTTATGTACCGTTCTACAGAAAGACTTGCCCGATCCGAAAGGGGCACACAGGTACTGCATTAACATTACCAGTATTTTTTAAGTTTTTTTTATTGAAAATAAAAAGTTATTGCAATTTGAAATTCACATTTTTAGTACCAAAATTACCCCAATTTCATTATAAACTAGCAAATTTTCTGCAGAGGTCATAATTTATGTTATGACTTGTAGACACCCGCTAGATGACGGCAACCCGCGCCACAACTAATAAACCAGTAAAATTCCCGATTGAAAAAAAACGCCACATGAAAGACTCTCAGTGTGATTCCTAACAACACCCTCACGGATTGGACAGGGTTTTTGTTACACGCTGTATAATGTCACTTACTTTTAACGTTAGAAACTAGACCCAAAAGCCTCAAGTCATATTCTTTCGGTATGTCGTTTGAGATATCACCCAACTTTTCTTCATCGTAAGGGAAGGGGATCGTTCCAACTTTTCCTTCCGGGCGCCTCATCAGACCCATGTATCTTTTCATTTCTTCGGGAGTTTTGTCAGCGAATTTGTTGATAGCCAGTTTGTAACCCTTGTTTTGACGGTTGGTCTGGATTACTTGCCTGAAAAGGTGTGAGGGTTAAAGTAATAAGTACCTTCCTATGCCTTGTAAAATTAATTATATTTAAAATAATAAAATAAAAAAATTTTATTTTTTTATTAAGTACCTCATACTCCTCTTGAAGATACTCTTTCTCATTGCATGCTCATTAGAATCAGAGTACTTTTTGTTGTAAGTCTTTTTGAATCTGAAAATAATAACATCAAGTGATTCTGGTACCATCAGCAGTATTTTTAAGTTATTGCATTTTTGACAAAATAAAATTCACATACGATTTGAAAACATGGTCGACATGTTCATCGTTGTCAGCATCAACGAACAACAAATGCTTGTTTACACCTTCACTGTCTTTAGTGTGAGTAATAGATTCAGTCGAACAACCATCTGTGAAGAAACCGGCCCTAATTATTATTCTTTACTTAATAAATAAAATGTAGGTTACTAATACTAACAAACAACAACACAATATAATACAACAACACTTACAATCTTCAACATCGAAGACACTACGGAAAGAGAAGGCTTTGTCGTAATCGTAGAAGTCCCAAATTTCATGCTTGTCCTTAGATCCCAACCAAGTGTTGAACTCCAATACTTCGTATCTGAAATTGGTTCATAAATTATTACCTACCTATTAATCTATTATGAGAGCGAGAAAATCGTCGCTACCGAAAGGATACCTACTGAATTATCATTATGATTACTGATAATACAGTATCCTTTCGAGAGCAGGCAATAAAATATAAAATAGAGCAGTCATGGAGGACTGCCGACAGAAGTGAAAACTTAAAACTGATATTAGCGCCACCTATATTCCATGTTACAACACTACAGCGTGCGGTGACGCGAATCCATGAGTACCATCCCATCCACTACAAAAATCGCTCAAAGCGCTTAAAGAAGTTTTCACCTCAAAAAGAATTGATCCTAATTTTAATCCTTTGTAACTTTTTGATTGTGAAATTGGCCAGCAATCCAAGCATCCTTCTTCCATAAATATCAAACCTTACCTATTTAAAGAGATCTGAGGCCCTAGGCAAAGTGACATTCTATCAGCGATAACTATGATGGAAAAGGCAAAAATGTATAGGACTGACATAAGCTACCGAAAAGCTTATGTCTTACGAAACACTTTCAAAACGATTGTCACTTGTCTAGGCCCTCTAATCTAAAAAAACATGGGGATACGTTTTTAGACGATCTCCTTACCTGACAGGAACCCAGACTCGGTCGTTTTCATCGTAAGTAGCCCAAATAGTACTTTCTGTTTCAATACTTTCATCTTTACTGTCGAAAATGAACTTGGTACAATCCTTGTCGTTGATCGTTTCTTCAACTGTGTGACGGAAAGATATTATTGAAATATCTAATACAAAAAAATATTTTCCATTTAAAGAGTACTAAAAAGCTAGCAAAGCACAGATATTAAAGTGTTCTTGGCTACACAGGGCAGAGGCTACACCATCTATTTGACGTCAATTTGATTGAATATGGTAGTATTCAATCAGACGTCAATTTGATTGAATATGGTAGTATTCAATCAAATTGACGTCAAATAGATGGTGTAAAATACTACGATCACATTGACGATAAACTGATCGTGTAAAGCCCCATTTACACGATGCAAGTTTCTGGCCTGAGTAATATAATTTAGTTGAAGCAACAAGTGGCTAGAATCGGCTAAGCACTGTTTAGACCGTGCAACTTTTATACAACGTTTAACGTTAAATGCGCAAAACCTGAAAATAGTTTGATCAGAATAACGATTAGAATCAACTTAACAACTTTTTAATACAGGTCACATTTTTCAAGAAATATTAATTAAAAACGTTGCCTTGTCTATTTGTTAATAGGTCAAGCCATCACATGCGCAAACCCGCCAAAATTAGTAAACAAACACAAATTTTTGTCGACCAATTTAAATTTTCTCATACGCGGGATAATATTAGCTTTTATTTCAATGCACATACGAATCTTCCAAAACTAAAACAAGACAAAAACCTTTACAATTTTTTTAATGATATTTTTTCTCTCTGAAATAGGTCAATTGAATTAAAGTGTCTGAGGTTTTGCGCATTTAACGTTACAAGTTATAGAGTTGGTTCAACTTTTAGCATGCTTATGGTAATTGATATTCTAAAAAACTTATGGTTACATAATTATATTAAATTGCACCGTGTATGTACCGTGCACCGTGTCGCTTTATACGTAGATTGAGAAAATTAAATCCAGATTTATGGATACATATTTCAATGATTTTCGTAAATACCAAATTGATGCCAAACTAGTGGTGTTTAAATATTTCTCTCTCCAACAAATATATCTCTTCTATCGTGCATGGGTTGTTCTATTTTCTTTTAACCTAGTTAATTTTTTTTGGAGAATTGTCTGTTATTTATTTTTATTTACATTTCTCGACATATGTATATCACTAGTAGGAATTTATTTTACTGAGTAAGTGTTTTGGTTCTTACCGTCAGCCTCAAAATCATCGGCATCTGGTAGAATAGTTTCAGGTGTTAGTCTGTCCCACTTGTCCCCTTCCATGTTGTTACACACTGTTATTACATCTTGGTCGAGTGACGCTTCAGGATGGATCTGTTGAGAAGAAATGGGTTGTATTAGTTGCTTACAGTTTTGACAGATGACAAAGTTAACATATGTGTGGCCAGAGTTGTATAGTCGTTAGGTACACACACATTTCACCGGTTATGTTTAAGTCCCATGTAAGGCGAGCCTAATGCCATCAACCGTGCAGACATCCAGACTCCACTACTAAGAAAATTCCTAATGGAAAAACCCATAAACACTTTGCCCAACCCGGGAATCGAACCCGGGACCGAGCTCAACAGTCGCGTTTGCGACCACTAGGCCAATGAGGCACTCATAAATATAATCGTACTAGCTGCGCCCCGCGGTTTCACCCGCATAAGTCTCGATCCCGTGGGAACATCGGGATAAAAAGTATCCAGGTTATAAACTATCTGTTTGCCAAATTTCATCCAAATCCATTCAGCCGAGTTTGCGTGATTGAGTAACAAACATCCAAACACACAAACTTTCACATTTATAATATTAGTAGGATGATAAAATATGGAAATCTTATACTGACCTCATACTTAACACCATACCGGAATTGCTTGCTTTTTGTATTCACAAAAGACTTAACGAAACCATCGTTGTAATCTATTCGCGATTGCTTGGAGGTTTTCCTAAAAAAGAAAACGAATCAAATCAATGCCTGTGTCCCAGCAGTGGGAACATTTTAGATTGATCATGCTTATGCTTATACTCCAAATTAAAAAACTATCAGGTTATAATGGTAATAAAAAAACCGGCCAAGTGCGAGTCGGATTCACGCACGAAGGGTTCCGTACATTTGTTGTATGGGAGCCCCTTAAATATTTATTTTATTCTGTTTTTTAGTATTTGTTGTTATAGCAGCAACAAAACGAATCAAATCAAATCAAACTTTATTTGTGAAGATTGGTACATAAAAGACGAAACTCAACCCTTTCCTAGATATGTTTGCAACTTTCAATAAACTATCAGCAAAGTGTAAATACACTGTGTACTTACACTGTTTACAGTTTTGCACAGTTACAGTTTCAGTTTACAGAGAAAATATATCTTTATTTTGCATAATTATGCAGGATTTAATGTAATAGTTAATTTAGTATATAGGTACATTAAACTTACAGCCAGTTGCAGAAACGAACTTTAACTTCTAAACCTGTCATTAAATACTAACCTTCCATTAACTTGTTGCAGAAAGCAACATTAGACTCGATTTTAATGGTTCTTTGAGGAAATAAATGAAATCATTAGCGTTAATAAATGAAATCATTAAATACATTACTTAATGGGGCATTAATGTTTGTCTTGGTGCAACTGGGTGATAGTTTTATGCTTAATTAATAGTTAATCAATTACAAAACTTGTATAACAATACTCTATTGCTAACTGTGGACGTTTGTAAATGGCTTGTGAATTACCTCACTATAACTTTAGTATTGTTAGCTTGTAAACCATGCACCCAAACACAATAAAATTATAAAAGCTATAAGTAAAATCACTGGAATTTAACCTGTCTACCGTAATTAGACAGACAAACAAAAATTGGTTTTTAATTATTTTTTTCCTAAAAAAATAAAAATCATAAATAAACTCACCAGATAGCATAGCTTTCAATGACATTGTCAGTTAGCGACATTCTTTTCGCCTGTAACTTGTATTGATTCGGCCATTTCAAGATTTTTTCGTCATCCTTGACCTCAGCAGCTTTGGCATCAATTTTGTTTACACCTTTGCCCACTCTTTTGAGCTCCACTTTTGCCTTTTTCACTGAAAGTTTAAAAAATACAAGAATATAAGTACTTAGAAATTTCATCAGTGAACTTGACCTTTATCAGCTTTTATATTAAGGCAAAAGCTCCAGAAATTCGCCCCAGAAATTCTTAAGTTTTTTGCTTTGTGTAAATTATGTCATCGCCACTAAAGTACTCTCGAAACGTTAGAGGAAAACATCATGAGGAAACCGGCATATCCCAGAACCAAATATTCGAAGACATGTGACATCTACCAACTAGCACTGTGCCCGCGTGATGGATTATCCGCCTGTGTCCCAGCAGTGGGAACATTTTAGATTGATCATGCTTATGCTTATACTCCAAATTAAAAACTATCAAGTTATAATGGTAATAAAAAAACCGGCCAAGTGCGAGTCGGATTCACGCACGAAGGGTATGTATTTGTTGTATGGGAGCCCCTTAAATATTTATTTTATTCTGTTTTTTAGTATTTGTTGTTATAGCGGCAACAGAAATACATCATCTGTGAAATTTTCAACTATCTAACTATCACGGTTCATGAGATACAGCCTGGTGACAGACGGACAGACAGACAGACAGTCAGAGAGACGGAAAGTTTGCGGAGTCTTAGTAATAGGGTCCCGTTTTACCCTTTGGGTACGGAACCCTAAAAATATATAGGCCCATAATAATTATGTATTGAGCGAAGTATAATCATCAATATGATAATATATCAATATAATCATTAATATCAATAAGTTCTAATTGCCCACTTTAATGAAATCATGACATTTGAGGCTAATTCCAACTACCTCTGAAAAATGATGTGTGTTAAGGGTATACCAACCACGTTTTTCTTCTATAGTGGAATGAAACAGTTGGTGGAGGAGCCTAGTGTTTTTAAACAACACCACAATCAGAGCAAAAAGTAATAGCTAGAAACTTTGTTAATAATAGATGATGGTTGATGAGATATTACCAAATAAACTCTGTGCAACGTTTTGGATGTGCACAAATACACAACAATAAAAAAAACACACAATAAATACAATTATAGATACATAAATGGGTACAGGAATAATTACTTACCACTTAAACCCTGTGTGACCACCACCAACCCGAGAAGTAACCAGACAAATTTAGCCATCGTGAAGCCCAGAACCACAGATCCCAGAGCCCCATATACCCTATGCTACAAAAAAATCAGAGTTTCAGCCTTTTATGTATTCAGATTGTGCTAATTAATAGGACTTATTAGTGGTTCATTAGATAATGAAAGAGAAATAATAGTGTGGAACTGATAACAGTAATTTTGATTAAATTATATAAAAAATAGAGCAGTGGTGGCCGCAACTTACGAGTTAGTGTAGGTCGTGGGTTCGAACCCTGCCAGGCGCTTTACTTTGTGTAAATAATTTCATCACCACTGCTCTCAAAACGGTGAAGGAAAACTTCGTGAGGAAACCGGCATGTCCTAGAACCAAAAATTCGAAGACATTTGACATCTAGCAACCCGCACTGGGCCCGTGTGGTGGATTACGGCCCACTCCCTCTCACAGAGAGGAGGCCTGTGTCCCAGCAGTGGGAACATTATAGGCTGATTATGATAAAAAAATTGTTAGTATAATATATTTCTCGTGACATTTTCGACTGGTCTGCGTGAATTGGCAACCGTTTTCTAAAGAACTGGCTGCACCCCGCGGTTTCACCCGATCCCGTGGAAATAGCGGGATAAAAAGTCCTATTCCAGGTCATGGTCTACCCCTGTGCCAAATTTCATCCAAATCCGTTCAGCCGTTTTAGCGTGAAAGCGTAACAAACAAACAAATCAACTTTCACATTTATATTATTTATTTTATTTTATTCTTTATTGGTAGACCTTGAAGTCCATAGTGTTAGTAATTAGTAAGGACATGAAATATACCTATTTAACTATTATTAGTAATACATATAACAACAACAACAAACAATAACATAAAACAATAAACAAGAAGCCCGTATAGCTACTTGGAGCCGACCTGTGAGGTCTCGCACGAGTCTCACCCATCGGCCAAGCATCGGGCAGTCCCACCACTCAATGCCCTCAACATGCTGGATACTGAAGGCATGCATTATCAGTTACACTCGCGACAATCTAAGAAGTCCGTTTTGACGTTTTGTTCTCGTACATGTAATAAAACGTTAAGCCCTGAGAATCAGTTTTTATCAATGTAGATAAGTCGTAAATTACAAACTCTCTAAGTATGTTCAATCGATATGTCTCGAGAATCAGTTTTTAAGAAACTATTTTTTTTTTCATCGCTATACAAAGCATTTTGATAGCTGTCAAAACGGACTTCTTAGATTGTCGCGAGTCTAGGATAAAAATTAATTGCATACTTGGAAGATGCTACTGAAAAACATCGCTTTGACTTTCAAGTCTCAAAACTACATGATACTGTGAGCCAGTGGAAAATCTTAGGAAGGTAAAGGCTGGCAAATTCACAACTAGCCTGTTAAGTATAGGATTCCCAAAGGATTCCTTTTGACATCCTTTGGGTACGGAACCCTAAAAAACAAGTTTTTTTTTTAATAACCATAACTGTCCCTAAGCAATGATATGAATTTACTATGCAGTAACGCGTGCGCCACAGACTCGATCGCACAAAAAGTGTGTCGTCTGCGCAGCCCCTAACAGGAAATCCGGCACGTAACTAATAGGCTCCTATCTCAGCAACAACAACAACAATGTTTGAACTGAAAAATCCCTTTCATAAAATTGAGAATGCCTACATACTACATTTACATTTGCCAGTCGTATCCATATGTTTACAACCTTTAGAAAGGGATATAATAACATACCTACCTAAAAATAATAATGAATTTGATAAATATATATTTAATGATCTCATTATAATAGTTTTCGATATATCAACGAAATATCGGATTATATTCTAATTAAAACACGACAAATATTTAAAACTGCACATAATTATGATACACTAACTTTTGCCCGCGGCTTCGCCCACGTAGAGGTCGAAAATTTAACCCACGGGAACAGACTACCGGGATCAAAGTATCCTATATGTTAATCCAGGTCATAAACTATAATATATGTGTGTCATATTTCATTCAAATGCTGTTTTTGCGTGATTGAGCAACAGACATCCAAATGTATACATATATGTCTCAATCCCTTGGGAATATCGAAATAATCTATGTCCTATTCCAGGTCATTGTTAAATTTCATCCAAATCTGTTCAGCCGTTTTGGTGTAAAAGCGTAACAAACAAACAAACTCACTTTCGTATTTATAATATTAGTTAGGATTATAGCGAGTAGGATACCACAACAGATTGGTATAGATAGTGACTTATTTATTTTGCCGAAAGCCTTGTTGTCTCCTTATGACCGCAAATAATTATAATATCTACTAAGATATAAAACCCTTCCAATTAAGTTAATAAATATGGTTAAATATATGGGTATTTTACAAAGACTACTACTTTTACCAAAATTACCAAAAAAAATAATACTACCCTACATATTTACCGTAATAAATAAACCAAAAGTACGAACGAACACAATTCGGATCTTTTCGGTTCAAATACACTCCGAGACGTAAAAACTGACCCATTACGAAATTGCATTATACGCGTTTTTTGTCAGAAAATTTTCGCTCATCCCGTAACCCAATCACGAATCACGTCAGATTGTTTTCTCACGATGAGCAGTGGACAAGAGTTCTTGTTCTTCTAGTTACCGTGTTGGTACAACTGGTCCAATTATTTGTACGTGAGTAACGGACTGGCGAGCCTTTTAGCGCGAAGGAGAATGCTGTTGGAATCTGGATAGAGTAAAGTAAAGTGTATAAGAAATTAGGGAAGTTGGTCTGAGGTGATGAGTCTTGGGATAATTCATAACCGACCATAACAGAATATTATTATTACCAACGCTGCGGTATTTTTTTATTAAATATACGCTAAGATGGAGGAGCCTTTATTTTGTTTCTTTTTTATTGTTTAACGTAAACGAGGCAAAAGGAGTATGTAAGCATCGTACTACGTGGCGTTCTGTAGTTTCTGCCTATCCCCGTGGGAAGAACGCGTGAGTTTATGTATGTATGTATGTGTGTGTTTATTGTTTGTATTTCCCGTCAGTTGCGACACGATAATGTAGGATATTTAGGTATTTGAGTTTTTTTTTTTCGTATACTACTCATTATTGTTAAGGCGTGATAGTACGTCTTCGAGATCATTGGGAGGCCCTTAGTCGACAATCAGGGCTGTTAGGTTGCGAAACAGAAATACAAAAGAATTTTTTTCCGTAATTCAATACGTAACTCCCAAAAAACAATTTCAGTGACGAACGTTTTAGTTTACATTTGTAGCTGATCTTATTTTTTTTTAAATCTTTTTATGCTCTAATACTAAATAGTAAAAGTTGAAAGTGTATATCCACACTTTCTTCTGTAGGTACCTACTCAATATTTCAGTTTGAACTAATCGATAGACTGTCAAAAGAATGACAACTTGTAATAATAAATATAGTTGATCTAATGGAACTTCATTGCTCCCTTATCTGATCCAATCCTATGCTAGACACATAGAAAGTAGGAGCAGTACATTCTAACAGTTAATATCTTACTTTCACCGGTGATAGCGGTCAGTTCAGTTCGCACTAGTAGTCTGTATGTAAGTTATTACACTGGAGTGCGAAAACATACTATTCCCCGTTATACGTGTTGAGAAATCAGGTTTGGAAAGATATTACAAAGCGATTTTCTCTACGGGATCGGTGTGCAACTTTAAAAGATAATGGTTATGTGGATTTTCCTTATTTTATACAACATTTTAGGAGAAAAGCTATTTATTTTCCATGCTTTGTATCTACATTTTTTTTACCTACTTTACTTTGTATCTACTTTTCTGTTAGTAAAAAATTTTTACTAAAAATTCATCAGGAATTTTCCAAAAACAAAAACAAATAATTCTTACTAATATGTTTGTTAAAAACAACAGACACAGACACATAAACAGACAGAAAACAAACAAAAACACTATGTTCGACTTGAAAAGCGAACCAACGGCATCACGTTCAGCAACCGCACTTCCGACCACAAATATCAGTTACGGTAAGCAAAAATGTTTTTAATTTTCTTAACAAGTCTTTTACATTCTTAAGCTTCATCTTTGCCGGTTCGCAAGATTACCCATTATGTTAAGTGCAACAGTAATGAAATTAAACTCCAAAGCTTTATTGATCTTGACGGTAGATCGAAATTCCTTTTTTTTTTCTTTTTTATTCGTTTCCCGTGTTACCTACATAAAAGTATTAGGTACAATTTTATCAGATTTCATCTAGCTTTTGTTTTGTTTATAATACCAGCCTAGAGTTTCAACAAATAAATAAAAAACACAATACAATATTTTTTTTTTCCTTCACCAATGCTGATAAAAAAAAAATGTTTTGGAAAGTTTTTATTTATGTCGATTTGTCTCCCTAAAAAGAACACTACAACCGTTTGTTACAAGGGTGGGTGAATATTTTTGACCGGACTTGTCCTAAATTTTCCTTTTGTTAACGTTCAAACAGTACCTACTAACATAAGTTATAATACTTTGTTTACTTTAGTTTTCAAACGGCAGCCACATTTAGTAACTTTGCTATATAAATGCAAGGCGTAATAAAATATGACCATTTCAATACAAGTCCAATCAAATTTCACGCTCACCACATCCGGTACATTAATAACATAAAAATTAATGAACTTGTCAGAACTAAATTGATATTAGAGCCTCGAGTAACTCGACCAGTTCACGATAAAACTTTCTTAGATTTTTATCTAGAGCAATCATGTTGCATGTGCATGGTCAAACTTGAAATTAAAAACAGTATTGTTTCACTTTGCCCGCGGGCAAAGTTGCCTCCATATATTTTTGTCTGCTCGAGCTTTTGACTTTAATTGCTCCCTAAGGCTTAAGTTCTAAAGTTCTATGACATTCGGTATGTCTGTTGATGAATTGGACCATTATCATAATTACGGGGGCAATGTGTATAATTTAATGTCTTTACTTATTAAATGTTTTGTAGGCATTAAGTGCGTTTTGTTGTAGGCGATGTGCAGGAATGGCTTGATTTATGGTTTCGTGGGCTTTTCATACTGATCGTAATGTCATTGGCGAGTGTCTCGATCTGTTTAAAGTTCTGATTCATCATCATCATTTCAGCCGAAAGGCGTCCACTGCTGGACATAATTCATTACTCGTTAAATAGATAATCTCTACATTTTAATTTCACACCTACTTGGAATATGCGCCTTCTTCCCATGGGGGTAGGCAGAAACTACAGAAGCTACAGAACGCCTCCTGCTGCGATCCTTATAGACTCCTTTATTCTTCCTTTTTTCTTTGTCTAATTATTGTACTTATTAGATTTTAGCATCAAACATTCTTGAGAAAAAGTATCGCATTAATATTACTATTAATTAAACAATAAAAAAACAACGATGAAGAGTGCCATCGTCACGAAAAGGAGAAGTAAACAATTTATGGCACTGTCAGACGATTGGACAACCTTGCACTGCACACCACTAAGGTACTGTCAAAGATAAGGTACCTTCTTATGGGATAATGGGATCCCCTTCTTCTCATACATTGTCATGAACTATTAAGAAAAGCTTGTGCTCGGTTAATGGCAATAGGCTCGCCCCCTATAACATACTTAAACATAACTGGCGAAATGTGGGTGTAGGTACTGTAAGGTTTTATGCGATAAGCAACCTTATATTCTACAGACTGTAAGAAAACAGCCATGGCTACATTCAAAAATTCTAGGAAGAAAGAGTAGCTACCTAGTCAGTGGGACCCCGGCTGACAAGCGGACTGCTCCTGCTTCCTTCGCACGGTTTTTACGACCTGACAAAACATCGAGATTTCTTAGTTATATGTAACTTTAATATTTACGTACTATACACATAAACCTTCCGGAGTAAATTCTCTAAGCGATGGTGAAAACCTCAAAATCTGGTGCGTGGTTTAAAAGAACAACGCAGACATACCTACAAACAAACACGAAAAGCGACTTTAATTTATAATATGTCTAGAGTTATCATTACATCAAAGTTTTACTGCAAGAAACTTTTAATATAACATAGTCCCCGTACTGTAGACTCCCCTAGGAGCAGGGACTTGAAACGTTATGAAATAACGTTAAAATACCGCTAGTTAGATAGTTCCACTAACGATTATTTCTACCGTTCCACCCGGATTGTAACTAAGATAATAGTTGAAGATTTCGTTCCATAGATTTTCGTTATATTGCCAAGAAATTATTTCATAAATAGTTACTGGAACTATACATAACGCTATTACGTAACGTTATCGTACCTCTATTTTGAGTAGGTAACGTTTCAAGTATACATAATATAGGTATGGTATGGGTACCTCTGCCTATCTCTTCGGTGGAAATACAGGCGTGATGTTATGTTAAGTTTAGAAAGCACATGCCGTGACCAAAATATTAGCCAATCAGCAGACAGCAGCTGCACAGTCTCAGAGTCAGACGCCGCCAGGAAGATTTTTTTAAATTCATACGAAACGGGACCCTATAATCTGTGTAATAAAACCTAACCCCTAAGCTTCAGTTACCCCGCTGCGTTAATTTTCAAATGTAATTTATTTTCTATGGAACTGGTATCGGTACTGGTATCTACATCCACTAAGTCTCCACATAGCTCCGCTAATATAGGTTATTAATTAGGTATCACATTCCCTCTAAGAGTTTTAAATACCTCCGTAATTGTGGTGTTGATTAAAAGTAAAATAAACATGAATAAATTTCTTAAGCTCTGGTAAATATTTACAATTCTTATTTGCTTTAAGAAACGAATGTTAGAATACCAAAGTAGTACTTTAGATTTTTTCACATCGTTAGTTGCATGTTTATTTTAAGTTTATTTAAACAGAAGTCTCTTAATCTTATCTGTTTCTCGTTGCTGTATATAACTCTATTCTTATTTAAATAAAACGAGACAGACTAACTTGAAAATACATAACATAATATAAAATTACGCCTATATTTCCTAAAGAGTACCTACACCCACATTTCCCCAGTTATGTTTTAAAAACTATGCAAAAAGGGGGAACCTATTGGTATCAACCGAGCACATATTCATACTCCGGGCTGCTACTGAAAGAATCCAGTTGGAAAAGCCCAATACCGGGCCCTATCTGAATACCAGCGCAGCGGTGCGGTATTTGTTTATTTTTTCTCAAATATCGTAGCATTATGCTGAGATAGGAGGCCTTTTTGGCCTCGCACAGATCTTCTTTTCCTCTTACACTTTGTTTTTTTACTGTTTTGTTACCTAAGCCTTAAATGTTTTATTTTATTTTTTATTACTTGTTTTCATGATTTTGCTAGTTTCAATGTTTGTTTTATTTCCTGTGCGTGTCCCAAATAATAGTTATTTGTTATGCAAGGCTGCAAAATGGTTTTTTCGCGCGAGTACTTGTATCATGGTTCAAATATAGAATCCTGAGCGTTGCGAAGGTTTCAAAGGTACGAGAATAAATTTACTGCCGAGCGAAACACACAACTTTTCACCTCACTACAGCGAGGAAAATGCTAGATGTCTCCATGCAATGAACAAATATTGTACGCCTAAAGAAGTTTTCACATAAAAGAACTTTACATAATTTTCTTCTGTATATTCTGCTCTCTGCACTGCTAAACAAACCCAAATGATGGAAAGTGAATTGAATAAGCATAAAATTAAATCAATATTTTATAAGTGAAAACTTCTTTAGGAGCGTTGAGCGATTTTTATTCGTGCTGGCCAGAGTGGCCAGTGCGATTATTCTAAAAATCAGGTCGGTGCTCTGACATAAAATAAGTATTGATGCATTTTCAGTCGACGGTCGGTATAGAAAATTGTTGAATAGAAAGGTTCGAATTTTAAAAACTCCTTTCACGCTAGCGGGGAAAATACACTTTTCCACGCAGATTTCGAATGACAAACAGAATCTTTCTGAGCTTGTGAGGTGAAAAATATTTTTCTTTCTTTTATTATCCCCTAATTGAAAATTTTAACAATATCACTATGACTTTTTTTTTATTTGTAAGTTAAAACCTACCATCCGAGTTTGCTTTAATATCAACATCACAGTGCAATGTGAATACAATTAGTGAGGTACAAAGACATATTACCTTTTTATTGATGTTCAAAGTCACGGCAATAAAATGGAGGCGTGCATAAGTGCATAAACATGGGAGTACATAAACAATGCTTCGTATTAACTCGCCGTACGAACTAAACCGTTCAGGACAATTGAACACAGATCGCGGTTAGGAGAAGACCACAGCGCGAGCGGGAGCGGGTGTCAGGTGTCACCGATGTCGCTGTTACTCAAATAAAATTAGTCACATAGAAATATAAATCCGCTTTTCTTATTATTACCACCATCACAATATTCTAAACCTGCTATCTGATTGCGTAACTTGTTTTCGTAACCGATTAAGACTAATCTGTTTCATTTTGACAGTTTAACAACATTCATTGCGTTATATAGTTATAGTTATATGTGATTGATCATGTAGGATCTGTTATAAGGGTGCAGCGCTTACCTTTTTTTCAGGGAGGACGTCATCATGGATACTTACCTTATATTTGGAGAGAACGGTGGGTTATGTTTGACTCCTACAGAAATCTCCGCGGTTTCTACTTCTACCATGAGTCGTAGATACATTCGCACGCATCAGCCCATGTCTGGCATCAGCCCACCGCAGTACAACTTGCTAGCTTTGACATTCAACGGACATTACCAACCTTTGACTATATCGATCGTTCGTGGGCAGTGAGTTCGGCATGAAGGTTACTGTATCCTAATCCTAACTAATATACCTACATTATAAATGCAAAAGTCAGTTTGTTTATTGGTTTGTTTCGCTTTCACGCTAAAACGGCCGAACGGATTTGGATGAAAAGCACATGAGTAGACCATATAGGATACCTTTTATCACGATATTCCCACGAGATCGAAATTTATGCGGGTGAAACCGCGGGGTGCAGTAAGTACAGCAATAATTCTAATTTTCTATGAGTGCCAAAAAAATGGAGACAAATAAAAATGAAAATTATTCTCGTTATTTATCGTTGGTTTTTTTTTTGTAAAAGGTTTTTATGTTTCACTTTTTAGTTATGGTACTTATCCCACACAAATCCGAATACCACTACCTGCTATGTAAATAACAGTGAAGGAGTCAAACAGGATATCGTCTAGATAAACGAAGTGGGAAAAATACGTAATATTGAAGCTAACTCAAAAATAACGCAAGCAAAGTTAATAAAATTTATATGGGACCACCTCGGAAGCATGACCTACCAAACAAAAAAAGAATCATCAAAATCGATTCATAATTGGCGGAGTAATCGCGTAACAAACATACAAAAAAACAAAAAAAAACATACAGACGAATTAAGAAACTTCTTCTTTTTGAAGAAGTCGGTTAAAAATAACACTCGAACCCGCTCCTCGCTCCACTAAACTCGCACCCAAACCTCCACTTGTTAGCCGAAATGCTTGTACCCAGCTATAAAACAAGAAATGTGGTCGCCGCACAGTCAGCGGTCACCACAACAGCCGTAACATTATAATGATTGCGACCATTTATTTTACAACTATCTTTCAATGGGCAATTTACGAGCCAGATTATGAGAAAGAAAAAATACTTTAAACATAAACACACACGTAATCAAATTACCATAATAATGAACATTGTGAACAAATATGCATTTAAATAAACTGTAAACATATTTTTTATGTATCGTAAATATTTACATGCGGCGGTGGTTTAATTAGTTATAATGGATATCCGATAGACATTCGAATATCCGAATTAATAAGGCTTTAGTAGTCGATTTAGTAGAGGAGAAAGTGTTAGACGGATATTAAATAATATCACGACCAATTTGCTCTCAATTGACTGTCATTGTATCATCGCGTATGATCATTTTGTCGAGCATTATGTTTATTTTGGAAAGCTATGTCCAACGGTTTAGTGGAGTTCCACTTATATATTCCAATATCCGAATTACAAATCAAACAAAAGAAAAAGGAGTTGAAATGCAGAAAGTTGTCACTCTTCAACCACTTTCTTTCAATAGAAAAGTCAAATTGTTTGCTCAAGCTGAAAACAAGTCAATGAAAGGCCTTGAAATATATTGACTGCAATTTGACTGCCACCCTGGACTAGTGTTCGCAACCACTACTGCTGAGCAAGAGGTTTTGGGTTTGATTCGCAGGCCGGGCAAAATGTTATTGGGTTTTATGCCTGGTTGTTGGCATTAGGCTCGCCCCCTAATACATGGAACTTAAACAAAACCGGCGAAATGTGTGTGTACCATAGGTACACATCTGCCTAACCCTTCAGGTATACTGTAATCCCCCAAAGGTTAGGCAGAGGTGTACCTACAGAAACTACAGTACCTAGGTTTGGTTACAGAATCACATAACATAATCCTGTGATTATGTAATTGTAAAACATAATTACTGCTAGGTTTGGTACCTACCTAGCAGTCATTATGTTTTATGAAATCCAATCAATCCTTAGCGTTCAACGATTAATGACCGAGCTTCTTGATATACGAAACTTAGTGTGACACAAACTTTACCCGTAATACAGTCAGCCCTTTTACAAATAGTCCTCATCTTTCACCAACATCATTAGTTAAACACGACCAGTCTATCTAGACCTCCCCTGACCCCTCCAACAGTACAGTAGTGTGGTTAAAAAAGAGTAAAAACTTTAAAGTGAAGAGGTCTTAGAAAACTGGCGAAGAATAAAAAGCGGCCAGTCCACTGCTCGTGGTCTTCGAGTTGCAAACTAATGAGGGGGCGTTTCTGCAGTTAATATTCAAAGGATTTTCTTACAATAACTAATCTATCTCTTTCCTTTTAAAACACATTGTAAATAGATGGTTGATGTCGGTGCGCAGAGTTCTGTGAAAAGCAATAATGCAAATTAATTCAAAACCATTTAAATATTATAATAATATCATCAGTGTTCAGCATGGATACCGCTCAATCTGCTTTCTGTATCTCCCAAATCTTCTATATTTCCCAAGTCTTCTTTAACTCCCAAGTCTTCTGTATCTCCCAAGTCTTTAAGACCATCACGATCTGAATTGGGAACTTCAAAATTACTTTCCATAAAGATTGGTGTGGTTCAATAGCCCAATCAATCGACAAATATCACCAACTCGACATCCATTTTCCAAGCTATGTCATGTCGGTGACCCGTACTCCTTTCCAAATAACATATCACTGAGTCAATAAAGCCGATATTTGACATAAAGTTCCGTTCCAATAACGCGGATATAATCTAAATATTAGATATGCATTAGACATTGCAGCGGGCAGAAACAAGCAACTCCGAAGTCCGGAGTCCGACGTGCCCGGGCTACCAACGTTACAAATAACAGTTTATTCATAAAATGCTTCAGTGGTGCCTGAAATACGCATTGTGTATTTCTTTGCGACGCCACTTGATGCTCTAAAAGTTGTACTGTCTTTCTTTCGAGCCAAAAGTGGTGGAGAATATCTTATTGTGAGCGCTGTTTTTTCCAGAGCAGTGGTGGAGTAGAAACGGCCGCGGCTATGAGTTTCTAGATCGCAGGTTCGAACCCAGACAGGCAAATGACTTTGTGTAAATTATTTCATTACCACTGCTTACAAAACGGTGATCGAAAACATGGTGAGGACACCGGCATGTCCTAGAACCGAAAAATCGAAGACATGTGACTTTCACCAACTGCAAAAGCAGACAAGTAAGTAATAAGATCCTTTATTCTATATGTACCTAAGTATATGCTGTCTTCTAAAACTCGTTCATATTGCACGAGCTACTACAATACCTATCTAGCTAGCAGCCACTTTCCGAATTTCCATTTCAACAAAGCGAAACACCTAACATTATACAAAATTGCGGTTCACGCTCCGACGAGTCAATACAAAGTAACAGAGTTATGCGAAGCTTTTAACGTGAAGTGAAGACTATAGCAATGCATCAAGAGTAGGAGATAATACGTCGGCGAGTCGGCCATTGCCGCTAGTATTTCGTATCATGAGATTGCAGGCGCCCAGTCCGCAGATGCTCTAATTCTAGTGACGTCATTCAAGCCACGCGAATAATGGCCGCCTACAGGCACAGCTACAGGGAAAATTGTTATGCGCCTGCAATTGAACGGTGGTATTGGATAAATTGTAGCTTTTAGTGTTTTGTTTTTGAGACGCTCGCAGGACAGAATGTAAGCTCATTGCCACGAATATGTTCTACATACAGCAGTAAACAAAATCCTGTCCGATCCGTGAGGGTGTTGTTAAGAATAATACTGAGAGTCTATTTATGTGTTTTCTTTAGGAAAAAAGAAAAAAAAATCGGTTATTAATTTACCGGGTTTATAATACATGGGGCGCCGGGTAGACGTTTAGCAGGTATCTACAAGTCATAACTTATTATGACCTCTGTAGAAAATTTGCTAATTTATAATGAAATTAAAGTAATTTTGTTACTAAAAACGTGAATAACTTTATTATTTTTAGTTTTAAGCTTGTTATTTTGAGTGTTAACATATTGAATTCCCTTTAAAAATTTAAAATAAATAAAAACGAATTACCATGTTACCAAGTATGTGTCCAATATTGAATGTATATTATGCAGTGCAAGCAAAAATAGGAGCGTAATTAATATCCTTGTCGGATTTTAAAAACACATCGTTACATGCGATTCATGTTGATTTAATTAATTATTTACGCCTTACGCCCCGATAATTACTATGCCACGTTGAAATATCAGCACAAAATGGATTCTCATTTGATATCGCAACGCAAATCACATAGAGTTGTGAAAAAATACTGGTAAGGTAAGCACTTAGCTGATGAAACTCGAGCCTAGAAATATATTTTAGATTTTATTAAAATATTCTTGTATGAAACGACCGGAAATAATCCTATTTCATCCCGCAAAAGAAGTTTAGTGGAGAAAGGTTTGGGTCCAATTTATTTGATGTCAACCTTTTGACTGATTTGAAGCATTAGAAATGTAACATTGAATGGAAGGCTTATTGCAAAGTAAGGTAAATAATGCAAGAATAAGCTACTTTATTTATTATTTATTTATTTAACCATTTATGCATACACATATAAATACAGACAAGAAGAAAGGAACAGAAAAATACGTACAAAGGCAATGCTTTTTTCTACTTTAGTAAATAACAGATCTTAATATAGAATCAGTCGTGAATGACATTTCATTTTGTTTACCTTCGTCCCTCGCCCCCCTGCCTGGATTCTCTCACCTCATTATGTTACGCGTACGGGCCAATCCCTAGTGCGAGAGCAAATCGGGTATTATACAATTGCATAGAAAGAAAGAATAACATTTATTTGAACACAGTTCGTGAAACACAATATACAAAAAAAAAAGTGAAAATAATGTTTTAACAATAATGTGTGCCTCACGGCTGCGCCAAAAAGGTTCATTTCAGCATTAATGCCAGACAAATTGTGTCTGACGAAGATTTTCTAACATAGCACAGGTGTGAGTAGGTACTATCTATAGGAATCTTCAGGAATAAACACAATCTTGCTGTACATCGCACTCGTCTCCACAGAGTAGGCAACTCGTTCATGGGTCAATGTATACGCTTTTATAACAAACTTCCCATTGACATTCGAAACTTACCCATTAAACGATTTAAAAGCTGCATTAAAACCAAACTTTGTAGAAAAGGGTACTATACAATTTCAGATTATTTAGAAGACAAAAAAGCATGGGATTGAGCTGCTCGCTCTGCTAAGCATTGTAACATTTTGAATAATATGGAAAATCATCAATGTATATCAACCAGTTTAATTTACATATTGACATTATTGAATATTCTATACAAAATGACATGATTACTTTGTAAAGTATTTTATTATTGTGAATGTGAGGACTACGTGAATTTTTAAAATTTTTTTTTCGTTCTCAGTTAATTTTATCAATGGTCTGGCAATTTGAGAATTTTATGCGGCCTACCCAAATGTCCTTTCTTTGGTATTGTTCGTCGAGTCGCTGAGCTCCTTAAGTTCTGAGTTGAGCTCCGCCATTACTGACAAATGCTTGCACTGACTGGACAGGTCCACTCAAATCTGTGTGGTTGTTTCCTCAAAAGACCATTTCAGACTCGAATTTACATGGTCCTCATATGGCTTGACCAAGATTATGTCTGGACTTTAAAAGAGACTGTGACCTCTGAGTTTGTTTCGGCCTTTCTTCTCAGAGTAGTCAGATAGGAAACGCCGACCTCATCTAGCTTATTTTTAATATTTTTTTTATAATATGACGTGTAAAAGTGATTCCAATATCCTATTTATAGAATAAACAATTTCATTTCATTTCATTTCATTTCATAGGTACATTATTATAAGTGTCAATGGAGTTTCTTGCCCGTTCTTTTCCATAGATACATACAACGCTTTGGAATGGACAACTAGCTCCATATTTCTGACTGAACGTCTCCTTAGAATAGAATAGAATAATTGACAATTCAAAAGTGCCTGGAAATGTTATAATTGAAATAAAATAATAGTTTGAATTTCTAAAATCGAATAAATTAAACCTAAAGCATATAATAATATCCCCTAATATTTCTCGAACCAGCAGTAAAATTGAATTTAGTGCCGTTCACCGCTGGGCCCTCCGACAAAATGGACAAAGCGGCAAATCTATTGTTACGAGCCGCCCTGCCAATTCTCTTATTGGCTTCATAAAGGCCTGTTAATAGTACTTTCAGCGAACGTCCACTCTATGTTTGCAAAACTGACTTTCATTATGGTTCTTTCACTTTGCCGAAGGGCTTACTAAATGGAAAGCAAACGAAACAAAATTCCAATTTTCTTACGTTTTTTGCAATTTGTTTATCAGTGTCAGGTTGAATGTTGATTAAAATATGGTTCGCGGCCGTCACAATTACAGCTTTCCAGAATTATAATAATTAGAATCAGCAATACAACTCCAATTAAGAATAATCCTCAAATGATTAATCTCATGATTTCATGAAATAGCCATTCAATCGGATTACATGAACTTTAGAGAGTTGTATTATTTATTTATTTAACCATTTATGTACACACAATACATATAATAAACGGAGAAGAAGAAAAGAACAGAAAAAAAGAATGTACAAAGGTGATGCTTATTTCTAAAGAAATCTCTTCCTGCACACTTGCGATAGGAAAGTAGATATGAGATGTAGACACCGTGTGTAAAATTCATTAATGATATGTATTAATGATTTTATGATGTGTATTAATGATTTTTATGATTAATGATATTACAACTTGATACTGGCCTGCAAATTACAAAAAACCTAAGATTTTTTTACCCTGACTTCAACATAATGAATAATGAATGGTGAAGGAAAACATCGTAAAGATACTAGCTGTAAGCACCTACGCGCAATGAACAAACGTGGTGATGAGTGCTTGAGAAATGCGCTAAGGTGGCCCGCGAAACTCAAATTTTCTTACGTTTTTTGCAATTTGCAGGTCAGTATCAGGTTGTATGTTGATCTAAATATTATTGGCGACCGTAAAAAATATGGATTTACAGAATCATAAACATTAGAATCAGCAATACAACTCTCTAAGTTCATGTAAGTGCGTTGAGTGACGATTTCATGAACTAGCCATTAGTCAGTAGCCCTTTCTAGCCATATTGTCTTTCACAAAGTCCATCCATCGTTTCCATTTAGGTAGTAATTCTAAAGTTCCCTAATCATTCTAAACCACCGACCAGAGTCAGAACCTGAATCTATAAATAGAACACTGATTTGCAACGCAAGTATTCCATGGAAATGTGAAGGGTCGCAGTATTCCGTGGGAATTATTTCCACCCATTCATGTAGCACACCCCTTCGTAAAGGGCGCGTGCCAGTCTTACTTAACAATGACACGTTTATTAAGTTTTTTTTTTTTGTTATTATTATTTTGTTTATGGATTGTGTAACGAGAGCCTAAGATAAGTATTGTCGAATTTGGAACAGTTTTTGAATTTGCGTTCGTTTTTGTTCTAACTAGATTACAGTTTATAACTAATGGACATTTAGATAGGCAGTCGCTCCATGTAAAATACTGGTATTCCTCTGCATGCGGTTAGACTGGAAGCCGACCTCAACATAGTTTGGAAAAAGCTAGGCAGATTGATTGATTACAATTTCACTAGGTTAGGTACCTATACGGGGGCAAAACAGGCTGTTAGGAACCACTCAACCCCTTGCAGACAACATGGACCGCAATAAGATCATCTTAGTTCCTGCTTGCTGTTCACCCCCAGTTTTTTTTTAGCTCAAAGTGTTTTATTTCATTCTGTTTAATTCCATTACTCAGTCAAATTCAGTGTTAATAATCGCACTAATAAGTACCAGCAAAAGTACAAATATTCTTAAATCGCAAATGGCATTGCAATACATTTGATAGCCGATAACGGTGATAACACAAATCGACGTAACTGGTTAAAACGTTAATTTAATTCGTTGCCGCTCACATCGCGTAATCAGATTCCGTTTTCATTAAAACAGTTGAATTCATTCGGCGTAGTCTCCCCCCCCCCCCCCCCCACCACCACCAGCGTATATGAAAGTTCCTTCGCAAATATCATTTTCTGCCACATTTTTGAGCTCCATGTTTTTAATCTTATCTTTCCTTATTTGTTCCCACTGGGTGATGTCCTATTTCGTTGACCTACTGGCTGGATATTTTTTCCAATTACTGCGTGTTTGTTTGTGGTATAAAAATAAAGAAAAAGTATTTATTGGGAGTTGCACAGGAGTCCACAGAGACAGGTAGAGATTGGTACCTACCTATATTGCCTATTGTCAATAACCGGGCACAAATCCAAACTCCAGGCTACTACTGAGAAACAGAGACTGAAACTGACTCAATCAATCTGCCTAGCCTTTTTTTCCCAAGTATGTTGGGGTCGGCTTCCAGTCTAACCGGATGCAGCGGAATACCAGTATTTTACATGAAGCGACTGCCTATTTGACCTACACAACCTAGTTACTGCGTAATACGATACCCCTTTGTAGGCTGGTTGTCAGAATTTCGGGCTTCTGACGACCCGACTGTCAAAGATCCACGAATGACAGCCGGGACCAACTGCTTAACGTGCTGACTGAAACTGACTGAGAGAGTGATATAATCAACTATACACGGAATCAACAAGATTTTACAATGACAAAATGTTAATATTACAATTTCACCTTAAAACGTGCTATCGTCAGTGCGAATAAGTCACCAGATAAACCAGAATTCATGAACTCGTGGATTAAAACACTAACACCGATGTCGACTACAAATTAGCTGGTACCTCATTAAGATAACAGTCTTAAACTTGCTTATTTGAAAATCGATTCGTTTTGGACTAAGTCGTAAGAACCGCATTAGCTTACTAATTCCTAACCATAAATGTAGGTAATACTGATTACATCCATGATTTCAACTTAAAAAACTGAAAAGATTAAGCAAAGATTTGAAAGGTGATAAGGCAGTTATAACGTAACGTACCGTTCTTGTAGTAAGTAACATACAACTCATATAGAAACTACATTCAAAGCTGCAAACGAAAATGATATACGCAATACAAGACTAACAGTAATTTTAAATTAAGTTAAAGCAATTCCGGATGTAGGCCGCAATACGTAAGTAACTTTTCTTATCGTATTAGTCCTGTCAAATTAATCAGTGCCTGACGTAAATTGACGTAATTTTAGTTGGCAAGTTTTTAATCGCATCTAAACATATACGGAGGTGTGACAGTTTGACAGGACTAAACTAACGTTTATCTTCTGTCCTTTTCTTAATGAAATAGAAAGAAAAAGATGCACTGAACTTAAATTTAGTTTAGTTTGTGAACAACTGAATCGGCACCATTGAAAAGCCGAGTGATAGTTTTATAACTGGAAAGGGCTTATATTGATTTTGCACTCATGTGTCTAACCGAAAATTATTAATAATTTTAAAAACATTATCTAATAGATATACATTATAACAGCGATACAATTTTCACGCCTCCCCCATGACCTAAGCCAAATATTTTTTTTTATAATCGGCGCTAGTTAGCACATGACCTAAAGAGGTGCCACAAAGAATATGAATTAAAAATCTCAACTCAATCAATCTGCATAAAGTCTTTTCCCAACTATGTCGGGGTCGGCTTCCAGTCTAACCGGATGCAGCTGAACACCAGTACTTAACATGGAGCGACTGCTATCTGACCTTCACAGCCCAGTAACTGGGTAATACGAAACCCCTTGGTAAGACTGGTTGTAAGACTTTCGGGCAATCAAAATATTGTTTTTTTTTTTTAATCAACAAAATCAATATTTCAATTATAAATCTCAACTAATTAAAAGTTATTATTAAACAATATTTTGATAACAATTATTATTATAATTAGGTAATAAGTATAACCGATTTTTTTTAACCCTGTTTGTCACAGTTAATTTATTGTTAGTGAGCTCCAAACTAGAACAATAACTGGAGTAGGTATTTTGGTAACGCTACCGAAGTCTTTCGCAAAATGTTTAAAAAGTTGCTAAAAAAATTATAAAAGGTAAAAAGCCAACGTCACGTGGTGTTCCCAGGCGGTCACCCATCCAAGTACTGACCACGCCCGATGTTGCTTAACTTCGGTGATCGGACGAGAACCGGTGTATTCAACGTAGTATGGACGTTGGCGGATACTGGGTCGAATTTTTCGTTTAGTATCAACATTATAACGTCATGTTATAAAATTGCCGAGTATTCTGGACCGTTTGAAACATTGTTCGCTTGCGCGGGTTAACGACTGAAGAATGTAAACAATAAATTGGAATATTATCTACGCTAATGAATAAATCAACAGCCGCTGTTTAAATATGTATAAATAGGTTTGTTTTACAATACAAAATATTGAAAGCGAAACTAAAAAAACAATATGGCTTAAAGAGTTTTTATTTCTAAAATGCAAAAAGCCAACGTCACGTGGTGTTCCCAGGCGGTCACCCATCCAAGTACTGACCACGCCCGATGTTGCTTAACTTCGGTGATCGGACGAGAACCGGTGTATTCAACGTAGTATGGACGTTGGCGATAGCTATATCAGATTTAGCGTTTATATATAAACTTTGTGACGTAATTTTATAAAAAATACTTGAACATTTTGGAGCGTTTGAATTTCAAACTTTGAACTGTTCACTTGTGCGGTGTGGGGTTAGTGGTCGATTAAGGGATTTAAATAGGTAGAAGTATATTAATTTGCAGCTGATATAATTACCTACTGATTACGTACACGGGTACATGAATTAATAGGTAACTAAAGTTTTTATTTTCACTTTTTTGGTTGTGGTACCTTCTACCATAAATAAAAAATGAAAATAAAAAACTGTTTTACAAAAAACAACCGACTTTAAAAAAAAAACAAAAATGTGGCAAAAGTCGAAAATTGAAAAGCAAAGACACCGACTTCCGAAATTAAAGTTATTTTTCACTTTTTTTGTGTTTTTTTTGGAAATCGGTTGTTTATTTTTTTGTAAAAAGTTTTTTTAATGTTTAAAATCAGTTTTGTATTGTAGTTTAGTGTATTCAAACTGAATACGACGGCTGCCTGTCAAATCATCAATTTAATGGACAAAACATTAGACAATTTAGCTTATAGTCAAACATGCCAGAAACAATTAGGGGCATGCTTTGTGAATAGTTAGTGCTAGGTTCGGGAATGCCGGGCGGACCGAAAACTATGCGCTAACGATAATAATTATTGGTCGGGAAGTCGGGACACAGTCGGGATGCGAGCGATTCCGATCACAATCGCCTTGTTGACCCGACTGCCGACAGCTGCACAGATTAATTAGGTAAGTGACAATTTCAATTTTTACCGAAGCGTACGATAGCTAGGATTGTTATGATCTTTTTCAGTTATCCTATTTTTGAATAGCAACAAATGCCGTCTTTGTTTAGATTCTGCAACTTATTTCATTTTAGATAAATCTCAAAAAGGAAGTGTCGAAATCATCCAAAATATCATAAATTTATTTATAGATAGAATTAAATAAGTTCCGAAACGACTAATTCAAGGATAGTGAATCAATCTGATTTAATTATAAAAAAGTCAAAATTTAATCGACGCAACACTCGGATGTCTTACTATGGTTCTACACACTTCTGTAACAGTCAGTAGTATTGGATGGCGGTAAGTTTTATTAAGGTAGGATATTCACGATCGTCATTGCAATGTGACTCTTATCTCGGTAAGATAAGGTATTGAGAATGATTACCTACCAAAGAGTTTTTCCAAACTCACGGGAATCATTCTAATTTAGGTATAGGTACTTTACAGAAAAGAGATAATAGTTGCATTGCAATTACTTACTAATTGGTTTAACGTTTTGATCGTGAATGCGCTGCCAAGACGCGTCCACACATGTGACGCATCGCCACCTTTATTTGTTTAGGGGAGCCTGCCAGAGCTGTCAAAACACATGTCTTAATTACAACCCGCGGCGCCTATGGGAACAGATTTTGTTTATTATTATTAACAAAAAAAAAATATACAGTCGGATTTTACATGTTTTGTTCGAAGAGATTTTCCATTTTCGTAAAAAAAAAACCTTCCAAAAGACAAAGATATTTATTTACGCAAAATGATTTTTACTTTAGTAAGTCGAAAATTGTCCAAGCTTAGCGAAACCTAGGAAGAACTCTCACTGGAAAACATGTCTAGACAAATGTCCTTTCATTCTAATAATAAATGTATATAAAAAAAATACATACAAGGAGGCTTTACTTCCCGCGCATGTTGGACCTGTAATCACCTGCTTGATATAAAAAAATAAATAAATAATAAGTCTAAGTAATACGACAGTTCTCGGTTCGAGGCTTTCGATTGCACGATCCTCCTCTTAATTGGTCAGGTAAACCGATCATAAGGATGCGTCGGTGTAAATCCCTTGAAGGAATCGAAGTTTTCTTTTTATTTTATTACTATGTTGTTTTGTGGCAAATGCTGTTTATACCTTTATTAGACATTCATACCAGTATTTTTTATCTTACTGTTCTGTTTTAATTGTTTTTGTATTTTCTGCTTTTGGTGTACCAAATAAATAAATAAATTTTAGTTTATCTACTTTGCAAGATCTTGAGTTGCATACAATCCAAATTCAATAGGTAGGTATTCGACTTCTATCCAAATTGAAAATAGCTTCGGATGGATGAAATCTGGATCTAGTGCGTACTCTACGCACTAGATCCAGATCCATGCTGATTTAAATAGAAGGTATGTTAGTAATGATGTTAATAAATCATAACGTTTGTTTTCCCTAATGAAATAAAATTAAAATTAAATAGTCAACGACATTGAGTCAATGAGCATGTAAACACAGCTACACATCAAGCTATACATTTCCAGTTTATGGTGATCTCGCATTGTATAGGATTTCCGTACAATGCGAGGTCAGCTTATACTGGAAATGTATAGCTTGATGTGAAGCCGTGTGTACCTATGGGCTACAATTATGGCTACAATGTTCTACAAGTGGTTAATTGCTCAAAAGCTCTAGCCACACAATACGGTGACCACTCTAAAGTTACAGAAGGTGAATCATAGAAACTTATTAACTGAAAACGTCAACGGTTAATTCGAGTTATCCAACAGATTTTTAGAGGATCAATTGTTAACAAGACGATCATCATTTGAATAAGTAAGATAAGTAAGATAAGTATACAATCAGTTGGAACGATTACAAAAAAAGAAAAAAGTTTCAATATGTTTTGCCTAGAAAGGCGTATAAATATAATAATGACTATACTTCTAAGTACAAAAAACATCATAAAATCATAAAGTTACGTCAGATCAATGAAAAAAATAATAATAAAAATGTCTGACATTATACCTAGTAGCATTTTTTAATTAAAAAATTCTTCAATGCTTTTATTAAAACTATTAATATCTAAATCTATGCATGCCTTTGCGGTACCTTGTTGTATAATTTTGGGGCCATGCAGAATACACTCTTTCGCATGAGAGTTTTAGCACTATGTCTCGTATCGTAGTATCTCGTTGACTTCTTTCGGAACCATTTGAAAACTTCGGAAACAATAAGTTTAGAGAAAGTGTTTAGGAAATATAAGTTTACAGGATCAATATGAACGTGGATAAGTTGGATAACGCAAGAGGATTTTGAGAATCGTAGTGTTCAGGCGACGGTCTTGCCTACCCTTCATGCGAAAGGAGCATAACTAATTAAGATAACATTTTTAATTTGAAAACTGATTCGCCGTGCATATAGTCATTAACACAAAGCGAAAATAAATGACGCATTTATTTCCAGCCATCGATATAATTAAGTATTGTAACGTTTTATATTTAAAACTAGCGACCCGCTTCTACTTCACACGGTTTTTACGACTTGAAAAAACACCGAGACTTCTTAGTTATATGTAACTTTAATACTAACGTATTATACACATAAACCTTCTGGAATAAATCCTCTAAACGATGATGAAAATGTCATCAAAATCTGCTGCGTGGTTTAGAAGAACAACACGGACATACAGACAAACACGTCATCCGACTTTAGTTTATAACATGTATAGATATAGATTCAAACAAGAACAACAACGGTGCAGAACGGTAACAAAAACGTTAAAAATAACTGCTAGCCTATGTAACGTTTAAAATAATGAAGTGCATTTAAGTTAAACGACAACAATGCAATGCACTCACAATCGGTTAAAATTATTTGATTATGGCAATGAAGACCGCAATACGTAAGTACTTACCTTTTTACATTGGATTTAATTGTTGCATTAGAGGTTTTACTTACTTGTAATGTGTAAATAATGTAGGTAGATGTAGGTATGGTCGACACTAAAAGAAGAGAGTGGAAAGAGACTGCAGTACCTACAGCCCACTGCAGTACTTTTATTTTCAACATCGACGCCGATTACGCCGATGACGCCGCCGCCGCCGGCAAAAAATACGTCAGACGCCGCCGCCGGTAAGAAAGGCATTGGCGCACATCTCTATTACCTATTATGCAATTTGTAATTTTGTTAAAATTAATGCATTTTAGAGTTATTTTTTAAATGTAAATGGTGAATAGATTACATTGCAATGCAAGCTTTAGGGTGCTCCCTCACTACTGTTACAAATATTTACAAACATTTTCTGACACATCAAATCAGTCAAGTAATCAAAATGTTTGTATAAAAAATGTTTAATAATATTTGTTAACATTTTTTAACAGCAGTGTGGGAGGGGGAGCACCTTTATATGGGAAGTAGTATACGTTTATATCGAAATAAAGTTATAACCGTTATTTTTCTAATACTTAATGGAGTCTAAAAGATATAAATGAAATGTTATAGGAATAATTGTCATGGAAATATATTGAAGCGAAAGTCCTGTTTATGACTGTTGATCCCCTTTCGTTTCAGATTAATATTATAGAATTTATTTACATCATGCCTTTGACCATCGATCCCTTGTAATTTAAGTACCTTCTGGATTATCTATTTCATGTAAATTCATAGGACTACTAATCGTTATACTCCATGCAAGACTCCAAGAAGGAAACCTACCAAACGGAAAACTACCAGACGGAAAACAACCAGACGGAAAACTACCAGACGGAAAATTACCAGACGGAAAACTACCAGACGGAAATCTGCCAGACGGAAAACTACCAGACGGAAAACTACCAGACGGAAACTTACCAGACGGAAAACTACCAGACGGAAATCTACCAGACGGAAAGGTACCAGACGGAAAACTACCAGACGGAAAACTACCAGAGAGGAAGACTACAAAATTAATGATTACCACACAGACTACTACCCTATCAACTACTACCATACCGATTACTAGGTACTACTTCAACTTCTATCACACAGTCAGCCTTCTCGCCAAAGAAAACATGGGCGCCCCGCCGTGATCAAGGCGAAGAAATTCGACCCGGAGTACGCCGCCTAGGTACACAACCACGACGTGTATAATTTGGATCAAAGGTCAATAAAAAAATGTGATGAAAATTTCAATATAATAAAATAAACAATAAGTTAGGTTATGGACACACCTAATGTATCGCTATTGGTGTTTCTAATACTCAAGAAAGAAATATATAATGATTATCGTTAGTAGTAGCAACGTCCTCATTAGGTATAGATAATTTTAACAAAAATTATGCAAGCGTATGTATTTAGGCTCCCGACAGCGCGACGCGACAGCAAGATGCGACTCAAGTGGAACAATACGAAAACTTCATGGAAATTGTTCTACCAGAATCGTGTCGCACAACTTTCGCGCCGCGCCTTTCTAGGAAAAACTAATTCTTATTATACAATTAAATAAAATCTTCATTGATTGGCTTTGTTTTTTTTTTTACTATAAGGTACCTACCACAACTAAACCAAAACTTGCAATAGTGCAACTGATCGAATATTTAGACGTAGTAAGTACACTAATCAATAATAATAGATAGGTACACTTATGAAATATAATGCAAGGTGTGTTTTACTAGTATACTTAGAGCCTTGCGTGGGATAACACGTCTCTCATAAATTCGCAATAATAATAAAAACACACCAATATATAAAGAAAAGGATAATAAACGTATTATTGAAATCCTTACAACGGTCTTTCCTTTGGTGTCCAACCATTAACCCTAACAGGTGTATACAGTACACATTGTGCTGATATCGGACACACCTATAACAGCAGCGTATCCTGTAAAAAAATTACAGAACAGACTGGCTGGATTCCCTTCACCTGTCCAATTCAAAGTTAGCCCCGAAGTCCAACTACAACAACTACGTTTCCTAACATCATAAAACAAGTTGTCCGTAGTACTCGTAAGTAGTTAGCTAGTTTATAACAAAAACTTTTCTTTCGAAGTTAACGTTTCTCTGCGGTTACAACGATTTCTCTTGTGCTTTCCAGCAAAAATTCTATATTCGTTTGGTGTTTTTAAAGCTGGTATCAGACGCTTCGTTTTTGTTTCATTCCACCCTCGCACGACACCAACAAAATTACTCATGAATGAACGGTATCACATTGGTCATCTACATCTCATTTTATTTTATTTTTAGATCATTCGGTAGGCGAGTGAAAGATGCCGAGTGCGGAAAACCAACATTGTTGTATAAATTAACTAAAGGAGTAATTTTTCACTTTTGATTCATTTTGGTTTCAGACTTTTCACTTCGAGTAAGAGATGCCGAATGAAAAATAAAAATTAACAAACAGTGACAGGTTTTCGTTGTGTGGCTAAATCCAAATTGTAAAATAGACTGTAATGTTTTGTTAATAAATAAATAAAAACAAACTACGCTGAAGTATAATTCTCCTACCACTCTAACCCGGAGTAAACTTAAAAAACCCGGAGTAAAGTGACAACCAATACTTCGGATTACCCAATTTTCTAGGTTTAAGTTCGGCTAGAAAAGGCAGCAGGCAAAGATGAATGGCAAAGTATGAGGGAGACCTTTTCCCAGCAGAGGGACAGTACAGTTGCAAGCTGCAATGAGGTAATTGCGTAACACACTTACAATGGCAATGCCATTTATTTTGACAATTCAACAACATTGATTTCGTCACGGATACGTTGTCGCCTGACGAATTTTTCAAACAATGAAGCTTCGTATGTTGAGATGAAGCTAAGTCTAAGCTCCTAACCTATGATGCACAGACTTGGTCTTTGACTAACATCCAGAAGTCCAAACTCAAGGTCTACCAACGAGCAATGAAGCACAATATACTAGGCCGTATATTAACGTATCATATCCGAAACACACTCCAAAAACAAAGATAGGTGACGTGGCGCAAAAGACTGCCCAACTTAAATGGTCCGACATGTCTGCCGCATGATGGACAAACACAGAGCTGGTACCCTGAGACTGTGAGACGGTAGGCGACGTAGGAGATGGTGCGACGAGCTGGATAGGTTCCGTCAAAACTGAATGGAGAACGCGCGGGCTCTCGAAAGATGGAAGGAGTGGAGGCCTTTGCCAAGGAGCGGGACAGATTAGGTTTAAAAAAATATTTAAGCGTCTTAGGTTTAGGAATTTTCTTCAAAATCTTATGGATTGTGATTGAAAGCCTGTTAAGCAATTGAAGTGCGGGTTCCTTCGCGACGCTCATGTGTGCATTGTCCATTTATTACCATGCAATGCAAAGGAAAGAAAACTTCCACGTCTTTTCATCATCACGCCATAGCATTCCACTGCTGCACATAAGGCTCTCCAATTACACTCGATTTACATTCAACTCGGTTCTGGGCAACTCTCATCCAGCTGCCATTAACCGCCCTGCGGAGATCGTCGCTCCACCTAGCCTGAGGGCGTCCTACCTTACATTTGCCGATTTGCGTCTCCACTCAAGATCCCTACGTCACGTCTACTCCAACGGTCACTGGTTCTACGGCTAAATAGGTGACCCATTGAAACTTCGGGTCACCTCGTTCCGGATTCGATCCGTCAGAGACTCGGAGCATAGCCCGTTCCATAGAACGCTGATCGTGACCTTGAATTTATGGACCAGCTGTAGTGTGAGTCCGCGTTTCGGCTCCATAAATCATAACAGGCAGGACGCACTGATACCACGTATCTAATACACGGTTTAAAGATAAGCTCAACTAAATCTGCTTTTATTTTAGGTCTATTAACTACATCCGTATTTTATACCGTTACTAATTAACTACACATTATTGGATAACTGTAATGTATGTTTATATAATTAGTAATTACTTTCAAATTAGCTTCAGGTGCAATGGAAATTGCAGTCGTATCTTCGTTGAATGGCCATACACGTGCCATAAATGTGGCTGGGAACATGAAGAATAAACCTCGTAAGTAGAATTTATTTAAATATTTATGCGATTTCAAGATTTGAATTATGTACTATTCATTCAAGCCAAAAGAACTGAAAACTCTCTCTTTTCAACAGAGGTAGGTGGTTATTTTCTAGAGAATAAGAGAGAACTGATTTTTTTTAAACAGAGGTACTTAGGAACTTATTTTCAACTTAATCGGTCTGGAAGATTCGGCGCTCAGCAAATTGGCTGTGACAAACGGACAGACACACGAGTGATCCTACAAGGGTTCCGTTTTTTCATTCGGTCGTACGGAAACCTAAAAGTATACAATTTACATTTTTTTTTTTAAACATAAATCCCCACTACAAAAGCATTTATCAGAAAATAAAAGCGGTTAAGTATCGCATTCGTCGACAAACGAAGAACTAGACATAATAATTTGGTAGTAGGAATAACTCTCCATGAACGTGACGGAAAAAAAAATAAAACAAAAATTCCAGTAGGCACATTTCGTGATTTCACGTTACCAAGTTCTCTTTTATCAACTGCACTGGGCCCGTGTGGTAGATTACGGCCCACTCCCTCTCAAAGATACTTATGACATTTTATTCCATATACATGTAAATAAATTTACTTCCTACTTATTTGGTAAATTAGCTAGGTATTGGTTGTGTTATTTTATTAGATTGATTGATTTTTCATGATTATAGATTATTTATATTTCTACGCATATATTAATTCATTATAATGTACTCAGATAAAAATCCTAAACTTTCCTGTAAATCGATTAGATGGTCGTTCGAGAAATGATGTTTCAAGATATGATTCGAGCTTATAGTTATTCGAGATCATGGATCGAGATTTCGATACATCGAGGTTGGTAGTGAACTGTCACGCTCATAATTTATCGATTTCAAGTACATGCTATCGAGCTAGCGTTTTCGAGCAAGTATTATTCGATCTTACGTCATTCGATTTCAAGTAGTGAACCCGTAATTTGGCATGGGTATACATTTATTAATCACGCTGACATTGGTAAATTTTTTTTCTGTCGTTGTTGTCGTTGGATACGCCGCTTAAAAATATTGTGTGAAAACTATTTTTCGATTCATCGGGGATCCGTTTGCGAAATATTAAACTTTAAAGTTCTTTTAATGGAGTCAAATGTGCCCCGACCAGCTAAATGGTTGATTTTGAATATATTAAAAAAATCATGGCTGTAGTATATTATAACGAAGTTAAAAGGAAAACTATCACAGAAGTAGGCTGTACAAGTTAACGAGTAATTGTCAAACATTCTGTATGTGCATGGTCCGACACGCACTTGACCAGCTTTTATAATACAGTGTATATTCATTCCATAACTGGTGCAATGTGGGTGTACTATAGATACATTTCTGCCCTACTCTTCGAGGAAACAAGCCGTGATGTTATATTCATTTTGTTGAGGTGTTTTTATTGTCTTTCTACTAGGTACCATCAGCATTAACATTTCAATAACAGTTTTTTTTTTTAAATTGCAGTTGCCGTCTGGCTGCTAATACTACACTATAGTTGCCATGTTGTCTCTATAACATTGATCTATTATCCTGGAAGACCGTATCTGCAAAATAGAGCCGAGCGTTATGCATTGCTCAGACAAAGTTTATTAAAAAAATTACCTTTTAATTCAAAATTAATTGCTGGAGGAGGATCGACCCGCTATAACCCACAACATTATAGTAACTTTAGAATTAATAAAAGTATTAGCACCAGTAATAATAATAACACAATTAATTCAGATGTCGAAGAGAGATTCTTCGAATGGCCGAAAAAAGCATACAGTTATGTTAAGGACAAAATTGTACAGAAATTGAACAAATATACGGGGAAATATGAACCACATAGCGAAGATCTGCAAAACGAACCACCAAAAGGAAGTTACGGTCCATTAGACAATATATACGGGACAAACCAAGAGTATATACTCGGGTCACCACAAGGGGAGGTAGTTGGGTCAATGCATAATAAGATGCTCATACCAATGCACAACGAAATTCACATTGCAACACACAACACAGGAAATCATGCATCTATGGGTAATATAAAAACTCGCTGGCAAACGAGTGAGAAAGCCCCTGTAATTGAATTCATGTCGGGCAAAATACAAACTAATGAAGGAACTCAGAAAACAACACATGCGCGGAGCCGTTTACAAATGCAAGACGAGACCCACATTAAAATGCATGATCAGATCGCAATTTCAGTCCCTGACGATGAGATACAGGATGAAATTCCAGAAGAATTGTGCAAAGAATTGCATGGGACGATATTTGAGTCAATCTTTTGCCCAACTCTTGAAAATATTCACCTGCTAACGCACGAAGAAATGCTGAAAATGATGTGTAAGGAAATGCATGGGACGATATATGCAGCAATTTATTGCCCAACCAACGACGAGATCCATAAACCAAAGCCTGAAGGGATCCAGATATCAACGCATGAGATTGACTCACCTATATACAAGAAGATATTGACAATTTTGTGCAAAGAAATTACTGGGACAATATACGAGGTTATTTATTGTCCATCACATGAAGAGAATCAAAGTATAACTTCTGAAGGGAGCAATCTGCCGACTGACGAAGTGATTCATAGACCACCGACTGAAGAGATCCTTAGCCCAACGCCAGAGGAAATGCAAGAAAAGATTTGCATAAAAATGCACGGGACAATATATGAAATCATTTATTGCCCATCGTATGAGGATAACGTTTCAAAAACTGAGGAAAATGTGCTATCACAGGAGAAAATACAAAACGAGCTGTGCAAAGAAATGCATGGGACAATACTCGAGTTAATCATTTGTCCAACACTGGAAAATACCCACCTGCCAACGCACGAGGAAATACAGGAAATGATGTGTAAGGAAATGCATGGAACGATTTACGAGGTGATTTATTGCCCAACGAACGAGGAAGCCCAAAAGCTAACGCCCGAGGAGATCCAGATACTGACGCATAAGATTCACGTGCCTATATATGTGAAAATATTGGCAACTTTGTGCGAAGAAATGAGCGGGACAATATACGGGGGTATTTATTGCCCACCGCATGAGACGAACCATATTTTAACGACCGAAGAGATCGTTAGCCCAACGCCAGAGGAAATGCAAGCAAAGACTTGTATGAAAATGCACGGGACGATATATGAAATAATTTATTGCCCATCACATGAAAATATCCATAGTTCATCGACTGAGGAAAATGCGCCAACGCAAGAGGAAGTACAAAAAGGACTGTGCAATGAAATGCATGGAACGATATTCGAGTCAATCATTTGTCCAGCACTTGAAACTATCCACTTGCCAACAAACGAAGAAATGCAGGAAATGATGTGTAAAGAAATGCATGGCACGCTATACGAGGCGGTTTATTGCCCAATGAACGAGGAAGCACAAAAGCCAACACCTGAGGAGGTCCAGATTCTAATGCATGAGATTCACGTGCCTATATACGTGAAAATACTGGCAGTTTTGTGCGAAGAAATGAGTGGGACAACATACGGGGTTATTTATTGTGCACCGCACGAGAAGAACCAAACAGTGACTTTTCAGGGGCCCTCTCACAGGCCAACGGAACAGAACCACAGACCACCGTCTGAAGAGATCCTTAGCCCAACGCCAATGGAAATGCAAGCAAAAATATGCAAGAAAATGCGTGACACGATATACGAAATCATTTATTGCCTAACGTATGAGGATACCCAAAATACAACGACTGAGGAAACCCATAGGCTAGAATCTGAAGAAATCCATAAGCCAACGTCAGAGAAAATCGATTTCAACTTACCAATAACTGAAGAAATGCTAGAAATGTTATGCAGGGAAATGCAAGGGTCCAAATTCGAGGCATTCTTTTGCTCATCGCTTTATAATGACACCAACGTGCCTGTGCTTGAGAAGTCCGAGGTGCCAACGCAGGAGGAAATGTGCCAAGAAATTCAAGGGACGATATTTGAGGAAATATTATATTGCCCAACACCTGAGGATATCCAATCGTCAAAGCCCGAGGACGCCAACAATTCAACGTCTGAGGACACCAACAAACAAATCCACAAGCCAACTCCCGAAAAGATTCAGGCAAAGAAAATGATGTGTGAAACAATGAAAAGCACAATATTCGAGCCAATCTATTGCTCATCGTCGGAAGATATCCAGTTGCCATTACCCGAGGACACCAACAAACAAACGCAACAGGAAAGCCACAAGCTAACACGCGAGAAGATTGAGGCAAAAAAAAAGATGTGTGAAACAATGAAAAGCACAATATACGAGCCAATCTATTGCTCATCGTCTGAAGATGTCCAGTTGCTAATACCTGAAGAGACCATAAATTCAACGTCTGAGGACACCTATGTGCCATCGTCGGAGGAAATTAAGGAAATGATGTGCGAACATGTACATGGGACAGCATACGAGGCAATCTATTGTCCACAGAATGCAGAAAACCATACACAACCGAACAAAGAAGTTTCCTTACCAACATACGAAGAGATCTACAAGCCAGCTTACGACGACTTCTACGTACAGATTCATGATGAAATTGACTCATCAGAGGAGGACATACATACGCCAACACCTGAGAACACCCATAGACCACCGTACGAGCATACGCCTAGACCACCGACTCCTGAGAATTCTCAAAGCACAACGTCTGAGGAGACCCAAAGTTCAACATCTAAGGAGATACATAGACCGACAGCTGAGGAAAGTCTAAATCCTACGTCTGAGGAGATCCAAAGTGTAACATCTGAAGAACAAGAAAATAAAAGTTCACCGGAAGAGGAAATTCAGAAAACACCGCCTGAGGAAATCAATAGGCCACCACAGGAGCATATACATAGGCCGCCACACGAACACACCCATAAGCCACTACACGAACACACCCTTACACCACCGCACGAAGATATTCAAAACCCAATATCGGAGGAGATACAAGGAATAACATCTGAGGAGACGCAAAGTACAAAGTCTGTGGAGCAGGAGACCCCCATGCCATCGGAAGAGGAAATTCAAAAGCCACCGCCAGGGGAAACCAATAAACTACCACACGATCAGCCACCACACAAAAACACTAATAGGCCAAAACACGAACACACCCATAGGCCACCGCACGAACATACCCACAAGCCACCGCATGAACATACCCAAAAGCTGCCAAACGAACACACCGCAAGACCCACACCCGAAGATATTCATAATTCTACATCAAAGGAGATCAAAGGAACAACACCTCGTATTCCTCATCTTCTAATTCCAATGCCTGAGGAGAACCAAGCTACTACGTCTGAGGAACTTCCAGAAATAACGTCTGAAGAAATAACATCTGACGAGATTCAAGAAACAATGTCTGACGAGAGTCAAAGTCCTACGTCTGACCAAATCAAAAAGCCACCACATGATCACACCCAGAAGCCACCACACGAACATACTCATAGGCCACCACACGAAAATACCCATAAAACACCAAACGAACATACCCATAAGCCACCACATGAACATACCCATAGACCAAAGCTCGAGGATATTTATAATCGTACATCTGAGGAGATCCCAGAAACAACATCTGAAGAGATTCAAGAAACAATGTCTGAAGAGATTCAAAGTCCTTCGTCTGACGAAATCAATAAGCTGCCACATGATCATACCCATAAGCTACCAAACGAGCATACCCATAAGCCACCAGATGAACATACCGCTAGGCCACCACATGAACATACCCATAAGCTCCCACACGAACATACCCATAAGCCACAAAACGAACATACCCATAAGCCACCAGATGAACATACCCATAAGCCACCAGATGAACATACCCCTAGGCCATCACACGAACATACCCATAAGTCACCACACGAACATACCCATAAGCCAACACACGAACATACTCATAAGCCAAAACACGAACATACCCAGAGGCCACCATATGAACATACCCATGGACCAAAGGTCGAGGATATTCATAATCGTACATCTGAGGAGATCCCAGAAACAACACCTGAAGAGATTCAAGGAACAATATCTGAGGAGAGTCAAAGTCCTACGTCTGACGAAATCAATAAGCCACCACATGATCACACCCAGAAGCCACCAAACGAACATACCCATAAGCCACCAGATGAACATACCCATAAGCCATCAGATAAACATACCCCTACGCCATCACACGAACATACCCATAAGTCACCACACGAACATACCCATAAGCCACCACACGAACATACTCATAAGCCAAAACACGAACATACCCAGAGGCCAACACACGAACAGACCCATAGGCCACCGCACGAACATACCCACAAGCCACCGCAAGAACATACCCAAAAGCTGCCAAACGAACACACCGCAAGACCCCCACACGAAGATATTCATAATTCTACATCAAAGGAGATCAAAGGAACAACACCTCTAATTCCTCATCTTCAAATTCCAATGCCTGAGGAGAACCAAGCTACTACGTCTGAGGAACTTCCAGAAATAACGTCTGAAGATATAACATCTGACGAGATTCAAGAAACAATGTCTGACGAGAGTCAAAGTCCTACGTCTGACCAAATCAATAAGCCACCACATGATCACACCCAGAAGCCACCACACGAACATACTCATAGACCAAAGCTCGAGGATATTCATAATCGTACATCTGAGGAGATCCCAGAAACAACATCTGAAGAGATTCAAGAAACAATGTCTGAAGAGATTCAAAGTCCTTCGTCTGACGAAATCAATAAGCTACCACATGATCACACCCAGAAGCCACACGCACATACCCATAAGCCACCAAACGAACATACCCATAAGCCACCAGATGAACATACCGCTAGGCCACCACACGAACATACCCATAAGCTCCCACACGAACATACTCATAAGCCACAAAACGAACATACCCATAAGCCACCAGATGAACATACCGCTAGGCCACCACACGAACATACCCATAAGCTCCCACACGAACATACTCATAAGCCACAAAACGAACATACCCATAAGCCACCAGATGAACATACCCATAAGCCACCAGATGAACATACCCCTAGGCCATCACACGAACATACCCCTAGGCCACCACACGAACATACTCATAAGCCAAAACACGAACATACCCAGAGGCCACCATATGAACATACCCACAAGCCATCGCATGAACATACCCAAAGGCCGTCACACGAACACACTACAAGACCAACGCACGAAGATAATCATAATCCTACATCAGAGGAGATTAAAGGAACAATACCTGAGGATTCTCAAATTCCAATGCCTGAGCAGAACCAAGCTTCTACGTCTGAAGAACTTCCAGAAATAACGTCTGAGGAAATCCCAGGAACAACATCTGAAGAGATTCAAGAAACAATGTCTGAGGAGATTCAAAGTCCCACGTCTGACGAAATCAATAAGCCACCACATGATCACACCCAGAAGCCACCGCACGAAAATACTCATAGGGCACCACACCAACATACCCATAAGCCACCAAACGAACATACCCATAAGCCACCAGATGAACATACCCATACGCCATCACATGAACATACCCATAGGCCATCACATGAACATCCAAAGCTCGAGGATATTCATAATCGTACATCTGAGGAGATCCCAGAAACAACATCTGAAGAGATTCTAGAAGCAATGTCTGAGGAGAGTCAAAGTCCTACGTCTGACGAAATCAATAAGCCACCACATCATCACACCCAGAAGCCACCACACGAACATACTCATAGGCCACCACACGAACATACCCATAAGACACCAAACGAACATACCCATAAGCCACCAGATGAACATACCCATAGGCCATCACATGAACATACCCATGGACCAAAGGTCGAGGATATTCATAATCGTACATCTGAGGAGATTAAAGGAACGATACCTGAGGATTCTCAAATTCCAATGCCTGAGGAGAACCAAGCTACTACGTCTGAGGAACTTCCAGAAATGACGTCTGAGGAAATCCCAGGAACAACATCTGAAGAGATTCAAGAAACAATGTCTGACGAGATTCAAAGTCCCACGTCTGACGAAATTAATAAGCCACCACATGATCACATCCAGAAGCCACCGCACGAAAATACTCATAGGCCACCACACCAACATACCCATAAGCCACCAAATGAACATACCCATAAGCCACCAGATGAACATACCCATAGGCCATCACATGAACATACCCATAGGCCATCACATGAACATCCAAAGCTCGAGGATATTCATAATCGTACATCTGAGGAGATCCCAGAAACAACATCTGAAGAGATTCAAGAAGCAATGTCTGAGGAGAGTCAAAGTCCTACGTCTGACGAAATCAATAAGCCACCACATCATCACACCCAGAAGCCACCACACGAACATACTCAGAGGCCACCACACGAACATACCCATAAGCCACAAAATGAACATACGCATAAGCCACCAGATGAACATACACATAGGCCATCACATGAACATACCCATAGACCAAAGCTCGAGGATATTCATAATCGTACATCTGAAGAGATCCCAGAAACAACATCTGAAGAGATTCAAGAAACAATGTCTGAAGAAATCCCGGGAACAACATCTGAAGAGATTCAAGAAACAATGTCTGAGGAGATTCAAAGTCCCACGTCTAACGAAATCAATAAGCCACCACATGATCACACCCAGAAGCCACCACACGAACATACCCATAGGCCATCACATGAACATACCCATAGGCCATCACATGAACATACCCATAGGCCATCACATGAACATACCAATAGACCAACACACGAGGATATTCATAATCCTAAGGAAGTCCCAGGAATAAAATCTGAAGACACTCAGTCTGAGGAGATTCAAAGTCAAACGTCTGAGGAAATCAATAAACTACCACATGATCACACCCAGAATCCACCACACGAACATACTCATAGGCCACCACACGAGCATACCCACAGGCCACCACATGAGCACACCCATAAGCCACCACACGAACATACCCATAAGCCACCTCAGGAACATACCCATAGGCCACCACATGAGCATACTACTCATAAGCCACCACACGAACATACCCATAGGCCTCCACACGAACATACCCAAAATCCACCAGATGAACATACCCATAGGCCATCACATGAACATACCCATAGACCAAAGCTCGAAGATATTCATAATCGCACATCTGAGGAGATCCCAGAAACAACATCTGAAGAGATTCAAGAAACAATGTCCGAGGAGAGTCAAAGTCCTACGTCTGGCGAAATCAATAAGCCACCACATGATCACACCCAGAAGCCACCAAACGAACATACCCATAAGCCACCAGATGAACATACCCATAAGCCACCAGATAAACATACCCCTACGCCATCACACGAACATACCCATAAGTCACCACACGAACATACCCATAAGCCACCACACGAACATACTCATAAGCCAAAACACGAACATACCCAGAGGCCACCACATGAGCATACTACTCATAAGCCACCACACGAACATACCCATAGGCCTCCACACGAACATACCCAAAATCCACCAGATGAACATACCCATAGGCCATCACATGAACATACCCATAGACCAAAGCTCGAAGATATTCATAATCGCACATCTGAGGAGATCCCAGAAACAACATCTGAAGAGATTCAAGAAACAATGTCCGAGGAGAGTCAAAGTCCTACGTCTGGCGAAATCAATAAGCCACCACAAGATCACACCCAGAAGCCACCACACGAACATACCCATAGGCCACCACACGAACATACCCATAGGCCACCAAACGAACATACCCATAAGCCACCAGATGAATATACCACTAGGCCACCACACGAACATACCCATAAGCCCCCACACGAACATACCCATAAGCCACAAAACGAACATACCCATAAGCCACCACACGAACATACCCATAAGCCACCAAATGAACATACCCATAAGCCACCAGATGAACATACCCATAGGCCATCACATGAACATACCCATAGGCCATCTCATGAACATACCAATAGACCAACACACGAGGATATTCATAATCCTAAGGAAATCCCAGGAATAAAATCTGAAGAGACTCAGACTGAGGAGATTCAAAGTCAAACGTCTGAGGAAATCAATAAACTACCACATGATCACACCCAGAAGCCACCACACGAACATACTCATAGGCCACCACACGAACATACCCACAGGCCACCACATGAGCATACCCATAGGCCACCACATGAGCATACCCATAAGCCACCACACGAACATACCCGCAGGCCACCACACGAGCATACTCGTTGGCCACCATATGAGCAGACCACGGAGCGATCGGGGGAATTGTTCCATTGGTCTCCACCGGAGGAGATTTACAAGCCACCGCACGAGGATATTTATACACCACCCTACGAGCATACCCATAGGCCACCATATTATGAGCAGACCACGGAGCGTTCGGGGGAATTGTTCCATTGGTCACCACCAGAGGAGTTTTACAAGCCACCATATGAGGAGATCCCAGAAACAATGTCTGAGGAGATTCAAAGTCAAACGTCTGAGGAAATCAATAACCCACCACATGCTCACACACATAAGCCACCACACGAAGATACCCATAAGACACCACAAGAACATACCCATAGGCCGACACACGAACACACCCATAAGCCACCACACGAACATACCCATAAGCCACCAGTAGAACATACCCATAATCCGCCACATGAACACACCCATAGACCAACGCACGAGGATGTTCAAAATCCTACATCTGAGCAAATCCCAGCAACAGCATCTGAAGAGATTGAAGAAACAATGCCTGAGGAGATACAAAGTAAAACGTCTGAGGAAATCAATAAGCCAACACATGCTCACACCCATAAGCCACCACACGAACATATAACTCATAGGCCACCACAAGAACATACCCATGGGCCGCCACATAAACATACCCATAAGCCACCTCACGAACATACCCATAGGCCACCACATGAACATACACAAAGGCCACCACATAAACATACCTACAGGCCACCACATGAGCATACCCATAAGCCACCACAAGAACATACCCATGGGCCGCCACATAAACATACCCATAAGCCACCTCACGAACATACCCATAGGCCACCACATGAACATACCCAAAGGCCACCACATATACATACCTACAGGCCACCACATGAGCATACCCATAAGCCACCACACGAACATACCCATAGGCCACCACATGAACATACCCATAGGCCACCACATAAACTTACCCATGACCCACCACATGAGCATACCCAAAAGCCACAACATGAACACACCAATAGACCAACACACGAGGATATTCATAATCCTAAGGAGATCCCAGGAATAACATCTGAAGAGATTCAGTCTGAGGAGATTCAAAGTCAAACGTCTGAGGAAATCAATAAACTACCACATGATCACACCCATAAGCCACTACACGAACACACCCATAAGCCACCGCACGAACATACCCATAGGCCACCATACGAACATACCCATAAGCCACCGCACGATACTTACGAAGACTTCTATGTACCGATTTATGATGATATCAACTCATCAGAGGACATGCAAACGACAACGCCTAAGAACTACCATGAGGAAAACAATAAGCTACCACATGATCACACCCATAAGCCACCTCACGAACATACCCATAGGCCACCACATGAGCATACCCATAAGCCACCACACGAACATACCCACAGGCCGCCACACGAGCATACTCGTTGGCCACCATATGAGCAGACCACGGAGCGATCGGGGGAATTGTTCCATTGGTCTCCACCAGCGGAGATTTACAAGCCACCGCACGAGGAAATTCATAGACCACCCTACGAGCATACCCATAGGCCACCATATGACCAGACCACGGAGCGATCGGGGGAATTGTTCCATTGGTCACCACCAGAGGAGATTTACAAGCCACCATGGGAGATCCCAGAAACAATGTCTGAGGAGATTCAAAGTCAAACGTCTGAGGAAATCAATAAGCCACCACATGCTTTCACAGATAAGCCACCACACGAACACACCCATAAGCCACCAGTAGAACATACCCATAATCCGCCACATGAACACACCCATAGACCAACACACGAGGATGGTCAAAATCCTACATCTGAGCAAATCCCAGGCACAGCATCTAAAGAGATTCAAGAAATATTGTCTGAGGAGATTCAAACTCAAACGTCTGAGGAAATAAATAAACTACCACACGATCACACCCATAAGCCACCTCATGAACATACCCATAGACCACCACATGAGCATACCCCTAGGCCACCACGCAAACATAGGCGACCACCTAAACATAAGCGACCACACAAACAAACCCATAAGCCACGACACAAACAAACCCGTTGGCCAACAATCAAATTTACACCTGCGCCACCAATCAAATATACCACTAAGCCACGACGGATATATACCCCCCTACCAAGGAACACCCCTCCCCCTAGGCGGCCGTATGATCTGCCCCGCAAACCTTGGCATGTGGACACTAATAGACCGAACGGACAGAGTCATGACCCATCGCAAGAGAACAACAAGCCAAAGCAAGAGCAAACTCAGCCCATACTAGATGACAATCCCAAGGATTCGATCACGACAACTCGCAAGTCAAGAACAACGGTAACCGATCCTGTTAAAAAGTTCTTAAACAATTTATTAGAATATCAGAAACGTTATCCGAATGGTTATTATAGTAATGAACATATAGTCATAGGCAAGAAAAAGTAAAAAACATACATAAACATTTGCGCCCATGTATCACGATTCACGGTGGTAATATGTTGTAGGTACAGACGCCAGCACATCAAGCTACCCGAAACTGTCAAACTTTCCCAATCAACGTTGACCCTAATGCTTTAGTGATAAAGTTTAAAATCTACTAAAGAAGTTTGACAGATTGTAGTAGCTTGATGTGCTAGCGACTGTACCTACAATATTGCCAAAATCCCAAATATATGAGGAATAATAACGACAAATAAATGGTGATTTTATAATTAATTTTTATTCTTCGCCCCCCTAACTAAAGCTGTAGGTAATCAAGAGGTGATTTCCACGTAGGTGTTTACTATCACAAGCCACGTATTTTTAACAGTCATGTTCTCTGAAACAGCACTTAGCTTTGCTGGAAATAGACACGTAGAGACGGTAGAAAGTCAGACTAACCCGAAACGTTGCTTGACTATAGAAATAAGAATAGAAGGAAGAACTCCTTCGTAAAGAGTCTTCACTACTTCTTCGCTAGGTACTATATAAATCAATTCTCCCAACTGATTTCGGTCATAGTGGTCAATCTCAAACGAGATTCTCCAGGTCTTCTTATTCTTCTTTTTCGTGTGGTTAGTGACTAACCTGCGCAGGAGATATTATAGTGCACAAAAATGTGTGCGCAAACACAAGTGCACTCTCTGTTCCTTTACTCTCATAATCCGATGGGACGGTAATCCGACACGACCGGGGAGAGATAAGGCGCAGGACCATCGGCTTTACATGCTTCCAAATTCCAAACTCCGGGCTGCAACAAATATCTAATGGAAAAACCCAATAACACTTTCCCCGACCTGGGAATCGAACCCCACGCTAAGCAGTCGTGCTTGCGACCACGAGACGAACGGGGCAGTAGGGGAATGTCCCTACTGAACTGAGATCACTAGGTTCTATAAATATAATATGTACCTAGGTAACTTTTTTTTTTTTTTTGGCTGGGAAATCATCAAATGACTTCTCCCGCTCTGGGCGGAGCAGAAGGGCGTGTCAGACTCTTACTGACTAATAACCCACCCGTGTTCCTTCAGTTGCCTCTTGCCAGGGTTCCGGTATCCCTTTCGGACTATTCCGCAACCCTGGCAGGCATCGGTCCTAACGGACCCCGTCAGGTGTGCTGACATCTCTTTGAGGCGCGCGTGGAACACGACGCGCCATCAACCCGGGCCTGGTCCTTATCGGACGGCGAGCCACCGCAAGCCCGCGCCTATGGTGGCCGGGAATCCGCCTGGGATTTCCGACGCCCAGGGTGTCTCTAGCGGCGGCGCTTAGGGGCGTGAGGGCGCAAGCTTTGCCTCGTACCTAGGTACCTAAAAGTAGCATATCATAATGGAATTCCTATTTGAATATCTCCAGTCCAACTACTTATACAAAATAAGCTTTGTGTTTTACAAATACATTTATATTACAACTACATAAATGTAATCAAATCACAGATAAACTGCATTATTTATTTTGTTATTGGATCATCCAGCATTGCAGCAAACATCCGACCGATAAATTTTCATTAACGTCAAAGTAGTTCGCCATTTTCTTTTTTATGTCAAATCGGACTCCCAATTAATTTGGCGGGAACACTTTCGATTCGTCGAGCAATGGTATGCGAGCGTAAAACCTGGGAACGCCCCGTCCACAAACAGCTAGGAATTTATCTTACTTTTTGTTTTCTTCTTTTCAATAAGTTGCGGGCCATAGACGTTCAAGTAATTTGATCAAACAGGCTGGTTCAACAGTTTGATCAAATAGAAATACGAAAATTCATATTTCTTCATGCCATTTGACAACTCATTTTGATCTTTCATGTCAATTTGTTACCACTATTTGAACCAGCCTGTTTGATCAAATTACTTGAACGTCTATGGCCCGCATTAGGGATAGATACATTTAATAAATAACTTACATAAGTACCTTTTACCTAATTATGATGATTGCCATTACTCAATTGATATTGATACCCAGACCAGAGAATCGCTCCAGAACCTTATTAAGGCCTAGAGAAGTGATAATCACTTTCAAAGCGTTTTGTTTTTCTACAATGGCAGAACAGCACCCTAATTGCGTAACACACTTCCAATCACAATCCGAGAGTTGGATGTTGCTAATCCATTGCTTCATGGGTTTGAAAAATTCTTCTGCTCAGCAACGTAAATAACGCAATGAACGTGGGTGAACTGTCAAAATGAAACCCATTCCGATCAATAATATTGTCAATTTATGTGCGCAGGATTGACTGTAGCTTTTCGGTATCTTTTGTCAATGCAATACGTTTTTTTTTACTTTTCTATCATCGATCGCTATCGTACCTACTAATAATAAAAATGTCGAACTTTCTCCATATTACCACAAAACCGTGTTTATCAGTTGTTTAGCCTAAACACCTTTAAACATGACATTTCTGTATGCAGTTTGACATAAAACGGCTTAACGGATTTGGATAAAATTAGGTACACAGATAGTTTATAAAATGGATTATCACATAGGATTTTTCACATAGGACATTTTATCTCGACATTCCCACAGGATCAAGACCAATGCGCGTGAAACCGCGGGGTGCTTCTAGTTATAAATATATACGCAAAACTCGCACAAGGGACATAAACTTTCGAAGAATAACCATAAAATTTCCATCTACCTAGATTAGACAAAAGATAGATAAGCCTAGTCCACTCAATTCACGTTTCGATTCCCTCAAGCTGTGGCGTCCATTATGCGCGGCGCAGAGCACAAGTTTCGCTGCATATTGAATGAGCAAAATCTCGGCTATTATCCAATGCTGAACAAACTTGGATTTCAACACCGAGTGCTTTTAGTTTTAATCTTGGTTGAAATGGAAACAAATAGAATAATGGAGATGGAATTTTTTCATTCAATATTTCTGAAGATCCAATTTCTACAGTCTTAGTTAGACTAACGCTTTCTTCTCTCGATTTAAATAAGCCCTTTTTCATCTATACTTTTATTAACCCTGATTTACATAATAATTTATAAGTTGAAGCAACAATGAAAGTTGCACCGTCTAAACAGTGATTAGTCGATGCAAGTCATTCGTTGCTTCAATTTCATTACAGGTATGCCAAAGGCAAGGAACTTGCATCGTGTAAATGAGGCTTAACTTCTTAACCTTCTTAAGGTCTTGTCTTAACCTCAAACGTTGTTGAAATATTTTGGTACCGCTTTTATTGACAGTCTATTTTAAATTGATTCTATCTAGAAGTTCTTAGCATTGTAAAGGTGCCATTGTATCGGCCTGAACGTTGAATGAAAGAACCTCTAGATAAAGAAAGTCATTCTTAAGGATCTGCGTAGTAAATGAACACAAGCGCTACAGAACGGATTCGCTGAGAAACGTCCGTGATTTCCCTACTGCCAATTGGATTTATTGCGCTTTCACTGAGTAAATCGAACAACATTTATATGCTTAACTATGTATGCGGTACTATCTTCGATTGTAATAGTTGTTATTTTAATTAGATATATAGATATTTAAGTGTACGGTAAGGAGGTAAAAACGATTTCATAGTTATTGAATTACCTACCTCATCGTAAAGCACAAAAAGTGTAGACTTTTAGTCCTAGAACTACATTGCTGCATCTTAAAACAGGTGTGCTTCTCGGGACCACGTTGAGTTTGAATGTTAAAAGCATAAATAAATACCAAATGATTATATGATCAAATGTCTCGCTGGTGGTGGCGTGTGCGTTGGATCATTAAGTTCCCTTCAAAATGGTTGAGCTGAATGGTGCTGATCCATGCGTCATGTTCGTGAACGGGCGCCGCCAGTAGGGACTGGTCATCTCTAAGCTGCCACGGCTTATTTTTAATTTATTTTAATTTTTGAATTGTTTTTTATCTTTACGGACGCTTCTAACGTGCACGTCTCTTTTTTTCTTTTTTACATTGTTCTCACATGTTTAATTTCAAATGAATGATGTAACCAATATATTGTAACAAAATTTTGATTTAAAAGAGTGTCCGTAGTTTCTTGTCCGTTCTTCTCCATAGGAACCTACTACGCTTTGGAATGGGCAACTAGCTTCATTTTTTTGACTGACCGACCCCTTGACAATTCAAATGTACCTGTAATTGGTTTATTTGAAATAAATGCTTTGAGTTTGAGTTTGATTAAATAGTGCCTAATTAGTACTAAAGCACATACACAACGCAAAGACCCACTCAACACTCGCTGTGCTGTCTACGGGCTGTAATCCTATCGAAATGCACAGAGCAAAGTATGAGGTTGTGTTGCCGAACAAAGTATGAGGTTGTGTTGCCGAACAAATTACAGTAGTTATACATAGAAGGTGTGTATCTATTTATACACGAAATCTCTTAAGGGGTCATTGTACTCATCATTATGAACAACTTTCAGTATTGGACCAACCCCAACCCAAGATTTCGTGTATGAAAAGATACACCTTATATACAATGTGGTGACGAAAATACAACAATAAATGAAAACACTGGCAATACTAATGCATAAGACTATTTTGGAACTATCAAATAAATCCTAAGATGGAAATTAAAAAAGTCATTTTTTCAAACATACTAAATGTAGTGACGGACCGTCTATGAGGTTTGTCGATCTTTGACTTGCTATCGTAACTATTGGATATATTTGATTATTTTTTACAATACAATGTGGAGACGACAATTCAACAATAAATGAAAACACTGGCAATACTAATGCATAAGACTATTTTGGAACTATCAAATAAATCCTAACATGGAAATTAAAAGTCATTTTTTCAAACAAACTAAATGTAGTGATGGACCGGATTAATAAGGTCTTAAGGTCAAAATAATTTTTGTTTGGCTAAGAATTCTAATTTCAAATTAATTTTATTTTAAAAACATGGTTTTTTTTTTCCAAAAGTAGTCATTTCTTTATTGATTAGTGTTACATTTTCATCGCATTTCAATCTTTTTCGTCATCATGGATACTTTAAAAATTCGAGTAATTATGGAATATGAGTACCGTCGTGGCAGCAACGCGGCACAAGCGGCACGCAACATCAACGACGTTTACGGAGCTAACACTACAAACCAACGCACCACCTGTTATTGGTTTGCTCGCTTCCGTTCTGGAAATTTCGACCTGAAAAATGAACCTCGCGGTCGTCCGAAGACTTTGGTCGACAATGACGAATTAAAGGCGATTGTGGAAGCTGATGATACACAATCTACGGCTGAATTAGCAGCAGCTTTCGACGTTAGCGTCAAAACAATATTGGTCCATTTGCGTCAAATTGGCAAGGTAAAAAAGCTTGACAAATGGGTGCCCCACGAACTCAATGATCGCCAGCGCGAAGTACGCGTCGAGACGTGCCTTGCACTGCTCAACAGACACACAAATGAAGGAATTTTGAACCGCATTGTTACCTGCGATGAAAAATGGATTCTGTTTGATAACCGCAAGCGCTCAGCAAGTTGGTTGGATCCTGGTTCAGCACCTAAACAATGCCCTAAACGAAAACTTACCCCTAGAAAAGTGATGGTCACTGTTTGGTGGTCTAGCGCCGGTGTGATTAATCACAGCTTCTTACCAAACGGGGTGAGCATTACTGCAGATGTGTACTGTGAAGAACTGAACCCAATGATGGAGAAGCTGGCGCATCTCCAACCAGCATTGGTCAATCACTCGTCTCCGCTGCTCCTGCACGACAACGCGCGATCTCATACTGCACAGCAGACGGTCTCCAAGTTGCAAGAACTGGGGTTGGAAGCTCTCCGTCATCCGCCCTACACACCAGACCTTGCGCCTACAGACTACTACTTTTTCCAGAATTTGGATAACTTCTTGGCGGGAAAAAATTCAATACCCGAGAGGCAGTACAAAATGCCTTTGAAGAATTTGTTGCCTCCCGTCCAGCTGATTTCTTTAAGAAGGGCATCAATAAACTGCCACTGCGATGGCAAAGATGCATTGATTGCATGGGTGATTACTTCGATAAATACAAATAAAAAATTCATGAAAAAAATTCGTTTAAATTTTTTCATACAAAACGGCAATTTCATAGGTAAAGACCTATTATACGGATAAGGTTTGTCGATCTTTGACTAGCCATCGTAACTAAACTATTGGATAAATTTGATTAATTTTTTGTATGTAGACCGAGAACGTCATTAGATATACGGAGTTTTATTTTTTGTCGTATTGTCGTCTCCACCTTGTATATGAATGGGCCCTCTCCATATTTTGATTTCGCCTGGAGAAAAGCGATGGAACAAGCGTAGTTATACCAAGAACATAAGTATTTTTATGGAAATCAATTTCCACAGATGATCCTTCTTTCCATTTTTAGGATTCTGTAGTCAAGAAGGAAGCCTTAGTTTCGCCATGTCCGTCCTTCTGTCGGTCTGTCCGCGGCTCAGATCAGAGACCCGATGGATAGGTCTTTCAAAAATGGGTGTGTGAAAACCATTTTTCGATTCAGGGATCCCCGTTTGCGAAATACAATAATACTTAACAGTGCTGGTTTTTGTTAGAGTCAAGTGTCCCGCCTCCTGCCAGTTAAATGGTTGTTCTTGGATAAGTGAAAAAAAATAATTAATGCATTACTATCGAACTTTACGCTTTCCTTTGCGGGTTAGGCAGAAAGGATCGCGCGGCACATAAGCGTGTGCGGCACTGCTGAATCCCATTATTAAAAATATTACGATGTTTCTCTTGTTATAAATTTTGGCTGCAAGCATCTTACTGTTTAGGTACCTTGGAACAAGATTAACAAAGAAAATAAAAATGTGCACGTAATTAAAAATTTATTATAAACCATAATGTTTGATCTTCAATGCAAAAGCACCTCCAATCAATGCTGCTACGCCAGCAAATGATAAGGTTCTCTTTAGTATCTGCAAAAGAAAGGAAAAAAAATATATAATCAGGATGTGCGATGACCTTATTGCTACAGGGTGGTTTTAGCCTGGGCACGCCATAATTGCGGCGATAAGTCCCCTCTTTGAGGAGTGGCTGGAGAGGCGCCACGGCGTCCTCACCTTCCGCCTGACGCAGGTCTTCACCGGACATGGCAGCTTCGGGAGGTACCTGTGTAGGATTAGGCGGGAGGAAACGCCCGGGTGTCATCACTGTGCGGATCGTCCGGAGGACACGGTGGAGCATACGGTGGACGTGTGCCCTGCTTGGGTGGAGCACCACCGTGTCAGGCGATTGGCGGCACTGACCTCTCGCGTCCGGCCCTGGTCCAGGCCATGGTACGGAGCGAGAGGGCATGGGAGGCGGTCACCTCCTTCTGCGAAGCAGTGATGCTCGCGTGAGGGAGAGGCAAAGCTTGCGCCCTCACGCCCCTAACCGCCGCCGCTGGAGACAACCTGGGCGTCGGGAATCCCAGGTGGATTCCCGACCACCACAGGCTTGCGGACGGCGAGCAATGGGTAGCTCGCTGTCCGATAAGGACCAGGCCCGGGTCGATGGCGCGTCGTGTTCCACGCGCGCCTCAAAGAGATGTCAGCACACCTGACGGGGTCCGTTAGGACCGATGCCTGCCAGGGTTGCGGAATAGTCCGGAACGGAACACAGGTGGGTTTTAGTCAGTAAGAGTCTGACACGCCCTTCCGCTCCGCCCAGAGCGGGAGAAGTCATTTGATGATTTCACACCCAAAAAAAAAAAAAAAAGGGTGGTTTTAGCCGAGTACACCATTTTTTTAATTGTATCATTAAAAAAAAAGTGAATGATTGTCATCTAAGAACTTTTAACTTTCGAGTAGATACCATCTTACACAGACGGACTTGTTAAAAGTTGGACGGATCGAAACTTCATTCTGCATCGAAATGAAAACTAGGTACTGTCTTTGAGATCAGTACATACTTCCAAACAAAGTCCCCGCCGCTGTTGGTCTGAACGCGATAAACTCAAAAACTACTGAACTTATTTTCAATTATGGTTTTCACCAATGTACGGAGTCATTCATGAGGAGGGTTTAAGTGTATAATTCATAAGTAGGATGCACATCAGTTACATTTTTAATCTAACCCCATGCTCGACGTTAAAGGCGGATACAAAACTACGGCAAAAAAGAAATACCTAGGCATAATTATAATAATATGCTCTGCTACCTGTGCGAAGCCGGGGCGGGTTACTAGTAAATATAAGGTTTGAATTTAGAATTCTTCTAAAATACATTCTTCTCACCTTGTCCTGCCATTCACGGTTCTTTATGCATCGACTGTAAGGCATGGTGGAGAACGTAACAGAGTTGTACAGAGGTACCCAGAAGTTAGGCAACAGCCAGAATATGAAGTCATCCATCGCTTTACGTAGACGATATGACGGACGAGTGACCAGGTCCCGCATCTGAAAGAAATGAATGTGTTGTTACACAAATTATATACTAGGTAGTTTCTTTTCGAAAAACTGTAAAAGTGTGATAGAGGAGAGTAGCCTGTTTTCTAAAAGTAATGGTTATGACTAACAATAGAAGTATGAGGAACACGGTGGAAAGTTCCTCATCCACCGTTGAAAAGGGAGGATCCTCTGACCAGAAGGGCGTTAATGTGTCTGGTGGGCTACTGCCCATTGGTTGTTGCCGTGCTGTTGTATAATGTCTGTTATATAGGTATCCTGATCTCGCAGTAAACTTTACTTGCGTGATGTAGGATTTGTGTGACGTCAGAAGTAGTTCGTGTGAGGTGGTATAGCTTTGGTCATATTTTATATCATTTGACTAAAATAACAAGTAGGTATCTGTAAAAAAGAACTCACCTCAATATAGTTATACATGGCCAAATCGCTGACCGCGAAGGTATCCTCCCACCTTGTATCAGAGAACTCATTGAGGATCTCGGCAAGGCTATCGTTGTGCTTTTGGAAGAGCTCGTCCAGCAGTGTGCAGTCTTCGAAACCAGCGTTCATGCCTTGGCCGTAGAATGGTACGACAGCATGTGCTGCATCACCTATCAAGAGGGCCTTATCTTCCACGTGGTAAGGACGACACTGAGGATAAAAGTTCAGAGGTCTTTAAATGCTACAGCAATCACGCAAATTTAAACTTAATATCAACGATAAAAGTCACATGTACTCGTTTGGCAATGACTGGGGGCGTCCATAAATTACGTGAGGTGTTTTTTTTATTTTCTGTTAGTCCCTCTTACCCTGGTGAGATATCGTGAGATTTTATTTAACCCCCTCCCCCATCCCCCAATCTCACATGAGATTTTTCAAAATGTAGGTTTCTTACGTAAACGCATTGGATTGTTATTGTAAAATCATCGAGTCGCGCGTTCGGCTGACAGTGGCGCGAAAACAAAGGACGGGCTACACTGTACCGTAAATTCAGATTAAATTTGTTTGATTTGATGATTAAAAAGTTTGACAGTCAGTAGATGTATAACGTCGAAGTATGAATGAAATTATTTTCTTTCGAACGAATTATCGAATGATCTTAATCGTATTACGATAACGCTTAAGATTAAATCTTAAGCATGTACAATCTGGATTAAATAGACCAAAATAGTATTTTCTTTTTTGTTTCAATCAGAAAAAAAATTGCGTGATATTTGCCGAGACCTCCCCTCTCTCCAACGTAAGATTAGATGAGATTTGACTCGACCCCCTCCCCCCCTTATACATCTCACGTATTTTATGAACGCCCCCACTATAATGTGTTGGACCTGAAAATACCGTTTCTCTTCAACGTTGTCATACTCAAAACAGTATTTCGGTATTTTTGATGTTAGTATATTTTTTTCGCTAATCGACCCGTTTTACATATTACAGCGTAATGACACAATAATTAAACATATTACATTAGAATAATATAAGCGAAAAATTTTCAGTGGGTTACATTATCACCTTTATAGCAACCAAGGGCGACGGTGCTCCAGCAAAGAAGTCTTCAACCAGTTTTTTTCTGCCAATCAAAGGGATCGAATCCGGGAAGTACTTCTCAAAGAAGGCCAGCAGTTTTTCTTCTGTGTCTAAATTTTTAAATTTGGTGAATGGCATGAATAGCGTTACTGTCCATGAACAATCCTGGTTGGGAAGCGCGATCATCATGAACTCGCCTCTAGGCCAGATGTGAAGGAAGTTGGCTGGCATCTGAAACTGTAGAAGAAATACTTTGAAATCTCTGAAATTAAAAACAAAATAGTTGTAAAAAGTAGCAGTCGATTTGTCTAAACTACCGGTCATAGTTCCCACAAACACTACTATTAAAAACAACTATCAATTTCCTTGAAATATTGTTTTACCCTTATTTAAACTTATAAACACAACTGAATGAAGGGATGATATCTATTTAATTATATTCTGCCACTAAAACGATGATAAATCATTGTAAATACACCGTTGCGATGCCATTTATCATCGAAACTTCAACAGATTTAATTTCCAACATTCTGTTCGAACAAATAGTATGTCTATAGCAGTGAATCTGACGTGAACAATATGACCATACGAACAATGGTTTTATTTTATTTAGCATTCAATTTAAGCATAGTAAAATTAGCCTGTTGCGATGAAAATATTCCGGATCTACATAACTTTAACACAAATCAAAACTACAACACAGTTATGTGTATAAATAATATTTTAACGAAATATTTCCCTTGTGGCACTCTCACGACTTTTGTAAATCGCAATGCATATGTTGATCAACTAATCAAAACTACGAACGGGGCAGACATTTGTCACAGTATCATCGTACGGACATTCGACGACCAAGACTGGTTTATCTGGACAAACGTTTACGTGATCACGGTGGAAGACATTCTCGGGCTCTGGTCTGGATTGCTCGACTTGACAAGGGATGTGTTCTGGAATCCCAGAGCAAAGTTTATTATCCAAGTGAACAATCTTGTGGGTGGAAATGAAGGACTTCAGGTAGTGTTCAAGACACTGTTGAAATACAGAATTCATAACGTAGTCCTTTTGCAAAATGTAAAAGATGATGCAGTGCTTTATACGTACCATCCGTTCAAGAACCATAGCTGTGGCAAACATTTTGATGAAGTAATAACTCTGGGCACTTGTGAGAGTGCAGAGAATGTTACTAATTACTTCCCGAATAAAGTCCCCAATGGAATGAAAAATTGCACTTTCAAAGTAGTAGCAAGTGATGATGTACCAAATTTTATTTCCAAATCGAGCAACTACACAGTTTATGGCAAGTTTGTGTCTGGTTTGGAACAATACGTGCTGGATACTATAGCTGAGCGAGAAGAGTTTTTCTTAGATTACGAGATTTTCGAAGAGGAAGTAACGTATGGAATCGTGTTATCGAATCGTACGGCTACTGGACTTCTTAATTACATAGATAAAGATAAAGCAGACATAGCCGCTGGTGGGTATATACTAATGAAGAATAGAGTGGAACTGTTTGATTATCTGTGGGGTTTCAACTACGCTGCCTATTACTTATACACACCTGCCGTACCAAACCAATCATGGCAGAGAGTATACAGGGAGTTTGGAGTAACGACGTGGTTTTTGATAGCTGCCGCCATGCTTTTCGTTATTCTAGTTGGTGAGATATTGAAAAAACTACTTCTTGATGAAACTTTCTCGGTTCTGAATTTATGGGGATACTTTTTTGGAAACGCAGGCAGAGGTTTGTCGAGACACAAGAAGTTCAGAATGATAATAATTTGGTGGGCTGTGTTCACATTTTGTATCAGCAACTTTTACAATACAGCGCTATTCAGTTTGATCACAGTTCATGTGCACGAGAAACCACATTCATTACGCGTAGGAAACTTGAAAACTTTACCATACACACCATGTATTAGTGATAATACAAGAATATTTTTCCAATACGCTTACAACCAAAGTTTGCCAGAAGGAAAAACTATTCATAACTGCGCCTCAACTGATAGCTCATTACATTATGCTGCATACACCAAACAATATTATGCTATAGAGATGGAAGATAGCTACAAACTGAAAGAGTACGAGTATATCGACAATCTTGGTAAATCTGCATTGGATTCCTGGTTATTTTCTAGCACTCACGTGATCGTAATGTATCTTGTTCGTGGTTTCCCTTTTATCGATAAGTTCCAGGACTATGTTCATCGCTTGTATGAAGCTGGTCTTATAATGAATCATTTGGAAACAATCAACCTGAGAAGCTATAGCGTCATTCAGAGACATCCAAAGCCCTTCACAGTGACTACGCTTCTAGATTTGAGAATACACTTTGGAATTCTTTTTGTGGGCTGTTTCTTGTCATTTGTATGTTTTTTGTTGGAAATATGGTTTAATTACATAAAACAGGAGAGGAAGTTTAAGAGAATGGTGACTGTTAATAATTTCAAGCGGCGAACTGATGGCGAGTTGTGGATGCGCAAAAAGAATGGGAAGTAAACCCTTCTTATGTAAGTACTTACGCCGCCATTTTCGTCTGCTGGTATGCAAAGTTCTAAGTAGCCGTGTTCGATGTATTTCTGGCTGAAGTCGAAGAAGGGGCGCTTCATCATCGCCTTGCGGACTGCTGAGAAGGCGCCATCAGCTCCGATGATCAGGTCAGCCGTGACGTGAACCTTTTCTTCTGTATCTGTCCTGTAAGAAAAAAATACAGAGGTTTTAAATTGTATTTGCGTGGCTTGCTAATAAATATTGTATTTAGAGTTTTAAAAATTAAATCAAGAGTTGTTCTTTATTGCTTTTGGATGTCTAAATGTAATTTGAAAAGTTTATTAAAACTATTTAATTAACGTAAGTCGTCTGTTTCTATTCTATATTTCTTCAATCCAACATTAAAAGTTCCACCTTACCAGGTACTTCTTGAAATACTTCCACAGGAGTAATCGATTATTGATTAATTTTCCTTAATATTTGAATACTGATACTAATTTGAACTATGAGTTATCTATTCAAATTATTCGAACACTTACTTCTGGAATGTTAATGTTCCCTTCCTCAAGTTGGCTTCGATCAATTTGTGATTAAAATACCTCTCGACATTATCGTATTGCTCCGATTCTGAAATATTAGTTCAAACTGTTTACCTTGAAGTACCACAAGTTGTTTACCTTGAAGGTCCAGAGCCTCCAAGAGTGACTACGTCATAAGCACCCTTGACAGTCAGACTTTTTCATCAACGTTGCCCCGACTGCGATTCCCGACTGTTTATATGAGTATTAACAATCAAGGTAAGTATATAATATGTAGGTATAGCTCTGAGGTCGTCCTGACGAGTTGAGAGGAAAGTGGCGACAGAAGTTTTTAAAGTTTAAGGGGAGATTTCGTTCTAATATCTGCCTCACGTTATCAATTCATAACATCTGGAAAGAAAAATGTAGCGGACTGCTAATTTCCATAAATTGACTAAGTAGCAAATCTAGCAACATACAAGGTTCTTTGTTGAACAACATTGAGGGCAGGATAAAAATACCTAACGTCAATAGTCGTCTACAAAAACAAGATATTTTGCTGACATTTCACTGACGCATTTTACGTTCATATTGAGATTTGTAATATGTATAAGTCACCGTATAAATTAAACTACGTTAGTTTATATGTTTATACTTAATCTATCGGTAAATTAAGTATTTCCGTTAACTGTTAAATTGTTAACTGCAACAAACCATTTACAATTTAACGCATTATTTTTCGATAGTTTATAATCTATGCATGGGATACCGACAAATTGTCAACTGGGACCAAACATGCTTGCGACGTAAAGCACCTCGTTCTTATACTAAATGGCCTGCCTAGCTGCGAGCAACTTGGAAAGTAGCGCTTGCAGACCGCTTTTGCCGCGGCACCGCTCGCTTGGCTCGCTCGGCTCGCGCAGTTCCGACAGTTCTAACTTAACCTAAGCCATTTCACCCAATTCTCAATTTTTTGACATTTTACAATCCAACGGAAATAATACTGGTAAATTATAAACTAACGGTTCTCCCGTTCTTGCGTTGAAAATAAGAACTAGAATATATTCTGACTTTTATATTTTTATTGAGAACTAGAATTTTTATTTATGCATATCAGTTCCTGCTGTCTGGTGCAGCTATCTCGCTAATAATAGGTTTAAAATATATTTCGAAATAAAAACATCAACTTAATCAAAATGAAATAATAATTATGATTTCATAGCTATACTAACTACAGTGCATGTTTATTGTTCATTGTCAGGGTTAGATTTGTTTTAGATATTTCATTAATTAATTAAATATAAGTTCATGTTTGATACAATACACATACATAGGTACAAGTATTGTTTCATATCCAGGTAAGTGTGCTACGAATCTACATACTCTCTTGTTACATTAATTTTAAAATCCATTCCACAACATAAATGCTTCCAATTTGCCGTAACATAAGGAGCGGGCCACACAGAAGGGACGCGGGAGACGCAGACTGGGCGCTAATGTTATTATTTAACGCTAGATCTCTCAAATTATTTACCTTGTAGAAGCCGCGCGTTTAAATAATTTCTGCCCACTGAATAAATGCTCTGAAAGAAATATAATGTGAGGATAAAATCATAGTTTTTTTTTTACAAAGACGAAATTGATACTTATTGACGCTTATAGCGAGGGCTGGTACGAGGTAGCGCGGTAAAAGGGTTCCTGGAAGGAATTGCCCTCCCAGGAGTGGGAAAATGTGGGATAACAATAAGAATAAATACGCTGAACTTACAATCAGTAAATATCAGTTCAATGCGTTAATGCACACGATCGAGGTGTTTACCGATAAAACAATAAGTAATAGGTATTTGGTTTCGTGTAGTCGACCTCGTAATTCTTTTACGAATTTTGACAATAATTCCCAGTAGTAAATTGAAACTTTATTATGGTCGGAACTATCTAGGTACCACATACTCATTTTATGACGTAGGTGATGTTCAGCCTTTAGGGTGGTAGTATGACGAGCTCGACAACACATAATATGTACTTATCTACTTAGACATATCTTTTACACGCTCGCATAATATTTACTTTAACTATTGAACAAAAATGTATGATAAGATAAAATAGAACAAACTTATTTATTCATTGATAGTTTCACGTGTAAATAATTATCTATTTACACGTGAAACTATCAATGAATGACTATGTTTACGCTACTAGTTTTGCAATTTAAATTCGGCTAGGAGCGTTACAATCACCCCGCTGGCTCTAGGGTAGGGTATTAAATATTTATCAATAAAAACTTGCCCTCAGCTAATTAGTTTCTATAATAAAATTAGTTCTAGTAAGTTTAACAAACCTGCTTGGTATTTGCATCGTAAGGTATAACGTAGGTGGATCCATCGGTCCTGTGGATCCGTCTACCTGTCATGGGAATTCCGTGTTCCTTGATCATATGTGTCTCCAAACCAACATCTTTTAGCGCTCGTCTCCCGCGCACTGATAGCGCCAAGTTTATGGACCTACCCCTGGCTTGAGGGGTTTCTCGGATATCTAGAGCAAAAAGAAGGAAATTAACAGGTAAAACATTTACAGGATTTATATCACTAGATTAAGGCTAAGGTAGTGGTGCAACCGAATACAACAAGTCGGTTTTCAGACTTTTGGACTACTGACTACCCGTAACGCCGGTCAAAGCTGCATGAATGACAGCCGGAAGTCCCAGCTGTCATTCGGTCGGAATAGTCCCGGCCCGAGACCATTCAAACCATTTCCGAGACACGGAGGGATCTCGATATGTAGTGGATGGTCACCTATCTCTGAACCGACTCTAGCCTTACCTTCGATCAACCGAAGTGTTAATAGACTTTTGTCGCCGACTGTACCGAGTTAGGCATTTAATTTAGATTTACCCTGGCAATGAAAAAGACACCATAAAATTCGAATATATCTACGTATTGTTTAAAATAAATTCATAGGATAGTGCCCATATAGTCTTATCTGATAATTATCATATAAGTAAAGTAAACGAAATCCTCGACCTTATTTAATCAATAACAAAGGCGTTGACCCTCGATAACACTAGTTTTCATCATTTTAATATATAGTAGGTATAAATTATATAAATAGTACGTACCTAAGCACAGTTAGGTACACACGGCTACACACCAAGCTATACATTACCAGTTTTTGCTGATCTCGCATTGTATAGGATTTCCGTACAATGCGAGGTCAGCTTATACTGGAAATGTCGCACCTTCGGTGCAACAAAGTTACAAATAGCCAAAACTGCAAAATTGAGGTAAGTATGCCAAATTGTCTCTGAACCATGCCTATACTTGGGGCAACAAAGACATCCGCGAAAGTATCTCAAAATTCTACTAGATGGCGCAGGTGCCTTTGTGGTTATTGGCGGTTTTTCCATGCGTTTTGGGCCGACAAAGTTTCATTGGAAAGTAGTGCTCCCGCTCCCGCGAGTGTTTGTTTATAAATTACAAAAAATTTGGAGCTACAAAGGCATTTTGTTATAAAAGCATTGTTGTTCATCCATTCCTGGTGCAACAAAGTCACAATTTAGGAAACTTTTTTTTTGTTATGTCTTTTATTACTTACGATTTTTTGATAATTCAATATAAGATTTTTAACGTAAAACTATAGCAAACAAAATAAACTATTAATTTTATAAAGATTTCAAACCTACTATAAATAGTAATCCAGAAATGAGGAAAAAAATGCGAACGAAAAATAAAAGTCCTCTCCTGTAAAATTAAAAAATGAGCTGTTATTGCTTTGTTGCACCGAAGGTGCGATGTATAGCTGGATGTGTTGCCGTGTGTACCTCAGAAAAATTCAACTGATCAATTGAGAATTCAACTTATTGGCCACTTTTACCAATAAGTTGAATTGCTGCATTCCAAGTCTTTGATAAATACTAAAACCAAAGAATAATGACAACAAACTGTGGCTTATAATACCAACCTTCGCGAAACTCATATAAGCGTACTCGATGGCCCCTCTTTGCAAGATACAGTGCTTCAAGAGACCCAACCTGTAAAATTTCAAAGAACATGATTAATCTCCCAAATTCGAAAATATTGTAGACCGTACTAAGTATATCTAAGTATATATACATACTAATATAAGTATATATACCTACATAACAATCTGAACCTTATTATGTAGTTCATGGGACAGGGAAAGGGTTAAAACCAGGAGCCGAATCATGATTAAGCATGACAGAAAAGCCCAGAAGGTTGCCTAAGTTTAATATGTCATAGGTCGCAGGTCGAAGCTACCAAGACAATGCTGGAAGAAAATAACATAACAAAACATCACGCCTGTAATCCGTGAAGGGCTGGGCAGAAGTGTACCTATAATACACCCAGATTTCGCCAGTTATGTTTAGGTAAATCCCATGTAAAAGAAAAAAAGAAATAGACAAAAAAATCTTAAACATCTGACGAAGATAGAATAGTCTATGGATTTAATTATAATTATACTTATTTCTAAAAAAAAACAATTCATTAATTCACCATTACTTACTTACTATTAGAAACTCAATAAAAAGTGTCATTCACAGAAACCTAATTGCACTGGACTAATGATGATAAATCTATTGTTTTCCGTAAATAATGATGTTGGATGGCGTGAAAGATGCCATGACATGACAGAAAAAAAGTTGAGCATTGCAAATGACGGAAAATTTGCACGAATGGGGTGCATTACAATCTGGCAAAAAAGGAAACGCTCTTTTCCCGAGCAAATCCCACGACTGCTCTGGGGGCTTAAAACAGTCACTTTGGCAGAATCATAATAGGAAAATATTATGAATCATCGTTAAATATCACAAACTGACAATTCATAATATGATCTGCGTGCGATTCATATTACGAAATAATTCATCTGTTTGACAGTTTTCTATGGAGATTCGTAAAACGGTCCACATAATATGAATTGCTTTTGTGTCAAATCAGAGGAATTGCTAAAAACAGCTGGAAATTCAGGAAATGAAATGCTTTTAGAGGAATTGCTAATGTGACCGTTTTAGGTCCACTGGTCTGTCTGGTCTGTTTGAACTTTCTTGAACTTATTCTTTCGTATTACCGTGGCGACGCTTTGGCGAGCCCTAATGAGAGAGGTCTTTCAGCTAAAATGGTGATGTTTATCTAACCCATGTCATTGCTGCACTTGGCAGTTGTTGTCAAGGCAAGTCGTTGGCCGGCTGGCTCAGGAACGAAACATTCACTTACCTAATTAATATTTATTGATATAAATGTACTATTTATTGATGGTCACGTAGGTACTATTTATTGATGGAATACGTTCAAGATAATAAGATCAAGATAATCTTTATTGGATCTCAATTTGAATTTCGTGTTTTGCAAAATCTGAAGGTAATTAACCTAATTGATCAATTGTATTCATCAAAGTTTAATTAACAAAACCAGTTCATGAATAGGTCATACTTATCAAGAAAGTGAATTTATTATCACCGATTATTCTTGAACGTTTTTCTCGTTTTTGTGGCAACTAAAAGGCTAGTCGTAGTCTTGCGTAATAGTTTGCATAGTTACCTACTTACTAAATTAATGAGTCTTCGGACAAAACAGGTTCAATTAACAATAAAAGGAGACAGGTTCAATTAACAATAAAAGGAGACGAAAAGTAGGTTAACAAACAACTAAATACTAAGATACCTACCGAAGTGCTAGTTACACAAACAAAACACAATAGCGATTCGGTAGATTTATTATACGATAAGGTAGGTAGGTGATTAATAGCTTAGCTATGACATTATAAAAAAAATCTTTTCATTATTATTTAAATAGGTAAGTACCTATCTCAAAACAAAAATGTCGTATTCCAGGTATCTACTAGGAAGCTCGAAAAAAAAACTGCTTCAATTAACACTTCAATTTTCCCATTCCTTTACTTTAATTCTTTGCAATTTCTATACAATCTTGGAATTGCTGTAAATTGCTCAAGATTATTATAGGAATTTCTTACAATGAATTGCGCAATTTAATGGCTCGTGTAAGAACACCGGACCGTTAGAGAGGCAAGTAGGTAGAGATAGGTACCGTGAGATACCTACACAAATATCTAATAATAAGGAAATAAATAGGTATACCTACATATCCTTAAGAGAATAAGAACACTAAGGTACAGTTCATAACATAAAACCAGCTATCTTCATAAGACCATAACCATGGGCCCATGAAATGAAATATAACAGCAGCGTGGGTAGGTATAGTTTTTAATTTGTTGCGATCACTGTGCTATAATATTATAATAAACAATATCAACAGACCACCATAAAATAAATACAATAAAATTCCAGGCCCCCTGAGGGCCTACCATCACCGCTTACAACAGTATTATTTTAATATTACTTCAGTGTAGGAAAGATATGAAGCTCTACAGGACGTATACCTCCATCTCATTCCTCCACGAAGTAAGATAAAAATAATACTGCTGTAAGCGGTCGTGGTAGGCCCCCAGGTCTGGTTACTTACCAACCCCGCACCAACAACCACTACATCCAGCTGCTTCTTTTTAGAATATCCATTCTGTAACGTCGCCATTTCTTCACTATTTTTTCACAAGACGCAATAAAATTTAGATTTAAATTATATTTACACTTATTTTTCGTTTAAATAAATAATCACTCAACAACTCATTTAGCGGTGCTTATCAGACGTTGTCTAAAACGCGAGTGAACTCTGGCCTTCTTTGTGAATAATTGTGAACTTGTGAGTTCCCCCAGTCTCTACTCTGTGGGTGTGAGTGCGATACTGCGTCCGCGCCGAGCCTCGACCCGATAAGGTTTCATTAAATTGACATTTGATCACTGCGGGCAGTCAATAGGAAGAAATTAATTTCGGTTATGTAGGTAGGTCGACTATTGATCAGTTAAAGATATTTATGCGAGTTGAATGGCGTGTGATTTGAGAGGCCTATATCAGCAATAGACTGCTATAGGCTAATTACGATGTTTGCGCGAAACAGAATTTGATCAATGGAAGTTAATTTGGGTGCCTGGACAAAAAGCGAACTTTTCTGTTCACGCCAATTAGGTACGCGGGTGTTTGAATAAATCTGAAGCAATTTACTGCATCTTTCATTTAGGTACCTGCCCTACCTTGTGGTCAACAAAGACCGAGGATCCTGGATTTGGTCTCAGTCTCGACCCCAGCGAAGGTTGTGCTTTATTTAATTTTTTTTAAACAGAAGTGAGAACCTAAAACTGGTATCAGCGCCAATTATAATATATAGTAAAGCACTACGCGAATCCATAAGTTTACCCTCTACTAAACATCGCTCAACGCGCCTAAAGAAGTTTTCACTTCAAAAACCTAAAGGAAGGTACCTACTACATACCTATGTTATAAGCTCGGTTTGTTTTGTTGCCTCTCTATGGACCAACATAATAGATACCTACCTAGTACTACACCTACCCTTTGTTATAGGTAGATTAGAAATTGAAGCAAGGTAGGTAATTTGATACAAAGCCACAGTTTTAAGTTACAAGGGATCAACTGACCGTACGAGGTTTCGGCATCAAATTCTCAATCAAGTATGAAAGTAGACAGACGCACTGAAGTAAATTAAACACCAGTTAGACTTTTGAGCTTCTCTTTGGCCGTAAGGACATCATCATCTGCCCAGCATTTTGCCAAATAGGTTAGGGTCGGTTTCCAGTCTATCCGGATGCAGCTGAATACCAGTATTTTACATGGAGCGATTGCCTACCTGACCTCCGCAACCCAGTTACACGACACCCCTTGGTTGGACTGGTTGTCAGACTTTCGGGCTTCTGACGACCCGTAACAACTGTCAAAGATCTACAAATAACAGAAGCGACCAACCACGGCTTTGTGTGCTTTCCGAGGTATGTAAAGATGATCACCCATCGTCCCTCTGCCCTTAAGAACATACAGTGTAAATTTGGTTATTTTCATTCGACGATCATCAATCTATCAGCCAACATAACCCTTCTTTGCAGTCGGTTAAATGATGTTCACTGCCGGATATGAATATGAGGTCTATGGTGTTTCCTTATAGACTCCCCTCTATAATCGTAACCACTGTGGAATTTTCTGATCTCTGAACTGATCAGAACTAAGATAAATGGTCAGTAAGGTTTTGCTACCAACCATCTTTTTCTAGTGGTACGCAGTTGCACGTTATTCGATCTTACTTTACACAACACTATCTATACCAAAAATAAAGAATCAAATATCAATCGTGACTATTGCCATCAACCGGCCACAAAGATTATATAATATAGGTATGCAGTAGACATTTTATTCATGCAGTCGACATGTGACGACAAAAAAAAATCTGTAAAATAGCATAAAGTAAAATAAAAATTTGGAGTTCCGCAATTTTAAGATAAATAAACATACCTGTCAAATATTTACACCTTATTTATGGAGTAAGTTCTGGGTTGTGGAGGTCAGATAGGCAGTCGCTCCATGTAAAATACTAGTATTCAGCTGCATCCGGTTAGACTGGAAGCCGACCCCAACATAGTTGGTAAAAGGCTAGGCAGATTGATTGATTGATTATGGAGTAAGTTCTCGTCAAAAGTGCGTGTTAGGACTCACATGAGGAGCATGAGGAGGATGCGCAGTGCGCATTTTAACCGCTGAGCTAATGTTGCTTAAACCTAAATAACACATTATTATTTTGATTGCATTTATCTCATTTGTGATTACACAAACAAGCCTAGTTTAACAAATACTTACTGAAACACTGACGATTTAATCTTACGTAAATAAGTTATGTACGTATAAAATTATCTTACGCAAATGAAATTACATTTTTACAAAATAAGAAACAACGTTTATTTCATTTCTATAACTCTACTTAGTTAGGTCATCATTAGTTTTGTCACTTGTGTGTTAGGAATAAAAATAAAAAACTTGAAAATAATCCTATTGTATATTTCTTTATATTTTTTTTTGTCCCAAGCATATTTTCAAAATACCTCAATCTTTTACTTAGAACTAAGCCCAAACGGTTAAGATCACAAATAGACGTAGGTAAACAGTTTACGTTTCACAAAAAAACATCGAATTATTTAAATTTCATACTAAAATCTCTCACGCTTAGGTAATGCACAACCAAGTTGCTTACAACTTTCAGAAAATATTTTTCCATGAAATATCTATATATGTACTGCGTCTTAATTTAAACAAACCTCAGGCCAAATAAAAACCAAGACATAGCGCTGCGAACAATATACCCAGTGAACCATGCAAAACTACAACACATTTTCAAAATGTAGTAATGTAGTAGTGTTTTTTTTTTCCAAAATGTAGTATATAATGTAATGTAATGTAATAAATGTAATAAAAAAATAAGAAGATTTTTTTATTACACATCTTAAGCCTCCAGTACACGTTGGGCGAGCCCATCACTCGGCCTACGTATACTGGGCCTTTTTGCATGATTTGCGTGTATTTTACTGGCTCGCTCAACATGTACTGCGGGCTATACGCGACTGCTGTAAGGCTCGCTTATTATTGATAATATTAAAGGCATAAGTTTTAAAAGGCATAAGTTTTAAAAGGCGTAATATTTTTTATATATACCTTATATACCTTCAAATACATGTTCAGGTTCCCGATTCGAAGTAATTATAAAGTAAAAAAAAAAGAAGTGGATTGAAGCCATCATGGAATCCAACGGCAACGATGCGCAGCATAGTTTGTTCGACAGCTAAACGAGTTACAATATGAAGAAAGTATAGACTGAAGCCAAATTATGAAGGTAAAACTAGCCACACAGCTGTTAAGTAAAAGTGTTGCCACGGCCTTAAACATAATGAAATGAATTAAAACTAAAGTTTTTTCATGAAACTGAAGGTACAGAACTGTTCATTCAAAATTCAACGATGTTACGTTTGACGTGTACATTTCCAGGACATTGTGGCAATTTGATTACAATAAAACTCTGTCTGAATCACATAAAACTTAATAATTAATTAGTTTCTTGGATGAGTTGAGTTCTTGGATAATTTTTACTTCTATGTTCGTGACAATATTCCCTATTGTCACGAACATAGAAGTAAAAATTATGACCAATAATGAAAGTGGCCCAAAATGGTCGTTCTTATCTTATGCCATTAACTCATTACACGGTTCTACCAGCCAGTTATAAAAACTTAATGCAAAGCAGGATGCTTGGGTAAGGGGTCCAAACGCCTCCTACCGGAGACTCTACGCGGGGGTCGTGTGGTCCATAGCTCTTTACGGGGCACCGGTGTGGGCGCGCTCATTGAGGCCGCGGCCAGCCCGCCGGTTTAGAGCGTCCCAAAGGGTCATGGCCATCCGGCTGGCCCGGGGATACCGCACGGTCTCCGGTGAGGCGGCGAGCCTCCTTGCCGGATTACCGTCATAGGATCTGGAGGCGAAAGTCCTCGCCCACATTTGGGAGTGGCGCGAGGAGGCGAAACAACGGGGCTTAACTCCGCTGCCACGAGAAATCGCGGTACAGCGGACAGAGCTCCAGCGGGATCTCATGGCGGCATGGAAAGTGCGACTTCGCAACCCAGTGCTGGGCACGCCACAATTGCGGCGATAACTCCCCTCTTTGAGGAGTGGCTAGAGAGGCGCCACGGCGTCCTCACCTTCCGCCTGACGCAGGTCCTCACCGGACATGGCAGCTTCGAGGGGTTCCTGTGTAGGTTTAGGCGGGAGAAAACGCCCGGGTGTCACCACTGTGTGGATCGCCCTGATATATCATACGGTGGAGGTATGCTTGGGCGGAGCACTGCCGTGTCCTCGTGGAGGCGATTGGCGGCGATGACCTCTCGCGCCTGGCCCTGGTCCAGGGCATGGTACGGGGCGAGAGGGCATGGGAAGCCGTCACCTCCTTCTGCGAAGCAGTAATGCTCGCGAAGGAGGAGGCGGAACGCGTGAGGGAGACGCAAAGTTTGCGCCCTCACGCCCCAAACCGCCGACGCACCCACGCACCGTCGGTGAATTGAGTAATATTGAGTCTGAAAGTCATTTGTAGTAAATGGATTGAAACTGAACAGCGGTTAATCTACATACCAACTTACAAGTTGAGCCAAGATCACTTAGAAATATTATTATCATCTACTATTAAGATGCAAGGAGGATTTAATGATAATCCTAATGTCAAACAGTTCAAAGGCAGTTACAGAAAATTGCTGACATATCTTGAACTAAAATGTCTGAGGACAGGAAATTCTGTTCCTCTAGAAAGCATAGCCATATTGAATTGCACTTTAGCAACGCAAATAATGATTACCACGATAACTTCATACCGAAACGAGGAAGAAGATTGCGTTGAAGGTTCTTCGTTGCAATTGCTGAGTGAAATCCAAAACGATTGTGCTGATTTAGCAGTCGTTTAAATGTTGGCGAATTTATTGACTATAAAAAATACACTATCGGATATTTATCATGAGTACAGCGCATTACTTGTCAAAGCATAAAGTGTCAAAAGTTCTTAGCTCATTTATAGTCGGATGAGAAATTCGACTTCCATAAACAGATTTCTTTAAAAGATAAAGGTGGCTTATTAATGATTTCCGTCGAAAGACCTTTTTGAAATTTGCGTAGTTTGTGAAACAGTTGTGCGCAAATTATGTAATTAAAACATAGTAATGGTTGCCGAAAACCGACACAAATCACATTGTTATCAATATTTTAAAACGATTTATTGGCATTGACAACTTTTTCTCTAACTTGGAGACTGAGCTTAAATTAATATGCTGGCGAAGAGCATAAAATAAGTATAATACGATGTATCTTCGAAAAATATTTATCAAATCATTACCACCATATTTAAAAAATGGAAACAATTTCCAAAACAGTGGATAGTAAAAGGCAATTATTAAAATTATATAAAATAAAAAATTTACCCAACAAAAAGGCCAAATGCGGGTAAAAACAAAAGAATTGAGTATGAAACTGCCATGTCTTCATGTTTGTTTCTTTTTAGTGATTTTTGTTTAGTTTTTTATCTCAGTTAAATATCGTACTGATCATCATTGCCGTGTGAACAGGGCTCGTTAACTCCTCAACTATCACGACGAATGACAGCATAAAGGTCAGTTCACACCGAGACGCGACGCGACACGCACTTTTTTTATGATCCGATACAATATCGAATTTATTTACTACGTGTTAACCCTCGCACTGAAATTATACATTTTCGTGAAGGAAATAAGTTCCATAATTGGTTAACAAAGTGCGCGCAGCGATGCGTCGCTTAACGTCGGTGTGAACTGACCCGAAGTCTTTATGAGACTGCATTAAAGTTACTAACAGGAAATAAAATGTAATGATAAGAAAAATACAATCATTGTATCAGATTTACATAGTTTAAAAGATTGATGCTAAAAAGAGAAGCCATTATACGTCATCACGGACTGCTTTGAAGTCTTCGAATAAATAAGTTATGCAAAAAGAGACGTTATTATTAGCGACTTTAGCCTTGATATGTTAATAACTTTGTTCAATTAACATACAAGACAGATTCATGGAGTAAAATAGTATAAACGTCATAATAAAGATCCATCCATAAACTCACGCATTTTTCCCTTGGGGACTTAGCAGAAACTACACATATTTTTTATACAAAATGTTTTATTTCTACAGTATCGTCATGATTGGACGATTATCAATATTGAGGGTTATTCGCTTAATATCATAGCGCCAAAACTTTTTCGCTGGATAATTTGCTTACATAGAATATGTTATAATCAAAGTAGGAAGATTTAAAAACTCATATTACTAGGCATTGACGAGACATCCTCTGAGGGACTTTGGCTCGAGCTGAACGAACTGAGCGTCTCCCGCGTCTCCTCTTTGATCTTCAAATGTTCCGTGCTCGAGGGAGGTCGGGGAGGTAGGGACCGGTCCTTGTCTTTGTGGTCCTTTGATTTCTCTTTGCTGCTGTGTTTGTGCTTGTGCTTATGTTTGTGCTTCTTCTTTTCTTTCTTCTTCTTCTTTGCCTGTTAATTGTATGAATTTATTAATAATTTTCGTTTCATATAATATTCCTAAATTCCTTAATTGAGCTCTATAAAAAAAGTACATTGCATTTAAAGAGCCTCTATTATGGACTATACTTTATTACGTCCAGCGCATCTAGTGTTTTCAAACCCTTAAAAAAAAAAGGTAATTTTCTGACTACGACATGAGCTAGACCTTTTTTTCGAAGTTCTGTAAAATTATCTATTCTATTTTCTGCATACCTTAGGCGCCCCCATGTCATCCTTGTCGTGTCGGAACATGCCTGGTTCGAATCCAACCGGGCCCGAAGTACCAGGTATACCAGGCAATGCGACTGCGTTGTCAGTCATAAACTCGCGTTTGTTGTCATCCTGTATGGAAATAAGAAACTAGTAATTTTTTTTAAAATACGTGTCGTAAAATATAATTAATACAAACTAATATTGTAAATTCGAGTCTATCTGTCTGTCTGTATGTTACCTTTTCACGCCTAAAGCACTGAACGGATCTCGATAAAATTTGGCAAGGAGATAGATGGCATCCCGGGGATGGACATAGCTATTTTTTATCGAGATACCACGCGGGCGAAGCCGCGGGCGGAAGCTAGTAAGTACAACGAGAAATATAAAGTAACAAAAAAAAAAAACTCGCAAAAAACTTTTTTTTTTGTCCTTTTTATCCAAAGCATTTATCATTTTTCCCTTTAGTCTATTGCAAACTGCATGAAGAAGTTTTTTCAACTTACACTAAACACCCTGATGGGCAGTTCACTGGGCACGCTTGTCACGTCGATCTTGACATCTTCCTCCTTGATATTGGTAAGCGGCACCGGTAACATGTCATCTAGAGGGACGTCCACCATCCTGTCCAACGCAGTCATAGGCAGACTTGTGTCCATCGGTACTTCGGGCTCGTATTTCACCTAGGATTATTATTGATATAAGTTTATTTAATGTATAGATCGAGTAGTATGTATGAGGTAAAGGTAAGAATAGTATGTAGGAGAGACCAACCGTTACTGAAGCGACCTTTGTGCAGTAGTAGGACGTATCCTAACTAATATTATAAATGCGAATGAGTTCGTTTGTTTGTTACGCTTTCACGCTAAAACGGCTGAACGGATTTGGATGAAATTTGGCACCGAGGTAGACCATGACTTGGACAAGGACATGGGCTACTTTTCAACCTGGATCACAAATGAAGTCGCAGGCAACAGCTAGTAGGTTAATATAAAACGATTTACTGGTTGCCGCAAAAAAAAATTAGTTCTGAATTTGAATGTGACGGCCAATTAGAAACATTGAGTTGTTGATTATAGCACGGTCTTTAGCGCTAACACTAAAAAATGCAGATGAATTAGTTCAGAAGACGAACTAAGTCTATATGCCTTTTCTTCTTCCACTATAACTCAAAAACCTTTTAGTGGTCAAACCATAACATAAAATCGTGTAATTAATTTATGTAACATAATTAAATAGTTTTTTTTTTATAGTATCATGGATGTTTATGTAAACCAATGTGGTAATGAGTATTCGTTACATGTCAAACGAAACAAAACAGTTTAACTCACATCTTCAACCTCCTGCTTAATCACAGGTTTAGGTTCCAACTCCTTCAATCTCTCACGTTCTCTTTCTCTTTCCTTCTCCTTTTCCCTCTCCCTCTCTCGTTCTAACCTCTCCCGTTCTTTATGGTGCATTTGTTTCATCATGGCCTGTATCTCTGGCAGTGGTACACATATAGGCCGCTTGAGCCCATACAACGTGTAGTATAGGTCTACGAGGTCGCAACGGAGTCTGGCGTCGTTTGATAGAAGGCAGTTTATGTTGTTCCATAGTCTGTAATTAATATAATTTAATTTATTTATTTAATTCAGACATCATTCTAGTCCATAGACACAACTCATACATGCATTAGATTGCAAACTATTATAAATTCAAATCAGATAAAACCCAAAATAAAATTTTGACGAATAAAATTTCATTGTACAACAAATCATTAAAAAAAAAAAAAAATAATAATAATGAAAAATATTGTTACTATTGCGTTACGTAGATATCTCGAAAATTATCTAGTATTTAAAAATATATGTATAATAAAGAAACAAATATAAATTAATATAAAAAAGAAACTTCTGCTCCGATTGCGTAACAGACATTTGCCTTCAGTTTTAGGGCGTCTATTACTTTCATTCAGTTAATACTGTACAGGAACTGTAGTCTGATTGAAAGTCACCCTGAAGCAGTATGCCAGAAGGCAATTTCAACCTAGTAAAATGGCCTACAGCTTCAGGACGTACAGGAGATACAGCGGTTTCACTACACACAGTATTATTTTTGTTTTCTATACCAACATTTAGCAGTAAACTACTATAGAACATCGAGAACGCGTTAAAGTGGTATACATACAGCTTTAGAGAGACTGTTATGCAAGTATGAGTGAAAGAGACGCCGCTAATAATAATATTTGAAACTTAATGTGCTATATTTACGACCAGATACTAAACTTACCTATGTACTACGGCCTCGGTATCAAGCCGATGCCTCTGAGCTCGTTCAAAGGGAGGCATGTTGATGAGCAGGCGCGCCAGGCCGTGCCTCACGCACGGGTCGGCGTCGCTCTCGACGGCCGTCAGTAAGGACGACAGGTCCTCAGGCTTGCCGTCCACTCGGACAAAGTCTACTAGACACTCGAAGGCGGCTAGTCTTACGTCTGTAACGAAATTGTGATAGTGACAATTTTGTTACATCACGGCGCGAGTATTACCGTGAGGTGGTTGACCTTGATCTTGAACCACCTTTATTCTGTAGTAGTAAGGGCGGTTTTCGCAATAAAATTGTGACTCTTAATAAATGAGTTGTAAGAAATATGCAGAAAAGTGGCATGAGGAATTGAGGACTACCAGACTACTTGCTTATTGCAAGCAACGATTTAATCTTGCCCATCTTATTTCTTTTAGTGGCAAAGCCCACCATTCTGAAGTTTTGGTTTAAGTTACTAATTAAGATTCCGCAATGTGGCAATTAAAATCCCTTTTTGAAAGAGACTATTATAATGAATATTCTGGTCTGAACGCAAACATGCTAGAACGTTTTCAAAGAAATTTATAGATTAGTATCAAGCTACTTACCAATATACTGTCCATACGCCGCATAAGCTCTGAACACGGTCGGTATGCTCGGCAGATGCCCGCACTGCTGCAGCCGCCTTATGGCGCGCAAACAACTGACGGTCACCGTGTTTTTGTAGCAAGGCAACACTTTCTCTAAGTTTAGCACCCGCGTTATCTCTTCTAGGACTAGTCTTGTGTCTGCTGATAAGGAGTCGGCTGTAATGGGAGCACCCTGGCGAAAAAGTGAGAATTTTAATAAAGAATAGGGTAATAGGGATACTGAAAGGGTAATGCAACTTGATAAGATGTTTTTTGTAATTATGATATTATTTTATAGCTATCTTCACTTTTGCACGTTATTTTTTTTGGTATTTTCGTATCTAACAATCTCTGAGAAGAAATGGTGAAACAAACTCAGGATAAGGAATGCTAAAGGCGAACCTCGCATTATACTAAGACTTCATACTTATCTAACTTAGATTGTTGTTCGTTTTTTTTTTCAGATTAAGGGTATACGGCTGATCGCAAGATAGATAGATTTCTTTCTCTATCTATCTTGGATGGATAGATAGATAGATAGATAAATAGGTGGATGGATGGATAAAGATATTCTTTATTGTCGACCGAATAGATGAACAACAGAGGCCCTAGTGTGAGTTTCTTTTAACTATCTCGATTTTACGCATCGACCGCGTTCGGCGCTCCGCTTGGCCCTTCACTGTCGAAAGGCCAATCGGAGTGCCGAACGCGGTCGATGAAGATACATTACATACATAATATAATAATAATATTAAAACTATTTCTGTGTAATAATAATAAACTGGCCTCTGCGAGTTAACTTCGGCCCCTCCCTCGTCCAAAAGACTAATATGGGATATGGAAACATAAATATATAAAAATAATAATATTAAAAGTATTTCTGTGTTACTTACGGGCTGCAAAACTGATATAACAGGTGTGATGGTAGCAGCTAAAGCATCGACTAAAGACGCCTTATAATAGTTGTCAGAGAAATGATTCTTAGAGTTGTCATTATACTTGAACAGGTCCAGTAAGAATCGCACCACCTCGGGCGGACAGATGCCGTGAATGTTCCTCAAACCTGTAGGAAATAAGAATATTGGTAGATTTCAGTGCTAATGAAATATCAACTCTCGAGTAAGTCGAAATAGAGTTGAAAATAAATAAACTTAACCAATGCCTAAGTTCGCTTTGAGGCGTTCATTTTCATAGCTTGAGCTAAGCTGTTATTGGTTTGTTTCAAGCATGTCACTCGCTATGCCTCCTTGCACATCTGTAGTGGTTAGGCGTCCTAACGCTCTGTCGGGCCAGTGCTCATTGAATTTTCGACTTTATTTCAATAGAAGCAAAGTTGATATTTCTTTGGTATTCAAGACTTAGTATTTTTAAAGTACTCACCCGCCATAGCGACTGGTATAGTCTTCTGTAAGAAGTAATGCTGCAAGTTGTCAAAGGTGTTTTGTTTGATGATGTGCGGCGCTGCGAACGAGCCGAACATCTTGCGGAATATCGTTAACATAGCCGGCGGGCCCGCCCATGAACTTATCATGGCATTTGCCACCTATAAACAAATGGAATTTTCAATTTAAAATCGAGATTTCTGTTTTATAAAGCGAGGTGGCACTTTGGACACGATTTCGTACGAATTTGAGCTGTGCGAATATGTAAAAAAAACGCCCGAAAAAATCTTGATTTCCAAGTACGTTTAGAATTGTTTCCATTTGATTCGTAAAGTTTTTGTCATAAGAGCCATTATTCATGACCTACTTCAACGGTGTCGTTGAATACTTCTACACGCGACAGCACGAGATGAGCATAATTATGGGATACATTATACTTCGTCAACTTCGAAACTAACATTCATAAAGAAAATTTATTACAAAAATTAAAAACTATTATAATCATTAATGAAAATTCTACCATTGCTTTGAAACATACATCTACACTTTTAAGACAAGCAAAGAAATAAAGAATGAAATTTATTTGCCACGAGTTCATGAAACACAAAATAAAAATAAATGAAAATGAAATATGTGCGTCCTTCACTTACCTTAGTCAAACAATGCGCAGCCCTACACCTAATCTTATAATACGTCTGTTCATTCTCTATGACGTCAGTGAGCGCCTTCCTTGTCGCTGGTTCAGGGTAGTTGTGCAGTGCGTCTATAGCCTCACTCTGGGCCGTGACGTCACGCTCGTGACGTAGCTGGTACTGCCACTGGTAGTCAGGCTGGGATATCACCGTACCACGCAACAGCGACATCTCGGGGTCCAAACGAATCCATAGGACAGGTGAGTCGCTAGAAAAATGATTTATGATAATGATGATTATTTGTTGGTTGATTGCTTGCTTTTTCCCGCGGCTTTGCCCGCGTGGATGGCGAAAATTATCCCACGGAAACGTACTACCGGGATAAAAAGTATCACATGTACTAACCCAGATTATGCCTACCCATGTGCCTCCGTTCAGACGTTTTAGCGTGAAATCTCTTGTTTGGGTATGGCCGGTATGCCAAGTAAAACAGGGGTTTTAGTCACGTCTCTTCATATATCATTAAAATTAATGTTAAAAAAAAAGATAGTGCCGGACACATCCGAAATTTTTGTCCAGCTTAGGGCTGATTTAATCAAAGCCAGATAACTTTTATTCGGGGGAAGAAAATTGACGTCTGACAGTTTGGTATAGAAAATCTGACAAAAATTTAATATTTATTCGCTGGATTAGGCTTATACTAGGGATAAAAGTTTGGTCGAATTCATCCTTAATATAGTTATTTTTATAGCTTACTCCATAGCAGACAGATCCATATCGACCTCCTCCCCCGTACACAAGGGTATCTTCTTCTTCTTGTTCCTCCTACTCTTGCTGTGGCACGTGATGTCCGCTTTCACCACCGTGTTCTCTATCTGCAGCATATGCTTGAAGGTACCGTCTAACTCTTGAAGTTGGACCAGTAAAGGACCTACGTACTTTCGTATGCCGCGTTCGTGAACGCAGTCTTGACGGATTTCTAGTTCTACTGTATTTCTGAAAGAATATTTTGTTTGTAGAACCTTGCAAGACGTGTTAAATTCTAAATATTATTAGGCCACGGAATAGTAAGTAAATGGAAAGTTAGTATTGAGTTGAAAAGTGTTTGAGAAACTGCAAATAATAAGTCATTTTACGATCGCTGGTTTTGTTACACACATAGCTAAAACCATGCTATTTGTATAATTTTTCGAATGTCAATTCGTTGCATCTTGTACGGCTCGCAAGCCCCAGCCAAGGGACTACAGAAATCACGAAAAGGTTGAAAAAAGCTTTATGTTTTAAAACCTTACCTTTTGCGATTGAACACGGAGGTGAGTTGAAATTTAGCATGACCAGCAGTTCGTACCCATTGGTCCACAAATACTGCCATATCTTTACCAGTTACAGTGAAAATGGCTTTGACGAAGAGGTTTGTTGACAACAACAGATGGCCCCAGAGACCACTGCCTATCTTTGTGTTGGCCGCATTGGTGGCCAGTGACAATTGTTTATTGAATACTTGCAGCAGCAACTCTTGGCCGATACGTTGTTCTAACATCCGTAGTACTAGATGAGATTTTTTGCGCATTATCTGAAAGTATATGTAAGGTCTATTTAAATCCTTGTTTCCAATATTGATGTTATTTCCACTTAAACAAACATCAACTTTATGTAAGTGTAAATAAAGTTCATTTTAGACGACTATACCAGACTATACTGTTGAAAAAGTCATTAAAAAAATGAAGTTGTACCGCAAACTGAACCTTATGTGTAGGCATTACAGTTGTTTTTCCTAAAACCCCTGTTTGTTCACATGTTTGGCACATAAATTGCCAACGCAGAATAGATATATGCATCGTTTGCCCAGACGCCATTTTTTTGGGCCTCATTATAGTAAATATGGCATGTAAGTTTGGCCAGTTCAACTACTGTAAAACTATACCGCGACGAGAATACACATTATGGCGGTGGTATTCCTGTAGAAATAAAAAACTCACCTCAATATATCGTGGAGACATTGTATGTACGTTTCTGACAGGAAAATAAAATACATCTTTCGGTTCCACTCGCGCTCCACTCGCGGGCGGCTGCCAAGGATCCAAGACTATACCGCCATATTGTTCCTCATATCCTACTACCTGCAAAGTAAGATATCTATAACTATAATATGAGTAAATACATTTTTCAGTGTCTGTATAGGTGTTATTCCAGGCCAGGTAAATTCAAAATAGAAAAACATGTGACTTTAATTAAAAATAAACCGGAACATTCGAGGTGGTTAAACAGACAGAAACATGTGACTGCCCGCACCTTAGTACCACAAAACCGTGTTTATCAGTTGTTTAGCCTAAACATGACATGACAATTTTAAACACCACATTTCTGTATGGAGTTTGACATAAAACTGACATTAGACTAGACATGTGTTGACAAGAAGTTTTTGTGGTAAGACCTATATATATATAAAACTTTCATTAAAGTTCATCATCATAGCATAAAGATTTTATTGATTATAGTAAAATATTGAATATCTCACCTCCTGCAACTCCTGATGTATAATGTATCTGTACTCATTATTCCCAAAACACTTCTTAGAGTACAGACCACACATATAGTCTGGTATTCCTTTAGCTAGCCAGAGATCTGACCAGTTCTGCATAGTTATGAAGCAGCCAAAGAATTGTTCGGCCACTGCTTGCGCCATGGCCTTGCGGCTCATGTATGTTTGGTCTATGATGGCTATAGAGTGAAGGAGGTGTGTACTTAAGATTGACATTGTAGTGTATGCTGTGGCGTCGTCTTCAGTCTGGAATAGAGGTTTTAAATGTAAAGGAGGAGAAACTCATTTAAAAACACCAAACAATAAACTACTTATTTAGAACTAGATGTAATCAATATATCTCAAGTGGATGAACACTCCATTTAATTATAAATCTGTGGTTCCATAAACCAAACAGGTATGGGTAATTTTATTTGAACCTATTTTGTATCATGCCATTGTTTATTTCTTTTGAGATGTGCTTCACTTCTCTTCCCAGTTATCATATCATTTCCAAATAGAAAGCTGCAGGAATATGAAAATGTCTCAAAATCTGTGATACAAACCTCATCAACAAAGACTTGCTTGTAACATGGATATGGATATCTAGTAGAAAGTGTTTCCTCATAAAACTCGAATGCCTCATGTAAATATCGCACAGTATTCTTCAAAATTTGCAGCAAGTTGGGCAAGCAGTAGTGTGTCACTTCGTTCATGAAAGGATCCACATATGTTTCAAAAGGTCTGAAAGAAAGAAGTATTATATATATAAAATTATTTTGCTATTCAATTTGGTAGTAAAAATTGAATAATTTTGTGGTGTTGCTGCTTATGTAATGAACTACGGATCATCCAGGCCCTCTTAGATTCATTCATTCATCCATCACCAAGATTTCGCTTTGAGAAGTTGCAAAACTTTAAAATGCCCCTTCAACCTAAATGATTGATTTACAAGCCAGAGCTCTGAAGCTACTCTTTGACGCAAAATGCTCATTACAAAAATTATTTCATTTTTTTTTTTCATTACATAGTTAATAATTAATACAAAACTTACCCAATAGCTAAAGCAATGTTAGGAGCACATGCCGGAGTGTTGACCAAATAATGGAAGGTCTTCCGCCTATGGTCTGGAGTGTATATCACATCTACCAGCTCCCCACAAGACACCGCAGTCAGACTTTCATCAACAGTAAATTCTAGCTTCCAAGTGCAGGGCTCTGCAAAGCTGTCCACACAAGGGAACCATAGACGGGCTGAGTGTCCATATGTAAACATGTGAGCCGATTTCTGAAAATGTAAACATAATTTTGTGAATAAATGATTTATTGTTCTTTTATACTTTTTCAATTGTATACATTTTGACCGGCACAAATAATGTCCAGTATATCACAATCCTTCTTTTAGAGTTGAGACTGGCATGATGAGCACAATTTTGTCTTCTCATCTATTTGTGACTTAAGTAAAATATAATAGCATTGTATTTTATTTACCTCTACCAAAGATCCGTCTCCATCAGGAACAACAAAGTGCATTCCACCCTGAGGAGATTCAAGTGAGAATTCAATACCAATCCGTAAGCCCCTTCCCTCGCCTACTAAATGGGATGCTTCATCCGGAATTTGAACATGAAGCTCTCCTGAATTGTGATCCGGATCTATCTTTTGGGCAGCAGATAAATGAAACTGAGAGAAGACTTCCAAGGACCTCCTGTAATTAAAGTGGTAAATGTTATTGAAAACTGTGTATATTCTGAAGAATGTGGCTAAAGGCAAAAATTAAAAATTTTGTGGCCTTATATTGTGCAACAGGTACTGGTGGCAGTCGTGAGCAATAGGACTGGGTAATAAAGAAGCAGTAAATGAAAGCCTTAAGGGTTTTGTCACTGAACGAGTGTTGATTGATAAGAAGCATTCATTTAACTAACTGGTGCTACTCTTGAAAAGACTGCTTCTTTTCGTATCTTTGTATATATTATTAGAAGTAATTGAACCATTCCTTAGAAGGGGATTAGGCTAACTTAGGCAACAACTAAAACAAGTAGCGAGTCAATTTTAGTTAAAGATAGTTATTTGTCAAGTGTAGAGGGTAGGTATGGTAGCAATAATATGTACTTACGTATTAGGGTCAGCTTGACAAATATCCAAAAATGGATCGAAATACTGGAAATTAGCTTCATACTGGTCATTCAGGCATACCCGGTAAATACGACACTGTTTCGCATTCAGTCGAATGTAACGGAGATTGTCTTTTAGCGGAACGATGGTTAGTTCTACAAAGCCCTGAAAATAAACAAAAAATGTATGTTTTCATTTCTACCCTGAACAATAAGATTGATTTATTTTATATAAATATATCAAATAAATTCCTTACAATAACACTTCTTCTTTCGAAACTTATTCCTGTCAAGCTCAGAATCTGATGGGCTGTAAATAAAAATACTTTTATATTAATAAAACAGCTCCACAAACTTTATCACTGGTGTATACAAACTGAAATTTCATGATACTTATAGTTTAAATGGACGACAATTGTCGCCCGTCCGTTCCTTCTTCATTGTTGATTATTTTTTTCAATCATTTCTTCAGATATAAGGTTCATTTAGATTTAATTGTTCTCTTTTCTTTCCATATAATCTATCACAATCACAACCCACAACACATCCACTGACATCCACACACATAAACTATAGACAATATAGAGCACAGAACAGATATAGAGTTAGAAAGACATATTTTTGTTTTTTCGTATTTCCCTTACTTTACTGGTTTAGATACGTATCTTTTTAGAAGCTCTATTCTCCGTGTATCCTAAGATTTTTAACTATTATGAACATAATGGATGGATGTTACGCCGAACCCCGATGCAACATGGGTAAGGGCAGGCAGATGATGCTATTGAATATAATGGATATCAGCGCTGTCTTTGAAGAAACCTACTTACTTTGAACACCTAGCACTTAGTAATTATTGCTAAGTACTAGGTGCGGCCTAGCACTTTGATAAAAGGAGTGGGAGACGTGCGAGCAAGTCCGCGTACCTACTTATGCCTCGGCGAGCTTACTCGCCCGTCTGTCATCGCCGCGAGCCGCGAGCCACGAGCCAATTTGACGATGAAATGAGCAAGCTTCACGTGTGTCACCGGCGTCGAGCCAAGTTAGGTGGCGAACTTAAAGAACGCGTACTTTAAGTGCGCACGTCTATCACCCACTTAAGATGTTCAGACTTGTAAACAAAAAATGCAGGTACCTACCGTACTGTACTGCGTGTTTTGTTTACAAGTCTGAACATGAGTCCACACAACTTTTTTTCCAAAACAACATAATAGAAATCCCTTTGCACTGCCGAAACATTACAACAAAAAATGATTAATGACACTGACAGGACAGCTCCTGTGGGTCTAAAACGGTCACATTAGCAATTCCTCTAAAAGCATTTCATTTCCTGAATTTCTAGCTGTCATTAGCAATTCCTCTAATTTGACATAAAAGCAATTCATATTAAGTGGACCATTTTACGAATCTCCATAGAAAACTGTGAAACAGATGAATTAGTTCGTAATAATGAATCGCACGCAGATCATATTATGAATTGTCAGATTGTGACATTTTACGATGATTCATACTATTTTCCTATGATTCTGCCAAAGTGACTGTTTTAAGCCTCCTGAACGCGGTTTAGATGTTGTGCTGATCGAGTTCAGTTTCATTGGTAAAATCCGTTTTTTGCTGGGCAGGCTTACTGCAACACTGCTCCGTTCCGTTTATTACGGAACAAAAATCAGTCGTGGGCGGCAAGAAAAAACCACCGGTGCGTGTGACTGTACTTGTGGCTAAAACCGCGCAACCGTAACCATAGCGCGGCCTAGCATAGTCCGGTAAATTTAGACTTAAAAATAGTTGTCAAATAACAATAATTCCCGGAGAGCCAAATATTGGAGGAGAGCTGGGGTTTACCATTACAAATAAAGTTTTAAAAATCCTCATCGATCCTATGTGTGCTACAAAAGTTATTCGGGGCTTTGTTTTTTTTTATAAAACTTACTGTTTTCGAGAAAAATCCAAAAACCTCAAATTTTGACAATTTTGGTGGTGATTGGTGTTTGACCTCAAAGGTCAAAATTTGCCCCCGAATAACTTTTGTAGCACAGATAGGATCGATGGGGATTTTTAAAACTTTAGGGGTATGAGGAACAGGGTGTAAAGTTCACTCATACTCCATAGAAAAGGGAGGATCCTCCAACCAGACGGGTGTTGTGTCTGGCGGGCAAGTGCCCAACGATTGATGTTGGGTTCTTGTATATATGTCTACTGCACGGTAAACTTTAATTGCGCGATGCAGGATTTATGTGACGTCTGTCTGACGTCAGGTCTTTGATGCGTAGTTCGCATGTGGCGATGTAGATACCGCCACATCACTCCCCTCCGGAGACCGGAGGTCGATAGTGGGCTGAGTCTTGTATCTTGCGATGCTTGCCAGTGCCAGTTGTGGTTCCAGTGAGTCGGAACCGGGTGCTGCATTGTTCGCGGTGGGTCGAAACTGTTTGCGGCGGTTGTGGTGATTGAAGTGATTGCGGTGATTCCCCAGTGGGTCGGGGTGATGAGTGATTGAGGTGATTCCCCAGTGGGTCGGGGTGATGAGGCTGAAGGTGATGACCAGGAATGCGCGTTCGCTGCATGCTGGTGGTCAGGACGCCTCGGGTGTTGGCTTGGCTGTGTGACTCGCCTCACTGAAAGCTTGCGGAAGGGATGCTGGTGACGTCACGCTGGAGTAGTTGCACGAAGGCTGCGCTGACGTTCATATTCGGGGTCACCAATTTAGGGGTCTGAGGAACAGGGTATAAAGTTCACTCATCCACCATAGAAAAGGGAGGATCCTCCAACCAGACGGGTGTTGTGTCTGGCGGGCAACTGCCCAACGATTGATGTTGGGTTCTCGTATATATGTCCACTGCACGGTAAACTGTAATTACGCGATGCAGAATTTATGTGACGTCTGTCTGACGTCAGGTCTTTGATGCGTAGTTCGCATGTGGCGATGTAGATACCGCCACAAAACTTTATTTGTAATGGTAAACCCCAGCTCTCCACCAATATTTGGCTCTCCGGGAATTATTGTTATATCAAATGTCTATATAGACCGGACTAATGTCTGTATCTTCTAAAACGTGTTGAAGTCAAGTTTGATGTTTGGATTGCCGTGCCTTTGCACTGGCGAAACATTCAAGACAAAACATGTTGAAATCTCTATTTTCTGTCAATGTTCCATACAATTTTTGACAGGAACTAGAGATTTAATAACTTTTCTAGGCTTGTAACTTTTAGTAACAAAAAAAAAAAACTAAAACTCGGTCACCTCTATAGCTGTCAAAACAAGAAAGAGAAGAAATGATAGAAACGGAGGTCCATTGCGATACTACGATTTAATGCTTGATTATTGTAAAAATCGTAGCCGCTGGATACCGTGTTTAAACAATTTGTGTTTTGTGTAAAATTTGTATTAATAAATGGTACAAAAAAACTAGTTTTCATGTTTATTTTCGGTTTGAATTATCAAAATGTGGGACTCACCATACTTGACTTGTTTGGTTTTGTATATATTTTCGTTCCAAATTATTGTCACTAATTCACGCACGTCTAATGTTTGGAAATTGAACGCGGAAGAAGACCAGATTGTCGACGGTAGCACACTGTCTCAGGTCAGTCAGGATTCTAATAATATGTCGGTAAACTTTATATAATCAATGCACTACTTAATCATCAAATGTATGTGTATACCTTTCATTCTGTTATTCTGGACCTTAAAATGCCCATGTTTGCCTTGATTAATTTTCATTAATTTATTGATTATTCTTAAATGATGTTTCTATCATATGGGTACAGTCTGGCAATGTCTTGTAGTAATAATATAGGTTTTATATATGAACTACTTTTAGGATGAACCTGATAAACCAGAAATGGATGAAGAGGACCCTGTCTTCAATATAATAACATCTACAGTGTACTATGGGAACACATGGACTAAACATGGCTTTGATATGTTTTGCACAGATTGTCAAATATATGAGCAGCAAAGGTAATTTATTTAATAATATGTTAATTTATACATAGAGTAGTTTTATTATTTAATATTTTTTACTAGAGGCTGTCTTGTTTATAAAACCTTGCTTGACCAAACAAGATTTTCTATGAGTCCTTGGAAAATTAGCACATGTTGTTTTGTTAGACACAAGTGTGACTGTAAATAATAAGGCTCTACTGTACTTTAGGCCGCGCGTGAGCTTCAAATTTCTTTTGTAAATAGATGTCTAAAAAAAAATTGCTACTATAAAAAATTGCTGGGCCATAAAGTACAGTGCTTCCTATATTAATAATGTTTATAAAACATGTTAAGAACTCTCTGTTATATCCTATTCATCAGAGTTCAAACCACAATTATTATAATGCCATTATTTATTTAATTCAACTACCTAAATAAACACATAGGTAAATAATCAACATTTCTATTTCTCTGCATTGGCTATTGTTCCATTGGACTCTTTCCTAACCAATTGTTCAGAGAAGGCACAGCATTAAGAAAATTTGAAAAATATGGGGTAGACCTTTGCTCAGCAATGGGAAAACATAGGTTAACTGAAAAAAAAAAGTATGTTTGCCTTTTCTTCCAAAACATAGGATTTCAACTTTTCAAGTCAACAATGTGAAATAAAAATTGAATTAAAAACAGAATTTCTGTAGGTACTTATCCAACTTTTGATAGCTGATTATAATTTGTAATGCTAGACTGAATGCATAAGTAATTTTGAAGCATTTTTATAAACAGAAATTTAATTATATTTTATTTGGTAACATGACATTGAACATAATGATTCAACCTTTCTGCAAATTAATGTTTACTTTTATGAACAGATGCTTGCATTAATTAGATCTGCAGGGTTTTTATTTACACACATACACACAAAAATACCAATGCAGTACTTTATGGGAGGCCTTTGCCCAGGTATGGGAAAGAGCTGGCTAGTAAAAATAAATAAAACCTAATACAGGACGTACATAATATATTGTAGCATTTTTTTAAATTTAGTTTTTCATAAATTAATTTTAGAATATTTATTGCAGAGCTGGTGTGGAGAACAGTGATGAAACTACGCCGGCTGAAATAAATGGTGATGCGGACGATGAGTACTTGGATTGTGGCAAAGCTGTCAATTTTACATACTATGACAACTTGGTTGGAGTGGCCAGACGGCATAGACACCCAAATGTACCTGAACCTCAGGTAAATATTATTGTAATTTACTTTTTAGATAGAAAGAATTTTTGTCAGATCATGCTAGGACTATTTTCCAATATTTTATTACTGTATAGTTAATTACTGTACTACTGTATAGTAATAAAATATTGGAAAATAGTCAATCAATCAGAATTTTTGTCAGATCATGCTAGGACTATTTTCCAATATTTTATTAGCCTAGCATGATCTGACAAAAATTCTTTGTGTTACATATGTGAAGATTGTGCTACATATGTGATTGTGCTTTAACAGGGAAAAGACACAAACCTTATTGATATACAATGAGAAGTATACAGTTGAATCTAAAAACCACCATGACAGTTTTACAATACCTATTTGTAAATTAGTTTTTGATATGAAACATGGTAAGACTATGTATTATCTAAGGTATTAAACAACATGAAATTGCCATAGAAGACTGAGTTAACAATCATGGAGCAATATACTATCTATTTTCACGGTTACATTAGGCCAAGCAGATAGGTAGGTACTTGAGAGATTTTTTAAAGCTTTTATTATGCGAAGTATAAAAATAAAATTTTCAGCAGTAGGATTGTATCATAACATTCATGTTCAGTGAGCTGCAACACTAAGCCAAATCATAAGTAAATTGGAGATGAAAGTAGTGTATCTTTACAGACATTGAAAATATTGACATTGTCTCAAGTACTTATTTGAAGAAAAATCAATAGTAGGTTCTTAATAAATATGCAATGATTATGTTCACTATGATTTTTAATTTGATTTTTGGTTTTAAGTACTTGTTTTTGTAGCTGACTGTACTCACAATAATTGTGATCGTTGAGTTTGTTTCGGCCTTTCTTCTCAGAGTAGTCAGATAGGAAACGCCGACCTCATCTAGTTTTTAAAATATTATTGACGTGTAAAAGTGTTTGTACAAACCTATTTACAGAAATCATTTCATTTCAACTCATTTTGGTTTGTTTTCCTCTCAAAACAAGTTACAAGGAAAAATATACTTAAATAGGACACATAGTGGCATAAAATATGTATGGTAACATATTTCTTTCCTCATATTGTAATTAACCATAACATTATAAAAAAAATGACGTATTATAACAGGTATATGGTTAAGTGGTTATAATAGCTAGGAATTTACATTAGGCTGAGTTCAGATGATCAGAGTCTTTGATGCTCGCGTAGAATGTCTCAATAAGAATGTGCATTCTAATGTGATCGCCTTATTAACAGCGGAATAGTGTTTATATTTTCTTGTTACCGAAGAAATATAATTATCTCGTCACCTGCCGAGCTAAAATGCGCGCGCGACTAAATAATATGTCGGTAACAGTTTCTCGCTCTGAAACAAATACATATACCACGTTTACACATAGCCGATTTAACCACAGCCTAACCTTTGTAAACTAGTATTGGCACTTGATACAGAAAAGCTTAGACGCAAAAATGACGCTATTTCCCCATAATTATACTGTGAAGTTTGGTGTCTTTATTTAATTAAAACTATCTTTATAGGTGTCCCTCATATTTCCAAAGAAGAAATCGAACGGTTTGTCGCCGTCCGAAATAAATGGGTTTGAGAAGCGTCTAAAGAAAGCAAAGAGGGAGAAACCGAAGTCAGTACAATTGTACAACCAGATCGGGAACTTCTGGAGGATTAAGGGGGACACGAGACAGTCCATCGAGTGCTTCAGGCGCGCACTGGCTGTGTCACCTTATAATGCGGAAGTAAGTGACGTTTTAAAATACTACCTACTTAAGGTCTATTTAAATCCTTGTTTCCAATATTGATGTTATTTCCACTTAAACAAACATCAACTTTATTTAAGTGTAAATAAAGTTGATTTTAGACTGACTAGTACCATTGAAAAAGTCATAAAAAAATATGAAGTTGTAGCGCAAACTGAACCTTATGTGCAGGCATTACATTTGTTTTTCGTAAAACTCGTGTTTGTTTACATGTTTGGCAAATAAATTGCGAACGCAGAATATATTGATTTTCAGCTCCATTTCTGGGTTATGATAGAAGTCAGTTCAACATAGTTCCGTGAAGGAACAGAAATCATCTTCATAGGGGAAACATTCTGAACTAATCGTACCTCATTGTATTTTGAAACTATCCGACTACCGTGTACTCAAACTTTATGGCGGATCAAAACATGAGGCGAGTTCCTGCGCAGTAACAAATTCATACGAGTCGAAAAGCCACACAGATGTGTGAATAGGTATTATGCTTATAATTGCGGGTGTAATTGACTCTGATTCTAACCATGAAGCTGACTCTCAAGTAAACCGTCGATATTATTATTTATATCTAGTTTACAAGGAAGTTACTGTCATTTGTAGGTATTGTTCTAAGCAGACTATGAAAAATAACAGTTGTGGAATGTCATTGTCCAGCAGAATTTGAAAGTCTGCTTATGCAAGAATTGTTACTTGAGAATATTAAGTGCAATAGTTTTTCATTATTTTTATTTATTTATTTAAACATATTAAGTTTGTAGAATCTGTCGTTATAAACCAGCAGACTCCGATGCATTTCGTTCGTTCGTTTTTAGCTAGATAGGTACCTACCTCACCTCTTTTCCATAGTTTACCATGGAAAAGAGGTGAGATAGTCATCCTATGTTCTCAGCGTTCCCACTGCCACTGTGGGAGGAAGAATATGCAGGTCAACATGGTGGAGTGGTATCTATAGCGCTGAAATAAAATATTAAAAAAAAAAAACGAGCCTTCAAAAAAAAACACAAAAAAGTGAAAAATAACTTTAATTTCGGTGTCTTTGCTTTTCAATATTCGTTTTTTTGCCACCGACTTACGAAATTAAAGTTATATTTCGCATTTTTTTTGGAAGTCGGTTGTTTTTTTTTTTGTATAAAGTTTATATTGTTCTCTTTTTAGTTTGGTACCTACCCTACACAAATTCGAATACCACTACCTGGTATTTAAATAACAGTGACGGAGTCACATAGAACATCGTCCACATATACTAAGTAGGAAAACATACGTACGAACCTAACTCAAAAACTACGCAAGCAAAGTTAATAAAATTTATATGGGACCACCTCGGGAGTATACCCTTTCGAACTAACTTTTAATCGGTTCACAATTGGCGAAAATATCGATGAAAATTGGTCGAAATCGGTGGCAAAAAGTCGGTTAAAAAATTGCGCAGAATATAGTGCGCTGTCTGGACCTACGACACGTTATTCTTTGTTCTGTATCATTAACTTACTTAGTTACAAATTAGATTATGCCAAAGCTTAGTCATCACTTGAAACAGTAAAAAAAAACGAAGTAGGTAAATGCGTACCTATAGTTTGTATCAACAAAGTCAAAACTAATTTATTATTTACTTACATTAATGTGACTATAGGGCTTACTTCACTATAAAAGAATGTATGACATTTTTACTATTCCTCGGTCATTGGACACTTAATTAATTACTTCACTCACACATACAGAAGTAGATATTAGAGTTGAGCTATATTTGAAACCAATTTATATCGAAAGGTCAATACAATAGGTACTATTATTGATTAAGCCACGTCGTTGGTGTCGCATATCTTGATGTTATGTTTGACATAACATCATAAAATATCATCCCGCCTGTTATCCCCTAAACTCGAAGGGGTGGGCAGAAAAGTAAGTGTACTGGAAATCCTACCGTCTCAGGAAGCGAAACTATTGCCGTAACCGAACATAAATCCAAACTCTGGCTTCTACCACAGAATAGTACAGAAGGCGCACTCCGCATTTTAGGGTATGAACCTACAAGAACGAGGTGGGCTCGTCTTGTCGGGTCAATTCAGTGAGCGTAAGGTAGTCAGAAGATATAAGAGTTACGCGATAAAAAGAGAGGCAACTTCTGGGTATACCTAAATGTAGGTAAATAGCGTGGTGCGACCTGAATTGGACTTTATTTTGTCGTAGCAAGAGTCCCTTTTTATTTAAATGATTTTGCGGAGTGAATCTTCTGTACTACCTATTCTGTGAACGGGCACATATACAGACTCCACCTGCTACTGAGAATTTAATAAAATAAAAAACCCAATTGCACTACCCAAGCCCTGGAATGAACTCAGTCCCCCTAAGCCCGGCTTAGTGTTGAAGTTTAATAAAAACGATATTTTTCTATCTTCAATAGTTTAGAGACTGCGTTCTCACATAACTGTTTAACAAAAGAAGATAGTACTTGCCTGATACACAAGGCTATTAAAAAGATAATTGAGAGATTACTGTTTAACATTTAAATATGATTTGCGTTACCTACCACATGGTTTCACAGTTGATACGTACAGATTTTTTTTTCCTTGGGCGTCATAAATTAATGTGCTTAGGGGAATCTACGAGAAACGAATAGATGGGTCTTTTTTCCTTCTGTATACGGTAGTAGGTGACGTTTCTGCAATTACCAAATCAAAATATTATTAATTGAAACTTTAAATTATCATAACATGCATGTAATATAATGATTGTCATCGAAACTTAGATTTACGAAATAAAAAACATTTATGATTAAAAAAAAAAACCCGACTACCAAAAAGAAACACTCAAAACACTAAAAAAAAAACACATACCATTTATATGGGACCACCTCGGAAGCATACCATACAAAAAAAGAATCATCAAAATCGATTCATAATTGGCGGAGAAATCGAGTAACAAACAAACAAACAAAAAAAAATACATACAGACAAATTGACAACCTCCTCCTTTTTGAAGAAGTCGGTTAAAAATGCGGATGATGTAGATGTTATGAAAAAGGCCGGAATACCGGCCGGCCATATTTTAATCTGTAAGATTGGATCCGGACTGTTATTGTATGCTCCAGCCTTATCTTTGACTGACGATTTGTTTATTTTGTTTACTTTTCCGGCCGAGGTTCTCCCCTGTAACCTTCATCTTTCTAATCAACTTTCAACAAATTATAATATCACATACCCCTTATCCCCAGGTCCTGCTAAACCTCGCAAGGGTACTATTCACCCTGCAGTATTTGGATGACGCGATCTACCTGACGCGCCGATCGTTAGAGGTACAACCGCCTGATCGCAGCGCATGGCAACAGTACTTCACGCTTGGCGAGATATTCAAGGCATATGGACATTACCAGGTATGTTTATGATTTGAAGACTCTGTTTCACCATTTACTGATCGAATAAGTTGTGTTTCCTTTGCATTACGGCACTAGTTGCGAACTCGCGATGTGATGTTTTATTATAAAATCATGATCCATGAATCTTGAATTTTGAATTCTTCGAATTTTGTGCCGTGAACTTGTTCCAACAAAAATATGCACGAGTGTGGACAAGTCTTTAGAATTCTAAAAGTAAGATGTTTACAGAAATCCTCCAAATCTCCCAGATAAGTTCTCAGTATTTGGTGAAAGGGTCACATTCTTCATACTGTAAAACCCAAGACGTGAATTCCCAAAAGACATATAAGTGGTGACCTTATTAGTGAAGTTCTTCAGAAAGGCCAGGTTCGTAGTACTCCCAACCGGCGTGCGTGTATGACCCGATGTATGAACGTAAACGAGGCAAAAGGAGTATGTAAGGATAGTAGCAGGTTCTGTAGTTTCTGCCTACCCCCATGGGAAGAAGGCATGACTTTATTTATGTTTATGAACTCCTAAATTATACATTGAGAATACATTATTCCCTTAAATGGAAATCTGTCTTGACAAACCTATAGATTTGTTTCAAGAGCACATTTTTCAAAACCGGTTTTTATACAAGTTTTACCTAAAAATGATTGATTTCAGCTTAAAACCTTAAACTCCTAAACAAGTTTGGTTTTGCTTTGCAAACGCATACTTCATTGCTGCTTTAAAAGGTGTGTGATTATAAAACCTTGTGCAGGAAGCGGCAATGCATCTAAGGCACGCTCTGGACTTGAAACCGGACTATGAGCCCGCTATGGCTGCGTTGAAAGACATCGAGAATACGCCGGAAGCTTCCGTGCATGTCTATACACTCCTTATAATTGTGTGTTTGGTAAGCGTGTGTTTTTTTTTCTTGTACTTTTAGCACATGTCGTGTAGACTGGCTGGTCTTACCTTTTTTTTCAATGTGCCATCTGTTACTGCGACGCTTCTTCGATTTTAGCGTAGCTATTTTGCGTAATTTTTAGGGTTCCGTACCCAAAGGGTAAAACGGGACCCTATTACTAAGGATCCGCCGTCTATCAAATCAAATCAAATCATTTATTTTTGCAAACATGGGTAATTCGTACATAGTTTTCTTAAAAAGTAGTCCTCCATATTCTACCGTCTCATGGGCATGCAAATAATATTCAATTCCAAAAAGTTCGATTGATACCGAATAAATATAAATGTCAAATCATTAAAATTACAAAAAAAGAGACTAATTCAGTAGAAACATTTTCACATTAATGTCACAAAAATATAATAAAGTATGTCAAAGTATCAATCAGAATAAAAAGTGTCAGAATAGGAACATGTATGTCAATCATAATAATAGTTTATCAATCAGTGCAGGGATTTATCATTAAGGAAGTCGTCAATTGTGTAATAGCTTTTCTCAATTAATATTTTGTTTAGTGCCCTTTTAAATTTTATTACAGTCATATTTTTTATTACTTCAGGTACTTTATTATAAATATGTGGGGCAATACCAAAAAAACTTTTCTTCATAAGTGCGGTTTTACATTTCACTTGGCATAGTTTGTTTACATATTTAGTCCGTATCGGATTTTTTCGAACTGCTGACAGTTTTCCAAATAATTGTGGATTGTTTTTTACAAATAGAGCTGTTTCCAAAATGTACAAAGAAGGAAAAGTTAAAATTTTTAGAGACTGAAAATAGGACAGACAGCTATCTGTTGTTTTAAGACCGCACATTGACCTTATACATCGCTTATCTGTCTGTCCGTCTGTCACCAGGCTGAATTTCATGAACCGTGATAGTTAGACAGTTGAAATTTTCACAGATGATGTATTTCTGTTGCCGCTAACAAATAAAATAAATATTTAAGGGCAAAAAAATAAAAAAGACACGTTTTTTTATATATTTTTTTGCTCGATATTGATAACGGCAACAGGTACACGCTTAAATATTCACAGAATATTTAGTTATATATTCACTTTAAAAATAAATAATTAAATTAAAATAAAACAAATACTTAAAGGGGGCTCGCATACAACAAACGTGATTTTGTTTGCCTTTTTTTAATAGATAATTGTACGGAACCCTTCGTGCGCGAGTCCGACTCGCACTTGGCCGGTTTTTAAAGACTCACAGAGTTTGAATCGACCACAAAGTTTCAGTTCGTTTAATGAGTGCAAAAAACTATTTTACAACGAACCTTTCTTTGTCCCTAATGTTTTGTCAATTCCTCGGTATGGTTAAGGATCGTGGCCTTACTGATAGAGAAAGGGTAGGGTTTGAAAGAGGGTATTTATTAAGAATAATTTTATACATTAGATACTCGATTTTTTTCCTGAAGCATCCCTAATGTTACACGATAAGCGTAAAGACAAGCAAATTATATTTTGAACTAATTAACTATACTCAAGATACCAAACAGTAGTAGGATTGTTCGTAGGGAAAATAAATGATAATAACTTATTATCATTCGTTACGTGACCGCAGCGGAAGCAAGGTTTACCATAACCGAAACCACAATGTTGCATACAAACACGACTTGTTTACTGATATTCCGACAAACGACAAATATGTTTGCCGAGCAATGTTGATGTAGCCGACGATTTTACCTAGCCAAATGCAACATCCAGGCTCATTGGACTTGATAAATATTTTGTTTCAACAAGAGTTTGGGGCTCTATTATATCAGCTGTCTTCGGTTTTTGTGGTATAACAAGCCTCAGAATGTAGGCTTGTAGTGGACTGATATTTACTCACACATTTCTGTGTCATAAGGTCATCCACCAAAAATGTACAGGGGGTCGATAATTCTTATTCATTAATTTAATTAAGTACTTATTAGACATGAAAAGCTTCCTTCAAAGTGATATATCAAATTCTTGACAAAATAATACAGTATGATGGAAATACTTTTTAATAAATGAGTACTTATCATAAAAAGTAGCGACAGCCTTTTGGCTATGATCAATAAAATTGATAAACATTTTTAGTCTGCAACTGTACCTAAGCCTTGAATCTAAGTAGGTAATAGAGAAATCGTATTTAAATTATGTAAATAACGTAAAACTCAAGAATCGAAAGTGTGAAAAATCACTTTCGATTCTTGAGTTTTACGTAATTTTTTGCATTTTTGGCCTTACATAAACATATACACACATGATTGTGAAGTGTTACTTGATCGCAATAAGGTTTCGTGTTAAGGCTGTACCCTACCTCAAATTTTATCTCGCTCGCACCGTACTACTCGCGGCCTGAGTGAGAGCGAGATGGAGTGGGATGCTGCTCTCAAGCCTCGAATAGTTTAGGTAATTGCTTTTTACGGTGAAAATAATGGTAATTAAAAAAAAAAAACTTAAGGCCTGCTTTATAGTTAATTCAGTTATTATGCAAAGTTTCATGATCTAATTTGAAGTATTTTGGAGTACCAGCGGTATACAGTTCGGTTTAGATATAACTTTGTTTTTTTTTCTATATAGAAAATTTTATGTAATCGTGTTGTCGCCAAACATAGGACCTAGCATAAATCCTCAACTTTAACATATATTTATTTCAAAATTAATGCCGCAGTATTTTCGGCATTACGGAGGATTTTGAGGTTGCAATTTGAGGTGGGGCGCAATTTGAGGTAGGGTAGGGCCTTAATGCCAGACATGTTTTTCTGACCTTTTCATTGTGTAATCGTTATGTAATTTTACTCAAGCTTTTGTTCGGTAGGTTATAAAATACTTTATCTCGATAGTTTTGGAAATCTCCGAACACGAATATCGCGATACACGGTTGATCTAGTAAAATTGTCTGAAGACGTCGACAAACTGGCAGCCCTAAGAAACATTAGCATGTTGATATGTAATCGTTCTTGATATTATATTGGCTTGAAAAGGTAACAGCGAGAGAGATGTGGAAATAAAATAGGTACCATTAAGGACATCTTAGCACAGCTGTAATAATAAAATTCGGTAGCTAAAGTCTCCATTTAAATATTTTTCAGGTGATGGGAGTATTGCTGGTCATACTATCATCAGTGGACAGCGGCGGCGACGTTGAAGAGCACAAGACTCAAAGGCATTTCAACCGAGCAATGGCGATGAGGTCCCTCCGTGGCGTAGCCCTTCCCGGGTCACGTGGACGCAAGAAAGGCGGGTCCTAAACGTACATCGGTAGCGATAACCTGAGTTTATGATCTTTGGTCGTGTTCCTAAATTGAATTGTTAACTTTTTATGTGTAACTGCTCAGAACATGTGTTCGAAATTTGTTTATTTTTTTCTTTTTGTTTATTTGATAAGTTTTTTGACGTGTAACTTGGCGGGAAATGTCTGTATGTGCGAGTGAAAGGGAATGATATAAAATGGGGAAAGAAAAAGGAAGACCACAGATATTTCTACCAAGTATGAAAAATTGAAATCCCAGTTTAATTAGTTCTTAAGTTGTTTACCTCATGAATAGGATCCGCGTTGGCAATATTTTTTTACGCCATTGGATCCGTTTTATTTTTATTTCATGGAGATCGTAAACTCAGGATGATTGAACAACTCCAATTACAAACATTTAAGGCTTGATAAAACAAATTACGAGTGTTGTTGTCGTATAGCTACAATGTTTTTATTATAATCGCTAAGACCCGTGGGAAAAAACCGTAATATTGTGGTACTGTTCTGTTAAATTAGACCTTTATGATTATTTTATCGAAAATAACATATTTTATTTCATCAAGTTAACTCGGTATAAGTCTTTTTGATATCATCCGCATCATCTGCCTAGCCAATATGTTGGGATCGGCTTCCAGTCCAACCGGATACAGCTGGAGCGACTATCTGACCTCCACAACCCAGTTACTGGGTAACACAATACCCCTTGGCTAGACGCGAAAACACGACAGCTAAAACAAAATTTTAACACTGTACTGAGTGCTTCCTTATATTTAGCAGCAAAGGGATAATGATGCAACAAGCTGTAGAAGAATTGCCTACTTATAGTCCACTATGCCACAGTCACTGCCGAACTCACGGGACAAATTCGATTTATGAGTTTAAAAAACTTCATTGTTTTAAAGCATAGGGTTGGAAAAAATTTGCTGTAAATGTTTACGTATCTCGATGTACTTGGTGACGCTCTACAGTCTACCGTGTATTGAATATATTATCTTCCATTTGTAAACACCCCACGGTATCATCGCACTGGCTATTGAATAGTATTGGTGAAAAAGTAAATCAGGAATACAATAACTTAAGCAGTCAGGGAATTAATTTGTTTATCAGATAGACTCACTACGAAAATTTGCCATGTTGTAGCCATTTCATACGATTTGAATTTGCTAAACAATATTTTTCTCTGACTGTACCTGAACAGAAAATATGACAAAGGTGACTAAAACGGCCACAATAGCAATTCCTCTAAAAGCAATTCATATCTTGAATTTCCAGCTGTCAATGCTGTCATTAGCAATTCCTCTAATTAGACACAAAAGTAATTCATAATTTGTGGACCATTTTACGATACCCAATCCATAGAAAACTGTCAAACAGATGAATCATTTCGTAATATGCACGCAGATCATTATTATGAATAAAATTGTCAGTTTGTGACATTTTAAGGCTCGTGCAAACAGGCGCGACAGGCAGCGGTACCTTTGCCGACAAAGGTACCGCTGCCTGTCGCGCCTGCGATATCGCGCCAATTTGCACGAGCCTTTACGATGATTCATAATATTTTCCTATTATGATTCTGCCAAAGTGGCCGTTTTAAGCCCCCAGTTAACTTGATGACAATATACCTACCCTTGTGTTGTGATTATAACTAACTTGAGATGCTACGACAGAATATTACTGGCTGGTTGTGCTAATAATTTATTAATATTATATTTATGTATTTACAGTTTAATGGAACAGTACTATCAATCAGAGGCTAATGTACAAATATTCTTTATGTAAATGTGACCAGAACGGTCTTGCCATGTCTTATTTGATCTCTGCTTTGTAGTCTTCATCACGTCGACATAATACTGATGTGGTGTACCCTTTTAGCAGTTTGGAAATATATTAAAAATGGCTTTTCAGTATATATACCTTTTATAAAATACGATCTACAAATCCGCTCCGTTCTCGTTTAATATTTGTATCTTAAGGTAAGAATGTTCTTATTTTAACAGGAATAAATGCTTTTGGTAAGCAATAATAGTTAAATACTATTTGTAGCTAGTTGATAATATTCGAATAATGAACAAGCTCGAATTTCAAGTTAAAAGTTATAAAGCGGAGGTAATCATAATTGTTGAGTACTGCGCGGTGACGTATTCTACCCAAAATGAACAAGAAAGCTGCTAATTATAAGGAGTGTACACGTAATCCGTCAAGTTTGAAGACAAGAGCTGGTTATGGCGTGCCTGCCTTGCAACGAGCGTATCACTATTGCAACCTAGTCATTCACTTAGACAAGTTGGGCTCGCGAAGTCGGGGCCCGTGTGTGTATTTCGTTTAGTAGTGCATGCAAATAAACTTGTTAAGTGTTCGTAGCGTCTAAGGAGTTAAAACGGAGGAGCAAGTCTTAAATTCGAGATTGGTAAAAAAATGTACCTGTTTTCAGTGGTTCTTTTGTTAATTTTTGACTATTTATAATACATGATTGTCCTAGCATCTATGTTTGTATTTTTTTTTTCTGACCTCTAAGATTTAGTTCAAGTTGGCATTTGAAACCGATGACATACATAGACCAGCTATATCAAGTTACGCCACAATACCGCAGTCAGTCCTCAGATAGATATAGTTTGACCGAGACCGCTGTAGTGCGCCTTAGGGATGTTCTGCGAGGCGGAGGGAAGCGTTTGAGCGGCGGGACGCCGTAAGCGTTAGTGAACGAGAGGCGGGACGCCGTAAGCGATGACGAATGAGCGGCCGGCACCACTGCCCCTCCCCCCGTGTCGCCGCGCATTTACCTAAAATAGACTCCCAGTAAATTAAATCTTCACTTACGTTGAAACTATTCATATATAACAGTCACGTTGGTCAAGCAAAATTAGACCGTAACGTTGCGCGCGCAAGTAACATTTAACCTTAGGGTGGGCAAGCAATTACGAGGTCGACTATACTTATACCATTAGTCAGAAAGATTATCTGCAAGGTATTTCAATATTTCGACGGCAACGAAGAACAAAAAGTCACTTTACTTAATTCGACTACATAATAAAATTCTTTCATTTTATCATAGGATTTTTGAAATGAAAACTTTAGGCGTGTTGAGCGATTTTTGGTAGGGGGGAAACTTATGGATCCACTAGTGCTATACTATAGAATATAGATGGCGCTAATACCAGTTTTAAGTTTTCACTTCTGTGGGCAGTCCCCATGACTGACTACTTTTTTTCCGATTAATTTTATTTTTTTAATAATACAAAGTCACGTACTTACAGACAACTACATCTATTTTTGAGAAAGTGACGAAGTAAAGTTTATACGCGTGCAGCTGTGGCTGTGCCTATGCCACATAGCCGTTTTAATGTGAGACTGACGGCTTTTTAAACCTGCGTTTTTTTTAATGCCGTCAATGCATTAATAAGTTACGCCGGTGTTATGCAATAAGAAAGTTCCTCGTAGATGCAGATATTTATGGCAGTTGACTCATCCTACTTTACTTTTTTGTATGCTGAAAACATCTACGGTAGGTACTAAGAAAAAAAAAAACAGTAATTAGCCTTACCTACCATTTCCTTGTTGTAAAATATAAGATATAGCTTTGTTCTTCTATTCATTATCAGTTTATCAGTTTTGCGTTCCCAACGCGGCTCTCCTGTAAAACCATGATTTTATTGATAACAAATCAATAAAATCATGGTTTTACAGGAGAATTTTCATGCGGGAATCGGACCCGCTGGCGTCTGTTTAGAGCAGAAGCTTTGCCAAGAAGCGGTCTTTGCTATAGCTGTGAGTTTACGGCTAATATTTATAGAACGATAATCAAGCACTGATTTCGCCTTGAGAATAGATTTAAAGGCTTGTTTTGAATTATTGAATCGAGTTTTAACTTTGAGTATCGTTCCGTATGACGAACTTACAAATATTAGCCACTTGATACTTCGTAAGTAGGTTGCGCATGCCGTATAATTGTTTGCAACGTTGCACTTGTGTGAATAGCATCCCATGTGGCCACATCAACTAAGAGTGCTTCTTTTATGCACTCACCATCTGTGTATTGACCCTAATTTACAGATAACAGCTACAATTACTGATATCTTGTATAGTGTACCTTACTACTCAGGGCCGTAGCCAGGAATTCATTTCGGGGGGGTTATGGCAAACATTTTTTAAGAAATTAAGTACCTATTTCTGATTTCAGAGAGGGTAGAAAAATTGTAAATACAGATTTTAAAAAAAATTAGTACTTTCCACTTTTTCGGAAATCTTAAAAAAATGATTGCGAGCGAAGCGAGCTCGAAATTTTTAGCATCCAGCTTCGAAAAAGTTAGGATTTCTTTCTCTTTTACCGATCATACAGAAATAGAAGTAACTTTATCGACTTAATATGCAGAAAAGGATGCAAGACCGAGTTCGAAAATTTCGCCTGGGTGAGGCTGGGGGAGGTTAGAATATCTCAAGAATGCTGAAGTTGCAGGAATTTATTCAACACAAAGTTAGAGTCGATAAAAATACAGTATTTAAGGCAAAAAGCAATTTTCCTCTTTTTAGAAAAAAAAAAAAATTATAGCGAGCGAAGCGAGTTCAATTTTTTTTGCATTCAGCTTCGAATAAGTTAGGTTTTCTTTCTCTTTGACCGATAATGCAGAAAGAGAAGTAACTTTATCGACTTATTATGCAGAAAAATTTGTGAAGGATGGTGCGAAAAAGATGCAAGAGCGAGCGAAGCGAGCTCGAAAATTTTAGCACCCCGCCTGGGAGAGGCTGGGGCAGGTTAGTATATCTCAAAGAATGCTGAAGTTGCAGGAATTTATTCAATACAAAGTCAGAGTCGATAAAAATACAGTATTTAAGCATACTCTTACTGAGAGGCTGGGGGAGGTTAGAATATCTCAGAGAATGCTGAACTTGCAGGAATTGATTAAATACAGTCAGAGTCGATAAAAATTCAGTATTTAAGCATACTTTTACTGGTATTGTAGATTATAAAGTACGCCTATGCGAAATAGATTACAATTATCTGTATAAGGAGGTACCCTAAGAGGATCTCCTATCTCTGGATTGAGATTCTGGTTTCTCGCATTTCGGGGGGGGGGGGAGGGGGTTGAGCCCCAACCCCCCCCCCCTGTATACGGCCCTGCTACTACTACAAGCGCCAAAATGAAACGCAGGATAACCCCGCGTCCTATCCTAAGCGAGTGGACGCGCTGACAGAGGGCGCTTTCTGGTTTTCCGAACAAGTGAGATAATATGCACGCGATCGCAAATTCGCGCGACGATCGCTTTTAAATTGGACGCGACCTTAGGGACATTGTTTATCTCCATAACAGTGGTGGTGGCGAAGTAAGATTTAAGAGGAAAAATCTTGAGATAAAAAAAAAGGAATTGTTACATCAATATCTATGACAAGAATATCAGTCTGTGGATTCCTATGAAGTTACTGTAAACAATGAAAACGTAAACGATGTAGAAAAGAATCGAAATGGAGAATTGGACGCAATCAAAACTAAAGCAGAATACTTCATAAGAACTTGGGATAGTGCAAGGAAAAAGATTAGAAATAATTAACATAGTTTATTTAACTTATTTAAAAGCGTGCAGGCCACTTAAACTAAATAATTAAAGGTACACAGACAGCATTATCGGAGGGAAATTGTATAAAAACAACCATCAATAAAAAATTATAATGAATTTATTATAAAATGTATACATGTAACTGAAAAAAGTCCGCCGCACTTTCACTTTAGCCATCTCAAACATCTAAGCAGAAATGAATGTCGAATATTCATTATGATAATGTACAATTTGAATTTTTCAAAAATAGTCAATTGATCATTACTTATACCTAGTTAACCAAAACAATAGCTGTTTGAAATAGCGTGGCGACATTAAAAGACGTGAGAATGGTATTTCTTGATCGTTAGCTTAGTGATGCTTAGGTATTAGGCAGCTATGTCGTGGATGCCGAGACGAAATAGATCATGTTGTACAAAGAAGGAGTCTCCGAGTGGCTTCAAAACAAACGTTTGCATGTACGGGTGTGGGGGATCGTCGTCGCACTGAAATAAACATACATTTACATTTCAATAGAGGACACTATTATGAGGACACACAATGAATTGAATCTACTTGTTAAGGGTTTTAAGGAGGTAAGTAAATTATTTAGAAGCCAATATTAGTTTCACCCTAAGATTAATAATAGCACAAAGGATGCATTCTGGCACTTCATTAAACTAAACTTGGAAGTGAGAGGTCAGAGGTCTGAACAAATAATGTTTTTTAAGAATAGTAAAAAAAATAAAAGTAATAATAATAATGAATTATCATAAAAAAAACAAGTCAATACTATTATTATTCATCACACCATCAGCAAATAAAATATTAAGTGCTAAATTAGTTATTAATTTTATGGATGGTACATGCAGTGTTGTAGGTACAATGTACATAGCACAGGCTGCCTCCTACGATATAACGGGAGAGGAACGGCGGCTAAGCGAGCTTGATGATTTCACTATCTATTACTAGATAATCGACGCATTGTAGTCAAATTAGTGATCTCGTGCACTAGACGACCACGACCAGTACTGTAGTCGCAACTACCACGTAAACTATAGAAACGGATACGAATCGCGCACTTGGTCGCAATGGCCAACTAGCCGCAGACCACACAATACCACTAGACGGCCACGAGACCGTCTAGTGCGCGAGGTCCCATATATTGTCAGTAGATTGTATATTCAACGTCGTTATTGCTTTACCACCTTAAGGTTGAATGACACTTGCACATCAAAATGTCTGAATGAAAAAACGGAACCCTTATAGAATTCGTTGTGTCTGTCCGTACATCAAAAACTTTTTTTTTTGTAATTTTAAAATAAATATTTTCATAGTTATTTAAGAAAATAGATAAACATTTGTTTTGAAATACTGAACCCTAAAATTTTGAAAAAATTAGTTATGTATACAACATGTTTTTTTTTTAAATCCCGTAACTCTAAGGTAATAATGAGATTACCATTTTAAAGAATCGTTCCAAATCAAGTTCTTGCGGAAAGAAAAATTTCAACAGTCGCCGGGAAAATTGGAACATTCAAGGCATTGCTTGAAGGAGCATTTTCTATGGGATTTTTGAACGACCTATTCGCCGTCAGTCGGGTCAGCTAGTTACAGATATAAAAGCAATGAGGGATAATCATAAGTCAAGCCACTACAGTGTGGGCCTTATAGGTACTGCTAGTCGCGTCTCCCCACTACCGTCGTCTGTTGCCTCGCGAATTCATTTATTTTTAAATGAGCTATCCTGCTACTGCTGTCACTGGCCACATTCAAATGGAATAAGAAAAAAAATGAAGAGTGCTAAAACATATACAACTAAATTGACTAGTCAAGCAACAAAGCTACCTATCTATTCAACCTTATCTTGTTCACCTTTTGTTGTTATTGGGTCTGTACCCAATATAGTATTGTGTGCTTATTCATTGAATTTAACAGACAGTGACTTCATAATCCAATTGTATGGTAGTTATGTTGCATTGTTAAAAGTTCTTAGTTAAATTAGTATGAACAGGAAAACTTAAGAACCCTTATTTACAAGACATGATGAACCTTATTTTAGAAAGGGATCATGTGCTAAGCGGTGTGGTAGTGCAGAACTAAAAGCACTAGGGTCTATTCTTACTTTGTATCTGTAGATAAAAGTAATTAGACGTTGTGAAGTGCCAGCCTGAACATGTCGTGTTCTACATAGAATGAGTTTGCTATTGGCTTCAGTACAAACGTTTGAAAGTATGCATGAGGTAGGTCATCATCCGTCTGTGTCAAATGCAATCAAATTATTTACGTAGACATTGCTTTATAAAAATTTATGTTTATGTTATGTATGTTTTTTAACCTTTGGCAGTAATAAAAACAAACATGTTTTTATCCAATTACATATTACAACTAGCAGTCACTATTTTCTGTATTTGACAATGAAGAGTTAAATATGAAATTGTCACACACATCTCAAAAATTATTATAGCATTACAAGAACATTACTTTAGTTATGTAGCATTAAAATTTATAAAAAGGTCTAGTAAATATATATTTTTTAAATTTAGAGTAATACAAGAAATTTAATGATCTAATATGATTAATAAAATCATACCTGGAGCTGTCCAAGCACATTTATTAGAACTCCACCATCGAACATGGGCTGAGAGTCAACGGCAGTTATAATCCTTCCAATTTTCTGAAATGCTAAACTCTGAAATACAATAACAGAAAATCAGTAATTTGTAATACAAAATTATTTTGCCAATAAATTGTACTAGGTATTAGAAATTGAGATAAATGTAATGCGTTAAAGTAAACTGTCCAATGTTCCAAATGATGGATTTGATACGAGACTTGACATAAGCAAGAATCATTATTTATTCATTCAATTGATATTGCATTGAATTCTTTTTTTTTTAATGTGACAAGTCAGAGTCATTGAACTAAGATAGTTGATTTGATAAGGCAAATGAACTGCAGACACATACATTTAACTTTTCCATTATTTTAACTGCACCTTGCAACTGTACACCCTCAAAAGTCATGAACGACGTTTCGACCTGAAACGAGATACATCAACAATATAATGATACATGTTAAATCAATATTACTACCAGTGGGGCTCCTTCTAGGATTACAGAGTGATTCATAATTGTTTTGATTTCACTGGAAATGCAAATTTACTGTTCCTGGCTGTTAGTCACCTTCAGATGACAACATGTTTTATTGAAATGACTAAGAAATTGTGAAATCGACATGCAAAAAGATATTATTTCGGCGGGAGCACCGAGTTAACCTAAAAACAAAAAAGATATTTCTGTGATTTAGTTAAAAATTTCATTCTAATTAACAAGTACGAGTTTCTGAGACTGAACCTAATGTAACTAGAGGAAATACTTACATTATACATATTCACTAGGTTTGGTCGCTGTGCCGGATCATCGAACAGTGTGTAATATTGCTGTACAAATCCTTTGCCAATTGCATCGTATTGCGGATTGAGCGCCATTATGACGATATATATTTACCTAAATTCCACTAAAACACCCTAAAATCACTTTTAATAATAAAATGCACGCCTTTTGGGGCTTTTGCATACCCTGGAGGCTTTCTTTTTGTTACACGAAAAAATGATGGCAATGGCAAACCGTTGTTGGTGTTGCCCGTATTTTGTACATGTCACAAATTAGAGAAGGGGAAACCTTCAGGAACAGAAAATACCTAAGGAATTTTCTCATCAGATATACTATCAAGAATATCAGTTTATTTTTAACCGACTTCTTCAAAAAGGAGGAGGTTCTCAATTCGTCAGTATGTTTTTTTTTTTTTTGTATGTTTGTTACGCGATTGCTCCGCCAATTATGAATCAATTTTGATGATTCTTTTTTTGTTTGGTAGGTCATGCTTCCGAGGTGGTCCCATATAAATTTTATTAACTTTGCTTGCGTAATTTTTGAGTTAGGTTCATATTTTTCCCGCTTAGTTTATCTAGACGATATCCTGTTTGACTCCTTCACTGTTATTTACATAGCAGGTAGTGGTATTCGGATTTGTGTGGGGTAGGTACTACAACTAAAAAGTGAAAAATAACTTTAATTTCGGAAGTCGGTGGCAAAAAACGGAAATTGAAAAGCAAAGACACCGACTTCCGAAATTAAAGTTATTTTTCACTTTTTTAGTGTTTTTTTTGGAAGTCGGTTGTTTTTTTTTTTTGTAAAAAGTTTTGTTTATTTCATTCACTCATTTTTGTTCCCTTGTGCTAAAAGGCGATGCCTCAGGCCTCTGAACATGATGGAAAATGTTCACTGTCAACAGTGTCAACCAGTGTTGCCAACTGCACCATAATTACGGTAGAATAGAATAGAATAGAATATATCTTTATTTTGCATAAAATATGGTACATAAAAGGTCTTACATGTAAAAATTCCCACATATTTTGCTTACTTTCATTTCAGCATGCAAAAAACATCTTATAATAAAATAATACCTACTTATACAAAAAACAATTGAGGTAAAATATTAAAAACATTAAAATTACATTATAATTCTATTACTAGTGAGATCATATTTCAAATTTTGCTTATAATTTAAGAATTCACCTATTGTATAGAACGCATTATAATACAGCCATTTCTTGAGTTTGTGTTTAAAGCAATTTAGTGGCAGCTCTCTGATCTGTTTGGGTATTTGGTTATAGATTTTGACAGACATATTGTAACAATTGTTCTGATAGAGTGTGCTTCTACATCTTGTGACCGCCAGTCGGGTTGGATCTCTAGAAAGGAATTTTTAATTTTCTATGTCTTTAGTATAGCGCTCAGAGTGTTTTTTAACAAATAAACCTACTTCTAATATATATAGACTAGGTAGAGTTAGTAATCCTAATTTCTTAAATAAAGGTCTACAAGATTCAAACGGTCCAACCCCACAGATTGCTCTGACACATTTTTTTTGTGTGATAAAGACTTTTTTTGCCTGTGAAGAATTACCCCATAAAAGAAGACCGTATCTAAGAACTGACCCGACGTACCCATGGTACGCAGTCATAGCAGTTTTTTGACTAGAAACACCGTATTCAGCATTAATTCACCGTCTACCGTACCTAGTAATGTTATTACGGTGTCAAAAAACACCATAATTGGGCAGATGGAATATTGAGCGTATTTTTTGGTCATAACATGGCAAAATTTTAAATAATAGTGAACTAGAGGGAATTCCCCTACCAAGGACAATAGTTTGAACCAATATAATACGTAAAAATTAAAGAGTTGCCTAATTGACAAACTTCTTACCCTTTTTGATTACCAACTTTCTTTATTCAGGTTTACTTTGCGTAATTGCGTTATAATAAATCGGCGTTATAAGGGAATCTATTTTGCAAATAAATTAAAATGGAAAGTGATCTTAGTGAATCTGATGGCGGAAAAAATTGAGTCAACTTTCTGCTATGAAGAAGACATGCATATGAGATATATAAAAATGATCATGATCTCACATTCAATTCAATTCGACTATTAAGATGTATGGAATATGGGTTTTCTTTTTTTTTCCAACAACTACCTATGTAATTTACGCGACTTTTTTAAATCTACCGTATTTTTTGAAATCTACCGTAATTTTAGACTCGAAACACCGTAATCCATTATTTAGAGTTGGCAACACTGGTGTCAACGTCACTCAACGATTGTTCATCAATTTTGACATTGACATTTCGGAGATGGTAAATTCTCCCGAATGCTAATTTGTTTGTTTCTCATTCTCATTGAAATCAATTAATTTTTTACTCCTAAGTCCTAAGTGTATCTACAAATCAACATGTCTCTAGCCGATGAATTGCTTGCTGACTTGGAAGAAAATGACGATGGAGAACTTGAAGCTCTTATCGAAAGCAATAAGATGGACGAAGACCATGAGTTCGCCGTGCCATATCCTGTTATTCCAAAAGAAGAAGACATAAAAAACGTATCTATCAGAGAATTGGCTAAATTGAGACATTCAGATCGATTGAAACGGGTAATAAACATTGTTTACGAATAACTGGTTTGGTTTGTATGCAGAAACCGAAATTAACTTATCTGTGTTATTATTTCAGGTAATGACATCAATAGAACACAATATTGGTAATAATAGACAAAAAATCGAAGTGACAGGCTTGATGGAGACAGACCCGGAGTACCAGCTCATTGTAGAAGCTAACAACATAGCTGTTGAGATTGATGGAGAAATTGGTAGGTTCCATCTTTGGTTCACATTTTAAACCCCTGTTCCACTATCTTGACTATGTCATTGTGTTGCCATCCTTTTCAAAAACAATAATCCATTCCTTTACAATATTAGAATTTAGAATTAATAATAAACACACATTGATTGCCTTAGTATTAGGCAATATTGTGTTCTTTAGTTCATAAAATGGAAGACTAAAAAAAGTCAGGTTAAAAAATATAATAGCCGTTGGTGTACCATGCCTAAAAAGTGAAAAATTTTAGGCAAACATAAACATAAGATAAAAATTATTTTTCAGCTATTATCCACAGATATGTTCGGGATAAGTATCAGAAAAGGTTCCCAGAGCTAGAGTCCCTGATCATATCACCGCAAGACTATATCCGTTCAGTCAGGGAGCTTGGCAATGATTTGGATCAGGCAAAAAACAACGAGACACTTCAGAGTTTCCTTACGCAGGCTACTATTATGATTGTGTCTGTTACTGCATCAACAACACAGGGGTAAGTAATATAATTGAATCGTTTTTTTATCTACATATCAAGGGAAACCAATGGTAGAATCATAATGTAAGTGAGGATAGTAGTGAATTTATAAAAGCTCAATATTTTTTGACTTCCAGCATGCCTAGTATGACCACCATACAAACGGATTTTGTCGACAGAAGATTTTGTTTCTGTTCCATAGGGCCTCTGCACACTGCATTATTTTTACACACCTAGTTTATCAATGCACACCTAATACCTATTCTACCACTAAAAGGTATGAAATCCTGTATTCTAATTATAATACTATTTAACCTTTTGTATTATATTTCAGGAAGTTATTGACTGAAAGTGAGCTTGCTGAGATTAATGATGCTTGTGACATGGCCGCAGAGCTGAATAGTTTAAGAGCCAATATTTATGAATATGTTGAAAGCAGAATGGCTTTTATTGCACCTAACATAACAGCTATTGTTGGTAAGTTAAATCACTCGGCATTATGTTAGTCTGTAGTCCGAACTGTGAACCAAAGTGAGTGATAGTCATGGCAGAAGTTTAAAAATTATTGAATGGCAAATGGACAGAATATTCTGTCATGTTAACTTTGTTATTGAATATCAGATAATGACTTTCTATCCTCTTGAAATAACCCTTTACTTTTGAGTTCACCTAAATAAATACACAACAGAATGCTGATTCAGATAGTTCCATCTGCGTTCAAGTTTGAATAATAAAAATAAAAAAAACACTACGTACCTGACCAAATATTTACAGTTATATCAGTATTTTTTATGAAATACTCATTCAAATAATGTCTATGGATTGTCTAGGTGCATCAACAGCAGCAAAAATCCTGGGTGTGGCGGGTGGTTTATCCAAGCTAGCCAAGATGCCAGCCTGTAATATCCTACCATTGGGCCAGCAGAAGAAAACCTTGTCGGGATTCTCACAGGCTACTGCCTTACCACATACTGGCTTCATTTACTTCTCAACTATAGTTCAGGATACTCCACCTGTAAGTATACTGTTGTGACTTTACAATGAACTATGTGGCAATGGCAATACAAATTTAGATACCTGAAGTCCTGAATTATTTTTTATCTATCCAATCATACAAAGTTTCAAGTGTCTTCATGAATGAATCCAATTCAGAGTCACAGGTCTGATTAGATACACCCCTCTAATGTTTTTTTTCTGTAGAATAAATACTATGTTCAATTTGTAGGAGCTAAGATACAAGGCGGCGAAATTAGTGTCAACCAAAATAACGTTAGCAGCTCGTGTCGACGCCTGCCACGAGAGTACCGATGGAAGCATCGGACGAATGCTGCGGGAATCTGTTGAGAAGAAACTTGACAAAATGCAGGTAAGTCTTATGCTGATACAAATTAGAATTGTCAATAGAAGTTTAACCAGCGCTAGTGGAATCTCGTGGCCACGAGATACACGTTCAAGGAAAGAGGAGACTCGTGTGTCGCGTGTCGCTTGAAGCAAGTTGCATCTTTCGAGGCCGTGAATGGGGGCCTAATTGCGTAGAGTAACGAGTGCTTTAATGAGTGTATTTGCAGAAGAAATACCCATTAAAGAAATTGAACCATCAAACCCACCAACAATAACATTGGCTGATAAGTCAGTATCTATACAACAATAATCTACTCAGCCGAAATCATGGAAGGAGTAAAACTTCGTATCGAAGTGAAAATGGGCATTTCATGCGCCCCAAAAATTATTTTTTGATACTGAAATTGACCGGATTCTCTTTTCAGTGCCTTAATTCACACTCAAATCTTCTTTTAAGTATTCATTACATGTATCTTTCTTTTCCACAAGGAACCACCGCCGGTAAAGTTCGTGAAACCTCTACCCAAGCCAATAGAGCAGAGTAGAAAGAAGAGAGGCGGAAAGCGAGTGAGGAAGATGAAGGAACGATACGCCATGACAGAGTTCAGGAAGAACGCAAACAGACTTAACTTCGCTGACGTGAGTGTAGCGTTGGGATTTTATAATTTTTTCGTATGGTACAATATTGTCGAATAATTTTGCCAAATGCACTGACGTGAGTGTAGCGTTGGGATTTTATAATTTTTCGTATGGTACAATATTGTCGAATAATTTTGCCAAATGCAACCCTACTACAGTTCGATTCAAAGTTATCGGCGGCTCAGAACATGAGGAGAGTCGCTGCGCGGTGGGGTACTGCGCAGCGAGTAGCTAACTTCCGAGCCGCCATTAAATTTGAATCGTACTAAGCCTCCGCTGTATGTCCGTCTGTCTATCAGCGGGCTGTATCTCATGAACCTAGTTGTAGGTAGACAGTTGAAATTTTCACAGATCGCGTATTTCTATTATAGCAAAAAATTTTTTGCTAAATTTTATACGCTAGTACCTACGGAACCCTTGGTGAGCGAGTCCGACTCGCACTTGGCCGGCGTTTTTTCATGTTGTATGATAAAATTTTTGGTTGAAATATAGGCAGGGTTGAAAAACAGTTACCTGCAGCTAAAATGAGTTAAACAGGCGGTAGGAAGGAATGGCAAATGAAGCTCATGTTAATTATTGTAGGGTTACAAATGAGATCCATCGTATGATACAAAGAAAATCATCCAAGTTTCACTCAACTAATTGCAATCCCAGAGACCTCTTCCCTTCTATTGACCTCTTAAATAAGAAAACATTCATTAATATTTAATGGATTCCAACGATCAACTGGCAAATAATAGCATCTTATTAAGCTTAAACCCTAGCTCGAACACTTCAAGATCAAACTTTCTAAGAAAAGCAATTTTCAGGAAATGGGTTACTGTGTATGCCGTGTATAAACGAAATTACATAGCCATTTTAATGAAACAGGTATCATATCGGCGAAAATTCTTAGCATTTCATGATGGAGAAACCGCCATAATTAGCGGATATAGTGAGAGCAGCTAATTCAATGTACGCTGATAGTCGAAATAATTGATGGTATCATTATCTGCGCTTGCGTTCGCGGAATCCTTGGCGTAAACGTGACGTTGCGCTCGACGGTCCGAGGCAGATGCGTTGAATTTCAAATCGTTCGGCAGAAGTGGCCCGTTTTTTCGCGCGACTCAAATAGACCGGAACTCGACCTGTTGAAGCGCGCGGACGTCCGTGCCGGCCCCGTTGCGCGTGCGCTTACTGCGATTATTGGTCATACATGCGGTAGAGGCAGATGGCTAGCAGTTGTTTTAGAGTTTTTTATTTAGGTTAGGGTTAGCTTACTTGCGGAGGACAAACTGACAGTGATCATAGCGGGTTGTGTTGTTAAAAAAATTAAACAGTAATAATATTACTGTAAGATATCTTTTGTAATTGTAACGTTAGGAGGTTTTTCGGCAATATATTTGGCCATCTCCCCTATTTCCATGGTAATAACATGATGGTCACTTGTCACTCACAATCAAAATAAATTCAACCAAATTATGGCAATAGTCCTTTATCATTGACATCTAAAGCAGTAACGTATTTGGGCCGTGAGTTGAGCTGAACAATACATACTTTGTTTTCATTACTAGGCCTAACCATCGAAACAAAACCTTATTGCGTTAATTCAGTTAATTCTTCTATAGGATATAAACTTATAAAGATAAATTGGATGAATGAATATCTGGTTTTATATTTGCGGGCTCTGACTCACACTGTGAGCAAGCAAGCGCTGGATTCGCTGGCGTCGCATAGGAAAATTTGCTTACATCTGTATTTAGGATTAAATCAGATCGTCTCAGTCGGTCAGAGCCGATGATATTTTCAAATACAATTAGTCATATCTTGTCTGTTGTCCTTTGCATGCCATACATGAATGAGTGATAAAAGTCTTATTAGCGAGGAGATTCATTTTAGCATTTCATAAAGATAGACTACTCTCACCTAGTACCCGTTCAACCGTCAATTTATTAAGGGTTCAAGAACGCTCTTGATTAAGCAGCTTGTGTTTCTAAAGCACAAAATCCCCCAAATATATTTTATCAAATCAGCTAATCTTCATGCTCGTGTGTCCGTACTCCTGTATAGTATTAGCGCACTACATTAGCGGCGCCCGCTTTAATTGCCGGCACCGCACCGATCGAAAAACCATCCATTATAATTCCATCTGTGTTAATATTATTCATACCATTTAGTATCAATCAAGGCGTTTTCTAAAATTGTAAGAGATTTATGGACTATGAATAAATAAAATATAATTCTATGAGATAGTTTCTCATTACGTTATGAATATTTAATAAAAGGTGTTATGTCTTTCGTTTGAAAGATTTGCTTAATGAATAAATTTATTAATGTCTATGAGTTCATGCGGGCAGTCAAATGCCTGCAAACCTGGAATTCAATATTTCTGAGCAATAACAGTAAGGCTCGGCGCTTAGGGGCTTCCGACAACAGCCACTGGTGGTCAGCGACCACACTTTTTCATATATTTTGTATAGACGCGCCGCACACGTGTAGCCGATGGCGGCCACTCGCAAATACAGGGTGTAAGGGTAAACACCGATGTCACTCAAACCATGGGTAGTTGACTTAAATATAAAAAGAAATGACCGAGTAAAAACAAAAAACACGTTATTTTCATTAAAATATTTTTTAAAGTTTCTATCCGACACCGTGCTCGCTAGCGAAACAGCTGACTGACTCAGGGAGAGGTCGCGCTCGCGGCAGATCAGGTCACGACCCACGCACCCACCCGTGTTGAGGCGCAATTTCGTTGCCCTAGCGCCCTAGGGTGAAAGGGTGAAATACTCTTGTGGTAAAATTAAGATTTTCTTTAAAAAAAAAAGGTGTCATTTCCCATTGATTTTACGTTCTATAAATGAAACCAAACCACTTTTTTTTAAAGGTTTAAAGGATAACGGTGTTTACCCTAACACCCTGTATATGAAAAAGTGTGTGAAGTCGCTGTCGCTGGCCGCCAGTGGCTGTGGTCGCTGGCCACTAGTGGCTTTGGTCGGTGGCAAACGGGCCACCGAGGCTAATTGGGTTGTGGAAGTCTTATGACAGCCGCTCCATGTTAATTAGGTACTAGATAGTATTTGCGCGGCAGACTTTAACTTAGGTCGGAAATAGTCGCCAGTTTGATGGTTATGTCCACGATTATGACAAGACATTTATTTTACGAGATGTGAAACTTTAAACACTATTCGCTGTGTTTTCAACTACAATATGTATGATGTATGTCATAATATTCAACACTTCCTCATTTAGGCTCTTAAACCTATATGCTTCAACCAGGAAGCCATAGAAGTTATGATGTTTACTGTCAATCAACTTTCTTTGTGTATTATTTACTCGTACAAGATAACAGGAAAAGTCTCCTCTTTTAAAAGGAAGTCCATTTCCTTAATTATTCTTTAAATGCGATTGTGGTGCTGTCTGTATCTAATAGAATAAGAAAAGCCATTAAATATTGATAAGTTGGAAATATTTATAAGAGACTCGCAACTGCTCCGAGGTATTGTAGAAATATCGTACCTACTAGTAAAGAAAAATATTATTTTCATAATGCATATTTTCTTTCCAACAATTACAAAATAATCAAATCTAAAAAATAGCAACCTTTTCTAATTAGTAGGGAATAAATTAGTATTAGATAAGTATTATTCTCACCACACTTGTTTACTGCGTGTCGGCGGTAAATTAAACCTAAAAAAAGGCCATTCTCACACGGGGGTGTCGACAACTCAACCTAAACTGGTTGGCGACGGGTGTTGCCAACTGCGATGCAACTAGTACTCTCACTTGCCGCAACTCAAGTTGTATCAATTTTAGTCATTTCATCATTCATCAGACACCGTTCACACGATAACATGCCAATTTTATGAAAAATTGGGTTGGCAACGACCGAGCGACCTACTGCTAGTCGCGCGTAGCAGGTTGCGTCGCCGTTGAAAACAAGTTTTCGACAAGTTGCGTCGTGTGAGAACTACCATAGAAATGTATGTGCTAACGCGATTGATTGCGTCGGCGTTGAAACTAGTTTTATGTTGGTCACCTCGTGTTTGAATGGCCTAACACGAATTTTGTCCCTCAGATTGAAGACGACGCTTACCAAGAAGACTTGGGCTACTCTCGCGGCACGATCGGCAAGTCGAGCACAGGCCGCGTACGTCTGCCTCAAATAGACGAGAAGACCAAAGTGCGCATCAGCAAAACTTTGCAGAAGAACTTGCAGAAACAGCAGCAGTATGGGGGCGCCACCAGTATTAGGAGGCAGGTGTCCGGTACTGCCTCGTCTGTGGCGTTTACGCCGTTACAGGTTTGTTATTTCTATTATTTTTATGTCTTTGAGAACGGATGACCGACGGGCTGAAATGTTCTGGAGTGGGGTCCACGTACCGAAAGTCGCAGCGTTGGTAGGCCTCCCACAAGGTGCACCGATGATCCGGTGAAGGTCGTAGGAATCCGCTGGATAAGAGAAGCACAGAACCGGTTAATTTGGCGAAGCTTGGGGGAGTCCTGTGTCCAGCAATTAACGTCTTACGCCTGAAATGATGATGATAAGCGTGGTGTCCGGCGGGTATGGTAAATGGTGAATTAAAGAGGCTCGAAAGGGTGCCAACCGTTTTATCGTACATCTTGATTCCCACCCGTCTGGCAATTACAACGAAACGTCTGTGACCCGTTGGAGATACTTAATATATGTCAATTTACGGGACATGCCTATATTACAAACACAGCCTATTGGCTAAAAACCCTTCAAGCTTAAGATCGGCTTAATTATAGAATACTAGCTGCGCCTCGCGGTTTCACCCGCATAAGGATCGATCCCGTGGGAATATCGGGATTAAAAGTAACCTATTTCCCAGGTCATGGTCTGGCCATGTGCCAAATTTCATGACAATTCTTTAGCCTTTTTAGCGTGAAATCAGGATTAGGCTAGGCGGCGTGATTAGGATACACACGCGAAATGTGTTTACATTTCTACGAGATTTACACATTTTAGACCGTTGCGTTGTGTAATAATGATTAATGAATGTCAAATGGACTTTCGACATAATAAAAAACAAATTAAATATCTGCACTGCCATTAAATATTGCGTTTTGATCGATATTTAAATGTTTCGTAAATATTGAAAACAAAATGTCACATTTTGGTAACGGTGCAACAATATTATAATTTTGCTTGAATGACATAATTGTAGTAGGTATTGCAAGACTTTTGTTTATGTAATTTGAATAATTGAGTAACGAATAGTGAAAATAACTGGACCATATTCTCAATTAGGCAGGTTCATGGTCATAAGTCGTCAGGTCAGCCAAATTGCTTTCCGGTTTTTCTGCAACGAATAATAGTGTTAAAAGCGTTTAAAAGGTTTGGTGGCATTCATACTATACTTTTATACGATTTTTTGCCGAATTCTATCAAAAGGAACCTCTCAATTGCCATTATATTTCTCATAGGAATTAATGCGGATGTATAACTTACTAGTTACTTTGTTACCCGCGACTTCGTCTACAATCCATGATGAAAATTAGCCTATGTCCGACTCCAGCACGCGTAGCATGACCGCCATAGAAACGGGTTTTGTCGACGGAAGAATAGACAAAATGACAGATAGTGTTTGTTAATCTGTCATTTTGTTAATTCTTCCGTTGACAAAACTCATCATTTCTGGTCATGCTACGTGTGCTAGACATGGTCTATCCATGTGTCAAATTTCATCCAAATCCTTCCAGCCGTTTTAGCGTGAAAGTAGCGTAACAAACAAACAAACTCACTTTGGCGTTTATAATATTAGTTAGGATAAGTAAGCATTAGGATAGCACGGAATATAGGAAGTTAAAACTGTTATAAGCGCGAATAAAGAAGGCACTTTAAAAAAAAATCGTCACGGATATGTAGTTTATTGGTATAAACAGAGGTACTTACTAAAGAGCTAGAGCGGTTAATATTTGACACTTGATTTATCAACAGAGCAGGATACGGTAGTTGGTCATTCAGTCTATGTATATCACAGATAACAAATTATAGACTTTTGAAGGCACAGAGCGTAAGATGTCATTTTTTTACTGATAGGTTTGTAGGTTGAATGCACAAGCGCAGTGGTTAAGCATGGAGTCCTCGTTTCCAATACTAGGTAACACGACCCACAATAGTATGTATTTTTCCGGTAGGAAATTGTCAGAACGGTATTTTTCAGACTTATATGAGCCCCTATGGGAGGAGCTAAAATGATATCAGCGACAGGTGTTATCGCTAAGTAGGTACTGATATCTTGTATGTTGTATCTCTCACTTTAGGGTTAGCTGTCCCAACCTACAACGTTTATTTATTTATTTAGGATCTCCAACAAAAGATGTACACAATACATGACATAAATAAAGGGCAACATCAGGTATTAAGTAGGTTTACTCCTTCACTTATAGGAGACCACAGCATGCACAATAAAAGCTAACAAAGTTAAAACACTAATACTTAATAGGTAAAATTTTGAAAAAAAAAATGGATATTTAAATATGAAAATATAACATTTAAAGATACATAAATTAAATTAATTCGTTGCTGTATTGCATAGCTATCCTAGCTTGCTAAATGTAGTAAAATATAAATTCTGTGGCCCGGTTAGTCTGTCACGAATATCATTAGTAATTCAATTATAGCCCATAGTTATAGCGCCGTAATTTATCATGTTCTGCCACGCGGACATGCCGTTTTATGGACACCAATAATGTATCTACGAAGATTGTACTAGTAAATATACAAATCATGAAATATATTCAGAGTAAAGTTAATTACATTTCGCTGTTTCAAAAGGCAGTTTTTTGCATAATTAAACATTTTTTAAATGAGTTGTTTAAAAAGCAGAATCTGAGAATCAAATTATGCAAAGTGCAATAACTTAAGTAGGTATTCTTCTTTGCTCAATGTTGTTATGTGAACTGATTTTATAACAGCTTTGAACTTTTTCTCGGCAAATATTAATAAAAGTATGGGTGGCGAAATTGAATATAAAAATATTTTGATTTATTTTATGATAATAAGTTATGGAATTTATTATCTTACCTGAACAGTTTTAGTACTTGCCTCTTTAGGCTAAGTGGACCTTAAATAGCGATATTGTACCATTTCGCCGGTATGATGTTTTTTTTTATAAAAAAGACGGTATGGTGTAATGTTTAAGAAATATCACCCCGATTTTGCCATGGGTGGCGTAAGTCTATGAATTGCTTAGGCATGCTGTCAGGTAGCATTCATTTTAATGGATACCACTTAGCAATTAGGTAGATAAAATTATCAACAGTCTGTCGAAATGGAATCCAATCCAACTATAGCACACTAGTCCGGAAATCTCACAAAAAAAGAAGATAGCATTAACTACAAATGACAGTCGAATGAATACAGCGTATAAGGGTAAACACCGTTATCCTTGCAACCAGTGGTTAGGTTTCATTTATAGAACGTAAAATCAATGGAAAATTACAACTTTTTGTAAATCTATATTTTACCACAAGAGTATTTCACCCTTTCACCCTATGCGCTAGGGCAACGAACTTGCTCAATATGGGCGGGGGGTGCGGGACGTGACCTGACCGGCCGCGTGCGCGATCCCTTCCTCAGTCAGCCAGCTGTTTCGCTAGCGAGCACGGTGTCGGATAGAAACTTTTTAAAATATTTTAATGAAAATATTTGTTGTTACTCGGTCATTTATTTTTATATTTAAGTCAACTACCCATGGTTTGAGTGACAACGGTGTTTACCCTTACACACTATATTTTGGTTCTAAACGCATTATCTTTCTTTCTTTTTCTGATCATCTTGCTGGATCGAAACTAGGGACATAATATAGAACGTGGGTACAGGAATAAATAATAGGTAGACTTGTAATGTAAATCTGTGCCTTGACTCTTACCGTCCAATTAAAGCTACAAGTACATTGCAGCAAAGTTCTTACACCGCGTGCTGCAAGTAATGCAACGGTCATGCAAGCCGACCCAACAAAAACGCTGTACCATAAACGTTTTAAAATTACATAACTACTCGTCGACTATTGTAAAAAATGTGTGTCGTTGTACGCACTTAACAGTCGCATTGTTTCAGGGCATTGTCTCACGTATTCATTTACTTCTTAACGTACTTATTACGAATAGAGACATCTTCTCATTATACATAATCGTTTTGAGATTTTTCTGAATTCTTATCTATACGTAATTGAGATTTACAATAGCTGTTTTTAGGTGCGACCTAAAATGTAAACAATGGAAGTGTTTTTGGGTACATAACTTGTGATGGGTGTATTAGGAGGGAGTGTAATATCATACTCTCACGGTTCGATGAAGACTGTATTAGATTTCTAGCCTATTCTTTTGTGTTTTAGGATAAAACTTATTTCTATACACATTAAATACTCCATCTGCATTTTAATTCTTATTTGGCTATACTTAGGGTCAGTCACACCGAGACGCGAAGCGACGCGACGCGCATTTTCTTATGATCCAATACAATATTGAATTTATTTACTACACAATAAGGTACACGCGCTGCGCAGCACCGCGCATCTCAGCGTACTTTGACACTCGCACTAAAATTATACCTTTTCTTGAAGAAAATAAGTTCGATAATTGTTAAAAAGTCCGCGCAGCGTCGCGGTCTGAGCTGATCCTTAGTCTAATTCGATAGCAATTGAATCTCAAGTTTATTTCCTTTGCATATGGCTGAAATTAGTACCTATTTATAACAACTGACCTATTAGCACTGAAAATACTATATTTTACCTGCACAGCACACTAATTGTGTAATGAACGATCGGTCAGAATAGGAATCGATTTGAAACAAAATGTTTAATCCATTGCTACATAAGTTCGAAAAAAATCTGCTCAACAACGTAACTTATGAACGACATTGGAAATTGCCATTTGACTACTTTAATTAGAATTCATAATTTTGGATCTAATTTGAATCCAATTAAAACAAATTAAGACTTTCTTCTTCGTAATTTTGCATAATTTGAAACACGTATAATTTATTTTCTATGCATATTAATATAAATTAAACCTATCCATCAAGGTAATATGGAGACCAAAAAAGCAATGGCTATGAGTGATGGATGAATTCAATGTCCTTTCAAGAGCCTAGGTAATAGAACTAAACTAAAAAACTTCTCGAGTGCTCGATTGTTGGAGTGATAAGAAAACCAGCCTATTGTATCGACTCCCCCTATCCAGCCCATAGCAAATCAAGAGACCTATTTGATCGAATTCTACGTAATTTTCGAGATGCCTCGATTCTTCTACTCTTAGGCCGTTTGTCCACCGGAATTTGAACGGGACGTCAACGAAGGAGATACCGACGCGAGACGCCGAAGTAGCGAGAGTACATTTACTAAGGCCGCGAAATGTCGTTTCTTATTGACGTCCGTCCCGATCACGGTGCGGTGGACAAACAATGTTAGGTTAGGTAAACGTAGGACATCAAACTCGCTGACGATTTCATTCTCGTCCTCAATAACACCAAACATGTCTTCATAACAAACATGCTCTTCGCTCATTAACTTCAATATTTTTTACATTTCTGCCCATCTGCGGGGATCATTATGTCTTTATATTTTCCGCATCACCGCGTTTCCCATTATTAACGCCATTACATACGCCTCCAAGAGTCAGGGTTGCTGGGACAAAAAAACCGACAGAACTATTAATTCGATCGTCTATTATCTCATCTTGTTTTGGAAATTGTTCAGTAAAAACTATAGCGTGTTTAATATTTTTGCTATTTTGCTATAAAAACACTTACTTGACAATTAATTTAGGTATTATTTTAGACTAGTAGTAGTTATTGAATAACTCCAGGAAAATCCAGCTTTAGATCCATTCTTTTACAGCATATCCTTACATATTATAAAACAAAGTCCTCCACCGCGTCTGTTTGTCGTCCTGTACGCGATAAACTCAAAAACTACTGCACCGATTTTCATGCTGTTTTCACCAATGGATAGAGTGGTTCTCGAGTAAGGTTTTAGTATATTATAATTATAACCGACATCCACGCGGGCATAGTCGCGGGCATCAGCTAGTAATAAATAAAAACACGGTCTTTAACGATTGAAATCCGACTGGCAACCCTAAGTACAGATAAGTACTAAAGTCGTAACTATCGTATCTCACGTATATCTCTGCCCTTGAGCGGACGAGAGGAAAACGAGTTCATACAACTTTACAATACCGTTTTTAAGTCTAAACATTGTCGCATCATAGTTATTATGGAATGAGGCACAATGTGTGAGCCCTGGCTAAGGACAAATTCTCACGACAACCGGGCACAGTGAAAGATTATCTTACGTAGGAATATTACTATAGGTACTGAAACTGAAACCTTCAGATAACTTGAATTTACTGAAAAATTAATGCAAAAAGAGTAGATAGTTTTATGAAAACATCGCTGTCCTAAAAATTGTCTTAAGTGTTTTCACATGCCTGTTTCTAATCCGAATCTATACGTGAATCTGATATTTGTGACTTGGGCGCGTAACGCGTTGCTTCAACTTGATGTCTCATAGCTAAAGTTTAGATATCTTCACACATTCATGAACCTATATCGTAAATAAATATCCCCACATTTGCTAACATCATAACTTATAGTAAAGCAGCCAACAAACAATTGTAAAGGAGCGCGCCGTCCATAAATACTTGCACTGCACGTAAATCTTGAGGTTGTGATACACCGCCCGTCCGCACCCTAACAGTAATGTGCTGGGCCCATAACAGTCTATGTAACATCTTACGGTTATCTAGTAACGATCGCAGTTTGTTAGGCTTGGTACACATTCGTTCGGGTCGGCATTAATCGGCATAGCCGGGCGGTAAAATCGAATTATTACTATATATGTAGATTCTATGGATATACTTGTTTGGGTAAATAAGCCGTTCAGCTAAGCCGGAACACAGCGTGCGGCTAAGCCGTAACATATGCCGACGGAGTTGCCGATCGGCACGAGTCGAATGAAAGCCGAATATATGTAGTAATTGCTTCGTATTGGCCTTGTGGTTCCACATTTTTCTTTTCATTTTTTTTTCGAAACACTGTCTTTTTTATTTACAATTTGGTTTTAACCACACAACGGAAACCTCTCAGGGTGATTTGTAGTTATAACTTTTCGAAATCTTTTTTTTATACTTTTGCAAGTTTTACTACAAATACTGCGGAATCAAATGTGCCGACCCGAATAAGTGTGTAGCACGCCTTAACCGTCCTTTTCTATCGGTTCAACAACCCAATTAGGCATTCTTCATTTATCTATGATGTTTCAAACGTCAATATGCATCATGGATGTTGAATCTTTTCTAAAGACCTCTATTTGATTATTATCTTCTCCTTAATTAATGGTATTGTAAGTCAATGATTGCATTTCGTAATATTTTATTACGCTTAACAAAGTTTGAGTCTATGTATTTTAAAAGCGTATTTTTTTTTAAATATATCATTTTATGAGATTTCTGGGCCTATTTTTTACGGATTCTGTCTTTTTTTTATGAAGCCCAAGAACGTACATAATTCCATTAACATTGGTTCATTAGTTTTTTAACCATCTTCCATGATATTACTACCTCGGCTAAGTCGACGAACTTTATATGATAACTGCATGGGAATTTTTCTACCAGAATCGCGTCGCACCGTTGCGTCGCGTCGCGCCTCTTTGTGGGAGCCTTAAACTCCGTGTTTCCATACCTACACAACTGTTAGGCGAGGCGGTGCTGTGTAAATGGACCATGTCATTTACCCTACTTAATATAATAATCAGGACAAAAGCAGCCATATATTAATATTGTTAAGGAGCTTATGAACCGAAATACATAGATATCGTGTTACATAGAAAGTAGAAATCTAACACATCCTATGGTGCATCTGGGCCCATAACCTCGCGGCTATTTTTAGTACAACGCTTATTGAAGGCATATAATGGTTAGTAGGACTAAATACATCAGCAGCAGGTGTGTGCTATTGCTTGAAGCAATAACAGCTCGCATTCAAAGGTTAATAATATGTCAGAAGTCGCGGCAAATTCATAACAAATGTTCATAGTTTTAAAAACATATATTACAGCCGGCCGGCCTACAAAAAGTAGGCTAATTCTTTACAGAAATCACAAGTCATGGTACGGGCGGCTGTGTTAATTGGCTAACCCCTGCGACTATAGTATTTTTTTCATAAATGAGGGAGGGATGCCCAATTTATCCAGGCGTCTTTGCAGTTATGCTAATGACCAATATTAGTGTTCGTATATTCCATTAGGAGTGAGGCGTATTTATCTTCACAGATAGAAATAACAGATATTAAAAAATAGCAGATAGCAATTGTTCCTAACAATAAAAAATATCTGTTACTTAAAATAACAGATCCTCAAGACTGTTACCGCGGAAGTTAACTTCGGATACGATTTTCGACTTTAAAAATATAAATAAAGTAGATATTCAATTGAGATTTAAATACGTATTTATCATCCGTACAAAAATAACAGGCTGTTATTTGATAACAGACACATACGATTTTCGACTTTAAACCAAAATAAATAAAGAAGACATTCGATTGAGATTTAAATACGTAATTATCGTCCGTACAAAAATAACAGGCTGTGATTTAATAACAGATTTTTGGATCTGTAATTTTTTTGTCACAGTAACAGTGATAACAGATATCGTGATTAACCTGTTACAACCCATCTCTATATTTCATACTCTAAAGTTGCGACTATAGCATGTAGGCGAGCCGAGAAAATTACCTATTAGTATTTCAGGCGATCGGGTTAGGACAAGACTTTCTCCGTTTACATTTCGCTGTTGGTATTTGTGCCATGGGAATGGCTGCGCCCTTAGGTTAAATGATGTTGAGCCTCGTTTAGATTTAGATATACATCAAAAAGGGAATACTGGCTTCAAGTTTAGAGAGTAACGTTTGAGAGAACTGTCTTACTGCTGTAGATTTTTCGATAAATGCTTATCTATCATGAAATAATTATGATACCCAACTAGTTTTTTATCGGATAAACGTTATCTTCTGAAAGCAGCTTTTAATCTAGGCAGTAAAATTAAATCTTCCATGAGATAATTGCAATCTTTTGCTTCGCTGAACATTTTAAGTGTTCTCATTATGCTGTTTGAAAAAGATGTTGCTGTGTTCATTTGTAAATGAGCCTGGCATTAAAGAAAAAACAATAATCAGACGAAATAATAGTCGGTTTTCGTGTCTGCTTGTGTGATTGCGTTGTTGTCCTAAACTATGCAACGGTTTTACGGAAGATTTAAGTGGGTAATACATTAATACTAAACTTTCAAAGAACTCTCGCCTTATTACCACAAAACCGTGTTTATCAGTTGTTTAGCCTAAACACCTTTTAAACATGACATTTCTGTATGGAGTTTGACATAAAACACGCGTTAAACAAGTGTCTTAAGTTTTTGTGGTAAGGCGGGTCGCTTGTTATTATGTAGTTGTATAATGTAGGTGTACTTTCCCAAAACATACCGCTACCCATTGATACGAGACCACCACGCCCAAGTGTTTAGCGCGGGTAATATAGCTAGGCCAGTAAGTATAGATGCATTTATCCATTGCCCTCCGCCCGCCGCCCGGCGGCTCTCTCGGCGTTAACCTGCAACATCCAGACCGTTAGCTGCCTGATAGCAATCAGCGAGATTATGCCCCCATCGCACACAACACAAGTGCATTGCCTACCTGATATACCGTAAAAGCTGTAGATAAGTGCATCGATTGGTATTATGTATCGAATCAAATTTCTAAAGCGCCTGTCGAGATTTCTTGGCGGAATAGACTTGTTATATTATGGTGAATACCGTTGAGAATAATTTTCAATAACAACATAAGTACGACCCCAGTGAAAGTGGCCACACTAACATCTTTTTACTATTGTTTAAGTTAAACATAAGTGATACTTGTTTCTAGCACACAGTCGTGGCAATTGAAAAGAAATGAGCATTGCCATCGATTACTGAGTGGGTCAAACTCCTCAGAAACAGCGATCATAACACTTTTTTATGGTTTCCTCAAATACAAAATTCTATTAGCGAAACTAATTTGTCTGTCTGACCACGCCGCAAATAAAATTGCTGAATGGATTCAAGTTATTCGAAATGCAATTTAGAATTTTATGGACAACTGTAGTTGTTTAATAGATGCCTGCCTTGTTATGTAAAGTAAAGAACCCGTGCCGTCCATTGCGTGAACGTTTGTATCAACAAATGAAGCGACACGACTGAGCGCAAAAAGCCTCTAACGTGATAAGCAAGAATTAAATGAATGGTCATTATAACAAGGCATTGCCTTACTTGTCTACTTGCGTACGAGGCGGATTATTGCTGCGTTGGCATGCTATTATAAACGCGAGATAATGACAGAATAACAAACAGAATGCCGAGTAATAACGAATTGATTTAAACTACAGGGCACAGTCGTCTTGTTAGTGCAGAAGATTGTAGATATTTACTCCTCATATATTATGGAGCTCGTTTGAGAAGAAATTACATAGCGTGTTACTTTGTAATACAACGCGCACTTTCATGGAAGCCGTCTCATCACTTACAACGTGCTTAATTGATACATTACGACGATAGTTGCTTACCTTGTACACCTAATGAAGTGTTTTCTATTTAAAACCCAACTTGTGTTACGATGATGCATCCTACATATTCAGACTAAAACAAAACATATGCAAGCGCATTATCCTTGATACTGACAAATATGTCTGTTGTTGCATTCAAAAGGCTTGAACGTTTTATTTGTTACAGGGTCTCGAAATCGTGAATCCACAAGCAGCTGAGACGCGAATCAACGAAGCAAATGCCAAATATTTCTCGAACACTTCGGGATTCCTGTCTGTGGGCAAGAACACAACATAATGTCTCTCTTTGGTGTTAAATTAGAAGTTTTGTGAATAAATTGCGATGTCGAAGAACAAACATCGTTTTATTATAGTATGTACCCACTTATACCCAGTGTAGCGCTAAGTTGGCCAAGAAGAACGTGAGCGTATCCATACGAGCGATTTCACCCAGACTCGTGTTTCGAATTTATTTAGACGTTGGACGTTGCATTGTCAAATAGAAATGATCCAACGTTTAAATGGACATTTGAATACAACATATTTTGCAAGCAGCCGCAAGTGTTTATAAATTTTAATTACAATTAACAATCCATTGCCAAGTCAATGACAGAAAGTTTGTTGCGACTGTTGAAGAAATCGTGCATTGTATTTGTAGTGTAGGTAGTAGGGACGGTGAAAGACGTCGAATTTAGAATGACATTTGAAACAATGATCCATTTATTCAAACGTTTCAAAATAAAGTAGCTAAAAGTAATAAACAATTCACACGTAGCTAATAACGTATTATGTATAGGATAGTTTGCATTGGTCGTATAACTGTCATGTCCAAAAAGAGTTGTTTTTTAGGTCGCAGGTTTTAGTGGCACGTTTTTGCAGTGCTCAAAACGTGCCATGTTTGTCTGACCTACAGAGGTACTGGTTTTAACTATTGTATTGGGTCCATCACTTCCATCTTTTGTTGTTAGTGGATTATTGGTACCCAATACCTTGAGAATCCAACCTATCGGCGTCAACATCTTATAAAGGTGCCAAGGCCATTAATTCTTTATTGCATTATCCAATCCACCGTGAGTTTATCAAAAATAGAACGATGTTCACACTTCACAGGTACATGGTCCAACATAAACAAATGCCTAGCATGCAGCAGCTATATCCATCGTCCGCCATTACTGGCATTGATAAATCTGACCTACAATCAATCAGTAAAGGTCTACCTTTCACAAACGCTGTGTTTATCACAGATTAACATCATTCTGTGTCGTTAATACTATGGAGTCACGAGGAAAATCCTTTGTGGAAAGATCTTTGGTAGTAAACAGTTCTATCTAACACAATTAGAGTTCATCATTATCATCATTAGCTATCTTTATCGCTCACTGTTTTATAGTGATCGCTGCGATCAGCGGTCACGAAACGTTGGGTGTTGATATTATTACGTTTCATTTGTATTTTATTATGATAATTCGGTTTTATTACGCTAATGCCTTATTATTACTGGCTCTAACCAGACTTCTACAGTTTACGCACAAATTCATTTTACCAAAGTCCTCCCAAGAATCTTGAAATACCTTTAGTTGGTAAAATCACCTGTTTCTCAAACTTTTACATATTACATTATACAAGTTACATGTATATGTTATTCAGTATTTTTGACTGAAATGTTCAATTCAGAAAATCCTGAAGATTCTTGTCTCGTTTTATCCATGACCATTAAACTAATAGAACATGTGAAATGTTGCAGTTAACTCGCAAGATCCAAGATCTATAATAAATAATTACCTAACAACGTCTCAACACTAATCGCACATCAAACGGGCATGTGATTGTGATTAGCAATAAATTATGAAGAATATTCACAGAAAGGTCCGTTCTACTTCTGTCACTTCCTTGTATTTCAGTTCAGATTACGCAAGTTGAGGTGCACTGCCCGTATGTGTTACTAAACAGATTGGCACACAAACTTATCCACATTCCATACATTTTAATACTTATGACGAGTACTAATGTTCTTTATCGTTATATTAAATAGCTCGTTTTTTTTATTACACAGTGTGTAAAATCGTCAGTTTCTTAATGAGTAGTGGTTATGTAGGCTTTTGGTTCGATGGTATGAAATGTCTTCAGAGAACCTAAAATTCAGACTAGATCCGTTTTTAGACACAACACATCACATAGTAATTTTTCCTGCAGTATTAGCTTTTGGCGAATTTCAGGATTTCTAAGTGAAGTCGATAGGTTGGGTAGCCTACGTCTACAACTTTGTTGCTGTTAATTCTGTTCAATGCTATTGAACGGGCCGTTTTATACAACATACAGGTGACGGACATAAAAGTTAGTAGATAAAGATAATAATAAAACAGCAACAAAAAAAAACATATAGGTAATCATAATTAAACGTAAACTTGAAAATCCAGCGAGTTCCATAAAACCGGTGAATAATAAAGTTGAATGTAGTAAACAGCGAAATAAGCACAAACACAACATGGAAGCAAAATGTAGGTAATGATTATCTGTACATGAATGTGGGAGTTAATCAATTTCGCACGGATTCAGCTTCTCCTGCCTAGTTTAAGTCTATCAAATGGACAGTAGAAAGCGTACATGCGATGTCAAAATACCAACACATCTCATTTAATTGAATGAGCTATTACTTTTATTTTGATTTTATGTCGTGTGTTAAAATGAAAATGACTGACGTTGTAGATACTGTCTTGTACTTATATCCATAGTACCGGGTAGTGCCCGTGTCGTGGCCTGTAGGCCATTTTAGTCAGGGCGTGGGCACCTTTTTCCAGGGTTTTTTTGTTGCTTTTCCTACTGGCCACTGTTCCTTTTCCATTAGGTTTGAGCAGGACCCTTTTCCTACAGGTCATTCTTCAGAGCTTGTGTAGAGCTCTTTTCTTACAGGCAATTTTTCAGGAGTTGGGCACGGCTCTTTTTCAGGCCATTCTCAAAACTGAAGCGTAATGTTCGCATTTTATTATTTTCGCATCTTTGTCAATCAGCTGTAGGTACCTACACTGGGCAAGCAGGTTGGAGAGTCAAGTACCGTATCTTAAATCTTGTTTTTGATAGTCTTTTATAATGGGATTCCGGATTCGTTAATGACGGAAGGGAAGTCTCCAAACTCGTTTTTCTCGTCTTTTAACATCTTCCTCAAAGCTTTTTTCTGGAGATTATTGATGAAGATGTATGAGGCATAGTGGTAGGTGGTGGAGTTTTAAGTGTTCCGTGCCACCAATTATTTATGTGACCTTTGCCATTTTAACGGATTTTGTCAGAATATATTGTAGCTTTTACGCCCGTAATCTACTAACTCCACCGGAATTTTGTTTCATAGAGGCTAAAGTTAAGATTTTAGAACTGTAGTTTACATCAGGGCTAGCTATAGAACTGATCAACTTCTTCCACTACTAACTTCTCTTCTCGATACGAATCGGCTTGTTGGTGACTCGCACGAATTTACTCGTTCGAATCCGAATCGACCATTTTAATTAATCGTACGTGTCGTGTCGATGATCACAAACGAAACTTTCATTCGAGCACCTAAACCCACCCTTCTGCGTCATAAGTACATATTTTACCCCTACGTGCGTTGCGTGAATGAGTGGCTTACCTAAGTACAAAAGAGTGCAGTACGTAAGTATTTCAAACTTGTCCACTCGTCTAGTTCATTGTTTCACGGTGTTACTACAGTTCAAGGACGCCCTGTTACGTTACTATTTACTTCGTTATGAATGCAAGGATTATTATGTATGTGGGTTAAGTTTTTATTGGCTTCGTGTTTTTTTCCGCGTGTGTTGTAGAGCGTAGGCTTTGGTGCATGAAAGTAACCGACATTGAATGTTTTGTATTTTGGTCTTTTTGATCCAACTGCCCCAAGCAACCGAACTATAACGACTAGATTTTCTTTGAGCCTTTGGGGCCTGGTGTTATTTCGTGATAAGTTCAGTTCAGTCTTTTAAGCAATCACTACACATGGTTACTTAATACCTACTGGTTTTAAATAAGGCACTTGCACCATACTTACAATTCAAACCCTGTTCATTCGTAATCATATCCTTTACATTACAATCGAATATTATACATTATGTAGGTGCGTTCTTATTTCTGTAACGGGTATTAAAGTTTCAATCAATCAAACATGGTGACATAACCTTGCAATGTAACCGGTTCATATAGTTTTAACCACAGTCTAAAATAACGGACATGAAAGCCTAGATATGTTCAATCAAGAACTTTAGTTTCGCAACGTGCAGAAAACTGAATGTTTTCGTAATTATGAATCTTCCTGTTTCTATCATTGAACTCGATCTGAGGGAGGATGTTGATTTAAGATACGATACGACAGAGATTTGATTTAGAGCTTTTGAATTCCTAATTAGCAAAGAAAATCAAATGTTAAGTTTGAAGCTGTCATGTTAAGGTGTATTCTATCGTATTTTTAATTGGTTCTAGGCAATAAACGTTGCTTAAACGACGTTGCCTATGTATCTACTAGGTAGGTACTTATATTTATAATTAATATGATGTACAATGTGTACATAAACAAAGAGTACCTATTTATTCTATTCAATTCTTAAAGTTATTTAGGGTAATAAAATGTTAAAACATAATTTTTTTGACTTATAAATATCTCATAATTTTACAACGTTTATAAAAATCCCCATTGATGGGGATTAGTGGAATAGGCCCTATAAATAAACTCCATATTATGCTATAGTGTTTGCTAATAATATCCGCTAACCTAAGATTTTAATTGATGAGAAGAAGAGAGGCTTGATGGAGCCAGATTCAGAAAACAGGGGTAATAAAATTACGAAAATAAATTCAATAGAAAAAAAAGTATTGGCTGTTATCATCGTGTCATTACATGACTCGCAAGTTTTACCTAAAGCAGAATCTAATCTAGACCGCGCGGCTAGTGGATGAACCAGCGACCTAATTGTCGTGATAATTGTTCATCATCATTATCTTTTTTGTTAGCTAATGTCAAACTTCAAATTTCTGGCCTAAATTGTAGAGTGCAATGAGCTGATCTAGGTCTCATTCATTCAGAGTACGGCAGTCTGAATTGGAGCACTAACCGGTAGCGATGTTGAATTAAATTTGCTATCTGTGGATATGGGGCACGAAACTGGTCCTTTTAGTTCAAATTATGGGGCAGGAATGAGGACTTTCTAAAAATAAAATTGAAGTTGACTACATGTCTAGATAGGTCTATCCTAGATGCCCCAGGTGGTTTGGATCGACCCGAAAGTCTAGGAGTGTCACGGTAAAAATCGGTTTATAGCAAGATCTAAATCATAAACAAACAAAGTTTCATAACTAAGTACCTACCTACACCTGAAGGAGGGTCTCCCGCAATAACCGTAGCTAAACAGACTACGTGTCGAGAGAAGTGTTCCAGTCATTCGGCCGTGATCGATTTAATTAAACCCTACGCCCGCTTGTTTACAACAACAACTCCAAGAGGTACGTACCTGTACCTGAAATGGGCAGCCCTGAAAAGGAGGTATACCGTGTATCTCGTCGGTCATAGGTAGGTACTTGGTTTGTTCTATTTCTACGGGTATTAATTTTCTTGTATGTTCTAGTGAGTTAGAAGCGGCTGTTTATTGTCTCATAGTATACCTCCGCGAATATCTTAACGTCCGTCAAATACTCTCACTTACCGCTTTCTGCTTTAATAATGATATTAAGACGAATGTGCTTCGCAATTAATGCCAATTTTATGCCAAAAAGAATTAAGTTAGCATTAAATTGTAGTAACATTATAATGAATGGAGTTTCTATTTGCTCGAGTGTCTTTTCGTTGACTCTATGATTATTTCATGAACATGGCACACTTATTATGTTAAAATATTAAATTATTATAAACTTTTTTTATCCGGAAAATGAGAGCAAATTCCAAATTGAAAATCATAATGTTACTTTCGTTTACGAGTCTCACACGCTATAAAGTTATTTTTATAAAATTACGAGAACGACAAAAATTTAACCGAAATAAGGTTGTTTTCGATTGCTTTGGCATTTTGCCCCTATTCAAGAATTCGGTTGCAGTGTACTTACACCCAAATAGGGTTAAGAACGTCTTTAGGTACTTTGTTGCATGTAAAAGTGGTTTATTTATGAATCTAATGCAGGTCATGTTTACACCTCGTTTACTGCCACCATATAAATTAATAACACCTCACTGCGTTGCGAATGTTTAGAAATTGTTCTTAGAAAACCTAACAGCATGTGTGGAATATGTATGACAATAAAATACCCATAACATCATTCTCAAAATATTTATAATACCCCGAAGACTCATGGCTTGCACTTGAATAGTGCGTGGGCTTGCATAACGACGACCGCCAGTAACGGCCATTCTACGTGCCTCGAATGTATTTCCAAAGCAAATATCCAACATTTACATATGCAAATCACAAAGGTTTTAGTTCGACAAGTTTTGCAACACCTTCGTCTATTATCTCCCGAGTTCCAAACTGAGATCTGGTTTAACTTGTATCTGGCGCTCGCCTATTGTGTGACAACGGATTGCCGGTGCAGCGTTACATGATGTCGTGTAGATAAGACACACCTAACAAGAAAAGAACGTTAACGGTTCATTGAAATCGAAAGAGTGTACAGCCTGAGTGAACGCCTGTACCTCGGCCCGAGAACAGGTTCCGAGTGGCGAGCGAGCAGCGAGTCAGCGACACATCCCGAGCGGTCCGCGAGGTTACCGCGCAGTGCTCCGCCGGCCGCTTATCTACGTGCGCGTGCACATCCGATACCTACCGAACGACCGCGGGAAACAACCGCCGCGAACTTTACACCAAAGCCGCTGCAGATAACGTTTATTTACAACTAAACGATACCAGTGCTTTCATATTAAATCAAAACTTACAAGGATATTGATTAAGAAAACTTGATTCGGATGGTGTTTGAAGTGTTTGTGCAACCGGCATTTTTGAATAGCCGTTTGATAGTATGTTGCGGAGTGGACTGGCTTGATTAAGTGGGTGTAGCCATGGCGAGCTTCGAGGACCTTGCCTTCGACTGGGCGTCGCTTTGTCAGGATTGTCCGGAATGCTGGACGGAGTCAGGTAAACGAACCTTTTTCACAACCGTCCCAAATTCATCTAACATTTTTTACTCATGTTTACGGTTCGTTTGCAATTACTCTGAGACATGAATCAAAGTTACCATTAACTGTAGAATTTTGGGAATGTGAATCACTCCGCTAATTTGCTGGTGGACTACCCTCATTTGCAGAATTGTACCATGCCTAATTAGCACTCTGAATTCTAACATTTTCGTTGCCATATACCTAAGGAACATATTTGGTGCTATTTATTTCGAGTGAAGGTAATCCACCTTGGTTAATATATTGGGCAAAGTCGAATTAAAATTAACACACACGCATCAATTTATGTTGCTCGTAATTAAGCAGGTGGGTAGGTACACAAGCGGTTTAATTAATGCACGGTCCAAGAGGGCAACCACAGGTGCAATCAAAACTAAATTATTAGTATGTTTCAAATGACAATGCGTTTTCCACAGTTTTAAATATGTTTATACTCTAGGTAGGTATGCCCTGTTATATTCCGTTATTCCGCTGTTGTTATTATGTTAAATTGTTATTTTTAAGCATTTATCAAAGTTCATTTACCTACTATTTTATCAATAAAAACTAATTATTTTCGGTCAATATTTTTATCACGTTTTGCGCTATTTTACATGCTGATAATAAAAATTTAAAGCATTTCTAACGACTGAAAGGAAACCGATGGTCGAAGACTAGTGATTCAAAATGTGGGTAGAACAATAAAAGTGTCATAAAATGGCGACTAGTGCACTTTAATGTGTCTGTCTGCATGAAAAAGATAATTTCGTGCATTCTCCGTGCTAATGTAATAATGACTTATTTTGTCGAAATAATGTGTGTCGTTTTTGTCATGAACAGTAATTGCACTGCACTTTCAAATACTGGAAACTGAGCGTGATTTATACATTCTGATACTTTCTGTATAAGATTGTTCACATTAGACGTTGTCGTATCTTTGACCGTGTTAACAAGAGAGCTGGGGGCCAAGTCTACTAATTTACAAATGTGTCAGTGGTCTCTCACAATGATCAGTTTTGACAGATAAGCCATACACAATCTGTCAAAAACTCATCATTGTGAGACCACTGACACGTTTGTAAATTAGTAGACTTGGCCCCCTGGAAACACCTATGAAATCATTTTGGTCATCTGCATATTGATTCTGATTATTGGAAGAATTCATCCTGGCATCGATCGTAGCAGGTGGCGTTCTGTAATTTCTGTCTACCCCATGGATAAAAGGCGTTTGGAATAATCTATCCTGTATAAGAATCAGCAGATACTAAAGATTAATCCATCAATATCGTTTTCATCGGAGAAATTGATAGGTAATTAATGCAAATAATCCAAAAGATATCAACGCGGTGCAAGATCTTCACTACATATTATAAAACAAAGTTCTCCGCCGCCTCTCTATCTATCTGTTTGCGATAAACTCGAAAACTACTGCACCGATTTTTAAACTGTTTTCACCAATGGATAGAGTGGTTCTCGAGGAAGGTTTTAGTATATAATATCCGACATCCACGCGGGCGAAGCCGTGGGCATCAGCTAGTATCATATTATAAAAATCTTAGTTATCGACATGCATGAATGCGTGTTTAATATTTATGCGTGATGATTATATGCCTAGGTATCTTATCTTTTAATTTATTGGAAAATTTTAATTATTGCACGTACGCAGAACGGTTATCCTTACTGAATTAATGCATATTACGCATACTGCTGATTGCATAAAATAGCATAGAGTTTACGATATGGGAATTCTTCATAGACCGCTACAATGTAAATTCTGAAACAGAATACATAATACGACCGCTTGGCAGTTGTGTAGCAAGTTGATGATCGAAATGAGAAGATATTGGTATAAATGTAGCTGTGGGCTGTAACCCATCTTATAATCACTGGTTTTAAATTACACGACATGGAGCCACCTATTCCCGGTCCACAAGTCATTATTACCTACCATTATTTATTGGTTGCACGTACAGGGGGCTTAAAATGGCTACATTAGCAATTCCTCTAAAAGCATTTCATTTTCTGAATTTCCAGCTGTCATTAGCAATTCCTCTAATTTGACACAAAAGCAATTAATAATGTGCGGACCATTTTACTAATCTCCATAGAAAACTGTCAAACAGATGAATTATTTCGTAATATGAATCGCACGCAGATCATTATTATGAATTGTCAGTTTGTGACATTTTACGATGATTTATAATATTTTCCTATTATGATTCTGTCAAAGTGACTGTTTTAAGCCCACTGAGGTGCGGATATCTTTCTCGTTCTAAATAAAACATGTCGGAGCGTTGGTTGTGCTGAGTGCAGTAGACGCTTCGCTGTTAACACTTTCGTGAAAAAGAAACGTATGTGATAATGGTGCGTCGACCTTGGTAACGTGTTTGTTAAGTGTTGCCATTGGTCACGCTTTCCGTCATTTCTGTTCATAATTTTGGAGCGTAAGTTGTTTTTGTTAAGTGCTTTTGTTTTCGTCGTCGCATCTAAGATTAAAATACCACGATTGAAGATCTTTAGTAATTAGAACAGTAACTATCCTTCTTCTGGTGCCTTTTCGGATTAATAACGGTTGAACATTAACTCTAAGTATTTCTCCTTGTTCTTTTGCAAATTGGAATAGCTCAGCAGTTTTCTATAGATGTGTCAAAACACGCAGTTCGTGTTTTTTTAATATGAATAAATTGCAAATATTCCAAGCAAAAAACTGCATGTTTTTCTGATAATTTACAGCTAAAACTTGTCTGACTTATAAAGATCCTCATTTAATTTTAACTGCTATACTCAGGTATAATATGGAAATTAGTATAAAGGTACCTATACTAGTACCCACAAGTACCAGGTTCTCAAAGTTGACTGTGGGAAGAGTATACTTATGCTTGTAGAAAGGTTGTGGGTTGGCAACACGGACAACCTGTCACACCATAGTGCAAGCTGGTTAACTTTTAACCTATCATATTTATGGCAGACGTGGCTACAAGACTTGCGTGAAACTAATTGAAACTCGGACCAAACTGGGATCAGATTTCTGCATTTTCTTTGAGAAAAATGTTTGTACACTTTTCTTTTTCACAAGATAGGAGAATCGAGTTGATTTCGACGTATTATTTTGTGAAATTTGTAATGTATGTTAATCCTACCTTTACCCCATAAAAGGTGTAATCTAAAATCTAGATAATTTTTATTCAAACATCATTAAAATAAAAGCCATAATATATTTTATTACGACTAAAATTAAGTACTTAAGTTTCCGTTATACTTGTGTTAATAAGTTTTGTTACGTTGCAAGGAACTTAAATTTTACATTGTACGATTACGATGCAGAAACACTTTACACACGTGGAGGAGATTTAAATGAAAATATCATAGTTATCATAATTATGTTAAAAATCTCGAATACCATATAACAACTTTGGATGGTATTGCAAATCGTCAGTGAATAGCAACTGTTTGTGCGTTAATAAAAAAATAAACATTTATTTCAGTTCCTTGACCCATAAATACAAAAATAATTCACATATTTGTAAATTTTGCGATTTTGTTTCAATTAATTAAATTAAACCTGTCAAGATTTGTGTTAAGAAAAAAAGAGGATGAGTTTTCCTAAATTGTAACAGTAGTCACCTATTTTCTGTTAAGTAGGTACAACCTTGCACTAACGAAAAATTAATGAATGAACTTAGGTTTATCTTGAAGAAGTTGAATCAGTCAAAGATCAACTCAAATAAATGATATCGACGTGTTGCTACTTGCTACTCAGACATTGTGGAGTTGACTGTTGAGACTTTGTGATAAGGCCATATTTTTTAAATATTTCTGTTCAGTTATCATAATTACTTAGGTACTTTATTAACGGTTAGTTGTCAATTAAACCTATTTCGAACGTAAATCCATCGAAACAGTTATCGGTTAGTTTCGTTTCTCCCAAGACTTGCCAGATGTTTTGATTAGTTTTATAGTTTTTAATTAAAATCAACAAGTATCGTAACTATCGTAAGTGTTCCTTAGAAGCCTCTATAAAGCAGGGGTAGAAAGTTAAGGTCGGGTTGCAATTTCCGCTATTCAGTTACAATGTTAGCGAATTCAATCAAGACAGCTGCGTATGTTACGGACACACGCATTGATTTGTTAACATTACTTCTGCGTCTATGTTATAACTTTCCCTTAATGTCTAGACTAGACAGCCAGGGATGTGTCTTGTCGCGAAAGATTTGTAAGAATAAAATACTATAAATTAACATTGTAAAGTCAGGGAAATTAAAGCAAATTATCTACATAAATTCAAATCACTGTCATTCTTTGACAGGTGATATGTGAAATGCCTTTAACACGGCAAATTGAAGTTGGGAGTGTATTTGGTAAACAATAAATTCCCCTGACTAGAAATAATAAGATATGGATAACGTCGACACCTAAAAAAAAAATAATGTGGGTAAGAAATCTGTAAAACAAATGAAATGCATCTTCTATCAGTAAAGAAAACTTACAATGTTCAACGTGGTGGATCGACTCCATTTTTTTCCATACATTGCTTGAAATTAGATTAATGGCTTCATCAGTTGAATCTAACATGGGCAGGATTTAATACAGAGATACAGAGCTATGAGCTATCACCAGACACAGCCTAGTTCATATTACAAACGTTGCGGAACGCTTTCTTGCTCAAGAAAATATAAAGAAAACCCAATCAATCATCACTACACAAAGTGAAACTAAAAACTGTTGAACGTGGATAAACGGCCGTCGTTTTCCATGAGAAAATCATATGAAAACAAGTTAATTTGAATTTAATGGTGTGATTAATTTAATCAGAGTTGTTGAGACTGTCAGTTTTACTTAGGTTGGAATCTAAATAGGGTCTTTGATCTTATAGGGAAGTAAAAGAAAGTTATAGCTCGAACTTATTAGTACAAAACTAGCAACTTGAAAAGTCACAAGATTTTTTTTTTTTTATAAAAGGGGAAAGAAAGAAAACCACGTTTATTTACGGTAAACAAGAAAGAGAGAACATAAACACAAAAACAGGCCAGCATAATGCAAGCATCATAAGTAAAGATACTTATTTCCTTTATTCACTTTCCATACATATAAGATAAGATATTGTTAGTTACTTTATAAGTGAAAAAAAGTCCGCACTAATAAACCTTATTTTAAATACTGTTGGTTCTGTTCCCACAGAAAAAACCGTGAAAAACAACAATACAAAATAAGAATTATTTATTTATTAACGATATTTGTAAATTGATAATAATTCTACCGTGCATTTATTTCTATTTCTATTTAAGTACAAGGATATCGAATCCAAAATTTTGTAACATATAAAATTTAAATTAGATGCACTTCTTAAGGTTACTTGGTTTGGTGACGTCAAACACACTACAGTCACATACAGGAATGCGACTTTTAAAGCAAGGACAGTATCATCTTGCGTCCTCTATGAAACAGGTAGAGCTCTATTCTCTAGGTACTTATTTCTACGAGATTATACGTGATCATAAAATTTTCGAGGACTGATTTAGAAGCCTAAGCATACCTAATAACAATTTAATTCTTCGTACTGCAATATACAATGCACGCAAAAACGTGATTCTGTAAATAATTGAGGTGCAAATTATTAGAATTTTATAATTCTGTGTATTCGTTTTTTTTTTTATCTTTTTTAGAACTCATGTAAAGATTTGCTTACACTGTATGTATGAGAGATTTCGTGATACTCAGAGCTGTTTTTATTACAGAAGAATTTATCATAAACGTGTAAATTTTCTCACAGCGCACATTTTCCTACAATTATGTATCTACTTAGTTACCTAGCTGAGTCTGTTTTGAATGCAGACATATTATTACCAGTGCTGGTAATCGTGTAAACCTGGCTGATAATAAATACGATGGAACACGAGGTAGATAAAATACGAAGTAATTATTTAGTCAAAGATCAAAGTAAAATGATACTAGGTTTCAGAGGTTTTTCGTCAAAGTCAAATAATTTATTTCAATCAGGCTCATAAAAGGCGCTTTTGAACGTCAAAAACAATGAAATATAACTAATTCTAGTTGCCCCTTCCAAAAGGTAGTTTCGTATGGACAAGAATGGGCAAGAAACTCCTTATAGATAAATGTATTTCTAATCCTGTACTAATTGCTTGACATACCTCTCGATATAAATGGTTGATTCACGTAACAGTCCGATAAAATGTCGCCTTTCCTTTAGCGTCATCGTCGGGATTTCGTTTACCATATATGTCAAATGAACTTAGATTTTCCGCCAACTAGAACTAGTAACAACCATTTAAAATTCATTATTAATGAGGCTAACTTAACGTTATTAATTAAAACGTGTGCAATCAGGTGGGAAACTACTTTCTCTCTTAGGAAAACATGACATGATCACAGAAAAGTAAGTGTTAGTTTTTATTTCGGTTTCGCTAGCGTGATTGGAGCTAGCTTTTGCGAAGTTCCGTCTTCCGGATCGATGTTCTAAAACAGAAAAAAACTGGCTTTTTATCCAGATTGTAATCTCCTCATTAGTTATTCATTCTCTTTGGAGATAATCAAGCCGACGAAGATAATTTCATTATCATATCGCCAAGCGATCTCCGTTTCGCTCAGCTATTCGATAATTCTTATAAAATAATGACAGAGCCCACTGACTGCTGACGAGATAATTGAAAGGTATGCATTATAATTGCTAGAGATTATTTCACTTTCGATTCACACCCAAAAGGCAATTTATTTGAAAGAACATTGTTCTTACGCCAATCATTGTGGGCGTGAAACGGTTCTTATTTAATTAAACCCGGCGTTAGTTCACACGGTTGTTTCTGGCATTGACTTAAGACCTTTTGTCAGATTAAGTAAGTACTAATACTATTCGGTTACGGAATAGATTCCTAAGGGCATTTTGTGTAGGTTGGCAGCTTAAATAGGTCACAAACCTACGCAGGCGGTCAACAAATTGATTGCTGAGTCAATGGCAATGTTGCCATTTACAGGCAATTTGCATTGGATAAGATAAAATGGTAGTTAAATTGATTCAACTCGGTACATAAACGGTGATGTTGGAGTTTATCGTTAGCCAAATAGATATATACTGAGTAACTAAGAAATTCTGCGTAGAAAAAGTGAACGAAAATTCTACCAAGACATTACGAATTTCTTGTGAATAACTTCGATATTTACTAAACATTGTGAAGACGCAATGTTTGGTAAATATCGAAGCAAGCGCAATGTTTGGTAAGCAGAAGACTGCTTAACCCAACTCTTTGACGGTGCAGGTAAATAACACGCACGTGCCGTTATCTTTTCGGTACAAAGTGATGTGAATGAACTTAGCCATGGAAACTAAGTTAATACTTAAGTTACCTAATGGTAATGCGCGCTTAGTTCACAAACTTCAAATAAAAGTGTTAATATGACGATAAGCAGGTGGCGAATGTGTGTTTTATTTAATGCCTGCACTTTCACTGCCTGCATTTTTACGAGTTATGACGCTTTTTTACAGGACCTAAAAGTCTAAAAGAATAAAGATAATATCAAAATATGTAAGACCATTCTCTTTCGGTTCCAGTACGGTCCAGTTCGTAAGTTCTCACGACTGCCAGTGATCGGTGGGCCTGTCATTGACCCAAGAATTAGTGGACCCATAACTTTATATGAGCTTTAATCTAACTATATTTCAATGTTGTTCGGAATTATGAAATTGGTTCTAATAATTCGCTCGTAAATACATAATCACGTTTCTCGGTCGTGATTTTTTTCGTTGGCTTTGTTTTCTTCAATTTATTGAGAAATGCTGAGCATTTTTCGTTGCTATTCCGGTAAGATACCTAAGCTATATCGAATACCATGTATATTATAATAAAGAATATTTGAAATAACGATTCAGCTAAGTTCTTTGATAACCCAAGTGTTCTTTTGCAAATTGCCTTTTAACATGCAAGACTTTTTGAGTAACCCATGTTACCAAATTCATAAAACCACTACGCCTCAAGTATAAAGTCAACATTTTGTAAATGATCAATCAAATACTTAGTAGATGCTTTTTGAAATGACAAAGCACTCTGTTTAAATAAATAACTAACATATTTTAGTAGCCGGTCTGCCTTTCAATAAACATTGAGTAATAAATGGAGGTTCTATTTTACAGTATTAATCATAGCGGTAACAGTAAAATTATTGTTTTTATAGAATACACCATAGCACCGGTCTTGATGTCAAATATAAGTGATATGTTATAACTACACCATTGTTTATTCATAACTGTATTAAAAATCTTTACAGGTAAGCAACTTGCATAGTGATGTGTGATTATGACAACGCTAACAAACCTTTGACTTGATTTACATCCGTGATCGGCATCATCTATTTCCTTTCATTGTGTCACCTCCTTAAAATAAACGTCATGCATTGGATGGTCGTTCCAAAGTGTATATTCAGGTCCAAGTAATGATTCCGTCTACTTACTCTTTCCGAAAAGGGACAAAACGTCACTGGAATGAATAATTTGCAATTGGACATGGTCAAACAACCGTTATAATGTAAGTGTATCCGAATTCTTAGCTCATCGCCTCTGTGTATTACTTTTGAATATAAACATTAGCATTTGAATGGTTGTAAATCAATGGACTCGCCTACTTAAGGGCCTTGGCACAAATTCACCAAGTTACTGCCTTGCATGACAACTTATTTGTTAAGTGGAACAAATATTTAAGCTTTAGAAATGTTGTAGTGTAATGGGCACAAAGTTGGAAATACTATGACAATGCTCTGACGAACAACGATGCTAGCAAATGGTTTATTTATACAAATTAGTTGGATGGTTCCCACAGACGGAAAAACTAAGAAGGTTCTTGATAAAAAGTTGAAAAATCAGAAAGAATGAGACTGCTACTACTCACCTTACAAGTTCGACAATGTATCGGCGGCCTTATAGGTGTTGCTGACGGTAACATTGGCCGTAGATCTGTTTGTCAACAAACAAGTAATGACATAGATTCTCTATTACGACTCTTCCTTAAGAAGACGTAAGACAACAGATTTGTTAACACAAATGCACCTTAAATGATCATCTGACCTTTGTCTTTTAACAAAGCTGAAGTACCTACATTTACGATACGTAAAACTAAATACAAGCCGACGACTACTTCATAGATAGACGAAGCAGTAGTATTAAGTCCGTTATAAAAACAATATCATCGCTGAAATAAAAATCTTCGAAGATAAACCGATTGAAGAGATTTCTAACGTTAAACTGAGTTTTATATTCATATATTGCTATCTGAATGAATAATGAATATTGAAATTATCGTAAACGTATATCTAAAGCGATCGTATTTTTCTTACATTGACCGTTGCGATGTAATTTACATGAGATCTCCGCCGGTCATAAATGAAACGCTAATGATTCTTTTTACGATTGTCTTCTGATAGCTTTCAGAGTAATTTCGAGTCAATGCACTCGTTTTTATATTGTTTTTTTTTGTATCAAGCTATGCCTGTCCTTTTTTTTGCTATACTTTGACCGAGTTTATAATCCCTATCTCACAATTTATTGTTAACTGGATCTATGTAGTTGCAGCAATTTCTTCTAAGCGGGCCTTCTTATATGGTGCCTTTGGTGAAGTTTATTTGGTCAAGTTTTTCTTCGTACGCTTTCATCTGCTTTTTATGAGTCTTCTCAGTTATATTATCTTGTACCTACTGTCTGGGATGTGGTTTACAGTAAGCATTTCTTCAATGTCCCTATTTTCAAGTTGCAACTAACATTATAAGGTTCAAAATATGACTACTTGTATACCGTAATAATCTCAACCACAATCATAATGTCTATGATTTCAATATAATATACTTATTAAAATATACTTTCTGGGTTCCATTTCCGTGGAATTTTCACACTCGGTAATTTTAGTTTGGGATCAAACATTAAACAATTTTTGAGGCTGCACGCAACTGCTTAAAATAGTGGCATTAACCTCAAATACATTCCCCAAAATGTCTATGCATTCAGATGTTCTATTAATTCCTTCGTTAGTTGCTGTATGATCAGCTGCTAAATTTATATTATTTTAGGCCATGTCGTGACTTTCTTTTTGTAGATGTTATAAAGTATAAACCATGATAACTAATAGGCACTGCTGTTAGCTTAATATTTCTTTATTGTCTATATGGTCATTAAAATTTGCATAGACCGAAGCCATTATAACTTCTTCTATATTTATTTTGTCTTTCTCTGGATTATTTTCAATATTAGGTACCTACCGAGTGTATTACCTACAGCTAGTAAATCAATACCGTCTATCTTTTAACCTGTTCAAAGGAAACGAAAATTTGGTGTGGACTAGCTGCCAATATTCAAATAGACAGTCTATTGCAACTGTAATATGAGATTCAGTAAAAATCTGAATACACAATCTATTTGCTTATGAGGGACCACGCTTCATCGGTTTTGCTTTTTTCATGTCTGCCTCATATGCCGAGATAACGTTACATTTGCGGAATTATGTAAGTAATATTACTGTATTTATTGATAGCCGTCGACTTATTAATATGTCTTACATAACTATTGCACGAAATCAGAACCCCAAATTGGAATAGGAATCAATAAAATGATCGAATTTAATAATATCCGTTGTTAAAATATCGAAATTGATCACGACCGTCCCATGTCTTTTTTCTAATTAGGAAGATGTTGTGCATACTCAGTAATTAGAAGTATAATCTCAAGATTATGTTAAAAAATATATATATCCGGAGTTCGTGGTTCAGTGAATGTTTTAATGTTGTCTGAATTACTTGAATTATTCATGAAGTTTCCGTAATGGTGCACTTAGTTTCTTCGCGAGGTTTTGATGTACATATTTAGAAAATTACTTATGGAGCCGGATATAAAAGATAGATCATGAGTTATTTCATTAGAAATTCTTCACTCATTTGAGCACAATAGATAGCAATTAGCGATCACGTACGATCTGTATTTCTGCCATAGTTGCCAGTCTTAGAATTAGTGGTAATAAATTTACAGTACAGATTTGTCTAGCATTCTGTTCTGCAGTATATATGATTTGTCAGTGTCTAGTGAACATTTATATATTGTTGCTCTATGACCCTCTTGACCTCAATCGCATCTGAAAGAGAACCATATTATTTGATAGCCACACCTTATAATCATAATTTTTTCTATTGCTTACAAATTCGAAGGCCTTAGTCAATTCAATGTGTATTTAATGAAGAATCAATAAAATAACCACTTCATATAACATTTCAACGTTTTTCAATTTGAAGTTATTGCCAATTGATATTTGATTACATAATATAATAGATAATGATAGCCAATATATTTAAGTATCAACATTAAGTTTGTTTTCTTTGCCTATCTGCCATGTTACAAGATGTTCATAGGCGGTAATCTTGCTAAATGGCTTTCAAAATGGAATGCAAACAGTATAGTCACGAATTTACCAACGCACTTGCAAGTTGTTGATGTCGCGGGCAAATATGTCGATATACGCATTACATAAAAACTTTTTACAAAACAATAACGACCGACTTCCAAAAAAAACACTACAAAGTCGATGGCTAAAAACATTTTAAACTAAAGAGGTTGAAAAGTGAAGATTCTTAAGTAAGCTATGTATTATAAAGATGTCAATAACATTTGCAGGAGACTTCTTTTGTATGTTTTTTTACGTCGTTTCTTTATAATATAATTAAACTCGCGACAATCTAAGAAGTCCGTTTTGACAGCTATAAAAATTCTTTGTGTAGCGATGAAAAAAAAATTGGTTTCTTATATACTGATTTTCGAGACATATCGATTAAACATACTAAGAGAGTTTGTAATCGACGACTTATCTACATTGCTTAAAACTGATTCTCAAGGCATAACGTTTTATTAGAAGCACGAGAACGAAACGTCAAAACGGACTTAGATTGTCGCGAGTATAAGCACGAAATATTTTTCATTCCCTATATCCGTGTCTGACAGAGAGGAAATGTTTAAATATCAACAGAAAAGTTGGATGGGAAAATCGACTTGTAAGTACGCAAGTATTTCTTAAATTCACGTGGGTGTTAGTCACGTGCATAAGATGTGAATGTGATACACAATCATATTTTGAACTTTAAATATCTAGGAAGTGTGAATTCAATAAATAGGTATACTTCTTTCTCAAGGTTTAAAGTCTCGGGTTTGAAAGCTGTATGTGTCGTATGTGTGACACTCGTACAAAACTTACATATTATATCTGTTTTTATTTACATTTTCTACGGTCTGTGTGTTCGGAATTGATTTAAAATGACTTCTGGATTGCTTCTCTTGATTAAAATAAATACAGCCACTCTGTAATGAAAGGATGCACTGAATGGAAACTGTTTGCTACATTCTCATATTACTTCGTTTTTCTGTGTTTTTATTCAATGCAGAATTACATTGTTTTTGTCATGTTTCTATTATGTTTTGTCGTTTTCAATTTAAGTGAAGATTATTCAAGGAAAAGGTGTGGTTGTGGCATAGTGTGTTGCATTTCAAATGTTTTTGAAGCTACCTTAGTATAGCTATACTGAAAATAAAAACCCGGAATAGGTTCTAACGTCCTTTTCGAATTCTATTTTCATTGTTCAGGACACAAGTACCTTATAATGAAACCTAAATAGCATTCACACCTTCTATAACCTTCAGGCATTTAACAAAAACTGGTAACAATATAGCCTCAAAAAAAACTTCACACATGAATCTCATCACGGCCGGGTCACCGAATACTTAATGTTACATATCACATATTCACTATAAATAGATGCTATTGTCTTCAGGCGTGATACAGTGCCTCACAAAAAACCTTTCGGTCATTCTTTTGTCTACGTGTCCATTGTTTTAGTTTTTAAATGTCCACTCCCATGAAGTTACGCCAGTTTGCGTAACTTGAACCTTTTTCGCCCTATACTCGTGAGAGCCCCAGGGTCCATGTGCTGTCAGCCGAGGCCGGGATACTGCGAAACCACTCCGATGTCAATGGCCACGCAATGAGCAATCTAGTCGCCCCTACTATGTGACACCTGTTTGGATCAAGTTTGCTTTCATAATTTCTTTCGACTATAAAATAGATTTTATAACTTCATCTGTTTTTGTTAATCGTTATGTTTTAGTTTGAAATTGTAACATGTGCTATGCGGATTTAGAGAATTAATCAAAATGTTTATCTCGTCCGTAGTAGGTAATCCAAACAGCGTGTTTAATAACATGAATACAAATGAGTGAACTGCCAAATTGAGATTTGGGTTGAATCTCTAATCTTGATAAAAACACTTTTTACCCATATACGAGTATCTATAGGCTATTTAGTTTTATTAAATGTTCAAATTCATTTGGCTATCCGATAATAAGTTCACGCCTATCTTGATTTTCTCAAATGACGTCACGCATTCACTCGTAAAAGTTGTAATGTATAACTCGTAGTAGTATTGCTAGGGAGACAGGCAGGATGTCGAGTGGTGTATCAAACAGGTCGCGGCGCCCGCGCATGTTATAGAGACACCTTGCTAAACGCGGACCACATTCCGCTCTATTGCCGTCCACCTTGCAAATGCGCAACAAATCGTCATTTTGTAAATCTGTTATGGTTGCATTCGATATTTTACCTTCGTTTTAGGTGCTCCATGCTAGCTAACCCCCGTACTGTGGTCAAATGGGGTTAGTGAGGTTTCACAATTTACATGTACAGACAGACAGCCACACAGATTTCAGATTAACTTTTATTAACTCACGCATACATATACACAATAACACACGCACACACCCCAACAGACTACTGACAATAAAAAAAATCATTAATATATTAACTTTTGTTTAGTAACATGATACACAAATTTTTGTATTGATATAAAAGAGCGGCGCCTCCTGGCACAGGCATCTATATGCTTAAAAGGAGACGCCACCAACTGTATAATGTACAACGTGTAATAATGAAATCAAACATTTTTGATTTTGATTTGATTTGATTTGAAGCTTTAGATTTTCATAACAGCTGACATGGCTATTTTTATGAGGGATCGACAATTAATTCAAATGGATCTGCTGCGGCAGACTGACTTATTTTGCGACTGAACAAATAGACGCAGTAGGAATATACACACGTGACGTACTTAAAAGTGCAAGTGCAACTAAGATAATAAATTATATAGGTTTAGGAAGATTTACGTAATTGTTCTCAGCAGTTCCCACACTTCACAGTCCACACCCTGCCCTAGCCAGCTTGGTACGACCCGGATCTTCAACCTCATTGCCTAACATATTTCACGTTAAACGTTACATCTTCCAGGATCAAAGTTCATCTGTAATTTTATTAGCAGAATCTAATCGTGAAAGATGTTTATCGTATGCTGTGGGAAGCTCGGCTTAGTGATCACGACGTGTGTCATCAAGTTAGGTAATGTTTTTGGTGAACAGTTCACGTCTTCTTACATTACTGTACTAAAGAGCTCTCAGACAGTCCCTGCTTAACCCCTCGGGGAAAAACTACTGGCGTGATGTTATGTTATTTCAGCCTTTACTTTGATATCTACTCGACTCTATTTATTTCCGTCAAAGCTCAGAAGATATTCATTAAGTACAATTATAACCCTCTTTCTTTAGGTACTCTATATTTACTTGTGGGGTTTGTCGTGTGTCACACAAACTCATATATATTCAAATATTAACATACATTGAGTTATATTCAAATTCTAACATTAAGTATCTTCAGGGCTTTTAAATAATCATCAGAAAAAAAGGTTTACCTGCTTCCGTGACATCTGACATCGAAAATCACACTACTAGTGTTTGTATGAATGTATTTTCCCACATAAAACGATCTCAAAACGAATATTCGCTGTTTATCTCAATACTTGCATGCGATTCGATAATTAATTAACATACTTACCTATTAATTACTAGCATTCACGCAAATATTATAAAATCAACTAGTTATATGTATATTCATTTAGCTGATTCATGCACTGTTAGCATGTTATTCGCTCGAATCACAAATTGAAGCAAAATTTTATTTTAATCCCACATATATTATTAAATGAGCTATTTTAGTTTAGATATATGTATAAAAATTTATATAGGTAACAAATATTGCTCTTTTAATAGTATAGGATTTTGTTATCCATAAGTCGCACCAAGGGTAAATAAATGAAAAACAAAGAAAAACCTTTTCTATCTCAATATTTACAATTTTTAAATTAGTTATTGTTCAGCTGTATATTGTACCAATAAATAAAGTAGTTCCGCCGTAAGGGGTGAAAGGCCAATGCTTGCATTTGCAACAAACATTCAATAAAAACATGTTACCATAAGATTCAGTTCTTCGAATATCATCTTGCTCAAAGTTTAAAATTAAATATTCTATGCATTGTTCTCCTACTCCTTTGAGGTGCTAACGGTATCATTCTCAGCCAATAATGTATATTTATAACATTTTTGTTATTTACTTTATTGTTAAATTTAATATTATGTGACTTTTTCCCTCCTATAGTAATAATATTTTTGTTATTTGCAGTATTTTTTATGTTCATACCGGTACCTTTTTTTGGCTTCCTTATTTTTTTTGACATCTTTTTCATTTTTGACTTGCCCTTCTTTGATTTTCCTTTTTTAGTTTTAGGCTTTTTAGAAACTTTGCTCTTTCGTGTTGTACTCACTGATGATATGCTCTTTGGTTGTGTTTGTATTTTTGGCTCTTCATTTGTGAATTCTTCTGAACTGTTGTCTTCTTCTTCTGAACTTTTACCGTCTTCTTCTTCTTCTGTCACTTCCTTACCTAGAACTATGTCACTGTGTCCTTTATCATCATCTGGGTGTTCTTCACTAGTAGTGCTTATATTATCACCTTCACACACTCCTTTATGAGCTACAGTTAGATTTGGAGTAAAGGAGATCGTTTCTTGTAAATCACATAATGTATTGTAAGTTTTCCCGTCAGAGCCGCAATAAAATACTCTTGCTCGTTTCCACGGGCAAAACACTGCTGCGTGTAAATGTGGAATAAATGCAAGGACAACGGTGGCTGTAAATTAAAATGACAAACTTAAAAAATAATTTGGCCACATAATACTTTGCCACTGGTAATAATTTCCCAACATAGCATAGGTAGCTATTATTATTATTTTTCAATTGATTTATGTAACTGTTTAGGTAACATGCGATCCTGACCTGTTTATCCAAAACCAAGGAAAAGTTAAATCTCTTTAATTTCATAGAAATGACACGACATGGGCCATTTTCTACATAAACAGACTTACTTGTAAGAATATTCATCACGACTATAGTATTTTCGAAATATTTTCTAACGTTTATTATAAATGCATGAGTATCAAGTTGCGACTGATATTGGACTGAAGCAATTAGGAATAACATCAAGAAATAAATGATAAGTAAGTACGTAATAGTTGTTACATTGAATAAGTACATAAAAGTAATCATGGTTTTTATGTCTTTTAGTGAAAACTGTTATGCTAATTGCTGGTATATGTTAACTGCGCACCCACGAAGTCATATGCTAGCAAGAATATATGTGATATTATCAATAGTTATATTGAGGGTAAAACTATCGAATTATAAACCTGCTTTCAAAATAATAAAATATACTATGTTCTGAATCAGATTCAGAAATCGGTGCCGTGAATATGGTGTGAATTTTTGTAACCTATTTCCAAATAGTTTTTATATTTATTTCACAATTTTGAAAACCTATGCAATACCTAACTGCACCACGATTGCAGCTATATCAACGCGGGTGATTTACTGTCATCAAATTATAGGATTTGAGATTGAAGAATTTCATTCTCAAACTCTGAAGTTTTTCATCAAGAGCAATCAGGGCTACCACCTGCTGTTTGACTAACCCTTTTATTTACCACGACATAAGCTAATAGCGATTTTTAACTGAAATCTATTTCCCTTGACTGATCAACCACACCAATTTTAATTCTGAACTAGACCAGTTCTATAAAGATGGAGAGAATTATGAAACCATAATTAGAAACGTTCCATAAAACATAACAAACACGCCTTGTTACCCCGAGGGGTTGGGCAGAGGTGTACCTATATAGTATACAAAACACGTAGTAGTAGTTCCACAAAACATTTTCCTTCAATCTCGCCATGGAATTGATGAGACTACTTAAGGATCTTAAAGAATCCGCTCACAATTTCATTCAGCCGATGAAAAAACAACGCGAAAATAAAAAAGAGCCATAGAATATGAAATTACTTTGTTTATTTTAAACACAAATTGTGTTTATCTGAAAACCACTTATTGGTAGGGACCTATCTTGATTCTTTTTTTTCTATTATAATATTTAGATTTTTTCTTTTTTTTTCTTTTGTATTTCTGAGTTTGTCTTGGTAACATGAGATCATTGATAACAAGAGTACATTGTACCACGTCTAAAGTAAAATCATGTTTTTGTGCTTCCAAAAATGTACAAAAGTTTTTATAAATCTTTCCGTTTGTGCCGCATAGTGGACCCACAGGCACAGGACAGTCATCGTGAAATAGAAAGTGAATAGCGTTCACATAGCAGCACCCTGCTGCTGCTGTAACAATAATATTAAATAGTTCAATATATATTTATTGAATGTACACACAAAACACTGCCATCAATCAAGTTTTCCTATTCGCAATCAAGCTTCGCCAAATACTGGAAACTTATGATTATTATTATTTATATAGTAACAAAAATACCAACACTAAGAAAACATTGTGTGCTTCTATCAGAAATTGACTATATATAGATACCTATATGTACCTTCATTAGACTTAATTCAACAAAGTAATCGATTGTAATTGGACATGGCTTCTAATTTTGCGATTATTTATTTAAAATACCTACAACTACCTTATTAAAGAAGAATTTAATTTCAGGGCAAGGCACAAAATAACCAATGATTCAGTCATAAAAACCTCAAATATCTTGCTGAAGACCACAAATTAAACAAAACAAAATTATTATAAGCTATGAATAAAATATTACATTACTTGGGTGCCTAAAACTAAACTTTTACGAATAGATTAGCAATATTTTTGCAACTGGGTCTTTCTTATCTCCTAGCATTACCCATGTTTCCATCAAAAACATGACTTTGCTCTAAAATACAATCCAATCATCCATTTCGTAGTATTCCTAAAAAAAAAACAGGATTGTTTTGCTGAGTTTAATTCATAATTACATTCTGTGGTCTTGCTGTGCTGTACTCACGAGGATGTACCATACTGTCACTCTGTTCTCGGAGCCAGTACTCTAGCTGCTAGTAAGTATCTAGTTGCATGTCTAACAAACTATTTAATTATTTTATTTCTGCCTTACCCTGCCCTGCCTGCATTCACACATTGCCAGTATCATCTGTGGAACACTGGCACAGAGTACATTATACTTAACATTGGCAACAGCGACAGAAATATACTGTTAGAAGAATAAAGAAGTTGGAGGGAACCAGGGGCGTGATCAAGACAGCTGGATCAAAAGTGAGGATAGTTCGCGGCAATTGCAATTGACAGCGAGGTTCGAGGAGCACTCGCTCTAGAGATGGGTTTTAAGCTCGCTCTCTCTAGGATCGACAGCCGACGGCGACACACGTCTCTCTCCGCCACAGTATTGCGTTTTCTCGGTGCCAAGTGATTAGCTAAATATGTAATTCTATTAGTTTGCTAGGTTATTCTATTTTTATTTTTTTTTGTTAAAAATAATACATTTGATTGGTTGGACCTATTTTTTTTAATAAAACCTGCTTCTGATGATTAATAATACCTTATTCTATCATCTGCATTAGCCAAAAGATTGCTGAACATTGCTCTGCTGAACATTAGCCTTGTCCATGTTCAAGCCTCGCTACAACGGGAACGGGAATCCGATGGATGCGGAGAGAGTAGGACCAGTTCCTACTCCCTTCGCATCCATCGGATACCTTGTTAATTTCAGAATTTAACAAAAATAGTGGAGTATTGAATCGGTTAGGGTACAAAATAAATAACTTCTCATTTTAAACAACTTTAGTATCCTTAGGGTCCTATCCGGTGAAATTAAATATCCTCGTTTTTCTTAGCTTAGTAATAGTTGGATTGGTATCATGACCAACATAGAACATCGGATTTGAATGAACTAGTTGGACATGATTGCGATGGCTTTCTCCCTCCTTATTCTCTTCAACATTGACTCGACCATATCTGTGGTTTATCACATGCTGTATCACTTTCGATAATGCAGTCTGCACTGTTAGGGAAACTGAAAACACAATTTTATTACATAATCATCATGGTTATTGTCAACCTTCTTTCAACCATTGCTGAGTACAGGCCACCTCCTTTTCCTTTAAGTAATCCTAACTAATATTATAATTAATGCGAAAGGGATTTTTTCTGTTTGTTTATTTGTTACGCTTTCACGCTAAAACGGCTTTACGGATTTCGATGAAATTTGGCATATGGTATTTGGCAGAGAAGGACTACTTTTCATCTTGGATCGCGGACGTACGCGGGTAACAGCTAGTAGGTAATTTATAAAACAGGAATAACACTTTAAAAGTAAGAGTCTTGGTGAAAATAAATGGTCACTAATGCAAATGATGTGTCGGTCAAACGCCTTTAGGCGTTGTATCAGCGCGTCTCATTGCGGACTGTTTCTGCCATATCCCTTACCTCTTGTCTTTTGTCATTATAAACGCTTATTCAGCGTTCTCTACACTAACTTAAAGGCTATCAACTTACTATTCACTGAAGGTCATTATTAATAAGTTGTATATATATGTTATTTGCACATACTCACCTATTGTCAAAAACCACCACAACTGGATGCTTCTCATAGCTCACAAAGCTATCAAAATTGAAAGTTGGATCAATGAATGCCGATTAAGCGAAACAAATGAACGGCTTTGTACACAAATTAACGATAACATTTTAATTAAAACTGTTGCTGGCAGTAATGAATAAATTAGGCATAGGACCTAATCTTTTAAGCTGCTATTTTGTTTTTTATTCAATATCCATCTCATTTTATTTCATCCTGTATAGTTTTTGTAGTTCTTCACTTCTCGGATAACAATTTGTGTTTGTTTTCTAGAGCAGTTGCAAAAATCTTTGGTACTTTACCTTATTGAATTTCATATTAAAATTATCTGAAGGGTGACATGAGTCCTACATGCATAGATGTAGGACAGGTGTCACCGCTCCAGTTTTTAAAGGACCCAAGAGCTACATTTGTATGACAAAATACAAATGAATGTGGATTGTTTATAGATATTTTGTTTATAAATACCTGTGCGCATATCACACAGCCGTTATTGCACCTAAACTATCAATGCGGCGTATTGTATTTAACAGTATCTTCTAGTAGGTTAGCTGCCGCTTATTCCTCAGGGCTTATAGACGTGACAGTGTTTGTGATCTATAAGCATTTTAACCACTTCATACCTAAGGGTCAGCGCAGACAGAACGGAGCACAGCGGAGAGGATTTTATTAACGCACTTGAAAATTAACTTTAAAATTATTAAAATAAAGTGTTTATGGCATTATTCCTCTCTGTCTGCGCTGACCCAAATTTTTTACCGAAATGTTAGACAGACTTTTTAGGAACGATATTACTGGTAGAAAATAAGACATTAATTTTTTAGTTCATTTATTTGTAGAGCCAGTGACAAGAGCTGGCAATGTGATGTTAGTTAACTGGTATGAATATTGATAATGATGTATCTTGTAATATTAGTGAGGAATTAGAAGTAATCGTAGATCACTCAAAATCAGTCCAAGATGAATTAGGATTGCAGCAGTTGATGTTGATTTAGTGTCGTCCATTGAAAAGTTCCATTATCGCCCGCAATAGTTCTTCATGAGATCACAACACAAAAATAAAGAGGGGAGGAATTAAAATCGGTTATTTTATTTATTGTCTAACACTGGGGGATATTACGTTACATACAATAACGTGCAGTACTTTACAAACTAAGCTTTGTACATTTTCCTGTAGTTATGATGAGCTCCCATAATTGTTCTCTCTTTAAGACTTCGGAGAGGCCACCCAGCAGATAAGTGACGGTAAGTGTTCATATGTTTCATAACTTGTCGAACTTTTTTTCGTAAAATATCAAACTCCTTCTTGAATCTGGGGTTTTCATTGCTAAGTGATTGGATGAGAGTAACTAGATATACTGAAAAAAAAAAGTTTTTTTCTTGAAAGTTACTTAACGTAGCTTAAACTTTATTAAAAGAATCTCTAAGAGAAGGCTACACAAACACCTTCATATACCCAATTTGTTCAATTAATCAGAATAAACTTACAAAAATAAAAATAAACAAAATGTAAATACAAGCCTACTAGCTTCTGCCTATAAATCAGGAATTCTAGATAGACTTCTCAGCTCTGATCTGATGACATAATAATCAATAATCAATTGAAAATAGAAATAATTATACCTTCGTACCAAAAACAAGAAGCCATAACCAAACTTTTCCGTACATAACTAATCTTTTAGTAAGTAAAATGGCATGCAGCACGATAGGAAACCATTATATTGGAGAGAAGCAATCAGGAATTACAAAATGTAATTAACAGTTACTGCTTGATAAAGAGCTTTACTTAATTAGTTACATTTAAGAGTCTATTCTAAGTACTAATTTGTTCACCATCAACAATTTATGATAGACGAGTAATAGTCATAATTTTGTTGATGATGAATGCAGTAACAGGTCTGCAAGTGCAAGTGCGTTGCAATGTAAGTTCATTTGTCAAATCTTGGCTTCTTTTATTTTCCTTAATTAAAACAAGATTGTTTCTTTTATTCATTTATTTTCCTAATATCGCTACTAATCTATCAACGTCTACAGTTGTGGCCTTTGTGTCCTTGCTATAACTCGTATAATATGCACCTGTTTGAATTGGTTTTATAAGATTGTGGGCCGTGGAGTCTCTTGCCGGCTCTTCTCCATAGGAAACGACCAATTGGAACCGTGCACCTAGCTTTTGATTTCATTTTCGTTTCATAAGTGCCCATGTAGGTTTATGTGAAATAAAATATTTTGATTTTGGGCCACACACGAGATTGTGTCGAAAATACTACGTTGTTAATAGAATAATAATTATTTCAGCATCTAATAAATCTTGATTCTCTTACTAAATCTTATAATTTAACCACAGCACACCATTGGTCCTCTTTTCATGTTTCTAGTGTCATCTAATGTTATCATCTATTCCTCGTACTATCCGGCCCGTAATGGCAATGCGAAAGTTATGTAAAACCATGAAGGGTAGGGTAGGTACTAAAAGACTTCAGCATTTTCATTTATTTCATAATAATTAAATAATTGTAATAAATACATCGCTATATTGGTTTAGGTTTAACATTAAATGTATCTTTTGTTTCTTCTATAGTTTTCAATACTTCTCTTGCCGGCGTCACTAACATAGGGCCCAGAGGAGGCCATCCAACAGGCATAATGGCCTTTATCTTCTCGTGGTCAACACCTGGATTCTTTGCGTTAGTTAGTTTCGTTAATAGCTTTCCGGATCCAGTAACTACTGAAAAGATATGGACTGAGCTACAGATTAAGTCAATTTTCGAAATGAACGTTTTTTTTTTTGACAAATGTTTTTCTGTCATCCGTTCCCTATGGCGTTTTTTTCAGGACCCGACACCGGCTGGTAAGGCGCTCCCTATTATTTAATCTTCCCGATGGGGCTGTTTCAGTTTGTGGGAACACCAGCTATTTATGCCAAAATTACTCGCTTAATTATTATCTAAAGGAAATAAAACTAATGCATTTGCATAGAAACATTTATTTGGTCGAAATATAGTACAAATAAGACAAAGCAGATGACCGTCATTCAGGCCGTTTGAGGTGGAGCGGTAATAAGTGGAACTCCATAATGGATTGGTTGGTCAAGTATAGCAACTAGCCAGGGTTACGGAATAGTCCGAAAAGGATACCGGGACCCTGGCAACAGGCAACTGAAGGAACACGGGTGGGTTTTAGTCAGTAAGAGTCTGACACGCCCTTCCGCTCCGCCCAGAGTGGGAAAAGTCGTTTGATGAGTCCCCACCCAAAAAAAAAAAAGTGTGGCAACTAGCAATTCATCTAAAAGATGCAGTAGAGAAAGCAATTTTATGGTTTTCCCACCAATCTGCCTAGCCTTTTTCCCAACTATGTTGAGGTCGGCTTCCTGTCTAACCGGATGCAGCTGAATAAGTACCTATATAACATGGAGCGACTGCATAATTTCATGTTTTCCCACCATATCATGTAAAATCAAATCTACCAAAGCAGCCAGAATTTTTATTTTATAAACCCTTAATACTAAATTGGCTGGAACACAATGCAATCAGTTTTTCTGTAAAAATGTACTATAGTTGACAATTATGTACTAAAATGACATACGTATTGTGCGTTTCAGTTTGTTGCATGAATATTTTTTGTAACTGTTTGCGAGTTTAGTGCGTTTAGTTGTTTACCTTTACATGTTGAATTGCTCCATTTGAAATGTAGAGATGGATATTTACTTAATTTTTGGATTAAAATGTTTCTGTGTTATTTATTTTGAAATTGTTTCAGTCGTAGTGATGTAGTTGGTGGTGTAGTGTCAGGAATCCGTAACATTCGCGTATAAAAATTACATGTTATTGTCACTACCAATGCGATGTCTTCGTGTAATACACACCTATAATAAAATTATATTTAGTTTATTTGTTGAAAAATTGAGTATGAATGTAATTCTAGAAATAATTCTAAATATTTATTACGCCCAAAAGATCCAGTACACTATGACTTTGAGTCGTACTTAAAATGTGTTCCAGTATTTAGTACACACAAGTAACAGCTACAATAGTACAAAATTGTAACTAGCACTATAATAATAACTGTTATTATAATCACCGTCAACGTCGCCATCCGACGGTGTTAACATCGCGGAGAGGTACTTTCCGTTACAGCTTCCCTCATGCAGTACTGCCAGATCTATATCCTCGAGTCTGGCCCAGATCAGCTGGCACATGGTCGCGTATGTCTTCCCATCGTTGCCGCAAATAGGTCCTCTTTCGTCGCAACCGGCTTGGCGGGCGGAACTCCATGTTATATGAACTAGCATTAACAAACCTGCTGAACATACATGGAGCTGTTGAAAATATACCAGTACATAATACAAAATGTTGCATATTAAAAACAGGTATGCAATACGTCATTTCGATAAAGTTTATTGGAATTAGGAATGATTAATCGGTTTTGGTTTGATAGCTCGGAGACACTAACATCCTCTTCTATATAGTTCTTGGACTATATTCAAATATTACATTTAATTAAGCATAATAAAACAATTTAAAGATTTTCGTCACCGACCTTTATCATTTTGGAAATATAAAGAATGAAATAACATTTATTTGTAATAATAATAATATGTAAAGAGAATATTATTAGCGGTTCAGTTTCAAGCTGAATTAAGAGATTTTGCCTAGGCCTAGGATCGACCTCACCTCACACCTAGCTGCCGTCTCTAAAATAAAAATAAACTTCACTCACCAATAAATAACATTTTTCCGGAACTCATCGAGCAGTATGAATAAGTCAATTGTTCAATTTAAATAAAACTCGCCGCTTAAGTAATTATTCATACCGTGTAATAATTAAATGAACTTTGTTACCTATTATGTAGTTTCTACTGAAATAATTGAGTAACGGAACAGGACATTTTTAACAAGTACAAATATATTATGTGTGAATTATGCGTTCGTAAACCTACTAATTGATATTGTTTACATGAAAAACTAAATTACTTGATACAAGAAATATGATTTTGATAATATATTTCTACATTATTTCATTAAAATCACTGATAATGAAAATCACACTCAAAGCGAATCCAATTGTGAGTGCCAGGCAATTAGGAAGCTGCCCGCAACTTTGTACGCGTGTTTCTTGTTTTAACAAAATACTGTTCTTTTTTCAAAATTGGATCATTCGTTCTGAAGATTATTCCCTACATACAAACTCACAAATGTTAACTCTTTATAATACTAACTAACTGTTGCCCGCGACTACTTCTGCGATCCAGGATATAAACTAGCCTATCCTATCCTATTCATCCAAATCCCTTCAGCCGTTTTAGCGTGAAAGCGAAACAAACAAACAAGATCACTTACGAATTTATAATATTAGTTAGGATATATAATAATAATATGATATAATATAGTTATGAGGTCAAGCACAGAAATAAATGCAAGAATCAGATTCAGAATGCTTTATTTGTAAGTAGATATTGGAGTCACAGTACATACAGTACTGTATGTGAGATGTTATAGGTAATTTATTAGGTGGGTCCTCCTGCGCCATGTGGCGTAGGTGCACATATTAATTGATTGATTAAATCCTTTATTTAGAGTTATAGGTACAGGGCACTTTTTAACCAGTCAAGATTTCGATGATGCAGGCACAAACATTTGTAGATGCAATTTATTACTAATTAGTACAAACATATAAAAACAACACAAACAAACAGTTAAAAACAAACTAACATTAATTTTAGAAAACAAATGAATTAAGAAAATAAATTAAGACGGAAGAAGCATGATAGATTTATTGCCAAGTATGGGCAACAACAGATCTAGTCACCATAACCTATAGTAAATCGATACGTCCACTTACCGTCAAAATATTAGATGGCAGGCGACAGGTTAATCCCAATAGGTACAGCACTTGGCATGTGGCGCAGGATAGTGTTCCTCAAAGCGGTATGAAGCCATATTACTATTAACCCTCGCGTGCGCATGCCGCGTGCTACTAAAGCGTAGGCTGGTGTTGCAACTCCGTGGCTCAGTTTGTTCGTATGTTCCCATGTTTCTCAATCACGACTCAGCATGGCACGGATAGTACCTAAAATTTACACAACAGAAGCCAATCTCATAAACGATTCATCATGACTAGATGAATCGTTTGTTGATGTAAAGTGAAATATAGCGTGCAATCAGCGAATTAATGATTTTCTTAAAACATGAACTCGCCTACTTAGGATCCGTGGTCATCACAATCATATAAGGATTGCTCCGAGCTAATGTAATTTACGTGAAAGTTACTACGTCAAAAGTGATCGGTTGGTTTCGGTAGTGTTAGAATTCATGAAAACTAGCCTAGATTATTAATATTACCTACTCATTAAAGATTTATAAAACTAAACACTCGGATATCACTAATAAGATCGGCTTCGTAGTACCTAGAACAACCATAAGCCGTGGGGTGCGCGCATGACCTCTATTTTATTTGCAGTATCTTCTAGACCTACGAACGCAGGCTTACGAGCACACCGTTTTTTTTCACCGAGGATGGGAAATCATCAAATGACTTCTCCCGCACTGGGCGGAGCGGAAGGCGTGTCAGACTTTTACTGACTAAAACCCACCCGTGTTCCTTCAGTTGCCTGTTGCCAAGGGCCCCGGTATCCCTTTCGGACTTTCCCGCAACCCTGCCAGGTTACACCCCTACGTCGGCGTCGTCTTACTGGTCACTAAAATAATACATTTGAAAATATTGACATCTTCGCTTTTCCAGCTAGTAAAAGAGACCTTGTTCGGAAAACTATTTTGGATGTTGCTCCGTAATTTTTTTTTTATTAACTTTTGGCGTGTATCTTTAAAATTTCTTGTTGTTCTTTTTCTTTTTATTTGCATGCCTGTTTAATTTTATTTTTTCATTAACACATTATGTAATTTTTGTTGTGCCTATTTAATTGTCAGTGCAAATCGCATTAGTTTTATAAACTATTTTTATAATATGTGGAAAATGTCGTGGGTTTTATACACTTACTCACTCTGACTGTAATGTGTTTTTGTTGTGTGATTTTTTTTCCCAAACAAATAAAATAAAACAATTATAACTGTAGTGAATTAGTTTACTTTTTTTTCCACATACATCAAGATTCGTCTCCATCATTATTAGATATAAAACTGAACTAATAAAACTCATCGATATCAGTTAAAGCGTTTAATTTTACGATAAAATATCATCTATTTATTGCTTTTTTTATTTCATTTTACATACATACATACATTATTATTATCAATTACTTTATTTATTTATTTTTATTGTCTTGCTGATTGGCATAATTTTGCACATAATACTGGTGCATTTCTTTAACATCTAATTCGTGTTTTCTTACGTCGATTTCGTCACCAAGGGGGGTCAAACATTGGCCGACGTGAAGGACTCTGAGGTTTTCGTTTTCTTTCACACCATTTTCAAACATGCAAATGTTGGCGTATGTGACCATGTCTGTGCCACATATTGGATCCCATTTCCCGTTGCAGTAATTATTGCAGGGTTTAAGGAGGGCGACGTCTAATGAGTCGTCGATTAGTCTTGCAGCTTCTAAATCACACATCGAAGGATATGTGATTCCATCAGTCCCACAAACCGGTCCAATTATTTGGTAACTTATCGGGCAAAACGAAGCTACGGCGGCGACGTTGCTTTGCAGGTTGAGCACACACGCCCTCAAAACTGTAAGACAAAATAAGTATACGTTTTTTTAAATCTATCCTTGATACAACAGAAAAATCCAAATACTAACGAGGTGGAGGACAAAGGACGGTTTAATAAAAAAAGTCATAGCAGGCACTTTGCTGACAAAACAAACACTATCACGCAATCGCAAATCAGGGTCAGGTATGGATTCTCAATAATCGAACAGCACGAACTCGCGAGAGCTTGGGTCACTGCGGTTTGGCACAACACTAGTTACTACTACTAAAACATGGAAAACTGTAAACTTAGCACGCACTTATTATATTCCATAAAACTCTGTATATTGAAGCGGCGGGATGCATGACTGAAGTGTGAATAAACACAGACAGCTAAATTACGATCTACTTATAGATATCCAATGAATGGCTATTGTTAGTATTCATAATCGATTTTTTGAATTTACGCAAACAATTGAATTTGGTTCATGACATAATTATGTATGATTGCCGATCATTGTGTTTCCTTTGCTATCTAACAATAGTAATGCTACAACATTCATTTTTGCAATACCTGTGTTTATTATTATTCCTAAAAATAATAAATCATAATCGATCAGTTCGTATGTCTGGTATTCAGCTGCATCCGGTTAGGACATTTCGTATTTGTCGAGGTTCGATAGTAGTCGCTCTGTGTAAAATATAAACTTAGTAGTTCAGTTGCATGCGGTTTTTCACTACACTTTGACATTTGCTAGAAAACCGAACCCGGGACCATAAAAAACCGTTCAATGCACAAGCGACCTTGTCATAAAATACGTAAAAGCTGTCAAAGGATCGTTTTACAGAATTCCGTAAAATACCTTATGAATGCATCAGCGGCACCTTAGATCACGTTTCATTGCCACAAAAAATATATTCATTGAAGCATTTTTATAATCTCTATTAGTCGGAAGTTTGAGCAACTTGATATATTGGATTTGGTGTTAACCGACTTAAAAAAGGAGGAGGTTCTCAATTCGACTATGTTTTTTTGTGTTTTTTGTTACGCGATAACTCCGCCATTTTTTTAATTTATTTTAATGATTATTTTTGTGTTTAGTAGGTCATGCTTCATATAAATTTTATTAACTTTTCTTGCGTAGTTTTTGAGTTAGCTTCTTCGTTATTTTTAACATTTAGCCTATATGCATGATGTTTTAAGGTCCTGTCACCCTGTTATTTATATAGCAGGATTTGTGTGGGGTAGTTATCACAACTAAAAAGTGAAAAATAAAAAGTTTTTACAAAAAAAATACGACTTCCAAAAAAACACTACCATAAAAAAAAATTACGGGAAAAAAACAACCGGCTTCCAAAAAACACTACAAAATGAAAATAACTTTAATTTCGGAAGCCGGTAGCAAAAAATGAATATTTATAAAACCAAAGCTAGCTCATATTATGAAAACAGTCCGCTGACCCGTAACTACGAGATATTATATTTCGAAGGATATTCCGAGCAGTCGGCAGTTGTTTGAATTATTTGATACTTCCATATGTTTATGTTTCCAATGGTTTCTTTTCAAACTTTTTGCAAGTGAATTGCGTACTTGTAACTTAATTATCAGAGACCAATAAGGGTGTTTCTCTTTCATCTGATACAGATTTCGTCGCAGGACCCCTCTTGTCCTCTTGAAGATTTTCCTAAGAATCATTTTGTTGTTACTCCTTTACACATTATAATTGGTTCCCTTGTCTTTCATTATACGTTTTCGCTTCCTAAACAGCTGCCTAACGACAAACAATTCATAAATGTGTCACTAGAGGTTCACCTATCACGATTGTGCTGGGGTTTGCGCAGGGTTCGCTGGCGCTGGCTCAGTGGCAGGTAATCTTATTACAACCGATAAATCCGTATAATCTTAAGTGTCTGCTTACAATTTGTGGCTTAAACACCGATTTAGATGATAATGTTGTTATTCATTGATAAGAAATAAAACTTTTGAGTGAAGCTTTTGAGGAATATGTGTATCTTACAAATTGTGAATGTTTTTTTCTTCAGGATGATTGACATATTTGCCGCTTCCAAAATTATATTTCGTTGTATTTTTGATTGATCACTTTCCAGTAAAGATTCGTGTAATTATGGCACCATACAAGTGGAAACCAATATTCAACCTCAAAACAGGTTTCCTTACTTTCCATGTATAACATAACTACATCAGCACAAGCCAGCCCCTCACTTTAACGAATGTTATATCATTTTTTAAACACATCATACTCCCTTTTACCTACCTACCGTACCTCTTCATTAACCTGTTGAGTGCGATTGCGCGAACGCAGGTCCATACTCGCCTTACAATACACTGAATATTATACAACCGCTATGACCACGGCCTTTAAAGGCCATGTTTCTTACCGTTTTACATGAACGATTTATTGCAAAATAAGTTGCGATCACGACCTGTCGATTTTGTTTCTTTCTATAGGTTACAAATGACGGATGTGGACTATGTTACGTTGTTATTAAAGGGTTAACTTTGTTATCTCCACAACTATTTTGCTTTTAGTTCAGTTGTACTTGTGTGTGTGTAGAGCTTTTATCGATTTTCTTTTGTGTTTCGAGGTAAGCTCTCTCTCTTCCTCCCTCTTCACAGTCTGTCTTTTCACACTGTTCAAATCTGTTAGAACCACTAGACTGAACAATTTTTTCATTTGCATAAATAAATATCTTACGAGTTTTATCCAATCTGCATCCATTCCATATGGCTTGCTCTCTTATGCTGTATATTTATAACACTATTCATATGTTTTACTATGAAAGGTAAAGTTTAACTCTCTAACTTAATACATGACTTGTAAAATGAATCCCCGTTGCTTTGCGTGGGAAATTATTACGTGAACACGCTAGGGTCTGAACTGATTTAATTTTAAAAGCTCAAAGGTCCCTATCATTGTTCTCGTGACGGACGAAAGGGAGCGAGCACTCGTTCGGTCACGATTCGCGTTCGATTTTATACGAAAATGTTAACGAGCTGCGCAGACGCAAACGAAAGTGAACGAACGCTATTGTTCATGAAACAGGTGCTATCGATAGATATCATCGGACCCCGACACCTACATCTTCGTACTTATGCAACTTGTTATATACGAGGATTATTTAAACGCTTCCAATATGATTAACGAGAAATCTGTCGAAAGTTTTTTTATAGAGAAAATAGTTTTTAAGTAAAGGTTATCGTGGAAATTGTTAATTGATGCGGTAACCTTTGTCACCTACTAGTAGCAGGCGCTTGTTTTTATCAATCATCATTATTGATGTACACAGGCGGTGACAGTTTTCCGGGTATCACTTTCGTCCGGTATCCGCAGCAGCTGTGGTGGAAGTTGAAACCTCCAGCCAGATAACCCAGAGAAAGAGTAAATAATTGATACAATTTTCCTTCACGAGTGCACTTTATTTGCATTGCAGCTTTCAACTGTCTATAGTTAGATGGCTTGATAATGTTATGGTTGGACGGTGATAAGTGACAGACTGAAATGGCGATAAGAAATGCCGGTTATAATAAGAAGCCTTACGATTTACCTGTAGTTCTAACGTTTTGTATAGATTGAACGAAATATGCAATTTTCGTCTTACCAACCAGAAATCTATTCAGCTTTATCATTCCATACAATATCAGCATTCCACCACGTCATAGAAAGCTGTAGCATTAATACTGATCTATCGCTATTCGCGTTAACATTCCAGACCAACCCGTTCCTCTACCCAGTTCATTCCTTACCACGATAGACGGCTAACATTCCATATAACTTCTTTTATTACCAAATCATTAGCATATTTGCAAGAAACACATGTTTATTAATGTAATTACAAGGTCACTTATCATCTGGCTACCCATTGTTACATACAGCAAGTCATATAATATTTGCTTAGATTCAATTTCACCAATTTGCATCAGCATTTCACTTTCTTTATGCGCAGGCGCTGTATTAACACATTTTATTGCTCGTAAGACGTAAACTTTAGTTGGAACTGTTATTACTGTCTCATTATTAATTCTGCTATGTTTCGATAGCGATTGTACGGACTCTTTGTCTCGTCATAACATATTACTACGCCTAGTTGAGTCTTCTGCTAATTCTTCAAAGTATCTAATTGTTGCTTTTAGTGCGTACGCTGCGAAAGTCGACACATGTTGACTTTTCTCTTTTTTGTCGGATTTTATGTGGCTCAGGCTTGAAAACATTAAGCCTAATGCAAAAACCGCGTACACTTTGTGTGACCTAAGTGGTCTAATAAAACTAACCAAAGATGAACTGTTGATTGTCATTGAGAACTTTTTTGAATAGTGGATCTGATTCGATTTCTGAACAATTCACAATATGCACAGTTACGTCAATAACAGTTTCACGGCACGATATTAATTGTACCTATATGTTCTTCTATATAAATCATCTAGCCAACGTTTACCTCTGTGGAAGTATGCATGAGGGCTTCATAGTGGTAATTTATTCAAATAAAACTAAAGCACCATTCTAGTTGCGAAAATACAAAGTAATTCAGACCTAATGAGCACCTACATCTCACGCTTTTTCAAATAACCACCATTCACCACTAGAGGGCAAAGTGAGCAAAACAAAATTTTGCTCACTTTTGCCCTTAGGTATTGTCCTATTGTGCCCTATGTTTTAGTTTAACGACAGCGCTTTATGCGCTTTAAGTGTCGCTAAAAGCTTATAGCCAAGTAATGGTCGTTTCGAATCTATTTAGTGTTGGGCACCTGTTGTACAACGCATTGTTTGGTGAAAGAAAATTGTCGTTTGAAGAAATATTTTTGAACAATGTGTACACGTTGTTCAAAGTGTTTGTGGGCTTTTAACTGTAATGGCTGCGATTTGAGAAGTCGTTTTCAAATAGAGAAACCTTAACTTATAGAATAGCACTTTATAAACTGTCCACGACAGAAATGTTGAGATATAAATTCCCATATTACATTACTTGCTGCGCCCCGCGGCTTCGCCCGCGTAAGTCTTGATCCCGTGGGAATAAAAGTTAGGTTAGGTTTAGGTTGGTTGGGGGCTGTAATACTTCCGGTTAGACTGGAAGCCGACCCCAAATTAGTTGGGAAAAGGCTAGGCAGATGATGAGTTAGGATAATTAGGATGTACCTACGCTTGGTATTACATAATTTAAGTTGATCTTAGTGGAATTCTAACAACACAAAATTTGATTCATCAGCTATTTCAAAATAGTTTTCTTCTCTTGTAAAACGTAACTGAGCAATTGTTTTTTATATTGAATGCAATATAACAATGGTTTAATACAGCGTTTGTAATATCAAGCCAATGTTTACTATAAATTACCGTTTGAATACCGTTTTGTCAACAAATCAGCAGTTTGCGACGATTAAGCAACGACACTTTGCACATATATATGAGAGGCTAACGTTAGGCACTTTACATATTATCATCGTTTTGCCAACCTCACCTCAATCCTCAACATGTCCTTGTGTAAAATACGGAGACATTTTCAAATGCAAATTAAATATCCATTTTAAATATTTACTATGTTCGTTTTTACACTCATATATGGAAGATGTGGCCATACTATTTTAGACTTTTTCCCATGAAATAGAAGGTTGTATTCCAAACACGTCGTGGACGTTTGGAATAACCTCCAACTTTATTATTATGTCTACAAGCTTTAAGTAGAAAGGCAACGGCAGTCAATCTGCTTAGCCTTTTGCCAACTATGTTGGGGTCGGCTTCCAGTCTTACCGGATGCAGCTGAATACCAGTATTTTACATAGAGCGACTGCCTATCAGACCTCCACAACCCAGTAACTGGGTAATACGATACCCCTTGGTAAGACTGGTTGTCAGACTTTTGGGCTTCTGACGACCCACGACTGTCAAAGATCCACGTATGGCAGCCGGGACCAACAGCTTAACGTGCTTTCCGAGGTACGGACGCGTCTCGATATTATGTAAAGATGATTGATCACCCATCCACGGACCAACCCCGGCAAGAGTAGCTTAACCTGATGGATCGACCCTTGCGGCTGTTATTACTTAGCCACGAGCTTGTCAAAGGCAACGGCAGTAACTCAGCTTGAAAAAATAAGTTGTTGCTACAAATATATCAACTCGCAGTCACGACATATTCTCGCCACGATCTCTTAACACAAAGGTCTGTTCCTGCAGGTGGCACGGATACTATGAAATAACACAAAAGATTTCACTGTGCAACTCTATTGATAGCCTAGAAATGACAATCGTTACTCATACATTCTTGTACCATAACGGGCATCTTCACTATTTACCACTTTTTATCGTTCGCATACCGGCCATCAGAGTACTGCAGAGCAATGGTGGTCCAGTGGTAACGGCCAGGACTTACCTACGAGTTGTAGGTCGTAGGTTCGAACCCTGACAGGCGCTTTACTTTGTGTAAATTATTTCATCGCCACTGCTCTCAAAACAGTGAAGCAAAACATCGTGAGGACACCGGCATGTCCTAGAACCAAAAATTCGAAGACATGTGACATCTACCAACCCGCACTGGGCCCGCGTGGTGGATTACGGCCCGCTCCCTCTCACAGAGAGGAGGCCTGTGTCCCAGCAGTGGGAACATTATAGGCTGATTATGTTATACCGGCCATCTATACAATTTAATTTCTTTTCTTTATCTATTGTTCCATCAAAAGTCGGTCCCAGTAACAATACCTACGAACATATAGTTCAGCACTATGAACAAGGAAACAAAGATTTATATTGGCACATTTAACTCGAACTACTAATAATGGGAAGTAAATAAATGTCTACTTAATTCTAAACACAGAGATAATAGTCGATTGTGGTCAGACTAGGGCCTAGGCCCGTATCCAATGCCTAAAATGGAGATGAAAGTTCTAGGGAACAAACTGTGCGGAGATAGGGCCGTAACTCATACAGATCGAGAATCGACAAGTAAAAGATTTACCGCAATGCCGAGCGCAGTAAAAGGGTTGTTGAATGAACACGAGATATATTCTAGTTTGATTGTTAAACTAATTGTTTTTTTTTTGTTTGTTTCAGGTATGTTAAATGAATATGCTTTTGAGAGATGTCTTCTGTTAAAAAGAATAAAAAGGTAAGTTTAGTATAATTAACCTTTTGGGAGAGCTAATTTTACGTTTGCAATAAACGTGGAGAGGCTGGTTGGTCGTATAATAGAATATTGGAGAAGCTTAGATCTGGTGGAACTTTAATTAACTTTCAAAGGTCCACGGTGAAACAGTTTATCATAATAATGATTATAATTCAACTAGCTAGTACAACAGTCTGCGTGTAGCCATGATGAATGGACGCAAAACTCTGTTCCTACGGCGCCCCATTGTTTCAAATGAGCTATGGTCCATTGTATGCCAAATAATTAATTGCATAATCTAATAAAATTATATTTTACTATTCGTTATAATTAAACTTCTAATTAAAATGGGAAATACAGACAATGTCATGTGTCAACATTTTGTTTCCTGCTTAAATTCACATAGGAATTTTTTTGTTTCTTCATTTTTTACGAATTGTTGATAATTATCACTGATAAGCATTTCGGAAAGTTTTAATTGGTGATAAGTCAACCAATTATGGTTTAGCTTAAGAATTTACTTTCCGAAACAATTCACACACGACTCCTATCACATAAAATCTGTCGTTAACTTCCAGTTGAAAAGTTCCATTCTGTTTCCTCCAGCCACTCCCATCAAAATATTTTCGACGTCAGAAAATTGGTTAACATACCATTACGTCACGCTAGGTCACTACCCTCGAGGTAGGTAGACACCTACGTATGTAGGTACATAGGCCACGATTTAACAGCGTATCAAATTCAACATAACATCTCAATTCTTAATACATGTGAGATATGGTTTACTTTAAAAAAAAAAGTCCATAGAAAGGCGACTTTCACATTGATTGTGGCAATAATCGAAATTGGAAATTACATACATTTTATTAGAGTGACCGATGCTATTCACGTCAGCGAATGTGATGTACTTACTGTGATTGTTTTGACTAGGACATGTCAGTTTTGACAGTTGGTTTGTTGGTTGAAGACTTCATGTTGACAGATGGTGGTTGATTAATACTTCATTGGTTCGGAAGAAAACGTCGGCAGGTGCTTGCGCGCGCGCCTCTTTTTTTATAAAGACATGTGCGTTCATGAGAAGACATCCTGTATCTGTCATAGAGAATATCTCATTTCGATTCAAAGTTAATAGTGAGTAAACATCGACTCATCTGCATAAGAACCATTAAAATTAGAGAGTACAGACAAATCAGTTTAATTTGTTAGGTAATACCATTAAGACCTGCTGAATAGTGTCTTCCATACGTTCATAAAGAGACCTAATATTATGTTATGTTATTAGTAATAACGTACTGAAAGCAACAGGCTTGGAGAGTATTTAACGATTATTCATTTACATAATACGTGCCATTTCGACTGCACGTCAATTTTCATATTGAAAAACGAATGTTCAACGTTTTATAATACTGACGGAGAAAGGATTACCTAACAAACTAATCGTATTGTTTAATTTTAACGTTAATTAACAACAGACTTCGATTAATCTCGTCGAAGTCTGAGTTAGCGATCAATTACTCTGCTATTGTACGGGTTAGCAATCAATTTAACAATCAGTTTGAACAACGGTTTAGTGAGTATAAACGTAATGATGGATTGCGAAGCTTTGTTAATTAGGCGTCTGTTATTGTTTCATTAGGTATGTGCGTGGTTATTTACGTAATATTTACTTATGGATATGGCAACTTTTGTGGTGTTATTAAAGATATTTTCAATGAGAAATTCATAGTAGCAGCCAGGGATGGATTTGAACCCGTTTTGTGCCAATAGGTTCGCCCCATATTACATGGGACTTAACTCTTGAAATGTGGGAAATGAACAGCCGACCTATCCGAGATATATACGCATGATATATATGTTTTGTTCGTAATTTAATTGCTACAAGTCTGAGAACCATTTCGTGTCAACCAAACCGTGTTAAACGGCAACCCTATTCGAATTAGATTCCGGGTTTCACAATCAGAACTATGTAAATAAATCTGTTGTTTTAAAACAAAAGTGGCGCATAACAAGTTAACATTCCATGTAAGTACTAGGTCTCGGCGTCTGCGCATTCCGTTGGGCCAGGGAAAGTCTAATGTACGATCTTCTGACCCCTTTTCCGATAATTTAGCACTGACATTTACCGCGGTTTGATATTGAGATTAACGTGAATTTATTAACATTTGAATTACGTCAGGCTGAGATGGTATGGTAATGTAATGATCAGTAATTGAGCACTTACTGACAGTGATTGAACATCAACATTATGTGGCTTGAAAATCAGCGATGAGCTCGTAATTTTTTTTTGTAAACAAATATTTATCGCAGTTAGTCTTAAATAATAAAGTGTAAACTATTGAGTTCATCTCTTCATCACGAATAGATGTATCACTCAAGAGTAGTCAAGAGTGACACTAATCGTTTAGTCTAATCGTTATGTCTACACGTTTACATAAGAGGCGTAATGCACGCATATATGTAGATCCGTATCTACTCTAAAAAGTGCACATTCACTGCACTGCGATTAGCAAGCTGTCATAATAAATATACAAACAGCTAAGTTCAGATTGACGTGATTTTAAATACGATGTAAACGGGGCACGGAAATTCGCACGAACCTAGTGAGAGACGCGCGATGTCGCGCTGAGATTGTAGAATACTTTGACATGGCGAGACCACCTGAACGCAGCCTTATGGTTACGCTAGCCGTTCATTCTTCCATTCAAACGTAGTATGGTAATTACTAATCTGTTTGACGGTGTACGTTCCAAACTAAAAATTATATAATTTTTTCTTGTCGTTATCTAGCCCTTTATGGAAGCAGAATTGGAAAAAATATATTGGTTTGGAAGTAATGAGAGTCGAAACTTCCATATATCAACACTAATTTTAACACATCTTTGGGCGTAATTAAATAACTTATGCAGTATGAAAATGGCAAAATAGAAACCGTACAGTGATAAATAATGTATTCAAAAGATCAATTAATCATTTTTTTTTTTTTTGATAAATCATCGTATATGTCACTAAATAAATATATAAATACATTAAGCATATAAGCCACGCGCGTCGCGCACCAACGACTCCGAGCTGTCGACTAGTGCAACCTTAAATACTCGATGCTGATCTGTCGGAAGGAAGAAGATAAAAGATCTAATTGTCCGTCGTAACGGACTGTGTAAGCACGTATCGAACTAATTAATCGGACCTATTTGTACGTTACTAAAGTCGTTTAGTAGACTTTCAATAGTAAACAACGCGCGAAAGTTTCCCACGACCGTGTGCAAGCAAATATTCCGCATTTATCTAGCAACATTATCTAACGAAAACATTATATCAATTAGGTAGTGTAACAATAAAATTCAATTATAGAGATAACAAAGAAAATGTCGCTTCCCTCGGAAACAACGACAGTAAATCAACTGGAGGTCGGAGGGTCATAAACTCATGGGTTTAAGTGTGGTGAGCTGTTAAGTAAAACAAAATCTATAACCAAACATGTTATGCTGCCATTGTTGCAAACATAATAACCGATATTTATTTCTTCGTATTACAGACAGTAATATCAAAAGCCAATGTTTAATACTTATTTTGATGTAATGCCAGTCTTCCACTTTAGTTAATAAGGCTATTCCTAAGCCCGACCAGGTTAGGAGCATTGCCCTGATTGTCTCGCGACGAAAGCTGTAATAATTTTCAAGGCCCCGTCCCGCATACCATACACGCTCAGTAGGTATAATGGTATATTTCTGCTTCAAATACCTGCAAAGGAACTTACCGTCTTAATGGCACCATAGACATTCACGTTCGAAGATCAAAGCTAGTGCCGAGACTGAAATTATCCCGAGTGTATCGAATCGATTATCACTCGATTCCCGTCGCGAAGGCATCTCTATGGGCAGGGGCACTCGCTCGTGACCGATCCCTGGTCGAAGCTCTCGATTGTTAACAAGTGCGCCAGAGTGGGGAAAGTTGGGAAGATCATGAAATTAAATCACGTTAGAAAGGAGTATTTAAATTTGAAACCGTGGGTCGTTAAATAAGATTTAAGACTCACGGTTTCAAAGGTTTACTACCACATTTATTAATACAAAACAAATGAATAAATTCATTTTGAAATTACAGCTTTCAGTGAAAGTGAGCCTGTTACCTCGAGGAATAATATTAGCATGCGGGATTTTAAAACGAGAAATTCTAAGTACCATTAGCTATGAGACTTTATTACATGCACTAAGTATAGTTTTGTACAGCATAATTTATGAAATAGAATATTAAATAGCCATATTTTATGTAAGGCCAAAGTGTGAGTGTAGCTCAAGATTACACTTTGGTCTAACATAAAATAATAAATAACGAATAGTATAAGGGCCTAGCTCTCTAATAATAAAATACACCATGGAGTTTACATCCACAATACGGTACGGAACATTCTGCTACCCACACTTAGCATAGCTCGGTAGCTAGAGGGACATTTACTACATTTTACGTCCTACCCACATTATACATAAACGCTCGACAACTGATTTCGCTTTCACGCTAGAGACAACTATACAAATTGCTTACCTTTCAAATGTAAGTCGATTTATCTTGTTATGTCTAGAGGGACAGATATCCGAGGAGCGGGACGTGGAAAGCTGCGCGCGCGCCGATCGGGCCCTTCATCGCTGTTTCTGCGCTGAAACATTACAACGCTGTCGAGTGTCTCATGTTTGAGATCTTGGCTTTCAAATCAGGGTTCAGAAATATAAATTATTGGTTCGGAAGAGGAAATACTGATTTTATGTTTCAGATTGTTGATAGAAGGATGTGGTTGAGCAATCATTAGCAAATCGTGATGTTATCTGAATTGGCTTAGTTCACACCAACTGCAATCATATACCGTTTAAATGCAAAAGGAAACATATTGAAAAGTTCCATTCCTTTACATTGGAGTCGATCAGTCGTAAAGGTAAGCCACCTTTACGACTGATCGACTCCTCGACAAAAGTGCCTGTGTAATTGGTGTAATTGAAATAAATGCTTTGATTTTGAGTTTGGGCTACACTATAATGCGAGCAACTTATTTGTATTGCCATAATATACTGATTAGAAATCGTCCTATCGTATTACCGACACAGTATCCTACATACAAACAACCCAACACCATTACAAGCCCCTGTTACAAAGCGAGCGGTTATTAAACTCCTTATCAGCAAGAGTTCAACCGCGGTGCCCTCAGCTGATTCATTGCACGATCGCGAATCAATTTCCTAGTTTTTGCCCTGGTTGCTTTCCTTCCTGGGCTCCGGGTGATCACGTACTGCTTATCAGCACAGTGCTCTAACTGCGCGACTCGCACCACCTTCCGTCTTGTTTCAGTTGTTAGAATCGTAATGATTGTTGGACATGTCTTAGTTTGAACTTTGACTTTGTATTTGTTGGGCTGTCGGGAAGTTGTTACAGTTAGTTGTACAACATTCGTGATTATATTGTCAGTTTGTATTTACAGCCGATTTTAAACCTCTATGTGTAAGCGTAGGTGCTAGTGCCCATTTCCAGTACCGATAGTTAATATTTGCTGATGAAGGTAATTGGATACGAGAGCACTTCGAAAAATACCAAGTTGATACTTACCCACTACCTGACTGCTTCGTTGGTCTACTGATCGCAAGCACTGAGTTCGATTCCCAGGTCGAGAACTCTATTTGGCGAAAAGATAGGACATGTAGATACATCTCTGCCTTACCCTTCGGGGTAAACAGGCGTGATGTTACCTTAGGTACTCATAATATGTTTTGACTCAAAAAACTAATTAGATCTGGAAGCCTTTCATCATCATCTCTGCACACTTGAAGAAGATTAACGTAATCTACATCATTTAAACGGCCAGGATTTCATCAAAGTTGATTAAACCTACGTGCAATTTGCATAATTAATTTTATTTGCCTATCCTTAAGACTTTCGGTTTTAGATCTAAAACTTGTTTTGCTCTTGATATTATACTTTCAGTTTCTTTAGTTAATAAAACGTCCATTACCTTGATGTGCAAATGCCGCGAAAACCTCCGTATTTACGGGGTAAACAGAACGACAAACAGTAGAAATTACCGTGAAAGCTGCATATGGACATTTTTGAGAGGATATTGCCGTCTCTTCCGTGGCGAAAAGATAATAACATGGACTTTAAAAATTGTAATAGGCTTCCTAAAAATCTAGGTCGCAAAATAAAAGTTTAAACTCCTAAGAAGTCGATTGTGGTCGGGCACTAAAAAAGAGACGGGGAGACTTTATTCGAAAGAATGCCAAGTGCACGTAAATGAATAGATTACCGGCCTCTTAAAACCATTACAGTGACCAATTTCCCCCCATTCGATTTACAGGAAATATACGCGTAACTCGTTTCCTACACGTTTCATATTTCTTGGTCCCAGGCATGTTACAAAAGCGCATTTGTTATTTAATTTATTTCACCGGATAAAAATAATTCTGCAATACATTGAATTGTGTCATTCAACCGATAAAATAAAAACCAAGATAATTAAAACTTTATATTTATTATAATGCTCGACTAGACCGAATATAATATTTCTCCATTTGCGACTGGTCGGTTACGCAAAAAGTTCCACTCCCTTATAAGTACCTAACCAGACGCTGTTATGAGAGAACTTATTTTTTTCTTGACGTATATACCTACAAGTACATAATGCCTTCCATCCTTGATTCGGTTCGTGTGAAGTGGTGTTATGAAACTAAGTATATATTATTTTTTCTGTCTTAATTTTAGATTGGTTGCATCACTTCTGACACTTTCACTAGAGATGCACTTTGATATTTCAGGGCTTTAGTTGATAAAGTTTAGAATAAAACATAGGTCAAAATGTAATATTCACTTGATAACTTTTGCTACGAGTATAAAAATTGTGAGTAAGTCTTCTTCTTTTTGTGTGGTTAGTGATTAACCTGGTTTCAGAGTTTTAAAGCCGCTCATGGGCCTCTGACTTGGCTTCACATGCCGACGAGAAATTCTTTCATGATGTTTTCCTTCACCGTTCATGAAGCAAGTGATAATTATACAAGTGCAAGTAAGTATAATAACAGCAACAAAAAGATCCTTTCTGTTAATATTATTTATAACCTATATTTACTGCAATGCTCAGAGACAAAATCAATTTTAAAACTAGTCATTTTTTGGACATAAATGTTTGTACCCACCATGACAGGCTTTCAGATATTAGAAAACCCTATTCTTATTTTATGATGACAACTTGAAAATAATTGATGGAATAAGCTTTGCGACCATTTCGATCGTAATAAAATAGCAATACCTCGCATACGCTAATAAATAATAAAGAATGTTCATTGAATAAACAATAAGAACGTAATAGGTTGTGGTATTCTACCATTTACAGCCGACTCTTCTGAGCTGGTTGTAGTTAATTCCTTTTGAAATTTATGCGCACGTTGTTAGGTTTCACTCTAATTAATAATTAAAACTATGGGCAGGTTTATTTCCCTATTAAGTACTATATTTAATACCCCAGCTGGTACAAGAAGCAATTATAAATTTCATGTTTTTGTGATAAATGCTGTTATTCTGCTTAATATTTTATGAAGGTAAACAACTTGTCAAACCCCGAACCTTATTTACAACCTATAGGGAATGGAGACGATGTCGATAACGAGAGATATTTACTTACTATTTTGGGTACATAGACGGGCCGCGAAGGCAGAAGGTCACAAAAACACATGGTTAAAAATACCGCTGCCATATTACGACCAAGAATTGCCATAGGCAATCAGGATCTCACACACAAGCTAGATTATAAGCTAGGGAATGTCGTTGTCAAACCAAGCTAAATTGGTTGTTTTCGCTCCAAAGATCGCGGAAAGCTGTGGGTTTAACCGAGGGTAAATTGGGTTCGTAGGTCAAAATGTTCCTACCAGGGTTGCGGGAAAGTCCGAAAGGGATACCGGAACCTTGGCAACAGGCAACTGAAGGAACACGGGTGGGTTTTAGTCAGTAAAAGTCTGAAACGGCCTTCCGCCCAGAGCGGGAGAAGACAATTGATGATTTTACACCCTCAAAAAAAAAAAGGTCAAAATGTTGCAGTCTTTAACTAAATCAATCAGTCGCATTTCACTAAAGCCTACCTCAGCGTTGTTAGGGAAAAGGCTAGATGGAAAAAGAAAGGTATCTAGATGTTGATTGGCACGAACATTCTGAACTCATCACCATTTTCCAACCATAATGTATGTTTTCCCTACACTTGACCTACCTATCATACGCGATGATGCCTTTACACAATGGTAAACAGTGGACAGTGTGGACACATGTTAACTTTCATCTCTTCAGTCGAACAAGGGTTCCATTGAAATGGCCATTGTTAATGGAATAGTGGCAAACCATTGTGTACACGTACATTGAAATGCTGCGTCAGGTGTCCCCTCAGATAAACATAAAGCCATCTAGAATTTCTATGAATAATGAACGCTAGAAGTACTTTCCAGAATTACTCTTTCTTACGACAAGACTGGGATACTGCAGTATCCACCCGCAATCGTGAAGTTAATGTTTGAGATATATATTACAATTGAGTCGCCAAATAATTGGTGAATTCATGACACCTAATAAGATTACATAGCCTATCATAATACATTATGTACGCGCACATGATATAGCAAAATAACAGTTACCTATGATTACAAATCGTCACGTGCAACTTCCGCGAGAGTATATAATTGATATATAATATGGCAAATGAAACCGGGTTAATTGCATAAGTTAAAAAGTGTTCGCAAAAAGTCCTGCACGCTTCAACACACCAAGGAACGTACCGACAATAAACCTTTAAAGAGAATCGCATAGCAATGTCTTCAATTCAATTAACTACTTTTTGTTCAAAGAAAGTGTGCTGAAATCTTCGTTAATGCATTTGGCAGCAATCTCAAATTAATAACTTGGCCTTAATAATGGATACATCATCCGGGGTTCATTGTGTTTTAAGTCGGATTCTGGGTTTGTCGGCTTAATCGAATCTCCATATAAGTGTTCATCTTAATGAATGTCTCGAACTTTGACACCCATTACATTTCCCGCTGAAATGCTCGCAAATGAAATACCTGTTTCAATTTGTATAAATCGACATCTTTTGAAAGTGTAGTTCCTTAAGTTACCTATACCTACCAAGATTTATAATAATTAATAGATATTTGCAAATCGCTCGATGCGAAACGATTATCAAAATTAAACCAATTTTTGTTTTTATGATGATCCCGTACTTTCTCTTTTATGATGGTTTTATACATATTCCGTGATTATTTCCAATTTAGTCCAATTCGCAATCAAGAACAATTACCGTGCCTACATTTTTTTATTATTATTGCGCTGGGTCAACAAGGAACTTGCGCTTCTACTTTTTTACTACCTGGCAAGATTTCAAATTGGCAATTTTGAATCAATTTCACACATAAATTGTGTACACATATTTTCTCGCTATAAAGCTCTTTACAATTAGCGTAGAGAAAGACCATCGGAATACTCAAATACTTAGATATTTTTTTACTTCATTTAATCAAAAGCTTAGCTTGGCCGTTTTGTAAGACTGCTCGTGTTTTCCACATAACCTTTAGCGGCTGAAAGCTAAAATAACTCGACCGAAATCAGTTTCATTCATTTTCATTCAACAAACCGACAGACGTGCGGACACCTCCTTTCATATAACATTTTGAGGCAGATGTATTTTAACTGCGGCTTTTAAACCACATGCCTGTATCCAATTACGTTTCCTGTTAATTTAACTGCCAGTTACTTTCATGGGTTGCGTCCGTTATATCATAGTGAGGTCGCCGCCCGCTTCGCGACAGGTGACACCGATTACGTAATCGATTATTTATTGCAAACGAATGCGATCGATATTCATATTTATTGGCGCTCGCCTTAATAGATGCAACCTGATTAATCGCTGCCATTTAAATCGATTCAGCTCGTGCGCGTTTATTGTGAAGCCGATTTATTGTAATAAGTATAACAGTTAATCAAGTTTAATGTTATGTTATAACTACATATTAGCAATGTTTAAGTAATAACATTAGTATTAAAACGATTACAATAAAATTAACTTAAGTTCCGGCGAATCGTACCAGATAAACTTTTCATGCTTCAGGAAGATTATTGATCGACAGATAATGAACCATCAAAGATAACATTAGATAATGGCACGTCTTGTATAGGTACCGTTACACCGTAAAACGTAAACGCGTTGTAAATCCTTACTTTTACGGCTATTTTAATTTATAAGTGACAGAAGCGCTTTATCCTGAAACTGGTGATTTCTCAATCACCTTGAAAGTAGTTTGACGCTGTAATCACGAAACGGTACCTATGCGTGAAACACTTCCCATAAAAACCATTTGCACAACTTCAAATAACTGTAATAAAGACAGCGCTATGAAATAACATACATAATTTATATAATTTACCTAACGACAACGCATTGAATCAAATGACGTATTAAACAAACAAAAGTTATCGAGTCACGAAGAATCGATTTAGTTACGTATGAACTACATAATCGCTTGTAGGAGGTGTAGCGCTCTAATTGCAATGCCTCCTGGTGATATTTCATCCTCTATTCAGATGTGGGTTGTGATAGTGGAGACAAACTTCGACCATTTAATCACCATGTGGGCTTATCAGATATCTGGGCTTAATCACCGACTTTCTTTATGCAACCTGTTTAGTGTTTTGTAATAGGAACTTACATGAGTTAACATCCTTTTGTTAGTAGTATGAAGATGAAAGTTGATAAGTTACAGTTGGTAGTATCTAATTTTTATAGTAAGGGGTTTATTTATAAACTTTGCTTAAAGTTAAATAAAACAAATTATTTAAAAAACAAAAACCCGACTGCAAAAACTTATAACCGAAAAGAGAAAAACGAGCATTGATATTTGTTTTTTGTAAGGTATTGCAATACCTTACAAAAAACAAAGTTCAAACGGCTTATGAAAATAGGACATTAACAGCAGCTATCCTTTCTACAATAGCATATATTCATTATTCCTAGTGTATGTTGGCGTTTTCATTAGCCGTCCCCCGACGCGACGAAGGACGCTTGGATCAAAATATTACCTACAACTTTTATATTAAACTTAAAGGGCTAATACATTTTTTTTTTTTACTTTTTAAATGCTTTGTTTTTGTCGGGGGTTTTTTAAATTTTTAATTTATCTTTTATTTCCAGCTTTTTAAATTTCATAATATATTACTAGTAGAAACGCTATGATCAACCCGCGGCTCGCCGAAATCTGCGTAGCTGTACGTACTTTTGCCACAGTGAAGCTAGTTTCTAATTTAGTCTCATTTCTCTTTCCTACTCCATCATCAGACCCTGATCACCATCCATCTGTAATCTATTTTTTGAGATCTTTCCAATGAGCCCAAACACGATACCTCTGCTGTAAGTTGGTGAGGGCGTTGGGTATCCTGCATCCAGGTGATGCTGCAGCATCAGTTCAAGGTTACTATATTCTTCTAATATCATTGAAGTAACAGAATTCTAAATTTCTAATCGATTAGCCCTGTGAAAGATGCTCACATACATTCATCAACTAGAAAAGAGCTGGAAATTTTCAAACGGCTGAACCGATTTTCTTGAATAATAGCTAAGAACACTCTCGATCAAGTCACCTTTCAAACAAAACAAAAAAAAACAAAATCGGTTCAGCGGTTTGGCAGCTACGATGGAACAGACAGACACACAGATACACAGATACACAGATACACACGTTAAACTTATAACACCCCTCTTTTTCAGTCGGGGGTTAATAAATACAATCATACATACATACTCTCGAAAAACATTACCCTCCTTCTGGGGCAGGCGGGTACCTAATGACGTTCAAACGTCAAAAATGTATGATTAAACAGTCACTAATCATTACTTAACTTTAAGCAACGTTTATGAATAAACCCCTAAGTATATTATTATTATTATTGTATCGACCTGTGACTCCACTGCCACCTCTACCTAACGCGTAGAGTTCCTTCCATGTATTTCAGTGGACATTTCAGGCTCAGAAATGAAACTATGTTATTTTTACAATTGATATCAGCCTTATCCGTTTCACTGCTGGGCAAAACCGGCTCCTTGGCTTCCGTCGAGGTAGGTTCTTTCTAGAAGTAATAGGATAATGGTGTATTTAGAAAAAATACTTAGTTTTATATTGTAACTGGAATGATATTTTATAAATGGAACGTGAGGTACTAAAGAGGCAATTAAAGATCTTGTTTTAGGAAACAAACCACACAAATCATAATAGTAAATAGAAGAAAGTGGCATAATTATGTAGATACTCCATATCGATTACGTGTTCAATTGCCGAGAGCTGGGTACGCATCTCCGTATGCACATAGTTGCATCACTACATCGTATAACTGCACGTTACTGCCGCGTTTAGTCGTGCCCATGCATTTAGTGGTAACGTTATATACAGTTCTGCTCATGCCCTAGTTATGTAAGGAAAATGGGTGTGAAAATCGTGCTTCATATAACTTTGGTAATTTTCTTGTAAGGTTGCCTTTCTGTTTGCTTTTGACGAGTCGTTATCTAGCTGCTACTAATCAAAGTTATGAACCACCAAAGATTCGTTTTTCTTCCTAATTTTAACTTAACTTTGGCCGTAAATAAGTAATAAAAGAAGTGTAATATCTCCAAAAAAAAGTCGGCACCGACAAAGCTCAATTATCTAAGAATTCATTTGAGAGAATTGACAGTGATGTATGATGTATGGAAGAACATGTTTTCCAACTACAATGTTAAGTTTGTTTTTGGGTTAAATTCATCCCGACTACGGAACCCTTAATCGTGGGTGGTCCAACACGCACTTGTCCGATTTTTTTTTTAAATAAACTTTTCTGAAATCCTAAAACACTGTGATTGTGGGTAGGTAGATAGGTACCTAGATTCTTTACAGTTTTCCTGGCTGTTCTCGGAAATATGTCGGTTACTTTAACTCGTCGGTGTGTTCTAAGTATAGCATTACTGGATAACGGTTACTGCATTACATAACGAGCCAGTAAACGGAAATCTTCTACACGCGTAGTTTTCCTAAAATGCGAAGTTTAACTGTTTGTCAAAAATAGCAAAGAATAAAAGGAAAACTTGAGTTTGGTACCATCTTGCTTATAAATGAGTAGAAGTAGTCTTTTTCAAAACAAGAATATTTGCAATAACATGTAAAAAACTAGATACTTGTAACCCACGGTAACCAATATAGGTAATCGATATCTATACATGAAAAAAATATTGACATCCGCTTGCTAAATAGTTAATGAAAAATTCCACAATAATAACCCGCAAAATATTATAAACTATGTCGTCGATTATTATTAATGTACATCCAAATAATTTCCTGTCATTTATTGGCTAATATAAGTACTATTATATAACACTTAGTAGCTGATGTATACCTAACCATAATGTATTGATTGATGAACTGCACGGTAAAAAACATAATAGGTACATCATTTAGCTTTATTAAACCTACTGTATTGTTCTATGATTTATTAACTTATTCTTACATTAAGGTATGTTTACCTACTTACAATTATACGTATAATGGATGACGCAATTAAATCTAATGTAATGTTCACTTAGTTTCTCCGGAAACACTCGAAATTCTAGCCAGGTGACAAGTTTCTAGATACCGTAGGAACCCGGAGAACAAAACCTAGGAAATATAATGTGCGTGACTTTATCTTATTGTTTTAACTGAGATACTAAATTATTGAGGCAGCGAATGCTCTCTGATAGCAAAGAAAGTACCAATTAAATTGAGTACCAGGACTTGCTGCGGTTTCAACACTTCCAATTTATAATCGAACGTGAAATAATAATTGGACAGCAACCTGGCAATTACTGGATATCTTGATATTTTCAACATCATTTTATTCATATTAGTTTATGATGTCACAGATATTAATAATAAAATGAGACGCAAAGAAACATCATAAATTATTTCGAGGAAAAACATCGATGCTTACAAAAAGTCGCTTTTAGAAAACGTGGCACCGATGATGGTGCAAAAAACTGCACCTAATTAATTCCTATCACACTTACAAGGTTTTAATTTAATAAAAACGACATTACACCTTTACTTACTTAAGTCTTCAATAAATTACACCTTTACTTACTTAAGTCTTCAATAAATTACACGTTTACTTACTTACGTCTTCAATAAATCATGTTTCTCCAAAGCTTGAGAAAATTAGGTATGACAATAACAATTTTCTAGTAGCACAAGTAGGCACGCGAGCAGCAAAAAAAAATATATAAGAATCGGCAACCGCATCTTATCTGAGATCTTAATCTAGCGAGGCGTGAGCTAGGTTTCCATGTCACGAGAAAAGAAGAAACAGAACCACTGACACAGTGGTATAGGTAATTGGTAGATAGAAGTTGCAAATATTTAGGTTTCGTGCGAAAACGAGGTTTGGCTTGCGGATTATTTGGTTTTTCACCAGGTTATTACGTTTTGCATCAAATATATGTATATCCATAGCTTATAAAAGTCTTTTTACGTGTCTCCACGTGTTTGATGATCTTGGTGTGGTTTTTACCATAATTTAGGAGAATATTTTTATTTCGGAAGGTATAGGTAATACATTAATAGACCTTTGTCCAGCAGTGGTAAAAATAATACATTAATATTTACTTAGATGTATTTCGATGTTTTGACATGTCGTCAGATTAGTAGAGTGCAACCATGCGCAGCAAGGGCGGGTAAAATTCATACTTTCCTCCCTTCTGCTATGTAAGGAATTTTAGCAGGTCCTGTAAAAGATGTTTTGAAGTATTATGTTTTAGGGAAACTTTAAAGAAGTTCAACGCTCTATGTACTTACTCACGATTACGAACTGTGCGCACTAAAGATATTTGAGGCGTGTCTGAGAAGTTTAAAATCTCATTACCTTCTGATAATACATATTTGTTATAAAATGTAGGATGTTGTAATAGCTAAATATAGAAAACGATATAAGTAATTACAGAATGATTAATTTACTAACAAGCTATACATAAAAAAGACATTAAAATGAACATATACAAACTGTGATGATTATTAATAAGTAATTAATACATATAATAAAAAAAGATGTGTTATTAACTTTAATTAATTAATGAGGAAAATTCCATATTACCTCTCCCTTACCTTTCACTTATTATGAGTGATCGGAATAGGTAGAACTAATCTACCTAAAGTTCGAAAAAGAACAGAGACAAAGTGGAGACGCCTTCCGACAAAATATTTTTTCGGGACTAATGTTCCGGGTTTCGGAACTTTACTTAAGTACATTTAATATAAATGCTAAAGGTGTGGAGTAAAATTAGATGTCTCTCATGAGATATAGAATTTTTAATTTTTGTGTGAAAATATGAATTAAAAAATCCTACATGTCAAGTATTAGGGGTTTATGGGTTGAAGGAGGTCGAAATTATCATTATTTTTGCGATAGGACATACCATTTTCAAGATATAAGCAAAAGAAAATAAAAATGATACAGTACTGTTTTGCAACTGAAGTCGAGGTGTTGGTTTGAATTTTAGTCCATGACATCTAATTTTACTCCACACCTTTAACATTTATATTAAATGTACTTAAGTGATGTCCCGAAATCCTGACATTAGTCCCGGAAAAATATTTTAGTCGTAAGGGAAGTCTCCACTGTTTTTGTCTCTGTTCTTTGAACTTTAGGTAGATGAGCTCTACCTATTCCGATCACTGGTTATTATGTAGGGTTAATAGGAAAATTCCGTATTATTAGGAGGTCAATTTTCGTCAGTATTTTACATGATTATAAGTTAAGTAATAGTCTATTCCCTAATGACTTTTACCCATAGCAAACATCAACAAGATTAAGCACGCATTAATATTTCTTCTGCCATAATTTAAAACAAATCTTCGATGTTTTTCTAAGCCGCAATTATTCAACGTCTGCCGTTGACAGCTTGTTAAAATAGCGGTGAAGCTGCATCACACCTAATTGCTAGATATTATATAAAGCTTATCGTAAAACATAGGTAATACAGTATTATTATTACGCACAATTTATGATATCGTTGTCGCAGTTGTTTAGAGTAAAGGTTTTGAGCTCAAAGAGCTAGAAGAAAGGGAGCAAATAGACAAACGTTCAAATATAAAGTAGTAACTAGCGATATGTGGGGTTACTGTACAAGTGTATATCTCTGCCTAACCCTCCGGGGAATACTGTCGTGATAGTTAGGCAAATATTACGATCAATTTAAGTATAATGTCGTTGTTGTTGCAGGCGTTTAGAGTTAAGGATAGGAGCGCCGCCACGGTGCGGCGCGATTCTGATATAACAATTTCCATGAGGTTTTCATAAACATTGTTCTACCAGAGTCGAGTCACGGTGTCACATCGCTCCTGTGGCAAGCTTTTGAGACAAGAAAAATGAATGCAATAAGACAAAACCTATAATATAAAGTTCCAGCACGTTATACTTTATTTATACTTGTTTTCTTATGGTGAAGAGGACGCTAAAGCTTCATCCTGTCGGCTAGTAACAACATCATCCGGCTCAAAAGCCATCAGACAAGTGCGTTATAACCTAGCATTTTCTTATTTAGAAGTCGTTTAGTAGGTAATTACTACAACGGATCCCTCAGCTTTGCAATATATCATTTTCCTGTACAGAGAACTAACCATTATTTTTATGCAGTAGAACAAAATGAAGATGGAAGGATGAACTTAACCTCTACTGAAAGGGCCCTCAATGGCAGAGGAGAGGACAGACATGTGTGGACAGGCAACGGGAGGCCTTTGCCCAGCTGTGGGACATTACGGGCTAAATAGATATATAGAAAGATAGATTATGCATAAGTTTATAGTATGTTTTCGGTAAATGTAAATTTTTGCCACTTTAACGCTTGTTATTTATCTATTTACCTGTATTTTCCTAAATACACAGATTTTCAGCTCAAAGACATCCTTACTTCTTCTAAACACCTACCTTATTTTATTTTCCCATAAAGAGTTACACCACCATTCGATAGACGTACCTGCAATTACGTAAAGCTGAATTAAGACGAAGGTGTTAATTACGAACACACAAAATGAATGGATGTGTACAGCCGTCGCCATGTTGTGTATTGTTATCTAACAGAACAGCATACCTACTTATTATTCAGATGCAAAGATAATACTGTTGCAGACTGTAGTAGGTACTATAGGTTAGGTACTGTTGATCACAAAAGTGATTGATCATTACAATACAATAGAGCTACGGTCCCACAAGCTATTGAAAATAAAAAACAGAAAGTTGTTCACAAGTAGTTATCTCAACCCCTTTTGTCCTGTTAGTAAAACACGTTTACCGTATTACCACAAACCAGTGTTTAGCAGTTGTTTAGCCTAAACACCGTTTAAACATGATATTTATGTATGGAGTTTGACATAAAACTGACATTACACTTTCAGCATCAACATTTTTACCAAATACAGAGTATCAGCAAGTCTAAAAGAATGAATTCCTAAACATGTTCATATAATTTCCACTACGAAAGTACACACCTTAGTATTAGTATAGGAAACAGCTGTTATTAAACACGCACGTCCAGTCGTCAGGACGCCAATTTGCTGAATGGAATAATTTCCAAGGTCAACTAATACTATATTATGCATAATTTACGCACACTCAACATTCTTCAGTATAATAACATACGAACGAGATATATGAGTTCGTATGCTATTATTTAATTTACGTTAAAATTGCCATCTTTAGCGAACACGCAGGTACAATTTAGTTTCGATGTATATAAAGCTGCATTTACATTGCTAAGTCATTTTTTAACGTTCCAGAACTACAACACTTTCATATATAGGTAGCACAAGACACAACGAAACTATGCAATACAATATAACGGTATTATTCTGGGGCGCACTCCCCACAACAATGTGAATCTGTCCTAACACTTGTGGGAGTGATTATACTATAGCCTAGCCCACACCGTGCGAATGGTAGCTCCTTGCACAGAAGCCATCATCAGCATTAACTATGAGATCCCATCTAGAGGCTATCCGCCGTGTAATGCAATGGTACGCAAGGCTTCCAGTAGCTTGCATTGATAACTGTCTTACTTTAATAAACCGTATTTTAAATGGATATAAAACACGACAAAATTGATTGGATTTTGTTGAAAGGAAGTAAATTTCTATTACCTGTCAATGCTTGAATTTCTAATAAGGAAATGAATTATGTATGTAGCGGATTATGAGAAGACGTACTTTATTTAAATAATCATTTGTAAAGACGCCTGTGTAAATTAGGTATACTCCATGCACCTTGGAAAAGACGAATAGGGAACCAATTAATGCATATCCAAAATGTTACCGTGTACCGATAACATTTTTGATACCACGTGCACAATACTTTGATACAGATTCAAATCAAACAAATGGTTAATTTACCTTAAAAAAATAATGACAATTTTACCTAAATATATACCAACACACTCTTACTTACTTACTATATATATAGTTTAACCTAAACATCATATACATAATAATTATGCGTCATAAATCGATTATTAGGTTTCGTAGCCCGAGCGCCTACGGGAAGGTCTACGCGCTACGCCGTAGCACCAAACGGGATATTGGGTTTATGACTGCAAATAGGACACTGATTACTTTAACGTCACGGTCCGTTGGTATAACATTATTACTGGCATGTTCTACAGTGTACATGCATTATTGTATATAATGTACTTTCTTCATTAGGTATCCATCATCGAAAAAAATCAGAAAGGCATCGTAAACAAACCATTAATTGTAAATTTTATTAATGAGAGCGACTAAGAAGCTTTGTAACAGCCGATCAAAGTAGGCTCTGTGATGTAAGTCATTAGGTTTAACCATTAATTATTTTAATCGTCGTTTACATGGTCTTGCGCAAGTGCTTTCGCCCGTAAAATAATGTAACCATTGTTGTGTAGTGTGAATGGAGCTTTGTTGTAGGAGGCACTGAATCGTTTTGCACACTTTCGTGCTATTAATTTTATTGTCGTGTGCTATCAAATCGGTTGCACAACCATTATTTGGTCGTAATTTTTATTTAGATTTCTTATTTATTGCATCTAAGGCATGTGCCGCCCGGAAGTGTAATTAGGTAATTCGCTTTCATTAAAAATATTATTTACCGACCGTATTTTTTTTGCTTATAGTTCCCTGGTTTTTGTCCGTTCTGTATTTAGATCGAAAAAGGAAAATAATGTCGTGAATAGGTACAGTGCTAGTATCTTACGTATTTCGGTCGGTATCTAGGTACGCTATTGAATATAAAGTGTCTGCATAATGAACACGATGTAAACGAAGTCTTTAACAATTATGGTCTTGATCGTTTTCAATCAACCGTTCATTGGTCTATATAGTGTTGCTTACGTCACTATCATTGCTGCCGATCCTGATAAATGATTGCATTAAGAGAAATTGGGTGTTCCAATAAATAACTGACTATTATCACATAAGACTTAAAAGTCTAGCTCAATTTACTTCAAATATTGTATATGTCAGCGTAAATATTTTATACATACCCCCTAACCTGCTGAAAACAGATCCGATCTACATATTTAGATCTTAAATCGGGCATTTATCAAAAATAAAACGATTTCACTCAAGACTTTTCTCGAATGTATCTCGAAACTTGGCACCATGCCCAACACCCCGACATTATTTATCATATTGGGGCTGTGACCCAGCCAGCGATATAAGACACCCCAGCCAATGGGATCGTGACGGTGAACGAAAGTACACCTCTTTGTATCTTCTTATCGATCTCAGGAATTTCCATGTGTTCTGTGCGATGAAAGATAATCTTAAAAGTGACAATGGAAGGAAGAAATGAAAATCTTGTACCAATTTAATACTTTGCCACAAAATTTAGGTAATTTGGCTGAATGACTCCTTTATGCTAAAACGCAAAAGTTTCATAACACCTATTTTTAGCGTTCCTAAAGTAATTTGCGAGCAACTTACTTTCGTCGCACGTAACTATAGTTCACAGACATTCGATCAAACGAGAAGTTAGCATGCTTACAATAATAATGTCTACTTATTATCGTAGCTTGCATCATTGACAATTTTCGCGATGATGATACAAATCAACCGGATAAACCAATGAACTTCGGCCCAAAATGATGTCATACTTAACTCGTTTAGAATTTGTTATTTTTCCGTTTAACCAGTTTTGGCTATGTCAATACGATTAATCATGTCTCACGTGCCATAGACCACATCTTACCGCTTTAGTTTTTTTTTTAAATTATTAGTAGCCATGGTTATTTGAAAAATACTAAACATTAATTGAGATTTTTGTATCTCAATTAATGTTTAGAGAGAGGCGCTCGTGGCTAAGTAATAACAGCCTCTCGGGTCGATCCATCAGGTTAAGCTACGCTTGCCGGGGTTGGTCCGTGGATGGGTGACCATTTTCACATATCGAGACTCCTCCGTGCCTCGGAAAGCACGTTGAGCCGTTGCTTGGTCCCGGCTGTCATTTGTGGATCTTTGACAGTCGTTACGAGTCGTCAGAAGCCCGAAAGTCTGACAACCAGTCTAACCAAGGGGTATCGTATTACCTAGTTACTGGGTTATGGATTTCAGATAGGCAGTCGCTTCATGTAAAATACTGGTATTCAGCTGCGTCCGGTTAGACTGGAAGCCGACCCCAACATAGTTGGGAAAAGGCTAGGCTGATTGATTGAATTGAGATTTTTGTATGTGTATTATTCTGCTTGAATGCAGTCGATAGTCGAGCGCCTAGCAAACTTCATCGAGCAATACACAAAACACTCTCGGTACATTGTTCGTTCATAATTTGGTAGGCGTTTGTATTTTTTATGTTATTTATTTTTATGATGAATAACCATACCCAAGCATTATTTTGTAGAAATAAATAGTTTTTTTTTGTTAATTAAAACTTAGTTATAATTACGAAATAAAGCCTGTGAGGATTTCCTAACCAAAATGCGACTATGAATTCTTGTTAGGAAAAATCAACGTTTTTTTAGCATTTGTTAATATATATCGGTTGATCAACACTTGTGATTATTTTATTTTAATGAGTAGTCATTTAAATATAATAATGACAAGTAGGTTAACGATTCAAATTTATTTATTTGTACCTGCACATATTTATAATCCTACTTAATGCTTATTAATGAACTTTCGTCAAAATATTCCAAAGTTCAATATCAACTGAGTCAACGTTTGCGCTTTTAATTGAGGCTTGCAGAACTGCGTGATAAGAAAATAAGTTGAAGGCCTTGACTGCGTTCGAGTTCGCATCGATGCTGCAAGCAAATAGCTTAATTAAATTCCATTTGAGAGGGCGGCGTAGCGCGCCGGTCAGTCGCAGGCATGGCGTCCCGCCGTCGCCATTCTTGCCCTCGGTTGTCATAGCTCGTCGATACCGCCATTCTCCCGGCCCACGCATGCGCCCTCCGCCGCACCCCACACTACGCATGTGCGGCCGTATACCAGACTACGAGGCAGCGAAGTTGCGACACACGACTCCTCTTTACGCGACACTGTCGCATAATTGATTGTCCATTCGATACTGACATTGAACGGCCGATGTACGGCGGTCGACTGGTCGATTACAACCAGTTATTTGCTTACGGCTATCGAGATAAGGCGCTTCCGTGCGACTCCACGCGACGACTCACATCCCCGCGATCAGCTGGTGAAACTCGCGAGTTGAGCATGGCTTCGTACTGTGATAAATATTGTGCACCCATAGTTTGCGTGATGTAAACAGTGTTGAGAGTGCAAGTGGTTGGATCATCATGGAAGTGGCTAAGGAGAAGAGTGCAGGCGTCGAGGAGTTTGACGAGGACGATGTTGCGTCTCGTCGCTGCATGTTAGATGGTGAGTCCAATCGATATATGCAGTGTTTATGCGTCATACTGTGTAACAAGCATAATTAATACATCCTTTACAAAGGGCATTGTGTAAAACAAATAAAATCAAAGACAAAGATCGTCTGCGATGACGCGACAGAGCGTCCGCGCCGATTGATGGAAATGATTATTGATTTTCCCCACGGACACCCGAGACGCGGCGTGTTTACACAACTCATGGCTCTTGGGAATAGTTGCAAATACTTGCTAATTTGCTAATAGTATATTGACATTTAATTTGATTTAAAAAACCTGAAACTATCGCGATATATCGAAACTATACATTTTAATTTCGAAATTGGTATTAAATTATCTTAAAACGTAATTCGGATAACATAAAACGTAATTCGGATAACATAGATCCCTTAATAACATTAAATACGAGGAATTTCCTAAAAGAGTCAAGTATTTATCAACTTATAGTTGTAAAATTGAAATAATCCAAACAACATAATTAGGCTAGTAACAGTTTGATAACGCGGATAACAAGTGTGTATGAATGTCGTTTAATTACAACACCGGCTTACTAAACTATTACGAGGTCGAGCCGTTAATATTAAAACGGCCAATCAGTGTTTAAATTAGGGCGAAATTACCACCGAGTAATGACGTGACTTAGATACATAAAAAGCCGAGGTTTCGAAACGTGGTCAGCACTGTGACACCAACGAACACTTAAGAAAGTACACAAAAGCTGAAAATTGCGATGACCACAGACCTCACCAACTATTTAAAAACCTATTGTCCCATACATTCCAGTGTCATGAGTCCATGACCTCGATTTGAAACCGAAACTGGTGAGTTTATGACTCACTATTGAGGAAGCTAACAAGCAAATGACATTGAAATCTGGTTGTCAGTGGCAGGACGCGCGAGTGCCCATGCGCCCCGTTTTGGCGAACTTTTGCATTGTGACGCGTCGCAGAGGGCGTTGACCGGTTCCCCTCGCCTGGAAACTTTTATAGGGTTTTAAAATCGATTTTTGAAGAGGGATTTTGTATTGAAACAACCCTATAAAGGATAATTAGGGGTGTAAAAGCAACATTATTTTATTTTATAAACTTGGCATACAAATCGTAGTTTGTTTTGACTTAACAAACGATTCATTTGTAGTGTAAAAGTCCACGATGAAGTTTCAGGGAACGATACAGATTATACTTAAAAATACACAACATTCATACTGCATAAATAGTAGATATATTTGAACATTCATATTTGTTTTACAAACAAAATGATTGTATTGAAACAAAACCGAACCTGTGCGACATAAGTGGATTACGTTCACATTCCCAAAGTTTCATGTTACTTGTGGTTTTAGTTGCTGGTACTTATTTAGCTAATGCAAATCAATGCATGACACATATCAAAATAATTTTAGCCACCATTATTCTTGAGAATATTTGTATAAGTCGCTTTTTTTTCTATTGTAATTCGAATAGATATGTAACAAAAAATAACCTAAAAACATGATACCGGTACCTACCCTATTGCATTTAGATTCTTAGGACTTTTTATCATTCTCTTTTCGCTTAATTAGTTTCTAAAACTGCTACAAATAATAATAAATTAATATTTTAATGAGAAGCCATTTCAAACCATTGCTGACCGCTGAACTTTCTACTTGGATGCTACTTGCTGCCTGCTTTCTACGTCTGGTTTGTCTTGTTACTTTTGGTTTGCAAAAACGTTACTCGGTTTATTAATTCGAATTCTACACGTTCTCGTTAGAGGACACGGAACGACGCAGACTAATTTATAAATGTCAACTAGTGTCGACCTTCGTACTTTAAGAATGACATAGGAATGATTCTACTGCACGATATTTATGAGTCTCATAATGATGGAAGTACATGGCCTGTCTATAGGGCAGGCAATTTCGACGTCATCCTATAAAAATAAAGACAGAACAATGGGCACCAAAATGGAGATCGAAATATCAATGGCCGATTGTGATTTCCGTTTCGCTTTAAGATTTAAAACTCTTAAGACAATTGCAGTGTTCAAGTGCATGCCTCAAGAACTTCAGAGCTAATTATAGATTTTAATGTAAAGTTTCCGTTCGACGTAGGTACCTGCCCTTGAACCGAGCACCTGGGATCCAATGGTTCAACCGGTTTCGAGAATAATTTTACCACATTGACAGTTGAAATTGAATATAAAGCTCAGGAAGTTGAAATTGCTGAGTTATTTACTTTTTTGCTGTCTGTTTTATGTTTGTTGAGTTGGAAGTCGTTTTCCCTATTAAGCATAGTTTTATTTTTTCTGAAGCTTCACGCATAATAAATTACCTGTACCAGTAAAGGCATCACAGATAATTGTATTCATATTACCTAAAGATAATTTAAAATTTGTAAAAAAAAACATTGTTGAGTTGACAACCCAGCTCTATACATACATGGAAGCCATTAAGTATTCCACACAATCCACAACAATGCACTTTGACGGCTCTTGTTACCGACGCGGCGACGCAGACGCAAATCTGTCAGCGAGTTCCTTGTACAGGCGCCTTTAGCGCCGGCGCTGAATACTCGAGTATTCGTAAAATGCTACCGGTATACGCTGAGCATCCGAGCAGAGCCCATTACGAGCACAATAACCCGTACCTACTACGAGAGTTAAATTGGCCCTTGCACAGTAGTGCACAGGCCTAATAATCACGTTGTTGAGCCTTTGATTATTACCTCTAACTAACAGCTGCTCGGTTTAATCATCTCTATCGTTGAATATTGTGTAAGATATTATAATAATGAGTGACTAGTGACTACTTATCGTTAAAACGAACTCCGGACTAACGATAAGTAAGATAGGATAATCCGTTACTTAGAATATAATAAATTAATAGAGATGACTTAATTCGTGATTTAGTGAGACGTAGGTAATTTCCATGCCTCTTTTGGATGAGTCGCGATAGCTGACAGAAAATATGCTGATAACCTTGCAAATTAGCCATAAAGCCACAGTACATTACTTGTATAACAACATTAGATGTTATAGTTGTTGTTGATCTCAAAGTACATTAGTTGTATAGCAAGTTCCGTTAAGCATACTAAAGTAGGTGCACTATTTACTTTAACACTTTATTTGACAACATATTATTTTGTCTCCTACGTCATTCCCGAATTCTCAGTGATAGATGCTATACTTATATCGTATAAATTCTGTTTGCAATATTTACCTATACGGTCTACATAATTGACTGATAACGCTACTTACTAAAATTGATAACGATGTTCTTTACAAAACAAGTCATCAGTGTCTTATCAGAGACTGCATGATAAGGAAAACAAATGACCCTTAATTTGAACCTATTACAAACTACAAAGGTCATCAGCCATCACACACATTGTTTCAAGCAGACACTGGGTAATAAATGATTATCCTGAAGCTTATCTAGTGATCATAAAATAATTGTTTTCGGTTGCTACTACTCCGTAACTTGTACCGGTTCTTTAAATAATTTCTGGTAATTTCTGTAAATAACATAAAAATTTTACTGAGATATCAGGAATTTGATTACAAATAAAGGAGGTATATCCACTCCAGTAAGATCGTATCAAGAACATAATAGACGCCACTTTAGGTGTTGTCTTGCAAATTACATTATTATTTATTTATTTATTTATGTACACACAGTAAAATAGAGATACGACATAATTATAATAGGTATGAGTACAACCCCCCTGCTCCTCCTCCTCCTCCTCTTTTCCTTCTTTCCTTGTTCCTTATTCCGTCTGAAACATTGTAACTTTATGGTACACTCAGCTGAAATTACCGATGGAAGGTTAAATTCTAAAATACTTGTCTATTGTGCAAAAAATGTATTCAGTAGAAGCTCTTTCCAAATTGCGAATTGCGTAGGTACCTTACGCGCCGCTTTTCAATGCTAAAAGCTTTTTGGTTTTGCAACGTGGCTCGGACCTCTAGCTCTTTACTCATTATGTTGTATTTATAATTTATTAGTTCCTCTTTTAGGTCTACTATTTATTTATGTGAAGTATTGGGTGCACACTGGTGACACCAGGATGCGGAAAATCACTACAACTGACAGATTGAGCGATATTACCGTGTAATAGAGAATTGACAAGCACTCCTGGAACGTTTCAATATGTTACATAATTCATATGAAAGCTGTCTTACAATTCTTATCATTACTTTGGAATAGAACAGCTAGGATAGACACTTTTGACGGGAGAGATAAAATGAAGTGGCGCTTAACAGTTCCTGAAAGTTAGGTTTGGATTTATCTCAATAAAGACAACTTGATGACAAGTTGTAGACACTTGTAGGTGAAGATTACGTATAATACTAACTTATTGGACATTTCCCTTAACTCCTACGGTTAATAAAAGCATGCTTGTAAACTTGTAACTCCCACAGTGAGATATGTTGTATGTATCGTGTTCCGGACTGTCATCGGCCGTTGTGTTTAATGAACGTTAATTCTGCTTCACACACCACGTGGCCTAGTTAGTTAACAAGGATGCAAGGCTAGGGCTGTCCCTTAGGCTAGGTATTAGTTTTATAGTCAACGTACATACTAACCTACGTTGACAATGAAATGAAATGAAAAAAACACGAATAGAGCCATAAGAAAAATGAAATTCCAGATTTCCAAGCACGCACTGAATTAATGAGAGCCAAAACATTTTCCAGAATTCCAAATGTGTCCCTTAATCGAATTATATCTTGACCAATTACTTTATAATTGATTGGTCGATCTAAAAACGATTAGCCACTCTCGAAATTGCGTCAAAAAAGGAAAACTTCATATAAAATGACTTACTTATGTATTACTTAATTTTTTTGGAAGATACAAAAACCTGCATAAACACAGATTTCATTTGTTTTTTGTTTGTGAGTCGATAAACACCTAAATGTTAACCAAAACAGAAAAAAGACGACTAATGGTATTTTATTTAATGTTATTTACAAACACTTTATGTAAGAACCAAGTCTTCTATGTAATCCTGTTAGCTACCTACGTATTTACTTATTTCAAGATATGAACTCATACATAAAAGCGTCTCGTGCATACTAAATACTTGTAATTTTCTATGACGTAGGTAGTTTTTTTGTAGTGCCAATGACATTTTACAATCCCTGTACTGTGATTTGTAAATCTACACTTTAGATTTGTAGCTTTAGATACGCATAAAATTAACGCGGAGCTCGAACGAAACCTTAGGATGGACCATCTTTTAAGAATAGAATTCAGGGGGGCTTAAAACAGTCACTTTGGCAGAATCATAATAGGAAAATATTATGAATCATCGTAAAATGTCAGTAACTGACAATTCATAATATGATCTGCGTGCGATTCATATTACGAAATAATTCATCTGTTTGACAGTTTTCTATGGAGATTCGTAAAATGGTCCGCATAATATGAATTGCTTTTGTGTCAAATTAGAGGAATTGCTAATGACAGCTGGAAATTCAGGAAATTAAATATTTTTAGAGAAATTGCTAATGTGACCGTTTTACACCCACGGTACTTACCTACACTGTGGTCAAAAACACAAGAAATAACACAACTATAGAAACATAACTATAAATGCAAGATGTATTTCTTAAAATTTTGATGATGATGCTAGTCAGCCGATTTCGGCCACTGCAACTGCATTCTATGACTATTTTAAATGACCCAAAATTGTCGTCAATTGATGCTCATTGAACAGTATAAGGTTACTACTAATCTCTGGAACTTTAATTACCCACCATATGCTTTGATATTTCAAGTGCTTCTCAAAACATAAATTACCAGACAATATATCGAATGACGCGTTGTCTAATTAAATGTTACACATTGTGTCCCAAGTGATCTTGTAGCGAGCGCGAGGTGACCTCATATCCACATGTATGGCGAGTAAACAAACACTTAATTATGTAGTAAAGTGATGCAAGTGTTATTTGAACGGTTACTTCACACGATACAAATCTAGTCGAAATAACATTAAGTTTCGATTTGTACATACTGGCAGTAATGTATGTAATAATGTCACCGATAAGCCGACATTTGCAAGAAGATTATAAGATAAAAGTAGAATGCGGCACGACTCAATGCGTTCTTTGTTCTGCTCTATTTGAATAATTCTGCAGTGGAGCCGTCACTCAATCTTTGTTAGAAGTCGAGCAGCGTAGAGCCTTTGGAGACCTGCCAGCTCTACACTGAAGTGAATGATTGATGTGAGATTAATTGGGTCATCATTCGAAGGCAACTAGCCAATTCAGCCAGCGATACAAAGCCGACCGAATTTGTAAAGGCTGCAATATCTAGGTAAGTATCTACCATAGATAATATACGGATTTGGAAATGGCGCCCCCGTGCCGAGTCGTAAGCTGACTCTGTGCCTTCTAGGTCCAATAAAAGTTTCTTGTCACTCTATCTTAGTACCTAGGACAAGAAGTCAAGCAGTATAAACTGTTTATGGGCCCTAAAGAGAAACATTACAGTTCCATTGATAGATTGGACATTAATTGAGAGATCAATCGGAGTCAAGCTCACAATATTCAGTGATCGACCCAAATACGATTGGATTTGTAAAGGCTTCTACCACAGAAGAAATTATGACTTGTCATATTCTGTTCTGAAGCTCCGCAAAGATGAAATAATATTTTGCAGTAGCCCATACCTTCGTTAGCTTAGTAAATTCTAGGTGCATTTTATGGTTTGTAAAAGAAACCAAATATAGTCATGCAAATACACTCACTGTGAATCATGATGATTTAAATCGACATTTATCCTGGAAGGAAAATATTTGACCGCTGCACACAATCATACCGAAAAAGGCACAGTATCATTGAAAAACAAAGCCACTAATTGTGGTTTCATAGCTTTATACAAAAATCAAAACATCAGACCTTTACAACTGAACGCATGAGTCACTATCCCTCACTGTCTAAAGCCATTGCGTTTCGTTACCAGCATTTTGTCGCCGTCTCAACGTTTCGTCATGCGTTACGTAGATCAATTGCGCGTGCGTGCAAACCGCAAAATTCCAGCCATCTATCATTCTAACTTGCATGCGGTTCTTTTTAGGTTATTTTTATAAAAGAGTGTGTTCAACAGACGTTGGTAAATATATTCAGGGTCGCAGCTCAAACTTCTGAATGCATATTCATTTTGTACAATGCTCATATACCTACGATTTAGAAGAAAGAACGGGTGTATGAAGCGTAATGGTGTTTATAATACCACTTGTGGTTACTGGAAGCCCTAAGAATTAACGAACAGATGTAGAGCAGAAGGTCATAATAAATAGCAAGGTATCAGGCCCAGATGTCGGAAATAGATTGCAACTCATGACAAGACTGATTAGCTACTCACTGGGATGGCATAATCAGAAGACTTGTCAAGTTCATAAACAACTAGAAGTGATGTTTATGAAAGAGACTGGTTGCTAGCCCTGGAAGGCAACAAACAGACAGTGAAATAATACAGTTTTGAAGCTAGAACCTTCGTCTCCGTAACAGCTAAAGTATTAAAAATAATTCGCAAAGCACTCGCAAAAGGCGAGGCTATAGAACAATCTACTTTCTAAAACAAATTGATTCTACTTTCAACAGATTGCGGCATGCGCCCGCGCCGCTTTGGGAACGATGAGCTGACATTTGTGGCCGCCGTGCCCTTCCTGTTTCTTATCCAGGCTGGAACACTTTCTCTTTACCACAAATTGCTGGAGATTATTTATGTAATGTAGTCGTAGATAGGTCATAGATATAAATAAATATTAAGGCGAAATCCATTCTGGAATCCCAGGTAAGATGCTACAAACGCAGGAAATAACTGCTTTCGTTACATTATGTAGGTAGGTACTAACTTACTATCCCATTTTTGGCATTCATATGGATGATGTGGTGATAAGTTGCTGTCACTAACAGTGGTGGGTATCTTATCCCCACACCTTAACGTATGGAGGGGTTGAAACGAATTTCACGATTGGCGGAAGGCTGGTTTTTTATGACTCTTTCACTGGTTTTTTTTTATGACTCAATTAAAAACTTTGTAAACAAGTTTGAAACCTAAATTACCTACCTACGTTCATACTTGAGCACAAAGTATTTTGATGATGGCTATGGATAACAATGCACACTGCGTGTAATTAATTCGTCAGTTACTAGTATACTAATTTCTGGCCCTCGAATGATCGCAATTCGGTTTTTATTTCAATAAAGTAACAAGTATATGTTAAAACACTCTTTGTCACAACTACGAAACTGAGCAATTGTACCAATTTCACAACGAACCTCGGATTATAGCCCCTATACACTGATACGAGCATTGAGCAAAATATTTTGTAACGATATTTATGTAACGGTGGTAACTTTTGGTTTCTGAACACTGATGAGTCTGAGATTCGTGTAAGTAACACCGCTGCGCAAACGCAGCTAGGTTGGGCTAAATACTCTCTTGTTACATACAACCTTCCTCAAGTGACGCACTTGCTCGAATCTCGACCTCTGCTTGTGTCTAGTGTTTATGCAGTCAAGCAAGACAAAAAAAACCGTCAAATAATATAACCATCGTTTACAACAATCTGGATTGTAGAGAACGATATTCGACCGAATATCTTACGCATAGGTCAGTCGTTACAGATGTATGTGGATATTTAAAAAAAAATCATACTTAGTCATCATTGTGAGAAGTCATAAACCTAATCAATATTGTACTTGGAGTCTCATTAAGAAAAGTCCCGTTAGCAATAGCGAGTCCACCAGTTCGCTGCCAGCATTCCACAAGTTCTTCATTTTCGGGATACACCTAAGATATTCTGTCGGTACAATACACAGATAAGTTAACAATTAATGGCTCCTATGAAGAACACTCAAAAAAGGTTTAAGGACAACATAATTAGAACTATTGGCCGTAACAGAAAGTGCGTCTTGTTTACAACCATACAAGCTGAAGTAACAAGATACCTACCTACATCGGAGAAGCTGACAATTGTCTAACACTTCAAAACCAAATAAAGGCTCCCGCAAATAGGCGCGACGCGACACCGCGACGCGACTTTAACAAAACAATTTCTGAAAAAACGGTTCACGGTAGAACAATTACCGGTGTCGCGTCGCGCTACAAGTCGCGCTAGCCTGCACGAACCTTCAAAAATTTAAAAAAAAAAAATGCTTTTCCGTGAATAAGCATCATAAATCAACTGCGATGTTGGTAAGCTGGGCGTTAAAAATACATACAAACTAACAAAATAATATAATTAACATCCTTCTTTTTTGGAGTCGGCTAAAAAGGTGTGACATAGAAAAAGTTATAAAAAAGAACAAATCAACATTTTCTTTTCACCTTTGCTTTTGCGCAAACATTTTATTGACAATTTTTTATTGAAAAGCTTATTTAACTTATTACATATTTATTAAATCTCGTTGAGTTAGGTAGGATTCACAAAATTGCGACAGTTTTATAGTAAAATATTAATTGAAAGTGATATCATCGTTCTGATCCCAACATCAATAAGCTTATTATCTCCTGAATCTATAATATCTAATCGCACGCGATTCAATCAGGCAATAACATTAAATATCAGGGTGAATGAATTCAAATGAGAACTTTGCTCTACTGCGTTCAACATCCAAGTAGAAAGAGGTACTTAGCGATGCTTAATTTATTTATTTCGGAGTTTCTGACAGATAACCGTTAAAATCGACAATATAAACCGCAAGATCTCTGACCCTGAAGAACTCTGACTGAGAGACATAACATAACAATCATGACCCCGTGAGACAATAGTAACACTAGAAGATGAATATCCTAACTAATATTATAAATGCGAAAATGAGTTTGTTTGTTACGCGTTCACGCTAAAAAGGCTGAACGAATTTGGATGAAATTTCGTATGGGGATACTTTGAACCCTGGAAAAGGACATAGGCTACTTTTTATCATAGACATATTACGCGGGCGCAGCCGCGGGCGGAAGCTAGTAAATAATAAAAATGTAAAATCTCAAAATATGAATAAATCTGCTGCTGCCTGCTGTGCGTAGCTTAGGCTAACGAGCGCGTAATGACTATCTCGCCAGAAACTGTGGGTTCTAATCAATTTTAAACGCACGAATAGATCACGAAATGTTAGCAATCTTTACCTACGTAGTTGGTACCTATTATTATATCTACAGAAAGGTTATGACCGATCATTCAAATTAAAGAAAAAATCGCGACATTTTTTGAAAGTATGTTATAATATTGCTGAAATCATCAAAACAAACGTAGTCTTGATAAATTCAAAACACGTTACAATATTGAATGTTAATCTGTTGTTAAATGTGTGTCAAGTCATATAGGATTAAGGTTGCTTATGAAAGGTCATTGGTAATTGGATATTTGATAAACATAAATATGGCAAAGATGACGTTATTAATAACCATCATCGTTTAAAAATAATCGGCCACTTATTCAATGCCTTACTTTTTCTTGTTAATAACCACTTAAATGGTTGAAAAGTACGCTGATTAATTAATGTAAACAAGATTAAAGAGTTTAAGAAGTGCACTTTACGAGCAATGTTAAATCCTATCCATAATCTAAAGTGTTTTTACAAACATTGAGTTTTCCTGGTTTTATATCTAATTTTAGCGATCATACACTATCACAATGCAGAGCTATTGACCCATATCTGTTTATATTTTGATTGAAGTTATTGATGATCTAGAGATATTTAGATTCAACGATAGTGTGACAATCTATTCTTACGCCATTAACAACAGAGATCCCATAGTCATTCATGCCAACATCGGATACACTCTCGGTTTATTTCTTTCTTTTACTTTCATCATAAAAGTAATGTTTTCTGAAACACTTCTCAATGATCTCAATCGCAGTTATGATTATCTTAAGCCCATCGTACACCTTCCCATTGAGAGAAACGAAGTGCGCATGATCCTGCATAAAAATTACTTAGTAACATACATTAGTGTCTGACACCAGCATTAGGTCAAGATGGTAACGAACCTAACAGCGGTGGAGCATATGAGGCAACTAGTCTTCCAATTCAAGCAGAGGAGACTAAGGCAGACAACAAAATAATTCACCATCCAAAGAAAGACGAAGATGCTGAAAAGTGAACCGCGGGCGAAGCTAGCGTGACTATGATAACATTTACTTCTGGTAGCACATAATTGAGATAAATTGCTTGTTGTGTCAACGCACCCGAACATTCGTGCTGACGAGCCGACACGGACGTTGGCTAACCGCAGTTCGAGAATAATTCATGAGACCAAGACAACTCAGCACGTCGTGTTTTAAAGACCATTTTATTCACACATTCATTCTTACGGTTGTTCATGTAATCTACGTTCCCACGGAACAGTTATAGGACAAAGACGTAAATGATGACTTCTCAATTAACATAGCAACTGCATCTTTGTTACCCGCTTCCCTTACTGGACGTGATTGATTTGATTGATTGAGACGAATCAAGAAAGGAGACGACAAGACAGGACAAATATTAACAGTGGACGCACCAACAGTTTGGTAGAGGCGCGGGGTTCATGAAACAAAATGAAGTGCTTCATGGCCTGCTGATATCACAAAAATAATGCAGTGATATGATACAATAAAGATACATGGACCGCATATGTGTTAACGAAAGTCACTTTGTGAAGGCTATGCCCCGTTAGCAAAGCTGGTCTCAGCCTAGACCGACTGTCACCCTCCCCTTCTAGGACCCCAAAGATTTCAAACAAGTTATAAATTCGCTTAAGTGATCGAATGCAACAAAATTAATTTTTCTACCAGACTGAATGATGTAAGGTTCCCTTTTGCAGACAACCTTTACAGTACCATTAGGTATATTGTAAAGGTTGAACTCGTACGACCCAATGATCTATCGATCATAGCGCTTAATTTCAAATTTGCAATCTCTTCCAACCATTCTCATCGATTCTCATCGATATCGATGACAATTCTAAGAGCTAGACATCACATAATGTAGTCCCATTAAATGATACCTACCTCATATAACTTACAATTGCACAGCAATGCAAAGTATTGGAACAATCTATATTATGATTAGCTGAGTCGTGTCAGCATAGCAATAAACAAACATTAATTTAAAGAAATAAATCAAGACGTTTCAATGTTTGAATTACAGATTCACCGTGTCTTGTCTGAGAACTATTAATTACAGTGTTTCGGTATTCACTTTCTATTTTCGACTGCATACTTATCTCTTCACGGAGCAATTTTAGCTGACCCGTAACAACTGATGACCCTGGCTTGAGGACGAATCGATCATTGATAAATATTTAAACTCCACTCGAGAACTGAACTAAGGAACGAACTCTTCAATTAGTACGTGCTGATAACATTGAAGTGGTGCGCTATCAATTAATAAACTGATCAACATGATAAACACTAAATTATGAACACGGATCTACGGTAGGCTAACTAGAGCAAATTAACGTTTCCAATTTACTTTATTAGTTCAATTCCAAATCTTTTTCATAGTGTTGAAGTCTTAGCGGTGTTTTATGAGATAAGTTATTTATAACTTGGCTACAAGTTACTCAGTAACAAGATATTAGTGTCGTGGGATTATGACCAATTGCGTAACGAAATGTCCTATTTATTCGATATGACAAGCAGTCGCTGCGTAGTTTCGGTCTAGTGAGCGCATTCGATCAGGCGCGCGGCGCAGACGTCGCGGGTAGCGCACCTGCTGCATCATCCGACGTCGCTTCCACTGCATGTACCTCTACAATGTAGTCAAGTCTATAGTTGTTTTGAATATTAACAACGGGACTCTTATATTAAATGTCAGATTGGACAGATACATCACAAGAACATCACCCAGATTCCCCCATAATTGCATCAAACAGATTATGCCCATACAAATTGCTGTTGTTATGTATGATGGATGGTAATCTATAATGACGCCAACAAATGTAAAGCGTGCGAAAGCATTGTGTACAGAACCAACACTTTCTAGCTCATCGTCACATACAGGTATATTTCCATACCGATATCCTCCCGATTGATTGCCAGCAGCACATTGGCGAGCCGCATACTTTCTCCGGCGATTAGTTGAGACTTTTTGTTCAATTATGAATTACGTCGGCTGTACGACAACATTTGTTAATTTCTTCTTCTGGTCGAGTAATCGAAAGAAATGAGATTGGAATGAGATTGGGGCGGACGGGCGATGGCGCGCGGTAATTGCACCGTGCTGCGGGCTGCGGCCGTGCGCCGGCGGAGCGGCGGCCTCGCCTCAGTCCGTTCTGCGCCGCCGCTCCGGCCGCGTCTCCCAACACTACCACCGAACATTACAATGAATTAGCTCAACTATGGCCGCTAGCGCCGACACGTAAAGGCTTCGTGAGTGACCTCTAACAAGTGGTGGAAGATGAGCGAGGAACAGGAACAGTGCGACTCGTTCAACTCGTGGGAGCTGAACGGGCTGAACTCCTTGGATCTGTGGGACTACACTGTCGAGCTGGAGTGCCTGCAAGGAACCGAAGGTTAGTTTCGCAAGGCTGTGTGAGCGGCGCTCGGCGGCGTGGCCGTCGCCCTAGACGTTGCGCTCACCAAGCAATTCGCAACGCAAAGAACAAAACTAATAGAATCGAAGCATGGAATTGTTTGAATAACGTCTGTTACGCTAGCGTTTACGGCACCGCTTTCTATAGGTCCTCCTTTCTAGTAAGATTTAGATTATCTTCGTCGATTAATGTCATGGTTTATTTTCTAAAGGATATTTATGGTCACAAGCATTGAACAAGAAAGATTTATAGTGATGTATTACGTATTGTTGTATAATGTAGCAATTATTTTTTAGAGTTTGAGGGGTGACTCGTGCTTTCTATAGGCTATTGTGGGACAATAGCCTAAACAAGTTATAGATAATCACGATTGTATTTGGTTGGTGCATATTGGAGCTACGAGATGTTACCGATGCGTTTAACACCTTCGTGCACGTCCGTCTGTGCGTCTACAATGGTAACGGTACTGGAGTATATCGTGCTGATTCTTGCTCGTCATGCTGTTGCATTTAAGATTATTTTAACTAAGTAATTTATTACTTAGCCACTGTTAAGGTTAAAAGTTGCAAAACTGCACAGACCTTGACAAAGTCTACTGATTGTTATCATTTCGCTGATATTGGTTTAATTATCTACTTGATATAACGTGCTAACTCTGATAAAATTTAGCAAATTTGATAATATATCAGTTGCAACTGATGTAAGCGCCCAAACGTCATTTGAAGTAATTTCTTGCTTGAATTTTTTTTTCCTGAATAGCTAAGTAGGTAGGTAGTAAGTTTTTCTAAAGTACGTGCACATAAATACTGAAAGATATTATGGAAATTCAGGTAGGTAAATAAATACAATAATAATATGTATAAGTAAGTAGGTATACAATGTATTGGAAAAATTATGAATAAGTAGGTACCTAACTGCGCAGTTATTAAACCATGAATCCACAAATGAATGCACAAATTAAATGCTATCGCATTTAATTTGTGTGTTATATTACCAGGTACATCATATACTTACTTGCTCATATACATAATATTCAAGTAATTAGCATGAATTCAACCGATAAGTAATTAAGCAATCTATAAATAACCATAATTAAACAAGACAATAGAACATGAAATAAACCAGTTCAGGATAATTCTTTCAAGTTATTATCATGGATCCGTGTCGGCGAACACAATAAATCAACTTGGAATATTAAAAAAAACATTGTATAGTCAAGAGTCATAGAGCATACCTAAACATCGTTGTTCAAATGCAGTTTGATTATAAACAATATATTATACATAACACAACTAACTATTAATTAACTAATTAAATCCTAACTAATATTAATTAAAACGAACTATACAAATAAACAATTAATTAATAACTAAAATATGGCTTCGAAAGTTTGGTTTAACTTAAAATCATGGATATATATAACTTCTGCAATCTTTGAATGAGTTTATCAGATTCAGATGCAACATCAACGATGATAATATAGCTAAAGAGGTAGCAAGACTATCCACAACTTAGGTACCCACAATCTTACTCTCTGGCTTCACCACCAGTGGGCCTAAAACGGTCACATTAGCAATTTCTCTAAAATTATTTCATTTCCTGAATTTCCAGCTGTCATTAGCAGTTCCTCTAATTTGACACAAAAGCAATTCATATTATGTGGACCATTTTACGAATCTCCATAGAAAACTGTCAAAAAGATGAATTATTTCGTAATATGAATCGCTAGCAGATCATATTATGAATTGTCAGTTAGTGAAGTTTACGATGATTCATAATATTTTCCTATTATGATTCTGCCAAAGTGACTGTTTTAAGCCCCCTGATAACAGCAGCAAAAAAACCATTGCTATTTTCCCAACCAAATATAAGGAAATAGCCTAAAACCTCATAAACCATATCTATTTTAATTAGCACTTCTGGTTTCTTGAGTTCTTGACTAAATAGTCGGCCATGATGAATATTAATTCCTGCCAACATAACCTGAGCAACCTTCGTACTTTGATCTTGAACTCTCGACGTTACTTGAGTTAGAGACGGATACGATAATTTATAATCTCTTACGGTTATTATTATCAATAATAATATAAGTATACTATATATAGCCTACTTTAAACATTAACTTGGATAATTTTTTGCTGAGGATAATTTGAAATCAAGATAACCACAGTTATTAAGATTGGTCTGGAGCGAGACCTGATAGTTACAAAGAGATTTAAATCTCTACGCTCTACATTGCTAAAGGTTAAATATTTGTATGAAGTTATGAAGATAATAGGTTAACTTACAGGTAATTTAAGTTACTCAAACTGGTCTGAATATCCTTTTTTTTTTTTTTTTTTTTTGGGTGGGAAATCATCATATGACTTCTCCCGCTCTGGGCGGAGCGGAAGGGCGTGTCAGACTCTTACTGACTAAAACCCACCCGTGTTCCTTCGGTTGCCTGTTGCCAGGGTCCCGGTATCCCTTTCGGACTATTCCGCAACCCTGGCAGGCATCGGTCCTAACGGACCCCGTCAGGTGTGCTGACATCTCTTTGAGGCGCGCGTGGAACACGACGCGCCATCGACCTGGGCCTGGTCCTTATCGGACGGCGAGCTGCCCATTGCTCGCCTTCCGCAAGCCCACGCCTATGGTGGCCGGGAATCCGCCTGGGATTCCCGACGCCCAGGGTGTCTCCAGCGGCGGCGGTTAGGGGCGTGAGGGCGCAGGCTTTGCCTCTCCCTCACGCGTTCCGCCTCCTCCTTCGCGAGCATCACTGCTTCGCAGAAGGAGGTGACCGCCTCCCATGCCCTCTCGCTCCGTACCATGGCCTGGACCAGGGCCGGACGCGAGAGGTCAGTGCCGCCAATCGCCTCCACGAGGACACGGCGGTGCTCCGCCCAAGCAGGGCACACCTCCACCGTATGCTCCACCGTGTCCTCCGGACGATCCGCACAGTGGTGACACCCAGGCGTTTCCTCCCGCCTAATCCTGCACAGGTACCTCCCGAAGCTGCCATGTCCGGTGAGGACCTGTGTCAGGCGGAAGGTGAGGACGCCGTGGCGCCTCTCCAGCCACTCCTCAAAGAGGGGACTTATCGCCGCAATTGTGGCGTGCCCATGGTCTGAATATCCTGGCCTGCAGATTGAGACGTTGTCACTTTGTCCCTGCGTGAAAATCGCTCCTCGCAAAACTTCACGATTCACGATTCGTCAAAGACTTGTCGTCATTGTAGATTTAAGTACCAAGCTTTTTTTTAATTGCATTGAGGTAACTCTTTCCTAGTGATGACACTATAACATTTGAACAGCGGCAAATGAAATTACTCATGCGTCGTAGAGAATGTGGCATACCGACCTCCGTAGCTTCGCAAGCGCAACCGGCATTGTTTTTCCTCATATTTGTACAGTAGTACAATTCAATGTTTTCGCAATAACTCGCATTCGACAGTAAAAATAAGTTTTATAACTACTTAACACGTTTATTACGGACTTTTGTGACGCGTTTGACCTGAACGTAGAATTGAACTGAAACTGGTATCGTTGCGCGTTGGTGATCTGAAGTGTTGTATTGGCACATAGGGTATTACATGTGGTAATATAATAAGATTAACTGATGTTTAATAAACACTTTTAATCCAGATTACAAAATGAAATTGGATCAATTTTGTAACCGGTCTCAATCGTAGGTAATTTCCTTCTTACAAAATATCCTTGCTTGAGAATCAAATATGTATCCTGCATCGGTCAATGTTTTCATTTAATTTAATTAGGTAGAACCAAAAAAGTATGATTTATTATCAGTCCCACACGAGGCCCACATGTCAGCCTCTTGAAAGAATTTGTTAGAGGTTTCTTATTTAGAAGAATCATATTTAAAAAAACCGATGTAAAGAGGTAAACTAAAGAAATTTTCTGTGTTTTCCCCATGATAAAATTTCTTAAGTAGGTATAAGTAATCATAATCTGTTACAATCAACAACATTACTTACTTATTATTAACCAATTAAGTACTGCTTATGGGAGCATTTTCAAAACGTCTCATTGAGTCATTTTCTAGTGATACGATTGTCTAATCAAAAATAGGTAATATGGTAAGTATAACTAAGTAATATGTTAATATTTTTTCGTAAATGTTAATTTAATTACCTACCTACATTTAATCATTGTAACACTCGCGTTTAATGTCCCGTTGCAGAATCGCGTGAGATCATTGTCATCATAATCACAATCAATTTTATTCATGCCAGTGAATTCACTGCAGTCTATCTGCAATATTGCACAGTGAACATAAAGTCTACAGTCTATGCTGCAGCAAACTTTCGTGATTAAGTAGAATAAGTGCTGAAGTATATTTAAATAAATTAACATAAACAAACAAACTATAGGTAGACCAATATACCTACCTAACACGGCACGTGAACTCCGAATGAATTAAAAGTAAGTAAATATAAAAAAACCAAGCCCGAATAGCCATCGGGCGTATCATAAACAAAAAGTATCAATAAAATGCAATCAAGACATGAAATATTATTCTAAAATCTTTCTCAATCAAGTATTTCTTAACATCCAAATGAAAAGCACTTAAAAATCCATATCGCGTAGTTGCTCAAGTCATAAGTCAGGGGTCGTTCATTTTATGAGTGATTCCTCAGTGAATCATTGTCATGTATCCGTCACATTGTCTTCATTTCATTGCTGTGTGACAGCCATTTGATTAGTATGCCGTACAATGCGATATTATGAACAATTGAACAGTTTTTGTACCATTTAGTTCGCAAATTATACTGCCGTCATCATAAGTCGTGGGATGTAAAATAACTTCTCCGGTTTTTTAGTACTTTTAACCATGAAGTAGGTAAACCACTTAGCAATCGTTTTGAAACGCTCTATCATGCACAATAAAAATATCATTTTGCATTAAAAAACTAGACTGATCTACCTGCAGTAGGTACCTGTGCGAGAAATAAAGTGTGGCTTTAGAGTTTAGTGAAATAAAATCTTAGAATCAGGAATACAACTCCGCTCAAAAATAATAATATGATTGTATGAAATAGGTAGTTATTAAATAGGGTAATAAATATGAACTTAGAGAATAGTATTGATGATTCTCGTAGATACGACCGACGAATCATATTTAGATCAACATACATCCTGATACTGGCCCGAAAATTGCAAAGAACGTCAGAAAATCTGAATTTCGCGGGCTACCCTGAAACAATTTAATAACACTTTCTCAAATTACTTTATCATGTAGATTAAAATGATTCGCAATTACACTCTTTCGTTTGCCAATTGTAAGTGAGTTATTTTAGCATCATTACACCTATTGTTACATTGTTGTGAAAACAGTTGGTACTCATAATTTTCTCTTTGAAAGATCAGATCATCAAATCAGTACGCTGATCTGAATATCATCGTGCGAGAAAGTTTCACATTATGTTATAGCAGATTACATTCTTGGCAAAAACTCGATGGCCAAGAGAGAGTCGTATTGTTTCCATAATGCAGACTGCAATGAAATTACTGTGTAATAGAATTTTAAGTGATTTGGGGATCAAATTATATGGAAAGCGCATTTAGCTTGGCTGGGTAAAATTACTCGATGATATCATTGGATGGAAAAGAACGGGCGTTTGCTTAGTAGCAAAAACTACCTACGTAAGTACATCTGCCCTTGGTTGGTTTAATTAACTAAGCTGGAAATAAAAAAAAGTTTGGTATATTCTGAGTTTTCCCACTTTGCCAAGCTCAAGACACCCCCTACATAATAAGGTAAGGCCTTCGTTTTTCAGCGATTTTCCCTTTAGATTTTCGGCGTGCAGTAGACAGTACACCAGTTAGTAGATACCCTAGCCCCTTGTTCGTTTAGAAATGTGTTTTAGATCTAACACTTTATTATCGAAAGTCATTACTTGATCTGCCAGAGAAACTGCGATAAGATCGCCGCCTGTCATGTTAGTGTTAAGACCTAGGTATGTACCTACTTTCTCGACTGAAAAGTAGGAAAGTAACTAAGTATTGCTTCATTTACCCGTGCTTTCAGGAATTAGAGTTTTTCTGCTTTACATTTCGAACGTTATCTTCAAATCAATCTATATGTCAAAAGTTTCGACAAAAGAAATAATAAACACGAACAATCGGCTGAAAAATGTTAATTCTGCAAAATATTATTCAAATGCATTACCCAGAAAATGATAAACTTCTCGTGAATTTGTTTCTTTCCTGCATTTGTATCACGATTCCTCACGTTTGCTGTCCAGTTACATGAACTGCATCTTTCCCTCGTCAGTCAAACACATACTTAGGTAGCAGTAGAGCTATTGACGTAATTCCATGCCATTGTGACCACCTCACGTGTGGAAGCAGGTTTAAAAACAATGTTGCAAGTTAAAAATATCTTACATCAGTAATAGGTGGCTGACTTGCAACTCCACTCGTTGCAAAAAGCGACGGCGCGAAAAAAATACTGGTTTGATGGCGAGTTATAAGAATAAAAAGCATTTTTCGATTAGATGAAATTCAATCCCCAATACGTTACGCGTTAATATGCATGCGATGGTTATAGAATACCTACGTAATTTTTGAATTTCATTGGTGCGTTACTAACATGCGTCAGGCTTTTCTTACTTTTTAATAACCTATGCGTGCGGCATAAGGCCTAAACGAGTTTTGTAACACCATTATACCTAATATCATACGTCAACCTGACTGGTAAACGTGTGGTTTGCGTTAAAAAACCAAGACTGGAACCGGTTTGCATGAATTTACTGAAAGAAACGCAATTTTTTACCACGTTCAAAAAAAGCATTGTCCATGAATTGTTATTAATCATTACGGGTTTCAACTCTACGTCGCATCTGAGTGCTTCCAATTAAAATCTAGTGTTGTTTGCGGTACGTTCCTCCTACCATGAAACACGAAACAAGTATTCGACAAAGCATAGCTCCTACTATTTAGAGCGAATAACATTTCCTAGCGCATATCATGATAATGTGAAATGGCTTATCTCTCATATAAACATCAAAGTTTCTTGCAATATTGTATTCGTTACTGCTGCGGCAATGCAGCTTTAGCTTAACAATGTTTGTTGAATCAACACAGGCACTTACACATGAAAGTAGTATAATTAATAACTATGTTAATTTCTCGAAGCGACTGTTCCTCTTACAATAACCAGTGGCGTTCCTTCCATAGAAGCCCAAAAGCCCAGCCTGCCTTCAAAATTAAGCCTATCAATAAAATAAAATATATTACACCATATAATGGTGTTACCATGAACAACATAGAAAATCCGTAAATCGCTCACTTGGCTATTTTTTTAAATCGTAAAAAACCTGTCTGTTTGCCCTGATTTTGACCCCTAGACACGCCACTGACAATAACCTGAACGATCGTACCTATCTCTAATAAATCACAATTTCCTCAATATGTCCATCAACTTTCATCTACGTGCGTTCCGTACATACTCATTGACCTGGATTTCAACGAAAATATTTTAGCATTTTGTTCTTTGCGCGGGCAAGGTTACACGGCAAAAACCTCTCACGGACGGATCGATGAAGGCGTTTTGCTTTGCCTCTTTTGTTCTAGATATGGTTGACAACATTGTTTGTTACCAAGCGTTGTACCTACTTAATACTTGTATTGCGTGCAACTTGTATGGCAGCAGGTGTTCAGTTACCCGTGTCTGGTTGACAGCTGTCGCAACGCACAAGGCGGCTGGTCGTCAACTGCAGCAAAGCGATGGTGTTCTGATAGGTTAATTACTTCGTCCAAGTCGCCGTCTTATCTTTAGATGCAATGTCTTTCACTTTTTGCATTCCAATGTCTTAACGTGTCCGTCTAGCCTAGACGACTAGTCACGACGGTATTTGAAGTGGATGGTTAAGTTAACACTGACCTATGTTATTATGTGTGGTCTTGGTTACGTATTCCACCACCCCTAGCCACTCAGGCGCCCAGGCTTCAGACTCGTAAGACTTCTTCAAATTGTATGGTCCAAATTTGAGCGTTTGAGTCCTTAGATAAGTTTAGGAGACTACAGCTCATGATACCTATAGGCTAGCTTACTTGAAATAGCCTTATAGAGTCCGTATAGCACAAGAAATTACAAAAACAAGGTTTAACTACGAACATAAAGTTATAACAACGTCGTATTAAAATTGCAATTTTCTTTAATTACAGATTTGCAGCTGGCAGCAGAACTCGGCAAAACCCTATTGGAGAGAAATAAGGAACTTGAAACAGCTCTTCGTCAACACCAGAATGTTATCGAAGACCAAACACAGGAAATTGAGGTAAACATTTAATTTGTAGGTAGTTTGAAATTGTTATAGGAAGTAACAGAAGCAAATATACGCCCAAAATTGAAATATCCAACATAATAACATCAGACAATAGCCACATTATGCCCTATCATTATTGCTATAGAAAATGTAAATCATAATAACGATCTTGATTACCGGTTGAACTTCATAACCCTCCATAATTACAGTCACTGGCAACGATTAGAACATCGTAAACAAACAATTTATATAAACCAGCCTAACGATGAACGACAAAAAGTCTTGTATATTAAATCTCAAAATTATACCAACTGCGCAATATTGTGGTAAGATTGGCTGCTAAGATAATTTACTTCGCAAACATAAAGTAACATAACGTTATTTTAATGCAAATGATATTGTTTCAGTACTTAACGAAACAGACGGTCGCTCTGCGCGAGGTGAACGACTCTAGGTTGAGGATCTACGAGCAACTCGAAGTGAGCATTCAAGACTTGGAGCGCGCTAACCACAGGCTAGCCGTCGACCATGCCGCCGAAAAGAAACACATTAAAACGTAAGTTGATTGTAGGACAACCTACTTTGGCGGCGTTATTTAGTAACTAACCGTGCACTTATGGCGAAATTGGCTCTATGCATTTTAACGGACTGTTTTTAATAGTGACACAATGCGGCAAAATGCTTAATAGGATATTTATTATAATAAGTAGGAGATAATGACGAAAGCTAGCACGTAATCTCCTCGCTTATGATTGTTTTTAAACATCAAATTTTATGATTCCAGTCTGTGCGCCAATATTGAAACGCTGGAGACGAAATGTGAAGAACTACAAAAGACTGTCGACGACCTAAACGCCCAGCTGGAGATCTCCAGACGAAGGGCAGAACGGAAACCCGAAACTGAGAAACCCAAAGAAAAAGAAAAATCTGTGGAACTAACTCTCAGCGTCAAAAAGCCTGACGTAAACAGTACACCGATTAAGACGGTAGCACCTCTCCCAGAACTGACTAAAGAGGATGAGGATTTACTCAGGCTTAGCGATGAACTCAGAGAGAGCAAAGTGTCGTTCGCACAAGAACAGAGGAGAGTGACGGAACTGGAGGAACAGTTGGCGTCAATGGTCCAGGAGAACAACAGACTACACGACCAGTTTAGGAATTGGCAACAGAGAGAAGATGAACCGAAGTCGATGCATGAGGAATTCTCTATCCTTGAAGAAGTCAGGTAATGGAAGCTTACAATTTGATGCTTCTAAAATGTTTATTCCTTATATGGCGGCATTTCTGATGTGTTTTGTTTTCTGTCACAGACAGGGACAGCTATGCATAAGATGTCTAAGGGGCGCGGAGAGAGACGATATGTCATCAATGCTCGACGGAGACGATGATGATAGGAGCGCAATCAGTTCCCTAATCCTCCCTCCGTCTGGCCAAGACAGTCCACGAGAAGACCTCGTCACTAACAAACTTGTCAAATTCGACGTAAGTATCGCCACGATACTCCTGCACGTTTCTAAAGAGTCTGTTAAAGCTTTATTATTCTTTTGTAGAAATTCTTTTCTGTTATTAACAAGTGTACATTACATTTTCCTTTTATTCCTTGTCTTGTGTAACAACATTAACTCACAGTTCTGCGTAATACGCAAATCGACTAACATCATTAACACGCTAAAACTAATCATTTTGTAGTACAATGTAGAATTCCATTGGAAGATCATTCAGTATTCATGTGTCTCCCTACTGTTGCATATCTATTGTTCAGCAACCAATACACGTATTACTTTCCCACTTTTCCAAGGAGATGATCGTGTTGGATAAATAAAACATTGGCATTGGATTTCGCCAACAATCTCATTATGAATTTCGCTCGTTTCTAGGCGACAAAGCTTTTCCAACTGCCCCTGATGTTGTTGATCACGCTTTGCATATGCATTATGAAGCGCATTTGCAGTAGTTTTCTTTGGATATATCGTATGTAGTCGAAGGTACGTCCATTACCGACACGTTATTATACTAAACGCGAATAGTGCACGCTGAACGACTCAATGGTGACGGTGAACCAAGTGTGATAGTCGGTAACGATCACTACGTAACTAACGATGTTTTGCATGTATGTAAATGTGTAAGATTTAATTGGTTACTACACGGATGTGGGATATTAATACTAATTTTATTCACTACGTCAATCATACTATTTTATGTACATATTATTTGTTTACGAAAGTACTTAATTGTGTAATTATTAGCTTATGTCTTTCTAACATGCAAAGTGATATCAACTATCAATAATAAGATGTAATTAATAACTTAATTCTGGAGTAATGGGTGTATTTTTGACTAATCATATTTATTAGATTTTTCTTAAATTTCATTTTCTTTGTTATTTCTTTTTATCCAGTGATCATTTTTATGTTCAAAGTTCATCTTACTTCCTATGAACCTAACTAGGGCTTCTTTTTCAGTAACAGTATTGATGACGTTCATTTATTTACAATAACTTCATTCAGTTAAAACATACTACTCAGTCACATAAATAACAAGCATTACTTACATGTTTTTAAACACATCACAAGCGCAAGTAGTTTTCACCATTCTGAGTTCAGAATAATAACCAATAATCACTGTTGACCTTTCAGAATGCCAAGGAAAAGTTACTCCAGGGTATATGGGCGAATAAAGAAGATGGCCATGATAACCCTTACAGAGAGCTGGTGCAGAAGTACGAGGCTCTTCTAGAAGTTCAACTGTCACAGGTTAAGAACATCAGAAAGACCAAACAGACCACTTTGCCCAGCAATCAGAACCCGTGCGGACCTCTGTCTCTCCAGGATGAACTGCAAACCTCTGGAGACTACACCCAGTTCAATGTTAAAGACACAGATGAGGAAAGCGGACATGGCGAGGAACAACAGAAAGGAGTCCAGACTAAGAAGGTTGAAACCACTTCTAGAAAGAAGATCATCCAAACTCCAGACTTCTCGGAAGCAGAGACTTCCAGCTCCGGATTTTCAGATGAAACCAGCAACAAAGCGACACAGACGGAACGTGAGCGACCAGGCTCATTCTTGTGCACAATCGCTGACGGTGAAGACTACCGTTTCAGTATTTACGATGACGTCAGCCCCATGGACAGTCGATTCCGCAACAGACCAGAGTACCGCGAACTGTTCAAGGAGATCTTCACCATCCTTAAGAAGGCGGCGGAGAACAAGGACGATGGAGAACAACTGCCGCTCCTCGACGATACCACCCACGGCAAGGTGCCGCCCGTCACACCCGCGAACGAGGAAGCGCCCGGCAACTTTACAGATGATACTCAGAGCGTATTTTCGTCTGTAATGTCTGAACAGTCGATTCCAGTGTCTGATATTACTATGCCAGAAACACCAACTTTGAAAGAAAAAGAGAAACCGCTTCCCGAAGTTGCCAAGAAGGAAGAAAATGGTAACAAAGAGAACAAACCAGTGGCAGAGAGCACCACGGAGAAACCTAAGCCGAGCCCTGCACGCCAACCCAAGGAGCACACGAGTGCGAGGGAGAGAGATCAGAGCGTGCAGAGAGAGAAAGAGATGGAGAAGGAAAAGGAAAGAGAAAGGAAGGAAGATAAAGAACGTGTCCTGACTCCGCTGGTGCGTCAGCCACTGGAGTACATAGCGGCCACTAGAAAGAAGTCCAGACATCGCAACCGCAAACACAGCCAGGACCGCCAGGGCGCAGACTCTCCGGTGTTCCCGTCGCCGCCCAAGATCACCTACCAGAAGTCAGCGAGCAAGAAGAGGAGGGACTACAGGCCCATCGAGGCGAGTCCCCTCGTCAGAGCGGCCGAGAGCGAGTGGAACGGTTCCACGCTACAGTTCTACAACAGGAACCTCAACTCACCGACACCCAGCGCAAGCGGCCGGACGACGGGCAAGATATACCAAGGGTGGAACCCCGAGACTGACTCGTGGGACATCAAACAGAGCACTGCGTCACAGGAAATACACAAACTGAGGAAACTAGAGCTTTCCTACGCAGAAGTACTGAGGAACGCCGACAAAACTAAACCCAGGCGCAAAAAACATCAGTAAGATTTTAAGTTTTATTCATCGACCCCTCTTACTGTAGTAAGAGTCGAGTGATCAACAGCCATTTGTCATTGCCAACTGGACATAAGTAATTTAGAATAGTATTTGTGATCTGGTAGTGTAACTTTTTAATTTTTACCTATATATTCACAATCAGAAATTGCCATAATAACCGGTATAGTTATTGTATACCAGTATATTTGTGTATTGTATACTTCAATAGTCCTATAATCAATTTTAATTTATTGAACATTCACAATACCCTTCCCTCCGATATCAGATGCGCCTACTTATTTCTTATGAAATATACTTGCATTTAGAACCAGAGCACCTACCTATGTGTCTCAAAATAGTTTAACTGCCTGAAATTGAGTTCAATTCGTTATTTTCCTCTGAATAATTTAATTTCTTCCTATTTTAGTCATTATTTTAATTGTATATTATGTATTTGATCATTGATTTGTAAATATGCATTTTTAAGTTAATTATATTTTTTTAATTGCCATCGATATTTTCGAATATTTCGAACAACGCGTTTATGTATGCTGAAGGTATTTAATGGAGACAAAGTGAGAGAGGTTGAAGGTATAAATAAAAATTTGCATTGATATTAACAAGTTTATCATTTCGCCTCCAAAGAACCATGTATAAGTAAAAGTAAATAAGAAAGTATAAATTAATAATGAAAAACTAGAATTATATTACAACGATATAATTTAAGGTTACTTTTTACATGGATATATTGTATACATGTGGGAAGGTGTGAAAATTGCAGTAAGCGAGAATTGGAACACTGTGTTATGTCGTATGGACGTGCCGTCTCGGGCAATGTCAACCATCAAAATTCAAAAGGGAGAAAGCGATAGCTTCACACCACAACAACAACACACGTTACATAATAATCAGCCTACAAAACAACGGAATACATTGTGTAGCGCGGCACGTGGACACGACACGACACAGTGTTGCCATTCCAGCTGTATTGGTCTACTTGTTCTGTGCTTCGAGTTCTCTCTCCACGATCTTGCGGTACTCGTCGAAGCCTCCCTCTATACTGGTGACGGACCCGCCGCCGCACACCCACAGCTCTTTGCACACCATTCGTATTAACCTTTCGTCGTGAGATACGAGGATAACTCCGCCCTAGAACCAATGGACACTTATCATCACCAGTTTGTTGTAGGTACAACACACGGCAAACACTAGTGAAATAACAAATATAAGGAAAATATCTAACTCTATAATAATAACAAATTGTTTTATATTCAAAAGAGACATCACACCCGGTTAATGAAAGCTTCTGCTAGTCAGTTTAAACATATTCGGTCGGTAGAGAGCGTTTAATTAAATTTTCATTTGCGGTAATGTTGGTTCTACTGTTAAATTTAAAAAACGGACATAATAGGTAGCGCCATAGCGGCGTAGCGTATTCGTATTGATCCTACAACAGTGTAGCCAACATTACCAACATAGGAACTTTTTGATGAATCGCACTAGTTATTTCAGATGGACAAATGTCAAATGTCAAACATAGATAAATAATTATCCATTACATGAGAATTGTGGTCACATTACAAATCTGAAACGTACACAGTTGCACAAGTATAGCAGTATAGGGGCTAGCGTATTACAGCGAAAGTGTGACTGTAATTTACATTAATTATTGTTTTAATTAATTTTGGGATAAAAATTACCTATATTAAAAATTATAGAAATGGATTCAGTAAATGATTTCCGAACAAACTAATTTCATAATGTGAATCAATTCAGTTACACATTGTATAGAAACAACAATACAACTGAATATCGCACTAAAACTCACCGTATATTTTTGAATAGCTTTTCCTAACGCTTCAATAGTCTCGATGTCCAAGTGGTTAGTAGGTTCATCAAGGACTAAGAAGTTAGGGTTGCCCATACACATACTCGCGAATGCTACCCGAGACTTCTGACCTCCGGACAGACTGGCGATCGTCTGCAGAGCTAGGTCGCCGCTGACGCCGAAACTGCCCAGTTGTCTTCTGTATTCTTCTATTGTTTTACCTGTGGAATAAGTGATGTAAGTATAGGTAAGTTAGGGCAGATTTTTCAATAAACAGAGGGCCAATTCTCTTACTTAAAAAACGTTCACATTCAAGTTGCAATCTGTCAAACTTGTCAAAAATATGGCGGTTTGATAAATTTTGTACTGAAAACATGTCATACTGTCATATTTATTCTTCAGACAAAAGATAGCTGATTATTGAAAAATTCGCAATAAATCGATTAATGTTATCTGCCGGATGTACGAAGAACGATGGGCTAGTCTTTAACAAAAACAGTGCATTAAATTACTTTTTGAGGTTTATTGCATTTTCTAGCTTATCTGACCTCCTGAACTAGTTTTTCCTAGGATTGACTCTGTGAAGAGTAATTTGGACTTGTTCAGAAGTATAGAAAAGGCGATATATATAATATATAAAGGCAATAGAAACAGATACAAATTAATGACAACTCGACCACGTACACTGACTTACGGCAAAAAAACCATACTGTTTGAGAGAGTACTACTTTACAACAGCCTGCCGAACAACATAAAAATGTGTGACAATTTAAATATTTAAAGAAACCAACTAAAATCGCATATTTATAGTCACTATTTCTAAAGAGATGCTGCTAAACAGATTGTGAAATAAATAATAGTTGTAATAGTATGAAAATTGTCGCCCTAAGCTAAAGCTCAAAGCTGTATTTTAATTTAAGATATTTTTGTTAATCTCATTTTAAGTGAACAATGTTCTTATGAGAAATAAAGTTCTTCTTTAAACCTATATACCCCAAAAAGTAATTGAATGCAGTGTTTTTGTTTGTTATCTAATTTATTTCCAAACCATGGATTTTCGAACGTAAATGAATTGCCAATTACATTTTACATCCTAAACAATAACAAAAAAGTACCTAACTTATCAAGTTTTTTAATACGATTATTTAAATACGATTTTAAACAAATAACTTTTGTAAAAAAACACTGAATAAATCAAAATAAACGCATACACGTGATCTTAATGACGATGATGAATAAAACATAAAATTTGAATTATAAAAAGTAAGTTGTTAATAAATGACTCAGCATGAATTGAGACTCGAATAAATCAGCCTTTTTATAAGCACAGGGTAAAATCAAATTGGCAAAAAACGAACATCCGAAAATGAGCTCTAATTACAGGAGCTCTAATTACTCTAATTACAGGAGACATAAAGTGCATATCTTTTTTTTTTTTTTTTTTTGAGTTTGGGAAATCATCAAATGACTTCTCGCGCTCTGGGCGGAGCGGAAGGGCGTGTCAGACTTTTACTGACTAAAACCCGGTATCCCTTTCGGACTTTCCCGCAACCCGGACAGGCATCGGTCCTAGCGGACCCCGTCAGGTGTGCTGACATCTCTTTGAGGCGCGCGCCCATTGCTCGCAGTCCGCAAGCCCGCGCCTATGGTGGCCGACACTCCGCCTGGGATTCCCGACGCCCAGGGTGTCTCCAGCGGCGGCGGTTAGAGGCGTGAGGGCGTAAACTTTGCGTCTCCCTCACGCGTTCCGCCTCCTCCTTCGCGAGCATTACTGCTTCGCAGAAGGAGGTGACGGCTTCCCATGCCCTCTCGCTCCGTACCATGGCCTGGACCAGGGCCGGACGCGAGAGGTAAAGTGCATACCTGGATAACTTCTTTGTAAAAGTTCTACGGAATTGACGTTCATCTCCAGTTGGTCGACGTGATGTTGAGAGAAGTAGCCGAATTTCAGTCCTCTGTGCACGCTGCGAATTCCACTAGTAGGTGATAGGATGCCCATGATTATTTTTAGTAACGTAGTTTTACCGGCGCCGTTATCTCCCACCTATAATTAAAGTAGATTTATTTAAGTGACTTAAAGTAATTTTAATGTTAAGTTCTGACTTCAATTACTTATGCAAAGAGCCTTCGAGATCCTATGAGAGGAAACGGTGTAAAATTAGTGGTGCTATTATATAAACAAAGTCTGAAATTGACACATCACGCAATAAGCCGCAACGTGCAAGCGTGGGGATCGATTAATGGTTTGGCACTGTCTGCGCCGTCATCTTATCAGATTCTGAAAGTGGGCAATGTCGCAAATAGATGTCAAATATTTCGCTGTGATGATTAATTTGGCAATATTACTTACTGTATGGAAATATGAAATATGGCTAACTGTAAAAGTATCATTCAAAAAGCGCCGGGGGCCTATTACGAACTTTAAAAAAACCAGGCAAGTTCCATGCAATTCATTTCCCTGCATGGTTAAATTTCGTATTACGACATTCGTAATTCAGACCGACTTCACGCTGGGTAGTTTGTCTATGGCTGGCTTGTAATTCTCTGCCGTAACATTAAGAAACACAATTAAATATTTATCGGTAAGTTACGATTTCATTTAAATCATGTATTTTATGAAAAAATAATAAAATATTATAATTCTAGTTACTAAAAGTAGGTGAAAATATGAACGCAATGTATATTGTGCTATATTATAATGAATTAGTTTAATAATTTTGTGTGGTTTCAAATTGTAACGCGAAATTAAGTTTCCGAACGTACTCCACTTGAAGTTCAGCGGGGAATTTGACAACTTCATGGACGTATTGTTGTAATTGTTGCATAAATGATTGAATTTTTAATACTCAGTTTTCATTATGATAATACCTATTATTATTAGAGACAGTTGTTGACATGTGGAATGTGAGCTCATCATTGCATTTTGCCGATTGTCGGAACGGCCAATGGCCTGGCTGATGGCCGAAAGCCTCGACCAACAGCTTTCGAGCCTGTTGGATCAAGGGCCTGATTCAGAAGGCGGATGTATGGCTCCCATTGTGAGGAGGTTCCTGTCTCTGCAGCCCTCCTATCCACTGGTAGCTTGGACCCTGCTCCCGACACCGGCGGACCTATTTTTATATTTTCAAACGATTTTTTTTATGACTTTTACAAAATATTTAAAAATGTATAATTAAGTATGAAAATAAATAAACGAGATATTAAAAGGCAGTAGTAATTATTATACTTAGTTCAATGGATGAGAGTTCTCGCCCTCGTCGGCGCCTAACTTATGTTCTGTTGGAAAAGTTGTGGGAGTTTTACAATTTTATCGTTGTTTCGGTATTTTTATCACTCAGAAGTGCCACTATCTAGAGTTTTCAGAAACTCAAACGCAAACACCTGATATTTTTTTAATGTTAACTGGATAACGCTCGAATAATTTCGCCAAACAAATCCAAAACAATTCAATAAAAGCTCCTCTGAAGCAGCTTATATTGAATGGATTGTGAGGTTACTTATTAAAAGTTTTAATATGTCAAGAAATGTCAAACGAACGTTCGTAGTACGGTATTGCCAGGCAATATTCAGGCAGAAGGCGGCCAGGGTGTCACGTGACCGCTGACTGGCTTGTTTGACGTGTTCATAATACGAAATTGCAAGGCAGTTCTGTTTACGCCATAAACTGCCTGGAAATAAGAGTTCATAATAGGGCCCCTGGTATCAAGAAAAACTATGCTACCATAGTGAAGTACTCAAACTTAATAGAGTCAATCATGTAATTGCGCGGATAATAGCTAATAATAGGCCCCATAATTATTTCTGTAGCAAAAACTAAAAATACTCGCGATTCGTGTTGCCAAGTCATTATTGTCAGTCGCGGTCGATCATTGTGAACTTTTTCTCACAAGCCTGACAACTGCGTATCAAAATGATCACGACACGCCGATTATACAACGAATTATAACAGCTAAATACGTGCTAGGAAATGGAAAAACTATGAGCGATCGCCCGTTGATGAATGGGACCGCAAAAAGAATCATTCAATTGTTTTAATAGGTAGTAGGTAGAACATAAATAACGGTATTTTTTAGATGATGAATCGAATATACGACGATTAATCTTATATGGAGGCCTTCAAGCAGAACCCAATTCGGTTAGGAATGGAAAAAGAGCCAATAGCAAAGGCACAATCAGCGTCATAGGCCCAAACATAGTGATGTCCTTCACTACAAACTAAGCTTAGTGACATAAAAATGTCATCAAATTGATTTTATGACAGTTATGTATGATTATGAAGGAGTATTTACAGTCCATGACAATTGCGAGTTTACAGACATTAAATGCGGAAGAACGCCACTGAAGAATATCTTTCGCTTGTATCAAAACACAGCCAAGCCTTAGTTATTATATACGTGCCAAGAAAGAGACATAATAGGCTTTTTTAAAAAAGTTTAACAATTAGTGACGTATTATTACGTCAATAATTTATTTCGTACGATTTGGAAGGATTTCAGACCAACGTAAGGCGGGAAATTTTTTCGTGGAAATCTCTACTCAATTCTCAGCCGCTTGGTAACATGCGACGTAACTGCGACATGGGGTTTGGTGCATAATTACAAATAATTTCAAGAATGCTACATGCATACCTTATTTACTACACCTTTATGTACCTTGATCTTATGTCCTAACCAATTCGATTGATCGCGCGACTAAGCGATCGACGCGTTCATAATGTCACTCATTTTTTCGGAAAACCGGAAGACGAGGTTCGCCGAACAAAAATGAACGCGACTGTCACGTGTACGACCGACGCTTTGTTTATAGGATACGGTTTTACAATAATCATTTGCTCTAAATATACTTACAATACATATCCGGGACTCCAACGTCGCTCCAAGGTTGACGTCGCAGAATATGACCTTGTCCTTAGAGTAGTAGAAGCCGACCTCATTCAGCTGTAGAATGGGCGGCGAGAGAGGCTCTGTCTCAGGGAACCGGAGGACTACTTCGATTTCTTTCTCTACCGGTTTTAATTCTGGACTGTGGACAGAATTAATTAAAAAAATCTAAATTAGCAAAGAAAATTTAAAAATAGAATAATAGAAGCCTATAACTGTAGTAAACAAATCTGAATTTTAAACCAGATTTCAACAGAGATTGGTTCTGGGACCACGGTATTCGCGTTGCTGAATTTTGGGAAAAATAAATATTAAAAAATATAATAATACATGTTATGAGTCACTTTTGTTACGCTAAAAAGAAGATAAGCTAAAGCATGTTACTTTTCCAAAAACCACGGTCAGCCATCTTCCTTAGTTGAATAAGATTAAAATCCCAGAATTAGAGTTTTTGTGATATTCCAGGTTATCATATCTAACCTTTCTATTATACTATTGCTACCAGACTCAAGCTTTACCTAAAATCTGGGTTAAACTTTTCAAACAGTTTCACAGTTATTTTACCTCTGACAGAAGGCGAAAGAAGCTAACAAAAATAAAGATCACTGGGATTTTGACAGACTTGTCAGTAGCAGCAACCCAATAGCAACCTTATTGTAACAATAAAGATCATTGTGATTTTGACAGCAATGAAATATCAGAGATAAAGTGACTGTAAAAGGACTGTAGTAATAGTATGATATCACAATTTCGATGAATTCACATCCACACTCACAGTTTATCCAACATCTTGATCTTGCTCTGGACTGACGACGCACGGTTGGCGTTGTATCTGAAGCGGTCGATGAACTCCTGCGTGTGCGCACGATGTTGTTGCTGCGCCTCCCACTCGCGTTGTTGGTTCTTGTGCTTCTCCGTCTTCGTTTTGTGGAACTGGTCGTAGTTTCCTCTAGAATAGGAAGGCGAGAGTTAGTATGGTCAGAAATGATTTATTTATTAATAAACAACTAATATTTACAGTTTGCACCACACGTACAAGTTATCGGACGATACAATTAGGTACACATAAAATCACGAATCATGATCGCGATTTTTTTTACATTACAATTTGGGACTTGAAAAGGCCAGTTTCACTAAATAAGCTCCTTTAATTTGTCTGTTTTAAACAATTTCAGTTCCATTTATCATTTTTAGGTGCTGTCTATTAGACCCCTTTAGGACCTATGCACTTGTCGACGGTGCGAACGCTTTACGGGCCAAAGACTCTTAGATGCTTAAGAAATGTTCTATTTAATAATAATTATAATACAGAAGTTTCTAGGCTTAAAAAGGATATCAATTTTTTTCGGATTTCCAATGTTTCCATTTGTCAAGCCGCGACTATGATTTGTTTTATGTAATCTGGTGACTTAAAGATTGATTAAAAATATTGAATTTTATGCCAGTCACAGTCAATTATATACAGTTTCATAAAACGTGTTACCGTTATTAGTTTAGAGTACAAGGCTGTATTAAATTCACATTTACCAACTTCAGAATTTACGACGTATCCGGCATTTGCAACTTAATTTCCAAACATACTTATAAACAAATGTGTGTTTTTGGGACAATAAGTTTAATACATACATTCAGTTTGCGATACAACTTCAAACTTATTTGATAAATTTTTCAATCGTACCAATCATTCTGAAGTCAACTTAATTTACACCGTCGTAAAGTTTAAATTTCTTTGAGTGGAACTAATATCAATTCGGAAACAAGGATTTTATTATAGAATACCTGTATGTGTCTATCCTCTGCGTATGTAAGTGCATGATATCGGTGGGCACTGTGTCGAGGAAGTTGCGGTCGTGGGACACTACCAGCAGCGTGGTGGGCCAGTTCTGTAGGTAGTTCTCTAACCAGATGATGGCTTTTATGTCCAACATGTTCGTCGGCTCGTCGAGTAGTAGGAGGTCAGGTCTGTGGGAGAAAATGGTTTTGTTTAAGAATACTGCTGATTTGTGTCACATTATGTCAGAGTGGACCCTCTAAATAACTAAATGGCGGGGCCCAGCACGAAAAAGAAGTGTTGGAAGGCAAAGAAAGAGATGGGTAGATGACATCATAGAAACAGCAGGAAAAAACTGGATAAATATTGCTACGGACAAGGAAAAGTGGAAAATGATGGAGGAGGCTTATACCCTTGGGGACCACTAATGTGGATAAATGTAATGTAATAATAATAAATAATGTCAGAGTAACAAGATTTTTTTTATAATTTTGGGCTAATTGTTTTCTTCACAGTTTTTCTCTGGAACAGGGTCTCAAGTCGAAAAACTGATACATTATAGAGAAATCCCAATCGGAACACGTTTTTAACCGACTTCTTCAAAAAGGAGGAGGTTCTCAATTCGTCTGTATGTATTTTTTTTTTTTTTGTTTTAATGTGTGTATTTTACGCGATTACTCCGCCAATGAATCGATTTTGATGATTCTTTTTTTGTTTGGTAGGTCATGCTTCAGAGGTGGTCCCATGTAAATTTTATTAACTTTGCTTGCGTAGTTTTTGAGTTAGCTTCAATAATTATGTATTTTTCCCACTTAATGTATGTAGACGATATATTGTTTGACTCCTTCACTGTTATTTACATACCAGGTAGTGGTATTCGAATTTGTGTGGAGTAGGTAGCACAATTAAAAAGTGAAAAATAAATGTTTTTTACAACAAAAAAAAACAACCGACTTCCAAAAAAACACTAAAAACGTGAAAAATAACTTTAATTTCGGAAGTCGGTGGCAAAACACGAAAATTGAAAAGCAAAGACACCGACTTCCGAAATTAAAGTTATTTTTCACGTTTTTAGTGTTTTTTTGAAAGTAGGTTGTTTTTTTTTTTTTTTTTTTTTAACACTACACTATAATCCATAATTAATTGAAATTTTATCATCTTGTTAAATACTTACTTAGAGAACAGAGCTCTCGCCAGCGCCAATCTCATCCTCCAACCTCCAGAGAAGGTCCTGGTAGCCCGCGCCTGCATATCGGGCGTGAATCCCAAACCGCTCAGAATGATGGAGGCGCGCGCCGGCGCCTTGTCCGCTTCTATGTTCTCCAGCTGCGCGTAGATCTCGCTCAGCTCATTGGATAGACTTGGGTCGGTTGAACTGAGGAACGAAAGGGTGTGTGAGATTTTTTTAAATTCGTATTTGAATATGGAACTTGAATAGATTTAGTATTATTGTTAAGCTTGCAAAACAAAAAGCTGTACAAACAAAAAAACGTCCACAACACACATTGTAGTCTTCATTGTAGTCAAGTGCCACAATAAAAGTTATTATGTCTTATGAAGAAGACTTCATAAGACATAATAACTTTTATTGTGGCACTTGACAAAAATAAGACATATGGAATAACTAAGAAAGACCACAAGCATTGTTTTCTTTCTTTTTGCATATCAAATAAAAAAAAATAAAAAAAATATTCCTCACACAATCATAAAATATTTTTTGACTAAGGTGCAGCACAGACGACACACTTTTTGTGCGATCGTGCGAGTCGTTGTTGGACTTCAATTCCAACAAATGATTTCAAAGCATGGAACAACGCGAATCGATTGTTCCTCGCACAAAACGTGTGTTGATTCACTTGTAGGTGCAGAACCTTAAAGTGTATCATCCTATACAGTAATAATTTAAGGTTAAGGTAACTTTTTCTGATTTAAATGCACAATTCATTTATATTATGTTAGTAACAAAACAGGTATTTATGAAGAAATAAGTCTTTCAGATTGCATCATTTTCCAGTTTTATATTTTGTTGTATTTTAATGCTATGTTTGTTTACTAAACAGGTAAATACGAGACCTATCGAGGCTTTAATGTACTAAGTGATGTACTTATAATTGTTGCCCTATCATGGTCAACAACTGCACGGTAATATAAAGGGACACAGCTTTTAATCGTTAGAAAAGTGTTGCTACTTGCAAACACAAAAGAAAGCGATCTCGCAAATTTTATGTTTTTTAATCAGCTTGATTATTTGTATGGTATTTTTTATGCATCTGCCTAACACTTCAGTTCAGGCACATTTGAATGAAGGTAAATTTGTGCCCACAAAGTCATTGCTAACCTGCGGTTTTTTATTTTATAATATTGTATGTGTTTTTAGTAAATGATAGCTTAATTCTTTAATCTCAAAAGTATCTTCAGATGGAGGGTAAGCACTTATTATTAGAGATTGGGTGCAACTCGTGTATCTTTTGAAAAACTAAGGATCAAATCATTTACCCAAAACTGCCACTAAACCCACAAGAAAAGATAAACTTACCCAGAATTAACGAGGGAAGTGATTTCTTTCTCACGTTTCAACAAATACTCTCTAACAGTATCACATTCTAATACACTCTGCAGTGCTATAGTATCGTCGCCCACGACTTCTTGTTCCACATGCAGGATTGATATATGAGAGGGGATCTTCAGCTGTTTTGAGGCAATCATTCTGAGGAGTGTTGTCTTGCCGAGACCATTGCGTCCTACAAGGCCGTACCTTCGGCCAAATGCTAGGACAAGGTCGGCGCCTTGTAGTAATACTCTGTAAGAAATGGTTCCATTTACTTTAAAATTGTAAATTTTATACTAAAAATAATAGTTCAGGAGCGGATTCAGAGTCTTAAAAGTACTATTACATACTTGGATGAAGGATTTCCCTAATCTAAAAAAACTCACCTGTCACCATAAGCAATGTCGAAGTTCTCTATCCTTATATCCTGTGTCCTGTTGGTTCCCTTGGCCTCAAGCTTACTGTCCTTTTTAGAGGTCACCTGTGACGCAGTAGCTGTCTGAAGCACCGGTGCATTAACTGGTATCTTCAAGTCCTTCTGCTTCTGCTGCTTCTGTTGTAACTTTGCTTCAGCTTTCTCTAATTTCTTTGCATCTACTTTCTAAAAGGATAATAAGCATATACTTTTATTTTTAAATGTCATTTTACATAGCAATAAAAAATCTGCCCAGTTTTCTTAGACCTGGCAGTGAATAATGTTTTTGTAAAGTGAGCTTTATTTGAATGCATACATTTTGCTTATGGATGATATGTGAATTACTTGGCTAATATAATATAAAGACTAACTAGTAAAATTATTACAAAGAGGTAATTTTAAATACTTTTAACCATAGATATAACTAAATGCTGTATGCTTTTAATAGTGTATTTATTATGAGACATCAAAACATTCCTTTATTTTTTTTCAATACAAGCAAGTTTGCAAAAACAAGCAAATCTGAGGTATAAATCCTACTTTCTGTATTTATAACTTCTTTGGACACTTACTAATAAAATCAGTAACTTTAAACCTTTTCTTACCAAATTATCATCCCTAGTATTAATCCATATGCTTCTGAGTTCTTCAGTTTCCGGTGCGGCGGTAGTCATGGATGCCAAGTGTATTGGAGCATCCAGCACTTTCCTAGGTCCATTACTGCTGCCTGGTTTGTCTGGCTGCAGCATATGCAGTAGCTTTTCACATATGTCCCTGTAGAAAACGTTTTGATATGATTTATGATTATGAAGTTTCTACTTAGTATTTTTCCTTGTTGGCTTAATTAAAGATGTTTTACAGCTCCTGCTAGTTTTAATGCTTCAATCACTGATCAAGGCAATACCTAGGCTCCAAGCTAAATTGATATAGTGTCACCTAAATACACATTGTTGAAAGGTAATGAAAGATACAATTTGGTGAAAAAAAACTAACCTTATATCTTTTTCAGATTTCTTAGAGATTCCCTGGAGTACTTCTCCAACTGCCTCATAGATTTCTTCCGTATCCTCAAACTCACCGGCACTGCTATCCAATATATCTGCAAGGCATCATAATCATGAAAGGACCATCTTAGTAACTCATGTCAATTTATAAAACAATTATAATGGCTATACGAAAAACTCAGGGCTTAGTAGGCCAATACCTTAATAATTTTAATTCCAACGTGCTTTTATGACCTACCAACACATTTGTGAAGTAAAAATAATATCCTTCTTTATAACCTATAGAAAACGTACCTTCAACATATTTCATCAATTCTTCATCTATAAGTGGAAATTGACTTTTAATAAAGTCACCACAATGAGCCATTTTTATATGATCAGTGTGAATAACAATGGTTTGTTGTAAATATCATTTATTTATTTTTTTATTAAATGCAATTTGCTAATGCACTAATCGCCCGATGTCACGTCACTTCACCGACCGAGCAAACGAATGTCAAAATTCTACCAACTGTCAATCAATTCCATCCATTGACAGATTTGAGTTACCCTTTAAAAAATCACCTCATTATTATTACAAAAAGAAGGGACATATCCCAAGACAATCCACTAAGTCAAAATCAAACAAAAGATAAAATAGCTTGATGAGAATCCAATGACTGTGTCTATTTACACGAGGCTATTATTGGATTGGCTTAGTCATTAATGGATTCTTTCGGTGATTGGCCTCGTGTTTTACCCGTGAGAACCTGTAAATGTTTCATAGATAATTGTTATCCATCCAGTGTTGCCAACTTAGCTAGATGCTAGTAGATCTAGCTATTTTTCGGGGCAGGCAGCTACAATTTAATAAAACTTGTATCTAAATCCCGGGTATGTACCTTATTTATTTATTCATAGGATAACCAACAGCTATAACAGATGGATACAGTGTTGCCATAGCTAGATAGTTTAATAAATGTAGCTTGTATTTGTAACCATTAAACTATTATTGTATTATTTGACAGTGCTCACTGCCTAGCTGCTGCTACTGCTAGGGATGCAAGAAGTGCCAAAAAGATCAATGTATATCGTATTGATATTCAAAAAAAAATCGATATCGATTTCGATATATCGAAAAAAAAAAATCTATATATCGATATATCGGTGACATTTTGAAATTTTCAAAAAAAAAAAAACTAATTGATAATTAAAAAAAAAAACTTTACGGCTCTGTATTCCGGCGATTTGACTCGGTGGCGACAACAGTGTTGCTATTGGAAAAAATATATCGTTTTTGATACATTTTCGATACTTGATATTTTATATCGATATATCGAAATAAAAAATATCGATATATCGAAAAATAATATCGATATTTTTTCTACAAGCCTAGCTACTGCTACTAGCTGTCAGGCACTGTCAGGTTTGACATTTGCGTTTGCGTATTTACGAACGCAGTGTGTAAGATAGAAATTATTTTACCATTATTTTATTGCACATTCTTTCGGCTATTCCAATTAGGTCCTTCTATTTAGTACATTACGACATTTTTTTAAGTTCACGTTTTATAGTTACTGCAAGCCGGGAGTCCATAATGGAACTCTAAAAAAATTACTGTGCACTGTCTTCTCCCAGTTGGAAAACGCCCAAGTTGTCGACACAAAATGGATGAAAACATTGATAGCAATGTTGCCGTCTTGGCTATTTTGGACAGCCAATGTGAGTAAACAAACAAGCACCTGTATTGTCTAACTATGGAAATTGATGTCAAAAATTACTCGAGTAATTTGCAAACTTGTTACCAACTACTACTACTCATAAACTATGCTTCATTTCAGCGACACCATATAAGCCAAATATGACTATAACGAATTATAATCACAGCCACACAATAGCTCAAGAAGAAACAGATGTAAATGAGACCAATAAGCAAAGTATGTAATGCATTGAACTTAATATCTTTTTTATAGAGATCTATGTTTTAATGGGCAACTAGCTTCAACTTTCTTACTAACTGACCAACTCTTTGACATTTCCAAAGTGCCTGTAAATGTTTTGAGTTTGAGAATTACTTGATCATAATGACTGTTCAGTTGTGAAAAGAAGACTTTCTCATTACAGATGTGATTTGGACAAAAAATGCAACAATCATGCTTTTAAGTTTGTATGAAACAAAAATGCATATGCTGGACAATCCAAAAAAGAAATCCAAAATGTGGCTATCAATAGCAGAAGAACTGAAATCATTAAATGTTGAGGTAATTATTTATATTTTATAATAATTTTCCTGCTCTTATCTCTTATTTGGGATCAGCGCAACACATTTTCTTCTAATTTTCATTTAATACTACTTTTAAAAGTTTTTATATTTTTTATAATTTTATATTTTTTATAAAATATTGTAATATTTTAGGTTACTCCAGATCAAGTTAGGTGGAAAGTTAATGCTCTTACAAAAAAGTACAAAGACTGCATTGACAATGGGCAAGGTGCAATGACTTTCAAATATTTTAATGAGATGCATCAAATTTTGGGTCGATACAGTGACAATGCTGGAACTTACAGACTAGCTTCAGGTGTAATGCAAGGCCCAGAAGATTTAGACAAAGACAAAAATAAAAGAAATATCTCCCTTAAAGGTTCAACACCTTTCAGAAGATTAAGGGCAGAAAGAAGAGCTAAAATAGAATTAGACAAACAATGGTTGGATTATTTAAGGAAACAAGAAGATCAAAAACAGTTACGAGATGAAAGGTATGAAAGAAACTTAAGGCTGAGGCAAGAAGAATTACAGTTAAGAAAAAAGGAATTGGAAATAAAACAGTCATTAGCATTAAAAAAATTACAGCTCAAAGAGCAAAAACAAGAAGAAATGCTAAAAATCGAAAAGGAAAAATGTGCACTCTTACGGAAATTAATAGCTGAACAAGATTTAATGAGGCAATAAATATAATTCCACAAACTTTGCTGCTACCTTTTATAAAAATAAAATATAATGAAATACAGGATTTCACAGCTTTGAAGTTTTCTTTTCAGTACTTATTTCTATTCATTTTCTTCTAAATGGTCATTTTCATTCAGACAATAGTTATGCAAAATACATGCGGCTACAATAGTATCAGTTATAAATGCAATATTTCTATAAACAGTAAATAGTTTTATTCGTCGAAATCTCCCTTTTAATAGACTGAAGGCTTTATCACTTAATTTTCTAGTAGATGTATGTAAGGAATTAAATTCCCTCTGCTGTGGTGTTAATCTTTTGTTTTCTCGAAATGGTGGCATGAGCCATGGTAAAGATGGATAGCTTGAGTGACCCACAAGAAAAGTATTATGTGGAAATAGGGCATTTCTGTTTTGAGATGCAGTATTGTACAAAGGAGATTTCTTCAGAACTCTAGCACAATTAGAAGAACCAGGTTCCCCACAAAAAACATTAGTAAACCTTAAATTTGCATCAATTGTTGCTTGTAGAATTATTGAAAAGTATCCTTTAGGATTGCAATATTCTCTTGCATTCTTGGGTTTTTCTATTTTAATGTGGGTACAATCAATTATTCCTACCATATGGGTAATTCCAGTCTTTGTGTGAAATGAATCACATAATAAGCTTATCTCTTCAAAGTTTTGAGGCCATTTAATAGCATCATTTAGTTTAGTCAAAATCCAAGCAACTACTCTCCTTATCACTCTAAATGTTGACGATATAGAAATATCAAATCTTGTTGCAATTGGAGTAAGTGGTTCTGTATTGGCAATAAATGACAAAAAGATGTAGAAGCACAGTTTTGGTTCCAATGGTTTTAATCCGAATTTATGTGATGCTATAAACCCAGACTTTTCCAATTCATCTGAAACAAATTATAGTTGACTGTAGTGTGATACGATTATTCGTAATTTTCTTCTATTTGAAATGTTGAATGTTACCAATAAGCCGGTACGCAGTCTTCCTTGATAGTCTCATCCGATTTTTAAATTCAGCATCTGTCCAAGAGTCTATTATGTGTAAGTAATCATCTACTCGCTTCCGTCTCAGTCTTATTAAATATTGCATCAGAGGAAAAAACAATGTATCCTCTTCTTCATCACTATTGTCCTCATCTTCTGAAACATCTTGTCTTAAATTGCAAACATCACTCCATTCACTTGAATCACTTTCATCACTGCTTACTGCTGTTTCGCTTAGCCAAAGTACAAGTTGTTGTTTATCCATTTTACACAACAGTATTCTTATCTTGTTATTGTTTCAATCATGATAGTCATTACCAAAATAATACAAAACATAAAAACTTGAAAAGTTATTTATTTTCATGAACTGTCAGTACGTACTGTCACCACCACTCCACTCACAATTCTGTTCTGTGGTCACCACTGAGCCACTGACAGAGAAAGCCACAGACTAAATAATTTACTATTACTATCCAAAGAAGAGAAAACAGTTTTTTTTTTAAAGACAGGGTGTGTGTTTGTACTTTTTTTTATGGCATAATAATAGGTCTTTACCTATGAAATTGCCGTTTTGTATGAAAAAATTTAAACGAATTTTTTTCATGAATTTTTTATTTGTATTAATCGAAGTAATCACCCATGCAATCAATGCATCTTTGCCATCGCAGTGGCAGTTTATTGATGCCCTTCTTAAAGAAATCAGCTGGACGGGAGGCAACAAATTCTTCAAAGGCATTTTGTACTGCCTCTCGGGTATTGAATTTTTTTCCCGCCAAGAAGTTATCCAAATTCTGGAAAAAGTAGTAGTCTGTAGGCGCAAGGTCTGGTGAGTAGGGCGGATGACGGAGAGCTTCCAACCCCAGTTCTTGCAACTTGGAGACCGTCTGCTGTGCAGTATGAGGTCGCGCGTTGTCGTGCAGGAGCAGCGGAGACGAGCGATTGACCAATGCTGGTTGGAGATGCGCCAGCTTCTCCATCATTGTGTTCAGTTCTTCACAGTACACATCTGCAGTAATGCTCACCCCGTTTGGTAAGAAGCTGTGATGAATCACACCGGCGCTAGACCACCAAACAGTGACCATCACTTTTCTAGGGGTAAGTTTTCGTTTAAGGCATTGTTTAGGTGCTGAACCAGGATCCAACCAACTTGCTGAGCGCTTGCGGTTATCAAACAGAATCCATTTTTCATCGCAGGTAACAATGCGGTTCAAAATTCCTTCATTTGTGTGTCTGTTGAGCAGTACAAGGCACGTCTCGACGCGTACTTCGCGCTGGCGATCATTGAGTTCGTGGGGCACCCATTTGTCAAGCTTTTTTACCTTGCCAATTTGACGCAAATGGACCAATATTGTTTTGACGCTAACGTCGAAAGCTGCTGCTAATTCAGCCGTAGATTGTGTATCATCAGCTTCCACAATCGCCTTTAATTCGTCATTGTCGACCAAAGTCTTCGGACGACCGCAAGGTTCATTTTTCAGGTCGAAATTTCCAGAACGGAAGCGAGCAAACCAATAACAAGTGGTGCGTTGGTTTGTAGTGTTAGCTCCGTAAACGTCGTTGATGTTGCGTGCCGCTTGTGCCGCGTTGCTGCCACGACGGTACTCATATTCCATAATTACTCGAATTTTTAACGTATCCATGATGACGAAAAAGATTGAAATGCGATGAAAATGTAACACTAATCAATAAAGAAATGACTACTTTTGGAAAAAAAAACCATGTTTTTAAAATAAAATTAATTTGAAATTAGAATTCTTAGCCAAACAAAAATTATTTTGATTTGAAATGGCCAGTATTGCAGAACGGCAATTTCATAGGTAAAGACCTAATATATGAATTGGAAAACATAAAGGGCAAGTTTTTGAAAACTAAAAGTCAAAAGTGTCCTATATACTAATTGTGTCAATTGGGCTGTATCAATTAAAATTTTAATGTCAGGTCTCGGTGGTGACAGTTGAAGGTATAAATATTCCTTGGTTAAGTACCTAGTTGTCAAAATAATAAACTAGTGCATAGATTACTATATTTTAAAGAACTAGTGTCGTTGTAGTTGATTTCATCTGTGAATACTAAAATAAAATAAAACTTAAATTTTCCTAGAGGCTGTAGGTATCGGTCAGTGGGTCGTCTTACTCGTCTTAGGGGAAGTGCACTTTTTTAACATACCTACCCATTATTTTTCAGTAACTGCTGCACACAAACAACAGAGAAGCCCTACTTGAGATCAGAAAATCGAATCATTGTACAAAATAATAATCTCTTGCGTTGGTAAGCTGGGCTTTTGCCAGGGTCTGTAAAATTGGATAAAATGGATGTGTGTGAAGCAACTGACACATATTGTATTTTGGAAGAAGGCAAGTAAATTTATAAATTGTATAATAATAATACAGTCTTCAGTTATTCACAAGTTTGGTTTTACTTACAGCTTCACAAGATAACTTGGAAATTTGCGAAAGTACTAGTGATATACACACTCTAAATGCAGAAGGAATTGATGGAAAATTAAATGATGGTTCGGAGAAACCTTGTATGTATAAATAAACAAATTATTGTTCTTAGTTTATTGTTTTCTTTTCATGTAAAACTTTGATAATATTCTCAGGTGCAGTTTGGACATCAAACGCTACCACAACTCTGTTGAAATTATATGAAAACAAATTAGAAATGCTGGAAACACCTAAGAAGAAGACTAGGATTTGGATTGCAATATCACAAAGCCTAAGTGAATATGGCATAGAGGTATATTATAACACTAACTAATTAAATACAAAAAAAGGTATTATTATTATGATGAGATTGGTTTTTAAGTACTTAATGCAAATAATTAATGTTTAGATGTCACCGGATCAGGTCAGATGGAAAATAAATGCACTCACAAAGAAATACAAACAATGTGTTGATAATGGCCAACATGATAAATTTAAATATTTTAAAATGATGAATGATATTTATGCTCAGTACCATGTAGATTGTGATTCATACACATTAACTGAACTGTTACACAAAAAGAAAGATGTGAACAAAATTAGTGTAACAGATGATCTGAATTTAAAACTGAACCATGAAAGTAAAGCTGTTATTGAAATGAGGAAAATAAGACTTGCCAATAGAATAGAAAGTGATAGATCTCAAGGGAAAATTCAATTGGAAAAACAGTGGCTTGAATACTTGCGGAGGCAAGAAGAGCAAAAGCAATGGAGAGATGAAATCTACGATAGAAACTTAAAATTACGAGAAGAAGAATTAGAGTTGAAGAAAAAGGAGCTAGAGATAAAGGAAACACTTGAATTGAAAAAGATACTGTTAAAAGAAAAAGAATATAGAGAGACATTGCAAATTGAAAGAGAAAAATGTGAATTACTCAAAGAAATATTTAGTAAAAGGTATTAGGATAAGTTACAGAAAATAAATAAATTAATAATTTTGAATCATTCGTTTAGTGTGTATTTATTTAATAGTTGAGGGGGATGCGCCAAGGTAGCCCGCGAAATTCAAATTTCCTTACCTTTTTTGCAATTTGCAAGTCAATGGTGCCGATTCCCTTGTTCACAAACTAAACTAAATTTAAGTTCAGTGCATCTTTTTCTTTCTATTTCATTATGAAAAGGACAGAAGATACATTTTAGTTTAGTCCTGTCAAATTAATCAGCGCCTGACGTAAATTGACGTAATTTTAGTAGCCAAGTTTTTAATCGCGTCTAAACTTGTTTTTAATAGTGACAGTTTGACAGGACTAAACTAAAATTTATCTTCTGTCCTTTTCTTAATGAAATAGAAAGAAAAAGATGCACTGAACTTAAATTTAGTTTAGTTTGTGAACAACAGAATCGGCACCAGTGTCAGGTTGTATGTTAATTATAATATGATTTGCGACCGTAGAAAATATGGCTTTACAGAATTATAACGTAAGAAAATTTGAATTTCGCGGGCCACCCTAGCGCATCAACCTTAATGTTATGGCCACTGTGGCTCATGGCTCTTTCATTTATTACACGACTGCCCAAAAAGGAGTGTAATGTTTTCAGGGTTCATGTATGTATGTATCTGAATTTCTTTATTCCACCATAACTTTAAAATGCCTGAACGGATTTGGATGTATGGGGTATCGTTAGAATCCTTACATTATCCCGAGTGACATAGGATATGTTTTTTGTCTCTAAAATGGGGGCAGGATGGCGCCATTTTCAAATTTGAAAAAATAACTTCAATTATTTACATTATGGGTATCCAATTGAAGGCCTTGTTGAGCACATTCCAAAACTAACTTGTCACTAAAATGTATAAAATAAATAATAATAAAAAAACGACTGCCCTGCGACTAAAAAGTAAAAAACAAGTTGATAAAATTGACATTGCAGTCATTCGGTCCCCCGACAGCAATGATAATTTTATCAACTTGTTTTTTACTTTTTAGTTCATTTTTTAGCAGGGCAGTCGTGTTTTTTAATTATTTATTTATTTTATTATTTATGTACACACAGTAAAATACATGGAAATACGACATAATTATTTTCATAATTAGTTTCAGATTTTTTGTACCGAGAATTTTCAGTCGATCATTTTGTATACAGGCGCAACCTGATGCTACTCACAGTAGTAGGTAACTAAGTAGTCTGTGATAGTGCGTTTGATGTTTCATCAAATAGGTAGTTGGTAAGCCGTAATGTTGGCTCTCCTGTTGTAGAGAGGTGGGAAAAGTGTATCATTTTTGCGATTGGATCATTTGCATCTGGATCACTGAAATGATCCGAAACACTGATAGGTATGTTTCATTTGGCTCAACGGCTCAAAGGATATAAAATACAGAATGTTACGGATACATTACAATAAACGACCGTATAGTATTTGATACGTAAGCGCCTTAGTGGTCATTTTTACATGCATGGATAACGACAACGAATGCACGGAGTACATTTGAAAGAAAATCTGTGATTATATGAGTGATACACATCTGATTTGGTATCTCTTTCTGACTTGTATAGATTGTAATTATGTCGCCCGCTCACTCGCGACTCACGAGTCAAAAAACTCAGTGTATCTCAGCCTCCCTCTCTCGCTCGCTCACTGCTCATTCGCCTCCCGAGCGACGCGTTTCAGATCGAAATGATGCGTTTGAAACGTTGTTACTGAACCAATCTTTTGAATCACTTCAATGATCCAGACCCGTGAGTCGGTTCCGTAAAGAGTTACACACGCCTATTGTAGGACTAACAAGACAAGAATACGTTACAGCGGCGGCGCTACCTAGAGTGCGTACTAAAAGGCCGCTAAGTGAATAAACACAAACGGCCTTTTTATAACCGGACGAAAGGCAAAATATGAATAAACACAATACTCTGGGCTATATGGGCTTCTTTTTTATCAAGAAGTTTATGACCTGGATCTGGGAAACCCGAATAATTAGTCCATTTGCAACGTTTGGATAGAAGTGATAAATACCATGGACAAAACAGATATTACTGAAAAATCGACTATAAGCTTAAGAATACACAACACTACTCTCTATGGTAAAAGAATCTGCTTACGTCGCAATGCTACCAACATAATGTCCCGCCGCGACGCAAAATTCTATAGAAATCTCCGTTTAATCGGGAGTAAATTATAAAAATTTACTGTGAATTTCGGCAATGACAGACTTGAAATCTAAGAGACATGAAAAGTCTTTGGGTTTACTTACAACGAAATTTGTGTCATTACTGCAAAAAGCAAAGGATGGTGTTTTGGATTTGAAAATCGTAAGTATAGCTTGATTTGCCTCCCATTGATCTGTCAAGTGAATTTGGGCACGAAAAAGAAGTATTTTAAACATTATTTGCGAATTAATTGGTGGTTAAAACATTTTCAGGCGACGAATTTGTTAGCCGTAAGACAAAAAAGAAGAATATATGATATAACTAATGTGTTGGAAGGCATCGGTTTGATTGAGAAACGAAGTAAGAACAGTATACAATGGAAGTGAGTGCACATTTTATTGTTTGTTATTGTTTTATTTTCTTACTATTTTCTACTGATGAAAGCTGTTAATAAAATTTATTTCAGAGGTGCAGGTCCAGATTGCAAAACAAGTGATATTGGACAAAAAGTGATTGTTTTGAGAAAACAGATAGGGCGTCTAGACGAACATGAAAAATTACTTGATAAGTGAGTGTTACTTGATTTTACATCATACCTTTTACACTATAGAATTCAGGATAAATAGGTGCTTGATGTCTAAAGGATTAAATTTACAGCTAAGTGAAAAATGATTATAGTTAAATGAATAACATGAATCATTGCACAAACTCCTAATTGTATGATTACCTAAATATACATAATCCATCATAACCATAGTTCTGTTCCATATAACCGACTAATTAAGAAATCAGAAAAAAAAACATTTAACAATAACTCTTTTATTTCAGCCAGCTACATTGGATTGAGCAAAGCATAAAGAATGTCCTAGACGACACGGACAATAATGAGTTATGTTTTGTTTCTGACAAGGATATCAAGGAATGTTTTGATGATAGCCAAGTTTTAGTATTAGAGGCACCTTTAGGTGCCAATTTATCAGTTGGGGCTATAGCTAGTAGTAAGGTAAGATATAGTAGGGAAAAACTACAAAATTATGTTGTTTAATTTATTCTAATAACCTGTTGCAAAGTCAGGATTATTCTTTAATAAACAATCAACAAGAGATCTCATGCACGCCCTAGACAACCATGACCAGTGGTTGCAGCAAACCAGGTAATCTATAGAAACTGATACAAATTGCTCACAATGGCGCAACGGTCAACTACCCGCAGTCCGTACAATACTACTAGTGGTCACAACTGGCCGGAGTCGTAGCCGTCTAATGCGCAAGCTCCCTATTGGATTTTCCTAGATCAACTTATCATACACAATATCCCTCTCCCCCTGTCTCTCACAGATAGGAAGCCTGTATCCCAGCAGTGGAAACATTATAGGCTGATTATGCTATACATAAAGGTTTTTCCCAAAAGCTAAATGAAAACTACAGTACAAGTTTCTCATTTTATTCTATAATTACCTAGTTGTCTAGTACTTTTATGACAGATTATGATGTAATTTATTTTGTTTTCAGCAGAGTAAGCAGAAATATCCAAATCTGAGTGATAGACAAGCTGGGATGATGAAACACAGTAGAAATGTAAATGCATTTTATTATTAATAATTAATATTTTCCAGTTGTTGCCTCTATTTTAGCTATCAACAAACGGAAATAACAACAAACCTTAACTGTTATAATAATATCTCAAAAAGCTAAGGACAGTCTCCTAAGTCCGTTTCATCTAGCCAGGCCGGGACCGAGAATCGCGGTCCAAAATAATTCAACCTGTCGAGACACTGAATGATTTACTTGCTTTACAAACTAAAAACTGTAGGTACTGACCCCGATGGGCATTTACAAAAAAAAGTGTGTAGAGTACTTATCAATTAGGTAACCATTTCCCTAAAAATATTCCTCGGCACCAATGGTGACCCCCCCCAAAAATATTGGGCTGCGACCGCGCCTGCATGTAGCTACAATGTTTAAGGTGGCTCTTATATGCTCCATCTCAAAAATCCACACTGTATAATGCTTTAAAAAAAAAACACTTATGGAACCTCCTTTGTCCATAAATGCACCTGATTGTTGATTTTATTGATGGATGCAATAAAGGGAAAAATAGATTATACTTTAATTGGTAATGACTGAATAAAGCTATTTAAATTGGTTAGACTCTAACCACCTTTGATTACCTTACCAGAAAGATTCGTATCATGGTTTGTTTAGATATTGTTAATAATTATAATGGTTTTTGTTTCAGGACCAAGATCAGCATTATTTTTTACATTTAAAATCAACAGAATCAATTGGAGTTATACTTTTAAGTGATAGTGATAGTGAAAAGGTATGCACAATTTAAAATATTTTATTTAAAAACTTTATGTTGAAATCATGGAAATGTTTACCACTGTGTTGTTTTTACAAATTAGTCGGTCTGTTTGGCTACAGATTAATGAATGACTTTTAATTGACCTTGAACATGACCTTAGTCTAATTATTGTCAAACATCACAGGGACTGTCCTACAAGGGGAACAAGCCATTAACTGTTTTGCAATTAGAAGTCGGTTAAAAACAAACAAGGTCGATTACTAAGGGTCAGTTCACACCGAGACGTGATGCGACGCGCAATTTTTTTATGATCCTTTGCAATATCGAATTTATTTACTACACAATGGTACACGCGCTGCGCAGCACCGCGCATTAGCGTTCTTTGACACGTGTCAACCCTCGAACTGCAATGATACCTTTTCATGAAGATAAGTTCCATAATTGTTGAAAAGCGCACGCAATGTCGCGTCGCTTCACGTCGCGGTGTAAACTGACCCTAGTGTTTATTTGACGCAAACTAAATACGGTTTTGACATTGGCTAAAAGCACGAAACGCGCGAAACAAAAAAAAAAACAACGGTTTTAGTGAGCATGTACCGTGATATAAAAGCATGGTGATTTTGTGCAACCGGTGTCTCTAAACACGCCAAGGGAAACACTTTCAGTAGTGTCTCCATCAGCTAGCCTAATACATAATTATTATATATTTCAACCACCACCAGTAATTGGTGTCTATATCTGCTTTACTCCTAATCACAGTAATTTTCCTACTATACCTAATGAGATCTGATAATGCCGGCTTTGCTTGAACATAGGCAATTTTTAACAAATTGTTATGTTACAGGAAACAGATGAAGATTCAAGTATGGATGATAATGAAGTACAGAAGTACACTGAAAGCAGAAGTGGGGATAGTATACATGCCAACAGTGAGTGCATTTTGTAGTTTTGGATTTAATTATAATTGAATTGATGATGACAGAATTTGATTGTGTGTTGCAGCTTGTGTTCACTTATTTTATCACATTAACCATGTTCCATTACAAGTTAATACGCCAATTCTAAGTTGATAAAATATTAAATTCAATATTTATTTTCAGATTACCTGCTGAGATTGAGTCCACCAGTAACTAAATACGACTTCTCCTTTTCTCTACATGGATCAGAAGGGTTGTGTGACTTATACGACATCCCATGTTAGCTTTAGTGTAAAAGGCCTTTTTTTATAATCATCCTTGTTTTGAAAGACATTTTTATTAAGTACTCTATTTTTGATCATGTTGAAGTTTATCATATAACTAAATTGTAAATAAATTGTGTAAATATGGAAAATCGTTTTGGAATTATGAAAGGACAGAAATAAATGATAAGATTTTATGTATACAAAGTATTTGTTTTATTTCCTAGATTTAACTGTTGGCACAAATCTGTCGAGAACACCGAATGACTGCTTCTTTGTATTTTGGGCTTCCGGTAAATTGAGTAATTTCTGTGCTTCCTTCGCTTGCTCTATGTAATCCTGAAAGTATAAGGACACAATTATTTGGGTCCTGGTGCCTGATATAAATCAATGGATTTAGTTTCCTCGTAATAGATCATCAGTGGTGCCGATTCTCTTGTACACCGAACTAAACTAACTAAACTATCACTAAAATTCCTTACTTGTGGCTATGAGAATCTTAAAGCTATTCTACAAAAAAAAAACTCAATTTTAAAATTATATTGACAACTAAAATCGAATTTGACAATCGCGCGTCCACTTGGCACTTGGTTTTCCACCCCGTATATTTTTTTTAAGAGCCGGAGGCGCGATTTTAGTTGTGTCAAAATAAGTTTTTAATTTAGATAATTTATTTGGCAGAATAGCTCCAAGATTCCCATAGCCAAAAGCAAGGAATTTTAGTAATAGTTTAGTTCGGTGTACAAGAGAATCGGCACCACTATAGGATTTTAGATAAAGGACAAAATTTTAGGTTAAATCGTCAAATTCAGAATAGCATTTTCACTTAACTAATATCTCAGTGCCATCTTAGTGCTGTCAAACTAAATTATAGTTAAGTTGTCTCAATAAAGTCTATATCAGAATGGGAAATCGTCGTTTGACAGGAATAAACTAAATTTTAGTGATTTTTAGTCTAGTTTAGAGAATTATGTGACAAGAGAATCGGCACCATTATTAGTACAGTACCTGTAGCCCACCGTTTAACTGAGACGGTGCCCGAGGTACCTGTGCGAGGGAAGGGTGACGCCAGTCAGCGGGAGAATGTGCCTGGCTACTGAACTCTCCCGATACCCCTTCCCACACCGCATTACCTCAGGCACTGTCTCATTAAAACCCGTTTCCACTTAAACGAATATCAACTTTATGCTACTGTAAATAAAGTTCCTTTCAGAATGACTAGTACTATTGAAAAGTCACAATTGCTTGAAGTTGTAGCGCACACTGAACTTTATAGATGTTGGTTTAAAAGTTGTTTTTTCAAAAACTCATATTTGTTTTCATGTTTGGGAACTAAACCGTGAAAGCAGTATGGTCAACTTGCCTTTCTAGCGACTTGTTTTATAATCTTCTTTCTAGCTATCTGCGTCTTTCCTTTCTTCTTATGCCTAGGAGTGAAGTCCATTTTCTTAGGTTTGAGGTACTGTAAACAATGTAAAAAATATTACAAACAAGCCTAAAAAGATAAGAAATAGGTAGGTATAAAATTAAATGAGCGCGTTTGGCACTTGTGGACATGGACATAAGGTTTAACTTACAATAAACCTGCATTTTTTGTCGAAACTAAACGACCGACCATTTGTTCTTATGAACTTACCAAGAGTTTCTTCTTCGCTTCCATTTGTTCTTGCATGGAGGGCACGTCAACTTCAGTAATATCAAACGGATTGAGAGTGATAAGTTCAGCAGGTATCTTGTCCAGTAACGCTTTGACCTCAGCCTCTTTCCTCTGTTTCTTGTTTTGAAAGGGATTGCTTTCCAACGCGTCGAAGTTCGGCTCACCACTGCCTGTAAACAAAGAGATGGTTATGCTTGAAAGCAATAGGAATAGACTAATCATCCTTTCCGTGTCCAAATACTATTACGATTTAGGTTCTTGTCGATGAATTTGTTTTTAGTTAGGGAATTTTTGAGTGTGAAACTTACCTGGTACAATAATGCTTGTGAATCCATTGCTTGTTCCAACTCCTAAAACATCTTCATAGGGACAGAATTTGAAGTTATTTATAGTTTTTGCCATTCTATGTCTCAAGTAGGGCTTCTCTGTTGTTTGTGTGCAGCAGTTACTGAAAAATAATGAGAATGTCAAAAAAGTGCACTTGCTGTTACCCTATACCCGCAAAAATAATAATATATTTTGAAATCTCCAAAATATACAGATAGTGCCATCGAAGACGCGCCCCGCTTCGTACAGTTCGATTCAAACTTAATGGCGGTTCCGAACATGAGGCGAGTCGCTGCGCAGTAACAATTTCATGTGTCAGCGGTGGTGAGGGGTGGAGTACTGCGCAGCTAAAACCTAACTTCAGAACCGCCACTAAGTCTGAATCGAACTGCACTTAAGTACAGATTACAGTATAGTAATCGCAGAGTGGGGCGCGTCTTCGTAGATGGTATTATCTATAACCATTATAGGAAGAAAGATAATGGGCAACTAACAACAATTACCGGGCATTTAAAAGTTCATCAAAACATACTTGTATATTTCCACGACTTCATCTAGGCCGACTGCAAGCATGTCTTTCTGTGAGAACTCTAGATCCACTGGGGCACTCCTCAGTCTGTAGTCCTGTACAGGGCCGTCCAGGTTCCTAATGTCCCAAATCTTCATACTTCTGTCTACGCCTGATGTGGCCATGTACCTGTTAAGTAATAGGAATCATTAAGAATAAAATAAAAATAAATGAGTAGAATTATAAATTGAACACTAGTCGGGAATATCACTAGTAGGGAATGCAATTCAAAATCGAGATTGGCAATAAATAAATGCGTAGAAACTATAAATTGAACCATATCACTAGTAGGGAATGCAATCCAGTCCATCGCGCGGTAAACTCTAATTGCGCGATGCAGGATTTATGTGACATCAGGTTTTTTCGTGCGATGCGTAGTTCGCATGTGTCGATGTAGATGCCGCCACAATATCTTGCATGCTAAGTTTATAAATGAAACAACTGAATGTTGTTTTATTTGGTGTGTCTAGAATCTAGTGTGTTAAATTCAGCAAATATGTTTCCAACATTTGTGTGGCCAATTGACCATTTCAAATGAGTTAAGAAGAAACACAGCAAAAAAAATATATAACTATGATACATACATTCCCCTATTATCCACAGCAATAGCAGTCAACGGCGTCTTATGGCACAATATCTTCGCCAAAGGTTCCTTGATAGTGGGTGACCAGAGTGACACAACTCCTTTAGAGTTCCCTAAGCACACTGTAGCATTGTATGGGTTCTGTGCCATAACAGCTGTCCTTCCTAAGTGGTTGTTGTAGTGCCCCACTACTTCTCCAATGGAAATATCTAGCCATGTCATGAAGCCAAATTCATTCTGAAATTAGATACATCAATGTTTAGTCCGATGATTAAAATCAATATGATTAATCCAAAACTTGGAAAGTGAAATTATACAGTAACTTCCAGTTTTATTCTATATCAAAGACATGTACTGAGTCATTTAAAATTTATTTTTGCTTATAGCAGCGATAGAAATACACAATCTGTGAAAATTTCAACTGTCTACTTAGTAACCTAAGCATTTATGGTTATTCTTACCACAGCAGCTAGTAAAAAGTGGTAAGGTAAGAATTCCATCCTTAGTATCTTATCCATTTTCTTGACACAGTGCAACTCCGTCCCAGTATTGTCATACATGTACAGCCACTCTTTTTGAGCGGCCGCCACCATTGTTTCTGTGTGCAACCAACTGCAAAATAAAGTAAATGTTAATTACCAAACTCAGTAATTCTTTCATTTTCATCACAAAAGGAGGAACATTATATGAGAATGATCATGGACAGAAAACTTGGATACAGGCTGAATGGTGAACATTGGACAAATAATGATAGGCAAGGCAAAACACATACACATTATGTTTTTACAAGGATATTTGATTGGTGACTATTTCCTAATATTTTACAATAACTGAAGGCCAATTCTCTTGCTTAAAAAACTTTTACATTTAGGTCACAATCTGTCAAACTTGTCAAAAATGTTGGTAATTTGATAGAAATTTTGACAGATAGCAAATGCGAATGTTCGTAAATTACAGGAATTGCCCCTCAGGTGTTCATGTAAAAAAATATGTAGGTATGCTTTCACTGTATCAAAAGAAGCCTTTGCCCTGTAGTGGGATAATAGATTAGATTAGTATTATTATATTTACCTGACATCATGAATAGACTCCATAACATTAATTTCAAAATGCAATTTCTTAGTGACCCAGTCAAAAGCAGCCAAGTGTCCCTTCTTGCTGCCCAACAGCAGGTGCCTTCCATTCCTGGAGTACTTAGTCCTGTATGGTCCAAATTCTAGGTTCAGTTCGAATATCTTGGAGGCTGCAGATATATCTACATTCTCGGCTATAATCTTCTGTGATATTGCTGTTGTTTTACTGTCTTCATCTACTTCTAGGCCACTGAAATGTTAAGAATGAATTAGAATTTGATAAAATGTAAGGAATATGCATTTCATGCAAACTATTTATCATCCAATATATTATTGAATATGGAGGTAGGAACAAAACCAGACAATGACTAACACTAGATTTGCTGTCAGTCAAGACGAAAACATTATCTTTGAAATAGATGCAAGGATCCAACAGCATTTTGCAATATTTCTGCTATTGATTTCAAAAAAATTGAACAACCCAATGTATGGAATAAAAAGCAAATGAAAATATCTTACCCATGGTCCTCTGTCAACAATATTTCAGCTCTGGCTGCTTGTTCTTGAGCATAAGTGAACTTTCTCTCACGTTTCCTCAATTTCTCGGCATGGAGTGGATGCCTCACACCTTTGCCGACACCCTCACCGCGGGAATGTACTTCTAACTTCGCAGGATCGATGGGTGCTTTTCCATCGAATTTTTTATTTGGTTTACCTTTTTGCACAGGTCTTCTCTCATGCCCTCTATGGCTCTGAAATTTTATGTGATTTAAGGTACCGACAAGCAAAGGATTATGAAAAAAATAAAGTTAACCTACATTGTTTACAAAAACGAAAAATCTTAAGTTTACCTTGAATTTGTGTGTTTTTAGTAGACCTGGAGTTATCTTAATGTTGTATACTTCCACATTTTGATTCTGTGTTTCAGGCTTTTGCTCTGATTTCTTGTCTTCGGTATCAAAATAACGTTGAGACGCTTTCTGTGAATCAGAAGTTATTATTTATCCACTTTTAGGTTGATTTACTGAGATCAATACATGAGATATTATAATCACTTTACCTTTTTTGGATTCTTCATTATAGATGTCCCTTACTGTGTAAATAATGTTCTTTATTCAGAATCTTTAAAAAAAATTAATTTACTTTTTCACATGTGGTAAAATTGTTTTGACAATTGACATGACATGCGCGATTGACATTGACATAAATAGTTAGACCAATCAGTTTTGCCACAGATTATGGTGCAGTAAGTTCCAGTTCAGTTAGCATTTGTTTTAGTCGAGTTTTATAAACCAACGAAGTACCTAATTGCGATCGCTTTTTCCTTCATTTTAATAGTTGAGCCACATTCATTGCGTTGGTGAGCGGACGAATTTATTAAACCTATGAAGCAATGGAATAGAAATATCCTTCAAAACTCTCGGTTTGTAATTTGATACTGTGTACGCAACAGTGCTGTATTATTCAAATGTTATTTACAAAAATAAAAAATAAATGTGAACCAATGTTGATCTGATAATCGACAAGTCATAATGTTGAAAGGCTTAGGTTCATACCATAGCGGTTGGAACCTGTCTTTTGCGTGGTAATACTAATACAATACAGGCAGCCGAAATATTAGCAGTGTCACAATATAAATTAATAATTAAGTGGAGTTACCTATGTAGGAAATTATCCTCGTTGCCTGGATGACCCAACAGTTTGTTACAATAATTTTACCTGTTCCCGTAGTGTGTCTGTGTGTAGTATAGTAGGTACTATATAAAATATTCACCGATAACTCACTGTTTGAGTTATAGGTGGTAGAGGTAGCCTAGTAGAGTCGAATCGTACCGTAGCGCATTTTAACTACAGGAAGTAAAAGTTCGAGAGCCTTCTGATAACACCATAGAGTACATTGAATAGGTACAGTCAGCTACAAAAATCTATGAAAACTTCAGTTTATTTACTTAATCTTAATTATTAGTATGTAAAATATTTCATTAAAATCAGAACATAAGTAAAATAGAGGTAGATTATTATTACTTATGAAAAGCAGTTAACGAATATTTTTGTGTCAATTTCGATGATAATGCATGGAATTCGTATGTAATAGGCTCAGACAAAATAAAAAACGAAGACAGAGCGCTGCGAACAATACAGTGAAGCATGCCAAAACTAAACCACCGCTCTGTGCATACATGCTCAAACGCACACTTTTACAACCGTTTACAATCAAAGTACACCAAAATATCTGCACACATATTTACGAAACCGGCCTCACTTCACTGTTGACAGCGCTCTGTCTTGGTTTTTTGATTTGGCCTGAGGTAATAGGTAGATACATGATACTTATGTAAAAGTGACTTTGTTAAAGTACTTCTGCTGCTGACCGTATCTAACAGTTCTTTTGTTTCTACTAGTACCTACTTACCGACTTGCATATTTCTTTATAAAATATTTATCTGCTACGCGACTAAATATCCCTCATAGCTACTCGTTTATCGGCCCAAACAGGACTAAATAATACCTATCTATAGATAACAGGCAAGGAAAGAGGGAAAATTAAATAATATCCCTGTTTGATACAGTCACGTAGTTAAAGTTTAAACTGATATTTTACAATATTTTATAACCATGAAAGTATTTTTACGTGACCGAATGTCGATTCCTACTTTAGTGGCTACGTACCTACCCACTAGAGTGAACCTACCTAGTTACCTACTTGCCACAAGCTATCGTTAAGGCAAATAAAAACCACTGCAATAATCTTGGTATTTATTATTTTTATTCTCTTTAACAACACATACTCAATATTTTACAGAAACGTATATGACAATCAGAGTAGTAACATAGTAATAGGTTTTAGTATTTAAATGCGAATATTAATAATTCCTGCGTACCAATGTACAAAACAAAAGATTTCGATAAAAAGTCTTTATTTCAGTTAAATTAACAAAAACGAGATTTGTGTCTAAAACGATAAAATTGCACATGTTCTTGTGTAAAGCGCATTAACTAAATTTATTGCAAATTAACATTAACTTGAGTTAATTAAGCTATCACATATTCCGTAAATTTAACAATAAATAAGTAACACGTAACATAATCACAGCAAAGTGAACATTGGCTAACAAAGAAAGTAGGTATTCATTTATCCCTAAAATCGATTATCAATTAGTGACTGAATTATTAACTTACACGATCTAATGAGATCTCATTATTATCTAATACAAATAAAAACGTCCCTATGACGTGACAACTATCGTTATTCACAATTTATTTACAAACTGACTAGAGAGTCCTCTAAGGAGTTATTTTTTGTTTACATCGTTTAAATTTCTATCTCATTAATTTAGTCTTAATAGGTCAGCGTTCGGGAGCTGCTGTGACTCTGAAGCATTTGGCACATTCCCAGCATTATCAACTCTTTAAGACAGAGTAACAGTGTTTACTTATTACTATTTTATTTTCTCCTGCTTGATAAAAATCTGAGTTTGCATCTGAAATTATAATTTCCCTAAACAGACCACCGTTATGTGGCCGGCGAATTAAATGATACTTTTATTTATATCCAAATGTAGGTACAATATTTACACATTGATTTTTATGCGTTTGTGAGGCTAAAATCGCTTACATACAATAGTATAAATTTCTCACCTAACAATTACGTTAATTTTAAGCATATGAGTAACAGTGTTTAAAATTTATTTAATGTCTATATAGTCCAGCTTACAGATAAAAGTCGAACGTATCTTCGAGTGTTATCGTGATGTCATAAAGAAGTCACACATCGTATACAACGGTTTACAAAAGACATCGTTACCTAATACTTAGTAGAACACAGATACCTGCCCGGATGTCCCACACGGGACGCGGACACGCTGTACAGTTATACATATCACGAAACTATTTAGTCCCTCACATAATATCATGTAAGCATAGTCTTTGTCTAATATCTTTGGTGAGTAGCTCCGACAGCTTCCGCACTACCACGAACTAAATTGTACTAAATTCAAGTAGTCTGTATCACTGATAAGCTCCGCCGATGGCACTCAAGTTGGTTAACTAGTTCACTGTCGCTCCGACTCGGCGGCGCTCTGTGAACCTTAAATGGGAGTAGGGAGCACTGTGAAGTCCTGAAGCGCGTTTTTCACTGTTTCGTAGATGGGCCGGTTCTCGTCGGGGCAGTAGCCGTCGGGGGAGCAGAGCGTCTGCAGCTTGGTGAGGTAGGAGTCGAAGTTGTCGTGCGCCGGCTTGTCGGCGGGCGCGGCGGGCGGCGGCGCGCCGGGCGGGGCCGCGCCCGCCGGCGCCGGCCCGCCGCCCGGGATGCGCACGTGCTCCAGTAATGTGATCACATTGTTCCTCAGACTCTCGTAATACTCGTTCAGGTTATTGTTACGTGATATTAACGTCTGGTTCTCCTGAAACAGCAAGCAACAATTCAAAATCCAAAATCTTTCGTCCTAAAAGCTCAAGCAAAACGGGCAAATCATAAATTTTGGACTTGAGTGGCTACTAATAACGATAGTGGTACCAAATTATAAAAAGGTGTTGGTACTCACAAATGTGTGATGTGTTAGTAGCACTCAAAGTTGGATGTTTCGAGCCATGACAGTACCATCTAAGTTATCAGACAAAAATTTTGGGTTATAATCTTTCATGAGATGGATGAAGATTTTCTAGCTCATGGTTGGATCTAATTTTGGGTCATCGAAAAGCCAAGAATTTAGAAGAAAAATAAAAAAGAATTGTTAGTAAAATATGTTATGAGTCGACCTTCGTATGGTCTTTTAATAAATTTTGTATGTTACTTACCCTATCTCCATGTGAAAGATGCGTCTCCATAGCGTTGATATCTGATTTGAGACGCATCATCTGCGACTCTACGCGCGCGTTCTCTCGCTGCAGCTCCGTAATCTCCTGTTCGAGGGTCATCAGATCCTCGCCGTTCCCCGTCTGCATATTCATCTCCATCCCTGAATTCCAGAACATTATCTGTAGTAAGTTTGTGGATCTTAATCATATGATTTTTTTTTGTAGGAGAAAAATTCAAGTCACTTATTGGGAAGAGATTGTACTTTATAAATATTTGGTTTGCTAAATGAATACTAAGGGATGGCTTGAACAGATTTAGCAATATAATGAAATACACACCTGTATAAGGCTTTGGGTACAACGGCGTGATATCGTCCGGGTATTTGGGCTTCTTTGGTTGCGGTGTGGGCGTCGCAGCTCCGGCCACCGGGCACCCAGACAGCGAGCGATGCGTTAGGAATGAGCCGTTGATGTGTCCCGATCCGTCGCAGCCAGGCGTCGGGCAGTTAACCCCGTCGAACTTTATAGCCGAGGCCGCCGCCGCTACCGCCGCTTTGTGCTGCTCCACTGTGCCTCCACTTTCAAGCACTCGCATTTTATTGCGGTTCGCGATCGGGCACCCCGAGGCACTGGGGAACGAAAACCAAGCAAATTAAAACACGAACTTTTTCCATACACATATACTACTATAGGTACTATCTACACTCTACACAAAACATCTACTTTCCACTGAGAATCTGTCTTACCTTCGATGTGATAAGAATTTCCCTGTAGCGTGTCCAGATCCGTCACAGCCCGGTATAGGGCATCTAAGCAGCGTGGAAATAACCAAGAAACTTATTGGATTACAGAAGAAATGCGTTTTTCTCTAAATACTTCTTACAATAGTTTGTACTGAGTTGGAAGGTCAGAGGTATGAAAGCTATACACGTGTTTGTTGAACAACTCGTAGAAATTCAATGCCGCACATAAATTACGACAATACATTGAATGTAATTAGTTGGAGCCAGCTCAGATGTCGAGTGTCGTATTACTATCTGTGATTACAATAGTTATATAACTGCAGTAAATTACTTACTCGTGTAAGCAGTTTTCTGTTTAGCAAATAAGTTGTCTGTTGTCATATTTTTGCGAACTTTGTATTTAGATATTAGTCAAAAGGTTATGCTAACTAAAAATAGAAGTGTTATTTAAAGTGAGGATAGAAAATAAGTAAACCATATTTAGTTTGACTAAACCTGTCTACTTCTAACTGGTTTTGATGGAAAACCCCAGATGTCTAAATGTTTAATAGCAGCTTTATTTACCCGACCACGACTATAATTTTAATTAGTTTATGTTAAATTGCACCCAGCACCATTACACAAAATCAGATGAGCAAATGGTGAACTCACCTCAGTGGCTCGGAGTCCTGTCCGTCTCTAGGCTTGCTCTTGGGCTTGTTAGCTCTGGGGCAGCCAGAGAGGGAGCGGTGCGAGGAGTAGTTGCCGGTGACGTGTCCGGAGCCGTCGCAGCCGGGCGTGGGACACTTGAGCTCCTGCGAATGCGGCTGGAGCTGCGAGCGGTCGGCGCGCGGACAACCGGACAGGCTGCACATAAACAGACTGCTTACAATGGCGTGCCGGCGCAGCGTACTGTAGCTTGCAGCGGCTCGCATAGTGGACATGGCATTCGCTGGATTCTTGTTGACAGACACAATTTGGGAGCCATCTAGCCCTAGATTTGGGGACTAAACTTTGCTGGGCTGGATGCATTTTACTACATGGTTCGAGTCAAATCTTCTATTTCAAGTTAGTCACTTCAAACATCTGAAGTGACTGAAATGACGATGCACTTGCAGTACCTACAAGTGATGTGTTAGTCTAATCAAGGTACTATCTGTAAGTTATGGTTTAATGGCGAAGATGTCTCTTAGAGACTTTGTTTTAAGTAACTCGGTGTGACACATGGAACAGACGTTGTGAACGACGTCCTTAAAATAACTGGTACTTAAGTAGATTCTTTTGTTCAGCGTATAAAGTCATCAATACCAAATAATAAGGCCGCGATTCACTTTAGTATCAAACGGTGTCCGTATGAGGGCAACTAGAACTGGTTCCGCGATAGTATTTTTATAATGTGCCTGTGGTACTATGTTCTAATTTAATAGGTAGATACTTTACTTTAGTACCTACTAGTCTAAGTCTGTTACATTTATTTTTTCGTAGTCTGAAATTTTGTAAAACGTATTTACCTACTTCGTCTACTATGACGGCCCCATTAACTTAAAATGATGCAACGGTTTTGTAATAAGGTACTTTCAGCTAATGAGAGTGTGTTAGAATAATTAGTCGTCCTAATTTCTATAGATGCATACTAATTAAATGTAAGTGAACTGTTAAATTTAATTACACGGTAACACGGTGGTTTTCAAAGTAGATTTTCATATATGAAGTATTTATTTAGGTATGATAATTTAATAAACAACTACGCATTAAAACGTCGAGTTTTGAATACCGACCTATTTTTTCCTATTGTAGATACAATTAAATGCACGTATATACACATAAAATCACGCCTGTATTCCCCGAAGGGTAAGGCAGAGGTGTACTTATAGTACACCCACATTTCGCCAGTTACGTTTAAGTCCCTTGTCCTTGTGGCGAGCCTATTGTCATCAACCGGGTACAACACCAGACTTTGAGATGCTACTGAGAAATTCTTGATAGAAAATCTCAATAACACATAAATAATCATGGTAAATTGAAAGTCTATTGAATTAACTTCTGTGTAGGAGCAACAGCGGAGTTTCTGTATATTCTAAAGAGGAATACTAGTATCTGGAGAGTAGCCAGATGTCGCGATCCTCTTTAGGTAGGTACCTACCTACGGTACTCTTATGATAGGTAGTTGGTCGACCTTGTAATTACCACCCTAAGGTTGAATGTCACTCGCACTCATAAAACGACAGCGCTTATTTTGCTTTCAAAACCAATGTGACAGATAGTTGAACTTGAACCTCAGTGAAGGTTTTACTGGGAGTTTTTGTCAAAGCAATTACAAGGTCTACTATACCTACCTCTTAGGAGTGAATGCCTCAAAATGTCAGGAAACTCAATCAATCTGCCTAGCCTTTTCCCAACTATGTTGGGGTCGGCTTCCAGTCAAACTGGATGCAGCTGAATACCAGTATTTTACATGGAGCGACTGCCTATCTGACCTCCACAACCCAGTAACTGGGTAATACGATACCCCTTGGTTAGACTGGTTGTCAGACTTTAGGGCTTCTGACGACTCGTAACGACTGTCAAAGATCCACAAATGACAGCCGGGACCAACGGCTTAACGTGGTTTCCGAGGCACGGAGGAGTCTCGATATGTGAAAATGGTCACCCATCCACGGACCAACCCCGGCAAGCGTAGCTTAACCTGATGGATCGACCTGAGCGGCTGTTATTACTTAGCCACGAGCTCCTCAAAATGTTAGGAAACTGTAATGCATAAAATTAAATCGAATAAAATGCACTGAATTTGACGTTTGATTTGTTTCCTATTATCAAGTCCTCGGAAAGACTTAAAATAATTATGCGCGACTAATAATGGCAGTCCCCGTATTGATTCATTCAGATAACTAATTGAACATGACGATTACCTACCTATATGTTTGTAAACAAACTCGTAACAAAACCAATGTTTGTCGTCAGCATGAGCGAATCATAAAACAAATTCAGATATTTTTAGACGGTAATAATTTATTGCTACATGCTCCATGTACCTACTTACGAAATAAACTCCATTTTACAATTTATGGGTAATCGTAAAAATAGTTTGGTTGGCTTGGCTTGCATCTGCTAGTTTAGTTCTAACGCAATTGAATTTAAATTTAGAACACACATGGAGATTTCCATAAACTTCGCGTTTTTGTGATGTGGCCTGACATCATATTTATAAACTTTTTTTTCTATTGGCAACAAAACTAGGATGCATAAATTATCCAGTAAGGTAAAAAGTTTTCACCTTTAAAGAAAGGACACCCCACATTATGTAGACGGTAAACCATTTCAATTGCTCATCCAAGAAGACCTAAAAGTGGTCTACGTATAACAACTTACAAAAGACTGTCTTAACTTTATTTCTAAGCATAATTAATATATTAAACTGTTTTCGCCGAGAAATGACACCAAAGGTATGTAGGTGGAGCTACGCCTATTAAGATTCTTAGCACGAACCTATGTCTTTGGTAATGCGCTAATTGATAAAAAGGCAATTTTTGAGAACAGTTCTACCAAAGTACCTACCTAGCTAGGTAGGTGACTTTAGTACTTACCTAGATTTTAGTTTAAAAGTTTAAAAGTATGTATGAAAGTATATACTTTCATGACAGAAAAACCACATTACACGTATCTTTACATATTAGATAAGAGGTAACAGAGGTAGCTACTTCTTACCTAAGTACTTACTCTCGTTAGCTAGGTACTCAGCTATAACGAGTTGAATCATAAGTAGATAACTAGGTACCTAGGTAAGTACCTATATCTGGCTGACTATCAATGAGATAAAATGCTTAAAACATTAGTTCAAACATCAAAGCAAGTATAAAAATATTCTTTTGTCCGAAGAGATTTGAATGTGAAATCTCTTCGTGAAGCATTTACATAGCTATTAGCATATAGGCGCGACATTGTTCTGACATTGTTTATGTACTAATCTTTTGAAAACAAAAGTGGAGTAACGAATTCACGAAGCACTATGTCATTATATACGTATGTAAATAAAGATGCAGGCGTCCTACGTATTCTACCACGTCGAAGACTGCTTCATAAAAACATACCTTATCACTTACGTCATAAGATTTCAAATTGATAAAAAAAAGTCTAGCACCGATTGTAACGGTTTTGTATAATGTAATTTTTATCAGGTTGGCGATAATAGATATTTGATTCTATGTATATTACGGGCATTTTCCTTACGTAGTCGGCTACGTATCGTCTCCACGTTTTCTTTATCACCGTGTTTTGTTTATTTAGTTTGTATAATTATTATTTTAATTATTTGCACACACAACAAGAAACACGCAGTATGTTGTTAGAGTAACAAGGCGTAAAACAATGTTATAGCACGATCTGTGACGAGGAATATTAATAAAGGCATGCGGTTAGTTTGCATCAAAATCCCGTGGGACGCCGCCAATTGGCGCGGAAATGCGCAAATTGTCGCTCAGGGGCGCAATTGTGGACGCTCTACTTAGCCGTACAAACGTAAAACATCGAACACTCTTTGTTTTACACAGTTTGAAAACTAATCATAACATTCAATAAAAACTTTAAGAAAGTATACAACGGGTTATTAACTGTATCTAATCATCCGACTTGAAGCCACGACTTTCGATAGTAATTTTAATATTAAATAGTTATGCCGTGCGGTAGGTAATTAAAAAAAAAAACACTACTGAAAAAGTTCCTTAAAAAAGTTTCTAAAGAAAAAAAATGTAATGGTTCGATGTTCAAAATTTGCACAGCCGCAGATATTGCAACCGCGAATTCGTATTCTGCCAGTGATAGCCGCTTGCCTGCGGTGCGTCGCGAAGTTGCCAGAAATGTGTCCGGAGCCGTCGCAGCTCTCGACTGGACACTGGATGAGCTCCCTCGACTCTCGTATCCGGTAACTCAGTTTCCCATAAAAGTCGTCGCGGTGATAGCTAGCGTGGATAAATAGATACGTAACAGTATTGAAAAAAAAATACAAAAATAACTTGTTAAAAATAAAATAAATTTAAAAAATATTATTCAAGGTCTTAAAAGTTACTGTTTCCCGTAATTATTGAAGTCATTAACCCAACGTAAATACTTAACAACACTACTACGGAAAAGTTTGTAAACTAAAAACTTTGCCTCCAAAAAACGTTATCTAGTACGTGAAGCGAAGTTTTTGAATGTTTACAAAGTTGGTATTATTAGCTACTCGCTGTTGTGTTTACGTATTGGATGATAGGAAAAATATAAAAAGTTTTTAGAACACGACAAAAGTGATATAACAATTTTTGTTCTTACCTATTTCGCCGCATATCTGCGCCGTCGTTAATATTAACGGCAGGAAAGTGGCACAAATATAATTTAAAGTGTGTGTATCTTATCGTTCGTGTGTAGTTTATCTGGTGTGCGCGCAGCTCGCACGGCGCGCCTGCGCGGCCGCCGCCGGTATATTTAGACTGATCCACCAAGTGTGACTTGTGTTGCGTTCGAAAACTTGCAATAGAATTATTCTAACCTAAAATAACTTCACGTTGTATTAATTATTCTTAATGAAAAAATGCGCTACGTGGGATATTCGAGCAAGTTTCAGAGACATGTGCTATGTTAGTGACGTTAGTAATTTCTAGTTATAAAAAAAAATCTTTTCTCTTTCGTTTACATTATTAGTATTACTAACTATTCTACATGGTATTTTCGCATTGTTTTAGCATTTATTTTCCGGGTTAATCCTTTAAGTCTGTTTTATGTTTGCTGTTGTTATTATGTTACAAATTAAATTATCCGTGACATTTATTATTTTCATATGATTGACTTTTGTAAATGTCTAATAGTACGGTGTAGCCTTGGTCATAAAATGTGCATTAGGAAGTTCATAAACGAGTAAACACCTATGTTACCTATTTATGTGGCATTTACTTTAAATAAATGGTATTCTGCTGAGATTTATACCTAGACTCGCGACAATCTAAGAAGTCCGTTTTGACAGCTATAAAAATCATTTGTGTAGCGATGAAAAATAAAATTAGTTTCTTTTAAACTGATTCTCGAGACATATCGATTAAACATACTTAGAGAGTTTGTAATCGACGACTTATCTACATTGCTTAAAACTGATTCCCAAGGCTTAACGTTTTATTACATGTACGAGAAAGAAACGTCAAAACGGACTTCTTAGATTGTCGCGAGTGTACGCTCTTACTTTTGTATTTCATTGACGTTAGCACATCCCGCCATTACTGACCCGTGGTAAAATAAAGAACTATCATTATGTACAATTGAATTTGACGCACCGTTGCTTGCCTTGCCGAGCGGTGCCACCTGTATACTGGTCATATTGTAAGTATTATTGAAATTATATAAGAAAAAAAATTGAATTTAAAAAAAAAATTCGCACGTCTCATTCGCAATTCACATTTAGCAGTACAAATTCTATCATCACAAAACATAATCATAAAACTCTTCTGCGTGTATCCGAACGCACCGTGTAGAATACGGCCGCTCACCGTTCAAGGCAGCCAAGTGTTGAATGTTTTCACTTACGTCACTCATTTTGTGTCGATCAACAAAAGAAAACACGTTATGAGAATTCAATACGAGAGCACACTTGTGCAACAGCTGCGAAAGGGTCTTTTATATTATTTTTTATATAAAAGATGTTGGTACAATTAATAATAATGTACGTACAGTCAGTACTGGGTGAACAGACGTGTCTCCTCTGCTACGTACAAATACCGACTAAAATTTTAATTTCGTAATCAGAACCTTGTAAGCGTCTCATTAAAAATGTTGAGTAGGTAAAATTATCTTAATTGGGTACTTAAATCACTAATCAACTGTTTTGGAGATTAATCGAAAACTTTGGTAGGTATTTATAACTTTATTGATACTGCACTACAGGTGTTATATTACTGTGCCCATAATATTTCCGTAGGGACGTAGATGTAAATGTCAGTAGAAGATGCTTTCCTAACATTTCAGTAGTTTGGTACAAAATGTTAAATAGAAAATAGAAATACCAGAACCAACCTATAATTTGTCCCAGAAACAAAAGAATATAAAATAATAAAAATGCCCTGCTCTTGCAAATGAAAACATTAGAATTGCGTCTTTATTGTTAAGGTTCTAGTGTTAATATTGTTTGACCCATAGGGTCATGAAACGTTACCCCAGAGTGTTCGCTTTAGCTGTTTTACTCACTCCTAAAGTAAAGTACGACAAGTAGTAACCCTCGTTCACACGCTCATCTTACCTAATTTATTTTATTGTCGCATTATACGTTAGGTTAGTATAAGTAAGGTGAGAGAACCAGCACCCTGATTGCGTAACACAATCACAATCTGAATGATTTTGAAGGATATTGCTATCACTTGCTGCATAAGTTCGAAAAATGTGTCCGCTCATCAACGTAAACAACTCAAAGAATGTTGTTAAACTGTCAAAATGAAAGCCATTGCTACTGTTAGTGTGTTACGCAATTAACTCGCAGAATAACGACTTAATGTAAGATATACAACATTATTTTCCTAATCAGTCAGTTAGTTGCTGTTGGTATCCAGCAGCAATTGTTTAGAAAGTTAATGATGATAAAATCATATTGCTTCCACCAATCACAATGACTGTTTCGATTCCATAATTACATATCACCAATTTTCTCACAAGAATCCGACGCGTCACCTGCATAACCTAGACATGAAGCTAAAAGTATTTTACACGGAGCGACTGCCGTCTGACCTCCGCAACTCATTAGGGAAAGGAAACTATTATAACTTATAGCTAACATTTGCTTTATCCTGAAGCCTTCAGGATCTTGATACGACTGTCACAGTCCGAACAGATTCCGTCTAGGGACAATCAATAGGGACTCCCAGATTATCCGAGCTTGATTTTTGCTGGGAGCCTGTCCGACTTGTAATGTTTTCATTACAGCTTGGACTAAGTAAGTTTATCTCCAAACCATTATGCAGGCTTGAATATCCTAGTGGATATTCAAACCGCATCAGAGGGCCTAGTGCGAGTTTCTTTTAACCATCTCGACTTTACGCATCGAACGCGTTCGGCACTCTGATTGGCCCTTCACCAGTGAAGGCCAGTGAAGGGCGAATCGGAGCGCCGAACGCGGTCGATACGTAAAGTCGAGATAGTTAAAAGAAACTCACACTAGGGCCTCTGTATGCGGAACTGAAAAGTCATTGACGACTGAAGGCCATTGACATGTTACTATTGCCATTGGCATGTTACTAGCATGGCTAGTGATCCTTCCTATTAAACCTCGAAGAAATTAGTCGTCGTCGTGCGGTCTTTGTCCAAGTAGGTATCTCTTGTTGGGACATTATCGTAATTATATTCACCTGCTATCTTTGGGCTTGTCGTGCGGGGCGTGCGGGGGCGGCATGTAGCACGGCGGGGAGTAGGGGGGCGCGTGCGGGGGGTACGCGGGCGGCGGGGGGTACGCCCCACACTGGTACTGGTAGCCGCCGTAGCCCGCTGCTGCGGCCGCTGCAGCGTAGTCCGGCTGGGCCAGGCCGTACCCTGCGACTGGATGTGGACTGACACCGCCGTAACCTGTGGGATGAGATGAGGTTAGTGCAAACTGTTCCATACTTTCTTAACTTTGTGACTGGACTCTGCCCAGTACCCTGGACGTCAAATTCTCTTCTATTGCATATGATATACATCACAATATTGTAAAGTTATCTATGTATCTATAGTTGACTTTAAGTTTTGCCGTAAGTATAACAAAAGATAGTGTGTCTAACGGTAGCTCTTTCGTTTTCTGATAAACACCGTAATTAATCAAATATTCCGTAATTATTATTTCAACCCCCACGAGATCGCATGAATTATAATTATTCCGAAAACCTCACGAGGCAAAGTTTTGTGTACATTATAAAATTACTCCCACTCATGTTTTACCTACGGCGCGGTATATAGTACACGCTGAGCGCCGTGAGAATTCAGTAGCTATTATAAATTTTAATTAAAGCTTCGTACACAGTGATCCACAAAAACCGCGGTGTACATTGGCATGTAACCGCACCGTGCGGCACCGGGCCGCATGCCGGCACTCGGCCGGATTACCGACGTTACCGCGCGTGTACAACGCATGGGAGTGATTACCGCCTCGCGTTTTAATTTGTACGACGTGTTTAACGGCACCGATGTATATGAGCCCTTATGAGGGGTAAAATGTAGCCATGTAGCGAATATGGGACATACGATAGCTCGTATAACGGATTACATTAAAACAAAATGAGGGAAGAAAATTATAATTATGCTCTCATAATAATTTGCGTAATCTTACCGGCGGTGTCTCGATGGTAAGCTTCTAGGTATGGATGGCTGCCGCCGCTGTCGGGAGTTGATTCTCGACTGTAGGAGACTGCGCCGGGGAAACCTCGACTGTTGGAAAAATAAAGATTTTTAATTCATATTCAGTATTGTATATAAAGATAAAAACCTATTGAAGAAATTGCCTCACCTATGTGGTAAACGGGAAACGCTAAGGTCGAGGGTCTGGCCCTGCGGACTGGGCACCTGGGGGCTGGCGGTGAGCTGAGGCGAAGCTCCCGGCTGCGGGCTGCCTCGGGCGCCGCCCCCGCTGCCACCACCGGCGCTTGTGTACACCGGCGATGCGTATGGACCCTGTTATGAAAATTTATTTAGTTTGGGCAATTAATTTAAAAGGGCCGATTATGTTTTGTTTAGTCCTTTTTATTGTATCTATTCTCACCTGTGGACTACCACTAGAAGTGGAAAGATCTATGGCAGGGCGAGGGTCGCGGGGGTCCCGGGGCGTGGGGCTGCGGGGCCGCTGCGCCTGCGCCGCGGCGATCTTCACCGACAGGTTGATGGCGCTGAACCCGGGCGGGACGCCGGGGCCCATCGCCGCCACGCCACCCACGGCACCCACGCCGCTACCAGCCTCGTAGTGGTACATTGGTCTGGTGGACACGGCCAATTTCGATCATTTCGCAGGAGGTAAAATTAAACCGAAAGTCTACTAACGAACTGTCTTTAGCAATTAGCTATCTAAATCTCATTAGAAATATGTTAGGATCTAAGCATCCCGTTTACCACATAAGCGTTCGAAACTGGTTGTTGGTGACCTACCTAGGGTATATGGGTCCGGAGCTGGTCTCCTGTTCGGACTGGTCTGTTTTCATGGGGGTGGGGAGGTGGGGGTCGTGGTAGCGCTCTTCCTCCCAGCCGTAGGGCCGCTGCGGGCACTGCGCAGGGTCGTAGCGCTCGAAGGCCGGCGCGCCCTCGTAGCACCGCGACTCGTAGCCGTACCGCGCTTCGTTCATTTGGCTACGAACGGAATCATGACGTCAGATTTCAAGGCACCAAAATTAATCACTATACATTCTTGCCTACTGAGCATCCATGTTGCGTGAATGCTTAGCAGAAATAGAGAGAATACTTATTTCACATTATTTGGAATGTAGAAGTTACTCTGAAGAAGAAACTCTACCTAATAGGGCAAGTAATGCAATTACAAATATGAACGCTCACTAAATTAGCTTTGGCCTTTAACCAAATTACAGCTTCATTATATAACCTACCGTTATGTAATGTACCTTCTAATTTATGCACATCATGAAATTAATTAATATTGTAGGTCTGAAAATGTAAGTTTACATAATATAATGCATTGTTTTTGTAGTTTTGAAATTTCCCTATAAAAGTAGAGTGTTGTGACGGTCTGTCACTTTCTCAAAATCATATTTATTTTAAAACATGTGGGCCGATTGGAGCCTCTTAGAAACACATTAAATCTTAACTTTATGGTCTGACAGTTTGGCACGTTACCCTAATTAACAAAAGATCCTATTTCTCTAAAACCCTAAAACAATATTGAACCTCTTAAAAGAAACTCATTCCATTTATATTTTATGAGAAGCGAGCTGGCGTTTTCTACAACTTCTAAGAACCGAAAGGCAGGGGTCGGCAACATGCGGTTCTTTCAATGCAAACTTTCGGCTCTCGATATTCATGTTTTCAACTTATAACGACAAGCTATGAGCCAGAATTAATCGAACGTTTAAAAGGCATGCAAGGCCAAAATCTCCCATTCATGAACTATCTATTATCCAATAACTGAAGTTATATTATTGGATTAATTATTTTATTATTCTACCAGTTGACTAATTATTTTACTTTAATAAGTTTGTACTAAACACATTTGGATATGTTATAAATTGATAATAAAATATAATATATAAATTGTAACTTTTGGTCTACCGTCTTATAAGGTTGCCGATCCCTGTAGTTCAGAAAGAACACGTTAGTGCAACCACATCTGGTTATCATAAATGTTCCACGATAGCCGACCCTTTGAGACAATTGAGAAACAATTAAGAGATGAACAAAAAAAGGGCGTTTAAGTCTTTGTTACAAAAACTCGGGAAAGGGGCTGAGCTGGAGGTGGTGTGTTTTAAGAATGTAGGAGGCGGGGATGAAAGGATGGGAGAGGACAGTTGGTTTTGGGACGTGGTCGTAGCTGGTCGGAAGAAGGAGCTACGTCAGAGGCGAAACTGGTAAACCGTGCAGTATTTTGTAAGTGAGTGGTAATCTAATTCTCTCTAAGGAATTATTTGGTAAGTGTCAACTTTAATTAACTTCTATTTCTAGTAGTTGTGTGTACGTTATAGTTACAAACTTATCTCTTATAGGTTAAATTATATTGTTATTTATAGGTAACAGTTAGGCGATACCGCTGTCGAGCTATTAATGATCATTTATTCCAGAAAGGCGAAATTACCCTTATTTAGTACTTACCGTATTTTATAACAAATACCTTTTCGTGTATCACGTGTCAATCTCCTAGTTCGTACCTTGGCAGATAATTGTCATTTGCGGTTGGTTATAGGGAAATGGTGATGGCCTTCCACCATACTTGACACTGAGCACTAACGCTCCTGACTTTTGACTACTATTGAACTTGAGCTGACGCACCACATCTGGAAGGCAGAGCCATAAATACTCACAGCTCATTTAGAACAAGCTAGGCTATAAGGCCGACTTGTAATTGAATTATAAAACAACCAAACGTTAGTGATGATTTCTGTATCCAAAAAGGTCTCGCCACAGAACACTTTGCGTGAGGCATATTGAATGCGCATTTCAGGGAGCGGGGTTAGGCATCACTAAGTATCACAAACTGAATTGATAGTTCGTTCTAAGAAACGCTAGAAATCGTGTCTCGTTAAACCACAACCGGCTTTCGGGCCTCTCACAAATTTATTAGCGAGACACGTCATTGGGATGCCAAATAGAAACGCCCCGTTGCCAGATAAGGACGATCCGCACGGCTGCTGAGTACATTGAAGCATCCTCTAAATGGGGAAGATTAAAGAAATGTGAAGTGACGAAATACCACTTCGGCGTTCACTAAGTACGATCGTAATGTGTTCTGCTAGAGACTGAGTCTACGGTGCGCTTGTGCTGATTTTGTGTTATCCTATAAAAAAGGGGCTAAGCCGCTGTAAGGGTTTCTTTCACAATAATAAGTACGCGATTAGAACTACTCAATACTTGTCTTGCTCAATAACAGTTGGACTTCGCAGTACTCTGTTATAGGATTGAATAAGACATTTATATAGTGCTTAGGGAACGTGTACCGTTAGAATCGTATTAGTGTCCTCAGAGGTTCTATGCGTTAGGTCTAACCGAACACGTAGAATGAGACAAACGTTGTGAAACGGTTCCCGGTCTCACTGAATTGGGCATATTGTAAACAGACAAATTGAAGTAGCTTTAATTAATGATTATAAGCGCAAGCGTAACGATTCCTTTACCTCTCCACATAATCAAGGTTGTATTGCAGATATTAGTTCCACCTGCGGGAAGGGAGACGTCGGCGTTTCAACATTTATATATTATAAACTTTTGAATATCCTCTCGTCTTCTTAGCTTCATATTATAATATTAGTATCATTATATCATGTTTACTAACTGTGAATTCCCAATATTAACTTCCTTGTATTCCCCCCCTGTCCCCTAGCCATTTCGGTCGGGACAGTTTAGTTATGGGAATTCATTTCTTATCTCGGTGGGAGAGTGGCCAGTATGGGACGAGCTCTACAGAAAAGCGCGGACGGCGGAGCGCTTTTCTTTCCCCTACGGGGAAACCGACCTAAAACACTAATATTAGCATAAATAGGAAAAACGAAAATTTTATCAGCCTAGGGTAATTTAGGAACAGTCACATGTGGTGCCGTGACCAGGATCCTCGTCATTAAATGTATTGAGTTACTTCAGTACAACGAGGAAGAACTACAGATTGGGTTATTACATTTAAACACAACGTAAATGAAACTAGGTTTTGGCTCGAAAGAATATGAGTTATTCACGCCGTATCAGTAATGCGTCTAACAATGTGTATGCGGAACATTCCAGGAAGGCATCCAGCGTAGAAATATCGAGACGGCGAGCATATACAGAGCAGATCTACGGGGAACGAGAGTAAGGCCGGAGAAGGTGTTTCCAGCGTCGCGTCCTCAGTAGCAACTGCTCCGGACGCCAGAAGCTGTTTCCAGTGTCGTGGCAGCACGCACGTCAGGCGCAGGCGCGGTGTTAGCGGGCTCAGGTATACCTCTTGAGCTATCGAGGTAAGTAGTTGTTATTCCTATTAGAAGCATGGACCGTCGGGGTCAGAAATCTAAACGCGTTAAGCCTAACAATGTCGATGTTGATGTAATTTGTCGTGATAAAAACCAACATGCCAGTAATACTGAGCCTAACAATCAAATAGAATTACTATCAAAAATATCTGAGAAAATAGATAGTATCTCTAGCCGTTTAGATAAAGTAGAAAACGTCGTGCCTACTGATAAATCGAATGCGGAAGTTATAAATGCTGAGACAGTGATTCAAGAGATAGGTCCACCTACAGCAGGTCCAAGTGGAAGGTCCGCCCTCCGAGCTGAAAACAATAAAGTTAACTCGATGGGGGTATACTTTATAGGATCGGCGCCTGAGAGGCCAAAGTTCAGTGGGGGCCAAGCTAATCCTAATAAGTTTCTTAAGGAACTAGAACGATACATAAAAAGCATTAATGGGGAGGATAGAGCTTTAGACATCGCTATAGGTTGCTTAACAGGATCGGCACAAAAGATTATGGAACTATATAGTGACAATTGGCATACGTTTGAGGATTTTAGGAAAGACCTCATTGATGTATTCTGGGGTAGTAGGGAAAGAGAGATTGCAAAGAATAGGCTTATAGATTCGGCATGGAACCCGAATAGTGGAAACACTATGGAGGAATACTTTGCCGAGCTAGTAGATTTAGTCAGAGATTTAAAGCTCCCGTTAGACGAATCCGAAATCGTCGGATACATAATGCGACATTACCCACAGGTCGTGCAAATAGCTTGGTTTGCTAACCGAACAACAAGTACCTTTAGAAGTGGCATAGAGTTCTTAAGAAACATCGAAAAGAATGTAAAGAGAATGCCGATGCAACCAGGTGGTGTAAACAATAGGGATAATTCACGAGTCACGGGTAAGCCCTACCCAATTAGAAATAATAGGCAGTTTTCTGGTCAAAGCTTTCAAAGGAGACAAACAAATACGATACAATTCGTTCGGGAAAATGCGAATAGTAAAGATAATAAACAGGAGGCACAACCTGCTGAAAATTCCAATAATTCGGGAAACTAAATGTTGTTGGCCAAGAAAGTCCCAATTGGCCAACAGTTATAAATAATGAGATCGGGACTTATAATGGCAAAGCTATAGAAATCGCATACAGGTATATGACTAAATGTAAATGGGCTCCCGGAACCGGGTTAGGTAGGTTAGGGATTGGGCGGCTTCATCCCGTCGAGGCAGTTAGATCGCCTATTAACAATTACGAGAAAATCAAAATTATTTTCACTCAAGTTCTCAATCAGTCACCTAAAATAAAAGAAGAGGTCAATCTCCAAGAGTTAGACCAGAGAAATGACGTATTCACTGTTTTTGAAGATTTAGAATCCACTGAAGATGAGGAGGTGAGACCGGGCTCACGGCTAATAGAGATAGTTGCTAGGGTCAAGGATTACCCTTTAAAATGCCTAATCGATACAGGAAGCCAAGTAACCTGCATAGCCGATGCAACCTATATGGGGATTAGGAGTAGGGGTATACTGATACCTGTTATGCCGGTTTCTCCTGTGCAAATTCAAGGAGCAACGAGAGCAAAAAGCAGTAGAGTAGATAAAGCAGCATTGGTACCATTAATAATAAAAGGTATTTGTATAGAGACACCATGCTTAATTATTAAACATTTAGTTCGGGAGGTAATTTTGGGGATAGACTGGCTGGACCAATGGGACGCAATAGTAACTTGTGGACCTAAGCGTACGCTACGCTTTAAATATTTTCAAAAGGAAGTAGAAATTATCCTAGGAGAACCAGTTTTAGGACTAGGACAGGGTAGCGAAGGAGTAGATTTCGAAACACATGGGAAGGGAGCGATTATAGAAGAAAGTATCAAAGATATCTCTATTAAGGACAGCCAAACAGAAAGTATAAATATTAACTCCAATACAATCGAAATTTGTTATGAAACCGAAGAGAGCATCGGTCATATCGTAACGGAGTTACAGAAAATTATAAAATATCCGCTTGAAGGGCTTGAGAAAATTCTTGTAAAAAACAAACGAGTATTCTCAGTATACCCAGGGCGCACAGACAAATACCAACACATTATTAAAATGTGCGATGAGGAACCATTCGTAAAGCGATCATATCCGATACCGTTTGCGTATAGGTCAAAGGTTGAAGAAAAGTTGAAAGAACTGCAAGATTTAGGTATAATTAAGAGAGAGGGTACACCGTATTGCAGTCCGCTGACATGTACTTTAAAAAAAGATGGATCGATTCGTATTCTTTTGGATGCACGAGAATTAAATAAAAGGATGGTAGGAGAAGTAGAAGCGCCACCATTGGTCTCTGATATACTACAATCATTCCATGGAGTCAAATTTATGACGTTAATAGATCTTAATAACGCTTACTTCCAGATTCCATTGCATCCTAATTCTACCAAATATACTGGCTTTACCTTTATGGGGAGAAGTTACACGTATACTGTATTACCCCAGGGTTTAAAGACATCAGTAGGCAGCTTCTCTCGTGCAATGGATATTATCTTAGGGCCAGACGTTAGGGAATTTTGTGTAAATTATCTAGATGACTTGGTAGTGTTCACAAAATTTGGCGACTTTCACACTCATCTAGAACATCTAGACCACGTGTTAAGCTTATTGAAACAAGCTAACATGACTTGTAGTCTCAAAAAGTGTCAATTCATGAAGAGTGAGGTAAAGCTTTTAGGGCATATTGTCTCTCCCAATGGGATAAGGATGGATCCAAACAAAATAGCGGCAATCAAAGAATTTCCTGTGCCGCGTACAATTAAACAATTAAGAGCCTTTTTAGGGCTTATGAATTACTATAGGCGATTCGTTGCAAAGTATAGTCACTTGACAGTACCTTTTTGTCAAATGCTTCAAAAGGGAAAAACTTGGAAGTGGACGACAGAAGACGACAGACAATTCCAAATCATTAAAGACGCTTTTATAGAATCAGTAGTTCTGGTTCATCCGGATCTTAGCAAACTTTATTATCTCCAAACGGACAGTAGTGGTGTAGGAGTAGCCGGATGTCTTTACCAAATAGATGATGAAAATAACGAGCGAGTGATAGGATTCTGTAGTAAAGGTTTGACTCGTCCGGAACAACAATGGACTGTATCAGAACAGGAGCTGTGGGCTATAATCTATAGTCTAAAGAAGTTTGAGACATATTTAAGGGGGTCCAAAGTAATTATAAGGACCGACCATAAAAGTTTGTCTTTCATTAATAATTGGAATTTATATAGTGCTAGAGTGACACGTTGGATCTTATACATACAGCAATTCAATTATGAAGTTGAGCATATAAAAGGAAGTAACAACGTAGTCCCGGATATATTATCGCGTTACGGTAACGGGGTAGAGGCAGTACAAGAACTGCGTAAGGTTTGCCTTGAAATAGCAATGTTTACCAGCAGTAAAACTAAAATCGTCAAGAACAAACTTAAAGTCATTACCCAATTACAGAGAGAAGATCCCTTCTGTAGTAAGATCATAGAGGACTTAGTAGGAAATAACCATAACGGGGAAATAAGGCAACGTGGTGGTGTCTTTAAATTAAACAACGATAGATTAATTTATAAAAGTGACCATTCTGGGAAGGAGGTCGTAGTTGTCCCAGAAGCTTTACAAGCGGATGTAATTCAGTCAGTACATGAGGAAGCAGGTCATTTTGGGGAGGCAAGAATTAAAAGATTAGTGAGCGACCGGTTTTACTTTCATGGTTTGGCTAGGTCAGTCAAAGCAGTGCTACGGCTGTGTGAGCTATGTCAGAAAACAAAACACGCGAATGAGACAACTGTAGGAGCTTGTAAACCGGTGTTAACCACTGATGTTGGGGAAATAGTCATGGCTGATTGGTATGGGCCACTACCTCCGGGGAAATTTGGTATGCAATATATACTGGTTCTGCAGGATGTGTTTAGTAAATTTGTTCACCTATATGCTTTGAGGAGAGCTACCACTAAAGCGGCTTTAGCATGTGTAAAGAAATACCGAAATGCAGTTCCCATAAAGAGATTAGTGACGGATAACGGAAGGCAATTCACGTCCAGACTATGGTACGAGGGACTGCACCAATTGGGAATAGAAGTCTCACATACTACGGTGAGAAACCCTAGGCCAAATAGCACAGAACGGGTTAATAAGGAATTAGGACGGCTATTTAGGGCTTATTGCCACAAGTCACACAAAAGTTGGGTTGGTATTCTAACAAATATTGGGCAATGTTATAATAACACTGTACACTCTAGCACAGGATACACACCATGCGAGATCCTTACCGGTGAGAGTCCTATCTTGTCAATCGATGGGGTCCTACGCGACAATGCTAGGGCTAGGCCAACTCTAAATGTTGACGAAGTAAGAGAGAAAGCTAGGGAAAATCTAAATAAGGCAGCAGTCACTAGAAGCGACAAGTATGACAAATGTCACAAACTAGTTACATTTCGGATCGGGGACTTTGTTAAAATAAGAAAGGATAACAGATCTAGTGCAGCCGAAAAAATTTCGAAAAAATTTTCGCTGCTGTATGATGGCCCTTATAAGGTGGCAGGTGTACCGCATGTCAATGCGTATCTGTTAGTAGAACCAACAAGCGGAGATATCGTAGGGACATACAACGCTGTACATATAGAGAGGTATTATATTAATGAAAATTGATTGTTAGGTTAGTTTGATTTATAATTTTAATCATTGTCTATATAAAATATTATATCATTATATATAAAATATTAAAAAAAAAAAAAAAAAAAAAAAAAAAAAAAAAAAAAAAAAAAAAAGTTGTTTGTCATGTCTTGCTCTCCAACCTATAGTGAAAGTTCACCCGCTAAACTGCGTCAAGCGTCTGAATTTCAGAGGGGGGAATGTGACGGTCTGTCACTTTCTCTAATTTAATAATAAAATCATATTTATTTTAAAACATGTGGGCCGATTGGAGCCTCTTAGAAACACATTAAATCTTAACTTTATGGTCTGACAGTTTGGCACGTTACCCTAATTAACAAAAGATCCTATTTCTCTAAAACCCTAAAACAATATTGAACCTCTTAAAAGAAACTCATTCCATTTATATTTTATGAGAAGCGAGCTGGCGTTTTCTACAACTTCTAAGAACCGAAAGGCAGGGGTCGGCAACATGCGGTTCTTTCAATGCAAACTTTCGGCTCTCGATATTCATGTTTTCAACTTATAACGACAAGCTATGAGCCAGAATTAATCGAACGTTTAAAAGGCATGCAAGGCCAAAATCTCCCATTCATGAACTATCTATTATCCAATAACTGAAGTTATATTATTGGATTAATTATTTTATTATTCTACCAGTTGACTAATTATTTTACTTTAATAAGTTTGTACTAAACACATTTGGATATGTTATAAATTGATAATAAAATATAATATATAAATTGTAACTTTTGGTCTACCGTCTTATAAGGTTGCCGATCCCTGTAGTTCAGAAAGAACACGTTAGTGCAACCACATCTGGTTATCATAAATGTTCCACGATAGCCGACCCTTTGAGACAATTGAGAAACAATTAAGAGATGAACAAAAAAAGGGCGTTTAAGTCTTTGTTACAAAAACTCGGGAAAGGGGCTGAGCTGGAGGTGGTGTGTTTTAAGAATGTAGGAGGCGGGGATGAAAGGATGGGAGAGGACAGTTGGTTTTGGGACGTGGTCGTAGCTGGTCGGAAGAAGGAGCTACGTCAGAGGCGAAACTGGTAAACCGTGCAGTATTTTGTAAGTGAGTGGTAATCTAATTCTCTCTAAGGAATTATTTGGTAAGTGTCAACTTTAATTAACTTCTATTTCTAGTAGTTGTGTGTACGTTATAGTTACAAACTTATCTCTTATAGGTTAAATTATATTGTTATTTATAGGTAACAGTTAGGCGATACCGCTGTCGAGCTATTAATGATCATTTATTCCAGAAAGGCGAAATTACCCTTATTTAGTACTTACCGTATTTTATAACAAATACCTTTTCGTGTATCACGTGTCAATCTCCTAGTTCGTACCTTGGCAGATAATTGTCATTTGCGGTTGGTTATAGGGAAATGGTGATGGCCTTCCACCATACTTGACACTGAGCACTAACGCTCCTGACTTTTGACTACTATTGAACTTGAGCTGACGCACCACATCTGGAAGGCAGAGCCATAAATACTCACAGCTCATTTAGAACAAGCTAGGCTATAAGGCCGACTTGTAATTGAATTATAAAACAACCAAACGTTAGTGATGATTTCTGTATCCAAAAAGGTCTCGCCACAGAACACTTTGCGTGAGGCATATTGAATGCGCATTTCAGGGAGCGGGGTTAGGCATCACTAAGTATCACAAACTGAATTGATAGTTCGTTCTAAGAAACGCTAGAAATCGTGTCTCGTTAAACCACAACCGGCTTTCGGGCCTCTCACAAATTTATTAGCGAGACACGTCATTGGGATGCCAAATAGAAACGCCCCGTTGCCAGATAAGGACGATCCGCACGGCTGCTGAGTACATTGAAGCATCCTCTAAATGGGGAAGATTAAAGAAATGTGAAGTGACGAAATACCACTTCGGCGTTCACTAAGTACGATCGTAATGTGTTCTGCTAGAGACTGAGTCTACGGTGCGCTTGTGCTGATTTTGTGTTATCCTATAAAAAAGGGGCTAAGCCGCTGTAAGGGTTTCTTTCACAATAATAAGTACGCGATTAGAACTACTCAATACTTGTCTTGCTCAATAACAGTTGGACTTCGCAGTACTCTGTTATAGGATTGAATAAGACATTTATATAGTGCTTAGGGAACGTGTACCGTTAGAATCGTATTAGTGTCCTCAGAGGTTCTATGCGTTAGGTCTAACCGAACACGTAGAATGAGACAAACGTTGTGAAACGGTTCCCGGTCTCACTGAATTGGGCATATTGTAAACAGACAAATTGAAGTAGCTTTAATTAATGATTATAAGCGCAAGCGTAACGATTCCTTTACCTCTCCACATAATCAAGGTTGTATTGCAGATATTAGTTCCACCTGCGGGAAGGGAGACGTCGGCGTTTCAACATTTATATATTATAAACTTTTGAATATCCTCTCGTCTTCTTAGCTTCATATTATAATATTAGTATCATTATATCATGTTTACTAACTGTGAATTCCCAATATTAACTTCCTTGTATTCCCCCCCTGTCCCCTAGCCATTTCGGTCGGGACAGTTTAGTTATGGGAATTCATTTCTTATCTCGGTGGGAGAGTGGCCAGTATGGGACGAGCTCTACAGAAAAGCGCGGACGGCGGAGCGCTTTTCTTTCCCCTACGGGGAAACCGACCTAAAACACTAATATTAGCATAAATAGGAAAAACGAAAATTTTATCAGCCTAGGGTAATTTAGGAACAGTCACAGTGTCTAGTTGCTTTTTCCTGAAGCTTACGTTTAGTAGTGAACAGCAATAAGCTAAATTAACACCTCTTAAAAATCCTAATCGTTCAGTGAAATGTTTGTCATTGAATCACTCCGTAATGACAATACAAAAAAAAAATTGTAGCTTAGATAAATGCATTCCGATTTTCCGAAAACGTTTCTACTCAAAATGCTACTTAATAATATTTCTTGATTCTAACATGTTTTCTCACGGCAAGAACTAACGACAATGCAATTTAAATATGATTTACCTGTACGACCTCACATGGTCATCCGGCGGCCTTTCATAAGGAGACCTCTGGTCGGGCGGCGCACCGTAGCCGGCGTGGCGCGTCTCCATGCTTGGGGAGTCGCGCTCCGGCTCGCCGGCCTCGCGCTTCGGCACCAGCAGGTCGGCGGCCTCTCGCTTCACGGCGGGGCTGCGAGGCGACGCCTCGCGGTCCCGGGATATGCTGCCCGAGGAACTGGCGACGCTCTCCTGGCTGATCGCGATCGGAGGCTGCGAGATTGAACTGTGGGATACTGGAGAAAGCAGAGTTGTTAGAAGCTGGTCTGGATTGAAGAAGTGTGTAGGGGGATCTGTGACTATAGAGTTTCATAAAATGTCGTACAATCCGTCTTCTTCTGACTGGTTTGCTCTGTTTATTTGTCAGCCGGGCAGGGAGTGGTGCGTGCTTCGGTTAAGCTGACTACTAAGTACGTGACACTGTCTCACCTGAGGGTCTGGCTCTCTGTGACCTAGCAGCGGCCTTGCGCGCCGCGGCTGTGGGGCAGCCGGACAGGGAGCGGTGAGTACTTCGGTTGGAGCTGACGTGGCCGCGCCCGTTGCACCCCGGAGTGGGGCACTTCAATATCGTCTCGTGCAACGCCAATACTGCACAATGACGTCATATGTCAATAAAGTTATTTGTATTTTTTTTTGTGATAATTACATACTAAATAAATAAAAAGTAATATACGTTAACAATTGCGTAGAATTTATATTGTTCTCATTCAAAACACTTTGCTCTGAATTTTCGAAACAGTAGAAAAATAGATCAATCCCAATGGAAGATCAAATTGGAGCTATTCAAAACACCTGGTACGAAGTGGAAATCCTAATAAAAACTTAAGTTTAAAAAGTACCATTTCAAAAAAGTAAGTTTACCAAAACATTACTGAGAACAACATAATCTTCAAACACATTATTCCACTGCCATACTACAAAAATAACTAAAGATATCGCCAAATTCAAACAAAAGAGAACCAAAATACTGAAACTACAGAATATGCTGAACAAAATGTAAGACAACATCGCTAGAACAAAATGTACGCAACTCAAACGGTGAAGCTGTATCATTGATAATGTTAGTTCTACTTACTCTCCGGAGTGACTTTATCCTTTCTTGGACATCCTGACAGACTGGAGGAACAAATCATCATCAGTATTGCGATACTTCATATATGACATAATGTATGAAAAATAGAGGTGCTATAGTAGCATTATGTTTATATGGACTGTAGTTTACATTAAGAATAATGATGGTCTGAGGTTTATGGAAAACATTTGTCTTTCAGTTATTCTTATCCGTACCCGTTATCAGTAGAAAATAATGATACGGACTCTACATCATGCTATGATGCACTCAGTGTTTCAAGCGCCCTGTGTGATTACACAGGCACATAGTTCTCCCGTGTTGGGCTTTCATCTGTTGATTCTGTCGAGCTACTCGCATACTGAAAATCATTGAATCATCAACTCACCTCCTGTGGTGAGTGTATAGGCCGGTGACGTGGCCCTGCCCATTGCACCCGGGTGTGGGACACTTGTTGCCTTCTGTGAACAAATCGAGCGGTGCACAAATTAGTGTTTTCCTGATGAGCGGGTGGGGGCGTGCGCGCGCGATCGATACGGACGGGCGTGCCGCGGCCGGGGCGTACCTGCGCGGCCCCGCCCCGCGGCCCACCCACCCCACGCACAACTTAAAAGAAAAAATAAAGAACGCCAAGCGGCTGCGCGCGGACTACCAATTTTTCTTTTAGGAGTTGCGGGGCGGCGCGCCATGCCCCGCCCACCGCCTGTCCTGACCTGTTTTTATTGCTCGTCGCCCTGACATAAACCCAGCTATCGCCCAGCAACACGAGGAAAACGCTTAGGTATTTTATATACGTTATCGACTTAGGTGGGAGTATAACCTTATTGTGACCGTCTCCTGCTAAATTATGGAGATGGTTTACAAATGAGAGATGATTTGTTGCCAGCTTTTGTTGCGAGCTCGTTTCTGTATGTTAGAAAACCTATAAATTAGCGCAGAATGTTTCGAAAGATAATACCGAATGAAGGCTAGACAATCCTGTTGTAATCGATTAAATTTTTATTAGATGTGAACATTTACACAATAATGCAATGTTACATGACAGCTGTAGTGAACATCGACCCGGCTACGTTATGAAATATCACGAGACGACCTTGAAACAAACTTGGAGTTAGTTCATAGCGCGGAGTTGTATGTTATGGCCAGGTCGTTAGGAAAGTTTGGGTATCGTTGTTTGAGCAGAGTGCGGCGGTACCTCGTGCCGGCGGGGACAGCGCGTTGATCGGGCGCGAGTCGCGCGCCGGCTGCGCGGATGGTACAGCGCGCGCCTCCTGCAGCACTGTGGCCGCGCGCGACCCTGCGCCGGCCGGCTGCAGCACTGTGTACTGCTTCGAACCCTTGTTCTCTTTCCTGTCGTGGTCATTCGAGTATCCTCCAAAAGGTTCACTCGGCAATGAAGAATTATGGAGCCTATGTTTCACTTCGGCGGGTGGCTTGAAGGCCGACTGCGTGGAGTACGGCAAGGCTGCCGTCGCCGCCTTGTAAGCGTTGTATAACGACTGCTTGTTTACAGACACCATTTCCCCTTTTCGTTTTGGCTTAATATCTCTGTCGTCATCGTATTTATCATCACATCTATCTGACATATCTATTTCTAGTTCATTGGAAGACGAATCGACGAGCTCGTCGAAATTAGGTGCTCCATACTGAGTGGATTGTCTACTGAGTCTGTCGTAATCTTCGCATTTTTCTATTTCTATTGTTATGAGGTTAGTTTTGGTTTCGTGCTCATTGATAATACCATTCATGTGTTGAACTTGATGATGCGTAGAGAAGCTTTTCTGAGACATGTCGGACGACTGTGAAGGGGAAGACGGAATTTTCTCCGACCGTTTATCATCAAATAAGTTTTCAAACCCGTTGGCATCTTCATTTTCATCACCACTGTGCGGTCGGGGAGGTTCTCTAGTCCAGTTGCCGGACAGAGTTCTTAAGGCAGCCTGTGTTTCCCGAATAAGTGTTTCGTCATCTTCTTCGGGTTGCCGCAAGGTCTGAGGTCTGTGCATGGGGAGTGGTCGTCGGCGGAACTCGGGTTCATCTCGTCTCTCGTCATCTAGCAGTCGCCGTCTTCTCTTGCCGTGGATCTCCTCCTCGTCCATGGAGCCCTCGCTGCTGATGCGCTCCAGGCGTCTATCGTTCGTTCTAAACGTTTCTACATCCACGCCAAACTCCAGCCTCCTTTTGTTGATCTGAGACAAGGAGGCTTGCGTGGTTAGCGGCACCGTCCTGAAACAAACGGCATAGTCAGAAACATCCCCGGACCTAGACAGTGCCGATAAATATAATACACCAAAAATATAATGGATCATTGTACTTGCGATTCGATTTTCCATCCACAATCAGAAATTTTTACGCGGAAATGATTCTCGGCGTTTCCAATCGACGTATCACATTAGAAGCACTTTGTTATTATGTTTATTTGCACAAAAATCGTTCCCACGTAAAAACCATTTCACTCAAGAGCTTTCAGACCAAATAATATATAATTTTGACATCGTCGAAGACGTAAAGACCAAGTGGAAATTAGAGATGAAATGCGGTTAAAATAGTTTAGTATTCACCAGGCGTTTATTTAAGTTTTCATATAAAGTTTTAAAATAATAGAAATTTGTTTATAACTAGGTTATTTTGCATGTTTTTATCCGAAGCGTTGTTTTTATAGACGGTAAGGTAAAAGTATGAAGTGTACCGTGAGAGTCAGGGAACATCGCACCACGCATTTCAGATTAATGTCTAACGTTTTATTTTTGTATTATCTCGCTTTCAAACTTTTTATCAGTAAAATTAAACTTCGGGCAAAACTTTTCCAGAAAAGTTTTTGAAGTAAGTATGTCAACGTGACTATTTTTGTTTACTTTTTATTGTTTCCTTGCCCTTCAGGTTTGTTTTTATTTGAGGTTGTATAGCTAATTTATGTCAGAAGAGTTTTCTTCAAACGAGTTTTTATTAAAACAACAATAAGCTTTTTTTTGACAGTTTACGTTTGACAGTTTGTTACAGGTACTTTTACTATGTGTAGTAGTAATACATATTCAGATTATTAACAGAATTTAGGTCCAAACACTAAATTTTCGATCACTTTTATATACACACTTTTTTTTTGTAACAAAATCACAACCTTGCATTCAAATCATGCTACTCTTAGAAAATAATAAACACACGCACACACACACACACTTAAATACGTCAGAAAACCTCCAAAAATCCCGATTTCCTTTCGAAGAGAACTATCTTAGTTTATTAATGGATACTCGACTCAAGATTCAATTCAAGTTCATTACTGATACTTGGAATAACATACTGGAGTTCAACTGACAATATCATCCTCAATATAATCGTGTTTTCCGAGCCCTACAATAAAGTTAGAGCCATAACTTCATAAAGCAATCGGGTCTGATTTATTGATCGGCGATATTCTCTCTCGAAGTTGTGCAATATGCGCCCGACTCGAGTCGAGATAGTAATCGATGGTCCTTGACGGAGGTACCTTCGGGGGAGCCCACCGGAAGGCCGAAATACCGATAGTACGACGCCCGGCAAACATTTACGTACGTGACGTACCCTCAAGTCTGTACCGATGTAAACCGAAATTACGTAAACGTGGAGCCTTTCCAGGCGTCGGGATTGGGACGGAACGTTGGTTTTCGCGTTCGGGTTGTGTTCGTATGTTGGCGTAGGGTAATTAGATAAACCCTGAGGGCGGTGGATGCTTAACCGGTTTAAACTAGTGCTCGTGCGGACCTTTATCAGCGGGTGGCGAGTGGCGGGTTATCTCGGGGCCGCGTTAATTGTAATGCCTGGAGATTAGGGCGCGATATAAGGGCGGTTGCGGCGCGAATTTGCGGAGCCGAACGCAGCCGGATTAAGGAAGATGCCGAGATGAGAAGTGACTGCTTTATATGGAGAAGTGATACTGTTTTGGTTTTGAGACGCTTTTACTAACCTTATGGGGATAATTAGGCAATATTTTCGTGGTTGAAGGTTTTTGTGTAGCATATGTGGTAGCGTTAATGTAGCTGTGTAATTAATGTACTTAAAGGAACTTAATTCCTAAAGAGCAGTGGCGTTCCTTCCATAGAAGCCCAAAAGCCCGGCTTGCCTTCAAAATTAAGCCTATCAATAAAATAAAAAAATAACACTATATAATAATGGTGTTACCATGAACAACATAGAAAATCCGTAAATCGCTCACTTGGTGATTTTTTTAAATCGTAAAAAACCTGTCTGTTTGCCCTGATTTTGACCCCTAGGCACGCCACTGCTAAAGAGGTCATGGAAATCTTTAAAATAACGATAAATATGGTGATTACCTACGTAATTTAAAAGTGAAAGACGATGTTGAAAAGAGGGAGAAAGAAAAGGGCTGGCTTTTTTTGGTTACTTGTTCAAAGGAATGACGACATTATTCCAAAATTATGCTTATTTTTAATGATAGCTTGCTATCATTAAAAATAAAAGTTTTCGTATTACATTATTATAACTTGTTATAATAATGTAATACGAAAACTTTTTTTTTTTTACTAAGTCTATTTTTTTTTAAATAAATCTGAGTTGAAACCTATTACGAACCCGAGAGTTTGTAGGACGTAAATAAAGGAAGAACAATAATACCGTCTAATGCACCATTTATATCGAACCCTATTTGATACGAAACCCCACATACAACTTAACAAACAAACTCTCGAAGAAAGCCTCTATTGTTGAAAATCTCATTTTCATAATTTCTCATAATTCCTTGAAACTCTATTATAATTCCTTAGAAAACGTGAGGTAAGCGGAGCGCCCTGAGAGGCTGAGACCCTTTCCGCCCTGGAGCAATAATAAACACGCGTCCCGCGGCCCCCAGACGTGGCGGCTCCAAATTCAAATTGCACCTTAGAATTCTTAATTATTGAAATCATAAATCAAAACGTGCCGTCTGCGCGAGCGACCATAAAATTGTGAGGGGGTACGAGCAAACTCGAGTGTGGTAGGATTAAGACATTATCACTTTTCTTTCAAGCAGTCGCCCTCCTTGGCCTCGCTCGGCTGTAAATCAGCGAGTAAATCCTCTGGATTAGATTCATAGAGTTGCCGCGGCCTGCGGATCGCGCGCCGCCGATAATGGCGTCGTGTGCTTGCGTGATTTTGCTTTTAAATCGACTCCCGGGAAAGATAAATACTCTTCCAATTTGGCTTCAGCCTTGAGTTCTCGTTTAAATGGCTTTAATGGATCTTGGCTGAAGTTTATAGCGAATAACAACTGGGGCTGACAGATAACTGGACAGTGTCTTTGGATGAAAGTTATGCGATCGTTGGCAGTGGGATTATAATAATTTTATTTTCATTAAACGTATCGGAGGCACCTTGTTACCCGACTACGGCGAAGAAAAAAGGAGGGTTATGATTTTGACCGGTATGTATGTATGTATGTATGTATGTATGTTCATCTGTTCCCTCATATCTTCCAAACCACTCATCACAATTTGACAAGTGAGGTATCGTTGGAAGCGTCTTGATTGTCCGCTGGTTATAGGCTATGTGACATCACAGACGTCACAAAAATGGCGCCCTCTAGAGGACATAAAGTCAGGAACTAAACATTTTTTTTTGTTTCTTCGTACCATGTTGGGTATCAAATGAAAGGGCTTAATGAGCACATTTCAAATATGTAATATAAACCAAAAGAATTTTAAAAAAAAAGTAATATAAACTAAAACCCAACTACGACTAAAAAGGTATAAACAAGACACCACAGACAGACAAATTAAATTTTTTTTATTCGATTTACACGTGTGACTCCTGATTTTCATTTTTTTTGTCTGTCTGTGGTGTCTTGTTTATACCTTTTTAGTCGTAATTTTTTGTGTATTTTTTTTTATTTCTGATTATTTGTAGCTTTTGCCCGCAGTTTCGCCCGTGTGGAGGTGAAAAATTATCCCATGGGAACGTACTACCGGGATAAAAAGTATCATACGATAAACAAAGAAACTCACTTTCACATTTATAATATTAGTTAGGATTAGGATGATTTATGTTTATGGATTGTGACTATCTTACATACTGAGACTCCTCCGTGTCTTGGAAAGCACGTTAAGCCGTTGGTCCCACCTGTCATTCGTGGATCTTTGACAGTCGTTACGGGTCGTCAGAAGCCCGAAACTCTGACAACCAGTCTTACCAAGGGGTATCGTATTACCTGGGTAATACGATACCCGGTAACTGGTTACCGGGTAAAATACTGGTACTATTCAGCTGCGTTCAGTTAGACTGGAAGCCGATCCCAACATAGTTGGGAAAAGGTTAAAATGTTCTTTCATTCAATTGTTCACATTATTATAGATTGTGTTTACAAAAAAAACCATCTGGAAAATTTTAAAATCACCTATCTTGCCGACACGGAAAAAGAATATAAGGTGTTAAGGTACTAGGTATTAGAAACTTTCGGAGTTGTCAAGACAACGAATTATTTTAACTCTATTTTTGTTATATAACGATGATAGTTTGCTAACTGTTTACAATTTCTCTTTTTTCAGAAGTTATTTTTGCTGAAGAACTTACGATATTATCTGAAAACTAGTTGAAAGTATAATATGCACGACAATAAACTAAGGCAAGTACTAAATTCTGTTCAAAATTATTTCGGTGTTTTCTGCGTTTATGTTGAAGTTCATGTCCGTTATGGAAACCACATTAACCACAATGTGTCATTAGTTATGCCTTTGTAAAATCGCCTCGTCTTAACAGATACAATTTTATGAGATACATCTGATAGGCGCTCTATCAAAAACCAGCTACTTATCATGGACGAAGGAGGAGGAAGGCTGATTGGTAAATATAAAAATAATTTCTCCATGAAAGAAGAACGTGTAAAATATTAGAATACCAGAATGCCAGCGCTGCGGTATTTGTTTTTTTTTTTCAATTATCGTAGCTTCATGCTGAGGTAGGAGCCTTTTTGGCCTCGCATAGGTCTTCTTTTTTATTAGTTCTTTTTATTATTGTTTTCATGATTTTGTTAGTTTTATTGTTGTATTTCCTGTGCGTGTCTCAAATAAAATATTTTTCTTTCTGTCTTTTTAAAAAAGATGCTTATCTAAACCGAGATTCACTTATTCTCCTCGTCATTGTGATTTTTTTTGTACTAGACCATATTTGGGAACTGGTAACGGAGATATTGAAGATCAAACCAACTTTTACACTATTCGAATCTGCCAGTTTCGAAAAGTCCATAAGACGTTACTCCAGATCATAATGAACTTAGTATTCGCCGAAACCCTCACAGTTATAATGGACATGAATTTTATCTACAATCAGTTGTATATAAATGCATATAAGTTGTCCTCCTGTGGTCCTCCCTTACCGGAAAAGCACCTCGGGTTTGGAGGGAGTGGCTTTTAGAAACAAACAATTGACCCCAAATTCCCAACAAAAGACCCGAAACATTCATAATCACTCACCATCTTGACTAAGCAAATGTATGCAGCTATTAGAAGACATATATATGAAAGGAACTACATACACCCCTACTCCCTACTCTCTCTTTAAGACATTCTCAAAATTAATATCCAGTACAGGAATTAGTCTTTGTGCAACTTGGAATTTTTACACAGTTTTTTTAGTGGCAATCCATGTTTTGGCCCCATATATCATGGTAGGCAGGAAATATGTTACCAATTTAAAAAAAGTCTGCAAATATATTCATTGGTACGCAATATTTTGATTTGTTAACGTCCATCTTTGATTTCATTGGTAACTATGTTGTACACACACGATAGCCCGTCACGACAAGAGTTAATAGAAGATAAATTGTTAGGCAAACCCTAATAGTTCAGCTATACAGACAATAATAATAATTATTATTAGCCTGATTTTTTCCACTGCAGGGCAAAGGCCACCCTGCGCTCCATCCACTTCTATTTCTATAAATCCAATAAGATCCATACAAAGTGTATGACATTCCTGTCTGTATTTTTATGGTTGCTACTGTACAAAATTGAGAATAAAGTAAAAAAATAAAAAAATAAAATATGGATAGAAAATTCAGCGGTAAAACAATGGTAGCGGCTCGAATGGGATCGGACGCAGAGCAAAGCGTTCATACAATTTGTGAGTACAATGACTACTACGTTCCGCATTGTATCGCATTCGGAGAGCATGGAAATTCATTTTCATACGATGCGTATAAAAATCTGTAGATTTTGTGGAGATCAAGAGAGTATTAAGGTAGTAACGCAGTGTAACAAACAGTTTATGTCTTTCAGTTTCAAATTTTATTAAGTAAAGTGCATAAAGCATTAGTCTTTGACGAATTAATAGATTGGCAAAAAAGAATAAGACGTACTGAAATTAATGAATAATTACTGAGAATAATGATTGTATTTTATGATATTCTATGAAAGTAGAAGACACGATTTATTTATTCTTTGAAACGTCAACATAACCTTTTTAAAAGTGCCACGTTATGAAGAACCACTCCACTTGTGGCTATGATCTCTATTATAGTATGTGTGTGCAAACGTACGGTAAAATTGCACCAATCAAAAACCTGTAGTTAAAACTGCACTTTCATCTGGATACTTATGGATCAATAAGAACACGGGTCACAATAGTATCCAAAGTGTTCGTTGCCTTAATAAGATTCTTATCGATGGAATGGGATCATAATCTTCTTAGATTTTTTTTTTTGTAAATAGTTTTTTTAGTGCAATGGAAACCACAAAATTTATGCTTCGATTCGTGGGATTTTCGGTGGGTGCTACGAACATCATCATAGTTCCGTTTATTGCTACGAACATCATTCATCATCATTACAGTATAGCAGAGTTTATGAAAGAGGACAATTTTCTTCGTTTTTGAGATAACAATGTTGTATTTTTGACATGTTATTGTAATTGTAATGTATTGTATTTTTTTAATTGGAATTGACATTTTTTAATGACAGTAATTCATTTTCATTTTTTTTATTTTTTATTCCTGACCAATTTATTTAATGACTACTTTGACATTGAATTGTATCTAAAAAAATATGCTTATTGAATTGTAATTATACCTAATCTTTAATGAATAATGATGAAATGTAATTTTGATGAATATTATCACGGTTTATACACCATCTCTTCCTACCAATTTGTACGCCACGATATGCGGCTGAACATGTTAGAACTTTTCTGTATCCCATTATTATCCTGCATGCAATGTATCATGTACACCATGTTTAAACAAATAAAATTTACTTACTTACTTACTAACATCATCTTAGTTCCGCTTATTGGTACGACCATCATCATAGTTCCGCTTATTGATTGATTGTTCTCGCTTGAAGTTCAGAAGCATTATGTTATAGACATGGGCACACAAGGCAAAATCTCTGGTTAACCTTTTACAACCTCTCGGATGTAAACGCGTTTTCCTGTTTTCACCATGGTTAACCAAAGATTCCTTTGAAATAAGTGTGTAATATTTGCATATTAAAAACTGATTAAATAATCATATTTGAGCGAACTTAAAAAACATCAATTAAAAAAAATACATGATAATGTGCGTCGCGGATAATATAATATAATAGGAAGTGTTGAATTGGGAATTCGATAATGACATATTTTGTGAACTATCACATCCCTAAAACCAGCGGGTCTAAAACGGCCAATTTGGCAGAATCATAGTAGCAAAATATTATGAATCATCGTAAAATGTCATAAACTGACAATACATAATATGATCTGCGTACTGATTCATAATACGCAATAATTCATCTGTTTAACAGTTTTCTATGGAGATTCGTAAAATGGGTGGACCATTTTACGAATCTCCATAGATAAATTATTAATTGCTTTTCTGTCAAATTAGAGGAATTGCTAATGACAGCTGGTAATTCAGGAAATGAATTGCTCTTAGAGAAATTGCTTTGACGTTCGAAAAGTGCTGATTCTCAGCCTAGTTTGAATACATGACTTTTGATTTTGATTTTTGCTAATGTGGCCGTTTTAGGCCTTCAGTACCCAGTAACCAGTATAGTGTATATGAAAAATATTCCGTCTTGCGTGTATGTGACGCATATTTTCCCCTAACTTGTTCTATTTGTGTATGTGTTTTTTTTTGCACCATGTTTACCGCAAATAAACGTAGGGATTTTTTTCTTTCTTTCTAAATGATTTTATTTCTGTAAGTAGGTTTGTACAAACACTTTTACACGTCAATCATATTTTAAAAAAACACTAGAAGAGGTGGGCGTTTCCTATCTGACTACTCTGAGAAGAAAGGCCGAAACAAAGTCCAGACATAATCTTGGTTAGATAATGTGAGGACCATGTAGATTGGTGTCTGAAAGGGTCTTTTGAGGAAGAGAGAACCACACAGATATGAGTAAACCTGTCCAGTGAATGCACGCATTTGTCGTAATCATGCAGCTCAACTCACAGCTTAAGGAGCTCAACGATTCGACGAAAAATACTAAAGAAAGGACATTTGGGTAGGCCGCATAAAGTGCTCAACCTGCCAGACCATCATTAAAACTAACTGAGAAAAATAAACAATGATACACATAGCTCATATTTACATAATTGAAATAATACATGACTTAAACACCCTCTGGAGTATATCCAAGTAATATTTTGTTCTTAAAGAGAGCCAGATTCGAACCCACAATCGGGCTCGAATACGATCCTTCAATCTCCGGATCATCACGATATATCTTATTGGAATTAATTTTAGTAAAAAATAAAAGGATGGAAATATAGTTTGAAAAACCGGCTCGGTTTTTCAAATGCAAAAAGTTTGTAAAGCTCAAGATACCTATATCAGACAGACGACTTGTTTGTAGTAACATCGCACTACATCATCATTATCTGCCTAGCCTTTTCCTTTTAGGTTGGCTTCCAGTCTAACCGGATGCAGCTGAATACCAACCAGTAACATTATCCCACCTATTTAGTAAAAAGTCTAGTCTTGATGGTTTATATTCTACCAAAATATGTATATTTAGAAAACAATCTTTGGTACCTGTTCGTCGCGCAAGCACTACATCTACAGTCGATTACGATGCTTTCTTATATTTCTTGTTAGGCTCCATTAATTGTTTTGATGCTAATTGAACACATAATCAGACGTCGTTATAATGTGTTTGGATAAATTGGTATAAGGTACGGACTAAAATGCCGGAGATGTGTCAAAAAACAATCAACAAAGCAAATCACAGTGTAATGTAAGACGAAGGCCGCATTATCCAGGAATTCGTTTAGAAGGAAAATGTGATTTAGTGACAAATATCGAATTAATAAAGAATCATGTAAAACTTGTCGAGGTCGACTTGATAATTTTTACAGGATCAAGTTACAAGTCTATTTCTCAGAACAGGTATATGATTTCATATAATTATAGTTTAATACATTTCCTATCCATTGAAATGGGCTCTTTGATTTTCAGAGATAGTTCTTTTTAGATTCACTGTTGTTAAATGTTATTTATTTACATTTAAATTACACTTATTTCACAGTCAAATAAAATCTACAGTGGGTATCACAAATAATACTGTCATTTCACTATAAAATTATATTTTATTTTATCAAAATAATTATTTAACACTTTACCACTTTCTCTCACCCATTTACATACGCACCACCATTCGTTTATCGATTGCCCCCAAACCTATAGAGCAGAAAGTAACATATGACTGCAAAAAATCAATATCGCAATAGTTAAAGTGAGTTAAAATAAGTGGGGTAATGCCACCGCGGTGCATTGTAACTGGCAGGCTCGCCCTAACCCCTGCCCGTGCGAGGCAGGGCTGACAGGATCGCGAAAAACAAATAAATATTTGTATTTTTATTGAGTACTTATTAGGATTTTATTTAGAAGAATTTAGATTTCGTTGTCTTCTGTCTGCTTGGAATCTTGTAAAGCAATTGGATCTAGTTTCTGTTATTTTGGACAGGCAAAAATTTTGTGAATATCTAGAAGTTCAAGACAGTTTTATTTTTACGTATTGGAAAAATGTATTAAGCCCTGTTAAGTCTCTATGATTTAATTATTTGGCTTTATAATGAAATATTAATTTAAAAAAAACACCGTATGAAAACATTAAAATGTTTTGTTTATGTATTATGTAGAGAGCTTTCTTGACAATCCAGCAAGAAAGCTGAAAACAAAAGCAACAAAAATCTCTCTCAAAACAAATGTATATTGTTCTGACATCATGATAATTTCTATTGACAGTTACGAAACGATTGTTATAATCTTCGGGGACTTCTGGTTTGGTATTCTGTGTGTACCTATTTTGGCATTTGGAATTCAATAAATAAAAAATAAATATTTATTACGAAAAACTGTCCTTCGTCTACTCATCTCATGTAAAATGTTATTGTTTTCTACAATAATATGAAACAAGTGAATAATGTGAGTAAATCAAAGCAAAGTTAATTTGCAAGTATTTATTATTACTTAACCATTTGCACTGATACTTGATGTTATTATGATTTATTTAAAAATAGAAAATCGCACTGCTTTTTTGGTCTTATTTATCCAAATTAGTTTAAATTTAATCCAAACATAAAATAAAAGTGCCAAAAATATTCTTCATCCCAATTTCACTGAGTGATAGCCCTGCCTCAAGAGCTCACCCGTGTCGAGGGTTATCGCGTGGAGTATCAAACCCTCGCAAGTCGCATGCGAACACGTTTCCACTTCCCTAGTATTTATTATAAACACAAGTTCCTTCAAAATAAATACTTTGCTTTAAATAATTAGAACTATTACTTATGTCAATGATTACAGAAAGTTAATTATTGCCTTAATTTTACTCAGGACCCATTGTTTGTTAAACTAAACAAAAAAATAGCTCGATGTTTCACGTATTTTTATGTTTAGTCTTATGTATGAACACCTGATATCTTATCTGAAGGGCTGATTGAGAGCAAAATGAAAGTTTATCTAAACAATAATTTATATTTGTAAAGGTAATTAAAAAGGTATAAGACTTATTAAAAGCGTAAGTAAATCGTACGTTTACACATTTTACTAAACCTGAATAGTACCTACTGTTATAGCTAAGTTCTGTAAGTATTACTTACATTCGTTTTTAGTATAAATAATTTTGTAAACTAACCTGTGTCGTTTAGTTTTACGGTCTGAAATACAAGATTTGTGTTTATTGAGATATTCGTTTTTACTACGTACTCAATACTTTTTTGCCCACAAAATTTTCAACTCTTTCCATTATTCTTTCACCCGTGTGGCAGCCCTGCGTTAAGGGCTCACTCTCGGAGGGTTATCACGGGTTGGATCGCACCCTCCATACGATCCGATGTGTATTGCACCCAGCGTTGTGTCGAGAATACGTTTCTATTACATTACTTCGGGATCTTTGTTGCCTCAAACAGCTGACGGGTTTTTTTTTGTAAATATAAGGAGTTTGTTTGGTTTATTTTTATTTTTTAGTTACTGTTATATTTTCGCTTGTTATTTTGCTGTGTTAAGGTCAAGTACTACTGTAAATATTAACTAATGTAATGATACCTACCTAAGTAGTAAAAGTTATTGGTATTTTTTATGTTTCAGTCCCCTTTTCCGGAGCTTATTTCAAAGCAGTTAATGCAGTCAGTTTCCTCAGAAGTAAAGGTGTTTCCATAATTATTGTATTTAACACAGCAAGTGTTAACATAACAGCTATTGTTAGGCACAGGAATATTAATTGTTTGTTTTATATTGCGAGTTTAAACTTGACTATTTTCCCATTCGTTATATTTACTTTTAACATTATTAAACACAGTCAAACAAAAAAAAAACAAAATTATTATTAAACAGTACACCAAAAACCTAAAAGTGCTACAAATCTACCAGCTTATATTTTCTGGCGAAATAAATGTATTTTACTCTACCATAAATCCCTCATCAAATTAATAAAATCATTCTCCTACATCTGCGTAAAACGACGTCAAAATAGAAGGTGAAATAAGCGACATTTTAGCGGCCCATCAGATACGGGTGAAACAATTTAGCGCTATCAGATGGGAAGAGGCGCTACACGTGAAATCGGCGCCACCTCACCTGAATTAAACGTTTACGTTAATTACACGGTACGGTTAACGTTTTTAATGCGGGTTATTATGGATTTGATGTTTAGTGACTTGCTGGTTTGCGTTCCGGGATTTTTAATGATGTTAACGAAGTGGGGTTGTTTTTTTTATGTGTGGTTTTCTTTAGAGAAAATGATTTTTCGTAATCAAGTATAAATCGTAAGAGAAGATTTAAAATCTTCTCTTCTAGGCACAAATTAAGAAAAGCATCAGCATCTTCCTACCATGATTGTAAATAGATTTTCTTGAAATCAATGCAATTTATTTATTAATTAAAATATTTTTTAAACATATCGTTAGTACCTAATACTTAATACCTACTTTTCATGGCAGGTATATCAGGTATTTTCTCATACTTTAATAAGTTTTTAATACGTTCAGCTAAATAAATTATGTTGGTAAGTGTAGCTGATATCTTTTGACCGCAGTGTTTTTTCCCCATTAAAAAAGTTTGAAATAGATTAGAGCTTCAGAAGTTTTGATTAAGGCAATTTTCAGGTATGATTTATTCTATGCTTCATGATTCAAAGTACTGACAAGTATATTTTTTAGGTGAAGGACAGACATAATATCTCTTATTAAAAGTCAAGGGACTTCAATTTACGTCCTCGCCAGAGTTATGGCGATAAGAAATATATACGTACGGTGCATAATGTATGCCTATAATCAAATCAAGTCTCATAACTATCAGCACAGCCACAACTACTGCTTACACTCGTGTAGTCAAGAGTAGCTAATGTATTTAGCTTCGCGCCATTACGTATTCTATCTCCAAGCTAATGCCGCAGTTATTTGCCGACTCGCTCATCTTACCGACGTGATTACATTACCTCCGATACGACAAACGAGGCAGGAATAATCAACCTCATAGCAAACACACAAACATCCGATTTAACCCTCAAACATTACATACAAACTTAACACTACTCAACCTCATCAATATTTAACACACATTATGAAAGCATTTCGTGAAATGGTTTTACGAGCGTGGGATTTGTGCGTAAACGATATTGTTTTTATCTTGAACACTTCTTCAATTTTTCGTTGAACACCGCTGAAATAACAATGCCGCAGATATTTTTCAAAACGTACAAACGCGACTTCTGGCGCGTCCAACAGTTCGCCTTAAAAACAAAATAGTTGAGGGAATTCAAACGAAACTTTGGTAATCAAGCGGCCACTTACCACATGGGTCGGACGAGGGCCGACATCGCTATAAAACGGAGGGGCGAGTCCTCATTGCGCACTAAAGTTTTTATTTATTTATTTATACACGGATTCACTGACAATTAAATATTATTTTAAAAAACCACTGCACTAAAATGCACTTTGGACTAATGAGTTTCGATTCGTAGCATATCGGAGTTCGTAGCACAGCGTAGCGCGTCTACGTCGGAAAAGTTTCTCCGTAGGCCGTGTCGGGCGGCGGCGGACGTAGGAGCTCGCTCCGCGGTGCGGGTGGCTCGCGGGGCGCTATTCGCGGACTATGCGGAGGTCGCCAACAGGCCGGGCTCGCGGGGAGGAGGGGTGCGGGAGGGTTGGAGCCGGGGCGGCAGGGGAGGGGGAGGACAGGCGCGCGCACGCCGCCGCCCACGCCGCCCCGCCCCACACACCCGCAACCTATTTATTTCTAGTTACGTAAAATTTACGCGCAATACCCGATACTGCATTTAGCTTATGTTACGATCCCGTATGCCAGTATATAAGCTAGTAATGAAAATGTGGTTACATTAAGAGCCGACACGCCACGCCCGAAAAAAAACCGGCATTAGAACACTCTGCGCCATTTACACAAGAAAATACGACACGCACGGCTATATAACGAACGGTACATAAAGAAATCTACGCCCTCCCGAATAAAAAGCTTTCAAGAGTTTCGACAACGGGCAAATAAAAGGCAGACGGTTCACCATTAAACGCCAATCAGTGTATTTCACGCGAGGCCACTTCTGGCCCCGGGCAGGTGAGGCGTGAACTGAAAAAAGAAGTCGCCGCCGGTCGCCGGTCGCCGGTCGCCGGTCGCCAGGGGGACGCCGTCAACATTTGGCAGACGAGTTTTTTTCGACCGCAGCCGATGCTATCGATGTCACTTAAACGAATTGAATAAACGCGTCGGAGGGCGCCCGGTGCCTCTCCGCCGGCCTTTTTGTACTGCCACTGCTGTCCATCCTGATTTCATCGTTGATCCGACATATTCCAAAACGCCTGTATGTTATTCAGCGCTCCCCGCGTGTTGCTCTCCATTCATCTTGTATCAGTACGATCTCCCTAGCTACTCATGTTGACTTTTATAGTCGGCAGTTTGTTGTTATGTTACGAGTACGTTCGGCACGTAAATTAAAGCAAAAGTTCGATAAACTGTGTCGTCACAATCAGCTGTTGGCGCCGCGAGCGCAACAGACAATGCGATTAAGATCTACGCAGGACAACTTTCGCCGGCGCGCCGAGCGGCAGTTAGTTGTTATGAAAGAGAGAAATTTGTAAATTGTTCGCGCCCGAGTTCGCGAACTCCGTCGAACCGGAGTTTGTTTTAAGAGTCCAACCTTGAAACAAGAAGAAAAGTAGTCCTGTAAAACAAAGTTTTGCGGCCGCCGTCGCCGGCGCAAGCGGTTCAAGGATTGTGCCCGAACTGTCTGTCTGTACAACTTTACCGATTAAAAGCTCAAAAGCTTCCAAAGTCATTTTAAAAGTTTATCTGCACGCGGGCGCGGTACGCGGGGTGGCGGGGGAGCGTAGGCGCCGGGTTCGTTATCATCCCACCGCAATACTTTAGTTAAAACCTAGTTTAACTTATTTATAAATCGGCGGTCGTCGGCCGAGGCGGGCCTCCTACACGAATTAAACTGTCAAAGTTGTGAAGATGCGTCGTCGTCGCGGCGTGGTGGCGGCGGGGCCTACCGCGCGGGCTCGCCGACGACATGTGTTCGCACCGCCGAATAGTTGCCAACGTACACACTAAGTTCCTAGACCCTTCGCTACTTTGTTTTACAGCTGTTCCACTTAGCGAACTATGCCTCGAGTTGGGCGCGAGTTCTTGCATGTGTATTGGCGGCACACACCCGCATCCGAATAGTTTCATAAACATAACCCAACTTAGTTTTGGACGACTTTTCAAAGTCAATGCATACTAACTTTCGATGTCTGGGAGTGCGATATTACGATTGGATCAGTTTGCGGTGACTTTAATGCATTCGTTTGTTCGAAACTTTGTTTTATTGGAACAAACTTCGCAACAAGGTTAAATACGTGTCTTTGTTTATTTTTTTGCGGAATCAAGAATAAACGGAATTAACAAAAGTTGAGAATTAAGTTTGTTATGAGATTTGAGTATTTGAAAACGTCGTTTTTCGTGTTTATTTGCAAAGTTTGCGTTTGATAAACAGAAATTCTACATGTCTATACCATCAAGTCATATGATGTATATTATCGTATCATTACGTTAACAACTGCAGTGATTATAGGTCCATTAATAGTCAAGTACTAATGTGTTTTTTTTTCAATTCATATAAATAACAGGTTTAAAAAGACACTTAACGAAGCCGAAAGCAACTTCTTATTCCCGTTATTGTGATTTTTTTTTGTTCTGGACCATACCTGGGAACCATGTGGTTACGGATATATTGAAGTTCAAAGTTCCAACTTTTTCAGACGTTTTTCTAAGAAAGCAAGTTTTAAATGTTTTAATTTAATTTTAAATACCCCCACGAAATCTGAACCGTTGCATGCCCCCATAAACAATGTTTTGCGTGCGTTACGTTGCGCATTACCGTAAACAGAGATTTTTCACACCAAAAATAAAAGCCATTTCCCAGCAATTATTTCTGTGCAATGTTACTTAATTTGATGTACAGGATGCGTAGTTGACGGCTATGTGATGGGTCTTTTTACACCCTGTATACAACGGTATATCTATTGATGTTTCATAGACAAATAAGGGATAATATAAGAAACAGTAAGAATAAATACAATAATACTAATATTATTATTCTGATTATCTTTTAGGGGTATGAGGAACAGGGTGTAAAGTTCACTTATACTCCATAGAAAAGGGAGGATCCTCCGACCAGACGGGTGTTGTGTCTGGCGGGCAACTGCCCAACGATTGATGTTGGGTTCTTGTATATATGTCCACTGCACGGTAAACTTTAATTGCGCGATGCAGGATTTATGTTACGTCAGGTCTTTTTTGATGCGTAGTTCGCATGTGGCGATGTAGATATCGCCACAATCTCAACAACCACTTCAACTACCAATCCAAATTGATTTGTTACAGTAGTAATGGCAATCATGTCATTTGGTTTGAATAGGTTTTTATTTTTACCCGACTACCCCAGAAGGAGGGTAATATTTTTCGAGAGTATGTATGTATGTTTGTATGTATGTATGTCTGTTTCATTGGCACGCTCTGCAGCCTAAACGGATTGATGGATTTTAACATATGAGGTGTCGTTAGGTTCGTCTTAATTGTGGGAGTGACATAGGCTATAATTTTTTATATATTTCATCTGCAAATACAAAAAAAATGGAGGGGCAAGTTTAAAAAAAAAAAATTACAACAATATTGGTATCTAAAACTAAAAAGCTTGAAATAAAACAAATTATTTTAAAAAAATAATCAAATATCTTATTTATCTTTTGTATAGATTCTTTTCCATTTTGTGAATATGAGAACGATGTAGGCTTAGTGGACTGTAGATTTGTTGAGCATTTTCTTCCTACTTACTTGGTACTTGTCGAAAGGCCTACACTATCCTGTCCTCCCATACCTAATAAAACTGTAATTAGAAAATATTGTAACAGTGAATTATTTTTAAAAGAGTAACCGTGGAGTTTCTTGCCGGCTCTTCTCCATAAGAAACGACCAATTGGAACCGTGCACCTAGCTTCTGACGTTTCATAAGTGCCCATGTAGGTTTATGTGAAATAAAATATTTTGATTTTGATGGATTTGCTAGTTATGACAGTGTTTCTTTACCACCGTTTTGGTTGTATTTACCTAGAGAGGTTAAGTTCCTTTGCCGGGGTTGGGTTAACGGCTAGTTTACGATGAGGCGAGTGATATCGGTGCTCTGAGCGTTCCACCCGATGCCGATGATAGGAATCAATACTATTGAGAGCTCACCTCAAGCTCACTTCACCTAAGTTTTCACCGTGAGATATTTACTGAATAGATCGGCTGATATATGTGCATCATCTTTAAACGTATGAAAGCAACGAGCGATGATGATGGTCTGGTTAAGATTTCTTGAAGATAGGATACAAAGTAGGTAAATGAGGTACGAGATACGTCTAGAGTCTAGAGAGTAGAGTGTCTTAAAAGTCAGGGTCTGCGACTTTGACTTCTGCATAAACTTTTAGTTCAAGGATCTTTTGTTTGGTTAGGTTATGTTTTGTTTGTTGAGTTTTTCAAGCATATTTCCGGCAGCGGGCTATGGTAGGTGACGTTAATTTTCATTTTGTTGAATTGATATACCAGTTTTTTTTTTTATCGTAATTGATTTTAAGGGTCAGCTCAGACCGCCACGTGCAGCGACGCGACACTGCGCGGACACGTGTTAGAGTACGCTAAGGTGCGCGGTGCTGCGCAGCACGTGTACCGTATTGTGTAGTAAATAAATTCGATATTGTGTCGGATCATAAAAAAGTGCGCGTCGCTTCGCGTCTCGGTGTGAACTGACCCTTAGACGTTGAAAACTAATATAAGCCACATTATTGTAGTCTATCCTTGATTGTAGTACATACAATTACAGCATAACTATAAAGAAAACTCCTGATACTCACAGCAAAAATGTGATATTCGTATTACGTAAGTGAGACTGCAGAATATTACTTCGTAGCAATCGTCGTAGCAAATTCGTAGCAGTTTCGTAGACGGTCGTAGCGGATGTTAATACCAACGTGAAAGAAGAGTACAAGTTGAGTATCGTGCAATAACTGCTGTTGTGTATATAACCAGTCATAATATCACTTTCAATAAACTCTCTCATAATTCCTCTCAACCTTATGCTCCGTAGCGAAAAACAACACGGCACCTACATTCATAATCAGCGTAATTACCGAAATCTCTGTCGGAAAGTCACGATCAAAAGTCAAGCGCGAGATAAAGCTGCCACAGCCCTCGGAGCGGTACACTTACCACCAGCTCAAAATGACCTACAGTTCCCCTCAACATCATAGAAATGAAGACGAGGAAGGGGTATAAGTATGAGTTAAGGGAGTTCTGTTTATTCTGGTCGCGAAGTACGTGTTATCTTCGTTTGCCAATAAGTCACGCAATAATTACCGCCAGCAGATCACGCTCCCCCGCAGTGCGCACATATTTATGATGCCGTCCATAAGTACACGTAAATAAGTGCGGTGCGCGACAATTCTGCGGTTTATGGGCGTATCTGCCGCGGGCACGCGACGTAACTTTATTGGTACAATGTTTCGGTTCCGTCACTGGTCTGCGATTGTGTAATTGTAGGTACCTATTTACTTTATAATTAAATGTTATTTTTATTTTATGTAGTATTTATGATTTTTATCTTTTTATTGTATTTTTTTTGTATGTAATGTGAATATTTTTGAAAAAGTTCTAAGCAATCATTTTCCTCTCTTCGTTGACTTAATGGTCTGACCTGGTCATTGTCATTCTTGACAATGTTATTTGGTATGAATGCTCTTGAGAATCAGTAGAAATTAATAGGGTTTTACTTATACTACATACTTACCTACTTATGGAATACTTACGTTTTAGATGTGGAAGGCCTGAACAACTTGTGTGTTATCTGTACATAATCGTTCTGTAACAAAAAGAAAATCAACCTTTAAACATCCGAAAAGAATATTTATTATTTGTTTATTCAGCAAACTATAAAATAATCGTCATCTGATTAATCTTCGGGGTGACCCTTCAGGGTCACCCCGAAGATTAATACACTCGATAAAAATACCTTGCATGCGTTCACGCATACTTCAACCATGCATCGTTTCTCTGTTTCTATGTTTTCATTCAACTGGCGAATATTTTTGATTAGACGTACTTTTGAGGAGTCGGTCAGTCAGAAATAAGAAAGCTAGTTGACCATTCCACAGCGTAGTAAGTCCCTATGGAGAAGAACGGGCAAGACACTCCATGAACACTCTTGTAAATTATTTATATTGTTACAAAAATTAGTTACATCATTAATATTGAATTTATAATTATTCGACCCGATTTAGACCCGATAAAAGCGTCCAAAACAGCAGGTAAAAACAAAAAAACAAAAAGTAAAATAAACCGTGGCTAAGAGATGACCAATCCCATCTGACGGCGCCCGTTCACGAACGACGCATGGATCAGCCCCATTCAACTCAACCGTTTTGAAGGGAGCTCTCTGTGAATGATCCACCACACGCGCCACCATCATCGAGACATTAGAGTGAGCATGACATACTCTCAGCCGCCAGGGCACATTCAAGTCAATGTGAAAGACATATTTCATGGTAACTGGTAGCTCTATAGAGGAGCTCGTGGCTAAGTAATAACAGCCGCTCGGGTAGATCCATCAGGTTAAGCTACGCTTGCCGGGGTTGGTCCGTGGATGGGTGACCATTTTCACATATCGAGACTCCTCCGTGCCTCGGAAAGCACGTTAAGCCGTTGGTCCCGGCTGTCATTTGTGAATCTTTGACAGTCGTTACGAGTCGTCAGAAGCCCGAAAGTCTGACAACCAATCTAACCAAGGGGTATCGTATTACCCAGTTGCTGGGTTGTGGGCAGTCGCTCCATGTAAAATACTGGTATCCAGCTGCATCCGGTTAGATTGGAAGCCGACCCCAACATAGTTGGGAAAAGGCGAGGCAGATTGATTTTTTGGTAGCTCTATAGTACCGACATACAATTACCTATGCTATGCAATTATACACGGTGATTTTTAATTCACTGATTACCTTTCAGGGGGTGAAGGTACTCATGATTATAAACAATTTTCACTATGGGAACAAATACGAATAGCAAAAAAAAATATCCGTTAAATACATTTTCATCGGGGAAATATTGCATTTTTGTATGAAACAGCTGATTTTTTTTTCGATATTTCAGAGTTGTTCTTTGAAAGTTGCTATGAATCAAGAGTACTTTCACCACCACCGCGGAGATTGAATTTAAAGAAAAAAATATCATGCGCTTCATTATTATTTATCTTTCCTTACACCACTTTCTGGTTAACCTAGTTTTATAAGTGCCGTGAAACTCTGTAATTGGTTTAAGTGATAATTGTCATCACTTCACTATCACTGAGCAGCATGTGTAGACGTCACTTGCTAGTGATTTTGACGCAACTGCATTGACTGTTCACTGACAGAGGGGTGGGTATTCTTAATTCATGTAACTTAATTAATAAGCTGTTGAGTTTCCAAATGGATAAATAAAAAATTAAACAAAATGCTGCTCACGCCGGTTACACACCTCAGCCGCGAAACCAGTACTATTGAACTACTGCGGTTTCGCTGCTATGATTTCGCGGCGGAGGTGTGCTACAATGTCGATCTATATTTATAAATAACCTATTACGTCATTCAAGAGACAAGTTCCGATAATTCATGCCTACCCACAAAACAGTCACTACCCTATCAAAAAGCAATTAATTTCGAATCTACCCATTAACAAAACACAAAATCATAAGTTTACATCCTATAACTATTTCATACGACATGGAAGGGTAGAATTGGTAAATAATCCCTGTTTCAGTATTAGATTCGTATGAAAACGACGGCATTACGTGCGGTCGGCGCGTCAAAATGTGACTTTAATTGATGTTGTGTCGGTACACAAACACTTGGACTTGTACCGACAACATTAGTACGATTTGTATTGATATTAGTAATTCAATATTTGTTGAATAACTTTTACAAGCTTCGTTTTCGAGTTTGAAATCAGGGCAACATTCTAGAATCTCGAACCCGCATTCAAAAATATAAATCTTGAATAAAAATTAGGTTTTGAGGCGATACTAGTTTCAAGTATCAAATCTGTTAGTTTTATTTAGATTAAGATTCATGAGTTAGCATCGTTCTAGAATACTTTTCTAAATCTCCGTATTTTATGACAACACAGACGAATAATCTACACAAACAGTACCTACTGTCACTGAACAATCTCCTAAAATATTTCATAATTACAACTGACTTGGTGATACGGGCAATATCCTATAATAAAAGTAAATATCAAAGAAAATTAAAGTATCAAATGCATTCCGTACATGGGAACAGTTTAACAAGATTTAGCCCTGAAGGTAGATGTCGCTACTGCATATTATTGTCTATTCATAACAAGAAACGGAGCAGATAGCAGTCGAAGCCGTAGGTTGTCATCACCTTTTTTTTATTTTACACTTATACCTACCTATTACAAACAGTGTTATTGAAGCATGCAACACTACACGATGTGCTATAGTGCGTTTCATCAAATAGTTCCTATGCCGTAATGTTCGCTCCACTATTGTAGGACGAACATTTGTACGTTACAGCGCTACCTAATAGGTCCATATGGCATAGGAAATATATGATAAAACGCACTCTACAAGGCGCGTGGCAAAAATAACGTCGCCGTCTTTTTTCGTCATTACAATTTCTGTGCCACAATTTAAGAAATGTTTACTAACAACGCCTTATCAAAGACATTAAATGATAAATGATAAATGATTTATTTCTGTAAGTAGGTTTGTACAAACACTTTTACACGTCAAACACATTTTTTAAACTAGATGAGGTCGGCGTTTCCTATCTGACTACTCTGAGAAGAAAGGCCGAAACAAACTCAGAGATCACAGTCTCTTTTAAAGTCCAGACATAATCTTGGTCAGATCATGTGAAGACCATGTAGATTGGTGTCTGAAATGGTCTTTTGAGGAAAGAACCACACAGATTGAGTGGACCTGTCCAGTCAGTGCACGCATTTGTCAGTGATCGTGCAGCTCAACTCAGAATTTAAGGAGCTCAACGATTTGACGAACAATACCAAAAACAGGACATTTGGGTAGGCCGCATAAATTACTCAAACTGCCAGACCATGATTAATTAAAACTAAGGAAAAATAAATAATAAAAAGAAAAGAATGATCCACATAGTCTTCACATTCACAATAATTAAAATAATATAATACTTTACAAAGTAAATAATTCATGTCATTGTAGGTATACATAAAATAAATTCCAGTTCCATTCCTATGTACCAAACACTTTTTTCCTCCACTGTCCACTCCAAGGTCTGCGGTCCGTATGTCCCAAAACGTGTCAGGACGGGGGCGGGACGTAAATTTGATTTTAATATTGAACACGTAATACCCTGTTTGCTTGGGCCCGTAATTGATACGGCCCTCTTAGCACGCGTCTAATACCTGTCATTATTTTCAAATTCGTCGGCTTTGCCTTTTAAACGGTGGATTATTTAAATGTTCCGTCCGTTACAGAATTTAATTTAGGTTAACTTTGTTTAACATAAATTAGTTTTGACGTGTATCAGTGTAGTTTAATATTGTGTTACAGTTTCCTAAGTCCTTGTAGGACATGCTCGGATCTAGATAACCATTAATCCTTTTAATATATATATTTTTAATAAGATAAGCTTTTTAAAACAGTTCAGATACTTGGACGTTTTATATACAAACTTCAAAGTCAACTTTCCTAAAACAAAATCTTCTCATCATAAGTTAACAGCAATTCATATCCGCACCAACACTTCAGGTAGCTAGTCTCCCCTACCGCACAGATTATGGCGGTGCCATCAAATATGCATAAAAGCCGTAAAATGCCACACTTAACCGCGGGCTCCCCGCTCCGCGGCGTTGTCACCTGCAGTACTGCCGAGCTCCACAAACCGCGTCTCAGTCTCCAGACAGATGCTCAGACACAGTGGTAATTAAAAATTTCCCACCTCCTCATAAATTTGCATGGAAGACGTGAGCAAATATGAAAGTAGGGGTTCCCTTTTGAGTGATTTGTGTTTTCGTTGTCTTCCGAAGTACTTTTGGAAAATAATCTTGTGAAAAAGTATTTATAATATTATTTTTTATTTTCGATTAGTAGACTGAGGGACTAATAGTATAGTATGTCCATAAAATCTTACCAAACAAACACAATCTAACTTCATAATTATGCAGTTATACAGATAAAACTTAATTGGCTCTTCAAATAAATACATCAATATAACTACATAGGTACCTCACAACCTTCAGTAAACAGTACACGACATTCTCGACTCATAACTTAATTATTTCCTTTCTATCAGAGCCACCCAAAACATCCATACATAAGTCGTGTGTTAGCGAGTACAAATCTACAATCCCATTATAACAATCACCTTCCCGTTCATTACTCGGAGCTAAGATACTAAATTTAAATTAACAGCCCCTTGTTAGTTGAACTAGGTACATCTGCACTGAAATGAATGTTCATTTGGTAAGCGAAAATCGGAGTGTCGCGTGAACAGTGAACTAGTGGGCTTGTGACACAGTATCGCGTGAGCAGCATTTTAGCGCAGTTTTGTTGTTGTCTGGAAATTAAATGTAATGCGGATACTGAAGTAAAGGAAATCAGAATATAAGTAATTAACTTTATCATGTTTTAAATGTTTAACGTTGTTACAGAACTGAACCACTTTTAAGTGTTATCGACATAGTCTATCAGAGGGCAGAGCCAGCCATAGTCTGCCCCAAATTGCGCCACAGCTCCAGGTTCACATTATGAATCAAAATCAAAATTAAAACCAAAATCAAAATCAATCAAACGCCTTTGTAACAGACGTTTTCAATATCATGTCTCATGAATACTTCATTTTGCGATTATAAAACTAACAAGAGATGGTGATAAGAAAACAGTGATATACCATTTTGGAAAAAAAAACTATTAAGTACCAGTAACACAAACAAAAATTCTGTCTCCATTTCATATGAAAACATCGTTCGTTTTATCTGTTTACTTATAACTACATTTACGAATTTCGCGTACAGTCAGAGCAAGCCAATTTAGCCGGCGTCTCCGCCGTCTTTATCGTATCTTTAATGAACACTCATAAGCGCGGCGTACTTAACGTATTGTGTCGGTGAGGCGTTAGTGCTGCTGACTGTACCTAGCTTTGCGACACACTCAATGAGCTGAGGGAGGTTTGCGGGATTTGCGTTAAGTTTAAAAGGGATTTTTGGTGGGTCGTAGTAAGTAGATTTTTGTTTTGAGATGAGGAAAATGTCTGGGAACTTTTGTGGGATAGATTTTTCTTCAAAAACCAAATCAAATAATTTATTCGCTTGAATATGTGTACATGAGGTGATACATATAACAAAAGTTCTTTAAACCTTATCCTACCTTAACAGGTGTGCAAATATCTTTTGTTATAAAAATATTTCTTTCATTAATCATTCATTAAAACGGAAAAACAATGAATGTATTAATTTAATTGAAACTTCAAGCAAAATACTTGCACAGTTTTTAATATAATTTCTGACATGATATCTAAACGTTTTACTTATGGTAATCTAATGAAAATCTTAAAACACATGTGTTGTTTAATCACACATGTGATGTCACATGGGGAAATTACATCATCGATACTCCTAAAAACAAAAGACGGTATACGTCACAGCACCACGACCCCCTGTGAAACAATGTAGGCTCGCACGGGAAATGCTAATACGGGCCGTTCCGTACAAATTGATACTCGATCGTCGCTCATATAAAACACTCCGCGAGCAAGATCGCCCCATGAATAATAAAGAATTGCCGAACGCCGACGAAGAGACGCGACACTGAGGGCAGGTTGGGAATGACGAATTATGTTGCTTTTAGTGCTAATGTAAGGTGCTCGGTCATCGGTTTTGAACGCTTGCTGTATAAACATTTTGTATCCTGAATATAAATGCCTTCGATTGATTGCCCTAGTATTGCTTGAGTCTACCTAATAACCAACGCATAGCAACCAGGCTGCGGGAATGCGCTGAATGCGAGAAGCGCAGAAATGAAATGAAATGAAATGAAATGAAATGAAATGAAATGAAATGAAATGAAATTGTTTATTCTGTAAATAGGATATTGGAATCACTTTTACACGTCATATTAAAAAATATTAAAAATAAGCTAGATGAGGTCGGCGTTTCCTATCTGACTACTCTGAGAAGAAAGGCCGAAACAAACTCAGAGGTCACAGTCTCTTTTAAAGTCCAGACATAATCTTGGTCAAGCCATATGAGGACCATGTAAATTCGAGTCTGAAATGGTCTTTTGAGGAAAGAACCACACAGATTTGAGTGGACCTGTCCAGTCAGTGCAAGCATTTGTCAGTAATGGCGGAGCTCAACTCAGAACTTAAGGAGCTCAGCGACTTGACGAACAATACCAAAGAAAGGACATTTGGGTAGGCCGCATAAAATTCTCAAATTGCCAGACCAATGATAAAATTAACTGAGAAAGAAAAAAAATAAAATAAAAAAAATTCACATAGTCCTCACATTCACAATAATAAAATACTTTACAAAGTAATCATGTCATTTTGTATAGAATATTCAATAATGTCAATTTGTAAATAAAACTGGTTGATATACTTTGATGATTTTCCATATTATTCAAAATGTTACAATGCTTAGCAGAGCGAGCAGCTCAATCCCATGCTTTTTTGTCTTCTAAATAATCTGAAATTTTATAGTACCCTTTTCTACAAAGTTTGGTTTTAATGCAGCTTTTAAATCGTTTAATGGGTAAGTTTCGAATGTCAATGGGAAGTTTGTTATAAAAGCGTATACATTGACCCATGAACGAGTTGCCTACTCTGTGGAGACGAGTGCGATGTACAGCAAGATTGTGTTTATTCCTGGTATTTAAACTATGAATATCGGACATTTTCTTAAAATTAGATATATTTTTGTGTACATACAATAGATTTTCAAATATATATTGTGAGGCTACAGTCAGAATATCTATTTCTCTGAATTTTTCACGAAGGGAATCCCTTGGACCTAGGTTGTAAATGGCTCGAATAGCCCTTTTCTGTAAAACAAAGATAGCATTAATGTCCGCACAGGCTCCCCAGAGAAGAATCCCATAAGACAGAAGACTATGAAAATAACTAAAATAAACAATTCTGGCTGTATCTACGTCAGTTATCTGTCTAATTTTTTTAACGGCGTAGGCGGCCGAACTAAGCCTTCCTGACAATTGTTCTATGTGTGGGCCCCATTGTAATTTACCGTCAATGGTTATTCCAAGAAAAACTGTCGACTCAACGGGGTCCAACTCTATTCCATTAACTTTAACATTGGTAGATAGCTGCCTGACATTTGGCGTTGAAAATTTAATGAGTTTAGTCTTTTTCTCATTCAGGAGAAGATTATTTACATTAAACCAATGCACCACTTTAGAGAGTGCATCGTTAACTTGTTCAAAGTTGACTAACTGACGTTTTATTTTAAAAATGAGGGAAGTATCATCTGCGAATAACACGATCTTGTGATTATCCCTTATGTGGTAAGGTAAATCATTAATATAAATGAGAAATAAGAAAGGACCTAGAATTGAACCCTGCGGAACGCCCATGGTGACCGAAGATCCTGCAGATCTCTTGCCATTAACATCGACCCTCTGAATTCTGTTGTTCAGATAAGAAGTCAGAAGGTCGAGAGCCTTGTCCCTCATACCATAGTGGTACAGTTTCCTGATGAGAGTATCATGATGTACGCAATCGAAAGCTTTGGACAAGTCGCAGAAAATGCCAAGAGCATCCTGCGACTCCTCCCAAGCCTCGAATATGCTCTTCAGTAATTCCACGCCCGCGTCTGTAGTTGAACGACCCTTTGTAAAACCGAACTGTTTCAGATGAAGTAAATGATGTGTATTGAAATGACTTAACATCTGTTTTAAAATTAATTTTTCAAAGATTTTGCTCAAAGTAGGTAATATCGATATAGGCCGAAAATTCGTGGGATCAGTTGTGCTGCCAGACTTGAACAGTGGAATCACTTTGCTAAGTTTCATCAGATCAGGAAATACACCAGATGCAATACAAGAGTTAAAAACAATTGCCAAAAAGGGTGAAATAACATCAATTATTGAAGACATAGTATGTACTGATAATCCCCAAAGGTCAGCAGTTTTTTTCACATCGAGTTCTTTAAAAGATTCTATAATGTCTTTAGCAGTAGCAATTCTAAATTCAAAAAGTTTGTCACATTCTGGTACACATTCTTTTAGTATTGAATAAGCAGAAGTGGAGGACGACGATGACAGAGTTTTGGTTGTTAAAATTGGAATATTAGTGAAGAAATTTTCAAACTCAGTTGCCACCTCCCCGTCTGCCTTAATATCTACATCATTGATTTTTAGATGGAAGTCACGATTCCGTACTGTCGTTCTTCCTGTTTCAGAATTAATAATATTCCAAGTTGTTTTAATTTTATTCCCAGAAGATTTTATTTTATTTTTAATATGTATGGCTTTTGCTGAGGAACAGGCTCTTTTAAAAGTTTTAGAATATTTTTTAACAAATCCTTGAAAAGTTTGATCTTGGTTATATGTTTTTTCATGATACAATTCAAATAACCTCTGCCTACTTTTGTAAATACCTGGTGTTGCCCAATCACTAAATAAAACGCGGTCACAAACAGGTAATGTTTTTGAGGTGAAAACCTTCCTAAACTCACAATTGATGAGGTTAAATAGTAAAGTATAAGCTTGATCCGGGTCGTTGTGATAAGGCAAACCCGGTAGTTTTTCTATTAAATTATTTTTAAATTGATCTAAGCGACTTTTATTTACAGGAACAAAACTCACAAGTTTTCTTTGAGCTCTGACTATTTTCTGAGGGAAAGTGACTAACTGGCCACAGTGATCAGAGTCCAACTCATTTATAATTAAATGGCTAGAAGGTCTTGAGTTTGTAAAAATATTGTCTATACAGGTAGCACTAGTGGCAGTTATTCTAGTCGGCTCAAAGAATGTATTGTACAAGTTATATGACTTTAATAGAGTTATAAATTTATTTACTGTAGCAGATTTTTCTAGTATATTGATGTTGAAGTCTCCACAGACAACAACTGTTTTATTACTGCTACAAGTCTTTAATAATACATCTTCCAAAGATTTCTCAAAAATATCATATGAAGCACATGGGGGCCTGTACACGCTTAATACAATGAACTGCTCAAGCTCAATGCAAGCTATTTCAATAACTCGCTCAACAGAGAGGCTAACAATATCCTTACGTTCTTTAAATTTCAAGTTGTTACGAACAATTATTAGAGAGCCACCACGTATCATATTAACTCTGCTGAATGAGCTGGCAACCTGGTGGTTGTTAAAGCTGAACATGAACTGGTGGACTTTTAGCCAATGTTCAGTTACACATAAGATATCAATATAACTACAGTTCATGAACAGCTCCAATTCTAATTCCTTACCTATGTATATTTTGATGAACAATTTTTAGAGTATTATTATTATATTTATTTAGATTACTACAATTTGAAGGGTGAGATGATATTAAAGAACTTTTTGTAACATTTTGATGATTTAAACCAGTATTTATATTTTCTTCATTTATTAAGCAAGAGGTTTCCTCTATTGTCCTAATTTCTAATTTAAATTATAATCAATGTCATTTTTTGTTGCCAAATTATTGGCAGAATCATTCAAAATTACATTGCATTGCTCAAAAGAAGCAAGTTGTTTAGCCAAGTTTTTGGCTGAAATAGAAAAAAAAATATGATAGCGACACAGCTATCTGTCTTTTATAATAGGTAGAAAGATAGTACATAAGAATATTATATCTATCTCTTGTCAAACATAAATTACCAACATAATTGTTAGTATCAACTAGATGGAACAGATTATTATTGAATGTCCAATTATGTAATGTCATATTTATTTCAAATCTTATGTTATTTTCTTCCTGTGGCAAACTGTTACTATAAGGGAATGTACAAGTGGAAGAACCGATGGAAGTGATCGTGCTTCGGAGAAGCCTATGTCCAACAGTGGACGTCTTTCGGCTGAAATGATGATGATGATGAATTGCAACTGTTAATATAATTACTAAAAATACAACATGATGATAGTCATAATCTTGTATAAAAAAACCATATTAAATGGATTTTCTTTTTCCAAGAAAATAACTCAATTTCTATCTATAATAACATTTATTCTTGATCTTAATAAAACATAAAATGTTTTCATTCAAAATTCGTCATTGTCAAGCGGCACCTGCATCCAAACCGCCCTTATTCCCGTCACGTCCAGTATAAAACATAATTCCGATTTTCATACAGAGCCATACAGAGAGCTCTTGTGTTTCCATTCTGTTAAACCTCCCCTTGTCGCATAAAAATACCCCGAACGGTTGTAAAACACTGTGTTGACTTTACTGCCTTTTACTTGTTCTATGGTAATTTTATAATACTATCGTATTATATTCGGTGGTATTATCCTCTGTAGTATTCTTTGAACGTACACTAATATTTTTGCATGAGTTTCCCATAATAAATTATATTCTTGCTTTGTGTCCAAGGACAAAAGGCATTACTACAACAATGATTCATGCATCAATTCGCCTGACAAAACCAAACTCTTTATCCACACTTTCATTCATAATTTACTTTCAAGAAATATTCCCACATTTCTCGTAGACGCCTAATTCCCTCATCTGAATAATTGAACTCATTACCCTTTCAGCAATAATTACACGTCATAAGGCGGTGTGTTATTAAGTGTGATTGTGTTCAAAGCGCCGACTGAATCAGTGGGTATTAAATCACTAGTGTAATCCGCGCTTACATGATCGACAGTTAACGTAGGCGCTTGTTGTGCGTAGCACGGAGCTACGAAGGTGCTACGAGCGTAGCAGAGTTGTAGCGAGTGGGTAATTTGATAAGATTTTTGGGCTTTTTTAACTGGAATTTTAGTTTGATACAACTTGAACTACAGTATTTGCTTAGTTTTTGCAATGAAAAAAGTTTTTAAATAATATCTATATAACGAAGAGATACAGTTTTTGATTTATTTTTTACAATGTGTTATATTTTCTATTTATTTTTATCATAGAATTATAATATTTAGTTTTATCACTGATTGCTACTGCATACAGATTCACATTGATACAGTTTTATACTTTACGACATTATTACTTAGTATTGAATGAGACCGGGACCTAATCTCGAGGTAATTCCAGTTCATTATACCGCCTCCACTCCCAAAACTAGCTTCACACCTCCACCTGTGCGTAGTGTGTAAATGGTTGGCGTGTAGTGTTTACCTGTGGAATCCGCACAGACAATTAGCTCTTTATGCGATTAAACGCTCCTCGTGAACGCACGTGTCGACGTCACGGTGACGTAACGCCTGTTACACGTCACTGCGGCGTGATTTACTGAATACGGATGCTTGAATTAACTGTTCGTATTTGAGTTTTCGTTTAATAGTTTATTAGATATGTATGAGTGAACAGAATGTCACGTAGATTAAACAAAATTATGATCGAGGCCTGATGTTTCATTGTATGTTTACACGTAGGTAAACATTAAATATTTTAAATAAAACAAGCCAGGGTTACGTTCGCGATTTTTTTCTGTTTCATCAAATGATAACGTTGGTTTTGCTGTTAGTTAAACTATTAAAAAAACCTGCAATTGCACAATCAGTTTGTACACCTCTTTGTTTCAAACTTCGCTTTCAATTAGGTACGTAATTTCTCAACTAGAACACCTAATAGAAACATTCAGCGAAGTTATGACTTAACACTTGAACAAATTGGTGACGCAATAAGTCGGTGTAATATTTCGTAACTTACAAACAACTTTAATAAAAGATATCACTTTTAAACTAATCAGTAAACAATCAAAATATCTGATAATAAACAAATCATATCAAATCAAAGCGCAGACTATAGTCGAGTAATTAATAACATTCAAAACAAAAGCCCTCATTTTCTACAAGACACCTTAGTAGCCACAATGCGTCTATCAGACGTGTAGGGGCGTCGAATGTGCATTCAGCACTGAGGCAGGTGTCGTGAGCGAAGAAGGAAGCACCACAAAGGGCCCGTCACGAGATGCTGAGGTGTCTCGGTGACCATAGAGTAGGTGGGAAATATTAAAAGTATGATATTGTAATAAAAAGTTATGCATCACAACATTGCAATTGAAAACTTAAAAAAAAAAGTTACTCTTTTGTTTTATTTCTTGTCTTGTTACGTTTATTTGGAGACACATAACTTTGTTTAAACTTTTTATTCAACTTAAAGTAAAGTCAGATAAATAAGGTTAATTCGTGATAACATTCACCATTTACGACTAACAGATGTGTGTAAGTAATGACGCCCATCTTTTAGTCGTAAACGTTTTCGATTAATAAAAAATATTGCTTAAATGCTGACTTTATATTTGTCAAAGTTGGCCGTCTTTTCATAATATCTGACGTATCTGCACATTCATTGCTCTGTGTATACTTCATTCTGTTAATGTACACCAAGAAGGTTGATTCTACAGCGAGTGCATCGGCCTTCAGCACGAAGGAGCATAAAGATATTGAGCGTGCATTGTTGAACGCGCCATTGTGTGCAGCGCGAATCGTCCGCGATAACACACCGGCCGCCACCGGCCGCTTTGTCTCCCTAATTGTTATATTCCGAACAAAGAGCCAGCAGAAACAAACGACGTCAGCGCTTGTTAGCTCCCAGCTCCCAGGCTAAACGCTTCGTGTAATAACATGTCCTCAAACAATCGCACGACATTTACAATACGTTAGGAAATTGGCTATACGCGATCGCAATGTGAGCTCGAATGCTTTTGTTGTGCAGTTTTGCAATATCGACTGCACTACGGACTACGAGTAAGTTTAAACATGGAACCTTATCGTTCTGGCCTGATTGACGCAATAAAAAGTGCAAAGAAAAAATGCGAATTCCATAGAGTAAATGAATCGGCGGGAATTTGCCTCGCCAATAGCGCTAATGATGTTCATTTTCAATTTCGAACGGTTCGACGTTTATTCGTTTTAAAACCGCGCGGTGGCATGCTTCCCCTGCTCCACGGCATCAATCATTTTTAGAGGGTTTCGCTTATCCAAGTTTTCTTCCTGCCTCCGTCCTCTGCTTCCAACTTTTACATCGAATGATCTCCACTGAACCAACAGAGCGTTCGCCATAACCGCGTTTTGTATTATTTTTTGTGAATAAATAATATTATTTCTCGAGGGAAAGGGGGATTGGATTTCGTTAAATATGGTTTAGTAATTGAATTGAAATCTCTCAATGTCGACGTTCAATTAAGCTTTAGATTTCGTTCTTGATGAAGGCATTTTCTTTGTTTCCAAATACCTATTGAATAAAATAATTTTCTAATAAGCTTTTGGTTTTGATTCTTTAGACACCGCAAAATAAACTGTTAATGTTTTTTACATTTATTAAAATTTAAAAAAATTTAGCAGTCATATTACGTCCCAATATTATGATTATATTAAGACATAATCTTAACTTTTATATGACTTCAATTTCATTAAAATTGTTTTTTTGTCACACTTGCGATACAAAAGCTATCACCCGGATTACCTTCATAAACCAATTATAAACTTTAAACACATTAATTACACTATCCATTACGGTGTCTGTCAAAAGTGATTAATGCTAATGTCGGACGCAAGATTTTTAACTAAGTTAAGATTAAAATAGCTTAGGGTATTATTTGTGAGCGCTCCGAGCGACGGATCACTCATCTCTCCCTTGCAAATTATAATGACACATCCGCCGGGAGGTTTTAAGCCAATTCAACTTTGAGGATTCCTGATACCGTGGGCAATGGTTTTTCCTCAAGAAATGCTGGGTGAATTTAGGGTAAAATATAAATTACGAGGCATTAGCTCGATGTCGGATATTATAGGTAATGAAATTTTATGTACAGGTACAGTATTTTTATCTCACGAAGCGTACCGCACTTTACTTGTGGTAACCAAACTGTACAAACACGCTATGAATGTGCTTCGCCATTGTCGTGTACGGTACCGAAAGCTCCTGCGCTTACACACACATTCACAGCGGGTTTTTACCACAAGTAAAACGCGCGTCGGTTCGTGATATATAAAAACTGTACAGTCTAATTTGTTGTAATAGTTTTGAATTTCGTAATTTCAGTCGAATATTTTGATGAGATACATCTGCGAGCTTTTGTTCTAAACTGTTCAGAATATAAATAGCAGCATAACAAGCTTAAATCAAAAGAAACAACAATAAACATTTGCGTAGAACAAACTCCCACTCAAAAATTACAATATATTGACACGAGTGGATTGCGGGAGTGCGCGGAATGAGCTGTAATTTTATTTGTTTTTCTAAAGCGATACCAATAATAAGTTCCGAAGCTGCAGTTCCAATACAAACATCGATTCAAGAGGGTTCCCTACAGGAAACAATTTGCGGTAAAAATCCGCACTGATAGACGCGATATGAGCAACGGGAGATTTTTTTACTTATTTTTGCCGCACGGGGGAGATCGCGGGCGGCTGATCTTTGTTTTATGAGAACGATTAAGAAAAGCATATTTGAAGTGTGTACTTGGCTTTATTTGCGCTCCGAGAGGGAAGGCACGCTTCATTGATCTGTAATCGTTTTTCGCATTTTATTGCTGTACCTCGAGAGTTGAGGGTCGTGAGTATACGTTGTACGTTTTATTATGTCGAAATTAGTCGTTGTTCGCGTAAAATTAAAATTAGAATCTTGTTCGCGACATAATTCAGTCGGGTTCGCGTCCGGATCCTGTTATTTTCGCACTTAATTTCGCGGCGTTAAGCGTTGTATTGTGGCGCAAGGCGTCTGCTCGCGGTGATTAGAATGCTAAGTACGCACCCTGAAAGGGTTCCCTTAATTGTGCGGTGTTCCTTGTGGACCGCACCGCCAAACAGCGGCCGCGTATACAAAACGATGAGGTTTGACTGTGCTTAACAAGAAATGAGGTTGAATGTAGTGTATGGGATTGTATAGTATGTCGGAAAATGAAGTCTGTGAGATGTGTGGTAAAATGCTGCACGTTTTCAGTAGAAAGTGCAAGATTTAATCGTCGATTTTTCTTAGTATGTTTCAAGTTTGTATAACAAGAGTTCATCGATTAATTTACTAATACTAATTTTCGTAAAAGTCTAAATAATGTGAGTTGAAACTGAATTTCTCAATTACATTTTATGTTCTTGAGCTCACGTTCCCCGCGAGGCACGTTCCCCGCAAGGCAATCACGACAGAGACGTTTTAATAGTCAAAAAATTAATTGCAAGTGGCGTCGTCGTGATTTACATGACTCAAATGTGGTCGTTAGTGCGAAAGGGTGGGCTTTGAGCTACCCCAATATAATTAAACTTTACTCTCGGCTATATTTTAAAAAGCAGAAAATAGCGACGAGAAATCGCTATTCGAAAAATGAAACACTTTACAAAATTATCAAAAGATGTATTTCATGTTTTGCGTTCGGTTGCTGCTGTCAAAAAATTAAGCATTTCAAATATGTATGAACAATTTCGTAAATTAATGCGCGGCGGTTCTTTTGTTTTGGTACGGGAGCCTAACGCAAAATAAAGGCGTATTAATTATTCAGCGCCACACTCGACGCAATCAGAATAAGTGCTGATGTTTCTGTCACCCGCTGCGGCTGCGGCGCGGTGCGGTGCGGCGTGGTGGCGGCGGTCGCGCTGTGCATGATTAGAATTCTTAAGCTGTGCCGAAGGCTCTTGATTAGAGGAAATTAAAATCATTATACTCGGGCGCGCACCGTACCGCGCCACAATGCCGCCGCTCTACCCGACTGACGTAAAAATAAGCGGGAAACGCACATAAAGAAGGAGGCTCGCCGGAAACGGAAGCGGCACCATCTTGGAGCCGCCGGGCGGGAAAACAATGGATTCGTTAATTAACATTTTCTTACGCCTCGCGGCTGTCGAACGAACGGTTTATCGGACAAAATATTTATGACGTAGACGCAATGAAAATTCCACCATGAAATCGCACAATTCAAATTTCGTCCATAGGAGGTAGGGATTAAGTAATTACTGGAGACTTTTCCTTAAACTTGCTTGAGGTGATTGAAATGATTACTTCTATTAATTAAGTTAAAATAAGTAGGTAGGTATTATATTGTTAGTTACTATCTGATTACAAACTGCTTAGTTAAGTCTATATTACTCTTAAATATCCCTAATTTATAAACCACGCAACATAGGTACACATAAAATAAATCAGTACTCCAAAACCAGAGACCCCACTTATCACCACTACAAACAATGACATAGGTAAACGAATGAGTTCAACCGAATACTCATGTTGAACAAATAACTCAATGTGCGTACAAAACGTATCAGTGGTAGCTGTAATAGAGACGGAGTGCCGCCTGAGGCGGGCCGCGTGAAAAACGGGCGCCATCAATAACGGGCTATCGGTCAGACAGAACAGACGTGTGCCTTTGCCTATCGATCTCTGATTGATTGTTTAGTCTGTGGTCATTTTTGTGGTATGTTGGTACGCTCGTTCATTATTCGATTTTTAAGTTTCAAAAATTCGAAAAAGAGAACATGTGATTAGGCATGACAATAAAACAAAACACACACTCAAAAGTTTAAAGTTACCTATTTCTTTTTTTATTAGGTATGTATGTAGAGAGTTTTTTTATCTGTTTATTTAATCCATTTAAGAGCACAGTTTACATCTAGTCAAATATGCACGATGATCGACCGCCATCATCGGTTAATATCAAGCGAGACAAAAAAATATGTAAACTGTCCTATCAATACGTTACCCACATAATTCACAAACGAAAATCACGAGCCACCAATCATCGCTAATAGCCCATCGGACATTCATTCGATAAACATTGACCTTCTGACAGAGTGGCATCATTGATCAAAGTGAGCGGTGCACGAACTGCAATGCACTGCCCCGACAAATAGTGACGTGAAATATGAATATTGACTGCGTTTTGCAGATATATCCAATATCTGTTAAATGAGACAGGAAGACAAATTGAGCCACTATTTTACAATCAATACCTATGTCATTTTTTTCGAGTATCTGAAATTGTTCATATTTATTGATCCGGTACCTAGTTAAAATACCATAATTTTTATATTCAATCCATCTCAGGAAAAATGTAAAGTGTGTATGACTAACACGTTATAATGCGTAGCGTAGTGATTAAGAGATTATCGTCTTCTCTGATTGTTAAAATTACTTGAAGAGATTGTATTTAGAGAAATTTGAAAAGAATTGGACTTATGCTGCTGAGATGAAGATGCCCTCACCCTTGCCATTTACTCTCAAATTGGTAATTTATTAAATTCAAATGTACTGACATGCACAATACTGTTTTAAGTCTTTAATTGTTTCTAGCAGTATTATAGCTATGAGTGGTTTTAGTCGGCAATAACAATGTAGTAAACCGCTCTTAGTGGTGGATTACCGCCATTAACCGCTGTGGCTGTAAAACGAGTGATCGATGCGCGCCCCGATGTTTATTGTCTATTACATGGACGGCGGGGGACACTAGTGCTAGTCTGTGCTAGTGATGTGCCATATAGGATACTGATTTATGTACGTTTAACTTTGAGTGACCTACGGTTAATGATAGGCTCTTTTTCTTCTTTTTTTTCTTGGTCGTCAAGTTGGACTTGGTTTTGGTAATTTTCAAGTTCACAATAACTTTTTGGAGCTTAATGTGTTACATTATTTTATTTTATTTATCTTTAAACGGTTGGTAATTAAAAATTAATCAATTTAAATTCAGAATTAGGGTTGTCAAAATGCAATTAATGCAGTTTTATACGCCACAAGTGGGCCACAACGGCAGCCGCAATCGCAATTGTCTCAATTATTAATTGTAATTTTTGACAGGCACCTGTCAATTTCGCAGCGTTCAACCCTTCCTTAATCCCCCACAAGACGCGAGGTGCTGGGACGTCTCCTTAGCCGCTCCCCCGGAATAAATTAGCTTTCTCCCGGCCACATCGGGATATAAAATTTTGAATATGAATGGAAAATTTTGCATTTGTAATAAACCGCTTTTCCCTGTAACGCTGCAGATGCGTACTCGAGCACTGGATAAAAATGGAATCTCGCCCAGTGTCGCTCCTCAGGTGGCCCGCCATAAATATTTATTAATTATTTTTTCAATAATCTCTCCTCTCTTGTATCCTCCGAGGATGGAGGGATATCTCCACCGTTAATTGCTTTTTGTTTCATTTGAATAAGTATTGTTTTTGACTGCTCGAGCGTGACGTCGAGTTTTATAAAATCTCGACGATGAATAATTTTGTTGAAACAAAGTTAATTGAATCCATTATTGATTGTTCCAAATTTCGTTGGAAATATTTAGTATCATTAATTTTTATTAAAAGAAGAACCTTTCAGAATTAAATTAGGTGTCCCTGTAAGTCATTTAGGCAGTTAAGGTATCTAGATATTGTTCTATTACGATTTATGATCCTAATAAGCTAAATTTTTGGTACCTACCTATATTTTGTACCCTCACTTTCATGTTATCAAGAAAGTTGTATACCAAATTATGTCGTCAAGGTAGCAGATTGCTTTAATAATGTCATGAAGCCGATTGAAAAAATCCATACAACCGATGTCGACATCGCTTCGCCTAATTGATTTTATAATTCGAAGGAAATTCAAAAAGAGAACATTTATATTCGTAGCACGGCGGCGACACGAAGCAGCAACCGATGCGCCGATTGCGGTTACCAAGTTATTCCGATTGCCGGAGAAATACAAATCCTTAAGCGTTGGCTTAAAAGTACCAAGTCTTAAGGCATAAAATACATTTATACCAGCCATAGTAAAAAGAGAATAATATTTTGGTATGCAAGTACTTTCAGCCGCTTCACTTTTATTTTCATACGCTTGTATAATTTTATTGAAATGACTCAATCTGGGTAAAGATTGTTATTTTCAGAATAAACTTTGGAGTTTTTTGGAAACGTAAGTGCGACGTAAAACTTGATGTCTCTAAAGTGAATCAATTTAGATATCGAGTAGGTATGAATCGATTGTGGGAACATGACTAGTGATGTGTAACATATGATTTTCTAACCGCGGGGTACCGTTGAGCGATTGTATCAATTTGTCCTCGTAACACGCGGTTGCCCCCGCGGCATGTTAATTTTTTATTTGATCAAGATTGTTATCGTGGGCGAATAGTTTGATAATGAAGCCAATTTTTTGATAATACCATACGTTGGGGTGGATTTCGAGTGGTTTATTCCGTAAGTAAGGAGAAAATTACACACGTAGACGTGTTATTTCGTTGACAATTTGAAAGTCGTTTGATTCCATTTATCTCATTTTCTTGTTAAAGTGAATTATTAATTTGAGGCATTACTTGTAGTAGGCAAGTTTCATCCTGAATTAACGTATAAGTAGTATTTGCCTAGGTATTTTTGTTTTCAATTTTATAGGCATCCAATAAAATTGTTAAGTGCAGGCATTTCTTTTATGAGTTAGTTAACTGATGAAGTCGTAATGATACCTACTAGGTACTTTTCTTTCCAGTTACCTACCAGCTAGAAAATAATCCTTTAACTTTACCACGACCTTCATTAATAGGTACACTAACGGACACAGCCTCTATACGGGGTGTTAGCGAAGACACCGTTATCCTTGAAACTAGTGTTTTGGTGTCATCTATAATATACTATTTCTATGGGACCAAATTTGAAATCGCAAAAAAAAATCAGCTGTTCCATACATTTTGTCGATTTAAGTGAACACAAATGTATGGGAAAGCTGATTTTTTTTTCGTGATTTTAAGGTTTGGCCCCATAGAAAAAGTATATTATAGATGACACCAAATCACTAGTTTCAAGGATAACGGTGTCTACCCTAACACCCAGTATACTGAAAGTAATAAATTATAATTAATGTAATATAAACTTTAAGCTATAATTTATGAAGGAGTAGTTGTCCAGTCATCGTCCATTTCGGCTGGTGGGTAGGTACCCGCAATTTGTCTCCCGGGCATTGTAATCCTTAAATTGATAATCGATGGGCGTCTACAATGGAACGTTAACGAGGAGCCAAGTTATCAATCTTGCCTAGCCAAGGTCACGTGTAGCAGAGATGTCCCATTAATGTCATTCGTGTTATTTATTGTGGAGATGACTGACGTGTTTCTTGCCGATGTGCCTTTGTTTTAAGTTTTGTTACGGTATTGGATTAATATTAATGATTTATTGAATTCCCCTAAATTATTGTTTATTTAAAATAGTAATGACGAATCAAGCTAACTATTTAATAAAACTATTATATAACTATTTAATAAATATTTAAGCTAGCTATTTTGTAACTTTAGAAAAAGTATGAAACAATACACAATACAACAAATAAAAAATGTGTGCCACATATTTCCGATCCCTACACTGTACCAATCAAAACTATCAATGTCAAAAAATTCGATATTCAAAATTCGAATCATACGTCACATGTACCAACAAATTGACAGACGTCAGAATTAAACGCTTCGTTCACTGTTTGTGTGAAACAAATGCGTTCGGCTGTTTTCGATAACATCGTTACAAATTAACCCTGTGAGTGCGATTCAGTTCGAACCGACCGCCCATATCGCGACATCTACGCACCATAACGACATTGATTAAACTGATTCCACTGAGCCGTGGGAAGGGTTACCTATACGGTTGTTTAAGCAATATTGTCGGGTTTGTAGAAAAAAGCTGAATAAAATGATGACAAGTTGTTGATTTTGAATTTATCAGGGTATTTTTGGCAGTGCTTACTGTTAAAATTTTACTCATAAGTATCAAATTTATTATTGATCGAATAAAGTTACTAAGTTTATATCTAGCACTATCATAATGTAGTGAAATAAATATGCGAAGAAATCCCTACCTACTTCTATTAAAATAATGTCAGTTTTTCAATTATTCTGTTCTAATCCTCTTTACTTCATTTTATCATGCAATTTGTAATTTTGAAAGCCCTTCTTTACAATTGAAGCCTATTTAGCAAACGTTAGATCACAATCTAGGCACGCAGGTTAAATGAAAGTTGAAAACAATTTAGCCGCAGCTGATACAAAAGGGTTACATTTCACTCACACATGCGTGCCTTTATTTATTGGAAATCTGGTTAATTTTCTTCAGTCACTAAGAAGAAACCGTGTTTTTAATTACTTTGAGAAAATTACAGTAAATTAAAAAGCTCACTGAAGGGTTACAAATTCATAAAAGTTGACTGTGATATACGGAGAGGATTATGATTACTTTTTTCTCATAAAATTACAAAAGAATTATAAATGTGTGATGCTAAGGCTGCCATCAGACGGACTGAATTTCAACTGCACTTCTTGCTGTTTGAATGCAGTTGTGTGTGTGCGACTGCAATACTCGTAACGTACTGTAAGTGTATTATTTGCAGTTGGAGTGCAGTTGAGTGCAGTCTGTCTCATGGCAGCCTAACTGCTAACTACTACTATGTAAACTGTTAAGGTATAAATAATTCATCCTCGTATAGCCAACCTTCTAATATAAGCCATCGAATTTCATATTTTCCATCAATAACTCAAGCCATGAAAGGATTATTAGGAGTATTACAAAGTAACATTGACTTAATAAAGATGTGGAGTGGCTCGATATTAAAGAGCTCATAAATCACAAGCCAGGCTCAATGTCAACGTGGGGCAGATTCGTTCACTTGATGTATTTATATTTAACGTTCGATTATTTGAATTAACTACCAAAATCATTGGCGGTTATGCCTTGATTGGGTTTTCGGGGAAAAATATAATACGACATGTATTATATTTTTATTTTTTCTGCATGGATCTATTTATTACTTTATTATTTATGTACACACAGTAAAATACATAGAGATACGACATAATTATAATATATGAATAACTTAAGAAATTTCTTCCAGCAGACCTGCGAAAGGAGAAATGAGAAATAAATGTAGACAATGGTGTCTATCATAAGATTCATAATATATTTTTAGAACGAAAGCTATAAATATTAAATTATTAATAGCAAGTAAAAAATAATTTAATTTGTATTATAAGAGCATTTTTTATCATTATTTATGATTTTTTCTGTCCAATATGGAGACCAACTGATTCATTTATAATAGCATAAAAAGTAAACTGATGTTGACGAAATAAAGCAGTGAATTTAAGGGCTCACGTTACAAAACGAACGGGGATCGTCACCGAGGATACAGCGGTAATGTCCGGATCGCGTGAAATCGTACAATATCACCGACGATTGACTCGGCTCAAAGGAAATGAATAGATTTCATTTTAGTGTCATTTGTAGAGCTAATGGCGCCACCGGCTAATGCCGTGTTGAAAACGTGTAAACACGGGGGAAGCTCAGCTGTCGGCTTCCTGACACGATAATAATACGATACAGGAATATTATAATTATTTGTTTATTGATTCGACGATTGGTTGTAATAAAGTTGTGTTGTAAACAGTTATCAATCTTTAATATTCGAGTATTTTTGGCACAAAATGTCGCCCTAGCCGCTTCTGAAGTTTTCCTTTCCAAAATTTAAAATAAGAACACATATTGACCGAAACAAAAAAGTCGAATGAAGAAAAAAGAAAATAGTTTTAGCTTCTCTCCGTTCGTAATAAAAACGTTGAAAAGACAGTACTTTTTTCTTTTGTCGTAGAAAATTGCCGTTGAATTGTAGCGTGCCCCAATAATACGCTGCTCAATTACGTCACAATGTCTTCTTTGTATTTTCCCCGAAAAAACTGGTCGTAATAAATAATACCGTATGTCATTTCTCAGCACGTATGAAATTTATAACACGCGCAGCGTTTTCGAAGGGCAATTTATTTGTAATAGAGCTGTTCGATGGGGACCGAACCACCGGTAATAGTACCTGAAATAAAAACCCTGAGTCGTAGGTGGAAAACAACGATTGGCATTGTTATCTTTTCCAAAGTTTAGTATTTAGCTTCTCTAAGATAGCCGACGTAAGAGTGTCATACTAATATACTATACTGATAATATATACTATAAGTATACTATACTTTGGCCAATAAGTATACTATACTTTGGCCAATATATTCTGATATTTACTAGATACTTAAAAGCAGCTTTAATTTTTTTGAAAAACTTGTTCGTTTCGAATTGAACTCCAAGCCCAATGGTTTCAATAATATGCATAATGGAAAATGTCTCTTCTTGTCTGTTATACTTCCGGTGTCTCAGTTTTCTATATATTTATATAAAGGGATTGACGATTTAATTTGATATGAAGACAGTGAATATCTTTAAGTTATTTTCATAGGTACATTTTTATCAAATAATTGCTGAGGATTCCTCATTCGAAAACGATCGATTCCACTCGAAACGCAAACAGCAATCGAACAAAAATATATAAATTAAAAAGCAATTCCGCAAGCTCGGTGTCGGTATATCAGAGGGCCGGTAAAGAGGCGCCTTGCCACGATTTGTGACTTAATCACTTTATTGGCAGCGGGGGAGCCGGCCTTATCGGAAAGAAACGTCGACCCGACCCGCTGATATATGAGTAAACAAGCTTGCACTTTTCCTCGGCGACTTTTGGCGGTCACAGAGGCCATAAAGTCGTCGCTAAAGTTTGGATTGCGCTTGTGGGGAGCACTCCCACTTTAATGTTGTTTTTTTTAGTTTTAAACGCTGTAACTACAGTAACGTTCTTATTTACCTTGTTTGCGTCGTCGTCATCGTAGTCGTTTGCATCTGAAACAAATGAAAATCTTTATATAAAACGGTAAGGGGTTGTTGTTTACACTACCTCCATAGTCCGGCCAGTGATTAGCCGGCGCACACTGCGCTACGTAACGGACCTAAATATGTTTGTATTTTGGCTTTGCCGGTACACACCCAATATCGGATCCCTCCTGAGGATCAGCCATTACGCAGCCTCTTAACGGCGGACGGTTTTAATTAAAAACTTCTTGCATTAGCATGTGTCCGCCCAATTATGATACTAATCCCTTCAAAATATTATTTAATTTCGGTCGACAATCCTATCCGCTGCTAAGGAAAATACAGGTTCGGAATGTATTAAATATTATTTCAGGAGATTCGATTCAATATGAATTTATGATGATTATTGAATATTGTTAATGTATGTGTAAGTGGGTTACGGTGGGTTGTTGATTGGCCTAAACAAACAATACATTCTTGCGGGGGTAGCGGTGGTCTTAGCGGCGATAAACAAGCACAGGTGTACTGCTACACCCGCCTCAACCGCTGTCCGGAGCAACTTGGAAAGTATTTGTAAGCGTTCAAACATACCGGGCTCGTTATGCATGCCTCGCTGGGTTTAATCACGGACCAGCCACGCCCCGGGCGGAGCTAATGTTTTCACTATGTATTTTTTAAGTACCAGCAACTTGTGCCGGCATTCAGAACTCTAGGTTAGCTCTCAATATTTCCGAGTCAGTATTAATATTGTATAGATTGAATATTATGAGTACTTGTTCGTTTAAAATTCACTGTTAGAGCTAAATGTTAACATAACATAAGCCCCTGTTTCTCAAATCTATTTTGTCAGACTAGTTTCGTAAAATGTTAACGGTTTGGTGTAGAAAACAATTGATAAATAAACAATTCTGCATTGTTTGTGTCGTAGTCCATTGAATTGAACTTCAAACAATTACGTGAAGCTGCAGTATCGAGTCGAAGGTCCTCCGTCTATTAGCGGTTGTAGTCGACACTTCGCCCACATCCGAATCTTGGTGCCTATTATGTGACGTGTCCAATATTGACACAGTGTCCCGCCGATTGTACGCATCTCACAGCGATCCCTCGTCACCATGCTTGAATATGGGTTTCGGATACGTCGCTTTGATGCGATCGGTTACTACGATAATATTCATTGAGTCAGTACATCTATACAGATTCATTTTTACAGTCTCGATACAACTAGCAAGATAAATGAACGATTATAATTAATCATTCGGCGCCCAGCGTCGTAAGCTAACGTTCAATTTTGTTTGACTTGACGAAAAGTTGCGCACAGTCTTATTTATTTTTTATCAATTTCACTCGGGCGAGCCTTAAAAGCGTCGTCCCGTTTTATTATAGGGACGTGAATTAGCAAAAAGAGAATGGATTTTGGCTGTGATTATGTCAAAAATAATTAATTATTATCGATTCGATGGCGGGCAGGGGAGCGGATTGATGGGAGGCACTGAGCGTGGAGTCGCTCTTTAAAATTGGAAAGCTAATTACTCAGTTACGGAGGCCGCGGCGGAGATACTACAGAAACCACTGTTCTACTGGATTGGTTTGAATATATTTTCCAATTACATATCAACCTCAAAAGCCTGAATCTAGAAATTTTAATGAAAATCTCGATCGGAAACAGTTGACAGTTCGGTTAAGTTAGTGACTGTTTTCTTTCTGGAAGTTTACAATCTATGCGAGGGAGGTGAGAGCCGAGGGGCTCGTGTGAGGGGTCTCCGGAATTTCTTCATTCATTAAGCCGCCGCAGCTCGTGATCGGCCTGCCCAAGTAGTCGGTACATTGTACACATTGCCGATGAGCTAAACTTTAATTTAGGCCGCGGTACCTGAGACCACTCATTCATAATGAATCGCCTCACCCTCTGTTTAGTTTAGGAACGAGACCTCTAGTGTGTGTGACTGACATTTTATTTACGACCTTATTTAAACGTCAAAGAATAGGCCAGGATGGTCGGATGGTCGAGATGAAAGCCGGTTTTGTAGCGTCAATAAATCACAAGTCGAAAAGTTTGCGCGTCGAAAGAAAAATCACAGTCATCGGCCTCTTTTTAAATTAACGCCATTAGCTTCGAGATTTCCTCTTCGAAATAGAGTGCAAAAATTACCTTTCTTCGTTTGAGCAGCCCAAGTAATTAGTGACGCTCGGGTTTTATTTGTTGACGTTCATTATTCCTTGATTTTGGGAACGTGTAGGAGTGGGACGGGGATAGTTTTTATATGAATTAGACAGGGAGGGCGATGTTCAATCGAGGCGCTGCACCTGCCACCGCACAAATTTGCAATTTAAATTCCTAACGAATATTCCGGAGGACCTCCTTAACACGACATCTGTTTAAATCGTCGACGATAGAGTGACTGTCGTGGTTCCAACTCTTTGTGATTGCGACTTAATTGAAATAAAACAAAACCCTTCTCATGATTTTGGGGGACTTAGAAATATAATCGTTCTAACTGTGATTTTCACTGGATTAATACTATTGAAATTAATTTAAAATAGAAATGCAAGGGTGGGTTTGGATTTTAAATAACAATAACTTAATTAAGGTATTTAATTAAGTTTAGCAATTTGATCACATTCAGTAGAACAACTACAAAAAACAAAAATAAATAATAACTCTAATATTAGTTGTACAAAAACAAAAGGGTAACATCACGTTATAATTTCCCAAATTGATTGATACGTTTCTGTCGGGATGATATATTGTGCCGCCAGTGTATCGGACGCGGTCGGCTAATAGGTGTTAGTGGGTAAATAAAGAAGTGTTTTGGCCGGGCGGAGCCGCGCGTCATTAATAACTATCGCCCCACGCCTCTTCATTAACAATCAATCACATGTGGCCGCCCTTGTGCGGGACAGGTTGTTGCGTTACATGACGATTTTTTTTTGGTATGTTTTATGTAAGGAGGGATTAATCTTAATACAATTTCTTAATCAATAAAGGCTTGAGAATTAAAATTTTACTGGTGAAGAGTGGGTAGTACACCTCTGCCTACCCCTTTGGGCAATACAGGCGTAATGATTTTGTTATTTAATCATAATTTTTTGTTAAAATACGATACACACTCTAATCTGATGAGAAAAAGATACTTCGTAGCAAATGCGTAGCAGCTGCGTAGTAAGTGCTACGCATTTGCTACGACGTATCTACGGAAGTTAGTAGCAAGAAGGAATCGTAACATACAATTGAGTTTATCATTTACCCCGATATAAAAAAATAAATTTAATGTAATTCATAGTTACCAAGTTCTTAAGAAAATGCCGAGTATATTCGCTAAAACCAAGTATACACGCACGAGAAAGAATGACTTGTCGGAAGGAGTTAATAATCTTATTAATTTGTTCGTTACCCGCGGCGGACTGCCACCGACGTTCTTTGTAATTAATGGGAACACCTCATCTATTAAATTAGTACAAGGGCATGAGAATGAGAATACACGTATGTGCATATCGACCAGTTTACCGAGACCCATCACACTTCTACTTTCTCCGTAAAATTAGAAGAAATTCAGAGGTCTTAATAAAATGGGAGATTGTCATATAGTCTTAACAGAATAAATAAATTGCCCGTGAAGAAAATGAAGTAAGAAATTTCATTTATCAAATGGTAACGAGTTTCCACGTTTTGAGTGATGGATTTTAGATTGTATTGGGTTTAATTTAATTACTAGATTTATTTTGTTCTTATTTGTTTTTGTAGGATCATTTTTAATATTAGTCGCATAACTCGTGATCTGCCATTTTTTCAATCTTGCAAAATACATTATGTCAATGCGTTTACTGTGACTATTGAAAAAACTTTTCAGCTCTAAAAAAAAAATACTATTTGTTTTTAATATTATTGTATTTCTAATTCATTCACAACAAAATGTCAAATCAAAACTTTGGAGACAACAATCGGTCATAAGGGCCAAACACAAAGGCACCTCAAGTGGTCCCATAAATTATACCCAACAAACTATACGCTTTGATCAATTAAATTTTATTACACGCGTTAATTAAACGGCCCTCTAAGTGAAAGATTTATTGGAGGTTTATCCTCATAACTGAAGCTTAAAGGGCGATCTCAATACGGCTAGGTTCTTGGGACAAGCCTGCTTAACCGTATAGTGCGAATAAGGGCCTATTCAGCCGAGCTCTGTATTATGTAATTTGGTATGCAGAACTAATAAGATGCTTTGGATAGGTATGGCGTCTCGTGTCAAATGTCAAGATGATTTTCCTACTTAGAGATAAGTGTTTCGGAAATAAGTACACTTTTTAAGTATTCTACATGGCTTATTATTAAAAAAAATATTTATGAGACAGTTCAATAAGATATTTATGCTTTTAAGACAGTTAACTGCTCTTAGGGCTTAGACAAGTGACAATCGCTCCGAAAGCGTTTCGTATTTCTACAACGACTTCCAACAGGATTGACATAAGCTTTTCGATAGCTTATGTCAGTCCTATACATTTTTGCCTTTTCCATCATCGTTATCGCTGATAGAATGTCACTTTGTCTAGGGCCTCTGGCCTTGAAGATCAAGTCAAAGGTGCGTTAATATGTGGTCTCAGAGAGGTCTCAGAAATGAAGCATACAAAATGCTGCAGAGGAAGTCTTAATCCTAGTTTGAAGACACTCATTTTCTATAGATTTTCTTATGTAAATAGCTACATTTTCTAATTTAATGTAGCACACAGATGTACCTAACATAATCTAATATATTCTAAGACCTTTGTATAGACAGGGTTTTACGATGTAAGCAGTAATATTAATCACGATGTAAGCGCTTAGTGCGCGATATTGCGGGTCCACTACATTCAGACTAATCTCACGCGCTATAAACATGGGTTCCGCATATGAATAGACGAACTTAATAGTTATATTATATGTCGTATATCTTTGGGTTTTAGAGATGATAGGCAATTTAAAGGCGACAATATCATTGTTTTGAATTGGTCCTTAGATCCGGTTGAGACGACTTTGTGTGGTTTTGGAATCACCGTAAAAACTCGGACACAATAGTCGCAAACTAGAAGCAAAAGTTAATTACAGTGTAGCTGTTTACTTAGCAGACAATGGTGTAACAACACTTTGATATATGCGCCGTAAATTCTAATGCGATGTCGCCCCGCGAGGTGCCGCCGTAAAGCCGCCGAATACGGAATGATCATAATAAAGTATGATTTCTTGGTCGGGGACGCGGCCTAACTCGGATAATCACTCCTCAGGCGTACCCATATAATTCCTTAGTGCATAATGAAAGTTGATTAACATTATACCCTGTACGGCGTCGCGTGTGTGTGTGTCCGCCGCAGATTCCGAGTCCTAATTAAGAGCGAGGGAGGGTGGGTCGCGGCCGGCGGCGGGGGCGGGGTATCGATCATCACCCGCCAAGGAATCGACGCAGGGACCCGCAAAAAGGGGAAGCCCTCATCTGAAAATCAGCGTCCGCTAAGCCGGTCCGCTGCGAACACATGTGTTTTGATTTAAATGCGCTCTAAGGGTCAGTTTAATGCGCGAGTGCGGAAACGGAACGCTTCGGGCGAGATTTGCAAATCCGATGTGAATAATTACACGGCTTACGAGCGCTTACCTACTGCCTTACAGTCATTTGCATATTTTCTTGTGGCTTTATGCTAGCTGCCCGCTGGTGTGGAAAGTAAATATGTCTGTGAACGCTTTGAACATTGACTGCATAGGCGGAACTTAACTATCAAGGATAGCCGTCATTAAAGATGGGGGAAATCTTGAAGTTTATTCCTATGCATTGGCATTCTGATATACATAAAATGCTTCATATTTTATTTCAGGTTCGTATTGTCGTATTCTATTGATGAATTTATGTCTCACTTGTAGAATTCAGGACGATTTTTTTATTAATTCTAATGATATTTTATTGACTATATAGATACTTTAGAGAACTATGCGCTTGTTGGTGACGCGCTAGTAATGTTGCTAATAAAAATAACCAATGGACCTTTATCTTCCTTGTACGATTACGATGTTGTCGATCGGTGAGTCTCCTATTAAATAGAAAATAAAACGTCAAGAAAACAAGCAACGCTAACAAAGCCGTTTATGAAATAAAAAACGTTGGAAAAACACTTATCGCGCTCGAGTGCAAATCGTCGACTGTCACTTCAAATCCCGCCGGCGCCCGGACAAAATGGGAAAAAGTAACAAAAATAACAATCAAATAGAGCATCCACGGAAATGAGATCTGAAGGAATGATCACGCCCGACCCCGGGGACCGGTTGCCTCTTCAAAAAAGACTTAATCTCTCAATTCACTAAGGAGTTAAGCTTTAAAAATATTTCGATAGGCAACAAAGAGCCCCTCGCTCGTCGCGTCGCGGTGTCTTTGACACGTCGCCGCCGGATTTTTTCGCGAGATCTCTTTAGAGACGGGATGTCACTCACTTTGTATCGGCTTTGTCGCGAGAGGTTAAGCGCCGGTTTATTAGGCTTTACTTCCGATTCGCAAACAGGGGGACGTTTGCAGATTCGTTTTCGATGTCGTATTCCGATTAAAAAAATTAAAACCTCTAGCCGATCGAGATTTATCGGCGCAATACCGTTGTGCGGTGTTTAAAACGAGACCCTCTCGGAATCGATATGAAAATGTGACGAGTGGGGTTGTTCGCCAGCTGGCGGGCATTAATTAAGAATACGTGACAAAAGACGAGACATGCACACAAACACAAGTCGCGTTGAAAAAGGTCCGGATTACGTAACCCTTTTGCGCTTTTGATTTTAAACGTCGCGTGAAGTGCGAACCGGACCGTGGTGGCTTCTAATTTGAAAGGAGACTTGACAAATCTGGCTTCGGGCCGCCCCTCGTTTAATCGAGCCGTCGTTACACGTGATGTCGATATGAATGTTGATACAATGAAATAATAGCGCGGAGTAGGCGGTCACTATGGTTACAGGGGAAGCCTTATTTGAATGGAGCTGTGAAAGGCTTTTAGCCTCGTTTGACCATTTAGAGCGGGTCAGCATTTTGGGCGCTGACTGCGCTCCGAAACCGGGATAATTAGCAGGCAAACAAGGAGCAGGGTGCGGCACAACTTTTGCCGACCGTTCAGGTGCTCTGCAAACATCGCTGCAAGAAGTTTAACAGCAGTTTAATTGCGGAGCGAAAACAGAAGCGCACTGAAAACAGTTTAGTTCCAGTGAAAAGAACCTAGTCGGTTATTGAGGTGAACAAGCATAATCAAAGCTACGTTAGAGTTTGAAGTTTATTGAAAATGTGAAATGTCGTACTTGCTGGCTGAGAGGAGAAATAAATGAAAGATCGGTTAATGAAGTAAGGTACGAAGCTCCGTGAAGTTATATACCTATTAGCTCAACATCTTTACGCCTGTTTAAAAATTGTTTTACTAAAATTACGGCAAGATATTATGCAAATGCTTTGGCATTTATAGGTCCGAAAAGTTGTAATTGTAAATTCTTACGACATTTTGCGCTTGGATACAATCAATAACAGAAGTCAATAATCTGAATTTTTTGCATTTTTTAATTTGCACAATCTCAAGAATGAAAGTCCATAATCAATTAATTTCCCAACCACCTACCCAGTGGATATTTAGGTGCAGTTCACACGGGTCCATAAATCGAGCATGTCAACACCAGAGCGGGGTAAAGGTGTGGACACACTGGCTATAAATTACGGCTGGCGAGTGCGTGCACCGCGACGCTAATCCCGCAGTAAGAACGTGACGTGTGTGCCCCGGCCCTAATTGTGAGATTGTGGCCGTAGTTTCAATAGTTGGTAACTAGTAGCAGTAGGTGTGTGTTGGACTTGTAAAATTATATTAGTGAGGCTGGAATTAGGTTAGGGGCGATATGATGAGAAATGGAAAGGCTCTTCTAGCAATTCATTATTTTTTGTTCGAAATATAAAGTCCAATACTAAAAGCCTGAGAGTCTTATCTATTATAATGTAACAAATTATGACACTATCTACGCGTAAATGTGACATGGGGAAAGTAACAATCGTCGTGTGCGTAGGCACGACGATTTTTACTTAGTGTAGACTAAAATGTTAGCTATATGTAAATACCAAGAAATCTTCGTAAACACATACCTATTTTTACTTACCGAGATCAATTTACAAAAACTTTTACGATCTACGATTTTACCTACCTATCGATTCTATTATAACTTCATAATATTCTTTCCATACATCTTCCCGTCACATCCACTACGTACACAACCGTCTCATAATCCCTAGCGGGATCGCATGCGTCGCTATACCAAGTTTTGCTAATACATAATTGGGACCAAATCCCTATTGGAGGTTGCCTATACAGGGACAGGTTTCTTAGTGCGTGTTCTGTACGAAATTAATGAAATTAACCGATCCGAGGTAAACGCAGGGAAGAAATGAGGGTGGCGTATTTATTTATTAAGCAACTCTAGTTTATTAAACGTCACTTTTAATAAGTATGAGATGTTACCTACGTGAGTGTGATTGTAACTTTCTTGTTTCAAGATCTCCATGGTTTTTTTTAAAATAGTAACACAACTGGCGAAATGTTGGTGTACTATAGGTAGGTACACCTCTACCCAACCGTTCGGGTACTACAGGCGCGATGTTATGTTAAGTGAAAATAGTTGCACACTTATTGTTACGAACCAATAATTATGACAAGTGTTTGTTTGGATGTGTAAAATCAAAGTTCGTAGTCTTATCGGACGAAGCAATCCCAAAAAAAGACTCATCATAATTCACTTGTCTTTGCTCATCTTCTTAATTCAAATTCTAAATCGAAGGAAGACAAGGTAAAATACAAATCCAATTTCAACAGAATTTAAAAAAGAACAATTCAAAAATAAAATTCGAACCAATCAAATATTGGGAGCCAGAAATTCAAACGTCTTTTACGTCAAAAGACTAACAACTAGTGTTGCACCAAATGACATAATAACCCAAATTAAACAAGTGAACTAGCTGTTGTTACCATCATTACCCTGTGTAATTCCCGGAGCGAGCGCTATCGATCGCGGGGAGCGACAGAAAACTTTCTAGACAGCTTTTATATGCACCGACTCTTTACCCTGTAAGTATGGAGTACGTTCGATGAAATGTTCCACACTGGAGGAATGAACGTTTTCTATGTACCTTGATTGACGGGTTAAAATGCTAGTGTTGTTACCTGGTATTTATTACGGTATTTAGTGTTAGCCGTTGATCGTTTGACGTGAGGGTTTTTGAAGTTTGATTCATGTTTTATAATGGAAGATTGATGTGCACTTTCTTTAGGAGTAGTGGGTATTATATTGCATTTTAGTTTTAATTTTAGCATGTTTTAATGAGTTGTAAACTTGTAAAATGGATAACCATGGCTTCTCTTCTTCTTAGCTAAGTAAGACAACAGAAAAATTGACTGAAATTGTTATTCTAAATATGAAAGATCATCCCATACGTATTATATTTCAATCTTGTGCTTGAGCTGAAAATGTATGTCTATTTAAGATTTTTCCGAATTAATTCCATAAACCAGAGAACAATTTCTAACCAGATAATTCGAATAATCCTAAACATTTTGACAGGGTAATTATCTAAAATGTGCGGGGAACGATTCGGGTGTTTGTTTTTCATCGGCAAGACGTCAGAGATGACGTCAGCGGTGACGTGGCGTGCATCAGACAGTTGATAGGGGTAGCATCACTGTGAGCTTCTACACTGGGTTGCGGAAATATTATGAAAGTGTCTAGGAGTGTATAGTTCGTTAGAAGATGATTAAATTGGTTAGTTTTTTATGTATGCAATGTTAAAATCAAATTCATACAGTATTTAGGAATATTTTATGCAATATGCGAATAATGATCTCATTATATTTCATTCTGTACAGTGGATAGGTGATACTGCACGGAAACTTGCTACAAGAATAATCATCTTTCTAGCTTTTTCCCAACTACGTTGGGGTCGGCTTCCAGTCTAACCGGATGCAGCTGAATACCAGTATTTTACATGGAGCGACTGCCTATCTGACCTCTACAACCCAGTTATTGGGTAACACGATACCCCTTTTTAAGACTGGTTGTCAAACTTTTGGGCTTCTGATTACCCGTAACGACTGTCTACGACTGACGGCCAGTACCAACGGCTTAACGTGCTTTCCGAGGCACGGAGTGGTCTCGATATGGATGGCTACCCATCCACGATCTGACCGCAATAAGTGTAGCTTAAACCTTCGATTGACACGTGTGCGGCTGTTATCACTTAGACACGAGCCCCTTTTCCTCTTGCTACAAGAATATTAAAATGATAAGATTTTGAATAACTTATTAAGTAAGGGTCACCTCTATATTAACGCTCGCTGTGTTTAGGACCAAAACACGTGTAAAACTTCCATTATAAACCTACGCATCAAAAATAAAAATAGTATGAATTTTCTGTCAGACACAACAAAATAGTACACATATTTTGTTTAGAACACCGTGTAGTACTTTAGTAGGTACACCCACATAGCTTTTTAATTACATCTAAAAAGCCCTTCCACATGTCACTCACATCAACGTAAACGATACAGCGCAACGTTAATTCGCTTACCGTTTCGTCTGAATAAGAACAGGACGTAATCGTGCGATCCCATGCGATCCCGTGTGGGGCAACTCTAATCAGCTATGAAAATTAGGTTCCGCCTCGTATCTGCTTTGTACCGTTAATGTGGAATTTAATTACTATTTCCAAATATCATATTAGAGTGATGGATGGGAGGAGACAGTCTTGATGTTTAATTTACCGCTTCAAGTTATATGGGATGGTTTATTTGATTATTTGTGTACGTTGTGGGGGATAAAAGGTGGAGCTGTTTCGTTGATTATGGTGTGTATTAGCAAGATAAAAGGTTGCTTCAATAACACGTGGTTTTGTTTCAGTTTTACTAACTATAATATAAAATTGGTAGAACAGAATTCTACCAATTTAATATTTTTTGTCTACCACATACAAAGTTCATTCATCTGCTTAAAGTCTTAAATGAATACCTACCCTATGATAGGTATCTTATCCGTACGTTAGGCAGAAATCATGAAAACCACGTCACTGCAGGGATCCAGCAGAATATCAGCATCAGGTATATTTGCCTGACACATGCTGAGTTGGACTCCCATTTGGTGCAACGTTGAGACGCACACCGCGCTTTGTATGTTTCGTTATTTTTTAAAGTGTGTCATAGACTATATTGTCTCACTGTGTCTAGTTTTCTATTATTGTTTTGGAAATTGGCAGTTTGTAGCTGATGTATAGTTATTATTTAACCGTGGTTTTTTTATATTGTGTTGTCTTTTGAGTGCACCAAATAAACGTTTTATCTATCTATCTAAAACCAAAAGACATGCAATTTCCCACGATTTCCTCTTACACCTTGCCCAAGTCACTCAAACCCTCAACAACTCAAGAATATCATCCAACTAGAGCCATCTCACGACATAGAACCCACACACTGGAGCCATGCCCTCCCATCCATCATCCAATTAGCCACGTGATCAATCATCGTGCCGATCACTCCCTGGGACCCGATGATTTTTCCCACTCTTTTGTACAACCTCCCGGGACTTGTTAATCACTCGTGTGAAGGATGCGTGCTGTAAAATCTTGATAGATTATTATTTTTATGTATTTGGGGTGTTATTTTCAAATGTGGGAGTGATTTGTGTGGTAACTGGTATCAAATATTTATAGAAGAGCATCATTTTGTTTTGGTTGATGCGTAACATCAGTTTTCCCCAGATATTATGTATAATTTATATTGAAGATTGCAATAACCATTTCAAAGCAAGAAATTACCTTCCCTAACACAATGAAACAGACTCAGTTAAACTGGCACTTCTTCAATCACAATAATATAAAACTCAACAAAACGGCACGTTATAAAAAGATGAACAATAATTCTTTTTTATTACGCGCCAAAGTGGGAATCTCACTGTCGGAGAGGAAATAAATAATATCAGGAAGGAAAAAGAAAAGGGAAATAACACAACATAAAATATTAAGATTCACCCTGGATTGGCATCGTTCTGTGGTCGGCGCGGATTCCTTGTAGGGGCGGCGATACCTACGTCTTTGAATGTTAATGCTATTTGCATATCCGAAGTCATGAAATAAATCAGCCGAGACGGACAGTGGGGACGGCTATTCATTATGCTCCTCTTTGTCTACGCGACTACCAATTAATGAAAAAAAATCTTTATTATTGTTTCTTTGCGTCACCCTCATCTAAATTCAATTCATTCAAAATCACGTAATGCACTACCTACCTACTCAGGAGCTCTTCGGAATCTCCGAAATAAACTTTAAATCACAATATCCATTTGTGAAGCCGTGTGCGACGTGTCGCGAGGTGAGCCCTTTTGCAGATAATGTCAGGATCCTCCGTCAAATTGCGCTGTATTGTGAGTCAAACGCGAGAAAAACGGAGAAAGTGTTAGGGCAGCATTTACATAAGTTGAGACAGAGGGTCTCGTGCAATACATATGAAAATATTCGGGGCCGAGGTGATGAGAGCCCTCCGGCGACTCTATGCATAGCCTTTATGATGGGGAAAATATTTACAGCCGGCGCGAAAACGCAATATTTATGGAGCAACTGAAAATAACGCGCGCGAGGGAAATCTGCCGGCATTCAGCGATGATGCGGTTTATTGTTTTACATTTGATGGCTAATAAATTGTGAGTTATAGCATCAAATTTTCTATTCTAAAGCTTTTAGTCGGATTTAATTTGGTTGTTTTTATATAAATGTATGGTAGACGCCTTGCAATTCACACGTTCAGCGGAACACGTGGCAGTAGTTCGTCGCGAGATAGCGTGGTTTTGTTTACAAGCCGGCTGTAAGGTTATCGATTGCGGGCGGGAAAGTTTTTATGAATTAACCGTCAAACAAGTAAAGAAGAACAATGAAAAAACAAACTCTTCAAACAAAAATCGATGACAATCTGGGCCAAAAACTTCGGTGGAACTTCGCCGGCAAAAAGATTTATATACTTATAAAAAAAGTGAACGGGAAAAGAAGTTTTGGAAAAACTTTAAATTGCGACCTTGAACCGGTTGAACTTTGTTTCAGATTACTAATAGTGAATTGAAGGCTGAAGTTTTTAATGGCAAGGGGTTGATGTGCGGCGGACAGTTCGCGTCATTAACTTGGGGCTGAACTTACTGTACTTGATGGGGATATTTCGCTTTTGATTAGGGGGCTATCCCCTGATTTTGTTTAATATCTGGTACACGTTTTGTATTAGTGAGTAGAGTGCGATGAACCAGGGATCGATCGCGGATGGGTAGCGCGCCCAGCCGCGGTCGGCGTCAAACTTTTGGGTCGGTTTTAATGAAACAATTCCCCAACTTGAGTGAATTTGGGTCATTGTGTACAACACTTACGCGTAACGCTCGTGAGGCACGGATTTCATTTGATTGCTTTCAGATATTAGCGGAGATACAAGTAAACACTGTGAATACTAAGTGGAGGTCCCTATCTGTTGGCGCTTGCTTTGTTTCAGTTGGAGATTACAATGTTAATTTTAAAATAATAATATGGAATGATATTCCGGTTTGAAGATAAGAACTTCACTCTTACCCGGTTTTGTCAAATCCAAATCTAATAATGCAGTAGAGAAAACTGCGCTATTGTTTACTTAATAAATTCGGAATATTACCTTCTTCATTGCTCCAAGGAAAGAGTCTTGTAAAATAAAAATATACAATGAACATTTCCATCTAAAAGGCGTCTAAACGGCTCAGCGTCGTCAATTGCAACATCGTTTTCTTTATTAACTGTTAAATAGAACCGGGTGTTTATGTAAATTGTTATTGCTTTTTTAAGAAAATCCTCGTTTGACACGTAGGCCCGCTCGTTATTAAGGCCTGCTTGGGACACAATGGGATTTTGAAGGTAAATAAGTCTTTAAAAGAGGAATAAGTAAATTAGAAGCGACAAGATAGGAATCTCCCCTATTTTTTTTCCCGAACGTTGGGGCGAGAAAAAAGGCGATCGCCTTAGAGTAAGTACCTTCAGGTTGAGTTAGTATGGAGTCGTTTTATTTATTTAAAAAAGCACAGCCACATCACATACATTAAACTTATACTAGAAATAATCTTTATAACTAAAGGACTAATGTACATGACAATTACGGCGTCCATAGCATTGATTACAATCTCTTGCTGCCTTGCAAATTTAAGCAGAAACAGAAGCAGAAGGTTGTTTTGTACAGAAGTTACAGCATTTATGGGAGAAAGATGAATGAAAAAAGCAAGTTTTGATAAGTTGGCTTTACTACATTAATTAAAATTAATTCACTATGTCCATCCTTCTAATAGTATATTATGCAATTAGTGAATAAAGGACGGATTTAAAGCGAGGGCCATAGATGCATCACGAGCAAGTGAAGGATTCTAACGATTGAATCACGACCGTAGGGAGTGATTCATGATCATTGAATCACGAGCATAGCGTTAGAATTCTGAGCGACGCGAGTGATTCATGGCCCTCGGTATAAATCCGTTTTATTCAAGAGTTGATACTTTATACCATGACTACGAGAAAAATAACTTGCAACTTCGAATATGTTAATATGTCAATGTTATGCCTTGTTTCCAAAATGTCGATGACTTCTTTTTCTTCGTCAACTCATAAAAACAATTTAGGAAAACAGACTCTGAAAATGTTCCAGAAGCTTGATTTTCATTTTTCCATTTGCATTTGTAGGCTTTGATGTAAACCAGCCGTGATTTGTTGGGTAGTAAGTTTTCTACTATATCGGCTGCCCTCTCTTTCATAAACTCGGGTTAACACCCGAGTTTATCTTCTTCATCACTTGAATGCATTTTCAATCGATTTATTATGAAGTAACACTAAACTATGTGTTCATAAAACTTACAGTATTTAAAATAGCGCCAATTTACTAATGACAGCAAAGAACACAAAACAGTTTTTATTCTAATGCTAAACTCCTTGTCGAAAATGTCAACCAATCACATCGGAGTTTGTATCGAGTATTTTTTCGCAAGGAGGTTGTACAGCATTGAGATGGAGTTCGAATATATTGGTGTGTTCTAAATTCAAACACCAAAACAGTGACTAAAAGTGCTTTTTATTCACTGTTTTCAGTGAATAAAATAAGTTTTTTAGAGGGGGAATGGTATAAATTATATTTTTAAATATTAGAATATAAAAAAATAAAAGAAAATTAAAAAATTGTAGCCCACCGGTACCGCAAACAGGGTCCAAGTTACCGGCGGGCGGTCAGGGCTCCAGAAAGAGGAACCTCCTAACAATGCGAGCTGTGTCCAGAAGTATTATTATTAAATAGTACCTAATTATTATTATTATTGACTGCCTTGGTTCACCCATTGCCACTGCTGACTATGTACCTGTAGACCTTATATTCCGTACTATACCCCTGAAGTACGGAACAAAGTGTGAACAGTACTGTACGAGTCTTGTACCTACTGCTGTTATTATTTGCAATAATATGGATTTAATCAACCGACTCATAGTACCACAACGTGTTTTACTAAAACACGTAGACATAATGTTTCATTCTTAAGTTTGTTTCGAGTATAAAATCCGAGATTTATTCGTTTCTAAAGTTGAAAAGTCTACGTAAAATAAGTTGTTAATTTGAAACTTATTTCTCTGGAACTAAATACTAGCCCTATTCAAGGTCAATGACAGCTGGAACAATCTTGAATCATGAAATTATAATAAAGCTAATCAAATCTTTAGCTAACAATGTTGTTTTAAGAGTTCACGTAGAACGAAAGGTCTTTCTATGTGATATGTAACTTTCAACAAAATGGTTTAAGGCAAAAAAATATGCGGGTAAAATTAAAGACAAATCATTTGTGCCAAGTACCAACCAACCTCCTGAAACTAAAACTTCTAATGTGCGCTTGCGCATACTTTAGAATTCAATGCCAAACAAAAGCTTCCTTCAAATAATTACAATACGTACAGTTATTAAGTATCTTTTTTTTCATTCGACTCCGATTAATTTAAGAAGTATCAAAAATATTCGCCAAAATCCGCTTCCTCCCTATCTACAAAAAAAATCTCTTTAAGGGTGAGTGCGGCGACACTCGGCCGGTATCATAACAGCTGCTTCTAGCGATACCTACTTATTAAGCCATCGACCGGCCGACTACAGGCTCCTCTACCTTGTCCTATGCCATTACACCCGCTCATGTTTTTAAATTATAATCTCAAGATGGATCACGGAGCCATTTTGGAAGCCAATTATGTCGTGTTTACACAGTGACATGCTGTACCTAAATAGGGTTTTAAAGAGTACCTTTATTTAAGTAGATTGGAGTTTAGTACAAAGCCTTTTGTTTGGATAGCAGTACTTTAAAATATGTGAGAAAAATATGCGTATATCGTGTTTTTTGTTTAATTGGGAGGACAACTAAATTGTGTAATTTTATATCAATCAGGACTAGTAAAATGTCCCACTAGTTTGCTTTGTAAATAGCATTGAACATGAAACGATGGCATTTCGATCTATTTTTCATTGGAATTACCAGCACAATCATAATGATCTGCAAATATGTAATTATCTGAAGGCACATACGAAGGGCAATTCTCTAACAACGGTTCATCAAAAGGTCAGAACGGTTTCCTAAACGATGCCCTGATTACGTATGAGTCGTAGTGGGGTTCCGATTAGCTTCGTTTGCCCAAGGGCTGGCTGGATGTGGCAGCTGTCAAAATATTCTCATTTCAAATTAATTCTTCCAGTTTTAAGTATTAAAGTTATCAGTGTGAAAAAATCTAATGTTGTTTATAGTTATGTTTCGCAAGTATTCAAAGTTAAAGGCAAGCCGGTTTTGTTTTTTTTGTCAAAAGTCAAAATAAAAGGTGTCGTCAAACGTTAAAGTATGTAACTATAATAAGTACCAAAATAAACCAAATATTTAAGTTTGTGATATTCTTTAAACATAAAATAATAATGAAAAGACAATGTTTTGAACCTTATATAATGTGTCACCAAGTTATATTTATTAACCAGTTATATTTGAATTCCCAACAGAACAAAAAGCTAAACACTGCAAACTCAATAAAATTATTCTTATGTGAGAGATAAGCATTCTTTGCTATTAAAGGTAATTTACAAATGACTTCCCTCCTTTTACGGTGCCCTGAAGACTGTAACAGAGTTCAGTAAAGTCTGAAAATGATCTTACAAAGTGTAGGCCGCCATCGCTCCCTGAAGTCGCCCGGAGGCTTCGAGGCGTGCTGTGCCGATAGAGAGTTTAAGAGTTATGCAAATGTTATGGACAACAAAAAAGTTAATGTCAATGATAAGTGCGGGCCCAAGGGGACGATCACGCGCACTCCGACCTTTTTCTTGACGCTACTCATTGGACGGGGACTCTTCTTTTTTTCCCAGCTATTGTATAACCCTCTTTAATTTATTTTTGTTATTTTGCAAGTCGTTTGCAGTGTGTATCAAATTTTATTTCCAGTAAAAATAAAGTAAACAAGGAACAAAAGGATATTCAAATAAGACATGTTTTTCTTTGAGAATGGGTCTTCACTGAAGTCATTAAGAAGTTAGTTAAGTTCAGTTCATTTTGCAAGGGAAAAACAGGACAGAACGTAAATAAGGAAAAGATACGAAACTAGTTATGTATAAGAAACTAAAAGACTGCGAACAATTTGTAAACAAAGCCTTGAAAAGATTGTTGTTTATTTTTTTATTTTCATTTTCCCTTATAACTTTCGACAACCCCTAAATTGACATCAAACAATTTCCCATGAAATTGTAAAAAATTAACCCGAGTGCTTTCAATCACCGAATCTCATTTATCCGAATTCCCGTCACCATTTGCATCCGATTGTCCTCAAGAGAGTCGCGAGTGTCTGTAAAAAGTCCTTAACTGGAGTACGTGGAATTAGGAGCAGGTTCCCGAAGGGGCCCGGGATCCCATTAAGAGGAGCCGAGTAATGCAGGTGTCTAGCTGAGGTTTTAGTGGTAAAAGTCAACGAACTAAGCGGACTTAGTTGCAACTATTCTGAAAGTATGTGGGAAAGACGTCTGTTTGCTAGTTTGAAAGTAGTTTCGTTCATAATTCGAGTGTACAGAGTAGACGCGTGATGTCGATTAGTTTTTCAACATGCTAGGAATATGGTCCTTTTGGTAATAATTAGTATCTTTTGAGCCAGAAATCAAAATAAGCAGAAAAATAAATCAATTTCAAAGACAACAAAATTTCATATCCATCACAAGCAAGCCATATCGACCCAGCATCTCATACCTAATCTTAAGTAGCGTGCCGTGGGTGAAGTTTTACATGCAAATGAATTAATTCTTCGCGTCAGAGTGTTCCCGGTGCATCGTAGGCGATGCCTCGTTGCATTTATAATGTGAGTTCATTACCTCGCCAAGCCTCGACTAGTCTACGAGCTCCCAGTAATGGGTTCGGAAGAACGTTCGCTTCAATTATGAGTGGGATATTAAATCGGTAGCTATCTATCGGTACATGTGTTGGTGCATTCGTTCCAGAAGATGTAACATGTGTGGTTTTATTTTAGCGAAATTAAGTTTCATACTCCTCATGCGGAAATTCTGGAATATGTGCACGGGAATTAGTACTGGAACAGCTTGTTGTTTTGTCTAACAGAAGTTAAACTTTATCCAATTGTTAATTTTCACGGTAATAGCTTCAACAAAGTCTCGCTAAGTGAAACAAATTGAAATATTTACACCACAAACTCAAAACATTCTAAATTAAAATTTAAAAGAAAAAATCTTAAACAGGGCTTGTTAAAAGAAAAAAAGGACAGTGCTTTTAAAATTTCACGAAGCATTCGCCCGGTTTAACATATTTTCCTTGAGGCATTGCGGGCTCGTGTGCATTTTTAATTTTTATATCCACTCAGCCGCGGATGACGCGCTGAATTTTTACTAAAGCAGGTCTTTCGGTCTTATTAGTGGGGGCGGGTTAATTGTACTACAAGCTTAACTAACAATGTCGCTTGCGCTGTTTTTGTGTAAGAATGTATGAATTTTAAGAGCTGCTTAATATTTTTTGGCTTTTAGGGTTCTCTGTTGGTTAGAAAGAGTCTTTTCATACGCGAGTGAACTTGCACACTATGGAATATTTCAAGTGAAAAACTTTATATCAAAACAAGAATAAATCACAGTATTGATTCATACAGACATTCTAAAGAAATGCGGTACCAATTTTGATCTACATTCCTAAAGCATTCACGTCACCTGAAACCGCCACTAAAGTCCCCACTGTAAGCAAAAACTTGGCTTCAAATAAAATCCTCTGTCATATGTAATAAAACAGAAAGGCGATGTTTATCGTGGGTAGGTGCAATGATTTAGCGGGACAGCCCTATTTCACGGGTACCTCGGGCTCAAATTGAATTGATATGTTTCTGCTAACGGTGGCGCGCGTTTTTCTCCACATATCGCTTATGATGCGCGCCAAAGTGGCTGGAAAAATGGTGTAGGGTTAGGAAAAAGATAAAAATATGCTCTGTTTTTGGGGTTGGCTGTTTAGGGTAGTTGCATATTTATTATGTTACAAAAATTGTATAGGTAATAAAATTATTATTTTTCAGACAATTAGGTAGTTATCATTTCAGAAGAACAATGAAAGAAGAAGCGTGATGCATTGAGTAGTGGAAGACATGGACAAGAAAAGGGAGGGACAGAATTATCTATAAAAAAAGTTGAAATAAAGTGAGTAAAAATAAAAAACAAAATATTCCTTTTTCTAACATTATTACCTCTATCAATAAAATAATTAAATTCCATTGACGAAGTGCCAGTTCTATACGATCATTTAGTTAATGGCAACGTCAGCGGCACTGTCTATTTAATTTTCAATAACATACATACATTTATAATCTTCCACAATTTCCCAAAATACCCCTTTCACCATAAACCAAACACTTTATTTGCCCACCGTACGTGATATGAAGTGTGAGATAGGGGTGTAGTAAAGAGTGCAAACGACCGGGCCGCGGTGTCAGTTGCTCCAATGCACGCTAAGAACATTGCCAATTTTACATATTTCACACCCGACAAGCATTGGATCGCGGACACATACATTGTATCATGAATTGAAATGGATTTGGATTGGATGTATTGAAATCAATGTCGATAAATCAGAATGTGATTTATCGACATTGATTTCAATACGAGTTATGATTGTGAGTTTGTGACTAGTTTTATCTGATTGGCTAGGATTTTCCGGTTTGGATATTATAGAGATATTAAAATAAAACTTTTTTTTAATGTTTTTGTTCAAAATATTTTAATGATAATTTTGCTATCCGTTAAAGACAATTGTTAAAAGATATTATTGTCATTCCATCCCACCACCTTTACTAATGAACACTAGTCAATTTATAGAAATTGACTGGTCTTCATAAGTTAAAGTCCAGACCAGTCAATTATTGTAAATTTACTGGTTCTTATAATTTTTAGTACAGCCACTAAAGATGTTACTGACACTCCACCACGATCATTACTGCATTCAATCTCAAAACACTTTAAACATCCAGTGCCAAACTACCCAAGCGTACAAAACTTACCCGCTTTGAAAAATGTATCACTAAACCTCAGTAAACTATGTCCCCTGCAGCGACCGTATCAAGTGAACTACCGCACCTTGGGCCAACTGTATCAAAATGATAAAAATGTTGAGTTCCAATAACCATTCATCCATCAAGTGTCAAGATATAATCTCTGGGCGGTGGTGCGAGCGACCTGCTTAGCCCTCTCCGACAGAATTCGCCGAATATAAAAATGCCCGAAAGATTTACAGGTTTCGCTGAGATATCGCTTACAGATTTCGCTTGCATTGTGGCGGGGAAGCGGTATATTAACTGAAGGTAAGGAAATCTCTTTGGAAAATATATAGTGGTTTTGCTGGAAAGAAAGTACCTATGTATAGATTTTCTTGGAATGATGCAGAATATTGTGTGCTAGTCTTGTGTTTCATTCACCTCAACGGGACCATCATGATCTCATTTCGTAGTTTTAAATATGTGTTATTTACCTAAGTGCAACAACAAAATGTAAATTCTGTAAATCAGAAAAGTATAAAATAATGTTCTTTCTATTACAAAATAAAAATTAAATCCTTTCTACAAGATATCACGGTCTAAAGGAGCAATAAAACATACAGATATGCGTTTATCTACCCCAAACTTTTGAGTACACTCCTTCCAAGATATCATTTCTACAAACTCGGGGCAGTAAGAAATCTGTTTGTATCTGGCATTCCGGGCCAGCGAGCGATTTAAATCTCTTAAGCTCAGTGCGACCGGCCGCGGGCACCACTCCACCACTCACAAATCTTTCATAATCTCGCAAGATCCTGGGAGGGGCGTTTTTCATAGTGTACTTACAGCTTTAAAGGTCGAGAGCGCGCGAAAAACTATCCCGAAAAAGGTCACTTACATTTTGTCCTCCATTATACATTTTACACAATCGGCTCTCACATGATCCCGTTGTTGTTTTAATTTTATTTTCCCTTATCGTGTCGTATATTTATATTTCACGATGTGGGGTCGTGCAGGTACCGGTATTCATAAGCAAATACAAGGCGAGGGACCCCATAATTTTCGGTTTGCATTTTTCCATCGCGACCGCGAACTCGATTTTCACTCCCAAGGGCGAACGGACGGTCGGCCTCAAAAATATTAATGAAAATTTTTACATAAATTTATTCGACTGAGGGGCCCACGCGTCGTTCCGAGAGCCGATGGGGTCCGCTCCTGTTTTTTATTTATTAATTTAATGGTATTTTCGGTCTAATTACCTGACTGAGGTATAATTCATTGGCTTTGTATAACGAGTATTTGTGGATACCCGTGTGTGGATAATTTATATATTGAGGCCACCGCTCTGTACGATATGTTTATGTTTGGATGTCTTTTTCAAATTCCTTGCTATATTAATTTAAAATATTCTAATTCTAACGATAAATTACCCAAATTGTATTGGTCCTTCGAGCAAAATTTTTCCCGATTTCGTTCGAATCCATAAGAGTATGTGTGTACTTACGTCATGGCTATACTCATATAAACGTATTACAACTTCAGCCCCCGGTTTATTGAGTTTACTATAAAAAGCAAAGCATTCTTGGCTTTAACCCTTCACCGGCGGCATCAAAAGAACAAACGCAATATATCGGGGGTTCGGCTTAATTTGCCCGCTACCTAACTTTAATGCGAGTAGCCCACCCGAATGCTCCAAATTACTCCGCGATATTTTTAACGTGCGGAATGCACCCGTTTTAGGTTACGCTTACGATATTAACTGGATTGTTCGGCGGAGCAAGGGTTAAGGAGCTCAATTTTCATCGAATAGTGAAATAATTTTGATTGGGTACATTTTCGGGATTTTTTACAAAACTTCTACCATTTTTTCGGTTCGTTTAATTAATCCTGATTGGATGTTTTCAAGACTGAAATCAGTGCACTGATTTTAATTAAATTTCACCACTTTTTATGGTGGAAACAAGCAGGGGTCCGTGGATTCCTAATTCGCCGCGTTGTGCTAAGACAAGATTTTTTTCTCCAAATGAATTTCCCATCTTAGGGGACATTGGCTTCTTGCCGTGTTTACAAAACTCCCGACAAGTCCCACTTTGTTGTTTAATGAAATTATCGGTTTACCGAGTAAATGAACAAAGCCAGATTTCGCTTTCGGTCGGTCAAAAAAGGGAGGGAGGCTTGTTTTTGTTTTGTTCAGTAGTACGAATGGACTCCTTTGTGGTGTTCCTCAGCGCGCCGCTGTACTTAATCAATTATGATCGATTCGTTAATTTGAGATGCAAAGGGGATTAATGTAGATTTAAAATGGCTGACTTAAATTATTCTTGATGAGAAAATTTTGAATTTGTTTTGTAATTTGTAAACTTGAAGTATTTTTCTTATTCACGTGTTATGCAACCCTATATATTTCGTATAAATGAAGTTAGTATTAACGAAAATGTTAGTTAGTTTAGAATTCCTTCAAAACTGTTGGGAGAAGTACCTATACAGTTAGTAGAACACAACAATAGGACCATACGTGAACGTTCGACGCGATGTTCTTGTATTTATAATTGACCGTTCTGAACAATTAAAGTTAGTAACAGGAGTATCCTTTATTGCATCCCAATTTTCAGAAAGTTATGAAAACAGCTATAATGACATCTACACAGGTTTTGTTAGACGAAGACACAAAATATTACTAATTAAAGGACAAAACATAGACAAGAAAAGTCTTTAAAGTCTACGTGGCTACTGTACGTGCCTTTTCCGTAACCTTCGTCTAAATAAACCGACGTTCACACATGTCCACTAACTAACGCCCGCCCAACTAATAGGTGCAATTAGAGACGGCAATGAAAAGAATATGGCGACCCTCGTGACAGTAATGGCCGCTCCACTTAATTATATAAAGTGCTTAAGTAAATGATAGCTAATTCAGAAGCGTGCTCGACGTCCCGTAAACAAGAGGTGTGACTTTCCACCATTGTCGGCCATGACGGCGATCTGTCACTTCCACTTCCGTCGAGGTCCTTCCCGTAATTCTTTCTTTCATTGTTGCCCTTTCTTGAAAAGAATACTTTCTCTTTTTTTCCATCCGGTGCGTGCAATTGTCACCCTCCCGTAGTGTTTGTTGTGGGCGTTGATTAAATACCGCTGTCAAATTTTGTTAATTTTTCCTTCCTGCAAAGTTTGGAGTTTTTTGTTAAAAATATATTTATTTATTTATTCTGAGTAAAAATTGACGCTTAAAAAATAAGCTCTACTTATTAATATTACAAATGATTGTGACGTGCTGTCAAATATTTTGATTCTAAATTATTTTTTTCATTCGTGTCGTCGGCGTGTCGGTGGAAAATTTACATTTAAATAGAACATCTGCGGGCAGGTCGACCCTCTTAAGGCTTCCTCGACGATTTTCTTACCCGCTAGTTTGTAAATCGCTTCGTAATATAGAAAAATTAAAATGCTGATGTCATATTTTACTCGCTATTTATATGCTAATATTGACGTTTTGGAATCGACGAAGGGACGGACTTTTCATTAAAATATCAATGGGTAGACTGCGAAGGGACTATTTAAGACAGTTAAATCAAATTTTGAATATGTGTGTGGAATATTAAACCTCTGATGCATCCGGAAAATTCGGAAAAGTTTCTCGGAATGTGTAATGCCAGTCATTAGAATTCTAAATCTTATTCAGAGTAATTGTGATGAGGTTTAATCTTGACGCTTATCCCATCTCTCAAGGCGTAACATCGCTGCAATTATTTGTAAGACGGAAGGGTTGAGACGGGAGTAATGCCGCAATATTCGTAAATTAAGCACTTTCGCCGGCGCCGGGCTCAGTAAATATTATTTTTTTATGTTAATAACCACGCGATTGCGTTAATAAAGCCTTACATCTCGTAATTAGCCGCCATTGTCTGCGGAGGCGGTGGAGCGAGAGACGAGGAATGAATTGAAATAATTCGAGTGAAAGGCTTGCCCATCACCGTGCCTGTCACAATTTGTACGTGGCTTGTGTTACCTACATCTTTTGAGGGTCATTCAGTCAGATTAGGAATTTTAATTTAGTATCTTTTTGGCGTTGATTTTATGCGTATAATATTAACAGAGCTTGTCGACGCAAACATTATTTTAAAGTGTTCAGTGTGTTCACATGATAAATAAGTTATATCAAGGTACGAAATGCGCATACACATTAGTAAAACCACTTCACAAGACTCGATTTTTCCGTACTTAACATAAAATATTTATTTTAACATTGGCTTACTCATCTATAGACTAATCAGTTCCGCTCAGCAGTGTTGCCATTATCGTCTCCGCAACACTGGCTCCATTAATTAATAAATTAAACAAGGCTGTTCTTAATTCTTGTGCCGAAGCCGCTACCAAAATATTTGCCATGTATAAATTCACGCGGGCGATCATGAAGACGGGTTGTCTTCTACCCTTCATCGCCCGGCTTCCTTTATAGCTCTATTTGTGTATTTTAATTACTGTCATTATATGCTAATGACTACCATCCCTTTTTCTTATCCTCCCAAATGGGTTATTGCAGTCTTATATCTATACAGCGCAGTTTTGTCGAGTAATTTTGAAGATTTAAATAATAATAATGACTTAACTCCGTCTCGGAAGGATTATTCATTTTTTTCAACGGCCCAATGTTTTGATTAATTGTTCTCTTGCTGTAAGAGATTCTGTTGGTAATTTGTTTTGTGTTATTAACTTGACGAGGCAGTCGTTTGGATAGATTATTTTTTATTTCGGTTATGACGGGGGATTAGTGTATTTCTTTATTGAGACGATGGAAGTTAGCAGTGTCCTGTTAAATAGCATCTACGTTTCTGGCAAAAAACATATAAATTAAGATAAATGATAATGATAAATTCCGCTGAATAATGATAAATTCCGCTGACGTAGTATAAAATAAAAACAAAAACAGTGCGCTAACAAACAGCTGTCGTATTTGACGTACGCGGTAGAGAATTAGTACGTCAACCTTCATATAGTAATTGTTCCGAGCGTCAACTAAAACAAATCGGTCTTTTATACCCTGACAGTTGGAAAAAGCCTTGTATTGTACCATTTGTAGCGGTCTGAAATAGTGTAGTTCATCAATTATTCGCTAACTTGCTGCTCCGTTCAGCGAAACGTCGTTTGAAACTTGGTTTGGATTTTTATTTAGACTGGCTCTAATTGGGGGAATGGACAGCTGTTTTGGTAGTGAATGTGTCTGTTATTATTAGCAATATTTTAAGCCTTACTGCTGTAAATAAACATGCATTCATCTTGCAAACGTTCACATCTGCATTTTAGTTTGAGGTTAATTTAGTCGATATTTTAAAGCATGCTGTGGTGGCCACCTGTCATTGTGGGAGTGCACTAGACTACAACGTAATGTCTCTTATTGCAATATTTTGTGCGCATCTTTTGTTGGAGGTTCTATACAGATAAACATACATTGAACGACGTCACTTCAACGTCGTGTGTAAGACTTACAAACACTCGGTTAAATCCTCACATATAGATAGGTACGTCGCTACGACGTAACATTTAGCATTATCGTGGGAAACACACCCCACAAAAGAGTGGTAAGGATGCAAATCTCGAGACCTCACGTCTTAACGACGCATCCTCCCCGTACGTAGAAATCTCGAATCTCGGAATTCTTTTACATAATCATGTGTTGAAAATATAACAGCTTTTTAGGGGCGTTTGATAAACTCTAGTTACGTATGCGAACGTCGCATACGCAATAATACCATGTATTTAGCATAATCCGCTGATTTAACCCCGTGTAAGAAATAAAGATTACGTATATTAGGTTTTATGGCTGCGGTACGTCTCGGCCTTAATTTATAGACTTAAGGAACATCTTCAAAGGGCGATAAACTTTGGCGATATATCAAAATAATTGTGATACATTTTTATAGTCTGATTTTCATTCATGCTATGGATGGATATTAAAGCATTTTTGTTATATAATAAAAATGCTTTAATAAACGGAAAAGATTAGTGAACAATTTTTTTTTTTTCTGGGCTTTGCCACCAGAATCAACCGACTACGTGCATTATTAAAGTTTACTTTGTTGTTCTTAAACCTCATTAATCGATGCTGGTAAGTAATCGATGATAGTAAGTTTAAGATTTTAAAATATAGGTACCAAACAATGTTTATGTTTCCCTACACAATATAACCATAAACAATTAGTTGTGCACCCTCCCGAGCACTGGTGAGAGCATCTTCGCAGTTTTTACCGACATTTTACCGTCGCGAAGACATCGCCTGTCCATATTTACCGCATCGTTCCTTTTTACGGACTCATCCCGTCGTGTTTACGACCACGTCACGGTTTACTGTTATGTCACGGGAAAAGGGGTTAATGTCACATTTTTGTATCGCTACAGGTGCGCAAACCACCCTCCACTTATACCTTAGACCCCAGCAACGTCAACAAATAAATTATCCACGATCGCAAAAACATCCTTAATACGAAATCGATGCAACAAATGACAAATGAATTATGGAAAAGTATAATCTTCATATTTTCTCAAAAAGCAGGAGCTTGGCTCACTCACATATTTATTGCCATTGAAAATCCAGTTTCTGGGAATGTATTCGTGCGTGCGGGCGGGAAGCATGTTTCCTTGTCGCATTAGGCATAAGTAGTGCTCTCTCCGCACCCTATTAACTGTGATATATGCGACAATTCTTTTCGCAAATCCCCGAAACAGAAGGGAATGCGCGTCATATCGCGCGCTCCACTTACCATCGACGACCGTGTGTGACGCGCTAATTCCGCGCTGATAAATGATTTCACCGGGAATTCGGAATTGGAAATTTTCTGGTGATTCGTCACCGCATTTGGGAGGATAAGAAATGCACGTGGAACCGTACCGATTATTATGGTTTGAATTATTGCCGTCAGCTTGTTTGTCAGAATGTCAGCTGACGTTTCCTGTTATTTTCCTTGACAATAACTTTGGTCCTTCGAGACACATTTAATAATAAAAAAATATCGTCTATTTTTTATAGCTTTTTAAATCAAGAAGCAATATTCAATACTTAGCCTACAATATTAAAAGACAATTTTACAACAGAGGATACATACACCGTAAATTCTTTCCCCAAGCGATATAAGAAAAACCTTTATCCAATCCAGACTAATAAGAAGCGAACACGCGTCCCAAACGCGATTCACGTGTACAGACAAAACCCGCGATGTTCCCCTCCGAGGCGCCCGCGCCGTGTGTGATGTATGCAAAAAGGGAATTGAATAAGGTGATTTCGTTCCGCGGGGTCGCTAAGGGAAAAGAATCCACGGTAATGGCGAATACAATAAATTTTCATAAACAAATTGCGTTTTGATGGCGGCATATCGGCGCGTGTGCCAACTCCCAATAAGGATTGATAGGGAAACAATGTGGGTGTACACTGATTGAATGTCAATTTGCGGAGGCTGCGGACGACGGAATAATTCCATGTAATGGTGTACACGTCGCCTTAACGATGTGTCGAGTAACATGTGCGGAATGGATTTTGTCTTGTGTCAACTTCAATGGGAGTTGCATCGATTTATTTTGTAAGGGGGATATTGGATACGCTTAGAAAACTACATATAGGTACAAGCTTTACGTTAAAATTGTCTGAGATGCAGCTGCTTGCCTTGGTGATACATTTACATGATACCTACATTAATCCACGTAGTAAGTACAGCAGTGACAGTCAGTTGACTGCCTCGTTGATCTAGCGTAAGCTGAACATGAGATCCTGGGTTCGATCCCCAGGTCGAGCAAAGTGTTATTGGGTTTTCCCATATGGAATTTCTCATGTATAGCATATAATAGCAGCCCGGAGTCTGGAGTTGTGCCCGGTTGACGACAAGAGGCTCGCCCCCTATTACATGGGACTTATACATAACTTTCGAAATGTGGGTGTCCACTAGGTACAGCTCTGCCCAACCCTTCGGGGAAACAAGGCGTGATATTATGATGATGAAGAACAGCAGTATTGAGTAAGAAACGTTTTATTTAAAAGTTATTTCTCTAAACACATTTAAAACATTTCCTCAAAAAAAAAAACTCCACATTAAAAATTGAGAATTTCGTAGGCAATTTAAAAGTGTACGGTGTGCTAATTTCTAAGTTGAACAAGCACACCTGCTATGGATGTGCCGACATTTGGGAACGTAAATCAAGCGTAGCCCTGCCGCGACGTGTCATATCCAGAGATCATTACTGAACCCAAAGAGTGGAAAATATTGTATAAATTAATTTTTATTTAGGTACGTTAACTGGCCTTATTTGGGAGGTTTTTATGACTTTTTTTGTGAGATAATTATTAGAAATAATTACTATAGGTACAAGTTGGTGTAAAATGAAGTAGGTACTATGAACATAGTTTTAAGCCATATTAATTAACACAAGTTTGTTTTTTACTTTATTTATGTTTGTTTGTTTGTAAGGTATACAATGTCCTCCAAAAGTTAGTTGACATTTTCCCACTTCAGCTGCAATGCCACAACTGAAACAAGATTTAAAAAAAGAATTGGTTATCCCTTATCATAGGTAACCAGATCCACTTAGTCGAATTATTCCATAAAAATGTTACAGTTCAAATATTTGAAACTAGAATTTTAAATCATAATGTGGGATTCAGTACAGCTAGAGTGGAACAATGTCAACTATCTTTTGGAGGGCTCTGTATGTCTATTTGACAATGAAATTTTTTTTTTGTGTGAAATAAAATTTAATTTAATTTCTTGGTTTGGGTGATTTGTGATGAAATCATAGAATCTAGAGCCCACAAAAATTTTGCTCAACAAAAAGTTTTTTGTTGTTGTGGACGTATATTTTTTGCCAAAAGGGAAGGATATTTTAAAGAGAGCTCAACCGTTCAGATACAAATTGGCGAGTAAGAAGTGGTTACCCTAAAACCAGCCTTTGTAAAAATCTACTGAAGAAGAGTGAAATAAACACTCATATTTTAATAAATTTTAAGTTTTTAGTTCATTAACAAAATATTTTTCACCAAGAACTTACCTATCATCAGGCTCAGTTTAAGTCTTAGTTCATTTTCAACACGGGCAGAAACGTCACTAAGATTTTGTTCAATGTTTTAATACTTTATCCTCAGTTTAATGTTAGCCTTCGTTAGAACATCGCATCCACGTGTAACCTTAAAAGGAAAACGATGGCAATATAATAATTCCAATAAAGTTTTCTAAATTAATCTACTTACCAGATAAAATCGAATTAGAGCGTAATTAATATATACCATTGATATGTTATGTTTTTATGAAAACTAGTTTTAATCTTCTTATTGTATCTACCTACCAAATGTGTGATAAACAATAGGTAGCACTTACTTCACACATACATACTCACGTACCCTTGTTTGAATCTTAAACATCGAGCCATTTAACACGTCACCTGTATCTTGGAGCTCAATATGAAAAATGTTCACACGCGCTCGGCAGCGGGGTGCGGGAGGAGCCAAGTGTACCCCAAGGAGTTTTGACTTGCAAAGCAGCCTCGCTGAGATTTTTCACGAGGGCCGTAATGACTGCTTGATGTGTTCGAGCCACGAGTATGGAGGCAGACAGGATGGAAATACTAAGAGAAAGTTTCGGTCCTTTCGGCATGTTGGTCTTTTGAAACACTGATAGTGCCAGTTTTTCAACGTTGAATGATATGATAAAAGAACTGCCAGAAATGGAAATTGCACTTCTTTTTAGGCAGCATTTCAGTCACATGAGAATAAAAATATGACATCAAAATTTCCGCTATCACAAAGCCGTAAACGGATTCGCGAACAGAGTAACAAAATGCAAAAGCAGACATTCTAGGAATCCGCATTTACGATACATGAACCGAGGCTTCTCATTAAACATTCGAATACCATTTCCTGTCGTGTGAAGGAAACAGGATTGTCACAATCCGTATTGTTTGAGATCTCATAACGCGTGTAGCCCTTTGACTCGTCATTTCCATAGAGAATGCTAATACAAAACGTCGTTATATAAAGGCGTCTCCACACTTGGCTAGCTCGCAGGCGCGTCACCTTTGATGCGCGTATGATTGCCCGCGCCCGCGACACATTGGATCTATATTGTTGTCTTTTTCAAGTTTCGTAATAAGGGATGAGGGTGTATTAAAGCCTTTTATCCGGCTCGTCACGCCGGCACGTGGGGTCGGGAAGGGGTTTAAGGTGAGCAAACATTAGCTCTTTTACATTTTTGCAATTTCATCTACGACGCCTCACGGCTGTTTGCAGTAGCTTGAGTTTCAGGAGACTCGAAGGTTTCGGGGCGTTACAACTTTAACTCTTTTCAAAAGGGTTCGAAAGTAAACGAGTTTTTAATGTTTGTTTACAGGCGCGCTTAGCTGTGTCGCTAAGTCGGGTTTGTAGTGAGACACATTGAGAAATCCCAAGTGAAGTTAAGCCGTGCATTAAGTACGCTAGGCCCGGGGCCAAGACCTCGCCGCAGACTGCCTGCAAATCTTGGCTGCATTCTCGAACATTCCAGAAGATGTAGCTGGGATTAAACGAGGTGGTATATTCAACAATTACACTATATCCAGGCAATTCCCGCAGGTAAGGCTGCATATTTTAGGGGTGAGACAATATTAGCTGCAGCGCTCGTGTGGAAAATGAAACTGTTTTTGGTCCTAATTTACAATGCTTGTAATTTGAGCGAACACGTTCCTTGTACGGAGGTGTACACCGTTTTGTGTACGCAGCGAGCATTTTGAAACGTATTAGCTGAGTTCGCAAATATGCATACGGAACAATGCAGAGCGGTGAGCAAATGTTGGCACTACCGCTGTTATGTCTAATGTGGTGCACTATCATATAATTAATGCTATTGTATTCATATTGCTGCTAATCTGAGAATGGAAATATGAATTGAACCACCTGTAAAAATTGTTTTTGGCCCAGTGGAATTATTTATTTCGGTATTTTCAGTTAAAGATTTTTGCGCTAAAGTATTGCGGAGTGATCGCTTTGTTTGAAACCGTATGAAATCTGCTCATCGCGTCAGAAGACTGCAAGCCCCAACATAGGCAAAACTTACATATATAAAAGGTTGACTTCGAAATATCAAGAAAACTTAACTGTTTTTCTCCATTGGGAAAACAATTTCTTACTGCGCCGCTAAAGTAACTCAAGATAACGTATCGCTGCAGGCAACAATTATTCCGGTGTGTTTAAAATAAAGGGCTAATTACTTAGAACGAAAGAAGCTACGAACTGGCGCACACCGCACGACGCGCCGCGGGCGACCACAATTCAGAAATAGCTCATAACTCACGTGTAATCGCGACTGGCGCGCGACATTCTGCATCCTGCGGCTGATAGCGCGATCGCGCCAGAAACGGTTTTGTTCGCCCGCTCTTAGATGCATTTTAGCTCAATAATTAACTGCTGTTGGTATTTATCTCTGTGGCTCCCTAAACGAAGGTACGATATTGTTACTATACTTACAAACAAATAAGTTCTCAAATTATATTATTATACAAGTTACAAGGTTAGTAAGTTCGTATTTATTTGCTTCAGGACCAAAGTTCATAACAAGCACTACAAGATAAACGGCACCATTAAATGTACCAATTCATACAAGAGTAGTGTTGTCACGCTAAAATTAAAATTATTCAAACGTACAAGGACTCCATGGAGCACACATAAACTTGAATCTATTGTCTAAGTTTATATGAAAACAAACGCGAGCGTCATTACCGCCCGCTCCGTATTTAGCACATTATTCAAAAAGCACGTGAGCCAGGAAACCCTTAAAATTACACACGAAACAGTGCTCTTTACCAACTTTCCCATAAGAGCCCATTATTTACGGAGCCACCGTACCATTAAGATTCTCCACATATCTTCGAAAGGCGCGTTATGGTAATTACGGGTCGCCATTTTATCTCGCGACTCTTCGCGATTAGAAGTCGCGCGCTCGGCTGCACGTCGAAATAACAAGTGCGCGAACTTAGTTCGTTTCTGAGAAGGAGCGTTGTGAAATTAATTCGGATGGAAGATATCGGGCGGCGCGATAGCGGCTCCTTCCGCGCCATTTATTGCTCGTGTGGTGCGGGTATCGGTGAAGGGGTAAAGAATATCAAGATGTAACGAGCGCCAGCCGGAAGGCTCGCAAATGAGCTCGCACACTTATCTGTGTTAATGTGGGCGAGGGTTAATTTTGTCTTACATGAGCAATTTGGAGATACCACCCTCGTTTCCAACTTACATTTGTTGTTACTATTTGAGATTTGGTGTGTTATGTTGCTGTTCTGTTCCTATCACTGCTATTTATGTTCCTAAATTGCCTATTGTTATTTTTATATCCACATGGTTACCCTCAGTGCTTTAAACTGTTTGTTTTCTAAGAAAGAAAAACTCGCCTCCTCTCGGAACTTTTCTTCAAATTTCTTGTCACCCATAAGAACGTGCTCACACACATCTCACGTTTAATTTATACTACTTAAATATTCGTTAAGATTTCGTCTAGACAAAAGGAAAATATAGCCACGTCTGTAGGGTAGAATGAACGGCGCGCAAACATGGATGGATAGCAAATACGAGAGTGTATTAGGCAATGAAATTAAGTCGCAATGCAATCTCCTTGGATGTGGGAACTATTGTCCTAGCACAATGCTGCTATTAACTAGTCGATAGCGGTATTGAATATTAGGTTTCATCGTATCTGCTCTGAGGTTGGGGCGCTTTGTGGAAATGTAGCGAATATTATTTGATGTTCGCTTTGTGCATTTTAATTTTGTTATAACTTCAATTGGATTAAGCTTTTCTTTGACTTTGATTTTCGTATTATGCTTTTAGAGAGCTTGTGTACCTTTACCTAGTAGGGACGTTAGTGCATGCCTCCCATCTCTCTTCTGTTTTGCTTATTCTCACGCAATTAGTAAACGAATTATTTATGTCATGGCAACTATGCCAAGAATAACAAACAGGTATCAGATTAAAGTTACTTAGTCCTGCAGTCGCGATCACCACAAAAGATAAAACTGACTATAACTTATTCAATTTCATATACAGCAAAGCAAAGGATTTTCCAGTGAAATATTGAAGGAATCGACAAAAGTTGGTCTCATGTAATATGCAGGGAAGTAGGACCAGCAAACTGCATATTTTGCGCCTAAGATCCGCGGTTCTACGAGCGAACTTCCAAAGCCGCTTGGTTAGGTACTTCAGCTTTATGTTATACTTCATGCTATATACTGCTGAAAGACGATAATTTGATGGCTTTGCGGACAGAAGCTGTTGGGAAATGAATTTGTGACTTTGAAATCTTAATACCGGTACTCAGCATGTGGATTCTTGTGGAGCTGATCCGAGTTTAAGTGGGTGATCAATAAAGTTTGTAAGTTTGTTTGATTATTGCATCCTTAATTAGCGAATGTTGACCCTTTGAGCATGTCGTAAAGTGACGATGCTGTTGAAGTAGAAGGAGCCTGCATCTTGATATGATGCAGACTCATAAAATATAATTATCGGGAAACAGAATCAAACAAGAATTCCTCTTCTTAGAAGTACATAAAATACATGTGGATGCGGAATCAATAATAAACCTAGGACCTACCCGGACATAAAATAGAGCTACCTCACCTACAGAGTTCACCCAATCTTACCAAATTAATTCTCCATAAAGCTGAATACACAAAACGTTTGCGGTCGTAGGTGAGAGCTCAAAGGGTCAGTTCACACGACAGGTTAGCGTCAAAAGGATTGACCGAGACGTGTCGAGGTGGGGTGGTTAGACCACAACCTAGTCGCTTCGCAACCACACTCGCTGTTTAGGTGAACTGTCGCTCAGTTCACCTTTGTGGTTAATTTTCGTATAGAACTTTGCAAGTCGTTGTTGCGAATTTTTGTTAAAGGAACTACTTTCGACCGATGTTTATTGGTTAGCTTTTAGTGATGTCTTTTGGACGATTGTTTTATTTTTGGATACTTTGCAAATATAGGTGTATCCTAAAACAAAATAAGTCTTCTGTCTCCGAAAAATACCCAAGCTAAAAAATGCCTCACGTTATTTCAAGTTAATGACTTTAGTCACAAAACATTACACATATTTCACCTTTTCAAAATATTCCAACCAAAAGAGAGAATCAAACAGCGTAACACACAGAAACCCGTACCCAATAAGACGTACAAACAATAGTAACTCGTCTCAAAATATCAGTCTGGCAGCAGAGCGCCGCAAAAGGAACTCAACGCCGAGCTGTTTACGTGAGGGCTGTTAGCAAACACCTGTAAACGCCTTTACCTTGCCTCTGTTTGTACTGGACGCTCACGATTGCCGTGTACAATTAGCCTTAGATGTCTCACCTGCAAACCAATTTATTACCTACAGTTGCTAAAGACATTCCCACTTCATTCTAAACTCTATCTTATGAGCTGTAAGGGTGAGTTTTGGGTGGGAGGTAAGATTTGAGATGAAACGGTTATGTGGCAACTTTGTGTGTCTGGATGTAGTGAAGTCTTTTGAGTGCCGTTGAGGTGTTAGGTAGCTCATTTGGAAACGTTAAGTACGTGGACGTTTGCCCTGTGTTTATTTGGCTAGTCACAAAAACAGAGTTGGAGCTAACATGTTGCTCGAAAATGTTGGCATTTAAAGAAACTTGACTGTATATTTTATTGATACAGGAAACTGAAAAAGATTTATTGAAAATCCAAGCTGTGCATTTTATAAAAATGGTACGAGAAATCCAAGCAAAAACATTCCATTTCACTGTTACAAAACATCCACTCAAAATAAAGTATTGCAATTCGGAAAAACAGCATCGTATTTCCATTCCCGTGCTGCCCCTTTTGAAAGTCCTCAATCATGTTCGCCGTGTTGACTCCTGGATATGATACGACCTCTCGACTCGACATGATCATAATACCCTCCGCTGCATCCACCAACAACCCCTTCTACATCCATAAACCGGCTACAAATCTTAGCTGAGCGTTCGGCATCTTTATAACTGGAGGACGCGATCCCTTAACCCAACATAATGGGCAGGTTTACTGAGAGGACCGTCGTAAAGTGTCCCGTCCAGCGCGTACCCCAACTACGGGGCCCTTCGAAATTTCACGAACTATTTGGCCCGCACTAGCCCTCACTCAGCTTTTTTGTCGACGCTTTATTGTCCGGATTTTCTGCTCACCTTTATCGTTATTGTGTCCGCTTGGCTTCATAAAGGACCCTGGTTCACTATTAGAACCTCATAACCGTGGGAAAATTGTTTGAAAGCTTCGTAAAAATGGTTAAATGATAAAAATATTGGGTAAAAAAGCGAGGTCAGTCAATAAATCGTTTGGTCAATTGAGCAGGATGCAATGGGCGTGTTAATTGGTCGGGTGCGGGACTGTATCGAGGGCTCGGAGCGATGAGTGGACACGGAGCAGTCATTGCGTGAATGATAATTGCCCGAACGTTGGGCGTCGCATAAATTCGGGCTATTGGTGTGGAATTGAATGGATGCATGGCTTAGTACGTGACACGTGGATGTAAAATGTGCTGGATCTTTCTGTATAGATTTGTGTTGTTATTTTTATCTAAGGGGATTTTATTTTCAGCCCTTGGACAATTTACTGATTAAACATAATTGTCCTTAATATGAAACATCAAGTAGATAAATAATACTGTTTGTGAGTTTTTTTTTCATTGTTTTCATGACTCGAATGAGAAAAAGATTTTCTCATTCGAGTAGGTATTTTGCAAGGTTTTTTTTGCAATTTTCCCTATTTCTTAATGACATTTAATTTAGGTTTGGTAACCTACCCACACTTTCTACATAAAAAAGGTAATGGTATTTAAAAAAAAAAAAAAAGCTCTCAACTCTCTGCAAATACGTCCTCAAAAATCAACTAACTCTTCAAACCTCATCTTATATCTTTGTTGGTACATCCGGACCCTAGGACCAGTGCATACATTCCCGCAGAGATAAACGCATACGATTACACGTGCGAGCCACAGGTGGCGCATAACATTTTTCAGTCGGGACGGGCCATTGCCCGCGTCCGGCCCGTGAGCCCGCGGCTTAATTCGAGACCTTTCCAGCCATTTGCAATGGTTTGTTTTTATTGAAAACCGTGGGAATTTGCCGATCGCCTGTATTTTGTGATTTGGAAAGGGATTTTTGGATTTTGTATACGTGGGTTTTCGGATTTAATTTTGCGATTTTACAACGTGTTAAACGGTTTATCTATTTAGCGATTATCCCGATCTATACAATTTATACGTAGGTTCCTAATTTCCAGCAATAATCGGTTTGGATACATGATTATCCTTCACTAGGGACTCCCAAATAAGTCATAAGTTTAATCTTCGAGAAATATAACGGAAAAGGTAAAATTAACACATTTTCCGAACTCCCTAGCAATAAATAAACCAGAAATGACACGTCATAATGTTTAGCACAAATGACACGCTTTACGCCAGCCCACATTGTCAGCCATTCAGGCCGGGGGCTCCAAATAATTATTGCTCGCTTGACAAATTGCCGGCAAAGCCTACGTGTCGGTGGAACAATTTGATACAATTTTCACCGCCTTTCCCGTACGGGCCACGGATTTGCATACGTGCACCCCTAGATTATGCAAATATACTTTTTTAACGTACTGTTTACTTACCCCAGGAAAAGGAAACACTTCGGGCACGCATTTTAAAAAGATTTACGCGCTTTGTCGGATCATTAAGTGCGGAACTAATTTGCTTACCTTTGAAATGTTTTAAGCTTTGTCCCGTATAATTACTGTAGGGTTACCGTCCCCGTAACGTGATATGCAGATTTCCGCATGCTCAACTGTTGGTTTTTCCAGCGCTCGGTTTCACAAATGGCGGTCGTGCAAATAAAATACTGTTACTTACAAGTTAGTTACTTAATAATTAAAAAACATAATTATTAAAAGGCTACTCCTATGCATTCCTTAAATATAAATACATCGGGGGATATTTTTAATTTGCCCATTTCACGTTCAAGTGCGTAACTTCTCAACGATATTGAGCATGTGGGAATCGTCGAAATTAAATTTTCTTTGTTTTCTTTCGTGGGCTGTGGGCTCTTGGCGTTATTAAATTTCCTTGTGTTTTTTAACACAGCCATATCATTAGATTGAGGGCTTCCGTCAAGAGGAAATTGTGGCGGCGAGGGGAGCGAGCTGAGCACCTAAACATATTGAAAAAATAAAAATCCCGGCTACTTATTGCGTAGTACTGGGGAAAGTTTACTCTACTTAGATTCTTATAGATTTCAGTCAAAATGGGATTTGCTATTTAAAAAAACATAATAAAGAAACCCTATACTGACATGTATAAAACTGGATCCTTTGTTAAAATTTGCAATTATAGGGACGGATACTTTTTTTTACAATATTGTTAAAAGTTGTTACTGTTAAAAATGTGAATGCCTATTTATTAGGAGTTACAATGTTGACATTTAATATACTTATCTAGAAAATTATAAAATAAACAACAGCGATTTTTTTAAATACCTGCCTATGTAAATACACATAAATAGGTACACATGCACACAAAGTCAACGTTATTTTCTTTTCTTCAGTAGATAGGTACCTAAGTATGATCTTCTTAAATTCCCAAATTCATATTTAAAACTTGAGGCTAAGATAGAGCCACTTTCCTAGCGGTATCACAGCCGAAGCCGACGTAGAAAGACGTTTGAAGTGGTTTCGTGTAATAAGTACGGCCGCGACAAAATTCCTGGCCGCGCTGCGTTTGGGAGCCTCACCTTAAATATACATATTACATTACGTGAAATTGCCCATTTTTTCCACTCTCCACCCTAGCAATTAGGGTAGCTTGTGTATAAATATTGCACGGCCCTCATTAAAGTGCGTGTTCGTTTTAGTATATATTTTTATGGTACGCTTTTTGGTTGGCGTCTGCAAGGAGTCGTGGGATGTAATGAATAATTAAGACATGTTGTACAAGGAAAGTGCCAGGTTTTTTCTTCAAGGCTCCGGTAAATGATGGTGGCTTTGAGTAATGTGTCGTTATTTTTTATAAGAAAATTCCTGCGGGTTTTTTAATAAACTTTCATAGAGCCTAAGAAGGCGCTATGGCATTAGAAATTTTAAATAGGTTTTTTTTTGTCGATCATATTTGATACATAATCGGTTTTATAAAAAATATAAATAGCAATACTTAAAAATAATTAATAACTTTCAATTAATATAATATGAACTTTACCTTGATCGGACGGAGAGGGCATCCGGTGTCGCAAGGACGCCTGAAACAAAAAAAATAATTACATCAAAAACAAAAAAGGGGTTACACAATATCAATCAAAGTCTCCTCAAATTAAAATCCATCAATTAACTACGTCACAAAAATCAAAACATCAAAACTTCTAAATTAAAAATATGACGTTGAAATGATTAAAAACTCCCTTCCGAGATTGCATTTCAACAATTAACGCATTAGGACTACTCTCGCCAATAAAGAGCAACTCTCTTAATTAACCGTCCCTGTTAAAAATTGAGTACAAATTCAAGTAGCAAATCTCCCCAGTTGGGGTGGGATCTAGTGAATGGCCTGTAATATTTTAGTTTGGTTGAAACAAAAACTCCTGGCGTCGGTGAGGGGTTCAGTCGCTGTCACGTAGACACAATAAGCCTTTTAATTCGATTCGTCAAGACGGACGCGAGACAAAGGGCCCGGAGTTATCATTCAATGGGGCACTTCTACCTTTTCTTTCTTATTACTTCGCTAAGGTTTTCTTGTGAGGTGGACTGGCGCACGAGGGATGAAGGCTGCTTGAGATATATCCTGTGTCTCCAATGTGATTTGGTGCTGTTATTTTTGGTTTAATTTTATTTGTGACCTTTGTTGGTCTTTTGAGACGTAAGCTAACACATAAGTTTTGCTAAATCAATGATAGAGAGTTACAATCAAAATTACTCAACTTATTATTTCGGTAAATGTGTCAATAGCTTTTTCACAATATTTTCAACATGCAACATTAATTATTAAATTCTCTTAATGTAAATTGCACAAGAACGAACTCTACAAATTGAATTGTTATTTCTTTAAATAATTCAGTTTTATCTAAATGTTCGCGGCGACGAACCGATCTCTCATCTTCAGATAACTTCTCCGTGTGTAGCGCGCAGTATAAGTGCACTTGATCCCATGTGTCGCCGTGACCGGACTGCCGATACACAGCTAACAGGTTTATTTGTTGCCATCGTATTAACTAACTCAATAAACCACGAAATAACAACGAAATAATGTTTCACAAAAAAAACTTCAGTTTTTCAGTTGGGTGACATAAACAGAGTCTACAGCGATTTATGCTGAACACACAGCTCCTTACGTTTTCTACTTTAATTTATTCACCTATTATTAAATCATATTCATATCATGTGTAATATAATTAACGTTTAATTACTGATACTTTCATGCCATCAAACCCATTCAAAGCGCATTCAAGGTGGTCAGTGCCAATACTGCCAATTCCTTAATAAATCTAGCTATTCACATATTAATAGAAAAATACTGACTCATTTTACAAAGCCAGATCTGCCGTGTTATTTACTGACCAATACCGTAAATTCCCTGTCTCAATATCTCTGACCTCGTGTGTACTTCGCAATGGAAGTGCATTTGATTCCTTGCGTCGTGACCCGACTACGGATTTGAAGCTAACAGCCTTATTTGTTGCCACCTCTTTAAACTCGCCCTAAATCAAAGGAATTGTATTTATTTAAGCTGGCTTTGAGATGTTTATTGATAAATGCACCCAATGCCACTTGATATCTTCAGAGGGTTTGCAGAATATTGTGAAAGCAAATTTGAATCATTTTGTAAAGCCATATACAAATTTTATAAATGCGAAAGTAACTCTATCGCTCTGTCTCATAACGACTGAACGGATTTCAATGAAAGGCACACAGGTCACATGACCTGAGTTTTAAGACATAGGATATACTTTTTCCCGGTAGTTAAATACGTTCCGAAGTTATCCAAAGGGAAGGTTCCGTTTGATAATTTCTGACCTCCACCCGGGCAAACGCTAGTAACATTATAATGCAGGTTAATAAAACAGTAATGAAAATAAATGCCCAATACATGAATGGCGTAGATATTTAGTTACAATTTTTTGTAATTTTATTTTATTCCTTCTAAATCACTGCAGTCCTAAATTCTGTAACCCAAATTTACAAAATAGTTAGAGATTCCTAACACGAAACAGTGTATCTCCATTTCACATTAAAACCCAGCCAGGGTTAATTAAACAATTTAATAATATCTCGTAGGTACTCGTATATAAGCACTAGCCGATATCAAGTAAAAAGGGGTTGGAATCCCACTGTCTGGCGGCATAATTACCAGGCAGGCATTAAAGATAAAACCGGGCCAGGTAAATTGAAATGTGAGGTTTAAATTGAAAGGTAGCCATCATATGCATGTTAACAGACAAGCTTCTTGTTAATAAATACTGGTATTTTTTAACTAGTAATATTAGAATAGTTGAAAAGGTTATTTTTCTCTTGAATTGGATGTTTTCTGGGATGTATTTCCTGGACTTGCCTTTTTACTGTGCATGGGAGTTGTATAACATACGTAACGACGACGTGACTTTGTTTAGGGGTTAAATTGTACCCGTGATTTTGTAGTTAGGGGCTAAATTATAAAAAGGACCAAATTAAATTGTCTGGTATCTTAATTATTACATAGATAGATAGATAAAACGTTCGACGTTCTATTCGTGATAGCATTTCATGAAAATATTGTTGATAAGGTAATAGGATACAGAAATAATTAAATTGTAATTTTTTTGATCCTTACATCCGAGTTCAACTATTATATTCCTTAAAACCTTGAAATACAATTTTAAATGTTTACAAACAAAATCAGTACAAGAATTTCATGGTCTCTAAGTCTTCGTCTATGGGTTCAGGAATTAACAGAAATTAAGGAAATCGTAGAGGGGGTGAACTAATAGCAGCCGTTTACTTAAATGAGCTTCGACCGAGATTTGGGCAGATGATGATGCAAAAATTTGGAGGTCACAAATTGAAGGCAGTAGGTAGTACAGTCAGTGAGTGAGGGGCTCGTGGCTAAATAATAACAGCCACACGGGTCGATCGAAGGTTAAGTTACGCTTGCCGCGGTCGGGTCGTGGATGGGTGACCATTAATTACATATCGAGACCCCTCCGTGTCTCGGAAAGCTGGTTAAGCTGTTGGATCTGGCTGTCATTCGTAGATCTTTGACAGTCATTAAGGGTAGGTAGTCAGAACCAGTCACTGGGTTGTAGAGGTCTGATAGGCAGTCGCTCCATATAAAATACTGGTAGCTGCATCCGGTTAGACTGGAAGTCGAGTCCATAATAATGTCTTAATGTTCAGCTACAATTAAGTATGTTTTGTGGCTACACATTGTTACTATTTTGGTACAACGGTAAGGAGATTGTACAACAATCAGACAGTCAAAATGATTTTTTGTCGCATCCTTCTTTTTGAGGCAATTAACTCTACCTACATCTTTCTGAATTAAAATGATAATAGTCTACATTTTTCTTGAACGATTTTTACATGGTTTAACACTACTTTTTTGGGCAGTCGTGTAAAAAGGTGTTGCATGTCCTACTCATTCGAGAATTGCATTAAGTTTAAAGCTGAAGTGAATGATCAATTTTACTAGATTCTGATGTTAGTGACTGTTGTCTGCCTGTTGGAGCTAATCTCGAGAACTACTGAATGGACTTAGACCATTTCCTGGGGAAGATCTTAGTCTATTAATTTCAGGCAGCCAATTCTATTGCAGCGTATCTAGCCATTGGCAACAAGCCAATGTAAAGGGCTAGTATGACTTCATGCTAAAAGATTACGGTCTTTTAGCATGAAGTCAATATAACGAATTGTTACAGCATTGTTTTCAATCACACAAAACGCGTTTAATATTTTTTAATCCATACTAATAATATAAATTCGAAAGTAACTCTGTCTGGCTGTATGTTACCTTTTCATGCCTAAACCCCTGAACGGATTTCGATAAAATTTGGCAAAGAGATAGATGGCATCCCGGGGAAGGACATAGGCTACTTTTTATCGTCATACCACCCGGGCGAAGCCGCGGGCGGAAGCTAGCTATAAAAGACAGACAGACTACAAAATCTAGTTTCATTCACATCACAATGTCGCTAGCGTCAAATTCGAGCTTTCATTTTAAAATTGAAGCTAATTTTTAATATTTTATTAAATAACAAAATGGGCCTTTTGATTGCTTAGGTACTTGTTTATTATAATTTTGTGTTTTCATTAAATCCCTGCCTCGTTGGTCACATGCGCGTCTGCTAGCAGGAGGGCCTGGGTTAGATTTCCAGGTCGGGCAAAGTGTTATTGGGTTTTTACATCAGGAATAACTGAGTCTGAATTTATTTATTTATTTATTATTTATGTACACACAGTAAAATACAAAGAGATATGACATAATTATGATATGAGTATAAAGGTACTGCTTATTTCTTAAGAAATTTCTTCCAGCAGACCTGCGAAAGGAGAAATGAGAAAGAAATGTAGACAATAGTGTGTGAGAACAAGAAGAGAAAAACATGATTATGCGAAGTCTTAACTATAATATTAAATATACCTACACATATACGAAAGAAAATTAACATATACTTAAATAAATACATAAAGCTGAATTTTGGCCGGTTGATGACAATTCGGCTCGCCCTCTATCACATTCCTGATCAGGATTCTTGATTCGGAGACCTGAAGGCCACTTATTTACGGTTTCCTGATTCGAACGAACATCAGGTTTTTTTTCCGTTGGGAACGTGTACACTTTGTTGAACATTTTATATGTACACACGACTACACATCAAGCTATACATTTCCAGTCTATGCTGCTCGCATTGTATAGGATTTCCGTACAATGCGAGGTCAGTTTATACTGGAAATGTATAGCTTGATGTGTAGCCGTGTGTACCTAAAGAATTTCAAGCAAGGTTTCCGAATCAGGAATCCTGGTCTGGAAACCGTACGTATGCGGCCAATCTTAAACATAACTTGTGAAATGTGGGTGTATTATAGTATACACCACAGATAACATAAAATCAAGCGTTGATAAAATGTTATGTAATATGTCTTAATTAAAAGTATAGTATTATTATTTTCTAATTAGCAATTTTGCATAAAACACATTAACAACAATAAAAATAACTCATCTTCTACACAACCAATCGCAAGTAACGTTAATCATAATATGGAGAGTTTTGCTAAAAGAGATCGCTTTAATTAAGTAATGGCTCGAATGTTAATTACAAAGGCAGGGGTGACAACTGCACGGTAATCACTACTGATCTATGAGCTTTGTTTTTGATTCATTACGTTTTTGTTATTTGTTTATTGCAGTTCTAAAAACATTATTATTAGTAACAAATTAAATATTAGTCATCAAATGATAAATGATTCATTTCTGTAAGTAGGTTTGTACAAACACATTTACACGTCGATCACATTTTAAAAACTAGATGAGGTCGGTGTTTCCGATCTGACTACTCTGAGATGAAAGGCCGAAACAAACTCAGAGGTCACAGTTTCTTTTAAAGTCCAGACATAATCTTGAACATCGAAGTAAAATAGATATAATCGGTTTGCTATATCCGACTTATCGGCCACGACTTATGAGGTGTAGGACTTGTAGGTCGTGAGTTCAGTAACCCAGGTAGGCACTTTAATTTGTGTATTTAATTTTATCACCACTGCTCTCAAAACGGTGAAGAAAAACATCGTTGGGAAATCGGCATGTCCTAGAACCAAAAAAATCGAAGATGTGTTACATCCACCAACCCGCACTGGGCCCGCGTGTGGATTATGACCCACTACCTCTCACAGAGAGGAGTCCTGTGTCCCAGCAATGGGAACATTATATGCTGATTATGTATTCGATTTGCTACACAGATTTATTCTTGGTAAACAGTATTTATTTGTACGCCAATGTTGCAACGGAGACATCACCTAAGCCCCATTTACACAGTGCAAGTTTCTGGAACGTTCAAGAGCAATAATTGCATGCCTTATAACACGTTCAATTATTCCCATTCAAGAATTGCATGCGACTTCTGTTTGCACGAAGGCAATTATTGCATCGATTTTAGTATGCCAGTTTTGCCTCGTCAAAGCACAGAGTTATTTGTCCTTGCGCAATTGATTCAAGTATTGAATACGATTTTATATTACGTGTTGTTTACACCTATACCAGTTTTGAACGGCAATTATAGCTTGCCCATATCATGCAACAAATGTACGTGTTGTTTAGACGGAGCCAGTCAATTGTTGCTTCAATTTTATGGTATACCACAGGAAATAAACTTGCACCGTGTAAATGGGACTGACGACTAGAAGAAACGTCAAATCGCTCTCTTTGAAACTAGGTATCGAATTATGATTATTCGAATTTCACGAGTCGATTAATTTTGTAATCATTTCATTTTAGTTAAGTTTGGGTAGCTGAAGTACTAAAAAAATCTAGCTCTTACGAAAACGACAAGAAAATGTTCATTAAATACATCAACAAACCTAAATTGAAACAATAGAAAAACGTCCCTAAAACAAGAAAGCAACAAATTTCAAAATAAAAATAATCACATTAATTATAATCTAATGAAATGGCCGTTAAATCACGCTAATTGTTCTCCAGTTTTTATTTTGTTCCCCATTTTTTGTTAGCAAAAGCTGCTTGAATGGAATTCCTTTATTCCACAAATGGCCTGTTTACTAACAACCACAGACAAAGGACCAGAAATTATATACCAACGATAAATTAAGGATGTAATGAAAAACATTTTTATAGATTAAAAATGGTGGAAGAGTTGTTTCGATTTACGATTTCATGTTTTTGGAACGTGTGGGTTTTCTTTCTTATATTTCTATTGGATTACTTGACTGGCCTCGTATTTTTGGTTTTCGGAAGTATTTTCTATAGAAAAGGCAATCGCAATTCTTTGGAAAGGTGTTGCTGGTGATTTTGGCAGGAGGGTGTTCGGTTTACAATGACGAATTCTTTTCTAATCAAACGTTGTCATCAAGTGATCCTTTAATGTAAAAACACCAGTGTGTCCGTTTGATCGTCCCGCCGGAAGTGGCCGTGTCCGGCGGCATTGTCCCGTCCCGGCTCATCTTCTTAATTGTTTTCTTTGGCGAAGCACTCACAGTACAATGGCTAATGATGCCGCATGCCGCTTTGATCATCGCGTGATCGTGTGTACCAATTCTGGGCACATTACCTTAATAGGCCGGCCAAGTTTTGTTACTTTCGTCGAGTTTAGCCGAGTTTGGTGCTAAGTAGTGCCGATTTTCAGTTCGAATATAATTCGATTTAGGTCTATTGTTCGGAAGTCTTGCGTGACCAACGAGCGGAATACCTTACGGATCCATCACCTACATTTGTTTGGTGAACCTTCCTGCGTATGCGACCGCGACCGCATGGCCATATTTCAGCTCTGATAATATTTCATTGTTGCCAAATTATTCCCATAATTTCTGTTTATCTAATTTGCGCGTGTGAACCCTTTACAAAGATCCGTCCAGTCACGTAGGTCGAAGACACGTGACATTTCGAAAACAACGGGTACAAAACAGAATTACGACGCAAACGCGGTTGTGTGCGGCATCGAGCTGCTTGTGGGTGTGTGTGCGTGCGCCTGAATTAGACGCGAAACTTTCAAAGTTTTCCCAAATTTGTGCCGCCCGCGCCCCTTCGCCCCCCTCGCTCGTGGATCGATAGCGGGCGCCGAGCGAGCGAGTCCCAGCCTCATGAAAATACCGGACAACACTTCGCCTCAGTATTTACCATGACGTGTTTTGTGGTGAGAACGCAGTTATCTCTACGAATTTTAGTGAGTGCTCGTGATTTGATAGCTCTCCGGTATTTTGTGTAGCTGGTAGTCAAATGCTGCTGACCTACATTGTACACGTTGTGTAAGAGTAAGAAATTGGGGGCTTGTTTTTGTAATTTAATAAAGCTCTACAATGTGCGAATGAGGAAATACGGTGACTAATTTTCACAACCACTTATGTAACACTGTTTTTTACTGAGTTGTGGTTACCAAGTTTATGTTCTTTAATAATGATGCGTATTTCTTGGGCTTCTTACCTTCGCAACTTCCCTAATTCCAGGGTCGCAGCACTGGGAATAAGACGGCGTCGCGTGAGTGGGCGACCCATGCCAACTGTCACCGAGCAAAACAAGAGCGACAACTGAAAATTGGGCGCGCGAGGCCTTAGCCATTGTTTGTCATTAATTGAGGGCTTTGCGATGATCTTCGTGCTGAAGGCCCTCCGCGCGGCCGAGGGCGCACTCCTGGGACATATCGGCCGCCAATCGCGATGACAGCGACCCTCCGGCCTCGAGTGGACACTCACTAACTCGAGGTGGGAAAAACTACCGGCTGACACTACTTAACGAACGGGGCACGCCCGGGAATTTTCTTGAGTGCTTGTTAATGTTTTATGGGCGGAACTTTTTCAAAGTAGTGCGTAGATTGACGCGCTAAGTACACCTACATAATTTAACACGTTTCCCCTCGGACGTGTGACTCGTTCATCGATTCCGTTATCGTTCATAAACAATGCGTTCATAAGTGGCTCGCTCGTCCAGCCCTTATATCTATGGTTAATTTTGTCGTAATAAAAATCCAATCTCGGAAATAGCTATAAAAAGCGGAACAGAAAACTTTTCTGATTTATAACAATTAATATTTGAAATATTGACAATATTAAGGGAAATGGCCGACAGCCGACAAATCATATGAAACCGCCCCGGAAGGCGGAAGCACTGGCCCGTTGCTCAGGGACTTTATTTGGAAATGGAAAGTCTAAAAAATAAACGACAGCGAGTGCGGGGGGATGATTTATACCGAGCGGCTAGTGCGTTCGATTATCGAGATGATATTTCTCGATATTAAAGTGTTGCCAAGAGGACTGCGGACAATATGACCCGAGGAAGATTTATTGGGCAATACAAAGTGACGTCGACGCCCGTTACGATTATTTCATTATATTGTCGGCGCCGTAAAAACGGTTAGCGTTTTATTTTATTGCTGGTTCGCGAGCGAATTTTTATTTCAATATTTTATTGCGTTGTAAAATTGGGACTGCAGTCGATTTTGCTTTGACAATTTTGAGCGCAGTGCCTCTGGAGGCAAAAGTTGGTTGTGAGTTGTAGCTTTATATAGGACACGAATTGTAAACATGTTTGAGCAGATATTATGTGAAATATGTTTCATATGTGTACTGTATGTTTTGTAGAGAGGAAAGGTTCGACATGTCGCATGATTTGTGCGTCTCGCGGGTACCGAGGGTCGCGCCCGTGTCGGACGCACGTGCTGTGCCTTACGCAACGAAAAACTTACTCGAACAAATGTAGAAGAAATCGTATAACATTATACCGAAGAAATTCTGGATGTTAAGTAACTGCATCCTTACAGGTTTCATAATAAACCGTTAAAAAGTTGTTACGAAACTTGTAAAGTTTCTCTGAACAGCTTTTCGCGCCGGTCCTTACGAAATCTTTACTCGGTTACTAACCAAGAATAACTTGTTTTATAACACAAACTTGAAGGTTTTTGAGCACCTTGGAAAAACAATGAAGTATTGTATTGGTATTTTTTCACAAGAGGGCAAATTGCGTAAACCTTACAGATTGTGAAACGACAGTTTTTTAAACGTCTTTCCTCGTAAACTTTCCTCGTTGAGATGGAATTTACTACCTACACGTAAATGTAAACAAAAAGAAACGAGAGGTGTTGACACACCCGGTTGGAACGAGCTAGACCAAAAAAGTGTAACATTTTGACACGACACTTTTGTTACGTAAATGTTACACTTTTTTCGGTCTAGCTTTCATTCACCAAATGTGCAGAATATAACGTGCGATAAGGATCTTCGTTCCAAAACAGAACTTAGTAATCCCTTCAATCTAATCCTATACAAAAATCGAACTAATTGTTACATCAATACCCCATGTCTTTACCCCAGCTTATTGAATAACTGCATGAATCACGTGCCACGCTCCAGCGGGCTCCCCATACGTTTTGTTGGGCTGTTTCCCGACTCCGGCTTTCCGCTACACGGTCGCGGGTTCGACGCTTTTTAATGTAACGTCGGTGACATGTCCGAAGTATCGATACGGTAGGTTGGTACTTTTGTCATGATAAGTTCTGATAGCAAATGTTTGTTACGCTCTAGTGGTCAGTTTTGGGTTGGGATTTATTGAATTAAGTAGGTAATAAAATGTTAATAAATGTTAGGTTTATTGAGTTTTCTTGTGCAAAACATTACTTTCTAGTGTATTACAAAACTTTCTTTATGTTGCTTTTTTATTTTGTTCAAAAAGTAATAAAGCACAAATTGACATAGCACCAACAGTATAAATCACTACGTACCCACTTTAATTTTAAATATGCACAACTAATATTTGAAATGTACCTATCTTGACAAAGCTTTTCTCCAACCCAAGCCAATTGAGCGTGGGCGTGGGCACCAAACTACGGTGTACAAGAGATGCAATATTGCACAAAATTTTCTTAATTCCAATTTAAAATTACCCAACACGCTTACAACTCATTAAAACACCTATTCTTAAACCGCGCTGAAATTCTAAACCATACAAAATCAACTCACGATTGTCATTGTAGCGTTATCACTGCATTCAGGCGGGCGCACACTGTACCAAACTTATCCGTTGAATGGATCGTGTCAGAGCTGAATTTGTAAAGAGTAGACGTGTGTCGCATGCATCGCCACGCCTTATCTTCGCTCTTACTCAAGTTCTCAACGGCCACTGAATGGCGTGCGCTGCATAACGGAACTCAGATTAGACATAGAAACTGGGAAACGTCAAAAGTGAACGGTTTTTGTTTTTAGGTGACTGTGCGGAGCGTGTGCGCTGCGGTTAAGAATATACCTTGTGTTGTCATGTGGGCGGCGTGGGAAATGTATGAGCTATGGGCACCTATTAGGATTAAGTCATAGGTTTATGCAATTACCAAAACGTGATTTAAGCATTTTTGCTTTGCGAAGCTTTAAAGGAATTTATTTATGTAGCAAAATATCGAAGTCTCCCTCTTTTTATACCGCCTAGCAAGGGCCATAGGTATACTGCTAAACCAAGCCTACAAACCGTAACATTGCTGTATACAAATGAATGCGGGACGTTTAGTTTCAACATAGTGTACAGGCCAACGCTTCACAACTGATCCACTGACATTAGCAATTCAGAGCCAAGCGAGATATGAATTCTCATTGTTTTTCTAGTCTTAGGTAACATGAGGCACTATAAAAAATTGTAGCTATAAGAAAAAGCTTACTTTGAAGTAGTGGTAAAAATACACCCGTACTCGTATAAATTATTGATTGCGTATAAATATAGATCCCCAACTCTACCATATTCTATACCGTATTTCCGGAGGCCTTAGTTACTAATGTCCGGTAATTTGTAAAGCATCCAAACCATGCACACGTCTACAAACTTTGGTGAAACGACAAAAGGACGGATTTAAACCTCATTATTTAATTACCCGGCGGGAATCACACGGGGGCCCTAAGTCGCTGCTGACTTCTGAGCTAGGGCGAGCTGTCTGAAGGCTCGTCAAGGGGCAGCCTCCCGCCTTAGCCTCCGCCACGCACTCTATTAATTAGCCATACAGTCGCTCCAAAATGTATTAAACTTCATACATAAGGACACCTTAAGCTTGTGGACATCTAAAGGACTAATTACTAAAATCAATACTAATCTCACACAAAAGAAGGACCTACCTACTTATAGGCAAGTCACAACACAAATGAACGCAAAAACAAGATGGCGAAATAATTTGAATACGTAACGAATCGGAGGGTAACGCACGCTCGAGCCATTCTTTAACTTACTCTCCTACGGATAAAGAGCTAAACTTGTTTTTAAAGGATGACCGATCGTGAAAATTTATGTATCGCGGACAGCGCCGCCGGCCGAACCCCAGCAAAAAGAGCTCGTTGGGGTAGATACAGGAAGATGGCAGATGGAACGAAGAATTATGTTCCCCGCAGGCTGATGAGGTAAATGTGATTGTGAACTTTTCGACGCTATGCAAATCGGACAAGCGAGACGATATACGTACCCACCGGATCCAGTCGCACAGATATGTCGCTTTTATTTACAAAAAGTGAATTGGCGTGTCCACAAATGCGCGGACGGAACGGGGGAGCAAGTTATTGTAAGCCAGCCAGGGCGCCTTTTTTGTATGCTTCGCCAAGGTATATTCATAGCCGCCAACTTTATGTAAACTTCGATGAATGTTCAATGTATTCAAATTGATTCATTGATGGATGACCGGCTTGCGAAAATACTCGGGCCGAAAACATTGAAATAACATTGTAATATACTTTTCGTTGTTCCGACTGTGGGCGCGATCGATATCCGAATCATAGCCTTGTTTAGATAGGGCTAGTGGTATTTTATTGAAATACAAATGAGTGTCGGAGGAGCTCGGCGACCCGTGCGGTGTGTGCCTCGAATAAAAGGGCCGCATTAGAATAATTTGCCTACCGAACGAGTACAATTCTTCACATGGAGAGACCTTAAATTTCACTATTTTACATAGTGGGGATTATCATATCTGTTCGGGTGTGTGTCCGTGGGCCGGCCCCTACTTTTTGCTACCCGCACCCGACCTCTATCGGGCCGTCTCCGATATATTTAGTTGTTACTTTTTGTTGCGCCGCACGTGAGAGAATTCTTAATCATCATGAGCCTTCTATTTCGCTTTGTTGAGCGAGTTTTTCATGCGAATATCTGTTTTACCACTTGTGTTACATAAAAAGCGGCAATATTGAATTTTAAGTTGTACCTTTACAAAGACAATTTTCCTTATAAAAGCCGCTATATTAGACGGACACCGTATACCTAACAATTTCCAGACAGTACCTGAAACTTTCAATACCACCCACGCGATTCCGCACCTAATAACAACAAAGCAACATTACACCAATAGAGGCTCACTTAACCTCCACGTTATTATTCTTGCTAACCGAGCTGCCAGACGAAGCCCCTCAACGGAGGGACCAGGGGAGCAGAACTGATCGAAGGTGGGCGAATTAGCCCAACTCTAAAACCTCAATTAAGTCTCGTCTAGCGCGTATTCAGAACGGCCACATCCAATTATCGCGGTAGAAGCTTTGTTACGATTTTCAACTGAGTTTGCGATCGAATGTTGTTGGATCCGCTCCCGATACATTGTTTCGCCGAATGCTACGGAGAAGTTGGCAACTTCAGATTTACACCTTGATTTATATAATTGGAGGTTGCTAGTTTGTAGGATTTAATAAGGCTCACTATTGATACTGTACAACAATAGTGTCAACAGAGAGTCTTTAATATTAAGTTTTACTCCTCGTTATGAATATAAAAGAGGAACAGTTCTGTCTCTATAAATAATATATCAATACCCTATTGATACGTTACTAAGAGAAACAAAACTATTACGATAGATTTTGAAACTCCCTTTAAAACAGAACAGCAAGAACCCAACACCCTCGTAACTCAAAAACGTAACACTGTAGAATCAATGACACTTAACTTCCATAGAAAACAGCTACTCATGCTCTCACAATAAGTCACCCCTTTACTTCACAGGATGATCTTCAAATTAGACGTCATAAAGACGTGTCTGCCGGCGATGACGGATGGCGGCGCGACAGTCATCGTCAAATTAACACCAGGCTAAGTGCCGAAATGTGTACACAATGCGACAAGCCAGCTAGACGGGATCGGCGGAAATAATACACCCTGTAGCGGTGGCGGATGGTGTAATTAATTGCATATATTATTATTGATGTCGTTTTGAATATAAAAGAGATTAAAAGACAAATATTGTTAGCATTTCTTTGCTGACCTCATTTTGAAATACAATGTATTAAGTAGTAAGTATATCGTTTTTAAATGAACAGCGTGCTGTTCATTAAAAAAATGACATTTTCTAGAACCCTGTGTCTAAAATCCTTCCAACACTTGCTCAAAATAATTATCGGAACATTACACATTAATTAAACTGTAACATTCAACCAACACTTATTAAGGTATAGCACAAATTCTCATAATCTATAAGAAATGAATTAATTGCGATATAAATTATACAGGACAATAAGACATAACGAGGAATAAGGTGGCAAACAGAGGCAGGCTGAGGTAAGTGGGCCGAGCAAGCCGAGCGGGCCGAATTGGCCTAAAATACTCGCAACAATTGTGTCTTAATTTGCTCCTTTCAAGCGCCGGCCGTCTAGTGAACCAATTATCTGGCCTATAATAATATTGTGTATTAAATATCGCTAAATTGCCTTCGTATAAATCAAGGTCGTGTATGAATTCGGAGATGCTTTTACATGATGAGGTCAATTTTAGCGATTAGTTAAGAGTTCCGATTTTTTTTTAGTCACGTAGATACGTCTAAAGTTTTTTATTAAATCCATTGATCGTTTTTTTGAAAGAAATTATTAAGATCAATGAATCAATCAATCAACTCAGCTTAACGCAGTTCACTGCTGCACATAGGCCTCTCTCAGGTTGCGCCACAACACCCTATCCTCTGCCTTCCGCATCCAGTGTACCCCAGCCACCAACCACTAGCAGCAACCTTTAGATATACAATTAAAATTTTAAGGAGTGTAACTTGTAAAGTGGAAAATCTGTGTAGCACTGACTTTCCTACTGATAACTTACCTGAATTGCAAGTGTGGCAGCAATCTGTAATTCGTTGTCATAAATGAAATATAATAAAAATCGCTCTGTGGTAGAAAATAACTTAAGTAAGTACGACAATCTATTAAACGCAGGTGCCAAGGGATTATTACTAAATTCAATAAAAATAAAAGCAAAACTTTCTAAAAAGAAAATGTGTCTTGAAATTACCTGCTCTTTTAGCAAAGGTAGGTACTAGCACTAAAGCTAAGTGAAAACTATTATTTTAACCCATTGTTGTCACGTACACTGTATTTTTTTTTTAAAGAAAAGCCTTAATTTGGTATGCCGGAACGTGGATCTCGTTGAGAAACAATGGATTTTTAATTGTGTCTGTAATTACGGCATACGACGGGTTAATAAGAACCAAAACCTGAGTTTTAAAAGGTTTTTGGGTAGAAATCTGATTAAAATATTTTTTTATTTTCATTTAAATCAATCAAGTTTGAAAACTTCTCTTCCTCGGCTATTAAAATATTTAATCACCTAATATTAAGCCTGAGAGCATCTATTGCCAGCCAGTCTATGTAGCATGTAATTAATTTTATTTTATTTTCCTCGTTCCCTCGGTGTTGCCATCGCGAAATTCTCTCAGTAATTGGAAAATTTATTGCAAGGTGTGCACCACGCGCCGCCATGATGTTTCACTTTCCCACCAATGATTTATTGCCTTCCGAAACAATTTTAATTGCTACAAGTGACACAATGTAAACAACTATTCGATTAACTTAATTCAATTATTTGGAACGCAGGCAATTAATTTAAAAGCCAGCTAAGTACGGTTTAAACTTCGTATTATTGGAGATTTTGAGGGTATTTATGTACCTTTTGTTGGTTAAGAATCTTGTGAAAGTGATTGATATCGTACGGTATTGGTTAAAACGTATGAGAAAGAAGTATTTTTTCATTCTTTCTTGGCTTAAAAACTGTTTGTTTCTATATTTGATTTCTTTATCGTATCTCGAGTTGTGTCGTTCTTCTTCATATGTCATCATCAAAAATTCATTTATTTTTCCTCTCATTACCACAAAAACAACCCCTCTTTCAGCCAACTACCTTCATTACGAACACTGACCTACCGTCAAAGCATCATCTAATAAACCGAAACGACTCAAAAACGACTTTGAGCATACGAGCATTAGTAATTATAATTAGACCGCCCACCGACCGCAGGCGATAAGATGTGCCTCGAAGCATAAAATAAGGCTCTCTACACACGTCCTGTGAACGTGTGCTTAAGGGGGATGCTCTTAGGAAGCCCGCCATGAAATATTTTTATTTAACGTTTTCTGCAATTTGCAGATTTGTAAATATAACTACTAACTAATTTGTAATATCTACTTAATAATAATAATTATGTACAAGGGGAAATTATCAAAAGCATCAAAAAATTCGTCCGTATCGCTGTCAACAGGAAAAGTGCAAACCTCAAACGGCGCAAATACTCCCATCTTATCGGGACGTATATAATATGTTCGAGCCATTTGGGGTTGAAACCCTAGGGCCATGGGGTCCGAGTGCCCACTTGGTTTTTCAAGACATCGCCAAGCGCTTGGTCGACTCTTCACGTGACCAGAGGGCTGGCCTATTTTTTGGCCAGAGAATCAGCATTGCCATACAACGTGGCAATGCGGCCAGCCCTTTGGGCACTTTTCCTGTTGACAGCGATGTAGACGAATTTTTTGATGCCCTTTGATAATTTCCCCTTGTACATAATTATTATTATTAAGTAGATATTACAAATTAGTTAGTATTTATATTTACCTGTAATTATTCAACAAATGTATACTTACGTTCGGTTGTATGTTGATTTAAATATAATAATCATAATCATAAATCTTTATTTATCTCAACATAATATTACAGGCACAGGTTAATGAGATGCACAATCTTAAATAGAGAAAGGAGTCTGTGGCAGGAGGATCCTGAGTTACAGATCACCCGGCTCTCTTAGTAGAGTCAAGATAATGTATAAATGTAGGTATCAAAAAATGATTATATGATTCGCAACAATGACGAATATAACAGAATAATCATTAAAGTTACTAAATACCTACAATAGACTACTTATTTCTTTATTTCTCATATCAATTATTTCATCATTTTGAACCATTCAATCGAAACAGCACTATTCCCTTCTGAATGGAAAAATGCCAATGTAGTGCCTATCTTCAAAAAAGGTGAAGCAAACAACATTAGAAACTATCGGCCAATATCTATCTTATCTGTGTTCTCGAAGGTCTTTGAATCCCTCATGTGTCCTATTCTAACATCTCACTTTAAGATAGAGCTGGCTTCCCAACAACATGGATTCTGCACACAAAGATCCACCGCGACTAATCTAACTCTTTATGTCAATGACCTCAGCAAACTTATCGACTCTCGCACACAAGTTGATTCCATCTACACAGACTTTAGCAGTGCCTTCGACAAGGTCGACCACCAGATCCTACTGCAGAAGCTTTCTAACCTCTTATATTTGGCCAGCTTCTCCAATGTTTCGAATCTTATCTAACTGATAGAAAACAAAGGGTCGTAGTAAAGGGACATCAGTCTTCCTTTTATCACTCTACTTCCGGAGTTCCACAAGGCTCTCATATGGGTCCGATATTGTTCCTGGTATTCGTCAACGATATTGTGAACTGCATCAAACACAGTGAATGTTCACTCTTTGCAGACGACGTTAAGTTCTATAGACAAATAAATTCACCCAGAGATATATCCTTGCTTCAAGAGGATCTAAACTCAGTGCAGAACTGGTGTATGAAGAACAGGATGAGTCTTAACGCTGAAAAGTGTCAACACATGACTTTCACCAAAAAGCGAAATACCCTTCCGTCCTTGTATTCCTTAAATGGTCTAACGCTGCAGAAGGTTGACACAATTCGTGATCTGGGAGTCTGCCTTGACAGTCAGCTTACTTTCATTCCCCACATAGATAATATAGTCAAAAAGGCAACAAGAATTTTAGGATTTCTGAAGCGTATCTGCCGCGACTTTAAGTCTATTCGCACCCTCAAGCTTCTCTACTTCACCCTCGTCAGAAGTGTACTCGATTATACATCGCAGGTGTGGAATCCTTTCTATCAGGTCCATATCAATCGAGTCGAACGTGTCCAAAAAGGCTTCATTAGGTACCTGCATTATAAATCGAACAGCTGCCCCAACACAACTAATTACTCTGAAATGTTGAGTCACTTCAACCTTACATCCCTCGAAAACCGCAGAAAAATTATGGATCAAACTATGCTCTTCAAAATTGTCAATGGACTAATTCATGTTCCACGACTGCTGGAAGACATAAATGTATCTGTTCCCCGTAGTAGTCAACCCAGATCCGACCGCAAATTAGATGTGTTTGCACCACTTACAGCTCGAACCGACCTCGGGCGATCAGCGCCATTGAACCGTTTCTTGAGGACGTATAATGAAAACCACACTCGCACCAATAGCATTGACATCTTTTCAAACACGCTGGCTCAATTTCGCAATAATCTTTTACGGCAACTCGTGATTGCCAATTGCTGACAAATGATTTTGTTTCCATTTTTTTCCATTCCATTCATTAATTCAATTTTTTTTTTTATGATTGTATGTTTACTGTTTTATTTGGTTTTGTTATTATTAATTTATTTGATTTGATTTCATTATTTTTAACTTAGGTATTGATCTTTATTTTTATTTTTATCACACAATTAAATTAGGAAAAAAAAATATATACATATAAATTATAATTAGGCAAACTCTGCAAGTGCTGTGCACACCTATAAGTGACAAGTTCGCTGTAGTTTGTAAGTTATACTATGATTATGCTTTCTGTAAATGTTTTTGCGATCTAGTCGTTGGAGTGCCATAATAAATTAATAAATTAATAAAAATTAGTAAATTAAATAGTTCTCTAAATGGAGTATAAATCTAAACACTAACTCTAACAAACTAACTATTACTAATATTAATTAAAAATAACTATACAAATAAAAAAATAATATCTAAATAGACTACTGACTTCAAAATGGTCGAAAATCTGACTATTTCATATTTAAACAATATGTTTCCTACTAATTTTATCTTAGAGAGTTGTATTTATGATTTGATTATTTTCCAAAAATTTCGTTTCTGTCGCTTACCATATTATTCAGTTCGAAAATTTGATTTTTGCAAGCTTCCTTAGCGCATTCGCCTTAACATGGTGGTCCATGGAAAGTCAGTGATGCGTGTCGTGTAGCTTGCCTTTGCCTTGCAGAGATATTCGAGTGGATACTTGGAGGGTTTTTATGAAGGAGGGTAGTCTAATGTTTGTGATATGAAATGGTATCTCTGAATTAGACGGATGAGTATGGGTCAGTGGATTTGTGGCTACGTTTTTTAGTGGTTAATTACTTTGTAAAAGGGGTGAAGTTCTTAAAATTGTAGCGGCATCTACTTCGCCACATACGAACTACGCATCAAAGACCTGACTTAACACAAAATCCTAACGTCTCATAAATCCTGCATCGCGCAATTGGAGTTTACTGCGCGATAAACACAAGCGCGATCAATACAAGATCCCGACATCAATCGTTGGGCAGTTGCCCGCCAGACACGACACCCGACTGGTTGGAAGATCCTTCCTTTTCTATGGAGTATGAGTGAACTTTACACCCCGTTCCTCATACCTCTAAAAACTAATTATTTTATTTGGATATTTTGAGGAAGATGAATGATATAATATTTTCCGCTTCTATCATCTTATCATCCATATTGTCCAATTTTGTGTCACCTCTGACCTAAGTAGTCGTAACTATATATGAGTAATAAAAACTGAATACATTTTTAAATTGCATCATGCATGGTGTTAGCAACCGGTAAAAAAAAAAGTTTTTTATAATATTTTCTGACATTTAATATCTGTCCTCCTAAATTGTTCTTTAACCGCATTTTCCACAACACTGCACGTACCTACACATACACACATAAGTACAGTGAGGTACAAAGTCGGGCACTGACAAACTATCTCATATCCGGGGGAGATGCATTAGTGCATCGCTCTCGGCTTCACCTAAATTGCTCCGCGCCGTACTTACACTGTGCGGTAATCATAGTTTTTAGCGGGTTTTGTTTTACTGCATGCGTCTTTAGGTGATGATTAATGTTGTTTGTATTGTGAAGCTCACTTGCTTGTTTAGTTTGTTTGTTCTTGAGTATTACCTGCAATCGTCACTCGACCATATAAAATTCACATTTTTGTTTCTTCTTGAAAGTAGCATTTTTTAAAGGACTACTGAAGATGTTCTGTTTTTACATCATAAATAAATTATAATTACCTAGTTAATTTGCCTGCCACTGTTTTCAAAATCGTCAATGGAAATGCTTGAAAAAATGTAGTGATATACCTACTTAAAAGTTCAATTCGATTATTAAATTAAACTGAACCTATTCTCATCAATACAGATTTAAGAACCCACATATAAATATTATTATACTTAGTACAATATATTTCCTATAGCACTACTCATTACACGCTATAGAGAATGGAATTAATTCCCGAGCCGGCCGCAGACTACAGCTTTTCATGTTTCACGAAGCATCTTACGTTGTTATCCGTTCAGACTATTGTTAAAGTATCGATTATTATTTGGTTTCGTTTCAACGGAGCTATTTCTGATAGTTTGAAGATGCCGATTATCCTGCGGTCGGATTTCAGAGCGGCAATTTGTGAATTTTCGTTGTACGGCTATTTAGTTTGGACGTGTACCCGCCTAGTTGCACTTCTTAGATGTATGTGTTTAGTAAATTACTTTTCCTAAAGTTTAAGAAAAAAATCAAGTAAATTTTCCCGTTTCTTTGATTTGACATTATAAACACTAGGATAAATAATTACTAAGTTAAAAGTTATGACGAATTTCAACAAATGAGTAAAACAATAAAAGTGAAAAAAAAAAATTAAGGAAAACAAACTTTTTTATATTCTAAGCAATTCCACACTAAATATAAAAGAATATCTTATATAGGTTATGTATTATAGTGTCTAGCCAACAAGCCAAATATGACTCAGGCATACTTCCATTGTTGGCCAGTATCCGAAAAAAAATGTTTTTCCGGTGATCGCAAAAAGGTTCAATAAGTCGGAAAATTTCTTGCAATCTTGTCGCACCGTATTAGATTCTGATTTATTCGCATTCGAGCCTCGTAGGGTGGACGAGGCCTTTCCGTTTCGGCTATCCAACCACCAGCCTAAGTTGACCTTCCTAGCGTCTTGACAGTTGAACTTAGAGCAGAAAAATCGGGGAGTTTTATTAGAGCTATAGGGGTCATAATAGATTGGTTGTGTTACATGGCCTTAGGAAACAAAGATTGTTCCATTCGGCCGATTGAGCGCATCTCCCTGTACTAACTTCCCGTTCATTTAACGCGTATCCACGCAACAAAAGGATCTCCCGCGCGAAATAACAAAACTACCAATCCTGTGTATGTGTTGAATTTAGACTTTATTGTAGTGCTCCAGCTTTATGGATATACGAAACTGAATTTTTTTTCTTTTTTTTTTGTCTTTCAAAGAGAACTATTCAGCATTTTTGAAGATTCCCCAGGATGTTCAATAAGGGTGATTTTTTGAATAATTTAATTATCCTCTGGCAACATTTATAAACACCTTACGAGTATTTTTTAACTATCATGTGGCATACTTAGTACTACAACTCCTGATATTTGTTTTTTATCTTGATAAGTAATGTATAAGTATGTACCCATATCATTGTCCATTCCTCCTCCTCCAGTACTATTTACATATACACTCGAAAAGTCTAATAAAATTGCTCAATGCCCTCTATTTGCAGTATTCTTAATAATTACTTCTTCCGTTTTGTTTGAGGGGCCGAGGGGCGCAGTGAAAAGTGAATCCCGGTTTATTTCCCGGTCAGAGAGTCAATAAATAATAATACTAAATGCCCGATGGGTGACCAGAGGTCGATACGGTGGGATACTGTTACGGGTAATGGTAGTTTGAATGTATTTTTCGATGGCTGTTTTGTGTAGATTTTTTACAAATTCAGGAATAGATTTGTGATTCAAAATGTCATTGGTGATGTTAATCACCCACCCATGGTCAAAAAGCCTCACTAGCAGCCAATCTGACTTACTCGTATATTGCACATACCCCGACCCAAGCTATCTTTGTCCCACTCGAATTTAATTTTACTCGTAAAACTATGTAGTAGAAGTTGCTGGTTTCATATTCGTAACATGAATATAATTCCAGTATCGATAATTAGAGACGTCTCAAAATTAGGGTTATTTAAAGTTCAATAAGTGTATTCATCAATGACCAAAGGATAATGGTTCAATAGGCATTTGCGTGGCTAATTATTTGGGGTTTATTTTGTTAGGACAAAGCACCCTCGGCCGTATGTTTGGGTCAACTCGGCTCTGCTTCATTGGCTCTCATCACAAAGTTGTACCTACCTAATGAACAGTAATCATGTTGTCATTGACAATGGACTTTGTCGTTTATTTTATAGTCCATTGAAATTAGACTCTTATGAAATTCTATTTATTCGTAATTCTTGACCTGTAATTATTTGTTTTCGTTGACTGACACCCGTTCCTGAATTGAAAATTTGAAGTAAAGTTTGACACATTCTCAACTTGTAAATCTGAATTCATAAACCGGATGTATTTTAATCATATTATTTAGCATTCTTTCATTAAAATGTTGTTTTTTGATGTCAAAAAACGCCATGGCATAATTTCTCAGAAATTAGAAGTCTGTTTTAGACGATATTATTGTGTGAATTATATTTAGCTCGAAGCCTCAATAGAAACGGCTGGATAAAGCATTGAGTCGAGGTGCAACGAACCTTAGCTCTTTGGCTTATTATAGAATAGAATGGCTCATACGTACGCAATTTATATTTATTGCATTTCACAATGTGAACTTAGGTGGTAGGTTTTGACATGATCTTTGTGGACCCTGTCGAGCACAGCGAAGTAGGTATACATATAGATGGAACATAACATCTAATATCGAATTTATTCCAGTTCAGTCAAGATAGATCATTAAAACCGCTCCATTCTCTTAAAATCAAATAAATAAATAACTAGACATTTGATTTATTTGCTGTAACACATTGCATAACTTAATACATCTGTTACAAATACAAAAAAAAAACAAACAAGCACAGCTGAACCGCATTCCATTATCCTCTGCGCGACATCGCGATGAGTCGTAAAGAATAGGCGGCGCTGCCGAACTTTTCCCATGGAGGGCATAAATTGGATTCGGAAGCAGATCACGTAACGGTTAAGAGTTCACAAAACTGTGCCATAAATCGGACGCGCCGAGGTGCGCCGGAGACAAACGGCGCCGGGACCGGCCCGGGTGCGGGGGAGGGGGGATGCAACACTGTTATCTGCATTATTAGTGTAATGTATGAGGTATTGGGTAATTGGTTTAGTTAGTAATGGGGATATTTAAAGCCATTATAGTAGAACCTTTACAACCCATTAGAGTCTGAGTTTTGACGTTCAGCTCCTTAACGTCAGCCAACGATCAGGGGTGGATGATGGTGAAAGATCTGGATACTTTCATTCTTTTGAAAAGTCTTTCTAATTTCACAGCTTGCAGCATCTTTGAGTATAGAAAACGTGTAGCTTCATTGTTTTTGTGCATAAAACTTGAATAACTAAATTCGTTTTTCTACACTTTTGACATCCTTTTGACATAGGTACTAGCTACAAATTCTCCCTTCTTCTCGTATAGGTATTTGATTTAAAATCAACCCAACAATGGATAACCCATCAAAATCCACAGTTGATACTCAGTGACCCAGAGGAAAGTTGGTGGCGGAGTTAAAATTTTCGGATTTGCATACATCGCTCACGGCGCTCCCTCGTAGCGATAGATTCTACACACAGGAGCTGTTTAAGAGATATTGGAGATCCTCGGGTGTTTCAGTGGTAACCCGTGAGGTAACACTGTGTTGGATGTAGTCATCTTAAGTAAGCATCACATTCAAATTAATTGTTGAAGTCTAAATTTAATTTAGGAACATGATAACCGTTGCGTAGCAGCAAACACAGTTGTTCGTAGCGCGCTCAATTATTGGCGTAGCACTATGCTACAAGATTGCTACGGATAGTGGAAATCTTCAGTATGCACTGTTCCTTAAATATTTATGTGACCTGTTTCATCAATTTTCCGTACTTTATTTTTATCTACTGGTAGTACCTTCAACTATAACAACCCCGCATCTATTGAACAGACTTATCTCTCTATTACTTTTAATGTGACAATCTGTAACCTTATGCCATGTTCAATGTTCAATAAATACGCCAGCAAGGGCTGGAGGCGCCGGAGCGAGTAACGACCGTATAATTCTCTCCACCAGGTGGCGTGGCTTGTCTCACGGGGACATTAATGGCGACTAATTCATGTAAATAGCTCTTCTATTGGCCTTCGAGTTTTTTGAGACGTGTCCGCGGTTGATAAGATATTGGCGAGATGATTGAATTTGAGAGTTGATTTTTATGAGATTTTACAATAAAAAATGATTGGTAAATGTTTTCGCTTTTGTTAAAGTTGATGTGACGGGGCTTTTTCTTTGTGACAAGTACATAAATGAAAGGTTTGAACGACAGGGATCAAATATATTTTAATGTTTCTTAGCTTCGTGTGGTATGAGGTCTATACCTCACACTTAAAATAACGAAATGGATATGTACATAAAATAATAATTACATTGAACATAGGTCTAGCAGTGGACGTCTTTCGGCTGAATGAAGACTATTAGTAGAAAAAAATAGAAGTAATAAATACTTTTTACCCGACTACGGCGAAGAAAAAAGGAGGGTTATGATTTTGACCGGTATGTTGGACGCGTCTTGATTGTCCCCTGGTTAAAGGCTATGTGATGTCACATTAAATTAAAAATGGCGACCTTTAGAGGACCTGAAGTCAGGAACTAAAGTACGTAATCTGTTCGATTTAACACGTGTGACTTTTAATTTGTCTGTCTGTGGGGTCTTGTTTATACCTTTTTAGTCGTAGTTGGGTCTTAGTTTTTATGTTTTTTTTTTTTTTTTAAACTACATAAGTTATCATTGAAAACTATTACTAACCAAGCTGTAGATCTTGGTTAGTTATAGTTTTAAATACAAACACACGTCTCAAAATTAGTCCCGTATTGTTTTCGAACCAAAACAGGGACTGCCTCAGCAATTCCATTAGTTCCCCCCAGACCACATCTTACGATGCAGGGCTTGGGGATTCCCATCTCAGCAAACAGACTTGTTTGGTCTATATTTAGGAGGCAATCTAAGAGGCATTCAGCCTTCGTGGTGGACAGTGCAAAGGCGACAGGACCCCGTGGTATCCACGTAGGTTTTAGGTCCCTAAGGAGTTGGGATGTGTGAAGAGAGATTTATGGATGTGGCGTTTTCAATGTGGACACTGGTTAGTCTTTCAGGGTGGTTCTTTGTGGTAAGAAAAGCGTTTATGATTAAGTGTAATTATGATTTTTATAATTATGCTGGGTGTACTATGCCATATAGAATGCCAAATAATCGAATATCAATTGATCGACCATTATAAATCGAAGTTTAAATACTCGAACGTTCATAATATTGAATGGTTAATAAATCGAACATTCAATATATCGTACACTCAATACATCGAGTGTTCAAAATATCGAATGTTTGTTTGATCGAGCGTTCAATGCTACATACGCAGCTTGGCATTACTGTGTATATTTTTAATTTATTTTTATAATGAAAATGAGGTTTATTTTTGCATAATAAACTATTTTTGTTTCTTTTTCTTCCTAGGAAGCCGTGGTGATTATGTATAATTCTATAGGCACTTCACTGGCACCTACCTTCTCTCCCACACAACATACTCATACATCTTGGTGCGCAAGGGCCGCCCTCTCATTATTTACGAAGGGCCGATGGGTGAAGTGTGTGACAACCGGCACGTTCGGACGCTAACGAGACGCTTTGTGACCATCTCCACACTCTATGGTCAACAGTTGTTGATTTTTTTAATGGACAAATTATATTTGCTCGCAAATCCCAAGAGTCGCGTGGCCTCCTCTATTGTGAAAAGTGGTTCGCCTTTTAAAGCCGTAGGGGACACGCGACGCGAACATGCGATGTGAGGTGTTTCGCCGATCGGATCGACGACGTGTTTAGAAAAGTTCCACGAGTAGTTTAAAGTCATTGAATGGTATTCAATTGAGAAAATGTATCGTCGAAAGTACACTTGTAGACGAACTTTCTAACTAATACGTCATGATTCATATCGCTCCGTAAACATATAAAGCCACAGTCCTAGCTCGTATGTTATCGTATCGACTATAAAATCGGGCAGACACTGCGAAACCGTTTTCCTCCGATTTGCTCTCACAATAGCTCATTTGTTATAACCTGATAGCGTAGCGTTATTACGGCCAAACAAATTGAGTCGAGCCTTCGCCACCTCAGACTAATGTAATTCCAGAGTGCGCGCACCCAAGAATAGATATTTAGAGTGGATTGTTTTCGACAGACCGTAATGAAACTCTGATGCCGGGGCCCAAATCAGTTTCGGAGGTGAGCCCCCGCAGGGGAGGCGGACTACATTGTACTAAGACGAGGAATAACCTAAAATAAACCGGCGAGCGTAGCAATACAAAGATGGACACGGGTGGCGGTGCGCGTAGTGCTCGGGCCCCTTACTGCTTAATTTGCCTACCGTAATTACTGTCCTCTCGGGTTGGGGAAGGACCCCGGGGCTCGACCCGGCCGTCTTCCAGGTTATATTGCGCTCGTGCGGGCGCCGCGTGTGTGCTTAGCAAATACTACTCCCTAGTCGTTAAGTATGAATACGGGTGTGGACAAAATGTATTAGCTTAGGCTGAGATTCGGACCATGTTTGCTCAGCGATGATAGATTTATAGTAATTGTGTTATTAACGTTATGGGATAAGGGTTTTACGGGACTTAAGTAATGAACGCTTTCACCTAATGCTTGGATTTATAGTGAATTTGCACACGTGGTGCACAGTAATCAACTGAGTAGTTGAGGCGGAGTCTGTGTTTACGTGTTTAGGTAGCTTTATTTAAGTACTGCAAAGGTTCACAGTGGCTTCCACGTAGGTATAGGTACAAGTTTTAATGTGCCTTATTACGAGGAGTGCTACGTACCTACTTATTTATTTTAAGTTACATCCTCTCCCAGGACCGGTAACGAGTAAAAATGCAAAAACTTTTCCCAACTCATAATGATGAGGACATACTTTCTTTTGTTTTGGCGCCGGCTCCAATTGAATAAAACATTTATGTCAATGGAGTCCATTAGGATTCGACGAAGTTCGGAGTTTTAGTCCTCAGTGTGTATTGCTTGCTCCAGTGTTGTTGCCCTGCTCATTTGCTCAAGTGAGATAAAATGTAAGTCTCAATTAGGAATTTTATTTGCGATCATCAAAAAAATAAGGAATTGTCAATGGCTTACTGTGATAATTCAAAATTAACCCTTCTAGTGACGGACCTTCTAGCAATGTACTGGGTTTATTGCCAAAATCCCTGTAAATAGCATGCATATGGATTTCTGATTGCCTTCTTGTGTCCTTGTTTTTAGACAGGAGTAGCTACTTTGCTGAACTATATAATTCCTAAGTAGACTTTTATGTGAAACACCGCGTAGAAAGGGAGCAAAGTGAATATAATTATGACAAATAAATTCATAAATCTAATTTTACATAATTTAAGTGTCACAATACAAGTGTCAAGAGACAATAACACCATTCTCTGAAACATAATTAACACTTTTACGGCGGCGGTTACTGGGATCATCCCGTAATAACCTTGTTAACCCTGGCGCACCGAGTGAGTTGGCTAGCCTTTTAACAACCGTGTACATGGGCATTAATCCGAAAGCTATCGGCCATTGTCCTTTTCACACTTGGAGATATTACTATCTTTTGTTTCGCGCGTCTCTAAGGGTCCAGTCCGGGGACCCGTGCCTTTTAGTGTGAGGTTTTCGCTCGCCTTAACGAAGGGAAGAGCAAAGGTCGTCATTAGGGCAAGCGCGGTGTAAACAAGGTCCGAAACGCCCGCTAATGGGCAATTCGTGCGTCCTTCTCGAGGTGACCCCAGGTCCGTCTCAGGCCAGCGCCGTAAATGGGCTTTTAATTGCAATTTTGATAGAGCGCGCCCGGATTAGTTGTGTTGTGTACGTACTAGTGTGCAGTGGAACAGCTTATGGAATACTGATTGGGAGGTTTGTTTATTTATTGGTTTAGTGGTCAATATTTAATCTCTTTAGATTTAGTTTCCGCTAAGACTACTTCTCAAATCTTCCTGTACCAAAATAATGAGGGTGAGATGAGAAGAAGTAAGTGAAAATTCATTCAATCTGTCTATAGACACGCGTATCAATAGCGATCTAACTCTGCTCACGGACACTTCAACCCCCAGAAAGTAAGACACCCACTGCCCTATCCACCACACTATTTGTAATCAATCTTTATTCTAGCCGCAGCATCGCGTCACCGCAGCATGTCGCGACTTGCGACAAACGCGTGTCGCGGCGGGCACCCGTTCTTGTTCGGATGTGAAATTTAATTTCCGTTGTGCGGGAATCTGTCAGCGGGGCAGGGGGGGGGGAGGGTGGCCGCGAAGAAATATGCCCCGCTCTAAACTTTGTCAATGTGTTTGTGAAGCGAAATTAACTCGATCCAATCTGCGGTTCTCGCGACCCGCGGCATGATACGACATCGGAACGCGTCATATTTCCTTTGGTAGGAAAAGGTGAGGTCTGACGTGCGCCGCTGTTGTAAAAACTTAATTTCTGAAAGGCGGTGATGTTGAGCAAGTTATAAGCAAGATGTTTCCTTAAACATTGTTTTGCCTAGTTTTGTACAGTGCCTGAATAAGAAATATGTAGGTATTTTAAGCAAAGGGTTCATTAAAGAAAATATCAAAGCTCATGTCCGTCGTCAATACTCAAAAGTCAACCAAATCTAACAAAATATAGCCTCCTTTGAAGATCGTTGACAACAAATTCAAATTAAGGAAAGCTCTTTGTAAAGAGATATTCATCTGCTAAAACAAAAGTCACACCTACGGCCGATGATACTGCCCATTTTGCATGCCGAAGTAATAACCCGTCGTCAGTCTTAAATAAATGAATAAAGTTTAAAAATGTATTACATAAAGGTGAGTTTCCACATAACGAACGGTCCGTGGTTAAGTAAAAATTCGCATTCACAACTTCGTTATCCGTATCACAGGGCGCGTCCCCTGAGAATGCTTTATTAAAATATATTGTGCACATGCCTTCATTTTCACATCCCTAGCTAAGAGTGGTAGGTTGAGGTTATGTTGCATAGCCGGAGCGGTTTTGTTAGTCGTTGTGTTACATTTAATTCGTCTTTGGCTAATACCTAATATTCAAATGATAATATTCAATTTCAAATGAATTAAATTAATTTTATAATCCAAATTTTACATAACTTAACGCCTGTTCCCCGTAGGGTTGGGCAGAGTTGTATAGTATATCCACATTTCGCCAGTTATGTTTAAGTCACATGTATTATGAACCAAAAGGGAATAATTCCAATTATTCTCTGTTGAAAATTTCATAATCAGTGTCACTTTCCATTTTTTTTCTTATAAATGATGCATTTTCTACATTTGCAAAAAGATACTCCTAGTACCTACACTTAACTGGCATTTAACTTATATCGCTAGTCGCTACCTCTCACCAACATAACCACACCAGAACCTACAAATAAATTAGTTATGCCCAATATTTTCACCCTGAATGTTATTCGAACTCAGTACCTTCATATACGCGGAAATTGCGAGGGTATATTTATCAGATATTTACCTATCTGAGAGGTTCTTTCTTATTCTTATAATAAGGTGCAGAAAATTTCCGATCCTCAGTACATTTGCATAGACGTCTCGTGAGCAGGTGACGCTCCGAGTAATTACATTCGCGAAGTTTCAGACGAAAGTTTATGGAAATTTGTAGTAGGTTCCTTAAGGTATGATATTTAATATCAACAATAGCTATAGGGATAAATAAAGTTTTTTGGCTTGATAGCAGCTTTTTTTTTCTAGTATTAGGCTTAATTATTGCAGTTTTCTAAATGGCATCTAGAAAACCGTGAAAATACAAACCTCAATATAATTTTACTTTTGTTTGCCTTTGTCATTCAACCAGGGTTTTTTTTTTTATCTACATCAAAATCGGATTAGCGCTACTGTCAAAACGTAGCAGATAGACAGAGTAAGTAATCATTTTAATTACCAAAAACTTAGCTTTGGTAACATCAGTGGTGTTTCATTATGAAATAGAGTTACGTTACGTTTATTTAACACATTTCAAAAATGTAATTATGAAACATTTAATTTCAAATAACTTGTTTTATTTCAAGCTTTTTAGTTTTATCCTACTAATCCTACTAATATTATACAATAATATAATATAATATAATATAATATAATATAATATAATATAATATAATATAATATAATATAATATAATATAATATAATATAATATAATATAATATAATATAATATAATATAATATAATACAATATAATATAATATATAATATTATATTATTCTTGGAGGAGCTCGTGGTTAAGTAATAACAGCCGCATGGGTCGATCCATCTTCAGCCGATGGTTAAGCTACGCTTGCCGGGGTTGGTCCGTGGATGGGTGACCATTTTCACATATCGAGACTCCTCCGCGCCTCGGAAAGCATGTTAAGCCGTTGGTCCCGGCTGTCATTTGTGGATCTTTGACAGTCGTTACGAGCCGTCAGAAGCCCGAAAGTTTGACAACAAGTCTAACCAAGGGGTATTGTATTACCCAGTTACTGGGTTGTGGAGGTCAGATAGGCAGTCGCTCCATGTGAAATACTGGTATTCAGCTGCATCCGGTTAGACTGGAAGCCGACCCCAACATAGTTGGGAAAAGGCTAGGCAGATTGATTATTAAATGTGAAAGTTTGTGTGTTTGTGTGTTTGGATGTTTGTTACTCAATCACGCAAAAACGGCTGAACGGATTTGGGTGAAATTTGGCAAACAGATAGTTAATAACCTGGATTAACTTATAGGATACTTTTCATCCCGGTAGTAGGTTCCCATGGGATAATTTTCGATATCTACACGGGCTAAGCCACTGGCATAAGTTCGTTTCATATCAATCTGTACGACTTGGTTAATGATTCAGTACCTTTATAGATAAAATAGGACCCTTAAGGAAATCCAGGAAGACCGATAGGTATTCAATCAAGCCATATTTCCCGGTCTTCTTACTTTGAATACTAAAGGTTTATTTTCAGTACATACAAACACACATAATAGTCTTAGATACTATGCCTAAGTAATAATTCAGTAATATGAAGTCGAGTCATTAGAATTGACATTGCAAAGTAAAATTTTATTTTAATGAATCCTACTATCCTACTAATATTATTAATGTGAGAGTTTGTGTGTTTGGATGTTTGTTACTCAATCACGTAAAAACGGCTTAACGGAATTGGGTGAAATTTGGCAAACAGATAGTTTATAACCTGGATTAACACATAGCAATAACAACACATAGCATTAACACATATATTTTCATCCCGGTAGTTGGTTCCCATAGTATAATGTTCGACATCTACACGGGCGAAGCCGCTGGCAAAAGTTCGTTCCATATAAATATTTCCGACTTGGTTAATGATTCAGAACCTTTATAGATAGAATAGGAAAGGAAACCCTTAAAGAAAACCAAGAAGAACGATAGGTATTCAATCAAGCCAAATTTCCCGGTCTTCTTACTTCGAATACTAAAAGGTTTATTTTCAGTACATCAAACACACATAATAGTTACACCAAACATAACAAAACATACCTACATACAAAATCGAGTCATTAGAATTGACATTGCAAAGTCAAAGTTTATTTTAATGAAGAAATGCAAAAGTGAGTTTGTTTGTTTGTTTCGCTTTCACGCTAAAACGGCTGAACGGATTTAGATGAAATTTGACACATGGGTAGATCATGACCGGGAATAGGACCGGGAATACTTTTTATCCCGGTAGTACTTTCCCGTGGGATAATTTCCGACATTCACGCGGGCGAAGCAGCGGGAAAAAGCTAGTTAATTTATATATTTGGAATTAACTCATTACTAGCTTGTATTTGAATTAAAAAAAACCTTCCCATCCCTTTTTGTTTTTGTTTGCAGAAGAATAATAATAAATAAAATATAGCCTATGTCACTCCCACAATTAAGACGAACCTAAGCCAAAGAAATAGACATGCATACATACATACATACTCTCGAAAAACATAACCCTCCTTCTGAGGCAGTCGGGTAAATACATCTCTATCTATTGATAACTTCGTCAATGGATGTAATAAACACGAGACAAAACAAACACCCGAACATTTGCGTCTGTATTTCAGTTCCTTACATTCAAAGACCAAATCAAGCTGATTATTAAAAGCAAATATTGACGAACAAATTAATAAATACCGAGTTTCTTTTGAGGAACGTCGCGGCATCTTTAATTACGGTGGAAGCAAACAGTCTTGTTTGAGGAGGGAACGTATCTTTGCATGCGTTTAAATGAAAGCTGAAGAAGTGTTCAAGAACTATGGGTTTGTTGTTTGTTTTAGGAGATAAATAAGACGGATGTTGGTTGCGTGGATGTGGTACTGTGGGTGGTGCGTTTTAAGGTGAAATTGGAATGTTGTTGGTGTGATCAAGCTGGCACAATATGAAATGACCTACAGACCTGTTTTAAATTTTTATATAGCTCTTGATTGTCAAAGTACAATATGAAATGACCTACAGACCTGTTTTAAATTTTTATATAGCTCTTGATTATCAAAGTATTGGTTCGATTCTTGCTAGGATACCAGATGTAAACATGATGGCGGAAGATATATTTTTTTTGTGCTAGCTCAGTATGCCATTAACTACGGGTATGTTTGCCGATGCGGGTGTGGATGACTTTTACGCAATAATGCGCAAAAAGTCAGCTTCATTAATTCGCCGAATTAGAGGGAGTGGCAACGGAATCCTAAGGATGATTGCAGACAGACCAGACCAGTATCGCCAGTTGTGGGAAGGCACATCAGGCTGCATGTTACCTGATGCTTTGTACTTTAATGTAATAATTTCAAATTCAAATTTTATTTTCATTTTATTGTACTTTCAAGGTTTTATTTCAATTTAATCCTAATTTTAATTTATTTTTCAAGCAAGTATTTATTTCAATTTTATTTTAATTTTTATTCGTTTATACGTACTATATAATTTGATCTCCTCATGACTAACATAATTTTTAAGATAATGTAATAAATACTAACAAAAATATGGACCTAAAAGTCTGAAATAAACAATTTTTTTATTTTATTATCTACCTCAGAAGAAATTTCTGTAAATCGAATCAAAGTACACTTTCAGGTATGAGTGTGATGAATTGAAGATGAAAAGAAAAGAAAATTTCATGAGCCCGTGTTATTTGGCAGCAAATTTTTTAATGATGAGTCTGAAAACCCATAAAGATTACGCAACAGCACAAACATTACATCACTATCCAACACTAAATCACATTACACACTCCATAAATCCATTAAATTTCTTCCAGTGCTCGCGTGCTCGCTTCCTTATCACTTCCAGTTATTCTCAGCGCAAGAGTTGCAAAGTTGGCTCGACAAAGGCCTTGAGAGGAAACCATTATGGTTCTCGACGTCTCCGCGGCCGCTTCATTAGAGTCGAGAAAGAGTGAAGAGGTACGGGCGGGGGGGTATTTACCCCCTTGGGGGATGTGTAGTCATTGGTGTTAGTTGGTGTCTTTGGGTGTGGTTGCTAAGTTTTTTTTTGTGTGAAAATTGTGGAGATCATTAGTATCGTCGAATATATTGTGTGTGCAAGTGAAACTTCGTCTTTGCTGGAAGTCAATTAAAAACGACAAAAAAAGAACAACGTTTTATGTAACGTCAGGTGCACGGTTCCAATTGGTAACTTCAGAACAGCCGGAATGAAACTCGACTTGAATTAATTTTCTCTTATCTCTGTTATCAAATATCGGGAACTTACCTACAGCGATGCAAGCTAGAATGTTGAAAGACGTTATGCATCTTTAAATAAACGTTAACGATAAATTATTTAGTTGGTTCTAATAATATGTAATATTGACCATACTTTTAAAGAAGACCATTTTTAACATTACCAAAAAAGCAAAATTTCTCTCAACAACAACTATAACACACAACGTGATGAATCTCGTTATATTCCAAAGTACACGTATAACAATTATAAGGCCCCCTCCACACGGTCGCGCGACTTGCAGCGTTAATTTGCGTCACGTTGATGCGTCGCAATGAGCGGCCACAGAGCGTCTTATTAGACACGTAGCGGGGCGTGCCTCCGGTTCGCGTCGTCACATGTGATGTGATGCGCAGACATGGAATGTACGTGTAATTTTATTACTGTTCGCTATCAGTTGCTTTATTAATCGTGCTGTAGTTTAGTTTGGACCCCTGGTAGTTATTTTTTTGCTGTTGTGAATTCGTGATAACTGAAATATGAACTAAGGTGATTGTACTGGCCGGAAAAAGTAGGTGTAGGTACTTCTGTATAAATTCTGTATTTTGCTAAAGATATTTGTGACGTATTTTGTGAGGTCGGTGAAAATCACAAATTGTGATTCTATTTCAGTCTGGCGCTCAGTTAGCTATTTATGGTACTAATATTTTGAATGTACCTGCAAACTTTTTAAGTGAATTATAAAAGTTAGCAAACTAATCCTATATCTATTGACGACTACATAAAGTGCTTGGGGATTCAATGATTCTCGTTATAAAACACCGACGTATATTTAATTCACTTACATCATACATAAATATCAGTCCAACACAAACATCAAACACACATTACCAATACCTACAACTACATAACCACTTACGCTTGTCCTAGAGAGCACTTCAAAAGTACCCTCAAGATGCATCCAAGTCGTGGCGTCACGTACCGGTGACAGATGGGAAATCGATGTCATTATGATAGATTATCCGTTAGGGCTACGTGTGCCTGATTGGCTTTGTTACCCGTCTTCGGCACCTGAAAACGTCCTCGATCTCGGCCAACTAATTTGACAGATCGATGGTCGCCTGCGCGTCTTCGACCGTGTGAGATGACCTTAATGACCCGTTGTGCGACGTTGTAGGATTGAGATGTTGGTAGTGTAGAAATATGATGTATGTGTGTAAGTAGATTTTATTTTAGAAGAGTGTTTATTTTGTAAATTAGTTTTTGAAACAAAATGTCATGATTTTTTTGTAAAGCTTGTTCTACAATCAATCAAATTTCCAACGATAACATAAAGACTTTTAGTGAATAAAATAACTTGCTACGAGACCTACATATCCCACCGTAGCCGCGTAGCTGCGTAGCAGGCGTAGGCAATGTCTACGCTTTTATTACGACTTCGAGACAACATAAACCGTTGACGACCTACTATTACCTTTCTTTCTCCTTTGATCATATAAACTATAGGCTTATATGGTAATACAGTTCTACATTCGACTATAAAAATATCATTAGAATATCGTAACGCTTGATTGCATGCAAATTATGACATACGGAAATGTAAATTTTGAGTGTGTGAGTGTAAGACACATCAAATGCTCACCCCAGTGGGTTCACCCTTTATTTTGCACACAAAAGGCTGGTAGCCAACCTAATGAACGGAGTTCAGGTCGTGGTGGTGAATACATTATTGCCCTTAAGTTTTATAGCTATGCCTAGTTTTGGCTTCTCTGTTTATGTGGCGTTTGAGACACCTTGAGATATGAAATGTCTAAGAGGGAGTTATTAATTTAAATATTTGGTGGAAATCTTGATCTACAAAGTTTGAGTAGTTGTGTAATTGAAAATTTAAGAAAATTCGTAGACTTAACGTAATAGAATTTTGCCCAGTAAGATCAATCAGTCCCTCATGTAAAAAGGTTGAGGTGACTGAGCACTTACAAAGATAAGTTTTAGTTAACAGACCCCAAATATTTTAGCTCTACACTTAACAGTCTTAAGCCTTTATAGCTACTTTAAATAAAAGTAATTAACAAAATCATACTTGTTTTAGTTAAATGAGATTTTATTACATTTTTCTCCAACACGTAGGTGAATGAGGTATTCTATTTAGCGTTATTGTCGTGCGGCTACGTACTCGTAACTCCTCACGTTGTGCGAGTATGCAAATTAAACGTGTTTCATCTTGGCATTTTCACGGGGCCATGTCACTGTCAAGCCCGTACGTCTGTTTATTAACTTTTTGCTAATTAGACAGGCCTCGGGCACGTCTGCGAGTATGTTGGCATTTTTAATTACACGTGATAACGTTGTCTGGCGGAGCGGCGTGTTGTGCCACTGGGCCGCTTAACGAGCATTTACACAAAGCACACAATTAACATCATTGTTGTCTAATTCTCGTTTGCTTGAGTGTTTTTATTGAGAATGATAAGTGGACTCGGTGCAGCAAAGAAAACAAAATACTACGCCCCCTAATTGCCATTTAACGTGTGCGAATAATTAACAGCTTGCCAGCGCGGGATAGAGTGAAAAATGTCACGAATCAAATTAAGCCAAATCAAAACAAACAAAAGGAAGGGTATGCAATGTAATCACTTCGGACTGTCAAACACACTCGCAGGTACGCCAGCTTACGGACGCATTTAAGTTAAAATTTTCACTCCCCAGTAGCTTTTTACTAATTCGCCAAGTGAAAAGGGTTCGCCGAAGTAATACAGTTTACTGCTTATTCAGTATTTATACGTTTAGGGGGCTGCCACTCGTCTCTAGACGTCGGCCGATGTAAGGAAAATTTGTAAAATTTGCTGTAATTAGCATCCATCAATATTCTGAGAACCCTTTCTAGGAATTTTACTGTGCCTCCTTCACGACATGTTTTAATAATGGTTCCCTCATCGTCAGTTCAGTATATCAATAACTTAACATTCTAATATTATTTTCCAAGCATTTTTTATTAAAGACAATTGAAAATAAATATCTCTTATGTTACAAATGATTTATCGATGTTCTATACCTAGTAACAAAACATTATTACGAGAAAATTCGAACATGAATAATCGAGAACAAAGTACTCACTAAACATATTCCTACAAATTGGTTTCCAATAACAAAGAATACTGTAATCGAGTTTGGAGCGTACTAAAGATGGTGGTATTATTAAAATCCTGCAAAGTTAGATAGGCAATAAAGAGTTGGAGACGACGAAGGATAGAGGTGCGTTGTTTACGGCAGGATAACATCGCCGATCGCGCGTAATGTATTTATGATTATTGCCTCAACTTACGTGTAAAGAAATAGACGGAAAAGCTTTAAGGTAATACGGCTGTTTAAGGAGAAAGTCTCTAGTTTATTTCGCTGAGATAATAGAAAGGTAAACTCTTGAAGTCGTTCTGAAGCCTTTGTTTTAAACGAGACAATGTTTCGGGGAATAAAGGTTTTAGTGAAGAATTTATATTCGACACAATTCTCTGAATAGGATTAACAAAAGGTTATTTTACAACTGATTATTATACTAGTGATTGAAAATTCACACAGGTACAGTAATCGCTCGCTGAAATGTCATAGTAACTAAGATGAAATTTGGTCATATTGACGAGTGGGCGACCTCCTCAAACAAACTAGACCCATCCAGAAACCAACATCAGGAGGGATATTTATAACAACAAAATCCCCTTACCGCTACACATGTTACAAGTTATGAAGATAAATAAAGGCCCCTCAGATTCCTTCACCATCACATTTCCGTTAAGTCTATCGACAAGCAAACATTGTATATTAGCTGGCGATGCCCTAAATATTGAAGCTCCGTCTTAATCCGTCTGTGGTGAGAGCAAGCCGCTTCTTAATCCATCACGTAACCGAGACTCGACGAGAAATCGTGTTACATCAACGAAAAATGTATTATAAGGGGGGGGGGGGGTCTCCCCACGATCGGACAAACTTTGCTAATACCACCCTCTAACATAATCGCACAGCCTTTTACGAGAGGAATTTATGGGATGGTCCCGATTTCTTGGTGTATTTATGGTGAACGTGGCTCTTACGTGTCGGCGCTCTGTTAATTAGGATGAGTAAAGTATTGGAGTGATGTCGACGTGTCGAAGAGTGCTGTTTATTAGACGGAAGATTTTGTAGTTTGAGCGGAGATTAAAGAAGTTGGTAGGATTGATCGATCGAAAACTTTGTGAAATCTGTTGTGTAGCTTTCTTGTTAATTGTTGGAAGAAAATAAGCAGTAATTGCGCGAGGTAGTAGTAATAGTGTCGTTTTTTAGGGTTCCGTAACCAAAGGGTAAAACGGGACCCTATTACCAAGACTCCGCTGTCTGTCTGTCTGTCCGTCTGTCACCAGGCTGTATCTCATGAACCGTGATAGCTAGACAGTTAAAATTTTCACAGACGATGTATTTCTGTTGCCGCTATAACAACAAATACCAAAAAACAGAATAAAATTAATATTTAAGGGGGCGTCGTTCATACAGCAAACGTGATTTTATTGCCGTTTGTATAGATAATGGTACGGAACCCTTCGTGCGCGAGTCCGACTCGCACTTGGCCAGTTTTTATTACGTCACGAATGAACGCAACAAATGTTTGTTATAGAGGCAAAAGACGGCCAAGGCTTAGGCAAGTAAGCAACAATATTACAACTCCAATATTCCCAATGCACCAACAATTCTACACTGCAATTTTCTTACATAATACCTCCACTCGCCACTCAACGTAACTCATTGACATACCCAACATCAAAAGGCTTCGATTGTGTGACGTAACTAATTCAGGACTAGCCGTCAGAGTTGCGAAGTCTTAGCGAGTCGGCCCCAGGTGAGAATGTGCTAGACTCAAGCGGCTAGACGCTGCCCGCGAGCCAATAATGTTGCATGTTAACTTGGAGTATGTATGGTTGGTGGAGGTGGACAGCAAGCTGGCTGGTGGGAGGTGGAAATATGTTTACCTGTATGAGGGTTTGAGAAATATCTCGATTAGTGGAGTGGAGGATGACATTTTGGCAGGTGAAAAAAAAAAAAAACTTTTTGTCATTGTATAGTCTGTAGTCATGAGGTGAATCAGAGAAAAATGAAATTCAAAGGCTCGCTGCTTATACACAACAACCATCCAATCATAAAATATTACAATTCATACCGAGCTTTCAGCATATACCTAGTAGGTACATAGAATTCAGAAGAAAAAAATATAAGGCACTTCAGTGATGAGTGAGAGAGTGACTTTGTGATGGTCTACCAGGGGGACTCATGTAAAACGGTTGTCGTCTTCTACTCATTGGTCAATCAATGATGACGTTACTGCTACTCATGCTCGCTACACTAAACATCTGTGTGTAGCTGACGTATAAGTGAATTCGACAATGCAGGAATAGGTACTTGTACAATATAAGTGGAGGACGCAAGTTGTGGCTTTGTTCTCGAAACTTCTCCGTATAGTGATGTATCTTATTGCATGTGGCGTCGTAAAGGTAACACTCACTCCGATATGCATCTGTATGTGTGCGCTCTATTTACTAGAATAGCCAGCTTTGAAACTAGGATTATTTCTGATGAAACAGATGCTCAGGAGAATTAAAATTTAATTAAAATTTACGTGCAAAGTACTTTAGACATATTAACAATCGTTTGTGTTCGCTGTACTGACCATCTCCACTCGTACTATCATGTTTTTTGTATAGGTAACTAACTTTATGTGTTTTTCTTTGTAAAATAAACTTATTATTTTATTATTAATTATTGAATTAGTTAATGGTATTTTCGCTCAAAATAAAACTTATTAACATTCAAACAAAACACCAACGAACAAAAACTCTAAAACGTTTAGTTTATTCAATGAAACTTTGTTAAAAATACAAGAGCGAGAGAGAGTCGACCGAAAATTAATTATCATTCACAAAACTCTGTCGAGTCAGCCTACATGAAATCTTTACGCTTCAATTGAGCCAGTTTATGGCGAAATTAATTACTGGCTAGAGAGGATCGACTATAATAGTTTCCCGTCCGAATTATTATTGTGAAGGGGTCCACGGCCGACGAAATTGTGTCCGGACAAGAAAATTAGTGAGCGTAAAACGGGGTGTGAATTTGAAAATCAAAGAGCCTATGGAACTTGTTCGGAGTCCATTGTGATGGCCCATCATTTACATGGGACGCCACCTATACACAATTTGGTGATAACTCATTCGCAAGTTGGAGCTTTTGAAGAGTGGAGGACGGTTGGCTTTAATTACATGTCGAGTATAGAATTGTTGCATAATACATGTGGCTCAAGTCTCAGGCGCTGTGTGATGAACGTGGTCACACGGAATGGATTGCCGGACAAAGTGTGGGTGTGCCCTTAACTTTGAGCAAGTAGCTTTATTGTTCGAATGTAGAGATTGTCTCTGCATCATTCAAGATTCAATTTGATCAACATTTTTTACCAACATCTCAATTCCTGTCTCAGCATTTGGTACAGATTTTACTTGCTAAATATCGCCACTAGGCATTTATAACAAACCAAAGCCCTAGTCTCCCTAATCCATATTGTTCCACGTCTAGCCTGAATCCATGCCAGTGTAAAAGTGCGTCTCTCAGTGGACGGCGTCTTGTACCGCGATATATGGCCGCCGAGGGAGACCGCGCAGCTGAGATTCTCACTAACTGATTTATAGCTACGCGAATACTAATACAAATATCTGGCAGATGAATGTTGAGATTGTGTGAACAGTCTGGGTATTGTAAATCAGAATGGAGAAACAATATATTATTTGTTTTGATTATTTCTTTCGCAAAGTAAAGGGTAATGCTATATAACGTGTATCTTTTCATACACGAAATCTCTTAAATTCAATTCTTAAGGGTCATTGTACTCATCATTATGAACAACTTTCACTATGGCACCAAAAGAAATCGCGAAAAAAAAATCTGTTGTTCCTTACATTTTGACGAGATATGCGAACATAAATGTAGGGAACAGCTACAGACCCCTTATAAGAATTCGTGTATGAAAAGATACACCTTATATTTTTGGCCTCATAAGCTTTAGCGAGTTTATCCTAATCGACAATGACTGCTAGTCTCCTGGCCAGGACGATTTAGTTTTGTTGACTAAAGGGAAAGGCTTCCTGGCTATTCAAATGCATCACGTTTTTACCCGACTGCCCCAGAAGGAGGGTAATAAATACACCAAAAAACAGCAGTACAGGTGCATAGAACACCGCTAAAGACTGACGGCTCGTAAAGCAAGGAGGAAGCAGTGTTGGAAAGAATTAACTATGAAATATGCGCACCTTGGGCCTACCGTGATTTATGTGCGGCAGATCTGCATTAAATATTGTGCGGTCTTGGATGTTGGGGAGAAGATGAAGTTTCTGTTGTTTCAATATGATGTGGTGTGGTTGATTTTTTCGTTACCAATTTGAACGCAATCGTAAAGACACAACATTTATCATGATGCAAGTCAGGGTAGGAAGAATTTCAGTGTAAATGTTGTGATGAAACCGAAGTGAACCAGGAAAATGATTGAAACAGAACCTAAAATAATCGATTCTAACTAGAATGAGATACAAATAACTAACAAGTAGATATTACTGAAATAAATACAATGTCTGTGATTACAATAGACGAATAGGTTTCTTATGATCTCAAGACTTGGTATTTTTTAAATACTTCTTATTATTTTAAATAATAATAATGGTACGTACTTTACTCAAAGTGTGAAAGAAGGAACAAACTGCAGTAATAAACTTCATGGAAACAGAAAAATTCCACATCACATTTTTCAACACATCCCAAACCCATATTTACTCATCCAAACGACGTTATAATGAACAGCAGTGGTGTTCCAGACGTTACAAAAGAAGGCTCGGTTCGCTATGACGAAGGTAACCCGCAAAACGCCACATACGACCCGCATGTAATTTTATTATGACCTCGTTATGGTATTTAATGAAGTCATTAGCCTTGAGGACGACATGGTTTTGTGGTGGGTTAACAGGCCTGTAGACAAGGTAAACACATTAGATGGGGATTACCTTGTTTAGTCCAGGTGTAATGTATCGGAAGACTGAGGGGATAAAATGTTATTTTGGACAGTATGTTATTTTGGACTTTGACAACCGGCAACCATATCACTACATATTATAAAACAAAGTCCTCCGCCGCGTCTGTCTGTCTGTCTGTCTGATCGCGATAAACTCAAAAACTATTGCACCGATTTTCATGCTGTTTTCACCAATGGATAGAGTGGTTCTCGAGGAAGGTTTTAGTATATAATAACCGACATCCACGCGGGCGAAGCCGCGGGCATCAGATATACCTCATTTGAAATAAGATAAGACATTAAAACAAACCCTTTTACAGTCCGTTCAACCGATTATTTAAAAGCAAGAAAAGTTACACAATACCAACTATCTACTGCGGCTGCCATTTGTCATGCCACCAACGCAATAGAATTCAAAATCGGTGGTACGGAATGTAAAAAAGGCTTATCTATACGTCTAATCTTATTTCAAATGGAGTATAGTTAACCATATTTCGGAATGTTTCATAATTGGTGATGCGCTTGCATATTACTGAAAAGTAGTTGAGATGCTCATCTTCACATATCAACTTAAAGAAAGATGTCAGAATTCTTCTAGACCTCTATGAACACGACAAGAATATTTTATTAATTGTATGTATGTAACGTTTTCATTCTCCTTATGGAAATTGACAATTAGATACTTATCGCAGGAGAAAACCTAGACTAATAAAATGGTTTTTTGTTCAATAACGAACAAAAAGACATGCGATTGCGCTATTTGTGGTGGCTCACCAGCCATACATTATCCGCACTAACTAACAAAACTGTGCTTGTCTCTTTCGCACTCACAGTTTTATGTAACATAGCAATTCTATAATCAGTTCTATGTATTTATTCCCCTATGACCATTTTAGTTTTGGACAAAAACTTAGCTTGGATTAGATCTATAGCCACTCCTGTGTTGCACTTGCAGCCGCCAGTTTAAGGATAAAGGTACCTCTGACTTGGCGCATAATTTTTGGTACTTTGCACCAGTTCGCATAATCTGGGCTTTGCAAAAGATTCGAAATTGACGGTAAAATTATAAAATCATTTTATCAACTTTTTTCTACCTAAAAGTTTAATCATTAATATCAAAGTCAAAGTCAAAAGTCAAAGTCAAATCATTTATTTCAAATAGGCACATTAAAGGCACTTTTGAACGTCAAAAAAACTAAGAAATAGAACTGATTCTAGTTGCCCCTTCCAAAAGGTAGTTTTCGTATGGAGAAGAATGGGCAAGAAACTCCACCGTTACTCTTTTGAAAACATGGTTTACAATATTTTGTATACATCAATTACAATTACATGTGAATACGATGTACCAAGAATACGATTACTGCACCACAATTTATAAAAAGAATTTAAAATGGAGCAATGACAAATAAATTGATTAATAAAATTATGTGACAGATACATGGTGCTCACATATTTACAAACATTGCAAAAGTAGTTATACAATATCACAATATTCCTAACATTTTACATTACAGATAATACTAATAAGACAGTGTGTGAGTTTAAATAATCACAAAATGTGTAAAAATCTATGACATACAAATAAAGTAAATTATACAACTAGATTAGCAACCAGTTTGATTTTGTCCAGACTCGAATATTGTCCTATGGAGCAAGACCAGCATGTATCCATGCATTCTTATCCTGGATATAATCCTCTAATTTGTAATAGGCTTGTTTACAAAGTGTACTTTTATTATGGGGCTTAAATTTTCTTTCATTTAATTGCAATATATCACAAGGTATTTTGTTATAACATTTAACGCAGTACCCCATAAAAGTATCAGTGATATGGCTGATAATCGGTTGGTTACAATCACATTATACAATTATTTTATTTTTTAATTATTAGTCCTCACTGAAAAACAGTAGTTTACAGAATATACTATTTGCCTGAGTAGTTTGAACGCGTCTTGAAAGACTTCAGTCAATGTTAAAACTAGAAACTGATTTAAGTGAGTACTCGCGGCTTAAGTTAATTTCAGCGTGCGCTGTCTTGCCGGCTCGGGAATAATGGCCGCCCGTAAATCCCGGCAGACAAAACTGACTCACCTGCACTCATTATATTTACGCCGCAATAATAAAACTTTCCAACTCGCTGGGAATATTGAATTCGTTGCGGCGAGGAGAGGCGGTCGCCTTACTTATTGCCGTCAGTTATGCAATATGCTCGGTAGGTTTTAATAAAGGCTCGACCGACGGGGCATTTCGAAAAGTTTTCGTTTCGCGAAGGCGGACGCTATTGCGCCGACAATGAGCCCCGCTAAGCCCCCGTCGAGTTGAGTTGAAGCGTTTTCGTTTGACTAATAGCTGCATGTAAAATTTTTGTGCTTTTATTCGCACATGGTGGAGGGATCTAAGCCCACGCTAAAATCTGCCGGCTTTGCTGATGGGGTTTAAGTTGTCATTTTCTAGTTGGTCGAATGAACGTGAACCGTTTTTGTGAAATGATTCATTCTTTTATTTGCACGATTCTATATTTCACTGATTACGAACTAGGTATTTAGTTCATTATTATATAGGATATTTTTTTAAACAATAATGTTAACGAATCTAACTGCATAAAACAAGGTACCTATCATAGGAATTACACACTATATTTTCAACAAACTAAATGCTGCTATAGTTTCGGTATCAAATATTCCTAATTAACGTAGACATAGAAATGAAGCAGAAATAATCCCGTTCGCGAAAGTTATAAAGCGTGGCTTCGCGTCCTCGCCAGACAAATGGGATATCACGGTGCGTCGTGAGCGAATGCAGGTAACGTGATCCCGCATTGCGAGTTTAAAGAGGGATTCTTAAATAACGATGAATTTCTAGAATAATATGGTGGAACAAGTTTTAAAAACTTAAAGCAGAATGTGTTTATATTGGTAGAAAATTAAATGTCATTGTGACTTACATCAATTGACGAAAACGTCTTGGGCAAATAATAGAACCTTTGGGGACACCTTCAGGTACCTGTTCAAGATAAACTTCACACAGGACAAAAAAAGCCAAACACTTTGTCTAAAACTTAACTCTACTCCAATTTATCACAAAAGCTTATAAACTTTCTCACATAAATTATTTGTCTTAGAAACTAAAGCATACTTAATCAATGTGTATCGAAAGCCTGACACAGTAAACAACACAAGCTACACCTTTTCCTTTTATAACAAAATGATAAAACGGTAACTTTAGTAACAGCAGGATGCAATGATGCGGATGCATTATCGTGTACACCTGCAGGCGGATATTGCATTAGATGCAGCCAACAACACCGCTCGCGGTACACTCAAAGCTCTTCTTGTTATTCACACACGGATGGGTTGTGCAGACGGGCGGTTAAATAATTAAATATTGCTTTAAAGATTAATTTTCTTAAGATTTAAATGTTCACTTAGCACAATTTAATGATGTGAATAAACACATTTTTTTTTTGCTATTGCCATGTAATATTTTTTATAAATATGATAATAATCTGTTTCCGACACCGTGTGCATTTTTGTGGGATAACAATGATAAGAAATCTAACTGCACCTTTTGTCTGCGCATTGCATCCAATTAAAATGATTGGAGGAACACAGGTTATGTATTCCCTCACAATCGTAATATGAGTTCAGTAAAAGACCAACAAACAAATCGCTTACAAACGCCCGTCTATCGTCATACAAAGCGATAGCCTATTTGCTTACGGGCGTGTAAGCACACAGGCGCGTAGGTGCATCGGATTCCATGACGATGCCTTCAAAAGTTCCGCGTTCGACGCCGGGCCGCGGAAGCGCCGTCGCAGTCAGGAAATTGAAGTCACCTCTCGCATTCAGTATACGAACAATGCTTTGTGAAAGAACATCTAATTTATCTGCGAGTTGTTTTGAGGAATCGCTCCGTTTAAATTGAATATCGATTTGTTGAACAATATTGTATAGTCTTAGTGGAACCGTTGGTCTTTATCTGCTAATATTTAAAATTATACGTCAATTTCATGTGTTTGTAGGTTTTGAACGAGACAGTAAGTTTTTTGTAGGTAAACTTTTGACCGATTGGTTGTGACAAGTCTTAGTTAGAACTACCGTCTTGTTTCACTAAATTTTAAAATGCGTCTAGACTGATACCACTCACGCTATACATCCGATATACACAAGAGGAATAATATGAGAGACCGCAAGCTCAGGTGGAGCGCTACCACGCACGCCACCCATTGTAAATATTAGTTCGCGAAACTCATCAATTCTGCGCTCAAACTTAATAAAATACTTGGCGCTTAATTGAAAATGAATACTGCTGGCGTCGATGCGATCGATAAAATATTCCGCAGCCTTAATCCGCGATAATGAAGCGGGCCGCGAAGGGTTGCTTCAAGGGGCCCACTAATAAATGTTGCGTCCCAAATTTAAAATCAAAGTGCGGAATAAATTTTGATTAAGCGATTAGCCGGAGCAGAGGAGGTGTTTGCTTTTCTTGGGCGCTCTATTAGTGATGGTGACGGTTATATGGGTATGGGATCGAGGTTGACAGCGACGGAATTAAAAAGCGTGTTGTTCGTTGGAAGGATTTTATAAGTAGCGAAGTGTTATGAATTTGAATCCGCATGCGCTTGATGATCATAACGCAATGTTGATAGAGTAGTAAGAAAAAATATATATTTCATTGATAGTCATATATTGTTTTTTTGCGATAAAAAAAAATAACACAATATCTAACATTTGCACTATCAATACACCACTTCTAATTTACAACATAATATCCTATAGCTTACGAAAATTTTAGAAAGCTATTGTCGACCTCCGCTTACCAACTAAGTTCTCTCCAATTAGCCAGGTATGCAGCCTCCACGGTCTTATTGTTTCATATCGGCTTTACAGTATCGAAGCAAGTCTGGGCTTCCCAAGGTACCTACTTCAGTCATGGGTTTAGAGTAGATCACTGCTTGGTATAAGTAATGTATATTTATTTCATCATCTGCCTAGCCTTTTCCTAACTATATTGGGGTCGGCTTCCAGTTTAACTGGATGCAGCTGAACACCAGTATTTTACATGGAGCGACTGCCTATCTGACCTCCACAACCCAGTAACTGGGTATACGATACCCCTTGGTTAGAGTGGTTGTCAGACAGTCGGGTTTCTGACGACCGTAACGACTGTCAAAGATCCACAAATGACAGCCGGGACCACGGGCTTAACGTGATTTCCGAGTCACGGAGGAGTCTCGGTATGAAAAGATGGTCACCCATCCCTGGACCAACCCCGACAAGCGTAGCTTAACCTGATGGATTGACCTAGGCGGCTGTTATTACGTAGCCACGAAGTAATGCATATTTATTTGTGGGTTGGTAAATATTGGCAAATGTATTGGTTATCATTGTCTATGGAATCCTACAACACTAGGTTAAAGGCTCTTACATACTGGCGCGATTTGTCGCGCGACGCGATTCCACCGCATTGTTCGCCGTGAAGTTTTCTCAGAAATTGTTTTGTTAAAGTAGCGTCGCGCTATCGCGTCGCGCCTGTTTGTGCGAGCCTTAAGGCTGATGCGTTAACCGTAGAGACAAAGTTGAAGAGTCTGATTGGCCTGTATTTTTGCCGGCACTCAGTAACCTATTAACCAAATAACAACATTACGTTTGGCGCCAGACGTAACAATGGTACTAGTCCTTACTAACCCAGACAAACTATTACACAAAGAGTCTGCTTCTAAACTAATATCCTATATTACAACACACTATCTTCAACTAAATACATTTCCATACATTCAAACAGTTAATAAAATACACTCGCAGCGAACCACACAACCACACAAACTCCGTATTCCGGTGCATCAGAATCAGAACCAAATGCATACGACGCCACATTTGATAAACTGTGCGATAATGTACCGTTGAAATTCATTATAATTTTATTCATGACTTGGTTTATTAGCCTGTCTGAAGGTAGATGTTACTGCTGTGATCTACAATGTAATATGAATGTCTGGAGGTAATTACTGACGTTGCGAATTTTTAATCAGGTGCTTCATGCAGATTTAGACAATGTTGTTAGTGAAAAGAGAGATAGAGATTTGAAGGGCAGTGGTATGCCTAATGCCCTGCATAATACCATCAAAATAAGATTTAACCTGATTGTGGAAGATGAGGCAAAAACCAGATGACATTCGATGCAAGTCAATCGACGAAATAATGAAGACAGATACAAGTTGAAGAGAGTAAAACCATTTCACTTATCTGCCTGTTCGTCCTAGAGACAGGAGCATAAGTCTTTTTGTCCAGTTCCTTAAATTCTCAACTAAAAACTTAAGCATTAATTTCCTCAAAAATCTTCGGCTATTATAACAATAATCAGCAAGCACACGAGAGTCGCGCCCGAGTGACGTGCCCTCAGCTGAGCACTAAAACCCCGAGTCATACGGTTAATTACCGGATGAGCAGCACCCCGGTGATTTACGAGCTCGCTAAGAAACCGAATGTGTACTGTGATATGTTGTATTAAATTATTGCTGGCGGGAATGCAGTTGGTGGTGAGGTACGGTTGCGGATTTGAATTTAAAAAAAAGAAGCGCTGGAACCTGGATTTCTTTCTAAAAATATAAGCTTTTGGTTTGGAAATATTGGTTTTCTTTTTCAGAGTTGTAAACCCTCCTGAAGACACGGACTGACTACGGCATAATTATGCCTGCAATAATTTAAAAAACGCGGTTTTGTAGTTTTTTTTTGAGGTTTCTATGTTTTCTGTAACTTAGAAGAAAGCATTAATGATGGGAGTTTTTTTTTTCGATCAGCAATATTTTTTTCTTAACTGTCTGAATAGTCACATATTTTTTTATTCAATTAGGACTTCTCAGAGAAAATATAACAGATTATGAAAATAACATTACTCAATTCTCTATCTACAATTGTTCTATCATACAAACTTATCAAACTAAGTACCTAACGTTGAATACTTAACACAAACATAGAAGTAACATTTTCTTAGCCTAGCTAGGAACGTACGGAGGCATTGTTGATTTTAAAATGCAGTCTCATTACTCGCATGTAAGTTAGTGTTACCAGACTATATTAGCTTGAGGCAACTTGCGAGAAACGAATTCTTAAACCGTGTACGGTTTCAAGATGGCGACATAGTGGCCTAAAGTTTGGGGAACAATATTTAAAAGCGAAAATATGATAGTCGTAAGTTTAAGAGTATTTTATTATCAACTCTTTGAGCAATTATTCCATATTATTTAAAATTCAATTTCAGACAGTTTATTATTTGCAGTTATTTACTTGTAAATTTAGGACATACTGTGCGCTTTTTGTCACGTTCACGTCCATAAAATCTAAAGAAATACGTGCACGTTATTTGCTTTATCGTGCAATTACGTTGTCGTGCACGGCAATTTAAAAGCGTCTCATATATTTCGATACATTTTACTTCCCTGTGTTTTCGTGGTGAACGTAGACGTCGACGTCCACGATAGTATCGTTACGTTCGAAATTATAAAAGCGCACAATAGGTAAGCTTTTTTACGATTTACATCTCATAGCTCAGACTCGGCTCCAGCAAAGATTTGGTAGCTCTAGCAGAAGACGGAGAAGTGCTAGTAACTACACCGAGCATTTTAATCCTAAATGTCTGCACCAAAAAGCTCTCAGTCCTTCAACCCCGTGTGTATCTCACTTCACTCAGGGGTACTACACCTTGTCTAATAAGTGCCCGCACTCACGTTAATGAGTTTACTGCATCCTTAGCTTGAAGTTTTTAAAAGTGCACGGTGCACAGTGGCGCCCAACCTTGCCTTAGTGTCGGCAATTAATAGCTTGCTTCCGTGCTTCTTGGCTGATTTTCAACTTAAACAGAAAATATTTTAATTGGTTTTTCATACTTCAATGAGTTTGTTGTGTTAACTTTGGTTAGAACGTTTGAGAGCTGTAAGATTGGTTGAAAGGAATAAATATTTGTGTTTCTTGGATCTACTTTGACAAAGTTTGTGATACACCCTATTCTGTTTTAATCCTATAGATTATGTAATGCGATCCTACCGATTATGAAATCAGAGTGGTCCCAGTGATTGAATTTTAATGATTCTGTATTCTAATTACAATGAAAAATATTTTGGGTTCTTACTTTTTCGGACAGTTTTCAGAAAAAATACCAATACGCCACACTATGTCCCACTTCCAACGACAACCACTCTCAATAACACTTTACAACAAAAACAAAACATTCTTCATTCAACCCGCCACTGCTACCGGGGTGAAGTAACAACGTTAGCCGGTCCATTTCTCAATTTTACCCCGAACAACCCCTTTCTTCTTACGTGGACGCTACGGGTACTACAGGGTACAGGGTACGGGGTACGGGTGCAACCCTCCGAAGCCCGCAGCGTTTCGCACAGGCCGCGGCATGCGCGTTATTTTATTGCTTTCCGAAGTATTTCTTGGTTTTAAAATGTTGAGAATTTTATGTGTTGATTTATATGTTTTTAGGGTTTCGTATTGAGTGTTTCAGCGATTGCTGTTAAACTAAATAAATAAAGTAGTTCGTAGAATACAAGAAAGTTGTTTAGAATTTTAAACTCAGTTTTCTTTAATTTCAGGTATATTTTATTTGGTTTGAGTAAAATCCTGTATTAAATTTATTAGTTATTCCAATTTCTGGGGATTTTGAAGAAATTATTTCGGAAAAATGTATGTAGCAAAGAAAATAGGTGTATAAAAATATGAAGAGAAAATACTGCAAACAAATAAAATGCATTAAATTTAGAATTCAACCTCTTAAAATCGCCAGTTCCCACATCCGTCCGCTGAAACTCGGCTTGCCTTCATTGTGGTCGCATCCGCCTCCTCGCGGCATTATATTAAATTTTATTATCGCCCTGGACTAAGTAATGGGAATATGGTGTAAGGAGCGGCCGTCCACAGCCCCAAGGCGACGGCGGGGGTGAAACGCGGGTGAAGGGGGGGTTGGTGATTAAAATTTCGACTACCGTTGATGACACGCCAGTACTGCGAGTGGAAGGATTAATGCCAGCTTTATGAGTAGATTACATTACTTGGCAGTGCGACGGCATTGTAAGTGTTGAGATTTCATTTGTTTCGTCACGATGACATCGTGTTTGTGTAGTTGTGATGATATGGTTAGATTGTGGGTTAAGTTGAAACGTTAACATTTTTTTTGTTTGAACTGATAAAGCCTTTTTATAATAATACCTTGCCACAATTTTTTCACACTGTAAAAGAAACTTTTATTATATTTCAGTTTCAAACACGGACTATGACAGAAATTAAAAACTTTAGTCAAAGCTTATTTCTAAAGACCCCAAAACGTAATAACTTTTGCTGTTCCAAATTATATTTCACTGACCCCAGCTTCATGGTATTAATAACCCCCACAAAAATAACCAATAAAATCAACATTATCAACAAAAACACTCCAATATATCGCCACTTAAGGACATTATCGAGAAAAAATCTATTCCATATTTCGAATTACGACTAAAAACGCGAAGTTACGACTATAAAAACGTCTAAGAGGTTCTCAAGGAGAGATAGAACTACAAACAAAGGTATTAGATGTCCAGACAAAGTTGTCTCATAAGCTATGAGCGTGGTTCAATTGTTTATCAATTGCCTACTGAGAGAGACATTATGTTTATTGGAAGAGATACTTTGTGGCGTCGAGTTGTAATATCGCAGTTAGCAGAACGGGTTTGGCTTTAGATCGACAGGCGAAAAAGTCATGTAAAGATGTAGGGTATATGATACAAACCAACCATAGACATCTACCTAGACCAAATATCCATCAGTATAAATCAGGTATAACGTTAAGAAAGTAAGTAAGTACCTAGCATACAAATAGATGAACTATTTGGTTATACGGTCAGTTTTATATGTCACCAACCTAGCTAGTTTTAATGAAAACCTATGATTTATATTCTCTCTTATCAAAGTCAATCACCTTGCAGATAGACTGAAATGCGTCACAGCCATATAGTTCCAAGACGATTAAATAAATAATGGCTCTACCAAGTTATTACTAAAGCTATAATTTATTAGCTATAACTACCTTGATTCATCTAAATTTCTTTCCTGTACCAATTCGGAGTCACTTCTTAATTATTTCCCAATAAATCGTGAACGCACCGACTGCGCTGATCTCTGGAGTGTGAACGTTTATTTGAGGGCTTCTATATTTTTTCCACCCTCCCCGGTTCACTTCGTTATATTTATTAAAACATCGCCCGAGATTACAAAGAACACGATATTTTTTACACTGTAAGATGTGAAAACCAATTAAAGAGATAAAAAGGGAATCTAGAGAGGTGCCTGCATTAATTTCTTTTTGCGGGGATTATTTTAAAATTGCATTATATTCTTGTTAAGACGCCGGCCGCCTCCCGGTTAATGATAGTAGTACCCCTTCGTTTTTAATTGCCCCGGGCTATTGCGAAATGAGTAATCTAAAGGTGCTCGGCCGGTTCTCGCGATAAAACTTTGGAGACTTTGAGAATGGTAGACTGCTAGATAAGTAGGGCTAGGATCGAGCTAAGAGTTCGTGAATACACCGCTTGTTACATTAAAGAAGTTAAGCTCATTGTAGGATTTTCTGTACGAAGCGACATCCTACTTCCTACTAATATTATAAATGTGAAAGTGTGTGTGTTTGTGAGTTTGTGTGTTTGTGTGTTTGGATGTTTGTTACTCAATCACGCAAAAACGGCTGAATGGATTTGGATGAAATTTGGCAAACAGATAGTTTATATCCTGGACTTTTTATCCCGATATTTCCACGGGAACGAGACTTACGCGGGTGAAACCGTGGGGTGCAGCTAGTAAATAATATAATTTACTTTTATTTCCATGAACTAAAATAGAAACTGAAGCTTTACGAGCTTTCCGAACCATTACTATTATGAAAAATGAGTGTTGGTAATAAAAATATATTTAGTAAAACGCGTGTCTATTTTCCGTCGGTACTTTTACAGGACGACGTCACGAAACGACTTGGAACTCATAATAAAGATATAATAATTTCCCACGCAGATATAAATTGTGCGTCGATACCAATGTCTATGGTACATAATTCTGACACGGACCGCTCAATTCGGGGGCGAACTTCTAAAGTGTTCGCTAGAAGTGGTCACGATTATAACTGGGGCCACAATAATCTCGCATTACGGTGTTGCAAAACAACCCTTAGGTCTATTGCTCTAAGATAAAAATCAAATGCAAAGTTAGGGTTGTCAAAGCTGGTTGCGATTACGACACTGCCAAGTTTTGCATGCAGTTGGGGCTATAAAAAAAGAGTCTTATTTTTAAGTTCATAGGGTTGATATAGCATGCTTTTGTAAATTGGTGTTGGTTTATTAGTCATCGATGGTGGCGCGATAGGCCGGTGCCAGGCGCGGGCGGCGCGCACGCATGCTCTGTCAACACTACCTAATGAACGGCAGTTACACAACGCACGTGATGCTAAATGTCGCTATACTTCCTGCAGTAATTTTATTGTAATTTGTGCGTATTTATCATGTGAAGAGAATTATAGCTCTATTATTGTTTAGAAAACTATAATTTTGGTTATCGTGAAATCATTTCAATCATTGTTTATTTGGGGCCCTCGAATAGATGGGCAATAATCGTAAAGCCTTTTAAGCTCTAATATTCAGTATTTCTAAGTATCTTTTTCTATAGTAAGACACACAGACAGAAAAAAGAAATACTTACGTGCCAATGCACACCGGGTAAGAAAGTTAATAAGACTGCTCTACTAATGACTACGACTCATAAAAAATCTCATTTTATGAAAGATAATGAACTACAAGAAAAACTTTATTCAAAGAAAAAACTTTTTACAAAAAAAAAATATTTCGGAAGTCGGTGGCAAAAAACGGAAATGAAATTGAAAAGCAAAGATACCGACTTCCGAAATTAAAGTAATTTTTCACTATTTTAGTGTTTTTTTTGGAAGTCAGTTGTTTTTTTTTGTAAAAAGTTTTTATGTTTCACTTTTTAGTTGTGGTACCTACCTCACACAAATCCGAATACCACTACCTGCTATGTAAATAACAGTGAAGGAGTCAAACAGGACATCGTCTAGAAATCGATTCATAATTGGCGGAGTAATCGCGTAACAAACATACAAAAAAAAAAAAAAACACATACAGACGAATTGAGAACCTCCTCCTTTTTGAAGAAGTCGGTTAAAAATTGAGACTACTGAAAAGAAAATAAAAATACAAATAATAAAGAAAATTAAGAAAAAAGAAAACATGTAAACTTCCTGTTGTCCTGACAGATGTCACGTGAAACAAAAATTAAGGCTGCGCCACAAAGACTGCGGAGCGAGGAATGCTAATTACCGTGGATATTTATACGACTGCAACCTCAGTGGTTCCGTGACACCGCGGGGACGACGACGAAATAAATAGCTTTGAGATTGTACTGCAGTTTATGTTGGGGGATTTGATACTTTACTAGCCTTTTTTCTGTAAAAATGCTCGTTTATACGAACAATTTTAGAGGAAATATATTTACAAAAATACACTTAAATATAAGGAAACAAACCAATTTCTGTTTGGTTCGTTCGTATGTCAGGAAAGGTAAACACGAGTTTAAAATCCGTCGATAGGATCACGTTTGACAAAAAGTATTTCGCCCGGAACAACGGAAAAACCAAAGAGAACCGCGGTCTTCGCTCGCTGATGTAATCTATTATGGAAGACCCAAACACAAAATAATATTCCAAGAAGTATTATTTAAGACCCAAAATGCAAGATTGCTGACCGTAATCGGCAAAAAAAACATTGAAGATGCCATTAAGTTTATTTCTTTATTATCTTCTTAAAAAATGTAATGGTTTCTTTTTTGTTTTTTCACTGCTGCGGCCAGTAACGGCTGGAGTATTTTGTGAAACCTAAGTGACAGCCATTCAATCATTGTTTAGGACCTAAATCATAAAACCAAAGAAGTTTTTTTTTAGTCGTTTTCATTTCTTCACTCGACTGAACAAGTACAGTATGAGCCATTGCGCACAGGCACTTGTAGGGCCATATTAAAAGAAAATTCTCAAACATTTGAATGACTATGATCTATTAACATTAAACTTATTATTAACTTATTACATTTATGGTCCAAGAAAGTACTTATTGTTGTGCGCTCCCATTACAGCCGTATTATTTTCTGATTTTTGAACTCAGTAGTTAACTTTCTATATACATACTTATTAAATGTCAGATAAGTACCTATCCGGAACCAGACACTTAACTATTCATGTAAGTAAAAATATAATTATCCAAAAACCATTATATAAAATAGTTTTCTTGTGTATACAAACAAGAAAATGATGGTTTCTTGTTAAACAATCGTTCTAACTCAACGACCTTAGCTGCAGTAGAGCGCAACATGCACCACTGGTGCACGTTACATTACGATGGCGCAATGGCGCAGATTTCTGATACATCTTGATTAGACTTCATGGAGTCTCAGACCAAATAAAAAACCAAGACAGAACGCTGCGAACAAATACAGTGAAGCATGCCAAAACTTCACCTCCGCTCTGTGCATACATGCTCACATGCATACATTTACAACCATTTACAATCGGTTTACAATCAAACTACACCTCACTAAGTGCACACATATTTTATATTTATGTTTTGTATTTGGTCTGAGCATGGAGTATCTAAAACTTCTTACCTTACCTAGGTACCTACTTATTTAGAGATGTTCCTAAAATATTGGCCTTCACATCAGTTCACGCATGAAAATATTATTTACTGTAGCAAGCATAAAATTCATGGAATTATTTCCCTTTTTCTATGGCCTTAGGTAATCGAAACATGGATGGGTAGATAATTAAAAAGTGCATATTAACAAGGTCTGAACATAGATACTAAACTGCTTGGCTTCCACAATCCCTGGATCTTTAGTCAAAGTCCGTACCTGAAACAAAGTAAAACATAATGTTAGTATACTTTAAATAATATTTAAAAGCCAAATACTTAATTAACTCAAGCGTAGATATGATTTGCAGATGTAGTGTAGTCTATAGTTACACAACATAGCTTCAGCAAATCAACCTAAAATCATTTAATGATTTAGGTCATAAATAATGATCATCATAAATAAAAAAAATCAAGTTACTGTCAGTTAGGTCTTACAAAATACTCCAGCCATTACTGGCCACAACGAGTAAAAAACTCAATAAAAACCATTAGAACATTTATATGAAGATAAATAAAAAGAAAATTTAAAGGCATCTTACTTACATGTTTTTTTACAAATGACGGCCAGTAATATTGCGTTTTAGGTCTTACATAATTCCACCTCTATGAATGTTTTGGGTCTCCCATAATACGAATTCATTAATTTGTAAAATGAATACAAAAATGGAAATAAGTTCACCTTAATGATACATACTATGAATATTATCAGTGAACCGTAGTAACGAAGAATCTTTTTCTTTTCGATTATGCACGTTGCTTTAAAATTAACCATCAAACTTAAAAATGAACAAAACCTCGTTGCCGAACAACGCTTCACGGCATGAATTCCATTACAAAGTTAGTACAACATTGAGTAATTTTATAATCAAAGCGTGCAAAACCGACATCGTAAAGCTTTCAGGATGCTGGGAATCCCTAAAATAACAAAATAGAATTTCCGAGAGATGTGAGCTGGGAGGCGTGGCGGCCGGAAGTGGGCTGCGTTTGGACGGCCGGAACCTTGCGATCGCCACATCCGCGCCAGCGAGCGAATAAGTAATGCACTTATTATATATGTATATATTATTATTCGGTATTGATGGGGTCAATTAGGCTTTTCATTAACATCATTTTGTTGTAGATTTTGTCAACTACGAAAAATCTCATTTATTTCGGTGGCTGTTTTCAGTATAAAGTTTCCATTGCAGCACTGCTTTTACAAATGAACTCCATTTGTTTTTTAATATATGCATTATTATTAAAAACATAACTACAAACTAACATACAACTAAAGAAAAATTCAATGTCATATAACTTGAGAAATAGATATAAAAACAAACTAGAAGTCATTAGCGTACGCACTTATTACGGTAGAAAAACCATATTGTTTGAAGGAGCACAGCTGTTCAATGAATTGCCGGACGATGTAAAAGATTGCGATAGCGTGAATACTTTTAAAAATAAGCTTAAGAAACATGTATGTACATTATAACTTCTAATACTCTGGAGGAAATTGTATTGTTCTGTATTATTATACTTATTACTTTGTATCTCATTATAAGCGGACTGTAAGTTCTTATGAGAAATAAATTTCTTTAAACCGAATATAGGTATTTTGTTAGTGTATAATGTTTTATCATTATTGCAGTAATGTAGGTAGCCTGAATACCTGTTGAACAATCTGACTACAAGTATCAATCACAGTTAATTCACAATATTTTTTCCTAAATAATCACCACTACACACCAACACAAGTAAGCTCGGGCCATCCCGCGCCAGGCACGGCCACCCATAGCCCATGGGCCACCCTACGTTAATTGATTCACCAGATAACGCCGGAATGTCACTCGATGAACGCGATCCATGTTTACATCGCAACCTCTGTTATTCAACGCGTTGCGTGCTTTTCGATGACGAGTGCATTTTGCATGTAATTGAAGATAATGGTAGCCTAAGATTTGATGGCAGATAGCCAATAAATGCAATCAATATGCTTTTAAATAGAACGTGTTGACATTGGATAGTTAATACCCAAGAGCTTGACTCACTAAAGGCGGATTCGACCAAACTCGAATTTAACAACGAGTAATATACGGGGAATAATCTAATAAATATTTAATAGAATATAACAAGTTTAGATATTGCCATATGAGAGAGTAGTTGCTGCCCGCGACTTCATCTGTGTATTTTTTTATTTCATAAATTTTGAATAATAAAATTAAAATTTCAGTACGAACAGTTCAGTGGTTTAGGTGTGAAAAGATAACTAACAGGTTCAGGTCGACAGACACTTTTTCATTTATAAAAATAATATGAATAAATAGAGTTACGTACTCAATTAAACAAAGTACCTATTAGAAACAAAACGTTAATGTTTTTTATTCACATAGAGATCCATGCATCTACCGATTGTACCGTCATCAAAATCTGAATGAATATGAATCTATTAATCATATTTTTTAAGGGATTCGGAATCCCATTACAGCATTACAGGACCCTCTAGAACGATCGATGTACCAGGAGAGCATAAAACAATGCCCCCAGTAATTTACGAGTTCGACTTGCTTCGGACCTCTCTTTACGAGGCAGTAGGTACATCTCCTGTTGATAATGCCTTGCTCTTAAAATGAGCATTAAGATTAAGGGAAATGTTATTGGGGTGTAACAGGGAAGTGAATTTTTTAAATTTTGAGTTTAAGGTGAAATCTGGTGGTGTTTTAAACATTGGTATTTGTGTTTCTGTAGGTAGTGATTTTTTTTAACTAATACCTACATAAAATACAATAGAAGGAGACATATTTAGTTAACTATTCCACTTAACTATTCTTCAAGAATAATAAAAAACCCTGTAAGAAATCGACACGTGTTTCACCTCTCAACGAGGCCATCCTCAGAATGACGATTGACCAGTCGCAAACCTGAACACGACGTTGAGAGGTGAAACACGTGTCTATTTCTTACAGGGTTTTTATGGGAAGGTATTAGTTAATTGAGTCACGCTTGAATAAATTAACTAATACATACATCAAAAAAATTAATGATTAGATTCTACAAAAAAAAAAGATGGAGCTTGACCATCGGCGCTGGTATATCTTTGGAGATTACCTAACGCAAAAATGGTTGTATTTTGAGACATAATACACAATAACAACACAAATCTCACACCTCCACACTCTTTCAAACTGTTTCATAATTCAAAAAACAATTGAAAAATGGTTTTTCAATTTCGCCATAGGCGTTCGAAATATAAATTAAAATTAGGATGGGCGGCGTGTAATTCCGCAATAAAACGCAGCTGCGCTCCAATCAGATGACGATCTTGATAAACGAGCACCGTGAGATTGCACTCTTGCTCAGAAAATGGTGGAAAGTGAAAACCTATTCGAGAAAGGTTTTTTGCATATTTTTGTTTGCTAGAGTTTATTTTTTTGAAAGTTGTAAAATGTGAGAGAGGAATCCCCTTAAAATCGCAAGATCTTTAGTACCTACTACTGTACTACTTATATCTATTTGTATATGTCGCCGGGTGATTTAATAATTCGACTTTTCGCGAAAACCCTACGGATATCCTAGGGATATTGCACAAACCTGGATAATTAGAAAATGTTGAAAAAAAATCTGTGAGCAACTTGGAAGCAGGGCTTGCTGGCCGCTGCTGCGGCACCGCTCCGCTCGCTAGGTTCGCTCGGCTCGCGCGCTGTTGGTCGCGGTTCTAACCTAACATATTTCACCCAGTTGCCGCAGAAATGTTTTCACCATTGTCTAATTATCTAGTCGCAGGCTTCCCTAGGGTTTTGGCGAAGAATCGAATTATCAAATTACCCTGCGACATAATATATAGAAATTATGTTCATAAATTATTTCAGTTTTGAAATGAAGGTTAAAAAAACAACCGTTTTGATTTCATATTTTCCACAACTTGGTTTCTAGTTAGCAGAACTGTGGCGTGAAGTTCATTCAACACCGACGGTTCTGTCAATTAATTCGGTCGACTTCGAGAGTAAGTTACATTAACGTTTCAGTCAATACTGTATTCGAACTAAGCATATTTACTTGAAATGCTTTTAAAGAGCATTGAAGTCCTATGATAAAAGCATTGGAGTTCATTTGCCTAAAAACTGTCCCGCAACTTTATGAGATAACAGATCGCCCTTTGAGCATCGGGTATTTTATGCTCGAAAACTAAAGCTAATCTCATGTACACTATTATTTATTTAACGGATTCTAATTCAACGAACACTGTAGCAATCTAGGACCCTGTCGCAACCTACAAAATGACGACAGCACATAAAAAATACACGGCAATGACAGAATAGAAATAATTACTTCGTATCCCGGGCAAGGCAGCCGTTCAACTGAAAACGTACGCTGAAAAATATATCCATCCCATTTTATCCTATGGGGGTTTCTGTGAGCGAGAAAGGGACAGTACTTCGTTGCCTAAATAAAACATAACGGCTGAGAACACGAGCCATATTGCTTCGGTGGAAAAGTTTTAAAAAGTTTTCTTTGCGGACCCATTACAAGTACGTCGACTTTGTATGTGTGAGTTCGCTCGATACAAGCGGTCGATGGTCCTGTGATATGTTAGAAGACACGCTTGTTAGAATATTATGTTAAAACATGAGGATTTGTTTAACAGAATCAACAACTTTTACACCCACAAGAAGTTGAGTGAAAGAGGAGAGTCTGGGAAAGACTTTAATTTCATCGCTAAATGTTCAGTAACTTGTTTAAATTAGGTACAAATTATTAAACACACAAGTATCTTCTGGAGAAGAGTAAAATATCTAGATAATAAAAACTTCTGCCGAAGAAAATGGCGGACAAACTCTGTTAAATTCATCTCCACTTCTTAGAAGCCTGCGTCCTACCAAAAGTACCCTAAAGTAGGTACCTACTAAAGATCAAAGTCTACATACACGCTGATTAAATTACTTCATATTCATAACACCTAAATTGTTGCATGCATTATTAAGATAATACATGCGACGCTAACGTATTTTCATTTTAAATTTTAATCCATTGAAAACGTGACCTCCAACAAGAGTGTGTGTGTGTGAGTGGCCCTGGTTCACGCACACAATCAAGCAACTGTACACAACGAAAGTAGGTTTATTTCCATGAAAAAGTTTTGAAAATCGATGGCTTTAGCTCCTACGCTCGGAAAGTTTTGCGCCATATAACCATAAATACAGTGTACGCCCGTGTTTTGCTCGCTGTAGACATCGACCTACTGGTATTTTCTTCTAATAATTTGGAAAGTACTGTATTATGAACATTTTTGTACAAGAATGTTACTTTTTACGTGTTATTACAACATTTTTTCCTCTCATTTTTGATAGTCACGTGGATGGGAACATGGAAGGTGTCGTGCAACACGTTTTAGTGATTGCGTTATGTTGCTGAGATTACGTTATAAGTGTGAGGAAAAAGTTTAAAAGTTCTCTTTGCTTGGTTTTGCAATTCTTTGGAAAACGATTGTGTAATTATTACAAGAATACTGAAATTTCAAAAACGTGGCGTTTACTCGAAATGTTGTAGTGAAGCCATAGGTTTTACAAGAGAAATCTGTTTTGTTCAAAGTGGTCAAGGTTTTTGTAAGCAGCTGTGATGTTGGAATATAGACCGAATTTCACCACTTTATTATATTTTTTATTTGTAAATTGCCATAAAACTTAAATAAAAAATATTACTCTATGAAATCATTGTCAGGCCCTTCATTTAAATTTTCCAAAAAACACCCCAAAGATTTAAACAGAGGGTTATAAATATCCTAAGAATTAATACCCTAAAGGATAACCGTACGGCGCATGACGCATTGTTGCGGGAAGCACCATCTTGAAAATATCGCTTTGATATATTATTGTTTATAAATAATGACTGCTAGACCCTCTTAATTTAATTGTGGCGTATCCCTGAAGCTTATTAACCGTCCGGTTAATATTTCCTTATTGGGTTGTAATTAATTTTGTTAGGCAGGTGCTGTGCCCGGAGCCGTTCGGGCCACCTTAAACGGCTATTATCTACCGCATTATTTTGTCGTGGCCAATTTGTTTGAAGCCTTTGACGGTTGTAACGAACAGTTAATTAAGTTCGATGATATGCTCGATTGTTTAAGAAAGGATTTTGTTTATAAGAAAATGGTTTAAGGTTTTGGTGAAGTGGATTGTTGGATTGAAATTGATTGGGTGTTCAATGGTTAAATTTTTGTTTATTTTACGCAGTTTTATTTCATAGCTCCTTGGTGGGCGTCATGTCCTTTTAACTGTGAGTTTCTATGCGTATTATGATAATTAATAGATAAGATTTTGCTTGTGTTGAAGTGTTCTTGTTGAGAATTAATCAATATTATCTCTTATTTTATTAAAGCTAGGACCTTGGAAAAGAACGTCATAATGAAGACAGCCAGCTGATACAAAAGAAAGAGCAAAGCTTTTCGAAAAAAAGAAAATAAACAACCAAATGATAAATCCAACAGCGCCACAACACACCACCCAATTACCAATGACACTCCGCACAATTACAAACTATGACCCAGCACAGCCAAACAGTAGTCCAAGTTGTGTCCAAGGTCAAATTAGCGCCATGACCCCCAACTGCACCCTCAGTCCGCTGGTCCAAGTAGTTTACGAACAACTGCCATAACTCCGCAGGTTCTGAAACTGGGTGACGGACTAAGCGGCCGGGCCGTTGACTCCGAGAAAAAGTTCCCTTTAAATATCCACAAGTTTAGTTTAGCAACTCAAATTTAGTTTGGTAACAAACAGAACAAACAACAAGTCGCAACAAATCCGGCGAAGTTGCGCGCGAGTCGGTTCAAGTTCAGTTCGGAGTGAACTCGTGATGCGCACGTGGGGTTGTGACGTATGAAGAGTGCATGTGTGTGTCTGTGGTGGGTTTAAAAAGTTTTAAAAGTAAAGTAAAACTTTGAACTAATAATACTTACAAAAATAAAAAACTTGTAATATTAAAAAAAAAAAAAAAACATCCAACAATTTGTACTTTTTTATATAAATAATGAGGTAACTTTGATATTAATAACATTTTAATTCATCAAAGTTTTGAAACAGCCATGAAAATATTATTCAAAGTTTATAATTATGAATCGGAATCTCACGTATAAAACGAATAACCACTGCTAAAATTGTTAAAAAATAGAAAGAAAGCATCATCATAACTATGGAGCAAAAACTGCATATATATACCATAGGATAAAGCTTTTATATTACATGCTTCGAGTACATACATTTACGTAGTTTCTTTGCTACGCTCAACGTAGGTTATCCGGGTCGTAGCCGCGGAGCTACAAGCTACGGGCTACGACGTAGGCGGTGCCAAAAGCTAGCCACTACTTTGCTACGCCGGGGTGTGAGGCATCGTATCGATTGCCTCCCCTGTACCCTTATAGCATGACCTAACTAATTTTATGACCTTTTAGGATAATATGTATTGGTTCATTCGTTCATTTTTAAAGAAAGAAATGGGTAGATAAAAATGTTATCTCAAAAAATATAAATCATTTGGACGATAAAACCATTAAAATGTCTTTGAAAAAATAATTACAGAAGTCGTTAATTACTATGCATAACTGAAATTAAAATCATCCTAACGTTTTAAAAATCGTGTCCGCATTACGTAACTGCGCATATCAAGTCTCCGACCGGCCGCATCCTTGCGTCGGAGTCAAAGTCCCGTACAGGACTGGCGCGTCGCCGCTGCGGTGCGCATACCGCGCATGCGTCCCCCCTGCTCCCGCCAACTCCTACCCGCAACACGGAAAACTTTTCCCCGACATAGCTATAACTACGCGCTTCACCCGTCGGCAACACTTTTTGCCCCCACCGGTGGGTAGGGGAGGCAAAAGTTTTGCCAGCCCGGTTCGGTACTCCGTACACATCGCTCTTCCACTTTTTCCTGTATATTGAAATGGAGGTGCGGAGAAAAGAGTAGAATTTAGAAGCTGTCGTACAAATTTTAATGAGGAGTGAGAAGGTGAATGGTGTTTCGTGTAACGAGCACCGCGGCCTTTGTGTGGACGTTTTAATATTTCAATACACGCCGAAGTTGCGACACGAAACGTACAATTTGACAAAACGCGCGTTTCATAATGAGGATGTCATTTGGATGTCACATGTCAAAATTATAATAGGTAATTTACAGGGTAACAATTTCTATCACAAATTGATTAGAGTTGTGGGCAATGATCTTGGTTGCTATTGATAAGATATGTATGAGCTTACCTCGGATAATTGCAGATGACCGTCGTCCGGCGGTCACCTAGTTAACGCTAATCACAATTAGGCGAGCCACCACTTCATCACGGCTATTCGATAACAAGGATCCTCGGTGAATGATTAATAACTACAACCGCGGTTTGTTTGCATTTGGACGGTCCGCGTCCGTCGGCGAGAGTAACAAACTTATGAATAATATGCCGCATAAGTTGAGCGTGACTTAAGGATGAATCGATTTTCTTGAGCCGTCGCCACACGGCTGCTATCCTACCATCTCGATTAATTGCATGGGTTATTTAAAGAGGAGCCGTCAACAGTACATATTTGAGGTCTGGGAGTACATTCATCACGGGGCGGGTTGCAACGTCTGACCCTACGTTATCTTGCAGGACCAGTGACGCGACCCAAACCTCTTGGTGACTGATGACTCGCCTTAATTAAATTTTATGAACTATCTTTCTGTTGGTCCACTGTTTACTAGTGCAATTAGCGAAACTCTGTTTATACGTTGATATTATCTAAAGGTATTTGTAACGTATTTATGTCCCAACTAATATTCACTAAACCCTATAATACAACTGCATTTACCTTTAAACCAAGTCGTCACCACACGACACACCTAATTTTACCGTAGCATCACTGTTGAAAAAGTTTTCACAATACACATCGCCACAGTAATGGAATGACAGTCCTAATTCACGGTAGGTTTAGTTAACGTCTAAAGCAACTTTACAATTCTAACGTAGTTGCGTATTCTGTCCACCTGAAACCGCCGACGAACTCCGACGTCGGCCGCATCCAAAATTCAAGGTATAAAGACAGACACAGGCACATGTCCGACAGATGTACTCAGTTCCTGATGTGTGTGAATCAAAGACTAGGATTTGGTTCCAGAATTAGAGCGGGATATTACTGCCGGCGGACCTTAAATAAACAACCGCTGTGAGGCCATGTTTGTACCGAGTTTTGTATACGAAATTTAAATGGAGCTGCTATGAACTCTGTGAATAATTATTATAAATAGAGTGCAGTGTTACAACAGATTTCTCTACAACTCACTCCTATATTCGTTGATTACAATGTATTGGATGTTGTAAAACTATCACAAGTTTGGTATAAACTTGTATTAAAGAATGTCTTAAAGACATTAGACATTATTTCTTACAAGTAGCGAAGATTATGTTGTAACGTAAATACATAATTATATTTAACGACTCCCATATAATCGATCAATTTTATTCCGAATTTACCGCCAGCAGCCGCGTACGAGGACCATTTAAAAAGTTACAACAGTTGAATTTCGAAAATAGAATACGATGTTCAAACTTTGCTTTCAACCAGTTTGAGTAAAAACCATTCGTTATACATCGAATGGGACGCACCAATAAAATTATTTCCAATCGATGTTTTGGATTCAATTTTCTTCTAATTAAAATTTATAGGAGTTCGACTTCTGTCGACGTCAATTTTTAACGAATGGCAATAAAAGTCATGAAAGTCTAGACGATTTTACGTGTATGATTTTCTAACTTTTACAATAAAGTGCTATTTTTATTCCAGTGGAATAAAAAATATTCGAATAAAAAGCCTGTTCATAAAAATAGATGTTTGTTTTTTGAGCAATAAATAAGTTTGTCAGACGTCAGTCATGTCCGTTCAGAGTGTTGTAAAACAAAACAAAAGAATGTAGCGACATTTAGTTCAAGACGGGGCGATAACTCAGACGCCGCGCGTAGCCACTCGCACAGATTTATTGGTGCAATTGACAAAGTGGCAAATGGGCCATTAGAAATTAGGAGTTCCTCGAGAAGCGCGCCATAGAAAAATGTACAGCAATATTTCCCCTGTGTAAGCAAAATTGTAAGCAATAAATAATATCCGGGAGTTCTTATGTCGCTTGTGCAAAGTTAATTTGAAAAAGGTTTTTAAAGGAACTGAAAATTTATTTGTTTTCTAGACTTTTTGTGTAAGATAACTTTGTGGGTTTATCTTTACGCACTAATGCGGAGATAAAAACTATGAACTTCTTTTGTTGGGTATCAAAACTGGTAAAGAAATTGCTCGATTACGATTTCTGTAGTATTTAGACTACTTTAGATAATAATCTAAAGTAATCCACCCGCTACATTAAAAACCTTTTATACCAACATTTCGCATAAACACCGCACTTTAACCAATAAACCGAATAATTATCCAATAAAAAAGAAACAGATAATCGAATACAATAATCGTAATAATGGAATAGAGGGAACTAATTCCATGAATGTTTTCAGTCGATAGCTTACGACATGTTTATCGTCATTGAGTAATAAAAACGAGTCTAATGACTCGGGAACTCGGCTCTGCCGGGATTGTCTCTCTATATCATATATGGGTCAATAAAATTTTATGTTCAGTTAAACTTTGTTAAACGCTTCGTATTTTTCTGAGGGAATTAGGAGCCATTTCTTTTTCTATACCTTTACCTGGATGGTTAGATAGTTTTTTTTTTCTTGGAATATTTCGCCTATACGTTTACGTATAGAATCGAATATAAGTTATAATAACGTAGTTATTGCACCTTGTGGTATGTGCACATGTTACATTGTAGGTAATCTAGGACAAATATTACTTTCACAAAACTTTATTCATATGAGTAGGTACCGTGGAGCTTCACATAGAAATATTCCATGCAACGAAATATACAATGTGAATAACAACGGATTTTACCTACATGAACTCATGTTTAGTTTTATTTAGTAGTGAAACTGTGACACGACTTTACAATAAAACATCATAAATGCACGAACAATTTCGAATAACTCCATCATTCCCAGTGCAACTCGTTTATTATTTGAAATTTTCTCACCTCTAAAATACAGAGATTAATACAGCAACAGCTTGCCACCTCTATTTCAAGGGGATAGGGTTCTAAATACAATTTTGAGAAAGGAAAATTCGTGGTTTCTTTTTTAAAACCGTGTGCAAACACATCAGCGGGTGTTCAGTATAAAAAGATTATCTAGTAAGAGCGGAAACAAGTAAACAGATTATAAAAAAGACGTTCCGTTCCCGCCGCGACCCCTCCGGCTGTATTCATACGGTACTGGAAATGTCTTTGAATAAAAATATACTTTTGGTGATTTTGTTTTAAGTTAGTGTTTACAGCTAATGTTTGTTGTGGACTTTGTTTTTGGTGATTCATTTATATTATTGTATATGTTTTGGCTTACTACTTCATATTTTTCAAAAGTTTATAAAACTGATTAATAGTTTTCCCGACCTGTTAAGTTTTGACAACAGCCACCAGCGCTGTGTCCGAGTTCTTTGATCATTTGATTTAGCCAAAAGTCATGAAAAGTAACGCCTTTCAAGAAGACCGATGACCTGTTCTTCATAACATCTATATCTTCACAACCTTTAATCCAAAACAATGTCGACTACAAAAAGCCTCACTATCCCACTTTTTACCAACAACCCGCTAGGTCCCTTGAACACAGTTTCCCCTTTTAAAACCTTCTTTTTGTCTCCACTATCTCTCCGGTCCCGCGGGTGCAATGCGTCGGTGTCTCACTGTACCCCTCCGCTCGAGAACTACCCCACCCCGCATACCCCGTGCGGTCGTGCGTGTCGATAAAAAATAATTGCTTCCGTCACCCTGAATTACAATATAAATTAAATACCTAGGTATAGTTTTCTTCGAATAATTTTCGATAAGATTGTTTATATATTTTATTCGAGTTTTTTATTAACTCCGTGGGTAAACTCGGTCCTTAATGCTATACGTAATGTTATACGGATAAAAGCTAATATCAAAATACTTATTAAAAAATACAGAAATTTATTTTTAAGCGAGTGAAGTATTGTTTCAAAGAGATACTTGTATCATCTGTAGCTACACTGCTTAACTGCGTCTAACTTCGATGGTCAGGCAGAACCTAAAATAAAACTGACTCTACGATGCTGTAAGGTTTGAAAACGTTAACCAAAATAAAACAAACGAACGTCTTCCCTTTGTCTCACATCTATGTAATGCAGTATTTTGCATAATATTCCCCAACCTTCCCAGCATATACATATAATATTTACTAAAATATCTAAGCTAGCTGTACGAAATTAACATCTTAAGAGGAAGTTCTCAATAGATGCATTTGCGTTCATCTGCGTTCATTCTCGATTTGCTTCGAATGAAGGCGCTATCGACTGGACGGCTCACAATAGATGCATTGGACCGAGTTCCAATAGCCGATCCGGTTTTATATTGCATTTGCTATGCGCTTGCGTTGTGGCGATAATTTTATAGTTTATAATAAATTCAATAGTATTTCCAATATTTTTTTATGGTTTATAATAAATTCATTATTATTTCTAATAACATTTCTATACAACGACTAGTACAACCAAATTATTTTTGTTTTCAAAAGAATTGATTGCCATCGAAACATCTTTTTTTTTTAAGTCAGCTTAATCTTGAAATACTTACATAAAACAGCAATTTAGAATCAATTTTAAAATATCAACACAAAATCCATTAACAAATTGCCAAATACCAAAACAAAAGCGTAATCAAGATGAAACCCAAGTTTTCTAAGTAATCGTCTTAGTTTCCAACAAATAAGGCAGGGAACACACGTGAGGGCTTCCATTCAACAAGTCAGGCATTGTGGGGACGATCAATCATAATCACAGGCACTTTCAGGCTCTTTCACGTCGACTAATGGTCCACGAAATGCGTTTAAAATCTGCGAGTGTGAACGCATTGGAAGGTAACCACTCGGAAAGGCACAAAGCCGGTGTGGGATTGATCCATCATGTGTCCTCACCTCAAACGTTACGGTTTTGAAATATGACGTTTTATTTTCCAGGTTCGAATGTATTTTCTTTTTTTTTTCTTAAATGGTTGTGTTTTTATACTATACTATTAGAATATACTATTCTAATAAATTATTTAATTAATCATTTTTATTCGAGTAAAATACATGTTTTTATTTAAAAAATATTGCGACCTACACATACACTTCAAAACACGACATTATTACCATAATTCCTTTACCATAACAAAAAAATAGTATTCTAAAAAGAATTTTTAATTTAACAATCTTTGACAGCGCCACGCCAATCACTCGACGGGCGGCTCCATTGTACTCTGTTCTGTTATTTTAATTTTTTTCCCGCACAGGAATGTCTTTGAGACTTCAAATGACGCGTGTAATATGGAGGTCTGTGTTCGTTTGATGTAGAAAGATTAGGCCATTTGTGATGAGTATTTTTCACTGAAATAAAAGCGAACAATGGCTGCGTCGATAAGCCACGGATCCCCTTTGCGGTCGACTCTGTTTACAGTGGCTTTTTTGATGTGGCCACTCAGCTTTATAATGTTTAATTCGCTTTGATTTTGCATTGAGGTTTTCTTTTTGGAATATTTGTGAAGTTTCTTTATTTAAGTGGTCTAAATATTTTAAATGATTATTATCTAATTTCATTCTATTTTATTGTTTTTGCACTGTATCAGAAATTGTTAACTTTCTGTATTATTAATGAATTCAGTGTTTGCAGTTCTAATAATGTTAGTTTAAAATGATGGATTACTCCTATTTATGTAATATAAACAGCAGAACTACTCCAGAACAAAACACAACGCTAGCAGAAATAATTATCTCATAACGAACCAGTCGCCGGCCACACGTCCAAGACAGCGAAACTGTCCGCTCCAATACGACGGACACTAAGCAGAAAATTCCATTGCGCTAAAGTTTTGATTGTCCCCGGCAGATGGCATTCTTGCCGACACATTCCCGGGATCACTGAAGAGTGTAAGTACGTTTTATTGTGGTCATATCGCAAGATGGAACGTTTGGGTAGGATGATCGGTGGATCCGGAAAATGGGATTTTATCTACAAAATATTGTGTTTCTGTCATATTGTCATGTGTGAAATGAGACGTAACAATTTCAACTTAAAACTACTAAAATGTACAACAAAATTTCATTAAACCATCCCCGCTCACATCTCAATTTAACCAACAATTTGCCAATGTAAACAAAAGGAGTAAATGCAACTTCCGACCCTCGGTCATTTTTATCCCTCACTAATTGTAATTTCATTGATAACACAGTTTACAGTTTGACCGGTCCATTAGACCGAAACAAGGTGCCGTCCGGCCTTACGGCTGTATTTATAACCTTTAGTATAGTTGCGGCAATAATTTCATTAGCGAGGCACAACTAGAGGCCGGACAAGACAAATGGTAGCCATTAGGCCCCTAACGACTGCCCCCGTCAGCCCCTGAACTTTTAACGACGAGAATCAAAGTAAATACGAAACGTTATCTTGTCGATTTGGCGATCATAACTGGCAAGGGTTTGCTAATAGGATGTACGCAGGTAGATTGTATCAGTTTTAATTGATGCTTAATGCACGATTTAGTGACCCTTAACTGGACTTATCGGCCTTTGATTTTGGGCTGAATATCAATTGGTAAAGTCTCTTTATGTCCCTCGCTAATACAGCATTCATTGTTATTGGTAGCTCGCAATCAAGTGGCTTACCATCAAAACGATTTTAATGGTGTCCATTTCCCTTTGGCACTTTTATTTATGAAAATCTTAGTAACTCAGATATTCTTAGGTATGTTCAGTAAGCAGATTGAGTGGTTTATTTATTTCCAACAAAATCATGATAACTCCTTATAAACGGAACCCTCCATTTTATTCAACTCTTAGTGTAGCCTCCCACGGGACGAGGCCGCCAAATCAGTCGCATTCGAGGCGGCCTCGCGACTCACACATTATTGTGTGCGGCAGTCATTAAGGGCCATTCGTGGCCAGCAACTTCTTCTGACCGTAATATGTGGAGATAAGAATGACAGCAGTAACAAATGTAAGCAGCTGTCTTGTTTGTTTTGTGGTAATAGTAGAGGATGTGTATCGTGCAGTTGGCGAAGATGTAGACTTGATTAGTAATTATTAACCGTTGGCATGCCGGAACGTAGATCTCGTAGAGAAACAATGGATTTTTAATTGTGTCTGTAATTACGGCATACGACGGGTTAAGGGTCAGTTTGCTAATATTTACTACAGAAAATGCAAATTATTGTGCACAGTTTTAAAACCGTCGTTTAAAGTAAATTATAATTTAACGGAAGTCTGAAAGTCAATGGTTACTAAACATAAATATCTATCTAAGAATCAATTAGGTAGGTATTGAACAATTTCAGGAACTGCAATGTCAGTTCTAAATGCTTTTGTAACCGTTCGCAGATTTTCTTTCATTCCAACATATTTAATTCAATTCCTTCTAATTTTGTGCTACCCTTCAAACGAAATGAATACATATAACTGCGAAAAGTCAACTCAAAGTAGGTACATAACACGTCACTCCATAATCCTAACCGTCAGACATAAGAGCACTAATACACGAAATAATGTTTATCGGAAGCAACAGTAACACGTAATCCCGTGAAGACGAGGCCGGGGGCCTCGCTCATTACGCTCATTACCTCCATGACTCGTGTGCGGGGGCCTAATAATGTACATGTGTTGATCGATTAGTGTTATTAAGGGAACATATGTTTGGTAAGATGACTGGTTGGGGCGCTGAGAGTACTATATATTGCTTTTATAGAAAACTACTCTTCAAACGACGTAGGTTTCATCTTATTAATATAGAATGAGAATAGATTTATCCTTTAGTCCTAATGAGAAATGAATACGTTTTTCACTCTTTCATCATCGACGTAAGCTCGTACTTCAGACTACACTTCAATCAGTGCGACAAAATGCGCTAGTTTATGATGATAAAATGATAAATCCATCTAACTAATATTATAAACGCGAAAGTTTGTAAGTATGGATGGATGGACGGATGTTTGTTATTCTTTCACGCAAAAACTACAAAACGAATTTGGATGAAATTTGGCACACAGATAGTTTATAACTTGGATTAACACATAGGGTACTTTTCATCCCGATATTCCCACGGGATCGTGCCTTACGCGGGTGAAACCGCGGGGCGCAGCTAGTACATATATAAATTTGAAAGTAACTCTGTCCGTCTGTCTGTCTGTATGTTACCTTTTCACGCCTAAACCACTGAATGGATTTAAAAAAAATGGCAAGGAGATAGATGGCATCCTGGGGAAGGACATAGGGTACTTTTTATCGACATACCACGCGGGCAGACCCGCGGGCGGAAGCTAGTGATATAGTGGATTCAAAAAACATTTTAACACGTTTAATTTTAAAACTAGATGAGTTCGGTGTTTTCTAACTGACTACTGTGAGAAGAAAGACCGAATTGCCTTATGATTGTTTTTGTCATGTATAACAGGAATTTTCAAAGAGACAGTAGACTTATGGCCGATTCCTATAATTTTACGGACCGTTAGTGGTTAAAATTAAGACTCTTGTATTTTTACCAATGATGAAGCAAAGATCTCATAGCTTTGCATAGTGGAACCTCCCATATGGAAGTAGATAACAAAATAAGCTTACGAATCTATTTATATGCCCTGTTTGGCAATAAGAAAAGCTACAATTGGTAAGTACAACGATTCTTTTTGTTTATAGAAACCGAGCATTATAAAGGTAGAGTTCGGACGGTAACTAAGACTAGGTAAATGGCACGTCAGTCTTGCAAGACTTCATGAGAAGAGATCTAACATGTGTCTACATCTCAATAACACTATTTACAAGCTCATGTCAAAAGTACCAACACATTGCCGAATAAAATCTCGCCTGCCCGGGATTAGGGTGGATGTTCATAAAACGCGCGCGTTCATATTACGCGGAGTGTCCGCCAGTCAGTTCCGACAATTTGTTCCTACACCCTATACTGTTGATGAGTATAAGTTATTATGTATACAGGCTGTTCAGAATGGTGGATTTATAATTACAAACAAAATGTTTGTTAATGAATTGTGAAGACCCTTTATTATATCTATATTTGATGCTTATATTTATATTTGATGGCATTTAGTGAACCATCCATGGTATGAAATGGTTTATTTATCAATGTTATCTTTTGAAAATATTTCTTAATCACCACATTTGGGAAATCGATTGGCAGTTTCATTTATTTTTGCAGGTAGAACCTGCCTGTGCCACTTTAACAACCTTTTATGAATAGGTACCACAGAAAGAAAATGAACAGCCTTTTTTGTGCCCAAAAGCCTAACTAACAAATTCTTTCAGGTACATCTTGGCTCGACAACCTCACCCTGTAGATCCTTATATTTCATACAGCAGATATTGAAGTACAGACCATAACGTACCTATTTAGTTAACGAGAGTCATCTCGTCACAGCCGGGGATGTATTAAGTGGGAGGTTGACTACTGCGATTATTGTTCACACAAGTTATTGTTTCATTAGCGGTGAATCATTAAAGAAAACGTTCCTGGTATTTTGGGTTTTAAGAAATAATATAGGTCCGAAAAGTGACACTGTAGTTGTTGAATATACACAATACCCTAATTGTGTATTATTCAGCAACTACTGTTAAAATATCACTGGTATATTAGTTTTTGACCACCTCCTCATCTTTCAAAGTTTTCGTTAGCAATATGAGAAAATAAGTTTTTATACTGAGTTTGTTGAGGCAGAGAAGAAATGAAAATACAAAAGAATGTAAAAACAAAAATTAAAATTGTTGTCACAAAAAAATTAAACAAAAAAACACAACAGTCAGTCGAAAACCTTAAAAACACGCTTCACAAATCATTAACAATATCACTCGTACGAATCGAGGAGACGGGGGCTAAATGGAATACACGTCCTGCTACTTTTTTATTAATTTACGAAATAAAGTTATAATCTTGTTAGCGGGCCGCTTCCATTGTGTCGCGTTACCTGGACATTGTAATAGGATCAACTTATTAAACACTAAGTATACAAACATCAAAAGCGTTTTTGCAAAGCGAAAGAATGATGCTTTCGTTAAGAGGATTTCGATTTTTGAATTTCATTATTCTGTACAAATATTTTTTGTACGTAATTCCTCTTTGTTTATCATCAGAAATATTGTTGTTATTACTCTCTGTTGATAATAATAAACGATTTATTAGGAGTAATAATATAAAACCTCTCTCGGAGTCGGTGTACCGAAAAGCAATAAACATGATAACATCGTTCTGCTATAATGGTTATGGGGCAAAATATTTGAGATCCATTTACCAAGGATATTAGCCGATAAAGAGGTGCTTGAAAGGCAATGGAGCTACCTTTCGGACCCTCTGGGAGGTTCTCAAGGAGCGAAGGAAGGTGTTGTGCCCCGTCCTAAATACGATCTAATTACTAAATAGTTTCTCTTCTTGATTTATAGATTAAGTTGAGAATGGCGGCGGGTCGCACACGCGGCGCACTGGTATACCGCTGACATATTAAAATCCTTTCACATGTGCGTTTAGTCGATCGTGTTTATAATAATTTTAAAGCATTTTATGATTTTAAATTTAAGTTTAGTCAGTAACTAAAACACGTAAAAAGAAATACTATACCTACTGAGAGTACATCGGAACTCCATAATTTATTTAATTTTCTGATTTAAATATTCATTATAAATATGAAAGAATCAAGCTTAATTTTCCTCGAGTTTTCAACAGATTTTCAGAACCGACTTATAGCCAAACTACTTAAGAATATAATCCCAAATCAATACAACAATCCAATATAACCAGAGCTGTTCATATAAGCGGCGGTATCGAGAGGTGTTAAAGGAAAGACGGGACAATCTCCGAGGCATTATCGGATTCCGCGGGTGCTCGGCCCACAATGGATGTTCTGGCCGATCCGAGCTTACTATGTGGGCCCACTGCTTTGTACCAAATCACTTCGCGTAGATTTATTACCCAGTGTCTCCATTACCCCACTCTCCCCCATATAAATTGTAGAATAAGTGTTTCCATATTTACTGGTGACGTATTGCTAATCGCTGGAGCCTTCTGTTGCCAGTGTTGCCAGTGGTGAATAGTAATAATTAATCTATTTGTCCGATGACGAATTTGAATAATTTATATCTGTAATTTATTGGTACAAGGTCCGCGGATCAAAACGAGGAGGACGCACATGTGCCGCTACTGAAGGGATCTGAGAAACTAATAATTTTAGTAGAACAAAGTGACGCTTGAGATATTAATGTGGAGATCTGAAACCATTGTTGTAGGTACAGTCACGGACTTTAATTGATAAGCCACCTTCAAACTTTTCAATTTTACAGTTTCATACATTCACGAGATTACACGATTAAAAACGAACTCAAACCGCACGCTCGTAAACAAGATGACAAATAAATTACTTATAATCGGAAATAGTCTTATCCACAGAGGTTGACTAATAAGTTCTCAATGATAAAAATAAATAAAATGTTGCATTAAGTTTATCCAATCTATTTGATACTGACCTCCTTTGAATCAGAGCTCATTAACTCGATTATTCTGAAAACTTATCTGAAGACAGTGACAGTTGAAATGTCGATGTCAGAGACGTTAATTTCGAAGTTGTCGAAATGACTATTAATATTTCTCCGTACGCTAACGTTACTATCGTTACGCTAAAACAATCGTTGCTAGGTTACTGTTGCTAGACCTGCAATTGGTTGACTTTGGGTAATCACTCTGCTGTCAAGTTTGTAGTTCCGGTTCTCAGTCCCGGTTAGCCAACCGGTCTAGTTATTAAATATAATTTTCTTCTACTAATACGAAGACATTATGACTTTCCGTGTCGGGAACCGAATAAATCCGATTTGCATTACACGGCTAAAATGCGAACAATGCTAGGTGGCTTATCAATTAAAGTCCGTGACTGTACGAATGGGCTCCGGAAAAACAATATTTTTCAAATGATTTTTTGTGGAATCACAACGTAATTTTCGTCTTTCATCACACGTAAATGTATTTAGCAATTCCCTATGGTCACGATAACGTATTCAAAACAACCGGAATTGGGTCGTTTCGTCACGTCTAATCAATCGTCCTCATCGAGTGACCGTTGTTGGTCAAATCGACCGCGAAAACCTAATTACTAACCGATCGGACTGACCGATGACAGTTTACCGCTGGAATGTAATTACTATACCTTCTGTAGGTATATTTTACTAATGGTTCGGATTATTTGGACCCGGCAACACCAAAGTGAATTTGTAATAAGACCCACAATCTTAAGACTTGTGTCGGCCCCAATAATTTATTTACTTTGATGATGTTCGTCTTGAAATGCGAGTAAGTTTCAAGTTTAGGACTGTGTGAGTCAAATGGCGACCTGAATTTATTTACAAATAATTTATGGTAACTAAAAACATCTTCCATAATATTGCCCGCGTTTAAATATTTTTGTGTGCTTGATCATGCTTAGTAAAAAGAGAGCGAAATCAAAATAATTTTCAAAAACAAAAAAAAACTGTTTATTAAAAACTTACCAAAATTTAAAGTAATTGAAATTGTCAAATTAATAATCAATTTCAATGATTTTACTAAACAGTAGATACAAAATGAAACTCATAATTACCATGAAACAAGTTCCTTCACTTTACAGAAACAACATTGTACTTAAATGCATTTGTAGTAATAACGTAAGTGGTGGGATAAGTACCTCCCATTATCCAGCATACACGTGCAGATGGATTCCTTGCTATAAATCCTCTGCTACGGCAATTTACGAAACATCAAATGATAATGAACTAAAACACAGCACGACATTAATTTATGCCACTGTTTGCTTAATCTCTAAGTATTATAAAACAAAGTCGCTTTTCGTATTTGTCTGTATGGCGGCGCTGTTTTTCTAAAATACACAACAGATTTTGAGGTTTTCAACACTACTTATAGAAGAGATTATAGTGATTACAAGTGTAATGTTTACGCAAGTATGGACATAAAGCATAATATTAGTACATAGGTGTATAATCGTCAATAGGAGATAATTAGTATCAGCCAAATTAAAGGAGACTAAAAATATTCAAGTTGTAAAACGTCTCAACTTAACATTCCCTGTCTTTAATCCATTTAATTGGTGTTTGACTTCAAATACGGCAAAACTTTATCATTTTCCACTCTAATTAGTATGTAGTTAATTAATGACAAAATTTTTCAGTTTGCTTAATAACTTTCAGAGTCCCCTTTCGGCTAATCAGCGCGGTACGACAACACAGATGTGAACGACTACTCAACTCACTCCATATACTTAATTAATTAAAAGAGTACTCGAGTTCGAGCCAGCTCCGGTGCCATTCCTGTTTACCTGCGCCAATGTTTGCACAACTAACGAACTACTTAATCATCATTTATTCGATTGCAAACGAAAAGTTTCAAACTGTCCAATGAGTCCACATGAATATATTTCACCAAGCACGCCCAATTCGACTGTCCTTCATTATAAATAAATCAAAATTCAATATTCATAACGAAATTTTCAAGACCCAATTTTAGCATTATCTGATTAAAATGGGCCCGCATATCCGAATAACCGACGGATAAGAAAATTGCATTAAACCTTATTAACCGGTTTAATGTGTAGGTGTTAAGTAAATTTGGATGTAATCGGGGCAAGCCTTTTTTCCGGAGAGGGGTTTGCGGAGCTGAGAAAAAATTCGCCGGGATTTATTGGCTTGTTACCGGGATTTAAAAAAAGGATCGTTGCAGACGGGCCGGGAAGGAAAGGAATGCGTCCCGGACTCCGCGGACCCCGGACTCCCGGCCTTCCATGCTCTCGGCGCGCGTTTGATGGTTTGAAAAAGGCCACCCTCGATGCTCTTTTTTGTGATCGTTTTGATTTTTCCTCTTTTTATTTATGTTTGCTGCTAATTTCTATTTCATTTGAGTTGTGAGTCATATTTGCTGCACGATTTGGACGGTTAATGTAAATTGGAATTTTTAGGGACTAGTGAACACTTATTTCATGAGATCAATATTTTCTCTTTGAGCGTGGCTTGGACTGTAATCGTGTCAACAATAATTATGTACTTAACTTTTCACTATTGCCTATACAGTTTGGGAACGACAACAATAATTTCCTTCCTTCGGCTGTATTTTTCAGGAGTAGGTACACGTACTAGTTACTTGACGCAATTTATTTACAGATCCGGTCAGCAACATAATATTTAAAGTCTACATAGTACGGCTCTAACCTTTATAAATTGTTTCTGTCTGTAACTCGATTGCTCATCAAGTATTTTAAGTGACTCTCGCGATCCTCTCGAGACTCACTCGAAGCTTCTTAAATATTCACAGACCGTGATCGTCGATCGCGTCTTGTGACTGACAGACGGTCGACTTTTTAGGTATCACTCAACTAAATGTAACTAAGTACCTACATAGGTTATTTATCATTCTGTTTTAGCGATTTAATAAATATTTAAATGACTTGGCTCGCTTGCACCACAAATCACTATAGGTAGAGCGCTAAACATTACAAACATTCGTCTGATCTGACAGAATGATGTTTGAAATAAATAGTTAATGATTTATGATGCAAGCGGGACTTAACGAATTTTTGTGCAATTAAAAATCTAAAAATCTTATAAAATAATTAATTTGCTTTTGCCGACTATCGTCTACAAATCAGGGAAAATAATTTTTCTCTGTAGCAAACTGTTACCCGTTAAATTTTTGTCCCTTATAGTACTTATAAGGGGCTGCGCAGACGACACACTTTTTGTGCGATCGAGTCTGTGGCGCACGCGTTACTGCATAGTAAATTCATATCATTGCTTAGGAGTAACGCGTGCGCCACAGACTCGATCGCACAAAAAGTGTACGTATCTACATTAATAAAATATTTAAAACTAAACAATTCGAAAACAACAACCACCCAAAAACCAACAAATTGAAACCAAATAAACAATGTCGGAATACAAAAATCTCGTCGGTAACAATCATGAATATTTTATAGGAAAAAGAGCAGACTTTTTACTCCTTTTCCCTCTACGTGACGACTTCGGGCTGGTAGAAATAAATGAGCTAAATTAATATAAGGGGGCGGTTAGTTACAATTACGTTTTTAAATGTAAGCAAGCCGGCTCCTTGTTACGATTTGATTTTTCTTGTGCGACACGCCATTTGTCGGCACTACGGCGGTGGAGGGTAGTGTTGTATGTGGATTTTTGTACTTTTGACAGTATTTTTAGGCAATAATGGTGTTGAGTAGTAGAGAATGGTTTTTGTAGACGCATTTGTGAATATTATTTTTAGACATTTTCCTATAATATTTTTGGTTTCCTTTTGAAGATTTAAAGAAAGATTTTTTTTAATCCTATCCTCTAATGAAATGAAAACGAGAGAGACAAATAATATACTATTATTAAAAGTAAATACCTATAGTATAAAAAATCGAAATTCCAAGAATTGTTTTATTCAAAATATTCCATAAATTAAACTTAAACAAGAAACCTTTACTTACCTCAGTATACATTTCTTATCAAAGCATTTTTCTTTACCATTGTAACAATTCGCATTTACATCCGTTTACAAATTCACCGTTATTAAGCTTTGATTTCGGAAAAGCAAAGGGTTAGAAAATAAAAATCGCGACCCTCCCGCGAAAAATCGGGCCAAGGAGAGGGTAAAAAAAAGAAATACCGCGCGTTGTTTTCTAAAGACGGGGGTAACCAGGTAGCGAGCCAAATGAATTGCAAACAGCATTATTATTTCCTAGAGGAAGTCGTATATATTCCCGGGCGCCTTTATTTTAACGTTTCTTGCTTTATTCATTTTTTTTTCTTACCCCTTTTTTATTGCCGACAAGCTCGTAATATATTGTAAACGCACAGCGAGTGCCGGCTGTAAACAACTATTACAACTTAATAGGGAAACGGGGTACCAGTTTATGAGGTTTTATTTTTATTAGTATTTTTTTTTGGTTGAAAATGATTATAGGTATAACGTTGATATCAAAATGTGGATCCTGAATGATTATAACTGTTTATGACGTAGGGCGATTTTTTCATTTCACTGTTTAACACTTTTAATATTTGAATCAATCAATCTGCCTAGGCTTTTCCCAACTATGTTGGAGTCGGCTTCCAGTCTAACTGGATGCAGCTTAATATCAGTATTTTACATGGAGCAATTTTCTGTCTGACCTCCACACACAACCCAGTAACTGGGTAAGTAATACGATACCTCTTGGTAAGAGCGGTTGTCAGACTTTCGGGCTTCTGACGACCCGAGACGACTGTCAAATATCCACGAATAAAACAGCCGCCACCACCTTTTAATATTTGAATAAACCAGAAAAGGCTAATGGCCGATTCCTATAATTTACGGACCGTTATTGATTAATATTAAGACTCTTGTATCTTTACCAATAATGAAGCAAAGACCTCATAGCTTTGCATATAGAAGTAGCTATCACAGGTAAAATTATCTTACGAAACTATTTATATGCCCAGTTTGGCAATAAAAATTGCTACCATTGGTAAGAAAAACGATTTTTTTTGTTTATAGGAACCGAGCATTAATGATTAAAAATCTGATCTATGGTTAGGTTACTTATTTTTTTTTAAATAAAAGTTACCTTCTTCGTGTGATTTATTTTTCAGAATTAAAACCAATTGGACATTAACACAATACCTCTAAAACAATATTACTGCCCTAGTAATTAGGTCTAACAAAGGCTCTAACCAGATAAGAACGTGTACATTTCTTGGGTGAATAGTTTTGCTCATAAAATCCGCTATAAAAGGGCGATAACGGCCGATTATGGCCTCTGTAACGGCACTCTAATAATGAATTGTCTTTAGTATAATGTCTGGTCGTGATTGTACTACCAGCTATAAGGCTTTTGTTATAGATTAATAGGATGAAATTCATAATTGCTAAGTTAAATTATGGATCGCTGCGAGAAAGGGTATCTAAATTCTGTTTTTTCACCTACATTTTGTCGGTTTTTTTTTTTTTAAATCGAGTTATATAATGTGGAGACGACAATAAATGAAAAACAAGGCAATACATGCAAACGAGTATTTTGAAAAATCACATAAAACCTAACATCGAAATAAAAAAAAGTGTTTTTTTTCAAACAAACTAAATAGTAGTGAGCAGAGAGCAGTGGTGTTAATTTCATCACCACTGCTCGAAAACATCGTGAGGATACTGGCATGTCCTAGAACCAAACATTCGTCGAAGACGTGTGACATGCACCAAGCCGCACTGGACTCGCGTGGTGGATTATGGCCCACTCCCTGAGAGGAGGCCTGGAGACCGGAGGTCTCGGCAGTGGAAACGTTATAGGCCATTATTGCTTTATGCTTTTTATTTGCTAATAGTAGTGATGAGCCTTTTATGGTTTTTCCAATCTTGGACTAGCTATAGTGACTAAACTAACTATTACATTTGATTGAATTTTCATATGCAGACTGGGAACGTCATGAGATATCGCAGTTTAATTTATTGTCACAATAATATTGTGATCTCCATCTTGTATATAAAATGGCTGTTACGTCAGCGTGATATAAAAGTAGGTACATTGGTCGTGGCTGTAAACAAGGGTACATTTATTTGTAGCAGTAACCTAGTTTTCAACTTGCAGTACATTTTGTAAGGCTACTTTGAAATGTCACTCGACGCTGCGTTCAAACAATATTCACGAACATAGTTTATTATAAAGTAAAATAAAAAAAATGTCAACGAATAAATTACTATCTCATAAAATCTACAACATTTTGACTTACACACACATATGACATTTACACATGTAGGTACAAACAGATATTCCGTGTATACTATACTATTATCTGTAGAGGGTAGTAAAGCAGCGAGTGGAGCCAATAAACGTAGATTATCGGGAGTTATGATGCGATTCACGTTAATGCGACATGACAACAGGCCCCGGGCGGCTCCTGTGAGCGGTGCCAGAATAATGAAATAAAGACGACCTTTTTGCAGAAAACAATATCTTTGGAGGTATTTTTGATCGAATAAATTTTACAGTTGCGAGTTTATTGATCAAGTGCGTAAAATTAATATGTAGCTAGTTTTCGAAAATAAAAGTCGATTTTAAAATAGTTTTTATTGATTTACCTATTAGGTACTTATGTAATTTCATTCAAGAGTTGGAAGTTTAATTTTTTGTTAATATTTCATCATTTTCTAGTTTTAGAATAACCCACTAAATTCAAAGAAGTATGCCTAACTTTTTTAAATCTGTCAAATATAAGCTCTCTGTTGTGTTTGATATCCAATTGATCCCCAGAAAGAATGCTGGGAGGTCCTACCACTGAGCAAACAGTTCGACATCGAGTCAATGTTGATTTTGCCCCGATCTCCCCTATTCTTATAGCGACAATAAATCGTATAAATAAATTACCTTTGTCAATCTCCGATGATCTTATTTGTTTCGGAATGCAGTGGGTAGGTAGTCATAGGTACGTAGAAAAACTTTTATTTTCTTCGAAATAAATTATAATATTTACTTAAAAAATATATTTACTTTGCGTGAAATGACATTAATTTGTGAAGCTATTTTCTTACGTACTATTTATATCTAAAAGTCACTTCCAAAAATATTATTAAAAGCTTTTAACTGAAACTTATTCCTTAACATAAATACAATTCCAGCAATCCGCATCCCCCTTCCAGTACGTAACAAAAAAGCACTACACTTTTTTGGGGTGAAACGGGGAAATAAAGATATGGTCGTGGTCGCAAACAGAACGATATGTTGACCGTGGGTCGTAAAAAACACGTTAACATCCATTCACGTTTATGTCCCCTATTTGCGCGTAACCACCGGCCAAGGGTTACAAAGTAGCCGATGGCTTGCAGCCTAGCATGACCTTCTGTGTGTTTTGGAGGGAAACTGTGTAAAATACTGAGACAAATTCTATTCCTTTTTAGTAGAATTCATTTGCATATGTTGCAAATGAATTTGATATACAGGGTGTTAGGGTAGACACCGTTATCCTTGAAACTAGTGGTTTGGTGTCACCTATAATATACTTTTTCTATGGGAACAACTTTGAAATCGCAAAAAAAAAAACAGGTGTTCGAAAGAAAGAAAGAAAGAAAGAAAAATATTTTATTTGGGACACGCACAGGAAAAACAAGCAGTAACATAAAGTAAGAACTAAAATTAAAAAAATAATAATAAAAGAACAATCAAAACTAACAAACTACTTAGACGACCTGTGCGAGGCCAAAAAGGCCCCTATCTCAGCATAATGCTGCGATATTTAAAAAAGAAATAAATACCGCAGCGCTGGTATTCTGATAGGGCCCGCTGTGATGCCACGGACACGCCTACAGACACATAATAATATAAATCCCATTATGGGATAACAACATAAATAAATAAAACAATAAAAAATAATAGGTACTTAAATAAAAACCGTAACTATAAACATTCGTGCATCGACTCACGTCACTCAATGTATGTTCCATACATTTTGTCGATTTAAGTGAACACAAATGAATGCTGATTTTTTTTTCGCGATTTCAATTATAACGGTGTCTACCCTAACACCCGGTATTGTTTGATATATTGACTAAAAGTATCATTAATAAAGCCAAATAAAAAAAAAAAAACATTTAAAATTGAAGATGAAGGATCCCATGGATAAAAAATAATTTAAAGATAAGGCCAGAAATTGACTGTGTTTTATTGAATAACAACTAATATAAAAAAAAACAATTTCTAATTTCTGCTAAAATAATTTTTGGTTTTAGCTCTAAGCTTAGTATACCATGTAAGTATGTAGGTTACTACATTTTTTTTTGGGTTGCTGAATGCGGAACATCAAAATGCATCATATTATTATTTTCGATATATTTTTCTTCTATTATTACTACCACACAAACAGTCTTCCTCTATAAGATAAAGGAGAATTCTCGTATTCTTCCTACAGACGCTTTGTAACATTGCGTTATATCTGAGGTGCTCAAAACAAAAGTTTCTTACAAGTTTTATCATGGCTCCCCTCAGGAGAAGGGGTCCGTTGACCCATTTTTCTCGAGATGATCCACTGAAGCTGTAGCTAAGAAGGTTTTATTACATGAAGCTTGCTGGAATAGGTGTAGGCAGGCCGAGGGCAGCGGGAAACAAAAGAATGCTCTTTCAGAAACCTTACCTAAGTTCTTACGAGTTAATATGTGGTAAGTTTAACAGCTATTGTTAAACCCATCTTATTTTGCAAGGAATTAGATGGGTTTAAAGGTAGGTAGAATTTTATAATGAAATGTCTCGATCCGCACTAGAATAGTTTTGATGGTACAATACCCTTAGCTCGCGAATTGGATAAAATTCTTGTTTATACGCCTCTAAGCACACTTTCGATTTCGACATCAGTTATATTGGTAACTGGTTCTTCGAACCGAAAAATATTTATATCTCTTATACGTACTCCCATAAATCCAAGATGGCCGGTCACACATCCAGTCACATCGGTCCTCGCTTATTGAGTTATCACAGTTGTTCGTCTATCGATTGGACATATCTATGAAGATACATACATGATATTCCGCAGTTATTGTTTTATGTCACGGATAATAAGTGAAATGGACTGATTGTCCCTATTATTTTATTTCTCTTTGTTCTGTGAGAGAAGTCGACGAACGAATATTGGCATATTATTGGGATGAAAAAATTGCGTGAAATGTTTAGGGCTCTCTGCATTTTGTTGTACGATGGTTCAGAAACTCTCAGAAAACCAGAGGATACCTATTACTAACTCCTATTATACACATAGTTTTTGTTTTGAGATGAATAAATTGATCTCTTTGCGGTGACCAATCCCTCAAATCTAATTGAGAAAATCTACGTAAACTTCATTTAAACCATATCTATCAATTACATATTTCTTTCATGGAGGCACCGTCGTAAATTAACAGCATTTTAAGGCAATATGAACATGTACATTTAGTACAACAAATTCTACTTTAGCAAATAAGTTCCTGCGAGGTTATTAATCAATCCAGTGGAATACCTACCTGAAGGCAGATCAAGGTGAAGCGAATTAGCGAGGCAAACAAGAGTTAGCCGTCCTTCGATCTTATTTATTTTCTCCTCTATAATTCGTTTCCGACCCCGTTTAATGTTGATTACATTCCAGTTCCAAGGTTCAACTTTGAGATGGAAATAACTCGTTACTTCTATTAAGTAATTAGTCAGTATAAAGCGATGCTTAAGTAATGAAGCGTAATTATAAGAGAGGACACGTCTAAGGAGTACAATAATTAAATCAATCATCCTCTCCCCGTGGTGTATAATCTTTTCAGTGAAATTAAGTTTGAATTAAATACTCTTAAACGAATTGAGTCGCTGCTTTGAACTCGATAGCCTTTTGGAATAGAATTTGAGATGTTTGCGAAGTTCGCATCATCTCAACTTATATTGGATTTCGTCGAAAGCAACTAAATAACGTCTTATTTTGGTGTGTTTTGATCATTTACAATGTTGTTGATTGCTTGCTTCAGAAAATCTCATAGTGTGGAATTTTCCGATGTCTAAGAGCTCTCTGGATGTTTGAATTCAGCTAAAGTAGCTCTACCTTAGCTGAATATAATATTTAATATTGAAAAATATGGTCTTTACCTATGAAATTGCCGTTCTGCAGTACTGGCCATTTCAAATCAAAATAATTTTTGTTTGGCTAAGAATTCTAATTTCAAATTAATTTTATTTTAAAAACATGGATTTTTTTTTCCAAGAGTAGTCATTTCTTTATTGATTAGTGTTACATTTTCATCGCATTTCAATCTTTTTCGTCATCATGGATACGTTAAAAATTCGAGTAATTATGGAATATGAGTACCGTCGTGGCAGCAACGCGGCACAAGCGGCACGCAACATCAACAACGTTTACGGAGCTAACACTACAAACCAACGCACCACCTGTTATTGGTTTGCTCGCTTCCGTTCTGGAAATTTCGACCTGAAAAATGAACCTCGCGGTCGTCCGAAGACTTTGGTCGACAATGACGAATTAAAGGCGATTGTGGAAGCTGATGATACACAATCTACGGCTGAATTAGCAGCAGCTTTCGACGTTAGCGTCAAAACAATATTGGTCCATTTGCGTCAAATTGGCAAGGTAAAAAAGCTTGACAAATGGGTGCCCCACGAACTCAATGATCGCCAGCGCGAAGTACGCGTCGAGACGTGCCTTGCACTGCTCAACAGACACACAAATGAAGGAATTTTGAACCGCATTGTTACCTGCGATGAAAAATGGATTCTGTTTGATAACCGCAAGCGCTCAGCAAGTTGGTTGGATCCTGGTTCAGCACCTAAACAATGCCCTAAACGAAAACTTACCCCTAGAAAAGTGATGGTCACTGTTTGGTGGTCTAGCGCCGGTGTGATTCATCACAGCTTCTTACCAAACGGGGTGAGCATTACTGCAGATGTGTACTGTGAAGAACTGAACACAATGATGGAGAAGCTGGCGCATCTCCAACCAGCATTGTTCAATCGCTCGTCTCCGCTGCTCCTGCACGACAACGCGCGACCTCATACTGCACAGCAGACGGTCTCCAAGTTGCAAGAACTGGGGTTGGAAGCTCTCCGTCATCCGCCCTACTCACCAGATCTTGCGCCTACAGACTACTACTTTTTCCAGAATTTGGATAACTTCTTGGCGGGAAAAAATTTCAATACCCGAGAGGCAGTACAAAATGCCTTTGAAGAATTTGTTGCCTCCCGTCCAGCTGATTTCTTTAAGAAGGGCATCAATAAACTGCCACTGCGATGGCAAAGATGCATTGATTGCATGGGTGATTACTTCGATTAATACAAACAAAAAATTCATGAAAAAAAATCGTTTAAATTTTTTCATACAAAACGGCAATTTCATAGGTAAAGACCTATTATAAACAATTGTTATCCAATAATACTTATTTTTAAATTGCGTAAGTAATAGGTATAACGCTTTAAGATTAAAAGAACTATTCCTAAGGAACTGAATTTTATGATATTCCTTTTTTTTTTCTTAAAAATACTGATACTATTTTTTCATGTACCTACCTAGTTAATAATCAATTTTTCATTCTTCTTTTCTTTGTCTGTAGTTCATCAGTAAAAACTACCACAAAACCATACATCGAACCATTTTGATAAAAAACGTAACATTTTTACATCATTCTAATAACATTTGATTGATAGAATAATTTAAAGCGATCGCTCTCCCCGGGGAGGATGCGGGCTGGAGCAAACTTTTAAAGATATTATCCTGGAAGGGTTGAGGCCGAGCCGTGCGTCCTACGTGAGCTGGCGCGCCATCTGTCTTCAGCCGACTGGAATTTGTTTATCTCGTAGATATAAAGTATTTTAGGATTAGAAATTGTATTTTTTGTTGTTGTGAAAACAGAGGTCGTTAGCTGTTATGTATGGAAGAAGGATTAATACTAGAAAAATAAGAGAAGTCGATGAAACCAGTCCTACTATAACTAATCTGAGTAAAGTGATTTCATGGTTAACATAAATTTGGCAAATTGTCTATTAGGCATTGCCAAATCATAAATACATTATGATTTCATAATTTCACAACACAATCGATGGCTGCAAAGTCATAATAATTTGCGTATGTAATGTTTTCTTGCAAAACAAGTGCGTTTTCTTATTCATAGTTTCCATGAACCACAAAGCCACCATGTAAAAAACCAGGCGTCAACAAATGAGACAGACAGTGACAGCATTATGCAAACGTGCCGCAGTAACCATAAAAGTCAAGACATTATCCACAATAGCCGCGTATCGACGCAGGAACTGGACGCCCATAAATTTATCATTTTCCACTGCATAAAGCATAAATTCGAATCATTGGTCCTTCCTTAGGGGTTGAAAAACTTTGTTGCATGGAAGTACACTAGGTTTATTTAGGTTTTATTTGTTAAAAATAAAATGTAAAATACAAAAAAGAAGGGTTTCACAATTTTTTACTGAACTAAGAATACCTTTTTTTATGAACCTATCCACATTTTCAGAACCAATAGTTTCTAATACACGGAATATTTTTTTTCATTAAGAAAGTCCTCACATAGCCTCCTAAAACCGTATTATACAAACACAAAAATAACTCAAGCACGTATAAAGAATTCAAAAAAGGAAAATAGATTGAATAGGCCCAAAGTATTGACAATAGAGTCCTCGCCTTCAGCCATACACTTGCTATGCCCACTTGTCACCCACGTCGGACCGCGAGGGTCGAATCTACATAAAAATATCCACCCAAAAATATCCATATTTTTAAATTTGATTTCAGAACTCGGACAAATGTTTGCTATTGAAAATTGGAGGCGATAGTGACGTGACAGAAATTCAATGCGACAAAGTTTCGGTGCATAATAAAAGATGGCGGACTTATTGAATGTTTTTGGCGCGAATACGGTCCTGTGTTTGGGGTTTTATTAAATTGAAGTGTGCTGCTTTTAATATGGTTGCTATATTGAAATGTCCTTTGGTCAAGTAAATACTAGTTAGATTTTTTTAAATCAATAGATAATTTGTCTTGTATAGTTAGTTCGTTACTTACAAGTATTTTGCCTAAGTGATTTCTACGTTGGTATGAGCATTTTCAAACTTTGTAGATACACGGTATAGGACTGATAAAAACCGCAAGCGTACCGAAAATTGTTAACACTTTTCATATCCTCAAGCAACTCAAAATTTCGAAAACTATATCATCCTCACGCACAACCCATCAATATTGCAATACCCAAAAGAGATGCAAACAGCCACTGGGCAATACCTTACACGAAATACCGCGCTCCCAGTAAGTAAATAGTCATGTCTCAATGGCCGCTAATAACGCTGGAGAGTAGGCGCGTCTCACCCGGGGCGTAAAACTTTGGACGTTCGTGTTCTTGTATGTACTTGTGCACAGTACACATCTGTGCTGGCCGCAGACCAAGTTCTGGTACAGTGTTGCGGTGCTGACGGCTCCCAGATATGTCATATTTGAAACCCTCGACCCCCTCCCCCCACCCGAGCTGTGACACCCCCGCACGCCGCATCGGACATCTTCTCGTGTAATGCGCCGACTGATTGTACTAGTACGAGGATTTTGTGATCTTGATACCTAAGATGTTTAACGATATTTTAAAAGGATAACAGCTATAATTTTTTAAAGTAATTCTGAGGCTGTGCTCTTCTCTAACTTACCTAACTAGGTACAAGTAAATAATTACATCAATTGATGTTTTTGGGTAAGTTCGAAGAACAAGAAATCTAACCAAACACTTTCTTTATCACAAATTGTTGACAAATGATGTTCAGAATTTAACTTAATGCTCCCTTTTGTTTCAGGGTCGATAAGACAATCAAAGAGGTTATGGTAAGCAGGTACCTGCTTCTTGTTTTGGTTAGGTCCCAAAACAAGAGGTTGGTGAACACAATGCATTAGGGAGGAAAACTACGGTTCATTATTCATGAGGCACATTTGAGCCAAATATCAAAACCTTCCAAGCGCAGTACAAGACGATGAATGAAACGAGTTAGTCCGCCCACTCTTGGCAAGCAAGTTTTCTAACGAAGACGTCACATATGCTGCCTACAACTTTCACGCGAATATTTGTATTCGAGACGTTCCATACATACGGGAACACAAATAAGTATGTACCTAACAGTGCCAGCTGGATATGTATCTTGTGGTAGTTAAAGATGATGAAAAAGTTGGTACTCGACACAAGAGAAATGTTTTTGTCACATCAGAGAGTAGATCGCGACTTTAGATTGTGTTTTACACTCTTGGTCCTTTTGGAATAAACCTGGTGATATAAATTATATCTTTAATTTATTTTTTAAGTAAGTGGTCGTGTTGTACCGTTGTTAGTTAGACCTTTCTTTTTTTCTTAACATTTTTTATATTCGAAAACTTTAATTTCACAAGGATTCACTTTTGCTGCACCTGATGCAGTTTTTCTTTCCATCGCTCTTTCTTGAGCCTATCATCAACATGATAATTATAAGTAAACTTGGAAATTATTATTGTAATTAACTACAGATTTAGAAACACAGATAGAGGTTACATAACAAGAATAATTTAAAACCAGCACCAGAAAGATGTAAACCCCCTGACTCCATATTAATTCACAATCAAACAAAATCATTGCGAGCCTCACCCAGTGAGTTGGTGGTCCACATAACTACAGGGTGCTCTCAAAGGAGCTATGTGTTTGATTTGGACCCGCTTACCCGCCCGGCAACAAATTGTGTTCAAAACTTCGCCTTGCTAGTAAAAACCTTTCGCATACCGTACTCTTTGCACTACATTTGCTAAAATAACGGATACATGTACGGTTTTATTTGGGTTGTTAGTTGGTTTCTGTAACTGTAATTACATACGTATTTTGATTGGACTGTTTGAGAAAATTTTGGATATTTGGAAAAGCGCTGAGAATTATAATTTTCGAATTGGTGTAAGGTTCCATAATAAGACGACGAAGTTGACATGCTTATTGAATTTAACAACCAAAAGAGGTATACCTTGTCTCTTTTGTTTAATTTTGACTAGGGTTTAAAAATATTTTTACAAAGCAATGTAGAAGTTAAAGCAGCTGCACCCCAAAATAAAAACAACAGAAGATATGCCCTCGACTGAAATCCGACACACGAAATCAAGTTTACCCCAAAAGCTTTTCGAAGTCCGAACTCACCACACGTACTTTAAAGCGAGTCGCAAATTCCTGGAAATCCTTTAAAATCAGCGGAGCGATCCAGCCGGCTCGGAGTGACCGCGTCCTGATTCCATTAATACCTCACTCCCCCCTCTTAGAGTACCCCCTTTCTCAAAAGCAGCGTCCGAACGAAAGTATCTCCTAATCTAAGCTGGACATCACGATAACGATATTATAAACCATTGCCGCCGACTACAATTCGCTTTTAGAGGGGCATTACTAACTTCAACGCATTTAATCCGAACCCCATTATAGTGTGAGGATCTTGGGGCAGCTAGGGTTGCCGGATTAAGTTTTTGTGTCTTGTCAATGATTCTGATATCGGTGGATCGGATAAAACCAATAAAAGTGAATAAAATGGTTTTTCATTTGTTTGTCTCTTGAGGATTTGAATTTGTTTTGGCAATCTAAACTACGCAGATGTTTAGATTTTGTGGAGACTTTAGAGCTAGTTGTGAATGTTGTGATTTCAATAATGCGAACGACATAGCATTTCAGTGAACTTTCAAATATTTTGTTCATGTCTTGACAAATTAGTAACCCGTCGTTTTTACCCCCCAATTAGTTCATACTGTTCTTATGTGGTTTATCTTATGGAAATTGTTACATTTATTAAGTTTTTTATCACGTTTAAAGCGTCATCCCTGAACTAACAGAAAGGGTCTGCGAAAACATCGTAACGTCCACTTCGGCCGTGTTCGCACACCGCTGGGCATTTGCGTAAAGCAATTAGCGCGTAATGTGGACGGGCCCTAAGGTGATGCCCGAGGAAAAAACACAGAGACTATGCATTACATGAGGTGGAATCGTGTCTATTCTGAAACTTCTTGAAGTTTTAGAAAACTTCGCTGGTAGAAAATGCTAGATGTTACTCAGTCTGCCTTATAGTGCAAGCAGTGCATAAAAATCAACAAATTAAAATTATGGGCATTTTTTTTTCCTTATTTAAAGACAACAAATTTTTTTCGCGGCATGTGTCTCATTTTTCCCTTTTTTGTAATAAAACTTTCAAGTGTATCGAATTTTTTCGTTAGATTTTGGTGGATAGAAAAACAATTGAAAAATGGCGGTAAAACGATTACAGTTTTGATTTTTTCTAATTTCCTAAATAATTGGTTTAAAAAAACGGCCAGATACAAACAGCCAAAGAGATTTTACTACAACTTTATACCTACAAAATACGAAAGACTTTTTCCGCGATCTAATATGAAGGAACCCTTGGCAAAGTCATGTTCTATGTTCCAACTATAGACAAAGCCTCTATTTAATAACATTCTATAATCCAGTATCCCATCACACCGGCTGTAAAGCACTTTAAAGCTGTCTTGCGTTTAGTGGTGGAATTCTTGAGAACGGACGGCGTGCATTCCTCGGGGGGAATGTCTTGTAAGTTTTATTGCAAGATTTTACCATCTCATTCTGTGGCATGTACCCGCTGGCCAGGGTGTCGTGGTCGACTCAGGATTGTGGAGCATGGGTGTTTTATACGCCCTGCTTGAAAGGAGGTATGTTTACATGTCCTGAAAATTTCCTGAAATGTATGTAAATTAAATGAAGAACATTTTTAATGTGACTTCAATTTCCCAAGGAGAATATTGGTTTTTAAAGTACCTATCTATAGGTATTTGACGAGGACTTATAAAAAGTATGTTTTACTAGAAAGTTATTATGAATACCTATGTTGAAGTCGCTATTTTGTAAATAGCTTAATTTAATTATTAGCTTTTAGGATATCACTGTAATCAAAATAACATGGGTTCCAATTAACAAACCTTTTCTTTGCCGTTTCCCAAAGAAACTATACTCATATCGACTCTACAATGAAACCTCCACCAACGCAATCTAACTGAACAATGTAAACAATTCACCTCAATAGCTTATTCCCAATAATCCTTGCAGCGTACATATTATTTATTAGATCAATATTGGCGAGGTCTAGCCGCTCCCCATGCCATAATGGTTATCGGCCCACCGTTTAATTACTTGCGGACTGAGACAATGGTTAATAAGAAGTGCTTAGCACTATCCCTAAGATTTATTGAGCTGGCAACTTTCAGGAGATTAGATGAATTATAAATGACTAATAACTTGTATGTGGGTTGGTGGAAGGGATTTTGCGTTTTCCTGTGAAGGTGTTTAGGAAATTGAACATAAGTACCTATATTACAAAATAGTCAGATCAGGCACAAACGTTATGTTGTACACGAAGAGATATTTTTGCCTCGATATGTCATAAAGTGGTTATTTAGAAAACCGGGATGATATCTATTCGGAATTAAAAAATTGCAGTGACATTCGTGTATTCGTCAATGATTAATATATTATAACTTCTTTTAACCCCTCTGAGTTTTTTTCGGCCTTTCTTCTCAGAGTAGTCAGATAGGAAACGCCGACCTCATCTAGCTTATTTTTTTTTTTTAATTTAATATGACATGTAAAAGTGATTCCAATATCATATTTACCTACAGAATAAACAATTTCATTTCATTTCCCAAGTTAACCTAACACCCAATGAACTCTCCTTCACTAAAACAATTTCTTGACACAACATAGGAACAGTATCCATAATTTCCTTGGACAAACTTACAAGCAGTACATCAAAGATATCGGCTGAATATTCAAAGGGTCTGACGAGGTATTATGTAGAACTATCGGGCTCACCTAGCCCTCTAATTGATTGAAATATATTCAAAACAGTTTGCGATGTGGTGTGCGGTCGACTGTTCAAGGAAGTTCGATTGGATTGTAAGTGTTTTAGGTATGAGAAAAATAATCAACTGATAAGTTTGTTACATAAAAGAGTTTTATAACCGAGGAAAGTAGGAAACAAAAATGTAAAGGAAAAGTTCAACCTGATGCAATGACTGGTTCATTGACTTATTATTAAAATATTATAAACTAAACGAAAACATCGGTAGGTTTCTGTCAATGGTCTGAAGATGACAGAGACAGAAATTATGTTTTAAATATATTTAGCGCTAAGCATTAGTGGTGCAATCATAATTACCTACTGCTGTTTTAAACATACCTAAGTTTGACTTAACTATATCAATTTATAATCCTAAATCTCTCAAAACATTTAAAACAATAACACCATATAAGTACTTAAAGCTTCAACAAACGAGCCAAGCTAACGTAATCTATAATCTAATGACACACGGTCAGCTGACGCGGCGGGCAAGTTTTCTTATCTCCAAACACTTTTCATAAGGACGCTGCACTTGAGCAATGGCGGAGGCGAGCAGACTACGAATAGGAATGTGTGGACATGACATTGTTTTATTAGATATTTTTTTTATATTGTCTCTTTAGTTTGCACGACGAGCAAACAAACTTAATGAAAGAGGTTACTATAATTATTATATAGGTAGTTATTCTGAAACATAATTCTGTTTCTATCAATCGTTTAAAGTTGAGAGAGACAACATTTTGAGAGGAAAAAGTTAAGAGAGAGTCTGTTGTCATGCAAGTGACAAGTTACTCAAAATATAACAAATTATATTTAGAGTAACTTGTCTTGTCTACGCTAAATTCTTCTTGTCTTTAATAATTTAATTTACCAAAATAATGCCCATTTTGCTTCGATTTTCTGTTATTAAACCAAGCATTAATTTTAATCAATATGTTTACTGTTACTGTTTCTTAGTTAGAAGATAATTTGCTGACACTATTTTACTAGATACCTACTTTACTACATGATGAAACATGATCAATCTACCTTCAAACTGTTACTACCTCGCTTTTTAAAGCGATATTATTAAGTTTGTCAGAACCTCCACCAGTTCGTTCGTAGCTCCACACCACAGTTCCATACGTCGCTATTTATTGCGATCGCTCGTTAGCGATAATGCCCGGGCGACATGTTGCGATAGTACGCAGATAAACGATTTTCTTCATCACTCTTTTGTTTTCGGCTGTACACACTTTTATTGTTTGGACATGTTTTTGTTTGGACTCGAGTGTACTCTAGATGTATTGGGGGATGTTGGTAATACTTATCAGTATATGAATGAGGAAAATGCATAGATGAGAACTAAACTTTTTATTTATTACTTAGAAAAAATTATATGTCAGCAGTGTTGCATGTTCGAAAATAAAACTGACTACTGAAGTACTTGTCCTAACCTACAATGTGACAGGCAGGAATAATTAAAAAAAAACTATTATTTATACCAACCTTTTTTCTATAAATGTTCTTAGTATTTTTTTCAGAAAAAACACTTTACAAAAATAGACGAATTAATAAATAGAAATTAAGTTAATACATATACACTAGAGAACTGGCTTCTAACTGATTCACTATTCCAGTCTTTCACGTAGGTGTTTACTTCGTCTTATTACTTTAGTAATAACATTAGGCGACATCTTGCGGCGCGCGGCGGTGAACACAAGCTTGGCTGCAATATCACTCCTTGGATATTGTTAGGAGTTTGCTTATCATTCTTTTGTTCTAGACTTAAATATGAAATTGTTGTATTCTGGTAAGATATAAAATCAAATGTTGACTTAATGAGTGCACATTTAAGGGCTCAGTTTCAGTTTGTGTAGCTCATATTTACCGCTTTTGGAGTTTATCGAAACATTCGATATGAGTCCACTTTGTAACAGAAATAAAAAGTACCTATATGTAAGGTGCCTTACTTGCATTTTATTTTCTCGTCCCGCCATTTTCTAGGGTTTTCACGGGTTCTTGAAGACCCCATAGAAGATGGCGGGACGAGCTGGACAAAACCAACGACCAATTAGATATTAGAGACTCAATTAATAGTAAAAACATAAAGCATAAGTTGAAAGACCGTTACAATCAATCTGCCTAGCCTTTTGCCAACTATGTTGGGGTCGGCTTCCAGTCTAACCGGATGCAGCTGAATACCAGTATTTTACTTGGAGTGACTGCCTATCTAACCTCCAAAACCCAGTAACTGGGTAATACGATACCCCTTGGTAAGACTGGTTGTCAGACTTTCGGGCTTCTGACGACCTGTAACGACTGTCAAAGATCCACGTTTGACAGCCGGGACCAACGGCTTAACGTGCTTTCCGAGCCACGGAGGAATCTCGGTATGTCAAGATGGTCACCCATCCACGGACCAGCCCGGCAAGCGTAGCTTAACCTAATCGATCGACCCGTGCGGCTGTTACTACTTAGCCACGAGCTCCTCCATTTAAAGACCATTACATCAACTCAATAATAACTTAGCGCGTTGATCAAATCTCAGACCATGGCATGCTAAGACAGACCCAAGGTCTAATTGTGTGCTTTGTTTAAGGAACTAGTAATTTATAGAAAAAAACATTGTTCACGTTAGCACTGGATCGCAAGCACTGGGAGTCATGGGGAGAGGCCCAGCAGTGGGATGATACAAGCTAACAGTACCACACCCACCCCGTGGTCCGTGACGTTAAAAGGGAAGGGATGCAGGCTTCCAAGAGCCATTTTGTCCAATGATGTGGTGCAAATACACTCACAACAGATGCTGCTGCTGCATGCACAGAGGATTATACTTTATTCTTAGAAATTAAAACAGCCTACTTTGATGGTCAATAACGCAGTAGGTTCATGCGTACCTTTTGTTTTATTATTTTATTTTATTTCTTAAAACAGACTCAATACATATGAGTGTATCGCCTGCTCGTGCCATGAATAAATTAGAGAATGTTTTTTTTATAATTTTTTAACTTTTATTTTCTAAGAGTCACGCATGCAAAAGTTGTAATTAATTTAATCGCTTGTACATGAGACGGATGAAGTGCACCGCGCGCCCTCGCGTATTAAATTCGGTTATTAGTCCCGCAAACTTTGATCAAGCGGGTTGACCCCGGTTCATCGATCCGCCGACTTTCACCCGGATCATAAACTGAGCCACCCACTTTCAAAACTGAAAAAACAGTTCCCAACTCACTTCAAAACTAAGTCTTCCTAATCACGCGGCGCGAACAAACTTCCCTCAAGTTTTTTCCAAGTTCAGTTAAACTTCATCGATGTGGGGATCGTTCACCCTGGCAGGGACACTTGCATACGACTCCGGCCGCCGGGCCATTGAAACAAAATGTGGAGCAAGGTTGGCCGAGATTACTTTCGTCGGGAACTTTTTGTGGATCGATATGGAAGTTAAAAGTTTATTACGAGCGCGACACCGCGACGTCGTAAACCCAACTTTGTCTACCACCGCTCCCGTCGAAACGCGTCAACCATGCTTTTAATTAGCTTTCATCCATCGCTCTACGGTCCCCTCTCACGGTGCTCTTATTCTGGACTGCGATACCCAGTTCCGCTGCAACACGAAAGCTAAAAAGAACCTTTATTTACTTTACATATCAGCACCCGTAACTAACGAGCGTAATACCTGCTCAGCATTCGTATTCACAAAGGTTTTTCTACCTACGCCGGCGGCGGGCGTAAAATAGGAGGCGAGTCGGGAAGGAGGCATAAAGGAGAAAATAAAATAAAGACGGCGCCAGCGAACGGATGCGAGGTCCGTGAAAAAAGTACGAGGAAAGCAGGCTTAATGGTGTGGCGCAGGTGAGGTGGGCGGGGCCGGGTGGGTGGCATGTTACGATTGGTCGGCGCCGCCCAGCCGCGAGTACGCCCCCCGTCCCCCGCCCCCCTCCCGCGAGGCGCCCCCCACCCCCGCGGCCACCGGCTATCGCCTGGCGACCACCTACAGCCACCCGACGCAAGCTATGCCTGTGTCGTGAATTAGTTTGCCAACTCTCTGTCTATGGCGTAGCTCCGAGGCTGTAAGTATGGACGGCGGACTGAATAATCGATAAAGGTGTTTATTGAAAACGGGTAAGGACGAAGCACTTTATTGCTTCTTTATTATTAAAGCCAGAGCTCGGTGAGTCAACTGCTACGAGCGTAGCCGATTGTAGTACCTACAGTCGTAGCACAGCGTAGCGCTCATGCCCTCTTGCCCAGTGTATATTTCAAATAACATTGTTTAGAAGATATGAGGTTCACAAGTATGTTATAATTAATTATAATTGTAATAAAACTACCTACTTACTAGTAATTGGCTGTCTTACTTATTTTAACATTTGTTATGCGAACGATTGTTAGCTCAGTGGCAAACATCACAATCTCAAAGGATTGTTTTTTTAATTACTATTTACTTACTTACATGTAAGCATTTATTTCACGACTTATAAAGTTGAGAACTCGAACAAGTACGTAATCAACAGCTGTTCTACTAAGTCTTTTATAAAATACAGTCAAACAAAGACTTTCAAAGTTGTGACCTTGTGCTTCTGTATATATACAGAACTTATTGAGTTACATTGACTTGTACAACCTGTAGGCATATTGCATTGTAATTATAAAATCAAATACGAGCAGTGTGTATCGATAGTGGCACAATTTAGTTAGCGATTGAGCGCTAGTAGGGGTTGCGGGTTCGATTCCAGCATGGAATAGATAGATATGTGAATCGTATGGTTTATAACAATTATTTGTTTATGTCTTGAGAATGAGAGATTTAAAGGTAGTATTTTTTTCTAAATATTTGTTTGCGTTGCAGTTCCATTTTACTTAATAACGTTTGACATTGTTTTTCTTAATTAATACTTATATTTTAACAGTCGCGAAATTAACCAATAAGTTGTTTTTACAAGATACAATATAAAACACTTAGTATAAGTTCAAAGGTGATGTGATGACCCATCTATCACCACTCCCGGCAACTATCAAGATATTTCCACAACACAGGACGACAAAGAACGCAATGACTTTGTATTTCACATCCCGCGATACAAAAACGTTCCCCCGCGTGATGCGAGCGTAATGTACCGTGAAATAATAACTGATTACCTTAGTGACAGACAATGTACGAGTATAATGAGCCTCATTGGTCCAGTGGTTACACGCGCTACTGCTGAGGATGAGGTCCTGGGCTCGATTCCAAGGTCGGGTAAAGTGTTATTGGGTTTCCCTCTCAGGAATTTCTCAGTAGCACAGCCCAGAGTCTACAGTGCTCAGTTGATGGCAATAGGCTCGCCCCCTATTACATGGGACAAACAACGAAATGTGACGCTTCTGGTATTACAGGCGTGATTTTTATGTTTAGTTACTTAGCTATACCTGAGACAGTATATAAAAGATGTATGGCTTTATGTAAAATTATTTTCTTAAATGAAGGACTTCAAATGACGATATTATGTGGATATGATATTTCCAAAGCTGCGGGCGTATAAGTAGTAAAAGTAGTGATAAGTTGGTATCCTTAATAAAGAAGGAAATTCTGGAAACCTTCAGTCTTTCTGGAAGCCTTCATAATGAGTATGAAGGCAAGTAGAGTAGTCAGATAGGAAACGCCGACCTCATCTAGTTTTAAAAATATGATTGACGTGTAAAAGTGTTTGTAAAAACCCACTTACAGAAAATAAATCATTTATCATTATGCAATCGGCTGCTTGCTCAAATCAATTTTTTTCAAATATAGCATAGTACGAACAAACAGTCTTTGACAGTCGTTACGTGTCGTCAGAAGCCCGAAAATCTGACAACCAGTCTTACCAAGGGGTATCGTATTACCCAGTTACTGGGTTGTGGAGGTCAGATAGGCAGTCGCTCCATGTAAAATACTGGTATTCAGCTGCATCCGGTTAGACTGGAGCCGACCCCAACATAGTTGGGAAAAGGCTAGGCAGATGATGATGAGCATAGAACGAAAAAAAAAAATTTGAACACACAAAAAAAACAGTAAAAAGAGGAGCATTACCACTATATTATACAAATAAAAATAAAATAACTTTTATTTCAGACAACTTATTCAAATTGTTTTGTCGAATACAGCTTTTTTAAATGAGCATAACAAAATGAGATCCATTTACGTCGTACTATGCCGGACACTGTATACATGATAACAGTAAAACCAAAAGCAGTTTTACTGTTATCATATAAACTAATGCGTTTAATGTTGCTTATTTATCCTTAGTTAAGGCTTGCCTTAACTAGGTTTAAATTCGTGTCAGGAATTACTTGAGATTACTCTATAATACTCTTCCTATTAACACCTCAATGTATAGGTGCATCGAATTCAGACAGGCATTACAGCAACTATTAGGACACTAGATAGGCAGTGACTGCTTTACATAAACACGTTAGGGCTGATAGTTGTCGCCCCCGACGTCTTACCAACCTACCGAGATGGGGGACTCTAATATTATAATAGTTTCCGCGTCAGGTGCCAGAGGATGCATAATGAAGTGCTTTGTTCGTAAGAAAGGTATTATTATCCTTAGATTGTGGCTTTACAATGTTTACATGGACATAAAAAAGGAACAAGACTTATAAGTGCAAAGTGCATCAGCTTGCAGCTGAAACCTCGAAATACTAAAAGGACAAATAAAAAAACAAACGATTTGATTATGACGTACGTTTCGAATTTCGATAGCAATACAGTTTCAAACAATCCACTTCACAGTGACATCAATCGTATTCAAAAATCGAACAATTGTATCGCACCGGCAAAGAACAAAAATTCGCTCGAAAAAATGGCGAAATATCCCCCTACCATTGTCCAGCATTACAATGCCTTTACGACACTGGGTAAATAACGTTTTGGAAAAATTTAAAAAAGCACCCGCAGTTTGTGGGTAGCGGGTAAACACGTCGCCGTACCCCTTATTGAGTTGATCTGGCCATTTGTACAGCCCTCGCCCTTTGCATTTTGGAAAAAAAGAAACTCAGCTTGCGAATTCAATTTCCAATATCCATTTTTGACGTGGCGTGATTAGAACGCAGTTTGGTCGTTAGCGGTGTGTCGGAGATGTCGTTTACTTCCATTTTGTCGGTATCGATTCAAAGTGTGAGTATGTCTGGCTGTCCGTTTTTTGTTTGTCGGTTTGTCTACACTTCAAAAAATTTAACTAGCTGTGACGTTTGTATTGAAAGAAGTTTGCATGAGGTGTACCTTTTCAGGAATAATTGTTGTCAATATTAGTTGGTTGCCCAGTGAAGCATTTTAATACGCCGTTACATAAGCTTGGCAGGATTTTTGTAGAGAATTGTAACTTTATGGTTACTTTCGCTACTACTTAGCCGATTGTGCACCTATCTCTAAGCAATTGCCACTACAGCAAATTACACATTAATCAAAACAAAACTATTACATTTATTTGTTCCAATAAGCACCTCTTAATACATCTCACGAGTGTCTTCCAAATCTTGTAGCAATAATAAATATATCATAGTTATCCCCTTGGGACAAATAAAAGGGAAAATAAAGCAAATCGCCAACCCGGAAGGGTCCACAAAGAAAAACGATTAATATTAACTGAAATTGTTATGGCCCCTTATACCCCACATTTAATATTTTTACTGCTATTTTCCGAAAGAGTTTAGTTTGGAATTGAATACTCGTAAAATTTCAAGGCGCAGTTATAGTGATTTGTGGTAATTATAAGTGTTGAAATAGGCTGATTGCTGTTTTTGAGCCTACTATGTATGGCTTGAAGATATTTTGATAAAAAAACAAGTTGATGTTTTTGGGATCTGTTAATTCTATTTTCTTGAAAATATAGATAAGAAAGAACAGTGTTTATTTCTCGTATTTTTTCAAACGAATCCGTTTCCATTCTGATGTTGCTCAGTTTGTTGAGTTAACCTCAGTGCTTTTTGTGATATTAGATTTTAATTTTTAACTATGCTCAAGTTTCTAGACAGAACCAAAAAATAAGCTAAAATATCACAAACAGGGACTTGTTATTAACATTTTAAAAACACCTAAGTGACACATTCAAAAAAACCTCACCTAACTTAATTCTTGAACCTTAACTCTCCAAGGTATACCCTAAAATCTCAACAAAAAAGACATCTTATTAAAGAGGGACCTTAATGAAATCTCAGCTCATTAATAGAGAAGGCAAAAAGAGTCGTTTTATGAACACGCACGTGATATTAACCCTTAACGAGTCCTGGGACACCGGTGTTCTTACATTAAAATGTAAACATTGCCCCTTACCCCTTCCCTCAAGTCGCTGCGGTAGGGCCGAATCGTCATTTGTCTGTGACATTAAAATGTTGAATAGACGGGCGGTTAAAATGTTCTGAAACTGTAAAAGAAAATATTTAAAGGTTCGATGAGGTCATGAGGGAAATATAAATACTCGTTCGTTTTTGTTGCTTCATTGTGTGATATTGTCGTAGAAACTCATAAATTCCCGAAAGCTATATTTTTCTTCTTGGCATAATTATTACATTTATTAATATTTCTTAATAGTCTTCCTTACCCGATTTAAAAGTACTTCATTAAAACTAACTATTTCACAGCTTTACCTTGTCTGAAAACAGTCGTACTCGTCGTGTCGTAAACGCTTTATTTGTATTTCACACTAAACTTGTGATTATAATAACTGTGTGTGAATTTGTTTGCATTTTATGTCATTGCATGTTCTCCTAATCTTCCGACTTCCTAAATAGTCTCAAAACGCGCGTTCCAACCGCCCAACAATCGCTCGTCTACCCCTCTTTCATAATAAGAGCGTCTAATCTAAGTGTCGAGTACCTCAGAGCGGTCATCTCTGTCGGGATCACTCCCAGGGGTCCTCTAGACCCCAGGAATCCGGATTTATTCCGTCTGAATACCCACTGTCGCAAACGACACCTCTGCGATGCCTGAATGTTTTATGACGTGGTGTGAAGATGTTAGATTAGATTAAACTCAAACGTGTGATGTAAAGTTGGGTCGTGGCTTTGGAAATAAGGGTAATTACCTGTGTAGGTCAAATTATAAGAAGGGCAGTTATTTGAAAATACAGAAAATACAGTTATTTGCGGTAAACATGAAGCAAAGAAAGAACACATACAGGTAAAGAACAAGTTGGGGGAAAATATGCGTCACACCGGCGCAAAATGGCTATAGCTCAGCATAATGCTGCGAGATAGCCCCAGCGCTGGTTTAAAGCCGGCGTTGATTTAAAGTTTCAGATTTATAAGATTATCCACCTATTCAGAAAGCTTTATACATTTACCACATCGTTCATTATCCTTAGATGTTGATAATATACATGACCCACACTTTTTCCGAGTAAAAAAATGGATTTTCCATCTCCATTCAACATAAAACATGGGTTTGAAAGGTGCATTAGTATTAGTTTTTGTAAGCAGTATTTTTCCTCAATAAAAAGATACAATATATTCCTCAAAACTTTGTATATTTTCTTCAATATTTGCAACAAATGCTGAAAAGTTTCAAAAACTACATTAGGTTGGGACCTACTTAAAATCATCATCATCATTTCAGCCAAGACGTCCTTCACCACGCCACTTGAACGGTTCTGTGCTTCCCGCATCCAGCGGATTCCTGCGGCCTTCACAAGGTCATCGGCCCACCATAAGGGAGGCCTACCAATGTCTTCCCGTACTATAAAATACTTTATTGAAATAAATTTAATAAAATTACTAGAATTATTTTAAAATATAGCCTGTAAAACATTGCAAGTATGTAAGTCTTCTATTATTTTGTACGTAAACTTCACTTAAGAATTTTAAGTTGCGCAGTAGTGGTAATGAATCTTGTTTACATGCAAAACCGTAGTTCACACGTCTAGACGAAATTGAAATTTACATTCATAAACTTCGCTAGTTTACAACCTAGCCCACTTAACGTGATAGACTTTTAACTTTTGGAACACTTTCAATGGAGTTAAGATAAAACAAGTTAATTATTTTTACCTTAGAGAGAGATGGATCTCCTGTATAAATTCTGGAATGAATGGATAAATGAAAAACACTGATTTCTTTTAAGGTCTGTAAAGATTATCTTTCTCGACAATTACTTATTCTATTAAACTCTACTAAGCTCGCCTAGTCGTTGTTGCACATGAGAACAAAAACTAGTTTTGTTACAGATGAAAAATGTTTAATACATGTGCCTTCTAACAGTACTTAGGCACAAGAGTTACTAAAAGAAACACAAATACCTACTTAATGGATTCCAAGATTTCTCCATCCAAATTGAAAATACATCTCAGAAAGTCACGAAACGGAAGTTAAAGAACTTTAGGGTACCGTAGTACCTAAATCAAAATTACGAAGTTCCAATGAGCGGTCTCTAACGACGAAGAAGATCGCCGAATTCTTTAATTATTTAGCTCTAATCGCTGCCAACGATGTCCTTTGACGTCGCTTGCTTTAATTTAGGATTCCTCCCCCAAATTAAAAATATAATGAGACTGAACTGAGCCGGTGTTAATTGGAAACCGATCTCAGAGGGTGGTATAGACAGGCTGTTGTTTTGATGTAGGTACAGATGTACCTATATTGAAGGCCAAGATAAAAAAAAGGAAAAAAAAAACCTAAGGAATTACTTACCTATAGAAAATTTTGTATAACTGTATGCAATCTTATGGTAAGTCTGTTTTAATATTAATATTTTGCAGTTGGACTAGGAATATGAAGATTCAACACATAAGTGGTTTTGGCTGCATTGTAATATAATATTTTTATATCGCGTTGAATGTTAATCATTTTTATTAACCCCTCATGTTACAAAGATGTTTTTATACATTCGTACCTCCAGCTTGTTTTTCAACCCATTGACATATTTGCACGTTGACGCGAAACACACTGTAAGTAATCGCGCTCATTTGTCAGCGTGAACACAGCGCTGCAGCCGCTGGATTATCGTAATTCTCATCTTATCTTTTTTTCTTATAAAAGTTTGGATGAGTTAAGGGGATTACGTTGATGCGTTTCGCAAATATTTTGAGTTGAAGTTGACAATTCATTACCGTAAGAAAATGTAGTGATGCATAAAAAAGGAACAATTTTGAAAGGCAGGTAGGTAGTTAAGTAGGGTACCTACCTACACCTATGTGAAAACATTTACGCAATACCAGAAGGGTGTTTTTTTATGTAAAGAACTTAATAGTTTAACAGTTACTTTGTAAAGTGAAAGCCTACAAAATTTCTAGTTTTTCCTCAGTACATTCGCAGATTTAAAAATACAAGAATCTGTAGGTACCTATGCAATTAAAACTAAACATTTCACAAGTACCTACTTTTAAGCAGTTAAAACCACAGAAATAATAGAATAAAAAGAAAATTTCATGTTGTGTGCGGTTAAGGCGCCCAAAATGATTTTTTTTCATCGTATCATTTCTATTTTTCCTGACCAAATACAACGCATTTTCTGAAAAAATAAAACAAATATAAATTAATATGGAAATATCGGCACCGATACTACACATCTATCTATCACAATTCATCAGCATACGAAACTCCACATTCATATTCATGGCCGCGGTCACAATGACAGTCGACCGGCAAATAAAAACAAATAAAAAACAGTAATAGAATCAGAGAACAAAATCCATCAGGGTGACACGCGTGACGTAGATACATGCGGCCTCTTTGTACAGCGTGTTTACGTAAAGACGTGACAACTTTGTCTTAATAAAAAATAATGAAAGTATTGGGAATGATTGTGTGGTGGGTATATTGTGATGGTCTTTTGATGCAGGACAATATTTACGGAGGAATTAATTACTAAAAACAAGCGGACTCTTTGTAAAGCGTGCTTACGTGACAACGTGACAAAATTGTCTTAGTAAAAATATATAAGAAAGTATTGTAATAATCGCATGTAGTGAGATAAAATTGTGATGGCATTTTGATACCTGACAATCTTTATCGTGAAATTAATGAGAAATAGGACCAAAATTGTATGCGACTTGCATTTTATGTGTTTTGCCTGATTACTCGAAAAAGTATGGAATAGTTTGATATTAAATTAAGTAATCACTACGTTCGTGCCTATTTTTATGTAAAAATAAAATGTAAACTGCGTCATATAATTAAGACTAGAAATGGTATTTAGTGTTTTTTTTTTAATTTTCCGTGTGGCTCCTCTTAGCTGATTTATGCTAAACATTATGATACACATAATGCAAACCCTGGATAAAACATAATTACATTTTCACAACCAACCTGTAACTTGTTACGAAAAATAAATAATTTACAACTAAAATACCAGCCTGTAGACAATGTCTCCGGGCACTGCAATATTTTGCCCACCTTTGGGGTCTCCACATTATGCATAACTGATAAGGGCCGATTTTGTATGCATGCGATCCTTAGCCTCAACGCTGCGTGGGTATAATGACGTCACACCCGTGGGAATAGTGAACAACACAGTTTTTAGCTTATGTTTATATCTTATATGGTTGACTTATTACATGCTTACAGGACTATGTATAATTACAAAGTAATGAAGCAGTTGCCCGGTAAATTTATAGTGGCAATATATCTATGAGTAGATAGCACAGGATTGGTTGTTTTTATAAACATTGTGTAGGTACACTGGAATGTAGCTCCAAAATGATTCATGGTAGGGGTTATTTTTAACTAGTACCATTCCACCAAGGCTCCCGCAGACAGGCGCAACGCGACAGAGCGACGCGACTCTGGTGGTACAACTTCTATGAAAACTTCACGAGAATTGTTCTATCGATGTCGCGTCACGTCGTCACGTCACGCTTGTCTGCGGGAGCCTTAAGAACTTTTTTGTAGGTTATTACGTGTAAGATAACATTTATTTAAAACACAGTCAGTTTTTTAATTTAAAAAAAGTGCTTGTTACAGAACTTGCCAGACCGACCACGGGAAAGGAACAAGATGTTATGAAATAGAATCTAAGTTTCAATGTTTGCTCAATGTTTTGAAGTACTTTTTTTTGCATCTGGTATCACTTAGGTCTGTTCCCTTCTGACATTTAGGATGATACTAATCAAATAATTTTAGACACCACCGTTCGCAAAACAAAAACTATGAATAAATTCTCCTGAAACGAGATTACGTAAATAACAAATCCTCCTACACGTCTCACAAATATAATTCAAGCAAAAAACAAGAGACGTGGCCACCCACGCCAATCACGAAACGAGTTACCCTCCGGATATTCAATTCCTGGACATGTCCGAACTGGAGCGAAACAAATATTTATCAAAACCTGTAAGGAATACATAAAATGACATAAAACATGTCCGGCCGGACGAACAAACAGCACAGTGATGGATTATTGCCAGTGACCGCCTCTATTTCCTATTGGAATAAGGAATTACCATATGCGCCCGGACACAACGCCGGATGCGGGAAAATAGTGTGGAGGTGGACTTTTTGGAAATAAATTGGTCCTATGAGCCGAGTTCCTTTTAAATGGTAACTTTATGAAAACGGTGAGAGTTATTGCAAATTTTGTTAATATTGATTTATTTATTATTATTATTTATGTACACACAGTACAATACATAGGGATACGACATAATTATAATATGAGTACAAAGGTACTGCTTATTTCTTAAGAAAGGTCTTCCAGCAGACCTGCGAAAGGAGAAATGAGAAAGAAATGTAGACAATAGTGTGTGAGAACACGAAGAGAAAAAACATGATTATGCGAATTCATAACTAAAATATAGTATTGTGATAATTTAGTCTGGAAAAACCTTAGGAAATGGTGGTACAGCATGAGATTTTTCGTCTTATAAGGTTGTTTCCCATGTGTTAAGTTTTAATCAAATTAAGAAGAACTGTCTGGAATTTGAGCTGGTTTTTTGGTGGTGGTGAAAATATTTACGTTTTTAGTTGCATGAAATGTAGAGAAAGTTTCGTACAATAATTAGGTTTTTTTTTTCATATTATGTGGTTAAGTAGTCCTTAATTTTATAATGCCAGCACTTTCTCAATTCCTTCACCCAAAAGAGCGCATTCCACTTTTCCTTACCGTTCGTTCTCGCACCGGGGTCGGCGTCACTCCGGCGACCGGAGACCCTTCAAAAAGTTTGATAATAACACCAGCAACGGCGGTAATGTGACAGCCGATACGTCGCCGAGCCGCTGCTGTTTAAATTTCGAACCTTCGAACCGCCATTGTCCGGCAGATGACAATTTGTTTTCGTTGGGAAGTATTGCTTTGTATGGGCAAGCCTTTTTTGCAGTACAGAATCAGCATGCAATGGTGCTTTTAGAGATTGTCTGGAGTTGATAGGTGGTTCAAGCTAGAGATTATATCTTAGACTGTTACGTGTATACTATTGAAGCTTGACAACGGTCCTGAAATCTACCACTTCTACTACCGTAGTAAAATCCACCTTACGATGACTACATTTGAAAATCTGAGGGCCTAGACGAAGTGACATTTTATCAGCGATAACAATAATGAAAAGGCAAAAATGTATATGACTGACATAAGCTATCGAAAAGCATATGTCAATGCTGTTGAAAGTCGTTGTAGAAATACGAAACGCTTTCGAAGCGATTGTCACTTGTCTAGGCCCTCTGGTCGCAATTTGCTAAATCTTTTAACGAAGGTAGGTACCTCAATATGGTAACAACGTTTCTAGAAGTAGGTACTGTCCTTATAAAATCTGATAATAAGTAGCCCTCTAAAAATGACATACACCCAAAGGATAAACATGTGTATACCTACATGCAGGAAGCTACGTATTATGTCCCATTGAAGTCATCATTTTGGCAACCAAAATAGGACTCATTTCTTTATTCTCCTTTTTTACGTATCATCCAGAACATAATTCCCCCTACCCACCATTACACCATAACTCGCCATCGTCACATCACGAAGGGTCTTCCACGACATTAGTCCTCAAACGACACATGTGATCCCGCACGGCACCTCATGAATCTATCATTTATCATCACTGAGCCATAGGAGCTTTGTCATTCCTTCATTTGCTGTATTTTTCTGTTGGTTTTATTCCGAGTGTTGTGTGTTTAAGGATTCATTTATCATTTTGTTGGTAAGTAGGTTGGTTTGTGGTTGTGAAGATGATGACTTCGATGGGTGCATAACATTTTTTAAAGGGCCACTTACCTATCTAGGATAACGGTATCGCTGATGCGGTATCGCTGATGTTAACAAAGTGTCACCGTCGTACTGAATTGCGAGATTCAATGGGCCTAACACGAACGTGTGGAGTAAACGTATCGTAAAATCACACGATTTTAAAATTTAAAATACTTGTTTCGCGAATAATAATTACTCAGTTTTAAGACATTATTCTTATATCTAGGTGCTTGAATTGTGCTTATCGCGAAATTGAAACCAAAATGCTTTAAGATATTTTTATTTTCGATTAAAAAATCGTTCGATTACTTATACGTTGTTTACTTCATGCATACCTATTATTCCACACAATATTTTCGTAACAAGATGAAAAATGATCGATTCTTTAACATTTTAAGCAACTTATCTAAAGAAAAGTCTTGCATACAAATTCTCACAAAAAAAAAGTCTGGCACACATATAAAACTTAGAAAAATAAAAATGTCTAGACTAACAAGCGCATATCTCAGAAAAGCAAGTTTAATACATTGATATATTCAATTGCCTGTCCCGCTATCAGATGGCTAATAACTTCGCAACTTGTTCGTGTGCTGCCAAAGGAAAATACCTGGGAAATGGCTTTGTTTTCAACTACATGCACTGCATATGCCCGGGCAACTAGTAGACTGTGGTGGTAAGTACAGAATCTTGAAATTTATTCGTTAGATATGTTGCCAAATGTGCATTATAGGTTGTGATGGATGGTTCATAGATAGACACTGGAAGTATTTCAGGTAAAGATGTTGAATATACCTACCTATTTGTCTATGTATATGCAACAGTTTATACGTGGTGATAATTAAAATAATTGACGACTAATAGAAGTATGGAAGATAAAAACATGTCGCGCCGACCCCTAATAAATTGTTATAAGGGATGCATGAATCATAATGATTTAAAATCATTAAAATAATCATGGTGAAAAATCTTCCGAGGTCAACAACTTTTCAACAAGTATCAGAAGTGAGGAAAATGTCAGCCATTTAAAAAAAAAGTTGTTCCTGTTTTTAGTTGAAAAGACGTATTACTCGATTGAAGACTATTTAAATGACAAATTATGACTAAATTTAATTTTCTTGACATTCTTAATAATTAATAATATAATTCAATTACTTTATTTTATGCGGCTCATGATATTTTTCAATTGCTTCATTTCTTTTATCCTAGACTTTATTCATTATGATAGTAAAAATAACCTGCTTACTAATATTATATTTGTATGCCGATTATTGGCCGAACATACAGATCAGCTAAAATGTATAAATAACATCTTTTTGTACTTATGTTCACAAATAAAGATTTGATTTGATTTGATTTGATTTTACTTAACACTAAACATATATCTCGTAAATGGCCTACATTCAATAAAGTAAAAAAAAACTTGCGTAAGTTATCGCTCAATTCAAATATCATTTAACCCACAAAGCTTTAAAACTTTTAAATCGTCCTCAATTAGAAATGTAAATAATCAGTCCATCACTAATTTCACATCTCAAATACTCCGAATCAACACGACAGTGGAACAGTGATGCGTCGTGACAAGTCAGATGCTAATCAGTCAACCCTTCGGCCGACAAATCGGAAATTAGGGACGCATGAGCGATACAGGGTTAACCCGGACCGACCGGGGTCTTTTTGGCCCCGGAGACCAGCCGTCTTGTTCTTTGAATATTTAACGCGTAACAAATGTCCTTTCACATTTGTGACGTCACCTGCGACGTTAACAAAGTGGTAAATTTTTGTTCGGAACTAAAACGACAGGGGATGTTTTTAGCTCACTATACATTTTATTACTGTTAATAAGTTCAGTCAAATAATATAGCCATACCAGTATCATGGCCAACATCAATATTTTTACGTATTAACTGGAGAGACGATATACCCTGTTGCGTAAGAGGTTTTGCGACGCTGAAATGAGCAAAATATATATCGATTACGTTATATTTATAAATTAAGTAACTACTCAACTCATATTCCAATTTATACTAATGGAAGTATTTCTCCACCTACAACTGTCAACGCCTAAATATGTCCAATAATTCTCCAACCCGTCCGTGCCCGCCTGTCTGAACTACCTTAGGTGACGAGTTCGTTGTCGATTACAGGCGCAAAGTACGAAACACTTTGATCGCGTTACCGACCGGTAGATGTATCTACCTACCGCCGCTTTGAGAGGCACCGACTTAACTTGCTTAAGGCGCTATCGTATACTGTTTGATAATTTGAGCTCTGTTCTGTTGGTAATTCACCGTTTAAATAAAGGAGTGCTGGAATTTGCCTGAGATTTTAATTAAGGCTATGTTTAAGTGTATAATTTTGTGTTTTATTTTGTTGTAAGCTGTACAATGCTGGAAGTATACGTTCATAATGGTCTTAAAAAAAAATAAGATTACCTATTAGAATAAATTAGAATAAAAAATAAAATAAGACTATTAGATAAGATTACCTACTTACTAAAAAGGAGTGGAAAGGAAAGAATACGAGATAATGGTCTATAGGTAGATACAGCCATTATTTAGATAATAAAACTCGGTAGAAAGCGTACATATTTTGTGGATAAATAGGTATTATGATGATCTTAATTTTGCACATTTATTTTGTTATAATATTTATGCTTATGTATATAAATATTTTTGTATGTAAATATTTTTAGTTATTGTATTTTAATATTCTATCTGTGTTCTTATTTTAAGAGTATGACATGTGTCTGTATGGTATGGGTTTAATAATTGCCTGAAATAAATGATATTTAATTTTAATTTAATTTAATTATCAAAACAAGTAATACCTAGATACATAAGTACCTAGAGCCCAAACATGTACAACCCCACGTATAGAAGCAGGTAGTCACATTAAATCAGCCTATAATTCTTCATTAGCACACATTAGATTATATTCCGCCAATCCCTAAGACACAGCGCACATTTGCGGACAAGATAATGGCGACACACGCATTTAAATACAGTCATAAATATCCCGCGTCTGTGTGTACGCACAATGTGCATACCTCGGCCAGATGACGGCAACGTCTTAAAATATAGGCACCCTTTCTTAACCCCAGCCCGAGGTACACTGTAATTAATAAATGACCCACACGGTCGTTGGGACCGCTGGGAATCAGATTAATTATGAAATTAGTAGGTAAACTACTGGTGTTACAGCTGGAGGCTTTGGAAGACCAAGTTTTCAAGTTTTCGTACAAAAAGAGAGAGAGTTTATGAGATTTTCGTACCTAAAGAAAAACAAAGTATAAAATGGATGATCTTATTACCTACTTTAAAAATAATTTGATTGTTTGTAAACACTAGACTCATTAACATTAAAACATAAATGATCTAATCTTATCTTATCACCTTCTTATTGATTATTGTATACACGACTACACATCAAGCTATACATTTCTAGTTTATGCTGATCTCGCATTGTATAGGATTTCCGTACAATGCGAGGTCAGCTTATACTGTAAATATAGTCCTTCACTGTGCTCGGATGACCCCAAGCCGGTACGAGTGGGAGCGACACAAATGCATGACTCGAATCTTATTCTCTAGTTTCCGCTTTTTTTTACATTTTACTGGATTTACTTTAGTGAAACGACATACCACTAGACATTTTTAGTGAGAAGACGTAATAAACAAGAATATTCGACATCTACCGTGATTTTGTGGTATCCCTAGGGATTTCGTGAAATCCCTGGTTTCCTCATTTCCGTGCGACATATATAGATTGATGTGTCGCCGTGTGTATCTTTTTCTGGCCTTCTAATGGCCACTTGTCTTCGTCTTTGATTGCCAAATCTTTATTTCTAACTGTTTATCAACATCACCACCAACACCACCACAAACAAAACGCCCGACATTATCTAAATGGTACACAGCCGGCCTTTCAGACCACGCCGCACCCATTAATTACTTAAATTTAATTCATACGAGACCCAACACCACTATTTACATTCAAAAACGTACCCTTACACCCTTGCCCGCATCGTAACCCTTGCTAACAAACTTGGAGACCCCAAGACGCTAACTCCTAAGAAGACTTTCTTTGATAGCGCGCTCTACTGATTTTGAATAAAGACCATGTCTCGATAGAGTTCTGATCTGTAATTTTATAGCTTTGAGCCGCCCCTAGCTTACGCTCTGAGGATTGTGGCCTATTGATCTGTTCTTGTCTTGTGTTTTTGTTCGGTAAGTACCGCGGAACTAAGGACAAAGCGGGCTGAGACGTGAATTAGGAACTACTGCACTATATTGTGGGGGTTCCGGAGAGATAGCATCGGCGATTTTCTTGGTGGAGTTAGGTAATTTAATTAATCGCTTTAGTTGCCGAGTATGTATGACATGGTCTAGTTACCAGATTAACAATTAAAAGATTAAGAAAATTAATAAATTACCAAATCGGCAATGCAAAATAATTGCGAATAAAGCTTAGTTTCATGGGTCAGAAAAACAGTCTCTCTGTTAAAAAAAAACATTATAAAGCCTTCATAAAAATACCAAAGCGTGTCTTAAACGTCTATTTTAACCTTGTATTCTTCCCAAGAACTCTATGATAATCTAATAAATAAGGATCACTGTATAGCTGGCGGCGGATTAGCCTTCACCGCGATACTTATATGAGTGCCCCTTTCATTGCATTATAATGCGGGGAAGGGTTGCTCATCGTCTCGAGAGTACGAAGAATTTATAAATAAGTTAAGTAAGAGCCCGCCTCATTCTTCCTCGCCATCTTACTTTGTTTTATCATATTTAAATTATTAGAGTCAGATGTAGAACGTGTACCTAATTGCTGTACTTTGTTAAGATAATGTACCTTTGGCGCGACTCCACTTTTGTTTTCTTGTTGGTGAACGATATAAATTCCCGGCAGGACGCGGAGGTACGCTCAAAGTTTCGCGTTCTGTTTTTGTTCGGACGTTCATTTCTTAAGGAAATAAAATTTGTTATGCAGCCGGCTGGAGGCCGTAGGTGCTTTATAATAACCAAGATTACGCTTTAGTTAAAAGCGGAGGGAAATTGTAAATTTTGTGAGGAGTTAAGTGTAACTTTTGGTTGTGTGATGAGGAGTGATTTAGTAATAGTAGTGTTACGTATTTATTCGTTTGGTTTAAATTGATTAAAAAAATACTAATCTATAAAACATGTTGTTTTCATGAGAGGATTCATCTACCGACCCATGAAAACAAGACTTTATTAAAACTGAAAGACAATAGCGTATGAACACTAATATGGTAACTTTGAATAGTAGTTTTGTTGGTCTTTGTCACCAAAATTGGTGTTCTTTTACAGATAAAAAAAATATAATTCTAATATAAACTAACATAAAACAGAGAAGGTCGTGGCTAAGTAATCACAGCCGTACGGCTCGATCAATCAGGTTAAGCAACGCTTGCCGGGGTTGGTCTGTGGATGGGTGACCATTTACATACCGAGACTCCTCCGTGCCTCGGAAAGCACGTTAAGCCGTTGGTCCCGGCTGTCATTTGTGCATCTTTAACAGTCGTTACGAGTCGTCAGAAGCCCGACAATCTTACAACGAGTCTTGCCAAGGGGTATCGTGTTACCCAGTAACTGGGTTGTGGAGGTCAGATTGGCAGTCGCTCCATGTAAAATACTGGGTATTCAGTTGCATTCGGTTAGACTGGAAGCCGACCCCAACATAGTTGGGAAAAAGCCAGGCAGATGATAAATTAATACAAATATCTCAATGCAATAAATCATAGAAAATAAATTACTTTCCTGTACATCTTCTTATATATTTCCCCAAACAAGATTTATTTCGACAACCATACACAATTAACCTTAAACATCATCCCTAGTTCCACATCGGAATCCAAACACGTGCATACAAAATGCCTTAATTTACCAAGAAAACAATATATCTCATCCATATTAGAATATTTTCTATCGTAAATCAAGTTTAAGTGTTATTTCATTTCCTTTCCACGCAGCACACGCGTACTACGAATAAGTAATTGAAATTTTCGAAACGAACTTTTGATTTTACGAAATTCACCCTATACCTTGTGAAATTATTATGAATTTCCTTTATAAGGGAAGGCCCGTCTTGTAGGTTCTTTTCATACAAGGGCAAGAAAATGTTTTACATTTCCCTAACAAATGTGTGGGTTTTGGATTTATGTTAGAGCTAAAGGAGTAACAGGGTTAGAAAGGTTTGATTTTGTTTCTGTAGGGTGAGGTGATATTGACGTAGGTTACTGTGGGAAAGTCAAATTCTTAAAATCAAGAAAGCAGGTAATTTCACTATGGATACAAGAGAAAAGACGTTTCTGCGAGGTAGGTTAGAAAACACTGAAAAAACGGTGTTATGGATGACTAGCTTCTGCCCGTGGCTTTACCCGCGTGGTATGTCGATAAAAAGTAGCCTATTACCTTTCCCACGATGCCATCTATCTCCTTGCCAAATTTTATTTAAACCGTTTAGTCGTTTTGGCGTGAAAAGGTAACATACAGACAGACAGAGTTACTTTCGAATTTATAGTAGGGATGGATGTTCTGAGACTAACTGGAGTTTTAGAAGACTAGTTTTATGGTTACCTTTTTCGGTAAGATTAAACCATCTATTAGTTTCATATTCAAATTTTTTCATGGTTTTATTTTCGAGAACGCTCTACATACGTTACGTACAATATTTATTAGAAAATAGAAACAGTATTTAAATAAAATAAAGTTATTTGTGATTCTTAGAAGCTTTTAAACCTGTAAACATTTATATAGCGTTTAGTTTTCAAAGACGAGAACTTTCCTGGAGACGTATCAATGGCTTGTCTTTCCTGGTAATGCCAATCAATTGAAAAGTTTGCTTGGCGTCGCTTCTCTGTAATAATCTAGCAAGAAGCTACATCTTATAAATCATAATTTACGTAGGTATTACTTGGAATATTTAAACACTATTCTGTATAGAAATTTTGCATTATTAAACGTTAATCCTAACTAGTCCTAACTAATATTATAAATGTGAAAGTGAGTTTGTTTGTTTCGCTTCACACCGAAACGGCTTAACATATTTGGATGAAATTTGGCACATGGGTAGACCATGACCTGGAATAGGACATAGGATACTTTTTATCCCGATATTCCCACGGGATCGAGGCTTACGCGGGTGAAATAGTTCTTTATAGTTGTGATATGCCAGAATTTAGATATTGTTGGGTAAACTTTGGGCACAGTGTATCTTATGTACTTAGCTAGATAAATTTATAGAAACAACAATATAATTTAAGATTTTAAATCATTTTTTATGATTATATGAATTATGTTTCATTTACGGCTGCATATAAATCTTATCTGTAACCTATGTTGTGTGCACTAAAATATTCTGCTCGATACTACCTCATAACTGTTGCATAAGTCAAACGAACCCATGACCTCTCGAACCCTAAAGTCAACACTATACCCTTCAGGCTATTGCCAATCCAACACAAAACATGACTTTCATAGCAACATTTAAACACTTAATAGTTCATAAGCCCAAGATTTCCATTTACAAGTATTATCTATCACTCTCAATGTTACGACTATTGTACCCAACTATGATACCCCGAGGCCCGAACTGACAAGACACTGTCATCTAAACCCTTGCTCAAAATGTTCCTACAATGTTCTACGTTGTCACAGACTCGCTAACAATGGCAGACAGCCGATATATTTGTACCAAATTTGCTTTTTACTAAATAACATGGCCCGAAGCCTGATATGTTAACGTCAAGCTGTGTTTGTCAAACTTTTGTGAACTAAAAAGAAAGTAATGTGAAAAGTTTCTCGAATTTTCCGAAAACACGGAGGTTATGTTTGTAATACATCCATAATGATATGTAACTGTTTTCCAATATATTTACTTACTAACTATGAGTTTCATAATATTATTTATCTACACCCATGCTATAAATCCTCTATAAAAGTTTCTGAAACAGTTAGTTTATTGCGAACTTTAAAACGCTGGTTGTTATAATGTTGTCATAGTAACCATAATATCATCCAAACGGGTGTTATTATGTTGTACTAAATTTCATAATACAACTCATTTCAAAAAAAGAACATTGTCATGCAGGCCCGTTTCACTAAAAAAGCACCATAATTTAAAACAAAAAAACATCTATGTTATCCAAATTCGAAAAATTCGAATTCACGTGCGTCGTATCCCTATATAGCCTCCATTTTTGTTGATATTATTATTGCAAAGTACCTTTTATAGAGGATTCATATCATTTGTGTGGATAAATTCTTGTATGCAACTGTAAATAACTAGGTATTATATAACAGTTGCATAAATAACTATTACAGAAACCATTTTTATTTGAATTCTTTGGATACTTTATCAAATAGAAACGCCAGTTTGGTTCTAAATTAAAATAAACAAATGACAAAGTAAAACAAATCACCTGAACAAACCACCGCTCATCACGAACGCTTAGAACATTCTTAATTCGACTATTAAAACTCGTTACAAGCAGCAAGATGTTGGCAACATCAATAAACAAGGAGCGAACGCGAGCGCGAACGTTCAAAGTTTGGTGCGCGCGGTGAGTGCAGAGGGCCCTTAATGAGGGTTAGAAATTTCGGCACATTGTGGCCCAAACCGCACCCGGTTTCTTAGCTTATTATTAATTCTGTAAGACGTGTCCCCGATGTCCAAGACGTGCGCTGAGATTCGAGACAAAAGTCACAAGGGCGGAAGGGACGGACCCCCTCGCCCCCTCGCCGCCTCGTACGTGTGCCGCGTCGGCAAGTCGCAGGAGTATGGGATTTACAGGTGGTTTTAATAACGGCAGCCACTAATGTCGCGAGATGAATACTTAATGGACGGATCAGCAGAGGATTGAGACGGATTGGGAAAGGGCAGCTCCTGTAATAATGGATGTGGTCGCTGCATTAGGCTGTCACGTTGATAAGCTCGAAGAACTTATGTTACCTTCATCAAAACTACTGAAACATTCCGACTTTTCCCCGCAACATTATCGATGTGATAACAAGAGATTCTTCAGAAAAGTCATCGACACTCTTGAGCTCGACTATCCTGGTCATATCCATTTCTCCAAGACAATTTAGTTACAAAGTGCAAATCCCTTTAAGATGGCGTTCCCTGACAGGGGGTGCTCTCAAAAACTCGTTAGGAGGTTCGCATTCTGCGGTGGTGGGTCACGTTGCGATGCGCGGCGGCTGCTCCAAGACAAAATGTTACATAGAAACTTTGTAGTCACTGTCGTGTGCCATGTTTAAGTAAATTTATTGCTGTGCTGTGTTCTAGTTATTATAGAGGCTTGTTTTTGTATGTTTCTTTGTTTCTTTTTGTAGGAAAAGGTAGTGCTATAGTGCAAAGTCGAAATATTCTCCATTCTTGTTGTTCTTGTCGTACATTGTTGTTGTGAGATCAGGTTGAAATCTAAATATAAAAAACTATACCAAAATACCAGATGACAAAAATAGACAAAATATTGTGGTTTTGCAGACTGCCGCTAGGATTTTATTTTCATAACATATTCTACAGATTTTGGTCCTTCCATTCGGAACAAACGTTAACACAAAATAATCTGGTATATTTTTTCTGAAACACGTACCTAAGTAGTTTCGACTACAGTCACACAATTTCTTTGTAAACTGCAAGCCAAATTAAATCACCAGCTATAAACAGCAACAAACCTCTAGCGAGTAGAAAAATTGGCAATCTGCGAACGTTACAGTGTCGTGATCGGCAAACGTTAGCGGCGTTTATCGGCAAGTGGCCGCGCGGGAACAATATCGCTCGTTGAATCGCGCGATCCTAATATATTGCAATGTGTGCACTTTATATTGCCCGATGTGTAATTGATTGTGTTTCGGGGCTCCTAGTGTTTGTTTGTTTTTTCAATGTACCAAAATGGGTATTTTAAATAATGATGATTGATTAAAGATGTTAAAGTTTAAAAAAACAATTTAATGTAAGTTCGTTAATTATAGTATCATTGAAATGCTTAACTATACTGTCGTAATGATGGATGCAATATTTGTTTGGAAAATCATCTAATAGCTATGCCTGCAAAAATATTGGTGTGAAAATGTAGGTATAGGAAATTTATACTTACTCGTTACTGATAGGCAACGCCATAAATTCCACAAAAACATACAGAAGAAAATGCCAATTCAAGCTCGAAGCCTCCTTAAATCTACCCTCTACTTGCCTTCTACCAATAAATAACAATTAATGTTAAGGTTTCAATCGGCCGGTGCATAGCGGTAGTAAATTATCATGAAGGTGTTACCGGACGAAAGAAATATCGCCGTCAACGCCCGCTGTAATGTTCCGGTCAGTGTTGGGGGCAGAGGATATCGATAAAAGGTGATTCGAATGGTTTATGATACAATAAACATGTTTTATCTAAGCGGTATCGATAATTCACCAGAATGGATGTGATCGATGGTGTTCTCGTAGATCGTCTACGCGGGCCACGCCGTAGCTGCGGTCTACGCTTCGTAGCCAGAGTTACGGTGAATTTTGATAAAAAAGAGAAAGACATTTTGAATACGTATACATAATAATGAATGTTACAGAATGTTAAAAGCTTCTTCTAAGTATATTTGATCGATTGCTCTCTCGTATATCGTCTACGAGACTTAGTCCGTTTCGTAGAACCGGTCTAGGCTTCGTAGCAATAGCTACGAAATGTAAAGAATATGACACAGGTTAGAATTTTCAAATGTAGAAATTATTTGGAACGCTGACATTATATGTCAGAAAATGAGACTATCATGATATTGATACCTTTTTTCTTTAAACCTGCCAATAAAATGATCAAATCATTCTAAATTGTCACCAGTGTGTGATATTTTTGCTTCGTTCAGTCGCTTTACCTACTATGCCACATTTGATTAGTTACCGTTTCTTTTTATTTCTCGAAATCTATCGACATTTTCTGCTTATAATGACCGTTACTACATCGCTAAGTGTTTATAACTGCTAGAACAAATCGGTGCGTAAGAGACCGCCCTCGACCGCCCGCCGAGAGCTTAATCACTTAACACTCCCGGATTAACGGGGAATTTATCGACTAAGTATTATGTATACTTATATATTACTTAGATAAATAAGCAGGCTATATTTAGTATCAAGATGCTTGCGAGAAAAGAAAATGGCAAGTTAAAATTATTATTTTCTTGAATGTATTATGTCCAGCAGAGCACGAATAAAGTGTTACGTTCCCTGTGCTATATAAATGATAACTTTATTTCCAAAATTTCACATATTAGTTTTAGATAATAATTCAGCTTTAAAAGTTGTTTAATAACTGGTTATCAACCTCTGGTAATTTAAGATTAAACTTTAAAAATATTTTATGTTCATATTCCGCTGATTAGTCTTAGAAAGTTTCTGGTATTTATACTGTTTTGTCTCATAATTATAGCTCTAACGGGCAGATTAATTATCTGTATTTACTCGCAGATATTGGTTGTCTCATGGCGTTGATCAATGATTATGAGAGAGTACTTTTATTCAGAAACGAAATGCAATTTTTATAGTATTTTTATTTTTAACGGAAAATGCAGAGCAAAGCGCCTGTCTCACCAAAAGTCTAAAATCACATTGCAATATCCAAAGGGTAGTAGACACAAGAGAATTCGACCCCTTTAAAGACATTAATTCTTACAAGAAAGAGAACAAGACAAATGGCCGGTCCGGGCCGGTCCGGGCCGGTAGCGGGCCGTGAAAAGAAAACCCTTTTTATGAGACGTTGGGTAACGTATGGATAAGATGAGGGTGCAATATGAATGTGGACTGGGTACTATTTATTTGGGAGGAGGATTTTGAAAATGTTAGAAGAGATTTCGATAACTAGGGAATCACTCATGTACAGAAAGACCAAAACATAGTTTAGATAAGCTTATTTATTTAAGACTAGCGACTCGCTCCTGCTTCGCACTGTTTTTACGACTTGATAAAACATCGAGATTTCTTATTTAAATGTAACTTTAATATTAACGTATAAAACACATAAACCTTCTGGAGTAAATTCTCTTAAACGATGGTGAAAACCTCGTCAAAATGTGTTGCGTGGTTTACTAGAACAACGCGGACATACAGACAAACACGAAAAGCGACTTTAACTTATAATATCTAAAGGAGAATAAAACAACTTGGGGGAGGTCTTTGGCCAGCAGTGCACGTCTTTCGGCTGAAATGATGAAGATGATGAATAAAACAATACATTGTAAGCACTGAAATGCCCTAGGTTCAATTCTCAGATCGGGTTTATTTTTTTCTATGTTACATGAAAACTCTGTACAATAAAGAACTGTTATTACGAAATGCTTCTGCAGTTATTTCATCGAGTTATTTTTTTTATTCATTAAACATTCCAAACAGCTGAATTAAATTTATTTACCTACATAATATTATTTGTTAACAGTTTTAGTTATGTTAGGATATAATATTGTTATTTTTATTTGTTTACTAGCTTGTATTGTATGGTACATTACATGGATTCAATCAAGGAATAAAAAATAAAACTTTTTCATAAACAGTATTTAAAACCAAATCAAATAATATCATTACCAGGAAAACTCCTGTTTCTTGCCAAAATAACGTTCTAATACTCTTTCTGTAGCTAAAATAATTCAAATTCTATAAAAACCGTATCCACACTAAACCAACCTTACCCTTTGTAACGACAATCGTGTTTGTACGAGGTCATTCGACGATCAAAGCGATAGCCAATAAATAAATAGTTGATTTGCTTTCACAATAAATACCGAAAGGTCCCGAATAGTTCCGAAGGTATGCGACAGGGGGCGGTAGGGTCAACCTAACTAACGAGAACTAAGTACGTTTGCTTTGGATAGGAATTCTGTTTACCTCGTTCGACTTGATTGATTTATTTGTTTGTTTTGGAAATTATTGGCTGTATTTTCGAAATATCGATGGTTGACGCTAAGTGGAAGCAATTTACATAATAATGAAGCTACGTTGGAGAATTTGATGAAGCCAGCGAGCTATAAATGAAGGAAGACAGCCAGGTGGCTTGTGTTTCGTAGAACTAAACTGAAAAAAGGTACCTAGCTGCGCAAGTAATGCACGGTAAGTGTGGGTGCAATAAGATGCGACCAGTGGATTACAGAAAGTTGGAATACAGTACAAAACAATAAGTTGATCCATTGATTGATACCTACTTTGTTCTTGTATGTAGTTATTGCTGTATAATCCCCTGAAAAGGAATATCAGCTACTACCAAAATAAAGTCAGATAAGTAAACTATAAATAGGTATACTAAACTGAACACGCACTTAAAGATTTTATTCAGCATTGTAAACTCACATTTAAATATATTATAGAAAAATAAATCATTTTTTTATGTTAATATTTAAATATCTGAAACAGCGCCATCTCGATTTTATTGTAAGAACTACTATAAGCTCACGCTCCCTCATTTAAGCAACCCTCCTCGGAGGGTTGAGAGTTGTGCCGTTCAAACGCAAGCTCACTAAAAAGTTATATTTCGGATATCTCTCGGTGGTCACAATTCGTACTAATCTTTGCAAAGTTGTTTTTTCTTTAAGTATCGTGATAACAATGTCTTTTTTTATATAAAATAATTATATTATTCATTATTAAATGTATTAAGTACCTACAATGTTAGTATTGTTAAATGAAATGCTGTGATTTATTACAAATGTTAGGTACTTAGATCAAATTTTCACCGCTAGGGGCGCTTTCCAGCAAATAGAAAACGATCTAGCTATAAAGTTAACAAAACAATAACTTTCATTAACATAATTTAAAAATAATACGGTAAACAAAAACAGGAATGTTTTTAATAAAAACTCCTTTCAAAAGTAATGTTTTATTAAAATATTATAATTCGAATTTCCTCCGCTAGAGGCGCCATGGTAACGGAGAACTTTTACGGCACGATTACCTACACTGGTTGTTTTTCTTAATAATTTATCGTGCTTCCACGAAGTTGGCTCGTTTCGTGCCGGGCACATGTACCGTTGAGTTCTTCAATTATGAATCTGTTTTGTTTTACAAACCGTTTGTTTCTCTGAAAAGTCAGTTACGAGTACTTCTTTGAATTTGAACAAAGTTAAAGGGATTTATAAGCTCTGTGAAGAGTCCATTACCTAATGAGATAAACAGAGAAATATTGCATATGTAGGTAGGTAGCTATTTTTTCAGACAGTAGCAATAAATTGGAAGTACCTGATATTAAATGTCGTTTGGAGGATACTTATTTTCAATCAGAGTTGCTTGTACTGTACATGTAGGTCATTGTTCGTGTATTATTTTTATACTTCTTAACTTTTTCTTCCTTTCTTTTTTTCCTTTTTTTTTTTCCTTTGTTTTTCTTGTTTTGGAATCTATTTTTAAATGGTATTTCATTTGTTATAGACGCGAAAAAATTATAGATGGAAATGGAGGCGATAAATTCAACACTGCTTTCTCCTTTGTGTCGCAAAAATTGCAGACATCGCAAGTCGACGGACCGCGAACCATTCGCAGTTTAGAAACGTTTCCATAGATGGACATAATATTATAGTTAGCTTTGCTTATAAATTTTAACTTTTTTGTAAAGGAAGCCTTTAAAACTGTACCGACTTCCAAGAGACTAGGTCAGGTCAGATGTTCACATTGTTTACTAATTGCACTCGCGGTGATGGTTTTTAAGCCAAGCGATGAAACATTAGAATAGAAAGTAAAGTCTCACATGGAACATGGCTTTACAAAACATGGTATGTAGGTACTATAAGGACCCCGCGGCCATAAGTTACCGGGTCATTTAAGACTTATTTATTATTTATAGAATAATACAATTATTTTACATGATGACGCGCTCTGACAGCTCACCAATCTGTATCGTTATTATTTAATTATCTTCTAAATTCGAAGTAAAGTGTTCATCTCATAATCTTATGCCATCAACATATAAAATATTCGTAAAGGTTGCAAGTATAACCAAGCAGGCCTATATTAAACACAAAAAGCAGTATTTTTTTTTCAAACAACCGTAGGTAAGGGTTTCAATTATATAGCACAATTTATGTCAAAATAATTACATTCTGTAAATAGCTTTTGTTAAATAAAAGGTCACGTATAAAAAGTTTTTCTCAAACTTTTAAGTTCATTTAAGGAAACACCTTATCCACCCTTTGCCACTGCTAACAACAAAATAATTTCAACAAAGAGGTTATTCAGCGACAAAGGTAAGTTTACTGAACTTAAGTGGAAAGTTTTTTAACAGATTAATACGTTTGTAACAATTTTTTAATGACGAGTGAAAGTTCTTTAAATACAACTTAGCTTTAGAAATATTTAGATATTTAAAATAATAATTAGGTTGTAAGAAAACTTTACGAATTGATCATTTTTGAGCTGCTTTTATCACTTTTTAGGATTCCGAATGAAAAACGGAACCTATTATTTACCTTTTTAGGGTTCCGTAGTAAACAGGGAACCCTTATAGTTTCGCCATGTCCGTCTGTCCGTCTGTCCGCGGCTTAGCGCAGAGACCGTTGTTACTAGAAAGCTGTTATTTGGTATGGATATACATATAAACAACGCCGACAAAGTGGTAAAAAAAATCGTAAATTTTTTTTTTTTAGCGTACCTCCCCTACACCTAAAGTGGGGATGTTTTTTTTTTTTCGTCATTCCCATGGTGTGGGATATCGTTGGAAAGGTCGTTTAAAAATAATGTGAGTTTGTGAAAACCATTTTTGGATTCAGGGATCCGTTTGCGGAATATTAAGCTTTAAAGTGCTAATTTTTGTTAGAGCCAAGTGTCCCCCCCCCCTGCCAGCTAAATGGTTGGGTTTGGATATGTCAAAAAATTCACGGCAGTAGTATATATAACGAAATTAAAAGGAAAACTATCACCGCTACGTAGGCTCCACAAGTTACCGAGTAATAATCGACCAACTTAAATTTACAGCTGTGAAAACATGTTCTTCAATACATTCTGTATCGGAGAACAAGTTTTTCAACTTCAATGTTAAGTTTGTTTTATAAATTCATCCCAACTACGGAACCCTTCATTGTGCATGGTAGGACATGCACTTGGCCGGTTTACCTTATAAGATCACTCGTTTATCCGTCTATCTGTTGGTCTGCCTGTCTGTCTCTCCGACTGTCCGTCTATCACAGTAATTGGCTCCAAATCTAGTGGTACACATATCCAACTGTGAGACCCAAACACGGACGTGTTACGTAAATAAATGATTTTTGACTAAGGGGGTCACTTTTGGGAGACAAAAAAGAAAATTAAAAAAATGTTTTGCACTCTGTATTATATACCAATTAATGACAGGACTTACTGTGAGAGTCTCAAGTATATTTTTTTAATAATTTTAAAATATTTTTTTTTTAAGTTAGATGAAAATGAACCATTCGGGACCTTAGCTCCGAAACTACTGAGCATAAAAAGTTGAAAAAATACAGAAAATAGTTCTATACTCTTACTAGATTACAGGAAAACCTATAAGAAGTCTATAGTCTTAAAAAAAAAACATGGTGAATCTTCCAATATATGGCGTAGAAACTTACATTTGCAGTTGGAATGTATGAAAGAACATGTTTTTCAACTACAATGTTAAGTTAGTTCTTGAGATAAATTCGGAACCCTTCAATGTGCGCGGTCCCACACGCACTTGGCCAGTTTTTTAAGTAGGTATTATTTTATTGACGTCATCATTTGCATCATATAATACGACAACGTACTTCGGTCAAGGTTTTCGCACCCCGACAGGTAAGTACAGCTAAGGAAATTAATTGTTAGCCACATTGAGACCCTGCGTCAATTTTCCGTGTTATAGGCCATTTTATACCACCTTAAAAGAATTATAGTTGTGATTTGAATACACGGACAGTTTAAATAGGTAGCCCATCATCTCAGGTATTCTCTCGCCGCCCGGTCCAAAAATACTTTAGCCAGCCGGTCCTAAATAAGCGACTGACCTTGATGCATGGTGCGGGTGGGTGCGGCGCGGAGGGCGGGCTGCGCGGGGCATTGGGGAGCTGCAGCAGATGACGGATGCTGTACCCCTGGCGGGACTTGCGTGACATTCTGGGGGAGAGAAGATATTATCAGCTTCATTGCCAAAACATACATAACGCTTTCGCCAAACCCCTAACTCCACTAACCTTACATCTTGGTCAAAATGTATGGCTTGGCCGTTTCGTGACCGTCGCATAGACGTCCTATGGGCTTATGGGGAGATCATTCACCGTCCATATATTTTTGGACTATATCAGTAAGCCAAAAAAAAAAATATATATATATTCCGAAAGAGTACGTTTTTCTCTTCATTTTTTATTACTACAACCTATTACTTTAATTAGATTACTATTAATTATTTTAACTAAAACATACTGAAATCAGTATTTTTCAAAATCGTATAACAGCGCAGGGAATTGCCCTACAGATTTGGTCTGATAGTGAAAGGTGAAGAGAATAACATGTTCTAACGGAATATATCGTTTTTTTTTGTTTGGTACCGGCACTGTCATAATTAATTAACCCATGATAAGTCACTCGTCTCATGTTGTGTCAGGCAATAGTTCAATGGAACGGCCAAGCCTTACATATTACATTTATAGATTATATTTCTATTTATAGAATAACACCCAGTTTCTGGAACGAAATTATCGACGTGTCAAAATTAAATGCAAATCAAGTGATACGATTCGCTGTTGATAAATAATTATTCAGTCAACAATGACAACAGATTACGGTCCACAGAACAAGCGTAAATATGTTTTTTAATTATGGCCGATTCCTATAATGGGTAAAGTTAATACCTACTCTTGTATCTTTACCAATAATGAAGCAAAGACCTCATAGCTTTGTATAGTATCCTCCTTTATGGAAGTAGCTATCACAGGTAAAATTAGCTTACGAATCTATTAGTTTGCCCAGTTTGTCAATAAAAATGCTACCATTGCTAAGCAAAACAAAACTATTCGTTTTTGTTTATAGGAACTGAGGATTAGTAGATCTGAACATTCTAGTTTGATAAAGTACCCAAGTAAAGATCGTTAATTAGTCTCCATTTGATATGGTTATTGAAATGATATTATATTGACAGATAATTATGTTATACACTCACAAAACAACCGAAAAAACTGTTCACATACCCACGTTTCATTCATTTTACATTTCCCTGCAAGTAAAAATGATAGAAAAGAGATGGCTTGATAAGAACAACAAGAAAAAAAGAGACAGCTAGTGCAGCTGCTTCAACTAAGCGTACCTATCCCGTCGCCATGCGTGTCGCAGACTAGTCAATACGTCCCAATTAGGACGTACGTTTTCGAGTCTTCACGATTACGCGCTCACAACATATCTGTTTAATATAATATCATTGGGTTATTGTTTACCTATCGAAAAAGCGTCAACACACGGAATCAAGTACAATTTTCTCGTTATGAGGAAATCTCCCCAAACACCAACTGTTAAACGAACCCGATATATTTGTACAACATTAGATCAGTGTTTTCCTAAGTTCGAATCGCAAGTTAGCCAACAACAATAGCAGTTGCTTTTATCGACATCTCTTACTAGTTTAAATCAATGAGAACTCCTCTGTGTACTGTAAGGTTTTATGCGATAAGCAACCTTATATGGTACAGGCTGTTACGAAAACAGCCATGGCTTCAGTCAAACATTTTATCAATTTGTATTCAAATAATACAGGAATGTTTTTTTTTTTCGTAAGAGAGTAGATTAGATATATATTCCTTGGTTATTTTGTTTAGTGAGATGACAGAAGAGAATTAGCTAAAGAACAGTGTGCGCGTTTTTATTAAATACTAGCTGGGCCCGCGGTTTCACACGCATAAGTTTAAATCTTGTGGAAATATTGGGATAAAAAGTATCCTATGTCCTAACCCGGGTCACGGTCTACCCATGTGCCAAATTTCACTCAAATCCGTTCAGCCGTTTTAGCGTGAAAGCGTAACAAACAAACATACTCACTTTCGCATTTATAATATTAAGTAGGATTGTGATGAACCTAGAAAAAAAATACGGTTCTAGAAAGTCGCTTAACGAAGCTGAAAGTCACTTTGTTATTCCCGTCATTGCGATCATTTTTTTGTTCTGGACCATACCTGGGAACATTCTGGTTACGGAGATATTGAAGGTCAAAGTTCTAAGTTTTTCAGATGTTTTTTATAGAAAGCAAGTTTTAAATGTTATAACTTAATTTTAAATACAAACCCTGAACCGTTGCATGCACCTATAAACAAAATGTTTCGCGTGCGTTACGTTGCGTATTACCGTAAACAGCGATTTTTCACACCAAAAATAAAAATTATTTCCAAGCAATTATTTTTCTGTAATGTTACTTAATTTGATGTACAGAATGCGTAGTTGACGGCTATGTTATTGGTTTTTTCACACCCTGTATTAAAGTAGCATCTATCTTGCCATGCCCTCCTCCCGCACACATACACACGTTGAGTAACGTTCATCCAACGTTACAGTACCTCTCACTACCCTGAGTTTGTTTCGCCAATTCATCTCGAGGGTAGTCTATCTCTAACTAAAATGCTATAAAAGCTACATGGAGTCAACAGTTACTATCGGAACTGTTGACTCCGTGCAGTTTTAGGGTTTTAGGGTTCCATACGTCCGAATGAAAAAACGGATCACTCGCGTGTCTGTCTGTCCGTCTGTCACAGCTAATTTGCTCCGAATTTAATAGACCGATTAAGTTGAAAGGTACACATACGAATTTATGTGATCCAAACAAAAAACCGTTCCCACCCATACCTACGAAACTAAGCCTTTTGAAAAAAAATATTCTATACCTATACATAGAAAGAAAATGTATAAGAAGTCTAAGGTCTCAAAATAATATGGTAAAACTCTCAATGTTTTGCGTACAAACTTACAATTGCTTTTGGAATGTAGTGGGGAATGTTTTTCAGTTACAATGTCAAATATGTTCTTAGGATAAATGCATTCCAACTACAGATTACAGACCTTTTATTGTCCGTGGACCGATACGTAATAATTAGCCGGTATTTTTTTATCAATATGACGAGTAAATCTGGTACCGATATCCTATTTACAGAAGAAACATTCATTTCATCATTGTGTATTTATTTTCCCCTTGCCTTGGCTTAAGGTCTGCCCGAGACACATCATCTGCCCAGCCTTTTCCCAACTACGTTGGGGTCGGCTTCCAGTCTAACTGGATGCAGCTGAATACCAGTATTGCGCGTGGAGGGACTGCCTATCTGATCCCCACAACCCAGTAACTGCGTAATACGATACCCCTTGGCAAGACTGGTTATCAGACTTTCGGACTTCTGACGACCCGTAACGACTGTCAAAGATCCACAAATGACAGCCGGGACCAATGGCTTAACGTGCTTTCCGAGGCACGGAGTAGACTCGGTATGTAAAGATGTCACCCATACACGGACCAACCCAGGCATGCACCCAGGCTTAACCTAATGGATCGACCCGTGCGGCTGTTATTACTTAGCCACGAGCTCCTCCAAGTCCAAGTCTGCCCGAGATAGTACTTAGCGAAAACAAGCGAACTCCAACAAATCCAGATATTCAGTTCTTTACCGTACAATCTCTATCCCTACGAATATGAAACGATTTTGTCATCGAGTCTGCCCCAGTACAGGGCGCGCAGCCAACTCGACCAAACCTGTTCAGATTCTCATATCTATACATTTAAAAACAGTGGAACACATATTATTATTTATAAAAAATACGTATTACTGAAGCTAACTGTAAAACTAACCAAGCAAAGTTAATTAAAAAAAAACGGTCCACAATATTGACGAAAATATCGATGGCATTATGTCCGCCTTTATACTTTATTGTGTGCGAGAAGTTTAATTATTATAAATTAGTAGCTTTCGCCCGCGGCTTCGCCCGCGTGGTATGTCGATAAAAAGTAGCCTATATCCTTTCTCAGGCTCTAGACTGTCTGTGTTACATTTAAATCGGTTCAGTCGTTTTGGCGTGAAAGCTCGACAGACAGACAGTTACTTTCGCATTTATGATATTAGTAAGGATAAATAAACATACATAAAAAATATAAACAGACGAATTGAGAACCTTCTCCTTCTTAAGAAGTCGGTTAATTAATACCTAATTTGTATGCTGACGATATGCTGTCTTAAGAATTTAATTACTTCATCATTAGTGAAAGAAAGATTTACTGAAAACAATTAACGTGCTTACTTTTCTTTAATTTGCCTTTAATTTTACCGGCTCTTATTCAAACTTTAACATAGCAATGCACATTTCAGATTTGTGACCAAAATAGATTGGTAGGAAAGGCAAAGCTTTTCACAAGGTCTACATAAAACCCAACTACGACTAAAAAGGTATAAACAAGACACCACAGACAGACAAATTAAAAATCCTTCGTCACACGTGTTAGAGCATAAATCGAACAGATTACGTGTGACTCCGGATTTTTAATTTGTCTGTCTGTGGTGTCTTGTTTATACCTTTTTAGTCGTAGTTGGGTTTTAGTTTTTATTACTTAATTTTTTTTTAAATTCTTTTGGGGTTATAATATATATTTATTTGAAATGCTCATTAAACCCTTTCATTTGATACCTAACATGGTACGATTAAACAATATTTTATTTCAAGTTCCTGACTTTATGTCCTCTAGAGGGCGCCATTTTTATTTAATGTGACGTCACATGGCCTATAATCAGCGGACGATCAAGAGGCTTCCAACGATACCTCACTTGTCAAATTGTGATGAGTGGTTTAGAAGATATGAGGGAACAGATGAACATACATACATATATACAGGTCAAAATCATAACCCTCCTTTTTGCTTCGCCGTAGTCGGGTAAAAAAGAAAGTCGATTCTAAGTAACTAGATACCTATAATTAATAAACTACCACATAAAAGAAAGAAAAGATTTTATTTCCACCAAATCATTATAATAAAAGAAAAACCTCAATGTTCCACGTTATCTATTCTTCATAGATTAGGTACCTCCTAATAAAGTATCGTACCGAACTGATCATAAATAATTGAATTTCGAAGGAAAATGTTAAAGTAATATTTACCTTCATTTATATTCATTAAATACAATAATAAAGTAGGCTACGGATCTATATCGAAGTGTGAAAAGATGCATGTAAAAATGTATCTTAACATCCGTGATATAAAATGAATTTTACAACGACAGCTCTCATCCTATCTACGGACTTCATCTAACTTATTTGCGCCACTGAAAAATGAATTCAGTTGCTCTATCAATAAAGCTTAGTTTGTCTTTGTGTAAGTTTTGGAACTAATAAGCGTGAGTTGGATTTGACTTGAGTACTTGCTTTCGTAACTATTGTAACGTTATCAATCAGGTAATTTGTATTGTAGAGCTTGTTAACGTGTTATACCAATAAAAGTGAAGTTAGCATCATTTTATCGACAACTTGTTTTTTTTTGTTGACTTGTTCGGATGAGCACTGAGCATATCTGAAAAAGTCCGCTTGATCAGGTGTTTAGAAATTAGGCAGACACAAAGTAGCTAAGCCGTATTTAAATTACCAGCCTGCAACAGTGTCGAATAAGTTAACCCCAAAACAAAACTGTCTTCGATGTTCTAAAGGACAGGGCTAAAATGTCTTATACAAAAAACCCAGAATCGCCAGCAACGAAATGTATAAAAATGGGTTCACTATAGTAAACCCATTACATTTTCAAAAAATCAGCCTCCTAAACCATATAGTATAGAAGTTATAATACTGTATGAGAATCTTTTTTTACTTCAATTGATTTTTCTTAACTTTTATTTTATCACTATCACTTTATTATGATTGATAATATATTAAAATAATGTAAAAAGTATTCCCTTTAATACGTGGTTGGTTTACATGCACAATTAGACGCGGTAGGTGGCGCCTAGCTGGAGCAGGTAGTTTCTCTCACTCTTGCTTTTACCATCAAACTCGTTCTATCCTTTTCTTTACATTCATCAGACTGATAAAAATGTTATGTTAGTCATTATTGTTCGTGGTGTATAGTAACGACAATAGATCACGATGTTTGATGTGTACATATTATTTCATAATTATATATGATTTTTTCGTTGAATTAACATTCTACGAAAAAATGCTTTCCTATAATACTTCGTAATAACAACATTTTTATATTCACGGACCCCAAAGAATTCTAAGATCACGGCTACAATAGATTTTATTATTGTTCATTGATCATAAAATATCTAGTATACCACGTCATTTTTGCAGAATATTATGATGTGTTTTTGATGTACATATTATGCTTATAAAAACGGCGCATATGAAATTTCTGGCGATTATGGTTTTTTTTTAGCCATCTCTTTACCAACTATGTTTGGGTCGGTTTCCAGTCTAACCGGATGCAGCTGAATACCAGTATTTTACATGACGCGACTCCCTATCCGACCTATCCTCCCTATCTGACCTCTACAACCCAGTAACTTCGTAATACGATACCCCTTAGTAAGACTGGTTGACAGACTTTTGGTTTTATGTCTAGCCGTAACGACTGTCAAAGATCCATGAATGACAGCCAGGACCAACGGCAATAAGGGAATAGAATAGAATATATTTACATGGTACATTCTCTCGCACTTGGCCGGTTTTACTTATAATTATAACATGTCTAATGACATTGGTTGACGGGGATGAAAGTTTGTCATTTTTGACCATGAGAATTCCTTACGAGCATACGGCTCGTAATATATAATAATATTATTGTTGCATATTTCACTAGCATTGTATTGTACTGTAGATTTAAAAGGCCGTGAGTTTAATCGTTCCGACCTCGCTGTGCTCCAGTCTAGCATTGATTTACAAGTAAAGTTCATGTTCTTCTCAGAAAATAATAACTAGGTACTTAAAGCCAGTTCAACTAACCAGCGGAAATAGTATCATTTTTCAGCTCGCCGAAAGCCAAACTAGACCTTATTTATGTACTTACATATTCATATACATTGTACTTATCATTATGAATAACTTTCATTATGGGACCAACCCTGAAATTGCGAAAAAAAACTCACCTGTTCCCTACATTTATGTTCGGGTAACTCGTCAAAATGTAGGGAACAGCTCATTTTTTTTAATGTCATGTAAGAATATATGACAAAAATTATCTGGGATATTATTTTTTCTTGTGCGAAATGGTGATAGCGTCGTTTTTCATGATAAAAGTCTCAATACCGCACTAAATCTCCATCGTGGAAAACTTTTCTTTTCCAAAACTTTCCTACATAACACTTTACAAAAATCATACTACAGTACGATATTATTAACCTACACTCTACATATAAATGTTACGTATGTATTCAAAACTTGCAACCTACATAAGTACCCATATCAACTATTTGTATAAAGTTATTCAACTCCGACATCCGTGTGAAACTTATCGAATGGTTTCGGCACTAGTAGGTATATCGATATCGGCAACTACGACTACGACTAAGACTATCGATAAGGACGGCCCGTACCGAGAAGTTGAATCAAAGGGTATTGACTATTGATACAGTTTGTCGATAATTTACTAACGACTATTAAGTGTTCCAGGAATAAATGTATTTCTAGTTTGTTAGCCAGTGCTGTATCAATAGAATTAATAGCGTTCGTGGTTGTCAAGGTAAGAGTCACGGATTAAAAAAAAAACACCAGAAAAAACCGTTAGGAAAAACCTAATACAGGAGAAACGGTAGATGATAGGTGTAGGTAAATTGTGTTGTAGATCAGCTAGTAAAAATTGTAGTTGACGTTTAACATTTAAATCCCTAATCTAATTCGTTATTATTGCCAGATCACGATTTTTCACACAACAACTGCCACCCCGAACGTCAGCGTCGTATAAATGAAGACGTATTACCAAAGCATAAAGTCCGAATTAGCAAAAACATGGTCTGAAAAGTGGTGCATAGTCACCCTAAGGTAACGCGGCTTTCAAACTATCTCTCAGTACAAAACAACGTAGTTGTTATAAACAAAAGAACATCCAAGTTTTTAATACACTTACTTTTAAAAGTACTTGTAAGTTTTCAAGAAAAATAACAAGATTAACATTTTATAATCCAATCACGAAACTTTACTAGTATTTTATTACTCTATCCTCCCATTTTTAGGGTCCCTCTGACCTTATATTATGCAAAATCGAAGTTTTACAACCCACTCATGAATTATCCAATAAAATCGAAGCCATACTGTTTACGCTTGCATAATATCGGTAAGTCACGTATATAAGACAGTTGTGTAGTCAAGACCCATTTATTGTTCAAAGCAAATAAAAAGAAACGGAGCAAAATGCTCTAGAGCAAGTGTAAAGTGACTCGACAGCTCCGAACACTTGTACAAAAATAAAACTTAAGTGGAAAACAATAAAGTTCGTTTTCAATTGACTGCATAAATGGTGGTTGTTACGTTTCAAATAGCTCAAGTTATTAGGGTTTAATTCAGGAGCTAGTAAATTCTGAATGTGCTTGAATGTATAACATAGTATACAATTAAATATGTTGTTACTGTGAGCTTTTAGGTTTCAGGGAAACTTGTATAACTATTTGTAGTGTATAATCTTGTTATACATAGTTGTGTGAGTATCAGGCTCGTGAGATTACATCTATATGAAGTTATATTTAGGTTTGTATTGTTCTGTTTATTTATATGGTAGCCGTGACGGTATATTCCTTTGTCTCTATATTTAGAGTGCTTGAAGTGCCCGGGGTGGCTGCAATTTACATTTTCGTTGAAGTGTAAAAAGTTTAAAAATAAAAGCCGTTTAATAGGTTGTAAAATAAGGTTAGGCTGGCGAATGTTGAAGCTGTAAATCAATGGAGGTTAAATCCGAACTAAAATTTTAATAAAGTTACTCGTTAACCTTTATGTAGTTATGTAAGTGTACTCATAAAGGAAAGCAGACAATGTATTTCCATAAAAGAAAATTAAACGAGAATATATGCTTTTAAAATGAATCCTTTGTTACTTTGTTACGCAACAGTCAACACAAAAGCATACCTTTAGATTAACAGAAACACAAATCCTAAACAAATACAATACGCAAACAAATATAAGTACGTGAAATATTATAATTATATGAAGCGCTAAAAGCTAATAACGAACGCGAATATCGTTGGCAGATCCAATCGAACAAGTGTCAAAACTGTGATTGTTACCCATCACAGCTAACATCCGACAATCGATCCACACACCTATAAGCACAGCTGCAGACTACGCCATTTTGAAGTGCTTATTTCCATTATAACATTGTACTAACTACACTGAAATGTTCTACAAAAGTTCGCGTTTTGCTTCGTGAAGTCCAGAACTTTCAACTCAACAGAATATACCAACTCCCCAATTGGCATTACGCGAAAACAACATTTATTACAAGCGGGTACAGATTGAATTAGCCCGCGGTAGAATTCCGCTTACAACTTTGCGCAAATACGCCAAGTTCAAGTTATCTGAAAAGTTATTTAACAAAGTTTCATAGCTTTCTTGGGTTGCGTGCGAGATTGGGCTCTAAGCGGAGGAGATTAAGTTAATTATCGTTTGGAGGTTGGATGGAACGTGGGTCCTTTCGGAACCGAAAACCATTTGCGTTATCCCATCGAGAGCCGTGACTGTAGAAAGATTTTCCTTCTACAATGGACTGAGACTGGGACCGGTCGCTGAAATGACTTTGTAATAGCGTCCTCAATAAAACGACCCAATATCGTGGGCTTTTTACTTTATTTATGAGATAGTTGGACAGGACTTTCGTTACTAAATAAATGTTTACGTAGAGGATAAAAGGAGTGTGCGTATACGAAAATGGATCAATCGGAAATAGGCAAAATAAGTCTTGAATGTTGTTTACAAGCTGTAGTAGTAATCTTGGCAGTACAGTCAATAAACCGAGTTTTGTTGAGAATAACATCTTCGTTTTTCACTTGCGGCTATTGTAGAACGTTGGGAACTGTACCTCTATGATTTTATAATCTCTCGAAGTTTTAATGATCTCAATTTAGTCTTCAAAAGCTGATACAAGCGTTAGTTTAATAAGCTTAGAACGTATTCAGTGTAAGTAGCGTTTATATCTAAATCAAACCGAAAGAAAATGTTGTAATTAATTCTTGGTTTTAAGATATCTACGCTTTTATCAATTTAAAATGTAAAATAATTCAAAATACCTAAAAAAATTAATAAATTAAAGATGTTATTGGCCCTATTAAACCTCATAACAAGGTTAGATCGTCCTTAAATATGATTTTGAAATTCCTTTTCTGAGAAGCTCCATAGCTTGTGCTCAATGTTGTACGATTCCAAGAAAATTAATTCGTTTGATGTAATAAGAACATTATTTGTTTGTTATTTTATTAAAGAGTCATTAGGGAAATTGTATTCGTCTGCCGTTTCCTTTATAAAGACTCTCTGTTTTCGTCTCTATCGTATAATATCGTCTTAAATCACATCAGCGTATGAATATAAATAATATATTTTCCCGAATAATACCTCTTAGAGCCGTTTGAATCACAATAATGACTATAAACATGCCATTTCTTGTTTTATCTCACACAAAATCACAACCTTGCCTCATTTCTGAATGATTTCGCACTTCATATAAGTAGTTATAGTAACTCGTAAACACTATTTGAGGAAAACTTTTCACTGACACAACTTTTCTACCGGCCACATGAACTAGTGAAACAAAGTTTACTACTTATCACCTGTCACTTATTGTAATGCCTGATCCATAGGCAAGGTCACAACAGAGCTGCGAGCGTCCTCCTCTCTGTTGCCAGAAGTAAACACAAATTACAAGAGCATCCAAGGCACGTCAGCCGAGTTACACTTCAAAACAATATCTCAAATGAACACAAACACTCGTATCCAGCCTCCTCACAGTCACAATAACACTAGAACTACACCTCCGAGTCAGAATACGGTCTTTCGTCTTTCAGCATAACCTCAAAACATCTTACTGACACTCCGCGGCCCACAGGAATTAATAAAAAGTTTCTTTATAAAACAAGTGGGTTGTGAGCATGTTCCAAAATGGCGGAACTTTGCGTTAACTTCGGAACGTAGAGCGACGTGAAGTTGTAGGGTGCGCGACTTGTGCCGCCCGCGGTACAGTTGCGCAGCAAACACTAACTTTTCTCATTGTAAGTCACATATAAAACTTGTAAATACTTCTTTTGGCACTCGTTGACACTTGAGTAGGTCACAAAAAGTGATTTGGAACACATGGGTATCGACAAAAGTAGTTTTAATCGCGTTTTTGAACAGTTAAGAAGTGGTATAACCTCGTAGCGCTCCCGCACTGCACCGCGAGCCTCGTAGTCGACAGGGGTTCGGTCGGGGAAAATCAATAACTTACGGCCGACTCTCTCCGCCGCTCTCCGCGTTTAATCATACACTTTGTGAGCAAAACATTAAAACTTGTCCGTTTGTTTGTCGGAGGCGGATCGTTGTTCGCAGTGAAGCGGGGGGTGGAGCGGAGCGAGCGGAGCGATCAGCGGGAGCGGTCGGCGGCGACGGCTCCCGGCTCCCGACTTAGCCACTTCACGGAGTTTACTTGCGACAAAGTTTTGCGAGGTGTTCTTACAAAGAAGTACGGTTATGTACTGCAATGTGAGGAAGATTGGCGTTTCCCCGCTCCCTGCGCGGACTGCCACAAGTTTGCTGCACTGTTATCGCTGGCCAAGTTCAAATTAAAACTTTCTTTACAAGTTTGCAGTTGCCATATTGGACTTGCGCGCACTAGTCACCAATTACTTTTTCTCGGTAAGTATTTCATGTAGATATATAGAGTTTTCCTCAAACGGTTGGTCAGAGTAAACTCAGTTTTCAAGCGTTTGATGTTCAACAAAGCAAATGTTGTTTGGTGAGTCACCTAATATTAATGCTTTCTCATTTACATAACTTTTGTGTGCTGGTAGGGTGATTGCAGCATAATGTATGTAAATGTAAATAATCACTTTTTAACTGCGGTGGGTGGAACACAGAACATTTGGATTAAGAACAAGCTCTATGAAAATCAACTGCTCAATAAAAACTTTTTGATAAATAATTAAAGTTACATAATAACAATTAGCGCACAAAACTCATTATCAATACAAAGCGAACCCTTTCAAACACAAGGAAAAACAAATGAGTCGTTACTGAAGTCAAAAGTCACCGGACCACTTTAGCAAACACCGACTGGAGTGATTTAATTCCGTAAGTAGTGTAAACAAGTTTTGTCCTTAGATGACTCCCGCACCCCCCGACACTCCTTTTATACGAATTATCCATAGAATTGTGAACAAACAAATCTGGTGACCACCTTAAATTGACCTCCCGCGACCCCTTCAATGATGTGACAATAAACTCGGCTGACGTGAAGAAATACAAATTCAAAGGTCTTAATAAATTGGATTGTTGAGTTGCCCGATTTGTTGAGCTACTCATCCAGCTTTGGTAGGAGCTCTTCGTAGCACAATTCCCGGGGTGGAGTATTAACAAGTATTTTACGAGATAAATAAGTTAGCTGGAGATACTGTTGATGTTTGTTGCGAATAAGTCGAGCTATAGGTATAATTTAGGTTTATAATTTTACTTTTAAGATGTACGCTTGTGATGGTTGGTTTTTGCGAAATTGTTTTATTGGTATTAACTTCGAGGCTTTCCGTTTAATGATACCTAGTACATATTATATTCCTAAAAAACTAAACCTCATTTTTAGTGTTCCGTATCCAAAGACCCTATTACTCCGCTGTTCGTCCTTCTGTCCTGTCACCAGGCTGTATCTCATGAACCGTGATAGTTAGACAGTTGAAATTTTCACTGATGATGTATTTCTGTTGCAGCCACTAATACTAAAAAACAGTCTTTTTTTATAGATAATGGTACGGAACCTTTCATGAGTCCGACCCGCCCTTGGCCGATTTTTTTATTGGCTTGAATCGAATACCTACCAATATAAATCGGGTAAAGTAAAATCTGAAATGTTTTCTTTTGGTATTTATAATACTTTCACTCTCCATCTACTAATTTCAGCACATGTTTTATGAATGATGGATGAAAATAGCTGATAATACCGTAAAGCTAGCAAGCGTAAAGCAAGGTAATATCGAAACTACCCATCAAGATGCATCAGACTTAACCCGTTAGCTGCCACGTCAGGCACATACGCCTGACGCTAGTGGAGGTTTGACCTTCAACATTTTTGGCATGGTAGGTATAGTGTTAACTATCGTCATTCGTAGCACACATAGGGTCAATTGCTCCATATTGTTTTTATTTAATCATTAATACTAATACTATAAATGCGAAAGTGAGTTCGTTTGTTACGCTTTCACGCTAAAACGGCTGAACCTGCAGTATAAGTAGAAACTTGATTATTTAATATTTTTATTTTAATAGATAGGCACTTTTTATTATTTTTTATTTTTATTATTTTTTACTTTTTATTATTTTCTTTTTATATTATATTAATCAAACTACCTTCCTGAAAAAAACGAATTTTCGTGGGTAGGAACTAATTAATCACAGCATTACTTAAATGAGAGAAATACTAGGTTTTGCCCGCAGCATCGCCCGCGTGGAGGCTGGAAATTATCCCACGGGAACGTACTACCGGGATAAAGAGTATCTTATGTCCTAATCCAGGTCTACCCATGTGCCAAATCCGCCTAGCCGTTTGAAAGGGTAACCAACAAACAAACTCACTTTCGGATTTTTTTTATATTAGTTAGGAAGTTAGAATTTAGTATAGGTATTGCCTGTTCTCACCGATTCTGTCGAGAAGGTACCCTGTGTAACTCTCGAACGCCTACTCCCCTAGTCACTCCGCGCGCAATGATACCTGAAGCCTTGAAAATTTTCAGCTAGCTGTAATTACTGGGCGACCAAAATAACTATCTTCCTTTTATTTAGATCATTCTAGGCTTAGTAAATTCTTTGAAACGTATTATAAGGGAAAGGAAAATGAGGCCTTTATTCTGTTGGGACCTTTAAGGCTAATAAAAAAAAAATTAGAACCTACTCAATTCTCATCCATCAAAACAAGTTTAAAGATATTATAAATAAGTAAACGACCCTGCTTCACACGGTTTTTAAGATTTGCCAAAAAATCGATATCTTTTAATTATATGTAACTTTAATATTAATGTATTTATTATACTTACATAGAAAACTTCCGGAATAAATTGGCCAAATGTTGGTGAAAACCGCATCAAAATCCGTTTCAAAGCAGAACAATGCGGTCACACAGACAGACACGAAAACCGACTTTAAATGATAATAATTATGTTTAAATTATTGGATAAAATATAGGTAAAAAATATTTTTAAAACAAAGGTTGTTTTAATGAATAATTTCTAATTAAAACTAACGTAAACTAAACCTAATCTTTCAAAAGGTTTTACCTACATTGTACTTTTGCTATCTCGTTTGGTTGAGGAGTTCTTATGGCCTTTCGGCTCCATCATCAGATCCTGGACACCACAGCAATTATCAAGGCAAAACCAACGAGTCCTAACACGATAGTTTTATCTTGTTTGATTAAGGAGTGCCTATGACCACCTTCCGTCTCCATCATCAGACCAGCTCCATATTTTTGCGGTGTCACTGAAGTTATTATAGGATACGTATGACAAGTTTCAGGTCAATCGGATCGGATTCCAGGAAACGCTTGAAAAATGAATGAAAATGCGAGTAACCAGAAACACTTATGAGCGAAGCAAGCTATTATAAGCTTGCAAAAAGAGGTTTTTGTATCTTCAAACATGTCTCAATACACGTGGAAGACACGTGGAAGTAGGATGGCAAGTCGTGATTATCAGGAGCGAAAAAAAGACAAAACAATGAAAACTTGGCCAACTAGCCAAGTGTTGACTTGCCAATTGCGGAGCGCGTATAACCTTTCTACCTCCTTTTACTTTGAATATCATAGCCTATGCTTGCCATGCTGTCTAAAGATAATAATCTAGATAAATAATAGGTATATTTAACTTGCCAAAACACCAACTGTGCTGTCGCATGTCGTTCAAAAGCGCCTTTTCATGACCTACTTGAAATAAATTATTTGTCTTTGACGTTACTTATACGAGAAGAAGAACGAAGTTATGGCTTATTGGTTGATTCGATTCGATTGAAGTTATTTTTTTAACTTTATTGTATAACATTCTAAATGTGCCAATTGCTTAATAAGCGTATTTATCGAGTTGTCGATTCGCTCACAAATAAATTTAACTTCATGCGAATCACCTCAAGATAAAATACTATTATTTAAAATGTCGATTCGCCCGATTTGGGCAAGTAAATTCGTGCGAATCAAACAGTAAGCCGTACATAGGTGCTCCCACTAGCTCAATAACAAAGACGTCGGTAACCTTACTAAACATACAACACAGATCAACCAACACGCGTACGTTTAAACAGTTCAACTACTTAGAACAATATCTAGGTTGATACCTCTCCTCTAACCCTCTCCCACCGCACCGTCAAGTCACCGTAGTAACCCACTGCCTTCAACTAATTCATAGCGCCCGGGATGATAAGTAGGTACTGAAACCTTTATTGTTATCCTACTAATATTATAAATGTGAAAGTTTGTGTGTTTGGATGTTTGTTACTCAATCACTCAAAAACGGCTGAATGGATTTGGATGTCATTTGGCAAACAGATAGTTTATAATCTGGATTAATACATAGGATACTTTTTATCCCGATATTCCCACGGGATCGAAACTTAAGCGGGTGAAACTGCGGGGCGCAGCTAGTTAATAATAACTCAAACAAAGCTGTAATAATAGTAAAATGTAAACTCTGTAGTAATTGAGTATTGAGCGTCTTAAATAGCTCTTTAGACACTTGAAAGGTTTCCATTTCAAAGAATGAGAGGAATAGGGAAGTATCATAGTCATCATTGTTACAGACAGTGTGAGAAAGAGATGGAACTATACAGTAAGTAAATAATAATGTAAATAAGTTGTAAATTCAACCAAATCAAAGGCACCGAGTGAGAGTAGTGGTGGCCCAGTGGTAACGGCCGCGACTTACGAGTTGTAGGTCTTATGTTCGAACCGAGACAGGCGCTTTACTTTGTGTACATTATTTTATCACCACTGCTCTCAAAACGGTGAAGGAAAACATCGTGAGGAAACCGGCATGTCCTAGAACCAAAAATTCGAAGACATGTGACATCTACCAACCCGCACTGGGCCCGCGTGGTGGATTACGGCCTACTCCCTCTCACAGAGAGGAGGCCTATGTCCCAGCAGTGGGAACGTTATAGGCTGATTATGTAAAGGCACCGAGTATTTCAAAGCACTTACAATAGTTATTCTACTTCGGTAAATGAAACAAAGTGCATAGTCACTCCAACGGACTAGCGGCTAAGCACATATATGTAAACTAATAATAACAGCTCTACTAAACAAATGTACATAAGTAACAATAGTTCATTAATAACACCCTCTCACAGTCGAGTTACCGTAATAACCCACTGCCTTCAACAGATTCATAGCGCGCGGAATCATAAGTACTGAAGCCTCGTAATATTCCGACAGCTCTCAGATTGCTTTCAAGTGTATAGAAGACTAATTTAATTTGTGAAGTATTAGATTCTAGGTAAATATTATATTTATATAATTTCGAAATATTCTAACTCAAACTCAAAGCATTTATTTCAAATAAACCAATTAGAGGGATATTTGAATTGTCAAGGGGTCGGTCAGTAAGAAAAATGAAGCTAGTTGCTCATTCCAAACTTTAGTACCTACTACGCTTTGGAATGGGCAACTAGCTATCTGTGGAGAAAAACGAGCAAGAAACTCCACGAACACTCTTTTAAATCAAAATATTGGTTACATCATTCATGTTGAAATTATACATGTGAGAACATTATAGAAAGACATGCACGCTAAAAGCGTCCGAAGTAAAAAGATAAAACAAAAAAACTGGCCAAGTGCGAGTCGGACTCGCGCACGAAGGGTTCCGTACCATTATCTATTAAAAACAGCAAAAAAAACACGTTTGTTGTATGAGAGCCCCCTTAAATATTTATTTTATTCTGTTTTATAGTATTTGTTGTTATAGCGGCAACAGAAATACATCATCTGTGAAAATTTCAATTGTCTAACTATCACGGTTCATGAGATACAGCCTGGTGACAGACGGACAGACAGACAGCGGAGTCTTAGTAATAGGGTCCAGTTTTATGCTTTGGGTACGCTTCCCTAAAAACAATTCAACAATTTAAATAAATTAAAATAGTAGTAAGTACCTAGTCCCTACTGACGGCGCCCGTTCACGGACATGACGATCAGCACCATTAAGTTTGTAGGTTTTATTATTGTGTAGATCTGAATCAAGCTAGCTAGCTAGAAATTACATAAAATTTTTTAGACAAGTACTTTATTGGAGAAGAAAAAAGAAGAGTTTTCACTTTTTTCTAAATATTTTATTATTGATTTGAACTTGATCAACTCTATAACTATTTTGAATGGACACTAACTTAATTTTTTTGAATAGATCCTTGCTTTAATTTCATAAAAGGTCCACTTAGACTTGATAATTCACAAACCTGAGTCTGTAATATAATTTTAGGAATATGTAAATTAACCACAAATCATTAATTCCAACAACCACAGGCAAGACTAAAATAACTACTAACTAAACAGCTAAAACCGCTATTTCCTGCTAACACAAATTGAATCTAAAAGGCCAAATGTAGTATTAATGATCGACTCAGAAATAGACATCACCAGTCGCCGCTGCATTAATAAAATGGGAGCGAGGGAGATAAGGTCGACAACTAATAAAACTAAAACACTTGTAGCTGTGTACCTAGTGATTATCTTCCCGTTCTTTTTAACAAAGTGTCCTGAACATGTAATAAAAGCGATTCCAGAACAACTGTAGAACATTCTAAATAGCAATCAGATTGGAACAGTTTTCTCTAGCAGAGAGGTGGCCTGTGCCCCAGCAGTGGGAATATTAAAGGCTAATTATGCTTGAAACCGATACCAACAAACAAAATTGGCTGCCTCTACAACTATTTGGTACATCCTGAGCGCCCTGGGCCCTGAAATCACTTTGTTGAGCCCCGATATCACAGTGTTGAGCCCCGATATCACTGTGTTGAGCCCCGATATCACTTTGTTGAGCCCCGATATCACAGTGTTGAGCCCCGATATCACAGTGTTGAGCCCCGATATCACTTTGTTGAGCCCCGATATCACTGTGTTGTGCCCCGATATCACCTTGTTGACTGTTTATTTTTATCACGCTTTGACACGTTCTCTATTATCTCCACTCTATTTTCAAAACGAGGGTAAGGAATCAGAACTAAGTATAAACAGAAAAAAAGGTTTTTGCGATGCATTTCCATTAGCTAACCTAACTCAACACCTAGCTAAAAGGTCCAATGTAATATTATATCAATAAACTGTTCAGAAGTAACAATCGCCATTCTATTAATAAATAGAAATCAGTGAGTACGGTCGCCACATAATAAACGTCACTTATAGTCGTGTAGCTATAAAATAAATTACACTATCTTCCTAACATTTTTCTGTTTACAAAGGAAAATCAGAGAAACATCTAGGTACTTGGTGTAATAGTTTTCATTCCAAGACTTCCTTTGTTTCACCTCAACTCTAGTTTACTCAACTAGGAAATAATTATGTATAAAAGCAGTATCTTAGATTATTTTCCGTTTTAATATTCCTTAGCATTTTCTTGAACGAGCGCTGAAAACTGACGAAAGTGCATAGATGATGCCGAAGTGATAAGTGTTTCTATCACATTCGTACTAATTTTATGAATGCGAAAATAACTCTTCCTGCCTGTAACGTTTGGTTGAGAATGAATATAGTATTGAAATGTAAGAATAATAAAATATATTATTATTTGGTCTAGTATTTGACAGTCAATGACTCACAGATGTCCAAAGTAAAAACCAAAATCAAAAAGGAAATAAAAATCGTGAAACTTCTTTAGTTTGAGTTTCCTACATGCTTTTTACGCCGGATTTGAATTGAAAGGACATGTTACATTTTCGGCCATAAAATGTACGCTAATGAAAAAAAAGGAAAAAATTCCACGAATTGAGGAAAAATATTCTTTCCTGAATATTCCACTGATTTGTTTGGCACAAAAAATTATAGTTTATCAAATTATTGCCATATTCTATTGATCATGGCGTCGTCTTACTTGCACTATGCTTTCGTCCAGAAGTCATGTTACATTTAAACATAATAAAATCACGTAGACGTTATTTAAATAAATACGAAAGGCATGTATTTGTCTGCTATTAAGATAAGATAATAAGAGAATACCTTAAAAACAACTTTTTTGATGAATTATAAAGTGTGATTCATCATTTTAAAAAAAATACGAGGAATGTAGATTTGTAGGTACTTCTGGACGAAAAATTCAAACATTGTCAATTGGTATTTGACATCACATCTTTGACAGTTCTAGATTTTAAAATAGAAATGGGTTGTAACAGATTAAACACGATAACTGTTATCACTGCTACTGTTACAACAAAATAACAGATCCAAATATCTATTATTAAATAACAGCATGTTATTTTTGTACGGATGATAAATACGAAATTCTATATCTCTTTTGATTTAAAGTCGATAATCGTATCTATCTGTTATTAAATAACAGCCTGTTACGGACGATAAATACGTAAGTAACAACCACGGTAACAGTCTGTGTGGGGATTGTTATAATGTATTAACAGTAAAGGCCGCGGTAACAGTCTTGAGGATCTGTTATTTTATGTAACAGGTGCGGTTTATTGTTAGGAACAATTGTTATCTGTTATTTTTTAATATCTGTTATTTCTATCTGTTACGATACATACGCCTCACCCCTATTTTTTTAAATGTAGTCTGTCATGGCTGGCTGTCGATGGTCGTATAACGTCAAACATTTTCAGTTTATAATTAGTGCCTAAAAAAAATCAGATATTATGAAAAAAAATGCCTATATTGTATTCAGGGGTTCGTTTTCCAGGTTTTATAAAGTGTACATGTTATGGCCGGAGTCCCATACAAAAACGAAACGTCTCTTTTGCAACGTAAATAAAGTAAAAATTACATCGTATGTGCTAACCCAGGTCCTGACCTGGCTCAGGACATAGGATACACCATTAGCTCCTCGTTCCATTTTTTTCGTAGCTTTTTACTTTACTTTTTCCCGGTAGTACGGTCCCTTAGTATAATTTTCGGACTCCACCCGGACGAAGCCGCGGGCAAAAGCTTGTATATTTATTTAAAAAACTGCCTGTAGGCAAATGTGCGCGGGCGACTGCGTCGGGCTAATGACCTTTGGTAAGGCAAAGGCAGGGAGGTATGATCTATTTTAAGTTCATACTCAAACGGGGCTCACGACAAGCAAAAAGGGAGTGTCCTCAATTTATTATATTGGATGATTCGGTTAATTGAATTCCTATTTTTATATAAATTATTGTACCGAATATACAAACCTGTTAATCTGTCCCTCGTTAACAGTCGGCCTGTATGAAAAAAATTAAATTGTTTTTTTCTGTAATTATAGGATACCTAATGAATCATTTCTACACGTCATATTTGTTTTTCAAAAAAAAAGCTACTTTTGAGTCAACATTTCCTACTTGACTACCCCTGAAATACGTACGAGGTAGCTGACATAATAAACACTTTATGGTTTTTCCCAACTATGTTGGGGTCGGCTTCCAGTCTAACTGCATGCAGCTGAATACTAGTATTTTACATGGAACGCCTGCCTATCTGACCTCTACAATCCAGTAAATGGGTAATACGATACTGACTGGTTGTCAGACTTTCGGGCTTCTGACGACCCGTAAATACTGTCGAAATTCTACGAATGACAGCCGGGACCAAGGACGGGGGAGTCTTAGTATGTAATGATGGTCGCCCATCCACGGACCAACCGGCAAGCGTAGCTTCATCTGATACAATGCAGCTGTTATTACTTAGCCACGAGCTCCTCCTTTGTAATGGTATAAAATGCTACCAAATCGTTCACAAAACCATTTTTGTTTCGCGATTGTGAAGTTATTAAAATGGAAACGTACATTAAATAATCCAATTTCGACTTATTTACATTATAACCTCATTCGAAGTTGGACCAACATAATAGTACCAACCTAAATATTTCTAAATACAATATTTTCTTCATTTAAGCTGTACATAAATTTCCTACTCTTTCACTTGACTTTGTCGGGTCGAGTAAAACTTTCTCGGTGCGTGCCAAATGCTAAGTAAATAGAATGGACTTCGTTTATTATTTTCTCGGTCAAATCTAGGTTATAAGTAGTTATTATGATAGTCGGAGTAATCTTTATAAGAATGAAATTATGTTCTTTGGTAAGCGCACAACTTGAGAACGGCTGGACCGATTTGACTATTTATTGTTTTAAAATTTTAGTAATGGTCCATAATCAGGTTGTAACAGAAAGAAAAAAGGAGACCATTCACGTTTCATACAACGTTGGGCCCAAAACCCAAAGCCAGTAAAAAAAAATGTTTTTAATCTGTTTAGAACATCATTTTAAGCATTTGATACTATGGCACCAAAACTGTGGGACGATTATTGTAGCGGCTATATAAGTTCGAATATTGACGTAAAAATATTAAAATATTTAGATCAGATATTACTTAGTACATTTGGCAATAGTGCACTAGCGGCCAGTTCGCAGAGGCCAGGGCGCAGCGGCCAGGTCGATTGCATTGTCGATCGCACCTTGCCGCGTGCGGCCAGCTGCACGTGCTCCATGGTGATTTCATACTAATGTATCTTTCTCACTGGCCGCTGTGACCGGCGCTAGTGCATTATTGGCCTAACCGTCATTCCTTCATTCCAACCACCATACTGTCAGTATTAATGATAGTACTTGAATGTTATGTTATTATGACTGATAGTGTCTGGTCCGCTATTTTTTCGCTTTACTGTACAAAAATGGACCAAATAGTGTGTATTTGGTGTCAACCTGTAGGGAATCAGCGGGGATATACTTGGGCTTTCTTTAGAAATAATGGATCAAGAGGTATTTAACTCATTTATAATAATGTAACAATTCTTATTTACTTTAAAAAAAAAACAATGAATAAAACAAAAAACACTATCATTTTACAGATACTACCTACGGATTTTTTTTGTTGCCCTTGTTGGAAAAGAGCGGAAAGATTGTATCGATGTCGGTTCCGATACGGGAGTTTAAGACGAAGGTGACGAACCAATTATCGAGCCACTCAACGCGAATAATCCTGGTTCTGCCCCGCCGCTGTTGACAATAATGCTGCCTGGTTATGTTCGCACCCCAAACACTGGAAGTACTTGTGTTTTGTTTTGCAAAACTGTGAAAAAACATCCAGACACCGAATATCAGATGCTATTGTTCTTCGATGCCTCATTAGATACAACTTACTATTATGCGAAGAAAATCGTGCCTGTCGTGAACAGCTGAACGAATGGCATGAGGTTGCAGTGCAAGAAAACCGATTTCAAGAACTCTCTGCTAATCACGTAGTTCAGGTTATGTCTGTCATGAGAACAAATATAGTTTTGATAATGAGCGCACGCGGTGCTTGAGTTGGCCGTCAGATGGTATTATCCCATTTTCCGAGAGGTTGTAAACAGGATGATGGTGATGATGATGATAAATATTGTTTATATCATATTATATACGTCAGCCAAGATCTCAGATGTTACACATCACATGCGACTAAGGTCGAACTAGAACATCTTCCAATTCTATAGCTCGTATTTGGTTCATACCGTGTGTAGGTTAAAAACCACACTATACACATTAAGTGAGAACAACATCCTACTGTCCTTTTTCCAATATTGCACGTGCAATAGTCGTGGCTGACCGCATTTCGAACCTGCAATGTCATGTCAAAAGCCACATAAACATAATAGGCTATAGCAGTGACCTGCCGGGATTGAATTCTTCCTCGAAAAACGAAAACATTTTCTTCTAGCTCCCTTGCGTGTTCTTCTGGCAGAGCGTCTCCTAACTCTATCGTAAATGTGCCGTCGGCTCAGCGTAATAACTCCTTGCTTGCTTTAATTAATAGGAGCCAAGATTAAACAACATTAGATCATTAGATCATTCTTCTGTGTGCCTTGGCATATCGTTGTGTTCTGGAATGTCGATTCCCTACAGGTTCACGACATCATTTGGTCCATTTTCGTGCAATAAAGCGACTCAATAGCGGACCAGACATTACTTGAATGTAATGTCATATTATTGACAATATGGTAGTTGGAATGACGGAATGACGGTAAGGGCAATAATGTACTTGCGGCCAGGTCACAGCGGCCAGTGAGAAAGATACATTAGTATGAAATCGCTATGGAGCACGCCCAGCTGGTCGCCCGCGGCAAGGTGCGATCGACAACGAAATCGACCTGGTCGCTGACGCCTGGCCTCAGTGACCTGGCCGCTAGCGCACTATTGCCAAATGTACTAAGTAATATCTGATCTAAATATTTTAACATTTTTACGTCAATATTCGAACTTATATAGCCGATACAATAATCGTCCCACAGTTTTGGTGCCATAGTATCTAATGCTTAAAATGATGTCCTAAACAGATTTCCTAAAAACATTTTTTTTTACTGGCTACTTTGGGTTTTGGGCCCAACGTTGTATGAAACGTGAATGGTCTCCTTTTTTCTTTCTGTTACAACCTGATTATGGACCATTACGAAAATTTTAAAACAATAAATAGTCAAATCGGTCCAGCCGTTCTCAAGTTGTGCGCTTACCAAAGAACATAATTTCATTCTTATAAAGTAAATTCTTATGTCCTAAATAATAATGTAATTTAAATATTTTAATATTTTTACGTCAATATTAGAACTTTTATAGCCGCTACAATAATCGTCACACAGTTTTGGTGGCATAGAATCAAATGCTTAAAATGATGTCCTAAATAGATTAAAAACTTTTTTTTTTACTGGCCGGCACTTTTTTTTGGGCCCAGTATGAATGGTCTCCTATAAAAGTTGCCGGGAAAATTGGTGCATTTCTATGGGAATTTTCTATGAAGTACTTATTGTTTGGATAGGACGTCTGTCGGGTCGGCCAGTAATTATAATATAACTGTAATACAAAATAATAAGTTTACTCTTTTATACTGGATCAAATAAAATTGGCTAGCGAAACTCTGCACAGATGATGGATAATTATCTAAACAAGCAAAAAAATTTTTTTTTTTGGGAACCGCAGCTTGAAATACTACTATGACTTTAGAAAATCAGTACCTTTATTTTTTGTTTTATCGTTATCAGATACAAGATTAATATGAATTAGCTAGCAAAACTCCACAGAAATGATGGATCGATACGTGATCGATACCCATCACGACATTGTATTATAGTGAAGTTTGTTCAGACAAAGTTTGAATTAGGTATATTTCAAGCACATATTTTAGATAATGCCCCACTTTATTCAAACGTCGGTGTTGTGGGTCATCAAATTATGACGTCACAGATATGGGCAGCATACATGGGCAGATATGGGTACCTCTTCCAGCTATCCTATCCTGCAATCAACAATTCTTTTACTTATCGCGGTATTATTCCCTTCAGTATCCATATAGTTATCTAATACAAAGCTTCTTACTACAAGACTCCCCACGTGTTTTCCTTGTAATAATATCCAATAGAATAGAAACTATCTACTCCTATAACATCCAGTGAAGAGCTCTCCAGCTATAGATATTCAGTTCCGTTCCCAGGAAACGTGTATCGGGTAGTCGGGAAATATTGCGTTTATTTCTGTACAACGGTTCAAGATGGCTCCCGCTGGAAAATAAATGATAAAATCTACCGGTGCATTTCGTGTCGAGCATAAAAGTGGGATTGCGTACTAGTGTTTGAATATTATTAGAATACAGGAATAGGAACCGTGTTAACTCTCTAGTCAATAGTTGGGAATAGCGCAACGTTTAATATCTTTGTGATTTATTGCTCAAAATAACACCACACACATTACAACTTACATGTAGCATCGGCAAAATTTCTATTACTGCTTTAGATGAAAATGATCTTTATGCAACCGCAATAACTTGTAAAGTCATATAACCAAATACATCCGTAAAATTGAAATTAATGAATGCAAATTTTCATGCTACATCTAAGTTATGTCGTACTGTACCTACTTGTTTTTATTAGGTTAAGAGGTAGAAAGTAGAACAATAAAGAGGTCGGCTTCAACCTTTCCACAGAGGGCATTGAAAACTTTTTTAGGGGTTCACTAAGACTTACTGAAGCTTTGAAAGTATAGGTACTTATTGTTTTGTCAATTTTATTTTGGTATTCTCTCTCAGCTAGTTAGTAACGATTCTAAGTCTACAACTACTACAAGGTACCGGACTTTTGCCTTTTTTTCTCCGGAGTTGCTGTTTCCTAACCTGTTGCCGCTCTCTAGATCAATGTCAGTTAGTAGTCATGCAAGTATTTAATCCTATGTCTGCATACTAGTTAGATCATCTTTACAAATTTTTCGAAATGGTATTTTTTTTTTAAGGGTCCTTCATTTTCTTTGTTGTCTTAATTATGCATCCTACAACGACTAAGATTATATTGAAGAAGTATCGAATCAAATCAAATAAAGTTTATTAATCAAAAAGTAACAATACAAACTAAGCGTCGCTTGTATCTTGTGGCACGGGAGTGCGATTAAGAATATTATACTTTCCAGTGTGATTAATAAAGACAATATTAAAGATAAGTATAACAATATAACATAATTATGTCAAATTCTAGACGTAAGATAAGGAAAAGTAAAAATAGTTTACATTTTGTTGGGTTTGTCTAGTTGTGTGAGGTGAGATGGTGTGTGTGGTGGGGTGGAGTGGGGTGTGTGATGGCGTGTGTGGTGGTGTATGTGTGTGAAGTAGGTTCTATATCAAGGCTTCAGTGTCATCGTAGGTTAATATTAGAAGGGCTGAAGTTAGGATTTTCTTACAGTTTTTGGTTGAGCTGTCTCTTAGTTCGCAGATTTTACTGACTTTATTGTAAGTGTTTGGCTAAGAATAATAGGTAGGTACAACGTCGGGCTAGTTCGGATTTGGGGTTTGGTATGGGTACTCTGAAGACACGTTTTATTTTAGCGTGGTATTTAAGAGTTGCTTGGAGTATAAAAATTTGTCGTACTCTGAGAACTTCAAACTGACGGTAGACAAGGTCTGTAGGGAACCCGAAAGGTTTTTTGAGAGCAACCTTGATTAGTGCTGGTTGCGCCCTCTCTAGTGTGATAAGTGTGCTTGCAAAATTTAGAGTCTAGACGAATTATGTTGGAAAAGATGTTCTTGTTTGATCTTGTATTGATATTCATAACAAAATTAGTTATGTAGTACCCAGAACAACGATATGCCGTGGGGTGCGCGCAAGACCTTATTTCGCAGTTAGTTCTTGTCATACAAACGCAGGCTTGCGAGCACCCCTACGCCGCCTTGCCAACCAATACTACGACATATTTGACCACAATGACTTCTTTTCCGTCTCTGCTAAAAAAAAATGAGGTCTTATCTACAAACTAATTTTAGATTAAGTATAATAGTTAGTTTAATTCATTCTCTCTCCCTCTCTCCTTCACTATTGTTTGCATGCCTGTCTATATTTAAGTTCACTTTTTACTACTTTTCTGTTTTAACAGCTTAGAATAGCGCACTGTTAAGATATAACTTCTAATATGTTGTGGGAAATGTCGTAGGTATTGGTGGGCATTTATAACTCTTGTATATTTATAACTTAGCATAAGATTTAAATGTATAGGTAACTGTTTATTTTCCCGAATAAAAAAAAACTTATGTTTCTATGTCCATTGTACTTTTGTTATGAGATAATTTCAATGTCTCTACCTAATGTATCTCCCTAGTGATGCGTCACATAACTGCTACTCCTATTAACACCTAGAACTCTTATTGTTCACACGTACATTGCATTATAGCGTATTCTACCGTCCGTCGCACTTAACTACCTCTAAATATTAAAAAAACACAGTCGTTTTTTAGGTGAAAAGTGGGAAGTTAGTTATGTGATCGTCAAGCTTGTTGATGTATAAATTCCTTCAATTATCAGAACAGTATTAAATTAATAAATTCATAATAAGTCATGAATAATTTAAAAAACATGTTTCTCCGTATTCCTACTGCTAATGTAGGTATGTAGGTATTCACCGTTTCTATTGAAATGGAATCAATACCTAGTCAGCTCGTTCGGCGTCCATTATCAAACATTTGGAAAGAATATTTGGCACAGTATAAATAAGTAACAGTATCATAGCTTTATAGAAAGCCGCCGAAACGATGTGCTACGAAATGTGAGTGTATGTGAGTACGCGGCAGTTACGCACGAACGCGGTAGGTCCGACGGGGACCGAGCAGCCGTAGGTAATATTTTCAAGGTCACTGCCGTTATATAATACTGTTATTTTATTATACTGTGGCGGTGGCGAAGTTTCCCGTGACGTAATTTCAAACGAAGTGCTATACGAGGTATGCTAGAAATGTCCAATGGCAACTTCATTCAGACTATTATAAAAAATATTATATTATAGGGCCTGTCAAAATCTGACAGGACGATTGGTAGACTTCCCACGAGCTTCCTCCCGGTGGCAGTGCTGCCATCACTTCCCGTTTTCCGTCCTTCACAGAGTATTTAGGGTTTTTATTTTTAAATATACAAACATGCGCGTCTTTATGTGTGATTTTAGTTTTTCCGGTGCTAATCCTACCACTTTCACCTTAAGCCTGCTAGCCTTTCGTAGTATGCGGGTTTTAATAGAATATGGGGCCATCTTCCACTGTCGTGCGGCCTACTGTACCTACGTGAATATACAACAAAACAATAAAATTTACCTTAACATTTTTCATTCGTTAATTTAATTATTTATTAACACGTTTTCGCTCCCCTGTATCTATTTAATTGTGACAACTGACAATCTTAACCCTTTTACTGACCGTGTTAAATTATTTCACGTAATTTAAATGATATTCTTAAAATGTTAATTTATTATGCATCACAGGGGTTGGGACTTGGCCCTAGCGGAAATAGAATCCATTTGGATATTTTTTATTTTTGGAAAATGAACCTCATTAATACGTCTAGGAAATGACGTAAAAAAGCGTCTGCCTTTTTTGTATTGACCTTTTTTTTTTTTTTTATTGAACATTTTATTTCGATCTGGTTTTTAAAGGTTATGGTAAAAATACAAATAGAATCTTGTTTTTTATGGGAAAGGTGTAGAAAGCGGTGTAGTGAGAACCCTGCGCATGGGGTTGTTACAAAAGTATTATGATATTTTAGGCGGGTTCAGATATTCCCACGGGTTCTTAAATTACAATAATTTTTAACGAAAAATATTGTATTAAGTACCTGCAAATAGTCTGCAATATGTACAGTACATGTAGATAGGTATATTTTGTATCTACATAAACAGTTAGATTGATCAATAAAAGTGTCATTTCTTGACTTTCATAGAGACTGTGACCTCAGATTTTTTTTCGGCCTTTTCAGAGTAGTTGGACAGGAAACGCCGACCTCGTCTAGTTTTTTAAAATATGTTTGACGTGTAAAAGTGTTCGTCCAAACCTGCTTACAGAAATAATATAATTTATCATTTATTACAAAGACCGCAGTAGGTAAAATATTCATACTCCTCAAAGTCATACCTACTAAGACACCAGACACTAAGAAAACTCGCTGACCGGAATATTTCAGCCATATTGAATGTATACGGCCGAGGCATTACAATTCTACGAAGATGAACTCTCGTTTTACATTCCCCGACTCTTGTCCCGTATATTTCAATTTGATCTAACACGTTTTCTTGGAACTTTTAGGATGGCGGTCTTGAAATGAAAATACTTTGGTTGCTACTACACAAATTATAGGAGGAAGGACCTTTTGGTATCCGAAAACAAAAAAAGAAACCTATAAAAGTAATTGACAGTTTTAAAGGTCTAATATGTAGAACGATAGTTGTTAATGGGGATAGTCGCAGTTCGCTAAAAAACTCAGTGTAATGTGCCATTCACATCGCTAATGGAAAAAACATCGTCACACATTTGTTTTTTGTGTGACAAAGTGACATTCTACCAGCGATAAAGATGATGGAAAAGGCAAAAATGTATAGGACTGACATAAGCTATCGAAAAGCTTATGTCAATCCTATTGAAAATCGTAGAATGCGAATCGCTTTGGAAGCGATTGTCACTTGTCTAGGCCCTCTGGGCTTAAAGTCAAAATATGTCTGAAATCGCCACGTGGTGATTAATGCTCATGCCTTCGTTAGATGAGAAGAGGCTGGTATTATTAATGTGCCATTCATATTTACGACTGGGTACTGTTTTATTAATACTCATTGTATGTTGTTTACTGCAGCGCGACGAGCGTGGTTCCTTTTATTGGAAAAGCTAGCGATTTAATATGAAAGCATTTTAGCTCTAGTGCTTGTTGTTCTTTTTCACTTAGCTTTGGATGTTTCTAGACGTTGTTAACCGTCATTATTGCAAGTATTTATTTTAAAACAGTCTTCTTACTTCGACTTTGTTGTAAAAATGAAATAATTTTAAATTCAATAAGGTTTTTATCGAGACCGAAGTAATTACTCAAAACTATGACCATAACATTATTGACATTTACATATCCAATATACCTAGGTGGAACCAGTAGGTTGTCGTTTGAAAGCCTTTCAACAAAATTTGCACTGCCAACAAAATTCAGGCCTCAATACAGACCAATACTGTCGTATTTTCCTCAATGTCACAATAAATAGGGTTTGTTCAAGAGTACATGACGTAAATAAATTGAGGACGATTGGTTCTTCGGCCCGGAGAGCTTGTCTGAGTACCCCAGCAGTAGCTTAGTCCCAAATAAAACCTTTTTTGTAAGTAAGTTTATCTATCTGGATAAGTTTTGAGAATAGGTTAGACTTGTAGTTGGTAACTAAATAAAGGTCATTGTCAAAAACAATAAAGAACTACTTACAAAAAAAAAAATTTTTTTTTTTTGCACATTCCTTTTTTCACGCTCGCTTCGCTAAGTGTACGAACTAGCTCTGTGTGAACTTAATTTCACTACGACCAGCCGATCTATTCTATAAAAATCTTACCGTGAAAAGTTAGGTGAAGTGAGCCTAGAGTGAGCTGTCAATAGTGTCAATCCCTAACATTAGGTGCAAAGAAAGCTCCCTTCCAGCTCACTTCATCTACGTTTTAAGGGTGAGATTTTTGCAGATTTTTTACAGAAGAGCATACAAACAGTTTCACATGTCCTGTTTAGGAAGGGAGTATAATATACTAATTAAATTAAGTCCATCCTCTAACATTAAGTATATTCATGGCTACACCAATCTATCAAAATCACGAAGACTATCCTACTTAACTTTGAACTTCATCCACGTGCAAATATGTTCGGAGAGAGTGTACTAAGGTGTTTATCATAGGTACCTACTCTTCGCAGTCCGTCGGAATCTATTAAGAGGATTACGAGATGCAGCCAGGAAGACGAGGGTCGTATCCACGTCTCGTATGAATTATGACCGCCAGTTACACCGTGGCGCAACGTCTGCTTGAATTTCGTACGTGATTTAAGAGGTTCGACGATTGGAATAAGTTTTGGGGAGACTATTTTTTTTTTAAATTAGGATATTATAAAAATTGTCGTCTTGTAGTGAGGAAAATCGCAGTTATCTTTGTTTTTACTGTATGATCGAAGTTAAAATAACTTATTTAATGGTTACGTTTGTAGTCAGAAAATCAAATTGTATTTGTTTGTTAGTCAATAATTAAGAGAGGGTCAATTTATTAACTTAGGTATATTGTAAAATTGCATTATTTCAGTTCGTTTATAAGTACTTTCGATTCTTGCATAATTCATCAAGTCATAATTAAAATATTCTAAGATTAACTCATTATACGCTCCGTTGTAAACGCAGCCTTTCCTAATCCGCCGTCAGCTAAATTATTTATGCATTTAAAAGGATTTACTCTTAATATGAGGTGTAGCCGCGCGGTCACGACTCTCCGACGCGCACTGAAAAGCTAATTAGACGTATCATAATTAATATTTATTCAAGACTTAAGTTCCCGCGACATGATTGAGATGCGAAGCGAGGATACACGTGTTTGAAAAACTAAGTAGGTACAAACCGATATTCCGAAGCAATCTGCCCTTCGAATGAGGTGCTGATTGAGTTTAATAACGCACTAAAAATGTACCTATCTAAATAAACCCGATATAACCCACATCAAACAACAGATTAATTTCTATCGAATTATCCGCAAACATCATTAGCTCATCTTCCCAAAATAATCCAATAACAAAATATGAAAACAAAAGGAAAGCGCTCAATCAAGGAATAATGAGCCATTAGATTAGATATAACGTTGTTCGAAGTAAACTCGGCGAGACAAGAAATAATAAATCTTTCGATACCAATTATACGTATGATTGTACTTAAAGCACCCGCGGTTTCGGACTGCCACTAGACGAGAATGGCCCTACTGGGAAATAGAGACAATTGGGGTGAATTTCAACCGGTTATGGAGAATCAGAATGCATTGGATGTGTCGAAGGCTGAATCGATTTAAGTTAGTTTTGTTTTGTGTTGTGATTGTGAAGGCTTTTGTGTTTATTTTGTGTGTGTTGTTACAATAAAATCCCTCCTCACATACTTCAACTGAATGAGACGAAATTCAAAACTTGTATAAAACGCACACTATGTAGGCAGGCATATTATAAGTTGGAGGATTACATCTCTGATAAAAATGCTTGGCTTAATGCTGGTCCTGCTCCACAACCACAACTAACTAATTAACATTCGAAAATGCTGTTGGAGCTGCTGAAGATTGTAAGACTATCTTTGCATTGTATAAACTCAATCTCTCCTTTGTATTATATGATTGCACAGGTGTGAGTACTATGTACTATAGAGCTACCATTTACCGGGTATTTTGTCTTTCATTGACTTGAATGTGCCCTGGCGGCTGGGAATGTCATGCTCACTCCAATGTCTCGCTGATGGTGGCGTATGTGTTGGATCATTTAGCTCCCTTCAAAATGGTTGAGCTGAATGGTGCTGATCCATGCGTCATGTTCGTGAACGGGCGCCGTCAGTTGTGACTGATCATTTCTTAGCTGCCATGGCTTATTTTAATTTTTGAATTGTGCTTATTTTATAATTGCGGACGCTTTTAACGTGCTTTCTACATTGTTCTCACATGTATAATTTCAACATGAATAATGTAACCATTATATTGTAACAATATTTTGATTTAAAAGAGTGTCCATGGAGTTTCTTGCCCGTTCTTCTCCATAGGTACCTACTACGCTTTGGAATGGGCAACTAGCTTCATATTTCTGACTGACTGACTCCTTGACAATTCAAAAGTGCCTGTTGTTGTCGGTTTAATTGAAATAAATGCTTTGAGTTTGAGTTTGAGTTGTTTAGTTTTGGCATGTATACTTTTGCCACACCATACAACCCGGAACCTTTACAAAACGGTCTTTACTGTATGACTGCAAAAACCACCAGAATACCTTCAACCTTCCTTTTTGCCCCAAGATGCGGTTACAAAATACTTATCCCTGTACAAAAATAAGCTGGCCACGTACCTGCTACGATCCGGGGACGTGACGACTAAAACGTACCTTATAACTTTTAAGTTATTCGTCAGTGCCAAGCCCCCGAGGCTTTGAAACTTGGCTAAGTCGCGGTCGCGCACCGCATCAAAAATACGCCGGTTGCAAAGTACGCCGGTTACAAAATACGACCGTTGCAAATTACGCCCTTTGCAAAATACGGAATGTCTTAATCTAATAAGAAGTGATTCCGCTTTCGCTTGAGGTTGGACCGCGGTCGGCTAATTGAGTTAAAATCTTGCTAAGAGTCTGTGATGTTTGTTGTGGTTTAATTTTTTACTTATTTTCGTGCAAGGGAAGTTGGAGATTCCCATTTAATTTTAAATGTAATAAGTTTTTTTATTTACCTACCTATGTTTTGGTCCAGATTAATTAGGAAACCATAATATTCGTGTCCGTTTGTCTTAATGTGTTTAGAAATATCAGGACGATTTTTCGCACCATTCGCTCTTACTAATAAAAAATAAATAGGCGTTTTCTTAAAGAAACATTATACCTAATGATAATAGACTTTACCTACGTAGAAATACACGAAACTCCAAATCATCACATTTCACAAAACACATTGTCAGTTATGCTTTTAGAAAAGCGTCAATCAATGATACCTCGGTAGGAGACAACGCAATTTGTTAACGGCGTACTGAAAGGTGTGTGCCAACTTTATAATTGGTGTCGGCAGCAATATGAGCCATTATATGAGAACAATGAATCGTCGAAGGTTGTGAGGGACAAAAGTATTTGTGGAGCGATATTTAATTGGGTCGGTTTTATAATAGAAGGTAGGAGAATATGGGAGTGTATATTTTGGTTACTTATGGTTTATCGAACTGTTGTTATTAAAAAGGTTACTTATAAATTATAGCTGTCTCTTGTTAAAAGTGACATTGTAATTTAATACATTTGAAAAAAGAGTAAACGTTTATGACGTTGATGATGTCCATTCAGTTTTTTTTTTGTTTTTCTTCTTACCTGGGTTTTTCTGTTTCTTTATTACATTTACAGACTCATTCTCAAATGTTGAAACAATTAAAGCCGAAAATAATTTTTGTAGCTCATAAAAAATAAATATTTGTTAAAAGAAGTAAATTAGTGAATTTAATAAGGAAATCATAAAGTTGTGTCTTAATAATTTTCTACTTCAGCTGCATCAATAAATTAGCAAAACTCACTAAAAGGCAAGCTGGAGAGCTAACTCAACAGCGGAAGCTTTAAGGTAAATTAATTATGCCTTATATACTTGTAGAGAAAACTTAATAATTCTGAGTAACTTGGCAATATCATATATCTTAACTTCAGTAGTTCTTTACATTGAAGAATATATATGACGGCGCAGCCAATGGCGCTGCGCCGCCTCGTTTTGATACTGAGTTACTGGAATCTTTCGTTGATTCCAGTAACTCAGTATCAGGTTGGATAAGAGTGTCACTGGTGACTGTCATAGCAGAGCGTCGCATCGCAATGGCACAAAAATGAATATTTATATTGTGGCAATGGTTGCGTGGAGGCTTTTTTCAGATGACCTGTGAAATGATGTCCCTCGAGCCGCTGTCGTACCACGTCCACGACGAACTGCTACAAACTACTAATACGATGACCACTTTTTGGTAAAGTAAAGGCTATACTGTGCCGTTAAACATATACCCAAGTATATTGTTAAAGAAAATAGTCTTTAACCGAAAATCCAATACCACAAGTATTGGATTTTCGGTTAAAGACTATTTTCTAATAAAAGAAAAAAATACCTTAATTAATTTCATTTCAAAGTGTTTTTTTTTTAACGGTACCTAAATTTAAAAATTATTTATTATTTACTCTGGAATCAACGAAAGATTCCAGTAACTCAGTATCAGGTTGGATAAGAGTGTCACTGGTGACTGTCATAGCAGAGCGTCGCATCGCAATGGCACAAAAATGAATATTTATATTGTGGCAATGGTTGCGTGGAGGCTTTTTTCAGATGACCTGTGAAATGATGTCCCTCGAGCCGCTGTCGTACCACCTCCACGACGAACTGCTACAAACTACTAATATTAGGTCTTTACCTATGAAATTGCCGTTCTGCAGTACTGGCCATTTCAAATCAAAATAATTTTTGTTTGGCTAAGAATTCTAATTTCAAATTAATTTTATTTTAAAAACATGGATTTTTTTTTCAAAAAGTAGTCATTTCTTTATTGATTAGTGTTACATTTTCATCGCATTTCAATCTTTTTCGTCATCATGGATACGTTAAAAATTCGAGTAATTATGGAATATGAGTACCGTCGTGGCAGCAACGCAGCACAAGCGGCACGCAACATCAACGACGTTTACGGAGCTAACACTACAAACCAACGCACCACCTGTTATTGGTTTGCTCGCTTCCGTTCTGGAAATTTCGACCTGAAAAATGAACCTCGCGGTCGTCCGAAGACTTTGGTCGACAATGACGAATTAAAGGCGATTGTGGAAGCTGATGATACACAATCTACGGCTGAATTAGCAGCAGCTTTCGACGTTAGCGTCAAAACAATATTGGTCCATTTGCGTCAAATTGGCAAGGTAAAAAAGCTTGACAAATGGGTGCCCCACGAACTCAATGATCGCCAGCGCGAAGTACGCGTCGAGACGTGCCTTGCACTGCTCAACAGACACACAAATGAAGGAATTTTGAACCGCATTGTTACCTGCGATGAAAAATGGATTCTGTTTGATAACTGCAAGCGCTCAGCAAGTTGGTTGGATCCTGGTTCAGCACCTAAACAATGCCCTAAACGAAAACTTACCCCTAGAAAAGTGATGGTCACTGTTTGGTGGTCTAGCGCCGGTGTGATTCATCACAGCTTCTTACCAAACGGGGTGAGCATTACTGCAGATGTGTACTGTGAAGAACTGAACACAATGATGGAGAAGCTGGCGCATCTCCAACCAGCATTGGTCAATCGCTCGTCTCCGCTGCTCTTGCACGACAACGCGCGACCTCATACTGCACAGCAGACGGTCTCCAAGTTGCAAGAACTGGGGTTGGAAGCTCTCCGTCATCCGCCCTACTCACCAGACCTTGCGCCTACAGACTACTACTTTTTCCAGAATTTGGATAACTTCTTGGCGGGAAAAAAATTCAATACCCGAGAGGCAGTACAAAATGCCTTTGAAGAATTTGTTGCCTCCCGTCCAGCTGATTTCTTTAAGAAGGGCATCAATAAACTGCCACTGCGATGGCAAAGATGCATTGATTGCATGGGTGATTACTTCGATTAATACAAATAAAAAATTCATGAAAAAAATTCGTTTAAATTTTTTCATACTAAACGGCAATTTCATAGGTAAAGACCTATTACGATGACCACTTTTGGTAAAGTAAAGGCTATACTCTGCCGTTAAACATATACCCAAGTATATTGTTGGTTGCATCGAGTTAACAGTTATACATTTGTGTTTGTGGTATTGGATTTTCGGTTAAAGACTATTTTCTAATAAAAGAAAAAAATACCTTAATTAATTTCATTTCAAAGTGTTTTTTTTTTAACGGTACCTAAATTTAAAAATTATTTATTATTTACACTTTACCTACATAAGTGCAGATTGCTGTTATCCTACTAAATATACAGTTGGTTATTCCATGTTTGACACAGTTTTCCGAACAATATATGCGTCTCTATTGTAAAAGTTAGAAAAGGTAAGCGTTTTTATGGTTTGCTCGTGGGCGAATCTGTAAAACATTTATTTTAAGGTTTCTGACTTTGTTTCATAAAAATATAAATGTATATGGGTATACATTTATATTTTTATGAAAGGTGAGGTCAACTGGTTTGCATGTCTAAAGGTATAGAAATGATATTATAAAAGGTAGGTACTAAGTATAAATAATGGTACGGCCCTACTACTTTTAAAAAAATAGTTTTTTATTTTAACTCTTTCCTTGAATGTACCAACATTTTCATAAGCTAACCTTTACAGCTAATTAATTCTCAGGAATAAAAAAATATGTTTTAGAAACTTGAAATGATAGGGCTTCCACCGCAACTTCAGTTTCTGTAAGGTTTTTGTAAATATAGAGGTATGAGGAACAGGTCTCCATAGAAAAGGGAGGACATCCGACGATTGATGTCGTGACGTTGTCTATACACTCGACACGCGGTAAATACTGCTTACGAGATGCAGAATTTTGCGTGACCTCAGAGTGACGCAGCCACATAAACATGCGAAGCCGTGAAACATTTCATAAAACTCAGTATCCACTGAAACAGTATTTCGTCTTTCTTTTCGTCATTAAAAAGTAAAAGTAAGATTTCGTGACCTAGTTCTGTAATTCAATACTTTTCACTCCTATTTAAGTTGGCAACTTGAATACTTAGTAACTAACGCTTTCAAAAGAAATATCTTGATTTACTTTTCCGAGTACTCGCTCATAGTGGGGCAGTTTGTTTATGTAAAAGTGATTCCCTGATAAGCCTTATTAAATGAATAGATTTAGACCATCTCTATATTTTTAAGACGAAAATTTGAAAAAGGTGAAAAATATAAATGTGCGTTAGCTAGGAAAGTTAATTGATTCAGGCGTGACCATACGGAAATACATTATAAAATACGATAGGCGTAGATATATTTAGTAACCTATTCCTCAAGAGTCATAAAAAACCCAGTAAGAAATCAACACGTGTCGGACGTGGACGTGCATCCAGTGCTCAGCGTGGCAATTTAACACGTCGTGTTCCTGTAGGATGCCTCGTTGAGATGTGAAACACGTGTCGATTTCTTACAGGGTTTTTTATGATTCTTGAGGAATAGTTAAGCGGAATAGGTTACTAAATATATCTATGTCTATTGTATTTTTTAAGTTGGAAACTTTACAGAACCAATAAAACAGTTAACATTAAAGTTATATTTTACCATAACCATCTTCTTATTTTTCGTGTAGTTAGTGAAAAGCCGCCCATGGGCCTCTGACTCGGCTTCACATGCGTTCGAGAAATATCTCTTAGGCATGGCCGGTTTCCTCACGATATTTTGCTTCACCGTTTTTGAAGCAAGTGATAATTATACGATACACACATGAAAATAATGATATGATAATAATTATTAGATTACTGTTACTGTTAGCCTGCATCCCACTGCTGGGCAAAGGCCTCTCTCGGGGCTAATGTGGACCACTGGTCGTTTGATTTCTCAAAAACTGTTGTGGTCTACCGTAAAGATAGATTAAAGTGATATTTTTTTAATTCACCTTATTATAAATTATCCTCTTCAGTTACCAAATTTTTTTTACGAAGTAACATAATATCCAAAGATCCGTGTCTCGACTGTTTTGTTTTGCTCTCCGTAGCCTTGGGGCTTACGGTAGCCATGCAAATTGCTATAGAAGGGGAAGAGGGGGACACTTGCTTACGCTACGATTGTTCCTTGATAAGCCAATTTCTTTTTTTTCAGGTGAGTTAGTAGAATGCTCTTTTTGAGATGATTGTGTTGATTTTAATTTTGTTTTTAGAACCAAGAATTTTTCGGTTGCATTGAACTTTTAGCTGCGTAGATTTCTATTTTATGGGCGGTGGAGAACTTGTTTTAAAATACTGGTAGAGATAAATATAACAAGATTATTGTCCGATACGTAAGATGGATTCATGAAATACCTTTATTTCTGCCTGAAGCTTCTTGACAAAGCTAAAAACAATCACCATCAGTTTTTCTTTAAACAACAAAATAACACACGACAAACAAACTTAGGTATCTAAAACATAATAAAGTAAAAGAAATCATAACAAATCCGGCCCAAATAAATGAACTAATCAGGGTGGAGAGGGCAACTCCGCTCACCCAATAAAAACAACACTTGAATGTCAGTAAAAAAAACTCATTTTCCTTTATTGCATTGAGCCTAATTTGAATTGAGTGCTATGCAGTTATGATTCAAGAGAGCGGATAATTTTAAGTAACTGTGGACTGGAGATGTAAACGAGGTTGGGTGGTAACTAGGAGTAGGTAGTTTTTTATAGGTACCTATAAGTAGGCAGGTCGTTAAGGTAGGTAGTTTTTCACTGCAAAAATGATCACAGTTATATGATGTATATCGGTAAAATGGTTATAACCAGATGATTCATAAATTTCTAAAACAAGTTTCAGGGATGGCCTCTGCTCAGAGTTAACTATTTTAGTGTTTCTTTTCTCTCTATGTATGAACTACTTTACCTACCTACCGCCAGCCCCTTGGGGGTCCGCGCAGGCTAGGGCCCGGCTGGCAAACGCCACCTCGACTAAATAGCCAGTCCGACCCTGTATAGGTATACTTAGTCGACATGTTCTTTATTGCTAGGCTAATACTAGATGTTACCTAGGTACTTGTATGTGTGTGTTTGTTTTTACTTTAAACGGCAAATAAGTAGAGCAAAAAACCCTGAAAATATTCTGTATTGTATTTTGAAATTGGGAGGTCGTTGTATTAAATTATGTCAAGTTGAAATAATGTGATATGGTGAACCCGTTCCCAAAGGTCGACTACCCTGATAGCTACTTCAACAGCCCTACTTTTCCTGGAAATCAAATTATGTAGGTAGTTACATGAATTCATTAACTGTAGTAGTATAAATGCGAAAGTGAGTTTTTTTTTGTTTGTTACGCTTTGACGCTAAAACGGCTAAACGAATTTGGATAAAATTTGGCACATAGGTAGACCATGAACTGAGCTAGGACATAGTACACTTTTTATCCCGGTAGTACGTTCCCGTGGGATAATTTTCGACCACGAGGGCGAAGCCGCGGGCAAAAGCTAGTCTAATACCTATATTTATTTAATAGAAATTAGGTACTATACTACACAAGTAAACCAACTACAATTCTCACCAACTCAACGACAATTAAGTTCCCAAAGACACAAGTACACCTCCAGGCGAGACTGGAGTCTTGTCATGAACTTAATTTATGAGTATTGAGATAAGACGTTATAAATAGGCACAAGGAATAACGTTTTAAAATAATGGCTCTAAATTGCTCCGTGAACTGAACGGAAATTGTGGAGGGATGCAGTGAATTAACAGGTTTTTTTAAGTAGGTTTATTTATGAGATCAAAGACATACCTAGATTATAACGAGGTATTTTAACTATATGAAAAAAGAAAATAATCTTCGATGTGTAGGGTTTCAGTTATTTTGGGTTTCTTATATTCTTGGGCAAAATATTTTTTGTTAACCGTCATAAAGCTTTAAGCTCCTTTTTAGGCCCGACTAACGAGTTGTGGGTCGTGGGTTCGAACCTAGACAGGCACTTTATTTTTGTGTAAATTATTTCATTACCACTGCTCTCAAAACGGTGAAGGAACACATCGTAAGGAAACCCGTATGTCCTAGAACCAACAATTCGAAATCATGTGACATCCACCATCCTGCACTGGGCCCGCGTGGTGGATTACGTCCCACTCCCTCTCACAGAGAGGAGGCCTGTGTCCCAGCAGTGGGAACATTATAGGCTGATTATGGGTCATAAGTTAATTTAATTTTGTAGGTTTAACTATATGTAGGCAATTTGACGTCTGAATGCTCTGATGTTAGACAGAAGCCAAAACAAAAAAATGGGGTAAGTAGCATCGTCCCAAAATATCAAGGGTTCATGTACATCACCGAAAACAGAAACGAGTAATTAGGGTAATAAAATGCTCTTCGTAAATAAAAACTATTTATAGACTTAAATTCCTGATGGTACAACAAGATAGCGTTAAAATATAAGTAAGCACCTACATTTTTTACTTGATGGAGTTTCTTAAGCGTTTTACAGGCTTCCCCAACTTTTTTTTCAGTAAAAAGTTGAGTTTATCCGGCTGCGGTGAAACTTAACACAAGCATTTTTTAATTAGAGACGAATAAATAAAGATTTCAATTAAAAGAGTTTTATGAACGAGTGTTACGATTGCCTTTTGTTTATATAAAGAAAAGGTTCGTAAGTAATTGATGATTTTAGACTTTAATTTGATTACAGTAAGATTGAGTTTTGGATGACATTAAGATGCTGGAGTGGCGTGGGTGTGACTTCGGGCTTCCCAGCAAGGTAAGGGAGGACGTAAGCAAAACTTTTTTCCTGTAATTTTCCTTCAGTAACAAAAGCTCTCCCTTCGTAGCTAAGCATTAAATACACACATAATAATAACATTGAACGCTTACATAGAGAACAATAGTAAAAACCGGCCAAGTGCGAGTCGGACTAGTACACGAAGGGTTCCGTACCACCGTACAATATTTTGCAAAAAAAACGCTGAAACAAACGCGTTTGTCAAATGGGAACCCCTTATTTGATTTTTATTATTTGTTGTTATAACGGCAATAGAAATACAAAATCCGTGAACTGTCAACCTGTTACAGCTCATGAGGTACAGCCGCTGACAGACACGGACGGACAGCGGAAGCTTAGCAAAAGGGTTCCCCTTGGCACCCTTCGAATAAGAAACCTTAAAAATCTGTGAAAATTAGAGTAGGTAGATAATTATCTACCCACCTAGGTGGACTTTGATTTACCTACACAAGATTTTATAGAAGTTAGGTACGTCTACAGAGAGCATTTTATAAAAATATTGTACCTACTTAAGATAATTTCATCAGAAATAACTGGCAAAAAAACTAAGTTGTTTAACAACACAAAACGACCTACTGCAAACCTCATCATATAATACCAATACCACCTCCCAAGACATTAAACAGCCTTAACTCAAATAATTAAAACAATGTTTTACAAACTTTAAAAACTCAAAAGTAATCAAAGAAATAGGGACAGCGATAGAAACGCGAAATAACCAAAGTTTCTTCAATCTTTCGGCGAGGAATTTAATTAACATTCCGGGGTGAGAGTGGCGATGCTGGACATCGGGCGGGTCCTAATTGCGGCCTGTCACTTCCAGCGCTGGTCACCCTACTCTAGCGTTACCACTGTCAAAACATTGCGCTAGGATTTAAAGTGAAACTTTTTGTTGGTTCATCAAATGCAAGCTTTGTTACACCCGGTCTGAAAGATTTCTACGTTTTTAGTTTGTTTAAATTACAATAAATTCATAAATACTTCCCATAGTAACTAACCTATGCTTTCAAGGAACCATAAAATTGGAAAAGTAGGTAATTAATTAAGAAATACACAATGCTCTTTTAAGTACCTAGCTAGTACCTGGGTACATAAAAAAATCCAGACAAAAGGTGAAAATTGCAGATCATCCACTCGAAAGCTTATAAAAATAGGAGCTATAAAAGAGGAGCTCTTTTCACCTCATCAAACTGGTCTGTACGATGTTTAGGTAAAATAGACGTTTAGGTATATATAGGCAGAGGTTTAACAGGTGTAAAAAGACGCTTTGTCTTTCCCGTCATTGTGATATATTTTTTGTTCTGGACCATACCTGAGAACCTTCTAGTTACGGAGATATTGAAGATTGAAGCGCCAACTTTTTCAGACGTTTTTTTTAAAGAAAGCAAGTTTTAAATGTTAAATAACTTAATTTTAATTACTCCCACACACCCTGAACCGTTGCATGCACCAATAAACACAATGTTTTGCGTGCGTTACGTTGCGTAATACCATAAACAGCAATTTTTCACACCACGAATAAAAGTCGTTTCCCAGCAATGTTACTTAATTTGATGTAGGTACAGAATGCGTAGTTGACGGCAAAGTGGTAGGTCTTTTTACATCCTGAATTGGTCATAAATATATGCATGAACAATTAAGAGTTCCGTGTACCTGTCTGCCATTTTGTATATGAAAATTTACACTATTCTCAGGCAAGACAAAAGTAACTTTAAAAAAATAAAAAACACGCGTTATAATAATAATTCATAATATCAGCTTCCTAAAATATAATCATGTAGCGTACACAGCGGTCATAAAAACGCAGATAATTCCCGCTGGATCATAAAAATGCGGATACAGGGCTTTTAAAAAGTAGTAAAAATTCTCAGACATAATCCGGTAACAGTTGGCAGGTAAAGTCGGATCGATAGCCGCTTGCTGCCTTATTAAAATAATTAAGAAACTTTTGCCCGTTCTCAATATTTAAATATCTTAAAACTTGTTTTGAAATATCTTTTGTCTACTGACTTTTATTGTCTAGGTATGAAACATCTTGAGTGAAAAGAATTTCTGAGAAATCTACCTATTACTTCTTGTTTAACAAAGATTTTCTTCTAGGAATCTTCAGGAGAAAAGATTTCATTGGAAGCCTGTAAGAAGCTTTTATCGGTTTTCGGATTTCTTGAAACATTGTAAGGAGTTCTTAGTACAGTATTTATCCAAACAGTCGAGCCTTTTGGCCTCTTACAGGACTTTCTGTTTTGTAATTTCATTTTTATGTACCCAATTTTTTTTTTGTTGATTGATTATTATGATTGTGATTAGGTTAGTTTGTGATCCGTCCGAATAAATCCTTTTTCTTTTTTTCTAAAACTATTCCACTGCCCACATTTTAAACTCATTATTATCTTTTTCCGTTGTGGGTTTCAAACTTCCTTTAATAACCTCGTACCTTCGCTATCCAATAGGTATCAACAAGGTGAAAGACCTTTCCTCCTTTCAGTGTATAAAATCAAATGAAATGGGAAAACCGGCCGCATCTGTGATTTATGACCAAATTCATCATACCGATCGATTCAAAACGCAACCATCTTCTTCAGAACACAAAGATAGTCATGATCTAAAATTTTATATCTCTCTGCCCTAAGTGTAGGACAGATGCACATTCTGTGTTCACCGTAAAAAACATATTATCTCCTCCCGCCCTTGGCCAGGGTTTATTAAGCAGTCGTAAACGAAGATAGGGGACGGTAGGTGTGCAAGAGATACTGTTATTCTGTTTATGTAAAAGGAAACTGACTGACATTATCAACCATAATCAAAAAGAACACTAGGGTTAGAATGTAGGGACTCGAGCCTAAGTAATAACAGCCGCACGGGTCGATCAATCACGTTATGCTATGCTTGCTGTGGTCGGTCCGTGGATGAGTGGACCATCGTTACATACCGAGATCTCTCCGTGGCTAGAAAAGCACGAACCCGCTGGTCACGGCTGTCATTCGTGGATCGTTGACAGTCGTTACTACAGGTTGTCAGAAGCCTGAAAGTCTGACAACCAGTCTTACCAAGGGGTATCGTATTATCCAGTATCTGGGTTATGGAGTTCAGATAGGCAGTCACTCCATGTAAAATACTGATATTCAGCTGCATCCGGTTAGATTGGAAGCTAATCTCAACATAGTTGGGAAAAGTCTATAGGATGGGATGAGTAGATAGTACAATATACCTACCTAAAGGGGTAGAATATTGTTCAGATTTTTTTGTGATGTAAATACGTGGAGATTAACTATCACTTATCATACCATCAATCCTGTATTCCCCGCAGAGGTTTACTTATAGGACACCCGCATTTCGCCAGTTATGTTAGAGAATGCCTAGGTATTCAAAAAGCATTCTTATTACGTACAATACCTTCTTCCCGTTATAACATTTCAAAGGAGCTTTTAAGAAATAAATAGGTAGGTACTTACAATTTCGTAAGGTGATGCAGCAATTATTTCACTACAGGAACAGGTTGTCTGGGGTTAAATCGCAGTCCTCCGTACTGTAGGCAATCACTGTATTACGGGGGGGCCAGTCCTCCTCTTCTTTGACAACTAATATCGTACTTACATAATCAATTAAACACTTCATTGTTCTAAGCACTACTAGGTACTAAGATTCGTATTTTATAAAAACGGTTTATGACGGTATTTCGATGTTGACACTGAAATGCCGTCATAAACCGTCCTACCTACCTACCTTTCGATAGTTCAAGATTTGGTCTGGGGTAGGTAAATTACAAAACATTTATTTTCAAGAGGGTAAAAGTAAACTTACTGAATTAAAGCAAAACTGCATAATAAAAAAAAAATACTTACCTAGGTATGTTCCGCTTTTAAGTTTTTTTTATAAGTATTATTTTAAGTTTGGAATCATACGATACTAGGGACTGATTTGATTGGAGTAGTGATGACAATTTCCTGCCATCGCTGCCATTTTGTAATCCTCTTTGAAACCTCTCGAATACCTAACATGACTATAAAATGCATCGTTCTGTTTATTAGTCAGGTACGTACGTCAGGTTTTTAACGGAGGTTCAGAGGTCAATAAGTCTTAGTAGACGGTTACGTTTTATAACACAGACTGCTTCTTCGAATCATCGCTCAAGTATGGATTCATCCGCATAAGCCATATCAATCACTGTTTATCAAAAGCCCAATCGAGAACCTAGCAGTCTTCAATACCTAGGTAGGTACGTACTACGCTCGTGTAATTCCGAACTCGAAGTAGTACTTTAAAAGTAACATAAACATCCGACGATAGCGTTAGATAATGAAAACTAAGTGAAAAATCTGGAACACGGAAATCGCCCATCATAGCGGGCACACAGCCAAATACTTGTTTAAGAAATTTTAGCAGTGACCCATTGTATAAAACCACTTTAATGTGCTTTTTAGACAATATTTTATTTTGCAGATTATTAATATCAAAATCAAAAATAATTCATTCAAATTAGGCTGAGAATCAGCACTTTTGAACGTCAAAATTACATTAGGACAGTCCCCTAAAACGCTCTCTTCCTAGTGCTTTAGCTGGGAAGAAAAAAAACTCCCCAGCAAACAAATGAATTATATTTTATCTACACAGTTTTCAATGTTTTCAAATCAAAATCTAGAAAAGTTTCTATCACTGTCAAATGTATGACGAGAACTAAAATGAGCATGTGAACAGTGGGGCATTTGGTCGCACAACACCTAATGAAAAAACTTTGTGACTACTGTATAACCAAGTGCTCGACGCGGCGTGGTTGCACCGAATACGTTGCGTTATTGTAACAGCTTCGCACTTCAATATGACAAAACTTTTATGTGTAATATTTTATGGTGCAACGTGTATTACATATTTTATCGTGCATTTATGTAGAAGAATATAGAAACTATTATAACTAATTATCCAGCTTTATGTTGATTGTCAGTCAAAAAGTCGTTCCAGGGAACGACGGGAGTCGTTCCGGGGAGAATTGAGGCATTGGACGACAAAACTAAGTAAATTCAGTCAAGTTAGTTCTAAAAACAAAACATGTAAGTACAGGCACGGCAGTTTTTATTTTTTTGTAATCTTCGATTTTATCCTTATCTAGGTACCTACATAAGAGACAATAGGTATATAGAATATTTAACTCACTAATAAAATCAAATAATGCGACCTACCCATCATTATTTTCCTAAGGAATAGGTACCATTATTTCCAGCCAGCCAATTCTAAAAAGAGTTATTCCTGCCACATTTATAAATCAGAACTAATGATAGAGGGCAAACGACGAACTCAGTTAACCCTACAATTTGCTTAGTAATACACTCGACAACTTTCCTATTCCGACGCATACACGTAGTGTCTACATTTAAGTTCACGAACAATAATTATCGACAACAGTTCACTCCTTAATAATTAGAACTTCGAACTAATATTGCCACACGAAAAACAACTTTACGTCAACACAAATAGAGTCTATACAATCCAGGTTTAATTACTGCTGATCGTCACATGGGAAAAGACCGAAAACCATTTAGCTTGTATTAAATATACATGAGCAAATTTCTCGATGATTGCTGGGTACGAACCGTGATTTGGAAACTCCCGTGAGAATTATACATACGGTTTAATGTCGTCTGAAGGCTTTAGTACGTATTACTTTTAATTAGGGACGCCTATAATTATTGGGATTGATAGAAAGTTGAATTTTTGGTTGTAAATAGCGCATAGGTTTACAAGCTGAGTTGTGTCTGTAAGACGCGTAACGAAGTGCTACGGTTTCGTAGGCGTGCTACGCGTAGGTAGCATTAGTAGAGGCACAAAGTAGATAGTTAATCTACATATATGTAGTTGCAAATATTTTAGACTATTAACGATCATAATCAGCACATTATAAAAATAAGGGTCTGCCCCGAACACTTTCACATGACGCTTGTCACGGAACACCACGACAAGCGTAGCGAAGTGCTACGCTTTCGTGAGCGTGCTACGAATTGCAACTTTCGTAGCGATACAAAGATTTTTAGCTACGATGTAATGGCAAGTATTGTTTCAGTCACCCAGGTATTTATATTTATATAGGTTTAGCTGAAAATCGTACGTACTTGTATAGTCAAATATGTATAAAACAATTTTAGTAAATTCGTAATTTATCAAATCACGTTAAATCCTTTACAATAATTATAGTTAAACAAATACTTAGGTAGGTACCAATTATTATGAAATTCAATAGATTCCAAAAAAAATATACTTAGACTGACTCTAATTACCTTTTCCACCCAAAATGCGCCTATGAACCCATCATCCCTCCACTTAATTGCACAATTACAAGGTTCGCAACTATTTCACGTATAGCCAAGTCGAAGTTAGTGCAAGATTAGTGCCGCGTGCTTCGGTCTAAGTCCTAATTGTGCATAATAACAGTCGGGACAAAGGTGAAGTTGCGTGGAGCGGCTGTGCGGTCGCTTGCACATAGGCAGGTAGGTAGGTGGGTAAGGGAACAATTTGCGGGCTGTCTGAGTTATGTCGCCTTGTGCTGATACGTCTTGCTCTTGTGTTAGATTGAAGTTTAGATAGGTAGGTGGGTATAGGGAATGTAATTTGAATTGAGCGAAGATTGATGTGGTTTTGTACTCTGGAGGTAGGTACTGAGTTATTGGGTAGATAGTGTAGTAGATTTTGTTGGGATGTAGAAGTTTGTAGCGACGTAGCAATGATTTAGCTACAGGCGCGGTCGAAGCCCAAGATTTTGGGGGGGGTCACCATTGGTGCCGAGGAATATTTTTAGGGAAATGTTTAATTGATAAGTACGACATTCAGTCTCTCGTCGACAGCTTGAATGATTTTGGACGCCCCCCTCGGACCGCGCCTGTTAGCTACGTTAACTAATGGTGGGTATAAAGAAGTAGGTATATGTTCCGTTTCACATACATGTGTATCCACCTAATGGTGCGTACAGACTGGTGAAACGTACCATGAAATGTATCATGCAATGAAAGAATTTGCCGTAGGTACATATTGCGGCAATGTATCATGAAAGGTGCACACTGCACTTTGTAACAATTGCTCATAGTTTGGACGTCTTGCGCGCGCGAAATGTGCATTACACGCGCACGCTACGAGCATTACAAGCCGCGCGCGGAGCGATCCGTGATTTATAAGTTTTTCGAACGAACACAAAGGGGCGCGCGGGAGGTTCGTAGTGAATGCGCAGTAAGAACGCAAAACGCGTCCACCCTTGCAGTGAACATGCAATGAAAGGCAGAATGATACATTTCATGTTACGTTTCACCAGTCTGTACGCACCTAAACACCTACATCTGAAATAAAATGGAATTGTTTATTCTGTAAATAGGATATTGGAATCACTTTTACACGTCCTATTAAAAAAATATTAAAAATAAGCTAGATGAGGTCGGCATTTCCTATCCGACTACTCTGAGAAGAAAGGCCAAAACAAACTCAGAGGTCGCAGTCTCTTTTAATGTCCAGACATTATCCTGGTCAAGCCATATGGTTAAGTCATATCTATCAATAGCTATCGTTTAATTATGAGGTTCCTCCTTTGGTGATATAATAAAAGCACTTCAGACGTAGCTATAAATTATAGTGTGTTCATTAGAACTTGTCCCGAGGGGCGATTGATTGGTAGCACTGTTCTGTCAGTCGCCATTTTGAACTCTAATAGTATTAAAACTAAGTATAACAAGCAATGGTGCCAACAATGAAGGCAACGGACAAGTTATAATGAACGGTCAATAGTTATATTTCTTGTAATTTGTTAACTCAATTTTTTTGGTATAATACGTATTTGGTCCCATTTTGAATATTACATTGTTGTTATTCAATTATACGTTATCAAGGCTTCGATGTGGCAGTTTCAGTTTTATTCTGAACGTAAACGAAGCTAAACGTATGTAAGGATCGTAGCAAGTGGGCAAGGAACATAAGTATACTCACTTACGGCGACCAGGTGGGGTTCTGTAGTTTCTGCCTACCCCCATGCACACTAGAGTGGAGCGTGTTTTTTTTTTTAGATTTTAGCAATGGCGGGTGGCGGGAATGTTGCATCTTGGTATCAGGATTAAAACTTAGTATGGGGACAACTAAATTAAATTAGTGGAAGTACTGCCCCAAGAACTAAGGAAAAATCTAGGTCAATAGAAAAATAAAATAAAAATTCCACGGAATATTTTCTAACTGAAAAAACAGTTTACTGTTTAACAAGATGTGTGGAAACTAAAATAAACAATAAATAATTATAATTATAATGAGTGCTTACGACATGGAAGTGACAAAAAAAGAAAATTTATTCTATTTTTTACTCTTTTTTTTGTTTTGAACGAGGGCATAATTAAGACACGACTCCTAATCCAGCCTTCCCTTCTTACCGGTCCATAGAGTACTGAGCAAGATACTGTAACAAATTTTTTTTAAACTTTCAAAAATAAAGATAAATAAGTTTAAAAAAAGGATCAAATTTCGGAATCCTACGGTTTCTAAAACTCACTTCGGTAGGAATAATTTTGGTAAGAGGTGGTTCCGTAGGTTTTCCCAGTGTATGAGATCTGTAAAATCTTGTGCACCAAAATTGAATTGTTGCAATTTAAACACAGGCAAAAGGAGTAAAGCGTATCTTTAAAAATCGGTAAAGGGCAATTTCTCTAATGTGTTTTTGATTGGCCCCTAACATGGCAATCAATATATTTTCATAGTGGCCTTTTAGATCGCGCTGTATCACGGGATCTATCACCTGTTTGAGACTATCTGGCAGGTATCGTGATAGTTTAATTGTATCAAATAAATGTTCGGCTTCATAAATGCAATGAGGCTGAGTTTTAATAGGGAACCGGATAGGAGGACACGAACACCACATATTTTTACAAATTTTCAGTATATCAGATGGGGTTGCGGTCCAAATGTAGAGCCGCAGAATATTGTTTGCCGTAGTAAGCCATCTGGAATTACATAATTTGCCAGGCTAACGTTTGGAAAACTTTCGTAACACTGGCCTTTATTGATTGTTTGACACATTTTAAAAAAATATAATTGGGCCGTGCTCAGATCGTTACAATATGTTATGGCAATGAATGATAGGCACTCGCATTATTTAGTGTCTTTCCGATTGGACCACTAAAACTTTTTGGGCCCGTGGGAGTACCGTCTAAATGTTCAAAAAGATGCCTTAAAGTCAATTCATTTGCATGCAATTGACATACCAGGCATTGTAGTGGACGTTGCAGCTTGCTTTCACGCAGTTTTATAATTCCAGCTTTCGTACTACATCGTGTTAACGGTGGTTCCGTTACAACCAACAGCCACTATTTTTGGTTTCACAGCTTCTTTCAATAATTATCTCCATACAAGAACTTGATCGTTCAATAAAAAATTAGTAGGCGTTTCTTTGTTGTTCAAATGTGACTTTTGCTGATGTATATTGGTTTTTATGTCTATTACTACTGATAATACGTAAAAAATTGACGGTAAGTAATTTTGTTTGGTTTTTAATGACCCTATGAAAACTTCAAGTTTTTTGTATTTTTTTGAAAATCTGATGGCCTGGGGGCAGTACTTCTAATGACTTGTTTCGGAAAACATTTGACATACGTTATGCTTAAGTATATTGGCAACTTTTAATAAACCCGCAAAGGAATCTCAACAAAAAAAAAATTTCATACATTGACCGCTCCACCCTAATGCACACCCCCATGGGAAGAAGAATATGTGTGTATGTATTCATATTATTTCCGCAAGAGTTCTGCGGTCTGGGTGCACATCCATGAGGTCACATTTTGATCAGCTCATTGATCTTCAAACTTCAATGTATCAAGGGTTTTCAGTGTATTTATAGGTTTGTGTTCATGAAATGAAAAGCATTATTATTTTAATTAAGTTTAGTTTATTATCCATACAGAAATGGACACAAATTGTGACACTTTACGAATGTCTCCATAGTCGAGTCGATATAAAAACATCGGTAAAGTCGATTAAAATATCAAATAGAAAAAAATATATAAGAGGATCCTAAGTGGACAATCAAGTAAATTATTATAAATCTTATATTAAATGATTATATTATTCTAAGATACATTCTTCTAACGGTTTAGTGCTTCTCTAGTTTTTCCGTATATCATGTGCAAATAACGGATATTATTGGTAAAACTATAGCAGAACGTACTTACTTCATCTTCTCAAAAAATAATTGAAATAATAAAAAAGCATGCATCCATTCATATCAGAAAAGTTTCGCTATTAGTCCACGTGAATTGAATACATAAAATTTTGTTATGCTTAATCTCACTACTTAATCTACGTCAGAGAATATCACATTCTCATCAACAAATACTAAACTTAGCCTACAATAAAAAAATCGTACGCATGGCTACCTTCGTTCTAGTCCTAAAATTTGGCCTTGTTAAGAAGGACAGGATAAAAAAAAATGGCAGTCAAACATTAAAATTAAACTTCGAATACATGACTCACTCAATCAAACAGTCTTTCTTATTCATCATTTAAATAATGATTCATACAAAATTGTAACAAAATAATAAAAAAAATTAAAAACTCGATCATTCTTAAATAAATCCAATACTTTAAATGCGCATTACTAATTCAATTACAAGTACTAAGAAATACGATTTTAAAGCCTATAAAAAAATCTTAATCTTATAGTTAGAGTACCCTATTTTCCGATTAAACGCATTTTATACGTGCGCGTATAAAACAGCGATATAACCAATGCAGGGTTTTCTTTTCCGAATAATTTGACATTTCACACTGATGTAACATAAACAATTAAAAATAAAACATTTCTCGTGTATAATTTCGCAATCAACATTCATTGTTGTTTTTATAGCACCAATGTAAATAAACTCGAGTTTTCGGTTGTAATGATTACTGCTTGGTAACATTCAAGCTTTGTATTGCATTTCTCAGCTGCTCGTCATCACAGATTTTAATAACATTATAGTTGCGTCACTCGATTATTGATTTTGAACCTTATTGCATAGGCATCAAATAGATACAACGTCGTCAATTGTCTCCAAACTAGACTAAGACAAACTTAGCGTAACTTGGAAACTTTACACGACTTAAAAACTGGAAAATTATACGCAAGTATAATTCATGAACCCTTATTACATGAAGTTCTTTGAAGGGGTATTATTTTTAGTGTATACTGAATACATCACTTACAAAGTTGATATTGATAATATTGAATTTTCCATTTACGTATATCATTATTATAAAATAAGTAGAACTGACACAACACTAACAAAAATACACTACATAAACCTTAAAGTAAATTGAACTGAATTTCTCATAAAATATGTCAATGCTTAGCTACAAAAGGGTAATGAACCTAAAGGTCGGTGTCGTACCAAGCGGCGACGTTGTTGTTGTCATGCGGGGGCTCAGGGAACGCCAGATCAGCTGACGCAGCGCCCGCGCCCTCGTTCTCACCGATATCCATGTCCATGCCGAAACCGCTGCCGATTTCTAATCCCTGCATTGAGTCTATCGGTATTTGATCGTAGCCTGTGAAGTAGATGGCGGCTTTAGGATGTGTTTTTGTGTTTAAGGTTGAGCAGGGTATAGTATTTAGTTTGAGCATCGGGGACACACGGTATGGATGTTAATGCATGGAAGCAGATAGTTTTATACTCACAAATAACAATGAATAATATGTGAACCTCGTAACGTGATTTGAGCTGTGAAACTGAGTGATAGAGTCGAAATTAAAAGGGTACGGCTGCGCAACCATGGATCAATGATCGTTTATCAAAACATGGGGAATAATTAACTACTCAGGTCTAATTGCGGGGACTGTAATTTATTAATAATAAGATGCTGTTATTCTGCTTTCGCGACGTTGTTAAGATGGAGGCGATTTAATTGTATATCATTTTATCCTGTCACCTTTTCAATGACTTCGTTTGTATGACTAATTATTGAAACTGACTAACATTGTAATTAGAAACCATTGTGATGTTTAGATAAGAAAAACTTAAACCCTTCCTTTTCTGGCATTGCCGTAGTCGGGTAAACAAGAGGATAATCTATTTCAAAATGTTTTTGGTAGGTTACTCACTCGTGAAGGACCTATAGCATAATTAAAGCAAAAACTTGAAAATATAGACATATTTCCTTTCCTAAAGGGAGTTCCTTACCTGCCGGGAATTAATGAAACATACATTAAATATTAATAATGTGACATGCTGATAGCAATTATTGGAAACCACAAATCCTGTTACATCACAAATAGAGAACAATATTATATAAAAATATACATAATAGGTTAACACGAAAACAATAGAAATAATATTCCCATCACCTGTGTTTAGTGATAAATAGGTCCCGGGTTAAGCTGCGTGTAAAGAAGAGAGAAAATCGTATTTATACAGACACCTTAAATATTCTTATGATAGGAACATAGTACAGTGCTATCAAAATATACAATCGTGAGGACTTGAGAGGCATTTTTGTATGGAAAATGTTCGCAGAACTGATAGCAAAAATATTTCTCAAGTAGTTTCGAGATATTACATAACCTTACTGGGGTAGGTACTAGGCTAGGTATTTGTCTATAAGAGCTGTTTACTTCCAAATTTAGTTCATCTAAATACTGTTTTCATTACTAAACAGACACTACATTTGTAACTACTAGTCTCTTTACTATACTATTCTAAAAGTGAGACACTAGAAAATATGGGGACTTTGAATGAACCAAGGAAGAATTTTCAAGAATTATTGTGTAACAGAAACAATGCTTTTGTTTGTGTAGTTTTCAAAGTTTAAGCTAAATGCTGTAAATAACGTAATAAAAGATGAGATAAGACTGAAATCTGTTACATATTGGACGCAAAATATGACGCTTTTCCTATAGTTTCTTTTAATTCTTCTGTATGATAATCAGCTATTTGTATAGCTATTAATATTTCCACGAGTGCAAGGTGTACTAGCCACTAAAAACAAACTAAGTGAGGTTTTGTAACATCATTTTCTACACAGTTCTAAGAGTGTTAGTCGACCAAACTTCTACAAATGCGTTCCCAACTTACCTTGCTGGTGAAACGATGGTCGCGTGCCATACAGCCCCTCATAGCCTTGCTCAGGCCCGAGCATATCCTAGTGAAGGGATTTCGGATCAAAATTAAATAAAGTGAGGAGTTAAATTAAAGGGGGGAAGCCACATTCACAAGTACACACAAATACGACATTGGCGTAAAATTGGTACACTGAGACAAAAATGTTATCTAAACCATCAAGTATGCCCCAAAACATAGATTTTGCAGTTACTGTAAACATTACTGCTTCGCAAATAATAACTATAGGGTTTATTTATAAACGCTGCATAAAGTTAGGAGACATCTAAACATAAAAAAAGAAACGTTAATCATTACCAAACTTTAAGGAGCATTTCAATAAATCCTTATTTGTACAATAATTTGCCTAACAAACAACAAAAAATACTGGCCAATTAAAAAACTAAAAACCTCTAAGCACACCTTTTTTTTTTCTAAATTTTAATGGCACCAAAAAAAAGAACTATAGTTTATAATCTTTCATATTTCGAATCACGATCTACACAGTAATCCTACCTCTTTTCAATCTAAAACTCCTTACCTGAAGATCAGGCTGCATGGCCAGATCGTTGGGCCACATCTGGTGATCATCGCGGAACAGAGAGTTGGTCAGCTCCATGGAGAGTCTCTTCTTGTAGTCATGAGGCTTGTCTTCAGACATGCGGAAGAGTACCGCTGCTGCATAAGTCGCTACGCCTTGAAAGAAGGAAAGGGAAATAATGTTATAATAATACGTCAACTGTTCTCAGTTTACAAACATCACACAAAATGGTAGTCAACAATAGATGCAGGATTGCAGGCAGCTAACTATTAATATTTTGATGGTACATAAATAAATAGACACAAACAGCATGATTGAGATATACATGCAGGTAATATTCAGACAAGTCAATACGAAGAAAAAACTAAGGTACTTTACTGACTGGTATAATGAATATGAAATCAGGACCATCATGGTCATTAGTCGGGTTAACATTGTTTATAGATTTGACAACTAAGACACGAACTGTTATTTTCATAGTTGTTGCATTACTATGAGTCAACATGCGCTTGCATTACGTGATGAATTGATTATGTTCTACAATCAATACAATAAAAATACTTTATAAACACCACAAAAACGATCAAAACCAACTCTACACGAAAAGACGAGTGGAGCGATAGACATTTTTAAACGCTGACCCGATTTTGTCGTTCATCGCCCGATAGATTGGCTGACCTAATCAGGACAACATATAACTGTCTATCTTGCCCTAAGAAATATAATTACTTGAATAGCAACCTTCGTTTCGTGAATGCAGTAGTTCGGTAAGCGGAGCCGTGGCGCCTTCGGCCTCTATCATCTCGGCTCCTTCCTTCTCGACGGCCAGTTCGCAAAGCACTCCTGCAGCCACGCGCTGAAATAATATGATTAAGAAAATAATGTTAATGATATGATTAAGACATTTTTGTTGGTAGGCCAGTGTTCTTTACAAGACTTATTATTGTGTTCGTACAGACACTAAACTTCAAAGAAGTGAAAGTGAGAGAAGTGAGTGTGAGTGAGTGTGTGTGTGAAGTTTGCACTGCTCAAGCTTTTGGCGTTTTTCTATTGCAATTTACAGAAAAAAAAAAACTTTTATTTTGAAGCTGGTACGAGAAATCGGATAATATACAAGTGCCAACTTTTTTTTAACATCTAAAAGAAAGATATCTCATATATAAAAAAAAGGTTGTTGACACATGCTTTACTTTTTGAGAACCTGCTAGTAAAACAATGCTTCAGCATCACTGTAACATTATTTCACAATACCTCCTTGAAAGCTTACCTGAATGTTCTCAATCTCATTGAACAGCAGCTGCACGAAGATCGGAATAACGTTCTGTTGACGTATAAGCTGCCTGTTGACGCTCTCCCTTGCCAAGATATGCAGAGCTCCCACCGCGCCTTCCACGATCTCTTCCATACGCACTCCATCGGCGTAGGCTCCGCCTGCCGCACCTCCACCCGATGAGCTGCGTTGCTAGAAAGTTTAGGGTTACAGGTTAGGTTACGTTATTTTACATTAATCAACATTATTATTGATAAAATTATGTTTTAATAAGTTGTGATAAAAATACAGTGATAATTTTACTGTAAATGTCATAAGAAGGATCTGAGGATTTATAAACGAAGCTATGTCAAGCATTGCAGCGTGATATTCTAATAAACTTTTTGCAGATATTGTTTTTTTTTTATAAATGCAAAATCGTATATGGTATTTGACAGATGCGGCTAGCATGCGTGAAGCTTAGCTCAAGTCGAGTCAACACCCCATGTATCGTGTTTTTGGCACATAAATTCACACACAACCCAAGTGTGCCAGTAACAGACAGCGTGCATTCTGTTGCATATTGCGCTAACAAGTTTATAAAAAAGCTATCTTTTGCGACCCGCCGATTACCAAGAGAGGCACGAACAAAATATTAAATCAATTGTGTCTCATTAGTCCAACATTTACGCTTCCCAGCCACCCACGGCCTTTAAAAGATGGCCAGGACAGACTAGACGCGAAAGGCGGAGGACAGGGTGTTGTGGCGCAGCCTGGGAGAGGCCACGTCCAGCCGTGGACTGCGATAGGCCGAGTTGATCGAGTCGAGTGTTGAAAGGTTTAATCTCATAGTGGGTAGTTACTCTCTGCGTGTCGTTGAAGGCGCGCATGAGCAGGCGCACGAGGTGGTGCACGGCGCCGTGCTCGCGCAGCGGCGCGCAGTTGGCGCCGCACAGCGCCAGGTTGCGCACCAGCCCCACCACCGCCTTCACCAGCGGCCAGCGCGACGGCGGCTGGAGCAGCTTCACGATCACCTGCGGGGGACGTGGAACATACGATTAGATTTATGGAAAAATAAACTACATAATATATATAACTGAAGAGTATCTTCAGCTTACTATCAGAAGCTTGAAGCTTAACAGTAACAGTGTTGAACTGGCGAAAGCTCTGTAAAAAGTTTTTTTTTTTTTTTATAAACACCAGCATTCTGCTCATAGGCACTGACTTCACGGTTGTGAATAATTATCTACATCATAAAAATCTTGAATTCATTCATCTACTGACAGACAGAAAACAGCCTAAACCACTGGGTAAAACCATAATTCGTACATACCGGCAATCCATAGTGCAGGCGCACAGCATTCTGCGCCATCTCGCTCTCGACGTGTCGCGACGTGAGGTGTCGCAGCGCGCACACGGCGGGCTCCGTGATCTCCTCGCGGTCGCCGGCCGACACCACGGTGCGCACGAGCGCGTCCACGCCGCCCGCCTGGCACACCGTCACCTGCGGGACAAGGGTATTACAATATTCTGCACAGTACCATCATATCCAACATATGTTTGTCACCATAAGAACTGTTTTTGTCTGCTCATTGTACGATAGACTGCTCCACCGACTCAGCATTGTATATATGCAGCCATCTTCTTTACATATCAAACCAACGACGTTGTACAAAGGTACAATTATGTTATTGGTATTATGTTATTTTGATCTTTGTTATCAAGTAATTAAAAGCAGTTTTCTATGCAATAATCTGCTCAGTGCCATAGATCGTAGTACATAATGCACATAACAACTTTGTACAATATTCTGACAAATAAATGCATTCTATTCTATAACTTCAAAGATATTATGTATCCTGACTTGATAAAAGAAAGAATAACAGAAAACTATCTTGGATCTAAAAGACTAGAAATTTTAATGTATGTTAAAAGTCCTGCCCCTATACGAAATTGTTTGATGTCAGCTAAGGATCTGTTAATCTGTCATACATCTATTAGCAGTCATCTGAGACATACATTCGGATTTTTTTGCATTTTCGTGTTAAGAAATAGTCCATGGTGATCTATGAAGTCTAACTGCAGGGTAACATGGATAAGTAAACATCAATAGTGCAAAATTGTTTGTTGTTCAATTGCAGTCAATAAAATGACTTGTGTATTCACAACTGTCTAAGTAAAGCTGGAGTATAAATGTGAGATAATACAATAAAATATGTCACTTATATTGTACCAGCGACCCGCTCCTGCTTCGCAATGTTTTTACGACTTCACAAAACATCGAGATTTCTTAGTTATAATTGTAACTTATGAACATATTATACACATAAACCTCCCGGTTTAAATTCTGTAAACAATGGTGAAAACCTCATCAAAATATGTTGAGTGGTTTAGAAGAACAACGCCGACATACAGACAAACACGAAAAGCGACTTTAATTTATAATATGTATAGATAACAAAGAGTTCTGATAGTACATTTACCAAGATTTCTTAGCGATGCAATCTAAAAGAGAATTGCATAAGCTTTTGACCTCAACATCCTTTACCCTTGATAAATTACTGTCCATTGTATCAGCAAGATTGATTGTTACATTAGATTGGACATAACCAAAGGGTTCTACAAAGACTTACTACACTGGTGGACTAATGGAAAGAGGGAATAATAATGATCAGGATTACCTTATTGCGTTGGTTGTTGCAAGTCAAGTTAGACAAGATGCCAGCAGCGCAAGTGACGATGTTGACGTCAGTAGAAGCGAGAACTTGCACGAGGCTTTGCAACAGAGCTTCCAGGCCCTCCACCTCATGAGAAATTAAAATAAAATCATTATAAAGTTCTCGTAAAATACACAGTTATAGCATCAAACTAAATACTTGAACAAAAGCTCAGTACTTTATTGCCAATTGATTTTAAAACTGAGAGTTCCAATATAATAAATATAAGTTATAACATAGAAACCATAATTTTGTAATACCTTAGTGGCTGCATCGGACAGATTCCTCAAAGTCCAGAGACAGTTCTGCACGAGACGGCCGCTTGGGTTGCCGAGATGCATGGCCAGGGCTTGCATGCCGCCGGCCTCGACGATCGCAGGCTTGTTGCTGGAGCAAACCGACAGAACCTGCGGAATAAATAGGTATTAGTCAGTATTTGGTTCAAAAACGCGAATTGTCTGAAATAGATTTTAAGAGGCAATTAAGTGTGTAAAGAGATACTTCTACATGCGCACTGACATCCTCATTAAGTATTTCATTTCATAAATCTTCCTGAAACTAAATGATAGTGTAGTATTGTAAAGGGTGAACATTTTTGCCTATATCACTGCAGTGCCAACTCTCTCTCACAGAGAGGAGGCTTGTGTCCCAGCAGTATGAATATGCTTATGAACTGCTGTTATCATGATATTGTTTATGATGGGTGGTCTCTTTACTTTATCGTATTTAAAAATAGTTGTTTTTAGGTTACCTTCAACACCCGAGAGGTGGTCCACAGCAACTTTTCGTAGTCGTACGAGCGCATAATACGGACCAATTCGATAGGTCCCTGAGACGCGAGAATAATCAACTTCGACTCTTGGTTTCCATAGGCCAAGATCTGGAGGCAATCGGTCACAATCGCCAGGAATTTCACATTGTTCCTCTGTAGTAGGGCCACCATCTTCTGGAGACCTCCAGCAAGACGTACAGCCATCTTGGAACCATCCTGATGTAGGAGCAGGTTGTGCAGAGTCGTGATTGCGTAGAAGAGAACAGACTCCACTGGCGAGCTTAGAAGCTTCACCAAAGCGGGAATTCCTCCGCTTTTGAAGATGGCAAGTAAACCTTGACGGTGGTGAGACAAGTTGTGCAAGGTTCCCACAGCTCCCTTGGTAGTCTCCAGGTCATTGGAGTTAGAAATGGCGCGCACTAAAGCAGCGACCATTTGAGGCGAGTTCATGATGGCATGGCGAGAAGCCTCCTTCTTGGAGAGCTGGTGAACCATCATGGCAGCTTGAGAGACTACCACTTGATCCTCGTCGTTGAGTAGCTTGATCAACTCTGGTATAGCCCTGGAATGAAGTTGTGTGGTCAAATAATGCTGCCTTTATAAGTCAATGCATGATTTGAATTTATATTTACTACCACAATCTATGCACAAAACTGACTACGGCCATGTCCATTTTGAATGAAAATGGTATTGATCAACCATTATTTCGATGTTTATTTTCTAAGAACTACAGTTACTAGTATGCTCTTAACAACAGAGTTCCAATTTCACTGCCTGCCTTTTTTTATAATTTCTTCTTTTAAGGTTCTGTGTTTAGGGTTCCGTACCTAAAGGGTAAAACGGAACCCTATTACTAAGGCTCCGCTGTCTGTCTGTCTGTCCGTCTGTCACCAGGCTGTATCTCATGGACCGTGATAGCTAAACAGTTGAAATTATCACAGATGATGTATTTCTGTTGCTGCTATGACAAAAAATACTAAAAAACAGAATTAAATAAATATTTAAGGGGGCTCCCATTCAACAAACGTGACTTCTTTGCCGTTTTTATAGATAATGGTACGGAACCCTTCGTGCGCGAGTCCGACTCGCACTTGGCCGGTTTCTCCGGCCGAATTTCTCACCCGAAACCTGGAGTTTGTATTTGCGCCAAGCTGATGGTTTTTTGTCAAAATGAGAGCTTAGCCTTACCTGGTGGCTAGATCAGCATCGTCCTGATAGTTGATGAGGTTGACAACAGCATGCTTGAGCATCTGCGACGGCTCGGCAAGACGTTGTACGGCCGTCGGCTGGGCTGGGTCCAGTTGAGTGGAGGGGATCTCAATGCCCTCCTCCAAGGTTTCAGGGAACATGGCTGCCCGGACACGCTGGGAACGCGTCTGGGATAGCTGCTGGTTCATGTCTAGGAAAAAGAAGGATGATACATTTTAGCTTGTAAATGATTCAATGATTATCGTGTTTATGGAGTCTCAATCTATTATGCCTTGTCATAATAAAAGTAGGACAAATCTTTAAAATATACTTCTATTAATTTATTAATCTGTTGGATAGTTTAGTATGACCCCATGGGAAAACGTTGTTCTGCAGACGGCATGCATCAGAAGAACTATTTTAAGTATTTCTCCCAATTTCTATTCTCATTTCAAAGTAAATAGGGTAGTATTTTAATATTTGAATCATAGAAAAACATACTAAATTCTTATCATATACCTAATGAGTCATTAGTAACCTGTCCCATTTTACAGATTAATCACTCAATTAATGATGACAACTTGACTCCTTTGATTATCATATTTCTTACAAGGTATATGTAATTATTTAACTTACCATCAACTTGCTCCTGGGTAAAACCCTGAGCGAATCCCTGATCCAAGTCAAACATGAGCTGGTCTCCCTCCATTTCGTCATCTTCTTTGCCCGTAAGTGATGGGACCTATGAAGGAAAGATAACTTATCATAGATATTCTATAAGCTATGCCTTATTCAGGGAAACAAGTCTTATGCCCATATTCCATTTTTTCAAGTAAGAAATCCTATACCAAGGCACAACCTCATAAGAATAAAATTCATTCAACTTTATTTGAATAAAGAATATTATGAAGGTTGATAAATGTCTTTCTATCCATTGTCCTAACATGACAAGATGTTAGTTGAACTAAGAAATGAGGGTAAATTTCAACCATACCTGTAATGCTATGGCTACATTATTGCAATAAATCGAACTACACTTCACATCCTCTCTTGCGCAAAGTATAGTTTGCTTTATCGTGACAATGTAGCTGTAGCCAAACTGTTTTCTTTGTTTGGTTAATGTTTTCTCTTCAATAGTGTTCATGTAGATGTGTAGTCTGTCAATTATGGTAATCACAACCAAGTAATATAATACTTTCTAACTAAACCTTTTTAATATGAATGAAAGAAAACAAGTGTCGTAGTAGTTTTGGAATTTTAAAACATCACTTGAAGTTGTTTCATTTCAATCAATATTAACTCAGCTATAAATAAAAGAGTGTAGTTCTTTAGAGTATTCAACACAGACAGAATATCATTATAATTTTCCCTACATTATTCACACTTTCAGCGAAAATAATCAACAAATGAGATGAGTAACTAGCCAAGAAATTAAAATCTTTTTACTTCATACATAGACAAAGATTAATATTATTGAATTCATACATGTTAAAAACTATGCTGCCTGGTAAATCTTTTGTTGACTATAAAAAATCACATACTTGAGTAGCAGCCCCGGAGTTGATGCCAGAGTCAACCAGGTAGGAGTTCTGCTGCCACATGAGGGTCTGCTGCTCCTTGCTGGGTGCCATTGGCACATCGGAGCCTGCATAGTTGCTGTGAGACACTGGAAAAGATAATGACAATGTTTGTAGTTACACTTTCAAGTTTAGTCAGCTAGGAATGCAATCACCTGAACTAAGATGATGTTTTATTTTCAAAATAAATTGATTGATTGGTTGAAAATAAATTGATTGATTGATTGGAAATAAATTTATTGACTGAGATGATGAAAATAGACAGAATAACAAATTATTTTGGGAATTCAACAATAGTAGCATGGAGTGTGTAAGAGGTAAGTAGTTATATATAACAATAGATTTACTACTATTGTTAAATTACCATTCTATACAGTTGTGAATGAAATGTATTTGATAATACTGTCGAAACTCCAGTCAATACCTTTGATATGAGTCACATTACAGTCACAACGATCTGAAAGTACTTACCTAACTATATCAGTATCTAGAACACTTCTCTATTTTATCTACTCCTGCATACTTATTGATTAAATAAAATAATGAATAAGTACTAAACTATGTTTGACTTACTCGTGCGGCTCTGGGACGATGGTATCTGATAGCTCATGGTTCAGAGGATGCAACAATGCACCCTGCGCCTGTAAAAAAAAAACACCATGATTTTAACCGATCACTACGCGGCCATGACTATCGATCTAAGGTTTTAAGTAAACAAATAGATTGGGCTGTTTTATTCACATAAACACTTCAATCTGCACCGTGTTTCATGCATTCAACGGCTCTAGGAAACGGATAATAAAACAAAACAAACAAGTACTCCATGAACTAAATACCAATACCACACCCGACCCCATAATAATGTTTGGTATTCGATTGATCGTTACACTTAGATTTTTTTCAGTCTATTATTAACGAATGCTACAAGCATAATACTTGCCTTGACTATCGTAAGCTGTAAGAGATTAATACAATTAATTTACACTAATAATCCGCTAAAATGATGCACAATGAACCCACCACCGTCACAAAATTGACATGACAATATGGCGGCCGTGCAATCGTAACTTGTCGTTTATTTTCGGGTGTTCTCGTAGAGATCGGTAGCTGAGTTAGCTATACTGCTATCTCGTTTTAACTTGTTAAGCTTACGTAAGTTTATCTTTTTCTTTCATCAAAGCAACAGTGCACAACAGTTGTACCAACCGAATGATAAAGTGGCCCACGTTTTGTTTTACGCAAAAACCTTATTGCAATGGCGTAGATCTATTTACTCCAATAAAATATTAAAATCTTACAAAAATTGGCAGTGATATTTCAGAATAATCCCAAAATTATGTATCAAATATTCGTGATGCATGTTTTTTTCTGCGATTACGGCAAGCAGTGAAACGATAGATATGCTGTAAGAATTAGCTAAGTGCGAGACGGACTACATACGGGTTCCGTAACAACCACAGAGTACTTTTTATATAATTATTGTAACAACCACCGAACTGATAATAATTATTTTTAAAATTAAAAAATTAAAAATTAAAAAAATGTATTACTAGTGAACTGGGTACAATAAATCTCCTTATAACAAATTTGATCTTAAGTAATGAGCATTTAGGTGTCGAAGGAGTGCTTTGGCACTCGTACTAGGATTACCCTGTATCACAAATGCCATCACCTCCCTCCCGACCAACCAGAACATATTTAACATTTTTAATTAGTACATTATAGTTAACATTTTTAATTAACATTAGTTAACATTTTTAATTAGTACATTATAATTTTGAATAAATTCTATTATATTATAAAAATAAAAATAATCATAAGGAGTTTGTGTGTTGTAGTGTGTGTTTGTGGGTGCGTGTTGTGTGTGGGTGCTTGCGTGTGTGTGTGCGTGTGTGTGTTTGTGTGTGTGAGTGTGCTGTGTGTTTGGTAGTGTGTGTTCAGAAGTCCAGAAGGTATGTATGAGTATACGTTGGTGAAAATGAAATGTCAGTTAACTCACTAATTGTATAAGTCTCTCAGATTCTTCGTAGGTGAGACCTTTAAGCCAGTCACTTACAGCGTTCCTGCATTGCTGTCGGGTAAGTAGGCAAATATTAAGAACAGCATTAAGTTTATTGTAAATTCGTGAACCCAGTATCCAATAATGCCGCTGAGCAAGAGCAGTTCTATGTCTCTCCGTGCTACAAAGTCTCGTTCTTTTGCGCTTGCCTTCTCGTAGCCGTAGGTAGTGTGGTATAGTGGCATGTTTGCGCAATGTTATTTGGAGCACAAAGAGTTGTCTAACAGTTAGGACCTCACACTCTTTATAAAGAAGTGCGGTAGGGTACCTGAAGGGTTTCCTGCACATGACTTTAAGGACCGATCTTTGTGCCCTTTCAAGCCGTAACATACTGACTGCAAAGGTGCCACCCCAGACAGAGATGCAGTAACCTAGCAGAGATTGGGCAAGCGCAAAGTAAACTGTTTTCAGTGTCTTAAGATCTGCCACTGATCTGAGTTTCTTGAACACAAAAATGAGCTTACGAATACGGGGAACGAGTTCATCAATGTGCTTTTTCCAACTCAGCAAACAATCGACCTGGACTCCAAGGTATTTTATATTTGAGGTCCTCTCAATGCGGAGGCAGTCACAATAGGCGTTCGCAGTGTCACAGCTATGCGCCTGAATTGTATACGTCTCCGGCTGAGGTTGGCTTTTTTGCGAAAGGGAGAAAGTTACGAATGATGTTTTGTCTAGGTTAAGTGTTAAGAGATTTCCAGATAGCCACTTCATAACAATTCTAAAGGTGTTTTCTGCATAAACTTTAGCCTGCTCCCAGTTCGAACCATCAATGAGCAGTGCTGTGTCATCGGCATATGACAAGATTTTGGTATGAGGCAGGGCTAACGTGCATAAATTGTTAATGTAAATTAAGAACAACGTTGGACCCAGCACGCTGCCCTGGGGTACACCGTAACTAACAAACTGCTCATTGCTGACAAGTGTACCAATCTTAACAGACTGACTTCGCTCCGCTAGATAGCTACAAAAAACATCAAGAACAATTCCTCTTATGCCTATGGATTCTAGTCTATCGACAAGGATGGGGACCGAGACTGTATCGAAGGCCTTAGACAAATCAAGAAATAAACCGATGCATATGTTGCCCTGATCCAGTGTCCTACTGATGTGTTCTGTCAGATCAACAATTGCATCTTCAGTCGACCTACCACGCCTAAATCCATATTGATTTTGTGATAGAACTTTGTTTGAATTGAGGAAGTTAACAAGACGTGTGTTTAGTGCTTTCTCTATAACTTTAGAAATTGTGGTCAATACTGAAATGGGCCTGTAGTTCGTGACACTGCCTCTGTCCCCACTCTTGAAGATAGGATGCACAAGAGCTCTTTTGAATACCCTAGGAAATTCGCCATGCAAAAAACACAAATTAATAACATGGGTCAATGAAGGCAAAATAAACTTGCGTATTTCTTTTAAGAAACTGGCTGAGATTCCGTCCCATCCCACGGCACAATCGTTACGAAGTCCCATGATGATTGTCTCAACCTCTCTCTCATCGACATCTATAAGAGCCATTGAGATACCTGTCAAATTTAGATCCTGGCTATTCCATGTCTGGGGGAGGGGATTTTCTTTGGAACTTAAATGACCCTCACGTTGCTTACACATGATAGAGACAGCTTTTACTTATTCTTTGTTTTGTTCTGAGTACCACTCAGAATACGGCAACGTTTGACGTTTTTGGTAGGTAGGTAGGTCGTTTTCGAAATAGAGCAGGAACAAAAATCATTAAAAATTCAATGTTTCAAAACTTGCCATGATAGCACCCATAGCTAGTTAGATAATTATTATTAGGTACCTGCAGTCTGAAGTACTAAAGATGCCCTGACAAACAGAAAGACGGTGTAAACCACAGGCTCAGCGGATCATGTTGAGGTTGACACCAGTTGATCCCATCCGTTAGTCGTTTCACACGGAACCCTAAATATATTATTAATCGGAATTGTCGGTTTGACGGAATATTTCACTGGCTGCTGTCTAATAATTCAATAATAATTGCCTGCTTTTAATTTTTATTTTGCTACATTGAAATATCTGAAGAAATAGTATCTATCTATCTAAGTACTTGAAGAGGATATCTACCGAAGGCTCGCTGCACCCCAAAATAGTTGCAGAACATCGCATCGTGTTCGATACTTACCTACAGAATTTTTAGGAACAGGCGTTTCAGTGCAAACATGAACACACAAGGAATTTCCACTTATGAGCTAGGCAGATCAGGTTACAGCCGCTTCAATGTTTCTGAAAGCGTGTCAGACATTAGGGTCTTTGTCCGTGAATTTAGAGAACGAGTAATAAATTGCCTGAAACGCGAAGAAGAAGGCGGTAAAAATCCATTCAGGTCATTTGCTGAAAGGAAGCTCAGTGTTCCTGAAATAAGTTGGTTACAAGATAATACTGAAAGATTTCTTCAAGACACTGCTAATGAATGTTTAGTGCAGGAACATTATTTGGCGGAATGTGGCTTTATCTGCTCTATGATATATACACCTGACGGAGAACATGTCATCCTGGGACATTCTTCTGGTTTGATTCAGGTATGTGGGAAACACTGAGTGCATTAACCTACCCAGTTTTATTAATTTCAGAATTAGCTGCTAGTAACAGACGAAGCTATTGAAGCTATATGATATTAAAGTCTTGCTTTATATTATATCGTCTTCTTGGCGGCACCTAAAAAAAACAGCTGTTCCATACATTTTGTCGATTTAAGTGAACACAAATGTAGGGAACAGCAGATTTTTTTTTCGCGATTTCAATGTTGGTCCAATAGAAAAAGTTGTTCAAAATGATGAGTACAATGACCCCTTTTCGGGTTTAGCATAAAGAAAAAATTACGCTGTATAATCCATTGATTCATAAGTTCGAAAAAAAATACTTACGAACTTATTAGACACTAGCTTCCGCCCGCGGCTTCACCGTGTGATATGTCGATAAAAAGTAGCCTATGTCCTTTCTCAGGCTCTAGACTATCTGTGTACCAAATTTCATTGACAGAGTTACTTTCGCATTTATAATATTACTAGCTTCCGCCCGCGGCTCCGCCCGCGTGGTATGTCGATAAAGTAGCCTATGTCCTATTCCAGGTCATAGTCTACCCATGTGCCAAATTTCATCCATATCCGTTCAGCCGTTTCAGCGTGAAAGCGTAACAAACAAACAAACTCAGTTTCGCATTTATAATAATTATTATTATATATATATATACTGGCTGCGCCCGTGGTTTCACCCGCGTAAGTCTCGATCCCGCGGGAATATCGGGATCAAAAGTATCCTATGTCCTATTCCAGGTCATGGCCTACCCCTGTGCCAAATTTCATCCAAATCCGTTCAGCCGTTTTAGCGTGAAAACGTAACAAACAAACATATAAACAAACAAACTCACTTTCGCATTTATAATATTAGTTAGGATATAGTTAGGATAGATAAGATAGTTAGGATTAAGGATTAAGGAATAAGGATTAAGGCTTTGTTTCGAACCGATTCCAATTCTGATTGATCGTGGGTGCTGGGGTTATATTAAGTATCTAATAGCATGTCCACTCCGAAATGACGCGCCCCACTACCACATTTTACGCACACTGGCGGCAATGCGGTAGTGGGGCGCGTAATTCCAGAGTGAACAAGGTATAGATACACACGGCTAACATTTCCAGTATAAGCTGATCTCGCATTGTAAGTAGCTATTCAAATGTACAACTGGATGTGTAGCCGTGAATACCTATACGGTTATTTCTTCCCCTTCGGGGTTTTGCCCCTTTGGTTTCGTAAACGCAAGCGCGACTGCTGAGCGTGGAGTCCTGGGTTTGAATCCCGGGTCGGGAAAAGTGTTATTGGGCTTTTCCATGACGAATTATTTAGTAGCAGGCCGGTTTTATGGGAAGTTGGTGGTGTGATACCCTCGTGCCTCGGAAAGCACGCTAAGCCGTTGGCCTCTTATCTCTCCGGTCGTGTCAAATTGCCGTCCCATCAGACTATGAGAGTGAGGGAAGAGAGACACCTGTGTTTGCGCACACACAAATGTGCACAATAACATCCCCCGCGCCGAAGGCTGGTCTCCGCTGAGATTGGTCGCCGTGGCCGAATTTCGGTCTGGAATACCTATATAGTCCATATTTCTTCACTAGTCAGCCTGTGAAAGTTTATCTATGTTTATGCGGAGTATCTAGGTAGTACCGTCAACGCAAAACATTCGATTTGCCGATAAACAGGTTGGTCACGCCAAAAATGCCAGACCCTGAACTAAAAGAGGTTCTTCAGGAATACGCAAAGAATATAAAAGAATATTTTCGCAATGAATTACACCCGAAAATATGGTATCCGATGTTCTATCGTGAGAAATCTAAAGAAAGGTCTTACCCATGGAAAGAATGGGTAAAAGAGAATAATGACAAATACTTGAAAAACACTCCTAACAAAATTTTGCAACATAGATGGTACTGTTCTGAAAAGGGTGCTATAACTTCAATGCAATTTTCACCAAATGGATATCATGTTATTGTGGGCCATGCCTCAGGCAGCATTGAGGTGAGCTTAGGAACCTAACTAATTGTTTTAGCTCCATAAACACTACTGAAGCTCCTAAGTTAATAGAATGATGGGAAGTTAACGGATGATATTTTATGCTAACCTGAAATAACAAGCTATCATATTAAACCAAAATTCCTGCCTTTGATGTGCGCTACCCGAACTGAAACGACCATGACCATGAAAAGCTCAAACATTTTGTGTAATTACAGTAGTCCAATTTGATTCGCTTTGAATAGGAAGGACTTTCAGACAAAAGAAGATTTCTGAAATATTCAAATTGAGTCACCTCGTTTTCACGCGCTGTTGGATTTTCAACTTTCGGTGCTGAGCGGAGCGCTGAATGCATATAGCCAACAGCGCGCTTTTATCTAGGCATTAGGTAATTTAGGTGTCGGCGTAGTGTTAGCGAAAACGTGCTACCTAAAATATAATCTCTGGAATTACAGATGCGGCACGGCAGTACAGGCACGGTGCTTTGCACGTTACGAAACATTCAGTTCCCTCCGAAACCCGTGCATGCTCTGGAGTACAGCCCTACTGAACCCAATATCTGTTATGCGGCTTGCATGGACGGAGCTGTGTATCGAATCGAGATCCCACACGTAAGTATGTGAAATCCGAATCTATTAAAGCAGCAACTATGGGTATCTAATACCAGCTCCTTTATTGGAGGGTAGGTTTTGATTCGCTTTGGTTGAGCTCTACGTTATGTGGTCAATTTGGAATTCTTTAATTAACATTTATCTAGACGATTCTCTGCACGTACAAAGGTTGAGCTACACCTTTCTGCAGAACACCAAAATCTGAGTTCATAAAAATTGTTCTCTTTTACATATCGAATCAGCCTTTCTTTGAAATAAATGTTTTTTCAATAAAACCAATGAATAACTCAGCGAAACAACGAAAACCATTCATTTTTTATCATCCGGGTAGGTAGGTAGGTGGGTACCTGCGAAATTCAACACTCGTATAATATTGTTCTCTTCCACGCAAAATTCCTGAGTGGATTCAATTTATCAAATAGAATTATTTATCGGAGAACAAAAGCGCGTGTATTCATTTCCGTTGTTGCGATGTAGCAAATAACAACTGGGAATAAAGAAGATTAAAATGTTATCCTCCATTCCCATTGGTATTAGCGGCCTAGCGGTTTGTGTGCAGATAGCCTTTCACCAGAAATTGTTCCTGCGAGGCTTTGAAACAAGCGATTCGTTGAATTGCTGCATTTGCTACTTCACGTCACATATGGTGCGGATAGCTGAGTTAGTTTATTATCAAAATTCTCTAAGGTGTAATACGTGAGCGTCAATTCTTTGAGCTGCGGTTGCAGTTCTTAAACCTCAATTCCTCTTACGCTGATCTCGGTCGCGTACGGTCGGTTGCGTACGTGCAGCAACGTAGTACGCGCCGCGGACGTCAGCGTTGCAGTATGGTGCTATATAGAACACAATAAATACGCACGCGCGAACAACGTACGCGACCGACATCAGCATAAGAGGAATTTAGGCTTTATTATCGTTGTTGTAAAATAATTGGTGTTGAGATTGCCGTCAATTTCAATCAACAAAAAATAACAGACTGTGGCTGAAGTCACAGTAAATAATGGTGCACAAGAACATGAACTTGTGCTGCCATTTCCGAATCGGAAATTGATTCAAGTGCATTTTATAAAGAACTAGCTGATGCCAGCGACTTCGCCCCCGTGGATGTCCGTTATTTTAAACTAAAACCTTACTCGAGAACCACTCTATCCATTGGTGAAAACACCATGAAAATCATGTTTTATAATATGTACTTAATGATAATAAAAAGTTTCTGGAATATTACAACAATATAAGGAGTTTCCTGTCAAACATATTTTCCCTCAACATGTTTTTTTTTTGTTTATGTGCTTTATTTATTTTCTTAAGCGTCACATTTAGCGGAAATAATTGTTTTTTCTTAAATGTCAATCGCCTGAACATCGCTGGTTTCAAAGCCCCATCTTAAGGGCGGACCTACATAAATCAACTCAAATTGGCTGTCAGCCCTATCGATTAACATTGTCCATTTATTTGTGAAGATAGATACGTCTGTGACAGACCCTCCAGTGTTTTGCATCAGAGCTGACCCGATGCTGGATAGCATGAACATGCAGTTTTATGGAAGCCCCGGGATCTCGTCGTTTGCAACGCCTTTTATAACACGTAAGTTTTTTTTTTTCAAGTTTTAAATCGTATAGGTAATGTAGTCGGTAGCAAACTCGTATATATTATTATGTATCTGATGAAGAATCACATGATGGGGATGGCCCAACTTGAAACTAGAACACGGAATGTGCTAAAAAAATTGGTTGCCTGTAAAGTCGGTATACGGGCGAAAGTTTTACGTGACAACGACTTTGAGTGGTAAAATAATTTTAATGTGAATATTCATTCGTATAGTAGGAAGAAGGATGAAATAATAGTAACAATTTAAAACATTTATTTATACAAAGAATTATATCACTCACTCTCTCTCTCTCGCTCTGTCTCTCTCTCGCTCTTAGGCGGGCTAACTGTGCTCGAGTGGAAGGGACGCGTGCCTTTCACTTTTTATGTCTGTCTCTCTCGCTCTTAGGCGGGCTAACCATGCCCGAGTGGAAGGGACGCGTGCCTCTCACTCGCTCTCATTGTGAGCGCATAACGTGAGCGGAGCGTAACGCAGTTTCTTGAAGTGTCACCCGGCAAACCAATTTATAAGACGTTGTCACGTCAAAACAAAAGAAGTGGGAATTAGGTTCCTGTTACTGTTTTTTCTGATGTGGCATAATATTATGATTGTATGATTTTATTAAAGCCTTCTGGCATTAAAACACCAATCAATCTGCCTAGCCTTTTCCCAACTATGGTGCGGTCGGCTTCCAGTCTAACCAGATGCAGCTGATACCAGTATTTTACATGGAGCGACTGCCTATCTGATCTCCACAACCCCGTACCTAACTCAGTAACGACTGTCAAAGATCCTCGAATTACAGCCGGGACCAATGGCTTGACGTGCTTTCCGAGGCACGGAGGAGACTCGGTATTTAAAGATGGTCACCCATCCACAGACCAACCCGGCAAGCGTAGCTTAACCTGATAGATCAACCCGTGTGACTGTTATTACTTAGCCATGAGCTCATAAAACATAAAACACCAAACTGCATGATTAATAACTGTTAAAAATTCTAATTAAACCAAATCCTCTAGATTAAAGTTCACGAATACATACTACATGCCTATCAGAGGCCCTAGACAAAGTGACATTCTATCAGCGATAACGATGATGGAAAAGACAAAAATGTATAGGACTGACATAAGCTATCAAAAAGCATATGTCAATCCTGTTGAAAGTCGTTGTAGAAATACGAAACGCTTTCGGAGTGATTGTCACTTGTCTGGGCTCTCAGATTTCATACAGGTCTGGGTGTTTCAGTAAAAGCCCAAAATTATGGTAGAAACGTGTTCGGCTAACAGGCTGCCAGACGGTATTAGTTAATCCATGGGTACTAAGGTTTACATTCGGCTCAAATTAGTAATGCAGCTAAGCGTCGCGACTGTTGGTTGGACTTTCAAATGCAATAATGCTGTCAAACAGAATCAACGAATGTTCTTGTTTGTTAAATCATTAAGCTTAGTATTACTGTACCGCTATTGTTATCTACTTAATTAGTCTTTAGCACTATACCAAAGACTGGCCAAAAGATCTTTACGTAAAAAAAACAAGAGAGGTAAAGAGGCGTTTTGTGATTGTAAAATGATATCTTTGCAACTGTAAACTATAAATATTTCCAGGAGCTGTAGTCACAACATAGATAGCGTTCGCTATATACGACTAAATTCGGTCGCAAAGTTCTAAGCGTCTCTAGGCGGTCTTTTTCTTGGCAAGCACGAAAAAATCACGTGCATGTCAAGCATGTCGCGTGCGTCTTAGCGATCGCTATCTATGTCGAGACTCCAGCGCAGTTGTGGTAATACTATTTGGTACGCAAATAGTATTATCACAACTGCGCTAGAGTGTAGGTGCTAAATTAAGGTATCACAGAGATTTTAAACCGATAGTGTTAGTTTCAGAAACTCTACCGTTCAGGTGCATCCAGATAAACTGGTAGCTGACCTCAGTATTGTTGCGGAAAACGCAAGGCAGATGATGCATGTAATTCTTAATCTGTATCTACCTCATGTATTTGTTAAAGATGTATTTTATAACAATATTTGCCTTTTTAAAAGTAAATGTTCTGTGTTCTGTTCTTCTAGAACGTTGTCCGGCACTTTCATTGGGTCTTACGTCGGACTCGACGAAAATGGCCATCGGCTATGGAGACACATCAATCAAAGTCCACGACATGGAAACACAGGAGGTGCGTTGATCATATTTATAGATAAATAGATAAATAAACCATTTATTTATAAAAAATTGAATATGCGAATAACCAACGAAAAAAATGATATTTAAACTTATTTAAAGAAATTAATTAGCAATTTAGCTAACACGTAACGAACAAAGTACGGTGTGCATCTTCAGGTTGCTCCAAATGAGAGTCCAGCTCAGCATGTGTCAGGCAAATAGGTATACCTACCTACCTACCTGACGCTTCTTCTTCTTATCGTGCGGTCAGTGACTAACCTGGTGTCGGAGTTTTAAAGCCCAAGGGTCTCTTTTTGGCTCCACATGCCGTCGAGAAATATCTCTCGGGCATGCCGGTTTCCTCACGATGTTTTCCTTCACCGTTTTGAAAGCAAGTGATACCTGACGCTGATATTCTGTTGGATCCCTGCAGTGACATACGTCACATACGGCCGTCTAGCAGACAATACAAATACCTATGAGAATGATTGGTGTTGTTATTAAAAGTTAGCAGTTTTCATAGTGATTTGAGGTCCCTAAAGAAGCCATAATGCACCGTTTTATATGGTTTTATTCACCGACATGGCAATAATAGTTATTGTAGGTACCTACATACTTAGTTTTTGAGGTGTGAGGTGAGTGTGTGTGGTATTCGTAAACGGTGAACTGTAACAAAGACAATCAGATGCTATTGATTTTGAATGATCATATTGTTATTTGGTAAAACTCCGTTGTCGTTTATGACATAGGGCCAAGTATAAAACTTTATTTACCTGTATCCATTATGCATAGGTATTATGTACAACATTACCTACGTCTGCAAATTGCATTCTTTAAAGTCTCATCTCTCAAACTCTCGCAACATGATTGTTTCAAACAAAAAAACAATAAATCTGTTTTTAAGCAAGTTTTTGTTTAAGTTTTTCTTTGTAAAACATACCCACCATTAACTACAGAGAGCATTAAGGACAGAAAAGTACTGAATATGCATAGTCCAATACATTATCAGCACATATGTCTTGTGAAGTGATTTCAACCTTTTTTTTGTATTTTTTTAGTGAATTTATGTTCATTGGATACTTTATTACGTTTTGAGGCGTTTATATTTACTTTCTCTGCAAAGAAAAACGCTCTGAAAGCGAAAAGCGGCCGTTGGTATTTTTATTGTTATTCGGGTAAAGTAAAATATTTATTTATTTTTTGTATGTATTTTCGACTCAAAGCCTTTTAGTAATCTTTTTGTATTATAGAAGCCTCCATTTTTATTGTTTTGGGAAATGGAAATTTAAATGATTGCAGGTAAGATACAATAGTATAGTTGGGCAGGCAGGTATCCTATGCTGGAAGAGATTTCTTTAGAAATAAGCATTGCCTTTGTACGTATTTTTCTGTTCAAATAAATAAATAGGTTAGTTTTTCCCCTATACCAATAATTTCGGCTTCCTAAGTACTAGTAGGTATGCGTTCAAAGATCCTAGGTACTGCTATAACTCTTTTTAACTAAATAGTAGGATATCACTTTTGAAGGTCGCATAATGTATACCTAGGTACTTCTTACACACGTGAATTTACATTCAGCCTGAATGAATATAAACATCTGCATTCGTCACGTTATCAGAATGCAGGGAAAACTAACTGTTTGAGTAGGCATATAAACCAGAGTTAGTTACTGCAATAACTTTACGGATTAACGGATAACCGATTCTCCAAATTGAAGTTTATCTTTCAAACAATGGATACCGCGTACCTATCTCTTGCGGGCAACGAGTGGGCGAACTGTAGACGAGATAGATATTGTGTTACAGTACTTATAAGTAAAAGTAACTAAGCAATAAGGTTTATCTAACAAATTATTAGATACGCAAAGCTTATAATTAAAAGGTTTATGTGATAAACACCCGGTTTCTGAATTGAGAATTTGCATTTGAGAACGTCCTAATATGTACGTATAACTTACTACTTATCGACATATCACGCGGGCGACAAAATCAAACTGGTTGCTAATCTAGTTGTATAATTTACTTTATTTGTATATCATAGATTTTTACACATTTTGTGATTAATTAAACTCACACACTGTCTTATTAGTATTATTTGTAATGTAAAAATGTTAGGAATATTGTGATATTGTATAGTTATCTACTTTTACAATGTTTGTAAATGTGTGAGCACCATGTATCTATCACATATTTTTATTAATCAATTTATTTGTCATTGCTCCATTTTTAATTCTTTTACAATTTGTGGTAAAGTAATCGTATTCTAGGTGCATCGTATTCACATGTAATTATAATTGATGTATACAAAATATTGTAAACCATTTTTTTTTTAAAAGAGTAACGGTGGAGTTTCTTCCCCATTCTTCTCCATACGAAAACTACCTTTTGGAAGGGGCAACTAGAATCAGTTCTATTTCTTAGTTTTTTTGACGTTCAAAAGTGCCTTTAATGTGCCTATTTGAAATAAATGATTTGACTTTGACTTGACTTTGACTTTGGCGAAGCCACGGGCTGAAGCTAGTCAGCTATAATAGAGCCTTAATAATTTAATTAGGTAAACACAACCAAAGAGTCAAGAGTCAAGTCTAAAACACCCAAAAGTCGACGACTGCCTATGGTCAATATTGCCTGCTACACGACAAGAAAATTCTCAGAACTCAAACTCAAAGCATTTATTTCAAATAAACCAATTACAGGCACTTTTGAATTGTCAAGGGGTCGGTCAGTCAGAAAGATGAAGCTAGTTGCCCATTCCAAAGCGTAGTAGGTTCCTATGGAGAAGAACGGGCAAGAAACTCCACGGACACTCTTTTAAATCAGAATATTGTTACAATATCTTGGTTACCTACATCATTTATGTTGAAATTATACATGTGAGTACAATGTAGAGAAACGTGCACGTTAAAAGCGTCCGTAATTAAACGATTAAAAAGAAACAAAACAATTCAAAAATTAAAATAAATTAAAATAAGCCGTGGCAGTTAAGAGATGAATTAAACTTTGGCCCATGGCTCTGGCAGATTGACGTTGCTTAGCAAAGCGTTACAAGTCTGTTACTTTCCTTAAAGCTTTGCATAAAATGTAACCAGTAAAAGGTTACGGCTTAATCTCGTTTGAGTGTGGTAATAAAAATGACATTTCTGCATTGGATTTATTATAACTTTGATGTCCTTGACATTAAAATTTGGGTCGGAAATTTTAAATGTTATTGGAAAGACGAATCGTTAAGCTGTGTGGGAGTGAGTGGAAAAATATGTAGTATCCAACCTTAGCTTTTTAATGGGTGCCACTCATGGCACAAATGAGAAGTTCTTAAAATACATATCTATACTAATATTATCTATATCTATACTAATATTATCTATATCTATACTAATATTATCTATATCTATACTAATATTATAAAGCTGAAGAGTTTGTTTGTTTGTTTGTATGAACGCGCTAATCTCAGGAACTACTGGTTGGAATTGAAAAATTATGTTTGTGTTGGATAGACCATTTATCGAGGAAGGTTATAGGCTAAATAACATCACGCCACGACTAAAAGGAGCGGAGCATAAATGAAAAATGTTGCAAAACGGGAAAAATTATTCCTTTTTGAGAGCTTCCGTTGCGTGCGCTGCGTAAACGGTTTAAGTTACGCAAATATCGTGTATGATGGAATTGTTCCTCATTAAAAGTTCAAAAAACCGCGTCCGCGACAGCATATGTCTATCTTTTAAGATTGAGTCAATATAACCTTTTTTATGGTAATCAAATTTGTTCGAAATTAATGCATTATTAGCGAAGGAGTTTTTATCAATATAATATTAATTCTTATTCAAATTAATAGTAAAGTTAGTAAAGTTGTAACATCAAGGGTATGTAGTAGCAGTAAAATACTTTAATTCATTCGAATCGGACATTTAATTTCGTAGTTATCACGAGTATAAAAAATGCAATACGCGAACCGTTCGATGCGCGGCGCCGCGGTGCCACGACGTTCCCTACTCTAGAGAGGAGAGGATGGGCACACGGGTAGACCATGACCTGGAATAGGACATAGGATACGTTTTATCCCTATATTCCCACGGGATCGAGACCTACGCGGGTGAAACCGTGGGGCACAGCTAGTTATTATTATATTTATTTTGGTAGGTACTGGCGTTTATGCCGTAATTCGGTCAATGCCTTCGGTCTTTTGTAAAGAAAAAGTCCATTAAATAACCTACCCTTACTGCAACGGGCTCTATATTCGGACGGGCAGCAATGTTAGACCAAAATAATAAGTTGAACCACCTTGCTGGACAAAGATAATGCGTTGCGCGCTAATGTAGCGCGCAATGTAACCCACGCAAAACATTACGCATAATGGATGCATACTTCGGAGGTAGGGGTGGTGGGAGTATTATATTAAGAAGTTATAAAATTTATTTGTTACAAAAAAACTGCTTACGTGAAAAAAAGTGAAACAAAAATTTATACTTAGACCTTTAACATCTTCGCAACCTGGAAGTTCCAAGGTAGGTAAGTAGGGTCTAGTACAAAAAAATGGTCACCCGTTTTATAACGATCATTTATAATTATCATTTACTAGCTGCGCCCCGCGGTTTCATCCACATAAATCTCGAACCCGTGGGTCTATCGGAATAAAAAGTCCCAATACAGGTTTTGTTCTACCCATGTGCCAAATTTCATTCAAATCTGTTCAGCCATTTTAGCGTGAAAGCGTAACAATCAAACAAACTCGCTTTCGCATTTATAATATTAGTTAGGATTCATTTCTTCTCTCTGTTGCTCATTGCAGGCTGTACTAACATACAAAGTGCACAAGTTGCGGCTGCCGTTCATTCCGAAGAAACTGCAGAGGATGCACTTTGGTCAGGTGGTCGCATTGAGGACTCACCCGCAGGATCCGGTTATGTTCGCCAGTGGAGCCTGGGACCAGACCCTTAGGGTGAGTAAAATATTTTCTGTTTTAACACTATACTTCGGTATAAGAGGAAGGGAATTAATTTTCAGTTCTCCTACAAATAGGTACAAACTGGGTACCTACTTGAAAACCAAAACGGTGACGGAAAACATCTTGAGGATACCGGCATGTCCTAGAACCCAAAATTCGACAACATGACGTGACATCCACCAACCCGCATTGGGCCCGCGTGTTGGATTAGAGCCCACTCACTCTCTAAGAGAAGAGCCCTGTGTACCAGCAGTGGGAACATTATAGGCTGATTTGATTATGCTTAGGTACTTACACAAAAAAAGTAAAAAGAATTACACCACATCCAGCAATAAGAAGGTGAATAAATGAAAACTGTTGATGATTGACCACACTTCAATTTTTCGGGAATTTCTTGAAAACTGAGTTAGCAATGATACTCGTAACTGACAAAATATGTACCTACGTACCTAAATACGTATATATATACGCAATATATATTGCTTATTATTTACGTAATACCCTTCTTCTAATACCCTTGTAACCAATTAGAACAATTTCAATCACTTTGACAAAAACTTGGTGAACTTTAAAGTCACGTACGATTGTAAGATCGAAGTAAAGCAATCATTTATGAGTAATTTTGAATTTGTGACAGATTGTTAAGCCGTGTACGCACGAACGAACAAGACCATGGTGAAAAAGAACATTGAATACTTTGTTCGCATGCGTACGTACCTACCACTAACAAACATCAAACACTCTTCGTCAAAAATGAAATGTTCGTGGCGATCTCATTTCGAATTCATGGCTACTAAAGAAAAGCGGGGCGGTTGAGCACAAACACAAGTCGAACTGTGTTCGTATGATGTTCGGGTACGCTTTGCTAATTTACGTCCACACGTACGTGTTCACAATGTTTTGTTCGTTCGTATGTAGACGCCTTTAGAGACCGCAAAAACTGTAGCATAACTAAAGTGGTTGATATATAAACATAGCCTCAAATTAAACAGATTTCAACACTCAACTTTTTTCACACACGATTAACAGAACAGTTGTTCAAACAAAAAACAAAATTGTTCGCATAGTTGCGATGAAACTAACTTTGTTATGAGATACAACAAAAAATAACAATACAGTTGTGGATAACTTTGAAAATATGGGAGCAATTTGACCGCAGAACGTTTAACCCTGACGTCCACTGTTTACACCTCAGGTGAAGGTGAAAAGGGAACTCTGAACGTGAAAAACATAGAGCTGCTATAGTTTGGTCGCCACGCTTGTTAACTCCGAACAAACTGTTGTTATGCTCCGTTTACGCTCAACAAATTAGTATTATTTTAGTTTTTCTCGTAAACAAGGTACCCATAGGTGCTACGGATTGTTTATTTGTTGCTCTTTTATTTTCTTCTACGTATTTCTGTACAATTGGCGTTTTAATGAATACTTTGAAAAATTGGTAAAACTTAGGTTCGTGATGCCAAAAAAGTTTTTGTGGTAATTGACCATTTTCTTGCAAAATGTAACAGTCTCCTAAGATCGTTTATTCTAAACTTTTGTTTCGTCTTATTACGGTAAACTATAGAAGAATGCGAACATAAAGCAATATTGTTATTTTTATAATTTATAGCCTATAGACTGACCACTTAGGGTGGGTACCTATATCTATGCAAAATTTGAGCAAAAGCTATCCGGTAGTATTTGCGTGATGCTGTAACATACATTCACATAAACAGATAAACATAAACAGACAAAAATTCTAAAAACTATATTTTCTGCTTATGAATCGTTCCCAGACCTCGTAGTAATAACTTTTTTTCATAATCATACAAAGTACCGACAGTTTTGACTTCCCTACGATTTTATTACTTATACTAGCTGCGCCCCGCGTTTCACCCGCGTAAATCTCGATCCCGTGGGAATATCGGGATAAAAGTATCCTATGTCCTATTCCAGGCTGGTCATCGTCTACCCCTGTGCCAAATTTCATCCAAATCCGTTCAGCCGTTTAAGCGTGAAAGCGTAAAAAACAAACAAACTCACTTTCGCATTTATAATATTTGTTAGGAAGTTCGGATATGTATACATTACACAACAGATAGACGTGGTAGAAAACAGGTAATAATTTCTCGTTTACGTAGATCACTGACCAGGCTTCATGCATAACAAATAAAAAACACAACATTTACTGAAAACTCCTTAGTTGCGACTCAACCTTCACTGAAAAGTGCTTAGTTCAGAACATGTTTTTTTAAGTAAATATTGCTACATAGATGTGCAAGTATGTGTCATACAGGCAGATAGCTACCTCCCGAATAAACAGTTTAGCTGATAGTTTTTTAATACCCACGCTCACTGTCGTCGTCCTATAAATGTACGAATCCGCTGTCGGCGAGTACGTGGGGCGAGTAACTTACTGGAAGCTAGTAAACACGTGCTGAATTAAACATGGCGGACAACGACCGCGGACAGACTCAAAGCATCTCTGTCGAGATTAAAATATTTCTCTCGGCGGCGGTTAACTGCTCAAATTATTTATTAAGCGCGCTTTAACAGACGGTACGGTATCGCAGGTTATTATGGAATATTCTATTCTTACTCTGCTGGTATTGCTTTGGAGCTTTGATGTTGGTTGTTTTTTATTCAGAATTGCTTTAAATTCAACCATAATTGCATAAGAAATAGTGAAGTTGTTGGTAGGTTTCCAAAACGCGTTTAGATTGAATAAGAGCTGATTATTTTCAGTGAGTTTAACTAAAGTAAAATGTAAGTTTCTTATTCAATAAACTCATCGGTCTATTAATTTTCTGGATAAATATTACCTATATTGACTTTCATTTTCGGTATTATAAACATTCTGATTCGAAGACTTCATTCAAATTCAAAGAAACAATGGAACTCAATGAGTTGAAGAAAAGTAATAACGTTTTCAATTAAAATGTATTATACTAACCCAAATTTGATTCCATTTGCAATGCTAGATATTAATTTCAATCCTAAGGGTCAGTTCAGACCGCGACGTGAAGCGACGCGACGCTGCGCGCACTTTTTTAACAACTATAGAAATTATTTTCTTCACAAAAGGTATCATTTCAGTGCGAGTGTTGACACGTGTCAAAGTACGCTGAGATGTGCCGTGCTGCGCAGCAGGAGTGCCATATTGTGTAGTTAATAAATTCAATATTACGACGCGCCGCATCTCGGTGTGAACTGACCCTAAATGGGTTTGGATGTTACTACTAGATAATGGATGATATTCATTGGACGTACGTATGACCTTTATGGTACAAATAATAAATTATATAGACATTTATAGATCGCATCGCATTAAAGTAAGAATCGCGTAAAAGCTTCGAGGGCTCTGACCGTGTGATAGATTCTCATGGAGTGGATCAAATTCATTTAGTTAAGGTAACTTAGGTACCTATTTTTTACAGCATAATCAACCTATAATGTTCCCACTGCTGGGACACAGGTCTCCTCCCGTCGAGAGGGCGTGGACCATAATCCACCACACGAGTAATTCGTCAACTCGTCCTACATACCTACGGCCCATAATATTGTTGTTTATATTGATTTTCTGCAAGTCGTCCTTAATGGGCCGTAGACATGTAGGACGAGTTGACGAATTACTCCACCAGACGGGCGCAGTTCGGGTTGGTAGTAGATGTCAAATGTCTTCAATGTTTTGGTTCTAGGACATGCCGGTTTCCTCACGAAACCTTAGTTTATAACTTAGAATAAGAAAATATACCTAGATAAGTATGATGTAACTCCCTGCGTTAGTTCTAACTTAATGTTTTTAAGACTCAACTGAGAAAATGGTAGTGAGGAAAACGTAGGAGCTTTTCTTAAGTTAGTGGGCGTTGCAACTCGGAATAGCCGGCTATCCTTTGTTAAGTTCTAAAAGTAGTGAGTACTTAGATGTGTAAGCTCCGCCGGTACCCCGTCCCTCGAGGCTGTCAAGAGAGGACGGGGTTGCGTGGCAGCACGGTTCGGGGAGATTGTCGTGGTATGGGGGTATTTCTCTCCGAACCGAACTCTCGCCGAGTTCCACAACTCCCTTGCGGAGTTGAAAGTCGTCGTCGTCGGGTTCCGTTCCCTCCCCGTGCTCGTCCTCGGGGACTTCAATGCCAAGAATGTGGCTTGGGGTTCCCGGTATACGGACACACGGGGCAGGATGGTGGAGGACTGGGCTCTGGAGACAGGCCTGGTCGTCCTAAACCGGGGTTCTGTCCCCACGTGTGTGCGGATGTGGGGTGAGTCGGTGGTGGACATCTCGTTCGCCAGCCCCGCTCTGTCGCCGCGTGTCATTGACTGGCGCGTCATGGAGGGGGTGGAGACGTATTCCGACCACCGGTATATCCGGTTTGACGTCTCCGCCCAGTCCTCGAGCGCGCTGGTCCGACAGGCCCCGAGTGGTCTGCGATGGGCGCTGAAGCAGCTGGACCGGGAGCTTCTCCTGGAAGCCTCAACCGTGCAGGCCTGGGTGTCATCACCGGACAGGCCTGCCGACATCAACGACGAGGTGGAGTGGTTCCGGGAGGCCATGTCCAATATTTTTGACGTGGCAATGCCCCGGGTCCAGCCCGGATGTGCTTCGCGCCAGGTGAGCTGGTGGTCGCAGCAGTTGACGGCTCTGCGCCATGCGTGCGTTGCTGCGCGACGCCGGTACGCCAGGCACCGCAGGCTCCGTATCCGCCCTCCGGATACAGAAGCCATTCAGGCGGAGCTGTACGAGGGGTACAGAGCGGCGAAGACCGCCCTCCAGGAGGAGATCGTGCGGGCCAGGGCACTGGCCCGCGAGGAGACGCTGGAGACTCTGAACGCAGATCCGTGGGGATGCCCATACTAGATGGTGCGGGAGAACTCCACCCATGGGCTCCCCCGCTGACGCAGAGTCTCCGGCCTCAGCTTGTGGAGGACGTGGTGAGCGCTCGGTCCCCTGCGAGAGGGGAACATGCCTCCCCGATCATGGCTGCGCCTACTGCGGTGCTCGATGTGGACCACACCGCCGACAACGACGACGATGCTCCGGAGGTGACCGAGGTAGAAACAGACGGACAGACGCGGCGGAGGACTTTGTTGTATAATAAATGTAGTGATATCCCAGTTGCAGCCAGGAGTCTGGATGAGTTCCCAGTTAGTGGCAATGGTGAGGGCAGTCGTGACACAGTGCTAACGGCCGCGACTTACGAGGTCGAACCCAAGCTGGCTGTTAATTTTGTGTAAATATTTCATCACCACTGCTCTTAAAAACGGTAACATACTGACGAAACCGGTAACTCCTAGAACCAAAAAATTCGACGATATGTGACATTTACCAACCCGCACTGGGCCCGCGTGGTGGTTATGCCACGCCCCCTCACACAGAGAGGAGGCCTGTGTTCCAGCAGTGAGATTATTATAGGCTGATTATGCTTAGTGGAAATAGGGTCCCCCTGTTACATCTAGTAATCATCCCATCTCTCTCTGTGCAATCCTCTGCCTACCCCTTTAGGAAAGTTATGATGTTAAGTTATTCCAAACGTTTCAACATGAACATTTTGCAATACTTTCAGATCTGGGACGTGAGATGCCCTGTTGGCTGTGTCATGACATTTGAAGGCGTTAACATTTGCGGCGATTCGATTGACCTGAATGTACGTATCTTTTGTTATGGTACATACCTTTTTTTTTTTTTTTGTAGTGTTTTTTTCATCAATTGACTTCTCCCGCTCTGGGCGAAGCGGAAGGGCGTGTCAGTCTTTTACTGACTAAAACCCACCCGTGTTCCTTCAGTTGCCTGTTGCCAAGGGCCCCGGTATCCCTTTCGGACTTTACCTGGCATACCTGGAATGCGTTTCCTTGACTACACTGTAATTTTTAGGGCCTCACAATTTTCATTCCGCACGTTCTATCTGGAAAATAAATCATCTCAATTACCTGGTATACCTGCCAGGTAATTGAGATGATTTTTTTTTATTTACTTTTTCGTCTTCGTAGGCGTCAAGTAACCAATATCTACACTCACTCGTACACCTGTCCCTCGCATAGACAATGTGCCAGGGTTCACACACCCACAAGTTTCCAGAAATAATTTTATTTTTCATGTGAGACGTCGAAGCCTTAATCCCGATTGTGTAATACCAGCCACGATTTTGAAAGTTCCAATACTATAGGTATGCCCTTTCTATGTCTATCTTGACAGCCTAGAAAATATCCGGAAAGAATTTGACATAAGTAACGATCTGAAATTTTTATTCATGATTTATTATTGTATCTATTCTCATTGATGTTATAATAGAAATACAAAAAAGAAAGAAAAATTGATAACTTTGCACAAACAAAACACATATTATAAAAAAAGACACAATACTTAAAGTTTACCCAAATGTCTCAAATATTGCCTTTAACCAGCAGCAGGTAGGTACTCAAATTACATTCTGGAATTATTATCTGTTCAAAGAGGTATAATTTTAATTCTATACTCTTAGTTCATCCTTTTAACTATTTTATGTTTGCTTGTCATGAAATATGGCACACAGATAAATTATAATCTGGATCATAAAGGATACTTTTTATCTCGGTAGCACGATCCCGTGGGATAACCTCTGATCTCCAGGCAGGCGAAGCCGAGGGAAAAAACTAGTTATTAATCAGATGCCTACCTATTATGATTTTTAGTACGGAATTTCCAACATATTACGTCTAATATTCGAGTTACGAAGCATCGTTTTAAATTCACGTTAGATACCCGAAAAGTTTAGTTCACACGCCGAATATTTTACCTCTTGGTACATATTTACATAATTATCCTAGCGTAACCGCCATCTACCCAAAACTTTAGTTTTACAACATTATTTGGGTGTTCGTTTTTATAATAACCAATTGTATGCACTTGTTTTTCACTATTCTTAAGTCGTCAGGTGTTCGTTGATTAAGCATGTGAACCAAAATGAAATGGCATCTTTTTTTATTATGATTTTTTTTATGCATCGCAACATAGGTAACACTAACAGGAGGAACATGATTTTATTGCAAAAGAAATTCTTGTGGTAATTTTTTTATAGATAGGTACATAATTAACATTCTTACGAAAGAATGTTCGTCAAGTCCATTTATTGTTTTTTTATAAACTTTTCAAAATGTTTTTCTAAATCTCTTTTTATTTTATAAAAAATTTAAGTAAGTACTTAAAACAAAATTTTCTTTGTGCACTTGTGCAGAATAATTATGCAAATCACGTTCATTTTAATACATACGCAAACGCATTTATCTAATCTTCTAACTAAGTGCTAGATTGAATAAACCTTGTATAATGTCTTTCAACGTCAAATTCATGAAATAATTAAGTAAGTACTCAAAATGTTTTCAAACACTCTAATTTTCTTGGAAAATAAAAACGGTTTTTGGGCGTCATAATTTTGTCAGGACCATTATAGACCGCTTAAGTGGTTTTAAATAAGTAATGCAAGCTAAAATATGCATTCATAATGAGCTGTAGTACCTACTCCTGTAAAACATTAAACATTCCATGTTTGTTACCAAGAAATCTGCCCAAATAATCTATCCCTTTTGCATACGTGATTAGGAATTAAATCGCTTTGTCTGATAGACGTAATATATAATTCTGTGAGTCGTGTTTTCAGGCAACATTTCAATAATGACTTTGTAATCCTTTAAGTACCTACCAAAGCATTTTCGAGTCATACTCAGGCTATACTATTCCCACTGCTGGGACACAGGCCTCCTCTCTGTGGGAGGGAGTGGTCCGTAATCCACCAATCGCGGGCCTGGTGCGGTTTGGTAGATCTCTTCGAATTTTTGTTTTTAGGACATGCCCCTACGAGGTTTTCCTTCACCGTCTTGAGAGCAGTGGTGATGAAATAATTTACACAAAGTAAAGCGCCTGTCTGGGTTCGGACCCACGACCTACTACTCGTAAAAGTCGGGGCCGTTACCACCCACTGCTCACCACTGGGCCACCACTGGGCAACCACTGCTCACCACTGGGCCACCACTGCTCACAACTGGGCCACCACTGCTCACCACTGGGCCACAACTGGGCCACCACTGGGCCACCACTGCTCACCACTGGTCCACAACTGGGCTATCACTGCTCACCACTGGGCCACCACTGGGCCACCGCTGCTCACCACTGAGCCACCACTGCTCACCACTGGGCCACCACTGCTCACCACTGGGCCACCACTGCTCACCACTGGGCCACCACTGGGCCACCACTGCTCACCACTGGGCCACCACTGGGCCACTACTTCTCACCACTGGGCCACCACTGGGCCACCGCTGCTCACCACTGAGCCACCACTGCTCACCACTGGGCCACCACTGCTCACCACTGGGCCACCACTGCTCACCACTGGGCCACCACTGGGCCACCACTGCTCACCACTGGGCCACCACTGGGCCACTACTTCTCACCACTGGGCCACCACTGGGCCACCACTGCTCACCACTACGCAACCCACGGATATCGAGGGATATGGCTTGGAGGCGTGGTACATGTCGCCTGAACTTGGCCAACCTAGGTGTATATGCGCCTGACGACGGTGCGCACCGTGTATTCTATGTTCCCATCGAAACGTGTCACTGTCATTTCGTATTTTTACAAAATGCTGAATTGTTCCGTGCTTATTTGCAAAAATAGAACAATTACAACAAACCTTAAGACACGCAAATATCATGTATGATAGAATTATTCCTCTTTAAAAGTTCTCAAAAAAAGTCCGCGACAGCACGTCTATCTTTTAAGATTGACTCACTATAACCTTTTTTATGCTAATCAAATTTGTTCGAAATTAATGCTTTATTTCCGAAGGGGTTTTATCAACATAATATTAACTCTTATTCAAATAAATAGTTTCAACATCAAGGGTATTATAAGGGTATACGCATATTTAGTTGTGTGAGTGCGATAAAAGCATCATATGTGTAATATGTATTTCTTTTGCTTTTGTGTGAGTTTCGGGAGTGGGGAAAAATGTGGTGACACTTGAACTTGAACAAATATAGATAGAAGGCAAATCTCCGGATATCTATGGCGCAACCACTGCTCGATATACCTCCGAATATTTCTGATAAAGATGTCAAAGTACAAAATTATTTTTGGTCCTTATTTCCGAAGAGCGTGTTTTTTTCCTGCTGCGATTTTTGTCGTATAAGTTAGTTTCAGTAAAACTATACAAACTTTTCCACATTCTTTTTAAAATATCAAAATATGGTCTTAAATTATCTCACACAAAACTCAGGTCTTAGGCAGCAATACAAGTCGCTTTAATTAAAAACTCTCGCTTTGTCTTCTGTAAGTTCGCGGTGTTTCATCTACAGCTTAGCCGTTGCTTGGTACAGGCAACCGCACTTATATGTAAACAATTTGACTTTGATAGCGTCTTTGTTTCTTAGCAGTAAGGGTTGTTTCGTTGTTCAAGTGTTGTCTATGACGTGCGGTTGACTGTTCCTCGTTATGAAGTTTGATGCTCCTGTATAGTTGTTCTTTGCTTTGAAGAATATTATTATTGCACGGCTCTCGATATTTTTAGTTTGTAAAGCGGTATAACTTTGTCTGTGGACTGGGTACCGATATTGTTTTGCTGAAAGAACTTCTAGGTGTTCTTTTTTTTTTGTATATAATACCTAGGTAGGTACTTACCTATCTAACTGTGTGGATATTTTACCTGTGTGGATAATTATTTCCGGCGATATTTTTTATCTAACAGCCTTAAAATGTGAAGAAGGTATGTGCCGGCGGCGTAACTTGAGTATAAGCACGCTTGCATACGTCATACCTGAATTAACTACTATGAAACTTATCAGATTATTAGGACGTGTTATGTTTTAATATCGAACTTACAAGCTAGATACCGAAAATGCGTAGGTGTTACATTAGCTTCACAAAAAAAAAATGTTTTGTACAAATAAATATTATGTATGTTTACGTGAATGAATAATTCCGTTAATTTGTCAAAGTCATCCTATTTCGAATAAACGTGTGCCCTTGGAAGGTTTTCAATCAAATCACCATACATATAACTTAAAATGGTCTGCAAAACATGGCTGCAAAAAAAAACTAACATGAAATTCGCTCTCAAGTTTTACTTCAGATAGCGAACTATAATCATATCACTAACGCCATCTTAACTCGAATATCGTCCACCGTAGCTCCAAGTTACCCCATATCTGATGTTATGTAAGTTATGTTATCTACTTCCAACCCTCACTTCTTTGTAAAAGCAGGAAAGTGTGCAATACAAATGTAATATGCCACATTTTTATCTCAATCCCGGAGGGGAAAGATTTACACGCGTTTGGGTTTGCTTTTAGGGTTTACGTTTGTGGTAGGTGTGAGTAGGTAGGTATAACGTACCTACCTACTCACACGCTAACACGTGTACTGTTTAGTTAAAGGTTAAGGGTAAATTATGTTTAACAGAATTCAATTCGGCGGATACGAGCAGACGTTCAATTAAAATTGAAATTAATTTCCCAGTGAATTAGAAACACCTGAGACTCAATTGACATCATTATGAGACATGACATTGTATGATACTTTCGTTGGTAAAATCTGGGCATCCCAGGTTATCAATGTGTAATGTGGGGAATGTAACACATCGTTGTCGTTATTATATGGCTGTTTTTTTTTTGATAAATCGATTTTCTTCTTGGATAGCAATAAGCTTTTTTTGTGTCATAGATTGAGTAACAAACTGACAGCCACCAGTAAGTAAGTCGTCATCATCACCTCTGGACAGCTGTAGTACCAGAGGCATAACATAACACGTAACATCACACCTTGTTTCCCCGAAGGATTGGGCAGAGGTGCACCTATAGTTCACCCAAATTTCACCAGAGGCACTTCACAGTTCACCAGGAGCACTTTGTTGATGAACGAATCTGTTGATAGCAGTTCTTATAATATTAGATTAGATGCTGCCGTCCCGTTTAAACCTTTAGTGTCATTCTCTTAATGAACAAGACAAAATGTTCATTCATTCATTGTATTTACAGTCTTGTTCTAAAATAATCAAATCTTTTAAATGTCATAAAAAAAAAATTTGCAGTGACGATTGTGACGAACTTATTATTTACTAGCTGCGCCCCGCGGTTTCACCCGCGTAAGTCTCGATCCCGTGGGAATATCGGGATAAAAAGTATCCTATGTGTTATTCCAGGTTATAAACTATCTGTTTGGCAAATTTCATCCAAATTCATTCAGCCGTTTTTGCGTGATTGAGTAACAAACATCCAAACACACAAACTTTCACATTTATAATATTAGTAGGATTAGTATGATAATTTAGCTTAGAAACATTGTTCTGATGTTAGTGACTTTGTCTTTTGTGAGAATAAATAAAAATATATTTAAATCTAATCTGATACACAGAGAGAGCAGTGTATAGCTGGAAGCTGGTCGCCGACTTCAGGTCTTAGTGTATGGGACCTCACAGCAAGAAAGCTGCTGACCTTTATCCGAGTTCAGAATCGAAGACCAGATGTTGATGGAGAGTATGTCTACGCTTGTCGGTACTGGCGTTCTAAAGATGTAAGTATATTTTTGTTCATTATTACCTTCTCCTTCTCAAACCCCATTTGCACGATGCAAGTTTCTAGCCCGTGGCATACAATGAAATTGAAGAAACAAATGACTTTTCACTTTTTAGACGGTAGAATTTTTACTTTTACTTATATTATGAAATTAAACTACATCGTGTAAATCAGGCTTTAGGCTCAATGCTTAAGTATTAACCTATTTAGGACCGGTACTGTCTTAAAGATCAATAATTTAGACCAAAATTTATAATTTTGTATCAGGCGGTGGAACTGACAGAATACGAAACACCACGTTGCGCTCCAAAACGGGGATCCTAGACGTAGGCAAAAAGCTGCCAAGCTAAAATGGGATTAGGCGGGTCATGTCAGCCGTATGCATGGCGACAGTCTCCACACGGTGGGTGTCTGAGGATGGACGCCGCCGAGGCCGGCCCAGGAAGAGATGGCGAGATGATCATCTAAACGCGTACCGCAAGGGTTGAATCCAGGTGGCCCTGGAAGGAGTTGGGAGAGGCCTTTGCTCAGCAGTGGGATAGTGTAGGCAAACAAAAAAGTAGTAGAAAAATATTGAATCAATTGATATACTCGTAGGATCAAAAACACAAATAATTGGGAAAGGAATAGCATTTTTGATTAATCCGTTCAGCTACACCCTATTGTTTCTAATGACTTCTGAGTTTCAAAAAAGTTTATACCTACATCTATTTTCTAAACATAGGAAATATTTTACTGGCAGATTTAAAACTAAATTGTGTAGTTTGTACCCGTAACAAGTTTGAAAAGAAATAAGCTTCCAAAGCTACACCGGTGAAATGTTGTCAAAATCGATTCAGAGCACAGCGCATATTCGAATACACAGAATTCCTTTTACTGTACATATTCGTTGATTCGACAACGTATCTGAACGGAGGTATGTACGGTAAAACGAACACAATTTCTCTGAAAATAGTTGCTCTAGTTCTATATTTAATTTTATTATGGGAGGTGTTTTAATGAATAAACGAGTAAGATTTGTTGAATCAAACGTTTATTTAATTTCTTCTTTAAAGCGCAAAAAAAAACAAGAGCAAAACGAAAAAGAGGTACCAGCCGGCGGTAAACATAACCACAGATTAAAATATAAACTGCCAGTGAGCATAAACCGCGGCATTTGTAAACTTACCTTAATTATCCAACACTAAGTATACTTGATTCGAGCAAAGTTAAGAAAAACTTTATTCCATTTTGGATACTAAATAATATAACTATTTATATTCTTAAACATTTTTTTACCGTCTAAACTCTAAATGATAATGTCAACAGCGTAGACCCTATGAATAGACTTTCTATAGTATATTTTTTGGATTGTGATTTTTTGTTGACTAAGGTTTAGTTCAGACCGCGACGCGACGCTGCGCGCACTTTTTAACAATAATTATCGAACTTATTTTCTTCACAAAAAGGTATAATTTCAGTGCGTGTGTTGACACGTGTCAAATTACGCCGAGATGCGCGCGGTGCTGCGCAGCGAGTGCCCCTTATTGTGTAGTAAATAAATTCAATATTGTATCGGATCATAAAAAATTGCGCGTGGCGTCGCGTGTCGGTGTGAACTGACCCTTAATAAGAATCAAGCCCGCGTTGTAAGTAGTTGTCTACTTGAGTATTCAGTGTCAACAGTTTTCCATTGTTCGAAGCTATGCTATTTTTGTGACTATTTTCCTACGAACAACACCAAATGCGTTACTTTTACGATTAGGTTTTACTCGCAAAACTGTGAACAGATTTTCCGAATAAAAATGAATGACGAGCAATTTCATGAAACCAGCTGCTTTTTGTTATACCTATAACATATTCAAATTATCTCAACCGAAAAAACGTTATTCATAAAAAAATCCAATGAATAAAAAAGCTCTATCCGTTTTAGCGATATTTTTCGGGATACACTAGACATTTTTTTTTGCTCGCGTAAAATTTTCCGGACAGTTTCTCTAGCGAGATTTTCCTCCTAGTTATGAACTGGTTCAAATCTAGTTTAACTTTCGCTGAGATAACCCGAATGTCACGACGCTGGCTTTGTCATTTCAGTTCGCTATCGTTCAGATCCAAGCTAAACTTCCAACGTGGAAGCTGGAAATGTGTCGTGAAACTAGTAAATAGTACTAAAATTAGAACTTTAACGGGTTTAAGCAAAACAAAGGCAATGTCAGTGACATATTTGCGAGTAAGGGACCTCATGCACCGATACGAATCACGCATTTAACGCATATTTTCCCGCAACTTGTTATTTTCATATATTTCTATTTGGTCGCAACGACCAACTAGCCGGTTTCTGCAGTTTACCTGGTCAGTGCGACCAAAATTCGTGGTCGTGGCCGTCTATTTTTAGACATTTTAGCTTACCTATGATTATTATGAACAGCCAGTTTACGTAATTATGTACTTATCAATATATTCTCCAATAGTTTCATAAAAAATAAAGGAAAATAACTCAGCGAAATAAATGACCACGTGCGAGTAGGACAGACGGACGGACCGACGGACAGCGGAGGCTTAGTAATAGGGTTCCGTTTGGCACACTTCGGGTACAGAACCCTAAAAAGGGTTCTAAAAGCATTGCTAGTTTTAGATACAAAGTTGTAAGGTTGTTCTTTTATAGGACTAATCTTTTTGTTTTTGTACATTTTCAAAATGTATGAGTCTTGCAAGTTTTTTTTTTTTTTGTTTATCTTTTTTAATTAAGGACTTTTATAACCGCATTGAGTAAGACAGTCCCATCGTTCCTTAAATAAATAATATCAAAATGCATACTGCTATGGATTACATTTGGGTCATAAACCTGAACGCAGACTCTTCGCATCAAGACTTACTTGAACACTCTTATTAATCAGCTTAATTAAAGTAAATAACCAATAATCTACTCAGATAAGTTTTTGTACTTATTTAGAAAGTCCAAGGATACAAAATCGATTTGTGAAGTCATCCAAGTTTAACATTACAAGTAAATTTCCTTACACAACTCTTGTTTGGTAAGGAAATACAATTACCGCAGAATAAACCTCGGATTTTGAGGTTGCTAGCCTGTCAGATACACTTGACATTTGTCGGTACCGTTGTTAACTTGATCTTACAAAAGGTCATTCGGAAAAGATTTTTTTTGTACTTTTGTTACTGAGTAGGTTTTGGTTCTGGTCGTTGGGTTTTGGTCCCAAATTGGATCCGGTGTTGTCAAGACCATTTTAGGGTTCCGTAGTCAACTAGAAACCCTTTTAATATGAAGCTTTAAAGTGCTTATTTTTGTTAGAGTCACGTGTCCCCCCCTCCTACCAGCTAAATGGTTGGTTTTGGATATGTGAAACAATTCACAGCAGTAGTATACCTATATAAGGTAATTAAAAGGAAAACTATCACAGCTAAGTAGGCTCTACAAGTTAACGAGTAATTTTCGACCAACTTAAAGGAGATTGGGCGTTTCTGCCATGGAGCCCAATAGCGTTAAGATATATACCAATGGAAAGATCTTATCAAGAAGAATATTTCTTACTATGAAGACTTCTCTTGATCGTTACGTATGAAAGGAGCTACAGAGCTTTAAATGTGAGTGATTAAATATTATTGGAATTCAGGTATTTCGTCAATTAAATAACTTTTAATGATTCAGTGCCTTGCAAACATCATCTTTGAAGCCTATAAGCGAACATTTTAAAACATTGGTCTCCAATAGATGCCATTTCAGAAACAAATGGTTTTTAAGAGTCGGTCGACCGGACGGATCGTTAAGCCTGACGGTTACCCCAATAGAGTTGAGATATATGCCAATGGGAAGTTCTTTTAAAGGTTAATATTTTGTGATAGCACGCTTCTCTCGATTGTTAGTACCAAAGGAGCTACAGAGCTCTAAATGTGAGTAATAAAGCATTAGTGAAATTCTGGTATTTAGACAATTAAATAACTTTTATTAACTTTGAGCCTTGCAAACATGATCTTACAAACCTATAAACGGACATTTTAAAACGTTGGCCTCCTAGATGCCGTTTTGGGAACAATGTTTTTAAGAGTCGATCGGCCGTACAGATTGTTAAGCCTTCGTTAAGCCTGCCGCATCCCCCAATAGAGTTATGATTATATGCCAAAGGAAAGATCTCTTCAAAACAAATGTTTCGTGATATGACGTTTCTCTCGATTGTTAGTACGAAAGGAGCTACAGAGCTCAAAATTTGAGTAATTAAGCATAATTGAAATTCATCATCTATTTAGGTCATTAACTCTGAACTGACTAATAATAGGCAAAAGTCGTGTTTGTAGCAAAGGTTATCCCTGAAAAGCTCTTTTCAGTGGTATATATCTTATGGCTATTGGACGCCAAGAATTCCTTAACTTCGGTGCGCAATTTATTACCTATTTAGGTCATTAACTCATGAACTGACTAACAATTGGCAACATTATGTTAGAAGCAAGGGTTCTCTTCGAAAAGCTCTTTTCATTGGTGTATATCTTATGGCTATTGGTCAAGAAAATTCCTTAACTTCGATGCCCCAGTAGTCACCTATTTATACCATTAACTCCGAACTGACTAACAATTGGCAATAGTCATGTTAGTATAAAAGGTTCCACTCAAAAAGCTATAGCCATTGATGTATATCTTATGGCTATTGGGCCAAGAATATTCCTTAACTTCGATGCCCGAGTATTCACACCTATTTGGGTCATTTACTCCGAACTGACTAACAATTGGCAAAAATCGTGTTAGTAGGAAAGGTTCCCCTTGAAAAGTTCTTTCCGTTGGTGTATATCTTATGGCTATTGGGTTAAGAAAATTCCTTAACTTCGGTGTCCCAGTAGTCACATTTATTTAGGTCATTAACTCCAAACTGACTGACAATTAGCAAAAGTCGTGTTAGTAGCAAAGGATCTCCTTGGAAAGCTCTTCTCATTGGTGTATATCTTATGGCTATTGGGCTAAGAAAATTCCTTAACTTCGGTACTGAAGTAGTGACCTATTTAGGTCATTAACTCCGAACTGATTAAAAATTGGCAACAGTCATGTTAGTAGTAAAGGTTCTCCTCAAAAAGCTCTTTCCATTGGTGTTTATCTTATGGGTCAAGAAAATTCCTTAACTTCGGTGCCCCAGTAGTAATACTTATTAAGGTCACTAGCTCCAAACTGACTAACAATTGGCAAAAGTCGTGTTAGTAGCAAAGGTTCTCATTGGAAAGCTCTTTCCATTGGTGTATATCTTTTGGCTATTGGGCTAAGAAAATTCCTTAACTTCGGTCAAAGTCAAAGTCAAATCATTTATTTCAAATAGGCACATTAAAGGCACTTTTAAACGTCAAAAAACTAAGAAATAGAACTGATTCTAGTTGCCCCTTCCAAAAGGTAGTTTTCGTATGGAGAAGAATGGGCAAGAAACTCCACAGTTACTCTTTTAAAAAAATGGTTTACAGTATTTTGTATACATCAATTATAATTATAATTACCAAAATAGTCACCTATTTATGCCATTAACTCCGAACTGACTAACAATTGGCAATAGTCATGTTAGTATCAAAGGTTCCTCTCAAAAAGCTCAAACCATTGATGTATATCTTATGGCTATTGTACCAAGAAAATTCCTTAACTTCGATGCCCAAGTATTCACACTTATTTAGGTGATTTACTCCGAACTGACTAACAATTGGCAAAAGTTATGTTATTAGGAAAGGTTCCCCTTGAAAAGCTGTTTCCATTGTTATATATCCTATTTTTATTGGGCTTCAGGGCAGAACCCCATAAGCAGGGGCCCATTCTCCTTTGTAGTTGTAAAATAATGTTCTCCCATACATATCCCATACGTATGGGAGAACATGTTTTTCAACTATAATGTTTAGTTTATTCTTGGCATAAATTCATCCCAACTACGGAACCCTTCATTGTGCGTAGTCCGACACGCACTTGGCCGGTTGATGCCACACTCGTGTCCTTATCCCAATCTATTTGTAGGCCGCGCAACATGTATTTTTCTTCCAATTCTCTTTATCAGCCGTTATAAAAGTATTTAAACCCTTGCCAGCCATATCAGATGACATGGCTGGCTTCACACCATCTATCGTTTCCTTGGCCTTGCTCTAATAATAAAGCCACAGTTTAGTATTTAAGAGATAGTGCCATCCGCGAAGACACGCCCCGCTCCGCTCCGTACTAAAGTATAGCTTACAGTACAGTAATCGCAGAGTGGGGCGCGTCTTCGTGGATAGCAATATCTGTAATGTATTAGCCACCTCACAGCTTCAAACCCGTATCGATCCATTTTAAACAAGGGGTTAATACAACTTTTCCTTTAGCTCTGTATTTATACAGTAGGTACCTAAATTACTCATATCAGTTTATCTCTGTGTTTCATTGTACATGTGAGTGAAGGTAATGTTTTTCTTAAATATCATGTACCTATTAGCACAGATGAATACACATGGTTAATTCTGCAAAATAATTTAAATAAAAAGCGACTCTTGCAACGACACAATAAAGTGCAATTCAGGTCGCACAGCGCTAGTTACCTACAATTATATTCACGTAGATGTTGCCTCTCTTTTTATCGCGACTTTTTACTTTTAAAATTACTCTTAAATATCTTCCGACTACGTTTCGCCCACTGAATTTGACAAGTCGAGCCCGTCGCGTATCTACTTGTAGCTTCACACTTAAAATGCGGAATGAACATTCTGTATTCATCTGTAACTATAGGGTGGATTTCAGGTAGCGTTGCCCTCAGATAAAGTCGACTCATGTCGGGGATTTCATGTAATTTGATGTCGTATTTAACATTAGTTGGTTCAGTGCACTGCCTTGTTTTAGTCCAGAGCATAGTTACGAGATACAGAGCGTAGTTTTTTTTTAAGCCGAAGCAATGTTATTAAAAGGTATAGATACAGAAGCAATTCATTGCCGCTTTCAATTCCTACATAAAGATGACTGCGTAAGCTTCTTTTCAGGGTAATCAATCTTCAATATAGTGTTCTAATTCAAGCCATTTGCCAAGTGTTCTTTTTTTTTCACTACAGAGACCCAAACGTAAACATCATCATTTTTTTTTTTTTTAATTTTGGAAATCATCTAATGACTTCTCCCGCTCTGGGCGGAGCGGGGGGGCGTGTCCGACATTTACTGACTAAAACTCACCCGTGTTCCTTCAGTTGCCTGTAGCCAAGGGTCCCGGTATCCCTTTCAGACGTTCCCGCAACCCTGCCAGGCATCGGTCCTAGCGGACCCCGCCAATTGTGCTGACATCACGTAATGTTTTGCAATATAATAATAAATAGAACTGGCAAAGTAAACAATAAATAGGATTAAATAAATCTAAATCAATTCGGAAGAAATATATATCTCATTTCGGAAGACATATTTGTCTGACCCACATTTTACCATGGGCCGAGACGAAGTCTGGTACCGGACGTAAATATGGGACATTCAGTTTTTGAAAAAGTTCGGCTTAATGGAGCGTTTATCATTTTACTTTTGTGACAGATTCTTTTTAAAGCTCGGTGTCGTAGTTATACCCGGAAACTGTACCTCGTATTAATTTCCATGGGATTTATGGATTAAAACATTATTAAATAATAATATTAGTAACGTATTCAAGGACACTGAACGAGACACAATAGAATTTTTAAATATAATAATGATAAATAGTGATAAATATAATATTATATTTATTATGTGATTTTAATGTTTTAACACGTCCTCATTGTGGTCTGAAAGTCAAACAAAATATTTAAAGTAAGTAATAACTTTGAATACAAATTATTTCTGGGTCGTTTGAACTGATTTGCTGAATATCAAATAAGTTTAGTTTATGAACACCTGTGAGTTACGGGTTGAATCGATATTTTCTGTGCTATTGAAATTATATGGCTGTGCTTTTAAATTTACGGATTTTCCACTCAATTTACTTTCAACCACCTAGTCTGGAGCAATTTTCAGGTATTGAGGTTAAATGAATTAAGATTAATAAATCTTATTGAAAGTGATTTAGGTCGTTAACGACCTAAATCACTGACCTTAAGGTCACAAGAAGCAAATAGTTGTTGCTGAGTAAAAACTGTTAGTTATGGAAACCTATTCATAAAGACGTATCAATCTGCCTAGCCTTTTCCCAACTATGTTGGGGTCGGCTTCCTGTCTAACCGGATGCAGCTGAATACTAGTATTTTACATGGAGCGACTGCCTATCTGACCTCCACAACCCAGTAACTGGGAAATACGATACCCCTTGGTTAGACTGGTTGTCAGACTTTCGGGCTTCTGACGACTCGTAACGACTGTCAAAGATCCACAAATGACAGCCGGGACCAACGGCTTAGCGTGCTTTCCGAGGCACGGAGGAGTCTCGATATGTGAAAATGGTCACCCATCCACGGACCAACCCCGGCAAGCGTAGCTTAATCTGATGGATCGACCCGAGCGGCTGTTATATGAAAGACTCAAATATGGTATGACAACAGTATTTTCCCAGGAAAATGCCTCCAAGTTGAGGTATATTATACTGTACAGATATATAAACTAAGAACTAATTAATTCATAATTGAAATCATGTCTCAATGAATATCACTCACATTGAATAATTAACATTTATGTGGCCCTAGGGAAAAGGGGTATAAGTCCGATTTAGTGGAAAATTAGTTAAGTATACAGAAGTGATCAAAAAAATGCTCTATCGTTTGGTGTAAACGGATCTAAGCTATCTCTAAAAATAAAGAAGTTACCTTGTGTAAAAGGGTTCAACTGACACCAAAAAAAACTAAAAAAGTCTGTTTCAATTTCATTTGTATTTATTTAAACGGAAAAAAAAAAACATTTTGTGTTTTTTAATCTAAGTTAACATAAATTACCCACGTTTTAATTTGGTTGGTGTTTATCAAAACAACAACACCTGCAATGGTTTTTAAAAATGGTTTAGTGAGTAATGATATTATTATACATAAATCCGTTTTCACCAAAATAAAGGGAAAAAATAACTCTGTTTTTTTATTCAAATAATCATTCCAAATGCGTATCCATTTTCACTTGTGTGAATTAACATTTAATATATGGGAGATGAGGTATAACTTATTTAAATACCCTCAAAGAATTCATTTTGTGGTTAGTATAAGTCACAATCTTAAAAACTAATAACTTTACATAAAAAATAACTCAATAATAATAAAGAGCATAAATTGTTTACCCATAAAAAATATCAAATATATTTCATTTGGTAGCGGTTTCAATGTCACACGAGGTCAAACACGCAATTTGAAGAGCGCGGAGTGTTTTTTGCGTCTCCTGTAAACTTGCATTTTTGGACTTAGATCCCTTTCCACCTAGGGCCACAGATTTAATATACGACTATGGAAACGCTATATCAAAGCTAATATAACCCAATTACAGACCTATAATCCTAACTTAATAATATTGTAATGCGAAAGTGGGCTTGTTTGTTTTTTACGCTTTCATGCTAAAACGGCTGTAAGGATTTGGATGAAATTTTGCATATGGGTACCATGACCTGGAAAAGGACATAGGCTACTTTTCATCCTGGATCGCAGACGACGTCGCGGGCAACAGCTAGTCTTATGCATAATTTGTAACTATTACTAACAGCAATTCTATTCATGCTATAATATACAGTCTGTATGCATAATCAGCCTATAATGTTCCCACTGCTGGGACACAGGCCTCCTCTCTGTGAGAGGGAGCGGGCCGTAATCCAGCACGCGGGCCCAGTGCAGGATGGTGGATGTCACATGTCTTCGAATTTTTGGTCCGGTTTCCTCACGATGTTTTCCTTCACCGTTTTGAGAGCAATGGCGATGAAATAATTTACACAAAGTAAAGCGCCTGTCAGCGTTCGAACCTACGACCTACAACTCGTAAGTAGTGCCCGTTACCACTGGGCCACCACTGCTCTCCGTCGCAGTCTGTCTGTATCATGTACAATAATTAACAAATACATTTTGTTACAGTACAACCGCAAAGGTAAGTACGCCGTCATAGGTGGAAGTGGCACCAACTGCCTGGAAGTGATTAACCTCCACAACAGGTACATCACCTGTTCGTACCCAACCACAGGCACCATATTAGCACTCACCAGCCATCAGGAGCGCATCGCCTTCGGGGGGACTTCCAGCTCATTCAACATCGTCTCCTTCTATGACCCTAAGTACCAAAAGGATAAATACAACTTGGGCGATTCTGAATACGAAATCCCGGCGATGGGTGTCATTACCATATATCACGACGATGAGAGCTTGTTCTCATCTATCGACCCTAGCGATACTGACACGATAGGTACCCCTTCATCAATGGAACAAAAAGGCTCTGGGATAGAACAAAAAGGAACTAAGATAGAACATGACGTAAAACAGGATGCGTCAAAACATGTTAACATCAAACAGGATACATCGAAACAGGTAAAACTAAAAGAATAACTGATTTTATATTTGTTTTTAGTTTGCAACTCTACACATACCTACATCTATTTATAATCTATATTATACATACGTTTCATGTCTGTCTGTGTGACTGTTTAGATCTTCTAAACTACACAAAGGATTTTGGTACAGTTTACAACATCATTTAGAGCATTTATTTATTGTAATGAATAATTATTTATCTTATTTATTTATTTACTCTTACCACTTAACCAACAACATCCAACTTAGATGTAGATCAGAAATCTCGATGACTCGGCATGTTGTCATTCCACTCATTCCAAGCAGGAGCAGGTCGCTTGTGTATTTGTAATATTTCTCTTTAATAATAGCTTTGATTATATCCTTTTGTTTTTTATTAATGAACAGCCTTAATTAAATACACTATTTAGCCAAAAGCTTTCAGCCCTATATGTACAGTAAGCATGACAGATGTAAATGATGATGATGATAGCTCAAATTACATCGGCACGCGAACGGCCCATCACCCAAACAGTAATCCGTTTCAATTTCGTTAAAGAGATACTCTTGTCCATTTCACATCGCCGCCGATGCCAGTTCAACGTATCGTCGTCATTGCAATGATAATTTGCAAAGCTTGTTCCAACCGAATTGGACCGCAACTGCAATAACCATAAAACCCATCCAAATACGTGTCGAAATTCAGCGGCGCCAAATTGAAAATCCTGAAAACAATTGCACAAGTTTCCACAACAGAAAAACGGGGCTCGGCCAACATTGAAAAATTAGAGTCGGCATTGCGAATTCAGCCGAGAATACAATGGCGAACAAGTTGCAATAGAATTTAAATAAAGAAGCGTTCCCTAACAGCGCGAACTCGTGTGCGGGGCGTTGGTGAACTTTCAACTTTTACCCGCTTATGTAGCGGGAACGTACCTACGTCTCCCTGCCCCTCCCGCGCAGGGGGGTGGAGGGAGCTTTTCCGTACTTGGACCGAATATTTACAGCGCAACCTAAATATAGCGTGCCGCTGCTCAGCTGGCACGGGCGGGGGGAGTGGGAGGGTAAACATTCCCCCTGCCCCCTCCGGCAACTCGACGATGTAGAAGGCCATTCGAGCGCCGGCTCCGGAGGTGAGCGGACATCTCCTGTATAATGCAGAGGTCGTCGCGACCATGACCGTTTGGAGTCAGGAGGGGTTGTCGCTCGCTATGGCAATAAAGTCATTCTCAAGGCTATGGTGTACGAATTGACGTGACAGAGTTGTATGAACGGATGCATTTACAAATTATCGGCTAATACGAATTGATGGTGGATCTTGAACACGCTTACCTAGTAAACTATTTGCGTGACGTATTTGTAAGTTTCATGAGGAATAATATGAGCCCGAATCCATGTTTATATCTATGGTTAAGTATCAATAGATAGTAGCAACCATTGAAAGGACTTTTGAATAGGTCCGCAAATAACGTAGTAACAGGGTAACACATAGAATTCCGTAAGCCGGACGAGTAGTTAGTACGCTTCTAGTAACAAACCAATTTGTATTATAGGACAATTTGGAATATTGTAGGCGAGTGTTATTTGGAATAGAATATAGACTATGTTTCATCACTGTCCTAATGATGATATAATATAATGGATATTGTACCTGGTGGCACACATTATTACAACAAGATATTATTATGAAACTAAATGCTCTTATAATAATAAGTCAGACCGTGTCTGACTTAATTATTACTATAATTAGATATATCCAGAAGTAGACATGTAAGCTACTTAAGAGCTTTTTTGTATGCGCATAGTTTACTTCAAGCTTTTAGCGACTTTTGAGTCTTAGCAACATGTTTACAGTCTTAAAATTCTTCTTCAATTTATCAAAATAACGTTAACTAAACTCAGTTAAGTATCTTGAAGACGTAAATCCTTCCTTTAACTAATTTAGCTTACAAATTGGCCAAGTAACGGGAGATTTACTAATCAGCTTGTATTTTTCACGTGGGTTAGCTTAACAAATGTTTTATTCAGAGTAATCTCGCTCCGATAGAAGATTTGAGCCTGACAAAACATCAGACAGGTCTTCGTAAACAGAACGTCTGTTTATTATTTAACCAGATTTATTTTTAATTTGCGAAGCCTATTATGTTGTTTTGCTAATGTAACGAGTGCCGTTTGGACTGTACGAGCGAACTTGTATATCATTTTTGTGGCGTTTTTTTCGTTTTCGCGAGTTTGGAACAACGCCATTAGTTATCCCTCGGTTTTTGTTCAAGTCGATTCTGGTTTACATCCACAGGCACATTTTTTTTAAGGTCATTGCTTAATTATACAACGAAAAAACCTAATTGCTCCCATAATTTAACGATCATTATGAGAGCCCAGATATGAAATTAATGGGCGTCATTAAAATGTCCTGTTAATTAATTTTACTCAATTTCCTTTTATAGCCGTCGTGTCTTTATAAGTTTTACAAAAAGCAAACCGTAGACAAAAGAAGATAGCTGTGAGCCACGAGAACAATAGGCTCTATGAATAAAGAGCTTCAGGATGAAATTAAAATATTATAAAGGTTATGCCTGAACTTCATTTTGCCAACAATTGCAACATACGAAAACAGGAAATTAAAATATGTCAAGTCACACAAAGCCTCAAATTACAGTGTTTTATACAATGACGTACGACTTTCCATTGTCGGCACAATAAAAAAAGATTCATTACCTCGCTTCGCTGACGAGCTAAGCACTTCAACCTCGTTCGCTTAATTTAATCTGTGAGCCCAATATTTATTACCTACATTCTCCAATTTCACGAAGAAAATAAATTATAAACGTGCGCCTGGAACTCAACACATTATGACGTCAATAACAGCGAACGAATCCAGGTTTGCGGAATTAAAAAGCGCTGAGAATACAAACTTGGCGGATTTGGAGATTCGGGCGTAGTGGCGTAGCGGGGAGAGGGCGGCGTAGCGGGACGTAGCGGGACGTAGCGGGACGTAGCACGGGCGTCGTAGCTGCATCGATCGCCGTCCGTGACCTTGACCCGACCGCGTTCCCGGATGTACCAGCATTCGCCTAGTTGCGCCATTGTCGCTTTATTCAGCTTCTGCTAGTTTTTATTAGCCTGGGTTTTATTTCCCTTACCTCATATTAGCTTGGAGAAATGTAGGTGCGTCTAGACAAGTTTTGTTTTTCTTGATAACATAATGGATTTGTATTCAGTCTCAAGGTTTAGTTTTTGTTCGAGTTTGCTTACATTTGAGTGTGAATATTTGATATTTGGAGTCCTTAAACCTCACTCACTTTTTATTGTACCTCCTTGTTTTTTTTTTCTTTTCATATTGTTTCGTTTTTGTTTATGGTTTATGAATATCTGAGTTATATATTTGCGAAGACGTAAAATAATTTTGAATAATAACCTGGTTTGCGACTTCTATTTAAGGTAGAAAATGACCTTATCTTTAGAAGGGACGATCTATTTGATGAATTATTTATTTTCTGAATGTAAATTTCAAATTATAAATGAATATCTACTTAAGCAATTCTTTGGAAGTCTTAATTTTTGAGACTTCTTATAAAAACGATCTTGAAAAAGTGAAGATAACAAAAAGAAATGGGTCTTCTTTTAATATCTTATTAGCATTTTATTGAAGTGTATTAATAGAACTCGATTACAATTTACTTACAGTATTTTCTGCAGGAAACGGTTATTATAGTTTGTAATAAATTCGTCAAAAGGGCTGAATTAGACCTTTTAGTTTTGTTGTTTAAGCCTGAGCGGCGCTGGGTTGCGAGTATTTTAATATTTACGCAGCTACATTGGAAATTTTATTCAAAGCAAAAATGAAATAAAATATTAATTGACCCAAAATGTTTCGTGAAAATTTAGACAACTCAGAAACCGTACCTATAATAATTTAAGCAGATTTATAATTGGAAGACAACAAGAATTCCGATTCTGATATATAGAAACGGAATTACGGACCGTGGTTTTCCAAGATTAGCATCACTATCTATAATACAGGTAAATATATAATATCTAGACATAATTAAATATCTACTACAATCAATTATTTTTTGGGGTTTCCATACAAAATTACCCAATGTCGTTTAAAGTTACTTCAAACTTATAAGGACTCATCTTCTAATCATTTGGAATCATCGCTACGACGCCGCGACGACGAAGAAGTTTCACGCTTGAAAATCCTAATCCTAACAAAAATATTATAAATGCGAAAGTGAGTTTGTTTGTTTGTTTGCTACGTTTTTTACGCTAAAACGGCTGAACGGATTTGGCTGAAATTTGGCACATGGGTAGACCATGACCTGAAAAAGGACTGAGGCTACTTCTCATCCTGGTCCGCAGACGAAGTCGAGGGCAACAGCTAGTCAAGAATAAATCACACAAAAAAATAATACACAGTCCAAATAATACACAGTCTTTCCAACAATTACAGATATAACAGCCCACTGGGGCGTTTGCCATCCACACGGAGTTCTAAACAAAATTATGCAGATACATGCAATCTGGTCGCTAGGACGGTGGCCAGCGCATAACAATGTATGCTAATCAAAAGATAGCTCGCATGATTTAAGTGCACAACTGTGTTTTCGCTTTAGTTAAGGCCTTGAATTTAGACTGTGAATTTTTGGCGAGCGAGCCGAATTTTGGAGCACTGTGCTAGCTTTTATTGCGTCAGCGAGGCTGCCAATATTAGATTTGTAGATTATTTTATGAGTGCACAGATGCAAGGTCGGAATATTCATCTGTGGGTCAATTTAATTTTGAATATCATATTAAAGAATACTTTCAGGACGTGTAGTTACTTCAGCAGTGCATGGTGGGTGGTTTCAATGTAGGTGCTATACACATCTACCAATTTCTTCAAGAGACAAGGAATGGCCTGCCATGTTGTGTATAGAGATAGATTCGTAATAGTCTTTTTCGTAGCTGTTGTAAGACACCAACACACACATTATAAATTCAGAGATAAAGGTTTACGTTACGTTACGTTACGTACGTTATAGTTATTAATTCGTTTAACAGTTATTTCAACGAATTAATAACTATCCCTGTAAATTATTCATTTGTTTACGGTCGTTGGGAGACTAGCTTAATAACATATTCGTTTTATAATCGTTATAGAGTGAATTACGCGAACAAATCCGTGTTCAAAAGGAATTAAATTGAAATAAACTTGACAGGAAATGGTAGCTTTGTAGTTTAATTTTTATTTCTATTGTGCTTTGTTCTATTCTTCTGTATTCTGCGAATTTAATTGAAACATGTAATACAGAGAGAATTTTTGTTAATATATTTTTTGGAGCGGATGATCAAAGGAACATTGTAATAGTTTTTTAAACTTGATTATTTTCCGGAACTAGTTTTATTATGAGTATATAGGGTTGCTCGTGGAACGATTACACGTTATCCTTTACAAAATAAATATCAGATGCTAAATGTTATTTCAAAAGTAAGCAATAATTGTTGTGTATACTTTTGGAACGAAGTTCCTTAACGCGGCTTGCGGTAGAAGTTGTCACGTAAGGAAAAAGCGTTATGCGACTTTCTCTCCCTCTCTCTCGCTTGTTTGATAGAATTGGAACAAAGAAGCAGATTCAAAATAATACAACAGCCATTTTCTATTTATTAATTGGTAATGTAAAATAAGTTAGTAAGAAATTAATTCCAACTTAATCTTCACTTATAAAACTCTAGTGAACTTTTATGTTATCTTGTCGAGGAAAACAGCAGATTTCAGAAAAAAATATCCGTTTTCTATTCATAGATAATGTAAATTACTTATAAAAACTAATTCCAACTTAATCATACTTTGAATATCTACCCAAAAAATAATCTAAGTACCTTATTTAATCACGAAAACAAACTTCAGCAAAACATTTTATTTACAAAGCCGTTCGGGATCTCTCTAAAAATATCGAAGGAAGTCGATGGCCCAAAATGATTCGTAATTTTATTATCGTCGAAATACCATCGCCTATCTAGGACGGGTCTCGGGTTTATTTCGTACATAAATCGACGACATTTTGGGCTCAAAATGGCCTTCATAAATTACGTTAGATTGTAGTTACAGAAATTACGCGTTGAATTTTAATGTGGGTATTAGCTCATGTATTATGCTCTGTTGTATGTGGTGTTTGGTGTAAGCTATGACTGGCAGGATAGGGTTAATTGCTGCTCAAGGGTCGGAAGTGGTAGGGTTGGCTTTTTTTGTTGGCAAGAACAGTTTTTTTTACATGTTAAAGAGTATTTAAGTTAAAATAATGCCCAAGGCTAATAAGGTGAACCGATGACCTTGTGAAGGCCGCGTGAATCCGCTGGATGCGGGAAGCACAGAACTGGTTGAAGTGGCGATGCCTGGGGTAGGACTATCTCCAGCGGTGGACGTCTTTCGGCTGAAATGGTGATGCTGAATGCCCAAGTAAATCTTAAACGGGAAAAGTCCAGTTCATATCGATCATTCCATTTCTTGTATGATCTGACAATGGACTATTTCAATTCCGCTATAACATTACGTATATTAACAATACGAGCTTCAAAAGAGTTTTAACTTTGAGCAATGGTGGTTCAGTTAGCCGTGGTGACCCAGTGTCGGTCGTAGGTTCGAACCCAGACAGGCGCTTTACTTTGTGTAAATAATTTCATCACCACTACTCTCAAAACGGTGAAGGAAAACATCGTGAGGAAACTGTCATGTCCTAGAACTAAACATTCGAAGACATGTGACATATTTCAACCCGCACTGGGCCCGCGTGGTGGATTACAGGTTCCCTCTCGAGGAGAAGAGGCCTGTGTAGGCTGATTCTTCGAAAGCTAAAACTTTTAGATCAGTTACTAGTTATAAACCCCTCTTATGTTTATCGCACCTATACCCCATTTGAAATAAGATTAGACATTAAAACAACCCTTTTACAGTCCGTTCAACCAATGTTGACTTCTATACCGTAGGCATAAAGATAGCATTAAAAGCAAAAAAAGTTACACAATACCAACTATCTACTGCGGCTGCCATTAGTCATGCTACCAACGCAATAGAATTGAAAATCGGTTGAACGGAATGTATAAAAGGCTTATCTATACGTCTAATCTTATTTCAAATGGAGTATAGTTGGTTTAAAGAACCAATTTCCTACCGATCTGTTCAGGTCTTGATGTGGATGATCGCGCAAAGCAATAATATAAGGGATTTACAGATCGTCATGGTACATACGTAATGAGGGTGCATGGGGATCTAAGGCGGTTTTATGCTCTCCGCTTGCGAATTGCTTAACACATGTTTAAATTATTAAATAGGTAGATGAAAATATGTGGCTACCGTGATGAGATTGTAATAAAAAAAAATACTAAAGGGTATTGCACTTTATAAGTTAAAGATCGCTTAAAAAGTGCTTCATTCTTTCAAACTGGGTGTATTTTTATGTATCAAAAATATTCTATGTCTATAAGAACTGTATCCAATTAAAGCTGTAACAATTTGTACTGAAGCGATAGCCCTTCATCTCCTATTTTATACGTTTAAGTAGTTCTTTTTCAACTACTGTTTTTGCCATAATGAATTCCAATTAAATCAGCCTCCTAGAGTGAAGTTTAGTACTGCGTAGTAGCCTGTGCAGTCAGCTAAGGCTTTGTATTGACCAATCTTTTCACTCCGACACGCTTAGGTAGTGCCGAAACAAGAGATGTTTTAAATTTGCCTACTTGTTAATGTGATAACTAACTATCAATAATAATATAAATACGAAACTAACTCTGTCTGTCTTTCTGTTACCTTTTTACGCTTTAAAAGTGGAACGGATTTCGATTAAATTTGGCAAATGCCCTGAATACATGAGGACATATGATACTTTTTATCTCAATAGTCGCGGGAAAAAGCTAGTTCTAAATAATAATTTAATGAACGTCTGTTCTGGGCATTACCATATAAATCCCAAAAAAAACTTTTCAAGTGCACAGCAAAGTTCGTTGCTTTGTTATTTCACTTATTATCTTAATGTGACTGTGGAATAACCTTTTACTGGCTACTGACTGTTCGTGGCAGTATAATAAACGTTTGTGCTCAAAATGGCGGTGTTGTTATTTTAGTTTTGCTGTTCCATTGTCACTGTTTTTTGTTTGGAGAGATGAGGCAGGTGTTTTTATAATTGTGTGGCAGTTTTTGTTAATTCGATGAGAATGTTTTGTTTGGTAGTAACCCGCGAGCTTGAAGATTATATTTTTTCTAGTGCCTAAAATGCACAGCTACATTCTGCCATTTATGTTTAAGTTTCATTTAGTAGAGGCCGTGCCTATTGCCATCAACTGGACAAGAATCTAGACCAGGTGCCGTATTATGAAGTATTAATGCCACCATTTTTCCAGTGTGAGAGAGTGACGGAGCTAGACAAGGCTGCTAGCACCATCCCGTTTTCGCAGTGGAATAATGATTGCATTAATACTTCATAATACTACCCCAGAAAGTGTATCCAGGAGACTTTCTAGACCAATGAAGTACTCAATAAGTTACGTAGGTGTCTGCTACGCCATGGTTCGTGAATCTGAAATGAGCTACGAGAGCGCTACGGCGTAGCCTCGTAGACTTGGTTGATAAAACGCGGATATTTTGACCATTCAAGGGTTCATTCGCTGCATAAAACTTTACCAAAAAGTGCTTGTACTTTCTTATTATGTATAAAATATAATAGATACATAAAAAACTTAGTCACATACAAACATATATAGCCAGGGAGATTCATAACACTTCTTCCTTGCTGTCGGGTAAAAAGGAGGAAATCTTTTAATGAGTCATATCTAAAACCAGTCAAGGTGCTTACCCTCTTGGCTTCGTTTAAATATAAAGTACATTACAGCGTATTCAAGTTTGGGAATTGACGGGTGAACTTGAACTATCAATTTGAGGGGCAATTTCAAGGCGTTTCTTTTCAAGGTGATAACTTAGCCTCGATTTTTCATGGCCTTTTAATTCAATTGATAGGCCTTGATTATTTGTTGAAAGGTACTTACATATTCATTGTATGTGCCTAACAACAATTACTAATGCGATAGTGAATTAATAATTTAATTTGGAAAAGATAAAACAGATAAAAAAGAACTTTAATTTTACCTTTGCCTCAAGGCACTCGAATTAATATTCATGTACTTATTTTTGTAATAGACTCGCTGAGGAAATTAACAATACAGGGTGTAAGGGACAGCATTCCGCTAACTCATGGGATGAATTCAGCATATTATACTAAGACGACCGGTACATGAAATTATTTTAAGAACGTTATGGGAATCCAATAAACCTAATTTCTTTTATTACCTCACACGCAATGTATTGTTACCGTAGCCGCACTCCTCGTGGCGAGGGGGGCGCGCTAGCGCCGCATGATTTATCACGCGTCGTTCCCTATAGTATTTCAACATCCATTGCTGTTTTTTTTATTTTAGCTATTTTATTTACATAAATGGACTGCTACGTACAGAGACTGTAATTTTACATTGAAATAGTAAATGAACAAACAATAAAAAAAATACAATTTTCTTCAGAAAATTTCCAGTGGAATGTGATTCAAAATAAGGAGCTGAATGCCCCCTGTTAATTTGCGGAGAGCTGTCCCTTACACCCTGTATATCTACAGCGAAACACATTTAGGCGCGCACATCACCTTAATTAAAAACACGTCAGAGCAACATCAAGTGATCAAATATGAACGGGAACAGACTGTTCACGAAATTAATTATAATCATGTCCCTCGTCATTATGGTACGGCGAAGGTATACAGAACCACAACATTTTCACTCTAAGTACCCACGGTTAGCCGGATGGCCACGGAAATTACCTTCGAACCCTCCCAAGCACTGATCGTGCCCTGCTTAATGTATTTTAAATGAACGAATCAATTATGTATCAACAGGAAACCGTGTCATGTGAAAATGAAAGGGGAAAAGTCTATAAAAATTTCATGACGCAATGAAATTGTTGTGACATAGTCTGTGAGAGAGGCAGCTGTATTTATCAAGGAAAGTTTGACTTTTATCTCTTTGTTTTGTTAAGGCTCCTATTTATTTTGTGATGCTGAGCCTCTGTTCTAGTCAGACGTTCCAGGTAGTGAGCAACCCTTTTTTCCAATTTACAAATAACAAGTTACATTTGCCAAACTATCTGGAACACCTACCCACATAAATCCGTTAGCATTCGAAGCACGCACGAGTGGTGTAAGCTATCTTTTTCAACGAATGTAGGCCAATTCTGCTTTTCGTATCTCGATAGGAGAACATAAGATGGTTCATAGGAATGCATTTTGGCATGAATTTTATTGTACATTTTCTCCTCGTGTCCTTTATACGTAGTGGCACATTATGTTAGTTTAAAGCTGCGAATTTAATTTATACGTAGTGGCACATTATGTTAGTTTAAAGCTGCGAATTTAACTTTAGTGTAGGTATGTGTTGCAAACATTAGGGAGTTTCCACACGGTGTAAGTAATGCAAGTTATGTGGGAAGTATGTGGAATAAACGTGAGCGGAAAGCAGATAAGAACACCCTAAACGGATTAAATTGAAACATACGGAATAACCCTTTAAATAAACATATTTTACCTTTAGATTCCTACGCATATTACCTCGTGTTTCCTGAATATTAAATAATATTGTTTTTATATTAAACATAACTCTTTCCTGAAACACTTTCTCTTTAGATTGAGTGAAGCCAGTGAAAGGTAAGAAATCTTTATATTAAAAACATTTGTGTTCACTTTTAATAGCTTGTTTCACAGCACAAAGGAAGCCTTTACTTACTCTAAATACGTCAACAATGTTGTTAACGGCACTTCGTGTCGTGCTTAACATGTCGTGTCACCTAAGTCTCGCTTTACAGTTCCTGATTAGAAACATTTGAAACACCTCACACCTCTATGTCAATGTTGCTCAAACACGCGAGCTCTTCCTATGAAGCACTTGGTACTTGGATTAAACTGTCTTCCGAGCTACGTTGATTTAATGTTGACACGTCATGTTTCATATTAACATTGAGTTACTAAAGTGTTGGTTATTAACATCTATATCTAAACCATTCTAAATTAAAGTCCCTTTTCGTCTCTGTCTTTGTGACACGCGTTGTTCAAAATGCGACGTCACGGAATTTGATAAGACTTTCACTATCATTTGGAGAATTATTTATACCGGAAGATATAAAACTACATAAAATAAAGTCATTTTGATATTTTTTGAAGTCGTAGAAACCGTTCGTAGCAGGGGCGGATTACGTTTAAATACAAGTACAAATAAATAAACTAAGTATCAACAAGCATTGCAAATCATACCTACCTACACGATACTGAAATGCACCGTATTTAGCAAAAAAGGAACTTCTCTCGATTTGTTTACGCTAGCAAATGACATGCATTTTACTCGACGCGGACGGCAAAATCAGAACTCCACAGCAAAAACATGGGACTACTTAACTTTTACCGCATTCCCCGATGACAGCGTAAATTTTAGTTGTTTACGAAACTCAAAAATTGTGTCGCTCCAAACGAGTTCGCCACAAAGTTGCGCTTCGAAACTAGACATGTTGACAAATTTAGTGTACATCACTAAGGCTGCTGTCCATGGACTTTTGGGAGTGTGCCAACTGTGTTTATTCCATGGAACAGTTCGTGCGTGTAATAAACATCGCCTGCGATGAATTTACATGATAATTTACCCTATTCCGACCTAAATAGGAAGACAAACATGACTAACCTTATTTTAGTTTAAGGATATTGGGTGAACTGGCTTCCTTCCGTCCTCATCTCCTCCAGATGATAGCACGTTGGTTCGTTTATTTCTATTTATTTGGTGCGTTTTTTATCACGTTATTTTGTTGTGAAAGAAGCTCTAGAAAATATAAAAGTAATGAAAATAAGGTGCTGTTATATGCGGTGGTTTTGTTTTGAAGACTTGTAGTAGAAATGATAAAAAGTGTAGAACGGTTTGTAGACTGTGGCTATTTTTTTTAGAAAAATATCTAATATAGATACGGCTAAAAAGGCTATGAGACAGTTTATGAAATAGGTTTGCATTATGCTAGCATGACCGCTATTACAATGTGGATCACGTAAGTATACCTACGTAACTCTTCAGATAACGGAAGGCATATTGCAATTGATGTATAATTACAGTGAATGTATGAAGAAGAAAAAGCTGCGTTTAGTGGCGAAAGAATAAGTCATTATTCGTTTTTCTAAAGATTTTGTAACATGGCTCTCTATATCTACTTTAGTATTAGGTATGGATAACTGGACACATAATCTTAAATGTCTACTATTTATCTTAAGTTTTCAACGTCGCCAATGTTGAAGGCTATCGATTTGGGCCCCTTCGGGAGTCGAATTTTATCTCGTGTAGAAACTCAGGGTAATAAATGAACGATTTCAAAAGGGTCCCTTTTATTTCTTTTCGATTTAGGCTGGGTTTTTCTACATCAAATTGAAATAACAGCTATTCGGGGAAAATCTTTCATAGTTTCGTACCAGTTTTAAAGTTAGAAAAGGACCAGCTAGGGACTCTATTCACGCATGAACGTCTTTTCTTCGATAAAGGCCATAATATTAAAACATCGTCGGAATTATACTGTTGCAATACAGAGGGAAAATGTTTTCAATAGCAACTATCAAGAACGGAGCGAGAATCCTAATGTGATATTATGGCTTCTACGAGGCGCTATTGTGTGAAGTTTTCCTTATTAAAGCGAATGAATTTCCACTTTCCATTAATTGTAAAATCGCTTAACTTTCATAAACATCTTGACGTCCTCTTACATTATCGTAATTATCTTTTCATTGACTCTAATTGGAAGCCAAATCGTCGAAACATTTTGTTCCCTCAAGGATATTAAGTCGGTAAATCGGGGAGGCCAAACACCGTCCTTTTATAAAACACCACCGATCAATTCAGAAAACAAATTGCTTACAAAGCCGGGCGGGCATATTTGTTCAATATTTCAGCCGTAGGAAGTTTCCGCCTTCACAATTATATTTTGTTCAGCACGGAGAGGTCCCAATCGATTTGCCTACACGGACACATTTGGAACAGCGCCAAGTGTTATTGCATCGAATTCGGGTTGGAATCGTACGCCACGATTGCAGACACATTATGAAACTGTAGGAGACCTACGTGTTTTACGGTTTGGTCTAATTTGTAACTGTGTTAAGGAGTCAAATTGTCTCTTGAATGGGTCTGCTCCAGCGCCAGGTGGTTATTTTATCTTAATTTCGTACTTAAAATGCCTGAAGCTTGTATCAGAGGGTGATATAGCTGGTACCAGAGACAATATTTGCATAGTATTTTAACCCGATTTGTACCCGGTTGATGGTAATAGGCTCGCCCCTATTTCATGGGACTTAACTGGCGAATTGTGGGAGTACTATAGATACACCTCTGCCCAATTCTTCTGGCACACAAAGGCGTGATGTTATGTTTAACGCAGACATACACTAATCCAGTTTGTATTTATTGATAAACTTTTCCAATACAAGGGCTATAAGAAAAGGTTTTAAATAATACATCTTTCAGAAAAAGCACAGAATGACTATCTGCTAGCAGTCAGACGTTTGTTGTTCTTACCTCGACATGTTGTTTAGATGTTCGATTATATTCTTCCAGAATGATTAAAACACTTTCTACGTACAGTCTCCAAAACAACATTAACACTGTTAGCGATTACTCTAAGTCTAGACCTAAACCGAAAGTAGGACAGATATTTGGCCTTTACGACACTTAGCTATACACACAATAAGATTAATGGTTGCCTAACTTACAAGTTATTTTATCTTTGTCTTAACAACAAAAGAACAAAGAAACCAAATCCCGGATTGAGTAAAAGTAATACATAACATACATAATCAGCCTATAATGTTCCCACTGCTGGGACACAGGCCTCCTCTCTGTGAGAGGGAGTGGGCCGTAATCCACCACGCAGGCCCAGTGCGGGTTGGTAGATGTCACATGTCTTCGAATTTTTGGTTCTAGGACATGCCGGTTTCCTTACGATGTTTTCCTTCACCGTTTTGAGAGCAGTGGTGATGAAATTATTTACATAAAGTAAAGCGACTGTCAGGGTTCGAACAGGGATCTTCTGTGCACGCTCATTCCATCATAGACGTCATCCATCGGTTTCTATCAGGCGTGATCGAGGTCAAGAGCTGCACCTTAATTACGTATTGATCGTGTATTACGCAAATAGGGCAATTAGGGTGCAGGCCCATTCTGCAATAAAAAAATTAAAATACACTGAGATCGAAGCGAAACGAAACTAAGTTCGTTTAGCTTCGCTCATTTATCTACCGTTTCTTTTTATATTTCGGTTCATAGTTCGCAGTGTAAACTGAAGTATGAAAAGACGAGGTAGATACATGAGCGAAGCTAAACGAACTAACTTCGTTTCGTTTCGTTCTCAGTGTGCCCTGCGCTTAAGGCTTCCAATGATTTACAATGGTATATCGATTGGGTATTTATATTCGTTCTAGATAAAGTTCTGATAACTTGGACACTGTATTCTTCTTATATTTTAAGCTGTATACCACTTTAGGGGTATGAGGAACAGGGTGTAAAGTTCACTCATCCACCATAGAAAAGGGAGGATCCTCCAACCAGACGGGTGTTGTGTCTGGCTGACAACTGCCCAACGATTGATGTTGGGTTCTCGTATATATGTCCACTGCACGGTAAACTTTAATTGCGCGATGCAGGATTTATGTGACGTCTGTCTGACGTCAGGTCTTTGATGCGTAGTTCGCATGTGGCGATGTAGATACCGCCACATCACTCCCCTCCGGAGACCGGAGGTCGATAGTGGGCTGAGTCTTGTATCTTGCGATGCTTGCCAGTGCCAGTTGTGGTTCCAGTGAGTCGGAACCGGGTGCCGCATTGTTCGCGGTGGGTCGGAACTGTTTGCGGCGGTTGTGGTGATTGAGGTGATTGCGGTGATTCCCCAGTGAGTCGGGGTGATGAGGTGATTGAGGTGATTGCGGTCATTCCCCAGTGGGTCGGGGTGATGAGTTGATTGAGGTGATATCCCAGTGGGTCGGGGTGATGAGGCTGAGGGTGATGACCAGGAATGCGCGTTCGCTGCATGCTGGTGGTCAGGATACCCGTTGACGCCTCGGGTGTGGCTTGGTTGTGTGACTCGCCTCACTGAAAGCTTGCGGGAGTGATGATGATGACGTCACGCTGGAGTAGTTGCACGAAGGCTGCGTTCAACGTTCGACGTTCATATTCGGGGTCACCAATTTAGGGGTATGAGGAACAGGGTGTAAAGTTCACTCATCCACCATAGAAAAGGGAGGATCCTCCAACCAGACGGGTGTTGTGTCTGGCGGGCAACTGCCCAACGATTGATGTTGGGTTCTCGTATATATGTCCACTGCACGGTAAACTTTAATTGCGCGATGCAGGATTTATGTGACGTCTGTCTGACGTCAGGTCTTTGATGCGTAGTTCGCATGTGGCGATGTAGATACCGCCACACCACCACCACCACGGCCACCACTATTACGACCAACATTATTTCCAAGAGGTATCGTATTTCTTAGATACTGGGTTATGGACGTCAGGGGGCCTAAACCGGCCACATTAGCAATTCCTCTAAAAGCAGTTCATTTCCTGAATCCCAGCTGTCATTTGGCAATTCCTCTAATTTGACATAAAAGCAATTCATAATTTGTGGACCATTTTACGAATCTCCATAGAAAACTGTCAAACAGATGAATTAGTTCGTAATATGAATTACACGCAGATCATATTATGAATTGTCAGTTTTTGACATTTTACGATGATTCATAATATTTTAATATTATGATTAGTAAGCTAAAGTACCGTTTTAAGCCCCCAGATAGGCAGTCGCTCCATGTAATATACGAAGCCTACCACAACATAGTTGGAAAAAGGCTAGAAGTTTAACTGACCTTTGTTGCCAGGTACTGACTATCCGGAGTTTCATTAAAAACTTCTATATCGGTTGGTGACAATATAATAATGAACTCGATATATATTGGCCCTGTCAGGCTTCAAAAATATATGAACGTCAAAAAACTTCATAATATTAAGCACATTAAATTGTCGTCAAGAAATACACCTTTAAGCATCATTAAATTGTGGTCATGATTTAGATTCATTAATATGTGAATGCTTTTTTTCAGTAACATGTATACAACCAAAGGCACATTATATATGAACCACATTAAGATCATATTATCTGAACAATGTAGGATTCACAATTATGTATGATATGATACATGAATAGACAGCTGTGCTGCTGGGGAGTTTGTTCCGCCACTTCTTCTTCCGCAAAGCACTAGGAAGTGGTGAAGGGTGGGCGTTTTGGGAGACTGTCTTATGTAATTTTGACGTTCGAAAAGCGCTGATTCTAAAATAAATTACTTTTGATTTTTTAATACAATCATATCTGAGCAAGTTAATGTAATTCAAATTCAACCTTATTACTACGTCATAAAGATTACTTTACTAGTAATCTTAAAATTGCATGGTCAAGGAGTTTGCAACATTATTTATCACTGGCTAAATTCACTTCAAATGACGCTATGTTTTTCTAATAAAATTATAACTGACGCACATGTCATTCAACGATTTAATAAAATCCTACGATTTACGATACAATATAAACTAGATCTTATTTGTTCGAGCAAATAATTGACTTTAACATGCATGTAGAAATAATTAAGAAGCTTAGCCTGCTCAGATATTTTTAAAGCAAATACCCCATTAAATGTCAATCGGGCTTTTAAATACCGATACCAGTTAAAAATATATTGTGTCTCGTTAATGACAGTTGAAGGTATACAGTTTAGATATATTTTTGAAAAGGGTGATCACATATTATTATCTAATGCACAGCATATATTATTGGACCGTTCACATAAGGACATATTTTTGATCTATAAAGTTCTACAGAATTTATTGAGCTTTCCAACTCTCACAATATTTTGAATCCTGGACAGTGCCAATATATTAATGAACTCGACTGTACTTTAAATGTTGTATCATTCAAAAAACATTTTTCACACAACAAAAAAGATAACAAAAATAATAGGTCTTTACTTGCTGAGCGCTTGCGGTTATCAAACAGAATCCATTTTTCATCGCAGGTAACAATGCGGTTCAAAATTCCTTCATTTGTGTGTCTGTTGAGCAGTGCAAGGCACGTCTCGACGCGTACTTCGCGCTGGCGATCATTGAGTTCGTGGGGCACCCATTTGTCAAGCTTTTTTACCTTGCCAATTTGACGCAAATGGACCAATATTGTTTTGACGCTAACGTCGAAAGCTGCTGCTAATTCAGCCGTAGATTGTGTATCATCAGCTTCCACAATCGCCTTTAATTCGTCATTGTCGACCAGTCTTCGGACGACCGCGAGGTTCATTTTTCAGGTCGAAATTTCCAGAACGGAAGCGAGCAAACCAAGAACAGGTGGTGCGTTGGTTTGTAGTGTTAGCTCCGTAAACGTCGTTGATGTTGCGTGCCGCTTGTGCCGCGTTGCTGCCACGACGGTACTCATATTCCATAATTACTCGAATTTTTAACGTATCCATGATGACGAAAAAGATTGAAATGCGATGAAAATGTAACACTAATCAATAAAGAAATGACTACTTTTGGAAAAAAAAATCCATGTTTTTAAAATAAAATTAATTTGAAATTAGAATTCTTAGCCAAACAAAAATTATTTTGATTTGAAATGGCCAGTACTGCAGAACGGCAATTTCATAGGTAAAGACCTAATATTCATGGAAAATGGTGGCTGGTGTTTTTTTTACGGCTAACGATGCGCGCGCGGGTGTAAATAAAGGCACTGGTAATACCGCTGAACAGCCTATATAAAAATATAATAATGTTAATAATACATAATACGCAAATGGGGTTAAGGGTAGTGAACAATATAGACTGAAATTGCCACAGACGATATAAACCCTTATTTAATAGTACAGATAGAGTTTTATTCCGCGCGAACGCGGTGGCACACGGGCAGGCCAGCGCGGTTCGTCGGGGCGGGTCAAGTGGCCTGCGCGCATGCCACCCGCGGTTACCGGAAAAAAGCGCAAGTCTCTGCTCGGGTGTAAATAGAGAATGCTCATTTATTAGTAGGATAGTTCATACTAATTCAATGTAAAGTATCCCTCTGACGTTTAGTTGAGCTATAACTAATCGCCTCTGGTTTGCTTATGGTTCTTTTTTTTTAATAAAAACTTGCTTTGGGCGCTTGTCTTTGGCAAAAAGCTTCACCAAAAACACACACACTCTATTGGATACAAATTCCATGCTGCCATGATAGTACTTACTAATTCCATACTGCTATGTCATTACTTCGACTAGTAAATATTACCGCACTAGTGCGGTAATATTAAGCACGCTTCCATAAAACACGGCATTATAAACCTAAAAGCGGTTCAATAAGAGCCACTTTACGAGCCAGTGTGTTTAAAAATACTTTAACATAACCACATGGTATAGAACTCTAATAAATACTTATGCCATCTAAAAGCTAGAATGGTCTTACCCTACAATGAGCTACGCAGTTTAAAGGTCCAAAAATAAACTCAAGTACCTAATCCCGGTCTTTTTAAATTCTAAACACTAAGCTAGAGCCATTTGACAAAGTCTTATTTCTGTATTAAACTTCAAGTACGAATTTTCTTCGTGAACACTTAGAAATGCTTTGAAAGCATAAGGGTGCTCGTATCTAAGTAGAATTCATGAGAGCACTTATATTTTAAGCACCTACCCTGCATTGACATTCAGTGAATATCACCGTACCCGATACTTTTGTCTAAACTAGCGTTTATATACAGCTTACAAGAATTCAATATCTTTTGTGTGTATTGTAATAAATATTAATTATACCTACACACTTAACTTGCCTTAATAACTATAATTAAGTTTTCTTTATTATCTACACTAATATTATAAAGAGGAAAGATTTGTATTTTTGTATTTTTGTGTGTATGTTTGTAACGAATAAACTCAAAAACTACTGCGCCATTTCAAAAATTCTTTCACCATTAGAAAGCTACATTCATCTTGAGTAACATAGGCTATATTTATTGCTAGAAAAGATTAGGGATCCTTACTAAAACTCCAATAATGTAACCCAAGGTGTAAAAAAATTAGCTAATATAATCTTTAACTCGCGTGCGCTGCGAAAACTATTGAGGATAGAATAAAATAATGTACTACGACTTTGCAGAACATATTATTATTTACAAAAAGTGTCAGGACAGCATATGTCTAACTATTATAGTTATGCCACAATAAGGGTTCTTTTATTTTGAAATTTTAATTGATATGACGCCGCTAGAAAAGGCTCTTTATTTGTATCTTGGTATTGATCCTTATCAAAATAAATTACTTCATATTTAAGACTGCTTCAATACCTTTATATAACTTTTTGAATTATTCAATTCGGACATTCTATTCGAAAGACGAGTTTAAAAATGTAAGTATAGCTTCAAAAAATATCGGCTCATACATTCAGTATAAAATGGCTTTTTTTATGATATCTCGGTAGATAGGTTGGTAGGTATGTATGTAGGTAGGTAGATAGGTTAGGTAGGTAGGGTAAGTAGGGTAGGTAGGTAGGGTAGGTAGGTAGGGTAGGTAGGTAGGGTAGGTAGGGTAGGTAGGGAGGTAGAGTAAGTTGGTTGGGTAGGTGTAGGGAGGTAAGTGTAGGGAGGTAGGTGTAGGTAAGGTAGGTATGTAGAGTAGGTAGAGAGCAGGTAGGTAGGTAGGTAAGTCGGATAGGTTGGTAGGGTAAATGCGCCGTAGATAAGATTGATTGATTGATTGATAAGTACTTAGTGCTACCCGTGCGAAGCTGGGGCGGGCAGCTAGTATATAATGAAATAAATGAACGTAAACGCAGCAAAAGGAGTCGGTATGCAAGGACAGGTCGTAGGGCTGAGAACTATACCTTAGTTCTCCTACCGACATAGCCCGAAGTATTGCCAAACTTAAGTGGCAGTCGGCAGGGCACATTGTTCACAGAACAGATGGCCGATGGGGCCGAAAGGTTCTGGAGTGGCGACCGCGGAAGACGTAGCGTTCGAAGGCCTCCCACAAGATGGACCGATGACCTGGTGAAGGCCGTAGGAATTCGTTGGATGCGAGAAGCACAGAACCGGTGGAAGTGGCGGTGCTTCCCCTATGTCCAGCAGTGGACGTCTTTCGGGTGAAATGATGACGATGATCATGTAAGGATAGTAGCAGGCGGCGTGAGTTTATATAATATATGTTTGTATGCTTGGTATAGTGTTGTTATCCTCTATTTGAAATGTCATGGTTATTTTAAAGATTAATAGCTTCTCAAAATATTTAAATCACAATCTGTGTTAACATAGTGTTTATCCCTTCTGTGTTTGAGAAGAGTTTATGACAGATCTATATCTATACATATTATATTTAAAGTCGCTTTTTGTGTTTGTCTGTTTGTCCGCGTTGTTCTAAAACGACGCAACCGATTTGGATGACGTTTTCACCATCGTTTAGAGAATTTATTCCGGAACGTTTATGTGTATAATACGTTAAGAATTAAAGTTACATATAAATAAGAAATCTTGATGTTTTGTCAAATCGTAAAAACCGTGCGAAGCAGAATCAGTTCGCTAGTTCTTTTTAATACATGTATTTTTGTGATCAGAAATAATAATATTGGTATTTAACGAATATTTTCATTAATTTTATACATCGCTGCTTTGGCTAGTGGAGTTAATTGTTTTTCCGATAATAATTTTATTAATTAACAAATATGAGGATATTTATAATACATATTATTTTGATGAACTTATTAAACACGCCTACGAATAGGAATTCACATACCTAAACCTACTTAATTATTTTGTTAGTGTTACATAAAAGAAATAAGACTACCTGATTCACTTCCCTAGTACCTAGTACCTATACATAATGTAGGTACATAAAGAAACGACTAAATATAAAGCTATGAGCCAACTTTTATAGACGTTCTTTGTAATTAAAGTCTAGGAACTTTTTTTTTTCTTGTAAAATATCTATTTTGGGCTTTCCCGTTCTAATTTATATTCATTCACTTTTATATATAATGAAATTGAAATGTTTGTAAGTATAAGTATTAGAGCCGAAATAAGGTAGGTATGATCTTATAGGGTATGATGAGATTGACACAAGTCATTTGATAATATACCAAAAAAAAAAAAAAAGTTTCTGATGAGATGATTCTAAAAGAGGATAAATTGAAAAAGTCTACTTTGAGATGATCCTCTATTTGAGTTAAGTGGTAAAGAAGCTTCTGACAAGGTATGTCGGTACCAATTTCCAATTAAGTATTTTCATGCTTTGAGAAGAATACCGTTCAATAACGTCTCTCAGGATAAAAAGCCATTGTGTCACCCTATGTTTCCTAAATTGATGTCAGTAATTGTTAGGCCTGAACTCCTCTTACGCTGATGTCGGTCGCGTATGCGTAGCAACGTAGTACGCGCCGACGTCAGCGTCGCAGTGTGGTGCTATATAGAACACAATGTATATACGCACGCGCGACCGACGTACGCGACCGATATCAGCGTAAGAGGAATTCAGGCCTGGTGTACAATTAATAAAAAGTATTCTATCTATCTATCTATTTACACATACTTAACAGTTACTTTAACCTAAGAATTCATCTTATACTGGCCACAATTACCGCTAAGCTCAAAAAACTGTGAAAACACAAACAAAAAGTTCGCAAGCAAATCAAATTTTATGGTTTCCTTACCGTATGTTCATAAACTTTTTTTACTTCCAGTTTTTGTTTAAACTAAATGGCAAGCCATAGAAACGAACGAAACTCGTGTAAGAATTAGTTCTATTAAAAACTCAAGGCATGAAAAGGCGGACTCTCGGCGTCTCTTTGATATATTTTTATGTCTTTATAGAGGTATGAGTAACAGGGTGTAAAGTTCACTCATTCTCCATAGAAAAGGGAGGACCTCCGACCAAACGGGTTTTGTGTCTGGTGGGCAACTGATATATTGGGTAACAAAAACGGGAACGCCCTTTGTTTGTTAACATAATGTATATATTAGGTCCCCACTATGAAATTGGCGTTTTTTTCTCACACATAGAGAACCTCGTCACTTCTATGATTTAAAAGATTCATCAATTGCTTGGTATTATATCGAATAATGATCATGATAGACAACTACCAATAGTAAAAAAACCTTATTACTTGTACTAGTTTTCTAAACATAAAAAATACCTTAAAAATACTCCTCATTTTGTTAGCAGAAATGACCACAATATTTTTTTTAACTTAGCCATAACTTATTTTTGTCGCATAATCTAAGTGGCATACGTTATCTTAGTTTTTAAAATTAGTCCATAAAAGTTTTAAAACATTAGTGTTTATGGTTGTTATATAAATTAAGAAAATGTTAGTATGAAAAATGCAACTTCTTTAAAATTCCCCATACAAAACACCAATTTCATAGGTGGTGTTTATCCATCTGGAATTTCTTAGTAGCAATTATTCGGAGTCTAATTTGTGCCCGGTTGATGGCAATAGCGTCGCCGCCTAATACATGAGACTTAAATATAATGGCAAAATTTGGGTGTACCTCTACCTAACCCATCGGGGAATACAGGTGTGATGTTATGTTATGTCTTTTATGAATCGGATTCTTGTAACAAAAATTCTATTCTCGCCATTGGTAAATAGTTCTTCTCGACATAGATTCAACAACATTACCAATCAGCCTTGCAGCTAGAAAGTCGCGGGTGTAGTGTGAACAGTGATTAATGCAGGGGACGACACTGTAGCGCAATCAGGGCACTAGTTGGCGACCAGCCAGCAACTGACAAACCTAGATGGAGTCACGATAACGTAAGAGATATAACTCAGGACGTGAGGTTGCAAACTGACGCCGGAAATGCATTTTTTCGGTAACTTTGGTGTGTAAACTGTACCTATCTATAGTGTTTAAATACTGTATCGGGTTACACGTTAGAGAGAGAGCTCTAATGTACCTGGCAAGGCTGTATCATGAATGTGTTTACTGACGTAAATTGGAAACAACAGCTAACTAGACAAAATATTAGTAATATTGGCTCTGTAGAAAAGTAAGGATCAATCGACCAGACGCCCGTCTTATCTGATGGGCAACGATTGATGTCGGGATCTTGTATGTATGTTGCGTGGTAAACTCTGTTTGCGCGATTCAGGATTTGTGTGATGTCAGGATTTTGATGCGTAGTTCGCATGTGGCGATGTAGATTTCGACACAAATATTTAGTTAGTTTCGTAAAAAAATGGCGTCATCGAGTATTATTAGTATTCGATAAAAGTATTTTTCCAAGAGTAGAACTTTTAGCAAAAGCACTTTAATCTAAGGATCGTGTGATTAATTTCCAGTAGATTTTTCAATCTACTGGAAATTAATCAAAATCACGACACACCACAACAGTGGGATGAATGCACTTCATTTTCAGATAATAATAAAATTGCAATAATGTCTAATTGGTTTCAGTGTCTAACATAAAGGTACTTACAATGGTGACTACGCTAACAAAGAAAGTTACTTAATAGACCGCAATTCAAATTTAAAAAAGGCTTAGGTAGTACCAACGAAAACAACCTAAAATAAATCTCTTTGAAGTACATATTTGTCCTTCAATATTTACATCCCTGAGTACAACATGTATCAAAAGAAGAATTCCCTTTAAAACAGAGGGGGAGTAAATTTCGGGGTTACTAGGGTATTATTTACCGTGTAATGGTCACATCTATCACATCCCTTTCTGCGTACGGAACCCGGTAATTTTCCAGCCCTTTTACCCTAAATGTGTTCCCATTGGTCCATTCTTGTTTGAAATTTGTATGTGTTACATGAAGTTTTTAGGGTGTGTGAAGACTTTTCTAGTTGGTGAAGAAGCGTAAATCAATGTTTCGTTTCAACTTCTTCAAAAGAAGTCGTTGAAAGAGGAGATAATATGTCGTCGTAAACGATGCAATACTTTTTGTGTTTTTTTTTATTTTAAATTCATCTAGATTTTCTCCTATATTTTGTTTGTGTTTTTGGAGTAAATAAGTAAGTCGGAACCACATTTTGCTTTTTTAAAGAGAAAAAAAATCTTTATTATGAAAATATCGTGATGGCCCAGTAGTTACGGCCTCGCCTCTCATGTACGAGGATGTGGGTTCAAAGCCGGGCAAGTACCAATGTGACATTTTCAACTCATTTGAATTTTCTGAGTTTATCTTAAACATACTGACATCGGTGAAGAAAAAAACATCGCCAACCCGCCTTGAGCAAGCATGGTTATCAATACTCGTGCTTTCTCTTTTAGCGAAGAGGTCTTTTCTCAGCAGTGGAACAATACTAGGCTAGTATCATTATGTTAGGTGACATAAGTATAACTCTGCGTCCAGGCTCGGTGTGGCAACACGTCGTGTTCTGGTTTGCGACTGGTCAATCGTCATCCTTCGGACGCCTCGTTGAGAGGTGAAACACGTATCGATTTCTTACAAGGTTTTTTATGACTCTTGAAGGTTACTAAATATATCTACGTCTATTGTATTTTAAGTACAAATTCATCAAACCTTGACAAAACTAACAATGTGGACGAAAGTCCGCGATAATAGTTACCAGTTAGACTTTCTTACAGTGTTACAAAGTGCATGTTTGGCTCAGCTCCAAATGTTACGGTTCTATTCTACCAAGTCTCTCTCTCCTATGTGGACGCTTGAGTTTAAGTTTTAATTAACTTAGTTTCTTACTAAAAACACTTCCAGCTTATTTTTAGACATGTTTAATAGGATAAGAAGGTGTGTTACATTGTTAATTAGTTAGTAAATACAATGTATTTAATACTGGGTGTTAGGATAGACACCGTTATCATTGAAACTAGTGGTTTGGTGTCATCTATAATATACTTCTTCTATGGGACCAACCTTGAAACCGCGAAAAAAAAATCAGCTGTTCCATACATTTGTGTTCACTTAAATCGACAAAATGTATGGAACAGCAGATTATTTTTTTGCGATTTCAAAGTCCCATGTAAGCCTATTTCCATCAATCGGGCTCAAGTCCAGACTACGGGTTGCTACTGAGAAAAAATCCAATAACACTTTGCCTGACCTGGGTATCGAACCCATGTCCTCATGCTCAACAGGAGCGTTTGCGACTACTAGACCAACGAAGCAGAGAGTCAGTCTGGACGCTGTTTATATTATGTATGACGACGTTTCGCAGCTGCTCAAGATATTGTATTGTTCAGATAAAATATTTTTATGCTTTTATTAATGTTCTACTTTTCTTATTTTTTCTAACTAACTGTTAGGTCTTAGATACTACAGTGAGACACAGTCACAATATGGTATTCACCGTTGTCACTCAAACCATGGGTAGTTGACTTAAATATAAAAATAAATGACCGAGTAACAATAAAAAAAACGTTATTTTCATTAAAAGATTTAAAAAAGTTTCTATCCGACACCGTGCTCGCTAGCGAAACAGCTGACTGACTGAGGGTGGAGTCGCGCTCGCGGCTGGTCAGGTCACGTACCACGCCACCCGGGTGGGTGGCGCGGTATGTTGAGACGCAAGTTTGTTGTCCTAGCGCCCTAGAGTGAAAGGGTGAAATAATCGTGTGGTAAAATTTAGATTTTCTTTAAAAAATCATTTTCCATTGATTTTACGTTCTATAAATGAAACCAAACGACTGGTTTCAAGGATAACGGTGTTTACCTTAACACCCTGTATAGTGATTGTTTTGTATTATGTAAAATAAAATAAATAGAAGTAGTTAACTATATTGGTATAAAAACACAATAGCAGGAAACAGGTTTTAAAATTAAATTCAAGTTACAGTAGTAATACGAACAGGTGTTTAGGATCCTGAAGGGTTGAGGTCACTGCCCTTGATCTCTGTGTCTGACGGTCTAATCCTTTGGTCAGCAACTCAGCGCGCCTCCTCAACTGTTTATTTAGGACTCCCTTTATTAATTAACTAAATGACGACCAACTTCACAGAAATACTTCCAGTAAAGTTTATCTGGCTGTCTGTGGCCTTTTCACTGAACCGACCGTTATAAAACTTAACAGATAAATAAAAAAAGAAAAGAAAGAAAGAATCAAAAGAAGGAAAAGAAGAAGGAAGAAAAGAATATTGTTTATTATGTACAAACTAAACGCATATTACAAAATAAAAGAATGTCATTTACACCCAAAAGCCTCGTTTTCAGAGGCTACTTATAGTAACATGGGACATAGGCTCTGGCATAGAGCAGGATATAGGCTCCTTTTCATACTACAGATATCTGAAAAATAATGATGAAATAAAAAATTAACACAGGCAAAGTCGCGGGCAACAGTAAGTCTACAATAATCCTATCCTAACTTCCTAACTAATATTATAAATGCGAAAGTGAGTTTGTTTCTTTGTTACGCTTTCACGCTTAAACGGCTGAACGGATTTGGATCAAATTTGGCTTTTTATCCCGATATTCCCACGGAATCGAGACTTACGTGGGTGAAACCGTGGGGCCCAGATAGTATTTTTAATAAAGTCAAAACTACTGCATCTATTTTAAGAATTCTTTCACCAGTAGAATGCTATAATATCAGTGAGTAACATAGGCTAAAATTCATTATAGATATCGCAGGCGAAGCCGATAGCGGAAGCTAGTAAAATAATAAATTAAATAATTTACGGAACTCGACAACGACACCTACGTTTATATCCCGGAAATGTTAATTAACTAAACATGTTGAATAATCACAATGGACAACTTTGTTAATAAAGACTTCAAATAATGAAACCTTCCCAGAATATTGGATTACCGGTTCCACGGCAAAGTAATTAAACTTATTGATGATGTTTACTTGAACACAATCAACCGTGTCCCAGTTGCTAACTTCAATCTAACATCCGCAAGAAAAGGTCCTATAATAAAAGCTTGAATGCGAGAATTGGCAAAAATATGATTCTAGACAAGAAATCCACTTATTACCACTTTATTAGATTTCCCGACATTTCACCTCGCGGAGAAAATACCAACGGAAAATCTTTTCCTCTCCTGTAACGATATTATTCTCATAAAAGAAGATTTTTTGGGGAAAATTGAGTTAACACGAAAGTTATATACCTACGGAACCTTCAGGTTGCGGCATCTTATCTACCACTGAATCCAATTCCACAAATCCTTGTGATAAGACGGTTCTAAGGTATTTTTTTCCATTCATGTTCGTGCTGACCCGGTATTGAAAATAAATACCTTCCATTTATTAGCTTACCTAAAATCTGAAGAAAATTGTGAAGTACGATAACCCATGGGTACTGGTACGGTACCGGATCGAATAAAACACTTCTAGATAGTTTAACTAATTAGGTAACTCAAGAAATCAAAGATACATTTTATAATAATCTAGCCCGCAAGCCGGCGGAGGGCCACCTCAATATGTCTTCCTATTCTAAAGTACACACTGCTAGAACATTCAAATCAAGCCTTTCTTAATTGCCAGTACAATTGTAGGTTGCTTATTGCATAAAACCTTACAGTACTTACTTGATGTTCGCAATGGTAATGATAAAGACCACACTCAGGAATAGGTTCGCGATTCTAAGGACCAAAAATTTGCAGCGCATTTCAATTACAATGTGGACGATGCTGAGCAAATACAAAACTTACCCACTAACTGTAAGGTCTACTTTACAAAATTAATAAAACGAAGTGGATACAAGCTCTTTAATAAATTAATAAAGTCGGACCGTTAGCGCCTCTGAAGAGTTTGACCTTACAATAATATCTTTTGTTTGAGGTAAAAAAACCTTGACTCTCTTTTAGGCTCCAATTTCAGTGGCCCACAAGGTATTTTTTCATTATTTCCTGAATTATTTAAACAAAACTTCGTTAATAGTAAGTGCTTTTAGCCACTCTTCTCGTCATTTAAGTTTGTCATTCAGAAGTATTCAGTTTTCTAGAAGGTATGGTTAACTCTGTTCATCAGTTGTAGATGTGGTTGTAAGGGCAGAGTTTAAAAATCCACTTCTTAACAAAGGTTACGTGTATTAGACCTGATATTTTCAGGTTATACAATAAAACTTTGTCTGAAACAAGATCTTAAAAATATTTTATAGTAGTTCAAAAATCTACCCTATATATGGCATGCATTGATAGGTGACAATATTAGAAGTAATATAAATAGTGAGACGCAAAAAACATATTAGCGCCATTCCAATCGAGTAAAATGTGAAAATGGAACGAAATAGAAGTCGATATTTAATTAATACATTCCTCGGGCCACATACGAGATATTTTCAATTCATCTTCTCTTTATACTCAAAGATTTATCGTATGTAGTTACATACCTACATACCGTATCCATTTGAATATTCGAAGTAGAAAGTATCATACGTAAGTGATTACGTATTTTCAAAGAAAAGGCGAACTGCCAAAAGCATGCACGAAACAAATTTTTATTAATTCCCCGAAATTCATCACTGAGAACATTTTGAACCAAACAAAGGAGGAAATAGGTACGCAAGTGAAATAACTGGGACGAGATTACGAAGTACAAAAGCATTTTCCTCAAACGCACCCAATTCCGGAACAATAGCTAAGATAAATGGGGAGGCTCTAACACTCCCGAGCTCCCAAGCGCCCCAAGTTTCCTTGTTTTTCCTCAATGTCAACCACCTGGGCAGCGGTACCCAAACTTGATATTTATGACGTCACAGATAAAGGTATCAATGGCCCATCGATTGCTGGTGACGACAATAGATTCTTATTTACGGTGGATACTGGAATTCGATATGTCCCGCATTGGAAATTAGAATTTGGTCTCGTTCATTCAGCTTGGTTAGATTTTTTGTAAATGCTTGCTGTGTTATGGCAAATCGAAAAAAAAGTTATCCTTTAAGAGCAAAATGTATTTTTTTAGATTAGATAGGTACTTAAAATACATTATTTTTATTGTCAGTACTAATGCAAAATGGTTCACTATCACATAGTAAATTTTGAGAGATTTTTAACGAAGTATTAGTAACGTTACGGGTCGTCAGAAGCCCGAAAATCTGACAACCAGTAATACTCCTAATAATCTGATACCCCTTGGTAAGCTAAGGGGTATCGCATTACCCGGTTAACTGGTTTGTGGAGGTCAGATTGGCAGTCGCTCCATGTAAAATACTGGTATTCAGCTACATCCGGTTAGACTGGAAGCCGACCTCAACATAGTTGGGAAAAGGCTAGACAGGTTGGTTGAAGTATTAGTAACATGACATCTCATTTTCAAACCGCTGATCTACTATTTTCAGAAAAGAAAACATGAAACATATTGCAACAAAAGCGAAAAAAGATTTACGATGTATAGCACTCCACGTTTTTACTCCTGTAAGCCAGAATCTATAGCAGTCGCAAAGAAAAGCGCTGAGCTGTGATTCCCAGGGTTTCGGGGAAACTAGACTTGTTTCGAACCCGCCTAGAATTTAATCAGGTTGAAATAAAGGGGCTAAGGCAAGGCGGATTTATTTACTAGGTGAAGCAAAAGTATTACTAAACAGTTCTTTGATACCTATACATCTAGGAGGAACAAAAATAAATGTATCGTAGAAGACTGTGACTTTTACATAGCAGCTTTGCGAGAATTAGAATTGAAGATATTATGTCTAGAAAGACACAATTTAAGTACATAGTAATTTATATGATTACTAGCTTCCACCCGCGGCTTCTCCTGCAAGGTATGTCGATAAAAAGTAGCCTATGTCCTTCCCCAAGATGCCATCTATCTCCTTGCCAAATTTTATCGAAATTCGTACAGTGGTTTTGGCGTGAAAAGGTAACATAGACAGACAGAGTTACTGTCGAATTTATAATATTAGTACCTATGGATTGTTTCTTAACCTCACGTCACACGTTTGGATAAGGAGAGTAGAATGCTGATGAAATAGCTTTAAACATGCCAACAATGTTTATAACTATTTGTAAGACTTTGAAGGGTTATAAGCTAGAAGTTAGAAACATACATTTTCTTTTTTAATCTATTAGACAAGGCGTAGCAAAGAAGTAAAAAATTCTTGAAAGTGAGTCGGTAATTAAAACTAAATTTAATTTATGAACAGCTGGCAGAAGACTCCCAAGAACTGCAGCGAAGTTGTTACTCAATTCAATTAATATTTCACTAAATATTTCTCAATTAATCATTTCAAGCTCCAGGTTTCGATAAAATGCACGCCATTATTAATTAAGTAAGCCTTGCTTTGATATTGAATTGACAGAAATAGTTTGTGAAAAAGAACAAGGCGAAACGATGGCTCATCTGATTAAAGTGGTTATCATGCAGCAGGGTTGTGAATTTCTCATTATATTATACTATTAATAAAAAAACTTTTAATTCAGTGTATATAGGGTTAGTAACAATTTTACTTATTTAACATCTAGTGTTAGTAGGTACAGACATAGATCATAATACATATACATATATGAACAATGCTGGATGCATCTCCACGCTGAACTTCTGCACTATCTGGGAATCCCACCGATCTGCAAACACCGATAATACTGTTGGTGCTGCCGCGAACACACACACACACACATATTATTGTGTGAATGAGCAAAATCTATCCTTCCGTAGTTGTGCTCCGTACTGTTATATTATTTGCGAAGTAATATATTTTCTTTAACTAAATAACAAATGATTAAATTAACAAGATTAATCGTTAATTATTCTTCGAGACTTTTAATCAGGTTACGAAATAAATCACTAAATAAAAGCCTCTCAACGCATCGTTCATTAGGTACCAGTAATTGTAAAGTAGTTAAAGAACTAGGGGCTATAACTTAAAAACTCGCAACAAACAGGCAAACTTGTCTCCAAAGTCGGGAAAAGTCGAGCAAAGTTGAACGCAATGATTTCACTGTAACACGATTTATTTGTTTGCCTGTAACGCTGCGTAATACGGAAAGTGGGACGCATTTGTTGGGCAAAAGAGAGTAAACTCCTTAAAGACATCTAATTAAAAGCGAGAGACGCAAAATTAATGAGTCCCGGGTTTTCTATGTTGCTCTTTTGTGAGACTGAACCAAGGATATATCTTGGAACATAACGTGACGTGATCGCTAGACTAATAAGGGCTGATTTTTCCAACGTCAGATATCTTTTATCCGTGAATTAAATTGACATCTGGCGGTTTTTTTTAAATGGGTAAACTGTCAAAAATTCAAAATTATTCCTCGGATAAAGATATATAGCATTGGTTTTTTTTTAAAAATGATCGGTATGAAAATTAAATAGGTCTGGGTGTCATGGAATCTTTTTTTTCATAATTTTGTCAAGTATGATTGAATCAGAGGCAACGGTCACGTGTGTAATTTGAAAGCGTCACATTATCTTGAATGCCCTTCGTAATAGATTCATACCTACACTAATAAAATAATAAATATTAAACAAAATGAAGGTTTGGTAAGTAAAAGTACCTAAACGTCGATAAGTACATCTCTTCAGAATTTAAATGACGTGTTTCCATTCAACCACATGCCAATATGTGCTACATGAAAACAAAAACAAAATGTGAACAAACAAACACATTTACACAATACAAAACAATATAACTCACCTTTTGTATGTAACCCGTGTGCTTCAAATTTACGTTAACAATATGAAAGCACACATCATATTCCCGTACCTATATTATTAATAATTTAATGTCAAACAGTTTATAATGGAGCTATAGCGTGCCAAAATATCTAAACGGTATCAATGGTAACAAGGAACAATGTCACAAATTCTCGATCGCAAATATTCTGGTAATTTGGTCCTATCGCCATTTCGAACCTGATCGGAAGATGCAATGTGGCATCCAAATAATTTGTAAGTTAAATTCCTGGTTTGGCGTCAGTTATTTGTATTGTGTATAATACAATATAATACGAAGAACAATACCTACAAAGTAACAAGGTAACTATGCAGTAAGATGGTCGGGTATCCCTTGATATTTTTTCAGCATGATTCAATTAAATGAATATTATATTAAACATGTTCCATTTTAATAAACGTAGTTAAAAAGCCGTGTTAAATCATATCACACACATTAATACAACCTTTCAGACGTGTGGAGATGAAGAGAATTTAATCCAACGTACCAGGAGAGTAGAGTTACAAGAAGCTGGAGAAACCTCGGCTGTTCCTAATTAGTGCGAACCGTGGCTCGCTTGTTAACCTAGTTAGAAACGCCGCCGGCGACCGCTCAACACCCACAGTTTCTTTCAAATACTTTTTGATTTAATGAATAGGTACCCCAGCTATATTCCTAGTAACTTTCCGAAATTCTGTAGGAAAATTTATACAATCAACAGGAATATTTTTTTCGATAGCGTGTTTTAATAACGCCTTGTTCAAGTTTAGTCCTTTTATACGCGTGCGTGAAAACGTTATTTTTATCGTTGTAATTGGCTTCGATCCACGCCCGACCTAAACTTCAATTCCCATTTGGTCATATTAAACTTTTTTCAATATATCAATGTCTTTTTTTATCTCTTAGTGTTTTTTCTCTCAGTGGAGATAGTTATCTACGACCTAGACTTGGTAATTTAATTCCAAATAAATGAAAGGTTACATTAATTTTGTTTTAAAAATAACATTTTTTTTGTAGACGACTAATGAAATCTGTAAAGCCTTTTCGGTGTAGGATGAATTCGTGTACAAAATAACATCCGCGGCATCCGCGATGTGAAATGGGTTAAAAACTGTCGCACGAATATTGTTGTTAAACATTTTACTTGGAAATAAATTACGTTACTCGTTACTTTATTCTCAGGGGTTAAATATTGAGTTACATTCATCTCTTTTACACGCCGTTGGTTTTTGTATCCATATTTTTTTCGCACATCAAATGAATTTCTGGAACATCCTGTCTTTGTATCGACATCGCCGCCGCTGTAAAAAGGGTAACTTTTTATAAAAGTGGAAGTTGACACGGAATTGAATAATGTGGTTCCGCATAAATTAACATCGGAGGCATGGCGTAAAGGAAAATTCTTTAATGAAATAAAAGACCGTTGACGGAGTTAAACATTCTCGGTATTTCGCGTAGTGAAAATTTATAAGGCTGGGGCGGGAAAAACACATATGTTTTTTCTTCATAATCTGTTTGTTACTACGCCAATTCGTAAAAGAGTATATCGTCAAGAATCCACTCGCAACAATTTTGCCGTCTCTCAAACTAAACATATTTGTGCCGCATGAAAATTCCGGAATGAAGAACTAAGAAAAAAAAAAGAATTATTATACACTAGCGACCCGCTCTTGCTTCACGTGGTTTCTATGACTTGACAAAACATTCACACATCGAGATTTCTTAGTTATATATAACTTTAACATGAACGTCTAAAATAATCTAAAATACTTAAGTACACTTTTGCAGATAAATAATACATAAGTGAAATTTTAATATCTCCTGATTTTGATTACATGCAAGTTAAAACTTGTCCCCACACTAACAACTTAATGATCTCCTCAAACAAGGCTTCCTCTCTCCTACCCTTTTGCTGTGCCCTACAGGGTCCATAATGATCTAAATTATATAGTTACCACCTAAGTACACATTATGGTAAAGCAATAAAGATATTGATTACCTATTGAGTATTGAGTTTTTATAATTTATAAACCTTCCGGAATAAATTCTCTAAAAGATGGTGAAAACCTCATCAATATGTTGCATGGTTTACAAGAACAACACGGACAAACAGATAAACACGAAAAGCGACTTTCACACTGGTTTTTTTTTTGAAGTACCTACTGCTGGTCATCTGTCTTCAAAATCGTCCATAACCTACACAAGGTGGAGAGGCTTATCTTAGCCACAGATCAAATGCTTGAAGACCAATGCTTCATAGGTTTAATACCTAGGTATTACCGTACTTAAAAACACATTTAGGTAACAGGCAGGTGACTAAGTTTTAGTACGCTTTAAAAGTGTTGAAATCGTAAAATCCACCGGCGACATCAACTGTAATATCAACCGAAAGTACCTTTTATACGGCGAGAGTTACTTTTATATGACTTTTAAATTACAACTCATAATGTTATCTTTTTGTATGGATATTAAAAAAAAAACATTATGGATTCCTATCCATAATGTTTTTTTCGTCTGCTGCAGAAATCGTTAGTCAGTAGGTAAAGTCGGGGAAACTCATTCTTTCAATCACAATTTGAATCAATCTACCTTTTAATCAACTATGCCAACCCGTGATGCCAACTGTGTTATATTATAATTATACTTATGTATATTCGGCAGGGGTCGGCATCCAGTTTATCCGGATGGAGGTGAAAACCAGTATTTTGCGTGGAGCGACAGCCCATCTGACCTCCACAACCCAGTAACTGGGTAATTCGATACCCCTTGGTAAGACTGGTGGTCAGACTTTCGGGCTTCAGACGACCCTTACCGACTGTCAATGGTCCACGAATGACAGCAGGGACCAACGGCTTAACATGCTTTCCGAGCTACGAAGGGGTCTTGGTATGTAAAGATGGTCACCCATCCACGGATCAATCGCGGCAAGCGTAGCTTAACAAGATCGATCGACGCGTGCGGCTATTATTACTTAGCCACGAGCTCCTCCAAGTTTATCAAATTGATAACCAACTTAAATTGTCCGTAATAGTATGACTTCTGTTATCCTTTGACAACTACGGAAAACTATACGGAAAACTGACGTAGTGTGTCAATTTGGTAAACAATTAACTTCCCTGGCTGTACAACGTACATGCATAGATCGTGTGAAACATTTGTACTGTGGCGCTTTACTTTGTGTAGTATATTTTATCTATTTTCATCATATATAGGTATTTTCATCATAACTGATCTCAAAACGATGATGCGGTATATCCTAGAACCAAAAATTCGAAGACATGTGACATTATAATATGATAATCTGCTGTAGATAATTACAGAATTATACTACAGAATATAATACATTTATAATATTACAGAATAATAATTTGTTTTTTGTTTAGTTATTATAAAGTAACTGTAATCCTGAATTCAATCAATAAAGTATGAGTACCTACTCAAAAAATCCCCTTACAAATTCCCCTACAGAAAAAACAACGACCGTGTCGCCTTAATTGGAAAATATCAATTTCTCCGAAAGCTTTTAGGGAAAATCCTTTAAAACAACTTTTACGAGACCCCATTATTACCTTTCGTTTTAATTTATTTTCTTTACGGTAACCCACTTTTTCAGTGGCAATACCGTCTTCCTTCTCAGAACTACATTGATACGGGAAGAGTATACAAACCTTTTATACTAAGGTTGAATGGGACGTATAGAATAATCCTATAGGGAATCCTCAGTCGAGTGTATAAGAAGAGCTTTAGAGTACCTTCTAATGCTTTCGTTGAAATCGACGCAGATTTTTGTAAGAAAAACGAGTAGGAGGTTTTTATACATGGTGTAATTGAAATGAATTTTCAGGTTTCAGGTAGGACACGATTTCAGGTTTAACGATTTCTCTTCGGGTTTTGTGTAATTTTAATCTTGTCACTCTATTTCTGTAAAACAGTTTTGGAAAATTAGGTTAATGTGACTGTCAGACAATGCGCAGCCAAACACAATGCAAATAGATGCATAAATTTCGAAAGATTGTTTTACAGGATGCTACGTTGCTATATGAAGGGATGTTTCAAAAATCATCCATTAAACTGGTTTTACGAGAGTTTGAGGAGTGAGAGTGAAGTCGCGGTTTATACTTAGCTAATATTCTGTTTGGCATGTTTGTTGTTTTTTCCTCTTAAACTTCCATATTACTGATTAAGTTTTCTTATTGATGCTTTCATAGTATGATTTCTCAGAAATGCCTTCCAATGTAGATCGTAGGTAGTTAGATAGCAAGTCCTATGAACCATTTGATTTGATCTCCTGTTCTGTTATGTTTGTGTTCGTTAGCAGCGTGTGTGTGTGGTGTGTACTTATGTTAGTATTTGATTGAGTTTGGTTGAGAGTTTGTTGTGTGTTGTGAATGCTGTGTCGTCTTGTTCTTGTTGTACTCGTAGTGATTCTAAGGATAAATTTCATTTATCAAGTACTTAATTATTATTTTGATGTTCCACAATTTTATCTCTGTTCTATAAAAGGTCATAATGTGTATTCAAATAGTGTGTAAGGGCTGTTTTTTTAAATCCTTTCTCGACTAATTTGATATTTCAAATTATTGTTGTTTGTTTTTTCAATTTGTCTGTCAAATTAGTCTACGAGACTAAAAAACAGACTTTAGGTACAACTACTACGCTTGAAATATTATAATGGTTTCCAAAAAAACCTTTAACCTATCCATTTGTTGTGTAAAAATCATATATTCACGTTTTTGCGGATAGAAGAACAAATATTTTGCGCACAAAATTATCCCATTATACATTGTGTACAGAAGAAATAAAAACAATTTTCACTCACAATTTCCGCTGTCTCCTACGGTTCGTGCCGCATCTAGGGATGCGGATGCGGGCGTAGGCGGCCGCTACATCGATCGCGACCCCTGACATTAAATGAAAGACAGGCCGCTCGTTGAGGGACGACCGTAAGCCCCGTTCATACCGTGTGCCGATACAAAGCACTAGAGAGACTACACAAAAGATAAACTAAGAAAATGTAACCTTAAAAGTGACGACAATTTTATATTTCAGATAAAGAACGTAATAAGAAAGGAATTTTAACATTGAAACGGAAAACATTGTCCCTGAAATATACGAAACGACATAACAGAAGTGTTTATTGTCATCCATAAAACGGTTACGTATAAAACGAGATACATTCCAGCCCTTTGGAACGCAAACGTTCAAATGTAACCATCAGTCAAGCTGCGTATAAACCTTTAACGTCGGCAGTATTATCTGCTATAATACGGAGCTGCCAGCCCTGCGAATGTAGGGCACTCACACAGCCGCGATGACGCACACGCGCGTGGCCTACGTCACTGAGACTACGCAGTCTGGGCTACCTGGCCCGATCACGGAGCACACAACATCGTGTCTACGTCACAATACCCTACTTATATTAAACTCGGCAGCTTAATGTTCTGCGCTCCTGAATCAGGGGTGTGCGTAAAGGAATTAATAGCTTTTCACGCTATTGAGTAGGGCTTTATTAAAGCTTTTATGGGACTGTTACATTGGCGTTCAGGCAGGTCAAGTTTATTGATTTAGTTGGACGATTTGCTTGATGGTGCACGCGAAATGTAAGGCAATTCTGGTTGGTTTGGGTGAGTGGTAGTGCTTAGATTTTTAGCTGCAGACGTTTTAAATTGAGTGTTTGGTAGTGTTTTGTGACTATTGGAATCTTTCCAGTAAGTTAAGTTTTAAGAACAGACGTTTGGCACGTTTGCTCTTGTACAATAGGTACGTCTACTGAAAGAGATGTTTCCGAGTCTGTAACAATTACTACTCATTGTAAACGAACCTATTTTATAAATTTCTTGTTGAAAAATAAATTATAATTTTCCGTGAGAAGTAGAGTATCAACAATGAGATGATGTCTGCTCTATGGAGACGTCTAGTGGAGTTTCTCGGAAAACGATAATATGGAATTATTAAGTAGAAGTAGCTACTATGTTTATTAGTAGCATAAATGTATTTGTTGCTAGGGCTACTGGCATGGATTATTATTATTATTATTATTTTTTTTTTTTGGGTTGAAATCGTCGAGTGGAGCGGAAGGGCGTGTCAGACTCTTACTGACTAAAACCCACCCGTGTTTCTTCATTTGCCTGTTGCCAGGGTCCCGGTATCCCTTTCGGACTATTCCGCAACCCTGGCAGGACTGGCATGGACTTGGGAGACATTTGCATAGGAACTGCGATAGACCGATATGATTATGTGACTGAGGTTTTGTACAATCTTATGTTGCATCATCACAACTGCGAGAGCCTGTTTGGTCCAGCGATCCGCCGAACGGATTTCCATGTTTCACACATCTTGTGAATTTTCTATTTTAAATATCTACCTAATTATAACTCTGTGTGGTAAGCTCAAACTTCAAATTGTGTACCGAGGACTGACGATCATCAGCAAATTTTGAAAGCACAACTGCTGTTTTAAATTATAATAAATTGCTCCCAGTCCGGGTCATATACACATATAATGGCGAGAATATCATAACAATATGTATGGGAAAGGAGGTCCCATACTTCAGTCAACCTTCATTAATATTAACTAGGCTTTACGAGCGTCCCCCGCAATCAATTCCCTGACCGAATTCGTTGACAAACTGACTAGAATATTTATATGAACGTCTAATTTAGCTTCTAATAAAGTTTCATATACTATTTTCTTTGTTGTATCATAAAGAAGATAAGGGTACGTGGTGGATTAGGTCAGCAATGTTTCGGCAATGGTTCTGTGGCACAAAAAAAAACTAGTCTTTGTGAGATCGTGTCTAGTTTTGGGGCTTAGAAATACTTTGACTTACTTTTACTGTTCAATCAGAAGTTAGAGATATTCAAAATAGTTACGACGTGACTTCTGTTACCCTCTGGGAATGTAGAACGGTACATCTGACGTTAATAAGAGAGAATCTTTGAACTGTTCTGTAAATACGCAATTACAATAAATTAAAAATGAAATGTCTTGACTATAAAAGATCTCAAAATCTCGTTTTCTTCGTAAAAATCATGCTAGCAGCTTGCTTTTGTTATAACAGCACCATTTACGTACAAAAAAGTGCGATGGAATAAAGATTTATATACTTATGAATAAAGTAGGTTGTAAAGAAAAAATCCGTGTATTTATAAGCTGCTTACCACGAGGCGCTAAGGCTGTCAGAAGGTAGGGATTATTGTAATTGAAATAATAGATAGGCAACGGCATTAGTAACATGTCAATAGTTATAGAGAAAGAATAATTTATTATTTTACACTTACTTTTATCGCTTACTAAACTACTTACTTACTAGTAAACTACTACGCTACGTACTCGTACGAGTAGTAACCAACCTTCACCGATACCGACTTTCTTAAAGAGTCTACTTTGTACTCAATCAGCCTAGTCTTTTCCCAACTATGTTGAGGTCGGCTTCCAGTCTAACCGGATGCAGCTGAATAACAATATTTTACATTGAACGACCCCTTAGGCTTCTGACCACTCGTTACGAATGTCGAAGATCTACGAATGACAGCCGGGACCAACGGCTTAACGTGCTTTCCGAGGAACGGAGGTATCACTATGTAATGGATGGTAGCTTAACCTTGAAGATCGAACGGTGCGCCTGTTATTATTTAGCCACGAGCTCCGTCACAGAACCTCTATTATGTGTTACAATAACCACTATCTTCAGCAACCACTCCACCTGGCAAGCATGGTAGATATTTGGCAAATTAAGTCAAAAACAAGGCCATAGCCGAGTAATGTATTATTTGTCTGTTTACTAAATAGTCACAAAGCACCTGTGCGCTTTAGATCGAATAAAAGCATTATTTCACGATGTGCGGTAATATTATATTAATAATTTACTACAACCTCAATTTACTGTAAAATCCGTACAAAGCATCGCATTGGACACAGGAATATTATTTAATAGGAGGTGTTTGTGAGCTGAAATAACGCAAAGTTCACTGAAATATTATTTAGCGATTGCTTTTCAATATTATGGTTGTTTGTGGTTATAGATTCAATTGACTGCTTATTGTTTTCTGTGTGATAATGAACGTACACTTCAACAAATACATCAGTAGAATTTTATTGTTTTTATTATTTTTCACATTAAAAATTGTTTGATTCGACTTGCATGGAAATATCTATAAGTATACCTAGGTACATAATTATAGAAATATACAAATAAATAAATTTAATTGAAGTGTCTGTCCGTAATGTCAAAATAACAGTTTTTTACTAAATGTATAATGAAAGTATATAGGTAGGACATTTTTTGTCCGTCTGTCTGTCTGTCTGTTTGTTCCGGCTTATGTCCGAGAAGCTGGACCGATTTTGATCGGACTTTCACTGCCAGATAACTGATGTTGTAAGGCTAGTAAATAACTTAGGCTCCTTTTATTTAGAAGAATAACTTAAATTTATTTAAAATTCCTTTCTATTGTGACATTAAACTTTTCTGTTTCTTATCTCTGCAATCCTCAAGATACTCACATCTGGTAGACATAGAACTGCAAATTTTCTTGATATCATTCTTCCGTGGATAACGAATTCGGGTACCATTTTTTCTCAGCTCAGGTACCTTCAACACTTTGTTTAACTACCTACAAACATTAGGGAGATTTTGCCAATTTTATACATATTGAAATGCAGCAATCGTTCAAGAGACGAACAGTGCCCGAATTACTAATTGAAACAGAATGCTTTGACATGTAGGTATCATGGTATGTTTCATCAGATCGAAAATGCCGCTGAAAACTACATTCCAGTGTCCCAGAATCTGTATTTAAACTGTAAATAACATTCAATAATGAATTCTCATTCCGATGAAATATTTTACAATGCACCTCTAACGTTTTATCAAAGGACATATATTTCGTGAAAACTGAACATTTTATTTTCAATTTTAGAATTTCGTGCAAGTATATAAAAAATATTGGATGTAAATAAATACTACGTTGATTTTATTTGACTGTTATTGCTGTAGTTTGACTGTTATAAAAAAAGAATATAATTTATACATGGGACTTAAACATAACTGGCGATATGTGAGTGTGTTATAGGTACACCTCTGCCTGGTCCTTCGGGGAATACAGGCGTGATGGTATGTTAAAATTGAGATTTACTTACTATCTAACTAGATACTAATCTCACTTCTGAGAGAAGGAGAGAGATTTAACTTTTTAGACATACCTACATACATATATACTAATTGATCCTACAGTATTCATCGCAAATGATTAAAAATCATCCTAGCGGAAAACAAACTATACTAATCTGCCTGTAGATGCTATTACCAGGTACCTACATCATTTATATAATAAAAATTAAAATCAGCTGTTCGTTGGGAAGCGCATCACTTCAGAACGGCTGGACCGATCTGGAAAACTTTTGTTTGAAAGTATTCGTGATAGTCCGATTCAGGTTTTATGAAAAGATAAATTTGAAAAGCTGCCAGGAAAATGTGAAAATTGGGGAAAACTGAAAGTGCGTTTTTTATGGGAATTTTGTATCATTTATTGTTAGGACATGACAACGTCTGCTAGTTAGTAATAAATGTAGAACTAATACAATAGTGTATAAAATCGATACAGCTCATAGTACGGGTCAGGGCAGCTCCGTAAAGTGCAAAGGTAAATGCAGCGATGTTACTATAAATAGCTCGCCCGGGCGAGCCCCTACTACTGGCTTCCGATTCGTATTCAAGTCATTTACGAGTTTTATGAAAGAAAACAAATGAAATGTAATTAGTTTTCGGATCACCTGTGCGCCTAGATATAGTCAAATTCTATTAGCGATAACGATTATGGAAATGTCAAAAATGTATGGGGCTTAAGCTACAGAAATGCTTATATGAATCCTGTTTTAGATATACGAAACGCTTTGAAAGAAAGAAAAATAGGCTTATTTGTCACAGAAACACGTGAAAACAAGATAAAAATAATCAGCAAAATTAAATAAAATAGAACATCATGAAATCACGAGTATAAATAGAAATAGTCAGCAGCTGCACATCATTACTGTGACAAGAAGGCTCAGCATGATGCTGTGCTATGCGCACAACACAGCGCTGATTTTCAGTGATCACCCGAGAAAGACTTTGAAAGCGCTTGCCATTTGTCCGTTCACCCTCTTGGCGAAATGTGTTCTTGTATGAGTGGAAGAAAAACATGATGTGGAGGTTTTTGGTTACCGAGTGTAAACAAATTATGGCCCATCTGATGTGAAGAACTGAGCCATGCCTATAGATACTTGCCACACCAATGAGTTCAACAATGCGTGGTCATTCAATGAGATAAAGTTAAAAATGTCTTAATGCGTTTGCTTTTACTCCACTATGTCGTGAAAACTTAAATACATTTATGACTTTATGACTTTAGATGTTATTAATTTGACTAATTACCATAAAAAACACTGGTTTCATACACAAAGGAAAAATATTGCAAATAGCTAACAAAGCACTCCAAATAACACAATAGAGTTTTACACAAAATGAACCAGGTAGAACTATTCTTTGTTTGCTAACATAAACAAAGAGCCAGGACCAACCAGAAAATATTAAAATAGATTGTAAAACGCTGTATCCAATTTTGAATTTCTGTGAAAGGTCAGATGCGTCCCAGGGCGTTCCAATTTGCGAAACAGGCTAGCTTGCTTCCCAGTCCAAGCTATCTATCTCACTCGTCAGGTCCCGGGCAAACCGGGATACCTTAGTGCTCAATGCACAACAGTTGGCGGAACCAGTGCAAACGATATTCAACTTTATTGCTCTAACAATAACTGCAACTAGGGAGGAATTTTCCATGCATGACCTGTTGCGTCCCCCGTCATCGAATCGGAATCAAATCGATATTACGTGGGATGCGTCGGGGTAAATTGGAAATGTCATGTGAGTACCTCATACAGATATAGAGTTAACTGTGAAATATGAATATTACCGCTCAGGGTAGGTCTGGGTTGACCTAAAAACAAAAACTGCCCTGGCTAAGCATTCAGCCTGATTTATCGTAAGAGGCTAATATATTTCATGAACTTTGGAGTGGGTGACATAATTATCTTTTAGATGATTTAGCTCATTTTTCGATAAAGGAATCCTAATGAATCGTCAGCGAGCATGCCAGCTACGTATAAAATACTCGCAGAGCAATTATAATTGTTTAGAAGCATTTAAATTGTACATTAAGGTTATTCATTAGTAGAAGTCGCTTTATTTAGTTAATTTAAATAGTTGTTTAAACTTTTCGTTTGTACTTAATACGAGACGTCTCATTAATCGGCTTTTTAATTATTTTTATTTTTGTTATTGAATTGGGAATTTGAAAGAAAAGAAAGCTTCACAAACGAATTAAATTTGGTACACCAGGTTTATAGATTTATCATACATACATACATAAATAAACTCATGCCTTCTTCCCACGGGGGTAAGCAGAAACTACATAATGCCACCTGCTGTGATCCTCACATACTCATTGCCCCGTTTATAGATTAAGCAATGCAATAACAATACATTGTTAAATATTGAAATACATACAACACACAAGCCATGTTACCCTTTCTACAGCAATTTGATAGATAGACACTTTATACACTCTACAAATAAAAAGTGGACACTAAATGAGTAAACAAAAAAACTTGATACAAAATGGAAACATACTTAATGTTTTTAAGAGGATTTTGTACTATCGTCATGTAACATGTTGCTTCAGTATAATTTGAACTCGGCTTTCGTCCAAAGACAAATAAAATATTCGCTCTCAATTAATTTGCTGTAAACTAAGCACGCTATTATCATCTTTAATAAACAGATATAACGTCGATAATAGCGTGTAATTGTTTATTAAATTCTTTTTTATTTTTTTACGTTGAGCTGAGTGAATGGTTTTAGTTTTCAGTGGTTGGTGGAGGATTTGTTATTTTCCGATACAGTTTCGATATTTTTTATTGGCTTCATAGAATATAGCTAACAATAGCTTGTTTTGCGTAAACTGAATATTTTAAAAACTTTTATTTACTACTCTGTTCAGTTTTAAATCAAAATTAGCTTTTATTTATAAAGTACTTGTAAAGCAAATAAAATAAGGCGTCAAGTTTTAGGCTTGTTTCACCATCTCCGTGTAAAAACCCGGTATTCTGGATTATCACTGGCAATTTCTGTTCATTTATTTATTGATTAGGTAGTACCTTTCTCTGAAACAGGCCTATATAAGGCCCTTTTTCCCCTAAAAATAAGTCTCTAAAAATGAATAAATTATAACGTACTTTTTGTTCAGAGAGTTTTGTTAACTATTACTCTTTCATCTTTCCTGGATCATGCCTGTGTATTATTATTTAGTACAGACGAACAAGCTATTTGGTATACAGGCAGATAACTTACAACTACTTTACTTTACAATTTTGTTAGTGTTTTCAGTAGTCAACAATCCTTTAACGTCACTCTCTTAAGTCATAAGCTCAAAAAGTTAAATTACACACACAATCAAAATGAATTTTGGCAGTGTAGCGGAAAATTAATATATTTTGCCTGTATACCAAATAGCTTGTGCGACTACAATATTGTTAGTAGGTACATATTTCTTTTGTTTTAGTTCTTTTGTTGCATCGCTAGTTAATTATTGACATGTTGCTTGTGTTCTATTTCACTGTTTCAACATATTGATGTTTAACTAGGTATAGAGGTTTATTGATTTTTAGCATCGAAGTGGTAATTGCTCTGTTAGAAGTGGATGTCAAAGTTGAACTATGCTAGTTCAACTTTGAAAGTTGAAAGTTGAAAGAAGTATGCCATTATACATTTCAGTATAACATTAACCAAAAGCTTAACAGAAATCTTTAACCTCCAAAAATGTTTATCACGCGAGCACTGAATAGAAGCACTGATGCTCTTTGTGGGAACTTTTATTTTGTCCATAAACTATTTGATCATACAGCTTCCTGACTCAATGAATACTGAGATTATTTTCTAGTCAAGTTTGATTATTTTTACGTGCGTGTAGACCCAGCGTAGCGTTTCGTAGCGGCCAGTGCTACGACCGTAGCGCGGCACCGCGCTACGCTTTTGTTTATGCTACGCTGACGGACACTATTCAAATTAAGTTCCCTTTCACAGCATCGTTTTGGCTCTGTCCTCAAACAAACAAACAAACAAATCGTTTTTTTTGCTCATGCAGTGTTAAAAGCAGCAGAGAAATGCTACGAAATCCAAGTATATTTAATTAGTTTGCCTCACAGCCTACATAGTAATTGTTGATATACTTAGTATTAGGTATTGCTCATATTATTATCATACTTAGCTATTTAGTAGTATTATCAATATGTGCCATCGTAACACATTGTAACCCAGCGATCGATATTGTACTGAGTGTACATTAAAAGGAAAACGTTGTTTCCTGTTAACATCATTATTATGGTTATAATGATAATAACATTGTTAAGTTTAAAACATTAACGCGAAAATCGAAAACTCTCATCCTACTTCATATTACGTTAATTAATTAGCACAACACGTGTACACAAATTATATTATACGTTCTGTTCTTGTAATAGAGAGGAGTTCGTGTACTTTAAAATAATTTGATTTCGGTTGCGTCACGTGTAACTAATTTACGTGTGTGTTTGTTAAAAATTACACACATAAATTTGTGTGTTACCACGGCGAGATTCTTCACTTATCGGTGTATATGTCGGATATTTATGTCCCGTTGGTCTTGTGGTCGCAGGCGCGATTTCTGAGCGTGGGGTCCAGGGTTCGATTCCCTAGTCGAGAAAAATGTTCTTCTAACTGAACGAACAGCTGTGCTGCTGGCATCTTTGTTGCGCCACTGACCCAACATTACGAAGTGACAATGGCATGACAAACCTATTACAGACTTCATATTATTGATTACGTATAGAATTGATTTGTGATACAAAAATATGCTTGGAGTCCCTTTAAAGTGTGACGGAAGATGACTTTTTCCTCGAAATTAAAACGTCGTAGATGCTACGAGCTTGTAGTAGGTAATAAAACCAAAAATAAAAGTAATTTTATAAAATGTCAGCGCAATATTTTTAGCCTTGTATTAAACAACTAATTATCCAATTACTCATAATCGCAAATTCCGGAAAATTTGAGGTAAGTTAGAGGTGTTTTTCTATTAAAAAATGTATTATTTTGCGTTTCTGTTTCACAAAACTTAGGAAATATCAAGTACTGTTGTTACTCATATTTTATACCTAAGTCTTGAAAATTTCATGAAAAATCTCTACGATTGGCAATTTTGCTCTTAACCTGTTGGCTGCAGAGTAGGTTTTCGTCTGACTCTTCCATAGCAAAAGTCATTTTTGTTTCTCATAGTCTTATTTATTTTAAAGCCTCTATTCACTGACTTTACGTGAAAGAACGTAGTATCTTCTGTTGAACGAATATCCCTAATGGATGCCTTCCGTGTCAGAGTATATTATTAGAAGACGTAATTTTACTAACAAAACTCTTCACCAATATATCTTCATTATGATCCTATTTTAATTTTAATTCCGCATTTCGACTCCAAGACAATGACAGGCCATCATAGCGTTAATCTTTTACCAACTCCAGTATTTTACGTTTCGTAATTTGGCAGTTTAATTACAGTAATAAATACAGACTGAATATTTGAAAAGTTGAGTTACAAACTGAATCCATGATTAAGAGATTTAATTGCCCTGAAATTTTCATGGATGGAGCGATTTTCGACTCTATTTACCAACATTTTCTATTTATAAGTAACCTTTAGGTGTCTCAGATTCCACGTGTAGGTGGTGGGTGTAAAAAGACCCTTTACGAAGCCGTCGTATACGCATTCTGTATGTACCGTCGAACAAGCTATTTGGTATACAGGCAAAATATTGTTAATTTTCCGCTACACTGCCAAAATTCGTTTTGATTGTGTGTGTAATTTAACTATTTGAGCTAATCGTGTGAACAAATGTACATAACTTAGGAGAGTGACGTAAAAGGATTATTGATTACTGAAAATACTCACAATATTGTTTAAAGTAGTTGCAAGCTATTTGCCTGTATACCAAATACCTTATTCGACTGTACATCAAACTAAGTAACTTTGTGCAAAAACAATTGCTGGAGAACGACTTTTATTATTGCTGCGAAAATTAGCTGGTTACGGTAGTGCGCAATGTAACGCACACCTTCATTGTGCTTATGTGTGCATGCATAAAATTTTCTTATGTTCGTTGCAATTATATTATATGGACGACACGGTTGGCGCAGTGGCTGAGCGATGGACTGCTGCGCAACGTGTCGTGGGTTCGATTCCCGCACGGAACAAATATTTGTATGATCTGCAAGTAGTTGTTCCGGGTCTGGGTGTTTAGTGTATGTGAGGTTCTATGTTTGTAAACGCACCCACGATACAGGAAGAAATTCATAGTGCGGGGCAACGTTTAAAAAAAAAAAAAAAAAAATCGGTTCAGTATCAGGTTGTATCTTGATCACAATATGATCCGCGACCATACCTAAAATTATAATCATTAATACATCTCTCTTAGTAAGATTTCTTCCATCAGAACAAATCTTTCATAGAAAAGTTCCTCACCAATGGCCATTTCTATCAATAGAATCTCATAAAAATCATATGTGAATATTATAATAAACATAGGAAATATCGCACAAAAAATATTTATCAATACTATATTGCTTCCTTTCCTATTGTATTCTGAACAAAATATGAGAATAGCTTTGCAAAACACTGTTATTATTGATTCTGCAAACATTATTTGCTGACAACAAGGATAAATCTTTGACTCACTACACTCCGCCATGACACATGTTTTCCTTTTGTCTTATAAATTATAAAGACAAAAACAACAGAGCCTATAAAACCGTAGGCTAATGTATGACTGAATAATTTATAAACAACAGTGTGTAGAAAGAAAAAGAAGATTCACTCACTGTGGGAAAATGTTCCTTTAGTTAAGAACTTCGCAGCAAGCTCTTTCTTATGTGCTCACAACAATATAAAGCGATCTCCAATTGGTTTTACATAAGTGGTGTTCATGGAAAATCACAGTCACTTCAGCAATACAAGACGTAATTGAGAAACAAAAAAGAGCATACTAAATGTATGTTTCTTTTTTAACCGACTTCTTCAAAAAGGAGGAGGTTCTCAATTCGCCTGTATGTTTTTTTTTTTTTTTTTTTTTTTGTGTATGTTACTCGATTACTCCGCTAATTATGAATCGATTTTGATGATTCTTTTTTTGGTTGGTAGGTCATGCTTCAGAGGTGGTCCCATATAAATTTTATTAACTTTGCTTGCGTAGTTTTTGAGTTAGCTTCAATAATTACGTATTTTTTTCACTTAGTGTATGTAGACGATATATTGTTTGACTCCGTCACTGTTATTTACATAGCAGGTAGTGATATTCGAATTTGTGTGGGCTGAGTACCACAACTAAAAACGTGAAAAATAACTTTAATTTCGGAAGTCGGTGGCAAAAAACGAAAATTGAAAAGCAAAGACACCGACTTCCGAAATTAAAGTTATTTTTCACGTTTTTAGTGTTTTTTAGGAAGTCGGTTGTTTTTTTTTTTTGTAAAAAGTTTTTTTCGTTTTTGTTTTGTTGTTCGCAACTCGACAAAATGCAGGGAAAAACATTTGTTTTCACGATATCAGTCTGGGTTTGTCCCATAATAGAAGTTGTTCATAGTGATTAGTACAATCGGGTTTTTTCAGCATTCAGTTATTTCAATTGAACCTTGTGTAACAAGGCCAATAATTTTTCAAATTCAGAGTGTCAATTTTGCTGCAAACCGTGGTGATTTCATAGGTTCAAAAGTGGAACTTCTGAACATAGTACTTTATTTAGTTATAATATCTCTTGCCTTCAAGTCTAGACTCAAAGGACGATACTAATGTTGATCAGAAGTTTACCTAATACTATCGACTAAGAAAAGTTTCGGAGAGACTAATGCTGATGACTTGTAATATAAGTTGACGGAGTCTGATAGCAGACGTTAATGTTCATAAGTTATTATGAGATATTATAGATATGATGGGTGGATCATGTATATCACTAAAGTTAATGATGGTAATTGCTTATGTGCAAGCCATAAAAGTTTATATTAATAAATTCAAAATCAAATAATTTATTTCAAATAGGCACATAAAATAAATGAAATGAAATTGTTCATTCTGTAAATAGGATATTGGAATCAGTTTTACACTTCATATTAAAAATAAGCTAGATGAGGTCGGCATTTCCTATCTGACTACTCTGAGAAGAAAAGCCGAAACAAACTCAGAGGTCACAGTCTCTTTTAAAGTCCAGACATAATCTTGGTCAAGCCATATGAGGACCATGTAAATTCGAGTCTGAAATGGTATTTTGAGGAAAGAACCACACAGATTTGAGTGGACCTGTCCAGTCAGTGCAGGCATTTGTCAGTAATAGTGGAGCTCAACTCAGAACTTAAGGAGCTCAACGACTCGACGAACAATACCAAAGAAAGGACATTTGGGTAGGCCGCATAAAATTCTCAAATTGCCAGACCATCGATAAAACTAACTGAGAACGAAAAAATATAAAAATAAAAATTCACATAGTCCTCACATTCACAATAATACAATACTTTACAAATACACATAAAAGGCACTTTGGAACGTCATTTCTTCATCATCACAAGATCCTATGATGCATTATTAAAAACACGAAAAATGTAATGCCGATTTGATCGCAAAAAGAGTCCACTGAAATCATATCCTTTCTTCAAAATTTTATAGTACCGACCTACCAATTTTGATGACTCAAAAAATCTCTTTTGGTTATATTATACGTTGTGAAAGGCCATACAGGATTCTGAAACCATAAAAAATAATATTGTTTTCAGCCGACAACCTAATAGTATTGATATAAAAGATAGAAGAAATATAATATGAAAACATACAATTTGTAAGTATGTCAACATGTAGGTAGTCACATTTTATAGGTTTACTAATAGTGTCTACGACCCCAATAACATAAGAAGGCAAAGTATACAAGACTTGTAATAACACTTTTACCTTTATTCACTACTTATTGTATGTCTCATAATTAAGAACTTTATTAATTAGGCTGTCATAATACCCTGAGCCTGATATTACGCTTATTACAGATTGGGCGTATTTACGCCGTTTTTGTGAACGCTCGTACGATCATCTTACGAAAACATTAATCCATTCGGACTTTTTCACATTACGCTCACTATCTGGACGCACCTTTACGTTACTTGTCAACGTAAAGGTGCGTCCAGTTGAACACTTGTGAGGTACGGTAATAAATGTGAGATCAAACTTTTATTAAATACCCAAACACCCGTGCCTCACATGTGTGCAAACATGTATTCAAATGTGTGTTGCTGTGTCTGGTGCCGGGGTGCTGCATGTGCTTCGAACTGCTTCGAATGGTTAGCCACGCATGTGACGCTTGCCTCAGGTTGAGGCATCTGACCTATAAATAAATGCATATGCGGCGCATGCCCGCACTATCTAGAAATAGTGTACACACCTCGTGCGACCATGCTTTAATACGCACTTTCATTTGTGATCAAACGCAAACGTATATCATAGCTATGTGCAAAAACTTATACATGCTTACGTGCCGATCTGTAACGACCCTTATGCAGATGATAAATATCTAGATAATAATAAAATTATAAGTATATAAAACATAAGCAGTATTTCTTCTTTTGCTTTTAGTCCAAAGTGCGTTGACACTATATAAATTCGATATGGAGATAAAAATCAGAAACACTACTAGAATATTCATGCGGACAAGACTAGGTTTATTTCTGAAAATAAAAATAAATAGAACAAAGAGCAATATACTTCTTAAGCTGAAATAAGTGGACCTTCAGATAGCAGGCAAAATAACTGAGCAAAATAATCATATTTTAAGACCAGCTATTTTCATCAACAATATTATAGTCTTGTTGATGAAAATAGCTGGTCTTAAAATATGATTATTTAGTCGATAATTTGTATGAATAAAGCCTTATAGATAGCTTTAAGACTTCATTTAAACAAATAATCGACTACAAAAACAAATTAACCGAGTCACCAGCAACCAATAAATAAAATCTACAATGAAAAATTCTTCAGGATTATTTTGGTCCACTTTGCATAAAACCAAACGCTTACATTTAAGATTCTTTAATGCTGTTTAATATTTATGAACCAATTTCTTCTGACTAATGGTGCGTTGTTTTGTTGATAATATTTAATATATTACTTAAATTAACACTCAGGAATACGAAATTAAAGGCGCCTTGAAACACGTACCTGAATTATTGCTCTGCTAAAATTATCCCCGGCTTCTCAAATTATTTGCACGTGGATGAAGAATTCTCGCGATTCTCGGTAAGACTTAAATATGAAAGTATGACGGGATAAAGAAAAAAAAATCCCCAAAACATTGTGTTATTTCGACATAAGTCGCTCTCTCGATCTTATGAAATTTTTGGCGAAATATAGCTTAACTGCCACCTAACTCCTACCCAGGGGAGAACTTAAACACATTTTATGTTACGTAGCTGGTTTTAGGATCTAACAATTTAACTCTTGAGATTACACGAAACCTACATAAGTTACAAAGACCCACATAAAGTTGAACAAGGCTGTCTGGAAATGGGCCCTAGTTTTTGGCTACAAAAGCATTAACGAGGAGAAATGGACCACGTGTTAGCACTTCCTTATATCTTGTGGCATACGTCCACCTGAAATTACCTTTTCTAACACCACTAAAAATGTCACGTAACTTCACCCGCTCTCCTACATTTTAGTGTCGTAAAAGGCGGACGCATCTTAAGACTGACCGCAACGCAAGACTGACCGCAAAATTCACCTAGATCACTTTCGTACATTTTGTATGAACCACTGTCGCTATAAGCAGACCGCTTTTTTATAGCGATGCGATGCACTGCGGCCCGAAGCATCTGCAATCTGCGCTTACATACCTAAAGAAGACACTATCTCAATTTATATTCGCGACTAGAAACCTTTAAGTGTCGTGCAAACTGGCGTGATATCGCGGGCGCGTCAAGCAGTGCAACCCTTGTCGCGCCCGTGATATCGCGCCTGTTTGTGGGAGCCTTTACACACTTTACCTTTTATCTTGAAAAGATTTGAATAAAAGGTCTTAAGATACATAAAAGTTTTGGGCCCAAGAGACGCTGTCAACAGGTATACGTATCCTGGATTTCGATCCTAATCAGCAGCCGAACTTAGTTTAATCCTTCATCCAAGTTTTCTGACAAGGGACAACCGAAGCAATTTCCAATAAGGACGCTCGGCTTGAGGATAAGACTCGTGTCAAACCTTTTTTGTTTCTGTTCAGTCATGTCTAAGCTGTGAGGATTCTTTCTTTACATTTAACTTTATTTCAAGTGTAATGGTGGATTTTATCCTTTGGAATTGATGGGAAAACGTAGGATTTATTAATTTCTTATCTTTTGTAAAATGTTAGAATCAGGGAAGAATCTGAGAGGTCACTTTAGGGTATGAAAGAAACATTCTTGATTTGGCTTACATAGTTCAAATTACTGACATAAAATAAGCAGTTTCCCTACGTGGTCGAATCAAAAATGAAGAGATCCGTAGGAGAACCAAGGTGACCGATGTAGCCCGAAGAATTGCTGAACTTAAGTGGCAGTGGGCAGGACACATTGCTCGCAGAACAGCAGGCTGATGGGGCCGAAAGTTTCTGGAACGGCGACCGGGTACGGGAAGACGTAGCATTGGAAGGCTATACTCCTACAAGGTGGAGTAATGACTTGGTGACTGGTGAAGGCTGCAGGATTCCGCTGGATGTTTGAAGCACAGAACTGGTTGAAGTATCGGTTCTTGGGGGAAGCCTATGTGCAGCAGTGGACGTCTTTTGGCTAAAATGGTGAATGATGATCCTAAAAACTGAACTAAATAATTATTATTATAATTATTTATTATTTATTTTATTTTATTTGACAAGATTGGTCCACTGGTTAGTACAACAATAAACTTATCAACTAAGGGTAAGTATTATTAATTAACTAGGTAGATACGTACAGACATACAATAATTTTCATTCCGTCCACACGAGCAAACGGACAGAGTGCCTTAATATTGGTGCATCGTGCTGTTCGGCTAGGGTTTTCAAAATACTGTTGCTGCTGACCCTCATTCTGCTTATTAAGGATGCAGCCTTCTTCCTCATAATGGCATAAAAGTCATCAGTTCGCGCTACAACAAACATGCTAGACGCGCTGCAGAACCGGGGCAACCTCAACAGCACCCTGAAGCCATTATTATATTGCACTCGCAGAGCATCTCGGCGTACCATTGACCCACAGACTGCCCGTGTAGAACTCTTGACAATAAGCTTTAAACAGAGTTATTTTAACCTCGTTACTTCAATGGGCGAATCTGTGAGCCAACATGTTGCATCTGGCTGCTAGTGCTCTGCGCTCACGATCCATATCTACCTGATCCTTGAGGTCCTCGGTGACATAATGTCCAAAGTATTTAAATTGAGCAACCCTTTTAAGTGCTCGTCCATTGAGGGATATTAAGGGCTCATAATTTAGATGTTTCCCGGGAGCAGCAAAGATCAGGTATTCACTTTTCATACCATTGTATAACAGGCCGTGGGTTGCCGCATACCTTTCACAGACGCTCAGCATCTCCCTGATTGAGCCAGCCGTTGGACCCAGCAGCACCATATCATCAGCGTAGCTTAAATTATTGACGCTCGCACCACCTATTTTGCACCCAACTGGTCTGCTGCTGAGTTCAACTATCAACTCATTTATATACAAGTTGAAGAGCTTAGGTGAGGTTAACCCACCCTGTCTCACCCCGCACTCCAACCTGTACGCTTCAGAAAGTACGTCTCCCCAACGAACTTGGTTTAACTGGTTAGAGTACCAGTACTGGAACAAACCCGTCAACTCAGGTGGTACACCTGCTCCCCTGAGCTTATCCCAAAGGACATCATATGACACAAGGTCAAATGCCCTTGAGAGATCAAGGAAGCAGGCATACACAGGAGTACCTCTATCCTTATAGTACTGGATCATCTGCTTTAAACAGAGCATAGCACTCTCAGTGGAAAGTCACGGCCGAAACCCAAACTGTGCGTCATGTAAAGTTATCCACTTGTCAAGTTTCTTGTCCAGCAGACCGTCCAACACCTTAGCAATTACAGGCCAAGGATATTGGTATATAATTTGCCTTATCAGATACATCCCCAGTCTTATTTTTCACGATTGGTACCACTATTGTTTTCAGCATATCGGGTGGAAGGTATGCGTGACAAATGTACAGCGTAATAACCATAAGCCAGCACTCTAGGCAGATGTACCCCAGCACTCCTAAGGTGCTCAATGCTGAGACCATTGTAACCGAGAGACTTTCCCTTAGCCATTCTTTCTATTAAGTCAGCTACTTGCTTGGTAGAAAAACGGATCGGTTCATAATCACGAATAGTCTCATCAGGCTATGTCCTCCGGCGAACCACAATCCCCAACACTCACCGGGCGGCCCGGTCCAACCTTCAGCTTATTGGTCGACTTCCGAAAATCAAAAAAAATCTTAGACGCTCGGTGCGACGCTAATATGTCCATCTTAATCTGATCCTGGTGGTTTTGGCACCATTTAAGCCTACCCCTAAAGATTCTCTGACTACGTCGCATGTCTTCCCAAATTCCACCGGATTTTGGCTTATTATAGAACAGCCACGTCTGATACTTAGACCGAGCCTCCACATAAGCACCCGGAACGTCTTTGTTCCAGCCTGCCACTTGTCTTACCTTTTGGGGTTGCTTGTTATCCCAGGCCTGCACAGCAGCCCCTGACAAAGTATTTACAATATCACTATACATACTCTCCAGCGCACGCTTATGTTCTACAACCTGACACATACTATCTCCGCACTTCTCAAATAACTCAGGATAGTGGATTTTCCTCAACTCTTTATTACATAGATCCCGATACCTATCTATTTCCACCTTATCGCGCTCCCGCCATAAAACTTTACCCCACACTTTAGTTTCCTGCGCTAGTTTTGGAACGATTATATCTAAATCGCACTCAATTATTAAAAGAAGATGATCTGACCAATAGGTATCGTGATCCACGCTGAAATTTGTTAGTGTGCCACGCCGCCTTCGTAACGATACAGTGATCCAGCCATCGCTGACTACCATTTATGTCACTAACATATGTAAAAACATCCGAGTCAATGCCAAATTTTTCCACATCAGCGCATATCCACTGATGATCTTGACAGTGGTTACATAGCTCAGACCAAAACGGCTGATGTGGATGAGAATTAAAGTCTCCTAACATGTATATTGTTTCAGTGTCATTGTTTTCCACAATGGCACTGATTTCACCTAAACAATTTGAGTATTCTAGGAGATTTTCTGAGTTGTCCGTCGGCATATAGACACTAAATATTATTACAGAGCGATTGTCACTTAGTGTCGCTCTTATGGCCGCTAGCCTATTAAGTACTATTACAGTTAATAACAGACCGTTTTAAACAATCCTTTGCGCCACAAAATAGAAACTCCTCCATAAGTACGCCCTTCAAGAATACCTGCGGATGTATCTACCGCAGACTTCCCCGTGTCGTCAATCCAAATTAATTTTAAGTGACGTATGGCCACGAAAATTAAAGAAAATACAATAATTTATGGTCATACTCGTAAACTATACTTTAGTATAAATCTCAACATTACACCAAATTAAAATCAAACGACCCTACTTACAATACGGCCTATTAACCCTTCATTACGAAATGAAGCCGACGCCAGACGAAAACGTGACAGTACATAACCCACATTCCCTCAAGTTATGTTCAACATAACCAACACAAATGTGGGTTATGAATCCTGCTTTTACGACAGTTTTGGTACACTCGTCCTCGTGGTTTCTGCCAATAAATAACATCTGGTGCGCGCGAAACTTTGCAAATGCCGAACCGAAAACAATTTTATGTCGGTGCGGGATGGATATTGATTATCGCTCTGTGTGTGCGTTTTTTACTGACATACTTATTTGTTCAATAAAGTCTTGTTATTTATTGATTTATTGGCTTTGTAGAGATGAGGCTTTGGTTCAGATCTTTAGTGAAGACACAGTCAGAGAAGCACTATAAGCAATAAATTTGAATTCAATCATTTGGAAACATGGTGTCGTAAAACCTTTTGCACATAGGTAATTTCAAACTGTAAAACATTTATTTTCATGGTGTAAGTAAAACAATACACAGCTATGCTAACCTCACTATCCTAACTAATATTTTAAATGCGAAAGTGAGTTTGTTTGTTTGTTACGCTTTCACGCTAAAACGGCTGAACGGATTTGGATGAAATTTGGTACTTAAATTTGGACCATGAGAAGGACACAGGCTACATCCTGGAGCACAGGCGAAGTCGCGGGCAAAAGCTAGTTCCTAATAAATGAAAGACAAGAGTAATATGTTGTAGGTATAACATAACATCCTGATTTCCATCCACACACACCTGTTTCCCCGAAGGGTTAGCCAGAGATGTATTAGCATATCCACAGTTCGCCAGTTATAGTTTAGTCCCATTGGGGTGAGCCAATTGTCATCAACCGGGCACAAATCTAGGCTCCGGGCTGCTACTGAGAAATTCAAAATGGAAAATCCGAATAACACTTTTCCCGATCTGGGAATCGAACCCAGGAGCTCATGCTCAGCAGTAGTGCTTGTGACCACTAGACCAACGAGTCAGTTGTAGGTATTAAATAACATTTAATTATCGTTCGTTAAAAGTGCTGAGTTCCACTGGGAAATTCAGCCGTTATGATAAAATAATAGATTACTTAGTAAGCTTCATATCTAAGCATTCTAGTTTTTTGCTTGTAATAAAACACGGTACCTACATTTATTAAAGCAATAGACGTAGTTTGCTATCTGTTAATTTTTTGGTAAAATCTTATGAATATTTAATGCTGAAAAATGTTGATCCTAAAGTCTAGACGAAAATTAATATAGGTCGAAAAAGTAGTCTACAGAGAAATTTTCATATTTCTGTAGGTACTCCTTTTGTTGTAGGTTTCAACGGCTGAAGATTTACGCATAATTATATAAAAAAATCACAAGAATGAGGCAAGCCCATGATCTAACAGATTTGTGCTCGTAGATCAATGTTATAAGCATATAGATGTGTAGGTAATAGCTACTTGCCATAAAATTTATAAAAATCTGCTTCGAAAATGAAAAAGGCAAGTTTTCTATAAAAGCACCTAATTTAAAACATTCACAAGCGATTCATTTACGTAATTTACGCGTCACTTCAAATATTACTTTCTTCAATCACGGCCCATTTACATTTCGTCTTAAGCTTCAAAACCAAATAGGGTACATATATTATCATTATACATCACAAGAATTTGGGCAATCAACATCGCGTCGTTGGTCTAGTGAATGCAAGCGCTACTGCTGATTATGAGCTCCTGGGTTCGATTCCCAGGTCGTGGAAACTGTTATTGGGTTTTTCCTTCTGCAATTTCTCAGTAGCAGCCTGGACTCTGAATTTGTGCCCGGTTGATGGCATTAGGCTCCTCTCCTGGTGAAATCTGGTTGTACTATTATAGGTACACCTCTGCTTAACCCGTCGGGGAATATAGGCGTGATATTATGTTGTGTAATATTTCTGGCTGGTTTAAGGGTAACCAAAAACAAAGCCTCGAGTAAAACACAAACTAAACAAAACTGGTTTATAATGTAAGAAATTCTTAACAACAAAATTGTTTTCACTATAATAATAAATTATTATGGCCACAAAGCGCTATTTAGGCTTTAATATAACTTTATTAAACCCTAAACGCCTCGAGGTTTTTGCTTCGTAGGCACCTATCCGTAGGTATGTTTTATATTCTTGATGAATGTGGATAATGTTTTGGAAAATTGTTTTTTGAGCATCTTTTTTGTTAGTTGGGGGTTCTAATGAGAAACTATAATAGGCTCAATGTTATACAAGACTTTTCAGCTCGGGTGGTTATAAGTCATCCCATTTTAGAAGTTGACCTTCTAGTTCATAATATATATGTAACTAGGGACGCGCCCCTGCTTCGCACGGTTTTTCCAAGATTTCTTTATTATATCTAAGTTAAATACATATAAACATATAAACTTAAACCTTCCGGAATAAATTCACTAAATGATGGCAAAACCGCATCAAAATCCGTTGCGTAGATTAGAAGGAAAACGCGGTCTCACAGACTGACAAGAAAAGCGACTTAGTTATATCAAAAAAATTGTCTCTTTTCTCATATATTGGCATAAACTAAATAGTATTATTAAGAATAACTTCGTAAGTATGATAACAGGCAATCAGTAAGATGGCGGGGCTCACTGTACAGGATGCGTAGTACCTACGTCATCATCATTGACAGCCTTGTCCCATCCACTGCTGAGTCTGAGTCCCTCTTCTCTTTTGTGCCATGCTTTCCTGATCGGGGCGAGTCTCCTCCAGGTCCTTCCCGCGGTCTTCTGTAGTACATCCACCTATGTCACCATACATACCTACATGTATTCCAGAATCGCCTATGGTGGCTTTAATTAATTTATTTGTCATTGCTCTATTTTTAATTCTTTTTACCTATTCATTTTTGACGTTCAAAAGTGCCTTTAATGTGTCTACTTGAAAAAAAATATTTGACTTTGGCATTACAACATGTCTAAATACTGCAGACCTTTACAATCAAAGTTCTAAGTTTATTTATTTATTGGTTCTTGGACTACGTTTTAGAATCTTCCTGCGTTCAGCCTATGTATGTTTATTTTTAGATGCTTCATAAAAACACCCACGGAAGATAGGGAAGCATGTTATAAAACCACTGGCCACCCACTCTCTGGGGCAGGTAATTCAATATTCTTGTATTCTATAGTAGGATAACGTAATAGTTACTACCTACCCTAAGATAAACTCTTGAACAAAAGGCTATTATAGCCGTTACTAAAAAAACATAACCTTTCTGCTGCAGTACAAAGTATTAAGAAGCTTATCTTACTAACCGGATCATAGTTTGTTGAAAATGTTAGCGTACTTCACGAGCCGCAATATCACGCGAAAATCGGCATTCAAAATTGAGCTATATACTTCTTATGTTATGATTGAAAATTGATTGCTTCAAGGTAAGCCGTCTTCGCCTAGAAATATTTACGTGGACGAAACATCGGTGAGGGGTTAAATTAGGGTGAATATAGGTCAAGGCAGGGTTTAGGCTCGGGAAAGTTGAATAACGTTGGAGTATAAAAGTAAATTTGCTACCGTGCTCCCACTATCGCAAATCTAATTGTGTGGAATTCCGTATTAGGTACAATCGATAGGTTTTTCGAGGAGGGATTTAAGAGTACTTATATGATTGTGGTGAAAGTACCTCATGTGTATTTTATTTAGATTGATGTATCAAATCAAGGTCAGTTTAGTTGAATCTATACTCCATTTGAAATAAGATTAGACATTTAAACAAACCTTTTTACAGTCCGTTCAACCGATTTTGACATCTATACCGTAGGCATAAGGATGGCATTAAAAGCAAAAAATATTACACAATACCAACCGTCTACTGCAGCTGTCATTTGTCATGCCACCAACGCAATAGAAGTCAAAATCGGTTGAACGGACTGTGAAAAAGGCTTATTTAAATGTCTAATCTTATTTCAAATGGGGTTTTATAGGTTCGTCGTTGTTGCTGCTGTGTAGGTATTGTGGCGTTTAAAAAAACTCAAGGAGATAGCCGGACTATTAAGTTACCAATGAAAGATTATTCGGAAACTTCGATTATCAAAGTTCGGAAAGAAAGAAAATTGAGTAGTTTTTCTGAGTGAATCATAATGTTAGATAGTAAAGTTATGTTTAAGATGCCTCTAGTGAAGGATTATGAAAAGTTTTAAAATTATGAAAAGAATTAATAAAAACAAACCGAAATGTTTAGTACCGTGGTTAGTAGGTACCTACGAAGCCAAAATTGTAACTAATGATTTTAATTACCTACCTAAGTTTTAACGGTACCAAAGTGTTAGTTTTATATGAATACCTACTACGTGTGTAAGTAGGTACCTTTTTACAATTTACGAGCGAAAATAAGTTTATGCCTCTCTACCAACTCGACCTTTTTTATTATTCCCTAAGTTTTTCAAAACTCTCATTAAGCTTAAGCAGAAAGTAGGTTACGAGTAGAAATTAAGTTTTACTCAAGATAATTAGTTATGAGGCGTTTTTTTTTTTCATTTTCATTCTATAACTAAAAAACTTATAATTTTACTCAAAGAAGGAAATTTTACCTCTGAATACATATTATATTAGGTACCTACGTAAAAAGAGAGATAGGCAGAGTTTTCTAGTTACACCCCGCCAGTTATATGTGATCTTGTTGTCATCGGCCACAAATAGAGAATCTGGGCTGCTACTGAGTAATTTCTAATAGAAAACTCTAAATTGGTCCAACCTGAGGATTGAACCCAGGACCCCATTCTCAGCAAACTCGCTTGCGTCTACTACACCAAAGACACAGGTTTGGTTTCATTTATGATGTCAAAAAAGTTTTTATTTTATCCCACTTGCTTTGTAATTCACAGTGCCAGGAAGTATTTTAGCATACACCAAGTGAGCTAAATATGTATCATTGAAGCTAACTGAAAAACCTCGGAAAAATACTCTTTCGAACGAAGAGAATCATCGAAAATCAGTTTACAATTTGGCGAAGATATCTCTGAACATAAATGTACATACAAAAAAAAACATTCTGTCGAATTGCGAACCTCCTCCTTTATGAATGTCGGTTAAGAACAACATACTATTACGGTAAAATAACCTATCATTTTGGTGAAATGGGACATCAAAAGATGCTGACAAAGATTGTCTGAAAATCTCAATTGTGCCAGTATGGGAACTTTGCCCTAAGGAATTGCTTCCGAGTGCCGACTCATATAGACAAAGTTAGTCTTGGTACTGCGATTCATAAAGACGGCTTACTAAATAAAGCTTTATACGTTGTGATGTAGGGCTGCTTAAAATATATATATCATATTATATATATTATAATAATAGCATTGTAAATGTGATTAATCTACAATGAGAAATACTCTTCCACTTTTTTTGTAAAAAAATAATAATAAGATGCCTACGAATTTAATTAGCATTGTCTATTTACGTATGACAAATAGTTAATGTAAAATTTTTGACGTATTTCTTGTGTTTTCATAATAATACTTTTAGACTAAATATTTTGAGAAAAATAATACTTGGTGCTTGTAACCGGTGAAGCTGTTAGCGTAGCGTAGGCGGTTGAAACTGGAGACAACTTATTGTTTGAAGAAAAGTATTTTGAATTTGACTAGCTTTTTAAAAAGAAACACAACATTTATTTTTTGTTCATAATCTTATTTATATCAAACTTTTTTCAAGAGCTCACGCCCTCCAGTCAACGCCTTAACCGGACAACACTGCCGCTTAACTTACTTATGACGTCATAATCTTTAACCCAGCACTTACCGGGTTACGACCACGGGGAATGAGTTTATTTTGATTCAATTTCCACCAGTCCCTGCAGTGGGAGTTGGGACGACTCCAGTCACAGCAATTTTCAGAATGCATTCCGTCGCAGACCTCTTTAATATATACTGCACAGTGCAGCAACGTATCAAATTATGAGGGTTCCCAGATATTTGTAAGAATGTTAGCCCCGGGGCCCGTTGTATTAGCATTTTTATCGCTTCGTCGAGCACCAGTATCAGCCCTAAAGTGAAGTTTCGTAATAACAGTTAACACTGAAGAAAAGTAGAACAGATGAAAGTTTTCTTGATGTGAACGTTCGCTAAAATTGTCTCATTCAAATCTCGAAGATCTTGCATTTCTTGTTTTCTTTATGGAGTTTTATGATTACGTTTTGGATGGAGATTTTGATTGTTATTAATATGGAAACTTCTTTTCTTGTTGGTTTGTTGTTTTAGAAGAGATGAAGAGATATTGTTGTTTCGCACTATCTTTTCGGATTTTGACAGTGGTTGTAATGTTTTGGAATCATTTGTTTGTCACAGTTTTTCTTGTAATATTTCGCTGTTTTCTATGACTTAACGAGCTTCGATTGTGTAAATATACTTATATGTATATATTTCATCAACTACTTACATAATTTAGAATCGTTTTATTATTTTAGGAGAAGTCACGAGCTAAGTATCTGTTCTAACCAGATGCACTTAATGTCCAAACTTTGCAACTTTTTTTTTTTTTTTTCCTAGCCTACTCTATCCCACTCCTGGGCAAAGGCCTCCCTCCACTCTTTCCATCTTTCGCGAGCTCGCGCGTCCTCTTTCCAGTTTTGATGGAACCTATCCAACTCGTCCTGCCATCTCCTACGTGGTCTGCCGCAACCCCGTCTCACTGTCTCAGGCCCACAGTTTGTCCGGCATGCGGCAGACGTGTCTTGCCCAGTCCCATTTAAGTTGAGCAGCCTTTTGAGCCACGTCAGCTATCTTTGTTCGTTGATCGTTTGATCCGTTAATTTAACACCTAGTATACTGCGCTCCATTGCTCGTTGGCAGACCTTGAGTTTGGACTTCTGGATATTAGTCAAAGACCAAGTCTGTGCACCATAGGTTAAGACGGGAAGAATACACATGTCTATGAGCCTGCGTTTCAGTGCCATAGGCAACTCACCCTTAAATAGTTCCTTCATGGACCAGTAGCTCTTACAGGCGTTTTCTATTCGCCTTGCGGTTTCTTTATCTTGCCTCGCCTGGAAAGAGACTACTTGGCCCAAGTAAAGGTATTCCTGGACATGTTGTATTGTCTCCCCGTCTACTTTTATGCTTACAGGTCTTTCGTTGCACATAACCTTGGTTTTCGACATATTCATCTTCAGTCCGACCTCAAGGCTTGCATCGCTAAGTTCTTGGAGCATCCGTTCAAGTTCTGTGGCTGAGGATGAAAAGAGAACAATGTCATCGGCGAAACGTAGATTTGTCAGTCTCGCTTCGCCAAGGACAATGCCTCTTTCCCTCCATTCGGCTGCCAACTTCCTGAAGATTTCTTCGAGGGTACTGGTGAACAGATTAGGAGATAGCGGGTCGCCCTGTTTGACTCCTTTCTCTATTTTAAATTTTGGACTTGTGGTTTCGAGTTTTATTGCGGCTGTACTATTTTTGTAAATGTTGCGTAATAGATTTATATAGGTCAATGTTTTGGTTGCTTAAGGCGTCAAAAATGGATGTGTGTGAAATGCTGTCGAAAGCTTTGGAGTAATCAACAAAAGTGAGGTATAGCGGGATTTTATATTCTTGATGTTTTTCTATGAGTTGGTTGACTGCATGCAGATGATCTGTCGTAGAAAGGCCAGGCCGGAAGCCTGCTTGCTCAGGAGGATTTTCTATTATTTTAATGAATGTTTTGTAGATATGTGATATTAAACTAATGGGCCTGTAATTATTAATAAAACTTTGCATCTACTAGATAATTTTACTTGATCATTTATGGAGGTTTATGTATGGCCAGATTATCATCTATCATTTAGATACCCCAGTTATATCGCCATATGCCCCATAATATATTATACCATATATTTTTTGCATAATTTTTTTTTTCGTGAATTTTTCCGATGTTTTAATAGTTATTCTGCTATTCTTTGCGGAGACAAATCCAAAAAATTAAAGATCATCAAAATCGGTCCAGCCGTTCTCGAGTTATAAGTACTTGAACAAACCATCCATGGGCATATGGCCATATAATACATCCTGTATAACAGGGTGTATTCTTTGAAATGGACTACATACTAGAACAAATTTGCAACATTTTTGACTCCGATAACTTGGGGTCCAAAATGTGTTGTTTTGGAGATATCGAAAATTTAATGTTTTTTTTGGAAATTTCCCACATCTCGACCATAAGCGGTCGCAAATTAGCTCTAGTCTCACCCATTCCAAGGAATGCACAAAATTGCCAATCACCTTTATACAAAACCAATGAGTGCTGTAAACACTTCAATACAAGTCTTTAATTAATCAGTAACATTGATAAATCGCTACACGATTACAATCTATACGATTATAATCTATACGATTATAATCTATCGTAAGGGGATCGTTCTACATTCTGCAGCTTCCAATCAGATCAAGTATTGCCATTTACAGTACCTACAGCAGCTTGTATCCGTAAATCAGAATTGTATGAAAATAATTGGATGATATTTGAAAATTGAAATTGGCGATAGGTACTTCAGAAAGTACTTTTTCAAGAAGTATTGGAAGTTTTGTACGTAGGAATCTTCATTAGAACCTATCTATGTTAAATTTATTTTGATTTTGCGGTTTATTAATATTTTTATGCTATTGCCAAATATCAATTTAGTCGTTTTATCAATATTTTTATGCAATGCATTCTGGTATTTAACGAATATAAAAATCTGAAGCCTGGATATAATAATATATTATGCAATTAGTGAATAAAGGACGGATTTAAAGCGAGGGCCATAGATGCATCACGAGGAAGTGAAGGATTCTAACGATTGAATCACGACCGTAGGGAGTGATTCAACCGGTTGTACGGTACCGGTGTGGGCGCGTTCCATTAGGCTGCGGCCAGCCCGCCGGTTGAACGCGTCCCAAAGGGTCATGGCCATTCGGCTGGCCCGGGGATACCGCACGGTCTCTCGTGAGGCGGCAAGCCTCCTTGCCGGATTACCGCCATGGGATCTGGAGGCGAAGGTCCTCGCGCACATCTGGGAGTGGCGCGAGGAGATGAAGCGCCGGGGCGTAACTCCGCTGCCGCGAGAAATCGCGGTGCAGCGGACAGAGCTCCGGCAGGATCTCATGGCGGCATGGAGGGAGAGTGCGATTGTCGCAACCCAGTGCTGGTCACGCCACAATTGCGGCGATAAGTCCCCTCTTTGAGGAGTGGCTGGAGAGGCGCCACGGTGTCCTCACCTTCCACCTGACGGAGGTCCTCACCGGACATGGCAGCTTCGGGAGGTACCTGTGCAGGATTAGGCGGGAGGAAACGCCCGGGTGTCACCAGTCACCACTGTGCGGATCGTCCGGAGGACACGGTGGAGCATACGGTGGAGGTTTGCCCTGCTTGGGCGGAGCACCGCCGTGTCCTCGTGGAGGCGATTGGCGGCACTGACCTCTCGCGTCCGGCCCTGGTCCAGGCCATGGTACGGAGCGAGAGGGCATGGGAGGCGGTCACCTCCTTCTGCGAAGCAGTGATGCTCGCGAAGGAGGAGGCGGAACGCGTGAGGGAGAGGCAAAGCCTGCGCCCTCACGCCCCTCACCGCCGCCGCTGGAGACACCCTGGGCGTCGGGAATCCCAGGCGGATTCCCGGCCACCATAGGCGCGGGCTTGCGGACGGCGAGCAATGGGTAGCTCGCCCTCCGATAAGGACCAGGCCCGGGTCGATGGCGCGTCGTGTTCCACGCGCGCCTCAAAGAGAGGTTAGCACACCTGACGGGGTCCGTTAGGACCGATGCCTGCCAGGGTTGCGGAATAGTCCGAAAGGGATACCGGGACCCTGGCAACAGGCAACTGAAGGAATACGGGTGGGTTTTAGTCAGTAAGAGTCTGACACGCCCTTCCGCTCCGCCCAGAGCGAGGGAAGTCATATGATGATTGCCCACCCAAAAAAAAAAAAAAAAAGGGAGTGATTCATGATGATTGAATGACGAGCATAGGGAGTGATTCAAGTGTTAGAATCCTGAGCGACGCGAGTGATTCATGGCCCTCGATATAAATCCGTTTTATTCAAGAGTTGCATACTATACTCATCGTAGGCTTTGATGTAAACCAGCCGTGATTTGTTGGGTAGCAAGATTTCTACTATATCGGCCTACATCTCTTTCATAAACTCAGGTGTTAACACATCTTCTTCATCACTTGAATTCATTTTCAATCGATTTATTATGAAGTAACGCTAAACTTTGTGTTCATACAACTTACAGTAGGTATTTAAAATAGCGCCAATTTACTAATGCCCGCAAAGAACACAAAACAATTTTTATTCTAATGCTAAACTCCTTGTCGAAAATGTCAACCAATCACATCGGAGTATGTGTCGAGTATTTTTTCGCAAGGAGGTTGTACAGCATTGAGATAGAGTTCGAATATATTGATGTGTTCTAAATTCAAACACCAAAATAGTGACTAAAAGTGCTTTTTATTCACTGTTTTCAGTGAATAAAATAATCTTTTTAGAGGGGGAATGGTATAAATTAAATTTTATTATTAACGCAGGCATTACAAGCCCCATTTCACAACCATTAAGTTACTATATCACAAAATGGACTGCGTTTTCTTTAGTTAATAATTCAACGGTTTATAACTATGGGTAAATATATATATATACTAGGTACATTAGTATATACTATTTATACTAATGTACCTATGTATAAAATAAACCCATCAACTGCAAAGTATAGAAAGAAGAAAAAATAAAATCCATTTATTTAGCACAGACAGGGCACACAACATAAGTTCAAGTAAAAAAGAAACAATAAAAAAAAGGAAACAAAAAGTACTTAAACGTGTACTAAACTAAGAAATTAAAAGGTAAGTGTGCCTCGTGGCTGCGCCAAATAGGCCCAGTTCAGCAAAAATGCCAGACAACTAGGGCATTTTAGTTTTTTTGAGATTTTGGGAAATCTTCAAATGACTTCTCCCGCTCCGGTTGGAGCGGCGTGTCAGACTTTTACTGACTAAAACCCACCCGTGTTCCTTCAGTTGCCTGTTGCCAAGGTCCCGGTATCCCTTTCGGACATTCCCGCAACCCTGACAGGAGACAACTAGTGCCTGACGCTGGTTTTCAACTGGACATTAAAGTGTGAGGTGACGGATGTAAATCAGTTATAATATATCCTGCATATACACTTAATAAAAACGTGGACGATCTTTGACCTGACCTTTAAAAAACAATAAAACCCTTCAGGCGTACCTATTTACGGAGCTAGGAATTTCTAGTTCGGGGTATGGCTATCCTGTTTGATCTAGTATCTACATATTTTATGCTTTTATCTTACCGATTTACAACACAAAGGCTTTCTATTTCGGCATATTTTTTGTAGTAAAAGCTGTATAATACAAAATGATCTGCATTCAAGTTTCCACGAACTTTCCACCTTTCTGAACTGATATTTCACTGCCTGTCGACGCAGAAACAATAGCTACTTAAAACCTTTTTCAATAAAAACGTAGTCAAAAGGAATCACAACACCATCCGCAAGATGTAAAACAATCTCCAATGCTCCATTTCTGCAACACCGCCATTTAAAAGATTGATGGTAGCGCGCAATGGAATGTAAAGCAAAATTAAAGACATCGTTTTTCATTGTCTTCCCAGTCATTCTTTTACGTCACAGGAGTTTCTCGAGCATGTCTTTTAAGTATTAAACATACGGCTTAAAGAAAACATTGATACTTGAAAGGAATCTAGGCCAAAGATGAAGAGTCTTGTAATATCCAATACCCAAGTAATCCTACCATCAGGCCTAGAATCAATTGGTGCTATTCAGATTTTAGGTCAAGATTTACGATTATCTTTGAAAAATAGATGGTGTATGATTCTTTGTGATTTCAGAAGCATTAGGGATACATTTTAGGTGGCAATAGTAGGGAGTTTATGTAGGAGACAATTTAGCGTTTATTTGCTTATTTATTATAGAAGAATAAGCAATCTATTGTAACAGATTTATCGTAGAAGATTTCACGAATAAGAAGCAGAATAAGAGTCACTTTAACGCTACCTTTAACTAGACAATCAGTGACATGTTGATACTTAGTCAACTCGCCTAAATAAACAGTGACCAAGTAAGCAACACACAACACACATTTGAAGTTCACTCACTCCCACACAAGCACGTAAACAAACATCTACCTATAACTTATTCCAAATACATTTGCTATTCCGTAGTTCCGCAAAAAAAACCTCGTCGCACGTTACTCTACGATATCTTTTACTTAAGCCACACATGTGCCAAGACCCAAGTTTCCCGTGTGCCAAATTCAGGTCAAGGATCAAAGGACCAAGTTATTCCCAATGTACGAAATCGTACGTACTTGAGAGTTGGCGGAGAAATTGGGACGAATTCGTCACAATTGCGGCCGGAATACTATCCATTTCAGACGACTGAGAGAATTTTTAAGAGCAAGAATTTCTAGCCATTTTCGGTCTGCAGACGCTAAATTTATTTGCAGGATAAAAAATAATGGCTGGTCTTACTTTTCGTAAAAGGAGCGAATTGTTGAGTTACTTTGTTGAATGTTGGGTATTATGGCGTTACTATGTAAATACAATTAGATTGAAATGTGCTATAAATAGATTCATAATATCACGTTATATTATAAATTGGGAATGTTCAAAGTGAAAAGTATACAGTTCTGCCCACGCAATGTAAATGTCACGAGTTTAAGATGAGTTCGGTCTTTGATAACTTTGTTGAATAGACAATTTGTATGTTAAATTATTCGTTTTTATGAAAAAATATTTCTATGTCAGTATAGTTTTTGTAAGTAACACTCAAAAGTGTTTTCCGAATTAGTGAAAATCTGTAACTCAAGTTTTTGCTCAAGTGTTGTTGTCATGTTGTGAGATAAAAAGTTTAAAAAAATAGGCAACTATATCTTTAAAAAAAACAAGTAGGTATGTAGCACGTTACAATAAGAGTTTTTAAAGCCGAGTACGTATATTTTACCCATTGTACAGTAAGTTATACCTTATCTGTGTCGTTTCAGACATTTTGGTGGACGCGCCGCACCCCAGGGGGTGTTCGACGTAACTTTTAATAGACATTCTTCGAAAATATTACGAAAGTCAAGCAATTTTTTTTTTTTTTCTCTTTATTGTTTTTATCAAAGTAATTATTATGTGTAGTAACAATTGCCGAGAGCTCCGTAAAAATAAATTCACCAGTTAGGAGTTTTTCCTTGGAGTTTTTCTTTGGGTAAACAAGAATATCCCAAGCCGGATTCTTCAGTAGCCTTTGTTTTTCGAAAAAGTTGTAAAGACTGCAGTTCCGGACCGTTCTGGGAAATAAATAACAGTGATATACTAAATTCCACTTAGAAGAAAATAAAATTTAAGGTGAATCTTGTTATGAATTTTGTAGTCAACATTTCAACAATGTAAAAAATGTTTAAAGTTTGTAAAGGATTAAGACTTAACATTTAGTACATTTTTTAAACTCTCACATACATAACATTACGGTACTCCATTATTTACAAACAAAAATTCACTCACAGTACTATTGGGTCATACTGTATTTATTTCATTCAATAGTTTAGTTGTGTTAATTGGTTTGCTAGTTTGTGTGTTTGTGGTATGAAATGTGGGTGTAATATACATAGTTGTACGTCTGCTTAAACCTTCTGGGAATACAGGCATGATGTTATGTTATATTGTTCATTCAATATTTGCCAATTACGTAAGATTCATAACACACATTTGTTATTCCCATAGCAAGAAAATATTACGTTTAAAATGGAACACACTATACATACAGCAATAAAATTAATCCATTTTGTCTAACAATAACACGTACTAACAAGCAAAAATATGAATGTATGGAAGCTCATACGTAATGCTTTGAATAATAATCTTAATATATGTAGGTTATAAAAGAAAATACGTTAAGATTTTTTGTTCAAGAGCCGGCTATAAATCAGCAAACGTTGTAAGTAATGTAATAAAACCCACATTTATGTAGTTTTTTTTTATACCAAGTTTTATACATGTAACGTGGTTTATTAAAACCTTTCGACTTATGTGTCTTGTTAGTTGGGTCATGAATAAAACAATTTAGCGAATCACTTGACTTAATTATGTATTAATAAATAGATTATAAATTTTTTGACAGTCTTAGGAAAACGTAGTAGAATTAAGTATGTATTCACTTACATACTATACGCACTATTATATACATCGGAGGAATTGTAGTTGATGGCTATACTACAAACTTATTGTGGAAATAAGAAGTAAGTTTTGAACTTAAAATTAATACGCCTGTCTTGTTGTTCAGTGGTCGCAAGTGCTACTGTTGGGCACGAGGTGCTGGGTTCAATTCCCAGGTTGGGCAAGGTGTTATTGTGTGGTTTTTCCATCAGGAATTTCTCAGTAGCAGCCCGGTGTCTGCATTCGTGCCCGGTTGATGACAATAGGCTCAAACCCTATTACTTGGGACTTAAACAGAAATGGCGAAACGTGGGTGTTCTATAAGTAAACTTCACCCTAACCTTTAGGGGATTATAGGCGTATGTTATGTGATAAATACGTTCTGTTGTAAGATTGTCACGTGAAATAAGCCAGATTTTCTCCTGGAGAAAGGCGTTTTTCATGTAACTTTTATCCCAAGCCGTTTATGAGGAATAATTTAAAGGTACAGATAATACTAAGTGTAGCCTGTGATACCAAAATTAATTAATTAGCTGATAAATCGGATCCTATGACCAAAAGCGGATCGTTTTCCCCATCCATACCCTTTGGCTATGCCTAACTGATCCTTTGATACGATCTAGTAGAAATATTATTATAATTAATTTATTAAACGTATAAAAGTATATAATGATAAATACATGATTTTATCATTTAGTACAAACACCTTTAAATGAAAAAAAAAGCCAAAACAAACTCAGATTATTAGTTACTAGCTGCGCCCCGCGGTTTCACCCACGTATGTCTCGATCCCGTGGGAATATCGGCATAAAAAGTATACCTGTAAGTCCTATTCCAGGTCATGGTCTACCCATGTGCCAAATTTCATCACCGTTCAGCCGTTTTAGCGTGAAAGCGTAACAAACAAACTTAATTTCGCATTTATAATATATATTATAGTTAAGATAACTAATAACGACGGTCAGCAAGACAGGAATCAAACATTTACAAGACTTGTTCTACACTGGCTAGTTTCGACTGTCTGTCAGTTTAATCTTTTAAAACTAAAATGTTAAAGTCTGAATACTACGTGCTTTCCCTACAAATTGTGGACTTAAATAGTGACTCAGGAGCAAGTTTAAGACGACAGGGACGCTTCAGGTAGACACCGCAAGCAAACTTAACCCTCCGACCGCCGGTGGGGGGTAATAGACGATCTTTAGAGAGCTTGCGATCCCGCAAATTGCCTTTTGTTAATGTAACTTAGGGTTAACTGGTACAAGAAACGCTTAGGCAGAGGTTTCTTTTGTAAAGTAACTGGGCTTTAGGAGTAGGTTATAGTGTAGACGATAAGGATTAACTTTTAAGTTTACTTCAAGACGGTCATCTCATTTGAACGCAAAAAAACACGGTTTAGTTAATTAATTAAAACGTGTTTTTTTGCGTATTTTGTTATACATGGCAAAAATCCACTCTCAAAGAAAATTCTAATCACACCCTGCTGATCTATTCTGCAAAAATCTCACCGTGAAAGCTTCGGTGAAGAGAACTTAAAGAGAGCTATCATTTCACCTGATGCTAGGCATTGATACTATTGACAGCTCATTTCACAAGTTTCTACGATGAGATTTAGACAGAATTGTTGGGTTACATTTGCAGTTTGACTGGGTGTCAAAATCAAAACCGTCTCAGCTAGGTATTTGTGCATCCTTTATTTCGATCGGATGCATTTGGTAAACGAAAATGTATTAATAAGGTATACCTATTAATTAGGCAAAACACACACAAAGGCTCCCGCAGACAGACGCGACACGACTCTGGTGGAAACGGAACTTGTTCTACCGGTGTCGCGTCATCCCATCGCATCGCGCCTTTTTGGGGAGCCTTAACAAAACATAACATCACGCCTGTAATCCCTGAAGAGTTAGGCAGAGGTGTAGGTACCTGTACACCCACATTTCGCCAGTTATGTTTAAGTTCCATGGGGGCGAGCCATCCAGACTACGGAGAAACTACTGCTACTGAGAAAGTTCTGATGGAAAAACCTAATTATCACTTTGCCCGACCTGGGAATCGAACCCACGACCTCATGCTCAGCAGTAGCTCTTGCGACCACTAGACCAACGAGGCATGCTGGTCTAGGTAGGCAGAACAAGTTGATTTCAATCTAGCTACCAAATCATCTCTGTATCCAAGTACAAATATAGGTTTACCACGTTGTGTACAGAATTGTAAACTTCAACTAATAACAACTTAAGCCAGAAACGTAAATCGAGTACTACGCAGAACGAACTCTTTCAAGTTACTCCAGTTTTATTCATAATGCAAGTAGGAAGTAGTCGGTTGCAAAATTACGAAGAAAATGGCGTTTTAATAGAGTATTTAAAATAACGGGGCTAGTAGCCCGGTTATTTTAAATCCCTCTCCCCTCAGACCCTCGTCTCTCTTGAAGTATTACTTATTTTAACTCCTTTCAAAAAATGACGTAACATTATTTTTGAAGTACTTGGAATTCTGAAAGTAGGATAAAATTACTTTGTTGAGATAACAATTTTCTTATGTAAACATGTTTTGAACCGTTTACCAGGAATTATAGCATTTAATTGAATGTTGAAATATGTTCCAGGCTTTCTAAATCAAAACACTACTTACAAGGCGGTCGATGACCTCCAGGCCAGACATTTATACCCTTAGCAACAAGTGTTCTGCAAACATCAATAAAATAAGAAAAGAATAACAATCTGCCTAGCCTTTTTCCAACTATTATGAAGTCGCCACAGATGCAAAGTAAAACTGCAATAAAATATTCAACACAACCTTCGTTGCATCTTCTATATCTATACAATCAATCTGCGTAGCCTTTTCCCAACTATGTTGGGGTCGGCGTCCAGTCTAACCGGATGCAGCTGGTTACCAGTATTTTACATGAAGCGCCTAACTAACCTCCACAACCCAGTTACTGGGTAACACGATACCCCTTGGCAAGACTGGTTGTCAGACTTTAGGGCTTCTGACTACCCGTAATGATTGTCAAAGACCTACAAAAAGAATAAAAATAAAAATACTAAGACCTTTCCGGAATCTCCATCGAAAATGGACGTCAAACAGCAAATCGGATAACATGTCCATTAACAAGGACTAAGCACCATCCTCACGCCATGTAAGTGGGTTAACGATAATCTGCCGACTAGAACTAAGGTCTGTTCAAATCCTTGTTTCCAATTGACGTTATTTCCACTTAAACGAATATGAACTTTAAGATAGTAGAATTTAAGTTGATTTCAGATCAACTACTACTATTGAAATACCTAGTCATAAAAATGTTTTAAGTTGCAGCGCAAACTGAATTTTATGTATAGGAATTAAAGTAAGTTATTTTTCCAAAAAACACATACCTATTTGTTTACATGGTTGGAAACTACATTGCGAACACAGTATACGTATCTATCCTACATCCTACACCTAAATTGCTTAATTCACCAACCGAGGAGACTGGACATAATGACGCTTTTAAGTACTTAGTGACGTTAGGCGTACTAAAATCAGTGTGTAGCCTGCGAAAAAAGTCATTAGGCTTACCAAATGCTCTTATGTAATGTTTAGTCGCTATGGTAGATCAATAGAGTCGAATATGAGATTTCGACATGAATATTCACTTAGGAGTTAGGCATTTATAATTAGTATTTTCTGTCTGTATACATGCTGATGTTTATTAGAATAGGCTTCTACGAGTGACGATATATCAGTTCGTTCACTGCCTGCTGGTTAGTCCCTTGTCTATAAACTGACCAGGTTACCCTTGGCTTTTAGATATCGCAAAGCAAGATTATAAGCGGTAACATTAATCAGCGGGTTCCAAACATGTCCCAACCTGTATTCCAAATTACATATTTCGGACATAATTTGGACTATAATGTTAACACAGGTATCAATTATGGCAGCTCGCCGTCCGATAAGGACCAGGCCCGGGTCGATGGCGCGTCCTGTTCCACGCGCGCCTCAAAGAGATGTCAGAACAATTGGCGGGGTCCGCTAGGACCGATACCTGCCAGGGTTGCGGGAATGTCCGAAAGGGATACCGAGACCTTGGCAACAAGCAACTGAAGGATCACGGGTGGGTTTTAGTCAGTAAAAGTCTGACACGCCATTCCGCTCCGCCCAGAGCGGGCGAAGTCATTTGATGATTTCACACGCTCAAAAAAAAAAAAAAAGATATCAATTATGGCAAATAGAAGCCAGAAAACTAGACAATAGATAAGCAAGGAAACATCGTATCTTCAAATTATTAAAAAATCGTAAATACGTTCATTCACAGGCACAGGCCTAAACGGCTTGGTTTAGAAGCATAAACTTTTACACAAGACTTATTATCATTTTTCATTTACCATTAGATATAAAAGGAAGATTTTTAAAATTAAAGGGTATGAAAGGGGGAAAATTTGATAGGGATGAAAGTTTTAATGCAATGTCATAATTTTTGACGATGGGAAATCCTTCGGGCGCACGGCTTGTGTTTCTATATTAAGCTACATAACACACCTCAGCAATAACCAAGCGATACATCGAAATCCCCAAGCGAAACCGTTCGCAGGAGCAAGCGAAGTAATAACATATGATTTATGGTTCGAATGTAAATGCATCACCCTGTAGCTATGTGTTGCTCAATGGCCGACGCTAACTGACGCTGTTTGATGGTGCTTAATGTGCATGAAATATGCTTAGACCATCTGTTAGTATCAGATTATTCATGTATGAAGAGAAGTAGGTAAGTGACGATTTTACGATTGTTATAATTCTTTAAAAGGCCAATATTATAATGTAGTAAGGACCTGCAATGATAATATTAGAAACATTTTACAAAGGATCTAAACTACACAATCTGTTTAAATGCAAAGTTAAGATGTCATATTAATATTGTTGAGATACCAATAGTTCAACTTTTTATTCATATGATCCACGAATCAGTCATGCAGTTTTTCTTAAACTCGACAATGGTGCCGATTCCCTTGTTCACAAACTAAACTAAATTTAAGTTCAGTGCATGTTTTTCTTTCTATTTCATTATGAAAAGGACAGAAGATAAATTTTAGTTTACTCCTGTCAAATTAATCAGCGCCTGGCGTAAATTGACGTAATTTTAATAGGTCGCGTCGTGCTATCGCATCTAAACTTGTTTGGAGTAGTGACAGTTTGACAGGACTAAACTAAAATTTATCTTCTGTCCTTTTCTTAATGAAATAGAAAGAAAAAGATGCACTGAACTTAAATTTAGTTTAGTTTGTGAACAACAGAATCGGCACGCATGTGTGGTTAATTTCAAGGTATATGAGCAATTGGTGTGCCTAGCTGACTTATGTTTACCATATTGAATACCTACCTAAAATAACTCAAAGAAATATTTGGAGCAGAACTGCCCTAAAATAACTTGGCGCACTCGTAACTTAGGCCGTATACAGAAAGAAAGCTGGTAGCCGGCGCCGATCTCCCAGCGCTTATCGGCGCTGGTCCATTCTGGTAACAGTTACATAAAGCAAGCGGTTAGGTAAGTTAGTTAAATGGCGGGCGGCGCGAGTGCTGACCGGCGCGTGTCGAAGATTGTTGGAACGTGTCAGCGACGTGCGGTGCTTATCGGCACTTGTTCATATAAATGCCTGCGCCGGTTACCTGCATGGACCGGTTCCTATAAGCGTTGGTAGGCTGCCAGCTTTCTTTCTGTATACGGCTTTACTGAAACAATCATGGCAAAAACGTTATAAAACCGAGGGTTTAATGTCACAGCTCTATTTACCGTGAACTGGCCAGGGTAAATAAATACAGTTTTATTTTTATATAACCTGCGATACTTTTACGAATCATTTATTACTTTGTGAACCAAAAAAAGAGAGACCGCATATAAAATTGTGAAAACCGAATGTGCTTTTTGATAAAAGCATAATATCGAATTTATCACAAAAAAGCTCTTTATTTTTTAATATTTTTACCTTGATGAAAATGCCAAACGCACATCACTATTAAAGGCTTCATCAACTTTTCTTTTGATTAATATTAAATCAGAACTTCAAAGACATTGAGTGAACACATCAATTAATAGTAACTAAATTAATCGCACACACACGGCTTTAACGAGCAGCTTTATAAGTATAATATTCGTTTACGGCCTCTTAAATAGTCTTATATTTATTTTTTTATGTTAACATCGATATTTTAAAGACAACCTTTCGATGGATTCAAAGGGAGTGAATACTGTAGGTCTAGGTAGCATAGACATAAGATTTTTTTATATATTTCTATTGCAGGTAGTCTAACTACCAATAACTAGCTACTGTAGTGTATCACCGGCCATAGGCTATGAACTCACCAGCAGTAGGATGTTTACACGAAAAAAAAAAACTACTATTCAAGTTTACATTCCAAAAAAATCGCATCTCTGCGCACCATCTCATATTTGCTAACAGATATTTTCCATCACTCATGCTCAGGTGTTTGAAGATAATTGCATTGCTTTGAACCCGCCGACTTAACTTAGTAATTACTTGAGCGAATTGTGCATTGGATAATTAAGTAAGTGCTTAACTCACTTAACTGTAACTGTTGTTAACAGAACTAAGCTCAGCTTATTTGCTTCGTGATAAACAAAGTTATTCATCCGTAGATATCAGAGATGTTTGTTTTATTAATTTTAATTTAATTTTTAGGGATTATAGCGCACACTACAATTTATTTACAATCAGAATAGTTGACGATATAAACAATCTTGCAAATTCTTTAATAATAACGACATAACCAGCGAAACTACGATGGCGCCTGAGACAGCTTACAAATTAAAAATAGATCTTATCGATGCGATAAATTATAGTTCCAGCGGTACGTTATTATTGCCACCCGTAAAACAATGTAGTAAGTGTAGCATCCTCACATTCAATAAACAATATTATCGGAAATTCATAATAACGTGCAACCGTCACAAGCCTTCTACTGTGCCGTCATTATAACTTTAGGTACCTACCTATACTATAGATGTCAGCACAATGACGGGGTCTGCTAGGGCCGATGCCAGGGTTGCGGCAAAATCCGAAAGGTATACCAGGGCCCTTGGCAAAAGGCAACTAAAAGAACACGGGTGGGTTTTAGTCAGTAAAAGTCTGAGACGCCCTCTCGCTCCACCCAGAGCGGAAAAGGATGAATTCCCACAATCAAAAAAATTAAAAGGTACCCATACTATACCAATTCTTTAAACATCTATTAATTTACTAAATCAAACACAACACAGCATTATGCTGAACGATGGCCGTTTTGCGTGAATATGACCCATATTTTCCCCAACTTGTTCTTTTTTGTGTTTGTAACCCCTTTCGTCATGTTTATCGACAATAAACGTATTATCTTTCTTTTTCTTTCTTTCTAAGCCAATACAATACAATACAACAAAAATATGATCACTCCTTAGTCCTTAACTTATCGTATTCAAAACTTGACCAATTGTCAGAGGACGAACCGAGGGCTTACAAAGGAATTGACCTAACTAGAGACAAAGTCCTTTGGTAAGTTACCTACAGTGACAATGTTCGACCTTTGTGAACAAGTAGATAAGGGAACACTAACGTTTATTGGGAAACTGGGTCCTTAATTACAATGTTGCTTCGCAGGACACTAGATGGAGTAGACTATCTATGTTACAGAGTATATTATTATATGTACATAACACTGTCTTGTGTTGTAAGGCGTATAGGTACTAGGTAGCTGGGAGTTATGTACTATATTTCATGAAAGCATCTTTATTGTGTCGACCCACCCCAGCATCGCATGGTTTTTACGACTTCACTTAACATTGAGATTTCTTTATTATATGTTAGTGTAATATTAATGTATTATACACATAAACCTTTCGAAATACATTATCTAAATGATAGTGGAACCCGCATTAAAATCAGTTGCGCGGTTTAGAAGAGCAACGCGGTCACACAGGCATGCAAAAAGTGACTTTAATTTATAATAATTAATGTATAGATATAGAAGATAGGACGAGCTCGTGGCTAAGTAATAACAGCCGCACGGGTCGATCCATCAGGTTAAGCTACGCTTGCCGGGGTTGATCCGTGGATGAGTGACCATCTTAACATACCAAGACTCCTCCGTGCCTCGGAAAGCACGTTAAGCCGTTGGTCCCGGCTGTCATTTGTGGATCTTTGACAGTCGTTACGGGTCGTCAGAAGCCCGAAAGTCTGACAACCAGTCTTACCAAGGGGTATAGTATTACCCAGTTACTGGGTTGTGGAGGTCAGATAGGCAGTCGCTCCATGTAAAATACTGGTATTCAGCTGCATCCGGTTAGACTGGAAGCCGGCCCCAATATAGTTGGAAAAAGGCTAGGCAGATGATGTATAGATATAGAAGATGCAAAGAAGGTTGTGTTGAATATTTTATTGCAGTTTTACTTTGCATCTGTGATGACATATTTTGAATGAATGCAGCAGAAACTTGTAAAAGTATTGGTTTTGCAATGAACTTCTGGCAGTAAATAGGTTGTTTCGAAATGTTTGCTGAAATCTGTATAAAGCTAGCCTTGTTTTAAGTAAAAAACCTACTCAACGTACTATATTGAATCACGCCAGAAACCATCACTTTTTCACCTTAACTACATTATCCACAGAAAAACAGAACACTAAGGTCAGCTATCAGAATTAGGTCACGCCGGGATTCCTAGGTCATGCGAATCACGCCCGTATAGTCTATACAAACACACATGCATATTCATATGTAGGTTTGTATGTGTTTAATCAGAGCAGTAATAGTTCCTACGTAGTGCATGTTGTATACATTGCAGTCTATTGACAGAATAACTAGTGACTACCTCTTGTGTATGTGGCGATGGTTGCTGAATTGTTGCTTACTTCGGCCTTGTTCGGTAGCTCTAGTAAACAAAGGCTCTATCGAACTTAATAGGAAATATAAACTAACCTCGAAGTTGTGAAGGATTGTCAATTTTCTAACGATAACCTACGAGCACTAATCTATGTATTCAATATTTCTTTGTTGTCTATTCAGAGGCTAAGGAAAATGCATTTTTCAATAACTTTGTAATAAATAGTCCAAAGACCGACATTTTTGCAAGATTCTGGAGTGTTTCTCAGCACCCTGGACACCTCTCCTATATCGGGTGTAGGAGAGATTAAAGGTTCCAACTTTTGCAGACGTTTTTTAAAGAAAGCAAGTTTTAAATGTAAAATAACTTAATTTTAAAATCCGTGAACCGTTGCCCAAACCCATAAAAAATGTTTTGCGTGCGTTACGTTGCGCATTAGGTACCGTAAACAGCGATTATTAACACCAAATATAAAAGTCGTTCCTAGCATTATTTTTGTGCAATGTTACTTAATTTGATGGACACAATGCGTAGTTGACGGCTATGTGATGGGTCTTTTTACACCCTGTATACTTTAACAACGACGATGCCCTCGTAAGCGAGAAAGACTGTAACAACGATCAGTCTCGGAAGTCGCAATAGTTGTTAACATCAAGCTTAAAAAACCACGTTCTCTAAAAGATCATCCACCAAGATATCGCACGCTGAGAACGAAAGTGATTCAAGTCAAAATTTACGATTTTTGGGAATTGAATAAAATGTGTTCGACTGATTGAACATTTACTATTCTTTCTAGAATAACTTTTTAATATTAAAACGAAAGTTACGAATTTCTTTTGTATATATTATTTGGCTTTACACTTACAAATATATAAAAATATAAAAATATTATTTTTTCTATACAAAATAACTTTTGGAAAAAATAGGTCACTTTATTATTAGAAATGAGTTCATGAGTTTAACTCATGCCTTAATAAATAAGTAACCGAATTTGATTTATGTCACCTAGGCTGTTAATATAAGAAATAATAAAGTGACCGAATTTGATTTATGTCACCTAGGTTGTTAATATTAGAAATAAGAAAGTGACCTATACCATAAATTGGTCACTTTATGATTATAAATTGTAGCAAAACTTACGCAAACAAATCGGCACTAAACTGACGAAAAGTGTAATCGGTCGCTACGGTACTAAACTTGACACGTTCAGCTACTTCCACTCGCGGTGCAGTACTGATTGCGTCCCTTTCACTCTGGTGCGGGGAGTGTGAACCGCTCAAAAACAAAGACACTGAAAAGCCCTCTATCCTTCTCTGACCATTAATAGTCTGTTTTTTAATATAAGTGTGATAAAGTGTATTTTTTTGAGTCATTTTGTATATTAAACTCATTTTACTAAAATTTTGAGATAGGTCACTTTCGTTCTCAGCGTGCGATATATGCATTGTCAGTTGCGCCCTGGGCAGTCAGCCTCACTACCATTCCTGCTTATATTCAAACTGCATTATAACAAGCCGCTATCGTCTAGCGCAGCCTAAAGAAGATGTATTGTGTTCTTATTTCCAGCACAGTCTGAGTAGGTAGAAGTGTAGGTAGAACCTTGAACACTAAAGCCATTAAACGCTTACTAGGTATTTAATGTTCCCACAGAACGCGATATTTTGGGCTCAAAAAGTTCCTTTATTCCTTACATTTTCCTTGATCATTTATTTTCTTTTACTCAGAAAATAAACGGCTTTTATGCTCTTAAGGCTCCGCGATATATCTTGTGCCTCCTTCATAAGTAGAACTAGATACGAAATTAGATATAATAAATAAAAACTAAATATTAGATAAGGACATAAAAGTACTTAGTACTTTGTCCTTATAAGCTCACTATATATACGAATGGTAGCGGAAACAACATCAGTGAGTTGTAAAGGTAGGAGCAGAATAAGCCAGGCCCCATCAAAGTCGCTACGTTCTTCCATCTAACCCCTATTGCATTTGGGAACGTCATGCGCTTTGAGCACAATTTCTTTCAGTGGAATGCAACAGTAGTGGCGGTAATACCTACACAAATCAAAAGTCACTTTGTCGTGATCGTAACCTATACTATCCACATCAAATACTTGCCCTTTTCTCGGAAATGAAAAAAAAATGTTAGGCCTGATTATTTGGGCACGAGATGCGGCTCGCATTGATGTGGCCTTACCTTAACTTACATAATTATGTATGTTTATAGTATGCCTACCAAAAGGTAAACTTTAATATAAAAAGCAATTATTGTCCTGCCTAACCAACATACTGTGTACATATACCTATCAATTACATTAACGTATTGTGGGTACCCACATGTTATTTGATACAGAAAACCGCTTACCCAAATTCGAAATATCATATTCAGGAAAAATTACCTTTCCGAATTCAATTTAGAAAACGTATTAATATCAAAGCGGTAACATATCTTTTCGGTTTCAGCTTCAGTAGAAATATTATTTACAAATACATCGAAGGAACGACCGCAAGCCTTTGTTCGAAAAAGGGCCGTGAAATAAAGCATCCTTATTGGCTAAGTTTATGTTCAGACGCCATTACGGTGATGTATTTGGGCATTTAAGATAGAACAGGGGTATTGGGTACATCTTTCAAGGTTTAATACGGCCGGTGTGGAAAGGTTGTTGAATAGAGGTGCGTATTTTTAGCTGGGTGACCTATTTTCAGCTGGCGGGTGCTTCCCGGGCCGAGCTGCCGTTCTATTGACCCACATGTACGCAAGCTCTGACGTCAGAGGCTGTTATTACGTCACAAGCCAGCTCTTTGTGCCCGGCCGATGTTTGCCGATGATGTGTCGCGGGTTATGTTGAATGTGCAACATGATTTACTTTATAATGTGGATTATGATGTTATTGTTGCTGCGTTTGGTCGTTGAAACATTCGAATTTGAACCTTATTTTGAGAAAATTAAGTCACATTTTTGGTGTGGCATATTGAAAATGCAACAGCCATGATAACATTGTTCTTCGGTAGAAGTCTGATTACAAAATCATACTGACCGTCATTTAAAAAAAAAACTCAGCTATTCGTTATCAAATACAGAAACCAGACAAAGTAAACTAATTTAGAAAAAAAAAACATCTCCAGCACGAAAGGACTGATAAACAAATAAATAAATAATATTAAAGTCGAAACATTATATAGAGGCCGTATCTTTTTCAGTTCTAAGTATCTAAATACAAAGCTGTCAAGTCAAATATGTACAATTCTCGCCGAAAATAATAATTATCGTATAATGGATACCAAGCCATTACTATCAATGAGACATTTGAGATAAATTTGTATAAACTTGTCTCGTAATTAATGACTTTATTTAACACTAGCTGAAGCCCACGGCTTCGCTCGCGTGTATGTCGTTTATTATATACTAAAACCTTAGTCGAGAACCACTCTATTCATTTGTGAAAACTGCATGAAAATAGGTGCAGTAGTTTTTGACGTTATCGCGCACAGGACGACGGACAGACGCGGCGGAGGACTTTGTTTTATAATATGTAAGGATAACTTATATTATCACGCGGGTCATTCGATTGGCTAGGCAGAGGTGTACCCACTACACCTACATTCCGGAAATCCAGACTTAGGGCTGCTAGAGAATTATCTACGATATCCATCATCTTCCATACCTGGAGATTGGACACAATATCCAAGGAACTGCACGAAATTACGAGCAAAAAAAAAAAGATTTAAGCCAGATAACTGTATGTCTAGGCGAGGAAGTTGGCATACAAGCATTGTTTATACAATTATTATTTATTTATCTATACTGGGTGAAATGAAATTCATGCTCATCATTATGAACTACTTTCAATATGGGACCAACCCTGAAATCGCGAAATAGAAATCAGCTGTTCGCTACATGCGAACATAAATATAGGGAACAGTTGAAATTTTTTGATTTTGTGATAGTCGTTTATAATGATGAGTACAATGACCCCTTAAGAGTATGCCCATGAATTCCATTTCATCCTATATATTATGACAATTAAATCTTTGGTAAGCACATCACTTGAGAACGGTTAGACCGATTTGGGTTTTTCTGCATTAAAATGTTTGTAATAGTTCGAATTCGGTTTAAAGAAATTTTTTATATATTTGACAACCTCGTTGGTCTAGTGGTCGCAAGTCCTACTGCTGAGCATGAGGTCCTGGGTTCGATTCCCAGGACGGGCAAAATGTTATTGGGTATTTTTATCTGGAATTCATCAGTAGCAGTCTGGATTTATGTCCGGTTGATGGCTCGCCCCCTATTACATGGGACTTATAACTGGAGAAATGTGGGTGTACTTGGTATAGATACACCTCTACACAACCCTTTGGGGAAAGAAAGCGTGATCTTATGTGTTATGTGTAAACATTGGAACGGGTTCCCGGTTTTTTTTTTTCGGGGAAAACCGGATATCTATGGGGAAAACTGAACCTCATTTTTTGTATGAATTATTGTAGGACAGGACAACGTCTGTCGGGTCAGTTTATTACGGGGACTGAATTACCCAAAAATTAATCAATAAAAGAGATAAGTAAAAGAGTACAGCAAACAAATTGCACAAAATACACAAGTTGTAACGTGTTCGACCACCGCGCACCCGCGCGCCACGCTGTCTCGCATGTTTTTCGGTACCGAAATCGTGTAAAGGTTTAGTCCAACCTTTATTTATAAAGGTATCGGTATAGCTCAACCTTTATTTTAAACCGGTACCGGTATATTTTTGAGGTATCTTAACCTTTAACCGTAAAACCGCTTTCAGTCCCTGGTTCATTATAAACAATGTTGTCAGTTTAATATAGGCACACTAAAGCCTCTCCGGTGCCATGGTCTGTGAATTTATCAACGCGCTATTGTAGCTTGTAGGCTAAAATCGATAGCAATACATAAATGTAGATCATAGATAAAATAGCAATATGTAGTTCGACTAGCGACGATGTAGTGGAATAGTGCAGAAGACTATCAATTATTTAGAATCGACCCATTGTTGACGCTCCCACCTTCCTTCCTGTGGGGTGCTAGAGGCGTGCTTTTTTTTTTTTTTTTGGTTGGGATATCATCATGTGACTTCTCCCGCTCTGGGCGGAGCGGAAGGGCGTGTCAGACTCTTACTGACTAAAACCACTAAGCTTTATATCCACAGAATGGCAGTAGTTTAATGCGCTGATAGCATATAAACCACGGATATCGATATTGACTAATACCTATTCTCTTGCGTATTATTGGGATCAACATTTTCCAAATACTGGAATTTAACTGCATCCGGTTAGACTGGAAGCCGACCTAAACACGGTTGACAACAGACTAGGCAGATGACAATGATGAATGCATTTAGCAGACATGGTGAATCAGGATAATTCCGGGTGACGATTTCAGCAGCTGGCGTTGACGAGAGGAAACGGATTCTTGCTTATATCAAAAGTTGAGGAATGAATGCTTGCTCTAGAGAAACGGTGCCTACCAAACTAAAACTATTATATCTATATGGATCAAACCAAAGTATTCCCAAGAATTCCTAATACTATACAACACAATTTTGAAATTCAGCGATGCTTTAGCCCCTTCAAACATGAATGTAACTTGTGGTTTGTGTAATGTTTAAGGTGGCTAATTTCCCCTAAGGATACCCTCTGTTCTCCCGTCGAGTTATCAACTGAACCAAACAATCCATCCTTCGCTATTGTTCAACACACCCTTCTAAAAAGGACATCAATAGTTCAAAATGCAATAACATCAAGCAAATAAGATTTTACAAAGGCAAAGCCGATGCTCCAATCAGAACACAGCATTCACAAGGGAGATTTAAATCGTGTTCATTTTCATCCAATGTTTGTTGATTGTAGAGCCAATAAATTGTATTTACATATTTAGGCGATCAAATTCGTTTGTATTTGATTTAGAAAGCTCTGGATGAGGTGTTAGAATATTAAAGTAATCTAGAAAACATGTGTGTAGATTTGGTAAAGGAACGTAGGTACAGTTTATATTTATTGGGCACTACTTTTATACAGTGTTAACTTTTAGGTTTTCACTACTGCCAAATTACCTTGTTACTGTAATGTTCAGGCTGATTATTTATTTCTTCAAATAAATAGATTGTTAGCCTGTTTACTTCCACTGCTGCCCCCCAGTAAAATGGAAAAGAAAGAAACTGAAATAAATTTTAGACAAGCTTTAATTTTTATTCCGATCAAGCTGTTTATAATTTGAATTATTCACACTTCATTACTTCACATTTTTCCTCAATAAATATTCCGCCAATAAATAAATTGTAATCCAATCACAGGTTTCCTTTGAATACACAAGTACACAGAGAACATAATAGAGCAAATTAAAAATTCCCAGCGAATTCCAATACAAATCATTTGAGACATCGGTTCTGCACTCTGTTTTATATTTTCTTGTTTTCTCTATTCGCTCGGAAATCCATTAGTTGGTCGGAGAAAAAAACGAGTGATTCCAGTTCGAATGTAGTTTTCAGCTCATCGGAGATTTTTCTGCCAAGTCGCCCTTTACGGGGACATAGACTAATGAATTTTGTATGTGTTCTTTATTGGTTTAGGTTATATGTGGAAGAATTGGCTTATTGGTCTTGTGGTCGTAGACCTGTAGAGGTCAGGTCGGGTAGAGCTTTTGGATTTTAGTGAAGGAGAAATTGTTGGTTATTACTATACGGGGTGTTAGGGTAAACACCGTTATCCTTGAAACCAGTGCTTTGGTTTCATTTATAGAACGTAAAATCAATGGAAAATTAAAACTTAAAAAAAAAGAAGTAAATCTACATTTTACCACAATAGTATTTCACCCTTTCAGCCTATGCGCTAGGACAACAAACTGTTTCGCTAGCGAGCACGGTGTCAGATGGAAACTTTTTAAAATCTTTTAATGAAAATAACGTTTTTTTTTTGTTGTTACTCGATCATTTATTTTTATATTTAAGTCAACTACCCATGGTTTGAGTGACAACGGTGTTTACCCTTACACCCTGTATTTTTCAATGCTTAGCTATATTTTTGACTTTATCTGTTTCTACATTCGATTTAAGAAAAGAAGTCAATAGCAAACAGAATCTATCTAGAGTGTTATTTACCTACATGACTTTTTATACCTAATAACTTTTTTTTACCATTTTCCTACTCAGCAATACAAAGAGTGTCCAATCGAATTAATCAATATGTTTCCTTTGACGTTCACTTACAAACTGAAACATTTTACCAAACTGCATAACATCTACCTACATGCGTCAATTTTCATTTCAAGTTAAAACATATTGGAATTTTCTTGCAAAACAATCGTTACGTGTATCGAATAATTAAATCTAATAACGAAAAATAATGAATTGTCATTCCTGTCCACTCCAGTGCCTTTGACTGTGACAATGTTGGATCAAAATTAATGGAAAATATTGTGTGACTTGTAATTACAATTTCTAAGTGTTTTTACATAAATAACATGAAACATGGTTACCAGACTTTTTCTAATCAAAAGAAAATGAGTCTCATTTGCAACCCAATTTTGATCCTCCTTCATCAATGAAAATAAATTGTCCTCTTGAAAGCTTTGAAGATACAGACAGCCACTCTAAATCTTACCGAATGGATACAAAAAAGGAAATTGCATATAGTCTACGAACTTTGTGGTTGAAGTAAAAAAAAAATGAGTCGCTAACTCGAACTCTTTTCAAATGGGTCATAATTTTAGTTTATAAAGACAATATAAAAATATACATTATTTTGATGTATATATTTTTATATTGTCTTTAAAGTTTTCGTCCCACACTAAACATCATTAGAACCAAACGGATTATTCAGTTTTTTTTCAAATAAATATTTATGAATTCTCTGTCTTCATACACTACACTATGTTATGATCGTCCAGCCGATGGCTTTACTTGTATTAAAGATAAGTGCTTTGAAGACATCTCGACCCGTCGCATAAAACTACTACAGATTACTTCCAAGCTTATATACTACTTTATTTACTTTCATACTTTTATGTTTTCAGCACATAAGATATTCTAGGGCGTCATATCTTAGTACTTAGCTTCAGTGATTTTGTTAACTGATTTACACTAGAACATAGTTATTTTAACTTCCTTGTAGATATTTTGTATGAGGTAAATTATTATTGCATTTTCATCAGAAGCTTCTCAAATATACCTACTTCGGTGTAATGAACTCAGGTCAAAATACATTTTTTCATAAATCAATGAAAATGATGTCCAATTACAGTCAACAGTTTTATGTCTTATCACATTAGCCTTTATCGTTCCCACTGCTGGGACAGAGGCCTCCTCTCTGTAAGAGGGTGTGGGCGTATTCCACCACGCGGGGCCAGTGCGGGTTGGTAGATGTCACATGTCTTCGAATTTTTGGTTTTAGGACATGCCGGTTTCCTCACGTGTTTCCTTCACCATTTCATTGTTTTTAGGATAGTCAACAAGGAACCCTTATAGTTTCGCCATGTCCGTCTGTCTGTCCGTCTGTCTGTCTGTCTGTCCGTCTGTCTGTCTATCTGTCCGTCTGTCCGCGGCTTAGCTCAGAGAATGTTGGAGCTAGAAAGCTGTAATTTGGTATGGGTATACATATAAATCACGCCGACAAAATAGTAAAAAAAAAAAATTCTAGGTTAGGTCCCCTACACGTAAAGTGGGGATGGTTTTTTCTCTCGACAATCCCATGGTATGGGGTATCGTTCGATAGGTCGTTAAAAAATAATGTGAGTTTGTGAGAACCATTTTTGGATTTAGAGATCCGTTTGCGAAATATTAAGCTTTAAAGTGCTAATTTTTGTTAGAGTCAAGTGCCCCGCCCCCCCTGCAAATGGTTGGTTTTGGGTATGTAAAAAAATTTACGGCAGTAGTATATATAACGTAAAACGGAAAACTATCACCGCTACGTAGGCTCCACAAGTTACCTAGTAATAATCGACCAAGTTAAATTTGCAGTTACAAAAACATTTTCTCCCAGACATTCTGGAGAACAAGTTTTTCAACTACAATGTTAAGTTTGTTGGATAAAAATTCATTCCAACTACAGAACCCTTCATTGTGCGTGGTTCGACATGCACTTGGCCGGTTTTTATATCTTAGTAGTACCAATTTCAGAGTCAACAATAGTCCAATTTAACTCTAGTGTGACAAGTTTCCTTACAATTCTGACTTCAAGCAATATAATGCAGAATAAGGCAATACAAACAGGTGCAGCCCTATTGCACCTGTTATGGAAATCAGTCAGGTAATATTAGTTTCTGAATGGTATTGCTTTCTAAGGATTATGTAACAGAATAAGACACGTTTATTAACTTTTACAATATCTTTCACGTACACGGCGGTAAATTGTATGTGCTCACAGTTTGTAGAAGTTCTGCTAAAATAGATAGTATAATGGTTTAATTATAACACTCTTAATCGTGAGAGAAGTTTATGAAAACGTGAGTTTTACTATTAGTGAGTACTTAGCAAAGTATGAATCTGGGTCATAGTCCCATTAAGATGAGATGTGTGAGACCAAATTCAAAATGGTTCTTCCTTCTCGAAAAATAATTATTTTTATGAAAGTCTTTCGTATTCCCTTTTAATCGCTGTCGTGTTACTTGCATTAACACTGTCTTACGTTCATTAGACCTTTGTTTTTTGAATGCCCATAATTATTATGATTTTAGTTATTTTGTGCATTTATTAGGTTAGTTTAATTTTGAATGGGGTGTAGTTTCAACTCATACATTGAAGCAATTTTTAAGATCTCAGTATTTCGGGTTATTCAGTTTCCCTCAGATTTTCACAAACAAAATTTAATTACCTAAATTAAATCGACATTTTTCTTTTATAAAAATTAATAGATTAGAATCAGGCGGCATCTTAATTACCGGTTACGTTATAACAAAGTCCTTTATTTAGCCGATTCTTAAGCTTCAGTTTAAATTTCTATAAGCGCTTTCTTTTGTTCGTTTACGAAGAGAAAATCGACTACAGGTTTAATAGAAAATAAACGTTATTTTAATAACGATAACGTGCATTTTTTAATAAAATATTTCTTAAGAGTACTAACATTTCTTCAGTGATTATTTTTAAATGGCGTCTCTTTAATAGGCCCCTTTTTGACTCAACTCCCAATAAATTCTTTTAGATTGGCAACATTTAGACCCAAAAAGCTATTGTTGTACGTAGCTCCCGTTTTTCCTACACTTAAGTACTATATAAAAACGAAGTACCGCTTAAGTGTAATAAAGTTTTGTTAGAAGAAAACTATTACCTACCTGTAAAAAACTTCAGTCAATTTAAAAGTTCAATCTTATTCATCAAGACTCCTGTTTTATTCAATAACACAAATTTAATTAAAATATTTATTTAGGTCGAACGCAGCGGTAGTTTGTAATTTGAAGCGAGTTCCAACTTTAATTGGTTTGCTTCAGTTCGAGGGAAGACTCTGTAAATCTAAGTTTGTTATCATTGGTATCTAATGGCTCATTTTCATTAGTCGACAACTCAGTCGAATTACAGCATGCGGGGACAGCCCGCAGCCGGGGTAATGACTAATGAAAGTCATAAGTCAATTGTCGGTACACCGTCTGCGGGGAATCCCCGTAGCGGGTGTAGCTGTGTTTTGTGTAATTCATCGGTCACGAGTGTTTCTTAGACGTGAATTGACGCTGCGCGGGAGCAAACTGGCTGATCGTTTTACGGATTCGCAAATGCTAAAAGTCGTAGAAACATATCGAGACTATGAATGTCTAGGGAATGTAACTAGTGCTTTGTATAGAAAATCGAGATGTGAGAGAAAGTGCGTACCAGCACTAATTTTTATTGGCATCTCGATTAGAGATATACCAAGAAATTTGTTTTAGTCCTTAGATTTTAAGTAGAAAAATAAATAAAATCTAAGGTCATCCTTAACTTCCTAACTAAAAATATAAATGCGAAAGTGAATTTATTTATTTGTTTGTTACGCTTTCACGCCAAAATGGCTGAACGTATTTAGATGAAATTTGTCACATGGGTACACCATGACTTGGAATAGGACATAGGATACCTTTTATTACGATATTCCCATGGGATCAAGACTTACGCGGGTGAAACCGCGGGGCGCAGCTAGTTAAGATATAAAAAAGGATTGAAAAAGCACTCGATCAGGAGCTGGCCAGGATTCTGTTGTATAAACCGAAGGTGTCGTGGTTTACAACTGCTGATGGATTTTTATGGGCATTCAGTACTTAAAACCGCTCCACACAACATTAATTATTGATCCATGGTATTCAGTGCCACTCTCTAATAGCAACTGCTCAACGTGCGGTGCAGTTTCTCCGTATATCGCAATCGATCCCTATCGACTAATGAAAATGGTTACCCAAATATGGGCCCTATGGCATGCATTACAGAAATCTCCCGCACCCCGCATACGAGCCCTATCGACCAATGAAAATGAGCCTTTAAGATTGACGACCCCTGACCTTTCACTTCCATCTACTCATCAAGTTGTTTCGGGGGGGCTAGCACGAACGCGCGGAGTAAACTCAACGTAAATTGGAACGAATTTAAAATTGAAAATACTCGTTCCGCACTCAATATTTATTTAGTTTTAAGGCTTTATTTATAGGTAGCTATGGGTGATACCTTCTTAAGGTCATCAAGCCATCGTCTTTAGTCATTATCTTTGGAAGGTGGCTGGGACAGATTGGATACGAAAGGCGCAGGACAGGATGTTGTGGTGCAATATGGAAGAGTCCTATGTCGAGCAGTCGATTGCGATAGAATGAGTTGGTTGATTATTGATAGGTACTAATAGTGATTATAATAATAGTGATAAGGGGACTCAGGTCTAGACTATCGGCTGAGGAGAGGTGGTCAGGTTATATCTCACCTCCTCTACATGGATGACCTAAAACTCTTTGCCCCCAACAATTTACAACTGATGGAGCTACTGAAAGTAACTGAAACTTTCAGTAGCTGATGGCTATCAGGATGGAATTTGGTGTGGACAAATGTGCGGTCATGCATGTAAAGCGAGGGGAGATTGTGGAATCCGCAGGAATCCAACTCTCGGATTCCATATACCTTAGAGCCCTCTCCGCATCCGAAACCTATAAGTATTTGGGTATGTCGGAAGCGTTAGGCATCAATGTTACTGACATGAAGCAATCGTTGAAGGAGCGCTTTTTTGGCCGCCTGAAGAAAGTGTTTAATAGTCTTCTATCAGGCGGAAACAAGGTGCGCGCCTTCAACGGTTGGGTCATGCCGGTTTTGATGTACTCTTTCGGCATACTCAAATGGACTCAGACCGAACTTGACGCCCTGGATAGGAGGGTCCGTACGCTGCTGACTGAATACCGAATGCATCACCCGCGGTCATCGGTAATGAGACTGTATATCTCGCGAAAGTGTGGAGGTCGAGGCTTTTTAAACGCTAAGACCCTCCACAATCGCGAGATATGCAGTCTCAGGGAATATTTCCTAGAAGCCGACGTGGGGATGCATCGAGATGTGGGCGCGGTGGACAAGGGCCTCACCCCGCTCTCCTTGGCGAAAGAGAACTGGCGCAAGCCTGTAGTGCTTGACACTAACGATCGCAGGAAGGTATGGCACAGTAAGGAGTTTCACGGACGCTTTTTCCGGGCCCTACATGGACCCGATGTAGATCTACAAGCGTCCGTAGCCTGGCTGCGTTTCGGTGACCTCTTTGGGGAAACGGAAGGTTTTGTCTGTGCAAATATGGACGAAGTTATCATGACGAACAATTACCGGAGATTTATTGTGAAGGACGGAACGGTTGACATCTGTCGGGCATGCCACCGACCGGGAGAATCAATTCGACACATCATCTCCGGGTGTTCTCGTCTAGCTAACGGAGAGTACTTGCATAGACACAACCTTGTAGCCAGGATTATCCATCAGCAACTTGCTCTAAAGTATAGCCTTGTGGAATCGGAAGTGCCGTACTACAGGTACGTGCCCGACCCAGTTCTCGAAAATGGAAATATCACATTGTACTGGGATCGATCCATCATCACTGACAGGACTATTGTTGCCAATAAGCCTGATATAGTGGTGGTGGATCAAACAGAGCGGCACGCAATGATCATTGACATAACGGTCCCGCATGACGAGAACCTCGTGAAGGCCGAGAAAGATAAACAAATCAAGTATCTTGACTTGGCTCACGAGTTTGTCGACATGTGGGATGTGGACTCTGCGATCATTGTGCCGATAGTCGTATCAGCCAATGGCTTAATTGCCAAGATCCTCGACCAACATCTACGGAGGCTCTCATTAGGCAGCTGGATTAAGGGCTTGATTCAGAAAGCGGTACTTCTGGACACGGCCCGTATTGTTAGAAGGTTCCTCTCTCTGGAGCCCTGACTGCCGGTAGCTTGGACCCTGTTCCCGATACCGGTGGGCTACTATTTTTTATATTTTGAAATGTTTTTATATTTTTATATTCTAATATTTAAAAATGTAATTTATATGTAACTTTATGAAATAAAAGGAAGAATAATAGTGATAATATGTGAGCAGTGGTGGTCCAGTGGTAACGGCCACGACTTACGAGTTGTAGGTCGTAGGTTCGAACCCCGACAGGTACTTTACTTTGTGTAAATTATTTCATCGCCACTGCTCTCAAACGGTGAAAGAAAACATCGTGAGGAAACCGGCATGTCCTAGAACCAAAAATTCGAAGACATGTGACATCTACCAACCCGCACTGGGCCCGCGTGGTGGATTACGGCCCACTCCCTCTCACAGAGAGGAGGCCTGTGTCCCAGCAGTGGAAACATTATAGGCTGATTATGTATGTATGTATGTACTAATAGTTGCCGCATAAAGTGATACCAAAATACTATAAGATAGTTGTATTTTCGATTCAAAACTCGTTCGAATTTACGTTACGTTTGATTCGCGTGTTTGTGCTAGGGCCTCAGATTATTTCAGGAATCCAATAGTGATTAATAAATTTTCACCGCGAAACCACTTTGTGAATTGATTAATTTGAAATTGTTTGGGCTTCCAGATTGATTAAGTGTCTGGAATTATTGATAGTGAATTTCTGTATCTTGATTTAGAACAAAGGTGTTTGTTAGTGGGTAAAGCTATTATAAATTGGAATGGATTTTGAGTGGTAAAAGGTCTAAAAATATTATTGACGAAGCCTTTGTAGTTTAGTAAGACGATGAAAAGGTTTAAAATAAAGAATTTTGAAATAGAAATGTAGGTATCTAAATCTTTCTATAGACGCTGAGCACTTCAAAGAAGGTGGCTTTTTAACAGGTAAGACATCATCATCATCATCTATCTACCTAGCCCTTCCCCAACCATGTTGGGGTCAGCTTCCAGTCTAACTGGATGCAGCTGAATACCAATATTTTACATGGAGCGACTGCTTATCTGACCTCCACAACCCAGTAACAGATATTAATAGGTAGGTCAAGAAAAAAAAAACATCTTACATAATGTGAATCAAATCAACGCATCAATCAAAGCAATCTGACTATGTTACTACTCCTATAGTTTACAGCACCAACAATATTCAATTCCTATTCAATCAAATTCGAAACCCAAATGACACTATACATAACTTCCCACTCACTAAACCAAAACTCTTATTTATTTTTATCGTGTTTGGAAACAATCTTATCAGCTGCAGACTTGTAACACGTATCTTCATGTGTATCTACTACCTATCAGCTCCAGCGTCTCGTATTCCAATTTTGTGAACAAATAAAACTGGCTGATCCATACGATGGTAGATGTGAAATGTGTCTGGGTACAGACGACTACACATCAAGCTGAACATATCCAGTATAGTCCGACCTGTGATTGTACAAAAAGTCCATACGATGCGAGGTCAACTTATACTGGACATAATGGATTGATATCTCGTCGTGAGTACCTTTGATGTATCCAGACTGGGTTGTCTAATCATTACACATGTTATATGGTGTGATAGAGCTCTCCGTAGGAATAGTTTGGGAGAAAATAAAAATGGTAAACAGTGTTGTCTGTAATTGAGATTGTCTCAAGGGTGGAATTAATCAGAAGTTCAGAATTTTGCTTATATTTGTAGCTTTGTGAGAAGTGAATGCTGTACCTTATAATCCGTTTGTTAAGGCTAGCCACATAATTAACCGGCGAATGACGTCACTGAAACTTTTATGAAAGTAATTTGGTGTGTTTTCTAAGACAGTGTTTTTGACACCGTAAATTCAAACCCAGAAGCCATTATTCACAACTAGGACGTTATGTGGCGGCCACCGCTCTAATAGGGAACCGTAGATTTACGGAGCAACTACTATTAGGAAGTGGACCGCTATAGACTGACGATGATCATGATAAAATTATTGCAAAGTAGATTCATTTAAGTTTCAATTATGCTGGTGTGTTTTTTGACTTCAAATAACCAAAGAATAGGATTGCGGTGAAGGATAAATAAATTAAAGATTTATCTCTTAACGATACAATAATTCCTACAAATACAGGAAAACTATTCTACCGTAAACTCCAAAATAATTCTACTATTACAAAAGATTTAAATCCTTTCTCAATAAGGATTGGACTGGCCACGAGAAGTGATCGCGACACAAATAACAATAGACGTAGAAACTGCCACAGAGGATAATACCCTTTCCAATTTACCTGCGGTCATCCCGAATAATGACATCGCCTATCAATAAATTAAATCTTGCGACCTGTATTAAGCCTGACAATAGGCACGTAGTTTAACTAGAATAGACATAATATTAGCTGGTATTTAGAATAGGAAATATTTAACAACACAAAACAAATAAATAAAGTGATGTATTTAATAGAACTTTTTTATGAGAACATCTATAAAATTGTATATCATGCAGCACTTTAAAAATAATGTTTAACACATTAAAATGTTTAGCTTTATTAAGTAATAAAAACTAAAACCCAACTACGACTAAAAAGGTATAAACAAGACAGTTAAACAACCTTTTATAAAGTAAAAAAAGAAATAAAAAAATAAAAATAAAGTTCAAACAAGACACCACAGACAGACAAATTAAAAATCCGGTTAGTTATTAAAAAACACGTGTTAGGGCATAAATCGAACAGATTACGTGTGACTCCGGATTTTTAATTTGTCTGTCTGTGGTGTCTTGTTTATACCTTTTTAGTCGTAGTTGGGTTTTAGTTTTTATTACTTTTTTTTTTTTTAATTCTTTTGGGGTTATAATATATATATTTTTGAAAAGTTCTCATTAAACCCTTTCATTTGATACCTAACATGGTACGATTAAACAATTTTTTTTTCAATTTCCTGACTTTATGTCCTCTAGAGGGCGCCATTTTTAATTTAATGTGACGTCACATGGCCTGTAACCAGCGGACGATCAAGAGGCTTCCAAAGATACCTCATTTGTCAAATTGTGATGAGTGGTTTAGAAGATATGAGGGAACAGATGAACATACATACATACATACATACATACCGGTCAAAATCATAACCCTCCTTTTTGCTTCGCTGTAGTCGGGTAAAAATCAATTGAATCTACTATAAAAATAATGGTTTCCACTATAAATATGCTTAGCTTTAAAATTAATTGAATCGAAATGAATTGAGGTGAAAATAATCTGCGAGCAACTTGGAAGTAGCGGTTGGTCACAGTTCTAACCTAACCTAACCTATTTCACCCAGTACAAAATGACGAGTCATACAACCCGTGCGCATTAACATGGCACCTGGCTCGGAACTCTATACTCCCCCTGCGCGGCGCCCCGCCGTCGCCGTGCGGGGTAGCGAGGGGAGCTGCAAATGTCATTGAGCCAGGTGCCATGTCAATGCGCACGGGTTGTACAACTGCTGCAAAAATGTTTTCACCATTGTCTAATTATTTAAAAAAATCATTCAATTAATTTTAAAGGTAAACAATTTATAGTGTGAATCATTATTTTTAAAGTGCGTTTATATATTCCCCATAAATCAATATTTAACATTCTTTGGGTATTTCCATCTGAAACTCAGTAGCAGCCCTGAATGGATTTGTACCCAGATGATGGCAATAGGCTCGCCCCCTATTACATGGGACTTAAAAATAACTGGCGAAATGTGGGTGTATCTATTTACTATGGGTACACTTCTCCCTAACCGTTCGTCTACCTTTTCATCTGAAGTTACGTTAAAACACAATCAATACACAAATTCGTTCAACAGTCTAACTTGAACCGAATCACGCGATTCTAAAAGCGACAAACAATTCAGTTTCATCAAACGCTCCAATATTTTCCTTTGTAAATTTCTTGCGTCAATAACTAAAGTAAAACTAATAAAACGGTTTGGCTGCAGTATGTCGGATATCGCTACCTACGGATCGTTTGCATACAAAATATTGAAACTGAAACAACACTGACTAGACTGAATAAACTGAATAAATAATCAAACCTTAATAACAAATACGTTTTGATTAAAAACTTTATTGTCTACAGTTGGAGTTTAACTTATTTAGTAGTCGAATAATAACATTGGTTTTAGCTATTGTAGAATCCTGTTAATCCCGTATTTAAGCTGATTATATCACTACACTGGCTCATCACCACATCCAGCCTCTCGTCCGGTCCCGCTTCACTTTCAACCATTTCCCGCCATTCGTGGTGAACTGACCGTTGACATTAGTGACAGCGACCTCACTGCTGACGTGCATGAGATAATGTTTACATATCTATTAAATAGATACCTACACTACAGCTATGTAATAGGTACCCTACTATTTATTATTCTTCACATTCTAGAATTCAATGTTTCTCTGTTTGTATGTTAGTTACTGCGCCGTGGTTTTTAAAGAAAAAGTTTAAAAAATAAAATTGAGACTAGTGCAGGTATTAAGCCAGCGAGCAGTTGTGTTCCTGAGAGCTGAGTTGGCCCAGTGAGCAGTTGTGGTCCTGTGAGCAGAGTTGGCCCAGTGAGTAATGGTGGCCCAGTGAGTAGTGTTGGCCCATGAGCAATGGTGACCCAGTGAGTAGTGGTGGCCCAGTGAGTAGTGGTGGCCCAGTGAGCCGTGGTGGCCCAATGAGCAGTGATGGCCCAGTGGTAACAGCTGCGACTAAGAAATTTTAGTTCGTAGGTTCGAACTCAGACAGGCGCTTTACTTTGTGTAAATTATTTCATCACCACTGCTCTCAAAACGGAAAACATCGTGAGGAAACCAGCATGTCCTAGAACCAAAAATTCGAAGACATGTGACATGTACCAACCCACACTGGGCCCGCGTAGTGGATTACAGCTCACTCCCTCTCACCGAGAGGAGGCCTGTCTCCCAGCAGTGGGAACATGATTGTTTTTCATCTATAAAGTTAAGTTTGTTTTTGGGACAAATTCATCCCAACTACGGAATCTTTCATTAGGTACGCGTGGTCCGACACGCACTTGGCCGGTTCTTATTTAAATCGACTTCTTTTACTGATTCTATTTCCTTTCACGTACATCCGATTACCGATTACTTTAATGTCCCATTAAATAGTACGCATTAATTTTTACTACGGATTGAATTTTGGTACCGTTGATTTGTGGAATGTTGGTTGAATTTAAGTATTGCCCCGCGTCCTAACGAAAAGCTATCTTCGCGCGTTTACCCACGTGATCGATGCGATCGTTTGTATACAAAAATATTTATTTTTAGTAGTTATGCTACACACATTAATACTTAAATACCTACACAGATGTATTATGGAATAGTGTCTGAACCGATAAAATTAATATCCTTAAGGCGACCCCAAATATCAGAGGTCAATAAGTGGTTCCCTAAGCGCCATCAACGAACAATAGCTTCTGCTATTATCTAATATCGTCTTTATTTAAGGATGCTGATACACAAAAGCGATCTACCTCGCATCGCTGTCTTTGGGCAGTTTTGATCGTATCGACAGTTTGGATCGAAAAACACAATGGAGCTGCATAGCTGTCCTTATCTATTCGACAGGCTATCGTCTCGAAAATGACACATTTTGATAACCTGATTTGCCTTGCCCCCGACAGCGAACAGCTGTCGCAAGAATAGTGGTCGTCTATTTGATTCATTCTGACAAAATTTTCGGATTTAGGATTTGTGAACCTGATTTTCGATTCGATACGGGAGCGTATCGAATGGTTGTGAATAGGTATGCAGGTTCGTCTTCTATAGATTTATGTGAGAATTGGTTGAAAACGAACCACGTCCAAAAGATTTAATTAGTTAGTCAATGTCTCAGTAGTGGTCTGATCAATCGATGATTGATCAAGTCTTCAAAAAGATCGATCAATCCTTGACCAACCTTTGCTCTAAAAGCGATGATGACCGATTGACTCGATCTAATATCACAAATCCGTTGGCATAGAACAACGCGATGGATCGACGTCAAATCGGCTCGTGTAGGCATGCCCTAAGGGTAACGTAATAAAGATTGTGGGGAGGAATTATCTGGAGATTCATCGATTTTCCATGAGTACCTACTTACGTACTTCTGATCTAAGTACGAACGTTTCCGTAAACGAAAGTTCTTCGAACCATGTTCAATTTATCGACGGTATTGGAACACGAGATTGTAATAAAATATTTACTTTTATAAGAGTGTTTGGGAGTAGGCAGAAATGTTCTTTATTTATCTTTAGTAAAGAAATAAGTTGTGTTTGAAGGTTACTATGGGTACGCACTTATCAAATGGGAGTAGACAGAGATTACCTAGTAGGTAGTAGTTTATCTTTCTTTTTCTGTTTATACCTATACTGGGTGAATTTAAATTCATGGGCGTCCTCTTAAGGGGGATACGCGAAGGTAGACCGAGAAATTCAAATTTTCTTAAATTTTTTGTATTTTGCAGTTCAGTGTCGGGTTGTATGTTGTTTGAAATATGATTCGCGTCTGTAACAAGTTTGACTTTACGGAATTATAATCATTAAAATCAGCAATACAACTCCCTAAGTTCATATATGTGCAAAATGTCATGATTTCATTCAATAGTAATTCAATACACTTAAATGAGCTGCTGATTGTTATGTTTATAATTCTGTAAATCCATATTTGTTACGGTCGCAAATCAAATTTTAATTAACATACAACCTAAAAGTGACCTGCAAATTGCAAAAAAACGTAAGAAATTTTGAATTTCACGCGCTACCCTGAAACTTTCGCCTTAAGGGGCATTTTACTCATAGTAGACCAAACCTGAAATCACGAAAAATATTACATACGAGCTATGCGAACATAAATGTAGGGAACAGCTGATTTTTTTTCCACGATTTCTGATTTTTTCCTGTGTAATAAATATGTTTCCTTTCTTTCTAAGTTCGTGCTGTGATCTTTACATATTCCTTTGGAAAGCTGTGTCCTTTGATTTTTGTGCAATCACAAATTCAATACACAAAAATCACCGAACTAACTATGATTATCTTCTTCATTCTCGTTTCACTTCTACAAAACTATGAAACGAGTAAAATGTTTGTTTTTAATCTAAAATTTCACCGATACAATCGTCCTAGCTCAGTCAGCAAACGTTAAAAAGTTAAAAAGCCAAACGTGCCATTGCATATCCATAAGCCTTAACAATATTTTCATACGACCAATCACCTGAGAGGTAATATAAATTTTATAACAACCACAATGACACTCGTTCGTATAAAATATTGCTGATATAAAAATGCGGCGTAAAGTGAAAACGTATTACTAAGCAGTTTCAAATAAGATGTATCTGCATGTATCTATTTTTGTTTTAAACTCGTAAAGTTGGAATTGAAATAGAGGCTGTAAAAATTGTGGAACATTAAAGAGGATACTTAAAGAACAATTACACGTTTCATGATCTGCGTTGCTCTGTATATCATTGTCATTTCAGCCGTTTGACGTTCCTCCGGACAAAGGTTTTCCCCATAGATTTCCACAATGATCTGTTCTGCGCTAGCGATCATTGTTCTTGTATATATGTTATGGACCAAGTGATTAATAAAAAAAAGTTATAAAAGATATTTGCACACCTGTGTAGGTAGGATATGGTTAAAAAACTTTGTTGTATGTATCACCTCATGTACCCATATTCAAGCAAATAAATGATTTGATTTGATTTGATTTATTAGGGCATTATAAAAATGCCCGGGCATTTTGAAAAATGCCCAATATGAGAGGGCAGTATGATAACAACTATTGAAATAATCAAATCGACCGGGCATTTTTTATTATGCTAGTCACCTCTGAGGCAGCACAATTAAAACCAGGTTTTATTACTATTATTTTGATTTCAAACGTAGAATCAATATTTAAAATCAAATAAAATCTTTCCATTCATAGACACTCTGTTAACCAATGATGATTAAATACCTGTGTATTAACAGATTGCCCAAAGACCACACGGCAATATTTATAATGACGAGGCAATGTGATAAATAAGGAAGTTCAAATTATAATTAATTATTTCGCCCAAGTAGCTTGTAGATTCATAATGCGCGGGCATTATGAAAAATGCCCCAATTTATTACTTGGTCCATAACATATACACGGTTAAATTTTTGTTGTTTGTACTTATCATTATGAACAACTTTCACTATGGGACCAACCCTGAAATCGCGAAGAAAAAACATTTATGTTAGCATATCTCTACCTCGTCAAAATGTAGGGAACCGCTATTTTTTTTTCGTGATTTCAGTTTTGTATACTTCCATGATATCCAGTCAGATCGATGCAATGCTTCAGCAATTCTTGGAAAGGGGAGCAATTAATGTCTCAGGAAACTAGCGTTGCCACAGTTAGTTCTGGGAAAACATCATTCAAATTGACATAGGTACCAACATACATAGAAAGCGATGCGCTTGACCGCACACTGTACGTCCGTCCGAACGTATTGCGTCTATATTTTAATTTCGAGCTGAAAATTTAGAATCTATGCCACGTTTTCTGAAAAGTTAGGGAATATAAATTACCAACTGAAATAATTACCGGGTCGATTGTAGTGAACTTAATATGTTGAGTAGGATTAATATAGTAATAAATCTAAATTTTAATATATAGTATATATAGGATTAATATAGTAATAAGTAAACATTTTCAAGTTTTTTTTACATAGGACTATATCCTATGTAAAAAAAACTTGAAAATGTTTACTGTTTTAGACACTGATATTTTATGTAGAAAAAATTTAGATAGGATACACATTCGATCTTCAAAAACGGCATAATGTCATAGATTACTTGTGGAAGTAGAACGGCATGTTGTAATTATCGGGAGTGAAAAAGAGAAAAGACGATACGTAACTATGCTAATCAGCCAAGTTTTTGACGGGGCATAATAATTACTAGCAGCGCTCCGCGGTTTCACCCGCATAAGTCTCGATCCCGTGGGAATATCGGCATAAAAAATCCTTTATGCTAATTCAGATTATAAACTATCTGTGTGCCAAATTTCATCAAAATCTGTTCAGCTGTTTTTGCGTGAAAGAGTAACAAACATCCATCCATCCATCCCGTAGACAGATAATGCTATTCTCTGTCTACGATCCATCCTCAGAAACTTTCACCTTTATAATATTGGTAGGATTGTTAAGAAATTGCTAGTAACGTGCCCTTGCTTCGTGCACAGGTGCAATCTACTAATGCGGTGACATGTCAAAACATCGAAACTGCTGTGAAGTTAAATGTATTATTAAGCATACACATAAAACTTCCGGAAAAATGCTCTATAACTCTAAAAGATGGCGAAAACCACTTAAAAATCCATTGTTTAGAAGATCTAAGTCACACACCAGACAGACACAAAAATAAAGTTATAAAAACTAAAACCCAACTACGACTAAAAAGGTATAAACAAGACACCACAAACAGACAAATTAAAAATCCGGAGTCACACGTGTTAAATCGAACAGATTACGTGTGACTCCGGGTTTTTAATTTGTCGTAGTTGGGGTTTAGTTTTTATAACTTTATTTTTTTTCAATTCTTTTGGGGTTATAATATATTTTTTTTTGAAATGTGCTCATTAAGCCCTTTCATTTGATACCCAATATGGTACAATTAAACAATTTTTTTTTTAGTTCCTGACTTTATGTCCTCTAGAGGGCGCAATTTTTATGTGACGTCACATAGCCTATAACCAGCGGACGATCAAGACGCTTCCAACGATACCTCACTTGTCAAATTGTGATGAGTGGCTTAGAAGATATGTTATAAGATATGAAGGAACAGATGAACATACATACATACCGGTCAAAATCATAACCCTCCTTTTTTCTTCGCTGTAGTCGGGCAAAAAGGGAGTTTATTTATGAATTCTTTAGAAAGCATACATTCTAATAGGTAAGTTATGTAGAATAGTGTTTACAATTGCCATTTACAAGCTTCCAAATTAAATAGAATTAACTAAACGCTCGTCTAAATGCTAGATCAGTGCAAAATCTACAGCCAAGCATTGAAATATGAATTTAAGGTCACGCTACGAAATACCACTCAGACACTTATTCCTGACATTCAAACCCTCCCCAGTAATTTAATTTTTGAAAATAAAATTCCTCTAAAATCTTATAAAAGCTATTGTTAAAGAAAGCTTTTCACTAAGTCCAGCAAAAACTCCTATAGCATTTAAAAAAGAAATACCGAGTTCTCGAGAACGAAGGTATGAATTTTAAAAGGAACCAAATTGAAATAGAGTTGCCGCCATGTTGAATTGAATCGGTCTTAGGGACCGATTACACGTACCACAACCACACCACATCGCACCGCCAAAATGTGGTCTAGCAGTCTGTGGTTAATGTGAAGTCAGCGTCTGCAGCTTCTTGCAGTTACGTTGTGGTGTTTGCGACGTAGCAGGCCGCTAGTGCGCAGTTTCACTGGTGCAAGTTGCGTTGTGTTCTTGATGTGGTCAGTATCGCACACACTGTTGATTTTGACGGCCAAATGTGGTCCGTGTGAATAGACTATTCATTTTCATACAAATTAGAGCCTGTCCAGTGTCCACGGTGTAATCGTTGTGGTGTAGTTGTGCTACGTGTGATCGGACCATTACACTCAAGTCTTTCATTTATTGTGTGCCGTTGAGTTACAATCTGTAGAGATGTTTATTTCAATCGTAACTCTATGGAAATCTTGGGACTTTTTGTAAACATGTGTTGTGGGAAGGAGATCAATAGTGGATTCTTTGTTTTGTTTCGTAGCGTTTTTCAGTGCACATTTTGCCAAAGGATTATAAAAGTGCGCACTGGTGTTCAGCTCAACTTATAGTATAGCTCTAGGAATTAGTGGCCGGAACGTCAGGCAGTGGGAATCGCAAAAAAAAAGTCCTATGATTTAGTAGTAGTCTTAAAAGAATTGTAGAACGAATCTGGAAATTTGTAAATCAATATATTAAAAACTACAGCCCTTAAAGTGTGGTCCCTCAGTTCTCACAGACCATCAGCCAAATCTCGGAAAGTATCTCGAAAATTAAGGTTTTGTGATTACAGACATTTAGTAAAGATATTAACTAAATAACGAACCACAAAAGAATTATAGACAAAAAAAATATAACGGCAAAACTGTGGTCCCTCAGTCCACAAAAAATAGATAAATATTTCGTGAATATTACCGAATTAAATAAATAAAACCGTTATTTTTCGACGTAACGTTTTAGTAAAAGTCTTAATACATTTTGTAAAAAATAAATGGAGCAGAAATATCGACGCAATTTGAAGATAGCGATCATTAAAACTGGTCCCTCAATCCTCACCTGCACTGACATATGTGCGTGTGTTAACTGCTTGATGAAAGGATTATCGGAAAGTCTAGTGCACTTAACTTTTAGTAAAAACTTTCTACTAAATAATAGAATACTAAAATTGTGCATTGCTTTCCTCTTAGCTGAGATAATATTATTTAAGTAATCCTATGAAAATAGATAGAGTAGTGTCACCACACAATGAAACAAAATGTGGACAGTATTATTATTCTTTAATTAATATGGCATAAAAAGGAATGAAAACAAGGTTAAGGTGTATTGAATGAAAAATCGGATTAAACAAGTTACTCAAATTAAAAAGCTAAGAGGAAAGCAATGCACAATTTTAGTATTCTATTATTTAGTAGAAAGTTTTTACTAAAAGTTAAATGCACTAAACTTTCCGATAATCCTTTCGTCAAGCAGTTAACACACGCACATAACGTCAGTGGAGGTGAGGATTGAGGCACCAGTTTTAATGATTGCTATCTTCAAATTGCGTCGATATTTCTACTCCATTTCTTTTTAGGGTTCCGTAGTCAACAAGGATCCCTTATAGTTTCGCCATGTCCGTCTGTCCGTCTGTCCGCGGCTTAGCTCGGAGACCGTTGGTACTAGAAAGCTATAATTTCGTATGGATATACATATTAACGACGCCGACAATGTGGTGGTTTTTTTTAGGGTACCTCCCCTAAACGTAAAGTGGGGATGGTTTTTTTTTTCTCGTCAATCTCATGGGTTTGGGGTATCGTTGGAATGGTCGTTTAAAAATAATGGGAGTTTATTGAAAATCATTTTTGCATTCAGGGTTCCGTTTGCGGAATATTAAGCTTTAAAGTGCTAATTTTTGTTAGAGCCAAGTGTCCCCCCCCCCCCCTACCAGCTAAATGGTTGGGTTTGGATATGTGAAAAAATTCACGGCAGTAGTATATATAACGAAATTAAAAGGAAAACTATCACCGCTACGTAGGCTCCACAAGTTACCGAGTAATAATCGACCAACTTAAATTTGCAGTTTTAAAAACATGTTCTTCAAGTTTCTCAACTACAATGTTAAGTTTGTTTTATAAACTCATCCCAACTACGGAACCCTTCATTGTGCATGGTACGACATGCACTTGGCCGGTTTTTACAAAATGTATTAAGACTTTTACTAAAACGTTATGTCGAAAAATAACGGTTTTATTCGGTCATATTCACTAAAATATTTATCTGGACTTGTGTGGACTGAGGGACCACAGTTTTGTCGTTATATTTTTTTGTCTATAATTCTTTTGTGGTTTGTTATTTAGTTAATATCTTTACTAAATGTCTGTAATCACAAAACCTTAATTTTCGAGATACTTTTCGAGATTTGGCTGATGGTCTGTGAGAACTGAGGGACCACACTTTAAGGGCTGTAGTTTTTAATATTTTGATTTACAAATTCCTAGATTCGTTCTACAATTGTTTTAGGACTACTACTAAATCATAGGACTTTTTTTTTGCGATTCCCAATTTGGTCACTCCGTTCACACACACATGAGACTTTTATGTCAAAATCTTAACTTAAAGAGAAAAACAAGCATTGAACTTTGTTTTTTTGTAAGGTATTGCAGGCAGGAGACAAACAAAAGTTACACCATATTTCAGGTTATTAGTTTTACCTTACAAAAAACAAAGTTCAATGCTTGTTTTTCTCTTTTTGGTTATAGGTATTTGCAGTCGGGTTTTTTGTTTTTTTTAATTTGTTTTATTTCAAGCTTTTTAGTTTTATTAATATACAAAATGGAGACGACTATACGACAAAAAATGAAACTCCGTATATCTAATGACGTCCTCGGTCTACATACAAAAAAAAATATCAAATATATCCAATAACTAAACGTTACGATACCTAGTCAAAGATTGTCAAACTCCACAGTCGGCCCATCACTACTATTTAGTTTGTTTGAAAAAATGACTTTATTAATTTCCATGTTAGGATTTATTTGATAGTTACAAAATACTCTTATGCATTAGTATTGCCTAGTGTTTTCATTTATTGTTGTATTGTCGTCTCCACATTGTATATATTTCGAATTAACTCATTACTCGCTTTTATTTGATACCAATATTGGTATAATTTATTTTAAAAAAACCTTCCCCTCCTTTTTTTTTCTATTTGCAGACGAAATATATAAAAAAAATATAGTCTATGTCACTTCCACAATTTATTCAAACAAACCTAACGACACCTCGTATGTTAAAATCTATCGAGCCGTTTAGGCTACAGAGCGTGCCTAAGAAATAGACATACATAAATACTCGCGAAAAACATTACCTTCCTTCTGGGGCAGTCGGGTAAAAATTTATTGCTGTTCAATCTCACTAAAACTCGAGAACGGCTGGACCGATTTGAATAATTCTTTTTTGTAGTGTTCGTTATTTTCAGGACAAGGTTTTATACGTTAAGTAGGTGTAGGAAATATTTTCTTGTTTTAGGTAATACACCAATAGGTCATTTCTCATACTCTGAAAGTACGCAGTAGGTGAAAGTAAGTAGTAAAAAATATTATCAAAATGTGTCAGTAATTTCAGAGTTTTGTTTTCACCATAAATTAAGGAGATCCCAAAAATGAAATAAAATGAAATTCTACCCAGTGTCCCCATTGTACCCATGGTCTATTATTAGACCAAGAGGTCACCCGGAACATTATTATGAATCACTTGATACATACATACACAGACTGCTAAAATCAAAACCCTTCCTTTGGCATTGCCGTAGTCGGGTAAAATACACAGAAAATGAAATGCATTATTTTAAAATTACATATTTTTAATAACTGCAATGTATTATTAATAAATAAGCCAATAATTACGAAAAATAACAATAGATCTTTAAAAGCTAAAGGCTACTAGGAGCTAAGAAACGTAAAAAGATGCAATAAGATAATAATGAAAAAGAACCTAAATTTGATGTCACTGAAAAAAAATATTAGCAACAATTTGTCAGTAATTTCCGAGTTTTGGTTCCGCCATAATTAATAAGAGAAAAAAAAATGAAATTCTACCCATTGTACCCATGGTCAACTATTAGACCTAGAGTCACCCGAAACATTATTACGAATCTCTTGATACCTCATTCATGAAAATCGGTTCAGTAGTGGAGGCAGTCGGGTAAATATATACGGAAAATGAAATGCGTTATTCTAAAATTATATCTTTATAATAATTATTACTAATAATATATTATATATTATTACTAATAATATATATTACTAATAATAAGTAAGCCAATAATTACGAAAAATAACAAAAGATAAGTATCTTTAAAAACTAAAGGCTACTAGGAGCTAAGAAACGTAAAAAGATGCAATAAGATAATAATAATAATGAAAAATACCACATTATAAGTCTATGAAAAAAAAAAAACTAAAAGTTGTCAGTAATTTCCGAGTTTTGTTTCCACTATAGTTAATTTAAAGAGAAATAAAAAATGAAATTCTACCCATTGTACCCATAGGCTATTATTAAACCTAGAGGTCAACCGGAACATTATTACGAATCTCTTGATACCTCATTCATGAAAAGCGGTTCAGTAGTTTATCAGTAGTTTAGGCACTACGGTGGAACACACGTAAATATGAATATACATACTATACAGGGCGTCACACGGATATGCCACATGGAGGGAAAGTACCTTGAACTTTGAATTTAAAAACAATTAATTTAAATAATTTTGTATTAAAAATGTTAAATTTCATGATCTTCCTTTTATTTGTGACACAATGTTAATTAGCAAATCCTTATGATGAAGCCTTTCGATCGGTATGATAAAGCTACAGGGTGATTATTTTTCTCATGTAACGGGTTCGATTCCCGGTTACCATGTAGTTATTTAAATATCTATGATGTTAAATTGTTTTTTAAATTCAAATAATGTCTTTTTTCAGTAAAATGTTCCATCTACAATATTCAAGGTACTTTCCCTCCATGTGGCATATCCGTGGGACGCCCTTTATACATAGACTGCTAAAATCATAACCCCTTCCATTTGGCATTGTCGTAGTCGGGTCAAAATGCAAGGAAAATTAAATGTATTATTCTAAAATTATATTAATTATAATGTACTAATAATAAGTAAGCCAATGATTACGAAAAATAACAAAAGATATCTTTAATAATTAATTAAAAAATTAAAAACCACGACTGCCCTGCTAAAAACGAACCGGGGGACCGTTCTGTGGAACACTTTTTAATCTAAGAGGTCCCCCGACTGCAATGACAATTTTATCAACTTGTTTTTTACTTTTTAGTTCGTTTTTAGCAGGGCAGTCGTGTTTTTTAATTTTTTAATTATTATTTTTATTTTATACATTTTAGTGACAAGTATGTAATATTTTTTTGTAGTTTAGGTACATTTTTGTTTACCGCTATTAATAGTTGGCGTTGTGTTAATGTTAACATTTTTTTTTAATTACTTGCTTAAGTATTGGTACCTACTGTGTGATTATGAATGAATTCTAATAATAACTCAATCATCTACCAAACCATTCACTCAATTAGACATTTGCAGTGTTACTAAAGTCTGATTATCGTTTGCAGCCAAAGATGAAATGTTTTTTATTTCTTTATTTGCATGTACACTCTACCTATGTAAAATATATGCCAATAAATTATATAGTATTGGAATGTGCTCATCAAGGCCTTTAATTAGATACCCATATTGTAAATAATTGAAGATTTTTTTTATTTTTCACATTTTAAAATGGAGCCATACTGCCGCCACACTGAATTTTTCAAAAAAAAAAACATGGCATATGTCACTTGGGATAATGTAAGGATTCTAACGATACACCATACATCCAAATCCGTTAAGGCATTTTAAAGTTATGGTGGAATATAGAAACTCACATACATACATACATGAACCCTGAAAACATTACACTCCTTTTTGGGCAGTCGTGTAAAAACTAAAGGCTCCTAAGAGCTAAGAAATGTAAAAAGATGCTATAAGATAATAATAATAATGAAAAGACCACAACTTGATGTCTTAAAAAAAAATATCAACAATTTGTCAGTAATTTCCGAGTTTTGTTTCCACCATAATTAATTTAAGGAGAAATAAAAAAATTAATTCTACCCATTGTACCCATAGGTTATTATTAAACCTAGAGGTCACCCGGAACATTATTACGAATCTCTTGATACCTCATTCATGAAAATCGGTTCAGTAGTTTGGGCACTACGGTGGAACACGCGTAAATATAAACATACATACATACATAGACTGCTAAAATCATAACCCTTCCTTTTGGCATTGCCGTAGTCGGGTAAAAATATAAGGAAAATTAAATGTATTATTCTAAAATTATATCTTTATAATAATTATAATATACTAATAATAAGTAAGCCAATGATTACAAAAAAATAACAATACCTAGATATCTTTAAAAACTAAAGGCTACTAGGAGCTAAGAAACGTAAAAAGCTGCTATAAGATAATAATAATAATGAAATTTGATTTCTCTGAAATCTACTAGGAATCAAGGAACTCGAGGAGGTATGTCATGCTATCTGCAGCAAGAAAAACGATTACCTAGTCAAGGTAGACTCCAAAAACAGTGACTTGAATGAATGATGTAATGTTCTCCCTATGAACATCAACAAGGTTGTCGAACTCGTGATCCCAGAGAAACGCGACGGCATTATTGTAGCATTGAGATCTCTTCTGCGCTATAGTAACAACGGAGATGATTCGGTAGCGATCGAAGTTCATACTCTTGATAGTTCGCATTATTTCATCAGCTATAAGCATTGTTTTTCCTGGAGTTTCCTAGGGACAGCAGTATAGTAATCAGTTAAAATTACTACAAAAAATGATATTTCAAATAGGTAGGTAACTACAATCTAACACCGGTCGTTGACCCCAAAAATAAAATCATATAATTTTCTTTCTACCCGACTACGGCGAAGCAAAAAGGAGGGTGATGATTTTGACCGGTATGTATGTATGTATGTTCATGTGCTCCTTCATAACTTCTAAATTTCTCATCATAATTTGACAATTAATGAGGTATCGTTGAAAGCGTCTTGACCGCCCGCTGCTTATGTGACCTCACATTAAATTGAAAATTTCAAAAATGTGTAGGTACTCCAAAAAAATAAAAAAGTTATAAAACTAAAACCCAACTACGACACAAAAGTCAACTAAAAAGATGTAAACAAGACATCACAGCCAAAAAAATCCGGAAAAAAATCCGTAATCTGTTCGATTTATGCCCTAACACCTGTGATTCCGGATTTTTTATGTCTGTCTGTGATGTCTTGTTTACATCTTTTTAGTTGACGTTTTGTTTTATCATCCTAATATCGATACCCTTATTGTCTGCGGAGTTTCAATAGGTAATTAGATTTGACCCTGTTTAAATGCCATGATAAAACTCCTTCTAATATATATGTGCGTAAACTTGGGATAAGTTTAAGTTTCACGCAAATAATAAATACTGTCATTTGTACCCTATATGTATACTATACCCCTATTTTGGCGATTAACTTTGTATATATAAGACTTAGTTACCTTTTTCCAACTATGTTGGGGTCGACTTCCAGTCTAACCGGATGCAGCTGAACACCAGTATTTTACTTGGAGCGACTGCCTATCTGACCTCCACAACCCTTACTGGGTAACACGACACCCCTTGGTAAGACTGGTTGTCAGACTTTCGGGCTTCTGACGACCCGTAACAACTGTTAAAGATCTACTAATGACAGCCGGGACCAAACGGCGTCACGTGCTTCCGAGGCACGGAGGACTCTCGGTATGTAAATATGGTCACCCATTCACGGACCAACCCCGGCAAGCGTAGCTTAACCTGTTGGATCGACCCGTGGGCTGTTATAATTTAGCCACGAGCTCCTCATATTAAGTAAATATGATAAAACAAAAAAGACAATGATTTGAGATTTTGTTTTGGGGTCAACAACCGGAGTTAAGGCTCGTACAAACAGGCGCGATATCGCAGGCGCGACAGGCAGCGGTACCTTTGTCGACACAGGTACCGCTGCCTGTCGCGCCTGTTTGCACGAGCCTTTAATGTTATTAGCTCCTCGAGCTGTTAATGAAGAAGTATCAGAAATAATATGTTTCTGTTAGGGTTCCCAACCCAAAGGGTGCTAACGGGAGCTTATGGCTCCACTGTTCTTCCATCCGTCCATCCGTCTGTCACAAGTATATCTTTTGAACCGTAATAGGTAGACACCTGAAATTTTCATAGAGTGTGTACTACTATAATTGCTATAACAGCAAATAAAATAAAATTAAAGGGAAGGTACTACAAAAAATGTGTAGTGTTAAATATTTTACGGTGGTACGGAACTCTTTGTGTGCGATTTTGACTCGCACTTAGCCGCTATTTTTTCATAGTTAATTGATTCGGGCGTGACTTTGCGGAAATCCATTATAAAATACAATAGACGTAGATATATTTAGTAACCTATTCCGCTTGACTATTCTTCAAGAGTCCTAAAAAACCCTGTAAGAAATCGACACGTGTTTCACCTCTCAACGAGGCATCCTCAGGATGACGATTGACCAATTGCAAACCAGAACGCGACGTGTTACCACACCGAGCGCTGGACGCAAAGAAGATCTTTGCGTCCAGCGGTGAAACACGTGTCGATTTCTTACAGGGTTTTTTAGGACTCTTGGAGAATAGTCAAGCGGAATAGGTTACTAAATATAACTACGTCTATTGTACGCTATTTTTTCAGTAGATACTTACAATACTATACTTGGAACCGTCATATAACGAATCCAGTATAGAATCGATGACCTTCGTTACAGAAGGCACGTGAAACTTGACACGCGGTTCCAATTGATATGTGTTCAGATAAGTCAGTACGGGCCGTTTAAATTCTAATCCGAGCTGTAAAAATAAATAAATAAATTTATTATATTGCGCCTTGAACATGGGTGGAATGATGATTAACGCCACGAGCACAGCAGTATTGCTTTCTCTGTATGAGCCTTAGCACTGCAGTAGAAGAATAGGCTGGCATTAAAATTTTTCAGATAACGAAGAAGCTAACCTGTGAACTCCGTCGTCGTGCTTGTCCTCCTACGCCAGGAATACCAGAGAAGCCATAAGATTGTTTCCGGACTTTCATTCGACTAAGAGACCTTCCAAAACCAACCATAGACTTTCCCTGGGACGCAGACGCTACCGCAGACCCGACCATGGCTACCTTACTCTTACTCTTTAATTTCCCAATACTTGCATCCATTTTTGTTGATAAAAGTATTATTCTATAAAGATAATTAAATATATTACTATCGTCGAAATCGAAAAAAAAAACAAAAATGTACACTGTGATTGACAGTATGAAAAATCTTTTGATGTCAAAGAACGTCCATTTAATGTCATAGAATGTCACTATCATTCTTTGGATTTTATTTTAAATAAAGTATGCCGAAAACTGTGAGTAGGTAGGCTCAAGATATAATACCACCTTATTGGTCTCGTTGGATCAAAAGTTTCAAGTAAGATGCAGAGTCCAAAAGCAGGTTAACATTATCATCATCAGTTTCTTGCCCTTATGCCAATTTATTTGGTGTCGGCAAAACATGTGACTTATTCCACTCTTCTCTATTAGTCCTCATATGTCTACTGAGATCACGACTACTAGTGAAGAAGAGAAATCAAGACAAATCGTAAGTGATTACCTACCTATTAGAATATTTTTGTTGTTGTTAGTAACCTACATCGCCACATGCGAACAGACCACATCACAGACCTGACATCACACAAAAATCATGACGTCATACAAAAATCCTGCATCACGCAATTAGAGTTTACCGCGCGATCAACATAATGTACAAGATTCCAACATCAATAGTTGGGCAGTGGCTCGTCAAACACAAAACCCGTCTGGTCCTTTTCTATAGAGGACGAGTGAACTTTACATCCCGTTCCTCCTTCCATTAGAATCCTAAAAAATAATATTTATTTAGATTTGTATTATTTATTTATTTATTATTTATGTACACACAGTAAAATACAAAGAGATATGACATAATTATGATATGAGTACAAAGGAACTCCTTATTTCTTAAGAAATTTCTTCCAGCAGGCCTGAGAAAGGAGAAATGAGAAAGAAATGTAGACAATAGTGTGTGAGAACAAGATGAGAAAAACATGATTATACGAAGTCTTAACTAAAATATTAAATATACCTACACATATACGCAAGAAAATTAACATATACTTAAATAAATACATAAACCTTAAATATATAAACATAAATACACTATAGGTACCTATATAATTATATACTCATAGTTGAGAGGAAAGATAATGCTCTTTTACACGAAATTTAAATAAAGAAACAGTTTTCAGATCACGAATGCTAGGCGGAAGTGAGTTCCACAATCTTACAGCATGGACAGAGAAGGAATAAGAATAATAGCTAGTTTTATGAGGATGGGATTTAAGGAGGGATCTAAGGTGAGATCTACACGGTGCGTCACTAGGACGATTATAATTGTAGTTGTAATTGTAGTTTCGATTTTTTTCACAGGCTTTCAAGAATCCAATATTATTTAAGGGGTTAGTTACTTAACGCCTGAGCCTTAATAAAAAAGGTTTGAAGAATTTTTTTTTCGATAAAAATAATACTTACCTATAAAAAATACGTATTACCCAATAACTGGGTTGTGCAGGTCATGCAGTCGCTCCATGTATGAAATATTGATATTCAGTTACATAAGGTTAGACTGGAAGCCGACCTTAACATTAGTTGGGAAAAAGCTGGGCAGACCATGATGATGATGATACATAATAACACTAATATACCAGGCATTTCACCTCTCAACGAGGCATCCTCAGGATGACGATTGACCAATTGCAAACCAGAACGCGACGTGTTACCACACCGAGCGCTGGACGCAAAGAAGATCTTTGCGTCCAGCGGTGAAACACGTGTCGATTTCTTACAGGGTTTTTTAGGACTCTTGGAGAATAGTCAAGCGGAATAGGTTACTAAATATAACTACGTCTATTGTACGCTATTTTTTCAGTAGATACTTACAATACTATACTTGGAACCGTCATATAACGAATCCAGTATAGAATCGATGACCTTCGTTACAGAAGGCACGTGAAACTTGACACGCGGTTCCAATTGATATGTGTTCAGATAAGTCAGTACGGGCCGTTTAAATTCTAATCCGAGCTGTAAAAATAAATAAATAAATTTATTATATTGCGCCTTGAACATGGGTGGAATGATGATTAACGCCACGAGCACAGCAGTATTGCTTTCTCTGTATGAGCCTTAGCACTGCAGTAGAAGAATAGGCTGGCATTAAAATTTTTCAGATAACGAAGAAGCTAACCTGTGAACTCCGTCGTCGTGCTTGTCCTCCTACGCCAGGAATACCAGAGAAGCCATAAGATTGTTTCCGGACTTTCATTCGACTAAGAGACCTTCCAAAACCAACCATAGACTTTCCCTGGGACGCAGACGCTACCGCAGACCCGACCATGGCTACCTTACTCTTACTCTTTAATTTCCCAATACTTGCATCCATTTTTGTTGATAAAAGTATTATTCTATAAAGATAATTAAATATATTACTATCGTCGAAATCGAAAAAAAAAACAAAAATGTACACTGTGATTGACAGTATGAAAAATCTTTTGATGTCAAAGAACGTCCATTTAATGTCATAGAATGTCACTATCATTCTTTGGATTTTATTTTAAATAAAGTATGCCGAAAACTGTGAGTAGGTAGGCTCAAGATATAATACCACCTTATTGGTCTCGTTGGATCAAAAGTTTCAAGTAAGATGCAGAGTCCAAAAGCAGGTTAACATTATCATCATCAGTTTCTTGCCCTTATGCCAATTTATTTGGTGTCGGCAAAACATGTGACTTATTCCACTCTTCTCTATTAGTCCTCATATGTCTACTGAGATCACGACTACTAGTGAAGAAGAGAAATCAAGACAAATCGTAAGTGATTACCTACCTATTAGAATATTTTTGTTGTTGTTAGTAACCTACATCGCCACATGCGAACAGACCACATCACAGACCTGACATCACACAAAAATCATGACGTCATACAAAAATCCTGCATCACGCAATTAGAGTTTACCGCGCGATCAACATAATGTACAAGATTCCAACATCAATAGTTGGGCAGTGGCTCGTCAAACACAAAACCCGTCTGGTCCTTTTCTATAGAGGACGAGTGAACTTTACATCCCGTTCCTCCTTCCATTAGAATCCTAAAAAATAATATTTATTTAGATTTGTATTATTTATTTATTTATTATTTATGTACACACAGTAAAATACAAAGAGATATGACATAATTATGATATGAGTACAAAGGAACTCCTTATTTCTTAAGAAATTTCTTCCAGCAGGCCTGAGAAAGGAGAAATGAGAAAGAAATGTAGACAATAGTGTGTGAGAACAAGATGAGAAAAACATGATTATACGAAGTCTTAACTAAAATATTAAATATACCTACACATATACGCAAGAAAATTAACATATACTTAAATAAATACATAAACCTTAAATATATAAACATAAATACACTATAGGTACCTATATAATTATATACTCATAGTTGAGAGGAAAGATAATGCTCTTTTACACGAAATTTAAATAAAGAAACAGTTTTCAGATCACGAATGCTAGGCGGAAGTGAGTTCCACAATCTTACAGCATGGACAGAGAAGGAATAAGAATAATAGCTAGTTTTATGAGGATGGGATTTAAGGAGGGATCTAAGGTGAGATCTACACGGTGCGTCACTAGGACGATTATAATTGTAGTTGTAATTGTAGTTTCGATTTTTTTCACAGGCTTTCAAGAATCCAATATTATTTAAGGGGTTAGTTACTTAACGCCTGAGCCTTAATAAAAAAGGTTTGAAGAATTTTTTTTTCGATAAAAATAATACTTACCTATAAAAAATACGTATTACCCAATAACTGGGTTGTGCAGGTCATGCAGTCGCTCCATGTATGAAATATTGATATTCAGTTACATAAGGTTAGACTGGAAGCCGACCTTAACATTAGTTGGGAAAAAGCTGGGCAGACCATGATGATGATGATACATAATAACACTAATATACCAGGCATTTCACCTCTCAACGAGGCATCCTCAGGATGACGATTGACCAATTGCAAACCAGAACGCGACGTGTTACCACACCGAGCGCTGGACGCAAAGAAGATCTTTGCGTCCAGCGGTGAAACACGTGTCGATTTCTTACAGGGTTTTTTAGGACTCTTGGAGAATAGTCAAGCGGAATAGGTTACTAAATATAACTACGTCTATTGTACGCTATTTTTTCAGTAGATACTTACAATACTATACTTGGAACCGTCATATAACGAATCCAGTATAGAATCGATGACCTTCGTTACAGAAGGCACGTGAAACTTGACACGCGGTTCCAATTGATATGTGTTCAGATAAGTCAGTACGGGCCGTTTAAATTCTAATCCGAGCTGTAAAAATAAATAAATAAATTTATTATATTGCGCCTTGAACATGGGTGGAATGATGATTAACGCCACGAGCACAGCAGTATTGCTTTCTCTGTATGAGCCTTAGCACTGCAGTAGAAGAATAGGCTGGCATTAAAATTTTTCAGATAACGAAGAAGCTAACCTGTGAACTCCGTCGTCGTGCTTGTCCTCCTACGCCAGGAATACCAGAGAAGCCATAAGATTGTTTCCGGACTTTCATTCGACTAAGAGACCTTCCAAAACCAACCATAGACTTTCCCTGGGACGCAGACGCTACCGCAGACCCGACCATGGCTACCTTACTCTTACTCTTTAATTTCCCAATACTTGCATCCATTTTTGTTGATAAAAGTATTATTCTATAAAGATAATTAAATATATTACTATCGTCGAAATCGAAAAAAAAAACAAAAATGTACACTGTGATTGACAGTATGAAAAATCTTTTGATGTCAAAGAACGTCCATTTAATGTCATAGAATGTCACTATCATTCTTTGGATTTTATTTTAAATAAAGTATGCCGAAAACTGTGAGTAGGTAGGCTCAAGATATAATACCACCTTATTGGTCTCGTTGGATCAAAAGTTTCAAGTAAGATGCAGAGTCCAAAAGCAGGTTAACATTATCATCATCAGTTTCTTGCCCTTATGCCAATTTATTTGGTGTCGGCAAAACATGTGACTTATTCCACTCTTCTCTATTAGTCCTCATATGTCTACTGAGATCACGACTACTAGTGAAGAAGAGAAATCAAGACAAATCGTAAGTGATTACCTACCTATTAGAATATTTTTGTTGTTGTTAGTAACCTACATCGCCACATGCGAACAGACCACATCACAGACCTGACATCACACAAAAATCATGACGTCATACAAAAATCCTGCATCACGCAATTAGAGTTTACCGCGCGATCAACATAATGTACAAGATTCCAACATCAATAGTTGGGCAGTGGCTCGTCAAACACAAAACCCGTCTGGTCCTTTTCTATAGAGGACGAGTGAACTTTACATCCCGTTCCTCCTTCCATTAGAATCCTAAAAAATAATATTTATTTAGATTTGTATTATTTATTTATTTATTATTTATGTACACACAGTAAAATACAAAGAGATATGACATAATTATGATATGAGTACAAAGGAACTCCTTATTTCTTAAGAAATTTCTTCCAGCAGGCCTGAGAAAGGAGAAATGAGAAAGAAATGTAGACAATAGTGTGTGAGAACAAGATGAGAAAAACATGATTATACGAAGTCTTAACTAAAATATTAAATATACCTACACATATACGCAAGAAAATTAACATATACTTAAATAAATACATAAACCTTAAATATATAAACATAAATACACTATAGGTACCTATATAATTATATACTCATAGTTGAGAGGAAAGATAATGCTCTTTTACACGAAATTTAAATAAAGAAACAGTTTTCAGATCACGAATGCTAGGCGGAAGTGAGTTCCACAATCTTACAGCATGGACAGAGAAGGAATAAGAATAATAGCTAGTTTTATGAGGATGGGATTTAAGGAGGGATCTAAGGTGAGATCTACACGGTGCGTCACTAGGACGATTATAATTGTAGTTGTAATTGTAGTTTCGATTTTTTTCACAGGCTTTCAAGAATCCAATATTATTTAAGGGGTTAGTTACTTAACGCCTGAGCCTTAATAAAAAAGGTTTGAAGAATTTTTTTTTCGATAAAAATAATACTTACCTATAAAAAATACGTATTACCCAATAACTGGGTTGTGCAGGTCATGCAGTCGCTCCATGTATGAAATATTGATATTCAGTTACATAAGGTTAGACTGGAAGCCGACCTTAACATTAGTTGGGAAAAAGCTGGGCAGACCATGATGATGATGATACATAATAACACTAATATACCATACCACCCCAACCATAGTTCATACATTTACACCTAGTGGATATTTTTATATTTTTTGTATTTTTTTTTTAATGCTTGAATTATAATTTTTTCATGAAATTCTTCAATGTAAGTAGTTAGAGTCACGCTAAAAATATAAAACAAACAATACAATTGAGTACAGATATCAAAAATCTTTTGAATAAAAGGTAGCAGAAAGGAATGTCACTATAAAAAAAAAACTTGTAAAAATAAAACTGACAAATTCAAAGGTTCCCGTTGCGTAGGAAAAAATACGCTGTGAAAAATTTCTGTTCACACGTTAACAAAGAGGTTTTTCGGGTAAAAGCCGTAGGTACGTACCTACATAGAGAGAGCGACCTCTTTTTTGGAATGTGGGCCTCTTTGTATTCCACCCTCGCTTTTTGTTGGGCCACATACAAACACTGCTTGTTACCTGGAATGGTCGTGTCGAAAGATACTTCATATATATATTTTTTGCAGTTATTTTCCGTTTTAACAAGGTATACGTGAGTACTATACTACTCCCACGTTTGAGGAATAGGTATCTATCTAGTTACGAAAATGATAGCTGACTTTCTTAAGGCAATTCATAATGGAGATAAGAATATGCTCATCAAAAACGTATAAAATCCATTGCGATCGTTACTTGGCTAGTAGTTAAAGTTTGTATGGTTCAAAATAAAAACGATCTCTGTTTAAACGGAATAATACCCCGAACGATGACCTTCCATCAGAAAAATACAGCATAAAGCATTGAAAAGCGAGGTGCATTCAGTGTATAGTAGATGCAGCGATAGTGGGGTCCTACGTCAGCGGTACAGCTCCCTTATAGGTCAGTTAAACGTTTGTTCACCCCGAACTAAGTGGTACGGGGTGGGACCGAGATGTGACCGATACTGGGGATTCAGGCACTTTACTCAAAAGTGCCTTTTTGTTCTTAAATTAGAAACGACGAGGGCAAGACGGATTGATACTTAGATACGTCGTGAAAAAAAATGTCTGTCGTTTAAAAGAGAGAATTTTCAAACTAATCTTAGTTTGAAAATTCTCTCTGAATGACAGATATTTTTTTAGGATAATAAGGTTTTATGAGTGGTTGTTTTTTTCAAAGATACTGTATCACGATTTATTGGTCAACTCCCATCTTAGAGCAGATCTTAAGGGTACAAAATCTGATATCGTAAGTCTCTAGCATTTTGTAAAACCTACCTACCAAAAAACATTTTGTACCAAATCTTGCTTTAGGTAATCTGGCTTTAGGGTTATAAGCTAAGAAAAGGTCGTCTTTAATAAGGTATTCCTCTAGCTCATAGTTTTGAATATACAACAGGATAAAGCGGTCGTTGGAAACTAGAGCCAGACAAGAACCACCTACCCGGAGCTGAATAATTGGTGTATTTTCAACAGCTTAACTTAGTAGTACGGAAATAGTCGGCACTAGTTATTAACAGTTATTATCGATACATATTATCAATTAAAGTCGCTTTTCGTGTTTGTCTGTATGTCCGCATTGTTCTTCTAAACCACGCAACAGAATTTGATGAGGTTTTCACCATCGTTTAGAGAATTTGTTCCGGAAGGTTTATGTTTAATACCTACGTTGATATCATAGTTGCATATAATTAGGAAATCTCGATGTCAAGTTGTAAAAACCGGGCGAAGCAGGAGTGGGTCGCTAGTATATAAAAGAACCGTCACATTATACTTTTTCAAGCCTTGTGTACTTAAAACAGTTTTTTTTTTTGTTGATTTGATGATTCTTATCCGTATTGATGGCGTTAGCTCTTGCCTTCCAACATTACAGACAAGATATTTATTAAATTTGTAAATTTAAAGGAAAATACATAGCGATGACAACGCCGAAAATTTAATTAGAAAAAAAAGAAAAATATCAATCAATCTGCCTAGCCTTTAGGCCCAACTATGTTGGGGTCGGCTTCCAGTCTAACCGGATGCAGCTGAATACCAGTATTTTACATGGAGTGACTGCCTATCTGACCTCCACAACCCAGTAACTGGGTAATACGATACCACTTGGTTAGACTGGTTATCAGACTTTCGTGCTTCTGACGACTCGTAACGACTGTCAAAGATCCACAAATGACAGCCGGGACCAACGGCTTAACGTGCTTTCAGAGGCACGGAGAAGTCTTGATATGTGAAAATGGTCACCCATCTACGGATCAACCCTGGCAAGCGTAGCTTAACCTGATGGATTGACCTGAGCGGCTGTTATTACTTAGTCACGAGCAACTCAAAAAAAAAAAAAATATATATATTATATATATGTTATGTAAAATATTTCTTCTCACACAAAATAAACTCACATAATATACTTTCCACTTCTAAGTTACTCGTATATGTCATATTAAGATACAAAGGTACATTTTGATAACAAAGCAAATCTCTATGCACTGACGTAAGAGTGCTTTGCCCGAGGGCCAGCGACCTATGACTAAAGAACTGTACACATAGGTTGACTGAATATAAATACTGTGTCAGAATCTTCTTAGCAACTTCTCGAGCAATTAAAAAAAAAAGTAATAAAAACTAAAACCCAACTACGACTAAAAAGGTATAAACAAGACACCACACACAGACAAATTAAAAATCCGGAGTCACACGTGTTACGGGATAAATCGAACAGATTACGTGTGACTCCTGATTTTTAATTTGTCTGTCTGTGATGTCTTGTTTATACCTTTTTAGTCATAGTTGGGTTTTCGTTTTTATTACTTTGTGAGATAAAGGAGTGGACTGTATGTAGTGGCGCTGGTTATAAGAAAGATTAGCTGGTAGTTCTGTATGAACGAGTTCTGCTCGTTCTCCCAATCAAGACACAAATTCAACAGAGAAAAATCTAAGTACGACTCACCTTTTTCTTCTGCTGCGGCCGCTTCTCAAACGTGGTCGTTCCTTTGGGTGGAATATTGATCACAGAGTCCGGCACGAGTACAAAACACGGTAATGCACAATTTGTTCTTGTTTTTGAGATTTTCACTCACGGAGCTTAAATTCAGAGCGTATCCAAGCGGGACCAAGTGGGCACTGGCCAGCCGCGGCGTCTTGTAGATGGCGCGGTCGTCGCGATGTTGACGAATCGTGTGTTTTGGCGGAAATTGGAACCGACCAATGGCGTGCCGCCTTGGCGAGCGTCCATAGATATTCAATATTGGATTTGGCCAATCATGGGATAAATACAGAACATACTTTTTTTTTTTTTAATTCTTTTGTGGTTATAATATATATATTTTTGAAATGTGCTCATTATGCCCTTTCATTTGATACCCAACATGGTACGATTAAACAATTTTTTTTTTTTTAGTTGTTCGCTACTTTATGTCCTCTAGAGGGCGCCATTTTTTAATGTGACGTCACATAGCCTATAACCAGCGGACGATTAAGACACTTCCAACGACACCTCATTTGTCAAATTGTGATGAGGCGTTTAGAAGATATGAGGAAACAGATGAACATACATACATACATACCGGTTAAAATCATAACCCTCCTTTTTGCTTCGCCGTAGTCGGGTAAAAACAACCATCAACGTTTTCTAACTAAAATAAGTAGGTATAGGCAAATGCAGTTATCTTCTGCGGACAGAAGCCAGCCACTGGGGATTACAGTCACAATAGCAAAACCAGCTGATATTCTGTAAAAAATCTCACTGTAAAAGCTTAGGTAAAGTGAGCTATAATTCCACCTACATTGCTATTCTGTAACCATTTCACCGTGAAAACTTAGGTGAAGTGAGCGTGGAGTGAACTGTCATTGTCATCGATACCTACTGATGCTAAGGCGACAATTCACTCCAAGCTCACGTCATCTAAATTTTCACGGTGAAATATTTATAGAATAAGTCTGCTGGTGTCAGAATTTCCAGCCTTTGACTGCTCAAAACAAATCACTGATCATTATGGAATCGGAACTACATTTCATATCCTCCCGTGTGATGAGCTTCACAATAATAGTTTAGGTCGGGATAAAAGATTAGCCAGACAGGTCAGCATCGGGGCTGACTGGCCTTGACGCCTCATTCACACACCCTTATCGACACAAACACGAGCCTGCTGCCTGCGATATATTAACTTAACATAACATCACGCCTATTTTCCTCGAAAGAATTGACAGAGGTGTACCTATAGTACACCCACTCACATTTCACCAGTTATGTTTAAGTCCCATGTAATAGGAATCGAACCTATTGCCATCAACCGGGCACAAATCCAGACTGAAAAAATCCTGATGGAAAAAAACAATAACACTTTTCCCAACCTGGGAATCGAACCCATTACCTCATGGTCAGCAGTAGCGCTTGTGATCACTAGACCAACAAGGCATGTACACATTAACAATGTATAAAATTGTAAATAATGTATTCCCAGTTCTCAAACGCCTCTTATAAATCTTCTGTACCCCGACGTTACATAATGTAAAAGGGGTCTAAGTGCATTGAGCCCGCATCGCACATTGTTATACAATGTAATGTAAACTATGCTTAGATACATACTAAGTTAGTTTTGTGACCATCCTTTAGATGTGATTTGATTTGGAAGTGTATGTTGTCCGTTTTCGTTGAATATTTTCAGGGTGGCAGAGACGTTTCAGTTGATTTTTAAAGGAGAATCTTAAGTGAAATGTAGTTGGAATGTTGCCAAAAGAACATACAAACATCGTCACCTCATTGTTATTGTAATTGTAGTTTCCTCTACTAAAGACCTTCAATTTTTGGATTCATTTCTTAGATCACGCCAAACGTGTTTTTTGCAGTTTTATTTCACAAAAGTATACTTATGTGGGTAGGTATCTCTGGCAGAGATACCTATTCTCTGGAATAACATAGCTCACGAAGATTTTTGATTGTGCTCCTCTAGATGACGAATTTATAATGCTGATTTTTTTTATTAAAACGTACTAGAATAACAAACATTTCTAACTAAATTAGATTTAATCACTCTGAAAAAATTACGAAACCAACCGACCTATGATGATGTTAAAGGGGAAATGATACCCACATAACACACCGACCAAAAGTGGTCGTTGAGGGCCATGATCACCCAAATCCCGAGTAATAACTGCTTATGTTTCCGCCCTTTATGAAAATATCTCCCCTTCTCCCTTCGTCGCCGTAATAAAAATAATCATACACATTTATACACTCCCCATTTATGTGATTAAGAGTTCTCGTGGAACTATGACAATGGGTTCATAGATTAAAAGGTGCAAAGAGAGTGGTTACACCTTCACTAAAGCAAGTAACAATAACAAAAAAAACACGTAGATTATACGATTAAATGAAATACCTACATAGCCAATTTGCATCCGGTTAGGCTGGAAGCTGACCCCAACATAGTTGGGAAAAGGCTAGGCAGATTGAATTTCTATCTAAACCATTATTGGAACGAAGTTCTTTAACGCGGCTTGCGATAGGAGTAAACTTGCAGAAATCGTCACGTAACGAAAAATCTCGTCTATGCTTCCATCTAGTCTATGTTTTAACCAAAAACTTATATTACATGGCTTCGTTTTAATACATAATATACAGCGAAAGGACTCTTTTTACACGACTGCCCAAAAAGGAGTGCAATGTTTTCAGGGTTCATGTATGTATGTATGTATGTGAGTTTCTTTATTCCACCATAACTTTAAAATTCCTGAACGGATTTGGATGTATGGGGTATCGTTAGAATCCTTACATTATCCTGAGTGACATATGTTTAAAAAAAAAAACAATATGGCGGCAGTATGGCTCCATTTTAAAATGTGAAAAATAAAAAACATCTTCAATGTTTTACAATATGGGTATCTAATTGAAGGCCTTGATGAGCACATTCCAAAACTATATAATTTATTGGCATAAATTTTACATAGGTAGAGTTTACATGCAAATAAAAAACATTTCATCTTTGGCTGCAAACGATAATCAGACTTTAGTAACACTGCAAATGTCAAATTGAGTCAATGGTTTCGTAGATTGAGTTATTATTAGAAGTAATTCATAATCACACAGTAGGTACCAATACTAGCAAGTAATTAAAAAAATTGTTAACATTAACACAACGCCAACTATTAATAGCGGTAAACAAAAATGTACCTAAACTACAAAAAAATAATACATACTTGTCACTAAAATTTATAAAATAAAAATAATTAATTAAAAAAATTAAAAAACACGACTAAAAAAACGAACTAAAAAGTAAAACACAAGTTGATAAAATTGTCATTTCAGTCGCGGGACCTCTTAGATTAAAAAGTGTTCCACAGAACGGTCCCCCGACTGCAATGAAAATTTTATCAACTTGTTTTTTACTTTTTAGTTCGTTTTTTAGCAGGGCAGTCGTGTTTTTTATTTTTTTAATTAATTATTTTTTCTCCTTTATTTAGCATAATCAATCTCATGAAAAGTTAAGTTCATCTAAGTGCCAAATGTCATGATTTCAGGAAATCGTCATTCAATACAGAGAGTTCTATTGCTGATTCTAATGTTTATAATTCTTTAAATTCATATTTGTCACGTTCGCGAATCATTTAATCAACATACAACCTGATACTGATACTGACCCTCAAATTGAAAAAAAAAACCGGCCAAGTGCAAGTCGGACTCGCGCACGAAGGGTTCCGTACCATTATCTATTTAAAACGGCAAAAAAAAAAACACATTTGTTGCATGGTAGCCCCCTTAAATATTTAATTTATTGTTTTTTCGTATTTGTTGTTATAGCGGCAACAGATATACATCACCTGTGAAAATTTCAACTGTCTTATTATCACGGTTCATGAGATACAGCCTGGTGACAGACGGACAGACAGACAGCGGAGCCTTAGTAATAGGGTCCCGTTTTACCCTTTGGGTACGGAACCCTAAAAACGTAAGAAAAATTGAATTTCGCGGGCAACCCTGAAGCTTTCGCCTTAAGTTGCTTGATTATCCGTTTCGTGTAGCTTACTGAGATAGCCTCCTTCATGTTTTATACAATTGTTGACGAAAACTTGATGGGGTTTCATCAAGTTTTCGTCTTTCCAAGCTAAGTACTTTCTAAGTTGCTAGTAATTATATTTTAAATGTATAAAAGTGAGCTCCGTTTACGATCAATATACCTTTCAAACTTATATTAATATTTAACAAAAACATCTATTAATTTGTCTTTACAATTTCCATTCGTCAAAGTTGAAATATTTTCACAAAGCAAAAGCATATTCTTGTAAATTACGCTTGTAGATACAATTTCCATATAAAATATAACAAAAGACGAGTCTAATATTATGTGCTCCCTGATGGCCAATGTTTGAATCAACGTTGGTGTACCAATACAACCACCAATACGCTTCACAGTCGCTACTTTTATGTCAGAGATGATACTGATATACAATACCTATTACTGATACTACTGATTAAAATATCTATTTAAGTCAAAACTAAGTAGGTACTTTCGGTATGTAAATATTGTTTTGAACACTTTACGAAGCCAGGGAATCTTGGGAATCGAACCCAGGACCCTATGCTCCACAGTAGCACATGCGACCACTAGACCATTAGGAAGCCTCTCTTCCTGTTTGATTTCTCTTTTCTATTTTCATCCATAAATTGAAAGGCAAAAGTACCTAGGTATACGCATAGTATAATGTTCCCACTACTGGAACACAGGCCTCCTCTCTATGAGAGGGAGTGGGCCGTAATCTACCACGCGGGCCCAGTGCGGGTCGATGGATGTCACATGTCTTCGAATTTTTAGTTGTAGGAAGTGCCCGTTTACGATGTTTTCCTGCACCGTTTTGAGAGCAGTGGTGATGAAATAAGTTACACAAAGTAAAGTGCCTGTCTGGGTTCGAAACTACGACCTACAACTCGTTAGTCGCAGCCGTTAACACTGGGCCACCACGGCTCTTAGTCTGCGTCAGTCGTCTGCGAATTTTTGCGAATTTTTAAGAACCAAATGGTGACACGAGGCGAGTGTGAGTGTGAGTGAGAGAACATGCGCGTAAGTTATATGTGCCTATATTCACACCTGCCAAGTTATATCGGTCGTATTGTATTAAGATAATCCAGTCTAGTAAAACTTCCATGTTTATTAACCTCCCTCGTAAAACACGGATGTAGGTTACAGTGCAGCTGTTAAGGGAATAGGGGCCCTCCCTAATTAGTGCACTCTATCTGAGCTGCTTACTTAAATGCACTTTACTAAGAAATAAGTTAAAATGTTTCAGCTTAAGCAGATATAAGTAAATAAAGAACAGAATGAAAAACGTTTATTTGGCACAGTGCCGTAAACAAGGAACACATAACGTAACATCACGCCTGTATTCCTGAAGGGTTGCGCAGAGGTGTACCTACGAGTACAAGAAACAGATCCAAACAAAATAAAACCTAACATAAAATTAAATAGATGAAAGAAGTAGAACAGGGGGCTTAAAACGGTCACTTTAGCAGAATCATAATATGAAAATATTATAAATCATCGTAAAATGTCAAAACTGACAATTCATAATATGATCTGCGTGTAATTTTACTACGAAATAATTCATCTGTTTGACAGTTTTCTATGGATTTTCGTAAAATGGTCTAAAAATTATGAATTGCTTTTAAGTCAAATTAGAGGAATTACTAATGACAGCTGGGATTCAGGAAATGAACTGCTTTTAGAGGAATTGCTAGTAGTTTATTGATGAGGATAGATATCGATATTCTAGGATTGAACAGGTTGATACTTTTCAGTTTTAATTGTATATGTATAGTTATATCCACCATAGTTTTTTCAACCTACTAAGAAGCTAGCTCGTAAGATCTTTTGCCACCAATCGGATCGGTTCTCGTCATAACCTTTACATATTATAAAACAAAGTCCTCCGCCGCGTCTGCCTGACGTCCTGTTCGCGATAAACTCAAAAAATACTGCACCGATTTTCATGCCGTTTTCACCAATGGATAATGGTTCTCGAGGAAGGTTTCACTGTATAATAACCGACATCCACGTGGGCGAAGCCGCGAGCAACAACTAGTATAATAAATAGGCAATCATTGCTAAATTTACATAATATAGTGTTAGCTTGTATCTGTATTGTAATAAAGTAAGTATATTTCACTGTAAATAAGGAATTAAAGTTAGTAATTTCAATATTATTTCAGAAGGTTTTTTCATCACAGTCGTGATGAAAAAACCATAGTGATTACGAAACCAAGCATAAAATAGTAGTTTTCCATTTCCAATATTGGCACTAACTATATACCAACATTGGTACAAAACTGGAGTTAAAGAAACAGACTTCAAACATGCTCAGTTTCAGTGCCAAGCTCCTTGCAATTTTGTTAAAATTACTATACAAGTTAAAACAACTGCTCTGTTATCAGTCCAAATAAGTACTTATGACTTAACTTATTGTCTACCTGTGACTGAACTAAATTGAACGAAGGAGCTTTGTACTATAGTTTGTCTTTGTTACTCCCAGCAAATTGGACAAGTCAGTACTGAATCAACTTGCAGGTGAAGTTAACATTTTTCTATGTTAAAGAAGTTATCGTTTTGTGGGATGCAAAATGTTTATAATTTTTACGAAGAACTGGGGGCTTAAAACGGTCATTTTAGCAGAATCATAATAATTATGAAAATATTATGAATCATTGTAAAATGTCACAAACTAACAATTCATAATTATGATCTGCGTGCGATTCATATTACGAAATAACTCATCTGTTTGACAGTTTTCTATGGAGATTCGTAAAATGGTTCACAAATTATGAATTGCTTTTATGTGAAATTAGAGGAATTGCTAATGACAGCTGGGATTCAGGAAATGAACTGCTTTTAGAGGAAATGCTAATGTGGCCGTTTTGGGTTTAACTCAAATCTGCCCCCTTTGATCCAACTTCTTCGCTTAAACCATCAATTTGGAATATTATACACGCGAAAAATCTTATAGGTAAATAAAATACGTGGAGAATTGAAAATAAAAGTGGTTCCTAATGTCATTATTTGGAGTCTTAAATTAAAATTTTTGTCAATATTTTCGTGAAGTCTATATCAATTTAAGAAAAAAAATGTTTTTATAGACAAAAAAAAGCCAAAGCAATGATTTTTAACAATAGTTTTCTTAGACAAAGGCTAGATAAATATAAATCGTACATGTTTAAAACAGTAACTGTCGCTAAAGTTACACAAGGGTTTACCGTATAAGTAATTAAGTTTGGATCAAACTAAGTTACAGGATATACCTTATCGTCACGCCTGTCATCCCCGAAAGATAAGACACAGGTGTACCTAGTACACCCACATTTCGCCAAGTTATGTTTAAGTTCCATGTAATAAGGAGAGAAATGGAGACTTCAGGCTGATACTGAGAAATTCCTGACGAAAAACCCAATAACACTTTGGTCGACCTAGGAATCGAACCCAGGACCTCATGCTCAGCAGTAGCGTAATAGTTACAGGACACATTCCAATAAAGCCTATTTATAATCAAAACCTTTATATAAAGAACGTGGTTCACATTGTACTTAGTGACTAATAATAATAAATAATAGATAATAATGAAGAAATGGTTTTGTTTTATGCAATTACAAAGGTTAGTGGACGATTTAAAGACTTATTGATCTTCTGACTAATTGATTAATTTGTTATTTTCAATATATCCCTTAAAACATCTTAAAGCATCTAAGTGTAAAATTTGCTTGCATAGAGCCGTGATCACGAAGCATGAAAATTGGACACGTACCTTTATAATCTAGCATGAACGTTCTACCTCTGCATATTCATACTGTAACAGAAACAAAATCAGTAAAAAGATATGCATAACCACAAAAGATTAAGTAAGTACATTCGTCTAGCGTTGCATGGTAGGTAAAGCAACACAGAAAGATAAAAAAGGTCTGTTCAAAACTGATATAAAAGAAGCTAATATTTATACTAAATATATCGGAAAGACAAGAGACACATTATATACTTTAAACTGATTACTGAAAACCTGAATTGGAGAGTACTTTTCAATAGCGACTTCCGTCCTAAGACTTTGTCTGATTAAAGACAAATCAAACAAGAGCTAATTAAGGCCGCGTTTCCACTAGGCAACAATTGACAGGCAACAATTGACGCGCAACATGTTGCACAACAAGTTGCCCAACATGTTGAAAGTCAGCGCGGAACTTTTGTTGAACAGCGGTGTCTGTCTACGCATCTAACAAACAACAAGCCGCGCGTCATTTTGCGTGCCAGCTGGCAACGTCGCGTGCTGTAGTGCAGCGTTGCCGTACATGTTGAGGGTCACGTGTCGCGCGCCAAATGTTGCCTAGTGGAAACGCGGCTTTAGTACCTTCTTTCAGTACTTTAAGAAGTAGAAGAGTCTTCTTCGATGTTACAAACATACTCACTTAAATTCATGCCTATTACATAAAATAACCTGAGTGTGAGTGTAATAAAATAATCTACATCGCCACATGTGAACTTAGCATCAAAAACCTGACGTCAGACAAATCCTGCATCGCGAAAACAGAATTTACCCGACATCAACCGTTGGGCAGTTGCCCACCAGACTCGACACTCATCTGATTTGAGGATCCGCCCTTTTCTATAGAGGATGAGTGAACTATAATTATACCCAGACACCCTGTTCCTAATACCTCTATAAACCCTTCGTTTCCCGTAATAGTTCAATTAACGAGTACTTTGCCAGTTACTTGTTTCTTATAAGTTAGTGGGACTTCTACATCCTTCGTGTGTTACGGTTCCGTGAAAAGTAAAGCCGTGACGTAGTCAAGTTCAGTGGCAACGTCGATGCACTCTGCAACTGCAGTAGTGAGTGCATTCAACTGCACAACTTATGTTTTACTTGAAGCTCCGTCAATTTTCGCTTTTATGAATTTGTTTCTTTATTTATTGCATTTTCTTTTTTCAGATAATATTGAAAACGTTAGTCATACAGTAAGAAGCAAAAGGAATATGTAAGAATCGTAGCGCGAATGACGATGTTTCTGTCTGCTGAGTTTGCTGTATTCTGAGTGATTGGTGGGTACCTATTATACATGATTTATTATTTTGTAAAAAAAATAAAGCTAAAATCCTACGCTGATTGATTTTATATATTATCAAATACATCGCTATTTTCCCTTTTTTATTCCACGATATCTTTCGCAAGCATCGATCACATTACAGCAACATAGTTCAACACAAAATGTCGGAAAAAAACAGATTGTCGTAAAAGCATGCTATCAGTGTAGATACAGCTGATATCCATTCCCCTGACACGATCCCTTAATCCTCTCTTACGGACAACCCAAGGAGGTTAGGGATATTTCTATGTGAAGTCTAGACGACGAAAGTTGTGAATATGGTTTACTTTTTCCTTTCTTTTCTGACGAAAGTGAGCAAACATTTATTTAAAATTCATCCCGAAAACGGGTTAAATAGGGGATGAAAGTTTGTATGATAGTTCGTATTTATGCCGATGGGAAATTTCATGGCGCTTACGCCTTGAATAAGTATAATTTTCGTTTATTTACAAATCAGCTTATGCTATCATGTAAGTTTAATAATTGCTAGTATAACACAGCAAACAGTACGTTTCATCAACTCGGTTTAATATTACCTGTATTTAGCAACGGATGAACTAGTATTCACCTGATCCGTGCAAATACAACATTTATTTGTAGAACTGTGCTCAGTAATTATACTGGGATTTATATGCAACGGTTACCATTTTGTTGCTTTTGGCTCTATAGTTCGTGTTGCTCATTCATCTGTAATGTTAGAAATTGTTAATGATATAGCTCTGCATATTTTGAAGTTAGATAGGAATTCAAGGCAGACTGTAGTAAGTTCGTGAATGGTCAATTGGACAAAATTTATCAAAAACATCGAGATCTCTCGGAAAATATAGGTTGTTAGATGTCAGAATTCTCCAATAATTGGGTTACAGGCGGACGATATTCGGTCAAGTTGTTTGCGTAGGATGCAAGCAATTTTGCGGGCATGGGCTATCGATGTATATAATTGAAGTACCGAATTTAAACCCAAAAAAGGGGTCATGGTGCTTATCATCATGAAAAACTTTTACAATTGGACCACAAAATCGCTGTTTCATACATTTCTGGTCACAATAACTTTTTTTCGGTATTCCAGATTTGGTCGCATCGTAAAAGTTGCTCACTGAGTTTAATGATCCGGTTTCGGGTTTCCAGTTATTTCAATTACGTTTTGAAGGTATAAAATCTACAGTTGATTTATCAAACGGACTTCAACCATTAGAATCTCTAAAGCTATCGCTACATCTAGCATTAGCCCAAGTCTGACGTCTCAAAGGCGCGCAACCGCAGGTACCAGCTAGCTAGTATACTATAGTATGTATAGTATCCGTACTCTGGGATTATAAACTTAGTGCTCGTAACATGACGGGCATATATAAAGATGTTAGAACATAGTAACTAAATGTTGCAATATATTGCAAGTGTTGCTTTCATTGTGATCTTTAGCAATGTGCCTCTTTTTTTTGGGTAAAGTTATTGATGATTATATCATTATGGACTACGTCATAATTGATTACCTAAAGGTTAAAAAAATATTAGCGTCGGAAACTTTTGAAACTGTTAGTTCATCATCTTAGTAGGTATAAGTTATCACTTATATTACAGGTCTAATTATTTATTTATTGGCGTGGCACTTCCTCTATAAAATCAGAATAATAAACATGAAGATGAAACAAATTTCAAAAAAGGCAGCGCAACTCTAAAAGGTTTTGTCCAGCACTCTCGACAAAGTCCACTCAATCCGTGGGTCTCCAAAACTTGTTTTTATATATAATCTCTCAAACAAGTATGTTTCTATTGAACAGAAAGGTCGCTGCACATGAAAAGATCCCAACGAATTTATTTTAGCACTAATGAACATTCATACCTGAGGAAAGGTTGAATAATATATAAGTTACGGAGTAGATTTCACCCCCTCTGGGGTTGTAACTCAGTGCTCAACGTACGTAACGTCAGTATTCGGACGAAAGCTCACGAATAATATATCGGTATTAGATTCGTATACGTTTTGCGGACGTTTGTCATTATTATTTATTTTTATTTTCACAGTTCATTGTAAAATTGCGTTGGATTTAGTGCAGTTGGAGTTCGTTTGTACTGCCGTGTTGTGTTTGTTTAGTAGAGAGCTGTTGCAAGTCTTTTATACCTACCTTCATCAGGACACTTAATACCATCTGAGGCTACGGCACTGAGCAGACTGTTGCATAGAAAACTGTATATAAAAACTAGTTAATAAAGATAAAAAATAGCATACACATTTGACCGATGTCCAGTTGACATGAGCACATGCAATGACTTGTCCATTTTTATCCGACTACGGCGAAATAAAAAGGAGGGTTATGATTTTGATCGGTCCTATCCTAATTAGTTAGCGTCAAGATGGAGTTTGGTTTGTTCTGATTCTTAAATATCAAATGGTACTTATAGTTCCCCGCACAGCTCATTAAATTTTGGGGTTGGTTAACATAGATTAATTTAAATTTTACAACACTATAATCGTTGAAAACTTGGACATATTTACAGACAAAGATTAACCCAGCACAGAGATGTATTAACTTATATTACTTACTCTTTTTGGAGCAGTTAATGAAACCTTACTTTTTCCATTTTAACGGAGCTAGATTGAGAATACCTACCTATCAAAAAGAGCTGTTTTTTATGATGGTTGCCTACGCTTCAAGAAGGCACATTTCTACACGGAGGCGTACGGTAATCTCCAGTTTATCTGGGATGATTGTGTCAAAATAATATCTGGAACATTTATTTGAAGGCTTAACATATCCACGCAATAAACGCATCGGCCAAGTAAGCAATCTTTACGCTAATTATGGAAAAAAAACCAACAAAAATATAGGTACGGAAAATGAAATACATTATAGGTTTAGGATTAATGAAACTTTATTCTCAATAAAGACATATAACTACATCATATCACTTACTTGAGAACAATTAAATACTAGAACATATATAAATGACACAGTTCGTTACAAACTAGATACCCATCCAATGCTTTTATCGTCCAGAATTGATCGATCCACAATTATAAAACTGAATAGGTTAAGTTTTAATTGCATTGAACAAATAAATATTTCTTACACTAGAGGGTATTCTATTTTAAAGTTGTGACAATATTCTAAAATTATAATTATTTGTTTTACTAATAATAAGTTAGCCATTAATAACGAAAAAGAACACAATATAATGTCTCTAAAATCTACTAGGAGTCAAGGAACTCGAGGAGGTGTGAGATGCTATCTGCAGCAAGAAAGACTATTACCTAGTCAAGGTAGACTCCAAAAACAGTGACTTGAATGAATGATGTATGGTTCTCCCTATTAATATCCACAATGTTATCGGTCTCATGATCCCAGAGAAACGCGACGGCATTATTGTAGCATTGAGCTCTCTTCTGCGCCAGAGTAACTACGGAGATGACTCGGTAGCGATCGAAGTTCATATTTTTGACAGCTCGCATTATCTCATCAGCTATGAGCAATGTTTTACCTGGAGATTCCTGGGGACAGCAGTAATAGGTAAACAGTTGAAATAAGTGAATAATTTCTATAGAAGTATTTTGGTGCGATCAATGCCTCATGTTTTATTTTGAGCTATAGAAGATTATTTGTCTTTACCTTTTCTCGCAAACCAGCCCTCATTGCTGGTCTTAGCGCTTTCACGAAGTGCATTTTAGTGTTTATTTTTGGTGCATCCTTGACTCTGTATTACTCTACAGGGTCAAATTAAATTAGCTAGCTCAACTCTGCAGGTGTGATGGTTATCGGTATCTAAACTTAATAAAACAAAAAAAAGATATTTTTGTCTTGAGTCAACGACTGTTGGCAGTGAGATATTGAAAGTATGAGTTGGGAAAATCTGTTTTTTGTTGTTGTATCGTATCTTTAACCATTAGTCAGTGAATATTATGCGGGCCACAGATGTTCAAGTAAGTTGATCAAACGGGCTGGTTCAAACAGTTTGATCAAATATAAATACGAAAATTCTTATTTCTTTATGCCATTTGACAACTCATTTTGATCAAATTTTCCCACACACATTCATGCCAATTTGATAAAACTGTTTGAACCAGCCTAATTGATCAAATTACTTGAATGTCTATGGCCCGTATTACACAAAAAACTTTTTTTTTATCTGATAGGTAATTCAAGTAACTACAGTACATCTATTTTCTTAATGTCCCTCAGGAACCATCGCATTTCCGAATACAAACGAGTGCCGGGTCTGCACCAAATGCAAAGGGAAACTGATTGAAATCCGACGACTGCCGAAAAACGAAGTTTGCCGAGAGACATTAAGAAAAAAGTTGTTCTGTACACTAACTCCGGTTGTTGACCCCAAAACAAAACCATCCAATCATTGTTTTATCATGTTTACATAATATGAGGAGCTCGTGGCTAAGTAATAACAGCCCACGGGTCGATCCAACAGGTTAAGCTACGCTTGCCGGGGTTGGTCCGTGGATGGGTGACCATCTCTACATACAGTAAAGTTCACTCATCCTTTATAGAAAAGGGGAGGATCCTCCGACCAGACGGATGTTGTGTCTGGCGGGCAACTGCCGATTGATGTCGGAATCTTGTTTATAATTATGTCCATCGTGCGGTAAACTGTAATTGCGTAATATTTTCGCCAGTTACGGTTCGTCCCAGGTAATATAGGGCGAGCCTATTACCATCACGAACTCAGGGATGCTACCGAGAAATTGCATAGGAGTTAGTTGCCTGATAATGAAGAAGTATCTGAAATAATGTTTTTGTTAGGGTTCAGAACCCAAAGGAAGCCAACAGTAGCTTATTACTGAGGCTTCATTGTCCTTCCGTCTGTCCATTCGTCTGTCTGTATTTTTTGAACCGTAATAGGTAGACAGTTGAAATTTTTACAGAGTTTAAACAGTAAGTAAGCAATTTTTTATTTTTTTTTTGAACTTTGCCCCACACTAGGAATTTCTTCCTGGGTGCGTTTACAAACATAGAAACTCACATACACTAACACCCAGACCCGGAACAACTACTTGCAGATCATACAAATATTTGTTCCGTGCGGGGATCGAACCCGCGACACGTTGCGCAGCTGTCCATCGCTCAGCCACTGCGCCAACCGTGTCGTATTTGGTATGCAACTTATTACTTTAATCAATTTTGTGAGTGTTTTCAGTAGTCAACAAATCTCTCCTAAGCCATAAGCGCAAAAACTAAAATTTGGTACACAAACAATCAAAACGAATTTTGGCAGTGTAGCGGAAAATGAATTTATTTTGTCTGTATATCAAATAGTTTGTTCGACTGTACTACTATGGCCGCAACAAGTAATAAAAATAATAAATTAAAAATTTAATTTTACGGTGGTACGGAACCCTTCGTGTTCGAGTCCGACTCGCAGTTGGCCGCTTTTATTCAGAAGGCACTTACCACACTACTATAGGTGCTATTTTCATAGAACGCATCCAATACAGAATTGATGGCCTTTGTTACTGAAGGCACGTGAAACCTGACACGCGGTTCCAATTGATATGTGTTCAGATAAATCAGTACGGGCCGTTTAAATTCAAATCCGAGCTGGAAAAATTAATAAATAATACATATTAGGTTCATAAAAACAATTTTTCAAGTAAACAATGAACATTAAAGAAAAAAGTGTATCGTTGGTGCCTGCATAGATATTAATGAATTAATCATTATATCACAGACATCAGATAAATAAATCAAATACATCAAGATGTGTAATATTACGTGTACGTAGAGAGCCGAGGTGGCCCAGTGGTAACGGCCGCGACTTACGAGTTGTAGATCGGAGGTTCGAACCCAGACAAGCGCTTTACTTTGTGTAAATTGTTTCACCACCACTGCTCTCAAAACGGTGAAAGAAAACATCGTGAGGAAACCGGCATGTCCTAGAGCCAAAAGTTCGAAGATACGTGACATGTACCAACCCGCACTGGGCCCGCGTGGTGGATTATGGCCCACTCCCTTTCACCGAGAGGAGGCCTGTATCCCAGCAGTGGGAAAATTATAGGCTGATAATATAATATACTACACGTGGGTATACAAAAAAGAAAATCATCTGTAATAGTTTTTTTTTGGCGTATGATAATTATTATAGGCCACTTCCGACCACGCCCTGGACCAGGCTTTTGCTCAGATCAAAAGGTAATGAGACTTACTGTACCAATGTGACTTTTCAACTCATAATACTATGTACTTTCTAAGTCAGTTATGTTATTAGTGGCTTTTGTGGACATGAAAATTATTCAGATTTGTTACAGTTGTAATGGCAATCATGTCATTTGGTTTAAATAGATTTTTATTTTTATTATCTTATTTATCTTTTATATAGATTCTTTTCCATCTTGTGAATGTGAAAACGTTGTAGGCTTAGTGGACTGTAGATTTGTTGAATATTTTCTATTTAGTTAAGTACCTACCTGGTACTTGTTGAAAGGCCTACACTGTCCTCCCACACCTATTAACACTGTAATTCAAAAATATTGTAAAAGCCAATTATTTTTTAATTGCAAGCGTGGTGGTTTCTTGCCCGCTCTTCTCCATATATGAAACGACTAATTGGAACCGTGCACCTAGCTTCTGACGTTTCATAAGTGCCCATGTGCAGTATTGCTTTCTCTTTTTGAGAAGAGGCCCTGCAGTAAAATAGGCTGGCATTTTAATTTTTAAGATAATGAAGAAGCTAACCTGTGAACTTCGTCGTCGCATTTGTCCTCCTACGCCAGGAACAGCAGAGAAGCCATAAGATTGTCTCCGCATTTTCATTCGACTAACAGACCTTTTACCAAAAGCCGCCATGGACTTTCCCTGATTCGAAGATTTTGTTCCAGACAAGTCCAAGGCTACCCTACTCTTACTCCTTATTTTGTCTTCACTCTCTTCCATTTTTCCCTGATTCGAAGATTTTGTTCCAGATAAGTCCAAGGCTACCCTACTCTTACTCCTTATTTTGTCTTCATTCTCTTCCATTTTTGTTGATAATAATATTATTTTTTATTGTTATTTATATATTTTATCAACTTGTGTAACGTCGAAATTGACACTACGAAATCTCTTTTGATGTCATAGAACGTTCATGTAGAATGTCAATTAATATTCTTCGGATTTTATTTTAAATAAAGTTTGCCGATAACTGTGAGTAGGTAGGCTCATGATATAATACCACCTTATTGGTCTTGTTGGATCAAAAGTTTCAAATAAGATGCAGAGTCCAAAAGCAGGTTAACATTATCATCATCATTTTCTTGCCCTTATGCCAATTTATTTGGTGTCGGCAAAACATGTGACTTCTTCCACACTTCCCTATTAGTCTTCATAATATGTCTACGACTGCTAGTGAAGAAGAGAAGTGAAGACAAATCGAAAGTGATTACCTATTAGAATATTTTGTGATGCCTGAATTTTAACCAAATCTTGCTTTAGGTTAAAAAAGCTAAGCTTAACACTTTTCAGGGCATACTGTCAAGTGTTTTTCTCGTGTAGTCTTTGGTCTAGCCTCACTCAGAAAGCTGTTAATGCTCTTCGCGTTCAGTACAATATTGCATTCAGGATGCTGTTGGGATTACCACGTTTTTGTAGTGCCTTGGGTATGTTCGCGGACACGCAAACTGACGGCTTCGCTGCGATCAGACTCAAGCGTGCATCATCCCTGTTGCGCAGAGTGCGTGCTAGCTCCAACAGTCTCCTGGTGGTCATTGCTAACAAGCTGGATTGCCCTATCATTTCCTTTTTAAGTCAGTTGCATTTTCCCGTCAATAGTAATTTGGTTGTGTGAGAGCAGGATACGTGTTTTGTTTGTTTAGTTAATTGATTCAGGCGTGACTTTGCGGAAATCCATTATAAAATACAATAGACGTAGATATATTTAGTAACCTATTCTGCTTGACTATTCTTCAAGAGTCCTAAAAAACCCTGTAAGAAATCGACACGTGTTTCACCTCTCAACGAGGCATCCTCAGGATGACGATTGACCAATTGCAATCCAGAACGCGACGTGTTACCACACCGAGCGCTGGACGCAAAGTGAATCAAATTGCCCGTCACCCCCACTTATATAGGATTGCTGCTCGGCGCTGATTGGCTAGAATCGTTATCAGTGCGATAAGCGCGATAAGGGGCGAACAATCGCAACAAAGTATGCCAAGGTCGCCTTTCAAGGCAACATGTCCTGAGGTGCTTAAAAGGAGTGGAGAGGTATTCCACGGCTATCAGGACAATCCCGGAAGTACGGTCAAGATCCCTACCAGCATCTTACTGGAATACTTCCTTCCTCCGAGCAGGTTTGCTCTTGCGAATCTCCACTCAAGCCGGCCAATAAAGGCAAGAATGAGGTGGGAGCTCTGCTCTGTTCCTCGTCAGTGTTCACTCTAGCCGGCCAATAAAGGCAAGCCAGAGGTGAGGAACAAGACATCTCCCGGGAGATAGGATCCGTGGGGTCGCAACCGCCCAACAGCTCGCCACATGCTGCCCTGCGGGTTTTTGTATCTCTCTTGGTCTGACTCCTCACTCTAGACCCGTTTCGGCAAAGTAAACTCTACCGGCACAGACCTAGAGTTCGGAGCACGCAAGCCCCACCACGACGTCAACGTAGAGATACGGCGGTGGGGTTATTATTATTATTATTAAAATAGAATAGGTGTGTCTTTATCGCCACATGCGAACTACGCATCAAAGACCGACGTCACACAAAGACCTGACGTCACACAAAATCATGACCTCATACAAAATCCTGCATCGCGCAATTAGAGTTTACCGCGCGAACACGACACATGGTCAAAAGACCCCCATTTACTATTCAGTATAAGTGAACTTTACCCTGTTCCTCATACCTCTAAATAGGTTATATTTATTATAAGCTTTTCCTCCCGCTAATAGTTTCGAATGTACAACAAGATAAAGCGGTGGTTGGGAACAAGAGCCAGACAAGTACCACCTACCTGAAACTTTTTGCGTTTTTTTTAATTGACTTAAAATATCATGATTTCATGAAATAGTTATTCAATAGGGTAATTTGACCTTTGGAGTTGGATTCATGATTTCAGTAAACAGCAATGAGCAGACAAAATGTGTCCAAAATATTTTGGCTGTGGGCGCTGTGGCTGTATTTAGGAGTTAGATATTGTCTTTTTGGTAGGAAATTAACAAAAATATATTCATGCAATTTGTATTCAGCCTTTTGTGCGTCGGAGTTGTTATTTTGTTGACGATAAAATAGTAAAATAAACTGTTATCCACGTTGCAGCTGACTTACCAATAAAATAAGTACGAATACTGACGAATTAAATTATTTTATTTATCCTTACTTTTTTTATTGAAAAAAAAAAACGATGAATGAAAGAATATTTTGCATACCAGATCATGTCATCATACATTTTATTCATGATAGTTATGGATTAATAAAAGTTAAATTTAAAATTTAACTTTTATTTCCAGCTTTTTAAATTTCATATTATATTACTAGTAGAAACGCTATGATCAACCCGCGGCTCGCCGATATCTGCGTAGCTGTACGTACTTTTGCCACAGTGAAGCTAGTTTCTAATTTAGTCTCATTTCTCTTTCCTACTCCATCATCAGACCCTGATCACCATCCATCTGTAACCTATTTTTTGAGACCTTTCCAATGAGCCCAAACACGATACCTCTGCTGTAAGTTGGTGAGGGAGTTGGGTATCCTGCATCCAGATGATGCTGCAGCATCAGTTCAAGGTTACTATATTCTTCTAATATCATTGAAGTAACAGAATTCTAAATTTCCAATCGATTAGACCTGTGAAAGATGCTCACATCCATTCATCAACTAGAAAAGAGCTGATAATCTTCAAATGGCTGAACCGATTTTCTTGAATAATAGCTAAGAACACTCTCGATCAAGTCACCTTTCAAACAAAACAAAAAAAAACAAAATCGGTTCAGCGGTTTGGCAGCTACGATGGAACAGACAGACACACAGATACACAGACACACGTTAAACTTATAACACCCCTCTTTTTCAGTCGGGGGTTAAAAATAAGTCCACTGTACTGCTTCCATTATTAAATACCAATCTGGCAATACATCTCAGGTAAATACTAGTACTGGTAAACTATCTCAGTGTTGCTGAGCGCTTTATAGACAAGTTAACAGTGCACCAACCCTGTGATACTATAGCTAGCTTTTATGAGGTACGGTTGGTAGTATTTTCCACTTGGGTCCGAATATAAACACTGTTTCAACCAAATACTACATGCATTTGTTGAGTATATTCTTACGGTTAGGTAATACTTCCATCTGTGTGTATGTTGTAAGAGGTGAGTAAGCGTTAATGTCATGGTAAGAGAATGGAATAACTAAAGGGCGGTCACTGGAATACCCACGTTTAGCAGTAGACGTTAAGAGCCTTACCACAAAAAACGTATATACTTGTGCAACGTATGTTTAATTTCAGTTTTATGTCAAACTCCATACAGAAATGTCATGTTTAAAAGGTGTTTAGCCTAAACAACTGATAAACAAGGTTTTGTGGATATAAGGTTACTGTTGGGATATATTAAATTCTGCAGTCATACTTCAGCGATCGTTAGATGACCGTATAAGGTGTCGCCGTGTGTTAGTAAATGAAATTCTAATGCAGGTCTGAAGCTGACATCGATTTTCTTCTCGCTCAGGTAGATATTTCTGTTTTTCACAAGTTCAACCACTATAACATTTAAAATAAATCAGTTTGATAACAGGTACCTGGTCGACCGAGCTCTGCGCGGGTGAAAATAGATAAACATATCGTCCAGGTATACCAACGTTGTATCATATTCCCGAGGCTGTGAAAATAGAGAAAACGAATTTTCCCATATATGAGACCTAGGTAGATAAATTTTTCGCCCCCGTAAACATATTGCTCATTTAATAGTATAGAATAAGTAGGAACCGAAACCTCATACGTCATCGACGCACGTTCAAATAACAAGGTTTTACAAATCAAACAAGTCTTTGTCATTCTTCATAATTATTGTTCGTAACATATGAATTGTGCGAAACAGTTTGAATTGGAACAAAAATCAACTGTTTGCTAATGAAGTAATTTTTTTTTACTGCGCAGTCGCACGTCTGACGTCATTCACGTCATAAACATAACAATTTACATAGGAATTGGTATCAATATAGTGTGAAGTAGGTAAGTCGTGCACATGTACATTATAGTGCGTTTGTTGTTAGCCAGATGATTATTAATATCTGTTAAAATAAATAATACTTGTGATAGTTACCAACATTATGTACGTCATTAGAACATAGGTAATATTTCATAGCAAGATTTTTATATATTTTCAGTGACTGGTTGAATAGAGGAAGGACTTCATGGACCCTCTAGATTGAAGCTCTACACAAAATCAGCACTCAACCCTGCAACTACCTTGCTGGCCAACAATGACGACACGAGAAGAAACACTCAAGGTCATTGAAAAACTTGATGATCTTCATTGATGATAATCAGAGGACCAAGAACACATGGAGACAATTGTAAAATTATGAGAGTCGGTTCAATAACGTCAAACAAGTATTTTACATCAATTTCGTGAAAGTAGTTTTTATTAAAATTATAAAGGGCTGTACAACCAAGTGCAAAATGCAACAAATCATCGCGACTAGAAGACTCGAGAGCTCGTGCAGACAGCTCAAGATCCGTTAGTTTTTAGATTGGATGGCAGCCCTGTGACCACTCGCTACGTAATTAGTTAGCACTACTATGTGTCTTTATGATCATTCGGATCTTGTTTATATTTTCGTAAGTCTGATGAAGAAGGTGGAAGCTGGAGATAGGATATATATTTATGAAGGTATTTTAAATATGTAAATCAAACGAAATAAGTAACCTATTAAAGCTAAGCGCACATCCAGCCGCAGGGCAACGCATGTTCATGCAAAAAAGCGCGGTTCAGCCCGCCTAGTGTGCGATGCTTCATTCACGAAATTGATGATGAACAATTTTTATAATGCGGTTCGGCACGCCCAAATCCGAGTCAGGCTTAAAGAGTCACTCAACAACTCACACAACATAAGCAATCGTATACTTATCTGACAACAAACAACGAAAACTACACGGAATTAATTTTTGCTCAGTTATACAGGGTGTAAAGAGACCCATCACATAGCCGTCAACTTCGCATTCTGTACCTACATTAAATTAAGTAACATAATATGTAGCACAAAGATAATAGCTGGGAAACGACTTTTATTTTTGGTGTGAAACATCGCTGTTTGCACGTAATGCACGCAAAACATTGTGTTTATGCATGCAATGCGGTTCAGGGTTCGTGAGGGTATTTAAAATTAAGTAATAACATTTCAAAGTTGCTTTCTTTAGAAAACGTCTGAAAAAGTTGGAACTTTGATCTTCAATATCTCTGTAACCAGAAGGTTTCCTAGGTATGGAATAACAAGTGGCTTTCGGCTGCGTTTTAAGTGTGTCTTTACACCCGTTATAATCTAACCCCGGTTTTGTAAAGTCTGATCGATTCTCTGGCAAATCATAGAATAGGAAAGATCAAGATTGTATCAAGTTATCATTGGGTAATCAAGGGTTAGATCAACACACTACGTATCGCACATAATACGTACCTTTATAATATCATCTTGTATCAAATCTAAAACATAATAGCCTATACATACAAAACCATGTAATCACCAAAAAGAACGGTCCCCATTCATCATCAAGATCTCCCTTATTCGGGTCACAGTTTATCACGACGCTTGCGCACCAAACTCACCCAAATCACCCTTATTGGTAACATATGACCACTATTAACGTGCTGATGTAGCTAACAGGGTATTACGAGATCGGGAAAATACGGTAATTGGGGCTTATTCGGGCGGTGTCGGGTAGTTACGGTTTCTTTTGTCTGTGTGGAGTGTGCTTAACCTTATAATTTTCTTTGGGATATTCAATGTTCATTTGTTTTTGTGTTTTGATTATTTTGCAAAACTATAACACCCTGAAACTATAAATGGTGATGTCTTCGCGAATGCGGCTGTCTCCGTGTGTTTTAATAACATGAATATTGGTAATTCCTTAGAATAGGTGAAACTGGAGTTGAATCATGGTATGCCGATTTGGTTTGCAGAAGAATACTAATACTTAGTAATCAATGTGTTCACTCACACTCATAGGTGGTTTGGTGCGTATATTCCCGTTCGTCCCACTGCCGTCGTCCCAATTTGAATGACAGATAGCTTATTAACACGTAGGATACTTTTTATCCCAGTAGTACATTACATGCATACAAGATGGTATTCTGTTCAAGACACCTTGTGCACAATTTCTAAGTAGTAACCTAACAAAAAGTACTAGGCAAGCATGAATTCACGAATAAAATTACTAAATCATTCCCGTTCGTCCCACTAAAACAGTCAGTGGGACGAGCGGGAATAAAAATATAATTTATTTAATTCCCGTTCGTCCGGGAATACACGGTTTTGTGTATGCTGTGGAGGAAAATATCTTATTAAACATTGTCTGTATAAAATCTTTGCCTCCACAGCACCAGCAACTCACAATTTTATGGATGAAGGAAAATATAGTGTAACTTTGCTATGAATCTTTTAACAGTTCACGAAATTCCAACCGAATCTACCCATAACGAGAAAATAACTCTGCTTGAGTTTGCCTCCGTCCATTAGTGCTGCCAACGGCAGAGGCAACTGCAGCCGTCGACACTCGTCTGCGGCTGTCGTCCACGCGTCGACTGCAACGTGCTCGTGTATTTATTTATTTATTTAACCATTTATGTACACACATAATAAACAGACAAGAAGAAAATAACAGAGAAAAAAACGTACAAAGGTGATGCTTATTTCTAAAGAAATCTCTTCCAGCACACCTGCGATAGGAAAGTAGATATGAGATGTAGACACCGTGTGTAAAATTCGTGAGAAAGTAAAATACATATAATCAAAACAATTCACTTAATAAACGAAAACAAATAATATGATCATAATATACACTTACATACAATGAGGAGCTCGTGGCTAAGTAAAAACAGCCGCTCGGATCGATCCATCATGGTAAGCTACGCTTGCCGGGGTTGGTCCGTGGATGGGTGACCATTTTCACATATCGAGACTCCTCCGTGCCTCGGAAAGCACGTTAAGCCGTTGGTCCCGGCTGTCATTTGTAGATCTTTGACAGTCGTTACGAGTCCTCAGAAGCCCGAAAGTCTGACAACTAGTCTAACCAAGGGGTATCGTATTACCCAGTTACGGGTTGTGGAGGTCAGATAGGCAGTCGCTCCATGTAAAATACTGGTATTCAGCTGCATCCGGTTAGACTGCAAGCCGACCCCAACATAGTAGGGAAAAGGCTAGGCAGATTGATACACTTACATACAAATACAGGGTGTTAGGGTAGACACCGTTATCCTTGAAACTAGTGGTTTGGTGTTTCAAGGATAACGGTGTCTATCCTAACACTCAGTATACATACATATCTACTTCATTAATTATGATGTAATTTAAGAAAAAAAAAAACATACGCAACTAACACATACATGCTAAGTAATTGTGTATATAAGTTCGTGCTCAAATACACGAGCGACAGAGGCGACAGTAGCCGCCGACGAGTCGACGACAAAGGCAACTGCAGCCGACGCGTTCACGTGTCATGTCAGTCATCTGTTGTCACACAGTAAGGTCACAAGCTGACCATACCTAGCCGCTTAAGATGAATATTATTCGTGGAAGCTGTTATGTACCTAAACCAAACTAAATTCAATCTACCCTTACCTACCTATACTCTCCTAATAACACCCTAGTTGATACATACAACGTCGCAAACACACAAGGGCTATAATTATAATTACTTCGTCCGGTAGTTCGTATAATGCTCGGCTATTTGCTTGCAATTTAATTAGTGGCTAAGCTCTGCTGTTCATTAATTACAGCTTGCAGCTTCCTCTGATAATAGTGACGGAGTTAGGTATTGAACACATTGGTTTACAGTTTGACGTGTACCTATATGTGTGAAGCATATTGGTGAATGGGCATATGTTTCATCTCATGAATTTTGTGCATCATATATTATTGTGAGTAGGTACTACTCTGCTGACAAACAACCCTAACAAAGCGAATTATAAAATTGACAGATTTTCAGGACAGTTGCTGTTTAATAAAGTAAAAAATGTAAGTAAAATTGTCAAATTTCGCGGATTGCCGCTTGTCGTCTGTCACCTATCACCGGTTGTCATGACAGTTTTATTAAAGACTAGCTGCCACCCACGGTTTCACCCGCGTAAGTCTCGATCCCGTGGGAATATCGGGATAAAAAGTATCCTATGTCCTATTCCAGGTCATGGTCTAGCCATGTGCCAAATTTCATCCAAATCCGTTCAGCCGTTTTAGCGTGAAAGCGTAACAAACAAACAAACTCACTTTCGCATTTATAATATTAGTTAGGATAGTATTTTTCTAAGAAAATCTTCAAAGCATCTCCAGCACATGGCAAGTACCTAGTTTTACTAGCGAAAGATTATACTCGGTTATTTAGTTTAATTAATCACAACGGCCAACTGTTGGTGCTAAGTTTGACAGTCAATTAATTTGCAAATATTTGACATCGGCGATTGCCATAGTGAAAAATAGAAAAATTATTGTTCAGGCCCTAAGAAATTGAAACCTACGTGACCAGAAAGTCAGGCAAAGATCTGCTTAGAAGTAAAGAAAAGTGATTTCTAAATAAAATAAACTGTAATTAAAGGCACGTCTCTATTGGAGTGCAACCCTTATTTTGATGAAAGAATATGACTCTATCGCTTCACGTACGGGCGTGGGCGGTAAATATCGACCTCTCCTTAATTACTACCGAGTTATGGCTTTGCTATATTGGTATCGGTTTCTGGGACCGTAATTACAAGGATCAAATACATTTTGTTCAGCTTCTATATAAGAATACATTCCTCTGTCAGTAATTGTGATTTTGGGGTTGATAAACCAAAGAGTTCTTCAGCATTAAACATCTTGTCTGATCTTTGTTTGTTTTGTATATCAATCTGCCTAGCTTTTTCCCAACTATGTTGGGATCGGCTTCCAGTTTAACCGGATGCAGCTGAATACCAGTAATTTACATGGAGCGACTGCCTATCTGACCTCCACAATCCAGTAATTAGGTAATAAGATATCCCTTGGTAAGAATGATTGTCAGACTTTCGGACTTCTGACGACCCGTAACGACTGTCAAAGATCCACGAATGACAGCCGGGACCAACGGCTTAACGTGCTATCCGAGGCACGGAGGGGTCTTGATATGTAAAGATGGTCACCCATCCACGGCAAGCATAGCTTTAACCTGATGGATCGATCCGTGCGGCAGTTATTACTTAGACATGAGCTCCTCATCCCATTTGTTTTGTATATATTATAGCATAAAAGACACTTTTTATTTTATCTATACAAGTTAGAGACTATTATCGAAAGCTGCAAACGAGCCTACTAGTTTATATAATCTGAAACACACATTTATACCAGTACTCAACTAAAACGTGCCTGTACAAAGCCAATTTTTCAACCTATAAGTACTTTATATGAATTATGTAAGATTTCTAAGATTCATAAACGTTGTAGACATACGTGGTCTGTTATTTGGGTGAAATCAAGTCCAAACTGTAAACATTTTCGGTCTATTTTAAATGCAAAATACAACAAAAGCAAATACTTATATCTCAAGACTGCAAGATTATTCTTTAACACGCTTATGTGGCTCTCATCGACAACTAAAAGCTTTAAAGGATTACTTTAAAAGCCTAGCAGTGTACATTTATTTTTACGACGTAGACACGAATTTACTATAAACAGATTGTCATCAAGATGGTACTTATGTGCACATAAGCCTTTTAGGATATGTACCAGTAAGTATTACATAGGACTAAGAACGGGTGTATTTATGCTATGAACTTCTACGCAGTTTCTTTGCAACTTGTCATGTTTTTAACTCAGTCACGTCTGCGTTACGTTCGTGGACATTACATTTTTAATTTTCAGTATTCATTAGTAACCTATGTATTGCTGTGCAATAATACATAATGACATTCTCTCAATAGTCATGGAAATCAGAAGTAAAAGTTAACGAGAAGCATAAATTCACTCTACAAAAGATGGATGAGGAAATCGGTTGTCGATTTCTTCGACTTTACAGCATGTAAAAAAAACCCTTTCCGATCCGAAAGGGGGCGCATAGGTACCGCAATACCATTACCAAAATTTTTATTATTTTTTGTTGTGAAAAAAAAAAAAAATTGCTCTTTAAAATTCAAGTTTTTAGTACCAAATAGATCCCAATTTCATTATAAATTAGCAAATTTTCTACAGAGGTTATAGTAATGACTTGTAGACATCCGCTAAACGACACACGGCTGCCCGCGCCCCATGTAATGACGATCGATTAATTTTTCTTTTTTCCAGAAATTACCACATAAATAAACTCTCAGTATGATTCTTAACAACACCCTCACGGATCGTATAGTGATTTTGTTACACGCTGTATATTGGAAAGGCGATGCTGGAACGCAATATTATGTATGTGGATTGTGTGATGAAGACGTTATTATGACATTTTAATGAAGAAAGCCTAATAATAGATTCGCAGTATTGTGATTCGCTCTCACTATAGCTTCCGTCTAAACCAAACTAGGATAGAAACACGCGTAAATGTACCATATATGTTACATCTACCTCGTAACCGCAGGCAAGTCATTACAACTAGCAAACAAAGCCAGTTACATTTATCATATCACACAACAATTTCAATTTCACTGTCTGTTGTTATTTAATTTCCGAATATCACGATACATACCATATAAATAAACATACATACCTACCAATTTATTTACTTACGTGTAAACAAAGACAATATAATTGAAGAGTTGACAGAGTGTAATTTTGAACATACATACATAAACTGACGCGTACTTCTCATGGGGGTAGGCAGTATTACAGAACGCCACATCGTGAGGAAACCGGCATATCCTGGAACCAAAAAGTCGAAAACATGTGACATCTACCAACCCGCACTGGGCCCGCGTGGTGGATTACGTCCCACTCCCTCTCAAAGAGAGGAGGCCTGTGTCCCAGCAGTGGGAACATTATAGGCTGATTATGGTTATGCTACGTTCATACAATATCTATAACATAGTGAATGACAATGTACATGCACGCGCATGTACATTGTACCCCTACTCACTTTCCACCGGGTCTGCCTTGTTTCATCGAAAAGAAATAGCCAAATAATCACTTCCCAAACAATTTTCCGCATAATTTAATTTGCCAAATTATTACTTAGCAAAAAATCTCTTCACAAATAATTGTAACGCAAACCTAATGTTCGGCAAGTGAACGTTTAAACAATAACTTGTTTACCAACTAGTAATTTTACCAATTTTTGAGTAGTCAAATATTTCAGTTGGAATAACTCATTTTACTCAAAATAAAATTTAAGCATGCAAACAAGGATGCTTGCTTCAAGCATGCAGCATGCAAGCAGGCATGCAGCATGCAAGCAAGCATGCAGCGTGCAAAGAAGAATGCAACATGCAAGCAGGCATGCAACATGCAGCAAGCATTGTTTCTGTCACGGCTCCGGCGCTGCGGGGTTTGGGCGGCCCCACGCGAGCTTATCGTCGCAGATGGTTTGAAGGCCCGCCACCGCGGCTGAGGCTGGCCGGCAAAGCTGGCCAGCCTCAGCCGCGGTGGTGAGCAGGTGACCTGCTCCTCAGATCGCGGGCCGCGCCTACGCGGGCTTAAATTTCACTCTAGGGGTAGGGCAAACGAGACTGCGTGAACTCGGTTTTGCAGCGATTCGTTTCTGTCACTAAGTTTTGTAGCACAAAATATTATTTTATGACACTATTTTAATTTAATATTGAAAATGCTACCAAGTAACCGGCTATAAATTTGTGACCAAATTATTTTCCGTATTGTAGCCTTAGAAACGGATTTACGTATGAAAAAAATAACATAGTGAATGACAAATCATTTGACTAAACGTTTATTGTTTAAAGATTGTTTGCTGTAATAAATCATTTGATTAAAGACCAAATGCCTAAATGACATTATCATTGATAATATACTGCCAAGTAGAAATTTGACCAAATGAAAATGTGCGTACTAAAATCATTCCAAGCATTGCATTGGTATAAAAAAAAGGTTGCTAAAATTTGTTTGGGTAGTGAAAAGTTTGGCAAAATCGGACACCCAAACAGGATTCCCTTTCCACCTCTCTCTGTCCAGCTTTTATAAGGCGTAAATTGTGAATAACCCTTGATTGGCCTGTAGGGATCCCCAACAATTTTTTGCAGTGGCATTAAGAAATTAAAAATACTGAACAAAATTAACATTAATTCCCAAAGGAAAAAGATACACGTCAAACTAAAACGTCGTCTTCCCTCATTTATGCATAGAAACTCAGCCCTAAATTGCGTGTTTGTTCACACGAACATAGAAATAGACGCGAACATAATTATAATAACATGAATCCACATTATCATTTAAAACAAACAATGTCGTTTAAAACTTTATAGGCTTTATTAATATCTGAAACTATAAGGTTGTCATCAAAAGTTTCGTGCCTTCAATGTTAGACACAAATTGCTGACGCTCATGCAAAAAGGTTCAACAACCCTGATACCGGTTGCCGAATCGAAAATGGCACATGTCTAAATATCACGTTCGTTGACTTAAATTATAGTTCAGAATCGGAAATCAATACATTCTCGATAATCTTTATAAAAATTACTCTAACATACCACAGCTTGATGTCCAAATTGTATTGTACTAATGATGCCTATTACTAGATATGATTAAGGTTTCGATTTAGTTACTCAGCATCGTCATCATTACCAGGACATGTAACGTCCCAATGTAGGACACAGACTGTACCTTAGAACGAATTTCACCAATGGAACTGAACGCGATCAGCACATCTAAACCGCGTTCAAAAGCTGTCAATGTCATCATTGTCGTGGAATATTGATGATTTTTGTGTAGTTTGTGTTCATATAAAAACATATTTATATCAATAACAATATTTTTTTTATCTGTTTGTTTCAGTGTACTAATTAATACTCGTCAACAAGTTTCACAGTAAACTCAAGAAGTAAGTAGTGTACTGAATTCCTAATTTTTTTTTTCTCCTACTCCTTCGCACCTTTTCTCCTAACACATCTGACATTGGCAGAATTGTCGACATCGGCACCATTGCCATAAATAAAAATAGAATAGAATAGACAATGACAGCTTTGAACGCAGTTTAGATGTGCTGATCGTGTTTGATTTCATTGGTGAAATTCAACCTTTACCAGGGGCCCAGTGACGATTTACCACTCTGGCATTTTGATCCAACTACAATCAATATCATTTTATAACTCGTGAAAAGTAAACGGTTTTTCTGAAGATATGCCACTTTAGCCTATCCGTTGGGCGTTATCCGAAGCTAAATATATCTTTTATTTTTCTTCGCCTCTGACCCTATTTCCCTTAAATAATATAACATAGGCAATGAATACAGAATTTTCCTCGTCGGGGCGAGATATTCAATAATCTTTTACGTGTACAAACGAAGGAAGATTGTGTTATTGTTTAATTTTCTGTGTTATTTTCGCGATACTTATTAAAAGCTCGAGTCGTACGTAAGACGGTAAACTTACAATGACAATTGGTTTAATTGTGACGGTTTATTAGTTCGATAACAATTGAACACGGGTTTTGAAACATACAGCACAATGGATAGAGTTGAAGTGTCAAAATGACAGCTGCTGTCATTAGGAGTGTGTTACTTAGGCCAGACTCAATCTAGTCTCGTACCTATTAATTTTGTTCTAGACCTACAAAATATCACAAGAGAACACTTTCCTAAATTCGAAAGGCAATTTATACGGAGCGAGCAATCTAAGCAATGTTAATGGGGCCAAGAAAACACGTTTGCCATAAATAGTGTGGCAGGATGCTAGCACAATGTCTATCTAGTACACTATGGTTTCCTTTCCTTTGTATTTACGACTTACGCAGTGTGATGTACGATGTAGGATAGTTCGGTAGGAATTTTGACTTAATTGAAACGACACTAACAGCCACCAAGGCAGGCCATGGAAGCGTTCGCTAGAAGAGTTTATAACAGACTGAACGGAGAAAATAAATAAAAGGAAGAATGCGGAAAAAATGGGCGAAACTTTACACAGCAATGAGACGGTATTCATTACAGAAAAATAACCGTTAATAGGTAAGATCTGCCAGAAATGGACAGACAAACAGACAACACAAACAATGTCACATTTGGTGTTCTATTAAAGGTACAAAAACCTTCACAAAACACCCAATATCGGAAGGCAATACTTCCACACAACACTAACAAAAGCTGACCACAACTAAAACCAAGCACACTCGATCGCAGATATGGGTCAAACCGTAGTCAATACACAGAATTTATGGTGGCACCATAACTTTCGTTACATCCGCGCGATCCGGCTGATTTACTGCGCGTATTAGGGCTGTATCCGGAACTGTTGGTTCAGATTACCGCGCATTCAATGTGAACGCCCCCTAATAGTGCGGTATCGATATCGCTTCAGTTTTTTTTGCTGATGGTTTAAGCTGATAAAGGCTTACTGGTTTTGTAGCAAAGTATCTCTACTTTGGGGATGAATGTAGATGGAGAGAGCGTGTAATCATTACTTTAAACTCACAAACTAACTTAATTTTTTTTGGAAAAATCATCTGTTTTTACGATGTAAATGTGTGTAAATATGTGAGCACCATGCATTTATCACATACTTTATTTTTACCTATTATTTGTATTTATTCATTTATTTCAAGCAACAGGACCACGCCCATAGTGTTAGTAAAACATTAACACACACACAGAAACAATTTATGACATCACTGCTGCAATTATGGTAAGTATAGTCATTTTATTCTAGGTGCATCGTCTTCACATAATTATATAATTAATGTATACAAAATAAATTGTAAAACATTTTAAAAGAGTAACGGTGGAGTTTCTGAGTCATTCCTCTCCATACGAGACTACATTTTGGAAAGGGCAACTAGAATCAATTGTATTTTCTTGTTAATTTTTGACGTTCTAAAGATTTAATGGCCTATTTGAAATAAACGATTTAACTTCGACTTTGACTTTGAATTTACCAATCGTTTTCCATGTTTTCATTTGGGAGGAATTCATGAGATTGAGATATTCATTGGAAAATGACAGGTTGTTGTGTGAGATAGTTTATCTGGTTTTATCCGTAACAACTCAGTCAGGTACATGCTATCGCTAATCTCTCTTAGCAAGTATGATATTTTTGATAGCATAGTGAAAAGGTCTCTCAAACTTCCCTTACATTTCATGTGGTTACTTTGAAAGGCAATGAACAAAATGGAACAGGGGCGTAAAATACAATTTATCACTGGTTTCAATGATGAAGGAAATGTCGTAAAGAAACGCTCACATTCATGTCATAAAATCTAACGAATTTAATGTTCTGGAAGCGTTGATAGATAGGGGCCACTTGTCTTTGGAGGCATTTCGTTTCGGGGATGCGCTGAGTGCCAAACATTTGATACAGTGATTCAGTGAACTGAAATTCAGCTTCGGTGTGTTCATTTGAGTTTTGAGCTTTAACATCATTATTCACAAGCGTGATGTTCATCATCGTCATTTCAGACGAAAGACATTCTTTGTTGGACGTTAGCCTCCCCCAAGAAACTCACTCAAAATAATAAATGCACGCTTATTTTTATTAAAACGATCTAAACTACGGTGTTTTTTTTTTTTGTAAATGGCTTGGACCTTACTTTCCTGTGCTCAGAATTTTAAACGAGTGTATAAGTTTGAGTCCAATAAAACTTTGACTGCTAAAATTTTTGATTAATTTCTGCAGCACGCATCCCTTTCAATCAGACACCACCCCATTTCTTCCGAACACCGGACATCATGAAAAAATTTCAAACACCATGAAATTCAAGCCATGATTCAAAGTCAAATTCTCGAGCCTTTAACTCCATCATTCATATCCCCACTATTCATAATAACATTCAGCCAAAAATTCCCTCTAACGCTGCAGCACTAGCAGGACCGGCTAGTAAATAGCGCTTTAATTTTTTCTCTTGTAAGCATAAACATTTAAATGGAGTAAGTATAGGGTTAAAGCTCTAGATTAACCACTCTCTCTCTTCGCCTTTAAAATAGAAGTTAAAAAAGTCAACACACTAGGACATTTTCAGTGGAATATCACCTACATACAAGTATTTACTCATACAGCAAGGTAAAAAGAAAGAGAATTTCATTTCTGTGTCGCCTGAAGACAAATGTACCTGGCGGAAGTAACGGCAATAACGTTGGGGACTGTTTGTGTATATATATGGCATATAGGATTGTAGGTTTGTACATATTTCAGGTGTTGACTTACATATCACACGGTTTTTTATTCCTAGTTCCCAAAGGGAGCTACGCGCCTAGTGGTGTGATTCATAGGTTACAATGCCATATTCCGAATCCGTGGTTGATGGTTTTTTTTAAAGCTTTTATTCAACTTGCAATGTATGTTAGTTTGTTTAGGGCAAATCTTGCAAGCTGAATTAATACTACTTCCTCTTATCGTACGGAGTTGAGATTTTATTTTAAAGTATATCCTAGAAGAGAATGGAACTATCCACCAGACTGTAAATTAAAAACAAAAAAATAATTTCTACGAAAATTAATTATCTGCAAATATATTCTGGTTAAATAAATATTATTAATAATTTATCTGTAATTATCTATGCATAATTACAGATACAGCATTACTTTCCAAATACGGAAAATGTACGTACATTCAATTCTCTCTGAGCTGGCATACTTTTTAACCCCCGACTGAAAAAGAGGGGTGTTATAAGTTTAACGTGTGTATCTGTGTATCTGTGTGTCTGTCTGTTCCATCGTAGCTGCCAAACCGCTGAACCGATTTTGATTTTTTTTGTTTTGTTTGAAAGGTGACTTGATCGAGAGTGTTCTTAGCTATTATTCAAGAAAATCGGTTCAGCCATTTGAAGATTATCAGCTCTTTTCTAGTTGATGAATGGATGTGAGCATCTTTCACAGGTCTAATCGATTGTAAATTTAGAATTCTGTTACTTCAATGATATTAGAAGAATATAGTAACCTTGAACTGATGCTGCAGCATCACCTGGATGCAGGATACCCAACTCCCTCACCAACTTACAGCAGAGGTATCGTCTTTAGGCTCATTGGAAAGGTCTCAAAAAATAGGTAACAGATGGATGGTGATCAGGGTCTGATGATGGAGTAGGAAAGAGTAATGAGACTAAATTAGAAACTAGCTTCACTGTGGCAATAGTACGTACACCTACGCAGATATCGGCGAGCCGCGGGTTGATCATAGCGTTTCTACTAGTAATATAATATGAAATTTAAAAAGCTGGAAATAAAAGTTAAATTAAAAATTTAAAAAACCCCCGACAAAAACAAAGCATTTAAAAAGTAAACAAATAATATGTATTGGCCCTTTAAGTTTAATATAAAAGTTGTAGGTCCAGGTTGTAGGTTGTAGTTTTGATCCAAGCGTCGTCGCGTCGGGGGACGGCTAATGAAAACGTCAACATACACTAGGAATAATGAATATATGCTATTGTAGACAGGATAGCTGCTGTTAATTTCCTATTTTCATGAGCCGTCCCCCGACGCGACGACGCTTGGATCAAAATATTACCTACAACTTTTATATTAAACTTAAAGGGCCAATACATGTTATTTATTTACTTTTTAAATGCTTTGTTTTTGTCGGGGGTTTTTTAAATTTTTAATTTAACTTTTATGTACGATTATGTTTTTCGGGCTTTCAATCAGTCGGCTCGCACTAAACGAACAAATTAAAATCTGATGATTGAACTGTGACGTGTGTGCGAGCCATTTCATTACCTATGTGTTACGTCACTGTAGTCCATATTAATGTTTATTTTTCCCAGTACGTATATTATTTATATGTTCTTATTTGACTGGATATTTTGTGTTTTCTTCTGAGTAAAGATTTTATTATTTTAACTGCCTAAATTAAATACTGTCAGGTAAGATTATAAGACAACTAAGTACAGGATAATGTCAAGAGGACATTCTGAAGCATTTTCTCTAAATATTCTATCACCATTTATTTGTGTGTATCAAACGTGGTTTTACCTCAAACCATTCCTGAATAACGTTCATCTTCTGTTATTTAATGACTGCTAAGTGCTAAGGCGTTTCTTGATTGTACTTTTGATTAATGGGAGGCATTATTGGGAGCAAAACTTTTTATCAGCTCTAGTTTTTGTCGGGGCCTCCCTACATATTCTTCTGTCATACCTATATACTATAAATTGTATCTACGTGTTTTAACCAAATGTACTAAGGCGAGCGCTAATCCCGCTGATAAACTGTTATGCCGTTTGGTAGGTATATAAAAATGAATACAAGCAAAAAAAATAAAGTTTAGTTAAAAATAAATAATTTATTTAAATGATAAATATGTTTCAGGCTGTTTTACTCTTTCACATGTTCATGGTCAAAGGCCAATCTATTTTGTTATGTCACAGTTTACCAAAACCAAGCATTCTATAAACTTGCCTATATTTACCTTTCCCCCCGCTCAGGTTTCAACAGCTCCAATTTCCGCAAAATGGCAAAATACATTCCACAAAGCCTTTACAATATAATCCAGTACCTTTGGAGTCCTCAGTAAAGTATTTTCCCTCGTAACTATGTAAAATCTTTCGAATTTATAGACGCTTAATATTTGTGAGCCTTTCCTCCGCTTGTAGGCGCCCGTTTGAAATCAAGGTACGCGTTTAAAATATTAATTTTCGTCCTGGATCATAGAAACAAAAGGTAGGCAAAATATTTGGAGAACCTACGTACTGGGAATATGTGAGCCTTTTTTTCATGGAAGGCATATTGTTTTTATTTAATTACAGTTGGGCTGGCTGGCATGTAATTCAATATAGCGAGGGCTAACAGAGGGTATTTATAAAATATCAAAAGCTTTTAAAGGTTTTTGAAGTGGATAATCATGGATAGAGTTTTAAAGTGAGTTTTTAAAGTTAAACCAATACTTCAAAAAATCCATGAATAACCATCGTATTTCGCGGATCATATGTCAGGCTTTTTTTTTCTATTTTCCAATAGCAGAACCCAATCCTATTAATCTCTAATGAAACTAATATTGACTACCTAACTATATGAAAATATGACACATTCTTTATTATTTTTTTACCTATAGATATCTTTTCTATCGGAGTGTACAGCGTGTAGGATAGGCTTACGACTGTTATGTAGCTACACCGGTAGATAGACCCCTCCTAATATAAATGCAGTGAAATATACTTCGTGTCAGATAGAAAATAAATGTCAAAAAAAGTCTCCCTTGCATTATACAAAGAGCAACCGTAACAAACAAACAAATAAATAAACAAACTCACTATCGCACTTATAATATAAGTTAGGATTAGGTTTTCTGGCTAGGATTCAGTATTTTATAACACCATAAAGACCTATTGTATACAAATTAGAAACTCTCTTAATAAAAACAGATCGTTAATTGATTCAGGCGTGACTTTGCGAAAATCCATTAGACTCTGCGTCCAGCGCTCGGTTTGGCAACACGTTTTGTTCTGGTTTGCAACTGGTCAATCGTCATCCTGAGGATGCCTCGTTGAGAGGTAAAACTCGTGCCAATTTCTTACAGGGGTTTATATGACTCTTGAAGAATAGTTAAGCTGAATGGATTACTAAATATACATAACATAACATAATCAGCCTATAATGTTCCCACTGCTGGGACACAAGCCTCCTCTCTGTGAGAGGGAGCGGGCCGTAATCCACCACGCGGGCCCAGTGCTGGTTGGTAGATGTCACATGTCTTCGAATTTTTGGTTCTAGGACATGCCGGTTTCCTCACGATGTTTTCCTTCACCGTTTTGAGAGCAGTGGCGATGAAATAATTGACACAAAGTAAAGCGCCTGTCAGGGTTCTACTAAATATATCTACGTCTATTGTATTTTTTAATAAAAACAGCCTTCGTACATCTCAGTGTTGTCCCGGCAAGACAGTAGCTTCCGTCAGACAAATGCGCGAGTGATGATTATTTAATTCAGGCATGTTTACGTTACAAAACAGGGTAGGTACGTACCTTGAACTTGTCTTAGTACAGCCACGGACACTAATATATATATATATATGTGTACACTTAGCAAAATAAATTCAAAAGCGAAAGATATTGTCGTGAAAAACGATTGCAAATTTGACAAAAGACGTACCTATCTATCTTTATTATATCTTATCTTCTATATAATAAAAATGAAATGCTGTTTGGTAAGCGCATCACTTGAGAACCGCTGGACCGATTTGGCAATTCTTATTTTTAAAATGTTTGTAATAGTCCGAATCATGTTTTTACAGAAAGAAAAAAATTGAAAATAGGAAAATTCTTTCAAAATACCATGTTATCTCAAAAGTACAATCGATCGGTAGGATCGGTAGGATCGGTGGTCGGTAGGTAGGATCGATAGGTAGGGGGAAATTAATTTTTAAGTTGCTAAGTGTAGATACAAATAAATACAACAACGTAAATACTTTTAGAGTGGAGTCGTAATTCATGTTTTTTGAGAAGAATATAAAGTTACGGTAGGGTTGGCGTCATAACAACTTTGATGAGAAAAATATATTATTATTTGAACTTTAGTCATGTGACAAATGATGTTTTTTTTTTTAACTCTTTGTGACGATTTTCACAAGATAATCAGAGAAAAATGCCGTGTCGATAGATCTAAACAACACCCATTCTAAAATAATACTATCGGTATAGTGCTTCTAGGTAATAAAATCAATATAAAATTATAAAGATTATCACGTTGACTAATTATATTAAGAAATTGATAATAATTTTATTTTAGTACCTAAGTATGTATTTTATAAAGTAAGTAAATAATCAATCTATTTTTTTTTCAGTATAGAGCACTTAAATCTACCATTGACTTAAATCCATCGCCATCATTCCACCCTAACTCCCATAAAAATAAATTACCACAAACATACCTACACCAGCTTCAAGTACTCAATTCCACATCCCGTCATTTCATGAACCATCAGCCCCCTTTTCCACCCCTTCAGAATCCGTTAATACCAAAGAGTTCTAATTCAGGATCACTGGCTTACTCTGATGGATTCGGTGGAGAAATGATTGTTTCAGCTTAATGCAACTGTAGAGGGCTGAAGAGGGCGAGATTCGAGATCCGTTTGTGGGTTTTCCTTATTTGTTTAAAAAGTGAAAAAAATACAAGCTTAATACGAGTTTTTTTTTCCAGATATTTTTGTTGTCTTTGATAAAGCTAGGTACGGTTTCCTAAAAGAACGGTAGCTGCCACATTTTTTCGCCTTTATCACGATTGATGATACTTTATTCACATTACAATCTAGCGTATTAGCTAAAAAGTAATTTAAATATAACTTAAACTGCTAAGTAACTATAAAATTAAGAAATCGTCCAATAACGTCTTTCTTATTCACTATAAGTTATGGGAAAGACATTTGATTCACGTGTTCTTTATAAAAGTCAGCACTTGCATTACAGTTTAAGTTCACTTACACTGTCACAGAGTGTCCGCAATTTACAGGAATGACGTCACTAAAACGCTATTTCTATTCTATTATATTTTTATTAAATGGCAAGCAAAACCGATGTCGACTATTCTGCTAATGCATTAGAAAAACAAGTGTGCGTGACAAAAAAAAACTAAATTTAAAGGAAAAAACATTATCTGAAGATACAAGTAAAATTCTTCGATTGATACAGTTGAACACAAAACCGTTATTTTATTAATTTTTCTAGAGAGCAGTTTTGCCAGCGTAAAGTCTAGCTGCCATCATTCTCATGACAGCCGTCATGAAACGTCACTGTGGCCGCTATGTGGCGGCCACCGCTCTTCTAGGGAACCGTAGCTTTACACAAAATTCTGTGTGTGTGTGCCATTATTAGTAAGAGATGAGAAGATGAGTTATTTTTTTTATTGCGGGACTTAAACCTAATGTGATTATGGAGTCGAACATTCTCCCCACTTGTCACCAATTATTTTTGTAACTTTTAATTTTAATTTTATCTTCCGACGAACCTGTCGCTTAACTTATAGGTAATTACTTTTTTCCTCACAAAAGTGAATAAATGTGTATTCGTTTTGAGTGAAATAAAGTATTTATTTTAAACCGTACCTACTTTAACTCGATATAGGTATACAAACAAAAATAAATCTTCATGGTTGTCACTAATTCCCGACACAGGTACTTTATATTCAAGAAAGAGTGCCGATTCTATTAACCTATTTATATTTTGGGAGATAAGGCATTACCATTTAAATAAACATAAACACATAAATATTTACAAGGATTGACAGCGTTTTATGACAGCTGATGTAATAAGACTGTCAATCTCAATATATTGAATGTCTACCGCATATAGGTGCCTGCTCATATATTCACTATTTTAGTCATATCAAGGGAAAATGTTCCAAAATCTCTGAGGAATACGTTTCAAAATTAGGCAGAAGTTGAGTAAGTGCGAGAATTAAATATGTATTTATTTCAGGCGTTGCTATGTTCAATAAACATATGTATATAATGTTTACCTCTGTAAATATTTATAAACTTCCGTAATACCTAGTAAATAAGTGCTAATTTTGGTTGAAGAATAAACTTTACGTCTTAGCACTTAAAACGCCACATTTTTCCCCTAAAGGAAACTACTTGAGTCTGAAAACACTACACACGAATCCGAAGTGATAGGTTGGCAAACAGGCTGACCGGCCGGCCTGCCGGCCTGATAAAAACTATTTCTTAGACACCTGTAACACCAAATATGTAATATGCGACATACTCGGTCAACAATTAGATAATTGTCACATTTCCACAACAGGCGCTGTTTTATAAAGCAGAAAACTATGAAAACAATCTTACAGATTTGTCAGATTGTCCAATCGCCGCTTATCGGTTGCAATAAATAGGTTAAAATGTGTTACTAACCTTAAACCCTACTTACATGGTATATGACTTTTTATTTATAATTTTCGACTAAGTTCAGGTAGGTAACATTCGTGTTAGATAGATAATCAATACAAAGATAATGTCTGAGTTGCCATCCAGAAATGCAATGTTTGTCAGACCGTTGGAATACCTAGATTGAAAAGTCGTGAAGCGTTATTGGACTAAATAAGACTCGTCCCCCACGCAAAACGTGACACTACGTTTCCTAATTTCGACACTAAAATTCGCGGCACATTACACGTCTCGGGTCTTAACTAACTTAATAATTTAAATCATAATTAAATTATGTTTCGCTCACTCTGCTCCCGACACCACTAAATAACCCAAAATCAACGCAGTATTTCTAAGAAAATGTAATAAATTTAACTTCTGACGCTATCTCAATTTCAGTTTAGAAGGTGAAGAGTTTCCTAATTTATGTAGATTGTTAGCACTTTCCTCGGTATAAGGTGAGCTGAAATAGAAAATAATTTTCTTTAATATCCTTTAAGGAAATGGAGCGAATATTTCTTTAAAAAAACATACCAATCAGTGGTTTACGTTTGAACCCGGAGTCTGTCTGTTGGGACTCGATTAGCTAAGAAGGCTTTAGATGCTTAAAGTAGATACTATAGACAAGTTAAGTCGGAAATTTATTACAATCATATAAATGATTGATAATAACCTGGCTAAACATACGAAAAACCCAGCAGTAGCTACTAAATTTTCAGCAGTAATATGTAATTAGCCAAGCATATTAAATCTTAATTATACCACTTTAAGAATCCTTTTATAATGTCAAATGAAATTTCATACAATATTTACAGAACAGGCAAAGAATGCTGTAGAGACACAAGAATGGAAATAGACGCAGGGCTAAAATAGGACCTACTTTTCCACTCAACATAAAAGCAAGCGAAGCCGCTGGCTTAACTAGTGCAGTCCCTATATAAGATGGTGTGTTGTGTGAAGCCTTCCTTTCAATCGCGAAGAAAATGATGAGATGTGGATCCAAGGGAGTGGAAGTGATTGGCAAAATAAAATTCTGCTGCCTCACATAGAGCTGTGTGATTTGTGCTTACGTGTTAATAAATTATAATAACTTGGTTGAATACGTGAGGTTCGTTTTTTTGTTAAGTATTCCTCATTTTGTACATTTCTCGCTTAGAGCCCGCGCCACCACTGAAGTCCGGCGGAATTTTTTTTAAAATTTTTTTTTTAAATTGCAATTTGATGCAATGACATAGACAATAGCGCCGCGTCTAACGAAACCAATCTAAATCATCCAGATTTTAAGTATTTTTTATAGTTAAAACCAACTTCTAACACGTTTTCAAAGGTTTAAGTCTATGATAGCTAAAGTCCGCGGCACAGCTTAAAACGGGTAGATAATTGTTTCTAGGACTGGAGTGGACATCTACAATGCATCGAATCAGTATAGGATAAAAGTAGCAAAATAAAGTACTTAAACTCTTCTTCCCTTGGGAGGAGGCAGAAACTAGAGAACGCCACCTGCCACGATTCTTTCATACTCCTTTTGCCTCGTTTACGTTCATACATCTGGTCATACACGCAGGCCACGACGCCGGTTGCGTACTCGCAAACGGCGCGGCGGCGCGGCGTGCGTTAGTACTCTACGCACTTGACCTTTCTATAGAACATCACCAATAGCAATAAGGTCACTATTTATGTCCTCCTAGGGCGTCCCTCCCGGCGTTTCCACTCACATGTGCCTTGTATATCTTTTGTTAGTCATCTATCATTAAATGATGCTGACAATAGGTATTACACCTCGTGCGAAGTAAAAATATGTATAAATACCTACTCTACTTAAAACTTTAAGACTGGTGTAATCAATTACGCATACACATGAAATATTACAACAAAATAAACTCAATGCCTGAGCGCTTTAATTTTTGGTTCAAAAATGAGATACAAAGTCTTCAAAATGTCTAAACTTGGGATATTTACAGCCTCCACGATATCTCTAGAATGTGATTTATGTTTGAATTCACAAATGATTTACTTCAAAACTACGGAGAATTAGAATATCTGTAGGTTCATTAGGTACAAGTAAAATATTACCGTTTTGGTGATTAGGGATAAAATAAAATAGTGTTATTTTGAATTTTGCTGGTTGAATTGATTTATGCTTTAGCGAAGAGAATTCAACCTACTAAGTTTTTCCAAATCATCTTCATTTCTACGTAAAATAACATCACGTCTATAATCTTTGAAAGTTTAGACAGAGGTGTACATAGAGTACACCCACATCATCATTTTCAAATGTTTCATTTAACACAGTGTGCAGTGCCCTGGGTAATTTTTTTTTTCTTTCAGGGTTTCTTATATGCTCAAAAAATGCAATAGAGTTCAGTTTTCACCAATTAAATTATGTAAATCTCCGATCAATTTGTTTTTTGTTGGACAGTCTCCGACAGAAGGCTTATTCTGGGAAACGATAATTCGACGAGTATCGTGAAATTAACCTTGCTCAAAGTACCAAGCAAAAAGTGTATGGTAAAGATGAAAAAATGATTGGATTAATTCTAGGAATCTGTTTTGATTAACATAAAAATAGGCAGTAGTTTATGTGTGTATTTTCATTTCAGATAATGGCAAAGATTGACAGGAACGAATCGAGCAATCTAAACTCAGACTGCAAATTATGTGAAAGTCTAAATAAACTGTGGGCTGTGGATTATCGTATTCAAAATTAATAAAAACCGGCCAAGTGCGAGTCGGACTCGCGCACGAAGCGTTCCGAACGGATAAAAACGGCAAAAAAATCACGTTTGTTGTATGTCAGCCCCCTTAAATATTTATTTTATTCTGTTTTTTTAGTATTTGTTGTTATATCAGTAACAGAAATCCATCATCTGTGAAAATTTCAACTGTCTACCTATCACGGTTCATGAGATATTGCTTGGTGACAGACGGACAGACCGATGGACAGCGGAGTCTTAGTAATAGGGTCCCGTTTTACCCTTTGGGTACGGAACCCTAAAAACCGGCAAATGTTTTTGTCAATTTTCATAACCTCGGACGTTCCAACTCTCTTATCGTTTCGATATCGGATTCATCTCGTTCCCCGCATACGTCGCCTGCAATTCATCAAGTGTGGACCATCTATCATTGTCGTGGCGGTCTGCAATGACCTTGTGAACCTCCTGATAACGAACAAACCGAATCGGTTCCGAGATTAATCGATAGAAAGTGTATGTTATGTCACATGGAAGGAAAAGTCTTATCATTATGCGATTCTTTTCATCCGGAGTCACACATGTTAGGGTTAAATCAAACAGATTACATGTGGCTCCGGATTTGTCTGTGATCGCTTGTTGTGTTTTGTTTGTCTTGTAAAACCGGTGTATTTAGTAATTTTACTTTAGATCAAAAGCTGGATTTCTAATATAATATTAGTCGTATAGTCCTTTCACAGTTATTTAATCTCTGACAGCAGCAAACTAACAGCAACCTTATTGTAACGAAAATAAAGATCACTGTAAATAAGACATTGATGTCTAACTGTGAAGAGACGGTACTTTGAGGGAGTTACAGCAATGTAACTCCCAAAATATATTTTTGAAAGCAAATGTTATCTCTCTAATATTTGGAAGCTTCTGTGGCGGCATCTACATCGCCACATGCGAACTACGCATCAAAGACCTGACGTCACACAAAAATCCTGACGTCACATACATCGCGCAATTAGAGTTTACACCGCGATGGAAATATACAAGAATCCAACATCAATCGTTGGGCAGTTGCCCGCCCGACACAACATCCGTCTGGTTGGAGGATCCTCCCTTTTCGATGGTGGATGAGTGAACTTTACACTGTTCCTCATAATTCAGCTGTTTTCTCAACTCAAATCCGCAAAAATGTTCCTTCATGATATGATGACAAAGAGTATCTCATATTATCACTGTAAAAAAAAATATTCTTGCAAGCAAATGTTATTTTTCTAACATTTGGAAGCTACTATCGTAAATTACTTGATTCGACTGTTTTCTCTCCTCAAATCTTGCAAAATATTCATTCATGATAATTATGACGACAAAGAGACAAATTATCACTTTATGAATAAAAAGACCGCTGCAACAGTTCAGAGTTTGACATTTCTCCTTTCTTCAATAGTTGCTTATGTTATATCTACTATTCTTCCTTAATTAAACCCAATTTGTAACTAAACTTCACAAAACAAAACTGTCCTGCGATGTGCACAAAGGACACAATTTGACTTACAACTCAACAACCCCACAGTACTTTAAGTACCGACAAACTTTAAGTAACAACGAAATAATTTCCAAAGATTTCACAAACTATAAACACTTGGACTCGTCCACCAACTTAGAATTTAATCCACTTAAATTCACGAACATGGTCGGGAACTCTTGTTCCAGCCACAAGTTAATACAATGAGCTTTGTGTTCTAGGAGGGTATGGAAAACAGGACTGATTTATAATTTCTATTACGAAGAGAAATTGGGCTCGAATCACGGATAAGTTTGCTGCTTAAATTCGGGAAATATAATGTATTGTTGTATGGATTTTGTGGAAGCACGTAATTACTGGTTTTAATTTGTTGTTAAACTTCTGGTGAATTCATTAATTATTAGTTAGGGTACTTTTTACCCAGGCTTTTGTTAGCGTGATGTACCTACCACTTTTAGGGCGTTTAGATACAAAATCCAGAGAGCTTTTTCAGTAGGCAAGTCGAAAAGTCACCGACCCTTAGAGTATACAGGGTGTAAGGGACAGCCCTCCGCAAATTAACAGGGGGCATCAGCTCCTTATTTTGAATCCTATTCCACCGAAAATTTTCTCAAGAAAATGTTTTTTTTTATTTTTATTTAAAATTACATTCTCTGTAGGCAGCAGTCCAGTGCCACGGTAACGATACATTCTGTGTGAGGTAATTAAACATGGATTCCCATAACGTTCCTGAAATAATTTCATGTACCGGCCGTCTTAGTATGATATACTGAATTCATCCCATCAGTTTGAGGATGGCTGTCCCTTACACCCTGTATAATTACAGTAGTAATACTCTAAGCACCGACCGCTAAGGGCCTCGGTCGATGGTACATTTACACATTGAGTGCTTTCCTTTGCAGTTTCCAGGTGAATTCCTGGCTACAAAATATCGAAGTTAATAATTCAAGAAGACTGCCTCCTTGGTCGCAGTTATCGCAAGTGAGCATTCGATTCCCGTCGGGCAAAGTATTATTGTGTTTTTCCATTAGGAATTTCTCAATACCAGCCCAGAGTCTAGATTTGTGCCCCGTTGATGGCAATAGGCTCGCTCCCTATTACATGGGACTTAGACATAACTGGCGACATGTTGGTGTACTACAGGTACACCTCTGCCTAACCCTTTGGGGTTACAGGCGTTGTGTTATTATAATATGGAAGAATATAAAGCGCTACAGGTGAGGAGCTCGTGGCTAAATAATAACAGCCGCACGGGTCGATCCATCGGGTTAAGCTACTCTTGCCGGGGTTGGTCCGTGGACCGAAACTCCTCCGTGCCTCGGACAGCATGTTAAGCCGTTGGTCCCAACTGTCATTAGTGGATCTTTTAAAGTCGTTACGGGTCGTCAGAAGCCCGAAAGTCTGACAACCAGTCTTACCAAGGGGTATCGTATTACCCAGTTACTGGGTTGTGGAGGTCAGAAAGATAGGCAGTCGCTCCATGTAAAATAATGGTATTTAGCTGCATTCGGTTAGACTGGAAGCCGACCCCAACATACTTGGGAGGCTAGGCAGATGATGATGACAAAGCGCTACAGTTACGCCTCTCAATTTGAAACAAAGCACAGCGACCCGTTCTAATCAAACATGTGTTAGCAAAACTGTATCTAAAATGTTGCCTTTTATCACAGTATAATACAGTAACAGTATTATGTCTCGGCATTGACCTTGAAATAGTTACCTACGGCCGCTCGGTAGATAAACCTTCCGCGTCCGTACGTAACTGCCTCACTCTATACAGTGAGATATCTATATAAGCGCGTCGTTTCAGCCGTTTTCTATGAAGATATAATACTGTTACTTATTTATATTGTGCTTTTATCTTTTAGTTACGACATGCCTGAAGAGATAAGAAACAGATTTTGTCGTAAACGAAGCACAATGAAAATGAGAATATTAACGACTTAGCAACACGTTCTGAGAATACTAAGTAATATCGTATTTGACCTTTTATATATCTAGGAAGACAGGAGATTTGAACAACAAAAATATTAGGAAAATAGTGTATTTCCACGATGATTTTTCTCTACGGAAACGTGGATATTTTCAGAGATTCTTAATCCACTTATTCCTTACAATTACATGTTCTTCCCACGCAATATTATTCCTAACATGATAGTTAGCGAATAAAATAAATGTATCACTATTTTCCGATCTTTTTGTTACCACATTCATTAGCCGCGCGTGATTTTCCTTTTTCGTTAACGATACGGCAAATTAATGTTTCTTCTGTGAATTGGAGTTCAACCTTGTTTCTTATTCATCCCGTTAAAGCAACTGACATACGAGACGTTTTTCAGCGCGAGATTCATCGAGTGATTGTTTACGTGCGTTTCGTGTTACCGGAATTTATTAGAGAATGTACACACGCTTTTTTAAAACCGGCCAAGTTCGAGACTCACGCACTAAGGGTTTTGTATCACCTAAACTATTATTTTGAACCTTTTCAGGGTTCCGTACCCAAAGCGTAAAACGGGACCCTATTACAAAGACTCCGCTGTCCGTCCGTCCGTCTGTCACCAGGCTGTATCTCATGAACCTTGAATGATAGCTAGACAATTTAATTTTTCACAGATATTTCTGTTGCCGCTATAACTACAAATACTAAAAAACAGAATAAAATAAATATTTAAGGGGGCTCCCATACAAAAAACGTGACTTTTTCGCCGTTTTTATTGACAATGGTACGGAACCCTTCGTGCGCGAGTCCGACTCGCACTTGACCGGTTTTTTACTATATATAATCAAAATTCATCTATACTTAATCAAACTAGGCTGAGAATCAGCACTTTTGGAATGTCAAAAAGATCAATTTAGGTACCATGATTGAAGCCATACATAGGCCATTGTAACAAGTATTCTATGAAAATTAACTGGATACCAATTATAATTACGGTTCAAAGGTGACAGTCCTATGACAGGCTGACGGGCAGACGTACAGCCAGATGTCGCCCTATCCTTAGAAATAGCGTCCCGTTGACATCTTTTAGATAGGGAACCCTAAAAACGGGTGGTTATCAAGACGCGTTCGATCGGTACGTTCAACGATTCGTTTCCTGCCTTTTTGGGCCTTGTCCTAATTGTGAGATTTTCTCAGTACTTTGACCTTTACCCTTTGAGAGACTTTCCAATTTCGATGTTCCGTATGACTTTGATTCGTATATGTGAGCGTGGGATAAATTGGTCATAATAACACTGTGCCAATATCAGGTTCTCGGGGACCCACGTAATCCTTTGGTAATTTATTAGGAGATGCTGAATACTATTGATTTAGGGTGTAGGAATAATGCGAACAGGGGTTAGCCGATATAGGTAGGCGCGGATTGGAAGTAAATAATATTTAACCAAAGGTATTTTTGGTGTTTGCGTAGTTTAATTTTGATTTTAATGTTATTGTCCGTTTAAATTAAACTGACGGATAGCATTTTATTTAAAAAAAAAATGGTTGTTTTCCTTTTAGTCACTTCTTTAAACAGGAGCTGCCTATGAAACTATTTACAATTCCCACACCATCATCATTCTCCACCCATACCAATTCAACGACCCACATATTCAGGTATAACGTAACTAACCACAATTTTCTGAAAATGGGTTCTGCGTGAAACTAAATTGTTCCTAATTTCCTAAACCACATTGATATGCGGTTGGTACCAAATTAGTGTCAATAAATTAGGGTTCCATTCAAGCTAAAACCGACCACAGGTAGAACTAACCAACCGTTTCAAACGAACACTAATTCCCAGTACTTTATATGATATGTATATCTACATTTATTGAATAATCCAGACATTTTAGATATTCAACAATCAATCGATCTGCCTAGCTTTTTCCCAACTATTTTGTGGTCAGCTTCCAGTCTACCCGGATGCAGCTGAACACCAGTATTTTACATGGAGCGACTGCCTATCTGACCTCCACAACCCAGTAACTGGGTAATACGATACCCCTTGGTAAGAATGGTTGTCAGAGTTACGGGCTTCTGACGACCCGTAACAACAGTCAAAGATCACAAATGACAGCTGGGACCAACGGCTTAACTTGTTTTCCGAGCCACGGAGGAGTAACTCGGTATGTAAAGATGGTCACCCTTCCACGGATCAACCCCGGCAAGCGTAGCTGAACCTGATGGATCGACCCGTGCGGCTGTTATTATTTAGCCACGAGCTCCTCACCTGTAGCGCTTGATATTCTTCCATATTATCATAACACAACGCCTGTAACCCCAAAGGGTTAGACAGAGGTGTACCTGTAGTACACCCACATGTCGCCAGTTATGTCTAAGTCCCATGTAACAGGGAGCGAGCCCATTGCCATCAACGGGGCACAAATCTAGACTCTGGGCTAGTATTAGCCACGAGCTCCTCGTGACATTTTAGATATCCAACGTGATAATGATTTACAAACAATACCTAGGACTCCTAGGATACCTAGGACTGTATTACCTTAACAATACCTGAGTCCTTGTTCGTTAATTACACAGATAAAATCAACGAAAGTTCCTTAACAAGACACCGCGAATGATCTGACAGAAGTTTATCTTACCAAAGTTAGATGTACAGAACTTATCTCACTTTAGTTGACCTCGGCAGCGTCTTCAATTTGGTCGGTTTAATTATCAAGATCGAAATATCCGGAGTTTGTAAGTAGGTACGGAGCTATCTTCGTGTTGTAATCGGCCTCCTTGATTATTAATTACTTTTTCCTGTACGTTTCCGATGGCAGGAGTTTGTTTCATTAATTTTGGGAAGTAATTTCTGGGTGCGGAATGGTTTCGTAATCTTGGAATTAATAAGCTGCTTCTGACACCACAAGGTAGTAGGTATATTGGGGTGCGTGGACAGGAAACCTCCCCGAGTGCCCGGGGGCTGGAGTTCCTTTACGGATACGTCCGTGGGGAAGGCCAGTCTCTGGGACGGTGCACCCTGGGGTGCGGGCAATGTTTCTCCATTGGGTGCTGTGTGTTAGACGCACAGTACCTAGTGGAGAGGCATTGCCCGTATGCCAATATCCTGTCGGTGGGACGCTCTAATGTGTACTCGGAGGAGTACACGTTTAGCAGCGTCTGAGCGGGCCCGGCGTGCACTTACCCTGCCGTCGGGCAGGCAGGAGGAAGTCCTTCCTTCTGCCACCGTTGGTCTCGTAGCCCCGAAGACTGTCAAGGTCATGTCTCTGGCATTTGACGGGGGTCGAGGGTCTTGGCTTAACCGCCCGGGCCGCGAGGAAGAAATCCTCTATAAAAAATTACCCCAAACCTCCAAGCGGCGGCGCACCGTGAGGGAGGTTGATAGCTTGGCTGATGGGTAGCTATGGAATCAGTCGCTAGTGCGAACCACATTTTTTTGAGCAAGTTTTAAAGTTTTTACTCGTGGGAACAAATATGGTTTACAAAAGCAAAAACAAAAATGAAGAGAGACAGGGAGAGGGAAAGGGAGAGGAAGGAGGTGATGCGCGGTCGGAGTCCGACGCGGCATCGAGCTCTAGCTCGTGTACGAGCGTAGAGCGGGAAGTGGTCGTAGTGGGGCCTTCCGGGAGAAAGTTCTTCCGGAAGCGCCCCAAGACGGGGTCATCCTCGGACGAGGAGACCACGAGCCGGAGGAAGATCCACTCCGGCCGCAGGGGTGGAACCCGCGTGAAGGGGGCGGGTAGAGGGCTCGCCACGAAGGAGAAGGAGGCCGGAGATGCGGGCCTAGATAGCCCAGCCGGGCTGACTCAGCGGGCCGCGTGTCCCGGGGAGGTAACGGGTGGTGGGCCGGGCGCCACTGGTGGCCCCAATACGCAGGGCTCAGCTAACCTCGCAGAGGTCGTGGTCTCTGCCATAAACAATGTGGCCTTGAAGAGGTTGAAGACCTCGAAAGACAAGGCCATAGCAGAGGCCACGGCCTCCATAATGGCGGCAGCGGAGGCCTCCCGCAGAGGGTCTCCGTCGGACGGAGTGTCCGAGATGCGGGCGGAGGTCGCACGCCTGACGGCCGCAATGGAGCTCCTCCAAAAGGAGAACGCGGAGCTCCGAGCGGACCTGGCTCTGCTCCGAGGAGCCGGCCCCCGGGAGGTGCCGCAGAGGGGGGAGCAGCTTGGGCCGGGACGGCCCGTGTTTGATGCTGCTGGGGACCGGGTTCTGTCCCTGGTGCAGCGGGAGATGGCCGAAATGCGGAGAAGATTCTCTACCCTTGAGGCCATCGTCCTGCGCCCCCCCTTGACGGCAAGACAACCGGCCTCCGGCCAGCAGAAGGAGGCGACATATGCCGTCGTCGCCGCCGGTTCTGCTGAGGCTAAAGCCTCGTCGGGGCAAAAAAAAGGCGGGACGGCAAAGAAGGGCGGGGCTGCTAAGCAGGTGCCGGCTCGGGCCTCGGCCTCGGCCCCGGCTTCGGCCCCGGCCCCGGCCCCGGCCCTGGCCCCGGCCCCGGCCCCGGCTCCGGCCCCGGCCCGTTTAGTCAAGGTGGCTAAACGTCGGCCCCCACCACCTTCGACCGCACCCGCAGCTCCTATATCCCCCCCAGCCGATGCCGAATGGCAAGTGGTTGGGGAGAAGAGGAGGGCGCGTAAGAAGGCAAGGGCGGCCAACAAAAAGAAAGCAAGGCGGCAGCGGCGCAAAGAGCGAAGCGTCGCGGCAAGGCTCCACGCCCCGAAGTCCGCAGCTGTAGTGGTCACGCTACAGCCGGAAGCGGCAAAGAAGGGCGTGTCCTATAAGGATGTCTTCGCCAAAGTGGCGGAGGTGGTTGACCTTGGGGAACTCGGTGCGGCCAGTGGCATCCGACTGAGGATTGCTGCCACAGGGGCTCGGATGCTGGAGTTCCCCGGTTCGGCTGGTGGCCCGGCCGCTGACGCCCTGGCTGAAAAGCTCAGGGCGTCCCTAAACGCTGACGAGGCCCGAGTGTCCAGGCCCACTAAGTGCGCTGAAATGCGTATCCAGGGCTTGGACGACTCGGTGACGAAGGCACAGGTGGTGGCCGCCGTCGTCGGGACTGGGGGGTGCTCTGCCGAGCAGGTTAAGGTGGGCACCATCGGTCCTGACTACAGGGGTATGCAAGCCGTTACGGTTAGCTGCCCCGTGGCGGCGGCCAAGAAAATAGCTGGGGAGGGCCAACGGCTATTGGTGGGCTGGGTTTCTGCGCAGGTCAAACTGCTGGAACCCAGACCTCGGAGGTGCTTCCGCTGCCATGTGGGTGACCACGTGGGAGCTAAATGCACCTCCGAGGTTGACCGCAGCGATGCCTGCTACCGCTGCGGTCAGCCCGGTCACAAGGCCGGCACGTGCAAGGCCACGCCGCACTGCGTCGTATGTGCGGCGGCAGGCAAGCCGGCCGACCACCGGATCGGGAGTAAGGCCTGCGCTCCACCGAACCCTGGCAAAGCCAGGGGCAGGGTCAAGCCCTCCGCCACCACCGCCACCACTGCCGTCACCGCCGCAGTCGCCGCCACCGCCATCGCCGCTGCCGCCTCCACCACCGTCGTCGTCACCGCCGCTGCCGCTGCGGCAGGGCCCTCGCATGGGTCTCGGGAGGGGGTTGAAATGGAGTGCCAATAATGGCCCCATTTCGCCTCCTCCAGGCGAACATCAACCACTGCGCCACCGCTCAGGATCTTTTGCTCCAGAGCATGGCGCAGTGGTCGATTAATATCGCCGTGGTTGCTGAGCCGTACTTTGTCCCGCCCAGGGATGACTGGGTGGAGGACCTGAGCGGCTCAGTGACTCTCATTTCGTCGGCCGCCGCCGGTACCCCGTCCCTCGAGGCTGTCAAGAGAGGACGGGGTTGCGTGGCAGCACGTTTCGGGGAGATTGTAGTGGTAGGGGTGTACTTCTCCCCGAACCGAACTCTCGCCGAGTTCCACAACTCCCTTGCGGAGTTGAAAGTCGTCGTCGTCGGGTTCCGTTCCCTCCCCGTGCTCGTCCTCGGGGACTTCAATGCCAAGAATATGGCTTGGGGTTCCCGGTATACGGACACGCGGGGCAGGATGGTGGAAGACTGGGCTCTGGAGACAGGCCTGGTCGTCCTAAACCGGGGTTCTGTCCCCACGTGTGTGCGGATGCGGGGTGAGTCGGTGGTGGACATCTCGTTCGCCAGCCCCGCTCTGTCTCCGCGTGTCATTGACTGGCGCGTCATGGAGGGGGTGGAGACGTATTCCGACCACCGGTATATCCGGTTTGACGTCTCCGCCCAGTCCTCGAGCGCGCCGGTCCGACAGGCCCCGAGTGGTCCGCGGTGGGCGCTGAAGCAGCTAGACCGGGAGCTTCTCCTGGAAGCCTCGATCGTGCAGGCCTGGGTGTCATCACCGGACAGGCCTGCCGACATCAACGACGAGGCGGAGTGGTTCCGGGAGGCCATGTCCAATATTTGTGACGTGGCAATGCCCCGTGTCCAGCCCGGATGTGCTTCGCGTCAGGTGAGCTGGTGGTCGCAGCAGTTGACGGCTCTGCGCCATGCGTGCGTTGCTGCGCGACGCCGGTACGCCAGGCACCGCAGGCTCCGTATCCGCCCTCCGGATACGGAAGCCATTCAGGCGGAGCTGTACGAGGGGTACAGAGCGGCGAAGACCGCCCTCCAGGAGGAGATCCTGCGGGCCAGGGCACTGGCCCGTGAGGAAACGCTGGAGACTCTGAACGCAGATCCGTGGGGACGCCCATACAAGATGGTGCGGGAGAAACTCCGCCCATGGGCTCCCCCGCTGACGCAGAGTCTCCGGCCTCAGCTTGTGGAGGACGTGGTGAGCGCTCTGTTCCCTTCGAGAGGGGAACATGCCTCCCCGCTCATGGCTCCGCCTAATGCGGTGCTCGATGCGGACCACACTGCCGACGACGACGACGATGCTCCGGAGGTGACCGAGGCAGAAATGAGAGTGGCGGTACGAAGGCTGAATGCCAAGAATACCGCCCCAGGACCCGACGGCTTACCTGGGAAGGCCTGGGTCCTGGCCATGGAGGCTCTCGGGCCTCGACTAAGGGGTCTCCTGAGCGCATGCATGGAGAGGGGCCAGTTCCCACTTCGTTGGAAGACGGGGAAACTGGTCGCCCGGGAATCCCAGGCGGATTCCCGGCCACCATAGGCGTGGGCTTGCGGACGGCGAGCAATGGGCAGCTCGCCGTCCGATAAGGACCAGGCCCAGGTCGATGGCGCGTCGTGTTCCACGCGCGCCTCAAAGAGATGTCAGCACACCTGACGGGGTCCGTTAGGACCGATGCCTGCCAGGGTTGCGGAATAGTCCGAAAGGGATACCGGGACCCTGGCAACAGGCAACCGAAGGAACACGGGTGGGTTTTAGTCAGTAAGAGTCTGACACGCCCTTCCGCTCCGCCCAGAGCGGGAGAAGTCATATGATGATTTCCCACCCAAAAAAAAAAAAAAAAAAAAAGGTAGTAGGTATAAATAAGTCCCGATTTTGTTATAAAAATATCTTCCTTAAATATCTTGCTGAAAAGTTTAATTTCTTTCAAAAACACTGAAATATTCGTGGATTAGGTGAATGAAGTACCTAGGTAACTATTTTTATTGTTAAGAAACCGAATAATTAAGTTAAATAGCTCTATTAGTTTTTCTCTCTAAAAGTATATGCTTAAATAAAAGACGATCGAAAAAAAAAATTGGCTCCTTATTAAAACAGCTCTCGCCCGATTTTGTATACTTAGATACCTATCTATACTAAACTATACTAATATTATAAAGCTGAAGAGTTTGTTTGTTTGTTTTGCGCTAATCTCAGGAACTACTGGTAGGAATTGAAAAATTATTTTTGTGTTGGATAGTCTATTTATTGAGGAAGGTTATAGGCTATATAACATCACGCTACGACCAATAGGAGCGGAGCATAAATGAAAAATGTTGCAAAAACGGGAAAAAATGGGTGCGGACTCGTGATCACACCAGGTTGTAACACCAGTGTGACTAACAGCAATGATTTTCCTGGAATCCGGAAAAATATTCCTTTTTGAGAGCTTCCGTTGCGTGTGTTAGATTATTTATTGTAAGGGTATTTTAATATTAAAATATTGTTTGTTTGATAGTGACATCTGTCACATTCACGAAGCTTGGGACCAATGTAGAAGTACCTGATTTGACTAAATACTGTCTTTACCTAAAAATAACACTTAACTTGTAAAATTTATTTAGAGGTTATTACTATAAATTATTATGTAATATTTAATGATACTTGTAGCATATTTTAGATTTTATATTGCTATTTTAATATAATAAGCCGTTTCAGCCAAAATATATGATCATCTATGATTTGTTTAAAATGACGGTAGATGTTTGACATAAAGTGACGTTTGTAGGATATATAAAAAGGATAGTAAGGACGATATCGTGTCAGTAGCTCGGTAGTTAGTTGGTTCTAATGCCGTTGTTGTTTGAAATAGACCGGCAGGTGTCACGTAAGTTAAGTAATTTGATATTATACCGTAATCATTGCTTATTATGATATTATGATTATGTTGTTGTGTATGGTTATAATGTGTAAATTGTATATAAAAGAATATTCATGTTCTTTTCCTTTTTATTTTATAATGTTGCTATTATTCCAATAGAAAACTGTAAATACTGTTTCCATGGAGTTTCTTGTCCTTCTTCTCCATGAAGACCTAGTTTTATGAACGGACAACTAGCTTTCTGATTAAATACTAACAAGTCTAATTAAATAAATGTCTGGCCTTGTCTTTCTGTGCTTTAATTTATGAAATCCTTTCCTTACAAAACATATTCAACAGAACTTTCATACACAACAAATAACCAGTAGTCATTCTGACACTAAAAGCTTACTAATTTGGGTAACATCTATATAAATACTTATAGTGCTTACCGCCCATTCTGACACGTGCGCTGCGTAAACGGTTTAAGTTACGCAAATATGCTGGAATTGTTCCTCTTTAAAAGTTCAAAAAAAAAGTCCGCGACAGCGTATGTTTATAAGATTGCAGTAAAATACTTTTTAATTCATTCGAATCGGACATTTAATTTCGAAGTTATTACGAGTATAAAAATGCAATACGTGAACCGCCGCGCCGCCGCCGTGACTTTCCCTACTCTAGAGAGGAGAGGATGGGCTCACGGTTAAACCATGACCTGGAATAGGACATAGGATACGTTTTATCCCTATATTTCCACGGGATCGAGACCTACGCGGGTGAAACCGCGGGGCACAGCTAGTTATTAATATTTACGTTATTATATTATAAATATCTTTAGATTATTTTTTAAAGACTATTTTGGTTACGTAACGGATATACCTAATTCTTGTGTGATCTAATCCATACATAACATAACATAACATAAACGTCACGCTTATTTATTCTCCGAAGGGTTGAGCAGAGGTGTGCTATCTATAGTGCATCCACATTTCGCCAGCTATGTTTAAGTCCCATGTAATAGGGGGCATCAACCGGGCACGAATCCAGACTCCAGGCTGCTACTGAGCCTGCCGAGGTTGCGGGAATGTCCGAAGGGGATACCAGGCCCTTGGCAACAGGCAACTGAAGGAAAACGGGTGGGTTTTAGTCAGTAAAAGTCTGATACGCCCTTCCGCTCCGCCCAGAGCGGGAGAAGTCATTCGATGATTTACCATCAGCAAAAAAAAAAAGGCTGCTTCTGAGAAATTCCTGATGGAAGAACGCAATAACATTTTGGCCGGCCTGGGAATCGAATCCAGAACCTCATGCTCAGCAGTAGCATTCGCGACCACTAGATCATCGATCGAGGTAGTCTTACAATACATATCTAATAATGTAATAATACCGAATTCATTGATATTGAGTCGGAGTACACTAGTATTATCAAAACCAATCATAGTTAATTATGTTTATTAATAAACATTAATTAACATTCACTATTAAGTACCTATGGTAAAAGACCGAAATAAAGAAACGCGATCTATAGGAAAAATAAGATTTTCCAAGATAACGACTAGGACATTATTGCGTTGCTATATAATTATCATATCTAGACAAGGTTAAGTTCAGAAGAAACTGGGGTTCCATTAGAGATCATTTAGCCCAATCCACGTGCTGAGGAGAACCTCTGAGGACGTTTTAGCCTTGAGGCTTGAACCAGTGAGGTCATCTGGCTAGCCTTTTCCCAACTATGTTAGGCTCGGCTTCAAAGCTAACCCGATACAGCTGAATACCAGTATTTACCAAGGAGCAACTGCCAATCTGACTTCCACAATCCAGTTCGGTATATACTTACAGGCTTCTAGCTACAATGACTGCCAATGGTTTAACGAACTTTCCGAGGCATAGACCAGCAAAGTGAAGAATATTATACCCCAGAAATCACTGAAAAAAGAGCTCCAGTTCACTGATAACTACTTGAAATAAAATTTCACAAATGTCAACGAAGACCAATAGATCAACGGCGTCTTTCAGACACATTCTTGTGGGTGGAACTTAATCTCGGAAAGGTCAGTATATCAATTTGAAGGAACACGATTACTTTGTGAGTGAGACACAACGAGAATAATTATTAGATAACAATTATCAAAGACGAAAATAATTTCCAATTAATTTATGACTTTAAAAAAATACCTACTTTATTCCTTAGGTATATTTTGAACAACATAGGAGGTAGAAGGTGAAGGTGAAGATTGAAAGTGGACCATATTGGTGATGTTCTTCAGAAAGGTCAGGTCTGTACGACCAGAGGCCCTAGACAAAGTGACATTCTATCAGCGATAACGATGATGGAAAAGGCAAATATGTATAGGACTGACGTAAGCCATCGAAAAGCTTATGTCAGTCCTGTTGAAAGTCGTTGTAGAAATACGAAACGCTTTCGAAGGGATTGCCACTTGTCTAGGCCCTCAGAGGCCCTAGTGTAAGTCTCTTTTAACCATCTCGACTTTACGCATCGACCGCGTTCGGCGCTCCGATTAGCCCTTAGAGATAGTTAAAAGAAACTCCCACTAGGCCCTCTGATGTATGAACTTAAACGAAGCAAAAGAATCTCGAATATGTAAGGATCGTATCATGTGGCATTGTGTTGTTTCTGTCTACCCTCATGCGAAGAAGGCGTGAGTTTATTTATGTGTATGTATTTGTATGTAGGTATAACGTAAGTGCTGAACAGCAAAAGCTTCTTGTTACCTCTGAAACAATGAAAAACTTTTACATAGAGTTATACCTAAAGTTATCACTAACAACAGATTTATTACCAAATATTGTACCTAAGGGTAAGTTCACACCGCGACGTGAAGCGACGCGACGCTGCGCGCACTTTTAACAATAGTATCGAACTTATTTATTCCACGAAAAGGTATAATTTCAGTGCGAGTTGACAAGTGTCAAAGTACGCTGAGATGCGTGGTGATGCGCAGCGCGTGTACCTTATTGTGTAGTAAAAAAACCGATATTGTATCTGATCATAAAAAGTGCGCGTGGCGTCGTGTCTCGGTGTGAACATGTTTTGTTCGGGAGTTTGATGAATTTGTGTCCAAATCAGAAATAGATTAATTTTCTATTTCGTACAGCCTTGACAGTGAATATTATGTTCATTGACAATGTTTTATCGAATATTTAAGCTCACCATAATATTCATTCAAGCACGTGTACTAAATGTATGCAAGGAGTATGAATAAATGGAGTGTTCATGCATTGAAAGATTGAAGATTGAAAGAATAATGGGTTTATGGTGGTGGTGGTGGTGGTGGTGGTGGTGTTGGTTTAGGTTTCATTGGACGCTTAAGTATTACATACCAGGATTACTACAGTAAACCACTCACCGATCTCGTGAAATAATAATTATACATTGATGGTTTATATAAGTGTTTGTATTTGTGGTTTATATAAGTGTAATGTTTACAAGACCGCACTTGTAAACATTTTTCCGTGACTGATTTGATACAGAAAAATGACGCAAATATTAATTCAGCTAATAAGGTCTGCGCCCATTGGCGGCACGGCACGGCAAGGGATTTTTAAGCGACGAACAGAAATATAACTTAATAGTATGACAATACAATTTAAATTTAAATGATAATGTCTAAGGTCGTCGCAGCATGCCTAAGAATACCGCGGCATCGTTGTCATCAGTTAGCGGTTGCATGTAGTGATGCCGAAGGATTCCCCTGCTGTGCCGTGCCGCCAGTGGGCGCAGGCCCTAAGCGGGTAGCTATACGTCGTTGTCAAGCATACAATAAATAGTCTTACGCACATTTGCACTCCATTTCTACCTAATCCATGAACGTTTTACCACGGAAGGAATCAATACAGCTCGTTTGGATACAGGAAATTTATAATTCATGAAGCTCACCTTTATATTTTATCGGATTCCATATAGGTATGCTTATTTGATTCAGGATAAAAGCAAATGAAAGAACGAACATATAAAACGTATTTATTTTGTTTTTGAATGTTGTGTTTGAATTTGGCTTCGTTTAAGTATGAAACATCCTCGATAATTTCCGTTTTTGAGATCCCAAGGAACTGAAGCACCTGTACCGAAAATGGTAGGATTATAAGTTGTATACACACATACATACACAAACTCACTTCCGATGGGAGATGGCAGAAACTACAGAACGCCACTTTGAACCTTACATACTTCAGTTGTATAGTATTCAATATTATCAATATGTCAATAAAATACCTTTTTCTGGAACCAAAATCACTTAAATTAGGTACCTCTAAATTCATGACTCTTACAACGTCGAGGTTTTTAGATACAGGGATTTTCGGTAGATAGGTAATCCAACTTTTCATGATAAAAAACGTACCTATCCAAAATTTAACTCTCGTTTCTTGTAAATATTTATTAAAACCTACCTGTTTTCGTAAAACATACGCATACTAACCTACTTTTGCTACAAAATATTTCATCAACTTCGCCCTTGGCTAGACTACTAATTTATGTTAGTGTTGAACAAAAGGGATGGCTGGAATACCTGATGCCTATGTTATATCTAAGCCTACTTTGCCAATCTAGGTCTACAGATTTAGGTAGAAACCTAAACTAATACAATAAATGGGTGGTTTCTCAATTATTGGATGTTGGTACTTCCAAGCAGACATTTTTCACAATTTTCTAATAATCCAGTTTTTCGCAATGTCCCTAGATTTATCCCTTGGGTTTTCGCGAAAAATCGAATGATCAGATCACCCTACAACGTATATAACGTATCACTTGTAAAACAAGTGTTTTCAGCTACCGGAATTATATTGATGACGCTGAAACAACTTCTGCCTCTCTCTCTCCCTCTCTCTACGTGTTGCTTTAAATGCCTATTATATAATCCTATTATACTAAGAGCTTGTACAGCGTATAATGTCTAGATGAAATTTCCCAGTATACGAAAATTTCTAAAAGGATTATGGTCCAAAAACCTCAAAATGCGTTCTGTCTAACACCAAAACACGGTTACAACCTAGAAAGAAAAATATTGCAGAGGCAATATAGGTATTTTCCTCCGATTCTCAAACGGCATAACTTTAATCCTGACATTCAAGAAATAGCTCATAACCTGATAAAGTTGAAACAAAACAACAGTTTTTATTATCGAACCATTTCAACGCTCCATTAACAATTGAACACTTGAATAGTACAATACTTTTTGTAAATATTTATGGCCTAACAGTGTTGCTAACCAAAAAGTTCTCATTACATTGACCTATTTCATCATAGCACTTGAAACAACATTATTGACGCCTTCATTCCACACAGAGGACCCCAGGGACACTGCCCAGCAAAGATTGATTTTACCACAGCCAGTAAACAAGACATACAAAACTATGTCGCAGTACAAGTAAAACTTGAGGAAACTAGACGAATATCTTAAGTCCTAAACACACAGACGAGATTTGGAAATCATTGGTCCGAAAGCAAACTTGGAACAAACTCGAGCACAACTGTTCAACAAGAACCAATTATTTTCAAGGAATTCTCGTCCGTATGCCGGAAAGTTAAGTCCTATAATTGGTTTAACGTGTTTGGGGTTAATGTCTTTTTCGGATTTTTGTAGTCCTTTCTAGTTACGCTCATTAGGAATATTAATTAAACTAACTCTCACACGTTTGGTTTACTTTCTGTTTCTAAACGGCTTTGAAGATTTAAGATAAACAATAGTTCACAGTTAATTTATATGTATTATTCTTTGTGTTTAACTTCCATTATTAGAGTCTTTCTCTGCCTAGCTATTTCCAGGTAATATGAATTTGACTCTTCTTGACAATCGACTTTCACCGATTTTGGTCTTGAAACTATTAGGTATAGGTAATATATGGTTTAGGCGTTGCATTAACAGTTTTGTAAATAAAACCTATAGTATGTTGGGGTATCAAATTCCCGCAGAATACAATAGTTGTCAGAATTAAAAAATATTGCATATTAGCCGGCAATTTAATACGTACGGTTTTACCCCAGCGCCGAACATACCCCAAAATACTCTACCTAGTTTCAGAACACAAAGTATTTCTATTTCAGCAACAAGAAAAGCCTTCTTAAGTGGTAGCAAGGTAATCCAAGTTTTTCAGATTATATTTTTCATTGCATTTATAATAGAAGGCAAGATGTCTTTATGCCAAAAATTCACTTTGCACGTCCATTTTGTAACCTAGTCTCAGTTTATATAAATCTTTGAAGGGCTAACAGATTATTTGACTAAGCTGGATTAAAGTTTTTGATGTGAACTAATCTGTTATCAGACTGGGATAAAGTTAACAACGTTTCTGAGAATGCAAAAACTAAGTCGATCAAAAATTTAAAGTCGACCTTGGTGTCTCTTTGATTAAAAATACTCCAGTTTGGTTTGTGATTATTCAATTCAGCATACATGAGAATTTAATCCTCGTATTTCCGCCTGCAATAACAGCCAGAAACATTCTAAACACGATAATGCTGGAATACCAAACGCGATTCGACGTCACGCATATAATTTATTACCAAATCATTTGCAAATACGATCGTACCAACAAAATTTACACTAGCAAACTAAATTACGGTACCTTAGCTATGTCATCTGCGTAATTTCCATTCATATTCATGAGTTAATTAAAACAAATGACTAGAGGTATTAATTTCTAAACTCATTTCAACTGAGAAATAACGTTCCTTTGAGAGAGACAGATGTAAAATATTCATTGTTAAGCTAGTAACGTTGAAAATTTAGTTTTTCGCTTTTCTGGACCTATTGGGCCCTGTTTAGTGAAGTTTTATAGTATTAGACGGTATTTTAGTGTCCAAAATGTGTCCCGTCGATGACCCTCGTTAGTGTTCGTCGCAAACTAGCCAAGTTTAAAGCCCAACGTATTAGTCCCTAGGTTTCGAAGTTTTTGTTTATTATGGCGACTTTTTGCTCTATGAGAGTTATGCCTGGCATCTGAGGCTGATCCTTTTAGTACCTATATTTGGAGTTAAAGGTCTCAAAGTATATAATAAATATGTATGATACCTACGTTAGTGCTTAAGTAATGCATGATTATTATTAAAATAATAAAACAGAAACTAATAATGCAACAATAACGTTTTGAAAATATAAAGTCTTTATTTTGTCAAAAGTAATTAACATTTTTGATTAAAAAGATAATTAATCGAGCAACAGCGTCGCGCCGTGCATCAACGAATAATGATAACATTTAAAATACCGGTACTTTACTGGAAAATACCTATTGAGGTATTTTCTAGGTACCTAGGTACCAGGCCCTCATAATAAAGTTAGCAACAACCACGGTAGGTACCGTTACATAAAGGTAGCGATAACGTCAACACTCTTGCACAAGAACAACGCGTTGATAAGAAATAGTCGAACTCACTGCAAACAGAACCCTAATAACCAACAAGCTATGGGAAAATTTGAAACATTTACGGCCTTAGTAACGTAACGAGATGAAAATATTTATAGTTCAAAGTTTGTTTGAGAAACTACGCCTTTTTTTTTGGGTGGGAAATCATCAAATGACTTCTCCCGCTCTGGGCGGAGCGGAAGGGCGTGACAGACTCTTACTGACTAAAACCCACCCGTGTTCCTTCAGTTGCCTGTTGCCAGGGTCCCGGTATTCCTTTCGGACTATTCCGCAGCCCTGGCCGGGAGAAACTACGCCTTAAAGTTGAGTTCAGAGACGATCCGTCGACACGTGTAGGCTACCATCTTAGAAGAATCGATGAAATGGAGTAGATACAAACCTACTTAGGTTTGTTGTGTAACACACACTATAGTACATAATTATCACAAACATAATTATGAGTAAATTTATGTGGGTAAGTGTTTCCGTCCAATGTCGTGTTGGCCCATCGATTAAAGCCTTTTCAATTCTTATTTACTTTCTTAGTTTAAATTGCACATTACTGATATCGTTGAACGTAAAACATAGTGAGGAAACCTGAGGGCCTAGACAAGTGACAATCGCTTCCAAAGCGTTTCGTATTTCTACAACGACTTTCAACAGGATTGACATAAGCTTTCGATAGCTTATGTCAGTCCTATACATTTTTGCGTTGTCCATTATCGTTATCGCTGATAGAATGTCACTTTGTCTAGAGCCTCAGGTCTTTTAATTAATATAAGTCTGAAATCGCCAACCCGTCTAGAGCAAACGTGGTGATCAACGCTCGCGCCTTCTCTTTCTGAGAAGTGCCCTTTGCCCTTTGCCTTTGCCCTTTGCCAGTGGCATAATAATAGTCTGATAATAGGTATTACTACATATTATAAAAAACTTAAAAAAAAAAAAAACAAACCGACTTCCAAAAAAAACACTAAAAAAAGAAAAATAGCTTTAATTTCGGAAGTCGGTGTCTTTGCTTTCCAATTTTCGTTTTATTCCACCGACTTCCGAAATTAAAGATATTTTTCTCTTTTTAGCGTTTTTTTTGGAAGTCGGTTTGATTTTCCACTTTTTAGTTAAATAACAGTGAAAGAGTAAATAAGGAAATCGTCTAGATAAACTAAGTGGGAAAATACGTAATATTGAAGCTAACTCAAAAACTACGCAAGCAAAGTTAATAAAATTTATATGGGACCACCTCGGAAGCATGACCTACCAAACAAAAAAGATCTAGAATCATCAAAATCGGTTCACAATTGGCGGAGTAATCGAGTAACAAACATATAAAAAAAAAAACATACGGACGAATTGAGAACCTCCTCCTTTTTGAAGAAGTCGGTTAAAAACAAAGTCCACCGCCGCGTCTGTCTGTCTGTTCGCGATAAACTCAAAAACCACTGCCCGATTTTCATGCTTTTTTCACCAATGGATAGAGTGGTTCTCGAGGAAGGTTTTAGTATATAATTTGTCAAGCGGGCGAAGCCGCGGGCATCATCTAGCTAGCTATTAATAATATATAAGTGATCAGTTATTAATATTATATAAGTGTATCCGCTCAATAGACTCTACTAGATAGGTACTTTATACTTCCTAGGACCTAGCATGAAGTTTAAAACGATCTAAGCAATGATCTTTAGGTCTATAGGGGTTTGTCTGTGGGTGGGGCTTAGATCGTTTTAACATAATTATGCATTTAACTTAGTTATATGCAGTCTATTTAGTAAACTGTATACCATTCCCATTATGCTTATCAAGATCTTGCTAGCTTTGACAATACTCCAACCATTATTGCCTTAATTTAATTTATGCTAAACTTGGAATTGTATTATGTAGTCGCTTTAGTATATACCTAAGGCATTTAGAGAGATATATTAGTCCTGAGATAGCTAAGCGTGACTCGTGGCTAAATAATAACAGCCGCGCGGGTTAAGCAACGCTTGCCGAGGTCGGTCCGTGCGTGGGTGACGATCCATTACATACCGAGACCCCTCCATGCCTCGGAAAGCACGTAAAGCCAACGTCCCGGCTGTCATCTGTATAACCTTGGCAATCGTTACGGGTAGTCTGAAGCCTAAAAGTCTGACAACCAGTCTTACCAAGGGGTATAATGTTACCAATTAACTGGGTTGTTGAGAAAAAAATACTGGTATTCCCTTGAATAAATGTATTTTCTTTCTTACTTTCTCTATTCAGCCGCACCCGGTTAGACTGGAAGCCGACCCAGCTGGTAGTTGGGAAAGGCTAGGCAGATGATGATGAGCTATGTGAATTAATATAAGTTATCCTAAATCCTTAAAACTTCAAATGCCAAAGAAAAAGACTGTCGATTGAACTAACTGTTTTGTGTCATTCGTTTTTAAACTGCATAACATTACCTACACAATGGAAACGAAATACAATTGAAATAAACTATATTACGTACATAATGCTTGTATTACACAATTAAAAAAGTCGGTATGAGGCACGTGTCTATGCTTAACTGACCTCTTTGTCTGACCGGGTAATTAGGTATATTCATTAAAACATTTCTGTTGGTTTTATTTTAATTTTTAAGCTACTTTTCTTTGTCAAAATTAGAAATTAAAGTTTAAATTTAACGTATTATAAAGTTAGAGTTAATAGCTTCACCACAAATAATGTTCAAGTTACATAACTAGCATAATGAGCCTGTAATGTTCCCACTGCTGGGCTCCTCTCTTCGAGAGAAAGTGAGCTGGCATCGACCACGCGGCACATGACTTCCCATTTGGTTCCATTCAATTGGTCCCATTCCCAAGAACACCCCCTTACATTTTGACGATTTTTCAAAGTCACTCTTTATATGAAACATAGTAGGGACTCAGGCGCCCGAGTTTGCCTCAAATATGGTTGCGCCAACCATACAAGAAGAAGTCTTAGGTAACTACAGAAGCCTGGGCGCCTGAGTGGGTAGACGGCAAAGGTTAATTTGGCTCCAAAAAACGTTAGCATCCATAGCCAACCACAGAATCTCATCTACCTATTTAACATGGCCACAAAAAGGGCCGAGGGGCCGTTAAATCTGTTTAACAGATTTGGTTTAATTTAGAACAATGGTTTCGTTGTAATTACTGCGATAGAAAAGCTTGAACCTTTTATCCCTGACGTTAAACTGAATTTTAATTTAGGTATCTTTTTAAATTGTGATTTTTGTAGATAAATTGTTAAATGAGTTTTTGATTCCTTTATTTTATTACTTATCTCTGTTTCACATGGGTGTCCCAACAAAAAAAAATGGCCAAACGATAAATATTCATAATCACCGCGATTGCCAAATGGTTTTGTAATCCTGAATTGTTGTTATGAATACAGACGGATTTATGTATCTTCTTAACGAAATCCCTTAAGATGAAAGCTTCAGGGTAGCCTGCGAAATTCTAATTTTCTTACGTTTTTTGCAAATTGCAGGTTAGTATCAGGTTGTTTGTTGATTGAAACATGATTCACGACCGGATTTACAGATTTACTACCTTAGCACGTGTTACATACGTTCTTCTTGACTACCAATCACATCAAACAAAACAACAGGTATCTAATTAATTTAAAAAAATATTATGTACCTATGTACTTACAAAAAACACATTAACCGCAACATAAAACAAAGCATTAATAAAGTAAAACAAACAAAAGGTAAAAGCTATCCTCTTTCAAGACACTTAATTACTCATTGGTAGGTACATCACAACGAACTTCACATAATTAGACATCAATCACCATTATCCCACTTTCATCACTTACACATTCGCTCTGTAGTTGCTACGCAAGGAAAATCCTTATTTTATTCAACTTAATTAAAGCCAGATAGGGGGCTTTAGCGTAATTCAGCAGAATTATTAATTACAAGGATAATTGCCTGGCCTTGTCTTCAGCTCCCTATGTTAGATAACATTAATATTATATGACCAAAAGCCTTTACATTCTCTGATAATTTCGTTCCTTTGTTATTTACTTGCCTGACCTAGGTAATGGCAATGATAGCTTTAATGTTTTAGAAGCTCCGACTTAAGGTCATAGCACACATACCAACTCGGAAAGGCATCGTCACCGTATCGCCTATCGCCACGCCGTCAAACAGGCGTCAACCTAACGTAAGCAAGTAACCAAAGCGGACCAGCAGCTACGTCGACTCGGCTACAGCTAGGCGACGCCGCGCTTACGGAACGCCGACCACTGGTTGACCTGGTGGCAAGAATAGTGTTCTGCAGGCAGGCTGCGGAAGAGGTGATAGGGGCAAGGATGGACGAAGAGACGCAAGCGCGGGGACGATGAGCCGTAAGCACGGGGACCGCTGGTTGACCACGCGCCATACCGCGGTTCGTGAGCTTGTCCGAGGCGAATCGTTTTCGTTCCGATTCCGATTAGAGTGTGCTTTTCAGTAGGGAGTTTCATACAAAGAATACTATACGGCTCGAGTTGATACGGTTACGATCCGTTTCCGAGTTGATATGTGTGCTATAACCTTTATACGGAACAAAAGACTACTTACGTATTCTGATAAATTACTGTCATAAAGTATGACGACTAAGCGTAGGTGTAACCATAAAACCATCAATTTCAAGGACGGTACCTATATAAAAATTAATCTATCTATAGATCAACAAGGTTGTTTCAGCCTTCAACCTTTCAAAAGTACCCTCAAAGTTTGATTGAACATCAACACGCCAAAAGTGTCCTACAAAAGTTTATATCGTTTACAAAGCGAGATCTTATCGGCCATACTTCATGGGTAATTACTCTGATACCTACAGAATTGCATAAATTGACAGTAATGGGGGAAGCTTTACGTAATGAGATTTTAATTAGATCCACTAAACAAAATAATTAAAATGGAAGGGAAAGGTCGAGGGAAACAAGATTTATTTGAATAAGACGTGGTTGAATAAACTAATGGCTGTTCTAGGAAACGAGTCATGTTCGCCATCTATACACTCTGAAATTATACTACAGCAGTTGTTTGGAGGAACTGCTCGAAGACAATTATATATTTTAAGTTTGAAAACTTAAGACTACAATAAATTTAATTAAATTTTCTGAGCGTTTCAAGACCAAGTTGATAAAGCGATAATATTATAATGAGGGTTTCCTGGGTTCGATTCCCAGGTCAGGCAAAGTTTTATTGGGTTTTCCTATCTGGAATATCTCATGTAGCAGCCTGAAGTCTGGATTTATACCCGGTTGATGGCAATAGGCTCGAATGGCAATGGCAATAAACAATTTTTCTTTCTTTTTCTTTCCCCCTATTACATGGGACTTAAAACATAACTTGCGAAATGTGGGTGTATGTTTCTAACCCTTCGGGTAAACAAGGCGTGAGATGTTAATATTATTATGAAAGGTTCGAGTAAAATAATTATGTAATTTCTCTCAACATCATATTATTATTATTAGAATATTTCATCATGTTATCAATTCTTAAGACTGTTTCCTCATATCCTTATCGGGATCTCGCGGTATCAATACCGGAGATTATTTTATCAGAAGCAAGAATAGCAGCGATAAAAATAACCGAGGTTGCTACATTATCGGAACTATGTGCGACGTAAAATATGTTAGTTTTATTACTTAGCCTGTACATTGTGTTTGTGTGCGCAATACTTTGAATAGCTACCCAAGTAATCAAAACAGAATTAATCAATAAATAAAAGAAACAGGGGCCTAAACCGGCCACTTTGTCAGAATCATAATAGGATAATAAAATGAATCTTCATAAAATGTCACAAACTGACAATTCATAATATGATCTGCGTGCAATTCATATTACGCAATTCATCAGTTTGACAGTTTTTATGGAGATTCGTATAATGGTCCACAAATTATAAATTGCTTTATTGAAGTTAAATTACAATTAATTAAATAAAGTTACGATCATTTTATTAATTACGTCATTTTCACGCAGCATTATATACACCAATATGATTCGATTATGAATTGAACTGACTACATAATAATTATGATTCAACTAATATGTGTCACCATTTTGTGAATTTCGGGAATTTCTAATGATCTGCTGGGAATTCAGGAAATTAATTGCTTTTAGAGGAATAGCTAATGTGACCGATTTAGGCCCACAGGTTCTAATCATCTGCGTGTCTTGAAATAAGAAATTTTACTAATTATGTTGAAAGGACGCGGAAAAAGATGATTATTTGCTATTCAGTAAGTAGTTAGTCTATAAGGCCGGTAGTACAGATTCTCACTCTAAGATTCTACTTAAAACTTGTTTCAACCAATCAAATGGCTTTAAACTAATGCTAAAGCTTTAGTTCTGAGAGATGTTCTGAAATACACGCCTTAGTCCGTTAAAAAACCGTTATTTTATCTCAAAAACTGTATTTCCTGTAGGATTATTTCTGTCTAATTTAAAAAGGAAATCGGTTGCAAACTAACAAATCACGAAAAACGAGCGATAGATACAGAAAAGAAAGAAAGAAAGAAAATACATTTATTCAGCACAGACTAAAAGGCACACAATATACATAATATACAGCAGATAACAAAATAAAAATAAAGAATCAAATGAGAAGGTAAAGAAGGACATTATCAGGGGAGTGTGCCTCACGGCTGCGCCAAAAAGGCCCAGTTCAGCAAAAATGCCAGACAACTAGTGCCTGACGCTGGTTTTCAACCGGACCCGAAAGTGTGAAGTTACGGATGTAAATCAGTTTTATATTGTGATGTGTGTATGCATACCTACTTAAATAAAATAAAACAAAATAAGTGTCACATAATAATAATAATAAAGATACGGAACTAATAACCAATAAAAACCACCAATACATCTCTAAAAACACATTTCCCTGCAACAAAGGGCACAAACACAAGGGCTCCAAAATATAGGACAACAGCAACAAAAGATGCCTTTATCCATTTTGAATCGGGAAACGATTGCCCTGACATTATTCGCACCATTGACTTCGAGGCCCTTAGTTTTTTTTTAACACAGTTTTTCACACGGAATCCGTATTGGGAAGTAGGAAATGCATCTCTGTCCTTGCAATGCATTGATTTTGTTACGCCCAAGTGCTTTGTAAACAACAGTTAGACAATCGGTTCTACTGTAGGTACTATGCTACAATCTCAGCCTGTCGATGGCAATCTATGGAGAGCCAAGAATTTGGCTACGAGCTGGAACCTACCCACCCACACACACACTACATTGAATCCTGGGAATCCCTCTATAAATAATGTATGGTGACATATATGGTACCGATATAATTACTTTTTACCACCTCCAGTTGTATTATTTTCCTGTTAAATTCAATATGATAAAATAGTATGCATTCCACAAATTTCTTCGACAAATCCTTTTCTGTTCAGGCCGCTCGTTTGTGGAATGCATTGCCAGTTCAAATAAAACGCGCGCAATCGTTACCTGTATTTAAGAGACCTGTGAAGGAACATTACTTGTTGATGTGATCTTGTTCTCATCTGTAATAATCTGTAGTCGTCATTTATTTTTCGTTGCTTACATAAATATTCTTTTAAAGTCAGTATGTATGTATTTATGTATGTATTGTATAGCATATATATATTATTATATATTATAGTATATTGTATCTATTGGTAAGTTTAAGTACCTACTTATTATTTTGCACCAATGACAACCCCATTTTTTGATTTCCACGCAATCACTGTCCATTCTAAGGTTGCCTGGAAGAGATCGCAGAAAGCGATAAGGCCGCCCATTGTATGTTTTGTAGTGTTCAATTTATTTATTTTCGCTATGTATTTTCTGGTGTACAATAAAGTATATATAAATAAATAAATAAATAAATAAATAGTGCCTACCCAAAAAAGCGTTTAATTCGGTGCAGGATAATTTATGATAATTGCACAAAGTTAAAATGAATTGAAACCGTTTCATATTCATCACGAGCGACCTGCCCCTGCTTCTCACGGTTTTAGGACTTGACAAAACGTAAAGATTTCTTTATTTTATATCTACGTTAAATATATATACATTTTATAATACACATAAACCTTCCAGAATAAGTTGGTTCTCTAAATTATGTTGAGAACCGCAACAGATCCGATGCGCAGTTGGGAAGAACAACGGGGACACACAGACAGGCTTACAAAGCGACTTCAATTTATAATAGTACAGATAGATATATATTAGCTGAGCATGGAACGCACAGCACTGATTTATTACACATCTTGAACGCCTTACGAAACCAAAAACCACCGCAATCATTGCCTTTTTGCAGTTGAAACACTGAACTTCTTATATAATTTCAGTCGATTGTTACCGGTAATAGTTTACGCAAGAAAACCATGTTTATCGGCGGTAATAAAACGAGAAAACCGTTATTTCCTCTACCTTAATTATGATTGTGATTGTTGTACTTACCAGTAGGTACGTACAGACCAAATGATTGCCATGATTATAATTATTTAATTGAAGATTCTCAAATATTCAGAAAAAACTTCATAACTCGAAAACTATGAATAATCGCTAAACATACATGGGGGTGATTCGGATACCCCACGACACGAGGGACCAACATTTTTTTTTGCACTTCAATGTTCCGGCCACCTGTATATGCCATAATAAAACGAAGGAATTAATCACTACAAAACGTGTAGTACCTATCCGTACATCAAAACAAAAGAATTCATATGGAGGGGAGTTCGAATACAATCCCATACCTCCATACCCTTTGTGTTATTAAATTCCTTGGAAAAAATTGATTTATATCATTTTTTACAATACACCGCGAACCGAGTACGTAACAAAAATATTGCGCAGAACGGTGTGAATAACTGTGGACAATGGAATTTTTTGTTACAGAATCCAGGTATTGGGTTGATTTTTAAATGTTTATTAATCCGCGGTTGGAGGCCCCCCCTTTAATGAATGCGCCAGCTGTCATCTAACAGAACAAGATGGACAAATATCGTGAGGCGACCTACGACTACACCTACGATTGGACACAATGCATCGTGATCACGACGACTGTCAAGACTGAAACCAAGAAGAAGCAGATAATAGTCATGATATTTAGCTACTAAAGGCTAAAGTGGTCATCTTAAAGATTTTGTTGGAGTTTCCTAATGGTCTACAATAAATGGCTCAAGTTTGTAAAATTACGAACTGTGATAGGATATTTCTCATATATTTCAATCCTTTATTCCAAAAACGAATACAATGCAAATAAACTTCGCTTCCTTTACCATGAAAAAAGAAAGAGATTCAATGCAAAATTGCCCAAATCGGCAAACTCGGATCCAATTCTGTTACATCACAGCATCACACACACAGATCAACTATCCCTAAAATTGTTTTCTGAGAAAAATGGCGGAGAAAACAAAAAGTAGTGTGTATTGAATAATATATGAAGGGATAAGGGTCGGGGGGGGGGGTTGCTACAGGTTTAATCTCGAGTATCAAAGGTAGGTACTAAAAGGTCACAAAGCCCCGTATTGGAAGTATTTAATATATCACGTGTCAGAGTAAAAGGTTCTTGGATATTAATAATCCTTTTCATATTTTTTTTGGTTTTACTCTTCTTCTGAAAATATAGTTTTATAACAATACGTATGTTTTTTTTTAAAGTCAAGTACTCACAATGACGAGACGTCTAGTTCTATTATTAGATATACATTTATACTGTATTTCTGGTTATTCTTCTCTGCAAGAGAAAAATATATTTCGGTACCCATTTATTAGGAAAATCACAGGCAACTATTATTTGGGCAATACAAACATATTTTGATTTAACAGCGTTTCCATGGAGTTTCTTCTCCATAGGTACCTACTACGCTTTGGAATGGGCAAATAGCTTCACGTTTCTAACTGACCGACTCCTTGGCAATTCAAAAGTGCCTGTAAATGGTTAAATTGAAAAGAATGCTTTGAGTTTCAGTTGGAAGCATCACAAAATATCTTTACTTGCAACAAAATCGAGTACCTACACCTTTAGAATTCCATGAATCAGCATTTATTACGCACAAAAGAGGCGTAAACAATGTTTGCAGGCCATTGTAAAATGTGCTACCGATACACAAGGCAGGGCGTTGCATATTATACCACGTGTTCCTTTAGATAACTGTAGGGTATTAATGAGACCATGTCAAAGAATCAACTGGCGTAATATGAATTATTTTTCAATATTTTAAAATAAAGTTATGTTATTTTCGAAAATATATATTTTTGACATACTTGTTCTAGAACTTTTTGTAATAAGTATTTTTACTTTTATAGCATATAACCTTAGAGTTATCATAAGGAACAGTATACAAGGGTAGGTGATTTACATTGTAATAATAAGTTGTAGCAATTTTATGTTACATAGTTTTTCTCAAAATAATTTCGTCCTGACTGAAAGTATTTTTTTAGTCAAACTTGCTTCGTACTTAATTAAGCATTTTTTAAATTTTATTACTTATAATTTACACTACTGGTTTCTAGTATATCTATGTAATACCGTGTCGCCAGCAACGGAAGGTATTTCATAGACACTTCGCCTGGTGCTGCTGTCTGTAGTCGGCTACGGACTTGTATCTTAAGTGTTCCGCAGTAGGTATGGCGATATTCATAATTACATCAATCAAAATCAATCTGCCTAGCCTTTTCCCAACTATGTTGGGGTCGGCTTCCAATCTAACCGGATGCAGCTGAATACCAGTATTTTACGTGAAGCGACTGCCTATCTGACCTCCACAACCCAGCAACTGGATAATACCCCCTTGGTTAGACTGGTTGTCAGACTTTCGGGCTTCTGACGACTCGTAACGACTGTCAAAGATCCACAAACGACAGCCGGGACCAACGGCTTAACGTGCTTTCCGAGGCACAGAGGAGTCTCGATATGTGAAAATGGTCACCCATTCACGGACCAACCCCAGCAAGCGTAGCTGAACCTGATGGGTCGACCCGAGCGGCTGTTATTACCTAGCCACGAGCTCCTCATAATTACATACACACTCATATTTTTTTCATAGAAATAAACGGTCCTGAAAATATCCTTAAACCTTACTCCCTGTATATCAAACTATAGATATATAATATACTTTAATTAGTCACGCCCGCTGGCAACAGCGGCCGACACTGATTTGCACGGTCATGGCGCACCAATTTATCAACTCCTGAAGGCTGATACCTACCCCGTACCCTAACAATGGAAAATCAATAGCTTGCAGCCCACAACTCGGTTAGCGGTATTTTTAGATGACATTGGTAAAGCCGAATATTAAGTAAAAAAAAAAACGTTTTTTCGTGGTTTTTCTAGAAGCGACACGCAGCATGGTTGCAAGGTTTGTTTTGATTAGCACGTCAGTTGTTTTTGCGGAACAGAAAAAGTAAGTGCATTCAATTAACTTAAGGAATTCCTTGACGAAACATAAGTACTAGAAATCTCCAGCATTGACCTTTTTTCTTTCGTTTTACTGAGTCTAGAACTTTAGACTGTTGTAGGGAGCGATTAGCCGTATCAAAGATGAACAAGACAGTTTTAATCTAAGCAATGACAGATTGTTTTGATTAATGTAAAATGTTAAACATGCTTGATCATCTATACATCTGCCCTAGCCACTTTTAGATGTTGTAAAACATTGAATTCTCAAACGCTACACAATTTTAAGTTGTGATTCTATAACTTTAAAGTTGTGTTTAGCGTTAGAAAGACGATGAATACGCCTTGAAGAGTCGTTTATAAAGCAAGCGCATGCTCACAAGTACCCACGTAAACAGACACAACATCAATCTGCCTAGCCTTTTCCGAAATATGTTGGGATCGGCTTCCAGTCAAACCGGATGCAGCTGAATACCAATATTTTACATGGAGCGACTGCCTATCTGACCTCCAAAACCCAGTAACTAGATAACACGATACCCCTTGGTAAGACTGAAAAAAAAACAGCATAATAACATTAATTAATTAAATATAAATCAATTTATTCATCCAATTGAAGCATGTAAAACTCCAACAGGATATTACCAAGCAGCTACCGCATAATTTTTCCTTTCATTCCTGAAGGTAATTATTGCTAATAGAGGCAGTTTCTCACCCCTAAGGAAGGGAGTGACGGCTATAAAAATAGCCGTGTCAATTATGGTAAAAAGGCCCCAAACTAACTTTGATGTCGTTTCCTCCTCCATAGGTATAGTCTTAAGGGAAGTTTTCGTATGAAAACGACCCTGAGTTTAGTTAATAATATAAGTTACTAGCTGCACCCCGAAGTTTCACATGCGTCAGTCTCCATCCTGTGGGAATATCGGGATAAAAAGTATCTTATATCCTATTCTAGGCCATGGTCTACCCATCTGCCAAATGTAATCCAAATCCGTTCAGCCGTTTTCGCGTGAAAGCGTAACAAACAAATAAACAAATTCACTTTCTCGTTTATAATATTTAGTTAGGATTAGGATAAAGGACCAACCCCCCTAATCATCATTCAAGTGTAAAAATTGTGTCTAAATTGTAATCCCACCTGTAAACTAATGTAAGTGGTAAGAGTAAATAAATAATGGTTATTTAATAGTGATTGCTGTGTAGACAATAATTTCGCAACTGAATGCAAGGTCTAATCTTTTCTGAAAAAGGATCAGCACATTTTGCGAGACCTCTTTTATGATCTCTGTTTCTGTTCCTTGTGTAATATATAAGATTCTAAAAAAAAAAAACAACTATATAAAAGAGTCGTAGTAACGCTCCATTGTCAACTGTCCCACACGATTTACTTAAATAAATTGATCCAAATAAATCTACATCATCAGATAAACTAATAACTCTCAAACAAATTACCGAGCAAAAAAAACCGGTAAAATAAACAAAATACGCAACTTTACAAATATTTACCAAAAATAAACTGCCAAAAGAATCTTATTTGCCAAAGTTAAGCGGCTGAGGCTTACGGCTTCCCCTGTATACATTTACCATGGTGTTTGGCAATTTTACCCTATAATATCCCCGGGGAGTCTTTGTGGGTGTATTAATGTGTGTTTTGGTTTAATTTTAACGGTTTCCCAGACTAACACTCCAGTGAGTGGTGGGTAAAGAAATTGGGGTAATGTCTGTTTATCTACACATAAGAATATTAAGGGGATATTTTAATATGAAACTGTTATTATGACTGTAACTTGTTGCAAGAGAGTGGTTTGTATAACTGCTTAGTGTATTTGTGGCAAAACAAGTTGGTTTTTATCCTACACTAGCTGTTTCCCGCGACTTCGTCTGCGATCCAGGATTAAAAGTAATTTCCTTGTCCAGGTCAAGGTCTACCCATGTGCCAAATTTCATCCAAATCGATCCAGCCGTTTTAGCGTGAAAGCGTTACAAACAAACTAACTTTCGCATTTATAATATTATACTTAGGATGGCTTTGTAATCTAATCTCATGAATATGGCCATGGGACCTGGACGGCGTGCATGGAAAACTACGTGTTGTGTTGTATTTTGGAAAAGGTTTAATGTTCCACAGTAAACTGCAATAGACTAAGAGGGTATCATTATCACATCATAACGCATGTAAATGCCGCCTGTGATACAGGTTTATCCTAGTACAGGCATCTAACATTGTATTACCTTTGTAACCAATTTTTAATACTGAATAAATATTCTATTCTATACTGAATAAATATTCTATTCTATACTGAATAAATATTCTATTCTATACTGAATAAATACTCTATTCTATACTGAATAAATATTCTATTCTATACTGAATAAATATTCTATTCTATACTGAATAAATATTCTATTATATTCTAATTCCTTGAAGGGTAAGGCAGAGGTACCTCTAGTACAGCCTTTCACCAGTTATTTTTAAGTTCCATTTAACAAGGGGCATACCTATTGCAATCCACCGGGCAACAATCCAGATTCCGGGGGTCCTACATAGGAATTCCATTCCAGATAGGAAAACCCTAGTTTTTATGAAAACCTCGAAGAAGTCACCGGGGGTAGAGATTCAGTTTAAAAAACGAGTGTTCAAACCACCATCTGTCCACACTTCTCTCTATAATTACTAAGCCAGTCTGTTGGCGGTTTCGATTATTCGAAAGTTTATTTCTCACTGAAAGTTAAAGCAGAGAAACTTCACTTCTATGTCTTCGGAGCGAGGAATAGTGAATGCAAATTTGAACGAGTTGGGAGCTTAGTTTGAACCGCTTCAAAGAAATAATGGATTTGACTGAGCTGCTGTTTTACATTCTAGTTCTACGGAAAGTTGCAGGTGGCTTCACCGAATAATGAAAAAAATAATGTGAAAATAAGAAACAGCAAACAAAAGTTACACAATATTTCAGGTCATTGCTTTGTCCATAAGTCCACTCCCACAATTGAGACGAATCTAACGACACCTCATAATTTTTGTTAAAATCCATCAAGTCGTTTAGGCTACAGAGCGTGCCAAAGAAATACAACATGAATACAGTAAGTATACTCTCGAAAAACATTACCCTCCTTCTGAGGCAGTCGGGTAAAAAGATGGGCTGACAACAACAAAATATTTCGACCTCCAAACCCCGGTTCAAAATGCGATGTTTATTGCAATATTTCCAGAAAGTGGAAATGACAAAGACCATAGATTTTAGGGATATAATAATAATGATAAAAAGGTCCTCTCTTTGGAGCCCTGACTGCCGCGCGCCGGTAGCTTGGACCCTGTTCCCAATGCCGGTGGGCTATTAATTATTATATTTTTAAATGTTTTTGTTATGTTTTTTTTTTATAAAAAATATTTATACATATAATTTACAAAAGAAGTGAAATAAAGATGATAAAAACATCAATTCATCTTCATAACTTAAAACAATTTTCCTTAAAATTGTCCTCTTGAATTGTTCCAAAAACAAGATTGATTCGGGACCAGCCATTAATAAAGATAATCCCTTAGGTTTTCTTTATTTACATTTATATGAAAACATTAATATATTTCACGTGTTAATGGTCGTTAATCTTAGAATCTTAGCACAATGAGGGTATTTATGTAAAATGTTGTTCAGTCGGAGAAATTAGTAGTCAAGCAAGTTGACACCCTACGTCAATTTGCCATGTTAAAGCCATTTAATATAACTGTCAAAGAATGATGATGATGAGTTGTGATTTGATTACACTGACAATTTAAATTGTTAGTCTAGTTGTTTAACATGAGGAGCTCGTGGCTAGTAATAACAGCCGCACGGGTCGATCCATCAGGTTAAGCTTCGCTTGCCGGGGTTGTTACGGAACAACGGAGGAGTCTCGGTATGTCAAGATGGTCACCCATCTACGGAGATGGGTGACCATCTTGACATACCGAGACTCCTCCGTGCCTCGGAAAGCACGTTAAGCCGTTGGTCCCGGCTATCATTTGTGGACCTTTGACTGACTGATACGGGTCGTCAGAAGCCCGACAGTCTGACAACCAGTCTTGCCAAGGGGTATCGTATTACCCAGTCACTGGGTTGTGGAGGTCAGATAGGCAGTCGCTCCATGTAAAATGAAATTCAAATACTGGTAGTCAACTGCGTCCGGTTAGACTGGAAGCCGACCCCAACATAGTTTGGAAAAGGCTAGGCAGATGAGTCTAGTTGCTTAACAATTAATTTCCCTGACTTTACTTGTTTGAATAGAATACTAATCTGCTCGCGAAATAATCCGCCTATTGTATGAGAATCACTCGTCTTAAACTTAAGCGCACCTGTCTCAAAAGATTTGAAATGATAAGATGCAATGATGCATGAAGAAATTCAGAAGCTGTCTTCACAGCTTTTGAATTTCTATTACAAAGCTAAAAAGTTTGGTACAAAATGTATCGAAAAGGTGGAATTATTTGTTAGAAAAAAAAAAACAGAGGATAAAACTGCAGCTTTTAACCGCTTCTGTGGTCTAGTGGTTAGACCCAGAGTCGCGGATTCGATTCCAAGTGGGGGCAATTTTTTCTGCTCGGTTTGGTTGGTTTTAGGGCTTGTTCTTAGTCCACCCAGATAGCTACCCCATTTAAAAAAAAAAAGGTTATTCAAAAATAAAAAATAATTAAAAATTAAAAACCATGAATGCCCTGCTAAAAAACGAACTAAAAAGTAAAAAACAAGTTGATAAAATTGTCATTGCAGTCGGGGGACCGTTCTGTGGAACACTTTTTAATCCAAGAGGTCCCCCGACTGCAATGACAATTTTATCAACTTGTTTTTTACTTTTTTATTTTATACATTTTAGTGACAAGTTTTATTCTTTTGGAAGTTAAGGTACATTTTTGTTTACCGCTATGCAATAGTTGGCATTGTGTTAATGTTAACAACTTTTTTTATTACTTGCCTAAGTATACAGTGTGATGATGAAAGAATTCTAATAATAACTCAATCATCTACCAAACCATTCACTCATTTAGACATTTGCAGTGTTGCTAAAGTCTGATTAAATCGTTTGCAGCCAAAGATAAAATGTTTTTTTGCATGTACACCCTACCTATGTAAAATTTATGCCAATAAATAATATAGTTTTGGAATGTTCTCATCAAGGCCTTCAATTGGATAAACATATTGTAAATAACTGAAGTTTTTTTTTTTTCACATTTGAAAATGGAGCCGTACTGCCGCCATATTGATTTTTTTCAAAAATAACATGGCCTATGTCAGGATAATGTAAGGATTCTAACGATACCCCATACATCCAAATCCGTTCAGGCATTTTAAAGTTATGGTGGAATAAAGAAACTCACATACATCCATACATACATGAACCCTGAAAACATTACACTCCTTTTTGGGCAGTCGCGTAAAAATACACTGTTGCTGTTTTTGATAATCGATAACTGACACATGCGTGCACTGTCTGGACAAGTCCACTCAAACTTGCGTAGTGCTTCCCTCAAGACAGTCATTAACCTTTGAAGGTCGTCATATTTTATGATCTGACGATGCGCGGGCGACTCTGATTTCTCTGAAAACTTTACGGAAATTGTTCTACCGGTGCCGGTGCTGCGCCTGTCTTCAGGAGACTTAATTGTATAGACCTTATAAGATACCTCTGAGTTTATTTCGGTGTTTCTTCTGAAAGTCGTCAGCTAGTGCAAACAACGAACTCTACCCAGTTAGATACTGGGTAATGATACCCCTTAGTAAGACTGGTTGTCAGATCGTCGGGCTTCGACTACCCGTAACGACTGTCAAAGATCTTCAAATTACAGCTGGGAACAACGGCTTAACGTGCTTTTCGGTATGTAATGGGTCACCCATCCACGGACCGGGCTACGCAAGCGAAGTTTAACCTTCAATCGACCCGTGCAACTGTTATTATTTAGCCACGCGTGTCGTGGTTAAATAATGCTGCTCTTACGTCACTTGGTGATAAGTACCAAAAAATACTGGGGTCTCCAAAGAAATCTTATTAACCTTAATTGACGTTTGTGACTACGAGGGTAACACTTAACTAACACAGGGATAAGTACGTCAGAATAAATCCAATTACAACACAACTCCAAGATTTCCTTAATGATCACGAAATTTTCGAAGAAGGAAAAATCCTAAGAAGACACGCGTGGAACTCCGTCAAAGACAACTCTGAAACAAGATACTTATTTCCTGTTATACATGAAATCACTCGAATAAGAAAACTATTGTACTAATAATATAGTGAAACTTGAAATGTATCAAATAAAAAGACATACAAAACTTCATTACATAATCGACCCAAAAGTTTGGGCGCCTGATAATTTTTTCGCAATTACGATGTTGACCCTATGGAGAAAGTTGTTCAATTTGATGGTATAATACCATTGTGCCCTTAAATATGCCCTTTCTGATACACGCTGTATACAGTGTGTAACAAAAACCCTCCGTCCGATCCGTGAGGGTGTTGTAAAGTATCGTACTGAGAGTCCTATTTACATATGTGGAAATATTCTGGAAAAAAATAAATTCACCGCCATTTTTTTCAATGGGGTATTTTACCGGGTTATAATACATAATACATGTCACGCGTTTAGTGGGTTGGTCTCCGGATGAACTTGGAAAAAACCCAAGTTATGTTCAACGACCACGTTAGTCCGGGACCGATTGCTGTCAATGGCGGTGCTCTCGAAGTTGTTCGTGAATACGTTTACCTCGGGCAAACTCTGCAGTTTGGTAAGAACAACTTTGAGAAGGAAGCTAACAGAAGAATTCAGCTGGGCTGGGCAGCTTTTGGGAAGCTCCGTCGAGTCTTCTCGTCGAGTATTCCGCAGAGCCTAAAGACTAAAGTCTTCAACCAGTGCGTCCTGCCTGTCATGACTTACGGAGCCGAAACGTGGACACTCACGGTACGACTGGTCCATAAATTCAAGGTCGCTCAGCGAGCTATGGAACGAGCTATGCTTGGAGTATCTCTGAGAGATAGAATCCGGAATGAGGTAATCCGGCAGAGAACCAAAGTTGTTGACATAGCTCATAGAATAAGTAAGCTGAAGTGGCAATGGGCCGGCCATATTAGCCGTAGAACTGATGACCGTTGGGGTAGACGTGTTCTTGAGTGGAGACCGCGAATCGGCAAACGTAAGGTAGGACGCCCTCAGGCTAGGTGGAGCGACGATCTTCGCAGGGTGGCTGGTAGCAGCTGGATGAGAGCTGCCGAGAATCGAGCTGAATGGCGTGCAATTGGAGAGGCCTATGTCCAGCAGTGGACTGCTATAGGCTGATGATGATGATGATGATGATGTTTAGTGGGTGTCTACAAGTCATCATTTATGACTTCTGTTTTCGATTTGCTAATTTATATTCAAATTGGGGTAATTTTGGTACTAACCAAGTAAATTTTAAATAGCAATAACTATGTATTATCCCAAAAAAAAAATGTCTTTGTAATATTTTTACGCTACCCATGTTCCCCTTTTGGACAAAGTTTTTATTACCTGCTGTATAGTACCTACATACTTCATAGTCCTGAGGATTCATATTTTTTTTAATCATTATTATTATTGACAAGAAACATAACTGATAGAAAATGTTTAGGTAAAATCGTCTAGAATAATTTACAACTACAAGGGATTTGACGACTTGTTGGCAATGTTAAGACAAAGATGAAACATTGCATGTACTTTACACATACTTCCTCCGTATTCTTCAAACCTGAACACCGCATTGCTACTTGACGGCAGAAATAAGCAGATACCAATGTAACATAACCATCTTATTTACTGCAGATCATAAATGCGTCACTGCAATTATTATAATTAATTAATTAACATAATTTAGTTGGACCCATTAATGTTCATTATTTATGATTACGACGTTGACGTATGAGCTTATTAAGTACAGATCAGTCAATACGAAAATGCCTACGAAAAAGCCTTTTAGATGGACTGTGAAATGGTGATCTTTCAATTAGTTCGGTATTAGTGGTAACCCGACAACTACAGATGACCGATGCGATAGATGGATGGGAATACAAACATGGAATGTGCTTTTAAGCTTTGTTAATTTGAAGTTGCACATAGCTTCGGCTCTGATTCTCTTTGACATATAGCCGGATGCTGCCGCATTTCATTAGAGCTTTGCAATTCGAGGTATTAGGTAATGCGGCAAATTCATCATCATTGCAATTCGAGCTTTGCAATTCGAGGTATTAGGTAATGCGGCAAATTCATCATCATTCAGTGTAAATAATAGCCTTTTCGCTGGATTTCAGAAATAATCTAAATAAATAGTCGATTTTATACAAAAAATTACATACGTCTTTCTGCTCTGGGCATACCTAGGAGTTGTTTTTTGAAAATACCATTCTTTGTGCTCCTTGCTAAGAAACAATTTTCCGAATTCAGCCAGTCACGTAACTGTTTTATAGATATTATTAAATTGTAAACTGCATGACTGTGTAGGTACTTTTGTTTTACTCCTAGAAACTTACAGGAATTACTGATGAAGTTATAAGTGGTTTAGCAACATTATTGTATGTACTATTTGCGTACATAGGAAGGAGAAACCTCTCTCAGCTGACTTCGAACTTGCAGCGGAACTTCTAAGCAGAGAGTCTATTTACTTAGCAAAGACATTTAATGCAATACTCAGAAACGCATGAATAATAATACCTCTCTAAGTCCTTTCAACAAGAAGCTAAGTAAACGTCAACCAGCCACAATTCTCTATGCTCCAGATACGAAGAACAAGCATACTAAGTACACGTTAAACTAAGCATAGACAATGGTTATTGGATATTGTTTAGATGTTCACAGTTGTGTGACAGTGAAAACGGCATAAGGGTAAGAGCATTTCAAGGATCTTCTTGGCCCAGAATTCTCGAGACGGTCCTCAGACGAAATGTATTGAGAATCGATTCTGGACCGCACTGAAATAATGTATCGAATATCGGAATAGCCGTGAGTCGATAGGCTGGTGTGGTATCTTTTTAGGGTTTTATGATTAAGATATCCTAGATGATGTTATGCTTTCTCGCTGAAATTCAACATTACTAGGCTACCTAGCATATTGTTTATTGAAAAAGTTCCCAGCAAAGACTACAAGTAACTGTGAGGCCTTAGGTTACGACACGAGGATGGGTTAACCACCAACTGCTGATAAGCGTGGCGATTACATACATTTTGGTTTTGAAAGAGAACAAGATAAAAGGAGATCATTCACCGTCCATACATTTTTGGGCTACATTTGTGAAAGTGCCAAACAAAAAAAAAGCTTTATTCCGAAAGAGTACGTTGTTTTCTTCATTTTTTATTACTACAAGCTATTACTTTAATAAGATAACTATTAATTATTTTTTGTAAACGTACTGCAAACAGTCTTTTTCAGAATCATATAACAGCGCAGGGAATTGCCCTACAGATTTGGTCTGATAGTGAAAAGTGAATAGAAATCACATGTTCTAATGGAATATTTTTTTTTTTTGTTTCGCCGGCCCTTTCATAATTTAGCCCAAAATAAATTATCTCCTTTCCCATTCCAAAATGTAGTTTTTAATGGAGAACGGTATAGCACGCGGGTTTGTATGAATAAAAAAATAAAAAGGTCTACCTACGTCAAATATAATAATAGATCTACTCTCGAAGCAATTCTAAATAGCTTTTTTTAATTTTTCATAATATTAGGGTCAAAATAAAATAGCTAGCGAAACTCCGCAGACATGATAAAACATAAAATTAATTAATGAGATGATTTTGTTGTAGGGTCAACAGTTTTACTCAACTCATGTTATTTGATACTTCAAGTATGTTACTTGAAGTATCAAATAACATGAGTTGAGTGAAAAAATGAAAACCAACGACCGCTGGTAGTGTTGTTACACTACCAGCGGTCGTTGGTTTTCATTTTATCCTGCGATATCGATACCCTACATACGTCTACAGAGTTTCGCTAGTTTCCCTTTATAAGCTAACAGTCTTTAAATAATAATAATAACACGTACATGTAAATAGAAAAGGAGGGGAAAGAATCATATCGTAGCATTTCTTCATAAACTTCAGATCCTGTAACCTCCATCACAACTGTCCGTTGGTGTTAATTTCAGCATAATTTAACGTTTATTTTTGTACTTCACAGCTTCAAAACAAAAGAAGTCTGACCTTTGGCACCAAACTCCTTTGTTCTCAAATTACTTTCGTGTCTCTTAGAAAAAATATCAAAACTTAAAATTACTCCCATATTTCTGTACTACCTTTTGCCCGCGGTTTTGGCCGCGTAGAGGTCGGAAATTATCCCATGGGAACGTACTACCGAGATAACCAAGGTAATGGTCTACTTGTGTGCCTAAGGAAAATGCCCATTTGATAAAGAGGTTTTTTGGCCCAGAAAGAAACAAATTATAGGCATTACGGTTGACATCATAGGGCCATAAACGATTGAGTGCCTTGAATAAATCGGCTTTAATTCCGGAGGATTCGTTACAAATAAATCATAGTAATATACTAGTTACAAAATGGGTATTTTTTAAATTGTTACCACAGTGATGGGCAAACCATGGCCAAAAACGGGCGTTTCCCTTTCACGATATCCGTTCAAACGTTAAGAGGTGAAAAGGTAACAGACAGACAGACAAAGTTACTTACGCGTTTGTGATAATATTAGTTTGGTGAGTATGGATAGACTTCTTTATAAAAATCTCTGTATTTTTGGAGACAAATACAACTGTTTTTATCTGTTATCTGTTTTGTGAAGTAAAAATTATCTTTATCGGGAGAGTTGGGTTAGATATTGAGAGATAGTTATTGATTACTGTTGAGGACTACATGAAAAATAAGATATTATGCTATTATATATTATGTTATTATATGTTTGATGGATTTTAGCAGTGACTGGCATGACTTATAGAAAAAATATCTTAATGAAATGTTACTGTGAGAAATGACTCATGATTCTTGATTGAATTAAATAAACTACCATAGAATTCATCATCTGCCTAGCCTTTTCCCAACTATATTGGAGTTAGCTTCCAGTCTAACCGGACGCAGCTGAATACCAGTATTTTACATGGAGCGACTGCCTATCGGACCTCCATAACACAGTAACTGGTTAATACGATACCCCTTGGTAAGACTGGTTTTCAATCTTTCGGGCTTCTAACGACCTGTAACAACAGAAAGATCTACAAATGACAGCCACGGCTTAACATGCTTTCCGAGGCACGGAGAGGTATGTAAAGATGGTCACCCATCCACGGACCAACCGCGGTAAGCGTAGTATTACTTAGCCCCTCGAAACTACCATAGAAACATGAAGTAATTTTATCAATGAACAGCCAGACTAGATATATATGTACATAAATGCATAAACTCACGCCGTTTTCCCATGAGGGTAGGCGGAAACTACAGACTAGTAATCTAGGTACTACTTTTATCGAGGGCGTTATTGATGAAGTTAAATAATTACGATAACGATAACGGTGTTTACCCTAACACCCGTATACATAGGTATACAGGGAGTTAGGATAACATCCTTGAAACCAGTAGTTAGGTTTCATTTAAAGAACGTAAAATCAATGGAAAATTACAACTCTTTTTTTAAAGAAAATCTACATTTTACCACAACAGTATTTCACCCTTTCACCCTAGGCGGGCGCTAGGGCAACGAACTTGCGTCTCAACACGGGTGGGTGGCGCAGAAGTGACCTGGACCGGCCGCGAGCGCGACCCCTCCCTCAGTCAGTCAGCTGTTTCGCTAGCAAGCATGGTGTCGGATAGAAACTTTTTTAAAGCTTTTAGTGAAATTAACTTTTTTTTTTATTGTTGCTCGGTCATTTATTTTAATTAAAAAAAAACTATGTAAAATACTGGTAATCAGCTGCATCCGGTTAGACTGGAAGCCGACCCCAACAGAATTGGGAAAAGGCTAGGCAGATTGATTGGTCATTTATGTTTATAATTAGGACAACTACCCATGGTTTGAGTGATAACGGTGTTTACCCTTACACCCTGTATAGTCTGTAAGTCCACATCTATGGAACATTTTAAAACTGTGGTATGCACAAAACTAAAGGAATGAACTACAAAAAAGACAGCCGTCCATGTGACAGCAACAAAAACTACAGTTTACCGGTCAGTGAACCCCTATGTGGATGGGTTCGTATCAAAAACTTTTAAATTAAACTTCAAGAGAAGACTTCACATGAGCATATTGCAAGTTCATATAAACACTAATGCACTGAAAGTTTTGCACTGTGTGACAAATTTTCTAAATGAAAAATGTCTGAAAAGCTGATGTTTACCAGAAAATTCATTAGCAAAGTGTTTTAAGAGTTTAGTAAGAGAATTGGATATAGTTCGCTCTTTTTTTTTTTTTGTTGAATATGTTCTAATTTTTTCTAAAGATAGTGAGTTGGTTATGAATATTTTCAAACTATTCTTACTTTTAGGGTTCCGTATCAAAAGTGTACAAACGGGACCCTACTACCTACTAAGCCTCGGTTGTCCATCCGTCCGTTTGTCACAGGGCAGGGTTTCTTTCTTTTATTTTCTTTCTTACTAAGTATGGCCGTTATATAAAGAAATAATTAAAATTAAATTTTTAAAAACTATTAAAAAGAAAAAACATAAACGTATTTATTCAGAAATATGTAGTTTACACTAATAATATTATTAAGAGAAAAGATTTGTATTTTTTAAATTGTAATGATTGAACTCAAAAATTAATGGACCGATTTTTAAAATTCTTTCTTTATAATGCTTTCTTATCACTGAGTTACATAGGCTATCATAATTAAAAAGATATCACGCGGGCGGAAGCTAATGTTAAATATTGTAAAGCGGTGCGGAACCCTTCGAATAATGGGCGACTCGCACATGTTCGCTTTGTTTTTCTACTGCCAAGAGATTTCAAATTTTTCCAAAAATTATCAATACATCGACTAGGCAACACAACATCGAATAATACGTATCTTATAAATAAAAATAGTGAACTTTAATGTCAGTCAATATTATTCCACTAAATAATTGACAAAACATTATTTAGTTAGGTAGGTATTTGTTTGAACATAACATTAGCAAATCCTCAAAATCATATTATCAGTTTCCTGAAACATTCGTATTTTTTTATTTATTTGAATAACAACAATTGCGTATCCTTGAAAAAATTGCTGACTAAATAAATTATTTATTTAGTAAATATGAGCTCAATATGCTCGTCTGTATGTTTTTCTTATAATTCTTACCAGATATTTAATTTTCCCGATTTCAACGAGACGTCCGATTTCTGATTGAAATGAGGAACTAAATATTGAAATGCGTTGTTAAAGCAAACTGTTTATAAGAATTGAATGTTATAGAAGACATAATATTTTCCCATGGTGAGTGCATGCTGAGAAAACTCTACTACTACTACTTATTTCCTTAGGTATGAAATACCCTTCGTTACAACTCATTATTAAAAACTAAGATAAAATATTGGCCTCAATTTAAGGCTCTGTTCTGTTAACTTTTAATCAGCATTCATCATCACAACTCTGCCTTTCCGTACTAAAGAATTGGAGATAATTTAATATACAAGTAAGTTTATAGCACTTGCAATTCTATAATTTCAAACTCTATGATAACTTACTTTTCTTTCACTAAAGGTTTACTGTTAGAAAACACAATAATTGAGTTAACTTAACCTTTTTTTAAGAATAACATCTATCTACTTCTATCTTCTCTCTTCTTTCTACCTATGAAATTATTTGACTATGATAAAGGACTAAAAGCTAATCCTATGCGTACGCCTGAGGCTAAGAACTCACGGAGCGGTTTTCACCCGCGCCCGCCGCGTTTGCGGTCCCGCAGCTTCTGTAAGATGCGCGGGTGTAAAACAAGTCGTTCTTAGCCTAAGACGGCACAGCAAGTGGCGTCACCTAGTTTTGTTACGAAGTTACTGAAATCACCAAGAAGGTTGGATAAGAGTGACACTGGCTGCTGACAGTCACTCTAGCAGAGCGTTGCATCGATGGTTGCGTGGCGGTTGTCTTCTGATGACGGAGATGATGTTAGGCAAGCCGCTGTCTTATCACGTCCACGACGAACAGATACAGCTCTATATGGCTTATATCCTGATGATACTGAAGCTGCTGAACCACTTATACCCTGACCACTTCTGGTAAAGGCTATCCTGCGCCATTACCTATGTTTAAACTCGCTTAGTAACACAACCACCAAATAGGTACAACTTTTAGCATTCTTGTATTTAAAATATCTTGTCAACACAACCGACGTACCTACTAAACAAGGCATTATTTGTCTTTTCTATTCTCCAAACCGGGCCAAGAGCTTGAATTTTAAACAAACACAGGCATAATAAGGCTCACATAATTCACATAAATATGACATAATTCCACATAACTTTGACATGTCACAGGTAACGACACAGATATAATTATACTAATCATTTGTGTCTACTGAAATTTTTAACACAATAGATATAAAACTATTGTCAGCAAGGTAAAGTAAATTATCATTGTTTAGGCATAATATTGTGTTAGAAATTTCGCAATGATTCAGCAAATATACAATAAAAACCAGATGTATTTTTTCTGCTGTTTAATTCAAGGGGAAAAAAACAGTACAATGGTCGTCTTCAAATGCCTCCCACATTGATAGATTTAATAGTAGCGTTCTCTTAGTTGTTATATTAGTAGATACAAATGTATCTACTAATATAACAACGTAGGTATTATCACTGCGACCATCAATGCATCTGCCAAGCGGATTGATAATGACAAATTAAATCAGCAGCACTCTAATTGCGTTACACACGATTAATAACAATCAGAATCGGTTTGAAACAACTTGCTAATCCATTGCTTCATAAGTTCAAAAAAAAATCTGCTCAACAACGTAAATCCTACTTCCTACTAATATTATATATGTGAAAGTTTGTGTGTTTGGATGTTCAATCACGCAAAAACGGCTGAACGGATTTGGATGAAATTTGGCAAACAGATAGTTTATAACCTGGATTAACACATAGGATACTTTTTATCCCGATATCCCCACGGGATCGAGACTTACGCGGGTGAAACCGCGGGGCGCAGCTAGTAACGCAATAAATGTTGTTGAACTGTCAAAATGAAACAGATTAGTCTTAATCGGTTACGAAAATTAGTTACGCAATTAGATAACAGGTCATTATAATTATTCTTAATTTATTTCGTACTAGCGACCCTTCGGTTCTACGAATTGAGTTAGTTTAATGTTAATGTATTAAAAGTTATTTAAATGATAGTGAAAACCGCATCAAAATCCGTTGCGTAGTTTAGAAGAACAACGCAGTCACACAGACAGACAAGAAAAGCGACTTTATTTGATATTTTGATAATTAAGGCTAAAGGCTAAGAAAACTAGGAAGAGATGATCTATCTTTAAAAATAAGTTTAGACTTTGCCCACATTCAATGTGTCATATCAAAAATATATAAAAAGACCGTTAAAAAGTACGGTAAAGCTAACGTTAATATCATTAAACTTTTCTAGGTCCAGTGATGTTCGTAATTGACCTAACTTTCATAGTTAGGTGGCGTTAGGTTGAGCTAGATTTTACTGAAAAAGTTGGAATTCCAAATTAGTTTAACTTAAATTCACATTTCTGTGATAATTAAGAGTATTGCTTACAATGCTAAAAGTTGAATACCTCCGAATAATTATATTATTTACGTAATGAAAATAGTAACAGTAACATTTATGGAAACTTTATTCAGAGATTGTCAATCTTTAGAAACCATGTGTGTGCAAATCGATTAAATTCGAAACGCACATAATTAATGAGGAGTCTCGTCTATATCACACTTTTAATAAAGCAGATTCCGCGAAGTGGTATTGTTTGAAAAAGAGCGCTTATTGCACCATCCCATCCATTGCAATATTGACCGGAACCGTCACTTGTTACAAGCATTATTAATCTGAGTTGGAGGGTTCCTTTTACACAAAATATTCTAGTATTTATTCAGAATTTAACAGACAAACCGCTATAGGAACAGCCGATCAATTCTGTAAACCACCGTAAAAACTCAGATGAAGGGAGTTGTCAATCCCTAGCATCAGGTTATTTGACAGCTCACTTCAATTTCACTTCACTCCAAAGTCTTCATGGTGAGATTTTACAGAATAGATTGGCTGGTATTGAGTTCAGTTTTTCACTGTATTTGTTTGTAAAATCGTGGGTATGTATACAAAATTACGTGACACTGCAAACAGCACATCAACAAACCTACCGAAATAAGAATACAAATTCATCATTACGCGAAAACAGACTCATAAATCAAAACGTTTTCACAAACGAACCGCACTCGCTATGAAACAGTAAGAATATGTAAATGTCCGTATTCTATGGCGGAGCAATCTCGTGTTCGTGACTCCCTTGGCCATTAGTTGTTATTCAGTTAACGAACAATCACGATGGACGCAGATCGGCTGACACCCACACAATTTGATTAACGCTTCAGCGCCACTTTAAGGAAGTTCGTGCTACTTGTGTAAATCAATTATGTACCTATCTAATAAGTAGTTACAAAATATACCTAAAGAGGAACGTCTGAGAAATTGAAATATGTCTGTCTTAATTCGTAGTTGATAACAAAAAAGAAACAAATGTTCTCGTAAAATATCGTAGAACATAATAATATGGAAAAATTTAACGCTGTTATTCGATAAACGTTACGATAACAACAAAAGTTAATAGGAAAAAAATCTGACCCAAAACTTTTCCAATTTTCATCTCTCAATAAGGAAATATGTCGCGCGACCCGATCTAAGGAAGAGTAGAACAATTTTTTTTTTTCTTAAGAACTTCGTATCGGCCCAGAACTGCACCCGAACGCGCCTACGACAACCGTGCTACGAGAAATCGTAGTAAACGTAGCAAGTATTTACGAAACATACAGTATTTTAAGTAGGTATGCATCGGGCGCCTAATCACGACTAGTTATGTCCTTAAACTTGTCAAGTGTATCAGCGCGGTAGAGTGGGCAAGTGCAGGCCCAGTCCCCGTGACCTACATCCGACGACCCTCGCTCGGGAAGCTGCTAATTTCCACCATCGCGGGCTGTAGCCGACGTCACGGCGGGGGCAGGGAGGCACCTCGACGGCTCGCTGGCTGCCTCGATCAGTCCACCGCCCCACTCCGAGCTGTAAGCACGCGCCGGCCGCGACCCGACGCCGCGGATGATCGCGAACAAACACAAGCTCACAGACGCCGCCTGATTAAAATATTTTAAGTGTTGCATCCGTATTTTTGTAAAGTGCGAAAACGGTGAAAGTATTTTTTTTATAGTAAACTGTGATAGCGAGTCAGGCGAGCGAAGGCTCGGGTGGGGCGCGTTCCGCTGACACAGTGGCTCAGTCCGCCGCCGGTCGCCGAGTGGCAAGCACCATCGATTTTCTCCATACGACAGTTCGCGAGGTACGTAAGCGTCACGTGCTCGTATTTTCACCGCGGCTATTTCCACGCGCCGAGTATTTCAGGCGATCTGCTTAGCGTTCAAGGCCGCGTTTGTTTGCGTCCGCGTATACGTTCGAAGTACAGTTTACGTTGATGTTTTGATCGATTGTTTAGATCGTATGCAATGTTATCTGTTATCACGCGGTGAGTTCGGGAGGAAAACGAATCGTTTTCACGGCTCTACGGTGGTGGGCGCGTGCTTAGAATAAGTAATGCGATAAAGTTGTTAATACCAAGGTTGTGGTGCGGTTGTTGACGAGAATTATGTTTTTTCTTGTTGTTGTGTGACAACAGACGTGCTGATGTAAGTAGAATGCTTGTTAGAGCAGTGTAGTGCGCTTAAACCTATTGAAGGTGGATTTTTTTACATGTAAAGTGATGTTAAATCTTAGTTTGGGTTATAAGTAGGGCCAGGTGTTAGTGATGTGGTCTTGAGAGTGATCATGACCTACACAGTGGGCACTAATTCTGACCGCTTGATACGCGATCTGGCAAACGTTCAGACAGGGATTCATTCAAGCGATGTGCGAATGTTTGTGTTCATTACATCATAACAGTTCTGACTATTAAAAGAGCAAAGTCGACGATGTTATTAATTATAATAGTTAAAAACTTAGTGGAAATTATAATATGTAATGCCCTTTTTTAACCGACTTCTTCAAAAAGGAAGAGGTTCTCAATTCGTCTGTATGATTTTTTTTCTAATATTTAATTTATTTGCAAACACTACATAGAGTCAAAGAAACAATAAAATACTGAAAACTTTTTTTTTTATATGTAAATTCAGTATCATTTTCTTAATTACTGAAAATAAACTAGGTATCGTGCCACATAAGATTTCATTCTCATTTTCACTGCTTGCAAAAGTGAAAATTAATAACTAACGAACAAACAAAATATTATCAAATTTTGACCTCAGTGAAACTAAAACAAAACCTAGGTATGTTATAAAACTCGCTAGATATAAAACTAAACTTCAACATTAAACGCATACTGCATTTGTGCATAAAACGCAAAATACCAACTGGAAAAAAATACTACCTACTCTCTGACGTCATCAGACCCAAGTAAACGTGTATACGTACTATCTACTTCATTATTGGTTCGCAAATTTTATGGACTGTATAGTTTACGTTAAACAAATTGCTTTTTCCCAATCTCATAACGTTTGCTATTGAATTCTTATCGCTTTCCGTCAACGCGTGCGCAAAAATAATACCGAATATATACATATTCATTTTATGTAAATATTTTGCTCCGTTCCCGAGTGTATGAAAATGACGGTTTATGATACAGGTTAAGGCACTCATGAATTATAAAAGGATATTTTGAAGTCTATTTTCGCTTTATGAAACATAAATTTTAAGTCCCCTATTTGCGTTTGCATCTTTCAGATTTAGTTACGAAAAGTGTAGCTGTTCATTGTGCACATTGTTCAGTCCCTACATCTAATCTTATAAAGTATAACTAGTCATCTCTGTTGTAATAAATCCATGAAAGTAGCTAATAAAAAGAATTTTCTGGAAACTCTCTTATTGGAAAATTGTTTTACGTTAAAGAAACAAAAAACGCACGCAGACTTAGGTATATACGCATTACATTTTTCCGTCCAAAGAGATAAGCCCAATTATATCGTCGTTCTGTCGAAATAAAGAAAAAACCAACTCAAAAAGAAAGAAAATTAAACTCGTAACTGAAAAGTAAATAAAGCTGTTGTAATGGAACAACACTAAATACGTCATTACGTTATGTAACAAGCGACCAATCAAACGACAGTGTTTAATAACATTCTGAAAACGGAGGCACGTGATTGGTAAAAAATTGTCAACAGTTGGTGCAAACATAGCAACAAGCCCGTAGGAATCATTAGGTGATTTTTGACGTAATAGTTTGGCAAGGTTCTTTGAGAATAAAATGTTAATTATTGGGCGATTTAACTAAACAAGTCGTTTTCGCGTGACTAATTAACGAATTCTTATATATTTTTATAAACTTTGATTTTACATTAATAATCGCAGTATTATTTACAGTTCTTCCGTTCTTTCAATGATATGTTTAATTTGTTTGAACGTTTTAATTATAAATGATAAATTGTAACAAAATTGTTTTCAACCGTTTAAGACAAAACGGAAATATACAATTCTTTATATCGTATAAGCAGCCAAGCATAATTCCGAAACATAACTTAATTAGAAAAAATTTAATGTTTAACATAACCTTCATTTAAATAAAATGTTAACTTTTGCGTGGAACTTAAACATAAACAGCTGTTTATTTATCTGATTTCCTGAAGCTGCACGAAATCAAAACTGCTTGGACTGCAGAAGAAAATAACTATGATTTTAGTATTAACTGAAACGGCTGAAACCTTTTCTAGAAATAAAAATAGAAATTAATCAACGATTGATAAATCGTAAAATAGTTACCACGAATAATTCCTCATAAATTATGTCGTTTAAAGTTGATTTACGAGACCTAAGGCTGACTTATGAATTCATTTTCGCCTAGCTGTCAAAACACAAGAAAACAATAAGTACCTACCTCGTATTTTCTTTGCTACTTTTCACAAAAATTCTTAGTATTATAATCTTTCACTAAGATTGAAAGTATCTAACCGTCACATATGCAATTTATCTAGACCTTGTTGGTTTAGGTCGATACTTCAATCAAACTTAAATCTCATCGCCTTAGAGATACATGTAGGTATAATTTTTAAATTATTGTCTATGTTTTCTTAACCCCTCTGGGAAATTCGGGCGTGATGTTATATTATGTGTCTATGTTTTCAAAAAGTCCCTATTACAAGTTGTCATTTTTCGTTTATTTATAGAATCTTTGTTATCTCTTCAAACGAAACTGACACAAGTTCAAACTTTGTTCCACTACATAACATACAGATACATCACTTCAATGAACTAGCAACGCTAGTATTAATGTCAAGGTATCGTCACGAATCATCTGGCATCATCGGACCGATGGCAACGCCAAAATGCCAGTAAAAACGCCAGATAGCATCTATATAGGGGCTGCCAGATCGATTGGCCACTTGGTAGCAGCCAAATTTGGGAATGTGATTAATTTAATCGCTCGTTGAGATCTGCTACATAGTTGCTGATGAGTTATGTTTCAAATCAGACTGTGTCTTAGGTATATTATGTGCAGTTGAGAGATTATTGAGAGGTTATTTACGGGAAAATATAATTGAAAAATGACTTGCTATGTATTATTAAACAATATAACATCACGCCTGTATTCCCCGAAGTGTTGGTCAGAGATTAATGTATAGTAGGTACACGTCATTTCGCGAGTTATAAACTGTAATGGGAATAATATTCGCTTATATTACGATAAATAAAGCAACATATTTCGTAGTTTAGCTGATGTTTAATTCCGGAAAATTACACATTTTCACTCCCAAACAAAAAAAAACTTTTCGTATATTTTCATTAAAACTCTTATTCATTATGGCTCTTGCACAATAAGTAGGTACTTCTTATGAGTACTAACAGTTAATTACCAAAACACGTGTAAGTAAATTAATTCGCTATAAGATTTTAACTTAAACCTCTCGCACGTAACCGATTTACCGTGAAAGGCACATTCGATACGGACATCGCGTCAAATAATTCGGTTTTTTCTTCTTTTATCAGTAGTTTTGAAGGAACCGTTGATTTAATTAATTCATTCATTCATCAATCACTGACTGAATCAATTTAAGCTAATTTTTTATCTAATTCACTGACTATCCTGCTCTGCTAAAGTTAGTCCCAAATTCACACAAATCATAACAGTATCTGAAAGTGAAAATTTTTCTTTTAGATTCTATTGACATCGCAACAATCTAAAACTAAAACTCCGTTTTATATTTTAGGTTCCATCTCTCTCAACCTTAATCTATCTATTCTTAATAGAGAGAACAATAGTTCGTTATAATAACCGCTTTCATCCCAACTGAAAATAGATCTATCCGTATTCAACTGCAAATTATCTGCTAGAGTTGTCACTAACAGGATTCGAGGAATAAAGAATAAAAAGATCGGCCGCAGCTCCCAGACGGGTTTTCATTTTCAAATTCAATGAATAAGCGACCTTTGCATTTGATGGGCATGATAACGGTAGATGTATAGACCAAAATCTACATAATGATGTCGTTAGACCGAAAGCGATGCGGGGGAAAAAATATATCTGAAAATATTTGGGACTCGGCCGAGATTCGGGCACATTTTGCCACTACTATGACGATCCGAATTCATGAAGGATAATTGAGTAGATTTCAATTTTTGATGTAACCCCAACTTAATAATAGGGTTACAGCAACTCGAAACTTGTACAATTGCTTTATTCTTATAAAATATGTTAGTTGAAAATAATTGAAAAACTTTTATCACTCCACCGAAGATATTAATTAGTTTTGTTGAAACAACTTTTTTTGTGTATTTATAATTGAGATTTTTATTTTTCCGTTCGTACAGAGACCTTGAAGAGACAAGGTTAGGTTAACCCACCCGATGACATGTTGTTTCTATGACAGTTCGGTACGCGCTGGCCTAATTTATACCACCTTCGTTTTACCTCCGTAGGTCACGCAATCACGTTATTGGAGGCCTTTTCCTCACACAGGTTTTGGTTTTCCTTCCAACGTTCGTTTTCTTTGGCACACAATTTATATACCTCCATGCCGTAGCGAAAGTAATACGTTATGAGACTGTTCTGTAATTGAACATAAATATGTTTCAGCCAGCCTGTTTGAAAATTTACCTTTTAGGCAGATTATAGAGGTACTCGTGCCTGTATTTTCCTGTGACCGTCATAAGAAATTGTTTCTAGATCGTTACGAAATATTACGTGACCAAAATATCGTTGGTGGAAGTGCCTCTAATATACACGTTCTAGATTGAGAGATTAACACGCAATACGACTATTTGCTCAATGAAGTTACGATTAGGTTTTTTTTTATTTTATCGAGGGTTCTTTGATCGATGAATCTCTAAAATACTCAAACTCAAAGCATTTAATTCAATTTAACCATTCACAGGCACTTTTGAATTTTCAAGGAGTCGGTCAGTCAGAAATATGAAGCTAGTTGCCCATTGCAAAGCGTAGTAAGTAGGTACCTATGGAGTAGAACGGACAAGAAGCTCCATGAACACTCTTTTAAATTATATTGTTACAAAAATATTAGCAACATCATTAATGTTTAATTTAAAATTATATGTGAAAATTATGTTAAAAAAGTACACTTTAAAAGCGTCCAGAGTATAGCAAATACATGGATACAAAAAGAAAACAATTCAAAAATCAGCGAGACTATCTAAGTGAGCATGACATACTCACAGCCGCCAGGACCTATTCAAGTCAATGAAAGACATTACCCGGTAAATGGTACCTATATAGTAGTACTCACACCTGCGCTATGCAATTACATAATACAAACGAGATTGAGTTTATACAATGCAAAGATGGTCTTACAATCTTCAGTAGTTATAAATGTGTAGTAAGTATCTAACATCCCAAAATTATCCAATTTTCCTCAGCCACATAAATATTCATTCACTCAGGTAGGTACTTCAAATTAGGCATAAATATCACGAAACCGAGCCATTACTCGGGACCCTTTTAAAATGAAAAAGTAATTAATATGAAACGACAGTATTATCTACTGAACTTCAAACATAAATTACGCTTTATGAAATTAATTTCGTTTCGAATAGTTGAAAGCACTTAGAACTAAATAATTAATACTTGGAGAGTGAGAATGAGCCAAGTCTGACATAATACGAGAGATATGAGATTGCCAAAATCATGAAGCATCACGAGACCAACTTTCAATGACGTAAGAGATCGAGTTGAAAAGTTTTGCGTTAGTGTATTTTCTTTTTGATTTACGAGAACATTATTTTAACTTTAGAAGATAGTTATGTGCGTACAAATTCAGCATAATATTTGAAACTTTTATTTAGATTTATGCTCCTATAATATTTCGAAAGAGATGTTATCATTGAAAATATTTACTCACCTTAATTCATTTTAAATTTCGAACAGTGGAACGCAGACCTCAATAAAAAATGTCTTGCGCCGAAATGTGGTCGATATTTGCCTAAAATGGTGAAGCTAATTCGAGCTTCGTCTTCTATTTATACTATCAAACGATTTCATTGTACTCTTGGATGGAATTGTGAATATTACAACGTCTAAATATCCAATTTGGTTTACGTCAAATATTTGTTTTGTATCTCGTATTTGGTCTTGTGGGTAAATGATAAAACATACCTACGAGACAACGTGTTATTCGTAGAAATATTAATATAATATACACATTCTAAGTACGAAAAATTAAACAAGATAATCTTATATTAAAAGTCTAAAGATAATGAGTGACATTGTTATCATAAAGCGTAAATAAACATGACAACGCACTACTCAGCAACATGTTTTTCAAAAAGGTCCATAGTTTCAAATATCAGTAATAATGACTTGAAATTAACAAGCTGGCATTTTAAACTGTCATTTCGAGAACTAATTGCCTCGTTTTATGCTGTCACGAGAACAAATGGCGACGAACGAAAGATTGATGAAGAGATAAGCTCGGAATGAACCGATTTACATAACAATCTGTGAAAAAATGCCAAACCAATACAAGGTATAAGCCTAATTATTACCATCACTTATTAGCGACAGATTTTATAATAAAAAAATGGCGGACTTGTGCGGTATGATATTATTATGTCAAAATCGATGGGTGAATGTGACAGATGTTTTTATTTATTTGTTTTTATTTTATTCTATCCGGGAAACTTACAGTTACTTACACAATGTTTTTTTTATTTAATAACTCCGATTTTGCAAATATAAGTATTCAAAATTAAAAAATATATATTCAAATTTCAACGAAATCACTTTCATGAACTCACATACGGCTATAATTCAACTCCGCCTGAAGGGTTGATCATTAATCCATATTAGGTAGGCACTGCGCATGATATTATGTCGCAGCCGCTAATAAAAGTTGTTTAACTTAGCCATTTACTTAACTATATTACTTTCCCCGCTCTATTTCACCTCTTTATTGTGTATTAAAGTAGGTAGGTACCTAACCCTTAAATAGTTAGGAGCTTTAAGACGCATTCGTAAATATATTTGTGAGAATATATATTCACATATAAGGTATAAAGTACTCTAATATAACTTTGCGCTTCATTTCGAAAAGGATAGTCTCAATACTAACCGCAAATATCATCTTGATAAAATGGACGGAAAATTCTTCGTCAATCATCGATGGCCATATTTCCCAAATATCAATATTAAAACAGCTGATAGCAAAACTGTTTTGCTACCATATCGAATGCAAATCAAATTAATACTTAGTTCTCTTCTAGCTTCAAAAATTACACGAGCGTAAAATCTAGTAAAAAAACACGTGCCGTAAGTAGTATTTTACTTAATGACTACTTAAAACCTCATTGAAAAGACAAGGTAATAGGAAAAAAACACCATAACAATCAGTTTTCTGTTAATAGCGCAATTTGTCCTTAAAATCTATTTATAAGTCTATTTTCCATACAAACAAGTTGTGTCTGCAAATATTTTATCTCCATCTCACGGTTGGAGCGAAGCGTATTAATGGATTTATATTTACTTTGGTATAATTAGTGATATTCAGGTTATCTTGCGACGCCACTATTGGAGGAGCAAATTAGGGTCAAACATGTGTGGTACCTACTAGGTACGCTGGGGTTTTAATGTATGATATAGTGTTGATCAATGCCTACCAAAATTTTGTGGTTTTTACTAAATTTATTTTGATTCGACTTTAATGTTTAGGTACAGAAAGGTACTTTTCTGAACTCTTAATGTTGCGCTAGTTCTCATGATTTTTATTCTACAAATAAGGCTTCGGTAATTCGCTTACCTATTCTTAATTGGGGTAAATAAAAGGTAACCTCACTAAAATCACGATGTAACAGCAATCTCTTGGCTACGTTAAATAGGTTGCCAGGTCAACATTATACGAATCGAAAAATTTCAACTTACATAGGTATATTTTATTATAATTTATTATCATTATAGCTAGAAAGTGTTCGCTTATTTCTATTTAGGTCACAACGAATTTTTTATGCCAAAACTATAACACATTCGCTTGTATTCCCATTTGATACTGGCAGACGTTCAAAATTCCATACAAACGTTCAATATTTCGTCAGAGTAAGCTCTTCCGATTTATATTTCAGTTTGTATAGTCTTCCTCTTATAAAACTTGTATCGAATTTTTATAGACCAACAAAATAAACATTAATGACTCTGACGATATACCTATAATTTTTATTAGCTCTATATTTTTAGGTCGTATAATTATTGGGTCAAATTAAAACCATGTGAGCATGGAAGAGTTAAATTTAATTTGAACTACAATCAATGTAATTTGGGAGTCATTAAAAGCACATTAGTATTTTATTTAGTATATGTACAATTTTTTTAGCATACTAATAGATAAATAACAACATTGTAATGTATCTTTTTATTTTTATTTTTTTTATGCATTTTCAGGTTTTTTTCTATATAATATTTTGATAAGCCTAGAATTTTGATCATACATCAATAAACTCACACCTTCTTCCCATGGGAGTAGGCAGAAACGATTGAACGCTACCTGCTACAATCCATATATACCTACTCCTTTTGCTTAATCAAAGTACCTATTTGGTAACTAACTAATGAACAGTGATAGCCTAGGGTGTGACCGTCGGACTGTCAAGTCATAGGTCTCGAGTTCGAACCGCGAAGCACGCACCTCTGACTTTTCGGATTGAGGGTATTGTATAATTGTCACTTGCTTCAAAAAACATCGTGTGGAAAGCGGCCATGCCTGAGAGCTATTTCTCGACGATATGTGAAGCCAAGTCAGAGACCCATCCTATGACTTGGCTTCACATGCCGTGGGTGGCATAGAAACTCTGACACCAGGTTAGTCACGAAAAAGAAAGAACTTGCTAATCATAATCCCAAGAAAATTAACCTATTTACAAAATCAACTAAAAAGCCGTCTAGACAGGTTAAAGTCGAATAAAAAAAACAAACTCTAAAAACAAAGTCTATTTTCCCAAACATTATAGGGTTTTTATAAATACACCGGCCAGGTGTTGTTTACGCGTACAAACAATTGTGACGTCAGTACACAATCCAGGAGTCTGTTTTCCAGCTCATTTGCAGTGCAAAGCCGATTGCTAACTGTTATTGAGACAGATGGTTCCAACGCAAACACTGATGGACTGTGACGTTTGAGTTGTGCTTGCGACACTGTGCAAGGTAGAAGAAGCAATCGCTTGATGTAATTTTTGAAAAGAGAATAATTGCATTCATGTAGACAGGCTATTTAATTTCATACTGCCATTCCCAAAACTAGAAGCAACGACTTTGCAAAAACAATTGAAAAATCGTTATCTATAAATAATTATAAATTAAAGGCCCTTTTCGTGTTTGCCACGTTGTTCTTCTAAACCACGCAACAGATTTTGATGTGGTTTTCACCATCTTTTAGGGAATTTATTCCGGAAGCATAAGCATAAGTATAATCAGCCTATAATGTTCCCACTGCTTAGACACAGGCCTCTCTGTGAGAGGGACTGGGCTGTAATCCACCACGCGGGGCCAGTGCGGGTTGGTAGATGTCACATGTCTTCGAATTTTTGGTTCTAGGACATGCCGGTTTCCTCGCGATGTTTTCCTTCACCGTTCTGAGAGCAGTGGCGATGAAATAATGTACACTATATACAATAATGCTAATAATGTTATCGCCTGTCAGGGTTCGAACCTACGACCTACGACTCGTAAGTCGCGGCCGTTACCACTGGGCCACCACTGCTCTCCGGAAGGTTTATGTGTATATTACGTTGCTTTGAAAGTTACATATAACTAAGAAATCTCAATGTTTTGTCAAGCTGTAAAAACCATGCGGAGCAGAAGCGGGTCGCTAGTTTTGCAATAAACGCATAATTTTTGCATGTCTGCCAATTGACCGACCGTGTAGGTTTATTTGTTGTTGTTAAGTACCTACAAAATTATTTATATTTTGCTAAGTAAACAACTCTGATACTCTGATATGGTACGTAGGTACTTTCATTATTTCTGCAACGGAATAATTACTTCTTATGTTAGTTAGTAAAGAATCAGTTGCGAGAGTTGGAAAATGTTTCCTCTATCTCCTGAGTAAAAGAAAATTCTTATAACTGCTTTTTAAAAGAACTAGTTTTTAAGAAAAATTCTTTTATAGTCTTCTTCTTTTCTTCGGTCTTTCAATGTTTTGTTCATAAAACAATCCAGCTCGCTATTTAATTTATTTATATAGTTTAGAAACTGTTAATTAAAGAAAAACAAAAAAAGAGTCTATTGTTTGAACACAACAAAATAATAATTGTGTCTCGAAAAATGTATCCGTTTGAAGTAAAAGGATTTATTGTTTTTTTTTTTTTTTTTGTAAAATGTTTATTTCACAAAAAGTTTTTTGTAAAAAAGTTTTTGTAAAATGATTTATCTAGTAATGCTTTATCTAGTATACCCTTTTCAGATAGATTTTAAATGCTTAGTAATAAAAATATATTGCTAAGCATGTATAAAAAAAAAACTACACGTAACAACTATTACGCACGATACACGTATCACACTTGATACTTTTATTAATATTTTAATATCTACATGATAGTGCACATTAATCGTCCTCTTTTATATATTAGCCCGACTATTACGCCTCATAATACCATCATGCGAATATTTTTACAACAACAACACTCATTGCCAAGGTCTTCAACTATCCTTCTTTAAACACATTTTGAAATACTTACATACATACATAAACTCACACTTTCTTCGCAGGAAGGAAGGCATAAACTACAGAGCGTCACCTGCTACGATTCTTACATACTCCATACTCCTTTTGTTTCAGTTTCGTTCATACATCTGTGGGTCTAAAACGGTCGCATTAGCAATTCCTCTAAAAGCATTTCTTTTCCAGAATTTCCAGCTGTCATTAGCAATTCCTCTAATTTGACACAAAAGCAATTCATAATATGTGGACCGTTTTACGAATCTCCATAAAAATCTGTCAAACAGATGTATTATTTCGTAATATGAATCGCACGCAGATCGTAATATGAATTGTCAGTTTGAGACATTTTACGATGATTCTTAATATTTTCCTATTATGATTCTGCCAAAGTGACTGTTTTAAGCCCCCTGGTCAAACACGCAGTTTTAAACGATCTCGATTATCAACTTAACTCACATGTTCCGTGACATCTTCTGTAATTATCACTTTCCTGAAAGTACCGTCACTGAAAAAGACATCAAAATTGATTCGGAAGTTTGAGAGAAAATCGCAGACATACAAACACGGGGTGAAAACAAAACCTCCTTTTTTTGTCGTATAGAAAATACAAAAGATATACCTTCCGTAGGTGTAGATATATGGATAGCATACTGCTTAGTATATAAGTGTAGTATTATTCAATTACGGCCATTACGCCACAGAGCAAAGAACTCGTAAAATGTAGCGTCCAAACATTGTCAGCTGTAGTCAGATGTCACCGGCTAACAAGGATATTGGATGATGAGCCACAGCCGCTCTCCATCCGCTTTACTAGTCCTGAGTCAATACATTGGATGACTAGATTCGTAATATAATTAGTTAAATAGGTATTTGGTAGCACGTGCATGGTAAAATTCGGTATTGGATAGAACTTCAGTACTTATCAATTAATCAAAAATCTTTGTGTTTTATCGCGAGATTTGATTCCTAATTCAATTTAATTGGCAAAAATGCATGCATGATTTTAAGTACCAAATGTTTATTTCTTTAGTTGTTTTTTTTTTGGATCCATGTAAAATACTGGTATTCAGCTGCATAGTTGGGAAAAGGCTGGCAGATGATGACGTCTTTAATTGATTTATTTTACGTAAACCATAAACAGGTAATAAATAAAGGATTTGTGCCCGGTTGATGGCAAGAGGGTCGCCCCCTATTACATGGGACTTAAGCATAACTGGCTAAATGTGGGCGTAGTATATGTACACCTCTGCCTAACCCTTCGTGGAATACAGGCGTGATGTTATGTTATGTTAAATAAAAGATTTTTAGACACAGCTCTGGGCCGGGAATCCCACAGCTTTCTTACGAAAACTATTCAATAGTAAATATAAATTATAAGAAATATCAAGAACAAACTATTAATATTATCGACTATAATCAATTATCTAAATCGATTCTCGGTACAACTGCAATAACAAGTCATAATTTATTACATGTTCTGACTTATTTGTCAAGTTTCAGAATAATTGATTATGTTTAATCAAATGTTCGAATAACTTTCAATATTTATTGAAAGTAGTATAAATTAATTTGAAGTTTATATCAACTTTGAAAATTCATACTATGTTACGCTATGTATACATATTAGGTACCTAGATATCAATAATAGTTAGATTAGGTTAGGTTGTATTGTTCAGATTCAGATTTATTTATTTGCAAACAAAGTAAAAAAAAATCAGCTGTTCCATACATTTATGTTCGCATAACTCGTCAAATTGTAGGGAACGGCTGATTTGTTTTTCGCGATTTCAGGTTTGGTCCCATGGTAAAAGTTGTTCATAATGATGAATAAAGTCACGTTTGTAAGTAGCGGTCACTAATTACCAGTCACCCTATAAATGATAATGTAGTGAAATCTTAATCATCAATTTGCTTACTTAAACTCATGCCTTCTTCCCATTAGGGTAAGCAGAAACTACCTACAGAACGCTACCTGCTAAGATCCTTACATCCCTATTCCTTCATCATTTACGTTCTATTATTCTTAATAGTTGATTAATGTTCTTCTAATTCTATTTATATTCATTTTCAGAGCTATAGAGAATCCAATTTTTAAACGTCAAAAACAGAAGCACGTGATATATGATTTAATTCAACTCAAACAAATTCATTTAAATAATTATCGCGATTTTATTACATACATAAATCAGAATCCATTTAAAATCAATTCAGAAGATTCTCTATAAAAAACCACTTAATATGTACTTTTTGCAAACTTAATTTTACAGATTCGACCATGATTACATGGGCGGTGAATGGCCAATGTTTTTCTCGACAGTGTACACCTTGGCTTTCCGGTGCACTAATCTTCGTCCGCGGCTGCGCTCGTGGGAAAAAATAAATAGAAATAAAATCATGCCACGCACCGCTGACGAGTGCGTGCCAAACGCAGGGCTACCATTAGCCGCATAATTTAGATACAATTTTTTCAAAGATGTCTTTACATAATGTTTGAGGAGTAGTGTACTAAAAGCGTTGAGTAATTTCGGATTGAGACAGATTAGAAACACAGTGTTGAAAATAATTTGATAGAATCTAAATGGCTTCATTAGAGATTATATCGTGCCCTTTGTCAATTCATACTCCTACGTCAAACACACTACTGATATTTTGCATCTGTTTACCGAATTAATTTGGCAAACATCCCAAATATTTAATTAAAATCTATCACTTCAAATTACTACATCACTTGTTTGCATACTTAAGCACCATCTATAACGCGTCAAATATCAATATCACATTACTGACATTGTCATTTAAATTTTGTTTCGTTGGCAACCCTGCCGTGACGATGAATGGACACCGTGACATTGTGCGGTTCACGTGCGTGTGACGTCATCAATGATTTTCTTTAACAGTTGTACGATTCGATCCCAACAATAGCAAATAGTGGCATGTTTTGCAAAAAAATACAGGCTTGACTTCGATTCAAAGTAACTACGTTGTATAAAGTTTCATGGACTGTAGGAATGTTTTCATACAAATTCTATCTAAAATGTTTACCAAAAACGTGGTTTATAACTCCTACATAATACCTCTGTAGGTACCTCACACATCTGTTAGTTAATCTCGCTACATCCCACAAACACTGCAGCAACTTCCCTCTATAAATAAACAACAGACCTCAGAGCTATCGGAAACAATTCCCATTCAAGTAGTTAAATAGTCCCCTCAAGGTTGAGAAGGCCTACTCCTCCACGACCCGAGTTCCCTCTAAACTAGCTTCAAGACTATAATCCCCCTCTCCAACTAAGACAAGAAACAGTTTTTCATAACGCACTTTGCATACTTAAAGCCTCTGTACTAATCAGAGCCGACCTTACTTTGACCTCTAAGTAATGAAGGTCTTATGTATGCTTCATACATTACATGTTTTATTGTGATCACATACGGTCCATAATTAATTACTACTATTGTATAATTTCCATGGCCTTGTGACGTAATGACGTGTCGTCGCAGGTGCAGTGTTAGAATTTTTATAGGCATTACGGCTGAATTGTCTTCTTCGGAATACAATGCTGTGTTGACCTCGTCAATGTCAGGGCCACTAGCTATTGTGTGGTCAAGCGAAGTGGAGCTTGTCGTTATTGTTGTTTCGTCATTGATGCTCTTGTTTATAGTGCGATCATCAGTCATTATGGATATAACATTTACATAATGTAATATACCTACCTAATCATATTTTGAAGGTTGAATAGTATTTACCAATTCGTGAACAAAGCTTTAGTTTTTCAGTTTTGTGTAAATTCAAATAGAAACACTCTATTTAAACAGGACTTGAAAAAATGCAAAGATTTGTGTTTATCATTAAAATGAGCTTCTAAACTTCAGTTTTCAGACTGCAACGCTTTTAAAACACATTCAAATCGTTTGAATAGGGCTGTCTCAAACAAATGAATAGGGTATTTATTCATCCAAAAGCGTGTTACCTCACTAATCTAGTTAATCACGGCCCTATTTTCGCCGACTCATTAGAAGGGATAATACTTTTGTGAGGCTTCTAATAGTTCGTATAAGTAAGTAGGTCGATATTAGTCTTTATTTAGTTAATTGCTTTTATATTAACGAAGTTTTCGGCTCACTTTGCGATCGGAATAGCGTAATCTATTTTCGCGGCAACCTTGGAGAACTTGTGAGTTTGTTTTAGTTAGATTATAATAGTTATATTTAATTAGGAAGTAATTGCGGATGTTATTTTAGTTGAATTAAATTACGCAACAAAATGATGGAGTTATAAAACAATAAAAACAGACGGCATCTAAATAATAATGAGCCGTTAATTATTAAAAAATATAATTATTAAACCTACGTTACGAACATAATTATGCACCGTTATCATATCATGGCAATCACAAGATATAGATCGCGATTTACGTGGTTAAGCTAGACTTAATCCGGCTATCAATTGGATGGGTAGTTGTTGATGCCTAATCCTCTCCTTGGTCCAGCAAGCATATTAAGCCATAAGCGTCATTTCCGGCTTATTGCAGTAGATTGAACCCTGTATCTTTCCTCTACCCTTTTGGGATAAGCAGGGGTCTACATATCTACTTCAAATTAATTAATCAGCTATACCCAAAATGCGGGTTTTAAAGGGGTGAAAAGTTATAATCGGATTTAATTATGATTTAAAGAATCCCCATTTTACCACATTTTTAAAGAATATACCACCCACTTTCATATCGTGCATAATTTTTGTGCTGCAACACACAACTACAAACTATAAGTATCATCACCATGCAACATTTGGGCCCAAACAGGCTGTTGTGCATTGATTTCATATTCAATGTTTACCCTTGAAATTTATAAATTGTTGACCTTAAACATCAATCTGTTGTTTCTAGAGCCATCACTCTGGAACAACCATATCGATCAATCCATTGATCTTCAAGCCATCAGTAACTTGTCATTTCACGAAAAGACTTCAAAGTTGTCGTTTACTGAAGGATGTTTCGTAACAACACCTTTTTTGTTGTCAACAACAACAACACAGATATGAGCAACATTATTGTGAAGATCAAGACCTTATTGTGCTCTCAGCGCATCTCTAGTTATGACGTCAATTTGTTTCTATGTAAAAAATGTTTTCATTCGGTAAGCTGAAAAACAGTTTCGAGATAAACAACATCGTTAAACAGAGCAGTTCTCTGGAGAGGGTTCTTTGCTGCGGAAAAATCTGCATAAACAGTATTATATAACATAGGCAGGCTAAAATGTCATAATAATTTATGAAAGGCCTCCGTCTTTACTGTTAAGGCAAACGGTTATGATGGGATACTTACTAAAATAGGGCTTCTATTAACCCCAGAGTAATACTACCACTAAGTTACATATTAACAAACAACAAACATACAAACTTTTTAATGCTATAAATAAAGCAATAATACTGTAACTCACATTTAACATTAACATATTCGCTGAAGTATAAAACCGAGTAACTCACATAAATAGTATGTGTTCTTACTTCGTGTTAATAATTTAAATTTCTTCGACATTTCGAGGCCTTTCAGCTTGTGGTCACGGGAGGGTTGACCTACAAGTATGTGGGCACAAACTGGAAAGGCCGTAGTATCGGATTATTTAAAATAACCTTAAAGTTTCGGGTAAATACGTCGCCAACTGTATTTATCTTGCCGTCCTCTGTTTAGTGAGGTTCATGTATTTATTTTAGTAGGTAGGTGGGTAGGTGGCTGTAGGATGGGTGTGGGTCAGTAGGTACACGACAGAAAACACTATCAGTTGATAGTCACAGTGTTTATCACAGTCAATTTTCCACTGAATAACTGCAGTTACGGTTATAGCTACAGTAGCTGGTTACTGACAGTCATGGAAGGCAAATTGCAATTCTATTCCAAAACGGTAAACCATCCGACGTACTTTAATTTAAAATAAATTATACGATTTCTATATCAACACTTTTTCCCCCATCCCTCACTAGGTCATCTCAGAAATCGCTACATCATCGTATTGATCTCGTAAACCGCGTCACTCCCTCAACAAATATATAAGCCCAATAACCCACATACGGACATACCCACATTTGGAACGAGGAAATAGTTGGAAAACCCTCGCTTCTTCATCAATCAAGTTTTTCTTTCCCTCCCCCGGGTCTATGTAGGATGGATGGGTAGCATTAATCATTATAGATGGACGATCCACGGACTTACGATGCTTTTATCCCAAAAGATATCGTACACCATATGTATCCATGTTTTACGACAATATGTCAAAACCGGAATATTCCATTTTCGTGGATTTCGGCTGGCTAATGAATATAACATTAGATACGGGATTTTGGGTTGCGATTTAGTAGAGATATTTTTTTCGCAGTCTCTAGGGTTTTTTTCGGGATATTTCGATTATTCCATATAGATATTAACGCCAATTGTTGTGTTTATTTTATATGGCGTTACGAGTAGCTCAAACATTCATAACCGAATAATACGGCATATATTGTTGGTAGCTAACCGTAGAATTACTCGAAAATACAATTTTTAGGTCAAAGAATCAGCATTGCCATCCAACGTGGCAATACTGCCAGCCTTTTGGGCCCTTTTTCATACCGACAGCGATGCGGAAGAATTTTTTGATGCCCTATGAGCTCTACCTTTATATTTTATGTTTTCCCTTTGTACATAATGTTAGTGTTAATATGAACTTTTTATTTAATTTGTCAAAATAAATTACCATCTTGTAAATGACCCCATTAAACTTACAAATAATAAGGGAAAAAAAAATACGGTCCTTTTCTGGAAAGGTTTTATAAAATCTGGTCAAAATAACGTAAATGCAGGATGTTTAAAATTCAAACTACATCCAATATACGCTTCTTGCATATTAAAGGCTCGTAAAATCTCGAACAACCTGGCACAAGTATAATAACTGTGAGATGATCTCGGTACATAACCTTGGGTAAAGTCGTATCTTAGTAACCTAACCTAGTTTCCAATATGGAAATATTTTGGTATGAATAAGCAGTAATTAAAATTATTTTTCCGCTGTGATAAAGCAAATTACTGTTGTTTGTTTTTAGTTTTAAAAATATCAAATTTTAACCGCTGTTGGTAAATTATTCCTTGATAGATAAACTAAGTTATTAATCCGTTCGAATCCACGCTAGCAGTTAATTTAACTATTTCAAATTAATATCAAAGTCAATAAATGTTTAAATGTCATCCGATGGTTTAATTTATTGGAGCCAAGAATAAATTGACAGAAAAGGACAACAATTATTAATAGTTAGCCCAGATAGTTAATTAACTAAAACTATATTTTAGTTTGCGGTGACTTCTAGACAGGTATAAATAAATCAAGCTCAATTTATAGTTTGATATTCGAATATTTTATTGAAAACATTAAGTCTGAGGTAGGTATCAAATACGAAACTTTAAGAATTAAATCACTATTGACGGTTACTTTGATCATTAATGAATGATGTCATGCCCCTATTTCGAACTAAAATTCTAGCTTGTATAGAACAAAAAATCGCGTGTAGCTAATAAAGATGGATTACTCACCGAGCTATTTCAGTCTGACTTAAAACTACAGCAAAAAATAAAGGTTACAATCGATCCCTTACTACCACGATGACGCTTAACTGGTAAATCAATAATCTAAGTACAGCCATTAACGGTAATCACCATAATCCAGCCGTCCCCACAAACTGGGTGGCGGAGAAATTTCCCAAAACATGTTCTGGAGTTTTGGAATAAATTACCTACATAAGTAACCCAGGGAATATTACGCAGGAATTTGCTCATTTAAAAACGTCGTGTAGGTACATTGTATAATGCTGGAAGCGATTCGAAGTTGTGGAGAATTTTTGTATCCACAACATACTATGTTTGATGTTTCAAAAGTGGGCCTTAAAGTAAAGGTAGACATCAGATAAGATTGTAACAATGTAGGGCTGCAATCTCGTTTATCTTAAAAAAGTTCGTTGAACCTGACAAATTCCTGTCTTTTTTTACTGTTCCCACCAAGTGCTTAAAAATCTTGTACCTACTGTAGGTACTTACGACTATTTTTACCTACCCAAATACCAAAGCAAATAATTATGTTTGCTGAACACTTTGCGATTGCGTCACATCTGATACAATGCATGCGGTGTAGACAGGGTTAATTTCAATAGGTCTTACGTCATTCCCATGGTGTTTTCATGGGAAATTGATCCTTTCCCTTTGCAACTTAAGTGTCATTTCCGCGTCAACATCGTAGAGAGTCGACCGAGACCTACTGAAGTTCCTAATGCGAAAAGTTTGACGTCAGTGCCCCACATTACTACTTTGACTAAGCCGTGCTTCGGTTTACCATATCAGTATAGGAGTGTAGTTTGTTTTTATTAGTTTTAGTTTAAAAATGAGGTGGAAACACGCACATTTATTGGCTGTCTGCGAATTGGCTTTCCTTGATAGAGTTTCTTTTTGGACTCTGTAGTAGTAAATGATAAACTTTCCTTACGATAGTATAATTAGGTTTAAGGATATTGTTAGGTACTCTCGAAACAGTTGGACTTAGGTGAAAGATCAATTTTTAAACTGCGCACCTACTTACATATGTCTTTAATGATGAATATATGATCGTATGATTCAAGAAAATATCAGTTACGATAGCGCCCATCCTCAAAAACTCTACGATTTCATAACAAAAAAACTCAAGTGTGTTAACAAGTCACAAAATGATAGTTCACGATGAGTAAACATAAGGTGTCCGGCACACCATGAAATAGTATATAATAAATATCCCTAAAAATGTGAAACCTGACCTAAGACTGTTGAAGTCACTATACATTATAAATTATAGTCTACGTGGCAGATTTTGATGAGGTTTTCACCATCATTTAGAGAATTAATTCCGGAAGGTTTATTTATTCTTCTTCTTTTCGTGTGGTTAGCGGCTAACTTGCTGTCAGAGTTTTAAAGCCGCCCTTGGGCCTCTGTATTGGCTTCACATGCCGGTTGAAAAGGTTGAAATACATTCATACAATCTCGATGTTTTGTCAAGTCGTCAAACCGTTCAATATGTATAAAAGTACAACCATACAAAAACCATATAACAATATGTATAAAAGTGTTCTCTTATCTTATTAGCTTAACTTCCATATTAATTTGAAGATTGCAGAAGGCATGAAGAATTTATATTATTTACTATTTCATGGTGTGACCTGACATGGAGGTACCTAGTCGAAAACTATAGTAGGTAGTAAGTAGTTCTACAGTATGGCCACAATCTTACAATATGTGGTAACTCTAGTTTCTATCCGAATCTATTCTACAGGACAGTTTACAAGTAGTGTGAACATGCAAATTATCATAACAAGATAGTCGTGAAATACGCAACTATAATATAAAGTGTGAGCACGTGATGATGTACGCACGGACGATTTTTTAACGCGACGGTTTTTTTAACTCTAGTTGTTAAGCCGAGCGTTAAGAATCCAACAGAGTGGCATCCCAGCGCGTCAAAAAACACATTGTTGGATTTACAACTCTCGGCATTGTGCAGTGCCTTGACAATCGCCCGTAGGTACGAGGGCTAACTGAAAATATAACGCGTGCAGTAGTGCTGTCGTGTTTTAATTACAGTATAGTGCGGATATCGAAATAAATGACGTTTCAAATGACGGAACAGAGACACGTTAAGTTGATCCGTAGCTTATTTGGGATGTGCGAACTCACAGAAAGAAAAATTTTAAAATATGGAATTGTGATGAATGATAGTGTTGTTCACAACAGAAAACGCTATGGTCTTATGAAGAACACTTGCTGTTACTTTTTATCAAAGCTAAAGTTCTTATTAGTTCCGATTTGTATACATATTTTTAAGTTTTAGAGGCTATCTACACTTTACAATATGAATCTCGTCAGTGCTTTGCGTGTTTTATCTAGCGCCATCAATAACTATCATGGAGTGGTTTTTCACACCCAAAAATTATGCGTCAGTGATAAATTGATCGATGTTGACAGCCTTATCTCAAAGTTGTCTATTTTAGTGAGGCAGATTATTCAAAAATTCGTGACAACTCGACGAGAATTTTACACAAGTTATTATTTAGTTTCACTGAACTGTCTGTCTGACGATCAAATTAATCTTGTGGTTAAACGAATTTTAACTCACTTTTGATTATCCGATCAAGTTCAAACTCTGTAATTACGCACCGTTACTTTTGTTCCTATGATATTACATTTATTCGGCAGCGAAACATAACGTTATTGGTTATTATAATAAGTACTGGCAGCATTTTAATAAAAGCTTGTCGACAAGATTTTTTCATTTAGTTTTAATCATCATTAAAAGTACTGACTTTCAAACACAAAGCCCTAATTTATAATCCAACGAAACGTCCGCGATTAGACGACGTCCACGTCCATAGAATGTATGGAAATATGCACGTTATAATTTTACCGTGGATGGAAAAAGCGTCTTCATAATATTTTCAAACGTTTTACTTCCCTGAGTTATTGTAATGCCGTGACGTGGACGTGGATTTCCATGATAATATCGTCACCTTAGAAATTAGACAAGCACACAATTTCTGATGACACATTTAAATATAACACCCACCCTTATTTAGGTCAATTTATCAGTCATTCATGTTGTCTACTCCGTGTCAAAACTTTAATAGGGAAACGCCTTGACATGGTTGCTTCGGTCTATAGTTTCTGTTACCATTGTCAGTTTGAACCGGCAATGTATTGTGTAGGCATAATTTAAGTCGCCGTGTCCGCTGTCAGAGAGAGAATGGATTAGTGTGAGTATGTAAAACAAGGCAGCTTATGTGTGTGTGACAAGATAATTTAAATGTTTTTTTATGGGGCACTTAAAATAGATTGTGTTGCCTACATAATTAAGTATGTCAGTAAAATACCTTTTCAGGCAAAAGTTATGAATTATAATATTTTGAAGAACCAACAAATAATAGAATAGAATACTCTTTATTAGACTGAGATTACTGAGACCATAAATCCTAACTAATATTATAAATGCGAAAGTGAGATTGTTTGGTTGTTTGTTACGTTTTCACGCTAAAACGGCTGAACAGATATAGATGAAATTTGCCATAAGGGTAGACCATGACCTGGAATAGGACATAGGATACTTTTTATTCCAATATTCCCACAGGATCGAGAGTTACGCGGGTGAAACCGTGGGGCGCAGTTACAGATATTATTAATAATACCTCAATGATAGATTGTAAGTTCTATAGGAAGAGGTGTATCTCTGCCTAACCCATCGGGGTAAACAGGCGTGATGTTATGATATGTATGTGTTGTGTGTGATATGATAGTAAGTACTGTTAATTTTTTAAAACGTCCCGTTTATAAAATTAAATTTTCATAATAATAAAGTAGAAAACATCCCTCCAGTAATAAAATATGCACCCTTTTTTTGCTCTATTTTTGATGTTGGCTCCACATAATTATTAATATACTTACAAATGAAGCCCCTGGAATTAAATATTTAAATCTAACTGAATTAATGAGAATAAAAATTCTCATTAATTCAGTACCAACGCAGCATTTATTTCTTGCCTGTCTTTTAATAGAATTTGACATAAAAGCTGAAAGTTTTTTTATGAATTTATCGAATGTTCGATTCTTAAATTTTTCTCTTTTGTCTAATCAAATGGTCTTTTTTCGTGCCACTAAAGTTGTCTTTTGTTCGTTAATTAATGGCTGTAATGGCTTTTTCGGGTTGACTTTTGCTCTAGTATTTTAATAAAATAAAAGGAATGATGATTAATTTTATTGCTGCAAGAAGCTTTTGGATAAAGTTTAACCCTCTTATTCATAAACGTTTCTTAAAGTTAAAGAGTCGTATAAACGTCGAAAATGTATGGTTAAACAGTTGCTAATTCATAACTTAACTTTAAGCAGCGCTTATGAATAAGGCGGTAAGTACTTAGTGTATGTAGATACAAATTCTATGAATAATGAGAAAGCTCAACCGATCTTTACTAATACTAGTTGCGCCCCGTGGATATACGTGAAACAAGCGAACGAAGTCGCGCATAGAAACCAGACATTTGATACGTATGTCACAGTTATCTTTTACACTTTTCTGAAGACTCTTTCTGAAGATCTTATACTCAGTTATTTTAGAAAGATCGATCAAACCTATTGCAGCTATTCGAATCGATTCTTTCATGTTAAACCCACGATCAATCGTTCAGATAGGTAAAATACTGCGCCCTACATCCTATATCATTGATTTTACATCAATCAATGTCATCGGCTGTAAATATTATAGCTCTGTGTCTGTTTCAAATACGTAGGTACATACCTACCTACTGTCTCCCTACGTACCTACGTATATATTATACTTAATCTTTGTCTAAAAGTTTGTGATAAGGTGTAATCAATCATTCATGTGGTATAAGTGACATTTTGCTGTTATATATTGTGGCTAAATATAATGCGTCACGTGTTTAAACATCGTGAGGAACATTGTGATAAAACTTCGTGAGGAAACCGGCATATCTTAGAACCAAAAAAACGAAGACATGTGAGATCTACAAACCCACACAAGATCCGCGTAGTGTCCCAGCAGTGGGAACATTATAGGCATTTACATTATGCTAAACTTTACAAAGCTAAACATGAAAACGTTATTATGACATTCTGAACCCAAAACACATGGCAGGTAGATAGTGCCCACTCTACACATAATTCACCCTTGACCCACTCATTCCCACTTAAATTGTACCTACCTTGACAATAATCCCAGAATATTCCAGAAGATTCCAGAGATGAGAAAGTGATAGTAGGTACGCTTCATTTCCTTAGAAATAAACACATAACCGTAACCGCATGCGCATTTTAACTTGCATGTATGAGACAATGCATTAAATGCGTATATGATGACCTTGAATGGAATCGTTTCTATTATAGTTCTCACGACCCATGTGTCTGAACTAACTTTTGAATCAGCAATTACCTCTATCATAACATAAGTCATACCTAAGTCATTTATTTCATAACAAAATACATTGCGTTGAAAATATTAAAGTAGGTACAATAAAACCAATATCACCAAGATACCGGTCATCTACATTCCACAGTACTCCCTTATGTATTTAACTTTCTATGTATGTATACAAGTTAAAAGACTTAATTTCTGACTCGTCAAACATAATTTAAAAAAATACTAGATGAGTTCGGCGTTTCCTTTCCGACTACTCTGAGAAGAAAGGCCGAAACTTAGTATTCAGCAGTCCAGTCCTTTTTAAAATTCAGACATTTTCTTAGTCAGATCTTTTGAGCAAAGAACCACACATATTTGAGTGGACCTGCCCCGTCAGTCAAGTGCAGGCATTTGTCAGTATAAACTTCGTTTCATTAACCACCGCCCCCCATTTGTATCCACATCCACAGTATAAGGACGACACTATATAGACCTTGTCAGAATATTCCTGGGTATGAACCTTGACAGAACATTCCAGATGGTTCCAGAGACCAGGAAACGTCACAAATAATGAGATAACTGCATTGTAACCTGCATGTATGAGACAATGCGTATATTATAGTGACCTTGAATGGAATCGTCTCCATTGCTAGTACTACGGTTCTCACGTGAGCGCTAACAGTCTGTTTCCGCTTACAGACGACAAACGTGTTTTGTTTAGTTGCATGCGTTGACTGACAATTTGACATAATTTTTTATATCCTATTTTGTATTAATAATATTTGTAATCACGTTCTCGAAAACGGCTATAAGGATTTCGATGAAAGTTGCAATATAGGGTTTACGGGGCGAAAAATCGATCTAGCTAGGTCTCATACCTGTGAAAACCCGTGCAGAGCTCGATCGCCCAAAGTTTAGAACAAGATGGCTACCTTAGAATAATGACATGGAAGCATGGAATTAGTACGTATTAACATAATATACATACTAAATTGATTGTATTCTATACTCATTCCTAAGTTACATAGTTTTGTGTAAGTGCATATCCTAATATTCCGAGTGTACAATACAGCGCAATACGATAACGTTATAGTACCAGGTAGGTAATGCATTGTTAAACCAACTTAAGGTAACCATTTATAAAAAATAATTAGTTACAGGATGATTTCTTACATACCAAAACGCAAAAGCTACAATTAATTACAAACCAATCCAAGTTTTTACCAAAATTATATTCCCAAAATGGTTTTATAGTCTAAAAAAATATATTAATTATTAAACGTGTGGTACCTAACTGTACCAAGGTTACCTAGACACATCGTATCTCGGTATTATAATGTAGGTACTACTGATAAATATTTAACAGAATGACTAAGTTTATTATCTCAGTATCTTTGAACGCAAAGCACTAAAATTGTACCTAAATAAACTGTATCTAGGAGGCTATATTCACGGCAACACTAATTAAAAAGGATGTAAGCAGATCTACTACTAATACTTTTTAATCAGTCATTATTTGGGATTGAGTCCGAAACTGCCTCGTTGGTCATGTGGCAGCAAGCGGGATTGCTGAATGTAGGGTGTTCGATCTCTGGATAGGGCAAAAAGGGTGCATAATCAGCCTATATTTTTCCCACTGCTGGGACAAAGGCCTCCTCTCTTCGAGAGAGAGTGGGCTGTAATCCACCACGCGGGCCCAGTGCGGGTTGGTAGATGTCACATGTTTTCGAATTTTTGGTTCTAGAACAAGTCGGTTTCCTGACGATGTTTTCCTTCACCGTTTTGAAAGCAGTGGTGATGAAATTATTTACAAAAAGTAAAGCACCTGACTGGCCACTGGGCCACCACTGCTCAAAAAGGGTGTATGTAGTGGAAAATAATATTTCTCAGTAGCAGCCCTCAGTCTGTATTTGTGCTTGATTATTTAACTTGCAACTTACTTACTTATTGCATTGGTTTTAAAACATGACTGGCGAATGACAACTCCTCCATTGTAAGTACATTCTACCCTCCTAAAGTTGGACAGGTGTCATGTTATTGATTTGTATAGGTTTGTAAATTTTCGAGCCACTAGGTAGGTGACGTACTTACCTACTCAGTGGCTCGAAAATTTACAAAACAGTATGTTAATATCAACAATAAGATGACCATGAAAAGCGTAATTTTTTTTATATTTTTTTTTTTTAAAAAACGTTGACCCACACTAGGAATTTCTTCCTGTATCGTGTGACCTGTGCGTTTACAAACATAGAAACTCACATACACTAAACACCCAGACCCGGAACAACTATTTGTTCCGTGCGGGAATCGAACCCACGACACGTTGCGCAGCAGTCCATCGCTCAGCCACTGCGCCAACCGTGTCGTCAAAAAAATATTACATAATATTGGCATAGATGAATACGTCACATAAAAACAGCTGAAACATTATAGAGACAGCTCTCACGCGATCCATCTGCCGTAATGACACATGCCATTATCGTATTTATGTGAATATAATAACGCTTATAATGGTATACGTAATGTTGATAAATTGTGACCTGTTAGATAGAAAAGAAGTTATTATGGAAGATTAAACAATTTGATATTATTTCCAATATTGTAGTCACGAAGCTGTTGCAAACATTAGGAAGAGTAAAGATACAGACCAGAGTTCATTACACGTTTCAACTCATGAAATGTTCTCATGGTTTATTTACAGCAGAAAAGAGTTTTCCGTTCAGCTTTTCATATCTGTTGTAGGTATAAAAAACCGGCTAAGTGCGAGTCGGACTCGCGCACGAAGGGTTCCGTACCATTATCTATAAAAACGGCAAAAAAATAATGTCTCATTAAATATTTATTTTATTCTGTTTTTTTAGTATTTTTTTATTGTAGCGACAACAGAAATACATTATCTGTGAAAATTTCAACTGTCACGGTCTAACTATCACGGTTCATGAGATAGGTACAGCTTGGTGACAGACGGACAGACAGACGGACGGACAGCGGAGTCTTAGTAATAGGGTCCCGTTTTACCCTTGGGTACGGAACCCTAAAAACTAAAAGAAAAGATTTACCTTTACCTTATTGGAATCGCAAAATTGCTGATAACCTTATTTTATTATCCTCTTTGCCACATAAGAATATTGCAAGCAATCAGGAATGTTGATTTATTTCTAAATTAAGTATTTTGAAACAAAATAATCCACAAATAACTTATTGGAAGCAAGCAATGATTACATCTTGAAAAGGATTAGATATTAGAAAACTTTCAGTCAAATATTCAGTCTATTTTAATCACGAAACTCAATTAAAATAACAAATTCAGAACACAAGCATCTTAATGTATTTAAGTCTAAAATAACATTGAGTGAAGTTTGGGCAGAATAATATTAATAAAATACATTATGTAGGCAAAGCCTTGATATGAAAATTCCTTCATGACGTAGACTTTTGACGTCACAATGTTAGGGTAACTATGTACGTATTTCATATATCTTTATGTACATACATACTATGTCTATATTTGACGTCATGAAATGCCGTCTTACCTTAGTGCAAATTTCATGCCATATGCGTGAACTGCGTCATGATGATGTTGGATTATGTAAGTGTTAAAAGAATACAGTATAGCGTCCATACAAGTTAAAAAAAAATATTACAATAAAAAGTTTTTATTTTTTATAGTCAAATATTCAAAAAAATATTAAATTGATAATTTATTTATTTATTGATAAGGAAAAGAAACACTCTGTACACGCACACTTGTCACACTTGTCTTTCTACGTTGAAATATTTTACGTATCAATTTATTAGTTTTGGGAATATTTCACTTTTTTTTTTGTTTTTTTATTTGTAATAAGAATTTTTTTTTTGCATGTATGGACGCTATACTCTTGCGGGTAAACAGAAACGCCCTTTGTTAGTTATATCATACTGTATAATATAGCTAAGTAACCGTCTTTTCTGTAACCATTATTGGTGTATTAGAAAGATCGTTACACCTAGAAGATAGGCAATTTTATTATTTGGTTATTACTACAGCCGTTTATTAATAGTACCTATAACATCTGTGATTACTTATTTACTCAACCGTGAAAAAACCGTTGTTTTAGGCGATTCAATTTTAAAATTTGGCTGCGTACATAGTTTTCCATGTCAAATTGTCCATTTGCTTCAAACTATAGACGCCTACCAGGAATATCTTGTTTTAGGTGTTATCAAAGTTCAAGGATTTAAACAAAAATAAAGGCTTCAATGTAGTTCCCGAAATAGATTTGTATCAACTTGTTTTAAGAAAAGGTTTGGTTTTGTAGCTCCCTTAGGGAAGGACCTTTGTCCGAGAATGAACAAGTACTCTAGTGACGTAAGATTACGGTCCCTTTCTTTAAGAGTCCTGAAAATACGTTGCATAAAAAATCCGACTTAACTTCTGAGGTTTATATTTTAGTATGAAACATCAAATTTTCCTTATGATGCTTCATAAGTCTTGTTACTCAGACTGTTTATAATTGAGGTTGATTATTGGAGAGGGATCGCAATTATTGCAGTATGCCTTCATTATAAACTTGGAATAAAATCAAAATCAATAAATGCATGATATTATCGAGTACCTATGAATAATGTAAGAGGTCATACAGTTTCAGAGCTCAAGTTGATATAAGAACCTACATTCTAGATAGATTTTGAATGGCACTTCAAAAAATAATATCCGATAACTGATGTCCACCGCAATATTGATAAAAATAATTTTATGATAATAATTACTAAACATATTTTTGTGGATGGAACCCTATCACCTGAAATTCAATTCCATTACATAAAGATAAAACATCTTTAACCACATTTTCAAAGGAAATATGAAATCTATACAAACATTAATTACATACTGATACCTTAAATAATTATTAAAAAAAATTGTGGAGGGAACCCTATCACCTGAAATTCAATTCCATTACATAATGATAAAACATCTTTAACCACATTTTCAAAGGAAATATGAAATCTATCCAAACATTAATTACATACTGATACCTTAATAATTAATTATAATTTTACATACACGTGTTTGAGCACGAATGCGAGAATACATAAACGGCTAAACATAAACTTTCAAGGCCTCCACGTGTTAAATAATTATTGATTAAATTGCAAGGCCTCTCCACGTGGTAAATAATTGTCGAGCAATTTCTGAGAAAAGCTTTCATTCTCTTAAACAAAGCCCATTAAAGTATCTTCTAAAAGTGTAAATTAATTATAATTTTTAATTAACGCGTTTATTTATCGAGAAATTCCCGGGATTTTTTGTGAAAATTTCGAGATGTTTTATAAAAGGTCTTTGAATAGATCAACGGTAATGAACATACACCAACCGCTAATTTCCATTATGAATTCATTTTAATTATGAACGTAACATTATTTCTGATAAAAAGCTTCATTGTATTTTCTGAACAAGCTTAATGAAACCAAAGAAAAGATTTCATGTTTTATTCTCAACAAGAGTTAAATATACATTTTACTAGACCATATTTATTTAATTAACTGCTGTTTTTGATGTCACTACGATCTTTTTAATTGCAGTCTTTGGTTTATTTGTAAACTATGCTCTAGCTACCTTAATAATAAACGTGATAAACTTTAGAATCTTTTATGTTTCCACCTTGTCTAGAACTGTCCCATACAAAACTTCTCGCCCACCTACTCGACCCAAATGTATGGGATAGCAGATTTGATTTTTTGCGAATCCGATATTGGTCCCATGGAGAAAGTTGCTCAATTTGATAGTCTGTATCGCCCCTTTATTTTTAACCACACCTTTCACATATATGCTGTATACGACACGATAGTATATCTAAAAAGAACATATGATCTTAGGTACCTATGATATTTAAACCTGTCCCCTACTCCAAAACCCTACTTTAAATGAAACCTTCATTTTTTTGTACAAGAACCTCCAAAAAAAGTATTTACTCAATTAGCGAACACGACACGAAGTCACCCTGACTCGTTAAACAGGTGATACGGGCTCAGTATCAGTACCGAACGCGTTGTAAACAAGATAACCTACTTGACTATCACCATTTATCCCGAAATTTGTGACAGTCTGCACCTAACCTATAAATTTGCATGGTTACTAGTAGGTAACTGATAGTACGGCAGCGTCATGTTACCGATAACGGCGCGTTTCCTGTACCCACGCTGCAGGTTATGACGATATTCGGTAATTGCATACATTGTACAGATTATTGTAAACTAGCTGACGCCGGCGGCTTCGCGTGCTTGAGAAATTATATACTAAAACCTTACTCGAGAACCACTCTATCCATTAGTGAAAACAGCATGAAAATCGGTGCATCAGTTTTTGAGTTTATCGCGAACAGACAGACAGGCGCGGCGGAGGACTATGTTTTATAATGTAGTGATGTATTTGATGGTTTTTATTTTATATGGGCAGTTAACAAAATGAGGGGGAGTAATCTAGAAGCACTAATGCATGTTTTAGTTGTCATAAATTAAATGCGAAAAATCAATGGTTCACCTATTTATAAAATTAGGAGTAATCGTTTTTGCCATGTAACTGTATCTTCCTAGAGGTATAATAAGACACACTATACCAACTGTTTACCAATTAAAAACACTTAGGTACCAATACGAAATAGGTTTAAAACATTAGGCAATACTAATACATTAATCGAACTACAACAGTATACAATAGATGTAGGTACCTAATACTATAAATTCACCACCGCACTGCAGTCAATAAACTTAAACTGTATTCTGTATGTACCTAGCTATAAATATTTATACAGGGTGACTTTGAAAACAATCTACAAAAGTTAAGGGGGTGTTCTACCCATCAAAAAATACAAGATCTCTCAAGAGAATTTCGAATTGCGAAGAAATTAAATGCAAAAAATTCGACCTTCTTACACAAAATGATCCAATCGGGTACCTATGTACCTTTATATGAGTAGGATGTTTTTTTTTTGCATATTCTATTGATCCGATAGTGAAAGTTGTTTAAATTTGATGAGTGGAACACCCCCTTAATTTTTTGTCTATTGTCTTCAAGGTCACCCTTTATAAAGGTACCTGAGTATATAAAGACTAGAGAAACGCCGGAAGGTTATCATTAAGGATCGAAATATAAACTCCGTTCGGAGCGAGAAAGGACAAGAATGTTTCATTCTTTTGTTTCAAAATTGTAGAAAAACGGATCAAAACAAGTATGAGGGAAATTATCAGAGATTGCTAGGTTTATTACGGTTTCGTACTACGTCTGTTTGATTAGAAAATTGACGCATTACCTATAAGAAAAGAATAAGCTTTAATCTTTTGAGCGATAGCCGTTTTGCGTGGATGTGTGTGACGCATGTTTCCCCCAACCTTTTCTTATTATTTTCTTTTTGGCGTCATGTTTACCGCAAACAAACGTATTTTCTCTCTTTCTTTTTATGAAAACGGTCGTTTTGGTAAAATAATTTGAATCATAAATCGTATCTAGATCAAGATCTTTTCTAGAATCATTTAAAACATAACTCACAATCTCGAGTCTAATTTTATGCAAACAATAAACAACACCATATTTTAACAAAGCTTCATCTAAATACGCAGAACTCAAATAGAATTAAAATTAAAACAAACAATTTAACTATGATCATTTATCACAACGCACAAATAAATTGCAGTGTCAACCTCCTTGAATTTAAGTTGAACAAAAGTTTTTCTACAAAAGCTATTTTCTGAAGGTCGAAAAAAAACAGATGTCAGTCACACTACAAAGCCTTGGAGGACCAAATAAAACCGGCAAATCTAGATTAGAGTTTGGATTTTATGAATCAGTATTACGCAGCCGAGCCTTTTCGACGATAACATCAAAAGTGGGTCTGACAGACAGACAGTAGGAAATATGGGCCGTACTTAAGCATTTTTGTGTTCTGATAACTCTTGTTATAACCAATATGAAGATGGCTTAAGGATGACTTAGCGATAAAATTGGTAAGGATACTTAAGAAGGTCAAAAAGATAATAAACTACTCCCCCTGTGGAGTACCTTAAATCTTTTTTTTATCTAGGAGATAAATTTTTGCCTGAAAATGGTTAGAAAATCCAGTTTTAGCGTCTAGAAAGGTTTTCTGTTTAGTTACAGAACAGTTGCTGGGTACTAGAAAGGTCATTTTTCTTCTAAATACAATATTAATTCAGAGAATTCCATTTACAATATTATACTCTATTGGTTTAGGTAATTAAATAAAGGTATTTATAGATGACATTTTCTTGTTTAAAAATACGTTATAACCAAATTTTTTAGTTCGTTTTATAATAATATTTACTACTATAATATTTTGTGTAGAAAACCTGTCTTTTTGGGCTCTTTACAAGCCCAAAAAGACAGGTTTTCTAAACGTCAACGAATTATAACTTTGCTGCGTTTGTTTACCTTTATTTACAGTTCGATTCAAACTTAATGGCTCGGAAGTTAGCTACTCGCTGCGCAGTACCCCACCCGTCACCCCCGCTGACACATGAAATTGTTACTGCGCAGCGACTCGCCTCATGTTCCGAGCCGCTATTAAGTTTGAATCGAACTGTAACAACCTAAACCAAAGGCATACAGGTCCTATTTTAGTCACTAACCTCATTCAATCACAAAATCAAAATGAACTCACAACGCTCCCTCATAAATAATACATAGGTGTCCCACAATCAGCTGTGACTACAAATCAAGGATGATTGTCACAGATAAACATCGGCCATGATTGCGACAAACCATTACTAGCCTTGATTCAATTGAGGTAAAGTCTATTATTGTAATTCAGGATGCGTTGTTGAGATAACATCTTTTTTAATTGAGTTACATCTTACGTTTACGCTTTTGTTTTGAAGTTTTCCTGTAAAATGTTCTGCACACCCTTCGATATTATAACATGTACCTATCGGTAGAATTATTTCTAATGGTCAAGAAATATTATTATTATATCTATTATAAGCAACCACTCCAGTTATACCGGTAAATAATAATATTGTAATAGTTATAGCAGACAACCGCAATAGTTCTCTCGAGAATACAAAAATGAAAAGAAAAATACATATTCACCTAATATCACACCTTGGTTCCCCGAAGGGATGGGCAGAGGCACACTCATCCAAAAAAAATCTTGTCCAATAATACAAAGATATTTCCACACGCAATTCACGATTTACAGAATATAAATATTTTAGTCTCGCCTTCAATATTTCAGGGCTAACATATACGTGAAGGCTTCAAGCCGTCCTTCGAATTAATAAACCCTCCCAAAAAGTTGATTTCTCCTTGAAATTAACACTTTAAAAAACAATAGTGGTATAAATGAGATCACGAATCGAAGGACAAATCCTTTCGTAAAGTATTTATCATCCGAAACTCATGTCAACCTCGTTGTCAACCAGAATAGTAATCAGCCTGGTTGAATATTCATGAACTAGGCATTCAGGATTTATTCAGCACTTAGATATAACATGTATATTTCAAGTAGGGTATTTAGGTCTTAGTTAGCTCTGCTCTGGTGAAAATAGAGAATGCTCATTTTAATAGGAGTTCATACTAATTCCAAGTAACTATGCTGCTTGATCTTGGGTGAAAACAGAGAAAACTATTTTTCCCAGATATGAGACCTATGAGATAGATCGATTTTTCGCCCCCGAAAAAAGTTGCAACGTTTATTGCAACTTTCACCGAAATCGTTAGAGCTGTTTTCGAGAACGTGATTACAAACATTATAATATTTGTACATAATTATATATTACTGTAGGATGTAGCGAATTTCAGGGTGAACGATTTTGTATGAGAAAAGTTTAAAATACATTTATATGTACATTTGTATGATGTTTTAAAGCGTGTGAGTTATCGTTTATTTGAAAGGTGATAAATTAATTAATGCTTTTGCACGTGCGAACAAAGTGTGGAATAAAGGTGTCATTTAATTAATACTTGATAAACTATCGGTTAAGTAATTGGAATTGCTTTCATGTATTTTTTCAATTTTATTCGTCTCTAAGGACTTAATATTCATTCATAATTGCAATATTAATTAAAATATTCCGATAGTGACAATTTACCAATTAGTAACCCATCAGTCTAGAATGACATTTTGTATCATCGGTTTACAGTTTGAAGGCTCGTGGCTTAAATATCAACACCCTCGATCAAAGGTTAAGCTAGGCTTGCCGCGGTTGGTTTGTGGATGGGTGACCATCCATTACATATCGAGACTCCCCAATCAGCTTTGGCTTTTCCCAACTATGTTGGGGTCGGCTATGTCGGGGAGACTCCTCCGTGTCTCGGAAAGCACGTAAAGCCGTTAGTTCCGGTTGTCATTTTTGTAGATCTTTGACAGTCGTTACGGGTAGTCAGAAGTCACAACCAGTCTTACGAAGACGTTAATTTAAATCCCATTGGACAACATTTTTATTGCAATCCAATAGATGCATCCCTTATGACTTTATTTTGACATAATCTTCAATTGAAGCCTTTTCAACTGCGGAATATTAATAAGCCTTTGATATACTGCGATATGAAAAAGTAACAATCTAATCATATATTCCAATACAAAACTTGTTTTAGCACGTGCTTTCCATACTCAGGGAGAATTTTAGCAATGAAACTAAACGCGATAAGCACATCGAAACTGCATTCAAGGGCTGTCAGTGTCATTTTTTTTTTGAATAATATTGACACTGACAATTCTTGAAAGCAGTTTATAATATCTGCTTTGTGAAATTAGCCCTTTGAGCCCCAAATTCTACTAGCAAACTTAAATCAGTTAAGTACAATGGCATCTCGCCAATATAATGGAATTTGCCCTACTTTGCATATAAGTTCAAACATTAAGTCCTATTGTACATACAACACTCTTAGACAATAATATATGTAAATAATAACAGCGACTAAGGGACTAACTACACAATAAACAGCGCAAACACTTTACATGAGTTAGGTCCTTTTATATGTTAAATGTAACACGAATTCGTGTCAAGAGACCCTTATAAACATGATTTCCATTTAAAACTTTTATGCTTGGAATGTTTGCTGAAGATCGATTATGTATGAAGTGTTTCTGTCAAATTATGCTTCGGCAGGTTCACATAAAAATGAATTTAACTGTTAGTATTAGGTATAAAGAAACGTTACACGATAAAAATAAGATTATATAACATCACGCCTTTATTCCCCGAAAGGTAATGCAGAAGCAACTACACTTCACTTAAATTCTCAATTCGTTATTGCGTACCATAATGTATATAGTTGGTAGGGAAATAATTATATTCGTCACAATTCAAATTCCAATTTCGTCAGTTATGTTTAAATCCCATTTATAGGGGGCGAGCCTGTTGCCATCAACCGGGCACAAATCCAAACTCCGGGCTGCTACTGCGAAATCCATGATAGAAAAAGCCCAATATTTTTTTTTCCGATCTGGGAATTGAACCCAGGACATCATGCTTAGCAGTAGCGCTTACAAACACTACACCAACGAAGCAGAGGATTATATTAAACATAAACAAGCCTAGCTAGTTTCAGTCGTCTGAAAAATCTAGGTATAAAATGCCGCCTTTTCACAGATTTATATTATCCAGTTCATTTAAGAGCAGGCAAGAAACGGTTTTCTATGCACATTTATTAGCAATAAAAGTATTTATATCGGCTATATAAACATCTAAATTGTTTTTTCTTTCCCTACTTTTCGCATTGAGATATCATTACGTTTTATAGGATTACGGAGATAATCGAAGGATACACGAGGAATCCGTATCGTGAAATAAATTCTATTGACGTATTTACAATCTTACAGTATATTATGGGCAATTTTCCTCTGCAAACGATGGATATTGATGGCCGTAGCCTTTTATGTGGGCGCTAAATCTTAGAAGCAAAAGATAGCGTGAAAGTTCAATAACATCATCAACTCGTCTTCGTGTTACTTAGCTACGTAGGTACTGTTTAATGTGAATAAGAGCATTGATAAATGTGAATTAATTATTTGTGATGCTCTTTTCGGGCTCTGTAAATGTGAAGCGACAGACGTTACTCTCCAGCCATTTTCGATCCGCGAAATAGGCCATCGTACTTCGGAGATTATAAATGCGTTATAAGTATGTACAAAGCGATACTTAATCCGCCTACATCGATGACATGATCATTTTTTTTCTATCATTACACAGTTATAGGTACTTTACCAACAGAATATGTCACTAAAAGTCAAAAACAAAATTGATTGAGCTATTTGAGAGCTACGATGCCACAGACAGACACAGAGATAGACACGTTAAACTTATAACCCCCCTCTGTACCAAATCCAAGGGGGATTAAGCCCTATATGTAACTACATCGCGTCATCCCATCCATAAAATGCCAGCATTCGAAGTAAGACACTCCTTCACGGTTGATCAAACCGGTCATAACTTAGCTCCATTTATCCACAATAAGAGCCACATTTTTACAATCAATTTACTTCTCAGCTTTAAAAGCTTTTCAGAGAAAAATCTCCGTTTGGACGACCATTAAACTTACTTTGTCTTGTACTGGAGATATTGAAGAACACTGGGCAATACTGGGAAATGCTGGGCAATACCGATAGATGTCCGCGTAGGAAGGTGGCGAAAGATTATTAAGCTGTTACAATACATCAGACTATTACGAGTGAGAGCAGTGTAACATAGATGAATGCACGCCATTTGTTTTGGAGTGCTACAAATGATAAGCGGTAGCGGGTAGGAATTGAGAATAATGGAGTACATTTTTGTGAAGTTTCAAGGTTAAGGTCGTTTGGTAAAACCTTTTTGTGGTAATAAATAGGGACGAACTTTGTCACCATTTGAGGAACCATGTTGATACCTACTCATGATAGAGTTACATGTTCTATTTATTTCAATAGCAGAGGTTTGTTTCGCTAACACCGTTTGGGGATTACAACTAAATAAATAATTTGTGATACTGGTACACCCACAGTACATTTCTAAATTATTAAAATCCTAACTAATAATAAATGCGAAAGTGAGTTTACTTTTGTTTGTTACGCTTTCACGCTAAAACGGCTGAAAGGATTTGGATGTCTGGCACATGGGTAGACCATGATCTAAAGAAGGACATAGGATACTTTTTATCCCGATATTCTCTCGGAGTCGAGTCGGGATGAAACCATGGGGCGCAGCTAGTAAGTAATATATTGGTTTTCATAATAAATGACTATTCCTTTCGAGACGCAAAACCGCTACCGCTTACACTTTATCCACAGCATTATTCAGCACGTTCTGTAAATGATCGCAACACTTTCTGCAGATAACAATAATAGGTGCTCCGGCGCAGCGTCTCGTGTAAATAGTGTATTTTGTATCTAGCTGAGGATAACTGAATTTTATGGCCAAGACTGGTAGTAACTGGCTGTATTGTCTACCTTTATTTAATGGTAATGAAGGACCAAGAATTATTTTACTCTTTGTTTATTCGAAGAGATTTTCTTTTAGGACTAGGTACACACGGCTACACATCAAGCTATACACTTCCAGTTTATGCTGATCTCGCATTGTATAGGATTTCCGAACAATGCGAGGTCAGCTTATACTAGAAATGTATAGATTGACGTGTAGCCGTGTGTACCTACACTTAAACTCAATAGAATTGAGTTAAGGTTATTCTTAGGCTATAAAAAGTTAAGCAAAAAGACTAAAATTTTATACAGGGGTGGCGTAATCGTCCGAAAACAGAGCTTAACCATTTTATTATAATTGAAGATTTATGTCGAACCTACCATAAACCTTTGTAACATTTAATAAGGTCCATCAGACCGTAAGAAATTACCGATAACCTAACTATAACTAACCCTCTACTACCACGTTCAATGTTCCATCTTTTTGTCCTTTGTTTAATGACCCGAGTTGCCGAACGCGGACTAATAAAGCAGAAAATAATCTCTTTAAATGTGAATTTGTAGAGCTTCGTATCCATACTTAGGCTAACCTAAATCTCTTTCCGATAAAGAAACGGTTGGATGAATCGAAGAATTCGGCGAGAATAAGGCCGGGCTTCTACGAAATTTTTTTTTGCGAGATAATTCCTCAATTTTCAATAGAATGGAAATTATTAAGAGCCCGCGTAATGGCTTCCAGTTCGGTGGAGTTAGGTTTAATATTATTTATATTGGCCCTAAATCATAAAATATACGGAGTTTTTATTGAATATTTAAGATGAATAGATGAATTTTCTCAAGCGGTACCTTTGTCGACAAAGGTACCGCTGCCTGTCGCGCCCGCGATTTCGCGTCTCTTTGCACGAGCCTTTAGGAAACGATTTCTTAAAAACGTTATTCTTATAGAAAACCATCTCTTTATCTCGATCCATGTTTAAACAATACACTACACCTACATGGCAATACGATTAAGTATTACAAAACCAACTACAAAGCATAGTAAATCGAATGTAGTTAACCGCGACAAATAATAGCGTATTTCCACGGTGACGTATTCTATTTACGTCACCACATAATTCTCGCGTTCACAATTTCCCGAGCGAAAACAAGAAAAACAAAACCAAACCACACCAAGAATAATACTCGAATCAACAGAAGTTCGCCTCGGCTATTTAAAACCCATGTTACATAGCTTACACAGGAATTTGGACTTTGTAACTTGGAGGTTAAGTGATAAAATCGTGTGTGTGAGAATAGAGGGTTGTCGGCTAGTGGGGCGACAGATCGATACCGGGTTACCGATATAAATAGGACGGGCGAACTTAAGGCTGTATGTCCTCAAACGCTCGGTTTCGTTCGTAGGGATCGATTGTAGTGCCTAATAGTATCGAGAGCAGACTCGAAACTGGCCTACTTATATATACCCCGCATATTGGGTTGTAAAGGGAGATGTGAAGTGGAAATTTTGATTCCATTATCGCGGGGATTATGCAAAACTGGCAAGTTTAGAAGTAGGGGAGGGATGGGTTCGAAACAAACTTTTAGGGCGATAATATTATAATCTTATTGTGGTATTACTTCCTTTACATGGAGATAGGGGCACTTTACAAGTTGAATATTCATTTTCACATCTTGATTAACTAAAGACTATTTGTAGGTGTTTATTATTTAGGATTCCTTTTATACTTTTGGTTGGAAACCATAAAAATTGCAATTACCCCCAAAAAAAGCTTTTTTCAAAGACTCAGTAGTTTGGAAAGTTGATCTTAAAAGTTGCGTATCTTGATTTCATAAACAGTCAAAAACGCCACCCAAAAACCACCCATAACTTGAATTAAAATGTCAAAACCATCAACATTACATATAACATGAAGTCACACCTCGTAAATTAGCTAAAACAGCTGAACATCGTGTGTTATTGTGTCCCAACTATCTAATGCCAGATAGCGTGACACTCCGCTATCACGTCAAATACATTACCTTTTAACGGCACTACGTATGCGAAACGGTTCGTTTTGCATCCTGATTTTAACCGTTTATTTACGTAACGGTTTAATTTAACTGCTGCATTCGAGTTATATTTGTGAGATTCTGAATAGAGCACTCATCTATTTTTGAGAGAGAGATGGAAGTTTAACCTATTTCTGAATTTGGTCTTCGTTTGTTTTATTAATGAATGTCTGGGCTATGAATGTCTGGGCTATAAATATTTGAATATAGTGTGTTGGGGTTTATATAAATAGTAAATACCTACATAGCTTTGTTGCCATCGACAAGAGTTTCTGTAACACTTAAACTTAAGAAATTTTCTTGCGGGTCGTGTATGAGGAGATTGAGGAGTGTTCCCCACTTCATCTTTATGGCGATGCATAGGGGAAAGTCCATCCAGTATGTCCAGCAATAAACGTATTTCGATAGACGTGATTACGATGGCATATTTATCGCATTCCTGTAACATGGACAGCAAAACACTAAATGGACACATATTCGGAATCTCTAACCGCAATACCGTCTGGGGTGAAGGGTACAATTTGAACCTCTGCCAGCCTTTACAAGTCGGTCATTCGAAACAGTATGTTAATTCCAGTAAGAAACTTGCAGCTAAATAATCTACTTCCGGAATCTTGACCTACTTATAACAATTTGATTTTAAGTACTCCATTCCGTTGTGACAGGTTTATTATGGTGATAAGTACTTACCTACTGTATTTTGAGGCACGGAAGCTTCCATAAAATTATTTATATAAGTGGCTAATTTAGGTAGGACTAGCATTGCTCATGTAACCTTGTTTGAAACATGTTCATTTATCAGTATGAAAGCAACCAAGATAATTATCTTTTCCGGGATTCAAGTTACCTCTCTACCAAATTTGTTGAAAATTTGTTCAGCCTTTAGTCGCGAAACAACGAACGTTCATCATATTAAACTTTTTATCGTTAGATCTAGTCATAAATCGTATAGTTATACTTAGAGATCTTTTAATTTTATACTGCTCGCCCCTCCACCAAAATTTCCATATAAACATTTGAAAAGTGTATGCAATAAGCATTGGTATTACAATTTTAAAGTAAACGATATTTACCTACCTACCTTTATCACAAGTAAAGGGTTAACAACCAGTAAAAGGTATAAAACGATTAACCTTGTGTCGATACCGGAAAAAGTTTTGGTTAACGGCGTAAGTAGGTAAGTAGGTGAACCGTGGTAACCGTACCACGGAAGTGGGAACTCGGGGGTAATTTATTTGCTCGAGATATTTAAGAGGGAAATAGATGAAAGTTCTTTTGACTACATAAAGCTTGATTTTTAATAATATAACATCACACCTGTAATCCCCGAAGGGTTAGGCAGAGGTGTATGTATGTACCTGTCGTACGGGGTACACCTTCGTTTCGCCTGATTTTTTATATATTAGGTACCTACTAAATATTCTAAAAAGTTTTATCTGCAAGTCACATCGCGCAGAGATAGAATCCGGAATGAGGTAATCCGGCAGAGAACCCAAGTTGTCGACATAGCTCACAGAATAAGCAAGCTGAAGTGGCAATGGGCCGGCCATATTAGCCGTAGAACCGATGACCGTTGGGGTAGACGTGTTCTTGAGTGGGGACCGCGAATCGGCAATCGTAAGGTAGGACGCCCTCAGGCTAGGTGGAGCGACGATGTTCGCAGGGTGGCTGGTAGCAACTGGTTGAGAGTTGCCGAGAATCGAGCTGAATGGCGTGCAATTGGAGAGGCCTATGTCCAGCAGTGGACTGCTATAGACCGATGGTGATGATGATGACATCGCGCCGATATTTTACAAAAGGGTAGACAGCTTAAACTTTGTTGGTTGTAGCTTTAACTTACTCATATTGGACTGATGTAATATTAATCCCTAGAGAGCGAGTTCCTTAGAAAAAATGTTTCTGCAAAAAAGTAAAACATCCCACACTTTTTTTTTGTAAAAACATAGCATGTTAGCTGTGCATCGCGGTTTCACCCACCTTGCTCGGCTCCTTAGGGTTCTAGGTTCCAGACTTAAGCGCATTCAAACAAACAAACTCTTCAGGTTTATTATATTAGTATAGATTACATAACACAACTCCCCCTAAACTTACAATATCATGGCAGTACCATTCCTCAACTCCATAAAGGTTGATCCCGACCCCATCAATATGGCCCTTTGATCCAAGGCACTGACGCTTCCTAAAGCCTTTATGGAGGTTTTAATCGCAAATCAGCAGCACCTATGTGATTAATCTTAGGTAAATTAATTACCCCGACCTTCATACTTCACGGCTCACATGTTTAGGCAAACTGCCGTGGCTTGGGAACCCGCTATATAACTGGTCTGAGGTACAAGCGATAGCGGTTTGAGTTTTACAATTTTGAGTTCAATTTTTTTGTGCCTACATATCGTACTACCTATATAAATAGTGATAATATTTCAAGACTGATAATATTTAAAAGCATGGAGTATTTTTTAAATAATTGTGGATGTAAATTGGATACTAAATAATGATGCTTATATTAAAATTACACACATAATACAAGTATAGTCACGAGCATTTGAAATACCTACTTATATAGGTACCTTACATTTACGCAAGATTCAAAAGCAATTTCCTCCATAAACATTGATAGAAATTTTATTGTGTTACAAACATAGCATTTTCTAAATCTTACTTTTATGTAAATTGGCCCTTTTTGCGAAGTTACAATCGCTATTTCACGAGAAAATCGCTTTTGAATTTTGTTTGAGTGGAATGAAAGTATTTGTGCTTGTCGTAACAGTTCCTACTTATTTCCAGTGAACTCGAGTAGCAAAACTCTATTTTTGTAGTCATAGAGTACAATTTTGCTTTAAGCAGTGCCGCTTAGTAGCTTGCAAATTACCTTAAATATTATAGAAACTAAGACAGCCGACCACAAAATTCACATAAGCAAGTCCGATTATCACAAAACAAAATAATTTCAAATCGCTGTTCACTCACTCTTGTACCACAGTCCTAGGCCGCCATTTCTCATCATGACCTTCCTTGTGACAAGGGTGGCTTTGTTTGAGATATAATGGTGGGAACCATTTAGCTGGAAAATGTGCCTGGAAGCCTCATTCCTCTGTATTATGTTGGTAGTACGTAACCTAGATATTTGTGCTGAATTATTGTCTCTGTCGCATCCGTGATGTTGGTGGTTTTGTAGTTATATGCCGTCAGAGTTGGGACATAATTACTTATAGGCTTGCAGTTTGATGGTTTGTTAAATCATTGAATGTACATTTTCTCTCGATTGTGCTTATGAGAAAGTGATTTATTATACAGTAAGTTTATAAAATAAACATGGATTTACGAACAAATTGTTTCTATAAGTATTGTATTTACAAGGAGCGGCCGGCTAAAGCAGGGTAGGCTTCTTCAATAATCATAAATGACGTCTAGATGCTAATCATTTTCTTATTCCTCGTATTTTCTTGACGTTCATAATCATTGTAGATATGAAATGATAATTAAAACGGTAATCCTTTAAAAAAATACATCCAACGTAGGATATAGGTAACTGGAATTTCTTATGCACAATTTTAGGTAAGTATAGATCGTATTTATAAAACTAACGTATTCGGAAGTTTATTTTGAATACAATGCTTTAATGTTTTGTTTAAAAACTAAATACGTATATGAATAAGCCAGTCAAGTTAGAAAAGAAGATTCACAAGATAATATTGATTGGCATTCAAAACAGAAATTGGTCTCAGCAAGTTTACGTGTCGTAGACATTTTACGATCTTTTTATACCTTTTCAAAAGTCGCTTGAAGGCATTATGTATATAGAAAACGGTAGACCCTAAGCCTAAGCAAATATAGAACAACTTCATCCTTTCAGAAGTTAATGTTAAATCGTTTCTTTCCGAAAGTTTACTCGACAAATGACATTCGTACTCGAAATTTCTGAAGAATCCTTCAGAGGGTTTCGGGTCCATTTCGTTTATTCCGCAGAGACCATCTATTTGCGCCTTATCTAAAGTTCCCTGCTACTGATTAGGTCGAGTAGAGTAGTTCAATACTATGTGACTTCCGCCTAATATAGAGGGAAATTGAGGAAAACTCAGGAAATATAGTAGAAACTGTCAAGCATTTCAATGTTTTGAAGAAAGCCTCTTGCAAAAACAAGTCGTAAAATGTTCCTAAACTACTTGATTAACCAAATAGAACTGTGTTGCTGCCTTCACGATCGGGTCACGACATTTCAGTTCAGTTAAAAATAAACTAACTTCGCAAAAGAGTATTGATTTTTAACTCGTAGGCAAACTTTGCGTGATTAGAAAATAGTAAAATGTTATAGATGACGAAAGCCTAACTTAAATATATTTCATCGTCTTCAAGAAACTTCGTCGGTTAGATAAATATTTGTGTTTGCCTCCGAAGCGTACCTATCGCCGATTGATCTCAAAGGGGAAAAATATTTTTTTAGCAGCGACCATGTTTTCTCAATCTATCTCCACGATATTTTTGTTATGTCCTCGGGTTATGTATCTTTATCGAGAGAAACGTATAGCAGTAAATATGCGTGTGTAGGTACATATAAAGAAACATAATAATGGTAGATTGGTAGAGGTACTTTTCGTTTTCGTTGATTTTTTATCATTTCTAAGATTTTTCTTCTTCATATTCATAAATGACTGTCTTGGTTTTATTGTATTATCTTTTAAATACAGGTTGTTTAGAAGCTGGGTGCAAAGCCGTAAGGGGGTGATAGTTGACACCATTTAGAGCATTTTGACCCTTCGATATGTCTTTAGAGGAATCTAATATAAATGCTAGGTTTGGTAATGAAACTTTTACGGCCCTTTAAGAGACTGCCCAATAAGGGGGCGTCCATAAAATACGTGAGGTGTTTTTTTTAATTTTCTGTCACTCCCTCCCCCCCTGGTGAGATGTCGTGAGATTTTATTCAACCCCCTCCCCCATCCCCCAATCGCACATGAGATTTTTCAAAATGTGGGTTTCTTATGTAAACGCGTTGGATTGTTATTGTAAAAAGGACGGGCTACACTGTACCGTAAATTCAGATTAACTTGAGCTATTTGGTATAAAACAAATATGGTGGATTGACAGTCAGTAGATGTATAACGTCAAAGTATGAATGAAATTATTTTCTTTCGAACGAATTAGTGAATGATCTTAATCGTATTACGATAACGCTTAAGATTAAATCTTAAGCATGTACAATCTGGATTAAATGGACCAAAAGAGTATAATTTCTTTTTAAATCCTATAATGTTCCCACCGCTGCGGAGACACAGGCCTCGGCTCTGTGAGAGGGAGTAGGTAACAATATACTTCCCTAGCGTAGGTATTTAAATACATTACAATAAAATTCACAACTTAATAATAAATATACAGACTGCATCGGAAAATGATCGTTCACACCATCTCATGTACCACAATCACGTACGAATGAAATATCTAGCGACATTTCCAGTCTGAAATATATACTAGAACCGTCTAGAACTTTCCAGCTGTCGGCTAAACTACGAAATAGTACCTATCCACTAGATAAACGTAGGATGTAATAAACATGGAGGAGATAGTTGCAATAGTATTGTATATTTCCAAGCTGGTTGGCTGTTATAAATTCGGTAGTGAGTTTACAAGATGGGTAAAGAGAATTTTGTTTGGAAAAATGTTTCAGGTGTTTGGAAAAATCCGTTTGTGTTTTGTTTTTGAAAATGCCGCAAATGGTGCAGATTCCAGTAAAAAGGCTTTGAGGGCATCATATTCCCTGAAGTCATAATGTAGCAGATAGGATAACGAGGCAACTTTAGGAGTAAGGATAAGAAGATGAGTTTTATCAAAAATCATCGTCAATCCGTTTACTATCATTGATAAGAATGGCAACCCTCCCTTACTGTTTATAATTAGAGCTGACACTAAGGAGGATATTAGTCACACCCAGAGCTGACATGACCCTATGCCCATTAAAATAGGGTGACCAGACCACACCTCATCTATTAATAAGTATATTGTCTGTGATGGCATCATGCGCGTCTGCCTTGTGCCATAAAACTGTAACGAGTACAGATAGCACAGACAGACCTGTCGAACTTATCTATCAATCTAAAATTGATGTTTCAAGGTTAACTATCGTTCGGTACTGATTCTATATCCATTTATTGGCGTGTCAGCTAAAGATTGCGTAGTTCATCAAGATGAATCTGCTGATAAGTCTGATTATGACTTTCGGTTTTTTCTTTTTGAAGAAAATTGTCTACTATGTACCTAATAGCAAGTAGGTTTTATTTTAGTAAACTTTAATTTACAATTTTAAATAAAATATACAATCTAATTCTAACATTATGTACAAAAGGAAAAAATAATATGTAAAGGAAGGGCTCATAGGGCGTCAAAAAATTCATCCGCATCGCATTGCCACGTTGGATGGCAATTCCGATTCTTTGACCTAGAAATTGGCCAGCCCTCTGGTCACGTGAACAGTCGACCAACCGCTGGGCGATGTCCCGAAATCGATGAGCACTCGGACCCCACAGCCCCAGTGTTTCAACACCAAACGGCTCAAAAATATAGCTACCGGCTTTTAGTAAACGAATTAAACTGTAACAACGTTTCAGTAGCAGATACTTATCAATCTTTCAAAAACTTACCTTGTTTTTTGCAGACTTAGGTAGGTATGTAGGTACTACGCATTTGTTTTCGTTTATATTCCTTGTCGTGCGAGCGCTACGTAAGCCACAAAATAGCCCATTTCACCTGTATTGTACGAAAATAAATCACAAGAAAAAGCATACCTAACCAACAAAAATAGAAAGATATATTTCTGTTGATAGTTCTCTAAAATATAGTCGGTTGTAGGAAAAAACCAAGGCGACAGTCACGGCCGTCCCTGCACGTGACTTGTCACGCAGTAATGAGCACGGGATGTCCCTTACTATTATACCCTCCTGTGTAAACTATGCTATTTTCTTTTACAGTTTTTTTTAAATGCCTAAAAATTATATGCTGTAGTAGTTGAGTCCATCATTCTTTACATGATAATGTTACGCCAAGTCAAGAATACAACTGACTTTTTTGAAGCGTGTCCCCGCGTCCCAACCCTTATCGACACGATGGTTTGTATGAATTTTGACGTACAAATGCGAATTTATTGATCGCGCGACTATGTCATATTCATATAAGGCAACGTCCTAAAGAAAAAGATCGATCGCGACCGATACTTGCGCAACATTTGCTTTAGGTTAGGACGCGGCCTAAGTCGTGAAAAATCTTTAATCATCCTATAAAAATATTGACATGAGTTACAATATTTAACGAATTCTTATAGGTACATACCTACTCATCTCAGGTATTGACATTTACAACTTTTGAAGGAGGTAGATAAACTTTACTGATTTATCATAAATATTAACAACTCAATCTCGTGTGTAATGATAAGTGTATTTTTTGTAAAAATATAATATTTGTAGAAGAAGTGTCTTAACGAATATGTACTGTCAACTAACACGATGAAAAGGACATCGATATTTCGCGTCACGACAGGAAGAACTTACATTTGAAATTATTATCTTTGTCATTAATGATTGTTTATCATATATCCGTTCCGATCGCTCTTACTTTCGGGATAATCAGACCAAAAATCTGAACGTGCGTATCTTAAAAGGAAATCGTCGCTGTAGATTAGTATAATGTCGTATGTGTAGTTACAACACTATTCGGTCACCAGTCGCGACACGTTGGAAGGCTAAAGTTAATTCAGTGCGGAAACGTTAGCCAACATCCAGACCGGGGATCGACGACCGGATATCACAACAAACCACCGTAACTATACTCGTTTAGCGATGACAACTACGTATTTTTGTCTTATCTCGACTTAAATAAATCAACAAACGTATTTCTGAAATCTAGGCCATATTTGCTTACCCTAATTTAACTGCAGCAAACAAAACCGCCATTGACTCGTTAACTAGGTCCTCTACCATACAATAACAATCGATTAATACGCAGAATCGTCTTCATACTAATCGCCATTTAAATATTAGATCTGCAAATCACCGAGGAACGACTATTCTGAGTAGCGAATCGATTCAATTTCATTGATTTGTTTCGATTACGTCGTATAACAAAATCGATTTGTGAGTTTAGTTGCAATAAAACTAACTATTGAGTAAGGAAATGTATTTTTATTTTAAGTGTAGGTATTTATTTGTGTTACTACGGACCGTTTGGTATCATTTTCACGGCCATATGCAGAGGTCATCTTGAACGTCCGAAGTTAAAAGTTAGCTCTATTTAACCTCTAAATGCAACCAGCATGCAGCGACACGATCGAAGCGGGAATATTGTTATTTTTCTACGTGAAATGATCATTCAAAGCTAATAATATTGTTTCTTTTGTCCACAGTGAGACCAAAAATGCATATTGAAGTGCAAGTTGCCCTAAATTTCGTCATATCCTACCTGTACAACAAGCTTCCAAGACGGCGCGTTAATATCTTCGGCGAAGAGTTGGAGAAGGCGTTGAAAGACAAGTTCAGGGGTCACTGGTACCCCGACCGGCCATGCAGAGGATCTGCCTTCCGGTGTCTGAAGACTGGGGGCCCATTGGACCCCGTGCTGGAGCGAGCGGCGAGAGAATCCGGAGTGCCAGTCCGGGATGTTCTTGAACATCTACCGCGGGATCTCGCCGTCTGGGTGGATCCAGGTGAGGATTAACACTTGTACCTACCTATATTTTATACCAACTTAACACATAATCTAATGGAATACCTAGGCAAATTAAAAAAGGTTGTGTTGCCTGTAGGCAGGGATAGGCACGCACAGTCATAGCAGTTTATTCAATTCAAAAGTCTAAGAAACTTTATTTCTGCTACAATACAAATCAAAAACACGCCGACCCAAATAGAATTCCGCAGTGAAAAGTTAGAGCTGTTCCTCAGTAAATTGTTCCTAGTTTTGCCGTTGGAAAATTTTGACAAACGTCACTGCCACTGAAGTTCTGACGCTATCCCAGCGTCGTTTTTCTTGGCTTCGTCGTTTGCCAAATATACGTCACATACAATCTATGTAGCCCAAGTATAAATCATCATTATAATCATGTCGCCGTGGCGATGATCTGTTTACGCACATCACTGAGTAAATAATACTTAGTTACAGAACAAACGGTGAAGTAATAGCAGTAATAACCAATAATTACTATGCGACAGTTGACCCGGAATCCTAATTTGCTTTCATTTGTTTACTACATAAACTTGCCTTCTTCCCATGGGGATAGGCAGAAATTATAGAACGCCACCTGCTACGCTCTTCATACTACTTTTGCTTCATTTACGTTCATACATCCTGGTCATACACGCACGCATTTGTGTTTAATGATAACGTAAAAGCGTGGATTCTTCATAAACAAACAATGCAATTAGATAAGCGTTGAAATGACGCAGTCATTGTAGCGCAGAGTAGCGCTTAACAATGTTCATAAGTGATGGTGCGTTGCATAATGCGCAAAATAAACGAGGTCGACAAACAGACAAACTCTCTGAGAACGATAAATAATTATTGTAGTACGTGTCACTTGCAACTAGGACGTAATCTTCATACAGAACTAGATACAGGCCGTCGAGTCTTGTTCCCATAGCATTGTTCTAGAAACAAATCAAACGGTTAGAACCAGTCCCGGGTGTAACTGGATAACTTTTGCACTCGAAAACGTTTTGGCATAGCTTTGTAAAAACATGTAAGTGCTCGTGTGCTCAATGCGAAACCGATATCTCGAAATGAATCTTGAAAAAAGATCGAGACCAAAAGTAATGTAATTCCTGACACAATTTCACGAGGTTGAGTGCCGAGATTGGATGGCGAACGTAATAAAGACGAGATTTTGCTCTCGTGTTTCAGGCGAAGTATCATACCGCATCGGAGAAAAGGGCGCGGTGAAGGTGCTCTTCAGTAGCGACGAGCGAGCTGCCGATGAGAGGACCGATAGAGAGGTAAGGACCACATTCAAACCCGATAATAGGCTAGACCAGTAAATTAATACAGATGTAGATACAGAAAACTGATGCCTTATTGGCGATAGCTATACCTGCTTAAATATTTCCTATGCTACATCGAAGTTCAAACCTATACATCTGACCTTATTAGAGATGATGTCCTAAAGCTTCATCGAAGTTCATACATCTGACCTTATTGAGGATGATGTCCTACAAAAAGGTCAGGTGCGTACCTATTAGCAAACGGTGTGCGTGTGGAACCAGAGTGGAAACATCAATTTATAACAATTTATTACTTCTGAAGACAATAGTCGAATAAATTAATGCTGTCTGGCTATGTGTTTTGGCAATAAAGCGGTGCATGGCGCAGCCCAGTTATCAATGATAAATAACTCAATACACGTATATCGAGGCGAAAGCATGCTTATTTTGGCCTTGCAACAATGTGTAGTACCTATGGCTACCTTCATACGAGGCAGCTATCCTAGTTGGCCCTAGCGACCGTTAGTTGACGAGACAGGTCAAAGTGTGGCAGGACGTCAGCTCAAGACGCATTAGAAGCGACACCAGTTTAAATAAATTAGCTAGATAAGATAGTTTGCCCAGTTTGACGGTAGGAACTTAGGAAGAGGGCTACCTTTATGTTCCTTTATGTTTAATGTCGTTCAGCTCCAAAAAAATTTATGTTCAAAATGCGTCACGACTGATGTGCAGCAGTAGCGTTAAGAAGCAACCAATGCAGAGATAGGAAGCCTCTCCCGGATAACGCTGTGGCTGGACCGAAGGCTAGCAGCCGGCTATAATATGTGGCTAATGATGTTGATTATAATGTTTGATGGTATTTTTCCAGGTGACCCGCGCGTTCAACCCTGAGGCGCAGTGCTTCCGGCCTGTGGAGCCTGCCGCGGCGCCTTCGCCACCCGCGCCTGCCGCTTTCTCCCCAGCGCCGCCTTTCCGCGCGCAGCCTCTCACCTTCACCACTGCGACTTTCGCGCAGACAAAGTTCGGAAGCACAAAGCTGAAGACGAGCAGCAAACGTGCGAACCGCATGTCGCCCACCGAGTTCAGCAACTACATCAAGCAGCGCGCGATGCAGCAGCAGATGGCGGCGCGCGCGCTGTCGCCCGCCTCGGACCCCGCGGCGTACTTCGTGGCGCGGCGCGAGCCCGCCCCGTCGTCCGCGCCCCCCTACCCGCCGGCGCCGGCGCACCTGCTGCTCGCCAACTGAGCCGCGCATGCGCGCTAGCCGCACCGCGCGACCCGCTCATAGAGTCTTTACTTTTTTACGAGAGAGACGCGCGCCGCGATTTATTTTTTTATTTTCCGCGGGGGCGTCCCGCGCCGCCCGCCGCTTGTGATATCCGTACGATTTTCCATAACTTTTTGTATTCTCGTTCGTTACGTCGATGTGTAAATTTATCGATAGGAGCAATAATCTGCCGCGCGACTCGCCGGCGATTTATTTTCGTAATATTTAATGCTGAGTCAAGTTTTTGATGTCTTCGTTCGATATCGATATATTCGTAGGGTGTAAGGGAGCGAGAGGCCGAACGGCCGCGTGCGCTTACGACGACGTACCTTCTAGAGCGAGCCTGTATACATACGTCCTCCGATCTAAGAGAAATACTGATATTTAAATATGTATACATAATATATATTCGTACGCGATAATCGTCTAATTTTTCACGTGGAAACGAGGCCAATAGAGAAATTACGTATTTTTAATATTGAAATTGATAATTCATACTTACTATTATAGTGTACTAGTACCTATGTATTGTACTCGTATGTTGTAATAAATGTTTGCATATCCGGTGGGACGTGGTCGGACGGCGGCGGGCCGCCCGAAGGCGTCGGAGATCTCACATAGTGTAATCATCACTCGTACGATTGTACCCTTATAATAATAATTATTATAATACTATACATAATATATTATAGGTTTAGCTACGTTTCAATCTAACAGTATTTTTTTAAGAAGATATTAGTCCTTGTGTACATTTGCCGGTCGACCGCGTCGCGGCGCCCGGCCTTAGCGTGTATGGTATACTTATATTGTTATAAAAGACATGAATATGGATAAATGATAGAAAAAATATTTCTCAATTTCATTAAGATAACGGGTGCATGCAAATTCATAAAAATAAATACTATGTGTTATTTATCATTTTTATATTTCACTTGGCGCTCCGTTCAGTTTTTCAATGGGGGTCAGTAGTGGTGTAGGTGCACGGTAGGCTTGCTAGTGTTGTGACAGTGCTGCACTGCTCGCCCGGGTTCCATGCACAACACTCACAATCTTGTACCTAAACTGATATGTACAACTATTTTTTACTATTTTTATATTTTGATTTAGAATTAAGCCTAGTTGTATGAGTTCGACCTTAACATGTACTTTATTAACACCCTATGATTAAATTATTACGTAATAATGTAATAATATCGGTATGATTGTCGATTGAGAAACTGACCGAAATGCTACAGTATTTTGTAGATAAAATCTATAATGTAAGTTTAATAATAATACAACTTAGCGTAATGAGATTTTTTATTATAAAGATACTTTTTATTTTTCTTTCTTTTGTAAGATATATTCGATGGAAGTGTTAAAGATAATATAATATTTGCATAATATAGTAAATGCGGCTCTCCATGTCCGCTAATATAATTAGTCAATAATAATTTTTCATATTGTTGTACGACTTTTTAAGTTTATATTAAAATGTTTTGTGCAATCTATACTGTGTGTTATTTCGAGAACTGCCCTATACAACCTCTTCAAACCAGGTGGGTTCAGAAAAACAGTTTATATTCTACAGAAATCAGGGTCAACTAAAAATTAAAGTCAAAAATAATAATCATTAAGTCACTTTATTATCAAACCACAAAGATGACAAAAGTGAACCTCATCTATGGACAATTTTAACACATTCAGACGCCGTCAAGTACAAAAATATTTATGCAGTATGTAAAAGTAGTTTCTGGCAGCTAATAATATAATGCTAATAGAGAACAATAATTAAACAAATTGGATATTTATGATAAACTTGAAAATTTGATTTTAAATAAAAAGTAAGCATTAATTTTTTTGTGTGCGTACATTTTTTTGACATGATAAAAAAAGAAATATGACTTAAAATAATAATAAAAAGATTTAAATAAAATGTAATGTAGATATTGTATAAATAAAGTAGTCGGTGTACGTAGGTTAGGAGTTGGTGGCTTAGGTCTATGACTCAACATTTAAAATTGGTTAATTAGATTAACCAATTAATTCTCAGCTAACCACTAGTCAACATACATAATTTAAAGATTAAGTGATTTTAAAGTCTCCCCCTGTTTTCAGATTTTCTGCTTCGTCAGAAACCTAATAAATGTCCGCATAAAATAGGTACTCTTACTATTATAGATTTTGCAGACGAAATAGTAGGTACCGGCCACCTAAATTAAATGGCTAATTACCATATGAATAAAGTATATTTTGTAACAGCAAAGTTATGCAAGTCTTTGTTTTAAATACGCCAAATGTATTGCTGCTGATAAATAAATTCATTTCTACTGCAGTAACGATCTTTATATTTCACGGCGTCTCAACCAGTGATCGACAATTGACTATTTTATCAACAAATAACTTTGATATAAAATCGCAAACAATCCGGGAAGGACTGTACAGTTCATATCACTTAATTTGTACATTACTCAATAAATGTGTTGAAGCGTATTTTTATTTACCAAAATACCTTTTTATATAGAAAAGACCTCATGCCCGCCAACTTCACCACAATTATTGTTTCTGGAGTGTTAAGGCTTTTGACAAATGAAAATCCAAACATTTTCTGAAACCTTCACTATTACAATAATGTACAACGGGCGGTGAAAAGGTAACGACCTCCGATACTGTGGTAAGCCTTTCAATGCTATAGCACTACTAATAAGAAACATGTTAATTCCATAGTATTATTATCAAGAAGTATATATATTTACAGTGTACAAATTCAAGAATATACACTTTTAATTTACAGGAACATTTTATATCTATTTAGTATTCTTGATATTATATTCAGTTGTGTTACAGACAACGGAAGATACTTTTTTGGCACTGATTGACAGCGAAAACAGATCAATTTGTTGTAAAAGTATAAAGATAATATTAACAGTAAGTATCCAAAATCTTAGATAAGTCTTAATTGTATACTTTACATACGTATTATTAATTATATTTCCAGATTTTTAGGCCTTTATCACCAACTAGTTTTACAAAATATTTTTGTTACCATAGATGAGGAGATATGCCCTTAGTGGTTCACATAGAATATATATTAAAAATTACTAAAAATAATCAGTACATTTTAGTGAAACACAAATGACCTTACCATTTTTATACCAAATCAATAACTCATTGAATCCCAAAATTACAATTAAAATAACTACTTAATATTTACAAGATAAGAAACTAAACGTAATTTAAAGAAAAACGCCTAAGACCGTCGATTTTAAAAATAATCATACAATATAAGAAACAAATTCTTACACACAAGTAAACACTGGTTGACTGATTTTGACTATGTTTCACAATTTTGGCCCGTGATTCCAATATTCAAAAATAGAATAGTTTGCTATCATTATTTACTTACTTAATTATCATAATTTATTTAGTAAATTATGATAAGTACCTACTTACATTTCTATAGACATTGTGTCCAAGTGAGTCCACATAAACCATTACATCAAATTGAATCTGTAACAGTCTTCATATCACTATGGACAGAATAGTAATAATAAATAACACAATTCGTGAGCAAAGGCTTTACGAGAACAAACAATGAAAAATAAAAACTTGATTCTCATTTAAATCAAAAGTCGAGGAATGACATCATCATAATGATAAGAAAACAATATCATTTCTGTACAGCCGAGCTGTAGCATTCGTGAGTTAATATAGAACAAATGTATGTACAATGTAAAGCCGTCGGCATCAAGTCATTTTGACACCACAAAAGAAATAAGTAATTAAAATTACGAGTGGTAGAAACGCGTATCGCTTTCCTTCACTTTCAATTATTATATTAGTCAGGAGTCACCGCTCGGATCAGCCAAAGATCAGTGAGCCATCTCGATGTGCCGCTGTAAACTCTTCTTGTTCATGTAAAACCTGTCGCACATGGCACACGGGAAGAATACCTTTTCGTTGTCAGCGTGTCGCGCCCGAGTGTGCGAGGAGAGGTCGAGCGCCCGAGCGAAGTACACTTTGCATATGTTACAGAAGAATTTGGTGGGAGTAGCGTGCATTGTGCGATGGGCGATGAGGTCTCTTGGTGTAGCCACGCCATCGCCGCATTGCGCACATGTGAACTCACCGGGAGGAGCAATAGGAACATTTCCGTCGTCACTCTCTTCTGCCGACTCTTCATCTTCTCCATGGTGCCGCGCTCGGTGCGCCCTCAACGCCTGATCATTGTCATACTGAGCGCCACACAAATCACAGGAGTAATCATCGTCCCCTTGACCGGTAGCAGAGGAACTGCCCTCACCGCTCTCGTAGTGTTTCTTCATGTGAATGAGCAATGTGGATTTCCTTGTAAAACTCTTATCACAGACCGGGCAAAATACAGAGTTCGGTTGATGTACCTCGTCCATGTGGCGCTGATACGCTGCGCGTTTTGTAAATTCCTTATCGCAAATCGTACAGTACCTATCCTCGATTGCACCAGTACTTTGCATATCCATGTCAACCGAGTCATCTGAGCGTAGTTTCTTGTTTGGATTTACGACTGTCACTTCGACCTCTGGTGGTAGTCTTCTTTTCGCCACGGTAGCAGTGACAGGAGGGGGAGTGGGGGTATGTGTGACCTTAGCAAGTTGGGACGGGTCGATGACCTCATGTTTGCTTATCTTGCTGGTAACTTTGTGCTGAGGCATCCAAAGGCCAGAATTGTTGGCGGCTGCTTTTCCATCGGGCGAACGTAAATGCCACCCACGATGGCTTTTTAGTGCAGATATTGAAGTGTAGCTCTTGTGACAAATCTCGCAGTCAAACGTCTGTGGTTGTGATGGTATCTGATTGATGCACTGGTGGTTCTGCAACGCAAGCAAACCCACAAATTGTTTGCCACAAGTATCGCACGGGTAGCGCGCTTGGTAATCGACGCTGGGATCGACAGACTCTTGATCATTTTCATAATCCGGTTCCATGTCTTGCGACATATCTTGTGTTTTACTGGAGCCTTGGTTAGCGTTAAAACCCAGTAATTCCCTTGCATGAGCGGCTTTCAAGTGCTCGTACAGTTCCAAAGTTGAACTTAGCGGTTTGCCACAAATTTTGCACATTTGAACGGTAGATTTGTGAACATTCTTTCGATGACGATAATAAGATTTTTTATCTGAAAATGTGATCCTACATATAGTGCAGCTAGATCTACTACTGCCTTCCCCACTAGCGGCCGGCGTGGATGTATCGTTGCTACTACTTGCGCTAGGGTTTACGATTCCATGTTTAGCGCGCTTGTGTTTCCATAAACTGGTCCTAAGCGGGAACCGTTTACTGCATAAATCACACGCATAAGGCATTGTATCTGGTGGCGTTTGTTGAGCATTGTTTGGGAGGTTCATAAAGTTAAAACTATTAAATTGTGGCGTTGAGAGAACGGCACCATTCTCATCAGGGTTGAATTCCTCCTCTTCTGTGGAAGCTTGCATGGTATTCTCTTCACTGTCATGTCTATCGACTAAAATATCGGCATGCAACACTTTCTTGTGTTTCCATATATTCTTCTTGTGCATAAATCCTTTACCACAAATGTCACATGAATATGGAGCGTTAGGGATGTTGTAATTAGGTTTAAATGACACAAAACCAGGTTGAACCATAGGATATTGTTTTATAGGTTTCCCGATAATTTGAGGTGCGAATCCCTCTTTACCTGGAGCTGGTTTCCTGTTAGTAGTAGGTACTTTAGCGTGAATACGCATATGATTTGAGTAAGCTTGGCGACTTTTGAATGCTCTGATACAGATGTCGCAGAAGAATTCGGACTCAGCTGCCGCGACTGCGCCAATTCCTGGATGTGACTGCTGCACATGCTCAGACAGTTTTTGTGGTGTGCTGTAAGAGTTAGGGCATACACTGCAAGGGTAGAATTTAACCCTCAAGTGAGTGTTCTTGTGCTCGGCCAGCTCAGAAGGACGAAGGAATTTCTTTTCACACTGGTCGCAGTGGTGAGCCACTTGGTTATGTTCGGCGACTTGGTGATCAGTCCACGCATCAACAGTTTCAAATATGGCATTACATTCCGTGCACGAGTAATGGTACTCCTCTGCTTCTTCCTTAACTATGGACATATCCGGTTCAGCGGGCGCCATGCCTAATGTTCTGTCAGAATGCTCCATGTAAATGTGTTTGTTTAGATCAGCAGCTTGTTCGTATTTAGCGTCGCAATGCTGGCAGTAGTGAGGTTTCTCCTCCGCGTGTATAATTTTCAAATGTTTCACCAAATTCGGATAGCTGCTGTTTTTCTTCCCGCACAAAGGACAGTCTGTTGGTCGACCGTCAACACATTTGCTCTGGTTATCCGACTGATCGAAACTGCCAGCGTGGATAGCTAGCGCATGGTCGTTAAAGTCCTGCATGTGGTCGAACTTTTCTGAGCACAAATCGCAAGCAATATAAACTGTACAATCACCTTTACGAATGTGTTTCTTTAGTAAGCTCTTATCTTTGAACCGGGAACGGCAGTGGACACAACAGAGCGGTACCCTAGACTGTCCATCCTCGTGAGTATCCAAAACATGCTTCATAATAAACTGTTTCAGTTGGAATTTAGCTGGGCAGAGCTTGCAAGCGTATGACCTGGCATTGAAAATATCTTTGTATGCAACCTTGACCTCTTTTGGCTCGTCTTCGAGAACTAAGTCGTCAGTAATGCCATTTTCATTGTAAATAATCTTCCACAAATTAGTGCAAGAATTCGACCTCATATGGCTGAGTAGAGCGCCAATATGTCCGAACGTGATGACACAATTGTAACAAGTGTGTTTTGGTACCTTATGTCCGTTTTTCTGCAAGTGCTGTATAACAGCTTTTCTGCGCGGATGTTCTCGATCGCAACATAAACAACGCTTCGTGTTGATTTGCTGAATGATGTCGCGATTTTTCTGGATAAAGTCTCTTTGGGTTTTCGTAACATATGTTTTGTCAGGGTCAAGTTCTTTGACCTGCTCCTCATCTTCGATGGTTTCATTGGTATCGGCAGTTTCATCGAGTTCCTCCTCTTCTTCATGGACTTCGCTGTTAAACGAGTCGGCTTGCATTCCCTCACTTATTTCGACGACGGGCGCTATTGATATTGGAAGGTCATCATCGTCTTCTTCCTCGTTTTCGTTGTGATTAATTTCTAATTCTTCATGTTCTCTCTCCTCTTGGCCTTCGTCCTCCTTCATTTGGTCTTCAGGTTTAATATCAACACTATCGTCTTCTTCCATATTCTCTTGACTTTCAGCTGTATCTTCATTCCCGTCTTTCTCGTTATCGCTCTGAGCGCCTTCCATGTTATTATCGTCATCATGGTCGATATTCTCTTCCCCATCAGCATTTTCATCACCTTCGTTTTCAATGCCGTGCTGACGAGCAATCTCTATTTCATTCTCCGAGTCCATATCGACTGTGTCATAGTTTTGACTTTGATTGTTCTGTATTTCTTCATCTACTTCTTCGTCGCCTTGCTGTGGATCATCGTATGCGTCGGCATCGGGTTCCGTAAGAATAGCTTCGACTTGAAAAGATGCAATTTCAGGCTCCGATATCAGTGTTTCTGGACTTTCAGGCCCAGAATTTAGAATTTCTGGTTCGGAAACCAGAACTTCTGGTTTAGAGGTTAATAAAGTTTTTAGAATCTGAGGCTCCTTTTTCTTAATTTGTAAATCTTTGAGTGCTTTAATGCGAAGAGGATAAGGCAAATTATTTTGTGTCTTTGACGTTTTTATTGGAATGGGTTTCTGTGGCATTATAACTTTGTTCATGGGCATTATTTTTGTTGGCATGTTCTTGTTCAAGAACTGCATCTTATGACTAATAGGATTCGGCATCATCCGTGCTTTGGGGTTGAATGGGTTCGGTCTAAGTTTGGGTTGTAGATGATTGAGAGTTTTTTTAGGAGTAATTTTGTTTGTATATCTGTCGAAGCTGTGAGAGGTTAGTTCATGTCTGCGTGCGTTGTGGGAGTACCTGTACGAGCGGCCGCAGACGAGGCACAGTTTGGAGGCCAGTTGGTGAATACCTTGGCGAGCGTGCAGGGTTTCACCAGTAGGCCTCATGACCGTGATAGACACCTCGGGCATGTGGGGCATTTTCGGGAAATTTTGGGCGGGCTCGTTCATTTCTTCCTCGTCTTCTTCATTGTTTTCACTCTCCGCACCCTGTAATTGATGATAACATTCTAAATAGTTCTTGAATACAAACGATTATTTCTAACTAAAATCAACAATAATCAACATGAGCTGTATTGAAACATTTATGAAAACTAGTTAAAATATATTTAATAAAACTATGAATTCAACGTAATTCGTAACATTTAATGTGACACTTCCAACTTTAAATTATTCTAAACACTAAGTAAAACCCACAAGTTTTTAACAAATTAATAAAGTTTTTAATGCATTGTGCAGAACCATTGTAAAAGCTATTAAACAATTTTAATTATTCTTATGAAAAATATTTACGTTTACAATAAAACAAAACATTAACAAGCATTATAAAAAGGAATCATATGTTTTGATTTCTTCTGATATAAAGATATGATTTTATAAAACTATGATTTACATTAACTTATGGAAAAATAAGCATTAACGAATGAATAATTATGTACTTAAATCTGTGTATTCTTTTATGATATTATTAAAAATATAATATATGGTTCATATAGACTTAAAAATAAGATTTTAAATATATTTTAATGTGCACATAAAGTGCAAATACTAACAGCATGCTCTTTACAAATAAATGTGCCGCACTTTACACAGAACTGTCTCGTTCTCCTATCGCGTTTCGTTGTTTTCACACATATCTTACACCTTCTCCTATTCTTATAATATGGTTGTACATTACTGCGCACGAGAGAAAATTTGTTTTTCGTATCTTCTAAATCGTTTATCGGCGAAATTAACATTCTTTCTTCATCTGGTTCTAGTAAACATAAAGCTAAATCTTTAATAAATAAGCGACGCTGCGTTACATTCGAGTTTTGAGAGCACCACAACACTTGAGCATTTACAGAGGCAATATTCAGCAATGTAAAGAATAAAGATAATGTCCAATCATTTGTGTGTTGCATTGTAGTGTAGTAACTCATGAGAACATCCACAACTTCTACGGCAGATTGATTCTTCTTATACACTGATACAACTGTAGTGTGATTTATATGACCTTTCCTGTAATATCTAGGCTCATTAGTCAATACGTTAACTGATTTCCCCTCAGTATTGACATAAGATGTCAGTGATACTTCATGATCAATAAATCCAGACATGAATGTTCGACATTTCCTGTATTGAGATAGGAATAGTGGCGGGATCATATCACTGTTTGGGTTCAAGGCTGCAATAGAATACAACTGGTACTCATTTCTAAGGCTATCCATCAATGAGGAAGATGTAAACCAACTATCCATAACAATAGATCTGCCAGTTCCAGCTAAATGCTGAACCAACTTTTTCGTTATCTCTTCGGCGCCAAAATAAGGATCAGTAATGACATCTAAATTGCTCACATAGAATGTGGATGAATCAACTAGCAATACCATTTTTATGCCCCGTTTCAGCGGCTTCTTATCAATATTGTATCGAAATGGGCAAGGTCCGTAAACTGGCACGATGATCTCATCAATAACCGCGGCATTCTCGATCTCGTGAGATGTTCTGCAATTCATGGCGAAGATTTCGAATACTTTACGTATACGTTTCATTATGTCGAACTGTATAATGCTATCGTCGTCCTCTTTATCGAAGCTCATGTTTTGAAGCAAGAATTTGAACCTTTCGTATTTCATGACGTTTCTGACGCAAGGAACACCACATTCACTGTTCCAAAGTTCACTACATTTCTGATGCGTCGGCCGCATTATGCCGTGCAGATACAGAATACCGATAAGCGTTTTAATTTCGCTGACACTGGTTGACTCCGTGAACCTTTTCCCATTTGTCACAATATTTTCATTAGTAGAAGCAACAATCAATTCTAGTAGGTCATCGGTGAATAACAACTGCCACGCATTTTTAGGTCGTGAACAATGTTTACGAACTTCTGATTTACGTTTTCTGAGTTTGAAAGCTTCTTTCACTCTGGCATTATTTACAGAAGTTGATAGTTTTGGAACTTTTGATATAACTTTTTTATTTTTGCATATGTAACCGCTTTTGCAATCAATATAGTCATCATCAATTTCTGGTTGGAGCTCGGCTTCTGTGTCTGAGTCATGATCAGAATGTTGCAAAACATCACGCTCTTCCTTTGTCTGCAGAGAGTCAATCACCTCATTGTCTTGTACCATGTCCAAAATTGCATGGACCCGATGCCAATCCATTCGCGGGTCCACACATTTCTGTGGATGAAATTAATTCAATTGAACTATTCTCGCAGGGGTATTCTTCACACATTAAATTGGCCACAACATTGCATATCAAATCACTAAGTTTTAAAAACATAAAACAACAAAGTATTAAAATCCATAACAAAACTAAATTTGGAATGTTGAAGTGTCATATTAAATGGGAGTGTGTGATACAAAACAAGCGCTTGTTACATTCAATGATAAACTAACTATATTGGGCATGTAATCTCTACCTTATCACTTCTTGGTGTGAGCCCCAATGAAGCCAAGATTGGGGGACCTTCAGGTTGCACTTTGTTTGAGAAGCCAGCATTCTGAAATATTATACAAATTTATTACTTTATGTACATTAAAAAAATTGCTTTAATTTACTAAGTTTGAATATGTGAATTCTAGTAGGTATTTTCAGTAAAAACAAAGGAATAAAACCAAATTAGGTAAGTACATGGTTTTAAATTACATCAACTATAGTAAGTGAATGTAAGAAAAGTCAGGGACTTGTGTGCAAGGTAACAAGGACTTAACACACCGCAATGTAATACAATGTTTTAACATTACATAAAAACCTGAATGTCATAATGATGAGTGAAGGTTATTTATTGAATGGAAGTGTGGAACAAGAGGACAACCTCTAGTAAAACCTCACTGAGCAACAAGTAATCAGTCCCATAAACTGAGCCATACAAGGAAAACATACACAATAACGGTTAAAATTTCATTCTGGACTTATCATAAACACACAGCATTCATAGCTGGCTCATTATCACTTCACACAAGTTCCCTGTGTGTAATTTACTTGACTACAGTTCACATGTCCTTGACACCAATGTATAGCAATGTCTTAGTACATGTTAACCTGACCAGAAGTGCTCATAAACTTGTACAGCATAACTCTACTAGATAACAGCATACCATACCAACTACTTAGCTGACTCATACATACCTCAATGACAGGATATGAGCCATCAATGACCACTCCATCATCATAAGCCTCATCAGATAGTGGTTCACTTTTTATTTTCACCTGAAAATACATATTTCCACCATATAAACAACAGAATCACATAATGCTAACTGACAGTTCCAAGCTCAAATACCCAGAAAGATAAACCCACCTCTTCTAGTTGGCTGCCATCTTTTAGAGACTGTAGTTTGTTTTGTGTCCTTTCACAGACATTTTTAAAAACATGCCAGTTATTGACATTGTCCATGCATTTCCTGCAGACATTAGTGGGCAGGTCGTCATTTTCATTTATCTGAAAAAACAATCATACGTAATCATCGTACGGTGGGCAAATAGGCGCTCTCCACGACGCGCTCGTTTCATCAGAACGAACGAGGCGAAACCGCGCCTCGTGTATAGATAGCTACGGCGAGGAGAAACTAAGTAGGTAGGCGTAGGTATAGCCGAGCGCCGACGAGCGGCTACTCCTCGACCGAATAAGTAGAAGCGAGTCGAGTGGCAGCCAGCGAGCCCCTCGAGGGTTAGCGCTCGATATACGCACACAAGTATAGCGCACTCACGCCGACAGCGACGCTCGACCCGTCCGAGGGACGAGCTGCAGGCTGGTCTCGTCCGATAAATCAATACGCCCGACGGCCAAGCCAACGCGATCCAAACCTAGCGATACGCAGCCCCCTCCCGATATGACCCCCGGGAATAATGCCAACCCGACCCTCATGATATGCGCCATTCCTCGCCGGCTGCACGGAATGCGACGCGACGCGGCTACGAGCCGAGCGATAGCCGTGGTACATTACAAAATGGTGGACGATCTTACGACATCTCCACCTAAACGCGCTGCCTGTCATTGCTCGAACCGAGGCGGATGACGAGTTCTCACGTATGCCGAGGGTCTACTTTCACTCGAAACTTCACTGTATCACTTATTTTACACATTACGTACCTGAACGGACACACAATCCTTGATTTTCAAAGCGAGGACGGGAGGTTCCGAGTCATCCGAACTGGTGGTAGGAAAAATCGGCAGTAATTCGCCTCGAGATGACAAGCACAGTCTACAAACACGATCATAGTTCACATTCATTGTAAATAAACGATATTTTGAAGGTATTAACACCTTCCACAATCTTTAAAAAAGGGACGCCATGTCACCACGAGCACTTCAACACAAAGCACTGCACATCGTTCTTGCTAGAGCACGAAAGCGGCTGATGATGAGGATGAGAAGTCGATAGGTTCGGTCGGGACGGCTGGTTCGAGTCGGCGACCACCTGTCGTTCTGCGCATGTGCGCGTAAAATTGCGTCAGGGTGGCCAACATAACAAACACAAAATGTAGTTTATCTCAGACTTCACAAACCTTTTAGCTGAATTGATATTTTCGTATTTATGTGAGTCACTGAATCTGTATTGTATTTGAGTATATTTGAGTGAGTATCATGTATGTAAAATGATAATTTAGTGTAATTTTAGGCTTACGGCACCGTTCAATGTCGTTTTTATGGCCATGTTATCCTGACATCAGTTTTATAACTAATTTCTTAAGGAATACAAAGTGATAAACTAAAATGCTATATAATGAAATATTTAAATAAGTTAATGTTAAAATTTATAATCTAACAAATAATAGATACTACGTTTACCGTCTGTGCCTGTTGTCAGAACACATTATTATTTTATTCTTAAGTTCATTTTCACGAAATGTCTCACATACTTCCTCGTTAAAAATTCATATTTTGTAGCCAATAATTTTATAAACCACACTTATCATTATTTTCATAAGAATACAATGACAATTTAAGTAACAATGTTAGGAACAGCAGATGTTCAACTACTCGTGCATAATTGTTTGTGATCCCTGGAACGTGTAACGAAAGTAGTTCTATCTCTTTCTAAACCAGTGAGCCAAGGCGGCAGATTCAAACTTCGGATAACTTCGCTCTATAATTGTTATGGCGGGAGATTACAAAAATCTGTCTTTTGTTTGTTTTTATTTTATTAACTTCGTTATTAAAAAATATTTTGTTGTTAGTACAAATGTGGAACTATACAATATATAATAATAACATATTTAAAATCACGCAAGTAAATTACAAGATGAAATGACGCTGATGATGTAAAAAGGTTGTCGTAAAAACAAGGTAGTGCCAACTTTATGGTTATCTAATAAAACAGAATAGAAAGAAATTAGTTTGGTTCATTCATGGAAAGGTGGGGAGAACAGAATTATGAATGAAAACGTAAATGTTTGTTTACTATACGTAAAATATTAAAGGAAAGAGTTCAAAATTGTGTCATTGACCCTAAGTCGTGGATTTTTTGTTATGGTGTCAGAACATAATAATAATCCATACTATCCTTGCTATAGACTATATCCTAATAATCATAACTAATTATTATAAATGCGATTTAGATGAAATTTGGCACATGGGTAGACCATGACCTGGAATAGGATATAAGGATACTTTTTATCCCGATATTCTCACGGGATCGAAAATTCGAGACCAACCGCGGGGCCCAGCTAGAAGTTCATAAATTGATAAGAACAGTGGTACTTAGTTATATTCATGAAAATTGAACAGTTACCTATGTAAGTAATTTATGATAAGCTTCGTAAAAAGCGTATACTTAGTAAGTACCTATACTATACCTACCTATCTAATGTGTCGCCCGACAGACGACCAGCCGCAGAAAACGCAATTTTTGTGATTTCAGCCTCTACACTGTGTTATGGACTACAAAGCGTAAACAATGGTCTGCAAATTGTAGGAGTTCCCCCTTAGACCCCCAAAAAACACATCCCCGCTTCGAAAAACACATTATGTAGGTACTTAAGCTCATACTCCTGTGCAATCTTGTGAGATCTCGTTCAATATTAATTTCCGCAATTATTGGCCGAGATCTCGCGAGAACGAGATTGCATTATACTTGCATTACCTAAAAATCAATCTGCCTAGCCTTTTCCCTATCTATGTTTGGGTCGGCTTCCAGTCTAACCGGATACAGCTGAATACTAGTATTTTACATGAAGCGACTGCCTATCTGACCTCCGCAACACAGTAACTGGGCAAGACGATACCCCTTGGTATGACTGGTTGTCAGACTTTCGGGCTTCTGACGACCCGTAACGACTGTCAAAGATCCACAAAGGACAGCCGGACCAACGGATTAACGTGCTTTCCGAGGCACGGCGGAGTCTCGGTATGTAAAGTTAGTCACCCATCCACAGACCAACCCTGCCAAGCATAGCTTAACCTGATGGATCGACCCGTGCGGCTGTTATTACGTAGCCACGAGCTCCTCCTATTACCTATACCTACTATAATAAGTACATTATTATGTAAGCAAGGACTTTCGATGGACGATCCCTTCACTCAAGTCACAAGTAGCTGCTTCTAAATTACTAGTCCGGTTTTGATAAATAGGGTGCCGTCCCCATTCACTGAGGTTCTGTAGGCGCGCGTCTTGGGGTCTATTATTCCCCTTTGAGCGTCCTTTGTAGCGAAACTAATGTAATGATAGGTATTTTATTATTCATTTTTAGCTTAGCTTCCGTTTGCGACTTTGGTAGCTACGCACAGTATTATTTTTGCCTCGAAAAACGGACATCCCCCTTTTATTAACTTATCCGATAGAACAGGTTATTTTAAAAGTAAGAGTAAAATACCCGTTTGACAATTTTGTCCCAATCGGGAGATATAAATTTTTCCATTTTGTTTCTATGGTTTCCATAAAAACCATAGAAATCGCAATAGCTTCAGATCCAATCCGTTTTTGTTATATCTTTGATTGCAATTACTTGATGCTTTATATTAAGTAAATTAACAAGCAAACGCTAAATTTTTATCGTTAAACGTGTATGAGTTGCAACGAATTTTACATATTTTCGATTTTATTTTTTTATGGGCTTATTTCATGGCATTTGGATTCAATATCGATACAAGCTGTTGCTTTGGCACTAAGAAGTACCGATTTAAAATATCATATCCAAATCTTATGTTATCTAGAATTTACAGGATTCTGAAATTTAGGCAATAGGGTTCGCACAAGCCGTATATTTTTTTAATGTCGTTTTTTTGTGAAAATGTTAATCCCGATACCGGTGGGCTACTCTTTTTTATATTTTTAAATGTTATTTATATATTTATTTTTAAGAAATATTTAAAAATGTAAAATAAATGTGTAAAAATAAATAAAGGACATAATAACATGGTTATTTGAAAGAAGTTACAATTTCATTGATTTTCACATTGTTAATGATAAATCCAACTATTTTCATATTATTTTATAAATAGTTAAAAAGTAAATAAAATTAAAATGAAAACGGAATTATGCTAGTAATCCTACTAGTTTTGTAAATGTACAATTTTAGCAGTTTAGATAATATTTCTTGGATATTTGTAAGTTTAATAATATCATACGACGTTAAATACGATGACGTACAATAAACTAATTTGTCGTTTATCAAATGAAGGGCAATTTGTGGTACGGGGAAGGGGTCCGTCCTCGTTAGGATTAAACCTACAAATTAAAAAAAAAATTATTTTTTAAGAATTGATGACCCTAAAATCAAAATTATCAGAAAAAACTTTAGAAGTGAATAACTCCTAGATACCGCGAGATTTGGATTTGGTTTTTTTTAGTGATTGGTTGTGGTCTACAGATGATTTACAATAAATATAGAATCCAACTAAGCAAAGATACAACCATGAAAAATCGAAATCTCAAAACACAAAAAAAGCATATTTCTTTACATCTGTACTAGTTAGTACTCTTCTGCTCTTTTTCTCTCTTCTACTCTTTTGGATTTTTTTTCCAATATATTTAATATGGTTTTATTACAAATAATAAAGAAAAGGGTAAAATAATGCGTATTTTTTTTTGTAATGAATTAATTTAGAAAATTTCAAAATATATAAAAGATTTTTTTACTCGTGTTTGGTGTAAAAAAGGCACATCGGTATTTTACTCTTACTTTTAAAATAACTTGTTCTATCGGATAGGTTATTAAAAAGGGGATGTCCGTGTTTCGAGGCAAAAATAATACTGTGCTACGTTCGGTTGGTGGTGGCGAAGCTGGCGACTGGTGGCGTTCATGTTCGTCGTTTCATAAAAACTTTTTTATTTTTTTCAGAGCGGTAAAACGTACCTATACTTTTTTTTCCTAGTTTAGTATTTATAAGAACTTAGGTACTATTCAACCAATTCTTTACAATTTGTCTATACATATAATATAAAGTAGGTACCTAATAAAACTTTTTTATATTTTTTATAAGGCTTTCTGTAAATATTTTAAGCTATAAACCTTTCATTGCAACTCAAACCTACCTAATTGACCTACACGTAGAGCGTAGTTAAGACTATTATACCTAAGTACCTACCTAGGTCACTTCCAATATCAAGGAAACCAGACATGACCTGATGCCCTGTCCTGTAGGTAGACCTACCGTAAGTACCATAACCTCTTTGAATACCTATCTGGGTAATTAATAGGTAGGTAGGTACTTACCTAAGTCACGATGATGAATTTCACAGGCACTCACACTCATACGTCTATAGGTAGGTACCAACCTACTATGCCTAAACTCACCAAGCAAGCAAGGATGGTTGGTAAGGTTTTTTTTTTAATTTCCCTTACCCGCCATAAATTATTGCTGAGTAAAGTGAAGAAAGTATTTTTATTAATAATAGCTGCGCCCCGCGGTTTCACCCGCGTAAGTCTCGATTCCGTGGGAATAGCGGGATAAAAAGTATCCTATGTGTTAATCCAGGTTATAAACTATCTGTTTGCCAAATTTGATCCAAATCCATTCAGCCGTTTTTGCGTGATTGAGTAACAAACATCCAAACACACAAACTTTCACATTTATAATATTATAATATAGGTAATATAATATGATATATATATCGCACCCTTAAAACATATATATTAGTAGGATACTTTTTTTTCATAAGTACCTCACCTCGTTCCGTATTCTGGCATCATATTGGGCATGGATGGGTAATGGCTGTTAGCTCATCACAACAGACACCCTTTCTTTTATTTAAAGATACCTACTCAGTTATCTACATACATATAAGTACTTACCTACTATACTTAGGTAGGTACCTACATATAGCTTTCCTTTGACGAGCCGGTGCCGCCTCGCTGCCTCGCTGGTGTTTCCACCAGAGTCGCGGGAGCCTTAATGGGGAATGAGTAGGTAGATCGGTAACAAAGGTAAAAGAAGCACGCATTAATAAATTGGATTAATTTATTATTTTCAGCACAGGCAACATTCAACGCCACACAACATTTAAACATAATTTGCAACGACAATAGATAGAATATTATACAATACTTTACAAGTAAATATAATTAAGTATTAGTTTTTATTCACTGTTTTCGTCATCATCCTTTAAATACTTATCATAGGTTACATCATAGCAGTGAGAAGAAGTATTAGGTAAGTACAATTAATAGGTACCAAAAACTGTTATCACTGTAAGTTTTTTTCCAGTAACAAATAAGAAAACGTAAGTACTTTTCTATTGAATTACAAAAAAAAAACCTTTTTTTATTCATAGAACACACTAAAAAGTTTTTTAAGCGTTGGTTACGGGACAGAAAAGAACGCAGTGCGAAACGTGAAAACCTACTTACGTGGTGGGAAAACCAACTGTCATGAAAAGTTACAACAAAGACATTAATTTGTCTCAATAGAAGGTCCACATGTAAGTATCTATCAGCTTAGTAGATACAGTCGAATAAGCTATTTGGTATACAGGCAAAAATATTAATCTTTCCACTAGGAACACTGCTAATTTTTTTTGTGTGCTTATTAAATTTTTAAGCTTACGGCAACTAAGTTAACTTTACTGTGAATGCACTAAGGTAGCCCGTTTTTTTTGCATTTTTCTGGTAAGTTTCAGGTTGTGTGTTCATCAAAATATGATTCGCGACCATAACAATTTATTTGTATTTGCAGAACAATACATCGCTCTAAGTTATAATTGGCTTCAAATGTAATGATTTCATGGAAAAGTCAGCAAATAGGTAGAGATCTTACTGTGTTCTATTGATGATTTGAATGATTAATTTTTCGTGCATACACATATTTTTTCCGGTCGCAAATCATATTTTTATCAACATACTACTTGATGCAGACCTGGAAATTGCAAGGAAAGTAAGAAAATTTGAATTTTGCGGGCTTTTAAAAGATTTGATTGAGCTTAGCACACGCGCAAAATAATTATTGTCTAAAAGTAGTTGCAAGTTAGCTGCCTGTAGGTAGGTATAAAAAATTGCTATTTCGACTGTACATACATAATATAAAAGCAGCGGCCTTAAGGATGTGCAAACAGACGCGAAATCGCGGGCGCGACAGGCAGCCGTACCTTTGTCGACAAAGGTACCGCTGCCTGTCGCGCCCGCGATTGACAAAGGTACCGCTGCCTGTCGCGCCCGCGATTTCGCGTCTGTTTGTACGAGCCTTTACCCATTGCGAGGCTCCGGGCGGCAGGTCTTTGCGAGGCCCTTTGTCCTACGGAACCTATGTGATGCGAAAGTAGGTCTGGTTGTTTGGTAGGTATTCGTTATGTTTGACGAGAAATGCTAAAGTTATACAAATAAATAAAATTTGAGTTTTTAAATATTCTACTTACATTGAAAGATTTACAAAATTAACGAATACAGCGATTATAATTTTTTTATAAATGAAACAAGGGATCTTTATTTTAATTTACCGTTAGGTTATAACCTTAATAAATAATTAAGAATCAAAATCAAAAGTTTTAAATAATAAAAAAAATAGTTTAAAAAAATCTGTATTTTTTTATAAATTTGTTTGACGCGAGGCCCCGGGCGATTGCCCTGTTCGCCACCCCCTAAGGCCGCCTCTGTATCAAAGCTTACGCATTTTGGCTTCGCAAGCCGAGCTGAGCTTTCCGCTTCATCGCACTACGTCCAATACTCTCTTTTATGTAAAGTATGAAGTAAGATTATCCTCCTTTATGACGTAATAATAAAAAAGATTACTATAATAATGGCTCTTAATGAAATATCTGTAAGCAATGTTTTATTAGTAGGTAAGTACCTATGTCAAAGGTAGGATTTTCGTTTGTATTGTATTAGTACAAAAAAAAGCTCTTTGGTACGAGATTGATTCTCTTTGAGTAATTTTCTTCGATATGTTATTTTGTAATGCCCTTTATTATTATGATTAACACAAGTTAGTATAATATACATGTATTTGAATATATCGCTATCAGTTATCACAGGGATAGGTAAGGGTTTGACACTTAGTTTCTACTTCATACTGTATGTAGTTTTACCTAATTGTGGGGTGTTTTGATTTAGAACTCGCGAAAGTTCATACGAACTACAGTCCGGCCGTCGAGAGAATGAGTTCTTGACACCTGTCAGTTTCTTAAATTCATACTAACGATTAAGGGCCATATCACTGTTCAACGCGTGTTAAGTCAGTTTTATGTCAAACTCCATACAGAAATATAGGGCCTTACCACAAAAACTTAGACACATAATGAACGCGTGTTTAATGTCAGTTTTATGTCAAACTCCATTGTGAAATGTCATGTTTGAAAGGTGTTTAGGCTAAACAACTAATAAACACGGTTTTGTGGTAATATGGTAAGTGTTTGCGAATTTGATCCTTATTACCACTAGAAATTTTGCAACTGACAGGTGTCAGAAACGCATTCTCTCGTCAACCGGACTGTAATCGGCAACCATATATGTGAGACTTAATGAGAGGATGTTCATCTAATTAATGCTTGAGTTCAAAACGAATAAGTTCGAAACACGACAATATTACTATGTATCTCATGGGTTCTTGTAAGCTCCAATTAGGAGTGTTTCAGGTAACCCAAAACGGAAATTTTATGAGCAATCAATGAGCATAGTCCACGCGTCCATGGTAACATCTTCCCTCAATACTTACTAGGTAATCCTGTCGGTCATTCATTAAAGATTTTTTTGCTACAAAACTTAGGTAGGTTGGTTCAATAACTTGATATGAGCGGTGACTTATGAATCCGCGTGATACTAATATTTTCCGTGAGAAAATACCTAATGCAGTTGCCCCACTAGCTTGTTTTTATTTTGCTCGGAAACGTTTCTCCAACTCTTTCAATTATACAATACGTTATCTTATTATTCGATTAGGTATACAACTACAATTGTAAATAGTTTCCAATAAATATATTATATCAAAGTACATTTTTCAAGCCTTTTCATTATAATTTAAAATAAACTAAATTTTTTTTTTTTTCATTTTTAGGAATTAGAAAACAACGGGGAAATAATTAGGTATTTAACTGATCATCTAAAAACTTATTAACCTTCTAATGATGTGCGCTTTTTTTAATAAATGAGTCTGTTCAACTTTCTGGCCTTTTTCAAAGATTGGTAGCAGTAAATGAGCTAGGGTACTCCGACCGTACGAGTTATTTTAGATAATAACTGTGACCAACCATGCCCTAGCTGAATTGGTCGTAGTTGCTAAACTAAAGCACCCTGACCAGATGGGTTAGGCTAGGTTAGAACTGTGACCAACCGCGCGCGAGCCGAGCGAGCGCTAAGTAAGTACATTCACTCACACATAAGTACCTTTAATTAGTCAGTACCCCAAAATATGAGGTTCACATAAAGATCAAAGCAAAATGGGAATTAGTTTCAATTATATAGGTTAGGTAGTAGGCAGATTATTGAAAGTTTCGGAAAAACAGCAATTACAGTTTGGTGTTTATGCACCTAACACCTTTTCATACATTAAGTACTATAATACTTTTATCTATAAACAATAAGTAGGTACCTTATCAAAATTACAAGAGAAGTCGGTACTTTATACTATATTATAAGATCAATTTATTTATTTATCTTTGTCACATCATAGAACTGTCCAACGCATGCGATATTTTCAGCTTTAAAAAAACATCTTCTAGCGCTTATTACCTTTAACGAGTCTTCTCAACACAGCTTTAACTTAACAACTGACAAATTAAAAGTTCACGAACTTTTGGTCCACATTCTGAATTTGAATTTGCCGCGAAATTACGAACATGGCGGGCACGAAGACCGTTGTTCCTGTGTTGGCTGCGCGCGCACCGCCAGCCTCGAGGGGTCGACGGGGTTCGCTTTCGCTACTAGAGAGCGTGCTACATGGGCAAAGGCAGCTTCGACATTCAGTCCGGTTTTGGCTGATGTCTCCATAAACGACACTTGGTATTCTCTCGCTAAGCGTTGTCCCTCCTCCCGCCTCACCGCCCTCTCCAGGCCGCTGTCGGATTTGTTACCTGCAAGCACAATGTTATGTTCAACCTCCGTTCATCTGACCTTGTTCAAAATTGAGGGGACTACCGTATTATAATATAGGTATTGGTGATGGTGACGGTTATGGCAGTTTCTTTGCATTGCCATATTTACACTTTGGGTGGGGTAACCTCAGACCAAATAAAAAACCAAGACAGAGCGCTGTCAACCGTCACGTGAGGCCGGTTTCGTAAACATGTGCACATATTTTGGTGTAGTTTGATTGTAAATGGTTGTAAATGTGTGCGTTTGAGCGTGTATGCACAGAGCGGAGTAGTTTTGCCATGCTTCACTTTATTGTTCGCAGCGCCGCCTGCGCTGCCTTGGTTTTTTATTTGGTCTGAGGGGGTAACATAGGTTTTAATCTGCCTGGATATTTTAAATTAGATCTTCGAACAATCAGATTAATGATAGAACTGTCCATGTCTTTTTAGAATTTGCTGCTCAATCAGCGATAGCGTGTACTTATTACGTACTGGAAACCGCTAAGCTATGAAAAGGCAAGGATAATCTTAGTGTAGGGCTTTGTCAAGATTTCTACCTGCTAAAGGCATAGAATACTGATAAAATGTTAATGAAATCACCTAATAACATGATGACAACGTCATCCTGCGCATACTCGCGGATCTCGCCGAGCCACGCCCGAATGTTGTCGAAGCTGATCTTGTTGGTCACGTCGTACAGGAGCAGTAGGGCTGGTGGATAAAAGCATTACCTGAGTTTATTCGAGATAACTGCGATTGGAAGATGTTAGTGAAGTTTAAAGTAGATAGAATTGTTGATGTGAGACAAGATCATCATCATCTCAGCGATCTCAGTCAAAAAAGGATGTTCACTTTCAGAAATAGTCACATATGCGTCTTCGAGACATAAGTATTTTTGGTGTTCCTATTTATTTTTAAATGCCACCATGCAATTAATGCAGATGCAGTTTAGTGCCAGTATGCGTACATGACGAGCAGGTGCTCCAACTCTGTAGCATATTCTTAGGTTGGTACACCTAGAAACAGACCAATATGGAAGGATCAATAGGTACATTTTATTCTTATTTTATTTAAAAATGTATAAGTGGCACTAACATCTGTGATCAATTCTGCCAGAAAAAAAACAAGACTTCCATGAGTTTGTTGTTTCTATCATAATTAGTTAACATCTGTTTAATAATGTCGTTAAAAACCTATTAAGGATTTCGATAACATTGAATTTATGTCGTTAATTGACCTCGTGGAACAATTTCTACGAAAACTTCACGGAATCCGTTCTACCGGTTAAAAGTCTTAAAACGTACGAGTAAGAAGTGCTAGCAAGTTTGGTAGTAAGAATTTTTGTTTGCACAATAACGCATAGCACGATAAAGCGATTTTTACTACCTTTCTATATTTTTATCGGGCTGCCGTTCTTGAGCCGTTTCTACTAAGTACACTTGAATAACCGAAGGCAAACAAAATTTAATAGACTCACACCACTCGTCTACACGCCACAAAAATAGAGGGCAACCATGAATCAATTAAGAACAGGCCCGATAAGGACACCAGACTCTAAGTTAATGACATGATGTGGCTGTGACTGGTTGAGTGAGGCCCAATCTAGTTACACACGTGTGCGAATGCGTGATCCGGTTTGCCGTCTCAGAAACGGTTCGAGGCCAAGCCTTGGCAGTTTCTATGCTCCTGCCTATCGGTAGGTGGCTAGGTGGCTCCATATACTCCATAGGTACCTACTTATGTAGCACTAAGGATAAAAATGTTACACCATACACAGGTACCGGTATATGTAGTAGGTACCTACTTAGTATAGTACCTACTATAATAAAGGGAAATTGGGAATTGAGTTTTAGTGTAGCATCATTAATCAAAGTGCAGCATACAAAACGTAGAAACGAAATCCTCGTCACATTCTACATAGTGCGTAGAATTCTTAGAAGTCGATGCCGTCACGCCATGTGGAAGTTATCAGAGGTCATGAGATGAATAGGATTTGGATTGCAAAGTTTTACCGATAGATGGCGTTACTTGTTTCAAGTCGACAGGATAGAATTACGAAAAAAGGTTGCAACATACATTTTTTTTTTAAATAACTATTTCTTAATTTCTTAATATAATTATTTTAAAATTATATTACCATGTGCGTCCCTGTAGTATGCATGTGTTACACTACGGAAACGCTCTTGCCCGGCGGTGTCCCAAATCTGAAGTTTCACCTTGATGCCGTCCACAGTCACTACCTTATTCTGCGAACAGATGGCGTTAGTTGTACACAATTGCGTGTGAATTTTATTATGAATCACACTGCATTCGGATAATTTTGTTTTACAAAAAAGTAGAAGGTGGGCAAGTTTTTAATGCAAATAGTTTGTTGTAATAAAACATTAAGAAATAAAGAAAATATGCCACTAACTTATCAAGACCATGTAGTAGCAAATTGTAATAATAGCACTAGTTAATATATATATAGGTAAGTATTTTACAACCGTTTGTTTAAGTTGTACTTTCATAATATATAAGTAGGTACCTAAGTTATAAAAAAAACATTCCTAAGTACCTACTAATAGACTGTTCTTTCATAAAGTTGTACTTGGACCTAATTAAATTAAATTATTGTGAGTCACTTTTTCTCGTCTCATAAAAACTTGGACATAAACTTGTTATTGGCTACTCAGACACTTTTTCTAGCCCACAAAGACAGCTGCAATAAATCAAACTGCAAAAACCAAACAAGCAGAAAAAAAAGACCTTTGCAACAATAAATCACTCAGGCAAGCAGTCGATTCAATCACAGCTGTCATGGGCAAGGGGCGGGAACGGAAAAAGCGCGCCAAACTTCGAACACCAATAGCGTCGCGGCGAACCGGTCGCGTGCAGCCACTCACTGGCCCATTTGAACTTGGAACCCTTGACGTTCATTAATTACTTTTTTTTGCGAGAATTAAAAATAATAAAATGGCATTATTAACTTTTTGCCTATTGATATCGGAACTTTTTTGCGCTTCGTTTCGGTGAATAAAACTTGATATGTAAACGTTTTTGCTAAACGGCTGACTTTTTCTGCCTTTTCTTGTTTGTAGCGTTAATGAGTAGGCGGATTATGTAATTTGATTTCATAATTATAATTAAAAGTTTGTCAGCATATTCAAGTAACTTTTTGGTGAACAAAAAGCTAACAATTAATTTCTGGGATTTTTAATTTCTGGGTTTCTTTTTTCCTTTTTCATTAAATGCCAAAGGTTAGGTGGGTATGAGGACGTATAAGAGATTACAGTCGGCACGTGCAATGTTACTCATTGTACCCGGAAGTCGATGCCAACGGTGGATATGTAATTTCCTGCGAGGAATGTGCCGTCCCGGAACCGGACTAGCATGCAAGTCTTGCCGACGCCACTGTCGCCGAGTAGCATTACCTGCGAATATTACAACGTAATTTTAAATATTATCGTAAGAATTCGCAGCAATCACATAAAGAAACAATAATTTATTATGTTCAATCGACATTTTTGTATAGGTACCTAACACGATGTGCCTACTAAGTAAAAGCTGCCTTTGCACTGCGACACTATCTAGACATAAATACCTAATCAAAGATAATATATCATATACATAGATGAGTCCACGGTAACTAATTAATAGACATATTGTCTACAAACATCTAATATAATTATAGTAGGTAAATATGATTGAAATTTCACGAGCAAAGTTGGAAGGTTGCGGCAGAGGCTCTTTAATTAGTTCAGTCAGTCAGTTTCGGGGCTTCTAAAGCTCGCTGGCGGATAGTACGCACACGTTTAATTAATCCTCTAAACGTACCACGTAGTTTAGTAGGTAGGTAAGTACTTACTAAGGTAGATATGGTACAGTCAACCTCAAAAAGATGTATAGAGAGTGTGATGTGTAGAGGATTTAGCCTCCATGGCCTGTCCACACTACCTCCGCGAGTAAGTATTTTATAAGTTGACGGCAAAATACTTAGGAGATATCGAATTTATAATAATAGAAAATAATAGAGCAAAAAAATTAGAGATGAGAGGAGGATAGTGCGCTAACGTAGACCGTGATGTTTCTAATGATCATAATTCTGTTTTGATCAACATGCAAGGTGACAATGACCTGCAAATAAAAAAAAAACCGGCCAAGTGTGAGTCTGACTCGCGCACGAAGGGTTCTGTACCATTATCTATAAAAACGGCAAAAAAATCACGTTTGTTGTATGGGAGCCCCCTTAAATATTTATTTTATTCTGTTTTTTAGTATTTGTTGTTATAGCGGCAACAGAAATACATCATCTGTGAAAATTTCAACTGTCTAGCTATCACAGTTCATGAGATACAGCCTGGTGACAGACGGACAGACAGACAGACAGCGGAGTCTTAGTAATAGGGTCCCTTTGGGTACGGAACCCTAAAAAATGTTAGGAAATATGAATTTCGCGTGCTACCCTGGCGCTTTCTCGTTAAGAATGTACCCAATGTAGTGTAATTTACTATGTTTTGTGGCTACACATTGATACAATATTATGGATTAAAGATTGTAGACAGTTACCAATATAATTCTTGTCGTTGTATAGGTAAGTAGTAATAGTTCTTAGTACATATTTTTGAGGCTGACTGTAAGTACCTACCTACTTGAGTATTGTAGACTATAAGTACGACGATCGAAATCACGATTTAAAGCTCCCACAAACAGGCGCGATATCGCGGGCGGGACAAGGGTAATGCTGCCTGTCCCGCCCGCGTTAACCCGCCAGTTTGGTATAGGTAGGTATCGGTACTTACCTAATAATATTCTGAAGTGTCTTTGACATCAAATACACTTCAGAATATACTATAGGTACTCAGTAAGTACCCAATTTAGAGATAATAAACCCTAATCTAAAGCAATTTTATTAATTCTTGGAACTGAAATAGGTAGCTTGAAGGTTTTCTTTAGCGAAATGGTTTTTTTCTTTTCTTTTCATGTCGTAGTCCCTCCTATGTATACCTATAGCTTTATAATACCTAAGTATAAATATATTGACTTCAAGACTTTATCATGCTAGCTTCCGCCAGCCGCTTCGCCCACGTGATATCTTTATAAATTATAGCATACTAGCTGCACCCCGCGGTTTTACCCTCGTAAGTCTCGATCCCGTGGGAATATCGGGATAAAAAGTAGCCTTTGTGTTATTCCAGGTTATAAACTATCTGTTTGCCAAATTTCATCCAAATCCATTCAGGCGTTTTACGTGAAAGAGTAACAAACATCCATCCATGCTTACAAACTTTCGCGTTTATAATATTAGTTAGATTTTATGTGATAATATAGCATTACACTGGTTAAAGGTCCAGTAGTTTTTGAGTTTATTCATTACACACAAAAATAAAAATAAATCTCTTTATAATATTAGTGCAGATGTCATACGTATTCATCAGCCTTCGTTCCTAATGTATGTCCATAATTTATCGTAGTTGTTCATAAAAGTCTACTTAGAAATAGTCGAAGTAGACCTTTTCTGTCCCTTTTCCCTGACCTTATGATACTCTAAATGAACAATGAAAAAAGATCAAAAGTTTTACTCACTTTCCCGAAAACATCATATTTGTCTTCTTGTTTAGAGTGTTGTTCCCAGGTGTCTGTGGGCGAAGGTGGTTCACTATGAGGCATTACCCCTGCTTCTGTCTCACTCTTCTCATCATCTTCTCTTGCTTCTGGCAAGTTCCTGGCCCATGTTGGCCTCACTCTGCCCACCACTACTCGTTTTTCCATCTGCCTATTGTCTGTGGCGTTTGGATTCCACATCTTTAGGCTTGGATTTTAGGGCATCACTAAAAAAGTCTTTTGTTTCTTCTTTTACTTGTTTGATTATTATTTTGGAAAGTTTATTTTTGTATAGTCCATCTGTGATATCACTTTTTCGGCACTGTTAGATTTATTTTACTTCTCTCTCAAGAACACGATACAATGAGATTTTAGAACAATGATATTTCTATTTTCGCCAATCGTCGTTTCATCTTCAGTTACAGAACTCTCTAGTTACTTAACAGCTGTTTGTTTTTTATCACAAGTTCAAAAGATAAACCAACAGAAAGGTAAAGAAATCTAAGACCAGGTTTCAGCAAGTTATTTACTTAACGACGTTTGTGTAAATAATTGAGTATTTAATTAAATTAAAACTATCTAAGTATAGAGTATGAATCAAAGTAATTGAGTTTCAAGAACAAAACCAATACAGACAGAATAACAATGTATAAGTTATATATTATAACAAAGTTAGTAACAATCATAGTTTTAAAGCAGCAGATTTAATTTTATTAGTGGAACAAGGGATTGTTGTTGGAATTTAGAAAGACAATAATGTTGTGGAACTTGTTGCAGAGAGTAAACTAAGTGCTGTAAGTGTCGGAAGCTCTCACTTAGTTGACTACTCAGAAAATATGGAGAAGTTTCCATCTTGTGTTATTGTATACTTACCTTCATGCCACAGATACTCTTCCGATAATCCTTTCGTCGTTAAATTGCTTTGTAGGGTTCATTTTACTTATCGTCAGTCGATTAGAAAGTTTCTGTTCTAAATGATCTTTTAAACGTATATGATCGTTTCTATTACATATTATCGTTTCATTTATGCCTATTGCTACCTCTTACATGTTCAAGAGATCTTATCCTATACATTTAATTGAGCCACTAACGCCAAAATTCCCTAAAATTTGCTATATCATGATGACCTATTAACTAAACGTGCTCATTATCTCATTAATCTGTCTTTCCTTTGACATTAATCCAGTTCTGTTTATTGTTTACTCTGATGTATCCCTCTCGGGGATTCGTCAAATGTTTGCTTAACTACTATTTGTTTAGTAGCAAACTTCAATGAGATCTGTGTTAGGTAAATAAGTACTCGTATTTGTGTTTCGCGCTTCGAATTCATAAGATTTGTGATGTTAATCTTGAAATCCTAGTGTAAATGATAAGTACGAATGATTGGTTTTCAGTGTTTAAAATTACAAATTAGAGAATATTTAATGGGGTTTTCTTTACCAGGTGGTGTAGGTAGGTATAGAGAAGAATTTCATCTGAGAATTTGCTTTGATAATTGTCCAGTATCGCTTTAGAGTTTAAAGTCGAGAAGTGTCGTGGGACACCCGGTCGGAAAGAAGTTCCATTCGCTATATTATGCGCTGTTTTGTGGGCGTGGGTGGGTGTGTGTTTGAAATAACAAACACAATGAAATAAATCAACAACGTTTGAGAGTCACTAAATGAAAAAATAAATAATACTAACCCGGCACATTGAAATATATTGACATCGTCTCAGAGTACTTCATAGGAAATAAAAACACTTATAGCAAAAGGGTCGTGACGGTCAGAAGGTGACATTTTTTCTAGCTCTCATTTTTTTTCTCAGTTCTTAGCACAACAATATCGCTCACTATACATTTATTTAGAACACCTTCACACTTTGCTATACTAGGTATATATTATTGAAAATTTAAGGCAAGCGATATTGTTGTGCAATAAACTATAATGCTATAAATTATAGCGTAATCTGAAATGAGCTTTAGCTTTAGATCTTATACAGGTATAGATTTCCATCCCCTTCCATTTCGTTTCTTATGCCTATCAACCCCTTCCTCCTTTACGAAAACACCCTTAATATATACCAAGGCATTCACTATTCATTATGACCACCCGATCAGAATTATTTCCTAATAAGTTCTTAGAAGAACCTCTTGAGTTTCTACGAATTCTCCTCTTAGGTACTTCAATCCTACTTTTCAAAAGATCCCAATCACAAAGGCACTTATAAATATTTCTTCGTCAATATCAACGAAACACTAATGGCTGGTTTCAAAAACCCACCCTTCTTCATAGAATTTATACTGTATTAACCCTATCAGCTAGAAGGGTAAGCCATGAATTTATAAAGCGTTGTGATTTTCCGCTAACCCCTAAGTAACTACCCCAAGCTGTTTATATTCATGCAAAGCCTTTTTACTTGACGTTCTAAGGCGACCCGATCCTCGATGGGCCATTAAAATCTCACTTTATACGGAAACCAGGATTTAGCAAGGAAAATATAGTTGTGAACTTTTATTACCTAGCTATAATACGTTCGATTCATGGGTGGGTTTGAGAACAAGTCAAAATCAAGTTATTTATTCAAACTAGGCTGAGAATCAACACTTTTCGAACGACAATGTTACTAAAGACAGTCCCTCAAAACGCCCGCCCTTCACCACTTCCTAGTGCTTTAGCTGGGAAGAAAAACTGGCGCAACAAACTCCCCAGCAGCACAGCTGTCTGTTCTAATGGAAAACTTGATTGTATGCCATAGTATAGGTATTATGTTGGAGACAAAGATATTAAGTATTAAAACTAAAATGGATGAATAGATGAACGACTTTATTCGAGCTAATTATGTAAGGAATGCCGCAGGGTAGCGTTCTTAGGCCTTTGTAAATTCCTTATTTGAATTATCTTACCCTCAAAAACGCCGTGTTTATTTCTCTTTCCATAATAAAAAGCTTGTTTGATATACTGTGTTTTTTTTTTTTTTTTTTTTTTTTTTCTGAGGACAAACAATTACACATTATATTTTACAAATAAATAGAACGTTAAGCGTTATACAAATGTGCAACCAACAACGTTCTCCACAAAAAGACGTTTTTAGATCCTACTTATAACAATATTGTGATATGACAGAGATAAATACACTGAAACTGTATAAAGTTCACCAGTGCCTCATGAAAAGGAGCTGTAACCTAATAGTTGTTTAGTAATTATACCTAGTACACAATTCGCCGCAAATATTAACCAAACTGCACGTTTATATTCCAATTTACACATATAATTAGGTAATATATTTATTAACAATAAACATAACAAAACAAACACAAACCACAGAGGAATCAATATCACGTTATTAGATATTAAATTACTATGGAATTAATTGCCTGTCTAGTTGCATATTCATGCATATTCATAAATTACAAGCACTGCGTTAATCGAATCAGCAGTATCGACGGTAAATCGATCAGTGATGTGAACGATTACACTAACTTATTATTTTATCTACTAATCGTGAGTCTCAACTTGTCTATTGTCATATAAATAGGTATTAAGAAATAATTTATTATTTTTGGTGCCGAAATCTATTTTTGACGTTCAGGGTTTATTCCTACCAGCACTCCCATGCGTAACACATTTTCTCTCATGTCATGATCCAAAGGATTTTGAAAGAAATTTCTTTTCCATTGCTTCATAAAGACTCCCGCAGAAAGGCGCAACGCGACGGCGCGGCGCGGCGTGACTCTGGTGGAACAATTTCTATGAAAACTTCACGGAAATTGTTCTACCGGTGTCGCGTCGCGCCTGTCGGTGTAGCATAAATTACCGAATGAATTGTCAAAATGAAAGACATTGCAAATTGTAAGTGCAGTGTTACGTAATTACCCCTCTGAGTTGGTAGCGCTGGTAGTCGGATGAGCATTTTCACAACAAACTGCTAAATTAACCTACACTGAGTCATAATATAGGTAATGTATACATCTATATAATTATATAAAAATCAATAGCCGTGCGTTAGTCTTGCAAAAACTCGAAAATGGCTCGACCGATTGTGATGAAACTATGGTAAGTTGTTATGTGCGTGCCGGAAAAGGTTACTAACAAAAAATAGGATAAAGGCATTGCAACGCATCGGCCGGGCATTAGTTAGATGGCTCAACCGACTTATCTAAATTTTTTTTTCGCTAGGTTTGTTTTTTATCACTCATTCTTTTTTCACACGTTGTACGAAGTTGCCGGGCCATCTACTTCAAAGTAAGGCTATTAGGTACTAAGGCTAGTCAAGAGCCCAATAAAGCTTAATTCAACAAAAGTTTTATCCAGATTCTGGTAGTAGTGTCGCATCACTAAGCTTAGTAACATAATGCGATGTTAGCTAATCGGCTTACCAACTGGATTCCGTAATTCGTAATACTCCATTACTTATCAAGTTTAATAACGAAATTGTAATTATCTTAAATATCTTTTAAGTACCTACTAATGGAGTGGTAGTTTACCTGAGAGTTCAGAGAAAATGTTTTAAACCTAAAATAATGGTATTCAGTAAAAAAATCAAAAGTGAAAAAGATTGTAAAGTGTAAATGCACTAAATAATAATAATAATTGGCCCTCTGATTTATCTGACTATCTATAGGTAGTTAGGTAGGTAACTACCACTTTATGTACTACTCTCGGAACAAAAATAGCCGACACAGACAAGGGTCTGATGTAGGTAGTCATTTTATAGTATTTGTATTACTTACTTGTAATTTACTAGTTTCTGCCTACGACTTCGTCTGCGCGGACTTCAGAATAATTGTCATTTACCGGGACAAAACGTATCCTATGTGTTAATCCACATTATAAAATATCTGTGTACCAATATAATAAACAAAAATCCGAACTTCCTCATTTATAATAATAGGTATATTTTCATATAAACAGGGTAACATTGAATTCATGGGAATATTAATTTCGTACTTTGTTATTTTTGTTCGTATGCGCTTTTAGCGGCGGATGTATCCTGAATTATATATGTTATGGACCAAGTGATTATTAGGGCAGTATATAAAATGCCCGGGTAGTTTGAAAAATGCCCAATATGAGAGGGCAGTATGATAACAACTATTGAAATAATCAAATCGACCGGGCATTTTTTATTGTGCTAGTCACCTATGGGGCAGCACAATTAAAACCAGGTTTACTATTATTTTGATTTCAAACGTACTAGAATCAATATTTAAAATCTAATAAAATCTTTCCATTCGTAGACACTCTGCTGACCTATGATGACTTTACCATAATTAAATACCTGTGTATTATCAGATTGCCGAAAGACCACACGGCTATATTTATAATGACGAGGCAATGTGATAAATAAGGAAGTTCAAATTATAATTAATTATTTCGCCCTAAGTAGCTTGACATTATTCATAATGCGCGGGCATTATGAAAAATGGCCCTATTTATTACTTGGTCCATAACATATATAAGCTAACCAACTGTAGGATACTTACTTTATCCGACGAATATTAATGTCTTTGTCTATATTTTTTTACTATTTTATACAAAGATATTCAGGTTTTTTCGTTTTCGTCAACCAAACGGACCGCGACAGGCATAGGTATTATTTAAAAAAAACGGACCGTCAATTAAACTAATTGGCGATCCCTGTTATAGAGAAAGAGCAAGCGAATAAAAATACAGGATGTTAGGGCAAACACCGTTATCCTTGCAACCATTGGTTTGATTTCATTTATAGAACGTAAAATCAATGGAAAATTACAACTTTTTATTTTAAAATTAAATCTACATTTTACCACAAGAGTACTATTTCACCCTTTCACCCTATGCGCTAGGGCAACGAACTTGCGTCTCAACAAGGGCGGGGGGTGTGGGACGTGACCTGACCGGCCGCGAGCGCGACCCCTCCCTCAGTCAGTCAGCTGTTTCGCTAGCGACCACGATGTCGGATAGAAACTTTTTAAAATCTTTTAATGAAAACAACGTTTTTTTTTTGTTGTTACTCGGTCATTTATTTTTATATACCCATGGTTTGAGTGACAACGGTGTTTACCCTGTATTATGTATTTAGTACTATTCTTCAAAAATAACGCGAAATTCAGTTTCCACCTGAAAGATCACTCATAATAGTAATCCATTCACAGTTCGTCCTACGACATAATCTTATTAGAGGTACTATTTCCACGGGCCCACTGCACTCCCCGTTTATTCTCGATCATAATTCCCGTGCCGATAGTTCGTAATATCTTTACGCTTCGATAAACCCGGGACAACCCGATCTCCAAGTACGTACATCTCATCTATTGATCGTAGCCAATTATGCGAGATGGAATGCTGTGTGAACAAATCTGTTTGACGAGGTATTATCTCTCTGGGGAACGTTTTTAAGTAGATCATAACTTTAGCTGTCTTAGCTGATAGTAATTTTAGCAGTGAGCAGTTGTGCCCCTGTGGTAACGGCTCCGACTTACAATTTGTAGGTCGCGGGTTCGAACTCAGCCAATCGTATTACTTTGTGTAATTTATTTCATCACCACTGCTCTCAAAACGGTGAAGGAAAACATCGTGAGGAAACCGGCATACCCGAGAACCAAAAATACGTAGGCATGTGACATCTACCAACGCGCACTGGGCCCGCATATGGTGAATTACGGCCCACTCCCTCTCACCGAGAGGAAGGTCTGTGTCCCAGCCGTGGAAATGTTACTTATGCTGATTATTATAAAACATATTAATATAGAACACGTAGGTACCTAAAGGATATACAACACACAAGAGTGGCCTTTATAAGAAGTTTATACACGGCAAACATATTTTGATTCAAATTTTGTTTGGGGATTTTAGATTTTGGGGTCTTGTAGCTCTGCTTAAACGCTAGAAAGAACAGTAACATATTAAGTATTAGCTGTCCGCCCCGGCTTCGCACGGGTAGCACTAAGTACTTATCTACAGCGCACCTACCCTACCTACTTATATACCCGACCTACCTACCTACCTACCCTGCCCTACCTACCTACCCTACCTACCTACTGTACATACCTTCCTACCTACACCTACCTCCGTACACTTACCAACATATCTACCTACCCAACCAACTTACCCTACCTACCCTACCGACTTACCCTACCACTCAACCCTACCTACCTACTCTACCTACCTACCTTACCTACATACCCTACCTACCTACCCTACCTACCTGCCCTACCTACCTACCCTAACTACCTACCCTACCTACCTACCCTACCTACCCTACCTACCCTACCTACCTACCTACCCTACCTACCCTACCTACCTACCCTACCTACCTACCCTACCTACCTACCTACCCTACCTACCTACCCTACCTACCTACCCTACCTACCTACCCTACCTACCTACCCTACCTACCTACCCTACCTACCTACCCTACCTACCAACCTACCCTACCTACCTACTTACCCTATCTACCTACCCTACCTACCTACCCTACCTACCTACCTACCCTACCCTACCTACCTACCCTACCTACCAACCTACCCTACCTACCTACTTACCCTATCTACCTACCCTACCTACCTACCCTACCTACCTACCTACCCTACCTACCTACCCTACCTACCTACCCTACCTACCTACCCTACCTACCTACCCTACCTACCTACCCTACCTACCTACCCTACCTACCTACCCTACCTACCTACCCTACCTACCTACCCTACCTACCTATCTACCGAGATATCATCAAGAAAAAAGCCATTCTATACTGAATGTATGAGCCGGTATTTTTTGAAGCTATACTTACATTTTTAAACTCGTGATATCTTTCGAATAGAATGTCTGAATTGAATAATTCAAAAAGTTATATGAAGGTATTGAAGCAGTCTTAATAATGAAGTAATTTATTTTGATAAGGATTAATACCAAGATACAAATAAAGAGCCTTTTCTAGCGGCGTCATTTCAATTAAATTTTCAAAATAAAATAACACTTATTGTGGCATAACTATAATAGCTAGACATATGCTGTCGCGACACTTTTTGTAAATCATGATGTGTTCTGCAAAGTCGTAGTACATTATTTTATTCTATCATTAATAGTTTTCGCAGCGCACGCGATTTAAAGAATATTTAAGGTATTTTTTTTATACCTTGGGTTACATTATTGGAGTTTTAGTAAGGATCCCTATTCTTTTCTAGCAATAAATATAGCCTATGTTACTCAGGGTGAATGTTTTTGAAATCGGCGCAGTAGTTTTTGATTTTATTCGTTACAAACATACACACAAAAATACAAATCTTTCCTCTTTATAATATTAGTGTAGAAGTGTAGGTAGATGTAGATATGGCTTTCAAAGCTAAATAATTATACTATTAGGTATATAAACAAGAATAAACCAGTCTCTAGGTACCGTTTATCCAATGAATCCCTTTAATATTATAAATTCGAAAGTAACTCTGTCTGTCTATCTGTATGTTACCTTTTCACGCCTAAACCAATGAACGGATTTCGACAAAATTTGACAAGGAGATAGATGGCACCCTGGGGAAGGACATACGCTACTTTTAACGACTAAACGCGCAGACGAAGCCGCGAGCGGAAGCTAGTCTAGATATACAATTGAATATCCTACCAACCGAATAATCCAATTCAATATCCTTTATTTCTTGGTATTATAAATCTCGTCTGTTATTACGAATAGTAAAATCTCTTACAAAATAAATATGGACATAGCCATTAGTAATATCTAAAGATAACAGAAATACAGAATAAAGTGATATTTCAGCAAAATGTAGATAAATGTAGTTTATATTTTACTTGTCTGACAGAGATCGCCGGCGGCTAGAAATATTACAAAGATGATGATAGAACTTACGTAGCGAGATAAACTTGGGAATTGTAATATTATTCTATAAAACTTGACATCTACTTAACAAAAAAATACAGGATTCATAATTTCCTCATTCACAGAAATATCCTTTTTTACCACATACAGGGTGGGACATCGACGCGCAACTGCTTACCATGGATTTAGTAGGTAACATGATTCTGGACCCCTCAGCGTTGAATTTTTTCGTCGGCTTTTTCTTAATTTTTAGGGTTCCGTACCCAAAGGGTAAAACGGGACCCTATTACTAAGGCTCCGCTGTCTGTCTGTCTGTCTGTCCGTCTGTCACCAGGCTGTATCTCATGAACCGTGATAGTTAGATAGTTGAAATTTTCACTGATGATGTATTTCTGCTGCCGCTTTAACAACAAATACTAAAAAACAGAATAAAACAAATATTTAAGGGGGCTCCCATACAACAAACGTGATTTTTTTGCCGTTTTTATAGATACCTAAGCCCTACCATTCGTGCGCGAGTCCGACTCGAACTTGGCCGGTTTTTACGTTTTGTTCTGCAATTTTTTTTACTGTAAACTGTATAAAATCATTATTTCTATCTAACATAATATTCCAAGTCAACTTTCTAATAAAACTGATACGCAAATACTACACAATATTGAAGACAAAGACTACCCAGTAAGCCTTCAGCCAATTTGTCCGGATATTGAAAGGGCTCTGTCTACTCGTAAGTAAGATTGCAGACTCGCTCTTCTATAAAATATGTTCCTTCGCAAAGGCTTTGAATCAAAAAGAGGAACAAATCTTGTATTACTGTTGTATTGAAATTTCGAACTTCAGTAGTAGATACAGTCCTCGTGTAGCTTGCACAAAATGATTGCGAGAAGGTTCTTTATTTCTTTTTCTAAGTTCTCTTTTAAACTAACAGTTAATGGACTTCTAGGAAAGTCCTAATTCTAGGTACCCTTTTCTGCTAGCTAGCAACAATATTTTATAAATGTTGGTAGAATTACAGACATAAGACTCGTCGACTTGGTTTAATGGTGAATCGCACGAATTTACTCGCCCGCGAATCGACACTTTTAAACAATATTATTTTTTGTTGAGGTGATTTTAATAATAATAATTTATTCAAAACATAACATACAATAAACACAGTAACAGGTGCCCTGGCTACCAAACTAGGTTTATTGCCTGAGGCTTGGGAGAAGATTCTCACGAAGTTAATTTATTTGTAGGCGAATCGACAACCCAAACAAATCTGATTCGCCTACAAATCAATTAACTTTCGGGCGAGTAAGTTCGTGTGGACCAATAAGCCGACTTTTTTTCTGAGTTTTTAGGGACATCATAAAATTAAAAAAGATAATGTAAGTATTTTCACTCACCAAGGGCTTTGTTCATTGAGGTTATTTCCAAAGAGACCCCTTATTGTTAACTCAGTGCGTGTCACTTATCAAAGCGCCCTCGCTTTTGTCACCCCTGCCTGTGAAACTCCAAACAAATACAAAGACGGACAAAGTTTGGACTTCTCTTGTCAAGGTGCTCATATATTCATTAATTTAAGTTTAGAATCAGATACTCCTCAATGATGAGTGACGGTTCGAACAGGTCGTACTTATTTGATTACTTATTTAATAGAAGCATAAGCATAATCAGCCTATAGGTTCCCACTGCTGGGACACAGGCTCCTCTCAGTGAGAAGGAGTGAGCCCTAAACCACCACGCGGGCCCAGTGCGTGTTGGTAGATGTCACAATGTCTTTAATGTAATTAATACAAAGTAAAGCGCCTGACACGGACCTGACCTGACACTCGAACCTACGACCTATATCTCGTAAGTCACGGCCGTTACCCAGTGGTAACGGCCGTGAACGGCAGGCAATGGTGGCCCAGTGGCCACCATTGCCTAGAGTGGAACCTGTCCAGTGGTTTAAGTACCAAGTAATAGGTATACATATAAGCTATTTAGATTGTAAGCTGCCTACCGGTGCACCCCCATTGGAAATGGATTACCGCCGGCGGCGCCCGAAGACTCACTGGGAAGCAGGGGATTTCTATTGCCTCACTAGAAAAAGTTGGAATTCCTTACAAGAATAAAATACCTACATTTCACATACGAATACAGTTAAGGCTCCCGTAGACAAGCGCGACGCGACACCGACCGGTAAAACACTTTCCGTGAAGTTTTCATAGAAATTGTTCAACCAGGGTCGCATCGCGTTGTCATTCCATCAATTTATTTTATTTAATAAACAAGGATAAAAATAAAACATTGGATGAACTTCTACTTATACTTAACTAAGAAACTATTACCTACCTAAAACTAAAATAATACATAATAACAAACTAAAATATGGATTCCTACGTAGTCATTTTCTTTGGCCAATATCAAAATAAATTGGGTTGTATGAATACAAATAACAAACTTACCAATCTGACACATCCCTTTACCACGATAAAATCGCCCTAAACGTGTATAATTTAATCAATAACGGTTACAATATTCACCTTTTAAATACGTTTTACTCGTCCAATAAAGGACAAAAGTACGCAATCTGCAGTATTACTGACTATAACATTATTGAATTCTCGAGCGAATCTGCATATTTAATTTTCCGCTTGTTATCCCGATTTCAGGATCAGCTGATTACAACGTATATAGGTACTGTCGCCCCTCACCCTATGGCCTGGTGGGAGCTATATTTATATATTCAAGTGTCCCGTGTGTTCTCATTTTTTTCGCATATTTTGAGTACAGCTTAAAAGCTTTTGGAAGTAAATTGCGAATGTGTATGTGTGCATAATTTAATGAAACTCAGTTTATCGAATATTGTGCCTATACCTACCTACCGTAGGTCGGTGTTTTTAGGGTTCCGTGGCCGAAGGGTGCCAAACGGAATCATTTACTAAGCCTCCGCTGTCCGTCCGTCTGTCAGCGGGCTGCAGGTATCTCATGAACCGTAATAGGTAGACAGTTGAAATTTACACAGATTGTTTATTTCTATTATTGCCGCTATCCTAACAACAAATAATAACAATAAAATTAAAATAAAAGGGATAGCGTAAAACGCGGAATAAAACACATTTCTTGTATGGGGGAACCCCATAGCGTAAAACGCCGAAGAAAACAATTTCTTGTATGGGGGACTCCATAGCGTAAAACGCCGAAGAAAACACATTTCTTGTATGGGGACCCCATAGCGTAAAACGCCGGAAAAAAAACAAATATTGTACGGTGGTACGGAACACTTTGTGTGCGAGTCAGACTTGCACTTGGCCGTTTTGTTTATAATTACATTTCATGTATCGCTTACATTTTCCGCTGGCGCCAAAAACAGGTTATTATTAAATTTCGTATGTTTCCGGAAAGTCAAAGGGAAACGTGTTAATATAATGTTCCGTGTTTCCTTTTTGTTTGATCTATGTATTTTTCATGTTTTCAGGACATTTTAACGTCTACTGCTAAACATGAGCTTTCCAGTGTGCGCAAATGAGCTGTTTTATTTCGACTAGCTACTAGACTAGCTCTTGCCCGCGGCTTCGCACGGAGGTCGAAAATTATCCCACGGGAACGTAGGTAACGTACTATCGGGATAAAAAGTATCCTATGCCATCGAAATCCGAACCGGAAGAACCTGACAGATATAGGACAAAGTGATAATTTCTTCATTTCTACGCACAGGTGTTTTAAATGATTAATTTAACAATAATACCCTCCTTTTTAGGTAAATCTGCATGAAAAAACGACTCAAAACAATATTTGTTTGCCTACATACGCCCCGTTCAATACCTACCGACATTTCGTCATCTTTTGTGTTTCTACCCGACTACGGCGAAGAAAAAAGGAGGGTTATGATTTTGACCGGTATGTATGTATGTTCATCTGTTCCCTCATATCTTCTAAACGACTCATCACAATTTGACAAATGAGTTATCGTTGGAAGCGTCTTGATCGTCCGCTGGTTATAGGCTATGTGACGAATAAAAATGGCGCCCTCTGGAGGACATAAAGTCAGGAACTAAAAAAAAAAATTGTTTAATCGTACCATGTTGGGTATCAAATGAAAGGGCTTAATGAGCACATTTCAAAAATATAAATATTATAACCCCAAAAGAATTTAAAAAAAATTAGGAACTAACACGTGTGACTCCGGATTTATAATTTGTCTGTCTGCGGTGTCTTGTTTATACCTTTTTAGTCGTAGTTGGGTTTTAGTTTTTATTACTTTAATTTTTTTTATTTTCTGTTATTCTCTTATTAGACAGGCTGTTGTGGTGCAGCCTGGGAAAGGTCCATGTCCAGCAGTGGACTGCGATAGGCTCAGTTGATTGATTGATATGATTCCTCAAGACTTCCTACACACATCGATCCAACCAGACCTGCATTCTGCATTGGCTGGTTAGATCCTACAATAACTAACCCAAATCGATCAATTCTCCATTAGGAATTTCTTAGTAGCAGCTAGTAATCTGGATTGTCCGTTTGGTAGCAATGCCAATATAAGTTCGCCCTATAATCATGACATCCTAACTAATATTACCTATGTTATATGCGAAAGTGACTTTGTTTGTTACGCTTTCACGCTTAAACGGCTGAACGGATTTCGATGAAAAAATGACCTGGAGTAGGTTTTTTATTCCGGTAAACGCAGACAAAGTAGCTGGCTGAAACTAGTTAATATAACATAGTAACATCACTGGCAAAATGTGGGTATACTAAAAACCTACCATTTTGACGAATACAGGGTGATGTTCCATGTTTATCACATGAGAACACTATTCCGTACCTATTTTCACGTGAAATAAAAACCTCAGGCCGCTGAGAGCTTTCGGTACCTACCTGTATCTAATGAGCTTGTTATTTGAGTCAGTTTGGCAGCCAGGAAAATGGAAAATTATTCAGACACGGCACGATTCTAGTAGAACAATCTCTATAAAGTATTCATAGAAATTGCTGAAATGATTGTTTTATTAGAGTCGCGCGCGCCTGTCTGTGGGAGCCTTAAATGGGTAACTAACGTTCGTTTAAAAAAAAAAAACATCATTTAGTTTCTGCTCATGTTTAATAATAGGTCTTTACCTATGAAATTGCCGTTTTGTATGAAAAAATTTAAACGAATTTTTTTCATGAATTTTTTATTTGTATTAATCGAAGTAATCACCCATGCAATCAATGCATCTTTGCCATCGCAGTGGCAGTTTATTGATGCCCTTCTTACAGAAATCAGCTGGACCGGAGGCAACAAATTCTTCAAAGGCATTTTGTACTGCCTCTCGGGTATTGAATTTTTTTCCCGCCAAGAAGTTATCCAAATTCTGGAAAAAGTAGTAGTCTGTAGGCGCAAGGTCTGGTGAGTAGGGCGGATGACGGAGAGCTTCCAACCCCAGTTCTTGCAACTTGGAGACCGTCTGCTGTGCAGTATGAGGTCGCGCGTTGTCATGCAGGAGCAGCGGAGACGAGCGATTGACCAATGCTGGTTGGAGATGCGCCAGCTTCTCCATCATTGTGTTCAGTTCTTCACAGTACACATCTGCAGTAATGCTCACCCCGTTTGGTAAGAAGCTGTGATGAATCACACCGGCACTAGACCACCAAACAGTGACCATCACTTTTCTAGGGGTAAGTTTTCGTTTAGGGCATTGTTTAGGTGCTGAACCAGGATCCAACCAACTTGCTGAGCGCTTGCGGTTATCAAACAGAATCCATTTTTCATCGCAGGTAACAATGCGGTTCAAAATTCCTTCATTTGTGTGTCTGTTGAGCAGTGCAAGGCACGTCTCGACGCGTACTTCGCGCTGGCGATCATTGAGTTCGTGGGGCACCCATTTGTCAAGCTTTTTTACCTTGCCAATTTGACGCAAATGGACCAATATTGTTTTGACGCTAACGTCGAAAGCTGCTGCTAATTCAGCCGTAGATTGTGTATCATCAGCTTCCACAATCGCCTTTAATTCGTCATTGTCGACCAAAGTCTTCGGACGACCGCGAGGTTCATTTTTCAGGTCGAAATTTCCAGAACGGAAGCGAGCAAACCAATAACAGGTGGTGCGTTGGTTTATAGTGTTAGCTCCGTAAACGTCGTTGATGTTGCGTGCCGCTTGTGCCGCGTTGCTGCCACGACGGTACTCATATTCCATAATTACTCGAATTTTTAACGTATCCATGATGACGAAAAAGATTGAAATGCGATGAAAATGTAACACTAATCAATAAAGAAATGACTACTTTTGGAAAAAAAAATCCATGTTTTTAAAATAAAATTAATTTGAAATTAGAATTCTTAGCCAAACAAAAATTATTTTGATTTGAAATGGCCAGTACTGCAGAACGGCAATTTCATAGGTAAAGACCCGTAAGAGCCAGCACAAACTGTGCGTCTTGTAGCTGCGTCTAGTACTCATAATAATTAAAATATTTTTTTGCCTCCATACTATTACTGCCTACAATAATAATATTTATTAGGTATCTATATTTTGCGAAAATAGCGTTCTATTAAGTATTAGGTTCAAAGGATTGTTTGAATAAAGTTCAAAAGTAAGTTATCTCTAGGGAGTTATTAATGGAAGGGTATATAGATTAGAAAATTAGCTATCGAGATTCTAGAGAATATTGGAAACATGTGAAATCGTCGATTTATCAATTCATATAGGTGCATACTATAGAGATATTATACCTCTATGGTGCATACGAATTCATTCTTTAATAGGTAGTTACTATTATACTTCACTGCGTTTTTAGGGTTCCGTACCCAAAGGGTGCCAACGGGACTATTACTGAGGCTCTAATGTCCTTCAGTCCGCTCGTCTGTCTGTCTGTCACGGCTGTATCTTTTGAACCTATCGTAATAGGTAGACACTTGAAATTTTCACAGAGATTGTACTACTATGGCCGCGGTAACAAAAAATAATGTAACCCTCCTTTTTGCTTCGCCGCAGTCGAGTAAAAAATAAAATAAACTTAACAATTAAAGGGGTCCCTGTACAGGGTGTGTAACGTTTGTTATAATAACGAAAGTTCTAATGATCATAAGACCTAATTTCATTTAATATATTTTTTTTTATATAACGATCAAATTATATAATGAATTATTGATATAATTTAATTATACCTGTCTAATTCTAATTCTATCTGTTATTATACCAAACATTACACACCCCCCTATACAAGTAATACTATATAGTTTTTTTTGCATTTTTTACTGGATCAATAAAAAAAAATGTTGTGTTAAATATTTTAAGGGGTCCACCCCTTTCGTGTGCTAGTCCAACTCGCACTTGACCGCTTTTTTATTTCATTGAGCACCGAAACTCATTAAAATAAACAACTTTTATTCCACGACTTTTGCAAATAAGAAAAAAAATCATCTCTCATCCGATTGGTATAACTTTCTCCAGGGAATTGTAACTTTCTCTTAGTATGAAAAGTTGTCATGCCAAAGATATTTTCGTTATAACGAGGATCACATCCCTCTTAACTTCTTTTCATCATTAAATCGCGTATTACCTATCTGTCCTTAAAAAACTCGAAAGGTTTTTTTTTCATGCAGTTTTAGGTATGAATGTTAATCGCTATACGAAGAGAGACGTACCTACTAAGATAATTATCTAATAATGAATGGATTATGTGAAAACGAAATGGCTAAGAAAGTAGTGAACACTGAAATAACAGCTAACTAAGATGTAGGTACATACCTACCTAGGAACTACTCTGCTTAACCTTTTCCCAACTATGTTGGGGTCGGCTTCCAGTCTTACCGGATGCAGCTGCTTACCAGTATTTTACATAGACTGACTGCCTATTTGACCTCCACAACCCAGTTACTGGGTAATACGATACCCCTTGGGCCATTTGTAAGACAGGTTGTCGGACTTTCGGGCTTCGGTCGACCCGTAACGACTGTCAAAGATCCACGAATGACAGCCGGGACCAACAGTTAACGTGCTTTCCGAGACACCTCCGTGTCTCGGAAAGCACGTTTCGTTATGTAAAGATGGTCACCCATCCACGGACTAACCCCGGCAAGGTGCGGAAAATAGCGCCGTCCCTTTTTAAATTGATATAAAAGCTAATCTGTTGTCTTTATAAGTCACACTAACAGATCGATAATGATATCCATAGTGTTATATTTCCATGCGAATGAACCGAGGAGGGTCACTACTCAAGTATAAAATCAATTTCTACGTGAGTGAAGCCGCGGCGAACAACAGCGATGTATGTTTATAATATTAAGCTTTGTTGTAGAGTTGGAATCAAATTAATCAATGTTATGATTGTGTATTGTTTTAATTAATGACAGAGATTTAAGAGATTCTGAAGAGCGATTTATTTGAGGCAGAGAATACTCAATCTCATTTATCAACCTCTTGTTTATTAATTGTTATTTTAATGACCTTTTGAACAAACAACAATAATTAATGCATTATAATGTACTTGAAGACTTAATCTAAGAGTGTCTACCCATTAAAGCTGGCCGGTGGGTGGCCCCACCCACCAGGGTCTCTGGGCTCATTTTGAACTTGCATGAGTTGCAACGTCCCCCGCGCCGGGGCTAATCCCACCGGGCTTTGGTGTGTAGACACCTTAACTAAACTCCAAGCAAATTGTCTCAGACATCCGAGATCTATAAACGTCACATAGCACGTGCTTTGGCTTAAACACGTTCTCGTCTCTATCTTGCAGTCGTAGTTTGACGGTTGTGCGACAGTGACAGGAAACCTTTTGGGTATGTCATTGTGTTCTGTGGTGGAAATCTTCTTGTCACAGTCACGACGTGCAGTTGCCGACTATTTCTGTTCTGTGCTCTTTATTAGTATAAAATATATAAAAGTTGTTTTTTTTTTCTCTACATTAAGATCAGATAACTCTATTAACTTTAGTCTAATCTTGTTGTATGCACGTACTTTTCGTTCTTTCTTAGCCAAAGTAGGTACATACGTGCTTGGATACCTAATCAAGATCAGGCTGAAAATAGGTACAAATTGGGCTAATTGATAATATTGATACCTACTCGAACAAACAGACTGACAAATAAAGGCTCTCACAGACAGGCGCGACGCGGTGATCGACACGCGATGGCGCGACGCGACACTGGCAGAACAATTTCAATGACGTGATGTTTTCATAGAAATTGTTCCACCAGAGTCGCGTCACGTCGCGTCTTTAAATCTATGAACGAAAACTGGGTTTTTATTTACTTAATAAAAAGCTGAAGTTTAAAATAGTACAAAACCATTCACAAAATGGAATATTTCACTATACCTGAACAAAACAACAGTTTTCCTTTGACGGGGAAATGTAATCCGAATAAAAATAAATATTGTTCTTTTACATTGTCATGAACATAACATGCCCTGAATGTGACGTCACGCGAGAGTTACGTTTTGCTCCTACTTTCAGTTCGTTAGCACTTTTTAATATTAAAGTTACGGATTCACGGAAATTATTGCGATTTAACACATAACATAACATCACGCCTGTTTTCCCCGAAGGGATAGGCAGAGGCCTATAGTATGCCCACATTTCGCCAGTTAAGTTAAGTCCCAAGTAATAGGGGGCGATTGCCATCAACGGGGCACAATAAAGATGTGATTTATTAAAAATATTTTTATGTTTGAACATAAAAATGTTTTAATAAATCGCATCTTCATTTCTTTGTACTTGATAACTACGCTACGTTTAAAATATTTCCACTTCAGTGGGTAAACAGAAATTATTTGTCACTTTGAACTTTTCACTTTTTTCATTATTTAGTGGGTAGGTTTTTCTCGAAATCGTATTGTTTGTTTCTATTCGTAATTTTTCTAAAGATCTTGTCATTGTTGACTTCTAAATAATAATTTCTATGTAAAAGTAAAAAACTTGAGAGACATAGAAAGAAGTTTCAAACAAAGGACTAAGAAACTTAATAACAAAACGTTTTTGGGTTAATATCAATGTCCAAAAAGAATGTTATGTTCATGTTAAAAATCGATTAGTGATATAAAAAATGAAATGTCTATTCTCCTATTTTTATTTTCTGTTCTATTCTTACGCACATTGTCTACATTTGTTTTTATCTACTTTCCTATCGCAGGTATGCTGTAAGAGATTTCTTTAGAAATAAGCATCTTCTTTGTACGTATTTTTCTGTTTTTTCATCTTGTCTATTTATGTACCTAAATAAATAGTTTAAAAAAAAAACTGAGTTATCTATCCTTCATTCGCACATAAATGAGTAGATAATCTTCCTATGCAGTTAGTAAAGTAATCTTTAGTTAGAAAGTCATTAATAGTTCATCCACAATATGGAATTCAATCAAAAGTTTCCCACTAACTAATCGTTTTTAACGATACAAGTTTCCCACACAAGTCAATATAAATTTATTATACATAAGGTTTACTCAACGATAAGTTTTTGGTTTAACCTTTAACTTTTGAATTGAAACAAAATACTTAATAACATAAACATTACGCCTCTATTCCCCGAAGGGTTACACAGAGCTGTATCTTTAGTACACATTTGTCCAGTTAAGTGTAAAAGTCCTATGTAATAGGGGGCGAGCCTTTTGGCATCAACCGGCCACAAATCCAGACTCCGGGTTGCTACTAAGAAATTCCAGATGGAAAAACTCGGTCATTGTTCTAGTACCGTGAAGTTTTATCAGAAATTGTTTTGTTAAAGTCGCGTCACGCGACACGTCGCGCTAGTCTGCACGAGCCTTAAGGCAATACACATTTCGGGTTTATTTCGATGCGATCATTTGAAGATATTAAAATAAATGTAAATAAAGCTGAATGTTCACTGTTGCCAGCGACAATGCACGTCAAAGTCTGCGTGTAAAGATTTTTTTATTCTCCGAAATAAAACTGCCGAAACCTTAAAACCCGGAAAGGATAAGGGTGCTTCCTTTGCCCTTTGGAGTTTTCGAGTTTACGACAGTCACAAGGGAGAATGAAACAGGCAAACTCGCTTTCAAGTTATAAGTATGGATTAAAATCCGTCTGCCAAGCATTCCTGATACCACTCAGTTGGACACGATTAGGAACAAATAAAATATAAATTCGTAAAACGCGTATTTGCAACTGACAGGTGTCGAGCACGCATTCTCTCGGCGCGGATGGAATATAATTGTTTCGCATTTTCAACCGTTTGAAAACAGCTGGCGGAAGGGAAAACGGATGATGGCAATTGGGTCGGTTTAGAACAAAAGACGATTTAATAACGCTTCCAACTAAAGAGGAAGCATGATAAACATATCTTCTCCCATACAATCAGCCTATAATGTTCCCACTGCTGGGAAACAGGCCTTCTCTCGATGAGAGGGAGTGGGCAGTAATCCACAACGCGGGCCTAGTGCGGGTTGGTAAATGCCACATGTCTTCAAATTTTTGGTTCTAGGATACCTTTCCCGGTTTCCTCACGATGTTTTCCGTCACCATTTTGAGAGCAGTGCCAATGAAATAATTTACACAAAGTAAAGCGCCTGTCAGGGTTCGAACCTACGACCTACAACTTGTAAGTCGCGGCCGTTACCACTGGGCCATCACTGCTTTCCATTGCAATCAGCATAGGTAAATAAGTTTTAATAAAATGCTACACAAACCACACCTACCATTTAAATACACATCAACACTGCTACGCGAACATGAGATAACAAACCCCGTTGATTAATGGATCTTAAAGCTTCTTGCTTTTCAATCCCTTTCCCTCATCACTTTACAAAGACTGCGAAGAGAAAAAGGGGCAAAAAAGGGCAATAATGGGCTTGAATCGAAAGGAACGGAGCGAATACGTCAAGACTCAGTAATGAAGTCAAATAGACGTCGACGTTAGCTTCCACGTCAAGATGACGGCTAATCTTGTTAGTAGGTACAATGTTAGCACTTAATTCCGCTGTTGTAAACTCGGTTTTATTGGCTTTCTGGTTCGTGTTTTTTTTTTTTTTCTTTAATTTATTTATTTAAGTTTTCTTGCACAACATTACAGAATGTAATTCAATGTAAGCATTTTAGTGATTGTTCTCCTCATTTTATCATTTGAATTTTGAAGTCAGAATCAATTTTCAATTCCATGTCATTAATTGGAGTAGGTACATACGGTAAAGATTTTTCTTAATCGTGCGCTTGATAATCCTACAAATAATATTTTATTTCTCCTTATTAGCAACGGTTTGGAAACTGATCTCAATAAAATAAAATAAAACGGGTGATTATGATAATAAAATTTTAATACTTTACATAACGCAGACAACCTATCAACCTAATAAAGGCTCGTGCAGACTGGCGCGATGTTGCGGGTGCGACAGGCAGCGTGACCCTTGTCGCGCCCGCGATATCGCGCCTGTCTAATCGAACCTTAAAGCTTTCCTTTACATCAATTAATTATAATATTCAAACGTTCTTGTATCACAGAACCAATGCAAGCGAAATCGTTATTGCTTTTCGCGTTTCCAATAATATCGTTTGTCGCAAGTTCCAAAGGCATATTTCATTGCTCGTTCGAGCCACACGACAAAGGTACCTACACAATCAACGTTTTGCTTACAAAACAAAAACACGCAATGGAAATATTGGAAACTGGAACAACTCTGCTTTGAGGAACTTTTAATAAAGTCGAAATATCAATTTATATGAAAGCTTTATTAAAAACTCGCTGTTTTCTTTCATGTTTATGAAGATGGCGGGATGAGTCTGTATTATTGCGAGTTTTTCCTGTTATTGGGATTGCGTGGTACCTACCAAGCAATAGCAAGAACAGGAAAAACAAATAAATCCAAAATAATATTCATATACATATTTGGAATGTATTTGTTTCTACAGCCTAAGGGTTTGTACGCGAAGATTAGACCAATATTCCCATATTAATGTCTTAGATTAGATGCGACTTCCTACAAAAGTAGGTATGTAAATAAACAAAGTTAGCAAACTTAAAACCCTTTTCAATAAATATGCAATGATTATAACATTATTATTTATCGATGCGGATTGCTAACAGAAGTATCAAACCCAGTTTTCAGATGTGAGCGAAAAATACAATAGGAAGCAGACTAAAAATGGTAAAAAAGTGTAAACAAAACATTCTTTTTCACACAAAACGGATGACTGGGCGTTGAATGACGCGATTTTTAAACAATAGAAAGAAATATCGTTAATTGTACATGGTAAAATACCGGCCAAGTGCGAGTCGGACTCCGTAAAATATTTTCTATTATTAAAATGGAGCATTAAAACGCCAAAAAATACAGGTGTCTTGTATTTATTTTTATTTGCTGTTATAGCGGCCTAGTAGTTCACACTAGTGATGTTCAAATCCGCTAGAAACTACAATCATGTTATAGACTATAAACTATATTTTTCTAGCGCGCTATTTTATACGCTATCATTATAACACGCTGTTACAAAACTCGGCCGTAGTCTAAACACGGAGGCGCTATCATTTTATTTGGCCACGCGCAAGACGCACTTGCACGATGAATGTTATCTCGCAACGTGCTTTATACGAAAGAATATAATATTATCTCATGAAGCGTTAGAAATCAATGAAGTTTCCTTCATACTTTCCAGACTAAGGCTTCTCGAAAAAGTTCCAAATCGGTAAATCATCGCGAGGAGGCATTTTCTAACCTAATTCTTTAATAGTTAAGCAATCCAAAAGTTCTACCTAATTAATTCATATCTAAAACTTATTTACAAATCACATTATTCACACTGTCACTCTGATTTTCAGTCAGTAACACAATTCCTAGCTATTTACAGTTCTTAAAAACGAACACTCAATATTTACAATAGTATGACGAACATGTCGATTGTCGAACGTACGAAACATGAGAATGATTATATTTACAGTACTACACTATAAGTTACACTTCCAAAACAACAAAAATTACAATTTACAAAAGACTAAAAAAGATCGCAATTCGCGAGGCAAGCGTGAGTGTTTATTTACCAACAACACGAATACGTAATGAGTGAGCCGACGCGGGCCGACTGCCGCCCGAGTTCGCCCGATGCGCGAGCGCGACGCGCTGTGTAAGTAAGAGTTGTAAACGAGAGTTGTAAGAGTTGTGTTGTCTATTGCTATCCCGTTCCGCTGGCTCCGCTGCCGCTGTACGCATTGAAAATTATATTCTAGCGCGAAGTTATATTCGATCTAGCAAACGCTAAAGACTATATTGCTATCCCGTTCCACTGGCTCCGCTGCCGCTGTGCGCGTTGAAATATTATATTCTAGCGCGAAGTAATATTCGATCTAGCAAACGCTAGATGCTATTTTTACATAGCCTGTTATTTTTTGACGCTATACGTTTTATTAACCACCTCTAGTTCACACCCTGTCAAATCTGTAAAAAATTTTAAAAATCAAATGTCTATCTATTACTGTATAAAATACAGCCCTATGACAGATAGACGGACGGACGACATTCGGACAGCGGAGCCTTAATAATAGAGACCCGTTGGAAACCCTTTAGGTACAGAACCCTAAAAAATAATGATAGTGGTTTCGTCCTGTATGAAGTAACGATAACATCAAGTTTCGATTACTCCAGTATTTAAAACAATTTAATTATTTTGTGTGATAATGACATACTTATAAAACGTTTGGCCAGTGTCTGTTTTAAAAGCAAACAAAATTGCCTTGCATTTACATTTTCAAAATAAACTGCGTCGACCGGTAATTTCAACTACAGAAATGAAATACCGAATTTAAACAGAACTGCAGATATTTTAAACCATTTTAATGTCGATTTCGCGTAAATTATATTTTAATGCACTGAGTTTTTACCAACCTCGACCAAAAATGAATAAATGTTATTGCAACCAAAATTCATCGAATGTTATTTTAATGAACGAAAAAATGTTTTTGATCGGTAATTGTCGCCTTTCTGACCACAGTGTAAAAAAGTGAGGTGAAAATGTTTGAGCTTTAAATTAAAACACAACTCAGTAGGTTTAAAGACGATTTTAGCTAGCGAAACTCCGCAAACGTGACGAAAATTATATTTTTCTCAAACTCTATGCATTTGTTTCAATTAAACCATTGAGGGTTTTAGTGTTGGTAAAAATTCACGGCCCCAGTTGGCGCCACTTTGACAAGAGGTCTTCAATTTCGACAATGAATATAAAATACAGCGTGTAAAAAAAACCATGTCGGATCCGTGAGGATGTTGTTAAGAATCATACTGAAAGTCTATTTCTGTGTTTTTTTTTTTTTTTAAATTTACAAAAAAAAATCCGCATTTTTTTTTTCAATGGGGAATTTTACCGGGTTATTTAGTGGGTGTCTACAAGGCATAACGTATGACCTCTGTAGAAATTTCTCTTATAATGAAATTGGGGTTAAATGATACCTACTAAAAACGTGAATTTCAAATAGCAATTTTTTTTTTTCTGGTAATGTTTTTGCAGTGCCTATGTGCCCCTTTCGGATTGGACAGGGTTTTGTTACATGCTGTGGGTCTACGAAGACGTTCATCATTCAGTTAGGAGTTAAAAAAATATAGCGACCTGACGTCTCAGTGCTGCCACCTAGTGAACTTCATTTGAATTGTCAGTAGGTCGTCGGTCAGTCAAAAAGATAAAGCTATTTTACAGTCCGTTCAACCGATTTTGACCTCTATTGCGTTGGTGGCATGACAAATGGCAGCTGCAGTAGGCAGTTGATATTGTGTAACCTTTTTTTTTTGCTTTTAATGCCATCCTTATGCCTACGGTAAGTATAGAAGTCAAAATCGGTTGAAGGGACTGTATAAAGGTTTGTTTCAAATCTTATTTCAAATGGAGTATAGTTGCCAATTCCAAAGCGTATTAGGAGCCTGTGGAGAAGAACGGACAAATAGCTTTTAATCACTTCAGTTAGTATAAAGACCATTTAAAAATTCTATTTGTATTAATAAAGTATTCGATTCCGCAGTCAAGACTCCAGCAAACTTACTTTGCAATTGCAACTGGACGTCGGAATCAAGTTGGACGATTTCATTTTGTTCGACAAAGCAATCTTGAAATGTAAGCCGCGACTTTTATTCTGCTAAAGTAAGTAATTTTCAATTGTGATTTTTCTCAATTAGTTGATTGCTTTAAAAAGGTATCAATTTGAAATGGTGAAAATGAAATTGCTTTAAAAAGGCAATGTGATTGAATTTTATAGCGGCTTTATTACTCGTAAAAGTTTCATCACTTTGTAACTAACCTACACGCGTCTAGTTTAGGCACACCCACATCACAACCACACGTATAAAGGCTCCTGCGACACCGTCTTGTAGAACAATTTACGTGAAGTTTTCATAGAAATTGTTCTACCAGAGTCGCGTCGCATCTGTCTGTGGGCGCCTTAAGTTAATATTGCGTATCTATAGCTAAGACAACTTATACATATAAGTAGCAGTGGGTAAATGCGAGCTGAATAGATAACACAACCATATTTTTCTAATATGATTTAACATTTCGCTAATGACAATTACAGATTTATAAAGGCAATTTCCATGAAGTTTTCATATAAATTTTTCTACTAGACTCGCGCCGCGCCTGTCTGCGGGAGTCATAAAACACTTACCTCTAAACACCCTTAACCCAAAAACATGGCGTTCATAACAAAACGATAAACGGCAAGCCGATTTCACAAAACGCAATAACAAAAATCTATAAACAGACTACAATGGTTCGATCCCTCTGTTGTTCGTCTGTAAGCGATAATTAATCCAATTTGGGGATAAAAGCCTTCCGCAGGGGGGTCGCTTTCAAACTAGTGACACTATACCTACCTACTCACTGTGCCAAGTTTTGTAGCTCTAAGTACAGGGTGTCTCTGAAATGTGTGCCACTGTGCGCATATTCAAGGGGCCACCTCCTTAAATATGGGAACAGACCATCATCCTAGGAATGGAGAAAGACAAAAGGGACGTCAAATCAAGAGGTGGTAAGATGACTCACCATAAGGATGGAGAAGATTAGCACGTGACAGAAATTAGTGGAAAAAACTAGGGTAGGCCTATGTCGCAGGACAACCTGACCAACAAACTGATCGCTGAAGTAGATATATTTACCTAATCGAACTAAATTGTTTGTATTAAATCAGATTTAAAAAATATATAATAGGTAGTTAAAACTGTACCTATTGTATTTGGCAGCGAATAAAGGCTTTTTTATTTTTATTATACAGACCATCAAACTGAACAACTTTATCTATGGGACCAACATCGTAATCGCGAAAAAATAATCAGCTGTGTCCAAAACACAACAACACAACGAACACAAAACATAAAAAAACAAGAAGACGACGTGAGAGACGTTTTTGAAGTTTTATGTGTTTGACAAATCTTCAAAAACTCGACCCAAATGTATGGGACAGCTACATCCACACAGATATGAGTTGGGTAAGATTCCGTTAAGGGACATTATTGGGAATGGCAGGATTTATTTTGGGAGCTTCTGAAAAGCCGGAAGCTTTTGCCACGTTGTTGAAAACGCTCGATCCTGCAAAATGGCGCTTGATCGAAATCTATTGTCCCTACGAGAATTCGAATGTCTTGTTATTGCATGATTTGTTGGTAGAAATGAAATGAAATTGTTTATTCTGTAAATAGGCTACCGGAATCTATTTTACACGTCATATTTAAAAAAAGCAACCTGGAGTCTGAATTTGTGCCCAGTTGATGGCATTAGGCTCGCCCCCTAGTACATGGGACTAACATAACAGGCGAAATGTGGGTGTACTATAGGTACACCTCTGACTAACCCTTCGGGTAATACAGGCGTGATGGTGTATTATGTTTGTGTTGTGTTATTAAAAAAAAAGCTAGATGGAGTCGACATTTCCCATCTGACTACCCCTGAGAAGAAAATATGACGAAGCAAAGGCAGGGGTCAAAGTCTAGGGATACCGGGGCCCTTGGCAACAGGCAACTGAAGGAACACGGGTGGATTTTAGTCAGTAAAAGTTTGACACGCCCTTCCGCTCCGCCCAAAGCGGCAGAAGTCAGATGATGATTTCCCACCCTCATAAAAAAAAGGGCTGTCAAAGAGTCTTTTAGTTTTTTCCAGATATTAAAAAAATATCGTGTAACAAAATGCAGGGCAGCATCGCCGGGGCTGACCTTTTGAGGAAAGTATGGAGTAAAAGGACCATAGTGTGTTACGCTTAACATACCTGTTGGTTTATACTTGGTTTCTGAAAGGCTTATCAGTAATACAATTAATTGCTTACTCACTCTCATAATCAAGTCAAGTGATTTAATTGGCTGTAGTTATTTATAAGAGGTATGAGGAACAGGGGTGTTAAGTTCACTCATCCTCCATAGAAATGGGAGAATCCTCCAACCAGACGGGTGTTGTGTCTAGTGGGCTACTGCCCGACTATTGATGTAGCGACGTTGTACCTAGATAAATAATAATCTAGTCGCGCGGAAAACTCTACTTGCGCGATTCAGGATTTTTGCCTGACGTCAGTGTGATGCGTAGTTTGCATGTGGCGATGTAGATGCCGCCACATAGCTAATGATCAACACAACAGCTAACATAAGTTGGTAGAACCTTTCAAAAACCAGGTGTTATACTTTCCTTTATGTCATTCTAGTTCTTGTAAGTAATAAGTTTTACCTTTTTCATTTGGTCTTCAAATCAACTCATCAACTTCAAAAGATCATCGGTAGCGATTATTTGTCTACTTTGATTTGACAGAGAGTAAGCTGTCTGACCTTCTTGCGTAGGAGCCCTGGGGAAATCAAGACATGCTTGGATTAAGTCTATGTTTTTAATATTCTGCTGTAAGATAAATAGCAGCTAGACTTACCACATCTATCTATACCTACTAATAATAAACCTTAAGAGTTTGATTTTTTGTTTGTTTGTTTGAACGCGTTAATCTCTGGAACTAATTGTCGGATTTGAAAAAATATTTTTGCAATCGATAGACGACGGCTTTAGAAATCGCGCTAGGACCATTAGGAGTCGAGAAAAAGAAAAAAAGTAGGAAATAACGGTAATAGCGCGGGCGGGCGATGCGATGCGACGGGGTGGGTCGGGGTAGCAAGAAATTTCTCGCGGATGAAATCGCGGACAGAAACAGATAAGCTATTCTGTAAAAATGTCACCGTGAAACTAAGGTGAAGTGAGCTTGAAGTGAACTGTCACTGCCTTAGCATCAGTAACTAACTCCACGCTCACTTCACCTAAGTTTTCACGGTGAGATGTTTACAGAATAGCAATATACTGGTATAGAAATAAAAGTGACCAAGGAATGCATTATCAATCCTGTCATAAAAGTAGATTTCATTTAAAATTGTGACCTATGTAAATATTAAACCACACTGTAAATGTGTATAACGCAACCAAATAACATATTCATAAACCTGTTTCATTCAATTATTGGTAAATGAGACACATGGGCGTCAACGCAGATCAGCGTTTATATCACATGTTTGCGTAAGTAGGCTTAATGGATAAAAATAAAACATTTCCATAACACCGAGCTATGATGAAAGCCTCCATGAGCAACAAGAATTAACTCCACATGAATTGGCTCAATGAATACACGGCTATTTTTAGCCAGAGAGGGTTAAGTGCGGTCACCATTGTTTTGCGAACAAAGTGGGACAATTACTGAATTTTTTCGTCGAATCTGTTTGTTTAGGGTTGTGTTTACACATACAGATTGGACAGACTTCCCGATGTTTGTGTATTAGTGTCATGTCAATAGATCGCATATCTAATACTGTATGGCGTGGGTATACGGTCAAGATGCTAATATTTGGAAAAGAAAAGAATATAAGTAAAATATTAGAATTAACAAATTGAGGAGCTCGTGGATAAGTAAGCCGCACGGGTCGATCCATCAGGTTAAGCTACGCTTGCCGTTGTAGGTCCGTGGATGGATGACCATCTTTACATACCGAGACTCCTCCGTGTCTCGGAAAGCACGTTAAGCAGTTGGTCCCGGCTGTCATTTGTGGATCTTTAACAGTCGTTACGGGTCGTCAGAAGCCCGAAAGTCTGACAACCAGTCTTACCAAGGGGTATCGTATTACCCAGTTACTGGGTTGTGGAGGTCAGATAGGCAGTTGCTCCATGTAAAATACAGGTATTCAGCTGCATCTGGTTAGACTGGATTCCGACCCCAACATAGTTGGGAAAAGGCTAGGCAGATGACGATGAGAATGAACAAATTGTGTCATATAATCGTGCAAATTATTTTCACCTACAATCTTATACAAAAATTACACACAACAGGTAGACCATTATTTACACTTTTTATGCTATTGATTGTTCTACTTTGCTGCTGCTTTGGACCCCGTATAATATTACGGCTATCTAATTGTGTAACACATTTTCGTAAACGTTTAAGACTAATCTGTTTCATTTTGACAGTTCAACAAAATTCATTGCGTTATTTACCTTGTTGAGCAGATTTTTTTTCCGAACTGTTTCAATACGATTCAGATTGTGATTGATCGTGTATTACTCTGGGTGCGGGCAGTCCACTGAGATAACCATCTATGTGGTAAAAAAATCCTTCAAGTTGCTAGATCATTGAATTAGTAGATCGAAAACCAAAAACCATTTAAATTCAAGCGATGTTATCGGCAAAAATCAAGTAGCCTTACATATATATAACATTTGCTGCCATCTTTGATGTTTTGACTTGCACAGTTTAATCAGTTTACAGGGGATCGGACGAAATTGTTAAACATTGCGCGTTGTTGATAGTCAAAGTTGTTTTACGACAAACACCGAGTTCGATTTATTCTCAACCAGTTTGAGTGAGAAGAATCTAAAGCAAACTATAAAATGTAAGTAATTTTGAGTTTTATTACAAGACTAGCTGTGCACCGCGGTTTCACCCGCGTAGATGTCCATCCCGTGGGAATATAGGGATAAAACGTATCCTATGTCCTATTCCAGGTCATGTCTACGCGTGTGCTCATCCTCTCCTCTCTAAAGTAAGGAACGTCGCGGAGGTGCGGCGCCGGGCGTCAAACGGTTCATGTATTGCATTTTTATATCGTGATATCTTCGAAATTAAATGTCCGATTCGAATGAATTAAAATGTATTTTACTGCTACATAAATACCATTGATGTTAAAACTATTTATTTGAATAAGAATTAATATTATGTCGATAAAACTCATTCGCAAATAATGCATTAACTTCGAAAAAAAATTATTACTATAAAAAAGGTTATAGTGAGTCAATCTTAAAAGATAAACTATATGCTGATATGCTGTATAGATATGCTGTCCCGGACTTTTTTTAGAACTTTTAAAGAGGAACAATTCCATCACACATGATATTTGCGTAACTTAAACCGTTTACGCAGCGCACGCAACGGAAGCTCTCAAAAAGGAATAATTTTTCCCGTTTTTGCAACATTTTTCGTTTATGCTCCGCTCCTATTGGTCGTAGCGTGATGTTATATAGCCTATAGCCTTCCTCGATAAATGGACTATCCAACACAAAAATAATTTTTCAATTCCAACCAGTAGTTCCTGAGATTCCGCGTTCAAACAAACAAACAAACAAACTCTTCAGCTTTATAATATTAGTATAGACTAGCTTTTGCCCGCGGCTTCGCCCGCGTGGATGTCGGAAATTATCCCACGGGAATGTGCTACCGGGATAAAAGTATCCTATGTCCCATAACCCACGTGGTCTGTCTAGGCGACCTAGGCGTTACGGCGTAAAAGTAACACACATGAGACAGCCAGTAACTTTATATATTAGTGGTAGTCCATATCTATATTGTGGTGATAGTGTGGATAGTATGGACAGCAGTATGAAACTGTCGGAAAGATTAATGAAAAAATATTGTATAAAGATTAATGAAAAAACTATGGCATATTGTATGGACGATGGAAACTAAGGCGAAAGCTTTGCGGGAGCCTGCGAAATTCGAATTATCTTATGTTTTTTGCTTTTTACAGGTCAGTATCAAGTTTTATGTTGGTCTAAATAATGAGTCGCAATTGTTTTAAATATTTATTTATCTAATCTAACTAATATTGCAGGAGTTGTATTCCTGTATCTAATGGTTATTATTCTGTAAAGCTACTTTGCTACGATCGCGAATCATATTTTATTCATATTGACATTCGAAACTTACCCATTAAACGATTTAAAAGCTGTATTAAAACCAAACTTTGTAAAAAAGCGTACTATACAATTTCAGATTATTTAGAAGACAAAAAGGGATTGAGCTGCTCGCTCTGCTAACATTTTGTCATTTTGGCATTGTGACATTTTGAATAAGTACTATGGAAAATCATCAAAATATACCTACCAGTTTTATATACAAATTCACATTATTGAATATTATATGTAGGATATTGACAAATGATTACTTTGTAAAGTATTGAATTATTGTGAATGTGAGGATGAATGTGAATTTTCGTTCTCAGTTAGTTTTAACAATGGTCTGGCAATTTGAGAACTTTATGAGCCTACACAAATGTCCTTTCTTTGGTATTGTTCGTCGAGTCGTTGAGCTCCTTAAGTTCTGAGCTGAGCTCCACTATTACTGACAAATGCTTGCAGTGACAGGACAGGTTCACTCAAATCTGTGTGGTTCATTCCTCAAAAGACCATTTCAGACTCTAATCTACATGGCCCTCATAGGGCCTGACCAATATGCCAATATCTGACCTAGGTATGTCCGGACTTTAAAAGAGACTGAGTTTGTTTCGGCCTTTCTTCTCAGAGTAGTCAGATAGGAAACGCCGACCTCATCTAGCTTAATTTTACATTTTTTGATATTATTACGACGTGTAAAAGTGATTCCAATAACCTATTTACAGAATAAACAATTTCATTTTAACATACAACCTGTCTGACACTGACTTGCAAATGGCAAAAAACTTAAGATTTGAATTTCGCGGGCTACCGGCGCATGCCCCTTAAGAAAATCGCATCATTTGCACAACGCCATCTATCGAGTAAGTACTCACTGGTAAACTCAAACTCTTCGTTCCAAGCCAAGAGCCAAGTAGTAATAACTTTTGATTGAGTGGACAGATTCTCAAGATACGGACTATGACTATATTCTCAATCCCTTAACGCTCTTGAAGAGAGTCCCGCAAAAATGTCAATAATAAGTACTTACATGTGAATTTTAAAATCAAGAGGGTAAAGAAGGGTTTTTACCCTCATGAGGGATGATTTTAGAAGAACATAACTCTTTGTTGGTTACAAAAAGCATAAATTTTCACAGCCATACCAGAACCATGCACAATGAAGGGTTCCGTAGTTGGGATGAATTAATTTATCAAACAAACTTTCGCAAAGTTTTATTGTCATTACGTCTATGGGCGTTTACTGTCCCTCAAAGTGTAGTTAAAAAAACATTGTAGTTAAAAAACTTGTTCTCGCATACAGAATGTTTGGGTTTTTGCAACTGCACATGTAAGTTGGTCGATTAAAAGTTTTTGAGCTAAGTCGCGGACAGACAGACAGACAGACGGACATGGCGAAACTATAAAGCTTCCTTGTTGACTGCGGAACTCTAAAAATGATAGGTTTCCCATAAAAACTTTCATCCCCTATATCCCCCCCCCCTTAAATTTGTTTTTGAGAAAATAATTGCCTATGTTCTTCGCCGGGATGCCATCTATCTCTTTACCAAATTTTATCGAGATCCGTTCAGTGGATCAGGAGTGAAAAGGTAACGTACAGAATTACAGACGGACAGACAGACAGAGTTACTATCGAATTTATACTTTTAAGCATCGATTAGTATGGATTATGTGTTCAATTCAAAATGAGCCAAACACTCAATAATTATGAATTCGGCGAAAGTCATTCTTCTACGGAGACTCTTAACACCGCGATTCAGAAAATGACGTTAAATGAACAACGCCATCTATCGAGCACGAAGTGATACTGTCAAAATATATGGGAAAACGTTCGAACACTCTGTAAGGTATGTAGAAAAGATGTAGGGTTCCATGACTGACTTGACCTGACTTGACTTGACTTGACTTGACCTGACTTGACCTAACTTGACCTAACTTGATTTGGATTGAGTTGAGTTAACCTTGAGCAGGTATATTTTATCGCAGCAGGTACATTGGTAGTTGAAAGAAAAGTAGATTACGTACCTTGCTAAAGTGAGTAATTAATGCACTCGTGTTTATTTAGTAAGCGCGTTCGTGCCTTAATTACTCACTTTTTGCTCGATGTAACAATCTACAATTTTTAAGAAATTAAAATTTATCACCATTTTTTCATGATTAATATTTGTATCATGATTTAAAAGATAGATAGCGCCACCTATGGCACTACTACCAAACAATGGATTTGGAAAACTTGAATTAACCAAACTTTAGATTGGGTAAATTCACAATGTATCGCGTTATGTTTCCGCGCGAAGTATGTGAACATATGATGATTATGATCGTGTGTTACACACGTTCTCACAAACCTACCTGATTTTACGCTAGTGTCATTTTACGACAATAGATGTCGTTACGTGTATCTACATTACGTACCTAATGAAAATTTCTTCTTGAATACTTTAAACTCTTATATCTTTTGATATTTTGAAGCGATTGCGATGAAACAAAAACTAAATGAAACATCGAGTTACACACAATATTTGAGTTTATAAGTTAACCATATTGATTTCGTACTTTTTACGTGATACTGGAACAATCAAACAAACGAACAGACAAACAGACAAACAGATAAACAGACAAACAGACAAACAGACAAAAATTCCAAAAATGGTAGAAATGGCATCTGTTGGTTATTCTTGGACACTCCAGCCAGGTTTTTTTTTTTTTTTTTCATTGTTCAGAAACGCCTCGTCTACAGATTTATTATATGTATAGATGTGGTTTTATTATTTCAGTAGATTTTTATCGTGTACCTACATCTTAAAAGGTTTCTTTGATAATATTTACAACGAGCCGAAAAAAAGGTGTTGCCGAAACCTATTCATTTTAGTTTTGTCATTTATATTCAGAACATTAATTTCGATCGTGCTTATTATTATGACACATTCATTGCATATTAAATCAATAGTAATATGGCTAAAAATATTATTAGAATTCCGTTAAATATTTTTCGGAATAAAATATAATCAGGCAAAATAATCATCATAGTAAATATTGTCATAAATTAATAAACTTGTCTCAGACTACACATAATTGTAGTCACCCTTCAGAAGGGAAGATACCGTTTTAGCTCAGTGCTGTCCCCACGTGGACGCGAACGGAATTAATAACATCTACTAATAGCTTTTAGTTTATAAGCTTTTATTCTATTAGCTTCATAATTATTTATAACCATTAATGAATGCGTGTTTTTGTCGACCATGTTTAATTTATTAATTGAATACCTACGCTGATATGGGACGAGATAAAATGTTTGGACGTTTATAAAAATAAAAACTTAGTTTTTTTAATAATTGCTTTATTGATGTCAAAATGTAATAAAAATAAAATAATTAAGTAGAAACTACAGTTTTTACGTTAAAAGTGTTAAATTCTATAGGTAAGTAACTAATAGGTACATTGACTAAGCACCTTTCAACTGAAAATAAAATATCTAAGTAAAATAATTTTCATTACATTAGTTTCCAACAAATCTTAATTTTATAATTTCACATATTTTATCGTACACGGTACACAATGGCCCTGAAATGCCAAACCTAAACATAGCCATTTTTTATTTATTATGAAACAGAATTAAGTTCCGAGAATTATACTCTTTTATCTTATTCGTATGCATAATTTTATCGCACATCCTGAAATGCCATGCCTAAATATAGCAAATTCCATTACTTGGTAAAGGTCAACATGCAATCAAATTGAGGCAAAAGCGTCAATAAAGAATCATGTGATTTGTCAAAGGTCAAAACATTTACCCTTTAATTTGGTGACACGAGTTCACTCCCGGCTGATATTGACTGGATTTTCGTCAATAAAATACAAGAAAGGAAAAATCGAAGGCGTTTACCTTGAGATTTGTCAACGAAATGTGTGAATATTCAATGCAATCACCGTGATGTTATAGATATGCCTCATTTTTTGTCGATGGAGTGTTTGGTATGTACTGATACCTAATATTATTGTATTTGGTGCATAAAACATGTAGGAAAAACACTGTTCGATCCATAAGGGTGTTATTAAGTATCGTATATCTACTGAGGTAATTTTCAGGAAAAAAGAAAAGCCAATTTTTTTTTCAATTGGGTATTTTACCGCGTCTTTACATGGGGCGCGGGTAGCCATCGCCATCGCGGGGAAAATTTGCTAATTTTTAATGAACTTTGCATAATTTTCGTACAAAAAATGTGAATTTTAACTATCAATAACTTTAATAATAAGACTTTTTATTATTTTTTGGTAATGTAATTGCAGTACGTATGTGCTCCACATTACGTTTTATACATTGTATACATAGGTATACCTCTAATTCACCTATAATTTACATTAAAATGTTGAATGCTTACTGTTGGTGTTCTTTAATAAATAAATAAGTATAGCTATTCGTCCACGCGACGTTGGAAAGCTTTCAACGTAGTTCTATGTAAGCTTTAGTTCAACGTGAAGTTAAATAGGTAGTAATTAGATGCTAGAAAACCCACGTCTCAATCATTCTAGTTGAATAATGGGAGTTTGGGACTTGTGTCAAATATTTTTGTGCAAATTATGCCCAAGTAGACATGAAGAAGTTACTGACGTCACAACCATTATTAACATAAGTACCTAAGTACCTTCTAATTATACATAATTACAGCAACTTTAAAGTTTTGAGCCCAAGGGCTTAAAATAATAAAGTGAGGTGTTATTTACTTTATATTAGTTAAGTTACTACTATCATATCAACATTATTCATTGGCCTAGACAAGTGACAATCGTTTCGAAAGCGTTTCGATTTCTACAACGACTTTCAACAAGATCGACATTTAACCTTTCGATAGCTATATCAGTCCAATACATTTTTGCATCGTTATCGCTGATAGAATGTCACTTTGTCTAGGGCCTCAGAAACGTTTACACAGAACGGCTCTAATCAATCTAACCTCGTAGGTGCAGAGAAGGTACTAAAGCATACATATATAAATGTATGTAAGTTCCTATGCTTAATTATAAACTTAGAAAAATACTGAATCGATTCAATGGAGCAGCCAAAAAGAATTGGTGAGCAAAAGCCATATTATAGCGGTTTTTATGCCATTAATCTTGATTAAAAATCGGCTATGCAACCTTCTTATTAAATAGATTTCTTTTTTAAGTGGGCGTCCTAACTCAAAGCTTTTGATATTCTAAAACATCTCATTTACCGACTAATAAATATTTAATAGGTATCAAAATAACAGTCCATTTTGATATAAGCTGTTTCGAAGATGATTGTTGATTAATTTAAAGTTAATTTGCATGCTCTAAAATTTCAGTCTGTGATTTTGTTTTACAATAGGCATTAACTTTTATTAATCGTTTAAACCTATTTTAAAGCGAATTGGATTTCTTCATTTATCCAATTTAGAACCATCTGATTTAAATGTTAAATAGCATTTAATTAAATACTTTTTGGAACTTAATTCACTAAAGGTCGCTGTACACATTGGGCCAGCATGTTGGGCCAACGTGTAGAGATATAATTGGCGTGTGTTGGCAGTTGGCGACCAGCACTAGCCGACCAACTAAATAGTGACGGTTTTTCGTACGCACATCAAAGGATCTTGCCGTGCTCCGCAAACAGTGTTCAGTGCTGCGCCAATGTGTAAGCCGCGACCGTTGAATCCGATTTTTTGGCCCAACATGGTGGCCCAGCACCTTGGCCCATAATAGGTACAGCGGGCTTAACGTCAGAATGTAAGTGTTCTATGTAAGATAGTAAATCCGAAGTTTTGGATTAGACTGGCACGTTTAATAGGCTAGTTTATTAATGATGATTCTAACTTAATATTAATTAAATTAATAACTTATTAGGACTTATATGTTCCTGGCATCAGGCAACTGAAGGAACACGGGTGGGTTTTAGTCAGTAAGAGTCTGACACGCCCTTCCGCTCCGCCCAGAGCGGGAGAAGTCATTTGACGATTTCCCACCCAAAAAAAAAAAAGGACTTATATGTTCGAGCAGTTTAGGGTTGAAAGACTAGAGTCGAGGGGTCCGAGTGCTCACTTAGTCTTTCAAGACATCGCCAAGCGGTTGGTCGACTCTTTACGTGACTTCAAAAAGGAGGAGGTTCTCAATTCGTCTGTATGTTTTTTTTTAATTTTTTTATGTTTGTTACTCGTTTACTCCGCCAATTATGAATCGATTTTGATGATTCTTTTTTTGTTTGGTAGGTCATTCCGAGGTGGTCCCATATAAATTTTATTAACTTTGCTTGCGTAATTTTTGAGTTAGCTTCAATATTACGTATTTGGAAATTGAAAAGCAAAGACACAGACTTCCGAAATTAAAGTTATTTTTCACTTTTTTAGTGTTTTTTTGAAAGTCTGTTGTTTTTTTTTTTGTAAAAAGTTTTTTTGGTCCAAATAATCAGCATTGCCATACAACGTGGCAATGCTGCCAGCCTTTTGGGCAGTTTTCCTGTTGACAGCGATGCGGACGAATTTTTTGATGCACAATGATTATTTTCCCCTCTTTTTTATATAGGTACTTGTACAAAATATTATTATTTGAAGTCTGTAAGCTTTTAAAATTATGTAAATACGTGTCTATCTTGTATCTATAAATAAAGTTAATAACTTAAATCATAAGCCCTTGGGCTCAAAACTTTAAAATTGCTGTAATTATGTAGGTATGTTAATATAAGTTACTTTGTAAACATTAACCATAATTAACACAAGTATTTGGAACAAGTTCCAACATTAAACTTGAATAATAATTTAGATGTCGATTTTCTAGCTTATAGTTAATTACTACCTACGTATTTAACTTTATAAAACTTTACATAGAATCACTTCAAAAGCTTTTCAAGCTCGTGTGGACAAATTATTACTTAAAAGTAAATACTATACAACTCCTACATTTGTGAGTGTTTAGAATGCTTATAATAATATGAGAATTTTGTGGCAACCTACTATTTTTATATTTTTTATTCTAGTATTTAAATTATAATTATAGAATTATAGAAATTAATTTTATTTACACAAAACAGCTTTCGGTGCATTTATAGATGTGATCACCCTAGGGAGAGAAACCCAAAATGAGTTAAACATTGACTTCGTTTTAGTGTTAACAAATGATTTATTTTCCCTTATTTTGAATTCACTGCCACAATACATCAATACAGCCACAAAAATCCAAGATTCCTATTATTCCACACAAAAAAATATTCAATAACGGTACCAACAATAATTCTCTAGTGTTTCGAGAGTGCCATGTCAGTAGAACGACGTTATAATTCACTCCGATCATATCGGCGCCCCGCCGAGTCTTATTTGTATGGCGAGACGAGACGCCGGCATTTGTATTTAGATTTCTTTATTATACAGCGTTATTCAATTAATTTGGACGTCAGGACAGAAGTATTTGGCTGCTACCACTAAATAAGACCTTTTTTTTCTTATATGTGTGGATCGTGCATGTCAATAAGGAGATCCGTACCACACATTATAACCGAAATGAGGCCATCGTGGTTCTATTTTCGGATGATTGTGTGAATGTGACTTTTTCAATTCATACGTACTTTTCGAATGTATCTTGGAAATTACTGACATCGGTGAAAGAAAATATCGTGAGGCAACCTGGACTAACGTTAACTAGTTGCGCCCCGCGGTTTCACCCGCATAAGTCTCGATCCGAAAGAGTAACAAACCAACAAAAATACTCACTTTCGCATTTATAATATTACTAGCTTCCGCCCGAGGCTTCACCTGCGTGGTATGTCGATAAAAAATTAAAGTAATAAAAACTAAAACCCAACTACGACTAAAAAGGTATAAACAAGACAGCACAGACAGACAAATTAAAAATCCGGAATCACACGTAATCTGTTCGATTTATGCCCTAACACGTGTGACTCCGGATTTTTAATTTATCTGTCTGTGGTGTCTTGTTTATACCTTTTTAGTCGTAGTTGGGTTTTAGTTTTTATTACTTTTTTTTTTTTTATTCTTTTGGGGTTATAATATATATATTTTTGAAATGTGCTCATTAAGCCCTTTCATTTGATACCTAACATGGTACGATTAAACAATATATATTTTTTAGTTCCTGACTTTATTTCCTCTAGAGGGCGCCATTTATAATTTAATGTGACGTCACATAGCCTATAACCAGCGGACGATCAAGACGCTTCCAACGATACCTCATTTGTCAAATTGTGACGAGTCGTTTAGAAGATATGAGGGAACAGATGAACATACATACATACATACCGGTCAAAATCATAACCCTCTTTTGTACTTCGCCGTAGTCGGGTAAAAAGTAGCCTATGTCCTTCCCAGGATGCCATCTATCTCCTTGCCAAATTTTTGCGAAATCCGTTCAGTGGTTTAGGCATGAAAAGGTAACATACAGACAGACAGACAGACACTGTTACTTTCGAATTTATAATATTGCTATGGATTTGAATAAGTATAGGTACGATATAAAAGTTGGTAATCAGTTTTCTTTACAAATACTAAGGACTTTACATTCTTGATCGGAGGTCAAACTTCGCAGACTGATAGTATTGATACCAAATAATGATAAAATAAAAGCATTTTGTAAGTAGCGTAGCTATTTGGTTTTTACTCCAAGTTAATGGTTCATTACGACCGGTTAGTGATTCATTAACTTTAATAAACATTTCTGAATACCGTCGTCTTCCACAATATCAAAAGCTAAATTTATGTATCTTCATATTTCAACACAAAATTAAAAGTTTTATCATTTCGCAAAGGCGGTTTCAAAGTCCCTGTGATAGCCCCGAGCGTTCTGAACTTGTTGGAAATCTCCAAGTTGCTCCTACATCGTCAATTTATTCGGAATATTTTTTATAATTATTATACCTTACTTTATTACTTTTATATATGTAGCAACCAAGTTATTAAGAAGATAATTGTAAAGACGAATGTCTTTGATGTGTAACGACTTGACTAATTGAATTGTAACAGGCAGATTTAGCCGTGGACTTCATTTAAGGTTGATGCGCTTGGGTGGCCCGCGAAATTCAAATTTTCTTACGTTTTTTGCAATTTGCAGGTCACTATCAGGTTGTATGTAGATCTAAACATTATTAGCGGCCGTAACAAATATGGATTTACAGAATTATAAACATTAGAATCAGCAATACATCTAAGTTCATGTAAGTGTATTGAATGAAAGTTTCATGAAATCGTCAGTTCATGAATTCGCTTTACATCGGTATTAACCATTTACAAAAGTGAAAACCAAAATACATTTTCAGTTTTTTTATTTATACATTTTTTATAACATTTGAATCCGAATTAATATTATCTTAACAATATTTTTTTGGTTTTAAACTAATTGTGCGAAGCGAACCGTGCGTGGGCCAACCAATTTGTAGCGGATAATTACTTTTTTTTACGAAACCGAAATTACGTTTTTTGCTGGAATGGTTTGATGGTAATAAACAAATAGGTACAGCCTGTATTTATGGTGTCACCCAAATATTGTATGACTACTGTACCACAAATAAAATAAAAGTAGGTCCTACCTTTTATGACCTTTTATGACGAAAAATTAATAATTAATAAAAAAAAAAAAAAACCAAATTGCTTAATTAAGATACTGTATTTCAATAAACATTTTCCCTAATAGTATTATTTAAACAAGCCACACACACAAGCCACACAAGACCACACCATCACCATTGTACTCATCATTATGAACAAGTTTTACAGAGGGACCAACACTGAAATCGCGAAAAGAAATCAGCTGCTCCATATTCTCATAATTCGACAAAACGTAGGGAACCGCTAAAGAATAAAGCAAAAAATCAAGAAAAACAAAAGCAAAAACACACTGCTTGTTTTTCTCTTTTCAGTTGTTTTCGCAGGCAGGTTTTTCTTTTTTTTTAATATTTTCCTTTATACTTAAATTGTTTATGATAATGAATAGTTCAAAGACCCCGTACAAGGTTTTCAGTACTTTTCAGTTATTTCAATAAAAGCTCGCGACATTTTATGGCGGTTTCTAAAATCATCTCCATTTTTTATGATTCTTCAATGTAAATGTTTAGGTATTACTAGGTTTCAAAAGTTATATTTATAGATAGATATAAAGAAAAAAATGTGATTAAAGAATATATGATTTATTTTCAAAGCAACATTTCCATAATTTTATTTCGTAAGAGTCACAATATTCTACTAACGAGCGTCAGTGCATTGCGTTAATTCAGCCGTTTCGGCACTGTTATTAAATATTCCTTTGAACCTTTGAATCTGACGTTCGAATTTTCGGAACTTCGAATGATATCAGGTACCAGTTTTAACGAAGGTCTTTGAGCTATCTACTTTTTTTTGTGGTTAGTGACTAGCCTGGAGTCAGAGTTTTTATGCCACCCATGGGCCTCTGAATTGGCTTCACATACCTTCGAGAAATATCTCGCAGGCATGCCGTTTTTAACCGACTTCTTCAAAAAGGAGGAGGTTCTCAATTCGTCTGTATGTTTTTTTTTTTTTGTATGTTTGTTACTCGATTACTCCGCCAATTGTGAATCGATTTTGATGATTCTTCTTTTGTTTGGTAGGTCATGCTTCCGAGGTGGTCCCATATAAATTTTATTAACTTTGCTTGCGTAGTTTTTGAGTTAGCTTCAATATTACGTATTTTTCCCACTTAGTTTATCTAGTTTAGAAAATAAAACATTTTCTTAATGTAAATTCTCATTTTCTCAATAGTAGGTATTATAACAGTAAGATCACTAATGTAAACTTAGAGTAATTACAGACGACCTACGTAAGAAACTTGAAATAACTACTTACCTAATGCCATCAAAGGAATATGAAATGTTATTATTTTTACCTTATAAAAGGCTAGCAATGTAACATTTATTTATTTAGGTAGGTAAACTTCAACTGTAACGAAAAACTTCAAAATAATACTACAATACAATATCAATAATAAGGTTTTAAATTGCAAATATGTGACGTCACACAAATATGACCACCTGTGCCCTGTGTGAAGAGTTTAAAAAAACATGAAATTCGTGTGACGTTATTTACGGATGTCAGGATGGGATTAAAGGGAAATGCGCTGTTGCGAACACTGAATCTAAACTGTATAACGATGTCGCACCAAGGCTTAAACAGTGTGGCGACCACAAATTGGTTAATGTGGCGTAGGACGGTCTAACAGGTGGAGACCGTGGGGAGATGCTTGTGGGCTGCTACCTCATGCATAATCGTTTAACTTGAAAACATAATGCTAAATAACTGGCTGGGTAATAAAGAAATGAAAAATTAGGACAGCGACTTTTTGAAATGGTGGTTAATTTTGTTAACGTGTTCCTTCATCGATCAATCTGCCTAATCTTTTCCCAACTATGTTCGACTCGTATTCCAGTCTAATCAGATGCAGCTCAATACTGGAGCGACTGCCTATCTGACCTCCACAATCTAGTTACTGGGTAATGATACCCCCTGGTAAGACTGGTTGTCAGACTATCGAGAATCTGACGACCCGTAACGACTGTTAAAGAGAGTGTGTTTTGTTCCTTCATAACAGACTTATATAATTATATAAATTTGGAATGGTTGAGCTTGATTCTTAAAATAAAGTAAGGGGGAAAATGAAAAGTCCCCGTAAAATGACGATGCAGAATTGGACTCCTAAATGTTGGAGTAAAGCAAAAACAAATCAATCCTACTTCAACACTTGCACTATAGTCGTTCTCTTTCTAACCCATAAATATTACTTTTTATTATACGAGCCCGCCCTTACCACTTGACTGAAATCCTTACTTTCTCATAGAGACTGTACTAAACTTGGAGCCGTGTGTGGGATCACACGTCGCTCATAATACTAGTAGAACACACCTTCCAATCTATAAAGAAAAGGATAATAAACGTATTATTGAAATCCTTAAAACGGTCTTTACTTTGGTGTCCAACCATTAACCCTAACAGGTTATGGGCCCAGAGCGCTAAGCCAAAGTGAGAATAAATAATAAAGTGAAATTAAAGGACACTCAAATAATAAAAACTTTCTGTGAAATAACCAGTATTAATAAAAAGTTATTTTAGTGCGAGTGCTTAAAATGGATTCAAGATCCAAAGGGAACATCAGACAATTTGATGGAGAAAAGTGTAGTATGTGGAAATTTCGAATTCGCAACCTATTAAGCGAACTGGAAATACTGAACGTTATCGACGATGAAACTCCAACAGAAAAAAGTGCTGAGTGGCTTACAAACAATGATCAGTTGAAAACACGATAATCGAGTTTTTGTCAGACTCATTACTTGGCCTGACTACAGAAAAAGACACCGCAAAAGAAATGGTCACCGAACATATGGCTGCAGTCTCTACAGCAGCAAGCTATAATAGCATGATCACCGCAATCGAGACATTGACTGAAGACAATATTACGTTATCTTTTGTGAAAACGAGATTATTAGATCATGAAATCAAACTAACAAGCGAAGGACATGATCTAAGTTTAAAAGTACTTCAGGCTGAAACTTCCCAACGTTCAGAAACAATTTTAAAACCAAGATATGTTATCACTGTGGCAAGAAGGGTTTGAAAAAGCATTGTTTTTCTTACAAAAGAGCTATTGGAAACAAAAGAACCAACCATAAATCGGTTCAGTTGGTGAGCTCGAAACCACATAATGGAAATACTTCTGGATTTGCTTTTATGACGGGCAGTGATACAAATGACAGTAATGATGGCAAAACATTACATACTTTTGGATTGGATTCTGGAGCATCAGATCATTAGATAAATCGAGAAGATTTGGCACTAAACTTCACTGAAGCTAGAAAAACCAATAAAAATTCCTGTAGCGAAAAATGGCACGTTTATTCAAGCGACAAAGTTGGAAAATCTCCCGGTTGCTGGTGAGATGGGTGTTCCAGGCATACTACAAGATCTACTTTTCTGTTTCTATATCCTAGGGGATACAGGAGTAGGTTGTAAGACCTACTATTGGTAAGGAAAGTGCAGCTAGCAGGAATGACGGTCGTTTTTGATAAAAACGGCAGTGTTGTTGTGTACAATGATGGTAAGCCGGTAATAAAGGGTGAGTTTTTGAACAATCTTATCGGCGTTAACTTTGTGCATTTAAAACATGCTTTAAATAGCGAATGCTCATTAAATAGAGTCGTAAATAATACTTATGAATTGTGGCATCAAAGGTTGGCAAATCAAAAATTTATGGAAATAGAAAGATTTTTTGATATTGATAAAATTGATAATTTTATGCATAACGATAAATTGTATTATGCTTGTATTTATGTAAAACAAGCATGTTTGCCATTTAACAAATCAAAAACAAAAGATTTGAAACGAACTCTATTTAAAGTGCACACAGATGTGGTCCTAAGTCCTTCGTCTGATGGCAAAAAAATATTTTGTGATTTAAGTGGATGACTATACTTATTATTGTGTGACCTATTTGTTAACTCGTACATCAGATGTTTTGATACGTTTCGGGATTATGTCGCAAAAAGCGAAGCTCTATTTTTGTCTCAGAATTGTTAACTTATGTTGTGATAATGAAGGAGAATTTGTCCAATGAAATGAAAGAGTTCTATGCGCGAAGAGGTATTAGCTACCACATTACAGTGCCACATACACCGGCTTTGAATGGTATTGCCGAATGTATGATAAGATCAATAACAGAACGGAGTCGTACAATGGTACAAGGATCTAAACTAGATCAATCGTTCTGGGGTGAGGCTGTGTAAATTGCTACTTATTTAATAAAAATCAGACCTACGAAAGCACTGAGGTTGGACGAGCGGAGTCCAAACCGGGTAAAACACCTTATGAGTTATGTTATGGTATAATAATAACTGTTCTACTGTTTATTTGTTTAAATAAAAGTAATAAAATGAAATTTGACGAATAATCGTCAAAGGGAATGTTCGTTGGTTATGAACCAAATGGTTATAAGGTGTAGGATGAGGTAGATGAAAAGTTTGTGAGAGTCAGAGGTGTGGTAATGGATGAGATTAAATTCTTATCAAATTGGCCAGTGAAACCTGAGCCAGAACGGATTATGGCAAGAAATAGTAATAACTCTGTTGACATCCCTGACTCTGTACACCCTTTTGAAAAGAGGTGTGAATCTGATGAATCAATCAGGTTGTATGAATATACTAACGGATATGGTAGATGAAGTTTGTTGCATTCAGAGATGTGGTAATGGATGAGATTAAATTCTTATCAAATAGGCCAGTGAAACCTGCGCCGGAACGGATTATGGCTAGACGTAGCAATAACTCTGTTGACAACTCTGACTTAGTAGACCTTTTTGAAAAGAGGTCTGAATCTGATAAGAATAAATCAGATTGTTGTAAACAAACTGAAGTAATACCTGCTAATCAATCTGTATAATATGATACAGGGAAGCGCTTGAACTGGTTTTTCATATCACAATGGCAATGAGTTAACTTTATTTCAAGACAATGAAACATCACATAATTTGAGACGTAAAGGACTAATAGTAGTAGTAGACTAATAGTAGGATTCAAAACATGCCTAAAGTTTCTTATGGTGTGAATGATGAAGGTAGCATTTATGATAACTACTTGTTGTGTGCTGAATCTTTAGTATTTGAAATTCCTATCATAATATAGAAATTAAATCCAGGGATGATGAACATCTATGGTAAAATGCTATCAAAGAGGAAATTAATTCCCTTATTGAAAATGATACCTAAAGTCTGGTACCAAAACCAGAGAAAAGAAATATTATCGATTGTAAGTGGGTATTTACAGTTAAAAATGATGAGTTTGTTTGGAAAACCCTTGAAGTATAAAGCGAGATTAGTGGCTCGTTGTTTTAGTCAGTAATATCTGATTGATTATAATGAAACGGTTGCACCTGTTGCAAGGATCGCAAGTTTAAGACTAATATAAGCTTTAGCGAATTAATTTAATTTGTGTGGTCACCTTATGGATGTAAAAATAGCATTTTTGAATGGGAAACTGAACGAGGAAATCTATATGACAATTCCCGAGGGTATCCCGGTTGCAAGTGATATGGTTTGCAAATTAAATAAGTTATTATATGGATTAAAACAGTCTTCACGCTGTTGTTTCCAAATGTTTGATAAAAAGGGGGTTTCAATACTCATCAGTGGACCGGTGCATTTACATTTTTAATGCAGGTCATGTTTTAAGAACATTTATGTTTTCTTTATGTGGGCGATCTTGTGATTTCAACCGCAGATATAAATACAATGAATAGTTTTAAAACATACATAATGCACACTTTTAAGATAGTAGACTTAAAAGAGATCAAATGTTTTCTGGGAATCAAAATAACCAAGTCTGAAAACAAAGTTACTTTGGATCAGGAAATGTGCATAAAAACAATTCTTGAGTTTAACAAAAGTGACTGTAATTCTGTCACTTCACCCCTTGAAGTTGAAAGTAAACTAGATTACGAAACATTAAATTCGTGTGAAATAACAAGTGCCCCTTGTTGAAATTCTATGGGTCTCTCATGCATATCATGCACTCGACCCGACCTAAGTATTTCGTAAACATCTTAAGTCGATATGCAAGCAAAAACAACCATTCATTATGGTCACACTTAAAAAGGGTCTTGCGTTATTTAAAGGGAACCATAAATCTCAAGTTAACTTTTACACGAAATGATTACAAAAATATTATAAGTGGCTTGTTGATTCTGACTGGGGTAGTAATTTAATGGATAGAAAAAGTACTACGGGTTATTTGTTTAAATTATTTGTTTAATGCACAATATGCTGGCAAACAAAGAGGCAGCCAGCAGTGGCAACTCTGTCCACTGAAGCAGAGTACATGGCTCTATATGAAGCAGTAAAAGAAACTCTGTGGTTAAAGTTATTAGTAACAAGTATTGGCATTGCGATTCCAGATTTTATTTGTATGTATTTATGAGGATAATAATGGATGCATACCTAAGCATCGCGAACAATCCTACTAGTCACAAAAGGTCTAAACACATTGATATTAAGTATAATTTTTCTAGAAAACAGGTTGAGAAAAATGTGATTAAAATGTTTTATGTTTCTAAAGTTAACCAGCTGGCTGATATCCTGATAAAATCATGACGTTTTACCGAGATGAGAAAGAAACTCGGGGTGACGTTGTAATTATGTACAACGTGGATAAATAAATGATAAGGATATGTTAATTATAAGAGTTTGGTTATAATTATAATAATTAGATGACTAACATTAAGAGTATCCAGTTATAATGGATGAATTGATTGATGATGGTCTGATTAGGTTTTCCTGGGTTTCCCTAATCCTGCGCAACGAATGTTGGACCATGATGATTGTATTCCCAGAGAGATAGAGGAAGGTGTGTGTGATTTTGTAATTGTATACAGATGTTTGATAAAGGTCGGTAAAGGTTAAGGTAAGGTAAAGGTATCGTAATTAAAAGGAAAGGGATTTATTTTTGAGGGGGCGTGTTGGAGTAAAGCAAAAACAAATCAATCCTACTTCAACACTTGCACTATAGTCGTTCTCTTTCTAACCCATAAATATTACTTTTTATTATACGAGCCCGCCCTTACCACTTGACTGAAATCCTTACTTTCTCATAGAGACTGTACTAAACTTGGAGCCGTGTGTGGGATCACACGTCGCTCATAATACTAGTAGAACACACCTTCCAATCTATAAAGAAAAGGATAATAAACGTATTATTGAAATCCTTAAAACGGTCTTTACTTTGGTGTCCAACCATTAACCCTAACACTAAATATTTTTTAACTATTCATAGTAGTTACATATAGAGAAAGCTTTGAAACGAGTTCCCACAAACACGAAGACGGAAAAACAACAACAGATTGATGGTTGCTAAGATCAAACGAAAAATATTGAAAGTTACTTACAAAGTAAAGCCATAAAAACAGTTTGGGAAACGGCTTCCAGGAACGAAAGATGGATCAAACAACAGTGGAATATTAGGTATATAATATTACTTTAATGATAATACATAATCCGACTTAAACAGAAAGGACAGTAAAAAGGTAAGGTAAAAAAAATACGTGGGTAAAACTATTGTCTATGTAGATACAGTACGACACAAAAGTTAGATGTAGCATCGGCAAAATTCGTAAAACCGACCGTGCGCCTTCTAAATCTTCAATCTTTATAATATTGCTTTAGGTGAAAATGATCTACACGCAAACGCAATAACTTACTTACTAAAAAAGTTGTGTTGTACTTTACTCTTTCTTGAGGCTTTTTGTTTAGGTCATTGACTAGCCATCTACAGCGGCGCGAGGCGATTAAGGAGAAGCAAGTAGAGTTAGCAACTTAAATCGAGTTGGCGAGCAACGAGCAGTGAGTTCTTGATGGTGATGAACGATTACTCATATGGGTATGTATATGTACCACACGTGAGCCTCTCTACAACGTTCGCCAAGCGAGCTCTCTTTGACGCTCCTGTCGCTGTGACAAACGAATACTCGCCACCGATGTGAACACTAACTGTGCGACTATTCACAGATAAAACAGAATCACACCGCTATACTAATGTAGGTACAGCTAGGAAAACCAAGTGCATATCTAATTGTCACTCTATGTCAACTTACGTGCTAAAAGCCTTTGCATATAAATGGCAAAGAAAGACGATTATAATATAGGGATATTTTAAGTTGGTAATGAATTTCATAAACAGTAAACCCAAATTAATTTATTAGACTAAAATTCAAATACGCCTCGTCTTTTACAAGAGTATTGTCGAAAACGAGTATCTCTTTCTCTCTGGCTGTATTAATCTATACCCCATTTTGACTTCTATACCGTAGGCATAAGGATGGCATTAAAAGCAAAAACAGTTACACAATACCAACTATCTACTGCAGATGCCATTTGTCATGCGGCCAACGCAATAGAAGTCAAATTCGGTTGAACGGACCGTAAAAAAGGTTTATTTAAATGTCTAATCTTATTTCAAATGGAGTATAGTGATTTGTTGATTTTCATTAAAATATTGACAGCCTATAACACAAAACAATGGCACTGGCGTTGAATTGAAATACTATGATGCATAAAAGGGATTGCGGTCTGTATTCAATTTAGCTTCAAACTTAACAGTTCCGATTTCAGTTTGGAATTCCAATAATAATTACTTTAATGATTACAAAGCTTTTAACAATCACAACAAAGGGATTGCATTAAAAACAAACAAGCATACTTACCTCAGTGACGCTATCGGAAATCGATGGCCGCCCTTTTGTGTAAATTAATATGAGGGGAGAATTACTCTCAGCAACTAATTGCTCGGGGAACAGATTACAGGAATGTTAAATGTTCACAGAATGGTTCATTTAAATAACATTGTTGAGTGTTAAGTGGCTGTATGTTAATTGAGAATCGGGATTTAATTTAAGAGGTTGCGGAGTCTTGTATTGATTCCAGCTAATTAGAGAGATGTTTGTTTTTCCGGGTTATTATAGGTTCGCTGACAGACTTCGAATGAAAGGCGACAGAGTTCAATAAGATGGTGGTAGCTAGCCAGGCGGGTTTAGAAGAAGTCCTACCACCAACGAAACCAAGCAGAAAATGTAGCTCCCACTGGGAATCGAACCACCTGGACCAAGAACCTTTTCTTTTTTTGAGATTGGGAAATCATCAATTAATGACTTTTTCCGCTCTGGGTGGAACGGAAGGGTGTGTCAGACTTTTACTGACTAAAACCCACCGGAATTCCTTCAGTTGCCAGTTGCCAAGGTCCCGGTATCCCTTTCGGACATTCCCGCAACCCTGGTTGACCAAGACCCAAGGTGGCTAGAGGTTCAAGGTGGTTCTGCTTGGTTATGTACATTTCATTTTAATTCTGAATAAACATTCAGATCTCAGTTGTGTCTCATATCTGTGTCAGCGATTACGATTGAGCCAAATTATTTTGTTGTAGGTAACTATGGATTGCTATACATTTTCCAACTGACTCTCGTAAATAACAAGTCAAAGCTTTTACACGTCTCTTTCAGAAACATCAAAGTAAGTAACATCAATTGAGTTTTGTTATTGACTTGTAAACCATATAGGCACATTTATTCTATAAAATTAAATAAACTCTACGTCTTTCTAAGAATATTAAGTGTAATTTGCAGATAGTGTATCCACGTCAAAGCAAATTTAATGTTTTATTTATTCTAGTATTTATCTATCTCATTTTCTCATCAATATTCCTGTAATCTCGATTTAGAAAGATCGGAAAAAAAATATTATTTGTAGATATTTCTCCAAGTCAGAGTAAATATTTTATTTATTCTAGTGTATTTAAAACTCTTATTGATCTAATCTAACTAATATTATAAACGCGAAAGTTTGTAAGTATGGATGGATAGATGGATGGATGGATGTTTGTTACTCTTTCACGTAAGAACTACTGAATGGATTTGGATGAAATTTGGCAAACAGATAGTTTATAACCTGGATTAACACATAGGATATTTTTTATACCGATATTCCCACGGGATCGACACTTACGCGGGTCAAACCGCGGGGCGCAGCTAGTATTCTATAATCTCGGTTTAGGAATCAACGAAAGCGAGATGCGAAGGTGTTGAGATATCGGAAAAGAGGATTATTAATAGATGGATGGACAGCACCAAATATGCGTAGGTTTCATAACATATGGTAAATACCTACTGACGAAATTTGCCTAAAGGATTAGGTACTGGATTGTGGGAGATACGATCTACATATGGGTACATTTATGTAGATGTAGCAGCTGTTCATATACGTAGTAATAGTAACCAAATTCGGTTGTAAAAGTTAATGGAGCAGACGGTAATAATTATAAGAAAACGTTGGTAGGTATGGAGGCCAGGGGGATTAAAACGGTCACTTTAGCAGAATCATAATATGAAAATATTATGAATCATCGTAAAATGTCACAAACTGACAATCCACAATATATGATCTGCGTGTAATTCATATTACGAAATAATTCATCTGTTTGACAGATTTATATGGAGATTCGTAAAATGGTCCGCAAATTATGAATTGCTTCTAAGTCAAATTAGAAGAATTGCTAATGACAGCTGGGATTCATGAAATGAACTGCTTTTAGAGGAATTGCTGATGTGGGGCATAAAACGGCACAGCAGCAACAACATGTTACAGCAATAGTAACCGAAAAATAGATACACACTAGAAAACGTTATGATAATAAAAGGATGAAGTAAGTGCCCACTCCATTTTATGCGACCAACAATCTTCCGTAACACCCACTGAATTCAAACATATATATAGGTACCTATAGGTCCCCAAATGAAAGGTCTTTGTCTACCTAATGGAAGATTATTGTCGTGATAAAATTAATTGAAGGAGTCTCTGCAAGTGACAATATGTCCAGCGCACCTCGTGCAGTATAGTAGCACATTCACGACCAAATTGGTATGATTAGTTTTGATGTAAAATTAACCGGCTATAAATAATTGAAAATTGATCATTCAAATTCTACTTCTTAAGGCATCTATTAACATCGCAGTTCGGTTAATAATATTGACAGTATTAACAAACTGTCGAAATGCTTGTATGAACTTACATGAGACGAAGGATACCATGATGACTAAAAACAAAACACTATCGCTATTCCATCAAAACAGTACAACAAATCGTGCAGTGATAGCCTAGTGGTGTGACCAGACTGCCAAGTCATATGTCAAGAGTTCGAACCCAAGCCACGCACCTCTGACTTTTCGCATTCATGTGCATATTGTATAACTATCACTTGCTTCAAAAACGGCGAAGGAATACATCGTGAGGAAACCAGAATGACTGAGATATTTTTCTCGCCAGCATGTGAAGCCAATTCAACCCATGGGCGGCTTTAAAACTCCGACACCAGGTTAGTAACTAACACACGAAAAGACGAAGTACAACAAACCAACTTGTCAATTGACCCACTTTCAACAGAATATAAATTTCGGGAGTGATATGAAGATTCGAATGACACTGTTTCGACAAGGCTATTTCGAAAAAATTCACAAGTGGTTGGTACCTACGCCTGTAAAAGGGGTGATAGACGTGCGAGCAAGTCCGCGGACTTATGGCTCGACGAGCTTACTCGCCCGTGTGTCATGCTAAGTACGCGGACTTTAAATTTTAAAACCGCCGAGTAAGTTCATCGGCGATCCAACAATGAAATTTTGAGCAAGCTTCACGTGTTTCACCGACGGCGAGCCGAGTTTATCTGCCTAGCCTTTTCCCAACTATGTTGGGGTCGGCTTCCAGTCTAACCGGATGCAGCTGAATACCAGTATTTTACATGGAGCGACTGCCTATCTGACCTTCACAACCCAGTAACTGGGTAATACGATACCCCTTGGTTAGACTGGTTGTCAGACTTTCGGGCTTCTGACGACTCGTAACGAAACTCGTCAAAGATCCACAAATGACAGCCGGGACAAACGGCTTAACGTGCATTCCGAGGCAGGAGGAGTCCCGATATGTGAAAATGGTCACCCATCCACGGACCAACCCCGGCAAGCGTAGATTAACCTGATGGATCGACCCGAGTGGCTGTTATTACTTAGCCACGAGCTCCTCGCGAATTTAAAAAAAACGCACGTCATCACCCACTTAACGAAATTCAGTGTTGCGTTAATTTGTCAATAACAATGTAATAAAGCCCTATAAATAATAAATAACCGACCTACATAAGCCTCTCTCGTTTATACACATAGTGCTAGCAAGGTAAACTGGATATGGTTGGTGCTTTGATCGCAGCGCCCAGGTACTTAGTTAGGTAGGTAGTTGCATCCGAACTGGGAATTAATTACGAGTAAAATGTGCTCCGTTAAACTTGGTTAACATACACAGTCATTATGTATCGTACATGACGCGCGTCAATTCAGGTTGACTGTTATAAAAAATAAATTGTTGAAATGAAATAACAGGTAGATTTAATTGAGCATAGAGTTTCATAAATCATATCACAGAATTGACACGATCCAGGCCTGGCTTATTAAAATATATTAGCCCATAACGAAATGGCTACTGCCTTAAATTAACGGCCTTTGGAGAGGTATGTTATCATCAAGTTAGGCCGAATATCATCATCATCTGCCTAGACCTATCCTATGTTGAGATCGGCTCACAGTCTAACCGGATGCAGCTGAATACCAGTACCTATTTTTCATGGAGCCAAACATCCACTATTATTGGTCATCGCAGATTGTTATATACTACTCATATTATAATAGGGATGTTGACTGGGTAAAAAAATAACTATTTAGACCGTCATCGTCATCGCGTCAGTCTATCCGACTGACGCGATGACGACGATCCTACTAATATTATAAATGTGAAAGTTTGTGTGTTTGGATGTTTGTTACTCAATCACGCAAAAACGGCTGAATGGATTTGGATGAAATTTGGCAAACAGATAGCTTATAACCTGGATTAACACGAAGGATACTTTTTATCCCGATATTCCCACGGGATCGAGACTTACGCGGGTGAAACCGCGGGGCGCAGCTAGTAAAAAATAAATTTAAACGCGTATTTTTTGGTTTATCATAATAATAAAAACATATTTAGGTAAAACGCAACTTTAATAGTTGGGGAGTGTGGGCTCGCTACGTCACAAGTCAGTACAAAATCTACCGGCCAGTGATGTCATGCGACATTTTAACTCAATGCATTGCCGTAATTTTTTTATTAAGTAAAAAAAGAAAAAATACTTGTCCAATTTCTTTTCATAGTCTATACAAAAAGGACACATTTTAGTCCTCATTTCTATGTTTGTATGTTTGTAACTGAATCTCGCAAAAACGGTTGAACGGATTTGAATGAAAGACACACAGGTTGGTATACACTCGGATAACCACATTGGCTTCTTTTTATGCTGTTAGTACGGTCCCGTGGGATAATTTCCGACGTCCACGCGGCAAAAGCTAGTTATTAATATCAGAAAGACTCTGAAATTAAACCCCTTAATCGCTTAATCACCTCACAGCTCAGACGTTTAGGATGGCAGATTCTTTAGCGTCTCGCCGTCCATTCTCTTGAGAATAATTTTATCCTCTTAAAACTAAACTGTACAAGAAGAGTTTGTGTATACAGCTATGAGAACAGTCTGGCTAGATTTCAATTTAGATTTGTCTCTGAATTCCGAAGCTTTTTTATGTTGTTAGATGAAAAACAAGCGACCAGCTCACCTGACGGGTTACCTATGGTTGTTACCGCTTATTAGTCTGGTTTATCGGAGGCCTCGCACGGATGCAAATAAACTAAAATATAGTCAAAAACTTCAACCCAACTACGACAAAAACGCCAACTAAAAAGGCTCTTAATACACCAGACATCATGTCGATTTTCAGTTTTCATTTTTCATATAGCTGGAGGCATTGCACTTCTACGAAATTATCAAGACACGCAAAGGGGAAGTTGTCTAATTAAAGGTACACGTACCGTACGGCGTACATCCGTCTCACAGTCGGTCCTGTTCCTGTAGTATTTACTCAACTGTAGGTTGGATAGGTGGTTTAGCATTGTAAGATAATATAAATTCTTATCCCTTCCATAGCGATACCTATACCCCATTTGAAATAAGATTAGACATTAAACCCTTTTACAGTCCGTTCAACCGATTTTGACTTATATACCGTAGGCATAAGGATAGCATTAAAAGCAAAAAAAGTTACACAATACCAACTATCTACTGCTGCCATTTGTCATGCCACCAACGCAATAGAATTCAAAATCGATTGAACGGAATGTAAAAAAGGCTTATCTATACGTCTAATCTTATTTCAAATGGAGTATAGATAGAAAGACGTAAAGACACACAGTCTTGGCACAATGTAAAATTTATATTGTGGTTTTAGTCTGCTTTGTGCTCGTGGCTAAGTAATATCAGCCACACGGGTCGATCCATCAGGTTAAGCTACGTTTGCCGGGGTTGGTCCGTGGATGGGTGACCATCTTTACATATCGAGACTCCTCTGTGCCTCTGATTCGTGGATCTTTGACAGTCGTTACGGGTCATTCTGACAACCAGTCTTATCCAGGGGCTTCGTATTGCCCAGTTACTGGGTTGTGGAGGTCAGATAGGCAGTCGCTCCATGTAAAATACTAATATTCTGCTGCATCTGGTTAGACTGGAAGCCGACCCCAAAATAGTTGGGAAAAGGCTAGGCAGATTGATTGTATGCTTTTTTTAAACCAAACTTCCAGGTTATGAAATAATTACATTCTGATCTGACATAATCTATTAGAACTCCGAATTCAAAAGGCACCTTCAAAGTGATAGGTATAGTTGTGGCGGCATCTACATCGCCACATGCGAATTACGCATCGCACTAACTTCACGCCAAATCTATCAAGCGGATTTTACCGCGCGACTAGCATACCTATATCAATATCAACGTCTCTACATCAATCTTTGGGCAGGTGTCTACCACTTACCAGACACAACACCCGTCTGGTCGGACGATCCTCCCTTATAAAAGAAGGATGAGTGAACTTTACACCCTGTTCCTCATACCTCTACTTCAATATATGTTCCATATAACATTACCTACCCAACCAAACATTTATATCAAGTTTCATAGCAGTGTTAGACTCCAGTCTTCTGAACAAATTACTGGACTACTCGAGCACAATCTGTGACACGAGTAAGTCCCAATATTCAGGTGTATAAACACCTGAAACTGGGGACTTACGCTTCGAGTAATACCCGTGTGTTTCTAAATAACAGTCAACTTCATCATTGCTACTGCTAACATTGTAATATCAGGTAATTTCCACAATTTTTACGAAAATGTTCAGTTTTGGCGAATTTATTTAGCTCTGTATTGATTTACGGTGTATTTTTGGAACTTATTGGTAGATTAATTAGTGGAATTCCCTCGAAATGGATTTGTTTGCATTGATGGACATGGTGAAGTACATAACAGACAGGTAGGTATTGCATCGTATAATTGCTTTTATGATTATCTACAGTTTATCGATGGAAATACCAAGTTGCGTATATAAAGTGAAATTTTGGACCAAAGTTGCGGTAGGAGTAAACTGGTAGAAATCGTCACGTAACGAAAAAGGTTTATGTCCGAAAAACTCAGTTTCAAGTGTAAACTTCGTTTTTTTTAAATACACACTCATAAAAACAAAAACTTTTGACACTTGAAACTTGAGACCATACTAGATGAATCTATATTAATACATAATATACAGCGAAACGAATTTCATTCTAACGAAACCTCCCGACTTTTTTCTTTCGAAATGTTCATTAAATGAAAATTCTTCGAAAAAAGTAAAATGCTTCACAGGTAACCTGATAATTTTAGTACTTCAAAAAATCTTTGTCTGACAAATCCTACAGAAAAGGAATCTCCAATCCTCAAAAAGAGCCAATAAAAAAACAACACGCTGAATACGAGTATCTGACGTCAAAACTTCAAACATAAAACTACATTCCATATTAGAAACTCATCAGATTTTTCATTAATTATAGAGTTGGTATCGCACATTTGTTCAAAGTTCAAAGCTAGCCGTAGAACAAGAACAATACTTCTCGTTCACTCAAAACTTCAGTCACTCGTTTCTCTGCTATAAACAGGAATAGAGAAGAGAAACTCATAGGGAGTTGTTTATACTCTCGGAAACTTTACTTTAGGAACAGAAAATACCTTCCTCATAAAGTGAACATTAATTCGTAAGAGAGAAGTGAACATACTACTAGCGAATCTGACCGTGCCAAATGACTTACAGCTTTATGTTTTAGGTGAAAACTACTTTGAAAGAAGGAAAATAGTGTTCTTTTATAATATAACCAGCTGACCCGACAGACGTTGTCCGGTCCAGATCATATAGAAAAAAAAGCAGTTTCAGTTTTTCCCGAAATTACATGCCGGGCAACTATTAAAAAAAATATTCTCATAAAACCTAATTCTGACTATTACGAACATTTTAAAACAAAAAATTGCCGATTATTAAGGGCCTGCCCTACCTCAAATTGGTTAGCATGATCCTCCGTTATGCCGAAAATACTGCAGAATTAATTTTGAAATAAATCTATTATGTTAAAGTTGAGGATTGATGCCAGCAGGCGTAGCATGACGGTTTCTATCTCTACGAAGAATAGACATAGCTTTTTCTATACAAACTGACATTTCGTTTCTTCATTTTTGACATCGCACCGTAGAAATCTTTCTACAATCTGTCATTTTGTCTTTCTTTTCTAACGATCTTTGTCTAGGTCTTTTTATATGTAGACTATTTCGGAAGAAAGTTTTCTACTCAAACTGTCAAAATGCACACTGACAACTGACATTTGTCTATGGTAGTGAAGACAATTTGATTTTGGAATCGCTAGTAGAAAACTTTCTACTCGACGGCCACAAAGTATATACGGTTATCTACAAAATCATGATTTTACAAGGGAGCGTTTTGAACGCAAAATTGTGATAATTAATAGAAGGACAAAGCTATCTTCTCCTATTTTACATCATTTAGTTAATAATAAGTAGTTATAAGTACCAAGAAAATAGTTAAGGCCAATATTACTGTGAAATTGTTTGATCCAAAATACGGTACTTCGACACTTTGAGAAAATATTTTGTAGTTGACTTAATCAGTAAAAATTGAGAATCAAAGAGAAAAAAAAATCCTATGACAAAACAAAGAATTCTGAGTCGAATTATGTAAAAGAGTGAAATTCGTAAAAAGTGCAGTTGACCCTTACTACTTTGCTGCCGTCGTACTGCCTACACGAAACGTCATTTTTGTCTACTCTTCCGTCGACAAAACGGTGCTCATGCTACGCCTGCAGGTCCTATGTTTGACGGAAACAAGATTACATAAAATTTTCGCGATAGAAAAATAATCCAAAGTTACCTTTAAACCGGACTACATAGGTATAAAACGCTGGAATAAAAAAAAAATCAAATTAGATCATGAAACTTTGCATAATAATTTTAATTACCATTATTTTCACCATAAAAAGCTACCTGAACTATTCGAGGATAGATAATGAAACTTTGAGGATAACAACGATGGCAAAGCAACCTAATTAAAATCTTGTATAAACAGGATATATTAGAAGGGTATATTAGAGAATCCCTTCTAAATAACAGCAAACGAGACCCAAAGTCGATGAGGGTTATGTACTGTTTACATTTTACACGATGTCGATCGAAGTAGGTACTTTGATTGGCATCGTGTAAAATGTAAACAGTTGGGATAAGGACGCCAAAGTATATTTGACTGTATGAGACGGATCATGTAACGGAGCTGGACCATATTTTAGTCTATAGGATAGAAGCCCGGTTTTGTTTAGGTTAACTGTTCTTGAGATAAAACATTCTTTATTGTATTCTATGTAGGTTTTGTCTTATTAAACATGAGATCTTCCTTACAACAACAATCATCTACAATATACCTTAGATAGTTAGGAAACTGTAGATCAGTGTATTGTACCAAATATTCATTGAATAATCTTAATCGAACACACTTAGTAATCAGAGAACTAAGAAGCATCCACGGGTCATTACTCTCATCTGCACGCTTAGCATGCCCACGTAGAAACGGGTTTTTTTTACCGAAGAATAGAAAAAATGACAGATAAACAATCACAATCAGTCATTGTGTCTATTCTTCCGTCGACAAAACCCGTTTATATGCTACGCGTGCTGGTCATCTGTATGGATAACTGAGTAAACACAATAAAAAAAACTAAATCAAAATGTAAATCCAAGTACAACGGAACCCTCGGGTTACCGTATCAAAATCCTCTCAGTTGTTTTGTTTGTTTTGCCGCTAAACCCAGATTAATTAATGGCCAGAGCCAGTCCCCCACCGACACCTGTCGTTTGATGCCGAAAACTAATTAATTGGTTTAGCAAAAAAAGGAAAACATTCAACTCTTTGTTCGCTACAACTTGTTCGAACTGACTTTAGCAATACCGACTCTTTTTGTGTACCTAACAATGGAGTTTTACAGGTAAGTTTTAATAGGTAGCTTTTATATTTTTTATCTACACCCATGCTATAAATCCTCTATAAAAGTTTCTGAAACAGTTAGCTTATTGTCAACCTTAAAACAAAGTTTGTTTTAATGTTGTCATAGTAACCATAATAATAATAATCATCCAAACGGGTGTTATTATGTTGTACTAAATTTCATAATGCAACTCATTTAAAAAAAAGAACATTGTCATGCAGGCAGGTTTCACTAACAAAGCACCGTAATTTAAAACAAAAAAGGCTTCTATTACTCGAATTAGAAAAAATCGAATTCACGTGCGTCGTATCCCTCCATTTTTGTTCGATAGTATTGCAAAGAACCTTTTATAGAGGATTCATATCATGGGTGTAGATAAAGTCTTGTATGCAACTGTAAATAATTAGGTATTAAAACACTCATGTGATACTATTATCACACGAGGCGAAGCCGAGTGTGATAAACCCACATTCGTGTTTTAATACCCCATATTATATAACAGTTGCATAAATAACTAATTCTTTATTCTTCCTTTGAAGTAGGTATTATTATGTATGTTATTGTCTTCCGGGAACAATTCTGCAAGTATTCAGTAAGTAGATGATTCAATAACTATTCCTAGAGCACAGAATTGATACAATTACTGGGAATACTGCCTCACTGGTCTAGTGTTCGGAAGCGCATGAGGTCCATGAGGGTTCGATTCCCAGTTCGGGCAAAGTGTTATTAGTTTATTCCATCAGGAATTTCTCAGTATCAGCCCGGAGTCTATGTTTGTGCTCGGTTGATGGAAATAGGCTCGCCCCCTATTACATGGGACTGGCGACATGTGGGTGTACCTACTTTAGATACACCTCTGCCTATCCCTTCGGGGAAACAAAGCGTGATGTTTCAATAGGGAGACTTTATTTTTCATGCTTTATTTTTCCATTGGAGTACCTATTGGCTTCCAGGAATAAATTGCAATTATGCAAGTAACCGGTAGATTATTCAATAAGTATGGCATAATAGCAGGGAATTGATAACATTACTCTGAGAATAAATTCTTCTATTTTTAGACATTCCCTTTGTCCTTGATGAAATAAAACGTAGGTATAGATGGAAAATTGAAATATTACAAGCAGAGAAAAATGAAATGAAAATTGATGAAATATAACGGACTCCATTTTCCTCTCAACATCAACATAAAAATTAACATTTTCGCCATGTTACGTAGTCAAAAAGGGATGGATATTTCGTCATAATAAATTCAAATATATTTAAAATCCTAATTGAGTTTTCTCCCAGTCCGTTGCGTTTGTATTTTTCCGGGCTTATGATGACGATACCCAGGGTTGGCAATCCCTGCTTGTTTATATTTGTTGTAACTCAGTGCGTTATTTCGTTAAGGTAAATATTTTGGAGGAGGTGACGCCCTAGGAGAACTGGCGTCATCACCTCCTCCAAAATATTTATCAGGCTAAAATCATAACCATGGGTGACCATCTTTACATACCGAGACACACACGTTGGTACCGACTGTCATTCGTGGATCTTTGACAGTTGTTACGGGTAGTCAGCAGCGCGAAAGTCTGACAAGCAGTCTTAGCAAGGGGTATCGTATTACCCAGTTACTGGGTGGTTGTGGAGGTCAGTTAAGCAATCGCTCCATGTAAAATACTGGTATTCAGCTGCATCTGGTTAGACTGGAAGTCGACCCCAATTAGTTGGGAAAAGGCTAGGTAGATTGATTGTTTTTTGTCAGGAAAAGTGTGACGCATAGCTTAAATGACTAAGACCAACGTTGGTTTTGAATGAACATGAAAGGGATAAACACATTTAAATGCCAAAGACCTTAAAGGACCATCATTCTCCTCCCTTACCTCAATTTATTTCGGGCCGGCGCAACATGTCAAGTCCCTTTCTTCCATTGGTAGGTATAGGTACTTCTCTATTATTCGTCATTTATTTATTTAACCATCTATGTTCACACATAATAAACAGACAAAAAGAAAAGAACAGAAAAAACGTATAAAGGTGATGCTTATTTCTAAAGAAATCTCTTCCAGCACACCAGCATCATCTCATCATCATTTCATCATCTCGTAAGTCACCCCCTTTCTACACATACCTATCATCTTTCACACAGTCCATCCATCGTTGCTTTGGTCTGTACTTAGGCAACCAGGCAAAATATAATATTAAAAAAAAAGAATATTAACAGCTTTTGTTTTTTTAAATATTTTTAGTTCCGGGGCGGATGTTTCTGTCATTGCGATACCAATTTTTGATGGATAACGCAACCAGTTTGACGGATGAACTAAAAAGATAAAAAAGCCAAACTGCGCCAGCTTCAAACCCTGAACTATTTTTGATGGAATCTAAGTATCTAGACATAAATAAAAGACTGAAGGATTTTTATATACCTACTCACAATTTTTTAATTCTCACAAAATGATAAAAAAAATGGGTAAGTTAAAGTAACTTCTTATTTAACTTTATATATCGCTTTTGTGGCAGGTTTTCAGGCACAATGTGTGTCACAATATCATTGTGCCTGAAAATAAAAAAATGAACAGATTTTTTTTTCCTTTGGTATAAAGGTGTAGTTTATAAGCAAAAAAAAAAGAAAAAACACTCATCACCCCAACGAATAACTTGTTCTATGAAACTCCCGACTATTATAATCCAAACTATTAAAATAAATGCGAAAGTGAGTTTGTTTGCTTGTTACGTTTTCACGTTAAAAGGTTATGGGTAGACCATGACCTGGAGAAGGACATACGCTACTTTTCATCCTGGATCGCAGACGACGTCGCGGGCGACAGGTAGTTTATAATATTTGTTAGGATTACATTGACCTCAAAATTGCATTACCTTCTGTAAAATTATAACTCATATAGTATTTTTATTACACAGTATGTTAACAAAAAAAGGACATTCCCGTTAAAAAAATATTACAAATCAAAAAAAAAAAAAAAATTGTAGTGAAATATTCACAAAACGATTAAATTGATACGTAAAAGAAACATTCTATTTTTTTTTGCATTTATAGACGTTATAGGTACTATTCCAGGTTAACGGGAACGGCCTTCGTTAGACGTTACTATAAACTCAAACTCAAACTCAAAGCATTTCAGCAAACTACAAAATATATTAATTTAATAGGAATAATGTTAATGAGAGAATTTCCAATCATAACAACTAATTAGCAGTCTTCTATGATGATAATGATCGTGTAATAAAACAGTAATTAGCATTCATACGCCAGTTACCTTTCATTATAATAATTGTGACACAAATCTGTTTTGATATTAATACGATTTATGTTCATAGAAACGGGAAAATAGGGTACCTGTAATATAATACCTCGGCTCTGTTTATTATTATTATAAGTAGCACCAGCTTTTTCCCGCGGCTTCGCCTGCGTGGAGGTCAGAAATTATGAAACGGGTACGTACCCGTACTACGTAGTACCGAGATAAAAAGTACCCTATGTCCTAACCCAGATCATGGTGTACCCACGTGCCAATTTCATTCAGATCCGATCAGCCGTTTTAGCGTGAAAGCGTAACAAACATACAAACTCACTTTCGAATTCATAATATTAAGTACTTAGTTAGTATTATAACCTTGTTTTAAACCAAAATTAGGAAAATGTTCGTGAATAAAGACTTTAATAAAAAGAAAGAAAGAATACGGTATCCAATTAGTTGATCTGGTTTTCTTAGTATCCTATCGAGCTAGATACAATTATAGGTTTATATACCCTACGTCCTGGCGGACGGTTTTCCAGGTAAAAGCTTGATCCTCTATTGGAAAAGTCTCAGATATCTTGAGTAAAGTGCATTTAGAGATAAGAGGGGCTCGTGGCTAAGTACTAACAGCCGCACGGGTCGATCGATCAGGTTAAGCTACGCTTGCCGCGGTTGGTCCGTGGATGTCTGATCGTCCTTACATACTAAAGAAAGCACATTATGCCCTTCCCGGCTCGTGGATCTTTGATAGTCGTTACGTGTCGTCAGAAGCGCGAAAGTTTGACAACCAGTCTTAAGTCAACCAAGGGGTATCGTATTACCAAAGTAGCTGGTTTATGGAGGTCAAAGGAAATATTGGGATTCAGCTGCAACATAGTTGGGAAAAGACTAGGCAGATGATTATCTTGAGATAAGGGCATTTTATTTACATAGAATACCAATCGGATTTATTAGAACGCCAATATAGAGCGAATTTCACAAATGGAACGCGATCACCACTTCTAGAGTCTACGCAACCACTGAAGTCCTTTTAGAGCAGCGCTAGTGGCAATGTCATAAAACAAATTAATGTAGTTCCACAATTTTCCACCGACTTCGGTGGTGGCGCGGAATCTAAACCGCACGAGCTGTCAGTGAAAACATTCGACAACGGTAGCTCTTGGACGCGGTTAGATGTGCTGATTGCGTTCAATTTCATCGATGAAATTCGCCCTTTATGTAGTAACGACGCCACTTGATCATTCTTGGCCCTAGAACTTATCGGAAATACGCGTTTCTATTCTACGCCTGAGCGAGATAAATTCCTAAATCCTATATGTGTTATAAACTACCTATCCAGCAGTGGCGTGCGTAGGGGTCAAAATCAGGGCAAACAGACATTTTTTTTACGATTTAAAAAAATAGCCAAGTGAGCGATTAACGGATTTTCTATGTTGTTCATGGTAACACCATTATTATAGTGTTTTTTTTAATTTTTTTATTGATAGGCTTAATTTTGAAGGCAAGCCGGGCTTTTGGGCTTCTATGGAAGGAACGCCACCGCTATCCAGGTCATAAACTATTTGTGTGCCCATCCAAATCCGTTCAACCGTTTTTGTGTGATTGACAAACGAAAATATTGCAAAACGAATGAAAACTTGTCAGACAAAATAGAAATATTGTCAAATGAACGTAGATCCTATAGAGACCTTTCTTAACGAAACAATGAATGCGTGGCTCATTCCTGAGGGAAGAAAACGAAAATGGTCCGGAAAAACCCGAAGACGAATAAATAAAAGTTATTTACGGTAACAAGCAATACAATACGAACTAAGAAACAAGATCCCTCTAATCTTGATAAATCCTGGTCCCAATAAACTTGTACATTTACTGATTGACGATGAATAAAAAACATCGCAAGGACCACTTTTTTTTTTTTTGAGGTTGGGAAATCATCGAATTACTTCTCCCGCTCTGGGCGCAGCGGAAGGGCATGTCAGACTTTTACAGACTAAAACCCACCCGTGTTCCTTTAGTTGCCTGTTGCCAAGGTCCCGGTATCCCTTTCAGACATTCCCGCAACCCTGCCAGGATCGCAAGGAACCCTGAACTTAAAATTGTCAGTACATAAGGCCTTATTATTTTTGTACCTTGTAAAGTAAAGAAACAATTAAAATACATTTATTTAGCTGACTAAAATGCACTCAACATAATAATATTCTGCAAAATAAAAAGTTACTAAGTATTTGTAAGTGAAACTTAGGCGGCGATTCGATAATTGATCGAGAACTACGAGTGAAACAAGGACGCATCACGATTACGCTCATTTCGTTACATGAGAGAGAAGAAAGTTAACTCTCTCTGTCTGTCACGGTAAATCTCTCTTATTCTTTATTTTTTAAGAAGTTTCACTACCACAGCATGTACGGTGTTGCACCCGCAATTTTTGTTTGTGACTGTGAAGACAAATACCGTCAAAAATCTGGTTGAAATCAGCTCAATTAGCCTTCCAAATGATTATCGGTTTTGATAAAACTGGTCTTTATAACCCACTAATTATCGTATACGGGTTTATCGGGCGTAAAATCGCTAACTAATTAGAATGTTGAGCAAAAGCTAACACTGTGTTAAAAGTTCGCACTGTCGGTTATTAAGGTACGTGTCGGTAGATTTTAAATGAGCGTAAAAGGATTTATACATTATCTAAATGAAGGAGGACGTATAATCTTGATAACATAATAATAATATTCTTTACTAGCTGTGCCCCGCGGTTTCACCCGCGTAGGTCACGATCCCGTGGTAATATAGGGATAAAACGTATCCTATGTCCTATTCCAAGTCATGGTCTACCCGTGTGCCCATCCTCTCCTCTCTAGAGTAGGGAACGTCGAGGCGGCGTGGCGCCGGCGTCGAACGGTTCGCGTATTGCATTTTTATACTCGTGATTACTTCGAAATTAAATGTCCGATTCGAATGAATTAAAAAGTGTTTTACTGCTACATAAATACCCTTGATGTTAAAACTATTTATTTGAATAAGAATTAATATTATGTTGATAAAACTCCGTCGCAAATATTGCATTAATTTCGAACAAATTTGATTACCATAAAAAAAGGTTATAGTGAGTCATTCTTAAAAGATAAACATATGCTGTCGCGGACTTTTTTTTTGAACTTTTAAAGTGGAACAATTCCATTGTACATGATATTTGCGTAACCTTAACCGTTTACGCAGCGCACGCAACGGAAACTCTCAAAAAGGAATAATTTTTCCCGTTTTTGCAACATTTTTCGTTTATGCTCCGCTCCTATTGGTCCTAGCGTGATGTTATATAGCCTATAACCTTCCTCGATAAATGGACTATCCAACACAAAAAGAATTTTTCAATTCCAACCAGTAGTTCCTGAGATTAGCGCGTTCAAACAAACAAACAAACAAACTTCTTCTTCAGCTTTATAATATTAGTATAGATTATTATTTAACTACCTCGTTGGTCTAGTGCTCGCTACTGCTAACCTTGACGTACTGAGTTCGATACCCACGTCAGGCAAAGTGTTATCGAGTTTTTCCATCTGGAATTCCTCAGTAGCAGCCCGGAGTCTGGATTTGTGACAATAGGGTCGCCCCCTATTACATAGAACTTAATCATAACGGCGAAATATGGGTGTACTATAGGGAAGTACAGTCGAACAAGCTATTTGGTATACAGGCAGTTAACTTGCAACTACTTTAAACAATTTTGTGAGTGTTTTCAGTAGTCAACAATCCTTTTACGTCACTCTCCTAAGCCATAAGCTCAAATAGTTAAATTACACACAATAAAAAACGAATTGTGGTAGTGTAGCGGCAAATGAATATATTTAGCTTGTATACCTAATAGCTTATTCGACTGTACAGTTCTGCCTAGCCCTTCTGGGAAACAATGATGTTAAATTTCTTATTCTTTCATAATCACAAACGCAGTACAAAGTCAAGGAAACAGACGTGGTGTCTGTTGTCGGTAAAATTTTACAGATCTCCAGACTTACCTACCCTCTATCGGGCAGCTCACATAATGACCTGTGCCTGTATTATAAACATACAGTTTGTACATTTAAAACACTATTACAAATTAATAATAACAAAAGAAAAACAAAAATATACGTATTTTCAATAAATTTTCCTTATATACATTTATACATTTTATACCCTTTTATTTTAACGTCTTGCTGCTTCTATTATATTTATTGTGTCGTCGAGTTACCTTAAAGGACGTAGTATGTCCTCCTCCGATCCTTAATCGTTTTAACGGAAATACACTTAACGATATTGCAGCCTCTTGACAAAGTACGGAGAGTAACAAAAAGGAACCAATAAAATAGATTACTGATCACTACAGCCTTCATTCAGTTCTCCTCAAAGACGAGTCCCGAGAGTCCCTGAATCGATCCAAAATATGAGTTTACGTCATCAATAATTTTTAACTGTTAAGTTCGAAATTGCGAAAGATGAAAGGAGTGGAGTCCTTTGTCCAAGAGTGGGACAGAACAGGCTCGCAAAAAACAAGTACGAAGTTCAAAATTATCACCGATAAGACTAAGGTTTGCCTCGTATCATGTCCTACGAGATATTTAAGTAACCTCGGTTTTACATGCCCTAACCCCTGAAAGACAGACGCATACATTTCAACTATTAGCTAGAATAACCTACATCCAAGGGCATCAAGGGTGACTGGGCCCATTGAGAGACTATCACGATTTTGTGTCCCACTTATCCAACGAACCACGCGAATGTTCGGCGCGGATAAGCGAAGTAGTAAAACTAATAAGTATACGTGACACTGCTCGATTTTCGCGCACTGTTGCCCTCAAAGAATGAGTGTATGCATCGGCGCGCTCGCCGGTAAACGCGTACCTACATGAATAAACTACCACCGAATTGCGAGCCAAATTAAGGTTAGAGGGAGTTATTAAATAAATCGTGGCGTATATACAACATTAGTTTTTGTTAATGCTAAACCCGAAAAGGGGTCATTGTACTCATCGTTTTGAACAACTTCTTATATGGGACCAACCTTGAAAACGCGACGCGAGAAAAAGCCACTGTTCTATACATTTGTGTTCACTTAAATCGACAAAATGTATGGAACAGCAGATTTTTTTTTTGCGATTTCAAAGTTGGTCTCATAGAAAAAGTTGTTCAAAATTATGAGTACAATGACCCCTTTTTGGGATTAGCAAACTCAAACTCAAAGCATTTATTACAATTAAACCATTTACAGGCACTTTTAAATTGTCAAAGAGTCGGTCAGTTAGTCAGAGAGTTGAAGCTAGTTGCCCATTCCAAAACGTAGATCTCTATGGAGAAGAACGGGCAAGAAACTCCAAGGACACTCTTTTAAAAATGGATATAGATATTACAAAATCCTGGGTACAGTATTCTTGTTGCTTCTATATGTGAGAACAATGTAAAACAAAAAATAATCAAAAGCAATTCAAAATTTAAGATTAAAAATAAGCTCTGGCAAATAAGAGGTGACCAGTCTCAACTGACGGCGCCCGTTCACGAACATGACATGTGGATCAGCAATATCCAGCTCAACCATTTTGTAGGGAACCGAATGATCCAACACATAAACAAAAACGAATGTTGTATAGACTTATTTAGTATAAATGACTCCTATGTGGACATCGGACAGTACAAAGCCTTTGCGAGTTATGATACTAGAGACATTACAATGGGCTCAAAATTCTATAGTGATCCATACACGATCAATCATAATCTGAATCATTTTGAAGGATATTACTAATCAATTGCTTCATATCTTCGAAAAATTTGTTTGCTCAGCAACGTATGTTCCGCAATGAATGTTGTTGAACTGTTAACAGCATTCATTGCGTTATGGCATACGCATTATGCATACACGCAATATGGACCATGTTAGGAATTCAGTGCTGCGCTTCAAAACACAAATCGGCGACGTCACCCAAAAAGCAGCTGGGTCGGACACGGCTGCCGCATGTCGAATGAGTCATGGGCCGAATCTACCACCATATATTATAGGTCCCAGAAAACGTCCGACGCCTACAGACAGGATTGGTCCACCCTAGCTGAAGACAGAGAGGCGTGGAAAGGAGAAAGGGAGGCCTTTGTCCTGCAGTGGGAGAACACAGGCTAAAAATAATTTGCGGGAAGTCCGAAAGGGATACGAGGACCCTTGGCAACAGGCAACTGGCAACTGAAGGAACACGGGTGGTTTTAGTTAGTAAAAGTCTGACACAGTCCCGCTTCGCCCAGAGCTAGAGAAGTCAATTGATGAATTTACAACACTAAAAAAAAAAAAGCTCTAAATAATTTATAAATAATACGCAATTAGGGTGCAGGGACTGCAGGGCAGTGAGCCCTGCAAGCCATCCTAGCTGACTAGCTAATCTGTAGCTCACAACATGAGTGAACAATTATATAGCTTATGCCGATACGACACAAAAAGAAATGGTTGTCACAAAACATCCAACTATACGTCTTCAAACATCATCCTAAGAATAAAGATCAGATGGATATAAACAGAGACTTTGGCAGAAGCTGAAATGTTTTGTTATTATTGTGATAAAGGTATCTGGAGAGAGTTTTTTAAAGACCTTTTTTTTCCAGTACGCGTAATCTGTTTGCAAACGAAGGTGAAGAGATGAGCGGATTTTCTTTCATCACACATTACCGTCACTGTACCTTTGTAGGATGAGATTAAAAGTAATCTTCCTACTCTTTTATCAGAGCTTACTTACGTATATTGTTTTAGATTTGGTCATTATCTATAACTACCATTATGAAGCCGTTTTCTGAGGTCCTCATTAGACTAAGGGTCTTTGTACACGGCACGATTTATTTACGGTACGGGGTATAAACCGCGCCATAGAAAACACGCGTCCGTCAACAAGCTTCTATAGTGATCCATACAACACTGACGACCGTGCCTGCACGGCGAAATCCATAGTTTTTCAAGGCAAGAAAAACGTGTGTGTACAAAGGGCCTACTCTCAAAAGCTTTTGATTCGACTTTAGATGACTTAGCAAGTTTTCTTTCGGAGTGTTCAAAATTGCACGTTAGCACTAACAAGATAAACTTCGGGTTTGAATACCTCAGAAACCAATTAACGAGCTAAATTTAACCAAACCAATACAAATTATGTTAAACGAAATTCCTTCCTCCTCAATTTTGGTGAACAAGTTTACAATGTTTGAGGTTTCGGGCAGCTTAAAATTGAAAATAGTTGCAATGCATCTGGTTTAATCAAACTGGTCCGAAGTTAGCCAATGTTGATTGAGGTCCACGGTCAATACACGCGCTTTGGTCCAGGCCACGCTACAGAACCGGTGAACCAAAGGGAGCAATAAAATTCTCGCTCCGATGAATTAAAAAAAAGGTTCAAGCTTTTGTGACTGTTCAGATATTGGCAGGGTTGTTAAAAAGTTTCGAAACAATTTTGACGCTATGTCGCTAATGCGCCATGTCGCGTCCAAAATGGCACCTGTATTTTCCCAAAAGAGGGTTTTCACATTATTGCCATTAGCCAATATCGGTTAGATCACAAAAGCGGACAAACGAAAACATTGCGACTGAGAATTTTCTAAAATATGACAAAAATCATAAATCTATACGACAGTGTAATATCGGTGTGATAGATTTTGAGGTTCATTGCGTTCAGAATACAGCGACCGATTAAGCAGCTTAAATACATTCTGTCAGTGCCAGGGCTTACCCAACACCAAATCTGCTGCGGTCGGAATCGTAGACAAGACTAGCACATAAACCCCTATGTATCCTATATATAGGGATATGATATGCAATATCATACACGTTACAAGGATACGATAGCATAAAAACAACCTATACCTATCCCACCAAGGCTTGGAACCGGTTTTGAAATACCGGTTAATTTTATTCATAAAACAGTTGTAATATCGTTCATCTATTAACCAGTTAATAAAAAAAACGGTTTAGACTAAACCTAAATCATTTCAGTTACCGCGAACAGAAACTGGGTTTATGGAGGTCAGATAGGCAATCACCCCATGTAAAACACTGGTACCAATTTCATCTGCATCCGGTATGATATGCAATATCATACACGTTACAAGGATACGATAGCATAAAAACAACCTATACCTATCCCACCAAGGCTTGGAACCGGTTTTGAAATACCGGTTAATTTTATTCATAAAACAGTTGCAATATCGTTCATCTATTAACCAGTTAATTAAAAAAACGGTTTAGACTAAACCTAAATAATTTCAGTTACCGCGAACAGAAACTGGGTTTATGGAGGTCAGATAGGCAATCGCCCCATGTAAAACACTGGTACCAATTTCATCTGCATCCGGTTAGAAGTTTGGAAAAGGCAGACAGATGATGAATATTTTTATCGGTATTCGGTACAATAAGACCGGTTCAACAATAAGACCCGTTTTAGATCGTGTACTTCCCACTGCTGGGATACAAGCCTCTTCTCTGTGAGAGGGAGTGGGCCATAATCCACCACGCGGGCTCAGTGCGGGTTGGTGGATGTCACATTAAGTCTTCGTATTTTTGGTTGTAGGACACACCGGTTTCCTCATGATGTTTTCCTTCACCGTTTTAAGAGCAGTGGTGATGAAATTAAATACACAAACTGAAGTGCCTGGCTGGGTTCGAACTCACGACCATTGGGCCAGCACTACTCAAGGAAACGATAGGCTCGCCCCTTATTATCTGGGATTTAAACATAACTGGCGAAATGTGGGTGATGTACTATAGATACACCTGCCTAACCCTTTAATATCTACAGGCGTGATGTTATGTTACAAGGAAAATTTTAATGACCATCGTAAGAATAGGAAAAGTTTTTTCAAAAATAATTTCATGTCTAAAGAGTTCTTATTCAAACAGAATATTATCTTCCTATAAAAAGTATGATAATTAAAATAAAATAAAATATGAATGAAACATGAATTATTTATCTATAACTTCTATACATATTATAAATTAAAATGGCTTTTCGTGTTTGTATGTACTGACCGTGTTGTTCATCTAAACCACGCAACAGATTTTGATGAGGTTTTTATCGTTTAGCGAATTTATTTCGGAATGTTAATGTGTACCGTAATATTAAAGTTACATTTATTTCAGAAATCTCGAAAATCATGTCGTAGAAAACAGTGCGAAGCTGGAACGGGTCGCTAGTTAGAAGATAAAATAATCTTTCCACGAATCACATCCCGTAATCCCCTTTTTATCAGTAGGTATGAATAATTTAGTCAACGTTATTCGGATCCTTTATGTAATAATAAATAATTTGAATTGAAGTAAAAGCACGTTTTCCCTTTTTCCACTAATTGAGTCATGCCTGTAATTGAGACTATTTTCGTTCCAGGAATTGAAGTCCTTTCATTTCTTAATCTCTTCACCAATGAATATTATTATAGTAAGTACTTTTATTATTTCCATTAATTTGATTCACACATTTTTTTTTTTTTGGAATATACTCCGTTGAATATTAATTCAAAAAATAATAAATAAAGGCGGTATAAAACAAAAAAAATACACACTGTCAAACAATCACGAATCCTGGCACTCAATAAATGAAGCACTCGATTCGAATTTTAAAAGGTAACCGTCAGTTTAGGAGCGAAAAGTTGACGCGATTTTCCCGCTCAAAAATGGCGGGAGTACACACGGCCGATGTCTCGTCTCGACTGGTCGAGATCCGTTGAAAGGGATGCTGGGACCCGGGCACGTCCCCTCCCGCTGCCTGTTGCCACAAAGTAGGCACAAGCAGAAGCCCTGTTTTATTATCTACTACGTGCTCGATTACAACTGCATTGCATTCTGAATTCTGACGATGCGAATTCTAAATTAAATGCACTGGAATATTGATAATGAATAAGAAACGTTATTACTGTATTTGGCAATCTTGGGAAACAGTGTTGCAACACTGTTTCCCAAGATTGCCAAATACAGCAATAACGTTTCTTATTCATTATCAGTACCATCATGAACCCCTTGTAAATAAAACATGGTTTATCACTTTTATAACAATTTGTGTAGACTTGTGCCATGGTTTTTTTTTCCAACCGGCAACATGAGGATTTTTTCCGGAAAATAAGGATTGACGTTTATCGAACGCTAAGGCCGCGTCCTATTTAAAAGTGATCGTCGCGCGAATACTCGACCGACCGCCTGCATATACCTATGTCACTTTTTATTCGGACACCCGGAAAGCGCCCTCTGTCGGCGAGACTACACGTTCAGGTTCACCCAACAAAAATTTCGAACGGTCGTGTATTTAGGCAAAGATCGCTTTAAAATAGGACGTGGGGTTAGTCATTCAATGAATTATTGTCCTGTGTTGTTAGAAGTTGTTCTTCTAAACTTCCTTGTCACATCTTGTCACTCTGCACATGGCATTAAGCCACTAAGCCTTTGTGCCCCACGCAAATTGGATGCGGTTAGTACCACCGCGTGACGGTATGAAAATACTTTGATTACGGTACACCGTACACCATTGAATTGAATTTAAACTCAAACCTAAATATTTTATTGCACTTATGTGGTAAGTAGATGTTACATTCGAGGGGTTTCCAGTACCTGACATTCTATCTGTAAGGGTACAGCAATTTACAAATCATTTAAATTAAAATGACTTTACATTATGTTTAATATTAATAAAGAGAAAGTAACTAGGTCTACCTCTAAATATCTATGTATACGTTACTTGTTTGATTGAATATTTTTGAAAAAAAGTTATTGCTACGGGTCTCATGCCAAAAATATAGATAGGTTTTATAATTTTCGTCCATTTGTCTATTTGTAACTCTCTATCTATGTATGTTCCGAATTGGCGCAAAAACGGCTGAACGGATTTTGGCATACGGATAGTTTATAACATGGATTAACACATAGGGTCTGTACTTTTAAGCCCGGTAGTACGTTCCCGTTTGGATATTTTCCGACACCCGGGGAAGTCGCCGGCAAAACTAGTATTTATAATAAACTAGCAGTTGCCCGCGACTTCTGCCAACCAGGATGAAAAGTAGTCTATGTCCTTTTCCCGGTAATGGTCTATCCATGTGCCAAATTTCATCTAAATCCGTTCAGCCGTTTTAGCATGAAAGCGAACAAACATACTCACTTTCGCAATTATAATATTGTTATGTTATTAGTTAGGATTCTACATTACCAAAGGTATTTTCAAATAAATCTTTAACATAAATAACTATACAATACCTAATTATATATTTTATCGGTAATGAGTAGCTACTCTTGGTTTAAACAGCATTTATTTAATTAGGTAAGTTGGAAATGTTCGGGCGTTTGTTTTACGTTCGTAGAGTTAAAGGGAACTGATGCTGAAATTAAATGGTTTAAAATTAAATGGTGTTTCATGTTCAGCGATTAATGAATAAGATAATTGTTTAATGTTATTAAAAGCGAGTTAGCTTGTTATTTTTATCGATTTGTATCTAGTTGTAGGTAGTTAGAGAGATGCGTTCCTAAACGTCAAAATACTCCAAGTCCTGATGGAAGAAAATATTATTCTATAATTATACCAAGTGTCAAAGAGGAGAACAGAAAGTAATTTCTTGGCATATTTGTCGATTGGCACGAATGATCTTGTCCAAAACGGGCGAATCGACACTTTTAAATAATATGAGGCCATTAGAAAGAAGAAAGAAAGAAAAATGCGTTTATTGGCATTGTTACAGAAAAATACCTACACCTTAAAACTAAAAAAAAATTAACACGCAATAAAGTTAGGAAAATGTACCTACACTACATTGTGCCAATTGCTTACGCATTTCTGGAGTTGTCAATTCGTCCACAAATAAATTAATTTCATGCGAAAAATATTTAAAAGTGATGATTCACCCGTTTCGGGCGATTAAATTCGTGCGAATCAACCAATAAGCCCATTTCTTCCACATGAGACTCTCCTATTCATCATCGATTACGTTTGTGTTCACCGAAACAGCTCTCTGTTCACTTACTCCAAACATTTTATTCGCATCTTGTTTTTAATACTATTTAATTACTTCTCCAATATCACATTTATCAAAGACTCTCATTACGTATATTCTACGTAAAGAGAGAGTTTTCGTCGACAGACAACCCTTTGAGCGCGCTCTTTACAGCACTTTCGAGTTGTTCCCAGAACATTATTAGAAAATGTACAATATTTAATACAGTTAAGAATCTCGACCCTTTGCATAAATGTGGCTACGTGCTTGTGGCGTTCTCTCAAAGTATATTTTAGATTATATGGCATTGTTATTTAGGAAATGACTTGTTCCTATTTTATTAAAAAAAAAATTTTAACAACACAAGACAAAATTATTAATTAAGTCCCTAAAGAAAGCTACAAAAAATACTAGAACACCATTCTATATTTCCACAAATAAAACACCAAAAGAAAAATCCTATAAAAAATCACAAACTTTATAATAACTTGATAACTTAATATCGAAGTTCCTCCAGGTAAAATTAACAAGGCCTCCAAAATTCGACGAGTCTTCGGTAAACTCTTCGGTAAATCGAATATTTTCGAAGATAATTTACTTCGGCTTTTAAGGGTTGGATAAATGTCCTGTTTTCTTCTAAGTATATCGATAAAGTCGCTCTCCGTCTGTGTAATTGCATTTTTACCATCATTTATTTTTAGAAAGTTTATCTGGAAGGTTTATGTGTTTAAACTTACATAAAATAAAGAAATCTCGATGTTTTGTCTAGTCGGAAAAACCGTGTGAAGCGGGAGGGACTAGCGAACTAATTTAATACAGAGAAAAGATTTGTATTTTTGTTTATAAAGAATATAACTAAAAAACTATGAACCAATTTTAAATATTCTTTCACCAGTAGAATGCTACAATGAGTTACATAGGCTATCACTACATATTATAAAACCAAGTCCTCCACCGCGTCTGTCTGTCTGCCTGTTCGCGATAAACTCAAAAACTACTGCACCGATTTTCATGCTTTTTTCACCAATGGATAGAGTGGCTCTCGATGAAGGTTTTAGTATATAATTTGTCAAGCGGGCGAACCGCGGGGATCGGCTAGTAATTTATAAAGAAATCACGCGGGCGAAGCCGGTGGCAAAAGCTAGTTATAAATAAATTGAAATCAATTTGGATGATGTTTAAATAAATTGGTTAGTAGTAATAAATATTACATAGTATCCGGCAAAATTGAATACAGAAATAACATGATTGATTTCTGTCTGTTTATTTAGTCTGATTTTATTTAACGCTGTTGACATTTTGCTGTCTATAGCAACATTTGTCGATGTGTAAATAGAATTACAGGATGTTAGGGTAAACACCGTTATCCTTGAAACCAGTGGTTTGGTTTCATTTTTAGAACGTAAAATCAATGGAAAATTACAACTTTTTTTTTTCAAGAAAATCTACCTTTTACCACAAGAGTAGGTATTTCACCCTTTCACCCTAGGGCGCTTGGGCAACGAACTTGCGTCCCAATACGGATGGGTCGCGAGCGCGATCCCTCCCTCAGTCAGTCAGATGTTTCGCTAGCGAGCCCGGTGTCGGATTGAAACTTTTAAAATCTTTTAATGATCTTTTATGTTTTTTTTATTGTTACTCGGTCATTAATTTTTATATTTAAGTCAACTACCCATGGCTTGAGTGACAACGGTGTTTACCCTTACACCCTGTTTATTTGGCTCATTTCAGCGTGACATTAGCGGTCATTGCCTTTATATCTCTCCGTAGGAACCCCATCAATAAACTATGTACGGTTTTTCGTTATTGGAACATGTTGAAGATCACAATACTATTAATTCAGGATTTTAACGGACTTTTCTTTTTTTTTTAAAATAAAAAACGCGACATTTGTAACAACTGAAATAATACCTACGGCCTCTCGGTAAATAAACCTTCCGCGTCCGTCCGTGAGCGTAACTGCCGCGCACTCGATACTGTTGCGTACACTGTGATTGCGAAGCACGTCGCGTCGTCGTTTGCTATGAAGACATAATACTGTTACTTATTTATACTGTGACCATCGTCTTTATTTACTTAAAAAATAATTTTGAAATTGAGTGGTTAGAGCAAAGTTGGTCTACCAGAAACATCAAACAGACAGTACACATAAACCTAATCTTCAGTTTTCCGAAACCCCTAAGTAGGCATAGAACGGTAAATGAAAATCTAGGTACTTTTACATCATCATCTGCCTAGCCTTTTCCCAACAATGTTGGGGCGGCTTCCAGTCTGACCGGATGCAGCTGAATACCAGTATTTTATTTACATAGAGTGACTGCCTATCTGACCTCCACAACCCAGTAACTAGGTAATACGATACCCCTTGGTAAGACTGGTTGTCAGACTTTCGGGCTTCTGACGACCCGTAACAACTGTCAAAGATCTACAAATGACAGCCGGGATCAACGACTTAACGTGCTTTCCGAAGCACGGAGGAGTCTCGGCATGTAAAGATGGTCACCCATCCACGGACCAACCCCGGCAAGCGTAGCTTAACCTGATGGATCAACCTGTGCGGCTTTTATTACTTAGCCACGAGTTCCTTGAGCTCCTCTAGGTACTTTTACATACACACAAATAAACAGACGCCTTCTTCTTGAAGTGTTAAGGCTCGTACAAACAGACGCGATATCGCGGGCGCGACAGGCAGCGGTACCTTTGTCGACAAAGGTACCGCTGCCTGTCGCGCCCGCGATATCGCGTCTGTTTGCACGAGCCTTTACGGGGTAGACTCAATAAAAAGAACTTTATAGTTGTACAACTTGTATTACTGCCTACCTCGGCACTTCCTTATTACTTACGATACGAAACAAAGTACGGACAAAGGACAGGTTGAACAAGAACGATGCGATGGCGATGTAGATACCGCCACATTCTTATGGGGGTAGGCAGTTAGGCAGACAGAACGACACCTCAGACCAAATAAAAAACCAAGTCAGAGCGCTGCGAAAAAATACAATGTAACATGGCAAAACTACACCTCCGCTCTGTGCATACACGCTCACACGCACACATTTACAACCATTTACAATTAAACTACACCACATTAAGTTCACAGTCATGTTTACGAAACCGGCCTCACGTCACTGTTGACAGCAATCTGTCTTGGTTTTTTATTTGGTCTGAGAACGACCGACACCTGCAACGATCTAGTTTTACTTATAAGGGTTCTTTCAAACATAAACTCGTTTGCAACTTTTCTCAAGGAAATATGAAAGTTTTTGGAAGCCGAAAAAGAAAATAATTCAGAAGCAATATTTACATACAGTACCAATGTAACGCAAAGAGTACAATCTAATATAAAACAGTATTTATTCAGGAAAACTGAACGAAAATCGGAAAACTTACAACCAATTATCGATTCAAGTAAATATTATGATGGCGACGCCGAGGGCATAAACTACTAGCTTATACCCGCGGCTTCGCCCGCGTGGATGTCGGAAAATATCCTAAGGAAACGTAAGTACTAAGTACCTCGTTCTCGTTGACGTACCGTTGATGGTGCCGGTGGACAAACGTCCTTAGAGTCAGAACTCTTTAAAGCAAAATCAGACTAGATAGATACCTACATCAAAATTAAGTTATCCATTAGAATAAGGTTAACTTTTTTTTAAGCATGATTAAACTTTGGTTTTAAGTCCAACAAGTAGCGCCCCGCGGTTATCCCGTGGGAATATCGGGATAAAAAAGTATCTTATGTCCTATTCCAGGTCATGGTCTACCCAAGTGCCAAACATCCAAATTTGTTCAGCTGTTTTAGCGTGAAAGTGTAACAAACAAACAAACTCACTTTCGCATTTATAATATATTATTATTTAGGATTATTATATCCTAAGGATTTTTAAATAATCCTCTAAAGCATAGAGTCAATAGGATGAGCCTTAGACATTTGTGTAATTAATTAACTTTACAAGTCTTGGCAAAGCCGCCTGTTATCCCGGATATAATATTTGTCATATGGAACATGCTTATTGATTTACGAATATGAGGATTGCATGTACCTCATTAGTGAAAATTTATGGAGAAAGAACGAAGTGGTTTACTTAAAATGTCAAAACATTCCAGACATGGAACGGAATACTTATTTTCAAAATTGCATGGATATCAATTTGCGAAAAATATCAAAATTCTACAGACTTTAAGATTAAGGGTTCTCGCGCGTTACACGGCCCCGACCACGATCAGTGGTCACAGCGACCAAGTAAACTATAGAACCGATACAAATCGCGGACTTGGTCGTAACGGCCAACAGCAGCAGACCATACAATACCACTAGACGGCCACGTCTGTCAGGAGTAGTGGCCGTCTAGTGCGTGAGATCCATAAAATAGACAAATTTTGTAAAATAAAAACGTTATGCATAAGTTACCTAATAGAGATAACAACATTATTGTAATTTACTTTAATAATAAAGATCAAGAATGCTGTCCTACGAGATTGTAGGTACAATTAGCGACAAAAGTCGATTAAAACTGCTTCTTTTACACGATACATTGCATTTCAGCATTTCGATAAAAAGTTAATATGCTTTTTATTTTACTTTCTTTTGCCATTTTAAGTATTTTTAACATAATATTTTGTTCAATTATAAATTTTTCAAAAACTGAAGGGTTAGTCGACTTTTATCGTTGATCAGACAATGTTTAGTTCAAATAAATGATTTAGTATTATTTTTAAATGGCTGCTTGTATAATGATTGGCTGTTTAAGTACTTTATAATATGAGCTTGGATTATCTAAAGGAGAGACGTAACTTTAAACTGATTTTACAGCACAATGGCCACAGCGAAACGAATTATATTATATTTAGTGCAGTGAGAAGCTATAGTAAGGTCAAACTATAGCTCATGGTGTGAGAGATCTTCCAGACGATTCGAATTGTAAAATAATGTAGACGTGTTGGTATAAAATTAATTTAAAATATAATACTTATAAAATAATTAAATATAAAATTGCAAGCGGGTTCAGTACAAAAAAAATTGAGGGTTGAAAGACCCACATAATTAAACACGTTTGGCCTTATTTCAAAAAACTTTACAGCTAGCAAGCCATTTTTTGATTTCGAACTTTATACAAAATATCAAAGTTCTAAGGCCCAATTCATATAGAACGCTGATAACCCGCGCCGATATGCGAAGCGGCTGTCGGCGCCGACAAGAGCTGGTTGTCAAAAAGTATGAAAACTGCCTGCGCCGACCAGCGTCGACAATCGGCACTGGTTACTAGCATTCTACATGAAAGCAAAATCTGACTTTAAAACCGAGAAATTTATCAATTTTGTGCTACTAGGAAGAACTTTACCGCGATTGAAACAAAGTTCGAAATTCAAAAACGGCTAAAGTGGTCTAAAGTTTAAACTCGTTTTGTACTGAAACTTAGATCAATATTAATTATCAATAACTGTGGCTAGGAGAGAAATTGAAACCTTTCCCCAATGTTAGTATAGATTGACGAGATAAATGCTTAAAAGCTATATAACTAAACAACGTCTCTAAACCAACAACAATCAAATCACTGTAACGTACGAACGTTTTCTATTACTCTAAATGCATTTACCGTACAGAGGCTACGTAGGTATCTACTATGAAGGTACAGTCGACAAAAGAGTTTGGATCGCAGGCAACTAATAACCTTCTTTGAAATACACAGAAGACACTACACGAATGTTTAGAAATAAAAGCATGCTGTTGGATTTTCAACACTCGGCTTAGCGCCGAGAGCCAAAAATCCAACATCGTGCTTTCATTAGGCATTTAGGTGTAGGTAGCCTAGTGTTCATGGAGACGGGAATTAAATGAGCTATGTTATGGATCAGTCTTACGTAAGAGACTTGCAAACGATTTTTTTTTTAAGCGGTTGCCAACGTGTTTTCCTCTTCGAGATAGGCCCTCTCCAAATTCCGCTCATAAGAGTCCTTCTGAACCCAGAACATGGAACACGGAATGTCCTCCTAGGTTACCGCCTCTTCGGCGGTAACCGACACTTAAGCTGATATCAGACGCTTCACTCGAGTGAACTTTTATGTTTTTTATTTCATTTTTTTCCACATGTTCACACCAGCCAAGTTACAAAGAAATTAACGTTCATTTGTCCTTTCATTTAATTTTTCAATTACTCGGTAGGTGAGTGTCGAAATTCAACATCATTGCATCGGTTCACTAACTAATTAATATTTCACTTTTTTATTTAATTTATATAATTTATATTGGGGTAAGACGTTTAACTTCGGATGTCGATAAAACATAAAAAGTGAAGCGTCTGATACTTATCTGCCTTATAGCATCACTTCCGTTGTTACCAGCCTGCCGACTTATTTCTTATGTCAAGTGTACCTACCTACCTAAGTAGCTATGTAGGTTGTACCCGTCGTCGCAGGCAACATGTCCCGTCAACAGGGGGTGTGTACGACACGCTTGGTCGCTTACACTGAATGCACAGAGGCTACCCCTATACGTAGGTACACTCATACCTACTTGGATAGTTTATAGGTGAACGGATACTTTGTTAGATGGCGATTTACTCTCGGTCTAGTGACTTTGTATCGGCGTTTGGCTGAATTTTGTTATTTTACTAAGGTTACCAATTATTTTTAAGTACTCGTACCTACTCTTGACATTTAGAAAGGGTTTGTTGAAAATGATCCGTCTTTGTTGTCTGGTCATTAGAGGACAATAGAGTCAAATCTAATTTAATGTTGAGATTTTATTAATACTATATTGCCCAATGGAAACACTCGCGACTTACGAGTTTTAGGTAGGTTTGAACCCAGCCAGGCACTATGTGTAAATTATTTCATCACCATTGCTCTCAAAACGGTGAAGGAAAACATCGTGAGGAAGCCGGCTGACCCTAAAACCAAAAATTCGAAGGCATGTGTCATCCACCACCGGATCCGCGTGGTGGATTACGGCCCACTCCCTTTCACAGAGAGGAGACCTGTCTCCCAGCAGTGAGAAAATCATAGGCTGATTGCACCGAGATGTATAAAGGGTTAGTTTTTTCACAGCAGTTTTAACCCGGTGACTACTGCGCTTCGCCTTGTTGGTTCAGGATTTTGGACAACATCACAACATCATCATTCTCCTGCCTTCTCACAATTTATTTGAGGCCGGCGCAACAATTTTTTTTTTGGTTTTATCTGTATTTGAGTGAATATCCCGGCGGCAAATTATACGTGTCCACGTTGAGAATTGAGGTGTTAAATGATAGGATGTTTATTTTTTATTTTTATTGTGTACTACGTAACTTGGTTCAATTAGGGCCACATTTTTTTTAAATATAAGTGTATGTAAATAATAAGGGGAAAAAAGTCGCCATAAATTCAAGTTGGGTGGCTTGTCCCAGCTCCATTTTTAAGGTTCCGTAGTCAACAAGGAACCCTTATAGTTTCGCCATGTCCGTCTGTCCGTCTGTCCGCGGCTTAGCTCAGAGACCGTTGGTATTAGAAAGCCGTAATTTGGTATGGATATACATATAAACGACGCCGACAAAGTGGTAAAATAAAATCGTAAAAAACCATTTTTGGATTTAGGGATCCGTTTGCGGAATATTCAGCTTTAAAGTGCTAATTTAATTCGGGAACGGAGCGAGCTAGCCCGTTTTTAACGCCGGACAGCATATACTATACTAGTATAGTAAATACTGCAACGCTCCCTAGGCCACCCTCTTTTATTTACCCCCCTTTCTTTAATGAGTTTTTTAAATATTATAATTGACACCCCCACAGGGTCACATATCTGTGGGTAGGCATTATTACTGTATTTAGGTTTATAATATAAACCCCCCCTCAATTAAGTACCCCCAATTAAATACCCCGGAATTAACACCCCCAAGCCAAGTGTGTATACAAATTTGCAGTTGTAAAAACATGTTCTCCCATAAATTCTGTATCGGTGAACCAGTTTTTCAACTACAATGTTATGTTTGTTTTATAAATTCATCCCAACTAACGGAACCCTTCATTGTGCATGATACGACATGCACTTGGCCGTTTCTTTTATATAATTGCGTTCACCAAAGTAACAATTTAAGGTACAATAAAAAATAAACAATTTCTTTAGTGTATGCATAAGACACATCTAAAAACAATTAAAACATATTAGAAAATCTAATTTAAAAGCACAGGATACTCGATCAAAGTTTGTCCAAGCAAAAGTCTAAATTTTGGTGGCACTTGTTCAACTTACTATAACTTATAGTTTCGTGCGTTTGCGTTCAATCGCGTTTTATTAATTCGCATGTCGCAGGCGTGCGCCGGCATTTGCGCGTAATAGGTGTATGATTAGTGCTGTGATTTCCCGCCAAAAACGTAAGTATCATCTTGGGTGGCACGGGGGACAAGAATTGTTAAATTTTTGGTGGATCGATTTACTATTGATTTTAAAGTGTTAATAGTAAGCTACACGTTATAGGTAGTGATTTGGGTTGCGCATAAATCAGTTATATTAACTTAAAATTATGAGTTTATCAGAAAAATCATAATAAATATTTTTTAACAATAGAGAGTTTTATTAACCTATGAAAGTTATTGATAAATCCCGAGAATTTGTAAGATTGGTTACATTGAGCTTTATTAATTAGTGAGATTGAGGTTTGTGACAGAGAAATCCAATTTTGGTGCCACTGATTTTCAATTTTGGTGGGTTCTTTCGATTATGGTGTGCTATTTTCAATTTTGGTGGCCACACTAGACTACCCCTATACTAGTGTATATTAGTGTCTAAAACTTAAATATCTCAAAAAGTTATCGAGATATTCTCAGACCTCTTGAAGATCCTTCTAGCTTGGACTTTCTACTCTTATACCAGGTCCTTTTTTTTCACGAAATCAGAAGAAAAAATTTCCCCACCAAAATTGAAGTAAAATGCATTTTGTTGATATTGACCCATTTGCTTTCTTTTTTTATTTTAGACAACATTTTTTATTTTATTTTAGTAGGTAATGTTCTTAACGGATTGTGATTTTCATAATATACCAGCTATTTCATATTTACTTATATATGTACAAGACTTACCTTTCTGAAAATATTCTTGCTTTGAATGTTTTATGTTAAAAAAATGTTTTCCTCGAAACACGAAAACTAAAACATACTTATTTCGTTACGTAACATAATGTATTTACGTAAACATCGGACCGCAAAAATATAATGTAAGTAAATAAGATAAATCCTATTAACATTAATAAATCTGTTAAACTGTTTGGGACTTGGACAAAGCGTGGCTTATTTTTACCAATTAGTTGGGTACGTACCCAAGGGTCATTCCTTAGGCACTATATAATTCAAACGGTCTTAATGTTATTCTTTATGTGGCATATTTTCTTTGTTTTATTTGCGTTGGACACGAGAACACAGGTAGGTATACGAGATCTACAAAAGAGAAAAAGCCTGTTAGCAGGCTTCATACGGTGTTCAACAGTACCTAATATCTGAAAGTCTGAAGTGCCTCTAAAATACATCCCACACGAAGTCAGATCGATACCAATTACTGGCTTGATCATTATATTGCGTAGGTAGTCCTTATTGGTGTCTAACCTGTGTCAAACACGCGTAAATACGATTTACGCGTGTTTGCATGGAATCACACCACGTGTCCTTATAAGCGGAAATCCCAAACGTACCCTCTGTCGGGTGTGTGTTCGGGTTCGCCGCAGAACAGAAAATTTACACGACGATCACTTATAAAGGACACGGTCATACACATTGATTTATACGTCATAAACAACAAAACTAACAAGCATCCATCAATAAACTGATAATTAGCCACAAAACAGCGACGTGCTCACCCGCGTTCGATTTAATTCAAATTCCGAATACTACCTCCCACTTTGAAAGCGTCGCGTTCGTGTTATGGCGAATTTACCACCAAATTGATGCGTTCACTCACCGTAAATCCGATACCGACGGTTGCAGAGAAATTGCCAGCTTGAAATTTTCCTGTTTCGAACTGCACTAATAAAGAGGTTTTACCCACCCCGCTGTCACCGAGCAGGATCGTCTGTGAATAGAGAATCGAGTGAAAATTGTTTAGGAGTCGGGTCAGTGGGTCGTCTGGGCGGAGTTTTAGGAGTTGGAGTATACTTTAGTAACAGTTTTAGTACCTATTAATATGTGTTACCAACTTGATCACTTATTTCTGAGATTGCTGGTTATCCTGTAATTGGCGACTGTGTAAGTCCGAGGCTATTGTTAACTATAGTATGTAAGCTATATTATACACAGAAGCTGTTGGTGTACCTTTATAAATAAATAAATAAATAAATAAATAAATATACGCTTAGGGGCACTATGAACAGCAAAGAAAACAAAAAAAGTGTGTAGAACAAAGAACAGCAAAAAAAAAAAAATTTTTCTAAGTGTCGGTCGATCTTTCAACTTGGGTATTCTTAGGGGCAGGGGACAGCCAATTTTTCGAATGATATTTATTTTCCATATGTCGTTGGTTTTTTTAACATCATCTCATGGTTTTCGACTAGAGCAACAAATTTTTACCGAGAAAAGATTTTCATCCGAGCTACCATTTTGGAAATAGCCTTTTATTAAAAAGTAAAAAAATTCAAAAGCTCCTATCTCGGAAACGGCGCGTCATAGGGCCATACTTCTGATCCATAATGGTATCTATGGTCAAGGTTAACCCGATACTGCAAAAAAAAATGAAGATTTCCGAAAAAAAAGCAACGAAAATTTTTCTGTCCCAAAAAATTTTCGCTCCATAGCGCCCCTAAGGCTACACTCCAACCAGGAGTCGAGTTTGGGGTATTGGTTCATCGAGAACAGTAAGCTGAAAGGCATTTATTGGAAATTGACGGTACGGTTTGCATCAAAATGGAACTATATTTTCATGGAACATTCAGAAGGAAGATGTTTCAGGTTTGATACTTTTAAATTAACTGTGTGTGAGTTACACACGGCTACACATCAAGCTATACATTTCCAGTATAAGCTGATCTCGCATTGTATAGGATTTCAGTACAATGCGAGGTCAGTTTTCATTGGAAAACTATAGCTTGATGTGTAGCCGTGTGTACCTATCATAATAAATAATTTACGTACATATATACGTTATTACACTCATTTATATATTTTTTACCGACTTCAAAAAATGAGGAGGTTCTCAGTTCGTCGGAGTCTTCTTAATATTTTTTTAATAAGATATACTGAGATAACTGCTAAAGAAAAGGTCAAAGGTATAGTACTTAACTTGTGATCAGATAAATATTTTTCATTGAAATACCACACTAAATAACATCCCTCAATTGACTCCCAAATAACATCAAAATCATCCATGTTTTTCTTTTATTTCCATTTCGATACAGAAACAAACTGCTGTAAAAGGGGAAAAAACTCCCGTGTAAAAGGGGAAAAGTCTCCCGAGAATTTGTTAAATACAAGGATTTTAGGTAAATTATTTTGTCATGTGTTTAATAGGTATTTAAACATCCGGTAAAAGGTAAACGAAATTACGAATTAACAGAATTTCTAATTTTCCCTCAAACAAAATATCATTAAAAGACCAAACGCTGGTTTGTTTTTTTTTTTCTGTTAAACTTCTCAATAAAATCGCAGGTTTTCAAACGAATTATTCTGCTATTTTTCTGAGACTTGATTCATTACTTTTTCTCTAGAAAAAAGTTAATTAATCGCAATATTTTAATTAACCGAACCCTTGTTAAAAACTCGAGTTTCAAATAAATGTTTCTAGGCGCAAATAAAATTGTTCAGATGTTTAAAAGTATTTTCTTGTTTTCGCTGAATTAAACAGAGTAGGTACCTACGTACTGGCAAACGTAGCGAACATAAACAACAATGGTTTTTATTTTGGCCTTAAATGAGGTACTTATAACAAACCTTCGTGCAAGGATCTAAACACAAACCTCTCGTTGTACTTTAAACGTAGTACATACTAATTCCATGCCTCCCTGTCATAGACAAACTAGAAGGATTCGATTCGAGAGCAATGACCGTAGACAGGTTATGACTAGAGTCAGCGCCACCCCTGAAATTCGGCGGCAAATTATGGAACTACATTATTTTAAATGCAATTTGATGCAATGACATATACACTAGCGCCGCGTCAAGAGGACTTCAGTTTGTGCTTCAGTGGTGGCGCGGACTCGATTTCAATTGCTGCAATTGCTGCTATAGGCCAAGATTTACTTCTATTGCGTAACAATTTAGGTCACACAGTATTGCTCCAACTAATATATACCGTATTTAGAAGGTCCCTCGAAGGATTAAACCAGGTTATCAAAGCTCTTTGCAGGCCATCCGTGCGCTGCAGTAACTTAATAACGGAATATCGTGAACAGCGCTCCGTATTTGTAAAGGGCTGGTTGGGACAAAGCGTTATTAATCCGTACGTAGGTACAGGATTTATAGTTTACGTGCATCTAAACACAGCTTTATTTAGATTTTATTTTAAAAAAATAACTGCATTGTATTGTTCAGTGAGCAGTGAGTTGGGTAGAAAAAGAATAGGGTAAACAAACTGAAAAATATTCTCGGTGTTGATATAAAAAACGGTTATTTGAATAGTCGGGAAATTTCGATTTTCCGATTATTCAAATAAGCACAAGTATTGTTTGTAATGTGATTTTATATTGGACTACTTATAATATGTACTTAGTAGGCAGTTTAATAAAAAAAGTTTATAGTTATAATACCATCAAAATTAGTAATGGCTGCTTTAGAAGAAAAAAATAATAGCCGGCATTTGCCAATAAAGAAGAAAATAAAATAAAAACTTTATGGCATCCGCGTGTTTTTTCGATCTAAAACAGCCAGATAAAAAGGTTTCTTATTGAAAGAGGTTTTATGAAATGTAGAAAGTTCAAAACTTTTTAAGTAGTTACTTACTACTTTTTTTAAAAGTATTGTGTACAAAATCTGCTCTTCTTTGTCAACGACCAATAACATTTAATTTTATTGGTTCACTAGCGACCCGCCCCTGCTTCGCACGGTTTTTACGACTTAACAAAACATCGAGATTTCTTAATTATGTTATATACTTGAAAATTAGTGTATCACCTTCCGGACAAATTCTCTAAATGATGGTGAAAACCACATCAAAATCCGTTACGCAGTTTAGAAGAACAACGCGATCACAAAGACAGACATGAACCGCGACTTTAATTAAAATAATGTGTAGATTATGGTTTTATTATTGAAGGACTACGTAAGCCTACCTATGCTATTGTTTTACACGTGGAAGCTACACGTTCCCGGCCGGAGCTATTAATTAAATAACCTTTGATTATTTATTAAATATGAGATAGAGTGTCGCGCTGCAAAAGAACAAAAACAAATAAGCCAAGTTTTTATGCTGGTGTGCGTGACAATTAGGTACGTCTTACACTCGCCCCACGTCATTGTGCTGTCATTGCGCTGGTCTAGTGTGCATGTAGCGGCCAACAGTTGGACGCAATTTTTTTTCGACGATTTCACAGCTTAGACTAATCTAGACATATTTATATATTAGGTCTTTACCTATGAAATTGCCGTTCTGCAGTACTGGCCATTTCAAATCAAAATAATTTTTGTTTGGCTAAGAATTCTAATTTCAAATTAATTTTATTTTAAAAACATGGATTTTTTTTTCCAAAAGTAGTCATTTCTTTATTGATTAGTGTTACATTTTCATCGCATTTCAATCTTTTTCGTCATCATGGATACGTTAAAAATTCGAGTAATTATGGAATATGAGTACCGTCGTGGCAGCAACGCGGCACAAGCGGCACGCAACATCAACGACGTTTACGGAGCTAACACTACAAACCAACGCACCACCTGTTATTGGTTTGCTCGCTTCCGTTCTGGAAATTTCGACCTGAAAAATGAACCTCGCGGTCGTCCGAAGACTTTGGTCGACAATGACGAATTAAAGGCGATTGTGGAAGCTGATGATACACAATCTACGGCTGAATTAGCAGCAGCTTTCGACGTTAGCGTCAAACCAATATTGGTCCATTTGCGTCAAATTGGCAAGGTAAAAAAGCTTGACAAATGGGTGCCCCACGAACTCAATGATCGCCAGCGCGAAGTACGCGTCGAGACGTGCCTTGCACTGCTCAACAGACACACAAATGAAGGAATTTTGAACCGCATTGTTACCTGCGATGAAAAATGGATTCTGTTTGATAACCGCAAGCGCTCAGCAAGTTGGTTGGATCCTGGTTCAGCACCTAAACAATGCCCTAAACGAAAACTTACCCCTAGAAAAGTGATGGTCACTGTTTGGTGGTCTAGCGCCGGTGTGATTCATCACAGCTTCTTACCAAACGGGGTGAGCATTACTGCAGATGTGTACTGTGAAGAACTGAACACAATGATGGAGAAGCTGGCGCATCTCCAACCAGCATTGGTCAATCGCTCGTCTCCGCTGCTCCTGCACGACAACGCGCGACCTCATACTGCACAGCAGACGGTCTCCAAGTTGCAAGAACTGGGGTTGGAAGCTCTCCGTCATCCGCCCTACTCACCAGACCTTGCGCCTACAGACTACTACTTTTTCCAGAATTTGGATAACTTCTTGGCGGGAAAAAAATTCAATACCCGAGAGGCAAAATGCCTTTGAAGAATTTGTTGCCTCCCGTCCAGCTGATTTCTTTAAGAATGGCATCAATGTACTGCCACTGCGATGGCAAAGATGCATTGATTGCATGGGTGATTACTTCGATTAATACAAATAAAAAATTCATGAAAAAAATTCGTTTAAATTTTTTCATACAAAACGGCAATTTCATAGGTAAAGACCTATTATTAGTAAACAACTTACCAATTACAAGTATTTTGGCAATTGATTGCAGGCACCAGAATATTGTCTCATTTCAGCATAAAGGGGTTTATAATTTATAAACTTTGCGTAGTAATGATTAACGGCTGTTAAGCCATACATTTTTGACATTTGAACGTCACTTAACTTTAAGCGAAGCTTATGAATTAACCCCAAAATAAATATAAAAAACGTTTACCCACTTACCTATAAAAAAATCTTATCAGAACGTACCTAAATATTTTACTTATTAACTTGTAAAAGAAATACAAAATGTCAACATCTACTTATTTAACTTTGCCGTCAACAAATTGCGGGTCTGTTACCTGTTGTGATATTGGCAACCCACGCTTTGAAAGTTCAAATATCTAATTTAAATATTTTTATATTGGATTTTTTACTCCCACGATGTTGTTAGTAACAGGAGATAAATCTTGATTGAACTGCACGATGAAGGTAAATGGAACTATTTTCGCAAGGACTTGGCAACACAGGGTTAGCACAGGACCCGCGTTCTACCAAAAATCCTAGATCATTTACATATTTTTTTTTATAAAACTAAAACCCAACTACGGCAAAAAAGGCAACTAAAAAGGTATAAACAAGACATCAGACAGACAAATTACAAATCCGGAGTCACACGTGTTAGGGCCATAAGTCGAAAAAGTAACGCGTCACTCTGGATTTTTAATTTATCTGGCGGCATTGCCACTCTGTATGCAATGCTTGCCTCTGGCCAAGGTAAAAGCCAGCCCTCGGGTCACTTTTAGTATTGCCACTTTAGATATTGCCGTCATCGACTGGCGTTTTATATTGCCATCTCTACAGCACTTCTCCACATTTATCTATTCATAGAATTCACAGAGCACGGAGACACCTCGGCGGCTGCAGCTTGAGGCGGTATTGTCAACACTTTTGTCAAAACAAACCAGGTGAGACTGATGGCTTACTCTTTTTTTCGACCGCACAACGTCAATGGGACGTCAACGACAAACGAGATTACGTGACGTCCCGGTAACGACGTGCGGTGGACACGCAGCCAGTAAAATGTATGTATCGCTACTTCAGCGCCGTCATCTCTTTCACGTTGACGTTCCATTGACGTGGCGGTGTACGAAAGGCCTTAAGAAGGTGTTCCGTGACCGAAATTGTGCGCACAACGCACTTTTGGCGCCACGAATTTGAATAATACACTCGCGACAATCTAAGAAGTCCGATTTGACGTTTCGTTCATGAGAACGAAACGTCAAATCGGACTTCATAGATTGTCTCAAGGAATAACGTTACCTACATGTACGAACATGTAACGTTATTCCTTGAGAATCAGTTTTAAGCAATGTAGATATTATGTCGTCGATTACAAACTCTCTAAGTATGATCAATCGATATGTCTCGAGAATCAGTTTATAGGAAACTTTTTTTTTTCCATAGCTACACAAAGTATTTTTATAGCTGTCAAATTGGACTTCTTAGATTGTCGCGAGTTTAGGCCCTATGATTCCATGCTCTGTGGCACAATAGGTGTTCGCATTCTTGTACTAAACAAATAAAACACAAACAAACAATCAATAGAAAATGCTTCACTTAAAACAATAGACCTATTTATAAATCCATTACCTAGAGCTTTATGGAGCACTTCAATTAATTTGTACGCCGAGCCAACAAGATTAGCAGACAATGCGCTGCGGTCTGACGAAGCTGATGCGGAACAAAGGGTGTGGTATGAGCCAGAGCTAGCACATACCTAATTATATTGATTATAGAGTGAACATGCAGGAAAATTATGAACAAAATCAATTGAGAGAAGGAAAAGTGAGGAAAATAATACGGAAAAATTTGAATCATAAAGGATTTATGTCTTTTCTGTTAGCCGTACTTGGAGGCTTTTTTTTATCCTGCCCTACCAATCCAATCTGCCCAGCCTTTTCCCAACTATGTTGGGGTCTGCTTCCAGTCTAACCGGATGCAGCTGAATACCAGTATTTTACATGAAGCGCCTGCCTATCTGACCTCCACAACCCAGTAACTGGGTAATACGATACCCCTTGGTAAGACTGGTTGTCAGACTTTCGGGCTTCTGACGACTCGTAACGACTGTCAAAGATCCACAAATGACAGCCCAACGGCTTAACGTGCTTTCCGAGGCACGGAGGAGTCTCGATATGTGAAAATGGTCACCCATCCACGGGCCAACCCCGGCAAGCGTAGCTTAACCGACCCGAGCGGCTGTTATTACTTAGCCACGAGCTCCTCGTGATCCTGCCGAACCGAGATAGATATATACATAATCGAAAGATTAGAACCTGGTAGCTAAACTTTTGGAGACTACTGATTAGGTAATATCCTATCCTCCCTATCCTATAATGAGCAATATTTGTATATAATATTATATTTGTAATCACGTTCTCGAAAACGGCTCTAACGATTTCGATGAAAGTTACATTATAGGGTTTACGGGGGCGAAAAATCGATCTAGAGAAAACGCCTAGATGTGAGACTAGGTCTCGTATCTGGGAAATTTCGTTTTCTCTATGATCACTCAAGCAGAGCTCGGTTGCCCAAAGTTTAGAACAAGGTGGGTACCTTAGAATAATGATATGGCAGCATGGCATTAGTATGACACAAAGTTAAATAAATATTTTACTTGCTCATTAAGATTTTGTCAATAAGATCTCAGATCCTACTTTATATATATATATAATATTATAAATGTGAAAGTTTGTCTGTTTGTTACTCAATCACGCAAAAACGGCTGAATGGATTTGGATGAATTTGGCAAACAGATAGTTTATAACCTGGTTTAACACATAGGATACTTTTTATCCCGATATTCCCATGTGATCGAGACTTACGCGGGTGAAACCGCGGGGCGCAGCTAGACGTCCATAAATTCGAATGAAACACTTCATTTATATTTTTGGTTAAGTACATAATGAAGTATATTATATATGTACGGGTACCTTGTATGATACCAACAGGTAAACGACCTAAACAAACAGCATGATCTCATCGACCGGGTCGTTCAACTATGCACCTAATAGAAACATGGTTTTTGAGAGTACTAATGACTTATTATGAATATTACTTGACTGCTGGAGAACAAATATCTAGTTTTTGTGGTACTTAATTAGAATCTTCAAAGGAGTAATAATAAAGCTGAAGAGTTTGTTTGTTTGAACGCGCTGATCTCTAGAACTACGTCGAATTTGAAAAAATATTTTTGCATTTTATAGGCAAATTCTTAAGATTATATGCTATTTAACATCACGCTACAACGTTTAGGAACCGAGCAAAAATATCTCAAATCGAACGCTAAGCGAAAACGAAGTAATATAGCGTGGGTGGGTATATTGGAATAATTTAACGGAAAAATGTCGCGGACAGAAGCTAGTGATGAATAAAGATCTAGATCCTAGTGTGATAACATTTTTAGTGTATTTATTGTTTTTAATAAGTAGGTACCTATTGATAATAGTTGGTCTACGGCATTTCAAGTCCAGTTGGAAAATCACTAAACAGTAAACGAATAGGCCAAGAAACTAACTATCCAGATAAAAATCTAAAAATTTGCTATGTTAATTCCAGTAAATTCAAACCAATTCCTGGAAACTCCAAACAAGGCTTTGTGGTTCGCCTTTGAAGATGATTACGGCTTAAGGAGAAAGGCAATTTTTTATGGAAATTTAGTGTAATTATATTTTACAGAAACAGGTACAGGTAGTGTTATTTTATTTTACAGCAACTTCTTATAGTATGTCTCTGTGACGTCACAGACTTAAGTCAAGTCTAGGAAACAGATAGATCAAAATTAGCCTCTGTTTAACTACAGACAAATGGTGATGTATAGGTACCTAAGGGAAGATAAAACTCCACATAGTTAAAATTAACCATTTCACATCTGCTTGTAATTTCGACCAGAACAGTCAGTACGAAGAATTATTACGACGAGATAGGGCAGACTCCACTGGGAGTAGCATCTCACACGCCAACAGAATCAACACATCTGCTCATAGTCGAAAAGACTGATCGCAAGATAAAATTAATTTAAAAAAAAAAATGTGCTTGTAATGGCTATCGTTTTTGTGCTCACCAGTTGGCGCTACTGGCATAAAACTTAAAAACCAAGCGACTACACTCTGAGGGCACCCCCTGTGGGTACGGACCTCGGCTTAGGGCGTCGCTGGAGGAGGACAGCAAGGGATAGGCTGGATTGGATTTAGATTAATTTGGGACGAATTTTAAGCTATAGGATCAGCGGCGCGGGCTCGCTCGAGGAAGGATCGGGGCGGGCATGGACTGGGGCGTCGCGGCGGGCCTCGGTGGCGAGGACAATATCTAGTTATCTCACCTTGTGTATAATAACATCATCATCATCTTGCAAGCGAGAAGGTGTGATGGCCGGGGGATAGTAATCCCTATAACCAGTAGGAGAGGGTGTGCTTCGGTGTGCGGTATGCGCGGGCGCACGCAGCGTGTCATCTTCAAATACATCGTCACTCATGCTGTCGTCTGTCCCCATCTGCTGTAATAGAAGATTTTTTTTAAATACTTTTACAAAGGAACATTAATTTCTGAGTTGAAGTAGTTTATTTGGAAAATGCGAGGTTTTTATAATATTTATTAAATTGTCCGATGTAATAGAGGGCGACCCTATTGCCATCAACCGGGCATAAATCCAGACTCCGGGCTGCTACTGAGCAATTCCAGATGGAAAAAACCCAATGACACTAACATCAGACTAATATCATGAACCTAAAGTTCATATCAAGTACCTACATGCAGGGCCGTAGGCAGGGGGGGGGCGTTTGTGGGTTCAAACCCCCCCGAAATGCGAGAAACCAGAATTCCAATCCAGAGGTACCTCCGTATCTATTTCCCATAGGCGTACTTTATAATCTACAATACAAGTAAAAGTATGGTTAAATACTGTATTTTTATCGACTTTGAGTCTGTATTGATTTCCTGCAACTTCAGCATTCTCAGAGATATTCTAACCTCCCCCCCACCCTGTCCCAGGCGGAGTTGTAAAATTTTCGAGCTCGCTTCGCTCGCTCTTGCTTTCTTTTCTGCATAAGTCGACAAAGTTACTTCTATTTCTATATGATCGGTCAAAGAGAAAGAAAACCTAACTTATTTATTTATTTATTGACACACCAACGACTTATTCACTAAATCATTACATTAAAAATATATTGTATTTCGACAGTTTTGCGGTGAATTCGTCACTAATAGGCGTGCACAGCACTTGTATAATAAATAATAAAAAACTAACATTTTGTAACAGAAATAAACAAACAAATCGATTAAGAACTGACGAAGTATCGCCTGAAATCATTCCACCTGTTCAATGCAAAAAAAATCGAGCTCGTTTCACTCGCAACATTTTTTTTTAGATTTCCGAAAAAGAGGATAATTGCGGTTCCAAAAATAATACCTACTCTTTTTTCAAAATCTGTAGTATTTTTTTACCCTCTCTGAAATCAGAAATACTTCATTTCTTCAAAAAAAGTCGGCAACTATAACCTGGCTACGGCCCTGCCTACATGATAAATTACATACAAAAGCTCGCTTGTACTCGCCAATTATAAGTTAATCGGTCGACGGACACTGAACAAGATAAAATAGAAGTTTTATTGTTATTACCTACGTCTAGCGGCGTTAAGTGTCCCGCAAAGTGTTTAGCCAGCATTTTCAAAAATAAGTGATGCTTATCACACGTAATCTCAACATATAAAATTCACAGAAATAATGTCAATCAATCTGCCTAGCCTTTCCCCAACTATGTATGTTGGGGTCGGCTTCCAGTCTAACCGGATGCAGCTGAATACCAGTATTTTACATGGAGCGACTGCCTGTAACGACTGTCAAAGATCCACGAATGACAGCCGGGACCAACGGCATAACGTTCTTTCCGAGGCACGGAGGAGTCTCGGTATGTAAAGATGGTCACCCATCCACAGACCAACTCCGGCAAGCGTAGCTTAACCTGATAGATCGACCCGTGCGGCTGTTATTACTTAGCCACGAGCTCCTCACATTCATATAAATATGTGCGAGCGATTCACAGAAATATGTGATTAGTTGATAACACATAAAAGTTATATTGAAGTCAGCCAAGTAGACTTAAAGACATAGGTACGGGGTGGCTGGGACGTCAACGCGCTACCTGTACCATGGATACAGTACATGATCCTGAACCATCATGGGTTGAAATATTTCACCGGTAATTAAAAAATAAAATGCTGTTCCATACATTTTAACCGCGAAGGTATAGGTATTGCATTTTTATATAGGAAACTTTTTTAATAACCGAAGAAAAATCCACGGTAACATGTTGTGCGTCGATGTCCCCTGCCGCCTTGTATACAAGAGAATGTCATCCTCGGCGTGTGTTTGATTTCGTTCTAAAAGAATCGTTTTCAGTATTTTCTTGAGAAGCGACGTGTAAGGTTTCTTTGGTTCCAAGTTAGATGCTAGCACAGGAGCCAAGTTGAGAATTTCTTCTCTTGTTTATGAACGTGGCTAAGTTTTAATGACTGAACAGTTAAACTATGGAAAAATATAATGTAAGTAAGTCATCCATGTTTTTTTTTAAGTAATCTACAATCTACTTATTATAAATAAAAAAACCGGCCAAGTGCATGTCGTACCATGCACAATGCAGGGTTCCGTAGTTGGGATGAATTTATAAAACAAACTTAACATTGTAGTTGTAAAACTTGTTCTCCGATACAGAATGTATGGGAGAACATGTTTTTACAACTGCAAATTTAAGTTGGTCGATTATTACTCGGTAACAAGTGGAGCCTACGTAGCGGTGACAGTTTTCCTTTTAACTTCGTTATATAAACTACTGCCGTGATTTTTTTCACATATCTAAACCCAACCATTTAGCTGGCAGGGGGGGGGGACACTTGGCTCTAACAAAAATTAGCACTTTAAAGCTTAATATTCCACAAACGGATCCCTGAATCCTAATGGGTTGGGGTTGGTGCATATAACTCACATTATTTTTAAACGACCTTTCCAACGATACCCCACACCATGGGATTGACGAGAAAAAAATAAACCATCCCCACTTTAGGGTACTGTGTAGGGGAGGTACCCCAAAAAAAATATTTTGTAAGATTTTTTTTTTACCACTTTGTCGGCGTCTTTTATATGTATATCCATACCAAATTACAGCTTTGTAGTACCAACGGTATCTGAGCTAAGCCGCGGACAGACGGGTATAAGGGTTCCTTGTTGACTACGGAACCCTAAAAATGAACTATTGTTCTTTGGTAAGCGCATATGAGTTGAGAACAACTGGACAGAGTTGGTATTTTTTTCCTAATGTCCAAATAAGATTTTTATGGAAAGAAAATATGGAAAAGATTCCCGGAAAATTTTCAAATTCAGTAACAACGGTCTGTCGGGTCGGGTCAGCTAGATAAGAATATTATAGAAAATATTGACGGATTTAAAATAAATGGCTTAAATGAAGCATAATAATTATGCAAAAGTTTGTAAGAACATATTTGAAAACATAACAAACTTAATCAAAAATAGTTACTTAATTATTTCTGTCGAACTTATCGTATGCAGCAAAAACCTTATCGTGAAAATCTTGTTAACAAATCTGTACAATCTGATGCCTAGCAAATTTTTGAAAATCTGACAACACTTCAAACATTTTATGCGAGAACTTTATTTCAATTTCGTAATTTCCTCTTTTTCTATCAAAGTTATTTCCATATTTCCTATTGAATGTCGAAACATCAAAGTGTTGATAATAAACTGAAAGATATCTTTGATGACAACCTCTTTATAAAGAGGGACACCGGTCGGTTCTCAAATTGGGCGCCGCCCGTTAGGTATTTTGGATATTTTCAATGAAATGTTAACGGCAGAGCAGAACATGATACGACGCTTCATTATTTTGTTTTACCCAGTTTAAAAATAGGTGTGTACAAAAATCATTATAATTTTTTGCGCGAAGGCCTTTACGCCCTTCACATCGTAAAAAGACATACCTACTCTCGTATGAAATTGAGATCAGAAATTGCAAAAAATAGGTACTTCTTTTTTTTTTTGTTTTTTTTAATTACAATTATTTGTACAACTCAAAGTATTTTCTGCACAAAAACAGTAAAGTGAAATGCGAAAGAATCGACGTTTAAATCTACAGTAACGAGCTTATTTTATATAATTACCGGCCTTAAGATATCAGTACCATCACTTTTGTTTGAATCATGCATAAATAAATGTAAGGTACATACATATGTGTGCGCCCCTCGTTACTGTACCTACTTACAAATGTTAGTTTTATCATAACAACATGTTCTAATTCGAGTATGTTCGGTTTTTATGATATACTTACCTAGACCTACATAATTATTAGAAAGTATCTATCTATCATCAATTCATCATCTATCATCGTCATCTGAGAGAGCAGTGGTGGCCCAGTGGTAACGGCACCGACCCGGCCCGGGTTCGAACCCACGACCTACAACTTGGTAAAAGTTATAGGTCGTGGGTTCGAACCCGGGCAGGCGCTTTACTTTTTAACCAACTTCTTCAAAAAGGAGGAGGTTCTCAATTCATCGGTATGTTTTTTTTTTTTTTGATTCATTTTACTCGATTGCTCCGTCAATTATGAATCGATTTCGATGATTCTTTTTTTGTTTGGTAGGTCATGCTTCAGAGGTGGTTCCATATAAATTTTATTAACTTTGCTTGCGTAGTTTTTGAGTAAGTTCCAATATTACATATTTTTTCCCACTTAGTGTATGTAGATGATATATTGTTTGACTCCGTCACTGTTATTTACATAGCAGGTAGTGGTATTCGAGTTTGTGTGTGGTAGGTACTACAACAAAAAAGTAAAAAATAAAAACTTTTTACGAAAAAAAACAACCGACTTCCAAAAAAAAACAAAAAAAATGAAAAGTAACTTTAATTTCGGAAGTCGGTGGCAAAAAACGAAAATTGAAATGCAAAGACACCGCCTTCCGAAATTAAAGTTATTTTTCACTTTTTTAATGTTTTTTTTTAAATTCATGTCATCCTGGTTCTCAAAACGGTGCAGGAAAACATCGTGAGGAAACCGGCTTATTCCAACACGTGTGACATCTACCAATCCGGAACCCAGATTGGGCCTGCGTGGTAGATTATAGCAATATCGAAGAGAGGAGGCCTGTGTCCCAGCAGTGGGAACATATAGGCATAGGCTGATTATGCTTCCTATGCAACTGACCTTTATTGCCTAGCCTCCTCCTAGCAACGTAATATATTTCCAAGCTGAAGTTTCTATGTACCTATCGGCTTAACTGGATAGGTAGATACCTACATAATACAACGCAACATCAAAGGAATGTGTATGCTTCGTATGACTATGTATGCACTCGTCGACACGATTACAGTGTTGCCACGTTCTAAGTACGAAGAATTATAATGCAAGGTTCCGAGAAACGGTTAAGAGGAAATAGGGTCGGTCTTTTCCCCATACAAAAAGTCATAATTCGAGGTCTCGTCTATTTCCTATTCCAATATTGGACCAATTTGAAAGATATTTTATAAATTGAATAAGAAGGATATTTACTGAGCCCCTATGTGTTTATTTTTTCATTAATAGTTGTCAAATTTGTACAATAGACCTCTGATGCCAGCGGTCTAAACAGGCAATTTTGAGCATTTTCTGAGGGTTCTAGCGCTTCTACAAATAATGTATCATCAAAACGGAAAACATAGGGGCATAGAACTAGTTGATATTTATTTTACTGTAAAAAATCATTGCTCTAAGGTCATAAACCAGAGAGAAAACAGGCGAGGAGCGTTTGTATGGGAAGGGGACCGACCCTATTTCCTCTTAAATAGATACCTATTTAATTAAAGTTCTTAGCTAGAATATTGCGAGAAGGATTGCATTGGTGTAGTGTCGTAGTGTGGTCACAGTATGAATAAGAAACAGTATTCAGTCTTAATTTATTTATAAAACTACTGTGGTGTGGTCATGGTTTGAACATTCGTCATGTTAGCCTACTTTTTCAGCGTTCTATTTTTTCTAACTGCAGGACTGGAGGCTGCTATCAATCCTACCTACCTTTTTCCCGTGAGGAAATCCTCACCGTATGGGGATCAAATCAAAATCCCTCGATTACTTCTTCTACCATGAGTCGGGGGCCCGAGAGATACTTGTACATTCGCCGCACCCCCGACTGGTATCAGCCCGCCATGCTTAGCGGGCCCCATCACCAAGTGCGGCCGATACCACAACCGCACGTCCTCTCACAAAGGCGCGCATGGAACAGTGCGTGCCATCTCTATGGGCCTGACTGCTACCTAACGGCTGACTGTACTATAGAACATTTTTTACAGTAGCGACCGAGTTGTGAATTCATCGAATCTCTAAGAAATCAGTATATTCACCATTCTAAGAACCGTTCACAGCCCTCACTAACTTATCTAGAACAACAATAAACTAGTTTCTATAGAAAATAGACCCGAGGTAGTGCCAACAAAACCAACTAGCAACCCAGTCCAATATTGATCAATTATCGACGCCGATGTTTACCTGAATACAGCCGCGCAGCACCGTTATATTAATTCTACTTTAGCCGAACAATTGTTTACCTTATCTGTTTGTTTTATTGAAATGTAAATAAACGAGGCATATATCGAGATAAAAGCATTTGCGAATATGCAATGCGTTGCAAATCATGGGATTGTACTCATTTTTGAAAAAAGAAAATTGTCTTCGTTTTGCAAACAGAAAAACGCATTTGTTTGGTTTTCTAATAGTAGAAGAAGAATAACTATCATATTTTAAACTTAAACCTTGTGAAAACTGGCGCGATATCGCGCGCGCGACAGCCAGTGCGACCTTTGTCGCGCCCGCGATATCGCGCCTTTTTGTGGGAGCCTTTACAGTGTGACCGTCGAGTGGTTTCGTTCCTGACACCTGTCAGTTGTACAATTTCTAGTTGTAAAATGGATCAAATTCGAAAAACAAATATACTTTAGTATGAAACTGACAGGTGTCAAGAACGCATTCTCTCGACGGCCGGACTGTAGTGAGTAACTAATCCCCTTGTTTTTTTTTTAATAAGCGGGCACGCCCTTTTTGCCTGGAGGCTTTTATTTAGAAATTAATTTATGTTTACATTTACTCTTTATTTCTGCTTGAGTACCTACTTAAAGTTCTCAGTTTTTTTTTGGTTCGTATTTTGTCCTAACTGACATATGGCTAATAATTAGATTTATGTTTTGTGTTGCGTAATGGAAATAATTTTTCATTCTTATTGTAGAGAATATTTTTTTCTAACTGAACAGAAAGCTGTGCTGCTGGAGAGTTTGTTGCACCACTTCTTCTTCTAAGCAATAGGAAGTGGTGACGGGTGGGCGTTTTGGGGGACTGTCTTATGTAATTTTGACGTTCCAAAAGTGCTGATTATCAGCCTAGTTTGAATTAATAGACTTTTGATATGATTTTAATAATTTTGTATTCTTTACCTCTAGGCTAAGAGCTCGCGTTTGACCACTATCTAACCTGATGGTAAACGATGATGTGCGCTATTGCCTAGAATGATCCTTGACTCAAGACTTGGCGACTCCCAGGTTAAACCTAACAGTCTCCGGCAAGGACTGTTACTCCTTTGTTATCCCTGTTATCAGATGTACCACGGTACCCTTCAAAAGGGACAATCTGATACGGACCTGTACCCCTTAATGGGACACGTGAGGGATTCGCACGGGGTTTATCTAATTGTTGTAGGTGTAGGAAGGGTGAGGCAATTATTGTTTTGTAATTCTATAGACGTAGAGAAGAGCCATAGAGCATAGATTCTAGGTATGTTTAATAATGGCTGTGAAGTCGGTGCCATACAATGGGCATGGGCAGGTACCATACAATTATCACACGCACTTGGCTGGGTTTTGGACGTATATTAGGCAGCATTTAATTACTAGGCATGGGTTCTGGTTTAGCCCCAACTGGCGGGCAACTGCCCAACGATTGATGTTGGGTTCTCGTATATATGTCCATTGCACGGTAAACTTTAATTGCGCGATGCAGGATTTATGTGATGTCCGTCTGACGTCAGGTCTTTTTGATGCGTAGTTCGCATGTGGCGATGTAGATACCGCCACAGTATGTCACCTGCCCAGGAATAGGCACTACAAAAAAACTAAAACAAAATATCTACAAAAAAAAACATCAAATCGTTGTAATTTTAATTTTTATTTTGTCGTGTTTTTAACCTATCACGTCTGCGCAGTTTCGCTAGATAATTTTATTGGACCCGGTTTTTAAACCTCATTATGATAGAGGGCGGGTTCTATGTTTGCCATTTGGCTAAGTAACCCTAAAAATTTGCTAACTTAAGGCTCGTACAAACTGACGCGATATCGCGGGCGCGACAGGCAGCGGTACCTTTGTCGACAAAGGTACCGCTGCCTGTCGCGCCCGCGATATCGCGTCAGTTTGTACGAGCCTTTAGTGCTTCTGCAATGAATCGTTGATTAAAAACAAATTAAGTAAGTACCTACCTAATCAAGTTGACTCTAAAAAACCCATGGCTATAAAAAAACCCGTTGGTCTTGTGGTTGCAAGCGCTACTGCTAAGCATGAGGTCCTGAGGGTTTTTGAATCGGGTAAAGTGTTATTGAGTTTTTCGATCTGGAATTCCTCAGTAGCAGCCCGGAGTCTGGATTTGTGCCCGGTTGATAGCAATAGGGTTGCCCCCATTACACATAACTTAAACATAACGTGCGAAATGGGGGTGATCCAAAAAGGTACACCTCTACCCAACACTTCGATCCCAAACATCAACTGAGATTTCGAAGGTTCTCTATTACCTTGCAAATAAAATAAACGTTACACGGAGAGAGTTTTATCGCGAGATTTACATAAATAGATGTTCTTTGGAAAACGACACTTTGATGGCGGCGCAAACAGCCAGCGGCGGATCCTCTAATGGAGTAAAGTGACTGCTCGTTTACATGGGAACGATCCTTTATTTTTCAGAATTTTGAATATTTAATATTCATTTTATGAGGCAAGATTATCCGTCTTTGAGAGTTAAGGATTAGCTTGTTATTGACTGTTTCGTTTTGTTTACGAAGATGTTTTCTATAAAAATTACGTAGGTACCTATAACTGGCTCCGTAAACATAACTAGCAAAATGTAGTACACCTCTGCCTAATTATAACCCTTCGGGGATTACAGACGTTATGTTACGTTATAACTCGATATTTTATGCAGCAAAAACTAAAAAGTACTTTAACACCCCCAGCTCAGTCAGCCCTGTGGCGGTATCTACATCGCCACATGCGAACTACGCATCAAAGACCTGACGTCAGACAGACGTCACATAAATCCTGCATCGCGCTATTAAAGTTTACCGTGCAGTGGACATATATACAAGAACCCAAGATTAATCGTTGGGCAGTTGCTCGCCAGACACAACACCCGTCTGTCGGAGGATCCTCCCTTTTCTATGGTGGATGAGTGAACTTTACACCCTGTTCCTCATACCCCTAAAGCCCCACTAATAACTTGTTCACTGGCTATTCACGTATACCTTCAGGTATAAATTTTTGCTAGTACAACAGTCGCTGAGCTAAGCCGCGGACAGACGGACAGACGGACATGGCGAAACTATTAGGGTTCCTTGTTTACTACGGAACCCTAAAAAGAACTGTAGATATTTTTCTCGTACTATAATGATAATTTTTGTCTGCCCATTTATAAGTTCGTAGTTCGTATGTCACTCAATCAATCAACTAGTTTGGGTGAGCTTCTAAAGGGAAATACATTTTTCTAATGTATCCTGATTTTTCTCTTCATTTAGTCACCTCAACGAATTCTTTAAGTAAGTATATTTTCAATTCAACTCATCTTGATTGACCGTTCAGGTTTATTAAAGCCTATTTCATTTAATACTATATGTAAAACCTGTTAACTGGAGGCAAACACGATGTTTAAGTATTTCTATTTTCTATACATTTCCTTCCATTTGTATAATATTTTCCATTAGAAGAGACATACCTATTTTTCTTCAGGCGGATTCTACACTAACGCCATCTATCATACGATCTCGGAAAGTCGTATCAAAGTTTCAGTGAAAATGTTCGCTGAATTTCAGGCTGCCGCCGGTGTCGCTACGTTTTACAAGCTTCGCAACGTTTAGTTCAAAATATTTCTTCAAGATGTCAGGATAACATTGATGGTAATTTTCTTACATTTTCAGTTTAGTAGGTTAACTATCTACAACAAATAAAATGTTTTTTAACATTTTCTTTACATCACGCATGTTTCCCCCAAAGGTTAGACAGAGGTGTACGTATAGTACACAGTAGTACCTATAGTTACTTAATCGCTCTGATTGAGTTTAATTTCAGAAAAATACTTAATATATTACACAATAATATTACGGATAAATCAAACATAAAAATGCTAATAACATTGAAATTCAGAAAATTGTCCTCTCATTCCATGTTCAAATAGTTTACGCCTCATCACTAAACTCTGAACGAGATTTCATTATCCACCCAATATGCATGTGAAGTAAAAAGGAAACGACATTTCCATAAATTTCGTTTTTGGCGCGGGTCGAGGGCTCCCCTGTCTCCCCTCGTAGAATTGGGTCAATGTCGCATTCAACTGGTGAGGGTGAAGAGGGGACGGCTGGCAAAGTAATTGTGTAATTTAGATTGACTGTATTGATTCCTTTTCTGTTGGTTCTGTCATTTTAAATGGTTTGTGATTTTTTGTAGGATTTTAATGTCTTTTTGATGGAGAAACGTAGTCATTTTACCCGACTACGGGGAAGCAAAAAGAGGATTATTATGTTTTTACAAGCTGCGCCGAAAAGTATATATCGCACGGTTTGCCTATTTCATGTCTCTCGTATCTAGTATCTAGCCTCACGGGGAATACTAAGAGCACATTAGCACATAATGTTATCTACTATTCTAAATACCATCGGCGCGCGCGCGTATAAAATAGATAAGCATGAATGAGCATGAAGCAAAGGAGTTATTCGTCGTAAACCGTGGCTTTTTGTAGCTTCAAATATAAAGCAACTAGCTTCTGCTCGGGACTTTATTCGCGTTGAAGTCGTAAGATACTTAGGTACATAATTTACCTATACTAAAATAACTACCACATTTTTATTAAACTCCTTCGGCCCCTGACCCACCGCGTTGCATCGCATCGCCTGCCCGCGCTGGTACCTACTTCGTTTTCGCTAAACGTTCTTTCTGACTTTTTTTTCTTTTTGCACGGCTAAAGGGTCGTAGCGTGCTATTATTGACTATAACCTTCCTCAAGAATTGGGATATCAAATACAAAAATATTTTTTCAAATCCTAGTTCCAGAGATAAGCACGTTAAAAACAAAAATCTTCAGATTTCTAGCCCGCGACATCGAACGAGTGAATTTTTTTTTTGTGCTTATAACCTTCGCGCAATTAGGTACAGTCACGGACTTTAATTGATGAGCCAACTGGCACTGTTCGTATTTTAGCCGTGTAATGCAAATGCGAATCGGCTTTATTCGGTTCCCGACACGGAAAGTCATAATGTCTTCGTATTAGTAGAAGAAATTTGTATTTAATAACTTTACCGGTTGGCTAACCTGAGAGCCAGAACTACAAACTTGACAGCAGAGTGACTACCCAATTGCAGGTCTAGCAACAGTAACCTAGCAACGATTGTTTAAGCGTAGCGATAGTAACGTTAGCGTACGGAGAAATGTTAACAGTCATTTCGGCAACTTCGAAATTAACGTCTCTGACATCGAAATTTCAACTGTCACTGTCTTCAGATAAGTTTTCAAAATAATCGATTAATGAGCTCTGATTCAAAGGAGGTCAGTATCAAATAGATTGGATAACCTTAATGCAACATTTTATTTATTTTTATCATTGAGAACTTATTAGTCAACCTCTATGCATAAGACTGTTTCCGATTATAAGTAATTTATTTGTCATCTTGTTTACGAGAGTGTGCGGTTTGAGTTCGTGTTTAATCGTGCAATCCCGTGAATGTATGAAACTGTAAAATTGAAAAGTTTGAAGGTGGCTTATCAATTAAAGTCCGTGACTGTACCTACTAGCAATAATTTGACATAGTTATATCGCAATCGGATAAACAGTATGGCAGCGCATACATAAAGTACGAACAAACAAATATTGATTTTTATATATTGATAGATAAACAAATGAGTCTGAGTCTCGCAGAAAAGCAGCGAATAATGGTTAGTTGATTTTTACAATCTGCGGTCTCTGCCTACTTCTATGGGGTTATCGGCGTGAGTATATGTACCTATGTATAGATACATACATAAAGGTATACAAGCCATCCTTCATACAAAAGCAGGCACATTTGTATGTAAAAGTTATTGTGTATCGTAAAAGTTATCTCATGTTTTCCCGCAGTTCCATTTCAGCCGGAATTTCGAGAGAATATGTCTTCTTCTCCTTTTCTTTTAGGATTACTTTCATAAATATTGATAACATAACATCACGCCTGTGATCCCCAAAGGGTTAGGCAGAGGTGTAGGTACTATAGGTAGGTACCTACACCTCTGCATACACCCACATTTCGCCAGTTATGTTTAAGGCTCAAGCGTCAGCGAATCATAATTCAATCAACTTCAACGTGACACTGACCAGCGCGGCAATTCCCTTATTTTTAAGAACGTTCACATACGTATCTCATTCGCAATCTGTCAAAAAAAAACATCAATTTACCAAAATTTTTGATAAGTTTGACAGATTGCGACTTGAATGTGAACGTTTTTTAAGTAAGAAAATTGGCCCTCAGCTAATTGCAAAAAAAAATAAGAAAATTTGAATTTCGCAGGCTACCTTAACGCATCTCCCTTAAGTCCAATGTAATATTATTGACTTCGGGCTGCTACTGAAAAATTCCTGAAAGAAATCTAAAAACTAAGCGGATCTCAGAAAAAAATCATGACGAGAATATATGGAAATTCGGCCAATGTTACCAAATTACGACGGTACCTACGTGAGGAAAATGTAAACGACTTTCACGTATTTTACAGGGTCAATTAGTACGTCTGTGATTACCTTTTTAATTTAGACAAGAAGTATGACTACTTAATCACCGCATTTGAATTTAAAGCTACCTACGGTTCTTTACGATAGCGGTGGCCGCTACATAACGTAGATACTGTCATAAAAATGATGGCGGCTAGGTTAGACTTTACTTTATCAAAAAAACGGTCCATTTTATATTTTATACTAGCGACTCGCTCCTGCTTCGCACGGTTTTTACGACTTTACAAAATATCGAGATTTATTATCTACACTAATATTATAAAGCGGAAAGATTTGTATTTTTGTGTGTAAGTATTTTTGTGTGTATGTTTGTAATTAATAAACTCAAAAACTACTGCGCCGATTTCAAAAATTCTTTCACCACTAGAAAGCTACATTCACCCTGAGTAACATAGGCTATATTTATTGCTAGAAAAGATTAGGGATCCTTACTAAAACTCCAATAATGTAACCCAAGGTGTAAAAAAATTACCTTAAATATTCTTTAAATCGCGTGCGCTGCGAAAACTATTGATGATAGAATAAAATAATGTACTACGACTTTGCAGAACACATCATTATTTACAAAAAGTGGCGCGACAGCATATGTCTAGCTATTATAGTTATGCCACAATAAGTGTTATTTTATTTTGAAAATTTAATTGAAATGACGCCGCTAGAAAAGGCTCTTTATTTGTATCTTGGTATTAATCCTTATCAAAATAAATTACTTCATTATTAAGAATGCTTCAATACCTTCATATAACTTTTTGAATTATTCAATTCGGACATTCTATTCGAAAGATTTCACGAGTTTAAATTATTATTATTATTATTATCAATTTATTTCGGACAGAATCCATAAAAGAGTTAGTCACAATGTTCTTAAGATCTATGTTAGTAGGTACATAATATAATAACGTATTTATAAACTTACGATCTTCCCGTAACTATTCCCACCCAGTGTGCCTGTATGGGACAGTCATAGCGGGATGCAATCATTTGCAAAATGCTGTTGGTGCTACCGCGCAGTCTTTGAAATAATGACGACACCTTCACACGCATTATTGCGTGAAACCCGTCAACGCGAGCATTTGCGAACATTTGTGACGCACTACAATGGCGCGGCAACCCCAACAGCATTCTGAAAGCATTATTATACTGGACTCGCAGGACGTTGTAGGCTCGTTGCGTATACCGAACCCACAGGCCGCTCGAGTAAAAAGATTGGCAATATGCCCGAAAAAGTGTAACCTTAACTTCCTTAGTGCATCGAGCGAACCTACGGGCCAGCATATTGCTCCTTACTGCCAACGCCCTGCGTTCTCTTTCTATATCTGGGTCATCTTTTAAGTCCTCCGTGACCAGATGACCCAGATACTTACAGTTCTTTACAATTTTCAAGGCCGTTCCATCGACCATGATCGGAGGCACTGTAGTAGGACTCTGATTTCCTGCTTAAAAAATCAGTACCTCACTTTTCTGTGTGTTGTACCTGAGACCATGCTCAGATGCGTAGCGTTCACAAATGTTAACCAACGTCCTCAGCGCGTTGACCGAGGGGGCCAGCAGCACCATATCGTCAGCATAGCTTATGTTGTTGACACATGTTCCGTCAATGTAGCATCCGACATGTGTGCTGCTGAGCTCCTCGATCAACTGGTTCACATATAGGCTGAAGAGGCCGGTAGATGTGAGGCCGCCCTGCCTTACACCGCATTCCAACTTATATTCGGTTATGGTAGCTATGTTGGTAAGTGTAGGGAGGTAGGTGTAGGTAGGTAGGTATGTACAGTAGGTAGGTAGGGTAGGTATGTAGGTAGGTAGGGCAGGGTAGGTAGGTAGGTAGGTCGGGTAGATAAGTAGGTAGGGTAGGTGCGCTGTAGATAAGTACTTAGTGTTACCCGTGCGAAGCCGGGGCGGGCAGCTAGTTATAGTTATATAACTCTAATATTAACGTAGCCTAACTCTAAACGATTGCGTGGTTTAGAAGAACATCGCGGACAGGCAGTCAAACACGAAAAGCGATAAAGATATGGCCTATGACAGTACCTACTGTTTAAGTTTATTGCATTATTGACACATCGTTCTGAAGCCGTCCCATATTTTTGCGTCGCTTGTTTCGCCACGATAGTTTTGGTGTTCGTTCGATGTCAGATATTTGTGCTGCCACTTGTATATTGACTTTCACAAATTATCAGATATTTTTGCCGTCGATTATTATATTAATGGTATGCATTATGAAATCAGATATTATTGCCGAGCCGTAGGTAAGGCTATGGTTTCCTATAACTGCGATGGAAATGTTCCCGCATTAATCATAATTTACAGAACCTAAATACATAGTAAGAATTTATCTGTCATTCTGTATATCATATGCAGGTACACGTAAATCTGAACTACTCCACATAGGTACCTATTTATTGGTTGGCAATTGATGTTTAATAGGACGGAATCGAATCCCACGCGTCGAACGAGCGTCATTTCACCCTCAATTTGTTCGAGAAATAGCTTCGACATTAATGTCGAACATTATTGGCAGACAGAAATGACGTACCTACCTATATGTAAGTAGTTACCTACCTATCTAATTATTATTGTGTGTACTAATATAAGATGAAAGTAAATAATTCAACAAAAGGTAAATTACATTTTGTCTAGACATATTTAATAATTAGGTATATCTTGAGAGTCTTCAATAAATTATTCTTTAGGAAAATAAAGAAAATTGTTTTTCTTGAGTATTTACCTAATTACCTATACTCCATTTGAAATAAGATTAGACATTTAAACAATCCTTTTTACAGTCCGTTCAATCGATTTTGACTTCTATACCGGAGGCATAAGGATGGCGTTAAAAGCAAAAAAGGTTTCACAATACCAACTGCCTACTGCAGCTGCCATTTGTCATGCCACCAACGCAATAGAAGTCAAAATCGGTTGAACGGGCTGTAAAATAGGTTTATTTAAATGTCTAATCTTATTTCAAATGGGGTATAGCTAATATTTTCATTTTCTGTTTTAACTACTTACTTAATCAAATTGTTTTATGAGGAGCAAACTGGACTTCAGGATTTTTACCTATGGTAGGTAGATATCACAATTTTATTTATTTATTCGGATTAGAGAACCCCAGCCGAAATTACCCAAGCTAGATATTCCAATGATATATAGTAAGTTCATAATATATTGATAAGATAAATTAATATGAGCTGCCTTTTCAAGCAGTAGCGTCACGCATAGATAGGGTCAAATAAAATTAGCTGGCGAAACTCCATAAACGTGATGTTTATCGATATCTAAAGATGATTAAGAAAAAATAACTTTTGATGATGTATTTTTAACTAAACAAAAAACAGTTTTAATTTGTGCAAACTTCACAGACGTGATTCGTATCGACATCTAAACACGATAAAACAAAACAGATTTTCTCAACTCATACTTCAAGTAACAACAATACCAGTTGTCACTGACCCTCAAAAAAAACATCAAATCTTTTTATTTATATTTTATCGTGTTTTATCTTTAAAACTGGTTTCCCGAATAGAACATAAATAAAATTACCAACTCTTAGTTATTTTACCAAGACAAGATAAAATTACACAGACAGACAGACTGAAAACATTTCGAAGATAGCAATAGCAACAGATAAGCGTCAAAATACTAAAACATGTTTACCTACACGAGGAAGAAAAACAAAAATACTCTACACTCGTGAAGTAGTAAATCCATATTTTTTATGAATAAATAAAAAGTTACATGAATTAGGTCGACCCTCATTCATAGGGTCATCGTACGACGCGCGTGTCATTCAGTAATTTCTCCGACCCTCTAGGGAAAATGGTGTGAATTTATACATAATATTATGATAATAACGTAATAATATCATGTGGTTGCTCGCGGTTTCACTTGTAAAATTGAAATGAACGAAGCGAATCCACATTGTCAATGTAATATAAACGTTTCAAGACTAAAAGTTGAGTCCCAACCAAGCAGGTCATGTCTGCCGGATGCCGGGCCAAGCTCTGGGCCCGGTAAACAAGGTACCTATAGCAAAAAATTGAAGTCCTGACATGCCTAGACTGAGTCGTTAGTAGCGAGACTCCTGAGATGTTTCCTGTGATCTCAAGAATTGACGAATAGAAGAGAAACATCGAGAAAACTGTAAAGGGCCTAGACAAAGTGACATTCTATCAGCGATAACGATGATGGAAAAGGCAAAAATTTATAGAACTGACTTAAGGCTCTTACATACTGGCGCGACCTGTCGCGAGACGCGACGCCACTGCATTGTTCGCCGTGAAGTTTTCTCAGAAATTGTTTTGTTTAAAGTCGCGCCAGTAAGAGCCTTCATGCTATCGAAAAGCTTATGTCGATCCTGTTGAAAGTCGTAGAAATACGAAACGCATTCGAAGCGATTGTCACTTGTCTAGGCCCTCAGGAAAAGAAGAAAATTTAAAGAAATCTAATCCGAGACACTTTTATGCTTGAATATGATGAGTAAGTACCAAATATCTTCACAAACATTCACATTCATACAAGAAAAGAATAACATTACATTCAACCAAAAATCTATTCTATTTACCTACAAAAGCACTGAAGAAAACATGTCATGTCTGATTCATCTATCATTCTTTGTCCACTATTGGGTTTACATAACACGTTTCTACGGGCTCTGTGAATTATTTTTTTAGTGTTCTGTACCGGTAGGGTGCCAAACGGAACCCTATTTCTATTCTGCTATTTCTCCGCTGGTCCGTCCGTCCATCTGCCCACCAGCGCGGGCTGTATCTCACAAACCATAATAGGTAGACTGTTGAAATTTTAACAGATTGTGTATTTCTATTGCCGCTTTATCAACAAATAATAAAGTTAATAACTCAAGGGGGTCCCCATACCTACATGAAACATGTATTCATTCGGCGTTTTTTTCTCGATCTTATTATGGTATGGACTTTCTGTCGATATATCGACAGAAAGTACAAAGGCAAGACTAAAACTAAATCCTGATAAAACAAAAATAATGACCAACGGCGAAAAACATACTCTTACGGTAGGCGAAACACAAATTAATTACGTGGAAAAATATATATACCTGGGACAGCTGATGGCACCAAAAGACACCATAAATAAAGAAATTGAGAGAAGAATAGCAAATAGCTGGAAGAGATACTGGGGCCTAAGAGAGGTAATGAAAGACAAAAACCATCATATGTCAACAAAAAGTAAACTGATTAACACATGCATATTACCGGTATTAATGTATGGAAGTCAAACATGGGCTCTAACAAGAAACTCAACAAATAAACTTGCTACATGCCAACGCGCGATGGAGAGAAGCATGTTAGGAGCCAAAAAAGCAGACAAAATAAAAAACAACACCATCAGACACAAGACCAAGGTTCAGTACATAACCCTAAAAATCAGAAGACTAAAGTGGAAATGGTCGGGACACATGATTAGAGGAAAGGATAAATGGAGCAAAATAGTTACCCAGTGGTACCCAAGAAACGGCCAAAGAAAGAGAGGAAGACCACAGAAAAGGTGGGATGACGACATCAGAGAGGTCGCTGGAAAGACATGGGGCAGAGTGGCCAGAGAGACACAGGAATGGAGAAAGTTGGAGGAGGCCTTTGCCAACTGGCAAACGGACATTCAAAATATAAATAAACGCCAAATACGAGACTGAAGACTACACTTTGTTTATCCGAATAAAAGGCTAATAATAATAATAATAAATTATGGTATGGAACCCCGCGTGCCAACCGGCCAAGCGCGAGTCCAACTCGCACTTGGCCGGTTTTTGGAAGACACGTCCCTTGTTTGAACGTGAATTAGGGCAGTTGCTCCCTAGAATATTTATTGAGGTGTCTTGTGTTAGTTAGGACTTAGTACTTAGGTTGTTGTTACATAGGAATGTGTGTTTAGGAGGGTTAACTTTTGTCTTGTTATTCTTAGAGTTATGTACTACTAAAAATAATTATTGCTTTTTTATAATAAAAATAATTGTGTTTGTGATATATGCATGGAAGCATGATATAAAACGGTGGATAACGGCTAGTATCTAAATATCAAGATAGGTACCTACTGTGTGTTCAGGACTAATTACAATCAAATGTAAAGATATATTTGTATGAGAAAATGCATTTACCCAACTGCATTGGGTCGCTTTTGAGAGTTTCAGGCCAATATTCTGATGCCATTGAATTTAGATCGGCTTCATTACTTTTAAGTAAGTTACATCTTTTATCTTTTGTACAAAAAGGACACGATATTCCTGTTTTCAAACACAGGCAAAGTCATGAAATCTGCAAGCCCTCCTATATGCTGTGGATTTTATAGACCTTGAGATATTATTAATGTAACATTGTGACTGATTTTTCCCTAAAATCCGACTTATCTTGCCAGAATTTGAAAGACGCTTTACTTTTAAGCCTAATCCGCCTACACAAAATATATTTAGCTAGGTACTTATAACTTCTTGAGCCTTATTTCGATAGGACTGAAGGCAGCGGACTGGAGACGCTTTTACGAATAATATTCGTGTCCGAATTTGGCGCAGCTGAGCGCAAGCTAGCTGTCACAGGGTATTGCTAGAATTGTCATGAACCGTCAGTTTCTATGAGTAAACGGTGACATTTACTGACTCTCTTGGTTTGTATGGAAAGTGTTGACAGTGACGCTTGCAGCGGCCGGCGAGGCGTCCATGCTCGCTGTGGACTGAAGAATTTCCAACGAAAGCGGCGAAGGGAATGTTCTACTCAATTATTCCTTCCTATAATTTGATTTTGAATTGTAAATTCAGTACCTAATTCGTTTATTTGCAGATGTTCGTGGTTTTACGAGGGGATATCCAGTGCTGCATTGGTAGTTATGTACCTAATTGAATATATTTGCAAAGTATTTCTAAATCAAAAGTCTAAGGACTCAGTACCTACCGACCTACCTACCTACCTACCTATCATAAAATCTGTATTTCTTTACCTATGTTAACTAATAAATAAATACTAAACAAATAAATACCTACTTTTATATTGATTTTAGTCAGAAAGCTTAAAGACTACTTACTGCAAAAATATAAAATAGACTCATAAATAATCATAATATAAAAGTATTTCCCTAAAGACGTAACCGTTTATAATAAAAACGTTTACATTGCGTGTCTAACAAAACGGTTCAAAGTGTTTCATGGCAATAAACACGCTTTGTAATCTAACATAACCTTTGTAATCGGGTATTTTACGATTGGCACTATCGTTATCCGAGGTCAAATGTACGGGCCACAGGAATCTAAATAAGAAAATAGAGCGAGCACTTTTACGTAAAAGCAAGCGACGCTTCCAGCCTCTCAGATGACACAATGTGTGAATAATATCGGTTACATACATGATATATCATCGGTCATGAAAGAAGGTTCCTGAGAAAATATATTATTCAGAGTTTCATAATACCGAGTGGTATTATGAAACATTTATAATACATTTAAAAACCGGCTAAGTGCGAGTCGGACTCGCGCACGAAGAGTTGCGTACCATTATCTATAAAAACGGCAAAAAAATCACGTTTGTTGTATGGGCGCCCCCTTAAATATTTATTTTATTCTGTTTTTTAGTATTTGTTGTTATAGCGGCAACAGAAATAGGTACATCATCTGTGAAAATTTCAACTGTCTAACCATCACGGTTCATGAGATACAGCCTGGTGAAAGACGGACAGACAGACAGACAGCGGAGCCTTAGTAATAGGGTCCCGTTTTACCCTGTGGGTACGGAACCCTAAAAAATGAATAATACAGCCCTGTGCCAAAAATAGATCTTTATGAAAATTGCAATGAAAGGTAAATGTGCAGCTCTGAGCGTTACAATAATGTATGCTATCATAACCTTGCTGGTAGATCGATCAGCGATCCACATTGGTGATGGTGATCGTAGAGAAATGCACATGATGGTGATGCTACGTTCATCATCATCATCATCATTCCATCCAAAAGATGTCCACTGCTGGCCATGGGCCTCCCCCAAGCACCGCCACTTCGACCGGTTCTGTTGCTACATTAGTTGACAATATTGGCATTCTTTGTTTTACCTTCTGTGGCAAAAGTGCGCAAGAGGACACAAGTTACAAGACCAAAGGGCCTAGACAAGTGACAATCGCTTCGAAAGCGTTTCGTATTACGACAACGACTTTCATCAGGAATGACATAAGCTTTTCGATAGCTTATGTCAGTCCTATACATTTTTGCCTTTTCCATCATCCCTTTGTCTAGGGCCTCTGAAATAATGACGTGTAAAGAAGAAGACTGCATGTTAGCATTGGGTGGTGACGTATCGAAGACGGTGAACAGAAAGAAATCTTACTAGCAGAGCTTGTATTGTCCTACTTCAGTGCAAAGGTGACAAAGGCCCTCAGATAGCAGGCCAAGGCGAAAATAGCGGAAAGAACTGGCCGGATAGCAAAATACACAATTGTGAGGAGCAGAACGAGATACAATTCAAAATATTTGATTGGTACCTATGGGAACTAGGTAGCAGAAACCTAGAGACAACACAAAACTGGAAGCATAGCACATTAGGTATGAGGGAGGCCTATAAAAATTAACGAAATCGTAGGACAGCACAACACTGACAAGTGTTGTGCTGTCGTAGGCGCAAGATTCTTGCTTACTAGGTTTATACACCTACTAAGCAAGAATCTTGCTTGCTGCTTGACACAACACAACACAGACAGCATAAAACTGGAAGCATGGCTCATAAGGGATGAGGGAGGCCTATACTTAGCAGTGGGTTTGGTTTATAGTAATCGTAACTAATATTATAAATGCGAAAGTGAGTTTGTTTGTTAGTTTATTTGTTTGTTACGCTTTCACGCTAAAACGGCTAAATGGATTTGGATGAAATCTGGCATAGTGGTAGACCATAACCTGGAATAGGACATAGGATACTTTTTATCCCGATATTCCCACGGAATCGAGACTTACGCGGGAGAAAACGCGGGAGAAATTAGATTTTTCTGGACAATTATTCCTATAAGCTGCAATATGCGAATATTGCGATGATTGTAATGGTATTTACATAGGTCAGACTGGTCAAGATATAAGGAACATATTGCAGCTTATAGGAATAGTTGTCCAGAAAAATCTAATTTTGCTCAACACTTAATAGATTCAGGTCATTCATTAAATAATAATAACACTTTCAAAATTTTACATACTTGTGATAAAGGATTTAAAATGTCAGTATTAGAGAGTTTAGAAATTATTAAAAATAATACAGCGAACGTTACACTGTTGAACGAATTAAATACCAGTATGCCAAGGTCGCCTTTGTTGCGATTGTTCGCCCCTTATCGCGCGTATCGCACTGATAACGATTCTAGCCAAATAGCGCCAAGCAGCAATCCTATATAAGTGGGGGTGACGGGCGATTTGATTCACTTTGCGTCCAGTGCTCGGTGTGGTAACACGTCGCGTTCTGGTTTGCAATCGGTCAATCGTCATCCTGAGGATGCCTCGTTGAGAGGTGAAACACGTGTCGATTTCTTACAGGGTTTTTTAGGACTCTTGAAGAATAGTCAAGCGGAATAGGTTACTAAATATATCTACGTCTATTGTATTTTATAATGGATTTCCGCAAAGTCACGCCTGAATCAATTAACTATGGCACATTAGGTATGAGGAAGACCTATATTCTTCAGCAGTGGGTTTGGTTTATTCAAGACTAGCTGCGCCCCGCGGTTTCACCCGCGTAAGTCTCGATCCCGTGCGAATATCGGGATAAAAAATATCCTATGTCCTATTCCTGGTCATGCTCTACCCCTGTGCCAAATTTCATCTAAATCCGTTCAGCCGTTTTAGCGTGAAAGCGTAACAAACAAATAAACAAACAAACTCACTTTCGCATTTATAATATTATAGTTAGGATTCTTGCTTAGTATAAACCTACTAAGCAAGAATCTTGCCCCTACGATGTCGCCACTTGTATTTCCTGTGTAGATTTCTGCGGCACATGTTGACATTGACATGGATGACGTGACTTTTATTGTGGAAATGGGTATAGTAATTATTATGATACAATTGTAATTCGTGATATCAATTGGCTAACATCCGCCGTAATTATTGTTTTATTTTATGATAGTGAACATAAACTTGTGGTACCTATTGTGTTGTTTTAATTGTTAATTTATTTAAGCACGGTTTGTGTTCATAAAATTAATGTTGGTGTTTTTGTACAAAATAGTTGTGCTAAGTTGGTATCTGTTTCATGGTGTGAATGGATTATATTACCTACACTCTGTCTACAGTCATCTAGCCTAGCCTTTTTCCAACTATGTTGGGATGCAGCTCAGTATTTTATATGAAGCGACTGCCTATCTGATCTCCACAACCCAGCTACTGGGATACTAAACTTAGTAAGGACTGGTCGTCACTTTGTCAGACTTTTAAGCTTCTACTAACGACTGTTAAAGATCTAAAAATGACGCCGGGACCAACGGCTTAACGTGCTTTCTGAGGTACGGAGGGGTCTTGGTATGTAAAAATGGTCACGCATCCACGATGCTACAAGATGCTGCTGTTATCAGCCATAATATAATACGATCTAGTAAAAAAAAAACACAATGTTTATCATGGACTGGTTTCCATCTGACATTAGAAAATGAAAGTGACAGTCCCGTAATTACAAGATGTCTGGACTGCTTCTCATTGCTGTCCCGACAAATTATCCAAAAGAAACCATGCACTTAGATAAGTGGAATTTCTCGTTACTTCAATGTAAAAAAAAAACATAGGTCCCTTCTTGGCAGTCTAGTAATAATAGAACAATAGCGTAAAAATATAAAAATATAAAACTTCAGAGATAGGTACTTAACTAAGTTTAACTAAGGAAAATGTGCTCTGTAGACTAAGTTAGAGAAATCCCTGCACTTTGTTAAAAGCCGGGCTTCGCTGGCGCTTTAACTTTGAATAGTTTTATTTTTAAGACCCTTATTATTTCTGATGCTTTTGACGAATATTTTATACTTCTGAAAGCAGGTATGCATGTACCTATTATACAAAAAAGTGCTATATGTATGGCATAGCGTGTTACATGTCTTTATATCACTGCTGAACATAGGCCTCCCAAGCACCGCCACTTCGACCGGTTCTGTGTTTCCCGCATCCAGCGGATTTCTGTGACCTTCACCAGACATCGGTCTACCTTGCGGGAGGCCTTCCAACGCTACGTCTTCCGGTACGCGGTCGCCACTCCAGAACCTTTCGGCCCCATCGACCATCTGTTCTGCGAGCAATGTGCCCTGCCCACTGCCACTTAAGTTTGGCAATTCGTCGGGATGTCGGTTACCTTGGTTCTCACGCGGATGTCTTAATTTCTGATTCGATCACTTAGGGAAACTCCAAGCTTAGCCCTCTCTATTGCCCTTTGGGTGACTTTTAGCCTTCTAATAAGGCCCATTGTGAGCGACCACGTTTCAAACTATTCTATTTACACAATAATTACAAGTCTCACTCACCCTATAGTACAATAAATTTCATTCACCCCCTCAGACACCATGCAACCCCACTGATAATAATATAATCCCAATAATTATCTAAAAGCCCTTTCGAAAACCAATATCTTAATACCTCTATTATACGATTATCATCGGAACTGATTACCCTATCCGTGTATTTGTATTGAATCCATATGGTAACCATGGTCACCCATGCATTTAACTTTCACGATCGAATGATAACGTGACCTTGAACTATTAGATAATAGGAACCCGTTTTGCATCAATATGAATATTATAAAGCACGTAATAAATATTTAAAAGGAGAAATGCGAGAAGGGGAGGTGCCGGTCGAGGAAAACTCCGGCTATTTTTGGAGAGAAAAAATAAATTCATTTCTATTTTTTTGCGTCTACAGTGAGTATATTTCTAAAGATAGCGAATTGGTAAAAATATATTTCCCCCCTGTATTGTATATAATTACGGAAAAAACTTGATAAAAGTTTACACTTCCCATAAAAAATGAAAATATAGATTAGTACTTACGCTCATTCTGTGCCACAACGACTGTTGCCGATCATTTACTTATCCGAGTCCCAACACTATCATAAGACGAAGACAAATGACGGTCGCACTGCACAACACATCCTACAACTGTCTACATCCAGACACAACCGAATATTGGGCGAATACGTCCCAAATCTAAGCCACAATACACACCCACGCCACAGAAATGACACACACAATATAAACGAAAAACTACGTCATCTTTCGAAGCACTAAAGGCTCAAGTCCAAAGGAAACTGTGCATAGTCGATAACATGATCTGTCCGGGTCAAAAACTCAAATTTTGAGGTTATCTAAGGGATCGGTATATGTAGGACACATTGAGAGCAACCCCATAGCTATAAGATCGAGAATTGCATGCCATTTTGTTGGTGTGTGCGAAGTTCGACGTCACCGAAATGCGCTTGTGTGAGCTGTTGGCGTGTGAGGAAAGGTATGTGTAGGGCGGAATTTGTATGTGTGAGTGACTGAACTCCCGTGCACACGGGGTGAAACTTTTCACGATTAATCTCCTCTTGCTTCATCAGATAATCTTAATGTAGGTAGGTACAGTCACATCCAAAATAATGTTCGTCACCTTAAAGGCTATTTATGCCTGTTCAATACTTATTAGAATCTGCTTAGGAACCGACGCATTGTGGCGTACTTAATGTCTGACCAAGAATGACTTACAGCCGCCATCTTCATTACATATCAAGCCGAATAAAAAATGGGACTGACAGACTCCGAGACTTTAAAAAAATATGGAATGATACCTATTTCATAAAATGGCCAGGCCTTGGAATGTCAGCTCCACATTAGTCAAAGGTGCCTATCCTATTTCGATCTTTGATATCAAGTAATTAAATATAGTTTTCTATGCAATGAGTAGTGTTTCCTGACTTGATAATGGAAATCAATTGAAAACTAACCAAGATATAAAATACTAGACTTTACATAATTTTGAAATACATGAAGAGGTCTATGTCCCAGAAGACGAACTTCGGAAGATGGCTGAGACAGCCTGAATACGAAAGGCTGAGAACTAGGAGTTGAGGCGCGTGTGGGTGAGGCCAGCATTGAACTGCGTTATGTGAACTCGAGATAAACGTCTTCCATTACTCTAAACTTTAGCTTCATATAACTTACACGAAGTCTGAGTTTTTAATAAGTTTTCATCATAGTCTTGTTAATCATAAGTTCTTCTGCCTCTATCCAAGTTACTTGGGGTCGGCGCAAAATGTTTTACTCTTCTTTTTTTTGGTCTGTCTCTCGTCTCTCCCTATTCAATGCTCTTCATACTTACATCAAAGTTTACACATTCATATCTCGTTATACTCAAAAATTGTCGCGTATCGTCTTGAACTCTGCGTTATGAAGAATTTCTTCCTGTCTCGTTAATCCGAATCCGTGGAAACTTCATGCCGTGTGTACCTTGCAGCTGAAAAAGATCGATCCAAGCGCTTAGGGGTAAACCCTACTGAACAAACTCACCCGATTCTCCCTCCAATCATCCTGTCTTGTTCTTTATCTAATTTGATACAATAGAAAGAGACACAATATATTTTAAAGCGACAATTCTCATTATCACCGACATTGTTTCCAGTAGTAGGAACTTCCCTCTTTTTATTTGTACGAGTGAATTAAACACTCACACATTGAAATTAGCGCAACAATGTTTTATCTGTCCTAAAAAGATTCGCAAGTAAAAAAGTAACTCTTTTGCCAACGTATAGGACTGAAAATTCAGTGACAAATGACCTAAGTAATTGTTAATTGAGGATAAGTGAAAAATGTGTGAGAGAGATGGGAATGGAAAATGAGCGTTAGATAGAAAAGGACGCTGAGGCTCTGATAGTAATTTTTGTATGTGTTGTGTGGTACTAATGGGTGCGTGACTTATCGTTATTTGTACAATCCACCACGTCCAACGTTAAGTAGGTAACTATTCGTTTGTTGAGATGAATCTCATTGTACTTGCGAATGTGTTGGGTCTGATTAGGGTTTGTCTGTCGAATTGTTTTCTTTTATAAGTGCACCTTCGTCTCTGCTAATTTGTTGCCAAAGTTGTTTGTCTACTCAGAAAAAGTCTTCTGTTTGTTTGTTTTCTTGTTTTGTTCTACCGTTTTCGTTGCTATCTCGAAGAGTGGACTTACTGAAATAACCTACGCCAATTAATAATTTTCGATGCGAGTTAATTTATTTTTTTCTAGGGTTTTTCATAAATATACATAACATCACGAAGAGTAAAGGCAGAGGTGAGGTGTACCCAGTATCATATTTCTAGAGTTATGTTTAAGTCCCTTAGAATAGGGGACGAGCCTTTTGCCATTAACCGAGGACAAATTCCAAATTCTGTTACTGAGAAAGTCCAGATGGAAAAACCCAATAGTTAACACTTTGCCCGACCCAAGAATCGAATCCAGCTGCTCAGCAGTAGCGCTTGCGTCCACTAGACCAACGGGGCAGCAAAATCCTCATTAAGGATTTTATTTGCTTAGTACGTATACTTATGATTTTTTTAAAGGTAATCTCAAAATACACTACATTAATTTTAGATCTAATCCCGCTGCTCCTCACGTGTAAGTACCTATTAGTATCGGCACGCACGGCTCATACCGAAACTTAACCAATATGCCAATATGAAACGTTCCAACAGTCAGTCGTAACTCTATTTATTTTTATCGAAATGCACTTGACATGCGCGGCTGACCTCCGAATCGATGCCTCTTTGTTATTGTTTTGTCTCTGTCTAACATTCTCATCGTCGTATACATCGCTCTCATCTGTCAAGGTGACGATAACGTCATTTCCGACCAATAGCAAGCGACACGCGCTGGCTTGGTAGTTCGCATTTATTCTAAGAGATGGCGCTACTAGTTGTTATTTAGACGTGTTCGTGTCGGAATGCATGCTTGGCAAGATCAATTGATTTCTGACCTTTTCATTGTATTGGCTTTTGTAATGGAGCGAATTAATTACGAGTTGATACGCGATGTAGCATGCACTAGAATAGTAATTACCTACTTCGGTGTTATTGTATCTTTTACCTCCCATTGCCATAAAATGCTGTAACGAAGGACTGTTTCTTACGAGGAGATAATTAATCCAAAATTCCATATTTTGAAAAAAAAAATTTTTATTATTCTGGAGATAGGATAGTATTGTAAGTAGTTATTATAGAATTTTTTGGCCCAAGAAGTACAGGCTACGCACGAACATGGCACGAAAACTTGATGATTTTGACCGGGGTTTGATTCTAGGCTTTCCCATTTCGGCATCGAACGACATCCAAAGTTCCAAACAAATGGATTTTGCTTTTGAGGAGGTTTTTGCTGTTGCTTTCCTCATTTATGTATATTTCCGTATGTACTTACCTATTTAACTGTGTGTACAAATAATAAAATAAATAACTGGACAATGCATATCTGCCCAATTTTTAGCTTCAATCTGCACCAAACAAGCCAAGCAGTAATAAAATCTCTTTAGAAATTGTCTCACATAACAAATTGTTTTCACCTCTTCCAAAAACTTTAAAGAAATTAATGAGAACATCGTTGTTGTCACGCAGAACACTCCTATCTACCTTCTCCGTTCCGTTTCTATGTATGTATCTTCATCTTCTTATCTGATAAGTCACGTAATATTGCGAGGACGTGAGAACATCACTTACGTAACCTCAATTATCTCGTGAAACTGTTGAAAAAGTCTTATCTTTAGGATTTTTAAGGAGTGGTTAACCATCAGACACATCTTGTGAATGAGGATAAATAAGAAGCGGTACTGGAGTCTACTCTCTTTACGAACCGTTATTGGTTAAAATTAAGACTCTTGTATCTTTACCAATAATGAAGCAGACTTCATAGCTTTGCATGGTAGACCCTCCCATATGGAAGTAGCTATAACAGGTAAAATTAAGTTACGAATCTATTTAAATGCCCAGTTTGCCAATAAAAAATACTACCATTGGTAAGTCAAAGGATTCATTTTTGTTTTTATGAACCGAGCATAAGTCAGTCAACGAATCTTCGTTGACTGACTTATGCTTGGTGCTACTTGGTGTACTTGTACTCGGACTACTTTCGGATGGGCCGGTATCAACCGGGCTATCCGAAAGTAGTTGATCCGTCAAAACTAGTCTCCAATTTAATGTTTTCGAAGGGAAAATACATCGTATGTCCGTAAGTGATACAGAGTAGGGAACGCTTGTAACTTCGGCCGAAACTACGGATTCCGTACTTAAGGAGTAGACCCCCTGTTTAGAACAGCAGCAAGCAACAGGAGCAGGAGGCGAGTAAGAAGATCTATTCGGAATGTGATTAAAAATAAACAACCGAAAACCTCACCATTTCTTGCTTATCATTATCATAGTGAAAAATACTCGTTTTTCTTTGCTTTGCTTTGCTTGTCATAAGTTTATGGGAGAAAATGATCAGTGAGAATATAAATGACTAGATGGGCCCCGCGGTTTCACCCGCAAAGTGCCGATCCCGTGAGAATATTGGAATAAAAAGTATCCTATGTCGTAACCCAGGTCATGATCTACACATGTACCAAATGCCAACCAATTCCGTTCAGCCGCTTTAGCGTGAAAGCACTGAAAGCCTAACAAAAAAACAAACTCACTTTCGCGTTTATATTATTATTTTTGACGTTTTTGGTCTATTTGGCTGCTACATATTATTATTTGCCGCATTACTAACGCTGTCATTCCCCATCCTAATCCTACTGATGATCGATTTTGTATGATATATCAATTTAATTGCTTTTCGCGATAAGCCTTTAGATGTTGCTGAATCCTGCTCTTTATTTCCCGAAGCTAAGTTAAGGTAATTCCCTATCTGACTTAACATAATCAAATAAACTGTAAACCGTGGAATGGAAAATAAACAGGAATAATCAATATACAAATTCTCTAACGTATCCAAATGGGATTGTAACCAATAAAACAGGAGACGGCATCGCGTATAGTGTATTTTTATAGCTATCGATAAAATATTATAACAAGTATAAAAGGAAATGCCTCTAAAATAACTCTGTTGCATGGTTTTCCGAGACTGATGCTGGCGTATTTGAGTTACCTTTTAATGTTCAGGATATGGCTGTTTTTGTGCTTTGCAGTTTCTAATTTTACTAGCTTTTTAACTTAACCCTTCGACTGACAGCTGTCAATTAGTCTAGAAAAAGGTCTGACTTTCGGCATATTTCGGACTCGCGGCGCCAAATCGACTCACTCAACGCTCTGTAATTATTGTAAACACGTCAAAGTTGCCTAGCTTGAGAGTCATCTTACAAGTTTGTTTCCGAGTGCTGTCTTAGCAATTGGGATAGATAGACTGATTATTAGCTTTATTATTATGTGTTTCTAGTTATAATAGATAGAGGTTAAGAACCGAGAAAATCCTTAACTGTTTCTTCCAAAGCCATAGCGGCATTCTTTTCTCCTTTTTACGACTTTGAGTACGTATTACACGTTCAACGGTGGATCTTAGAATGTCTAATGGATGAAAAGAGGATCCAATAAAATTCAAGTTGGATATTGTTCGTTTAGAAAATGTAGGAAGATAGCAACAGCTTCAATATTATACTGTGTGGCTTTAACGATGAAAAGGAGTTGTTTTTTTTTTAGCTTTGTTACTGTCATGAATTCATGATTGCACTGCTGAGGATGCTGGAATTAATTCACCACATAGACCGAGAAAACGCAGAAGTAAGGAATTGCGGTCTAGAGAAGGCATAGTCAGTAAAGTTAGGCAAGGCGAGGCGTGGAAAAATGTCGGGCAATATTTTCAGCACAGAAAAAAAAAACTTATAGGTAATTAAGTGACTATTAGTAGGGTTAAGGCCTAAACACCTACCTACAAGGTTTCTTTTTGGCAGATAGGCGCGACGCGACGCCGGTAGAACAATTTCCGTGAAATTTTCATAGAAATTGTTCCACCAGAGTTTCGTCGCACCGTCGAGTCGCGCCTGTCTGCAGGAGCCCTTAAGTGGAAGTTTCATTGAAAATAGTTTGAGCTGGTCCTGTTAAAATGCAGTGTAGCGAGCGGTCATTGAAAACATTCGACCATTTTGTTTTTTTTTTATATTTCCTAGTAAAAAAAAAAATATCCACTTTATCTCGCAGTTTCACTCAATAATGTTTTTTTATTCCAATGTCCTGTCCAATACAACAACAACCGTTAACCAACGTTAAGAATTACCAAAACTCACACCCGTGACGCAGTAACCCTAAAATCAAATACCGTACCAAGGACTTTTAATTGAAAAATTACTCGAGCACAATAGCCGGAAACACGGACTAAATCCAGACATAGCCGCGGGCCACAAAAAGGCCCTTAAAAAGATATAAAAAATCAAGATGTATTGGAGCGACCGCCTACCGCAGCCAAAAATAGACTACGAATAAATACAAACCCCCTTACAATTTAAAGAATGTATCCAAACAACTTACAAAGGACTTTCAACTTTATTCATAGTTGTGTAGAGTTTCTTTCACGTTATTTTTGAATGAGACTTAAGTTGTTTTGGTGCGTGTAAGCCAAGCATCCGTGTTTACACGTCGGCAGAAGAAATTATTCCCAGGACGTGTTCACTGTTCAGCAGTAGGTTTTAAATAACGCAACACACGCAAGCTTTTTTGGGCCACTGATAATAATACGGTGCCGGATTATTTGGGTTTCACACCATTCGAATTTGAATGGGTTATAATAGTTTTTTTTCTTGTAACTTATGTAACACTGGTCGTCAATCATCTTCTGCAGTAGTGTATGCTTAAGTTTTTTCATAGTTAGTGCAAAAATTCAGGACAGTTTCACACATTTATAGGTACCTACTCTTCATAAATTATCCCTAGTTCGCTTCATAAAGCCTGTATAGGCAGAGACGAGAGACCAATAATTCATCCTCACGACTGAGATTTGCATACTAGGTATGAACTGATTTGAGGGGTATCCATACTAATATTATAAATTCCAAAGTAACTCTGTCTGTCTGTATGTTTACCTTTTCACGCCTAAACCATTGAACGGAATTCGAGATTCGACTTTGGCAAAGAGATAGATGGTACCCTGGGGAAGGCCATAGTCTACGCTTGTGGAAGCTAGTATAATATACCTTGAGGGCAATAGCTACTTTCAGTAAGATAAAAACTTTGACATAGGTACCTGTATTTAAATACTAGAAACTGCAGAAAAACATAAACTCCAAAAAAATTGTCTTTGCCGTAAAGCATCGCCTCAAGAGTCTGCAGCCGGTCTACAAGGATCAACCTTCAGATCAACTATCTCCAGTTCGCCACTTTCAGTTCCTAGGGTCCTAGTATCTTCTGTAACAATTAACCATCGCAGCAATGAATTTTATATAGGTACGCCAACCGAAGATGCATTTGCAATTTTGTTTTTTTTTGTCAAAGCATAAAATCGCTCACTTGGAGGATTTTCAGTGACCGGCGCCACTTTCAGATTTCCTCTTAAGTAGTACCATTTTTATTCTATCCATTCGTGTAACACCACCAATCCCTTTTAGCATTATCATCTCAGATTCTCAGCAGCATGCCTTTCATTCATTCCTTTTGTGACCCAACATTCTGATCCATTAAAAATTAAAAGTATTTATTAGAAAATATTGAAAATCTAAACACTATTTAACTAATTTACAGGGAACGAAATAAAAAATACTTTATAACTACACGATTTTCTTAGCATGTCGATGACAAAAATAGTTAAATACACAGTAGGTAATACATACTCATGAAGCAAATTGGCCATAGAATTTATTTAATGTTTCTTATTCACCTGTGGTACCTTCATCGATGTAATAAATTATGTAATTAATTTTGTCCATAACTTAACAAGTAACGACTTAATTGATTAAATTAATAGCTACAGTAAGGGTCATAATTAATATTACATGACAAAGTTAGTAGGGAGCTACAATGTTGCATCTTTGATCAGTTATTGGCCTTTCTGAATGGAAAATTAATTAAAATTCAGACCAGAGATGGGCATGAGTAGAAACTACGTACTATACCTTGGCTCACATGTCCTTTTCATTTTTCACAACCCTAATTAAAAACAGAAAGAATGAAGAAGAAAGGTTCACGTTTATTTGCGGTAGAACAAGACGCAAATAAAAAAACAATCGTAAATAAAAACTTTATACCTACAAAAAAAAAACAACCGACTTCCAAAAAAAACACAAAAAAAAGTGAAAAATAACTTTAATTTCGGAAGTCGGTGTCTTTGCTTTTCAATTTCCGTTTTTTGCCACCGACTTCCGAAAATAAAGTTATTTTTCACTTTTTTTGTGTTTTTTTTTTGCGTTTTTTTTGGAAGTCGGTTGTTTTTTTTTTGTATAAAGTTTTTATTTTTCACTTTTTAGTTGTGATACCTACCCCACACAAATCCGAATACCACTACCTGCTTTGTAAATAACAGTGAAGGAGTCAAACAGGATGTCGTCTAGATAAACTAAGTGGGAAAAATACGTAATATTGAAGCTAACTCAAAAATTACGCAAGCAAAGTTAAAAAAAATTATATGGGACCACCTCGGAAGCATGACCTACCATATAAAAAAAGAATCATCAAAATCGATTCATAATTGACGGAGTAATCGCGTAACATACATACAAAAAAAAAACATACAGACGAATTGAGAACCTCCTCCTTTTTGAAGAAGTCGGTTAAAAAGAACAACTTGCGGGAAAATATGCGTCACTCCACGGAAAACGTCCATTCTACTGGTTTCACCGATGCAAATGGCCGGTAACTGTAAAATTCTGAAAAATCTGCTAATCAGAACTAAACACTGCAAGCTGTACCTATATACATATACATGAAAAATAACACTACAGGTGCTTTGCACTACAGGTGCGAACCCTATTTTTTGAAAAATTTAATTGCTTGGAAGTTGAAACTAATTTCCTTGATTTTTAAGTACCTAATTGAACTTTAACTTGAAAGTGTTCTTACTAGATACTTCTCCTCTAAGTAAGTGACTTGGGGACAAAACTCAGCAATTACACAAGTTTAATTCTTTTTCAATTGCATCCTTATGTCAGTTGCATTACCAAATAGTTCCCCCAACCAGTTCTGTTAATCATAATGTACCCGTTTCGATATTGAAACACGTATTTCACTTAGCGTTCATTATAACATATACACCATGTCACGAATTCACGATTACTTACAACATTATCTAGCTACACAGGTCATACAACTTCCAAAACAAGATAAAAATCATAACAAATTGCCCAATTGCGTAACACGTAATCAACAGGATTTTATTTTCGAGTAGAAAGAATGTGCAGTCGTAAATTAAACTATAAATCTTCAGTAATTATTATACCTAGTGTTTGTATCGTGAACACCGCGACAAGGTCACCGCGTACAGCACCGAGGATTGACAACGTCGCGTGACGGGGAAAGAGAGATAAAGATAGTTCAAACCGGTATGTTAGAAAGAGATGTCAGTAGTCCTATTGTGCATTCAGAAGAGAACGGATGTTGTGGATCGTGACCCGCGAGAAAGCGGCCGATACAAGCTGATTTTTTTAGAATAAATTAGAAAGGAATAAAGTGAGTTTTTTACTTCACTTCAAGTACTGTATATTGAAATGAAGGCTATTAAGTTCGATGTGTAATTGCGTGCGTACATAATTTTAGGCCTAAATGATATGGCGGATATTATAAATTTATAAGCAATTTTTCTTATTGATTGATTTTGTCATTTATAATTATAAATAATCAAAGCAATTTTTGTGAAATTGTGTCAGTTTATTATTCAATATATGTCAGTTTATTCAATATTACTAAGTATAAGTAGTACATACCTAACGTTAGATAAGTACCGTCAAAATCAAAAAGTAGGTAAGTACCTACTGAATAGTTATCCCATGCGTTTTTAATTAGCTAATCTACTTTGTAGTAAGAACAACATGAAATAATCCATCATCTTCGTTTTAAATATTGTTTTAATTAGACAACTTCATCTTAAAATTACTCAATCAAATAGATTTATTGCTATGAATCACGGAATAAACTACCGAGTTCCATTTTTACAGTAAAACAAAAGACTGCAGTGTCTGGACTGCGATTATTCATAATTGTATCTGGCAATAATAACCTTATTATTGCTAGATTTATAACTTCAAACAACATTAATAATAGCAGCTGGCTATAACACTATTACGGATAATAATGAAGCAATAATTATAACAATAAGTACCAGGCTAACAGCGGAGCGCAGAATTCATCAGTCCGTTCGTTTAGGCCTAAATATTCGAGTGAGCGTAGGGCGCGCGCTCTAAAGGGGAGCGATTTTACTCTGTAATAGCATTACAAAATTTTATTCTGCATACTTTTTAATACGGTAGAGAGATTAGACATTGATTTTAATTGTAAATTGTGAATAATATTGATGTGGATTCGAATTCAACTCCTAATAGCGGGAGACTCGGACTATTTTGAGAGAGGAGCAAAGATTTTGTGAAGGAAATTTTTGTTACAAAAATTATATTTTTCAATTTAGTGACGTATGGGCAAAATAAAAATAAAAGAAAATCAAGGAAACGTAGGATGCATTGTGAAAAATATGATAAGTCTAAAAAGTGATTTAAAGTAAATAGGTATCGACAACAGACAGAGTTACCCACATAGTGTATGGAAGAAAAATATTTAGATTGGTACTTGCTGGACATACAACAAGAAAAATTGAAATATGTCAGGAGGAAGACCTCCTGAATTTTTCTCATTATTTTCTCGAAGGGCAGATAGGATAGTAAAGGTTTACTGTCAAGACAGATGTGGTTATTCACAAAAGTGATTAAACATTGACCGATAATAGGTAATGAATTTCTAGAAAACGGACATACAAACTTATACAGCGTGTAACAAAAACCATGTACGAACCGTGAGGGTTTTTTTAAATAAAAATGGCCGCTTTTTTTTTTCAATGGGGAATTTTACCGGTTTATTATGGGCGCGGGCGGCCGTAGCTTAATAATGGGTGTCTACAAGTCATAACTTATGAACTCTGTAAAAAATTTGCTAATTTGTAATGAAATTCGGGTAATCTGGGTATGAAAAATGATAATTAAAAAAAGTAAATTTCAAATTGAAATAACTATTTATTTTCAATAATAATATATTTTTTATAATTTTCTGGTAATGTTATTGCAGTAGGTACCTATGTGCCCCTTTCGGATTGGACAGGGATTTTTTACATATTGTAAGTACAGGTATTTCCGTCATCCTCGCTAGAACTATTCAACCTAACTATAATAAAAATGTTCCCACAGTTTGTTTACATTTCTCACAGTTCAATCTGTATTATCTTCTGCAAGAGCCTGTCGTCTGCACGTTACGGGAACGAATGGATGCTAGTGTACTGATACAATTTCTAGGCCGAGGACATTTAGATTTCCATCGACACGCTAGGAAGAATATCATAAAGGAAGTTGTCCCATTTTTTCAATTTCACCGGAAAATACACGGCTTTCTCTAAACATCCGATAAATAAATCTGTGATGTTAAAATTTATTTTACCGGTTACTTGACGTGCTTTGAACAAAGTGAAACGAAAACACTGAAGGCTGAATTCGAAGAAGTTTTAATTAAACTCGATGTATAGGAAATGACATGACAAAACTTAGAAGCTGCATAAATTAAGTAGTAATTAAAATTCGCGGAAAGAGTGTTTTATTTCTATATACCTATCATAAGAAAGAGAAAAATATATTTTATTTGAGACAAGCACAGGATTTACAAAAAGTAAGAAAAGGAACATGAAGACTGGAGAGAACTCCACAACTTGATATAAATAGGCAGGTTTGTACCTATTTTTTCCGCGATTTCCTATGGGGTCTGCCGTGACGCTTTCAGGGCTCCCATAATAGCTATTTTGGACCACATTAGCCCTGCATAGCTAGTCACGACCATTCGACAGGTTGTAAAATTGAAAATGACACAATGTCTATTACTAATTGTCCTTTTATCTGACAACAAATAGGTAAGTAGGGTCGAAAGAATAGCGGTCGTATATTTGATCGAGTTTTGGATTTGTAAACAGCCTTTAGAGGACTTTTTGTTAAAATTGATTGATGTTGGATGGGCACGGAAGAGTCCTTTTCCCAACAGTGGGAACATACAAGCTAACAGTATCTAACCTATTAGGGTTACCTTTTTCATCTTGGCCACGATTTCTTTGATGCATGATTCGTTTTCATTTTGAGTCATATATATATAATATATATATAGAATAAAGAAAGAAAGAAAAATATATTATTTTGGACACGCACAGGAAATATAACAATAAAAACAAACATTAAAACTAACAAAATACCTCTTTGTCGTGAAGAAATTGATTGTGCGCAAGAAAACTGATTATTAGCCTGAGGTATTGGATCCTACATGATTATAGATGAACGTTCAGTGGAGTCATAGCGTAACACACATATTTATAAACTGTAAATTAATCGCAATGGTTTTAATTTTGACAGTTCCCACGTCCATTGCGTTTTACGTTGGCGCAGACGTTTTTTTCAAACCTATGAACCAATGCATTGCATTACCTAACATGATCCTTTAAAACTCTCGGATTGCGATTAAATGTATGTTATGTACGCAAAGCTTCCAAAGTAATCTATAATCTTCCACAAAAGTAAACAAAATAACTGATATTGCAAAATATTAATTACTAAACCGTGGCTTCCATAACACCGGGCTTCCCTCTTCCCTTTCGGAGGGTTCCATTGCAGAGGGATGAGGGGGATGGGGGATAAGGGATGATCGACACCTAGTTAAACTTTGTTGAACACGGCCTTATCTTTTGTGCAACTATTATGGGTGTTAGGGTTCCGTGTTGAAATGATAAAAGTGTGTGGTTTTTTTTCTATAGTTTGTTTGTTTTTTAATGAAGAACGTGTGATAAAGTTTTTGTTCAAACAAAGCCTACTTAATTACCTATAGACCTGTTTTTCTTTAAAAAATATTAAGTACCTAAGTAATTATCGAAGTTACAATAACATTGGTGATTAAAGGTTTTGCCTAGAGATATAGATAGGTATTCAAATCAACAAACTTATTTGTCTTCTGATAAAATTTAATAAAATTAAAGTTCAATTTGTTATCCAAAAATATAAAATTGTAACAAAGAATATTTTTAAATTAACGACGTTTTTAGTCTCCACGACGATCGTGTCACGATTTTGCATTTCAATCAATTGTTAAGTTTTTAAATAAAAATACTTATTAACAAAGTCACATCTGTCTGTTTATCATTCTTTGCTACCTTTTGTGGTCAAAATCATAAACGCATTGTGGTATTTTTGCGAACTGTATTTTGCCGCTCCGGACTTGAGAAAAGGCCACATTAAAATAACAACAATAAAATTTCTTCTGGAGTTCTGTTAATAATATTTTTGTTATTATCACCATTCGTTAAGGTGTATTGCACACAATGGAATTCAAACCATTTAACAATACGTTTTCATACATGTAAGACAAGTATTTATTTCCTTATCTAGAACAAAATACTCGGAAAGCAAATTGCTTTTTTCATTGGCAAACGCAGTATATTCCCTATTGTTGCACCGGCAGTACGTGTCTAGAATAATAGATGGCGCTACTTGTCTATTCCTGATTTGTTATCGTCCGTGCGATTTTACTAAGAAATGATACAAAGATACACTTTCTTTTTAAATCTGACAGTAAAAATGTGACATTCCCAATATATTGCTACTGTAGGTTGGTTGGTATAGTCAACCGCTCATCAGTGCTAACACTTGCACTATGAAAATCGTCCTTAGGTACAATCTATGTCATAAAGTCAATGTGTAATTATTAGCACTGACTTGTGCGGTCGAACCTGCCTAAATAATAAGACACCATTTTAGTAATGGCGACTATGCCGAGATTTCATTTCAATTTAATTTAATTTCTTTTGGTATTTACAAATCACAATCTTCCCGGAGACCAAATAAAAAACTAAGACAGAGCACTGCGAACAATAAAGTGAAGCATGCCAAAACTACACCTCCGCTCTGTGCATACACGCTCACACGTATATATTTACTACCGTTTACAAACAAAATACACCTCACTAAGTGCACACATGTTTACGAAACCGGCCTCACGTCACTTTTGACAGCGCACCAAAGCGACAACGACTAGGAAGGATTATGTTATTTTGAAGTCGTGACATCTAAAATATTTCCGACTCATTCGACCGGGCTAGAGGTAAACCTTGCGGTCGATACTATGAAGGGTGGCCCTTCGCAGTCCCTTCTATTTACATAACTGATTGGTTGGTAACCTACCGCACATGCTCATCCGCGCATACTCATAATGTTTAATTTATTTTCATTCCACAATATTTACATGATGTTAAAACAATGACATAAATAAAGTAAGCACAAAGTCAGTAAGTAATTCCATCATTTATGTAGGTGTACCAAACCAAAACCTAATTAATGTTCCTTTTTCAAAATCGACATCATAATTCGGCCGGCTAAAATGGCAAAGATTTCCATTTATATTCGCCCTTTCGATAGACTTTTTGTTCTATTATTTTTTCTTTGAAAAATGTTTTTCTTTTAATCTAAAATATTGCCTGTCAGATGCATCAAAAAGTCCATCACTGACTTCACCAGCGTTATCATTCTTCGTAAAATCGTTACGACATCGTCACGACAACATCAACCCAAATAAAATCTCACAAATCGTGTCGTATAAAAGCCCTCCACCCTCCCAGTGGGAGGTAATCCGCTGGGTCGATACGCCACCCTCTGCAGACGCCCTTCATCTAGGTAGGTGCCTACCTACGTGGCCGATTAGCTCGGTCCCCCTGTGGGTGTTTCTTTGAATTTCAATCGTTACACGCCGTAATGAAACGAATTTTGAGAAATATAATAACATCTCATTATTCTTTATCAGATTTGTTGCAAATTTTATTTTTTGCAAGGATTTTAATTTGATTTTGCAGTAAATTGAAGTTGTTTGATTTAATTTAGTCTCGGTAAGTTATTTATTTAAAGATATAACATATATTATAGAAAAAGAAACATGATAATTTATTTTGATAAAATAATAATGTAACACTAAGATTATGTACAAAAGGAAAAAAATAAATACAAAGGTAGAGCTCATAGGGCATCAAAAAATTCTTCCGCATCGCTGTCAGTGGGAAAAGTGCCCAAAAAGATGGCTGACTCTTTGACCTAAAAATTGGCCAGCCTTCTGGTCACGTGAAGAGATAACATATACCTAACATATTTGAATTATTTTGATCCTTTTAATCGCTTAGCCGTTTTCTTTGCTTCTAACCGAAAACTTGTAAGTACAGCTTTATCATAGGTAAAGCCTACACATCCACATCCTACATTTCCATACATGTAAACCGTAGATGCACAGTCCCTTCCATTCCATTTCATCCCAAAGCTGAAACGGATAAATCTAAGCGCGGCTCGAACCTCATCACCTACCTAAATATTAATAACTGCAGCCCCCAAACTAAATCCCTTAACCACTTGGCAAATGGATTGGTGATCACCAAATAGCATCATGCTAATACTCAAGTTTTCGATGTGATAAATGGAAAAATCTGGAAGAATATAATGACGAAAACACTTTCACGACGTTTCCCTTGCTACAGGGGTGGAGTTTACTTTTTTTTAAGTTATCTGATAACCATAAAGCAGGGATCAATCTCGAAAAAAAAAACTGAAATGTCTAACGCATCTTTCATCTTTCTATTCATTGGTTTTTTTCCTTGCCCCCTGAACTTTGATGGGACTTTTACCTTTTCATCAGTAACCACATTTCTCATACTAATTTTCTCGACCAAGTGTCCAAATCTTTAATCGATTCCATTATAACTTCCTTTACCTAACGTTGTGACTCAACATAAGTCCCCTACCACTGCTTAGCAAAAAAAAAAAAACAATAATGTATGCAGTTTACAACAATAAGCTCATTTGGTTAGCAACGAACCGTTCAAAGGTTGTTTTTTGTACGACTCAGGTAAAGAAGCCACAAAAAGGAGTGGGTTTAGGTTACAATTTCTACCAACCGGGTACGGAACATCCGACCTAAACTGCTTAATTATTCACTTTGAAAATAAATTATAATGGAAACGTTAAATGTTAAGTTTAACAAATAAATAAAAAAATCGAAATGAATTCCTAATACGAACGTCCATTGTTAGTCATGGAATGGATCTCTTCAAACTGAGAACTCTATCTATGACGAAAAGTTGAAATTGGAATCACCACGCTTGGCGAAAGGACCAATAATCAGGTGATGATAGTCTGCCACAAACTAAACGGAAAACAAAGAGTAATTTAAAGCTATATTAAATCATTCTGTGCGTGGTAAAAAAAAATCCTGTTTGAGCTATTTTACCTAAAGGCTAAAGATCATACTTTGACAATCGAAAGCAGAAAAAAAGGCATAAGTATCTTGTCCTTTCGGACAAACGATTATGCCTTTTTTCGAGGATTTCTCCTCGTCCACATTTATTATGCGCACGGCCAATGTGTGGAACTCTCTGCCAGCATCAGTGTTCCCTTCCACATAATTTATAAGCCTTTAAAGCTTTCCATCAGGCGAGATTGAGGTCAAGAGCAGACCCATTCTGCAATCAAAGACATAAAAAATCGTTTCAGTATATTATTCAGCTGAAAGACTACTGCTGAGCCTGCCCAAAGTATCGCCCCAGCGACAGGGCTGTTAGAGCATCCATCATCGGCCAAAAAAACCAAACCGTTCTATTTCGGCATCCGTTCTGCGATCAATGTGTTCCACCTTTTGTCACTTTTAATCCTTTTTCACTTTTTATGTTTCTCCCAATAGGATCGGATACATAACTTCCAAGTTATTGATAGCACCTACTTGTTTAATAACCTTGTAATAAAATAGTTATACCAAAACGTTTAGGTAATACCACACTGCAAATCGTTGTTACAACAGAACCGTAATTAAGTACCTGTTTTTTTCCTTATTGTCGGTTAACCGCTTGCCTACTCTTTTCCTCGATTTTAACTAAAATAACGAATAGGTATAGGTATCTACTTGTAGTCATTACATAACAATGGTCAATATTTCTTGCGCAATGCGCAATACCGGGCCTAAGAGTTTTATGGGACAGCCGCTTCAATAATCAAGTAAATTCTTATACAGTAGTAGTTAGGTAGGTATTTCAATCTTGCGTTACTGGAATGGCGACGGCGCAGCACGACAAGTAAGGAGAAAAATCTATAAAAAATACAAGAAAAAGGCATGAGATCGGTAGCTAATGAATAGTAGGTAATATAATCAATGGGGCCGTTGTCGACGCCAGTAAGTACTTACCTACTGACATTATATAAGGTGTATCTTTTCAAACTCGAAATATTTTAAGCGACGTACCCTGAAATCGCGAAGAAAGATCAGCTGTTCCCTCCATTTTGACGAGCTATGCGAACATAAATCCTCTAGGCAAAGAGGGGCTCCAAAAAGTAGTTTCATATAAAAAAGAATGGGCAAGAAACTCTACCGTTACTCTTTTAGAAACCATTCACTCGATGTACCTATACCTACCTATACTATCTTTACTAAGGAGAACACTGTCGCACAATTTGATAACCTTATCCAAGCCTCCACGCATTCCTCCATACTTAATAAGCTTCTGAAATCTGCCTTGTAGGCTCGAATCCTTTACTTAATTTTTACTTAATTTTTTGCCGTTAAACAAGCTTCAAGCTTGTTTAACGGCAAAAAATTGTCTTACAACGATCTGGGATCTTCCTTTAATTTTTTCCGTGTTTTGTCAGGATATGCGTGCAGATTGTAGGCCACAAGGACAATCGAAACTAAGATTAAGTTTTAAAATCTTTTCAACTGTTCAGTCACGATTATCAATAGGTAAATTAAACTCCTATCTAAAGTAGGTAGTTCGAGCGAGAACGATACGACTTTCAAAATAGGGTATTCCAATATGACCCCTCCAACGTTTAATATCGTACCAAAAGTGGGCGTATCAGTCACATAAGTTTTAAAGCTGGCATTAAAACTTGCAAGAACTCGAAACCAAACGCAATTCTGGAATCGCTAGCTCATGATCAAAGTAACTCGCGCAATATTACACCATTTTCCTCCTATTGTTATCACATTAATAAAGGCACTTTTTCCCTATAGTCTCACAATGTATGGTAGATTCTTGGTGCTACAGTGTAGCGGTGGGGTCTAAAGCGCGGCGCGCACGCCCGCGCTGGCGCAGGGCCACTCCCTGGGGCGGGCCGCGCCGCTCGCCCCGCCCCGCGCCCCGCCCCCCGGCCCTTCGGCAAGGTACTGCTGAGTGAATGGGTTTGATAAGTTTGACGGGATTTTGAAGTTCTTAGTAGAAGTTAGGTTTTAACTAATTCTGCGAGATGTGAAAGGATATGGTGGTGATGCTCTCATTCAGTTTTTCGTGTGGAATTTGAAAGTTCAAAGGGCTTTTTGAAAACTTTGCACGTTTTGCTAAGTTTGCAGCTAACTAAGATGAATATAATACACGTTTGTTTGTTTCATAAGCTAAGCTAAGTTTATCTCGCTAGGGTGTTGAACATACGAAATCATCAGCATGTTTCCTAGCTTTCCAGCAAATTCGATTTTCGGAAGCTTCATTCAATTATTTTCTTTTGACTTCTTCTGTAGCTTCAATTTTGGATGAAGATCGCGCTGTCAATAAATTGCCGATGTGGTTTGTAGACAATGTAAGTTCACTGTTGTTTTTTTCTTTGTAGGAATACATACGCTATAATATGGCATTATCATTCACAGTGTGAGCTGGACAAATTGCTACAAATGGCTACCAGATACCTGGATACTAGATTATGTGGGAAAACTGAAGGAAAATTTTAGCCAATTGGTCATAAATTGGGTGTTTAAAAACATTCACTACCCGTAGGCCCAAATAGCGTGTAGGCAGACTAACAAAATAAATATGATATAGGTATAAATATCATCAGCTAAAATGGTAAAATGCTATTTTTCCTTATTAATTATGGAGTAAGTTTACAGTCTTACCAACTATAGATGCGGCTAAATGCAGTACCTATACGTTGGTGTAACTTTTCGCTCATGGGAGGATGCATCTGCCCTTTACTCACATTAGCCGCCTGACTACCTCCATGGGAATAGAAGGCGTGGCCTATTCTGTGAAGGAAGTAACACGACTTCTGTAGCTAGGGTTAATTAGAACAAATTATCATTTTGTTAATGATGACGTTTAACTTTTTGTAAAAAGCTGGTCTTTTGTTTTTCATCTTCTTCGGTTAGTTTGTGAGGGTTTGCATTTATGCTCACAACTTCCACGGCGGAGTTTTTGTTTTAGAATTGGTCTTTAGATTCCTTATCAGGGGCTGTTGGATAATTTGATGGATTTAATTCAGTGTAGTTTTTCTGTGCTGTATGTAAATAAAGGGTGACTCTTCTCTTTTATTTTTATATTATAGCGTGTAGCTCCAGACTCAAGTTCTAATTTGTAATTGATTTTCGTTATTCCGTTTTGTAGAGTTATGAAAAGTACCTAAGTTATTATATAGAGAAGTAGCGGTTACTATAAGCAAATTGTATATGATAGGTGGAGAATTTCTGTGGTCAAAAACTGGCGGAACAATTTTTGTTTTTGTGTCGTAGAGAGAACAAGAATTGACAATAATGTAAGTTGGAATGTTGGGACGAGGACTGAAAAGACGACCTGACTGATGGCTAAAATTTATTTCGATGAATCCTCCATTACTGGACCTACCTACAGCAATCGAGATATTTCAATAGAAGACTTCTTATTAGGGGTCCGAAGATATTGCAGCAAAAAGTTTGCTTCATTTATCATCATCATTATCATCATTCAGCTGAAAAAGTCTAACTACTGTTACAACTACTGGACTGTGCCACCCATATCCAATAGATTCCCGTAATCAACAGGTCATCTCGTCGGTATAGATTTAAGCTTGACCACGCTAGGTACGCTTTTTGGTACGCGGTCACCACTCCCGAATTTGTCGGCCCCATCGGCCAACCATTCTACTAGCCATGTGCCTAGTCTACTGCCACTAAACCATGGCAATTCTACGGGTTGTGTCGTTTGACTTGGTTTTTCTTGCACACCTCCACAATCGAGCTCTCAATTGTTATTTTGTGCCTTCTTATCATCCATGGGAGCGACCACATTTCCGTGCTGATTGCGTTCATTGCCTTTAATATTACCTATTACTTATTTTCTTTCTTCTGTCAGTTCTCGTTTTGGCAAATTTTTTATGTGTTTCGTTTTTCGGCAATGCGTGGATAGGTAGGTATTTTACATTCTCGCAATCATAGGTGGCGCTGTTCGTAGCATTCCGCATTTAGAATATTGTGTGTTCTTTGTTCATTTTATAGGTTTCAGAAGGTATGAGGTTTATTAGTTTATTATAGCTTTTCCCTTTTAGGGTTTTTAATTTATTGTATCCGCGTTTTTTGTATGGGCTGGACCTTTTTTATGATTTTCTTCAGGTTTGATTATGCCGTTTAACTGCTTATTCTGGAAGTGGAACTATGAAGTTAGCATGGAGGATGTGAGTGTCCTGACCTTTAACTTTTTGTCTAATTTTAGCCTGTAGCCTACCGTTAAACCTTCAGGTTTTATTGTTTTGTCTTGACGAAAACATAAAAGCACTATTCTCAATTTTTGAGAAGTAGGTTGGTAGGTGCTAATAAATATGATATGATAAGTTATCACTATCAGTAACAGATGAAAATAGCAGGCCTGCTTAATTTCAAAACATCTTTAGTAACCCATTAAAAACACCCGTAAACACACAAAAGAAAAGATCAATATCTAACGTATACCTAGAGAAAGATAGATATAATACAAAAGATAGCACAGACAACAAAACCATTAAAATCTTCCATTCCCTATTCAAAATTTCAAACCTACACACACACATTCACAATATCCCCGGCCCTAATGCGAAAGCGAGACGGGGAGAAGGGGCGTGGGCGTGTCCATCCACAAGTGGTGAGACAGCAATACATCTCTTCGAGTTTATGCGGTCCTGGTACCATGACGTCAGTCTTACCTGCGGGAGAAACGCGCCGGGCCGACGGGTGGCGTTGCCGTTTTGAATTTGAGATTAGTTTTATGAAATTTTGAACATAATAATGAATAAATTGCGTAAAGGTCGGTAAAAAATGTTAAAGTAATAGATGAGTCACGTTAGATAAAGATTTCATTTCAGAATATTATCAAATAACGTTAAAAAACCAGAGCCGAGTATGATGAGATGAATATTGTAAGAAACATGTCGCCTTTGTGTAAAATTAGAAAACATATTCGAAAATACACATCTAGTGTTAATTTTTTCTGAAATGATATTTTCTATTAGGCATTTCGTAAAATGAACACAGAAATGGATGTTTATTGAAACTTAATTAGATGAAGAGACTACAAACTCTTTAAAAGACCGCCAAATGGGCTGACGAGTTCATGAATTTGTTCTCACTAATATTTACTCATTACCTACTTAGCTAGAATCCAATTTAGTTTGCTGATTAGTTAGGTTAGGTTCGATGCAATGGACTTTATTATGTATACTACTATATTTTTATGTTTCGTCGAGGTAATTATTTCTTTTAAACAATCGACTCTCGGCAATATAAGGAGCAGAATTTATTCCAATTTTTTCTCAACACATTATATTCAAAGATACTATTTGTTTCGATACTATCTCTATTAGTACTGCTGAATGGGTAACAATAAATAATAACAGGCTTGATAGAATTTCTGACAGCGCTATTAGTAAGCAATTTATATTTATGCCTACCTCAGAAAATAGATGAACCTATTACAATATCTTGTTTATTAGACTATTTGATGATGATCATGATGATATTAATGATAAGTGTTTCAGATAATAATAAAATCATATTTCACATTTAATTTTGTGTGCGTTATCATGTTTCAATTTTTTTTCTTTCTGATCTGTAGTGTGTTCTATTCCAAAGCTTATAATCCATATTAGTATTTTCCTTATTTACCACATAATCCATAATGAAGAGAGTTGTTTTGGTTATGACACAATGATTCGTTGCAGTTCTGGACGTTCCGTTTGGAATTGGCCTTAGATACTTACGTCAAGGTAGAAGCTGTCGTCAGTACAGCATCTTTAAAAGATTTGAGAGTTTAATGGAGTAGGAGTCGTTTGTCCTGGGTTTTTTTAAGAAGAAAAGAAGGCACTTACGTATAAAAAGTTATATTTAAAATAGTAGTCGTAGTCGCAGAAATCTACGAGGATAATCACGGCCTGTGTATATTTTTTTCCCGATCTTCATTCGTTGGCGTAGATGCTAGACCGCAGGCTTCGTAAATTATTCTTAGAGCTTATGCTTAGTATTTGTGTAGTTGTAGGTCTTGGGCCAGCACGCCTAACATGACCACTGTGGAAACGGCAGAAACGAAACACCCAATGACAGATTGTAGAAATATTTCTACGGCGCAAAGTAAAACTTGAAGAAAATAATTGTCACTTAGTACAGAAAGAGTTACTCGTCTGTATACTTTTTTTTGGGTTAGCAGTGTTAGCACCAGGGTTAGCAGTGGTGGCCCAGTGGTAACGGCCACGACTTACGAGTTGTAGGTCGTAGGTTCAAACCCCGACAGGCGCTTTACTTTGTGTAAATTATTTCATCGCCACTGCTCTCAAAACGGTGAAGGAAAACATCGTGAGGAAACCGGCATGTCCTAGAACCAAAAATTCGAAGACATGTGACATCTACCAACCCGCACTGGGCCCGCGTGGTGGATTACAGCCCACTCCCTCTCACAGAGAGGAGGCCTGTGTCCCAGCAGTGGGAAAAATTATTATAGGCTGATTATATATACTTTTTTTTGTGTGTTTTTTTACGCGATTACTCCGCCAATTATGAATTGATTTTGATGATTATTTTTTGTTTGCTTGCGTAGTTTTTGAGTTAGCTTCAATATTTCGTATTTTTCTCACTAAGTATATGTTGACGATGTTATGATTTTTTAGAAAGATACTAATAACAATGCGACGCGTGTTGAAGCTTCTTTAAAACTGATATTAAGTGTAATTAGCCGTTTGGGTAAGATTAGATTTAGCTTCATTAAAAAGGTGGCAGGGACAGATTGTGATGCGTACGGCAGAGGACAGGTTTTGAGGCGCAATAATGTACCCAGGATTTCCTTGGAGTTTCTTGCCCGTTCTTCTCCATAGAGATCTACGTTTTGGAATGGGCAACTAGCTTCAACTTTTTAACTGACTGATTCTTTGACAGTTCAAAAGTGACTATGAATGGTTTAATTGAAATAAATTATTTGAATTTGAGGCTAGGTCCAGCAGTAGACTGCGATAGGCTGGGTTGATTGATTGATTGATATGCTGTCGACAAAAGTTAGAATGGTGGTGATGGAATTTTAAAAGAATGATCATCCTTCTATTAATAGCATAGTTAGTTGAACTAGGTGCAAACAAGCTAGACAGCGAAAAAGGTGACCGGTTTGAAAAACTGGTCCTTATATTCGAAAATCAAGTTGGTTTACTTGTTTAGTCGCTTGTTAATATTTTGTATATAATTGTGTGGACGGTGGTCTGAAGCACCCAGAGGCGTTGCTGGAACATATTATTGGCGCAGGTTTAATATTTGGTTGTTATACTTATTTATATGCTTTGTTTTGTTTTTGTTTATGGATATGTGTCTGCAATTCTGCCGCGTGGAAGAAGTTTTCCAATTCAACGGTTACGGTGTTAGGTACTGTTTTTTCATCAAAATTTTTTTTTTTTAATAGCTAAAACTAGGACATTACAGCAGTAATTGGTGTTCATTAGTATTACTTACTTTTTGAGATTTTCTATAATGATTATACCTTTATTGTAAGATAGTTTCCAGCCTAGCTAATATTTGTCCTTGCTATACTATTGTTCTGAATAGAACTGTTCAATTTTTTTTTCAGTAACAGGAAAGCAGATATGAAATTAAAGGCAAATAGAGGTCAGTTTTCCTCAAACAAAATGAGCTATGAAAGACCAGTAGAGGATATTTATTCCGTAAATTAATTTACCGTGAAGCTAAATAAAGCATTATTAGTTTATTACAAAGAGATGAAAATAATAGACGCTATGTAGGTGTGTTCATCGCAATGCGGATATCACACCAAGAGAGCAAATACGGTGCCTCTTAATCTAAGGTTGGCAGTTAGCACACACGACTAATTCGCCAATGCCGCGAGCGCCAGTCGACCAAAACAAACGTCACGTCAGTCATAAATGCGTTTCTTACTCACAAAACGTGCTCGTGTTATCGTGTACATGAATTTATTAAACAGTCAAGGTGACGATCGATGAGGTCGCGCCTGCGCTGAACGCACCATACCACGTGGCTGTCAACAGATGGCGGTAGCTACCACTGCGCATGCCTCATAATATTGAACGCACGCACACATAGACGCTGTCTGTCCATACACACTGGAACACTCTGACATAAATCATATGTTGTTCGCTCTTAACCATACGGCTTCAAATTACCTTTGCGGCGCGTAATGACGCAAGTGAAACCTACTCTTCAATTCTCATGCTTATAGAGATAGTTTTTAAGTCCAATTTTGATTGAGGTATGTTTCTTGGAGGAACCGAAGTGGACGAGTGAGCTAAATGTCTCACAGCGAGCAACCGTGGACGTCAATTACTGTCTTTATCTGGTTGCCGTTTACGGGACGGCATACCGCTTGTGGATTCAACGGAGTTAGAGTAGTTCCACATTCCTGGTTTCAATACTTTAGTGGCTTAACATAAGTATAAATGGAATTGGTTGAAACGAGGAGTTTTATACTTTTATGTCCTAGTTCTATGTTGCTTTGATGTTAAATCTTTGATAGCTCGATTTTCAGTAATAAATAATCTTGTATCTATCTAAATTGGTCTATAAAAAGTTAATACTAATACAATATGTTTTATTGAATTCTGAGATTAAGGATTGGTAGGCCGTGGATTATGTTTTATTTTTATTTTATAAGCACAAATTTTATATTGGTCTCCGAAATACTCTTTTGAGATAAATTGCTGCCGTTAAACGATAATTCAATGGTACAATCCATAATGTGTGAACCATAAAGATATAGCATAGATATACGGCAAATTCACTGTTTCCCTATATTGTTATTGAAAATGACTATTGAGTTATCTGTCCGAATGTAAAAAAATAGGTAGGTAAAGGCAACGCAATAAAATCTGAAGTATATTTCCAAATAACGATGGAAATGAAATAATTATTTTACAGAACAAGAAGAATAAGCAACACTGGAGTCAAATCAAGACCAAAAAATATTGCTCTTTAGAAGAAAAATTCAAAACATCACAAAAATTAAGATACTAGGACCACTTAACATACATTGGACGTTCTCAATTCTCAATTCTACATTGCATTCCATAATGTTGTTAAAACAGTTGGTAGGCTTCAAATTAATGGTACAATTATTGACCCTGTCGGGCACAGCGTGGTAGGAGAGAGGAGGAACGTTCGGAGAATCGTTCACGACTTTACTCAGCAAAAACAGACAATGAGACAATAGAAGAAAACTACAAACAAAAATACTACCAGGCATGGAAAAATAATTATAAAAACTTCGCATTTCGAAACTCATAAAGGAATACTGAAATAAAAATAAGTACACAGTCAGCAATGAATGTGAACCAGGAACTGCGAAATGGCTGTCACCAACAAAACTCCATACTTAATGGCGGCTTAGGGAAGTCTGCAAAGTTCTACGAGTGAACAATTTATGTGTTGGCTATGCCAAGTTTGTCTGTGACAAAGTTGAAGCAGTTAATTTAAAGGCTTAAAAGTATTTTGCATTTTCATTGCACGAATGAATTTTTTTTAATTTTTTAATTTTAATAATATGTCCTAAACAGGTATAAGAGTAAGAAGTTGTGGAGGACGATTTGTATTTGTAAGACCGTTTGAAAAGTGAATTTGAATTTCATAAATATTTAAAACATACATATACACCAAACAAAAGCAAAGCAAAAAAGATCAGCCATAAAAACAAAAATAACGACCAAAACGTAGGTGTGTCCCTTATTGTAAGTCAATAAGCCTTCGGAAGCCAAACGCTTCGAAGAAAAACGTCTAAAAACAAAGATAAAATATTTACAGAAAAAGTTGGCGTCCCCGATCTGTCAGTTGCGACAAAACCAATAATACAGTTCAGAATAAAAATGAAACCCACAAGAAATTAAAAATGATGATGACGACGATAGAACAAACTTTAATTCAAATTGTTCAGCATTTTTAATTACCGAAGAAGTTAATGAGATCGACGCGTTAAATGCTCTATCGGAACTGGTGACAAGTACCAGAGCGACATAACGCACAAGGAAGTTCGACGCGAGGCCGACGAAAGCCGGGAAATGTCTCTCCAATATTGCTGCCAAGCGCACGCACGATAAAACTGTAGATAGTCGAGTTCATTCCACAAAGTTATCTGTTATTGCTACAAAATAAATGAGTGTTGAACAAAATGGATTTTATTTTTCGAATTCACTTTTTGGTGGATACCTTCTACCAATATCAACATTTTATGAGTTTTCAATTATCTCTGGAGATTTGCGCAATGCGTAAATTCATTGTTTGTTTCTGGTTGAAGGTTTTTTATAGCTGTAGATATTAAACTGCTATTGTTTCCTGTATGAACAATGAAGTCTAATGTTTTAGGTAGGTGACATACGCAATTTATAATTTTACATACCAACTGATATATTAGTCATATATTTTGGAGTTCTTGGAATCCAGTGAAATTGCAGAGAGGGGATCGGCAGCGTGTGGGCGGTGTACCATTATTGTGAATGGGAGGCGTTAATTTATTATCATGGCATTTAGCTTTATTTATAACGAATCATTTTGATTACTGATTCCTACTTGTTATACCTAACGATATAATGTTAGGGTCCTATGTATTACATTCAGCTATTAATTCCGTTTTTCAAATGTTTGTACTTAGTCTTTTCTATACTAGCTTGAACATACAACTGCTGGGGCCTTTGGTCGATTTCCAAGTACTTAGCAGACCAGTCAACATCAAGTTTTTTTATTTTATAAGTTGGTATTTTTTAATTCGTCCGGTATCACAATCACCTGAGGTTTAACAGAAAACTTTCTTCTATTAAAATGTACGAACAAGTTGTCAATGGTAGATTAGAATTCACGCAATCTTCTATAAAGGAAGTTGCGATAGACCCTTTCTATACACCTTATTATTATTTCAACAGCCTGCGTAAAAACTTTATTAAGCCTTCAAAACTCTTCTAATCCCACATTATCAAAAGTTTCTGTCGCCGAAGCAAACAAACTTTCAACATCTGCCGTTTTCTCAGGAGCGTGCCAAGTCCCCCTGATCGCCTTTGAAGGTACAAAGGAATCATGCGGTGCAGAGAAAGGGACCAAAATATAGAAATTAGAGTGAGAGTGAAAGAGAGAGGTAGAGGACCGGAACATTACACAAACGCGTCTCGGTTGACGGGTCCCGAACAAAATGAATGGCTGCGGCAGCGGATTAAAATGCGCCGTAACATTGGAATGAATGAAAATAATAAAAAAAGCTGTAATTGCGTAACATGAGGCTAGTGGGAAGTTGAATGATGATACGGTCAACATGTATGCAGCTTGTGTTTGGGAACCTTGCAAAATGTCGGTCATTGTTCTATAAAGTGCTATTAACGCGCTAATTGTGACGCTGTTTACATCATTAGCACCGTCTTTTTTACCCAGAAACTTAAAAAAGTCTTCCAAATTAGTCTTTATTTTCTTCAGATGGATAAAAGTATTGCAAAATAAAATGATATTAAGGAGAAAACAGCTATTATCATTTTGCGCCACGTAGTTAAGCTAAGTTCTCATGTCTATTTGAGTAACTCTTTAAAAAACTTTTAAACGACCTTATTTCTTGTAGGTTTACTTACATATTCTATTTATCGGATGTGTCATTAAAAACTAAGCTAGAACCAATTGAAAAACCGTATGACGAGGTAAGCATGACAAAAAAATCGTTGTTGTCATTTAAACTCGCAAAAGTCCAGAGCAACGGGCCAAAACATTTCATTATCTACCACTGTAGACTGTTCATTAAACTAAAATAACTAGGATCAATAGTCAATTATAGAAAGCACGACTCTATACATACCTACCTACTGAATTAGGAGGGATATCCACTAACTAAAATAGAGCCGACCCCAACATAGTTGGGAAAAGGCTAGGCAGATGATGATGATGATCCACTAACTAAAATAATGTGGAAAAACACAGTCAAGTTATTTACCTAAATAACTTCGGTATATGTAATACTAGCTGCGCCCCGCGGTTTCACCCGCGTAAATCTCGTTCCCGTGGGAATATTGGGATAAAAAGTAGCCTATGTGTTAATCCAGGTTATAAACTATCTGTTTGCCAAATTTCATCCAAATCCATTCAGCCGTTTTTGCGTGATTGAGTAACAAACATCCAAACACATAAACTCACAATTATAATATTAGTAGGATTCGATCCGGGTATTATGAAAGTAAGCCAATCTTCATTTATCTTGCGATATTTCAGTATCTCCCGAATACCAAATAGCAGGACTTAAAAACGTAAGTATTAAATTTAATTTTGAACCCGCCATTACCGACATGACAAGACCGATAGAGTATCGGTCTAATACATTTCAATCATAATTATTGGAATGTATTGAGTATCGGCTTCCTGCCAGAAATTAGCGGATATTATTGCAAGCAGTGAGGCGATGTATCCAGATGAAGCGCAAGTGTTGATTTCCTGTTTGGTACTTTCCAGTTATTGGACAAAAACACAGTGTTTCGCATGCTGGAATCAATCATCCATTGGGTGCGAGAGCCATTCGCGTGCTAACTGCATATCGCCGTCAGCGGAAACATCAGATAGGACACCTACATCAACATGAGGATGACTATAAGTTTTTCTTTCTGAATACATCGTCAAATTTACTGTACGTTTGCTCTTTTGCTAAAACACAGCACGCTGATTCTAGTCAGTTGTTTTCGTGGACCCTCGATATTTTCCTAGAATGTATTATTGCGACCAGGACTAAGTTTTCCAACTTCTACACCGATTAATTATTGTCCTGCAATATGGCAATACTCAGTAGCTAGGGAAAACAATAAATGGTTATATAAAACTATAGTAATGTCGTTCGGCTATAGACAGACAGGCTCTATAGAAATATAATGCCGGAAGCAGATAAGTATCAACTTCCCGCTACATAGTTATGTAATCCTACGCAATAACACAAGCTGCATTATTGAATAATAATAAAAAATCTAATCTTTCATTGATTATTTTACTTCATTCGACATGGTGTTACTGATGTTGGTTTATCTACGATTAAAAATTCCTCTTCAATATTCGCAAAAGAATTGAATGAATTTTTATGCAAGTGCTTTTTGTGCACGACCGATTTATTTGTGGGTTCCTGTTTATTATGTTCTAGCGTATGCGTCTTTCCCATTAAGAAAAGTAATTGCAATACCAAGAAAAGCTTGGAAAAGGTCCTACACACTGATGATGTTCTTCATGTCATGGTGTGAACAGCAGCCGTTGTGGGTAGTTTGTGCACCAACAGATTTCAACACGCTATCATTAGGTGATATTGAAGTCTGAATAATCTTGAAGTTAATGAAATATCACCATTTACCAGTCAAAAGACTGGAGAGACGATGTTATTGCAAGTGAATGATGAAATCAAAGATCGTTACGAAAAATATAACAACCTGAGGCAAGTCCTCACGTAGCAAATCAAGTAATTTAATATCATCTAAGTATGTATGCATTATATATAACAGGATCTAATGAAGACATCAATCACGATGAACGGATATCACTTGAAGCAGATCACTTGGATTATTGTCAGATAGAAGAAATTTTGTAAAATATGGAACGGGTTCGTTGGCTAATGATATCGTGTTTGCAGTTGTGAGCGCTGATAGTACAAAGACAGTCCTGTATTCCGTTATTGTGCTACTATGTGTAACGGGGACCATCCAATAACCATTACTTCGGCAGTTGGGCACAATTCCAATCCAAGACTAGCAGGGAATTCTCCACACCAAATATTGTTGATACTAGAAGAATAAAGAACGATATAAAACTGAAACTCTTGACAAATGTTCAAAAGAGCTGAGCCTATTAAGTCATAAAAGATTTCGTTTTTATAGATCCTTTCGGTCTTTTATCGTGTGTAATAAATAATATCCGAAACATGTGTTTACATACCGCACTCACATGTGCTCGCGAGTTCTCATATAAAGACATTCATTATAAAGATATTACGCTGAAGAATTGAAACGTAAGCGCTTTATGATACCACCGTCTTGGATTTAATATTAAAGACAATATAGGTACTCAATATTTTGGATGAGTGGTCCTTGAAGACGAGAATTTAATATCTCTCTTTAATACTCGTGAAAGGAGTCTTTATCAAAACAGCTACTATTCTTAGACTATCTATCAGCACTTTGTTGGAGCTCACCAAACATGGCTTGCGTCACATTTTAAGTGTCTGCTAAATATTTATGGCGTTAGCGACAGCCGGGCGCAATTAGCATGTCTATCTGTCGTCGCAGGTCCTCGCAGGAAGAGCTTGTCTCCACCGCCGCGCCACTCATGCGCTCCTGGTGTTTAACTCGAGTGCCTGTTGAAATGAATGACGGATTCAAAACATAATTCACGGCGCATTCTTTGTAAATTAAATGGCCGCTCGTTTACTTCTCAGAATGTTGAAGTTGAGGAGAATAATAAGTCTTCTTGGTTTATGATATCCTGATCGTGCAACGCTAATTTTGTTTCTGCTAGTGAAATTATTCGCGTAAACGATTCTGTTTCTAACTGTACTTCTAATATTAACTTCTGCTAAGTGGTTTATCAAGCACTGCGAATTTAATTGAAGCAATAGTTATTATACCTTGGTGAGAGGTTTCTGAAAGACTTAACAATGTTAAGAGGATACGTAACAAGATAGAAACTCAGGACACTAAAGCGACCAAAACTGCATCATGTCCAATGAAACGTGTCCAATAATAAAATCCAATCTCTGTATGATTGTATGTACTTTTACCGTGCGGACTAATGGTGCCGTGTCGGGTCGACGGCCGTGCGATAAGGACCAACATATCAAATTCAATGCATTAGAGCGAGAGAGCAAGACGAGAAGTGCTGGCAAATACGGTCGTAAAGTAAAACACGGTTTGTGCTTTTTGTTCGATTTAACTTAGAAGTTGCTTGAGCACGAGTGTAGGCCGAAAATTAGTGTGAACAATTTCTATACAAATAAGTGTTGGTAGCATTATCGATTAACGGAAGTTAGCGAACGAAAAGTTAGAGAAATAAGAAAAAAATGGGTCTTTATTCTTTGTAACTCAGCGTCCTGCCGGTGGTTGATATCGATAAATTCCTTGTTGTTTACAATGGTAGGAGAATTTCGTACTTATTAGAATCACAAACCCCTTAGAAGGTTATTGAAAATTCCGGTAATGGGAATTTTTGATAGATGATACTAAGTCAACAAAGGGCAAAGAATAACACTTCTCGAAGATTGGCGTCATTCAAAGCAAGACATTCCTTACATGAAGTTGTGTTGTCTACATCGTATACTTATCCAGTGTCTAATAACACACGAACGATCCTCTTTATCCAAAACAACTTAGAGTACTTACATATGATCCGGCTCGAAGGACCACAGATAAGTCTCATTCAGTAATTATGTAACGTCCAGGGGACACTATCAAAATGACACAGGTTTTGTACCGTCACGTCATAGAGAATCTTTCTGCCTATCAATCTGCCTAGCCTTTTTCCAACTATGTTTGGGTCGACTTTCAGTCTAACCGGATGCAGCTGAATACCAGTATTTTACATGGAGCGACTGCCTATCTGACCTCCGAAAACCCAGTAACTGGGTAATACGATACCCCTTGGTAAGACTGTCAAATATCTACGAATGACAGCCGGGACCAACAGCTCAACGTGCTTTCCAAGGCACGGAGGAGCCTCGGTATATAAAAATGGTCACCCATCTACGGACCAAGCCCGCCCGGCAACCTGATGGACCAACCCGTAGATAGATAATCTTTCTGCAATACTGTCCTAAATGTATTTCATTTTCATTTTTCATCTTCATTTTTCATCATTTTTCTAATTATCCATGGCATATAAACTCATCGAAATTAACAATAAAAACATAATAGTTTCTTACGGGATAAAAAAAACAGTAAAATCGCGTGTTTCTCCGAGAGAATCTATCGGATGGCGTGTGAAGATCATTGCAGGAACAAGAAATAAGTATGTTAATTAGATCATTATAATGTATAATAATGATATGAATGATGATGTAATAATAATAATGTGTATATCTCAAGCAATTTAATTGTCTGAATTCATACCATATTTTTAACCACGGATCAGTTACTGATCCATGGATTTAATTGGATGTAAGTAAGCGATATAATGTAGGTAGTTATACTAGTTATCTATAACAAAAGTTTAAGTGTAACTAATGCAATAGAAAGACTATACTAGTCATTATAATTAGTCTATTACGGTTTAATGCTAAACATAAGCATCTCATTGCCGCGGCTATGAAAACTGTTTGTTGAAACTCAAAACATTTCATTCAATTAAACCATTTACAGTGCAACTATTTATATCTATACAAACTAAACTATAAAAAGTCAAAAAGTCAAATCATTTATTTCAAATAGGCACATAAAAGGCACTCTTGAACGTCAAAAACAGAGAAATAGAACTGATTCTAGTTGTCCCTTCCAAAAGGTAGTTTTCGTATGGAGAAGAATGGGCAAAAAACTCAACCGTTACTCTTTTAAAAATGTTTTACATTATTATTTTGTATACATGAATTATATAATTATATGTGAAGACGATGCACCTACTACTTACTGGATTACTATACCACAAAAGGTAAAAAGAATTATAAATGGAGCAATGACAAGTAAATTAATTATGTGGTAGATACATGGTGGTCACATATTTACAAACATTGTAAAAGTAAACGATATTACAATATTCCTTACATTGATTAACAAGTAATACTAATAGATCAGTGCATGAGTCTAAGTAATCACAGAGTGTAAAAATCTATGACATACAAATATTACAAAATATACCACTAAGTTAGCAACCAGTTTGATTTTGTCAGACTCTAATTTGTCCTATGGAGCAAGACCAGCATGTTTCCAAACATTCTTATCTTGGATATAATCCTCTAGTTTGTAATATGCTTGTTTACAAAGTGTACTTTTTATATGAGTTTTAAATTTTCTTTCATTTAATTGGAATATAAGCATTACAAACGCGCTACATGAAAAGTATCCGATATTTCGTAATCGTAATCCAAGTTCGTGGTCTACCCGTGAGCTAAATTTCATACAAATCCGTTCAGTTTATAGTTTATGTATGCCAAGGGACACTAAAAAAATATATTTACTGTACAGGCACTTTTGATTTTGATTGAATTGTTACAGGAGTCGGCCAGAAAGATGAAGCTAGTTTTATCTGTGTCTGAAATTTTATTTTCTGCTAAGTAGACAAAAAGCTGCCAACCAAACCTAGCGCAGTCGGCTGCTGAATATCATTAGGTATACCTCTTCCAAGTTGCCGGTTCTCTGCCTTCCGTATCCAGCCCGTCCCAAGGCATTTTAGTTCATCAGTTTCGTATACCTAGCTGGGGGTGTCCCAGGTGTCCCTGTCCTACACTAGGTTTTTAGATACAGCCAGTGACAAAAACCTACCTACTGCATTAATCTGAAGTCTCTTAGAAGACGTAACAAGTCCACATGTAAGTTACAAATCTTCCCCAAAACCTTTTCTCATACCTACTACTTTTAATTTACTCCAAAAACCTTTACTAAGTAAGACTACTGTAACCATAAAAGGACAATTAAATGTTCCACCCGACCTATCCTAATGGCTTTAATAAGTAAACAATGGGTAGGGAGGGCCGATGTCTACCGTATACTCACCGCGGACAGAGGTTGTTGAGGCGGTATTTTCCTGTTACCCCGTAAAGGTGAGACGGGTTCAATTCCAATGAATATTGTATTAGAATTTAAGGAAGAGGTTTCAAGGAAAAACAATTGTGAAAAAAAATGGACATAAAACAAGTAAGTAGGTCTGTAATACCTAAGGAACTACTTAAGTAGGTACTTATAGTTTATTGTATGAAAAAATTACCTGTACTTTCATAATGAACCTACTCAATATGTTAATGTTTTTTTTTTTTTTTTTGTAGGCACATCATCATCATCAGCCTACAGCAGTATAATGCTGGATATAGGCCTCTCCAATTGCTCGCCATTCAGCTCGATTCTCAGCAACTCTAATCCAGCTGCTACCAGCCACCCTGCGAAGATCATCGCTCCACCAAGCCTGAGGGCGTCCTACCTTAGGTTTGCCGATTCGTGGTCTCCACTCAAGAACACGTCTACCCCCAACGGTCATCGGTTCTACGGCTAATATGGCCGGCCCAGCATTGCCACTTTAGCTTGCTTATTCTGTGAGCTATGTCCACAACTTGGGTTTGGTGGTGTAGGTACTTAAAAAATTAAAATACAACGTCTTATTTTTATGACATGCAACGAGAAAATCATTCATGAAAATCAGCTAACAAAAGGTTGGTAATTGCTAACTAGAGGTCTGATAAACTAATAAAATAAAATACAGATTTCATAAATGTTGGATTCCAAACAAAAAACAATTTATAATTATCTACATTTCTCTGCAAACGCGAGTGTTAATGCTGCTTTCAGACAGAATTCGAAGTCAATTTATTTATTCATCGAATTTTCCTCTCTATAGATATGTAGGTAAGACTATTTCTTCTTTGAATATCGAAATGAATTTGTGATGTAATGAAACAAATCTTCACCTATGACTATTAGAGATCTTTTGAAGATTTGTGTGAAGGAATTAAGTAAGATAATTTAAAGAAACTATGTCATTTCATCAGCATAGGTAGGTACGACTTATCTTTGTTTATTTCTGTCTGCAAAAATCGGAAGAGGACACGTCCAGTCCACTGCGCTTTGCCTAAAAAAATCGTTTTTGTAAGTCTTCATCGAGTATTCCTCTTATCATCATGCTGGCATGAGACATCTACTGCTTTGCGTGTCAAACTCGATTCTCGGCTAGTATCCAGCAGCCCTGGAAAACCGTTGCTCCACCTAGCCTAGCCTGAGAGCGAACTACCCTGTGCTTGCCGATTCAGTCTCCACTCAAGAAGACATCTATCCCGTGTGCGTTACCCCAGCAAAATAATGTCGAAAATGGCCATTTAAATCTTACTCCAGTGTAAGTGCAACCAATTTAAAAATGTGCGCAACTATTACAGAAGCTGGGCAACTCAATCAATCAATCTGCCTAGCCTTTTCCCAACTATGTTGGGGTCGGCTTCCAGTCTAACCGGATGCAGCTGCATACCAGTATTTTACATGGAGCGACTGCCTATCTGACCTCCACAACCCAGTTACTGGGCAATACGATACCCCTTGGTAAGACTGGTTGTCAGACTTTCGGGCTTCTGACGACCCGTAACGACTGTCAAAGATCTACGAATGACAGCCGCGACGTGCTTTCCGAGGCACGGAGGAGTCTCCGTATGTAAAGATGGTCGACCCGTGCGGCTGTTATTGCTTAGCCACGAGCTCCTGGGCAAGCTGGGCAACATTTTTCTTTTTTTTTCTTTTTGGTCTTTATGTTGCTGGGTTTACGCACACAGATGTGTGCGTTACCCCAGCATATTAGGCCTGCCATATTAGTCGTAGAACTAATGACCATTGGGATACCTATCCCAATGGTCATTAGTTCTACGACTAATATGGCCGGCCAGCCTGCTTATTCTGCGAGTTATGTTTATCTCTCTTATTTGTTTTCGGATTACGGAAATCAATGGAAAAAGAATGAAAGGGGAAGAATAAAGAATATAATTATATTTTTAACCGACTTCTTCAAAAAGGAGGAGGTTCTCAATTCGTCTGTATGTTTTTTTTTTTTTTTTGTGTGTGTGTTACGCGATTACTCCGCCAATTATGAATCGATTTTGATGATTCTTTTTTTGTATGGTAGGGCATGCTTCCGAGGTGGTCCCATATTAATTTTATTAACTTTGCTTGCGTACTTTTTGAGTTAGCTTCAATATTACGTATTTTACCCACTTAGTTTATCTGAAAGATGTATTCATTTACTCATTTACTGTTATTTATATCAGCTAGTAGTGGTATTCGAATTTGTGTGGGGTAGGTACCACAACTAAAAAGTTTTTGTCTATTCTACATTGGATTCAACCAAACGCTGACTGATCTCGTCACAGGCTACATCTATACATAATTATGTGGTATATCCATCATGTACGACATCAGTAGGTAGGTAAATAAATCCCAAACTAAGCGTACGCTATTATTTACACACGCACGTCAAATAAAACAAGGCAATTAGGGGTCAGCAAGCGTTGGTACGAACCCTTCTCACCTGCGCGTGACATGTACGGAATGATTAATTTGGGAACTTCTCGACGCCTGACATTTGTTTGGAAGTCATTATAACTGCGAAATGGATTTAAATTACTAGTTTGATAAGTTATCAAAGTAGGAAAAGTAATGGGTTTTTGATTTTGTGGAAACTAGGGAAAACCTACGTTTTTAGCCAATTGTTTTGAAAATGAGAGAAACATCATTAGATATGTTTCACTCATCTCGGAGGAGCTCGAGGCTAAGTAATAACAGCCGCACGGGTCGATCCATCAGGTTAAGCTACGCTTGCCGGAGTTGGTCCGTGGATGGGTGACCATTTTCACATATCGAGACGCCTCCGTGCCTCGGAAAGCACGTTAAGCCGTTGGTCCCGGCTGTCATTTGTAGATCTTTGACAGTCGTTACGAATCGTCAGAAGCCCGAAAGTCTGACAACTAGTCTAACCAAGGGGTATCGTATTACCCAGTTACTGGGTTGTGGAGGTCAGATAGGCAGTCGCTCCATGTAAAATACTGGTATTCAGCTGCATCCGGTTAGACTGGAAGCCGACCCCAACATAGTTGGGAAAAGGCTAGGCAGATTGATATGTTTCTCTCATCTTCAAAACAATTGGCTGGGATTGGCGAATGGCGTTAAAAGTAAACCTAAGGCCCTAAAGGCTCTTACATACAGGCGCGACTTGTCACGCGACGCGACTTTTAACAAAACAATTTCTGAGAAAACTTCACGGCGAAAAATGGTCAGTCCCCACCCCATACAAACGCTCTCGCCTGTTTTCTCTCTGGTTTATGACCTTAGAGCAATGATTTTTTACAATAAAATAAATATCAACTAGTTCTGTGCCCCTATGTTTTCCGTTTTGATGATACATTATCTGTAGAAGCACTAGAACCCTCATAAAATGATCAAAATTGCCTGTTTAGACCGCTGTCATCAGAGGCCTATTGTACAAATTTGACACCTATTCATGAAAAAAGAAATACATAGGGGCACAATAAATATCCTTCTTATTCAATTTATAAAATATCTTTCAAATTGGTCCAATAATGGAGGAGGAAATAGACGGGAGCCGAACCTCGAATTATGACCGACCCTATTTCCTCTTAAATCTAAGATATACAATGCAAGGGGATCTAAAACTAGATAAGTATAATAACTGTAAGATATAAAGTAACATGGAGCTATGGAATAAATACCAGAGGACCTACAGATGTCGGAATAACCGATTGTCGATCTTCAAACCCTCAGTCCCTCAGGCAGATTACGGTTCACTTCCCATTGCTACGCCGATCCCGAGATTTGCATGCATGGAAGATTAATCTATCTGCTCCTACGGCATTCCTGATTTTCTAAGATATTTTCTAGAGCAAAAGAGATGGCTAAAAAAAAACCCATAATCGCCAGTAATTTCATATGCGCCGTCTTTATAAGCATAATATGTACATCAAAAACACATCATAATATTCTGCAAAACTGACATGATATTCTAGATATTTTATGATCAGTGAACAATGAAAAAATCTATTGTAGCCGTGATCTAAGAATACTTTGGGGTCCGTAAATATAAAAATGTTGTTATTACGAAGTATTATAGGAAAGCATTTTTTCGTAGAATTCTACGAAAAAATCATAATTATGAAATAATATGTACACATCAAACATCGTGATCAATTGTCGTTACTATACACCACGAACAATAATGACTAACATAACATTTTTATCAGTCTGATGAATGTAAAGAAAAGGATAGAACGAGTTTGATGGTAAAAGCAAGAGTGAGAGAAACTACCTGCTCCAGCTAGGCGCCACCTACCGCGTCTAATTGTGCATGTAAACCAAACATGTATTAAAGGGTATACTTTTTACATTATTTTAATATATTATCAATCATAATAAAGTGATAGTGATAAAATAAAAGTTAAGAAAAATCAATTGAAGTATGATTCTCATACAGTATTATAACTTCTATACTATATGGTTTAGGAGGCAGATTTTTTGAAAATGTAATGGCTTTACTATAGTGAACCCATTTTTATACATTTCGTTGCTGGCGATTCTGGGTTTTTTGTATAAGATCTTTTTAGCCATGTCCTTAGATCATTTAAAAAATATTACATCAATTCAAAAATTTACTATCTCCATTAGTCGCTTGTATGTCATCTAAAATACACTGTAATTGACATTCAACCCTACAATAATGAAATATAGGGGTAGAATCATAGAAGGGCTACGGAGTTGACACCGATTGCACTTCGTACCAAAAAACTGTGATTGACGAACAATAAATTGAAACTACCATTCGTTATTCGTAGTCAAGTGGCGGAAATAATTTGGGACGGCTCGTTCGGGGTATACTGATTGTTATAAACGGTGATAAAGCTGAATTGCATGTACAGGGAATTCAGGGAACGTAATGTCATGTCGTGTGGTATCAGAACTATGCATCTAATATTATGCTATGCGTATGCAATAAATGAAGTCGTGATTATTATCATACACCTACAACAACGTGAGTAGGTAACATTATACATTATGAAGAATTTTTACACTTAGGCACAACCGCGGACATTTGCGGTGAACCAGTTTTCACCCTTATGACCTAGGGTTGAAAAGCGGTTCACCGCCAGGGTCCGTGATAGTAGGTACTTACATGTGATCTCTCTTCTATCTTTTTCTCCCTCTTTCTCTCACGCTAACTCGCATCTAATAAAATAAAAATAAAAAAGCTATTTATTTCTTCCTGAAAATGCTAGTTTACAGGTGAATTAGTTTTGTTAGAATCAAGTGTTTTTTGTTGTTGTTGAATTTTGGATTATTATTTATAGAATATATAAGATTATTCTGTAAGAACCCCTATGCAGGTAATGGCCTCCTCCAAATTGAGCCAGTTTTCTCTGGAGTGTGCTGTATGTGTCCAGTTTGGACCCGCTATGCGTTAGTTGACTCGTATCTACTCAATACTGAATGTAGGTCTCCTCTAATTTACCACCATGACCACTACGGTCTTGGGCCTCCCGCATCCAAATTTTTCTGCTAGTTCTGCTATATTGACTAGGTTGTTAGAGTTGGCCGAGCTCTCCCGATCAGTTCTGGGTCTAATCTACCAGAGGGAGCACTACATTAGTACCTACTTAGGTATACCTTTTTAAGCCACAGTCGTTATTGGAACTGTTGCTTTATTTTTGGTGCAATTCTTCATGTTCAGTCATATTATTTTAGCAGCCTTTAGAGAATCATCACAATAAACGTTTAGCCACAATCCCCTTTTAGGATAAGAGCACACAATATTTGTGTGCAATGGCTTGAAAGGGTGATAGGAAGCGGCGCGTGTTATTTCTAGAGGGTGTGTCTTCCGTGCGTCGCGATTTATTTGGAGTGTCCGACGTGACGGTCGCAATGTCTGCGAAGCTGTTGTTAATTCACACTATGGGGTTTATTTCGATGCTTTGTCCGGGCATTGATTTCGGAGTGTTAATGTGGGTAGATATTGTTGTGAATGGGATGCTTTTCTTCGTGAATAATTTATGAGGGATAGTCTGTGTTGGTGTAATTTAAGATTATTGTGATTAAGCCAATATCACGCTTCAATCAAAAAACAAACAAAAAAAAAGTTTTATGTGAAGTTAAATTAATCAGTCGCTCATTTTCGCCTCACTATTCATTTCGATCGTTAAGTTTATTAGCACACCCCACATTAAAATAAAATTAATATGCCGAGCTCGTCGACCTACGAATGCCCGAAGGGCAGCACCATACCATATTATGATTTGAGGACCTATCTCATATATAAAATAAGAATTCATTCATTAAAAATCACATTTACTCACCTATTTAAGCTAGAAATGAATAATTATGCATGAATGGAATAGGTATATCTAAAATAAAAATCTGCCTAGCCTATTCCCAACTATGTTGGGGTCGGCTACCAGTCTTACCGGATGCAGCTGAATACCAGTATTTTACATGGAGCGACTCTGTCTGACCTTTGCGATACCCCTTAGTAAGACTGGTTGTCAGACTTTTGAGCTTCTAACTACCCGTAACAATCGTCAAAGATCTACGAATGACAGCCGGTGCTAACGGCTTAGCGTCATTTTCGGGCATGGAGGATGCTCGATATGTAATGGATGGTCACCTATCCGCGAATCGACCTCGGCAAGCGTACCTTAAACTTCGGTCGACCCCGTATGGTTGTTAAATAGTGGTGAAATAATTGACCTATAAACCCCTGAGTTGTGGTAATGCTAATATCATAATATGTAACATTGAAAACGTAGATCTATTTAAAGATACGGAACCCTAATGATCGCATGCGTGTTTATCGGTGTGTAAACTTGAGATAACAGTCCAGCGACGCTCAACCCGAGGCCGGCTTAATATGCGACCTTCAGACCTTTTTATGCGAGATTCGAAACACAAAAGAGTATCAGTTATTCGTATTTTTTAATAAAAAGGAAGTGGGGTGAATAAGAACAATTTTAAAATTGTAACATTTACATAAAACCTTACCTACTTAGGTACTTAACTACATATTTGTTCGAGCGTTGAATTTTTTTTATGTCTAACTTTAAAATCTAGAAAAGATTATTTTATTTTCATCTAAGTACACCACCAACTAATTTGTGCATATTCAAAAAATAAGAGCAGATGTTGTTGTCGTTTTCTATAAAATGAACAAAAAAAAAAGATAAACCGTTGCTAAAGTTAGTTAGTTGGTACCACGTCATTTTACGTAGGTACCTACCTTTTTTCAATTGTCGTTTTTTTTGTGGACTGTCAATGCAAATAAGTACTTATTTGTTATTATTTGCGGTCCGGGAAAAAGATTGAGCGCCACTGACAATAAAACGCCTAGTGATGTCATGGTGTGCACCGTTTGGTTGTTTTAGATTTTTTCTTTAATTAATTAATAAATAGAAACTATTTAAAAGATACTGTACCCTGTTAAGGACACGTCTATCTATTTATATCAATGGAATCTAATCCGGTTTGCTAATAGCGATCACATTAATGCGGTAATTGCAGTTTTATGTAAGCGATTATATCTAGTTAATTCAATTACTTGATATAAAGAAGACAGAAAACAGACGTTCATTGTCTTTGTCGTTTATTAAAATCATTCGTTTACCGTTTTTATCTAGTAAAACTAGTTTTTACATAGGTACTCTTTTCTCCATGACTTGATGCAGTTTTCATAATTAAATAATAAGCATAGCCAACCTAGAAATTAATTGATATCACGATAATGAAATTACTTGACATTTAGTTTTTTTTTTTGTTGTGGTTAGTAACTTGCCTGGTGTCAGTTTTTATGCTGCCCATGGGTCTCTGACTTGGCTTCACATGCCATCGAGTTATATCTCTCTGGCCAGTTCCCTCACGATGTTTTCCTTCACCGTTTTTGAAGCAAGTGATAATTATTATACAACACCCTCATGAATCCTAAAAGTCAGAGGTGTGTGGTGAGGGTCGAGGTGCCTTGGGTTCGAACTCGGGACCTACTGACCCATGACTTGGCAGTCCGACGTTCACACCACTAAGCTATCACTACTATTTTGGTTAAGAATAACATCATAATTTACAATGTAATGTCGAACCGAATAAAAAAATACCCTAAACCCTACAATTAAATATTTAAGTAGGTAATAGCCTAACGAGATTTTTTTTTTACTTACCACCAATACTAAAATAATCAAGGATACCTCTCTTTTTTCTAGCCACTGCACTGCCACTCCTGCGCAAAGGCCTCTTCCACTCCTGGCATCTTTCGAGAGCCCGCGCGTCCTCCTCCCAGTTTTGACAGAACCTATTATTATCCAGCTCGTCCAGCCATCTCCTACGTGATCTGCCACGACACCGCCTCACTGTCTCAGGGCACCAGTTCTATGCTATTTGGGCCCACAGTCATGTCCTGCCCAGTCCCATTTCTGTTAGGCAGCCTTTTGAGCTACGTCAGCTATACTTATTAGTTTATAATTTAAAATAATTCATTACTCATTAGCCAAGAGCAAAGCGGTAAGATAAATAAATATTATAAATAAATACCTACTCGATTTACAGCCTGTATCTCTTGTTTAAGTTCTTAATTAGAATAAATTATAAGTTTTAAGATTGTAGCGTCGGAATAAAATATTCATTTTATGCAAATGAATATAATACCTTTATTCGTAATTATATTACCGATTGAACGACGAAACATCAATACAATTATATGTTTTAATTCAAACGGAATCTACGTGAGATTTTTTTTTAATTGGCAAATAGATAGGTATAGAAAATTAAAGCCATCGATCGTCATCATAATTTTAGCCTGAAATCATCCATTTGTGACAGCATTGTCACTCTATAATGTTCCCACTGGTGGGACTTGGATCTCCCCTCTTCGAGAGGGAGGAGGCTGTAATCAATCATTAGCCTAACCTTGGCCACCAAAGCAATTTGGTCAAGCTAAATTATAGGCATTTAGTATAAATAAAACGCAGGGAAAAGAATAAGTATTAAACTTCATGTTTATTGAAATAACATACACAGATTATAAGATTTTGATTTTACTATCGGTTATTTCAACGATAGAAAATGAAATATTACCTAATTAGACGTTTAATAATAATAATTTATAATCTGTAACATCTGCCCAGTCCCTCTCGAAGAGAGGAGGCCTGTGTCCCAGCAGTGGGAACATTATAGGCTGACTAAGCTATGCTATGCTAATCTGTAATATTGCCGTATATTGCCGTAAATTGCAGCTTACAATACCTACGGGAAAACATGTTGACACTGGATTAAGTATTTATATTTTGCATTACTTAAATAGCAATAATTTTTTTCTAGAACTACACATGTTTTTTTCACAGATTAAATCTTTATCGCTAAATAATGTAATACCTACGTGATAAGCTACCAATGTTTTTTCCTTAAATGCCGAAAATACTGTACATTTATTATAAGAATAATTAATTAATACGCTAACATGTTAGTTACTATGTGGAAACCAATTTAAAAATAATTTGTAAGAATTAAAATAATTCGTAGTTTATTTTAAACACAACATATTTTAACTCAATTACGATAAATCACTAGATTATTTAAAACTTATCTATTAATTATCCAGCATATCCATTATGCACTAATAAAGACAATTATCAACAGTCAATTAACAGTCCTCAAAGTATCAAAAACAAATGCCCCAATTTTTTTCTACATCTTGCCAGAGTATATCACTGTGCAACTTCGCCTCATTCCAGTTGCTCAGTCTAGTTAACCGAGAGCACAGTTGTACTTTATTAGACTGTGCCGAGAGTCAGCGATGTGTTTAATTAGTTAGTTCGCGAACTTTCTGCTACCTAACTTTGTTTTCTATTGAAAACATTCCGTTTAATTGTGACTGTGAGTGTTTTCCTATGTTTATTTCCTAAATCAGTATTTATGTTACCTTTAAGTTGTTTAGTACCTAATACTAATAACATACCAAGGTCGTATAACACATCACAACACATCTTAAACTAGGCACATAATAGCAGTCGATTTTATAACCATGCATGAATGAATGAATGAATGAAACCATGAATACAGTAGACATATTAAACATACAATACAATAATAACTCATAACAATCACAAAAAAAATCGAATTTATATTTCTAGACATTTTTAACAAAATCACCACTACGCACTGTTTAAGCTCACTAATGCTCGGTTCCTATAAACGAAAACGAATCGTTTTGCTTACCAATGGTAGCATTTTTTATTGCCAAATTCGTAAGCAAATTTTACCTGTGATAGCTACTTCCTTTAAGGGAGGGTCTACTATGCAAAATTATGAGGTATTTGCTTCATTATTGGTAAAGATACAAGAGTCTTAATATTAACCAATAACGGTCCGTAAATTATAGGAATAGGCCATAAAAGAAGAATGAATCGAATCGAAAAAAGAGAGTTTCAAATTGGTATCACAAGATTCACCGGAGCTGCTGGTCCATTCTGTAAAAATCTCAACTAGAAAACTTAGCCCGCTTGTACACTTCCGTTTTTTTCATCGGATAATGGACCGTTTTTTTAGCCGGACTTGCGATGGTGTTCACGTTACAATAGAAGTGTGTGATGTAATTTACATGCGCCGGACCAGTGTCCAACTTATACTAATATGAAAAACACGGTCCGTGGTCTGATGGAAAAAACCGGGTATCTACAATCGGCCTTAGAGTGAGCTGCAATCCAAAATTATAGCAATGTAGTGATTGCTCAAGTGGAATGACACCTCACTTCACATCAGTTTTCATGTTGAGATTTTTACAGAATAAACCGGCTGTTGGTTACCCAACAGTTTACTCAGTCGAATCCAGTGATAGGCGTCGTTGTCATCCACTGATCACATTGACATCCTCTTCCTCTCCGATTTGGAGGATGGCTTTCTGGATCATCCTCTTCAGTCGCTTGCGAGATTCGTGTGAGCGGAGCGTACGAAGCTCTGAGGCTACGAAGTCGCCGAATATCTGGGGACAAAGGATATTATTATCATAGTCTATCTCTGTCTATGAACGCCTGGTAGGTACCAACATTAATCTAACAAAACGAGTGCTATTCAATTATTGAATAACGCTATACCCTTTGTTTTATTCTTTGACGTCTATTCGTCAATAGCTAACAAGTCCCGGAAACTATAACTAATAAATAACAGTGTAGTGCCTGGAATCTCATCACGTTTAATCATAGACCCCAACAATGAAAACATTCGCACTATTGAAAGCATGTAAAACAATAACTAAGAACGGACGGAATTCATTCGACGGGATGGAATTTGATCAAATATTTATTTGAAAGGTTAAACATTCCACGCCCCCGCTCGATAATAAACAAGCCTGATTGATAATTCAATATTGTTTTCTAACAAAACATAGGAGCAGCAGTGGTCCAGTGGTTACGGCCCTGACTTACGAGTTGTAGGTTGTAGGTTCGAACCCAGCCAGGCGCTTTACTTTGTGTAAATAATTTCATCACCACTGTTCTCAAAACGGTGAAGGGATCATATCGTGAGGAAAACAGAATACCCTACAACCAATTATTTGAAGACATGTGACATCAACCAACACGCTCTGGGCCCGCGTGGTAGATTACAGCCCACTCCCTCTCGAAATGAGAAGACCTGTGTCCCAGCAGTGGGAACATTATAGGCTGAATATGCAGGACAGGGGATTACCATGATTGAAAGAACTAGAGCATCCAGTCTAAAAGTTAGTTATGAAGAATTCATGGTACGGTGGTCCAAAGGTTGGGCGATTGGCTTCTGCGCTACAGGTCGCGGGAATAATTCCAGTATTATCATTCTCATTGTTCTGGGTTTTTTCACTCACCCATTGGAGAAATATTACCTAATGCATTAATCAGTGATAGCCTAGTGGTGTGACCGTCGGACTGCCAAGTCATAGGTCTCGAATTCGAACCCAAGGCACGCACCTCTGACTTTTAGGATTCATGTGCGCATTGTATAATTATCAATTGCTTTAAAAACGGTGGAGGAAAACATCGTAAGGAAACCGGCATGCCTGAGAGATATTTATCGACGACATGTGAAGCCAAGTCAGACGCCCTTGGGCGGGTTAACTGACACCAGGTTAGTCAATAACCACACGAAAAGAAGAAGACCTAATGCATTGAGCGGGATATATTTTTTTTAACTCGTCCATCTTACTTGACATTCATCCGCGTTAAGTCCAGGCCTAATCCTTGGCGTAGGTTCTTCAGGCCACAAAAGAGGATTAGCACTGGGTGGCATAGGCAGGGGGGCTGATGCTGCAACCCTGAGGGGCTTGTGCAGTCGCCTGCTGGGGCTGCTGCTGCTGCTGTTGCCGTTGTTCAGGGCCAGGGCTGTATGCGCCCGAGCAGCTGCTCCGAACTCCTCTTCTTCATCAGCTTGGAATTCCGCCAGCTGGGTGAGAGAAGTATTGTGTAAGTAATTCAGCTGAGATCTATTGTGAACATAAACATTGTTCAAGCTAAGTAAATACAATACCTAAGCATTGCCTACGTGTATTTATTATCGTTTGAAACGTTCGATCACAGCCGCAGGGAGATGTGCTAAAGTAGCACGCCAAATTCAAAATTTCTTACGTTTTTTGCAATTTGCATGTTAGTGTCAGGTTGTATTGTTGATTAAAATATTATTTATGAGACCGTTTTTTTGCTAAGTATTGAACTCAACACAGCACCATCTATAATTTAAAGGTAGGACGAAATAGTGACTGTTTTACCGACCGTTCTGTCAACGCCGCGTCGTCGCCGTCGGCGTCGTAGCCAGAAACAACATAGAACAGGAGTCACCAAATGAGTAAATAACATTTACAAAAAAAAAAAAAAAAAATTTTTGAGTATACATCAAGCTATAGGTAGGTAGGTACATTTCCAGATTATGCTGATCTCGCATTGTATAGGATGTCCGTACAATGGGAGGTTTGAGCTTGATGTGTAGCCGTGTGTAGGTAGGTACCTATGTAAATTAATTTAGCTCGCACACGCTTTGTTTATTCTGCCGTCGGCACTTCAGACCGATAGTTCAAAGTAAAAAATGTATTTTTTCACATCATTAATTGGGTACTTAGCTTACTTTGTTATTTTTGCTTCATTAAGTACATAATATATGTATTAAATAATAATAAAATAATTGCTAGTAATCGTCTGCCAAACGGACCGCGGCAGTCATATTATTGTTTTTTAAAACGGACCCCCAATTAAACTAATTGGTGACCCGTGGCCTAGAGAGACGGTGTATGGTGAGCCCCGTAAACGAACTTTCCTACCTTGACCTTACTAACAGTTTTGTCACTCTTTCAACATTGAACACATAAAATTCTGAGCAGGATTTTTAAGATCCTTACCAGCAACATTATCTCTGGGTTAGAATGTATAATAATTAAGTACAGACTGCACCCTAATTGCGTAACACACGATCAATCACAATCCGTTTCATTTGACAGTTCAATATCATTCATTGCGTTGTTTATGTTGTTGAGACATTTTTCGAACTTATGTGCCAATGGATTGGCAAAATGATTCAGATTATGATTGGTTGTGTATTACGCAAGTGGGTGCAGGTCTTTATTTTGTTTTAGTAATGCAGAAAACGGCTGCGAAACCACAGATGTAAAACTGGGTTTATAAACCGTTCTAGATCCAAATAACGACACTAACACGACCTGCCTGTTCTAACGCAGGGATTCGTTAATACGTCTATCCTTTTCCCGCGCGATAACATAGTCGGCGGTGCATGATGACGCCGCGCACCGCCACGCCGTGAAACTCTTCGGAGGTCCGCCATTTTGTTACGAGCTCGCGTCTGGTCCGCACGCCACGCGAGGTTTTGTAACTATCTAAAGTATTTGTTGGCGAAACTCGATAGAATGGAAATTGAGTTGACTGAAAAACTAATTGAAGCAATCAAAAGAAGGCCTGTGCTCTATTCAAAGAGTCATCCTTTTATTCGTAACCATTTATGGCAGCAAGAAGCTTGGCGGGAAATTGAACAGGAACTAAACAAAGATGGTAAGTACGAACTTTTTTTTACCGTCGTATTTCCAAAAATTTGGAAAATCCTAAATTGCACGCCTCATAAGAAGAAACGTGTTAATGATAAATTTTACGGAAAAAAATATACCTAAGTATCTTTAATATAAGTATTTTGAACGGTTATGAGTTTGATAACGAGCTCGTGGCTAAGTAATAACAGCCGCACGGGTCGATCCATCAGGTTAAGCTACGCTTTACGGGGTTGGTCCGTGGATGGGTGACATACCGAGACTCCTCCGTGGCTCGGAAAGCACAATAAGCCGTTGGTTGGTGAGAGTAGAGCACTCTCACAAGCTGAAGAGTAGAGAGGCGTGCAAAAAAAATTGGTAGGTAATCTAAATTGGAAATATTTAATCATTTTCTGTTAGGTACCTACTGATGCATTATAATCTTTTTCAGTTACTTGTTTGAAGAATAGGTGGAGCTACTTAAAAGGCACATACACACAATTTAAACGATTTCAACAAATTTCTAACAATAGCCTTACTCCCAAAAGAATAAAACTGTCGCACTGGAAGTGGGGAAAATATATGAGTTTTCTAGATGAAGACTATGTGGATGAGACACAAGTTCCTTTGAATAAGACTCAGAGCAGCGACCAACAGATTGCAGCTAATGAAGAAGACAGTGATATTTCAGCTAACAATGATACACCTATAAGTTCACCACATAGAGAAAAAACGGTGAAAATTGAACCTACCTTGGAGCCCAGTTCTGCATTAGTAGAAAATACAAAAAAAAGATATAGCAGGAGAAGAAGAATTGATTCGGATCCAAAAGGTGGGGAGGAAGAAGAGAATGAAGATGATACGCCTTTAAGTTCACTACATAGAAAAGAAACGGTGGAAATTAAACGTAGCCCTAAACCCAGTTCTGCATTTGCAGAAAATACAAAAAAAAGATATAGCGAGAGAAGAAGAACTGATTCGAATCCAAAAGTAGAGAAAGAAGAGAATGAAGAAGGTAGAACAATGCAAAATATTAAAAAATCAACAAGTTCCTTTGACAACAGTTCCATTAGCGAGAAAGTCGAAGTAAAATGTGACGCGGTGGACTTATTTTTTTTGGGTTATGCTGATACATTCAAGAGACTCTCTCGTAAAAAACAAGTGCTTGTTAAATTCGAAATCGCTAAAGCTTTTTTGCACGCAGAACTAGGCGATATTTCAGATCGCTAAACCTGTTATTGAACTTATTCTTTAGCGTAACTATGGGGCCTACCACCACCGCTTACAGCAGTATTATTTTAATCTTACTTCGTGGGAAAAGAGATGGAGCTATACCTTTTGTAGAGCTTCATCTCTTTCCTACGCTGAAGTAATATTAAAATAATACTGCTATAAGCGGTGGTGGTAGGCCCCCAGGCCTGGAACAGGCAGTACGCTTTTTATTAATCCATTTTTACAACTGCCAATGATAATTCAGCTATCAATTTTGATATTTTAGTTGAAAATAAAATATCAAAATCATGCTTATTGCTACAATATCACTAATTAAATTGTACTATGCAAGTTTGAATTGCAACACACATGTATAATTGTACACTCAACTGCACAACACTTGTAAGAATGTGACATTGACAGCGCCATTTTATCGAAACGAAGCAGCGTAAACGTCAGAATATGATGTGTAAAAAAAAAATACGTTTCTTGGAGTAAGTACCTATTCAATTAAAATAAGTAGGTACATTAAATAAGATTATTGATAATATTAAGAAGGGTTATGTTTTATTTTTTAACTACTAAATAAATTGCATATTTTTATACTTCCGTGGTTTTTCTGCTAGCAAAAGGGAAGATACCCCATCTTCAAATAAAAAATAACTTTAAGTACTTATATAGTTTCCGAAATCGTTTTTTTATAAAAAAAAAAAACAAAGTCACCAACTTCCGAAATTAAAGTTGAGTTTCACTGCCGCAGGCGCAGGGACCATCGGTAACGTCACATGAATTAAATTAATATTTTTAGAGCCATTCCTTGTCACAGGAGGTAATTTTGTGTGAACCCTGGTGTGACGTCATGTATTTTACAATATTACTATATACTTATTATTGTAGATAGAATTGGTAATATTTAAAAGTTTTAGAGAGTTAGGTAGAGTAAAAGTTTTGTTTTCAAATACTGTAGATTTATACATGTGAAATCACGAAACTTTTCACTCTCCCCACCCCCCCTTATACCCCTTAAAGTGTGACGTAATTTATGTTCGATAAAAGCTTTTTATACTAAAAGTATAAACTTATTAAAAAATGCAAAAAAAAACGATAAAAGTTATAAGTAGTTATAAGTAGGTAATAAAATTATTTTTAACGCGTTTTCATAGAAATTGTTCTACGGATTTTATATCGCAGAATCGCGTCGCGCGACATGTCGCGCTTTTCTGGACGAGGCTTGACGTCTTACGTTCGGATGGATTTGCCGCTGCAGTTTGCGGTCGGCGGTCGCCTTAGCAATTGTACCTTTATTATGTACGGTACGACGACATCAATAATTGTCACCGCTCCTGGTCGCAAGGCAACGTATCGTATGGGTCTTAGAATATTGTTTACTATTATTTTATATCGACACTTATTTATTATAATGTAGAGTACCTGATCTTTATTTTCATTTACTGTTTTACAGCTGGGATCACTTCGTACTTGGATCGGTTGGCACTAGGAATCCGTTCGGGACAAAATATTAATTTTATATTCCTAACGAATCCCACAAAGAGGGATCCGATTGGCATACGCTTTTGTTTCTACTTCTAACAGTAAAACAGTGTTTAAAAAAGATACTATTTAATTATTACAATAATAATAGGCATAATTTTATTTTATAAAAAAATATTAAATTTGGTTTGCTACAGGTACACCTCTGCCCAACCCTTAATGAGGAAACATGGCGTGATGTTATGTAAGTGTTATTAAATAACTGTAGTACAACTGTGTACATACAAGGTAAGTACTGTATTTTTTTAAACATTATCATCAGGGCCGTAGGGGGGTGTTTGGGGGTTCACACCCCCCCGAAATGTGAGAACCCAGAATCTCAATCCAAAGATCGACGTTCGAAGCGGGATCCTAAACATTTCGAGCTCGCTTCGCTCGCTCTTGCATCATCATAATAATATTCTCCATAGCGGCTCTAATATGCTAAATTGGCCTTAAATGTTAAAAATGTCGCTGTTTTTTGGTCATGATTGCAAAGTGGTGGGGAAAGAGAAATAGGGCTTTGATAATAACTAAGCTCTTCTCCAATTTGAATTCTGACTTAGAATGTCTAAAATCGTACTTACTTTTTTTTTATCTGGCTTAAACCCCCCCCCCCCCAAAAAAAACCCTGGCTACGGCCCTGGTTATCATCATAAATGTAAATTACTTACTTACACTTACATAAAATATTTAATATTTTTTTAAATCTATTACACTATTTAAGCTATCACATCACTATTACCAACAATTCTTAATTATATCAATTTATTTTTCAAAGTGTCATTATCAGTTTGATCACAGGCCCAGCGAATGATATAATTCGACTATATTTGTCGATGTACAGACGTTGCACATTCATAAAATCGATGTGGTACCGGACTAGCACCCTATTGCGTAATACACGATCAATCTGAATCGTTTTGAAACAGATTGCTACTCCATTGCCTCATATGTTCTAAAAAAATCTGCTTAACAACATAAATAACTCAATTAATGTTGTTGAACTGTCAAAATGAAACAAATTAGTCGTAATCGTTTACGAAAATGTGTTACCTACGCAATTAGATAGCTAGTTAACAATAAACAGTCAACTGCATATAATGATATGCAGTTGGACTAAGGCATTTTTTTTACATTTGTGGAAGGACAATCGAACACAAATCTATATGACCAATGTTTTACAAGCCAGGCTGTAAATTCTATCGACATATTTGAATACTTCCATTTAGAATGATAAACGTAAATAGTCTGGTACGTAAATTAATCGATAAAAGGTTTATCAGTCTGAAATATCACCTAGTTCTGCCTCCATAAAAGCTTTAGCGATTTCGAATTTAACAAGCACTTGTTGTCTACGAGAAAGCCTTTTAAATGTATCAGCATAAAAAATAAGTCCACAGCGTCACACTTTACTTCTGCTCTCTCGTTATTACAAACGCTACTTGTTGATTTTTGAATATTTTGTATCATTCGCACTTCTTTATTCTCTCTTCTGTCATCCACTTTTGGATCCGAATCCATACTCCTATAACTTTCTTCAGTATTTCGAGTTTCTGCTAATGCAGAAACTGTAAATACTACAGAAGTGGGTTTAATTTTCACCGTTTCTTCCCTATTTTGTGTACTTTTAGGCGTTTCATTAGAAGCAGAATTATCACTGTCTTCTTTGTTAGCCGAAAACTGGTGGCTGCTGCTCTGAGTCACATCCATAGGATCTCGAGTTTCATCCACAGGATTTTCGTCTAGAAAAGACAAAGAAGGTCCCCACACCCAGTTCCAAAGTTCAACTTTCTTGACATTAGCGGGGTTGATGGCAATGCTTCGCTGTGACCGTTTATATTTTCCGTAAGTGGCTCTTAAACCTTTCCACTTATTCTTCAAAAACGCGGCTGAAAAATATTATGATGCATCAGTTATAAATATATAAAATTGTGAACAATGCACATTTCTGCACAGATGGAAAACATTTAAAAAGATATTCTCAGATCTTTTCCATATATAATTTTTGTGGCACATACAACCTTACGTAAAATATTAAATCACAAGCAAGCACTTCTAAAAAACAGACAACAGTTTGTTAAGTAACCGTTTTAAAGCAGAACGTGTCGGTATTTTTTTTTAGCACAAAATATACTCTTCGGATACTGTTAGCTAAAATGAAGCCTCAGACCAACAGTTAGCTTGAGCTTAATTTTTCTGGCCTTTAAGCAAGTAAAACCTTATGTACGTAAACTATTTGACATAAAATTGTTACCTACCTAAAAAGCATTGTAAAGCTATGGTTACCTGAGAAAATGGTGAACAGTCACACGCCTGGACGTTTTTTGACACTTTAATGTCAAAAGTACTTTTGATGTTATCTTCATAACGACAGTTATACTACGACGGAACCGCTTTCCTAGAAAACCAAAGCATACGGCTTAGGTACTTACCAGGTTTGCCCAACTCTTGTTAAATTTCCCGCCAATCGTAACGCTGTTTTAGAGGGTCACGAAAGTAAGAATGCGTTGTTAAATATAGAAAAGGCCTTTTTTTAACCGCTTCAATTAGTTGCTCAGTCAAATGAATATCCATTTTGTTAACCTTCGCTAATAAAACTTTATAGAGTGACAAAACCACGTGAGACTTGGTAAGACAACCGAACCAGGCGCGAGCTCATGACAAAATGGCGGACTGTGCGTAGTCAGACGGCGTAGCGTGGCATGGCAGTGCGCGGCGTCATCGTGCACGGTCGACGACATCGTGCGGGAAAGGGATAGAATTATTATCAAATCTCTGCGTTAGAACAGGCAGGTCGCGTTTCTTATCTAGAACTACTTGATAGAAATAAAAAACCTAGTATTATTTTACTTCTTTGGTTTGGATGCGGAATTGCGGACGTGTGCTATGGCCTATGCATGTTTCCCAAGAAAGCGGTGAACATGACAATATACCTAATATTTAAGGTGGGTGCGCAAAGGTAGATACCGCGCCCACGAAATTCAAATTTTCTTACTTACGTTTTTTTTACAATTTGCTGGTCAGTGTCAGGTTGTACGTTGATAAAAATATGATTCGCGACCGCAACACATTAAAAATAATAATAATTAAGTATTAAAATCTACAATATAACTCTCTAAGTTGAAATTAACCTATTGAATGACTTTTTCATGAAATCATAACATTTGAGACCAATCTAACCTAGAGAGATGTATTGATGAATCTGAAAAACGTAAGATAATTTGAATTTCGCGGGCTACCATTGCGCTTAACGGCTATAAGATACCGTTTTTTGACACCTTAATGGTATATTGGTGAAAATGGCAGATTTTCATGACGGTCCGCCACATTAAGATGATCAGTTTTCCTATGAAACCATAGCTTCAGTGTCTCCTCATGACAATAACTGCCGTAGATACCTACCTAAATACCTAGGTACCTGTCCACCTACAATAATTGTACGGAACCATACCTAGAGAAGTAATTCCTACACGCCTTAAAAACAAACCTTAAGCGACTCACATACGGTCTTAATTTGTTTGACCTTGGACGTTTATTCCTCGCAGCTGGTTTTCGTTAGAAGACAGCCACGTGATTACGTTCACAGAGGCAAGGTAATATAGACCTTGTGACAATGTAGCTAAAGGTTAGTTTTAAACGAAACAATGGTACTCCATGGAAACAATATTGCCGGTACAAATTAAATCATTGTCTGACTAAGTAGTTCTTCTCAATTTAAAAACATTCTGAATACTTACCTCGGTAGGAAATACAAACATTATGATTTATGAATCACGGTAGAATAGCGTAGCGGCCATCCTTTTGACTACTAACTGTTAGTTTGGTTGGTATTGGTACAGGAAGTACTTATGTAAGTAGCACATAAACCTATGCAACCTGAAATTGGGCGAACCCAACTCGCTCTTGGTCAGTTATGGCAGTTAAACAACTTCATATTCTACCCCCAAAAAAAACGACTGTCTATGCTAATTGCTGCATAATCTGTCCCAGAAACGTCATTTGTGTCACATAAACTTCAATCAAAATAAACATGCGAAACGAAATTTTTGTAACATTAAATTCGAGTGAATCTTTTATGCGAAACGAATGTTTGCAATACTTAGGTATTCGAACATCCGTTAATCAAATAATAACAAACCGCGACACACATCACTTTTGATAACAGCTCAGCCTAGTCAAGCGATAAAATCCTAGCACGTTGACATTCCGTTGTCATCAAAAACAACAATGAAAAATTGTAAACAAAGATAAAATCGGCCGCGCAATACGCATTAAACACGTCGTGATGTAGTGAGGCACCTACTTACCTCCAAATTAACTGCGTCAACTGTCTCCAGGGGGTCGGTAGAGGGCGCTCGCATCAGAAACGAGAGGGCATCGAAGTACTCCCAACCACTACGCACAACTTGGCGTCGCTTTATTTTCCGCAACTCATTGTTGAACTGTGTGCGCAAATTGTGAATCTTCCTGCTCATCTCCTCCGATGTCGTCCCAAACATATCCGCCAAAAACTCCAACCTCGCCTGCCGCGCGTTCCGATCCCTAATCATCGGATTCTTTATGTCCCACAACTCCTTACACTCCTTCTCCATTGTCTCAATCAACTTCATCGTGTTCTCAGAGTTCCAGTGAACCTTGAATTTCGCACTATCGAACTTCATGTCTCGCCTCGAATACTCCCTCTCACTCTCAGAGTCCATTTCTATTTTAGGAGAATACATATCGAACGAATTTGAATTTGAATCCATCATGAATGTCGCAATTGACGTTGTAATATCGAAAGCGCTCTAGCGAGACTGAGGGGCACGGCGGACGAGAGCGGCGAGACCGGTGTCTGGCGGAACGGCAACGTCGCTTACGTAATAATAGCCGCGCGACGTTGCGAGCCGGAACGATAGCGCGTGCATTTGCGTTGCATAGCACTGACTTCAAGGCGCTAAAGAGGCTAAAGAGCTGAACCATATAACCATATTAGTGACTATTAGCGTCAGTTGTATTAACAAAGGATGTTTTGTTGGGGTTTAGCCGGCATTGTTGAAAGTGGGCTAAGTAGATACAAACTGCGATCAAAAAGTGAAAGCGCGGAGCGATAGTACGAAACAGAGATGCGCCTTCGGAAATGTGATATTTATCGAGTAATGCACGCATGAATACGAACACTAATAAGTAATGAAGTAGGTACTACATATATGACTAGGGTACATATGTGGATGTTTATAAGCCAATCTTAGAGGACTCGTAGTGAATATCGAGCGAGAAATAAAGATTTAACGGGGAACACGTGCTGTAAGAAAGTCATCAAAGTTGATCGTAAAATCGTGTCCTGTTTATAGTGCAGCGTCTCGTCTGTTGGTATTCATCGTTAGTCGACACATTCGTTAATCGGAGTTAGACAATGGTAGGTACCTAGGGTGCCTCAAGGTAGAAGGTAGCTAATTGAAAAGCTAGATAAGCAAATTATTTAAAAACATACAAGCAAATTGCACAAAAAATAACATACACATCACACGGGACCACATGACAACGAATAAGATATAAAATTAACTTCAGAGAAACTTCTAAGCATTTTTATTAAATACCAAACTGAACTGCTCTCACCTCAAAAGAATAATGTAAGGTCAAAAAAAGCAACATTAAAATAACTCCGACTTCAACAAAACAACGAACAACGTGAAAACATTGGAATGGGAAAATTCAATTTAATAGGAAAACCACGTACTTGGACTGGAAAAGACAGCCATTTCCCTTTGAGCTCGTTCGCTCTTACCTTTTCATTTCACATTGATATCCGTGTAAAATTCCTACACAGGATGTAACCGAGAACATTCCCGGATATTCCCGGGAAAGCGGGCAGCTCAATGGGTAGCTGCAATGACCAATCTAATAACAAATATAAGAACGGGAACGGCATAGGATACGGCTAGGGCTGTCAATATTCATTATACAAGTATTTTATTGTGACCGTTGCTTTATTTTGATAAATTTTGATGTTGATGATTTCAGTGTATTTGATTGGCACATATAATTAAGTTTGGGAGGTATACCTTGGTATCTATATTTCCAAATATTGTAGAGCTGAGCTATTTGATTTATAAAATTAGCAGTTATTTAAGGCTTGAGTTTGTTTACTTACCTACTTACGTTATTTGAGATAGATAATTTACAATTAACTTAATTGTAGACCCAAAAGTAGGTGCATTAACTTTTGTTTTCCCCTGCTTTTAATTAGAATGTTTTTAACATCGGCACATCTAAAATTCCTCCACAACATACAAACGGGAGCATTATCCCGGGACAAAGCCGAAATTAAATGGGACGCGTTACAAGTGACCAGTTAAATGACAAATAAATACCCGGGACAAAGGGTTACAGCGAGGGTAGCCCTGTCATTACTTGCGCACAATCACAAATAATAAAACGATTTCGGTGCCAAACTGCCCGGGGATTAAAAATGTATGATTTTTGTCCGTTTGTGAATACTGTTTTAAATTCATAAATTCTATTACATGCCACCGATATAGCGATAAACCGAAATTATAATATCTTGCTACCGCAATTAGATTTAGGTCACCGAATTATAAATATAAACTTAGAGAAACAGTTTCGTGGTACAATGTAACCAGGCACAAGGTCCTTTTTAGGGTTTCGTACCCAAAGGGTAAAACGGGACCCTATTACTAAGACTCCGCTGTCTGTCTGTCTGTCCATCTGTCACCAGGCTGTATCTCATGAACCGTGATAGCTAGACAGTTGAAAATTTCACAGATGATGTATTTCTGTTGCCGCTATAACAACAAATACTAAAAACAGAATAAAATAAATATTTAAGGGGGCTCCCATACAACAAACGTGATTTTTTATAGATAATGGTACGGAACCCTTCGTGCGCGAGTCCGACTCGCACTTGGCCGGTTTTACCCGACTATGGCGATGCCATGTTGTGTTTCAAATGAAAGGGCTTGATAAGCACATTTCAAAAATATATTATGTATAATATAACGCCAAATATTTTTAAATAAACATAAAGGGTTATAAAACTAAAACCCTACTACGACAAAAAAGTCAACAAAAAAGATGTAAACAAGGCATCACAGCCAGACAAATTATAAACCCGGAGTCACACTTAATCTGTTCGATTCATGCCCTAACACATGTGACTCCGTATTTTTAATTTGTCTGTCTGTCATGTCTTCTTTACATCTTTTTAGTTAACTTTTTTTTCGTTTTTAGTTTTATGACTTTTATTTTTATTGAATGACTTACGCTCCCGTTCGCAAAATGCCCTTTTCGCTAAACATATGATGTTTATAAGAGCAAAATGGCATTTGTTATTATTAGTCGCACGTTCACATTTTTGTAGACCTACACCTAATAAAAGAATTCAAGCATGCATCCCACCTGATATGCTGGGGTTCAATGTTGACTCTGCCGAATTCCATACTTCCATAATTCCTCTGTCTGTCTGTCTGTATGTTACCTTTTCACACCTAAACCACTGAACGGATGTCGACAAAATTTGGCGAGAAAATAGGTGGTATCTTGGGAAAGTACATAGGGTACTTTTTATCGACATACCACGCGGGCGAAGCCTCGGGCGAAAGCTAGTACTCACACTTGGCGTGGGTTTAGGTGATCCTGGTGGTGTTTGCTCAGGACAAAAACCTACCAGCCTGTTACTTACCTTACCTTTTAGGGGTATGAGGAACAGGGTGTAAAGTTCACTCATACTCCATACAAAAGGGAGGATCCTCCAACCAGACGGGTGTTCTGTCTGGTGGGTAACTGCCCAACGATTGATGTTGGGTTCTCGTATATATGTCCACTGCACGGTAAACTTTAATTGCGCGATGCAGGATTTATGTGACTTCTGTCTGACGTCAGGTCTTTGATGCGTAGTTCGCATGTGGCGATGTAGATACCGCCACAACCTGACCAGTTGCTAAGCAATGAGCACTATTCCTCACTATGGTAGCAATACGTAGAATTGAAGAGTGCGCCTGCGACTGTGGCCAACCAACTGGTAAGGTAAGGTACGTACATGGGTTAAAAACAGAAGGACTGTAATAGCATGGAGTCCTTGATCTTGAACTTTCATGTGGTTGAGTAAGAATCCATTCTACATGAACATTTGGAGGTGATTCTGCATACTGCACATCATCGTGAGAATTTGACTGTGTCATTAAATTACGTCGGTTTTCTTCGTTTGTTGGAACAAATAACTTGGCTTTTTAGGGTTCCGTAATAAACAAGGAACTCTTATAGTTTCACCCTGTCCGTCTGTCCGTCTGTCCGCGGCTTAGCGCAGAGACCGTTGGTACAAGAAAGATGTAATTTAGTATGGATATACATATAAACGACGCCGACAAAGTGGTAAAAAAATCGATTTTTTTTATTTTTTATTGTACCTCCCTTACACCTGAAGTGGGGATGGTTTATTTTTTCTCGTCAATCCCATGGTGTGGGGTATCGTTGGAAAGGTCGTTTAAAAATAATGAGTTTGTGTAATCCATTTTTGGATTCAGGGATCTGTTTGCGGAATATTATTAGCTTTAAAGTGCTAATTTTTGTTAGAGCCAAGTGTCCCCCCCCCCCCCCCTGCCAGCTAAATAGTTGGGTTTGAATATGTGAAAAAATTCACGGCAGTAGTATATATAACGAAATTAAATGGAAAAATATCACCGCTACGTAGGCTCCACAAGTTACCGAGTAATAATCGACCAACTTAAATTTGCAGCTGCAAAAACATGTTCTTCCATACATTCTGTATCGGAGAACAAGTTTTTCAACTACAATGTTAAGTTTGTTTTATAAATTCATCCCAACTACGGAACCCTTCATTGTACATGGTACGACATGCACTTGGCCGGTTTTTTATCTTAAAATAAGCACGAGCACTCATTCGGTTTTTCTTTTGTGAAATCCGTTCCTTACCCGTGGACACTCCCGTAGTCCCTGGAAGGTACCTACCGTCCTTCCGAGAAATTCAATGCTGACGGATTAAAATTGTACCTAAGTCAAGTCTTAATACAATCAAATGACTTTGTTTTTATTATGTAAAATCTGGTGCTTGCGAGGAGTCATTTGACAGATCAGCATAAACTGGAAATGTATAGCTTGATGTGTAGCCGTGTGTAGGTAACTAAGGTATGACTACACCCTAAAATATTTTAATCAACAATATACTACAGTCACAAACATCGATTGAGTGTTTAATCAATTATTCCATTAACTTTATATCCGCAATTAACTATCCAATAGCTACCGCGGATCGGCGGATACGTCAATAAACCACTCATTATTGTTGCGTTCGATATAATCTGTTTTGTTATTAATAACTAAATGTATAACTATTGTTGGCTCGTGGGTAAATAATAACAGCCGCACGGGTCGATCGAAGGTTAAGCACCGTATGCCGCGGTCGGTTTGTGGATGGATGACTATATCGAGACCCCTTCGTGCCTCGGAAAGCACGTTAATCCTTTGATAGTCTCTAAGCTATCTAGAGATAGTCTTACCAAGGGGTATCGTGTAACTCAGTATCTGGGTTGTGGAGATCAGAAACGCAGTCGCTCCATGAAAAATACCAGTATTCAGCTACAACCGGTTAGACTGGAAGCCGACCCAAACATAGTTGGGAAAAGGCTAGGCAGATTGATACTTATTAACAACTGTTTTTGATGCTGATTGTGGAGTTGTACACACGGCCAAACATCAAGTTATACATTTCCAGTATAATAAGCTGATCTCGCATTGTATAGGATTTCCGTACAATGCGAGGTTAGCTTATACTGTAAATGTATAACTTGCAATGTTGTACACACGGCTACATAACAGCCGTGTGTACAACATTGCTTCGATTTTGATGAATGGGTGAACATTTGACGTACCATCACACCTGTGTTCATCGGAGGGTTGGGCATTTTTGTTTAAGTCCTATGTAGTAGGGGGCGAGCCTACTGCCAATAACCGGGGCCACAAATCCAGACTCCAGGCTGCTACTGCCAGGGTTGCGGAATAGTCCGAAAGGGATACCGGGACCCTGGCAACAGGCAACTGAAGGAACACGGGTGGGTTTTAGTCAGTAAGAGTCTGACACGCCCTTCCGCTCCGCCCAGAGCGGGAGAAGTCATATGATGATTTCCCACCCAAAAAAAAAAAAAAAGGCTGCTTCTGAGAAATACCAGATGAAAAAACCCAATAACACTTTACCCGACTCGGGAATGGAACCCAGGACCTCATGCTTGGCAGTAGCGCTTGCGACCACTAGAACAACAAGTCAGGCAGTCAATAAACATTTCAGTTTGAATTGACACTTTTTTATTTAAAAGAATAAGTGAAGTAAACAAAAAACGGGACCCTATTACTAAGGCTCCGCTGTCTGTCTGTCCGTCTGTCACCAGGCTGTATCTCACAGACGATGTATTTCTCTGCCAGGGTTGCGGAATAGTCCGAAAGGGATACCGGGACCCTGGCAACAGGCAACTGAAGGAACACGGGTGGGTTTTAGTCAGTAAAAGTCTGACAAGCTAGACAGTTGAAATTTTCACAGATGATGTATTTCAATAACAACAAATACTAAAAACAGAATAAAATAAATATTTAAGGGGCTCCCATACAACAAATGCCGTTTTTATTATTTTGCCGTTTTTATAGATAACGGAACCCTTCGTGCGCGAGTCCGACTCGCTCTTGGCCGGTTTTTCCCACATCAAGTGCTATTTTCGTGTAACTCGACATGAAATGATGTCGGACAGCTTGCGGAGACGGACTTCTTCTTGAAACTAAATAAAACTAACCCAAGATTAATTTTATGAAAGAATTTTTGAAGAATCACTAGTGTAAAGTCATCTGCCTAGCCTTTTCCCAACTGGGTATGTCGGGGTCAGCTTCCAGTCTTACCGTTCCCAAACATTTGCATGAAAACTTTAGCTTTCATTCTATTGCTCATACACTAGGTACAAGAATAAATTAAACATTTAAAAAACCCCGACACAAATATTTCATTTCTCATTCCTACTCCATCATCAATCCCTCATCACCATCCATCTGTAACCTATTTTTTGAGACCTTTCCAATGAGCCCAAACACGATACCTGTGCTGTAAGTTGGTGAGGGAGTTGGGTATCCTGCAAATACCAGGTGATGCTGCAGCTTCAGTTAAAGGTTACTGTATTCTTCTCATATCAATGAAGTAACAGAATTCTAAATTTCGAATCGTTTAGACCTGTGGAAGATGCTCACATCCATTCATCAACTTGAAAAGAGCTGATATCTTCAAACGGCTAAATGAATTTTCTTGAATCATAGCTAAGAACACTCTCGATCAAGTCACCCTTCAAACAAAACAAAAAAATCAAAATCAGCAGACACACAGATACACACGTTAAACTTATAACACCCCTCTTTTTCCTTCGGGGCTTACAAAACTAGGCAATTACAATTTAAACAAAGTAAGTTGTATTGTTTAAAAAATATATTAAAATGTGTAATAAAAAGACAGAGACAACACGGCACTTACAATCAATGTCATCACTTGGAATTTGTTAATCAGCCCCCAGTTACAAAGGTCTGACTTACAAGTGCTCCAGGACATTCGTCCACGTCCAGCAGTGGATTTGTCACCGGGATTATCCTTGCCATCTTTCAACCACTCTTTATCCGGTTTACCACATTTTCGAACTATATTCTGATATTTTTGGTTTCTTTGTTTACCATATCGGTATGTTCCTTTGAATAAAAAGAAAAGAAAAATAAAATAATTCCAGAATCATCTAGATAACAAAAGAGAAAAAATATTATGGGCCCTTTTCCTGTCATGCGTATTTACGCCCGCGCGCGGATCTGGTCCTCGTGCAGGCTGCCCGCATCCTATCATTTCATACATATTTTTCATATCATACGGGCAGAACGCGCGCGGAACGCGGATTGGCTGCGAGCGCGGCAAACGAAATCTTCGTACTACGTGTGGCCAGGAGCGTGCTATCACCCGCATGCGGACCAGATCCGCGCGCGGTCGAAAATACGCATGACAGGAAAAGAGCCCATGATTTAGAATGCCTGTTCGTTATTTACAAAGTCTAATTGACATCGTCCCTAACATAAGTCATAAGTAACATCACGAATTATTCCCCCAAAGAGTTAAGAATAGGTGTACCCGTAGGAGGTAAATATACACCCACATTTCGCTAGTTATGTATAAGTCCCATGTAATAGGGGGCGAGCCTATTGCCATCAACCGGGTATAAATCCAGACTCCAGGCTGCTATTGAGAAATTCCTTATGGAAAAAACTCATTAACACTAAAAAACATAAAAATGGCCAAAGGCCAGCTCGGTCTTTAATCTGTGATGGCAACCTATGGGTATAAAAAAATATAATCACCCAACGCAATGCTACAGATGCCTGCTTTGCAGTTCTCCTTCATGTCGAGGTACTCATCCCAGCATTTTTCTTTTTCTTCGGACTTACAAGCGTAGCATTGAAATGATGAGGCTGGAATATACAAATACAGGGTGATATTGAATTTATAAGCATCCTCTTATGGGGTCATTGGGGTCATTGAACTCATCTTAACGAACAAGTTTTGCTATGAAAACAACCCTGAAATCGCGAAAAAATCTGCTGTTTCCAGTTGTTGTTACAGTTCCTTACATTTATGTTAGCATAGCACGTCAAACACACTTTACACTTTTCAGTTTTGGTTAAATTAGAGCAAAAAGTTTTTCGGATTTATCGACCTTGTTATGAAACCTATTTTTAACCAACTTCTTCAAAAAGGAGGAGGTTCTCAATTCGTCTGTATGTTGTTTTTTTTTTTTTTTTTTGTGTGTATGTTACGCGATTACTCCGCCAATTATGAATCGATTTTGATGATTCTTTTTTTGTTTGGTAGGTCATGCCTCAGAGGTGGTCCCATATAAATTTTATTAACTTTGCTTGCGTAGTTTTTGAGGTAGCTTCAATAATTATATATTTTTCCCACTTAGTATATGTAGACGATATATTGTTTGACTCCTTCACTGTTATTTACATAGCAGGTAGTGGTATTCGAATTTGTGTGGAGTACCACAACTAAAAAGTGAAAAATAAAAACTTTTTACAAAAAAAAAACAACCGACTTCCAAACGAAAATTGAAAAGCAAAGACACCGACTTCCCAAATTAAAGTAATTTTTCACGTTTTTAGTGTTTTTTTGGAAGTCGGTTGTTTTTTTTTGTAAAAAGTTTTTTTTTAAACGTTTTTATTATGCTATGCCCATCTCGCATCTCTATGCAACATCGTATATTGCCATAATGTTTGTGTTTACGCGTGTGATAATTAGTGCCGCTTCAGGCTGAGTCCTGAGTCAATGCGCACCGCGCAGGCGGATTGCGGAGCGGATTTATCCGACGGGGCGTCCTGACTGACGGCCCACCGCCGTTGTACTGTGGCCCTAGTGAAAAGGGATCTAAGTCCAAAAATGCAACTTTGCAGGAGACGCAAAAAACACTCTGCGAGCTTCAAATTGCGTGTTTGACCTCGTGTGACATATAAACCTCTATCAAATGAAATACTTACATGTGATGTTTTTAAAGGTAAACAATATGTATGCTCTTTATTATTATTGAGTTATTTTTTATGTTAAGTTATTAGGTTTTAAGATAGCGATTTATACTTACCACATTAAAGATTACACCAGACTAAAAGCCACCAGATTTAAAGATTATACCATTAAAGATTACATTGAGGACGAAAAGGCTTGGGATTGAGCTGCTCCAATTTTTTCAAATTTTTTAAAATTTTTTGTTTACTTATTGAATTTTGTTATTTTTGATAACTTTGTATTTTATTATATACATACATAGTGACCTGAATATTTACTTTGAGAAGTATAATATTATTATTATTTTAATTATTGTGAATTTGAGGACTATGTGGATTATATATTTTATTTATCTAGCAGTTTGAGTAATTTATGCGGCCTACCCAAATGTCCTGTTTTTGGTATTGTTCGTCAAATCGTTGAGCTCCTTAAATTCTGAGTTGAGCTGCACGATCACTGACATATGCGTGCACTGACTGGACAGGTCCACTCAATCTGTGTGGTTCTTTCCTCAAAAGACCATTTCAGACACCAATCTACATGGTCTTCACATGATCTGACCAAGATTATGTCTGGACTTTAAAAGAGACTGTGACCTCTGAGTTTGTTTCGGCCTTTCTTCTCAGAGTAGTCAGATAGGAAACGCCGACCTCATCTAGTTTTAAAAATGTGTTTGACGTGTAAAAGTGTTTGTACAAACCTACTCACAGAAATAAATCATTTATCATTTATCATTTATTTATCACAAAATGAAATCCTTGAGGGTATTAAATAAGTTATACCCCTTCTCCCATATGTTAAATGTTAATTCACACAAGTGAAAATGGATACGCATTTGGAATGATTGATGATACTAATCTCAAGAGTTATTTTTAATTTTACCCTTTATTTTGGTGAAAACGGATTTATGTCTAATATTATCATTATTCACTAAACCATTTTTAAGAACCAGGTTTTTTTGTATTGGTAAACACCAACCAAATTAAAACGTGGGTAATTTATGTTAATTTAGATTGAAAAACACTTTTTTTTCCGTTTAAAAGAATACAAAAGTACTTGAACCGACTTTTGTAGTTTTTTTTGGTGTCAGTTGGACCCTTATACATAAGTTAACTTCTTTATTTTTAGAGATAGCGTAGATCCGTTTACACCAAACGATAGAGCATTTTTTTCTGATTACTTCTGTATACTTAACTCATTTTCCACAAAATCGGACTTATACCCCTTTTTACTAGGGCCACAGGTTTGTTGCCATGGCACTACCGTTTCCATAGCAACGAACCGAAAGACATGACATTGAAATAACGTCCTGTCAGAATATTAATCAACCATTAATTCGTGTTTTTGAGTGCATTTTTCCAATATAAAGTGAAACTTGGTGCTTTCAAATGATACTCATTGATAAAGTGTATGGATAACATAGTAATTAGGATTCATGAGGATTATGAATTTGATTTTTCGATCTCATACGTATAAGTTCATAAAAAGTTATCGCGGCATGTATAATGAGAAACGTCAAATGCGCCGTGAAATGCGCTCGCACTCCGGACAAGTTCGAACATCTCGAGCATTTGTTTTATCCGCCTTTCATTCCGCTTGCGTGGTGCGCGTTCACTCAGGACTCACCGTCACGCGTCGCGGTCAGAAAAAACGTCTGACGCAACACACACAATACACAGGGTAATTGAAATAACTGAAAAACGCTCTCTCTCTCTCTCTCACTACATATGGGACTAACTCTGGAATCGCAAATGAAAATCAACAGCTCCTTAGCTTTTTTTTCTTTCTATCTTTTTCTGAGTTTGGTATATGCGATCGCAAATGTATGCAGCAGCAGATTATTTCGCGATTTCAGGGCTGAGAAGCTTTCAGGGTCAACAATTGCAGTTTTAACAGAAAACCGTAGGATGTGTGCGGAAACGACCTTCGTTAGGTTAAACTAATATACAGCCCAACAAGCAAAGTAATCCTATAAAGAAAGATTATAAGTCTGTCACTACTAATAACGTTCTTGTAAAGGCATTGCGGTAGACTATTTACTTATAATAGCATTTGCCAAGCCTTAACATACTCAAGTACATTAGTCTTTATATCTTGGTCTTATAGTTCGCTACAAGACTGACCTCCAAAATATTTATAGGACACTTTTACTAGTAATAGCATTTCACAAGCGTAGATATTCTCAAGAGCATTTGCTTTTATAACTCAGTCTTATTATATAAAGCTGAAAAAAAAATTTAAGACACTTTTAGGAATAAGTCTCCTAAAGTTGTTTACAGTAAAACTAAATAATACAGAAAAATATTTTGATCCCACAATAACATTTTGTGAGAAAGTAAGATATCATAACATACTGAGAGAGACTGTTTTAAATCGAATAGTACTTAGTTAGAGATAAGCTACTAGATCAATTACTTAATTAGTAAATGTCAGCCATTTTGATGAGATTCCATTTTTAATTACCCTATATTGGTTCTATAAAGTGCTTAATGAAGAGCAATTTCAAAACATGGCGAATATTCATAAGAATTGATGAAATATTTTATATACAACAAAATAATAATGAGCTATTTTTAAAACTAACTAAACTGGGCTACACATTTACAGTAAAAATGACTTCCCCACGAGTTCATACACTATATTTACAATATATATTAGTAATTAATGTTCTACAATAATACAAAATAATAGTAATAGAAACTAACAAAAAAATTATTAAGTATTTACCAAACACAACAACCAAAAATAAAGAAAAAAAAGCTAAGGAGCTGTTGATTTTCATTTGCGATTCCAGAGTTAGTCCCATATGTAGTGTGAGAGAGAGAGAGAGCGTTTTTCAGTTATTTCAATTACCCTGTGTATTGTGTGTGTTGCGTCAGACGTTTTTTCTGACCGCGACGCGTGACGGTGAGTCCTGAGTGAACGCGCACCACGCAAGCGGAATGAAAGGCGGATAAAACAAATGCTCGAGATGTTCGAACTTGTCCGGAGTGCGAGCGCATTTCACGGCGCATTTGACGTTTCTCATTATACATGCCGCGATAACTTTTTATGAACGTAAACGTATGAGATCGAAAAATCAAATTCATAATCCTCATGAATCCTAATTACTATGTTATCCATACACTTTATCAATGAGTATCATTTGAAAGCACCAAGTTTCACTTTATATTGGAAAAATGCACTCAAAAACACGAATTAATGGTTGATTAATATTCTGACAGGACGTTATTACAATGTCATGTCTTTCGGTTCGTTGCTATGGAAACGGTAGTGCCATGGCAACAAACCTGTGGCCCTAGTAAAAAGGGGTATAAGTCCGATTTTGTGGAAAATGAGTTAAGTATACAGAAGTAATCAGAAAAAAATGCTCTATCGTTTGGTGTAAACGGATCTACGCTATCTCTAAAAATAAAGAAGTTAACTTATGTATAAGGGTCCAACTGACACCAAAAAAAACTACAAAAGTCGGTTCAAGTACTTTTGTATTCTTTTAAACGGAAAAAAAAGTGTTTTTCAATCTAAATTAACATAAATTACCCACGTTTTAATTTGGTTGGTGTTTACCAATACAAAAAAACCTGGTTCTTAAAAATGGTTTAGTGAATAATGATAATATTAGACATAAATCCGTTTTCACCAAAATAAAGGGTAAAATTAAAAATAACTCTTGAGATTAGTATCATCAATCATTCCAAATGCGTATCCATTTTCACTTGTGTGAATTAACATTTAACATATGGGAGAAGGGGTATAACTTATTTAATACCCTCAAGGATTTCATTTTGTGATAAATAAATGATAAATGATAAATGATTTATTTCTGTGAGTAGGTTTGTACAAACACTTTTACACGTCTAACACATTTTTAAAACTAGATGAGGTCGGCGTTTCCTATCTGACTACTCTGAGAAGAAAGGCCGAAACAAACTCAGAGGTCACAGTCTCTTTTAAAGTCCAGACATAATCTTGGTCAGATCATGTGAAGACCATGTAGATTGGTGTCTGAAATGGTCTTTTGAGGAAAGAACCACACAGATTGAGTGGACCTGTCCAGTCAGTGCACGCATATGTCAGTGATCGTGCAGCTCAACTCAGAATTTAAGGAGCTCAACGATTTGACGAACAATACCAAAAACAGGACATTTGGGTAGGCCGCATAAATTACTCAAACTGCCAGACCATGATTAATTAAAACTAAGGAAAAAATAATAATAAAAAGAAAAGAATGATCCACATAGTCTTCACATTCACAATAATTAAAATAATGTAATGCTTTACAAAGTACATAATTCATGTCATTGTAGGTATACATAAAATGTCAATGTGAATATAAAATCCAAACATAATCTTGGCCAGATCATTTGAGGACCATGTAGATTTGTCTGAGATGGTCTTTTGAGGAAAGAACCATACAGATTTGAGTGGACCTGTCCAGTCAGTGCACGCATTTGCCAGTCATCGTGTAGCTCAACTCAGAACTTAAGGAGCTGGGTAGGCCGCCTGTAGTACTCAAACTGCTAGATAAATAAAATATATAATCCACATAGTCCTCAAATTCACAATAATTAAAATAATAATAATATTATACTTCTCAAAGTAAATATTCAGGTCACTATGTATGTATATAATAAAATACAAAGTTATCAAAAATAACAAAATTCAATAAGTAAACAAAAAAATTTAAAAAAAATTAAAAAATTGGAGCAGCTCAATCCCAAGCCTTTTCGTCCTCAATGTAATCTTTAATGGTATAATCTTTAAATCTGGTGGCTTTTAGTCTGGTGTAATCTTTAATGTGGTAAGTATAAATCGCTATCTTAAAACCTACGCTACCTTAACATAAAAAATAACTCAATAATAATAAAGAGCATAAATATTGTTTACCTTTAAAAACATCACATGTAAGTATTTCATTTGATAGAGGTTTATATGTCACACGAGGTCAAACACGCAATTTGAAGCTCGCAGAGTGTTTTTTGCGTCTCCTGCAAAGTTGCATTTTTGGACTTAGATCCCTTTTCACTAGGGCCACAGTACAACGGCGGTGGGCCGTCAGTCAGGACGCCCCGTCGGATAAATCCGCTCCGCAATCCGCCTGCGCGGTGCGCATTGACTCAGGACTCAGCCTGAAGCGGCACTAATTATCACACGCGTAAACACAAACATTATGGCAATATACGATGTTGCATAGAGATACGAGATGGGCAAAGTGGCGGTGCCCACCGCTGTGCCCGCGGCGAATACTCAAGCGTGTAGCGAAGCACGCGGCGGGCATCGCTGCGGCGCACGCGGGGTCCTTACTCAATCAAACCGACTAGTTTTAGGTTAGCGAGAGATGGGAGCGCACGTGTCGCAACTTGCAACTTGCAAAGTCGATCATATCGTACTCCATTGCGACGGTGACTACGTCTGCGTTTATGCGATTTCCAAAAGACTGGCAGAAGGTTCCGCCGCGGGCATCGCGCTTCATCGAGAAGCGCCGCCGAAAAAAAGCCGCGTGAGACGTGTCGTTGGCATCCACGGGCTCGGCCGGAAAAAACGCTCCATTTCAAGCAAACGCGTGTAAAATCGCTTCTCCGTAAATGCACTCATACAACGCCATATATTTGAATTCAGTGCGGGACGCGCCGCCCTTCGCAACGCGAGACGCCCCGCGTCTCCGTAAATGAGGCCTTAGGTTGTATGGATACCTTATTAAGAGCCTATACAACCTCAAATTGCTTAGCATGGTCCTCCGTTATGTCGAAAATCCTGCAGCATTAATTTTGAAATAAATATAATTATGTTAAAGTTGAGGATTGATGCAAGGTACCTAGTACGTTTGATGAAAACACGATTACATACAATTAACTAGATAAAAAAAAAACAAAGTTACCTCTAAACCGAACTATAAACCGCTGTTATTCAAAAAACGATCAAATTAGATTATGAAACTTTACCTACATAATAACTGAACTAACTATAAAGCAGGTAGGTACTTATTATGTTATTTTTTTCACCATTACCTAAACTATTCGAGTCTTGGAGCAGCCCACTCCGTCTCGCTGTCACTCAGTCCGCGAGTACTAGGGTGCGAGCGAGATAAAAAGTGAGTTTGAGCTGAGGTAGTATAGGCTCTTAATAATATCAGTACACTGTAGTTATGTTACACTCACCATATTTAACAGAATAACAGATGAACATCGTGACCAAAAACAAATTAGCCACTGAGGACTTCATTATCATCATTGATCATTAAAATTTTCGGGTGATCGTGGCACATGGAATACTTATCTTGAAATCAATCACTAAGTTACATGCATCATGTTTTTATACCTATAGGTGAAAGGCTTAACGTGCTTTCCGAGTCACGGAGGAGTTTACAATACCTACCGAGACTCCTTCGTGGCTCGGAAAGCACTTTATAGCACGGCTGTCATTCGTAGATCTTTGACGGTCGTTACGGGTCGTCGGAAGCCCGAAAGACTGACAACCAGTCTTACCAAGGGTTATCGTATTATACCCAGTTACTGAATTGTGGAGGTCAGATAAGCAGTTGCTCCATGTAAATACTGGTATTCAGCTGCATCCGGTTAGACTGGAAGTCGATCCCAACATAGTTGAAAAAGGCTCAAATTAAGGTGAACCAGGAAAGCCTCCAAAAAACCTAAATATAGAAACAACCAAAATGCGCCCATACGAACATTTTTCCAGGTGGCAACCTGGCAACCAAGTTTGCGGGAAAGTCCGAAAGGGATACCGGGACCTTGGCAACAGGCAACTGAAGGAACACGGGTGGGTTTTAGTCAGTAAAAGTCTGACACGCCCTTCCGCTCCGCCCAGAGCGGGAGAAGTCATTTGATAATTTACCACAATCAAAAAAAAAATGGTGGCAACCAAGTTCCTCACACTTGTGCTTGTACAGTATTACGACTTGACAACCATCGTAATTTCTATTATAAATGTGAGTTAAATATTTATGTATTGTACACATAAACCTTCCGGAATAAAATCTCTAAATGATGTGGAAAAATCCGTTGCGCAGTTTAGAAGAACAAGATGTTCACACAGACAGGCACGAAAATCGACTTGTATTTATAATAGGTATGGTTAAACCGGCGAATATCGAAAACTATGCATAATGAAGTAGGTATAGAATCAATTAGTAACAGGGTTCTTTTCTCGTCACAACTAAAACTCTGGGAAGTAGTGAAAGGGTTTGGGAGACTGTCTCATGTAATTTTAACGTTCAAAAGTGCTAATTCTCAGCCTTTAAAACCTCTAAGTTTATTTTTTTTATTTTATTAAATGAAATGCCGTTAAATTTTAGTAGATACAAGCTATAATTGTGAATAGCCAGGTCTTTCAAAATATATTGGGGGGTTTGGCATAAACATTTTTCGACAAAGAAATCCGAAATTGCAAACAAATGTTAGTCGTCGATGTAACCGTCCTGATTTTAAGGTGTAACTAGTAAGTATAACTCAAAAGGGGAATACTAAACGAATCCTCTAAAACTTTATTGATCTTCTACTGATGGACACATTTTTAAATTAGTTGCTGGTTAGGTTGGAACTGTGACCAAACACGCGCGAGCCGAATTGGTCGCAGTAACTATAGCTTAGTTACTGCGACCAATTCCGCTCGCGCGTGTGCGTGGGCACTCCAACTTGGGGTGTATACAGAAAACCTCCTCGTGTGACTGATACCTGCTGGTCTTTTATAAATACGTTCGAGGGGAAGAGTAGTGGTTGGGCTGGTGCACCACTCTTCTTGAAAAAGGTGTTGGAGTTTTTCGGAGAGGGTATTGTTTGTATTGAATTTCTGCGGATGGGGGCATAGCATATGCTCCACGTCGTTCTTCCACAGTGGAGGAACAAGGGAGGTGGGTCGTTCCTGATCAATCAACGTTCATCGATTGATTGCACCGGCTGTTATTTCTCTCTCAAAGAGTAATCATGAGGAGTGAACTTTCGGCGGGTTCGCTGAGTTGGGTTAGCCGGACAGCGAACGGAGGCATGCATAATGCTACTGTCGAGGGCTAAGCTTAACTGCCCGACCCAGAGCGAGGACACCTCTCAGGTAAAAAAAACTTGCTCATCACACATACTCGCACTAACTGTAAGCAATGGCACTGATTTAGACTCGGTCATCTCTGCACACCTGGGTTACGTACAACAGTCGTGTTCTATGTATAACACTACAAATCAAATGAAACTATATTAGTAAACAAACCAATTCACAACGACACATAAAGACAGATTACTGAAAATATGACTCTAGACAATTATGATATTTGACATAGCACTGACACAATATTATAAGACAATTATGACATTTCTGATTTGAAGGACGACATCAATACATTTTAAAATTTAATGTTGCCATTAAAGATATATTCTCCAATTAACATTATAAATAGTATAGTATAGTGGAGTTATTTAACAATACTCGTAATTAACAATAATCTTCGTGATACATTTATTTATTAACATATACTTACATGTTGCAAATACAAATAGACACTGGCCCCAAACCTTTGAACAAAACTCCTGTTTCTAGAGACAGGAGTCTGCTTCTCCAAAATGTCTTAGATTTGATGGAACAGAACTATCACAGCAATATTAAAGTTTTGTCCGTCTTTTTTTTTTGGAGGACTATACTCCTCCAAAACAAAAAAAACAAGTAAAAGCCTCTTAATAGTTACCTACATGAAACGACTCCACTAAAATTCTGCTTATTCAATCCGCCTAGCCTTTTCCCAACTATATTGGGACCTGCTTCCAGTCTAACCGGATGCAGCTGAATACCAGTGTTTTACATGGAGCGACTGCCTATCTGACCTTCACAACCCAGTAACTGGGTAATACGATACCCCTTGGTAAGACTGGTTGTCAGACTTTCGGGCTTCTGACGACCCGTAACGACTGTCAAGGATCCACGAATGACAGCCGGGACCATCGGCTTAACGTGCTTTCTGAGGCACGGAGGAGTCTCGGTATGTAAAGATGGTCACCCATCCACGGACCAACCCCGGCAAGCGTAGCTTAACCTAAAGGATCGACCCGTGCAGCTGTTATTACTTAGCCACGAGCTCCTTGTGTAGTTATGTAGCATAAAAATAAGAATACCATATTCTGGTGAGTATGGTAACTCCACTACCGTCTCAGGTTCTGCGTTTAGATATTGCAAATAATTGCGTTTTGATAGTCAGATTTAATAAAACGTTTTGTTTTTCTTTATTTCTTTGTACATCTGTCATTTCATTTTGTCTAAGTAGGTATTCTTCCGTCGACAAAACTCGTTTCACGCTACGCTTGCAGGTTGATTTGTGAGATGAAAACATTATGAATGAGATGCTCATTTAAAAGAACCTACTGTTAATTTTATGTCCTAACGAAAATGATTGTTTAGTAAGAAGGAAAAGTTATTCCCAACTCGTTTTGAAATAGCCACCTATGATGACCAATAACAACAAGAACCCCTCTACATGAAATATCACTCCTACCTCAAACACTTACAAAGAAAAACTTACACATTCAAATACTCGGAAAGGAATAACTTTCACAAAACTCAAATATATGTAAGTCAAAAACTTTTACTGTGAGACTATTCAAAAGTCCCACAAGTGTCGTATATTAATTAAAACGAGACGACGCGTCGCCTCTCCTGCCCCCGGCTCTGGGATACACTGCACCCCCCGCTACCCTCGTGTGCACGAAGGATAGCGAGGGAGAGTGCCGGATTAATATCTAAATAATGAGGATGATGCCACGCCCTCACTATGCAGCGATAGCAAAAAAACTGTAATAATAAAAAGTAGTTTTGGAAATGTATAATAAAATTTAAATTGACCTAGCTATCTACGTCGCTTTTTTAAACACTAGATATCTGATACTCTCAATTACCAGTAAAGAAAAGGATTCCGTCGGTTTTCTTGCGCGTCATTCGGCAAGGAAACCAACGGCACCTTTATTTCTTTGAAGATGAATAATGCATCTTGTGAAATAGATAATTATTATCCAGTAGAAATACATTGACAATGACATTGACAGGGCCTTTAGGCGTAGCAGTAAGGGAGATTTTCGTAGTGCAAGTGTAACCACCGCACCGTAGACGGTAGAAAAAGCTTGCATGCAGCGGTGATGACAATGGATAAAGAGAAATAGGGGAAGATAGAAAGTGACAGAAAAGTTTAAAGGAAATCGTTTGGCTTGGTATAGGCTTGTAATAAGGGAGAGAAAATGCATGTGACTAAAAGAGTGATGAATGTAAATGTTGTGTATGGAGAGGGAGAAGAAGGCTAAGGAACAGATGGATGGATTGTGTGAGGAACGATAATGAAAGAAAAGAGAGTGAATGTTGACAATGGAAGAGGAAACGTGTTGCGCCGACCTCAAGTTACATGGGACAAATATTTTTTATTACATAAAAATAATCATAAAATCATCCAACTTTTTTGCAGAACATCCCCAATCGTATCTCTCGAGACAGCTCTCGACATCGGGGGCGAACTCGAAGCGAAGCGACGGCGGAAAAAATTTCGTTCCTAGTGATTTACCACCTGTCACCCTGCCTACCCAGCGCCACTATCCGGAGGATAATGTTCACGCTTCGATTGATGAGCCTCGATATTGGATAGGGTTAGCTGTTAGCTCCTTCTTTATTGATGGAAGCGAATTGGTGGTGATAGAGGACGGGTATATCAGTAGATTTATGCGTGGTTTGATATTTGTCTTGTTTTTGACGGTTTGACTGAAATGTGTCTTTAAAAAATAATAATTAAACGTAATCAGCTCGTAGTTCTTGGGGAAGTCCTTGGGCTGACCATAATGATAATGAGGGTCTCGGTGATCATCATAATAAGTTTTAAGAATTAGTGCTAGACGAGTGGCAGGCGTGGTTCTAACTCGATACATGTTCTCGAAAAGGTAACGGTACACGACGCCATAAATCATATCTTTAAGTAGAAACTCACCCACAATTATTGAAGTTTTCTCTTTGACAAACTGTTTAGAGCCCGTTTTCCACGAGGCTGGCACGGTTGGTGCGTAATTTATCAAACGCTTGACAACTTTATTATTTCCATATACAGGACCAGTAGTCTTAACATAGATAGCGATCGCTTTACGACTGAATTCGATCGCAAAGTCCTACACCCATATTCTAAGTCAAAACCTCATGATTTTCTCGACTCGACTCAACCTCACTTAGGTAGTTTGATATTCATAGTTGCAATTTTACTCCTCATCTTATACAATTTCCTCAGTCGAGGTGAGTTTGAGTAGAGGAACCAACTGTCAAATATAAGGTACGTCGGAATCTACCTTGAGGAAGCTTTTAGCCAAAAAAAAGCGTATTTTATCACATTTTCATAATGTCTTTTGAAGAGTTTATTGAATATGTGTACGATAATCCATATAATTACGTAACGCGCTCGCTATTTACGAGATGCAGAGAATCCAATTGAATTTATGATGAAAATGAATTTAAAATTAGCTCGGGCTTATCAAGCAATTTAAACTTTGTTAATCTCGAAGAAAAGCTGAAAAATCAGGGATTCAAGGAGGTAGCTCATCTAACATCAGAAGTAGGACTTCAAATAATTGAAGAAGATACAAATAAATTAACAAACAGTTATCTGTATACCTCTCAGCTTGCTGGGCGAGTTATAAAGGCCCTTGGCAATAAGGTTAGCCCAGCTTATCACTAAACCTGATATGATACGTTATCGTTTGTACCACATTACCCAGTAACTACGCAGATACACAGCCTGGGAAAACATCTTAATTAATGCTATGCGTGCAGTTTGTTGGCGAATTCCTTCGTATGAAAATAGATATTCTATGCGATAACATTATGTTGGAGCTTGCGAAATCTTCAAACGTTCTTATGGTTTATTTAACTCAGTCTGTTAAGTAATAAGCTTCTTTTAGAAAAGAGGGAGTCCCTAGGCATGAGTTTAGTGCTTTAAATTGCAATTTGCAATGCAAAGGCCAACTCTCTCAGGCTGATGAACCTACTTTCGCCTGTAGTACGACACTGTTCTATCTGCTGGCGTTGTTAATTAGATAGTTAATTTTCATCTGTCTCGATCAATCTGCGTAGCCTTTTCCGAACTATGCTGGGGTCGGCTTCCAGTCTGAATGCAGCTGGATACCACCATTTTATATATAGCGACTACCTATCTTACCTCCACAACCCAGTTACTTTGTAACACGAAACTCCTTGGTAAGATTGGTTGTCAGACTTTTGGACTTCTGAATACCCGTAACGCCTGTCAAAGATCTACGAATGATGTCAAGTAGTATGATTCTGAAACTTCCACTTTAGATCTGCTGGACAACTGCTGGATGAATGTAATAGTTGGAAATAGTTATAGCCATCTTGGAGAAGCAGTGAAAAATAAGTAAGTAAGACATCGTTAATGTGTTTCAAAGCAATTCAAATAACGTTTAGTCGACCTCAGAATTGTTTTCCACTTTAGACAACAATTCCTAGTAACCTGAAACTTCACTAAGGTTGAAAGTTTCAACCAGTCACATAGACTTGAGGTTGTTTATATCTGTGTATCTATTTTATTATATTGTATACTTATTATTTGCAACAACGACAGCCCCATTTTATGTCCAGGCAAATCACTGTCCATTCCAAGGTTGTCTGGAAGAGATCGCGGAAATCGATAAGGCCGCCCATTGTATATTTTGTAGTGTTTGATTTATTTTTTGTAATGTATTTTTGTGTGTACAATAAAGGAAATAGACAAATAGACCTAAACACTCTTCCTTCCATTATTTATAGATTTCTTAATTCATTCTGTTCCTCATGGTATGAGTTACATGTATTATAGCAGCGACTTCGTTGAGTCTTCAAACGAAGTGAATCAAAAACGTTTCTAACACAGATGGCGCTAGTTACACCGTCGAACGTTTGAGGAAAACTCCAAGGTGCCCGAAGGTCCTTGTTGTCCCTTGTTTTTTTATTTTTCCACTTAACAGTAAGTTTTATTAGTATTCTCAGAACATTGGTTTTAATAAATGTGAATAATTCAGTCAGCAGTTTTGAGATTTGTTTAACCAACTTTTTTGCTAGAATGTTCAAGAACCATTGTTAGGAGGTATCAGATCTGAGCTATTCCAAACTTTCAACAACCCATAATCAAATAATCACATATCACAGATAAATTCATTATTTATGAGGGCCCTCAACGAAATTCTTTCCCTAAAATGCCAAGTCCGAACTGCATACCTGTCGATCCTTGCCCGAAGTCGCAAAAAACATGAGCAATCTCGAAACACATTTTAATAGCCGTTATTTAGCCGACCGGTGACGGCACAAAGGCGGTTATTTATCGCACGCCCTCTCTCATTGCTTCGCCGAAGCACGCTTCAAAAACAACCTACATGCCGACCAAATTTTGGAAAACTAACCTTATCACCATGCGTTACAGTTACATTTTAATTAGCATTCGAAACGAATACGACGTTCAAATTCAAACACGCGAGACTAGTAATCATTCGATGTCCGATTCCAGTTTGTCTTATCGGTTTTGTTTCTCCATACGATTAGCAACCTTAATCTTTCTGCAACTAAGTTCAATTTGAGAATGTGTTTTCCACCGGAATAATATTCATGTTTCGTCTGGAAGTCTGATAATGAATCGGCGTCGGCGACGAACAAGTTCGGTCGATTCGCACCGTTTTCATGTACAGGTGTGTTACAAGACTCCGACAAGAATTATAATTCGTCCCGCACTTAGAGATTGAGAAGTTTAATTTGTTTTCTGTCTTATTAGCATGATTGATCACTCATTTGTTGGGAATTAAACATGCCAAAGGTGACGTTAGAAGATATCTTGCTGTTTAATCTGAAAGGTGTTATTATGAGAATATTAAAATAATAACAACATAATTATCATGGTCTCTATTATACAAAATGTTTAGAGCCAGCTGCTCACATGATGCATGTTGCATTACCTAATTGCTTTCACAGTTCACACAATTTAAAAACACACCACTCGTCTATTCTTTCCTATAATCTGCCTCTATCTCAGTATACGTTTCCTCTCACTCCTTGTCTGAGGTAGGTATACATCTTACATTCCCACATCAACTATTTAATAGACCAGTTAGCAATGGGCAGTTGTCAAATACTTTCAGAACACAAAATAAACTCTCAATAGTTACTCATTCGACAAAGTTATCAATTTCGGCAACATTTCTTTTTTACTAAACTGATTGTTCAGAAACAATATATAGATATATAGTGCTGCCAATAGCACTATCGAATGGATAAACTCCGGTTAAGAATCCTCAGAAACCGGGGCTAGTCATCTTGAATTTTCAAGCTACATTGCTTGAATGCCTATGAGTACATAGGCCTATCCATATCAAGCTTCCTGCTTTAGTCTCTACCTATCCTAGCTACATTGAGCTAATGTCCACAGGTTTACCGTGCTGCAAATAGCTGGATATTAGTGAAGAAAGGGCAGGTTTATAACTGACTGCTCTGTGGGCTACAGTTGATACAACTTCTTAAGGTGAATCAACAGGTAATTTATTAGACGTTCATTTTTCACACCCATTAGGTACTTCGTATTTCTTAATTTCATTCTTCTTTTTATTAAGTAAACATGGCAAAGTGAGGTGAAAGGTAGTAGTAACCAGATCAAACAATATCCGAAGATAAAGAATGGAGACCGTCTTAAAAAAACAAATTCTTATTGAAAAAGAAACTACAAACAAAATCCAATAACATTATCGGATTATCCGACCTTTTTTTGCTCCAAACAAGTCAAACAACCGTAACCCGTAAATAAACTAAACCGTAAACACATCACGCGAATCTATCCCGTCGCATTTTTCACGTCTCTAAATCCCTTTAAAGGCAGAAACCTCAAAATAAAGCAAAACACACGAGGTGCCAAGTTGCCAACATTATTTATTCACTACAAAGAGAAATCGGGGGCGGAAGCCGTGAAATTGAAAGAAAGCCGCGTGTAAAAAACAAAGTACTATTGGTACTGGGAAATGATGAGGGAGAAAAAGAAATGAAAGGGAGTGAAGAGGATCTCGAAATAACGGTGAATTTTAAGGAAAACAAGCAATCGAGTTAACTTTTAACTCGTGGGCTGCTTGAAGTGGATCAAAAGTGGGAGTTAAAATTTTTCTTTCATCTGCTTCACGTTTTGCTGGCTTCTTGCCAGGTGAACTATTTTAAATGAACTCTTCGTGTCTTCATTGACAAGTGCAGCGCTCGCTTCATTCATGAGAGCCGAGATGTTTTAAACACCTATTTATTCGGAATTAAGGGTGCGGGTTTTTGTCTTGAGACTGTTGCTGCCCTGATTAGATTATTCCTCTCTTTATAGAATATAATAAATATGACCTTTGTTTCTAAACTTACCTGTTACTGATAAATTACGATGATCATTGTTCTAGCGTTAAGTTACTATACGTAGGTATGTCGTATTTCAAAAGAAGCAACTACGGTCTATACTACTTTGATAAGGACACTGCTAGACCCGTCACTCACAGGACAGCGATGAGGTTGAAGTCTGGCCCAGATATTTTCAGTTCATCAGTCGTTCTGATTTGGGAGGTGGATCCGTATAAAATATACACAAACTATTGCTGAGCATGTAGTATGTACACATCTTTCAAATATAATTTTAGTTGCTCTAGATTATCTTAGTAATACTGTCTTTTTGGCGTCTCTTGTAACTTTAACAAAACGCCAATAATATGTGATATAAACATGATTTTTGAAGCACCCCAAGTCATATGACAAAGCTTTGCATTAGCCAGTCAGTAGTTAGTACCTTGGTTCACCCTTGTTTGGTAAAACAACGTTTTGTCGAAAATCGCTCCGGCTAATTTTAGTTACAATAAAGTCATTTCGTGTAATTATTCATTTGACCGAATAATTTATTGGTAGATTTTTATTTAGCATATTTATTTCTTTGAAATAATGTCATTTGACCGAATTTTCAAATGCACTAATTTTATTTAAACTAATGTTTCACTAGACTAAGAATGGTTTAGTCGAAAGATCGTATCGAATATTCAGTTTATTAATAATTCGATTCCTAAAACTAAAATTGTTCCTTCACCTACTGAATTCATTAATAATTATTTAAAAATTCAGAACCCAAACTAACTAACCCTAACTAAAATATGTTTTTCTGCATATTCTAGTCGTTTTTAGCACTCGCCGGCCGCTGCCGCGGCACCGCTCGCTACGCTCGCTCGGCTCGTGCGTAGGGGATCACAGTTCTAACCTAACCTAACCTATTTCTGCGAATAAAAATATTAAACCTAATATTACTAGTTCTGTTTCGGGTAGTAGTACTTTATGACTTTATTACTGGAATATGCAAATATTTACAATGTTTTCTTTTCTGCATTACATTACACCAATTGAATACCTATTCGATAAAATACATGTTATACCACCTGAACACGACATCAAATGAACATTATACCTTTTCATCAATAGCGCAAATGTTGTTATCGCAAATAAATATTCGATGAAATGAAAAAGTTAAATTTAAAATTTAAAAAACCCCCGAAAAAAACAAAGCATTTAAAAAGTAAAAAAATAATATGTATTGGCCCTTTAAGTTTAATATAAAAGTTGTAGGTAATATTTTGATCCAAGCGTCGTCGCGTCGGGGGACGGCTCATGAAAATAGGAAATTAACAGCAGCTATCCTTTCTACAATAGCATATATTCATTATTCCTAGTGTATGTTGGCGTTTTCATTAGCCGTCCCCCGACGCGACGACGTTTGGATCAAAATATTACCTACAACTTTTATATTAAACTTAAAGGGCCAATACATATTATTTTTTTACTTTTTAAATGCTTTGTTTTTTTCGGGGGTTTTTTAAATTTTAAATTTAACTTTTATTTCCAGCTTTTTAAATTTCATATTATATTACTAGTAGAAACGCTACGATCAACACGCGGCTCGCCGAAATCTGCGTAGCTGTACGTACTTTTACCACAGTGAAGCTAGTTACTAATTTAGCCTCATTTCTCTTTCCTACTCTATCATCAGACCCTGATCACCATCCATCTGTAACCAATTTTTTGAGACCTTTCCAATGAGCCCAAACACGATACCTCTGCTGTAAGTTGGTGAGGGAGTTGGGTATCCTGCATCCAGGTGATGCTGCAGCATCAGTTCCAGGTTACTATATTCTTCTAATTCATCATTGAAGTAACAGAATTCTAAATTTCCAATCGTTTAGACCTGCGAAAGATGCTCACATCCATTCATCAACTAGAAAAGAGCTGATAATCTTCAAACGGCTGAACCGATTTTCTTGAATCATAGCTAAGAACACTCTCGATCAAGTCACCTTTCAAACAAAACAAAAAAAAACAAAATCGGTTCAGCCGTTTGGAAGCTACGATGGAACAGACAGACACACAGATACACAGATACACAGATACACAGATACACAGATACACAGATACACAGATACACAGATACACAGACACACAGATACACAGATACACACGTTAAACTTATAACACCCCTCTTTTTCAGTCGGGGGTTAAAAATTATGTTAATCGATATTATACAAATTAATTATTTTCTTAAACGTTGTTCGAATTAGTAACATTACATCAAAAGTTGTTATACCAAACAAGGGTGAACCTAGTACCTTAACTTACTGCCCAGGATGCAGGCTTTTCTGTTGCATACCAGTATTATGTAAAACAATATGAAAAGCAATACAAACAAAATTCGTTTTCACGAAAATGCGATGTCGTTTTGTCTAACAATACAATCTCGCTGTTGTTTACCGCAATCTCAACAGAAAGGTCTTTCCCCAGAGAAAGATCTTTTTGTCCAAGCCAGACGCCGTGGTCCCTTATGCAAACATTTGGAAATTTTATTTATACTTAGAAATAAAACTGATTTCAAAACTGAATGGAATATAAAGTAGACGATGCAGTGTTTATGATCTATTTCATGTTTTATTGGTTCATACTATATTATACGATATAGATAGCGCTGATATTTTTATAGTCATGGTCAAGAAATACGTTTGAATTCGTATTTTGTTGGAAATAATAACATGGATGTGGATTTTTAGGATGAGGCTTTAATGTAGTCTAATTAATTATTCAGATTAAGTAGGTACCATCCTCAGACCAAAATTTGTACAACTACATAACGGGTGTAAAAAGACGCTTAACGAAGCCGAAAGTCACTTGTTATTCCCGTCCTTGAGATTTTTTTTTTGTTCTGGACCATACCTGAGAACCTTCTAGTTACGGAGATATTAAAGATTTTGAATATTTAACCGTCTTCTTCAAAAAGCAGGAGATTCTCAATTCGTCTGTATGTTTTTTTTTTTTTCGTGTTTGTTTCGCGATTACTCCGTCAATTATGAATCGATTTTGATGATTCTTTTTTTGTTTGATAGGTCATGCTTCAGAGGTGGTCCCATATAAATTTTATTAACTTAGTAACTTTATTAGCGTAGTTTTTAAATAGCTTCAATAATTACGTATTTTTCCCACTTAGTCTATGTAGACGATATATTATTTGACTCCGTCACTGTTATTTACATAGCAGGTAGTGGTATTCGAGTTTGTGTGGTAGTTACCACAACAAAAAAGTTTTTTTTTTTTTTGTAAAACCTTTTTATTTTGTTTTTCAGACGAATCAAATTCACTTCATGAATCGATGTGAAACTTTGAAAGGATGCAGACGTCTTTCTACACAAGACTGCCCTTCGGAAAAAACGCAAATCCATGCCATAAATGAGCTTTCAGACATGAACTAATAAGGTGAAGTAGCCTGAGAATTCGAACAAATAGAGGTTTGGATCCGGTTACATTTGCATAAACAATACGACTACAACAACAGCCTACAATCTTGTTGATTGATGTTAATGCTGAAGATTGGGCGTCCATTTGCATTTATTGCTTCCTTGGTCAATGTTAAGAGTATAGTGTTACATTTACTCACAGGCTCACCAGCACATCTAAGGTCCATGGTTCTCGGTACGCTGCAGATCTGCCCTCCCGCTATTTTTCTGATAACTGACATTAGTGACAGCTACCTAACCTTGTGTGTGTGAAACAGTGTTTACATATATCTATTGAATAGATCTTCGATATATTCAATAAGAATAGATACACTACATAAAGGTTTCTAAAATAAGAAATAAAATGTTTTCAGGAGACCCACTTCTTATTTGTGTCGATGGCACTTATCGTTTTAGCCCTAGACAAAGTGACATTCTATCAGCGATAACGATGATGGAAAAGGCAAAAATGTATAGGACTGACATAGGTATGCTATCGAAAAGCTTATGTCAATCCTGTTGAAAGTCGTTGTAGAAATACGAAACAATTTCGAAGCGATTGTCACTTGTCTAGGTCGTCTGTATTCCGACGTATTCAAAACGGACGATTTTACCTATTTCTCCGGAAACCTGATTCATTCAGGACTGCAGTAGTGCTATTCTGTAAAAATATCACCGTGATAACAGTGAAGTAACATGCCGTCAATGATGTCAATCCCTAGTAGGTAGCATGAGTTATTCCATTCTAATACCAAAAACGAATACCACTGGTATTTGTTTGAACTCATATTTATTTTCTATTCCGAACCAATACTACTCTTTAAATACCTTATTAAATTTAATGTGCAAACGAATACCAACAACTTGAATTTGGTACAGTCAGCTCCGTCAAACCTAATCAAATTAAATTTGTTTTCTAATATGTTTATGTGATCGTAATAAAATACTATCCAAATACCTACACTTCATTCCAATATTTTTACAAAGGGTAACTATAGGTAAGAGTAGTTTAAGTGAATCATCTTGCTATTTTTTTTGGGGTATTCCTCGATGCGCAACTACTTTGAAACGCATCCAATAAAGCGCAACTAAAGTATTACTCGAAACCCACCCACAATTAAACATAGAGAAGAGCATGACGGCTTCGTAACAAATGATATAGATAGACGTTTTAAAATTCAACTGTCCTAAGTATCTCTAACTAAACTAACGATCTCACTAAGTTGCACAACAACCAACGATTAAACACAAAGAGGAATACAAAGTATTAGTTATTATTCACTATATCGATAGAAGTCTTAAAACTGTCCTTTATCTTACCTATAACTGTAATGTCCTATACCTGTTATAACTATCAGGAAAACAGAAACTGGAAGTAGTTGCTTATGAAATGTTATTCACCAGAATAACAGGTACGTCTATATAGGCCCCATACTTATCAAGATTTGACTTTTTTCATTATCACTTAATATCTTGTACGTAAAGTTTCCCAACTCATAAGTAGATTTATCGTTCACATTATCGAAAAATGAAATTACCTACATACAAAGCATTTTTACTGACTGTACCTTATATCTTCGAACTTGTTTTGGTATTAGTTTAAACAATGGTATCCGTTCGGAATAGAAAATAAATATGAGTTGAAACAAATACCAGTGGTATTAGTTTTTGGTATTAGAATGGAATGACTCGGTAGCATCAGGTGGAATGATATTCACGGTGTCATTTTTCCAAAATAGGTCGTTAGGACAAGATGTAGGATAAGCCATGTTTTATAGTATTCTTCTTGTTTTCGTGTGGTAAGTAACTAACTTGATTCAAAAATGGTGAAGGAAAACATCGTGAGGAAACCGGCATGTCTGAAAGATATTTCTCGACGGCATGTGAAGCCAAGCCAGAGGCCCATGAGCGGCTTTAAAACTCTGATATTTTATATGTAGTAATTGGTGGATTTTCTTCCTGGTTAAAAACTAACAAACAAACTCAAAGCAAACTACAATATTAGGATTATTATTATATCATCGTTTTAGTTTCACGGACAACAAATAAGTAGTAAGTAATAAATTGAGACTCTGTTTCGTTGGTCGAGTGCTCGCAAGCGCCACTTCTGAACATGAGGTCTTAGGTTCGATTCCCAGGTCATGCAACGTGTTATTAGGTTTTTCCATCAGGAATTTCTCAGTAGCAGCCCGGAGTCGTTCCCATGGGGGTAGGCATAAACTACAAAACGCCACCTGCTACGATCCTGTTACGATACTGTTCATTTATCTGTCCCTGAATGAGGGGGACTGGTAGTGAATAGACTATACCGTCCATGCTCTGAAAACCCTGGCGTTGGCGGAAAAAATTAATTCATAGAGTGTAGTAGAACAAAAGGTACCAAACGGAAACCAATAAATTAAACTTCTCTATCTCCCTATAACCATTCAATACGAGTTAGACTAAATTGCTTATTAATTTATTGGCTAAGGAGATAAGATAATCCATTAATCAACTGCACATAAATTGCCCACGCGCATAATCTTAATTTACTAATACCATTACAAAACCACGTCTATTTATCTTACATCAAACGCGTAGGTAACATTGAGGTCACCCATCCTCCAATAGAGTAAGCAGAAACTAAAACAAGTGTCACAATCCTTCAACATTCATACATCTCAAACTCGTATCGAAGTTTAAAAATAGAACGTTGAGAGCTCATCAGTAGTCTGCGCGCGCGCCGACGCGAACCTTCGGGGGAACAATAACTAGCTGTTCGGCCGCCGGTGTCGAAACACGAGGTCGCACGAAGGTGAGCCGAGTGCTAACACCACGATCACGACATACGCACACATTAGCAGATGCATATATTTATAAAAACCAGGGTTTTAGACCCCTGAAACTCTCCCACCCTCCCCTTATTAGTCCCTCTTTGCGTACACTTGCGGGGGACACGATAGGTTATCTTACTCTGGCTGCCCAGTCTCTGTGTGTGGTATTTACGTATAGCCCCGTTCGTGTATGTACGTTGTATCGTCACACACACAGACAGAGCCTCGGCACGCAAAAGCAAAACATGCTGTCGAAAATTTTATGTATGGTCAGCAAACAAAGCTGTTTATTTGATTTTCTTTAAAATACGTTTCATTTACTTAATCGTTTTACCTCCGGTGAGATTAAATTGGTTGGATGAGAGAAATATTGTAAATCTGTTGTTGCAGCTCAGTATCTCAAAAATAAAATAGAAAAGCAAAAAAAGTATCTTGGAAATACCAACCAGTCTAAATCTGCACCTAAACCAAAATAAACACATTCTAGATATATACATTTAAGGATATTTTAGGCTTAAATTGTTCAATAACAATTTTGAATTGAAACTGCTCTGCTTAGCTGACCTGTTTACTTGTAGGTAGACAAAACGTTCTTGTAAACAATCCTGGAACATGGAAAGTTTAATTAAAACTTAGACATTATTTTAACGAAAAATTCTGTTACAATGACGTTTTCATCTTTTCTGGTCTATTTTAGGATCATTTTCTCATCATCAACTGATCTAGACTGGATCTTCGATGTACCCATTATTTTGCTACCAACCTTAGGCGGATGCACCTACCTTAGAGAAGCAAATCAACAGTAAGTAAACATTATCATCATCAGCCGTTCTTTACTGGTTCATTCTTTGCAAGATTTCCTTTGATTTCGATTCTCATCTACCAGCCACCTATGTCATCCCAACTAATGTCATGAAGTGACAACATCAACGATGGCCCAAGGCCTACCTTTATTCAATGATTTATTAAAATTCTAATAGAAATACTACAATACCCTTACCTAATAAATAACACAAATGAGTTGTAGGTACAGTCACGGACTTTAATTGATGAGCCACCTGGCATTGTTCGTATTTTAGCCGTGTAATGCAAATCGGGTTTATTCGGTTCCCGACACGGAAAGTCATAATGTCTTCGTATTAGTAGAAGAAAATTGTATTTAATAACTTTACCGGTTGGCTAACCTGAAAGCCAGAACTACAAACTTGACAGCAGAGTGATTACCCAAAGACAACCAATTGCAGGTCTAGCAACAGTAACCTAGCAACGATTGTTTAAGCGTAGCGATATTAACGTTAGCGTACGGAGAAATATTAATACAATTTCGACAACTTCGAAATTAACGTCTCTGACATCGACATTTCAACTGTCACTGTCTTCAGATAAGTTTTCAGAATAATCGAGTTAATGAGCTCTTCCTCCTCCTCCTGATTCAAAGGAGGTCAGTATCAAATACATTGGATAAACTTAATGCAACATTTTATTAATTTTTATCATTGAGAACTTATTAGTCAACCTCTATGGATAATGGAAATAGTCTTTCCGATTATAAGTAATTCATTTGTCATCTTGTTTACAAGCGTGCGGTTTGAGTTCGTGTTTAATCGTGTAATCTCGCGAATGTATGAAACAGTAAAATTGAAAAGTTTTAAGGTGGCTCATCAATTAAAGTCCGTGACTGTACCTACGTAAAAAATCCAACATCACATTTATATTTTTATTGAAAACTTATATGTTGTCGGTCCTCCCCAGCGGGCTCAATAGGGCGTCATTTGCATTGGTAATGTGACCGCTTGCGTATTGGTAAACAGAGTGATTTACCGCGCCTTGCCGCGACTCGCGACAACCGCGCCGCCGCGCCTTTGTCATAACACTCTCGACGATCAATCACGTTTGTGTGGTCTGAAGCTTTTCATGTAGTGATATTAGGTACTTAGGTAGATTGTAGGTACGTTTTGTTGAACAGGAAAATGACTGTAGACCTTACATTTTGTACAAGTTCCATTGTATTTGTTAGCATACATATAGCTGTAAACTATCTCAATGAATGTCTTTTATTTTCTAAGCATAGGAAAAATTAATTTTTCTTCTCTTTTCTACACACTATGCACAAAATTACGTCTCATTATTTAATCAACATGTGCATTGGGAATAAAAAAAACGCTTGCATAAAACTATTGTCTTTTTTGCTTATGAAAATCTACAATCTACAAGGTATTTTTTTTTAATCATAAAAGAACAGCAATTATATTTAGGATAGGAAATAACTCTTCTGTCTAGACTACCTGAAGTCATTACACACTAATGTTATTTAATTAATTACTATCGTCATTTGCATTGGTAATGTGGCCGCTTGCGTATTGGTAAACAGTGTGATTTATCGCGGCTTGCTGCGACTCGCGACCACCGAGCCGTTCTGTCATAATACCTAGTTTATGTAGTCTGTAGCTTTTCACGTACCTAATATTAGTTTAAGTGATCTTTACAAAATATAAAACTTGTAAAAGAAGACTGTTTTCCCTCTTTAATAAGTACTAGGAAATTTATTTGTTGAAGATCGGGAACACTGTCACACTAATTATTCCATGCTGAGACGAAGTTTAACTTGCTTTTGACACCACATTCATGATCAACTTTGTCGAAAACAAAATTTGTCTTTTCTTAGGACCGAACTACCTTACAGTCCAATAAAACCAGTTTTATAAAATAAAATAAAACTCACAAACAACCAGATTAACAAACAGACAACTTTATATAATCATAGTCAGGCTATTTTCTTCAGAGACTTCCCTGACTCGTAATAGTTACGCTAATTAATAAATTACGTCCTGATTTGCATTGGTAAACACATTGATTTACCGCGCCTCGCCGCGAGTCGCGACAACCGCGCGGCTTGTAGTGTCGTGTCATACTTACAACACGGCCGATCAATCATGTCGCGGTTTGTGTGGTCTGTTTCACATTTAGAGCTTGGGAAAATATCAAATACTCTCTCTCATAACTTTGGTAATGGGTAGTATGTTTTTGTTACTTATAGCATTATGGGAGAATGTTATCGAAATGAGTGTTATTTCTACGATAGGTTTGAGAAAACTTTGTACTTACTATAAACATTGGTTTTCGATCAATACCATTAGGTATATATCATTATCAGGTAAAAAAATTGTAACAGTTTATATAGGCTACTGAAATTAATATATTTTTAGGGAGTGCCCTCTGCTGCCGGCGGCACGGCCCGAAACATACCGGGCATTGGATACCGGCGGAAATATAATTTTTACCCGACTACGGCGAAGAAAAAAGGAGGGTTATGATTTTGACCGGTATGTATGTATGTATGTTCATCTGTTCCCTCATATCTTCTAAACGACTCATCACAATTGGACAAATGAGGTATCGTTGGAATTGTCTTGATCGTCCGCTGGTATTGGCTATGTGGCGTCACATTAAATTAAAAAGGCGCCCTCTAGAGGACATAAAGTCAGGAACAAAAAAAAAATATTGTTTAATCTTACCGTGTTGGATATCAAATGAAAGGGCTTAATGAGCACATTTCAAAAATATATATATTATAACCCCAAAATAATAAAATAAAAAATTAAAGTAATAAAAACTAAAACCCAACTACGACTAAAAAGGTATAAACAAGACACCACAGACAGACAAATTAAAAATCCGGAGTCACACGTAATCGGTTCGATTTATTGTGACACGCGTGACTCCGGATTTTTAATTTGTCTGTCTGTGGTGTCTTGTTTATACCTTTTTAGTCGTAGTTGGGTTTTAGTTTTTATTACTTTTTATAGATATACTTACTGTCCATCCGAGCCCTAATATTATGTAAATTCTAAATCAAACAACTCTAAAGCTCATTAATTAAATGAACTCCAAGAAAACAATGGTTCCTATTTCCTGTTTCTCGTTTCGTAAATCCAATATTGATAGACCGATTACGTATCGCGATCATAACTGGCGTTCATCCGCATTCTTCGTCTATTCCATTTATTTATAGCTTATAGCTAGAAACCAGACCTCGTATTGTGTAATGCATACATAAAAAATACATAAACCAAAATATTATTGAAGAAACGATAACTTTTTAAATTTTAAATCATTTGCACGTTGAATTTTTTCGTAGTGTAAATAATCAATCAGGCATAACATTGATAGAATGATGCTGGGCAAATCGAATAGGAATTATTTGGCGTGTTATTTACGTAACTTAGCAGTTGTCTGCAATTCCAAATTAAACTCATTTACCATCGGTTACATACTCTGAGCAAACACAGTTTTGGATAGTAAACAATGTTACATAGTAGGTACCTAAACGTGCGCGGTGATATAAATAGTCAAATCTGTTTTATTTCTTCTCCTAATCACTGCAACAGCTCTTGGAAGCCAGAATCAGCAGTGGCGATCACCAGAAAACCGCCGCCGATGCAATGAAGCTCGACGATTCCCAGAGAAATAATGCAACTAGTTTGGAACCCGCGTGTAACTATGGATGAGTAAACAAACCATGGTTTCCTGAAACAAAAAGATATTTAAAATTGGGTAAGTACCTGAATTATTTCCTGAAATGTATGTCTCGTATATGTAGCCTTTAAGTGTCCTATCATCCAGAATTGGAAGGTGTTTATCAAACACGTTTCTTCCGAACGAAGCCGCAAACATAGCTTATAGTTTTAAATTAGCCATCCTATTGCTGAACATCCCACGCTTAAATTATTACATTGTATTGATTATTTATTGCTTGCCACTCGGTCAAGGTTCTCCTTTTATTACCTATCTACTTATATTTTTACGGATGTTTAACAGGGACTTCAAATGAAATCCCAATAAATAGAATGTGCTTACCTGAAATATCTCAATAGTACAGCATTGCTATTCTGTTATCATCTCACCGCGAAAACTTAGGTGATGTGAGCGTGGAGTGAGCTGTCATTGTCATCGATACCTACTTAACTGTAGTGGTATTCTGTAAAAATCTCACCGTGAAAACTTAGGTGAAATGAGCTTAAAGTGAGCTGTCACTCCACTAGGGATTGACAATCTCACTTCACCTAAGTTTTCACAGTGAGGTGTTTACAGAATAGCACAACTGATTTAAGTACTACCTGTTTGCTCAGAATAATTAAATCTTTGACAAATCCTACTGACAAAACATAACTATTTTGACGCAGTGGAGGTGCCAAGAGTTGGTGAAAGTGAAATTTGATCACCACACTTACTCAAGACAGGCTAACGATTTCAGTCATAAATTAACTATATATCTAAGTCTAGGTTTCCCCTAGAGGTTTTTTCTTCACCGATAAAAGAAAAACTCAGATACTTCATGAAGTTTATTGTATCTACATCGCCACATGCGAACTACGCATCAAAGACTTGACGTCACATAAATCCCGCAATCAGAGTTTACCGCGCGATGGACATATATACAAGATTCCGACATCAATCGTCGGGCAGTTGCCCGCCGCTGCTCCCTTTTCATTAGAGGATGACTGAACTTTACATCCTGTTCCTCATATCCCTAAATAATAATTATGATACAATTCAAGAAATAAAGAATGAAGAAAGAAAGAAAATACGTTTATTTGCGGCAAACATGACGCTAAGAAAGGACAAAATATAATAATATTAAAATAACCAGTTGCGGGAAAATATGCGTCACATTCACGCAAAACGGTCATCACTCAGCATAATGCTGCGACCCTATCCGAGACAGAGCCCCAGCAAAAGAAAAATAAGAATAAAGAGAAGAAGAAAGAAGAATAAGACGAATAAGAGAATAAAGAGGCCGGGGTTCAAGGTTCGACTTAAAACAAGGTCTGATCTCCAAGACTTTCGGATATGTAGAGTATAATATTGGTACGGTACCTACCTTGACCCAATTAACAGATAGAGCCTATAAAGTACCTATCAACCTTCCTTTCAATTCTTTCAGTGAAAAGCATGAAGTAAATGCATTTAAATTGCTGTTGCCACACACACGTGACTTGCGGTGGCGTGCGCGCAGCGTCTGTCGTGACGTTGACGTCATGATTAATAGAAATGCGGCGCGCGAATCGTGCGCACCGCTCTGGCGCAGTAGAAAGCGGTGCGGTTTCACTTCGGATGCCGCTACTATGGAACACTTGGCTTTAATAGTTAGTCGACTATGTTTTTGATGAAAACTGTCGGATGTATCAGTGAGATGGTAGAGTGTGAGAGTATTGTCACCTTCATTATCAGCTGAAAGACGTCCATGGCTGGACATAGGCCACAACAAAACGGTTTAGTATCAATCTCTCTAAACTTTCACCACAACAGTGATGGGATTCGCCTCCTGTCGTACCTGGTTCATCTGCCGGGATTACATTTTAGGTCCTATTATAGTTAGCTGCGTTTACCATTTACGTCTACGTTTGAAGATAAACGTATCATCTTTTCATAATATCTCAAATTACTTTTCGTATTTACACCACTTTTCCGAAGTGCCCGTAAAACCAATGTAAAACAGGGTCAATAAAGAAAATTGGTACGATCACCACAGCACACGACAAACGTCACGCGCACGAGAGAATGAACATCACAAATAGATAAAATTCTCTCCCAACCTGTGGAACAATAAAAAATAAAATTGAAAACAAAAGCCAATCAATTATGAAGCTACGATTTCCAATTAACATTTTATCGTCCTACCCTCGCGTTGATTGTGGGGGTGGTTCTGACGTAATCAATAAGTTGGCGTCAACGTCACGGCTCGTGGCTTAGTAAACAGTCGTGGGCAGATATTATTGTTGACGCTGCTGTGACGCAAGAAGGTATATTTTAATATCAAATTATGACGTCATGGTTAGTGATACTGTATCAGTTTTAGTAGTATTATATCTACCCACTATATAATCCACTCTTGTGACGTCAGAAAACCGGTAAATATTGGCTAAGGTAAGCATAATTTTGTACACCTAAGTATTTATTTTATGCTTATGAGTTATGACAATCTACTTTGGAGAAGACGAAATGTTGTATGATTCCTACAAGCTATACTCCATTTGAAATAAGATTAGACATTTAAACAAACCTTTTTACAGTACGTTCAACTGATTTTGACTTCTATACCGTAGGCATAAGGATGGCATTAAAAGCAAATAAGATTACACATACCAACTGTCTACTGCAGCTGCCATTTGTCATGTCAAGTCAAAATCGGTTGAACGAACTGTAAAAAAGGCTTATTTAAATGTCTAATCTTATTTCAAATGGAGTATAGTACCCAGCGAAATAGGGAGGCAGAATATTCTTTTGCAGATACCGCCAATCAGAAACACTGTAGCAAATATGTCAATATTGTCTAAAGACTTCAATGTACCTACAGAAAATCGTTTCTACAGACTACAGATTCTAATAAAGGCGCTTAATATTCGATCCCCTAATCAGAGTCCAGAAGGCGTTGCGGCAGACTCCGTAGAAAATTGTTGGACGAACTGGCCATAAAAACTACCAGTGGTCCTGGATCAAAGGAGCTGGAAATCATGGGGTCCTTTGCCCAGCAGTGGGATGATGCAGGCTGACAGACCAGTAATCCGGAGGACTTAGGCACCGCACGCAAAACATGCCATACTCCCTTTTGCAATAAAGTTTATCCAAATTGTGTGACATAAATATCTATTTTGTTTTGTCATTCCAGTTATCCAATAGCTCTAAAATAAACGGTCTTAACCAATGCCAATGTGTACAAGACACTTTAAAGCATATTTATCTTTAATGTGTTGTTTGTCCGTCATGACATCATCAGGCAACATTAACGGTTGATAAAAAAGTGGCATGTCATGATCATGTTGGATTAAGTTGTTAAAGAAACGTCATTGTCTAATATGACCGTTTTATGTGGTGCTGACTTTTTGTTTGTTAATACCAAGTACCTAATTACTTAATTTACGTGTTTCAAGATAAGTATTTATCTAGTTACTCCGGAAAGTTGGAAGGCCTGCAAAGCGATTCAGGGCTATGACAACCCTTCAATGCAACTGAGGGTTTTGCTTGCTAAAGTATCTAAATGACCTTCAATGGCTTCAATACACCCAACTTATTATCTAAGTACTGTATACTACTGTGTAGGTACAGTAAGATTATTTTTCCATAGTTTATTTTCGAAGATCTGGTTCTTGGTCTACTATACTTTTAATAAGAGACCGCTTGAAGCTGCTGCTTATCTCATAAGTTATAAAAGTCTTTGATTTTAGATTTAAAAGCAGTTAATTTGAATCAAACCTCAAACTAGCTGTTAATTTATCAGAGTCCATTTTGTTCGTTCGAGATTCAGAAGTGATAATAAATCGAGAACCTGTCGTACTGCTCGGAAGTTGAGAATGTTGAGATATCACGACTGACATTATATTTCAATTTCAAGACGGCCATTAAAATAATTAGCCCTTTTAGATGAAGATAAATCAAGTATATCGAAATACGGTATGATTGAAGTGAAGTAGCTCTGAAATAAGGAAATAATCAGACGAAAATAAATGCTGTAGGTAAGTTTTGTAATAGTAGTAATAAATAGGGCGTTGTGGCGAAAGTTGGTGGAGACCATGCAATGAAAATGATGAGCTGCAGCAGGGTTATTTGATCCATAAACATATTTTTTTTTTAATGATAATTTTCTAGCACGTTTTTTTAGGTTACGTATAGGTAAACAGTTTTCTTCTATTCAAGCCGAGCACCCGGTTGGATTTCCCATCGGCAAAAATGACAATCTTACATAGGTACAATAAAACTTTCACCCTCCCTTGCATAGGCGAAGAATCTAAAAAAAACTTTCCTAAGTGATCACTGTTTTAGTTATAAGTACAATACTCTTGTGCAAAATTTCATGCTGTTGGACCCAGTGGTTTAGCTGTGCGGTCAGTGAATGAATGAATTTAAGCTTTCTATTAAGTATAAGATAAAAGCTATGGTTCCTTAGATCACTTTTCGCAGTTTCTTATAGCTTCGTCTTTCACCCTGCAGTCCATATTATAATCTCACCTCTAGTGCTGATTATTTGTACCTACACGAATAATTAAAAAAAGAGAGGCACTCTTTGAGTCCATTTCAATTTAAAGTGGGGATTTAAATCTGCATGGCCTCAAAGGGATCTTCTTTTTGTTCTCATACAAGTACAGCGCGATCCGAGGACACGACTCTTTCAAAGGACCGTGTAATTTACCCTGAGGCTCTACTTACCTTTTTTAAATAAAAGAGAATACTTATGACTGTTTTTTTCCTTGTGGTCACACTTCAGTTTTAATTTGGGTATTTCATTATGGAATTGAAACTGGAGATTTGTATGTGCGCGTATACGATCATTACTAGAACCTGGTTTGACCTATATCTAGGAGCATTTCAAATAATTGCTATCATTGAAGATTTTTGCATTCACAAAACAAGATCAATTTAAGATCTAACTAGATAGTGAATGTGGTCCAAAGCAATTCGATCACTTGTAAAAAGTTCATGCCTAGTGGAATCCACCTGGCAGATCCACTCATGAAGTCATCATTCGACTGAAGACCACATACTAAGATAAGAATGATAATTGACAATTATCGCGTGAAACGTGTAAAATGTACGTGTTTTGTCTATAAAAGAAAGTCGTAAAAGTAATAACCATGCTGGGAATATTTTGGTCACGGCGTAAAGTGAAAATTAACTATAGCACGTTAGCCAAGCGTGGTAAACGTAAATGGCTCCCACATTGTTGCTTTTTTAATAGTTTTCTGCAATTTTTTAACTGTTGATTACACCGTTTTTTTGTAAAATTGCTGGCGTGTGTGTTTAGAAAGTATTTTATGAACTTTATAACTAAGTATCGCCCATCAATCTGCCTAGCCTTTTCCCAACTATGTTGGGGTCGGCTTCCAGTCTAACCGGATGCAACAGCTGAACACCATTATTTTACATGGAGCGACTGCCTATCTGACCTCCACAATCCAATTTCTGGGTAATACCCCTTGGTAAGACTGGTTTTCAGACTTCTGGGCTTCTGACTACCCATAACTACTGTCAAAAATCTATCGGATGACAGCTGAGACGGCTTAAGGTGATTTCCGAGTTACGGAGTGGTTCCGATGTGTAATGGATGCTCATTCAACTGACCACGGAAAGCATAGCTTGATCGACCCTCGATCGACCCGTGCGGCTGATAATAGGCTTAGGCGCAAACCCTATCATCCATATAACTACCTTTTATATTATGCAATGCTTGACAGTCTCATTTAATTGTAGCACCTCTTTTGTAACTATACCATAAAGAGCTGTAGTGTTTACGTAGAAAAGAGTAGAAGAAAACTTTGGAACTCAAGGTCTGAAATTTAGAACAGAATTTACGTTTGTACGGTACGTTTTAGCACCAGAGGCCCTAAACATAGTGACATTCTATCAGCGATAACAAATGATGGAAAAAGCAAAAATGTATAGGACTAACATAAGCTATCGAAACCCTTATGTCGATCCGGTTGAAAGTCGTTGTAGAAATACGAAACGCTTTCGAAGCGATTGTCACTTGTCTAGGCCCTCAGACTGATTTAGACTGGTCAATCGTCATCCTGAGAATGCCTCATGAAGAGGTGAAACACGTGTCGATTTCTTACAGGGTTTTATAAGACTCTTGAGGAATAGTTAAGCGGAATAGGTTACTAAATATATTTACGTCTATTGTATTTTAGACTACACCAGTCAATTTAATTGTATAGTATTCCTTATGCAATGAAATTGCACCGTGTAAACGGTCACTGGTCCACTAGAAACATACGCATATTTCTACGTTTCTACGTCAGTAAGTTCTTACATAGAACCTATTAGGTAATGTTTACCTACGTCTTCAGCAAAATCATTTTCTGTTTTTATTATATTAATCAAAGTTTACGATTTGTCGTGAATAGTGTTGACTAGCGTGAAATCAAGACGTCTTATCGCGTCTAGAATCCATTTCATCACTGCGCACGATTGGATTCGGTTACGGTCTTTATTTTAAACACGTGACACGTTTTAATTTAGCCAAGTATTTTTCAATACTTTTTTTAATGTGATTGTTACACACGTATCCATATTGAATATTATAAATGCGAAAGTTACTCTGTCTGTCTGTTACCTTTGACGCCTTATGACGGCTAAACGGATTTCGATGAAATATAGGTAGGCCCGGTTTAGGACATCGATAATTTCCGACCACCACGCGGGCAAAAGCTAGTTATCTATATTTCTTTTAATCTACTGCTAATGAAGTTCTTACTCTATATTATATTGCTATAATCAGCACGCTCGCGCTATGCCAAAGGATGTTGTTATTATCTACACCGGAAGATAGTGCATCCTGTGATTAATTTAAAAGTAAATCCACGTCTCTATCATCTTGGCATACCAAAATTATGCCTTTGGGTATGGAAGTTTGCTCATTAGCTAGCTTAGATTTAATGTTATCAGCTTCTTACGGTAATTTGCTTCCATAGTCAAAGTCAAGTCATTTATTTCCAGCAACTCATTAAATTCCAACGCTATGCGCCTTAATTTACGACTACGACTTATGTATGTACTTAAATAAGTCGTTTAGTTATATTTTTTTTGCATTAGTTTAATGTATGTAATGTGGCTGTGCTTTTTATTAATAAAAAAATGGCACTTTTGAACGTCAAATCGTCAGTCATTGCCGGACAACCGATTGCTGTTATTTCTGCAGATTGCAGTTGCATTTGATTTGATTTCGGTTCAGCTCTTTGTTGCAACATAGTTTGGGTAATTGTTTTGTAAATTATTAGAAGAATCTATAAGCTATCGATCTCTACTGTAAAAATGTTACCGTGGTAACTTCTCGGAAGTGAGCTTTAAAGTGAGCTGTCAATAGTGTCAATTCCTATGTGTGTAGTTGTGGATATGGGTGGAATGACAGCTCACTTGAAGCTCACTTCACACGGTGAGATTTTTTACAGAATAGACCGGCTGTTTTAATTGACTTTTTAAACTGAATGTTTCAATCAACAGCTGCACGGTGCACGTGTCTCATTTTCTTCCTACTATTTAGTTAGAACAGGTACCTACCTGTATAATCATTTCCTTTTTAGGTGCCTACATGACAGTCTTTTCACACAGAATAATTTCTTGCAGATTGTTAGTCAGTTAATTATTTATTAATAAATGCATGAGATGAGGAAATGTCCTTATGAAGTAAAATAATGCAATTTATTCGATACAAACAATGTATCAGGAAAAAATTAGTATGCGTTACAAGTGTAGGAAGCAACGCGACTGACCTGAGCGACTAGATAATGACTACAATAGCTTTGTTATAGAATATATGATATATTTTTATTACTAATATGTACTTTATCTATAAGCTTAAGAATAAAAAAATTGCGAAATGTGCGTGTCTAACCCTTCAGTGATTACAGGTGCGATGTCGTGGTATGTGTAAGAATAAAGAGCAGATAAGTAGTCGAGGAAGCGAAAGGTATTTTTTTTTTTTCATATTTCGTAACATAGGTATTGCGATATAAAATTAGATACTTAATTAAATTCCCAGTGGAGGCAAAATTTTCTGCTCGGTTTGGTTGGTGGTAGGGCTTGTTCTAAGTCCGCTTCGCTAGCTACCACCATCTTATCTAAGTCTGTGGCCATAACAACAATGTTAACAGCATCGTTGTGTTTCGGCAGTTAGAGGTAAGATAGCCAGTTCCTCTGTGGTTGAGGATTCCGGGTGAAGCTCGCTTCCACCTTCGGCCTGATCATCACTCACCATCAGGTGAGATGCAAGCCAAGAGCTTCCCCGGAGTGTAAGAGGTAAATTAAAAAAAAAAAAAAATTTAACTGGATAATCCTTTTACCACAGTTCGATCGATCTGAGTGCGAGAGAAAATGGACTGGTGGTACTGGATGAGAAAGGCGGAGGATCCAGAATCAAAAGCAGGGCGATGATTGAGAAACCTAAGTATCTAACCACGTTGTGGACCTTCTGAAATCCTTATGTGGAAACGAGCCTACCCATAGGTAATACGGGCTGGTAATCTACAACTACCTACACGTCAAAAGGCTTATTATGCGTACGAGTTGGAAATCGCTTATTCGATCCACCCCAGCTCTTCAAAAAAGGCCAGCAACGCCTTGATGTTACTGACAATCTCACGTAGGGTACCTAGGTTACCGAAGTACTTTGCCCTATAGGTGGCGACCACCGGGCAGTGCAGCACAGGAGCTGCTGTCTCGTCGTCCTCTATGCAGGCCCTGCACAGCGGACTGTCTGTGACTCCTATGACATAGAGGTGTTTATTAAAAGACCCATGGCCAGTTATTAACTGCTGGAACAGTACGCAGTTATTCTTTAAGGCTCGTGCAAACTGACGCGATATCGCGGGTGTGACAGGCAGCGGTACCTTTGTAGCGCCTGTGATATCGCGCCGGTAGTGGGAGCCTTTAGTCGGAGCACCTGTTTCGTGAGGCGGCCATCGATCACAGGGTGTAATCACCGGGAGAGAGTACCTACATAATGTCAGTTCCAAAAGTGTATACTGAAAATGTAAACAAACCCTGTTCAGATTAAATTCAGCTAAAGAGATTTACTAAGCTAAGGGATTTTACAATTATCTGTATTTAGAAGGTTTGTACTTAAGGTACCTATATCGTTCCATTTGCCGAAATATCCACTTTTATCCATACTTATAATATAAATACGAAAGTAACTGTTTATTTGTCCGGATTTCGATGAAATTTGGAACACATGTAGACCTGGATCAGGACCTAGGATACTTTTTATCCAGGTAGTACGATCCCATAGGATAATTTCCAATCTCCACGCGGGCGAAGCCGCGGGCAAAAGTAAGTTGTTTATAATTTAGTGCCTGTAAAACGCATGGCTACAGAGTCGGAATGGTATCATTGCTTATCAAAGATCTTTTAATGACAGCTGTAGTTTAATTTCATTTATTCCGCCTCTAATTACTGTGGAATTTACACGAATATGCAGGTGGCGAAGTGAGTAATGTGAACTTGGTTCCTAAAGGTTACTTTTGTAACTTGTTCTTTTAATATCCATTAAAGCAATTTGAGCGAGAAGCGTACGTACCTACGTCACGAAAGGAGGCTTTAAAAGAATTGATATCAGCCTGTAATTGTCCTGGTTGCACGGCAAAGGCCCTGTCAATCAATCTGCCTAGCCTTTTCCCAACTATGAGCCTTCCAGTCTATCCGGGTGCAGCCGAATACCAGTATTTTACATGGAGCAAATGCCTATCTGACCTACACAACCCAGTAACTGGGAAATAAGATACCCCTTGGTAAGACTGGTTGACAGACTTTTGGGCTTCTGACTGATTGGTCCCGGCTGTCATTACATGCGGCTTAACGAGCTTTCCGAGGCACGGAAACGGCCCTGTGATCAGTGTAAATTGATCTCGCTTGATGACACACAGACAAATAATTAGGTACACCCAACCCATTTTAAGTCGCCTTGAAGTCTCATACTGTCCCTGTCACTTTAAGGGGTATTGTAGCGACAGAAATACTTAAAGGTAGTCTGGATTGAAAGTGTCATATGCGACAATTCGGGTGATAGATTGACACGTAGGTACACACTGTTACATATTTTATCAAGCTATACATTTCTAGTATAATCTGATCTCGCATTGTATAGGATTTCGGTACAATGAGAGTTTAGCTTATACTGGAAATGTATAGCTTGATATTTAGCCGTGTATACAACCTCGGACAATGGTGGTCGACAACTTTTCCCCCGTATATTTATATTAGTAATAAGGTTGAATTTGCTCATGGGACGATTTGCTAATAGGACATTTTGCTAAAGTGTCGTTTTGATTATGGGTCGTTTTGCTAATAGGACCATTTGCTTTTCATTTGCTTTTAGGGCGTTTTGATACGGAGGGGAAAAATGGTCCACCGCCAGTGTCCGTGATGGTACTACACGTCAGGCTGGGCCATTGAAACAGCTTCCTTGAAAAATAACTTAAAACGTAAAAAAATACTCTAATACATGCTGATGAACGGGCATTTGCTAAGACACCGTAAATATAAAGTAAGAATACCGTAATCACCATCATCATCACTCTCTCTTTCAATTCCATATCTCACATCCAAAGAATAATTGCCCTCGAAAATTAAAATTTAATACCCCAAATATTAAAAGTCATAATTACCAAGTCATTATGGGGAACGCCGCACGCCTGTTCAAACTAATTCGAGTTAATGAGCGCGACAAAAAACCGACAAAGGTGTTATGAATAAATAACCACTTAACAATCATAAAAAATGAAAAATAACCCACATAAAAAATATATAAAAAAAGGCTTTTATTGACTGCGCCTGAGACGTCTCTCTCTTCCTGGCGTAACTCCTGATGCTATCTTATTCTCGGAAGGTTGGTCTCTTGTCTCTTTCTCGCTTGGTTATGGGGTGATGGTGCCGTCCTGTTCTAACATCAATCGATACCCCTAGACACCCACGACAACCAGTTGTGAACGCCGCGTGGAGTTAATGGATCGGTGAACCGTTGCTGTTCAGGATATTATAAATAGGAAGAGTTTTTAAATTTCTAGAAATGACATGTTTAATACAGGTACTTAATACCGTTAAATATCCCTAGATATCTACTCTAGATACTTTAATCTTAATCACCAGTCCCTTGCCGGTTAACGATCTTTTTTGTGGATGAAGACCGATCGTATGAACCAAATCTTCAATGCTGTATTGAATCCTATGCTTCCTTATTCAGCCATTGTTTCACAGCACACCAGCTCCACGTTTAACATATTCATGAAATTCCTGAAACAAAAAAAAAACACTTTAAAACATGCTATTTTTTCATACTCAATAAATAAATAAAAAACAATTCCCACGAGCCACAACGCTACCCGATCCGCTCAGCATTCCTATCGATGGGCTGAATGAAATACAAGCAGGCCGGCGCTTTGTACTCCTCACAAGAGCGGCAATTTATTTAACTTTTAGAGATCCGCACGCGTGATATACAGACGAAGGAAACTCATTAAAATTATATTCATGTGCACAACAAGTGCGGCTGATTTTTTTATGGAGTTTGTGTTTCTTGAATTCGATGATTTGGAAAGAGAATGGTGGGAACCATACATTTATCTACACCCAAGAATTTATCATTGTTCTTATAAAGTATCGACGTTTGAAAAAATATACTTGACTTAAAACATAAGGTGTCTTCTTAGTGCCACCTGTAAGTTAGAAAGAAAAAAAACGAATCCACTTATTAAAAAAAGAAAGAAAGAATTTTTTTTTTTGCACTTGGTATGTAACATAGAATTCTGGAAATCAGACAAAAACTACTTTGAACAAAGTCACGTCTTGCAGTGGCAAATAGGTAAGTATAGTATAGTCAACATCTACAAAACTAACGACTCTACAGAACCATGACATGCTTTAAATATTTTAACACCCACCGTATTGAACCAATTTCCCACAGGCGACCGGCCACCGTGGCTAACTTCCCGTTTATTTCGAGGCTCTAATTAATTTTATTCTGTTTTTATGTGCCACACAATTAATATCGGAGCTTCAAGTATGTAATGATAGCCGTTATCTATGAAACTGTAAATTTTTGTAGATTTATGTGTACCTATACCCCATTTGAAATAAGATTACACATTGACATTAAAACAAACCCTTCTACAGTCCGTTCAACCGATTTTGACTTCTATACAGTAGGCATAAGGATAGCATTAAAAGCAAAAAAAGTTACACAATACCAATTATCTACTGCGGCTGCCATTTGTCATGCCACGAACGCAATAGAATTCAAAATCGGTTGAACGGAATGTAAAAAAGGCTTATCTATACGTCTAATCTTATTTCAACTGGAGTATAGTTTACTAATTTAGTCCCTTTTTTTTCAGGAAAATACTCCTTTAGACAACAAGTGCCATAAAGGATAAAACTGAATCATAGACTTCCCACGATGATTCCAAGACACAATTAAAGTTATAACATACAGAAATGAACTAGCTAGCCTGTAACGCCCTTTGTACACACAAGTTTTTCTTGCCGTTAAAAACTACGGTTTTAAAACCGTAGTACGTTTGCACGGTCGTTAGTGTTGTATGGATCACTATGGAACCTTGTTGACAGAAACAATTTTTCTACAGCGCGGTTTATACGTACCGTAAAGATAATCGCTGCTGACAAGCTTATCTTTTAAACTAAAGAAACAGCGTATTTTTGTACAGCTCATTGAGATTTGACACGGGAGAAGAAGCCAATGGATAAAGGTTTTATAATTTTCATAATTTAATGCCTTCATTTTTAAGAGCACGAGAAGCAGCGACCTCCTTTGTTATTTTCAAAGTATAAAAACTATACTATACTAGCTGCGCCCCGCGGTTTCACCCGCGTTAGTCTCGATACCGTAGGAATATTGGGATAAAAGTATCCTATGTCCTATTCCAGGTCATGGTCTACCCCTGTGCCAAATTTCATCCAAATTTGTTCAGCCGTTTTAGCGTGAAAGCGTAACAAATTCACTTTCGCATTTATAATATTAATTAGGATTACTCGTACTCGATTATTGATGAAGACTGACGGCAATCACGAAGCAATTTTCCGGTCATCATCCTCCTGCGCTTACCCCGATTAATTTGGGGTCAACCCATTATGACTTCTTCCATCAGTGTTCATCTCACTGTTTACCTCGTTTCTTGCCATATTTAACACATCTATTCATCGTTTCTTTGATCTTCTCCAACTCTTAAAGCCATCCATAAAACATTCATACATAAAATTTTCCTCGAAACATGCCTCTCATGTTTCTACAAATGCTCAACATGATTGAAATGAAAGTCACCTTGAATTATGTACAAATATCGTGACGTAGACACATTAAATCCACAGAAATAAAATACAAAACATCTAATTTACATAACATTAAAGAACAAAAAAGTTTACGACTCCTCATACGAGCTAATTGGTATATATTCCATGGACACCATCATTTTATGGGTGTTTAATTCATTGCTATACGGACCTCGCTGCTTTGAGCTGTAATTGACACTTAAGCGGCACTTTTAATGGTATGGTCAATTGTATAGTTTATAGCCATAAACTGAGGTGTTTTAGGGTTCCATAGGAGTGATTGGAAATGATATTATCCTTTTTTTATATAGGTTCCGTGCATCGGGTTTTTAGTTTCCTGTTTTCCATCTACGTGTCACGAAACTTAACAACGTGGAATTGGTGATCACAAGAGAAAGGATCACAATGCATAATCAGCCTATAGTGTTCCCACTGCTGGGACACAGGCCTCCTCTCTTCGATAAGGAGTGGGCTGTAATCTACCACGTGGGACCAGTGCGGGTGGTAGATGTCACATGACCGATTTGAAAGCAGTGGTGATGAAAATATTTACACGCCTGGGTTCGAACCGTGAAGTCGGGGCCGTTACCCAGTGGTAACGGTCCCGACTCCTATTCCTGTTCCTCCGGTTCCTGGGAGCAGTAGTGGCCCAGTGGCCACCACTGCTCCCAGGCACCCATGTTCTATCCAGGGCTGCGAGAAAGTCCGAAAGGGATACCGGGGCCCTTGGCAACAGGCAACTGAAGGAACACGGGTGGGTTTTAGTCAGTAAAAGTCTGACACGCCCTCCCGCTCCACCCAGAGCGGGAGAAGTCAATTGATGATATCCCACCCTTAAAAAAAAGGTACCTATTATAATTTAACCAATTTGATAGTTTTTGATCTCATGAACCATGTATGACAGATTGAACATGCTGATTGTTAAAAACCACTTCGTGGACAGTTAACCTGCGTATGGAGTGAAATCAGTTTTGTTTTTGGCGAATCTTTTGAGTAGGCAAGTCCCCCCCCCTAGTTTGGCATCATTAGTGACTAAATGAATGGATTAGTCATCAGGAGTAACATCCAGCAACGGATGGTTAGGCATGCCGAAGGGGGAGTGTTCAATAAATAGCTCGCACACTTTTTTGCCACTAACACCGTTTGTTGCTAAAGCCTTTATGATATGTCCCTGTGGACATTATCAGGTTAAAAACAGATATTTAAATAATTTATACCCCATTTGGCTGTTGTATCCGACCCTTTTATTGATTATGTTTCCAAATTCTTCCTCTTTTTGAATGCTCCTGTAAATGTTTTCAGAAAGAGGCACGAGGACAGTATGTGTATAAATCTAAATCGAACATAAAAAAACGTTATTAAAAAACGCCTCCAGAACCTACCACACACGAGCCGCGCTTGATTTGTACAAATTGACACCTATCCATCGAGTACCATTAGAGGAACCGGTATGACGTCACAGCTATAAGTGCCGACCACCCTGGAGGTAGGTTCATTAGATATATATCGATACTTCAACTAGTTATGTTAACTTGGGCCAGCTTGTTAGTGGACATGTATTTTCAATTTAATTTATTAATGAGTTGTGTAGTGATTATAGTGAGACACTAGACAGACATCATTTTAATTTACGAAGACTTAGCTTAATCCCCGTAAAAGTATAAGGCCGGCCATGTAAAACGGAATTCCGTTTCGAAATATCGATTCAGAATTTCGAAGACAGCAAATTCATACAAAATCGAGGATCTATCACACACCAGTAGTTCACCGTTCGAAAATTTCTCCGGTTCGAAATTCCGAAACGGATGTATATGGCCGGCCTTTTACAATGGATTGCTGCCTTCGAAATACCGAATCGATATTTCGAAAATTCGGAACGGAAACCTTTAATTTCAAAAAACTTTCACTGACATTATTTTAGCAAAGAGATACCTCGGGTATTCCGGCCTTATCTGCAAAGTCATGTAGAAAACATACATTGCCGGTTTGCTTGCCAAACTATAATAGTTACCTAAAACCAGCAAAAGAAACCTACCTATATAAAAAGCCCAAAGATCAGAACGACAAACTCATGATTACTTCTCTCCCTTACCCCTAACTAGCAAAACTTTCTACCAATATCGACTTTACTGCACTTTCTCCGCTAACTTCCAAACAAAGTTCTGGCATATCGAAGTGCTGAAACTTGTCATGTTTAGATTTTGTTTGTTTCGTGTACTCCTGTTCAATGTTTCGGAATTTAGTAGTTTTCGAAGTTGCGGTAAAATAGGGAAAGTTTAACGGTGAAGGTGACTTCTGTTTGATTTAGGCCTACTGGTTGATCTTTCGTATATTTTTATGTTTTGTTTCATTAATTCTTTGTCAATATCAATCTAGGTAAGCCTTTTCACAAAGTTCACAACGGCGTAAAGTGAAAAAAATGTAATATAAAAACTTAAAAAAAAAAAAAAAACATCCAACTTCCAAAAAAAACACAAAAAAAGTGAAAAATAACTTTAATTTCGGAAGTCGGTGTCTTTGCTTTTCAATTTCCGTTTTTTGCCACCGACTTCCGAAATTAAAGTTATTTTTCACTTTTTTTTTGGAAGTCGGTTGTTTTTTTTTTTTGTAAAAAGTACTATTTTTCACTTTTTAGTTGTGGTACCTACCCCACACAAATCCAAATACCACTACCTGCTATGTAAATAACAGTGAAGGAGTCAAACAGGATATCGTCTAGATAAACTAAGCGGGAAAAATACGTAATATTGAAGCTAACTCAAAAATTACGCAAGCAAAGGTAATAACATTTATATGGGACCACCTCGGAAGCATGACCTACCAAACAAAAAAATAATCATCAAAATCGATTAATAATTGGCGGAGTAATCGCGTAACAAAAATACAAAACAAAAAAAAAACAAAACCACAAAAAAAACATACAGACGAATTGAGAACCTCCTCCTTTTTGAAGAAGTCGGTTAAAAATTTAATGACTCCCACATTGTTTTGCTTTTTAATACTTTTCTGCATTTTTTTTACTGATGATTACACGGTTTTTGTAAAATTGCTGGCGTGTGTGTGTTTTTTTTGCTAGAAAGTTGTCGAGAGCAAAGTAAAAAAATATTTTATGGATCAATTAATGATTGAAGCGATTAATTTATTTCCTATTTACTTACTTAGTGCAAAACTTCCTTCGTCAAAGATTGATCAATTGCGATTCTAGCAGCAACCATTTATGAGGTAGGTACCTAATTATTATTTCGTAGGTGCGGTGAATGTACCTACAAGTATCTCCCGGACCCCCGACTCATGACATTTTTGGGAACAGCGGGGTTTTAGTCAGTTAGAGTCTGACATAACTTTCTTCCCAGACAGAGGCTATCCATGAGGATTTTCCCAAGGAAAAAAAAAATAAGTAAAGATATTTTTACTTTCATAAAATAGGTAAGTATTTATAGGTTATTCTCTATAAAACAATCTACTGATATCAGATCGTAAGAGCACGGGAATCCTCTTTAAGCCATTAAAAAGTTTCCCCGGTTGGCGCTAACCTAATCCCCGGGGGGTTGTCACACATCGGACTCGGTCTCCAATAATTACACGACGGATTCTGTGGTAGAAAATTAGGGGGACTTGAGATTAGGTACCTACCATTTTCTAATATTTTTTTTTTTGATTCGTACATTTTTGCTGACGATGTAACATCAGATAGGAAAAATCCGCCTTTTTACGGTACGTACTTTTTTAAACTTTTGTATAAAGTTAAATAAGTATATGTAATTCCGTTATACTATTTAAAGAATAAACAATTTCAAAAAAGTATTTGATAGGTAATTGAAAACCGCATTTGAAACTATTAAAATCCCTACAACAACAAACTAACACACTTTATTTTATGAGGAGTCGGTTAAAATGCATAGGTAATAATATTTTAGGTGGGTAGGTAAGTACTGAACCCTGCAAAATAAAAATTGTAACATCGGATGATTATACAGAAGGGGGATGAAAAGGTCCCCCGATTGGCGTCATCGTAATCCCCCGGGATCGCCGCACATCAGGCACGGTATCCAACAATTACCGCAACTCGCCGGGAAAAGTAATTTATTTTGTTTAATCTGATTTAAAGGAAGCTGGGTTGAAAATAATATAGCAATTTTACGAAAGAATTTTCTTGGCGAAGTAATTCTTTGCAGGTTTTGGGTGCCTCTTCTTCAGAGGTAAATCATGCTAGGGCTACCTACATATTATGTCTATTTCATCTGCCTAGCCTTTTCCCAACCATGTTGGGGTCGGCTTCCAGTCTAACCGGATGCAGCTGAACACCAGTATTTCTATTTATAAAAATAAATTGACTGACCACCCTAATTGCGTAACACAGCTTCAATCACAATCCGGGAGTTTTGATGGATATGGTAATCTATTGCTTTGTAGGTTTGAAAAATTCGTCTGCTCAACAACTTAACAGGTACTCCTACCTACATATTATGTCTATTTCATCTGCCTAGCCTTTTCCCAACCATGTTGGGGTCGGCTTCCAGTCTAACCGGATGCAGCTGAACACCAGTATTTCTGTTTATAAAAATAAATTGACTGACCACCCTAATTGCGTAACACAGCTTCAATCACAATCCGGGAGTTTTGATGGATATGGTAATCTATTGCTTTGTAGGTTTGAAAAATTCGTCTGCTCAACAACTTAAATAAGGCAATGAACGTAGGTGAACTGTGAAAATAAAACCCATTGCGATCAGTTTGTCATAATACATAATCAGCCTATAATGTTCCCACTGCTGGGACACAGGCCTCCTCTCTGTGAGAGGGAGCGGGCCGTAATTTGCCACGCGGGCCCATTGCGGGTTGGTAGATGTCACATGTCTTCGAATTTTTGGTTCTAGGACATGCCGGTTTCCTCACGATGTTTTCCTTCACCGTTTTGAGAGCAGTGGTGATGAAATAATGTACACAAAGTAAAGGCTCGTGCAAACAGACGCGAAATCGCGGGCGCGACAGGCAGCGGTACCTTTGTCGCGTCTGTTTGCACGAGCCTTAAAGCGCCTGTCAGGGTTCGAACCCACAACCTACAACTCGTAAGTCGTGGCCGTTACCAGCTTGTCATGTTACGTCATGTTACGTTTCTAAATTAAGAATTTGAAGTTGAGAACTTGTTAAACTCTACTTTAGCATTAGTACTTAATAAGGTGACTTCTTCAAGATAGCCCGCTAAATTCAAAATTTGTTACGTTTCATACAAATTATGAATTTCGTGGGCTTTTCACCTTAAGTATTACTAAAATAGAGTTGGACAAGTTCCCAAGTAGGTATAAATTCTCAATTCAAAAACCGGGTGTATATCACTGACGCGGCCGCCCTCGCGATTTTTTTAACTATGTAATAGGTGTAGGTCTGTTAAGAAAATCGTTGAATTCGAAGTTTATTGCACGGTTGAGTCCAGACTATAGGTGATTCTGGCCATCACACGTAATTTTATTAGCAATATTCAAAGCACTTGGCAGTCACGTTTTGACTTCAAGCAGAATACAAATTAGGTAACCTACCGCATCGCCCCATACTTACACACCTCATAATTTTATTCACAACTATACGAACAACACGTAGAAATCCGATCACGCTAGCTAGTGTCACTCAAAATCCCGGGAGAATAATCCCGATCCCGGGATTGTTTTGGTCCGTAAATTTAGCGCCGTGACAGCGGCTCGGCGTGAAGCCGGGATTCGCAGTAATTGGCAGTCCCGCTTCACGCCAATTAGTGGACACCGTAATTAAAACGATACTTTATTACTTACGAATTATTTTCACGGCTATTAAGAGGTTCAATTTATTGCGACAACGATTTTGACACGTTTTTGTTTTGTGCCAAAGTTATTTGTTAAGTTGTTACAAAATGCTTTTTTTGGTGATAATTTTCCGTTTATTGTTGCTAGGTATTTAATTTATTTTCTCTATAGTTTAGTAGGACATACCTATCTCATTTTACCTAATGGTCCCTTTAATGACATTCGCTGTAGCATATTAGGTATTATAAAAATATCATTTGAAATCCTCATAACTCAGATCTCTTTTTTTTTTCAACTAACAACATTTAATATCCTTTATTTCTAATTTTATTTTACTTCTGGATCCGCTAAGGTAGCCCGCGAAATTAATTTCTTTTACGTTTTTTGCAATTTGCAGGTCACTATCAGGTTGTATGTTGCATAATCAGCCTATAATGTTCCCACTGCTGGGACACAGGCCTCCTCTCTGTGAGAGGGAGCGGGCCTTAATCCACCACGCGGGCCCAGTGCGGGTTGGTGGATGTCACATGTCTTCGAATTTTTTGGTTCTAAGACATGCCGGTTTCCTCACGATGTTTTCCTTCACCGTTTTGAGAGCAGTGGCGATGAAATAATTTACACAAAGTAAAGCGCCTGTCGGGGTTCGAACCTACGACCTACAACTCGTAAGTAATGGCCGTTACCACTGGGCCACCACTGCTCCTGTTGTATGTTGATCTAAATAGTATTAAAGAAAATTTTAATTTCGCGGGCTACTCTGACGCTTTCGCCTGAAGTAGCTTTTATTTTACTTCACACGTGATTCAAACTTTGAATTCCTGTGGTGTAACGATTGAATATCCACGTAAAGTAACCAAAGTCTTTGAACTTTTCCACAAGGAAGATTGTAGTATCCTGAAATAGCGTGAAGGCCTGCAAGTTTTCTTTTTTTTTTGTCAAATAAGCATAACTTCGATTAACTTATTAGTAAGTTAACCGAAGTTATATATGGGTAACGTTATATCATAACAATAACGTGATAAGTTGGTAGATACATAATTGTGTCTCATTATTTGTCAAGGCTTGACAGAACACTCCTTAGGTATTTAAGTATCTATACAATTAATAGAGCCATAGGTATTATATTAAAAAAACAGCTTTTCGTGCCTGTTCGTGTTGTTCTTCTAAATTACGCAACGGTTTTTTTTGTTTTTTTTCATCATTTTGAGAACCAACTGATTTTGGAAGGTTTATGTATTTAATACTTTAATAAATTACTACACAATAAAAAATACATTTTCGCAACTTAATTAATAAAACTAATACTTTTTCTAATTTATAAAGACCCCGCGTCTATTAGAATCAAAACGTGGACAGACCCAGTAGGTAGTACCTGTGCCCCCGTCCGTCTCGCAGATTGTTTATACACGGGGTAACAGGTGGCGCTAGTTGCTATCGTTCTCACGGCGATTCGATGTTTATTTTGTGAGGGATTTACGTCAAAACTGCTAGACCGATTGGTAAGGAAACTGATTTTATGGACAGGTATTCGAGTTTGTATAAAAATCAATGAAAATTACGTGCGTGCTGTTAATAACAGACTAAGTACTTTTGATAGAAATAAATTCAGTAGAAGGTCTTGCAGTTCCTTTTCGAAGGTTTTAAATAGGTTTATAAATGAAAAATATGGTATCTCCTTATACTACTATTCAATTGATCACCACCTTGGAGCTTGTATCATTGGACTGTCGGATTTTTTTTAGTTTTGGTACAACTTCTGCCTTGAGCAGCCGGTGAGGCCGATTTGATTGATTGAGAGATTTCACATAATATTAATTCTCAGTTTCTTTAATTTGGTCTCTCTTAGTGACTGCTACAAAACGGTTTCTATACTGTTAATTTCATTAATACTTCGACACCAGTCGAACTATTCTCTAAAAATCTCACCGGAAACATTAGGTGAAGTGTGCCTGAGGTGAACTGTCACATAGCTGACGCTGGGGAATCTAGGGATTGACAGCTCACTTCACCAAACTTTTCACGGTGAGATTTTGACAGAATAGCAAAACCTCTTATTACCCCAAAAATCGTTAATCATAATCAATTTTCTAACTCAAATCATCACGCTCACCAACTTTCCTATCGTTAGCAAGGGTGATACTTTCATAATCAGCTTCATTATATGCAGTAGGTAGCGGGTGAGGTCGGGGGAAGTCGGGAGAATAGGGGTTGATGGGGGAACACGAGAGGGGTAGTTGCGGTAGCACGTGCCGGCTGTAAGCGACGACTGAGGGTTATGTTCTGTTTTAATATGATTTATTATAGAGATATTGGTGGTTACCAAGATTTTTATACGTTATTGTTTCCGCAATTAAGCATGTCTTGGACAAAAGGCATTGTTTAAAACCAAATCCATCGTAGCCATCCTTGGGATTCTCCTGTCAATGACGCGTGGATAAGAGATATAACTACAGGTATTGCGGAATCATGGTCAAATCCGAGAAAACTTAGATCTAACTTACTTAGATCAACATTTTGGCTGAAGATGGAGGCTGTGCGTCCTTAGCAAATTCGATAGGATACTCATGATCGTCCTCATTCAACCGAATGACGTCCACTGCTGGACATAGGCCTCTCCGAATCATTGGCACATTGAATGATCCTGCCTTCTCGGATCCTGCGGTTTCTCGCGATCTTCACCCGGTCATCGCCCCAGCTTTTAAGGGGCCTAGCCCACGCTGCGCATTCAGGAAAGCGTATCGGGGATAGGAATCTCAGATGAAAATGAAGAAGAATTTCTTTCCTTCTTTCTTTCAAAATCCAACAGGCGACACCAATCCTGTTAAAGCCCCGAACTACAAATTCGCAAACGCATATCCAATCTCAAAATCACAGTGCAAATTCGTTTCGGCTTAGCGAGTCGGCACGAAAGTGTAACAATAGCTTACCCTAGGGGGGTGGGCAGTAATCTGATTTAGAGCCACTTAGCGCCAGGTAAAGTGGTCTGAACGCTGGTTTAACTTGTTTACGAGAATAACTCGCCTTTTATTGGGTTACACTTTTGTTTAACTGGTGGTAAAAAGCGGTGGTGAAAGGTTTTTGGGTGGGTGTAAAGAAAATGCGTGTTTCAGGTTGGTTTTAGTGGAAAAAGGACGTTTTGATATCAATGGGTGTTGGTGTATTGTCGAGTAATTTGTGCATGGCGCATACGTCTTGTGGTTATTTGAAGACATAAAAGATTTTTATTTTTTATCAACCTTATTGTCCCACTTGACAGCTGAGCAAAGGCCTCCCCCATAACTTTAACTTTCTTTGAAAGAAAGAAAGAATAACGTTTATTTGGCCACAGTTTGTGAAACAAAAAATAAAAATAAGTAGATTAATAATCTTTGAGTAAATCAATAGAAGAATAATGTTGGGGCCATTATAAAAACGGTTCTTCGGTTCATTTCCAATTTCGCAATCATGCTAAATCATCATCATTTACTATCCAGGTTCCACTCGCTAAAGGCAACAATTATTTCCTCCTCTTCTTGCTACCGAACGACCGAAACTCTCACTTTCAGATATTAGACGCCACTTACAGATTTTACATCACCGTTCATTACCACGCCTGTCCAGTGTCCAGACGGCCTATTCTGCACTGCAAGCTCACTTACCTAAGTTTTCACAGTGAGATTTTTACAGAATAAATTGGCTGGTGTCCTGTCCAACTCCATTTGAGTTGCATCACTCATTTTCCAACAGCAAAGACTTGTACGTGTTTGGATCTATCTCGCCATTTAGCAAATATTGATTGAAGCCATAGGTATACAGCAGCACAGTAAGAATTACTTAGTATGGCACGTTTCCGCCATTATGTCTAGGATAACATTCAAGTTCTTTTAATACCCCTCAAATTACTGCACCTCATAATATACCACCATAAAAATAAGCAAATTACCACAAATATCATGGCGCAACTCATAGCCAGTCAGTATTCACAGTTCAATCTCAAACCGTATCGAATTCTCAACTTCAGTTCAGCCATTTTCCAAGATAAATTGATACTCCTGCCATTAAAAAACGAACCTTATTACAACGGCTTAAGGTGTAAGACCTTGATGGAGTTAGGACTGTAAAATGACTGCGCGTAACGCTAATGGTCCATGAAATTGGCCGTTTGCCGATAAATATAAGATTTTTAGACATTTCAAATGTACTGTTAGGCTCGAGATATTTGAGTGATTTCAACGTTTTGTCGATGATGTTTTTGCATATTTAAGTGTTTTATTATGCTTGGAAACTTTTTATACACATTGGTAGTGAGTATTTAGTCCTCTATGTAGGTAGGTATTCATGTATTGGCTAAGTCAGATATAATAACTGCAGCATTCATGAGTCTTCTGTTCTAGGGGATAGCATGAATGATGTTTCTTCCTACGCTACGGTTTTTTAATTCAAAATTCCTTTATGAGAGAAGAAAATAATATAAATCATGATACTAAAATATTTCTTTATAGTTCATAAGTTGTTCTGTAGTTATTAAATCTAACTCTACTGAATCAATTACTCTGTCTACCTTTTCTTCTATTTCACAGCCCTTTTCCATTAACTCTATTGAATTGATTTCTATAGTTTGCTTTGTTTAAGAATTAGGTAACTGTTTTAGTATTTGTGTACATTTAAAGTAACACTTAAAGTAACACCGAGAGCAGGTGGCCCAGTGGTAACGGCCACGATTTACGAGTTGTAGGTCGTAGGTTCGAACCCTGACTGGCGTACTTTGTGTAAATTATTTCATCGCCACTGCTCTCAAAACGGTAAAGGAAAACATCGTTAGGAAACCGGCATGTCCTAGAACCAAAAATTCGAAGACATGTGACATCTACCAACCCGCACTGGGCCCGCGTGGTGGATTACGGCCCACTCCCTCTCACAGAGAGGAGGCCGGTGTCCCAGCAGTGGGAACGTTATAGGCTGATTATGTAAAGTAACACTGACAGCTTCTTCAAAAGTTAGCTCAATATACTTGTAGATATCTTTATTTTCCTTTACCTGAACAATAAACTGATGACGTCATATTGACAGACTCTTCCGTAATATCATATACTATTCAATTTCAGTCTAGCAAAAACTATCCTTCATAGTATAATATCTATTTACCTACTGAAGCAAGGACAGTGTCATTATAAAGGCAGGCAGCATGCGAGATTATTCATTCGTTATTATCAACTATCTGTCTGTATGTATTTATAAACCAGTACCATTGTTTGTAGGTAGCATGAGCGGTGTTATTAATTTGCGCAAGCGCAATACATTCCACGTTTCAAAACATGCAGGAAACGGCCGTGACTAAATGAAAATATTTCTTCCTCAGTTGTGCAAACATCAGCTAATAATATTATAGCGACCATTATAATTAGACTTCTCTCGCACCTTGTATATGCACCTAGTTGACACATTTTTGTATGTGACGAAGAGGGGTGTGGGAGGCCAAGATTACTGGTGGTTACTTGCCAGAGTTGAAGTAAACACAGTGATAAGAATACACCACATAGCCCTGATAAGATACGGCCAAACCAATTACATCCACGAACCATTCGCATGACGCGGTTTAGGTAACCAGTTAGTTTTATTGTTAACCAGTTTGGTATTTTATATTTTTGGTTACGTAATAACAGCCGCACGGGTCGATCCATCAGGTTAAGCTACGCTTGCCTACATTGGTCCGCGGATGGGTGACCATCTTAACATACAGATACTCCTCCGTGCCTCGGAAGCACGTTAAGCGCGTAAAGATCCACAAATGGCAGCCGGAACCAACGTCCCGGCTGCCATTTGTGGATCTTTGACAGTCGTGACGGGTTGTCAGAAGCCCGAAAGTCTGACAACCAGTCTTACCAAGACGTATTTATTACGTCTGGACAAAATCAAACTGGTTGCTAATCTAGTTGTATAATTTACTTTATTTGTATATCATAGATTTTTACACATTTTGTGATTACTTAAACTCACACACTGTCTTATTTGTATTATTTGTAATGTAAAAATGTTAGGAATATTGTGATATTGTATAGATACCTACTTTTACAATGTTTGTAAATGTGTGAGCACCATGTATCTATCACATAATTTTATTAATCAATTTATTTGTCATTGCTCCATTTTTAATTCTTTTTAACCGACTTCTTCAAAAAGGAGGAGGTTCTCAATTCGTCTGTATGTTTTTTTTTTTTTTTTTTGTATGTTTGTTACGCGATTACTCCGCCAATTATGAATCGATTTTGATGATTCTTTTTTTGTTTGGTAGGTCATGCTTCCGAGGTGGTCCCATATAAATTTTATTAGCTTTGTTATTTACATAGCAGGTTGTGGTATACGGATTTGTGTGGGGTAGGTAACACAACTAAAAAGTGAAAAATAAAAACTTTTTACAAAAAAAAAAACAACCGACTTCCAAAAAAATCACGAAGTCGGTTGTTTTTTTTTTGTAAAAAGTTTTTATTACAATTTGTGGTAAAGTAATCGTATTCTGGTGCATCGTATTCACATGTAATTATAATTGATGTATACAAAATATTGTAAACCATTTTTTTTTAAAGAGTAACGGTGGAGTTTCTTGGCCATTCTTCTCCATACGAAAACTACCTTTTGGAAGGGGCAACTAGAATCAGTTCTATTTCTCTGTTTTTGACGTTCAAAAGTGCCTTTAATGTGCCTATTTGAAATAAATGATTTGACTTTGACTTTATTGCATTACCCAGTTACAGGGTTGTGGAGGTCAGATAGGTAGTTCCATGTAAAATACTGGTATTCAGCTGCATCCAGTTAGACTAGAAGCCGAACCCAACATAGTGGGGAAAAGGGTAGGCAGATTGCAGATTGATGTATACAGCTCTAACATATCCTTCGACAGATATTATTTGCTTTCCTAGCTTGAAAAACTAGCCTCGTGTAACGAGAGAGAGAGAGCACTAATGCCCAGTGCTCTTGAAGTTATAGTCATAAAAAGTAAATGATGGACTAACTAGTAACGGCCCGTTAAAGTCCACTCCAGATGATGGGTCTCCAAATATACCGTTTAGAGTGAACTTCCATAAAAGAAGAGTAGTAAAACCAATTTATCATCGCACTTGTTCATGGCCCCGTGTTGTTTTTTTTTACCGACTTCAAATAAAAGAGGAGGTTCTCAGTTCATCGGAATCTTTTTAGTGTTCCGTACGACCGAATTTTATCATTCGGACGTACGGAACTAAAAAGATTCTGTACACACAAGTGATCCTATCAAGATTCCGTTTTTCGCTTGCCGTATTGCTTGCTTCTTTGCCGTGTTATCGTTGGCTGGCTGGCTGGCTTTCCGTCCGTCTGTCCGTCTGTCACAGCCAATTTGCTCCGAACCTACTGGACTAATTTAGTTGAAAGGTATATATATGAATATCTATGACCCAAACACGGACGCGTATAAATTTTGAATATGGGGGAGCAAACTGGAAAATTAAAAAAAAAAGTTTTGCAAAGGATTGAGATTTATGCGGGTGAAACCGCAGGACGCAGCTAGTACCTAGTATATAAGGCTTCATCATTAAAACAATCCTGTTGTTTGCTCATATAGAGATCGGAATACTTTCAGAGAACTGAGTGAAAATACGCTTAAAGAATATTTTAAAAGAGAGAGTCCCAATAATTCACAATCTGAACGAAAGCGTTGCTTTACTTGGCAGGCGGCCATCTCCTGTTGCTTCTCTTAAAGCTGACTTCACACTATGGGACACTAGAACGTTACATCTCGAGATACACATTAATATCGTTCACCGTACATTTAAATGCCCTAAATGTACCTTAAAAACCTTACCCTTACCTTAATGTACCTAACTTTGTACATTTTAATGAACCTTTTTGGCGCAGCCGTGAGGCACACATTATTGTTAATACCTACATTATTTGCTATTTTTTATTTTTTTGTATATTGTCTTTCACGAACTGTGTCCAAATAAATGTTATTCTTTCTTTCTTTCTTTAAATGGAATCGTTTACAATGAGATGTAATATACAGTAGGTATGTTATCTGTATGAAGGGCGTTCCCGTTATCCTGCAATAGTATAGCGTCTATACATGCTAAAAATAGGTATACAGGGTATGTTAGGGTAGACACCGTTATCCTTGAAACTAGTGGTTCGGTGTCATCTATAATATACTTTTTCCATGGGACCAACTTTGAAATCGCAAAAAAAAATCAGCTGTTCCATACATTTTGTCGATTTAAGTGAACACAAATGTATGGAAAAACTGATTTGGCAAGGTTAGGCAAGGTTAAAAAAAAGTTATTTTTATTTTTTTATAGTAAAATATTCACAAAAAATATTAAATTGATACGGAAAAGAAACACTCTATATACGCACACTTGTCTTTCTATGTTGAAATACAAGTGTGCCTGTACAGAGTGTTTCTTTTACGTAGGTATCAATTTAATAGTTTTGTGAATATTTCACAACCTACATTTTTTTTTTGTGTTCTTTTTTTTTATCGGGAACGCCCTTTATTAGTTAACTTTATACTGAGAATATTTTATAGCGATTCGTGTCAAAGAAGTCTCATCTATAAAGCAGGAAGTCTAGACGCCTACGTCTAGACTTCCTGCTTTATAGATGGACTTCTTTAGTAAGTACCTATACTTAGGTACTTACTTACCTATACTGCATTTATTAAAACACTAGCTGCTTCCCGTGGCCACACCCGCGTGGACCCTAATTATATTTTTTTAAATAAAAGCCTAAATCACTCCGTAGAACATCTGCCAGTTTTAGTCCTGTCAAAATCGATCCAGCTGTTTCGGAGATAAGCCGGAACAAACAGACAGACGCAAAAATGTTAAAAATTGTTTTTTTTTTTTACTATTACTATTATATGCATTTAGTAAAAAGCAGTTATTTTGACATTACAAACACACACTTCAATTTTATTTATTTGTTTAAAAGATTAGACAATTAACGGTTACTTATAACCCTTTTTTTTCGATATAAGCGTCTAATAAACTCCGTTATTTCACGATAAATACTAAACAATGTAATCTATTCACCATTTACATTAAAAAAATAACTACAAAATGCAGTAATTTCAACAATATTACTCAATAACTGCACACTAATTGTGAAAACACTTTCAATCACAATCTCAATTACTTTGAAGGATATTGCTTAATCCATTGCTTAATTTATCCAAAGCAATGAATGTTATTGAATTGTCAAAATGAATGCCATTGCTACTGTAAGTGTGTTACGCAATTACCCTGCTGATGGTATTTGGCCGTTATATTAAAAGGAGTATAAGCAACAGTCGTATTAGGCCTAATTTATTTTCGAGTCTACCGCCTTTACTCCAATTGACTGATTTTCTTCATTAAATAGGCTTTTGTATCAGACAAAAGCCAGCTCATGTTTTCGAAATAAAATGTATTTTAAAAGTTATTAAGAACTAAATGAATGACGTTTCCACTCTGATTTTAATAGATAAGTAATTTCTAGGTCCGGTAAGAAGTATTAAAAGCAGAACAGAATCGTCGTGATAGTGTGAAGTGGAGAAAACGCCAATCTTTCTTTATTCTTATAAAGAAAGTATAGAAAGATAAAATAGAAAATCGTATTCATCGTCTGCCTAGCCTTTTCCCAACTATGTTATGGTCGGCTTCCAGTCTAACCGGATGCATCTGCATACCAGGATTTTACATGGACTCACTATCTGACCTCCACGACCCAGTAAATGGGTAATACGATACCCCTCGGCAAGACTGGTTGTCAGACTTTCGGGCTTCTGACGAACCGTAACGACTGTCAAAGATCCACAAATGACAGCCGGGAGCAACGGCTTAACGTGCTGTCCGAGACTCCTCCGTCTCGATATGTAAAGATGGTCACCCAACCACGGACCAACCCTGGCAAACGTAGTTAACCTGCTGGATCAACCCATGCGGCTGTTATTACTTAGCCACGTTAATTTATTTTACAAAAAGGGAATTTCAAACATGTGTACACAACTGCAATACGCGATAAGTTCAACTCTTGTTTGCGATAAAAGTGTGTTTACTTATAGGGGTTGATCTTAACAACCTCAAAATAACATCCGCTAGTAAACCATAATATGAAACAGATATAATGGCTCGAAGAGGCAGACGAAGAAACTCTTCTACGTTGCTTATTAACTTTAAAAAAAAGCTCCCTGATCAACGGAAATGTTTCAGATACGTTTTATGTAGAAATATGAAAAGTTCTTTTTGTTGTTGTCAGTCGGAAATAAATTATTTCTAGCTTTGGAGGGTGCTGGTGGCAGAATGTACCTCGTTTAGGTAAAAGCTATGTTATTTGTAAGGCTACCAACTGTAAAGAGATATATAGGTGAATGATATTTGATTTCAATATATTTCCTCTTTTCAGGACTATATGAACTCACGAGGGGAAAGCCTGCCGGTCCAGCAGTGATGCTTCTCGGTAAAAATGATGACCCTACTAATGCTGAGCAACTCACTGAGTTTAAATCTTAAAATTAGGTAAGTTATAATCCCCGGCTCATTCTAGGCCTTGGTTTATCTTTGGTTTGTTGGGTTATTCGGAGATTCAGAGACATCTATCTATGGCTTTATGCATATAGTCTATGAATTATCTGACAGGTATCATCACGCTTGCAGTTCCCGTAGTTTTACGCAGAGGTATACTACCTATAGTACACCCACATTTTGCCAGGATCCTATGTTTAAGTTCCAAATAATAGGGGGCGAGCCTATTGCCATCAATCTACTAATACGTGGTAGGAAACGCTTCTGTTAAATTCGTGCTGGTAGTCAGGCAGTGGGTACACCCATGACACCGTTGGAGGGAGACCTAATTTGAGGCTTCTGCGCATGGCTGGTTCCTCTAAACAACACGAACTGGACCGTAGAATTACTTGGAAGAATACAAAGAGTTCCATATTATTCCTCAACACGTCCGGAAAGTTATCCAAAACTTTCACATGCCTATACTTATAAGCTAATTTAGGTCTCATTTGAATACGAAATAAACCTCAATTCTCGTTACTAGAAATCGTAAACCCTTCAGTTTAAACAGCCTATAGTAAATATGAAACATAATTATGTTTCATATTTACTACTAACAGCTCATGAATATTGCAAACGCCTAATTCAAAGCATTAATAGTTTTTGTCATCATAAATTACAAGAGCACTTCCCTCCATTCATACCCTAAGGTCCGTCTACAATGGCATTTAACTGTATCAATAAAATAATTATCCAATCATGAAGCAATTTACTCGGTTTGTCCCCGTTTTGTGCATCTCTTTCTTTCTTATGAATTGCTTTTATAGCGCCCTCTCACTCGTTACGAAGCGGCAACATTTGAGGACGGTGACACGGTTCGCTCTTGGCGTCTGGGATACAGTTTTGCCAACTTTTTTCTACAGCTGCTTTCACCTTTGTCTCTTTAACAATAAGGTCTATAACTCCTTATGTCGGTAGTCATGTAAGTTTGTTTCAAGTGTACACTTTGGTCAACCAGTTTGCTGTGGCCTCTCGTGCATTTTCTCTAGTTTCAAGGTCTGGTCTGAACGCAAGTAGTTCTCCGTATAATTTTCCAAATAAAGACTTGTAAATTAGTTTGTTTGCGTCAAACACCTTATAAGACGGAGTGGAGAGGCCGGTAATGTTGTATCTACCTACATACAAAATTGTTTATTGGATCACAGGCCGTAAATCCACGTAGGAACCAATAAAATACATGAATATTAAAACGAAAAGTATAATGAAGTATATTTAAATAGTAGTTCTTTATGAATTCGTAAACATCCACTGATGAGTACCTCTCAATAGACGGGTTTCATAAAGAGGAAGTGGTGATGGAATCCTAATTTCTATTATTACAATAACTGACTAATAGAATATCTACCGTACTTACTGTAATAGTATAAGAACATCCCCTTCATGCAGTAATTGTTGACACTGGGTCCCTTTCTTGACATCAGTAAAAAAAGAAGTCAAGATATAAAGAGAGGTACGATGAGGAAATTCTGCTCGAGACACACACTGACAGTGACTAATTGCAGTCTATACACTCACACTCATCTTGGTTCTGCCTTTATCCTAATCTTCCATTCTTCCTCTTGATCTTACTTGAGGATATAATGTTTCTATCCCTACAGCCCTAATTGTCATATACACCTATCTATATAAAATATAGTCAAAATGCTACCTAAGATCAATCGTTCTATTTGTTTTAATTTTCTTTTATTGTAATATCTTTCTCATAAATATTCCACTTGGTTAACATACTTCACACCTTAACACCCCCTTAAAAGAAAAGTCTTACAAATAATGATGAAGCAATATTTCTTCCCCGTTGTTGCGTGATCATCAATCATCGGATGCGTGTTTCTCATCACTATATCACCACACGCAATGAAGAGATCTTAATCACTGGATAGATAATTATGTCTTTAAGTGAGTTTAAGTGATAACCCTGGGTGGTCTTTTATAACACAATTGATTTTACTAGGTTAGTAAGTACCCGTAGCTTCTTCCTTTATAATTCAATAAAGGATTAGTAAATGTGATTAATCCTATACATGTGGAAGTTAATAAAGAGAACAACGAACCCTATGATAATGATATAGACTGAGATGTAAACGAGATTGAAATAAAAGAATTATTAATCAATAAGCAAATCTGACGGAAAAAAAAGAGAAAAGAAAACATCAAGTTCCCAAGTCTTTATGAAGTTTTTATAATAAAACAACAGAAAGACTACATTTTATTGTCTTTAGCAGAGTTATATGACTATCCAAAAAATTGACGGAGGTAACTTTTCCCTCAAATCAGACAATTATAACTTTATATATTATAAGTAATTGAATTACAAACTTTTAAATAATATACATAGGTATGTATACATACATATCGATAATTATAGCTGCGTGAAAATTTATAATACCTACTGACTCACTGATTAATGATGATAAAAATGATAAAGCTATAAATATGCCTGATAAAATTTTAGCAATAAATTAATAATGAATGATGGCTATGATAGGATATAAACATGACGTATATTTACTAAGACCCGTAACTTTGTATCACGTAATCCATAAGTTAGCATTATTAATGAGCCTAGAAATACGACTTTATTAATTACAAGTTAAGTTTAACTACTAACTAGCTGTCTTCATACATTATGGAGGTAAATAAATCATAGAATTTTATTACCTGCAATGTGTGGTCTTAAAGCTAAGTTTAGAACACCCCGTATCTTAGTTGGAACTAGATATTAAGGAGCTATTTCTGAGACATAAATCACAGCATTCTCGAATACACGATGAAAATTGAATACTACTAATATAAGAGTCTAGCAGCCAAAAACATAAAAGTAATCAAATAAGTATACCATTTCACACGTGAACGAATTGAAAAGAAAGAAAGAGGAAAGAATTTACGTTTATTTGCGGCAAACATGATGCAAAGAAATTACAAATACACGAACATACGGAACCACGAATTCATGAATTTTCTCGAATTTCGGGTAACCAAGTTCCTTTCAAACTTTCTGCATTCCTCTAGCTAAATAAAACAACAGATAGTTTAGAGACAACAGATAGACCACACGATCTAAAAAGTTATTCAGATCAATCTTGATGCAACAGTTTTGTTGTCCTGTTCCCCTGTTCTTCAGTCATTGACTTATATCTGTTGCTATAATAATATAAATAAATGCATACCCTCTTTTTTTTCATCTCTTAAGGATCTGGATTTCTGGATCAGTTACTTCCAATTCCATCCTTGTCCTTTTGAATGTCATCTATCTCAATAAATTATTGGGAAACTCGTGTTTTGCCAGTAATTTTCCGACATGACAATGAAATTGGAAACACTGTAGACTTCAGACAGACAAGTTGAAACATTGCTTTATTTCCTGTTGGCAAGCATGCATCCATAAACATGTTTAATGTCTTTATTTATTACCAGCTAAGTTCAACGACTAACTGGCCATCATATATAATGGCAGTAAACGTACATAAATCTCAGCATATGGCGTGATCTGTGAACTAGCATAGTTTATGTGTTAGTACACCGTTTACGCGATTGCAACAATTTATTGAATGGTCGGTTCAAATTGTGGAGAATGTATCAAATGTTATAACTATCTAACTATTTGTTAATGGCGATAAACTAAAGCTACTGTGGAAGAAGGTCGTGTGAATGTGAAGTTAATTTCTGTCGTGTTGTAATATTGTAGGGTTAACGTATATTGAAGCTGTTGCGAAAGATTTAAATTTTGAGCATTGCAACGGGTGAGTGGTCACCGCTGGCTTTGGAATCTGCAATACCAGAGGCATCGCAGGAATATTGCCACTGCAGAAAAAACAACTGTAACTGAAACTGACAAAACTGTAACTGCTGCTGCTGCTACTGCTGTACTGTCTGTTATAACTGTAATAAATGTCTCAAGTACCCGTAAATATACTGGCATTAATAAACACCCTGCAAACGCTACTTAGCGACTGGAAGAAGAATGTCCCACCACCATACCTTTTGCAAGATCGTTTACAAAGAGTTTTACTATACTTAAAAAAAAAATATTTCCCAGAGATATCTTCAAAGCTGCTGGGGAGTTTGTTCCGCCACTTCTTCTTCCCAGCTAAAGCACTAGGAAGTGGTGAAGGGTGGACGTTTTGGGGGACTGTCTTATGTAATTTTGACGTTCGAAAAGTACTGATTCTCAGCCTAGTTTGAATAAATGACTTTTGATTTTGATTTTGAAAGGCAATCAATACACCTATCGCCTAACTAAAGGCATGCAACTATGAATTTTAACTACAGAACTTACCATGCATAAGATGTTACAGCCAACGCATATGGTATGATCACTCAAGAAAGTCTATTTATCTCTGTCTTTTTCGACACGAAAGGTGTTCAACACGCATTCCGTATTGCAATGAGTTTCAAGCGTGGCACTCATGTCAATTAGACCTTCAAAGCGTTTTCTCTTAATTCCGAATACCTTTGATCTCGATATAAAGTGCCGATATCGACATGACTTGGTTTCGATAAAGGTATATTGGAAACTTTATCAATATTGTTTGTAGCTTGCAGCTAATCGATGTGAATATTATCTCAATATAAATAGACTCTTGCAAATGATTAAAATAGCTTTGCAACTGAGTCACGCTAGCTTTATAATATCTACATCATGATTTTTGGTGAATTTATCAATATTATTATTAAGTCTTCATTTGCCTTTATTGATCACCTTTAAGATTCTTCATCTCCTAACCTTATCCTTAGCTAACATTTTTTTGTCTTTACTCACAATACACAGTTTGCCTATAACATCTATATTCCTTCTCCCATCTTCCCAGCATTTCTGGTTTTCTTTCTATCTATCTCTTTCTTTTAATTATGCTTTAAAGTATCTATACTCCATTTGAAATAAGAATAGACGTATAGATAAGCCCTTTTTACATTCCGTTCAACCGATTTTGAATTCTATTGCGTTGGTGGCAGGACAAATGGCAGCCGCAGTAGATAGTTGGTATTGTGTAACTTTTTTTGCTTTTAATGCTATCTTTATGCCTACGGTCTAGAAGTCAAAATCGGTTGAACGGACTGTAAAAGGGTTTGTTTTAATGTCTAATCTTATTTCAAATGGGGTATAGTGTTAAATTCACAGCAAATAATTTAATTTGAAAGTCTTTCACCAAGAATTAAAGTCTCCGTTTTCTAATCATATTAGTCAAAAATAATTAAATTTCGGTTTATTCTCTCTTACAGACGATATGTGTCACGTATGTTGTATGTTGTCGAATCATCATCTAATGGGTTATTGAGACATTAACAGCATGCGTTTTGCCACTAATAATAATTCATTCTTTCTTTTTCATATTGCTCATTGAAGCTCACGCTTTCCTTTAAAATCCATAGTTCCTACCTTCTTTCTTAATATATTACATCAATTTTCTTAACCAATCATACATAGTCACACATCTGTAAAAAAAATAGTATAGAAATATTCCTCATAAAGCTATTTGAATAGGCACTTCTTATAAAGCACCTCCAACAATAGTTGAATGTCCATCCTCACTCACAAACTCACAATGTGTGTCACGCTCTCTCTCGTCTCATTACGCTAATGGCAATTGGGCCGTCAAAACACTGCGGACTGCACGCCGCGAACCGTTATCGTGGTTTGCATCCACGGTCGTTGGCCCCGCATTCGCGCACTAACTACAAATCACTTCACAGATTTCGTACAACTAATGGCCAGGGTTACCACGTATATAAAATGACTTTTTAAACTAACTGTGCTTGGATTTAGACTTCTTAAATTTTAAGAGTATCTGATATTTCGATGTGGTCCACCAGTAAAAATTGTTAATCTTTCGATACTTGTTAAAATGTCTCAATCTACGACACATCTACAGTAATAAAATAACAGAAATCTTTATCTAAAGTATCTAAGAAGGGTATAAAGAACAGTGATAGCCCTGTTAATGGAGCAATTGCTTTACAGTGAGCGGTGCGGTCAACGTACTTCGTGTCACGCGACGCCGAGCGCTCTAATGCGCTTAGATTACTGCCTACTATAGCGACCAGACTATCTAGACCTCTCAACATTACCTATCTTACCCATGGTGGATCCAGAATAGTGGGTTAAAGACCGGCGGGGTAGGTCATCGTTGTCCGGACCTTTGAGTGCTGCATTGGCAAGTATTGCGCGAACACTGCTATTTGCTGAGGTTTCGTTCGTACATGCCCTTTGTTGCGTAGTTGTTGTTTTTTTTTTATTTCGGGTGAAATTTATGTTTAATGGATTATGTAAATGATACTTTGAGAAATTACTGCAATTAAAGAGTTTGTGATTTAGTCAAGGCAAGATGCATGGTGCTGATTGCGGACTTGTTTTATCCCCTCCGGAGCAACTGGACAGATTCGCAACTGGATAAATTCTCAGCTGGACAGTTTCGCAGCTGGACAGATTAGCAACTGGACAGAGTACAGTCGTGTGACTCTTTGCTATAGTATGTGATGAGGAAGAATGAGGAACATGTCGGGAGGAAAGTTTTGAATATGGATGTGAATGGTTATAAGAGAAGGGAGACCAAAGAACCGATGGATGAGGGTCAGTTCTAAAATGACGGCTATTACAAATATAGGAAGAAGAGACATGCTCCGACCCCTAATAGATTGGCGTAAGGGTATGAGGATTGTGAGGGAGCTCTATGAACATTGTTCAGCAGGCCATTGGTTTAGGAGAAATTGATTGATTAAAGAAGACTCTCGTTTTTTTGGGTAAAGAAACACGTTCAATTTGAACGTCAACAGTCATACTTTTATGAAATACCAACTCTGCATTGTAAACAAAGACCAAGACAAAACAAAATCATTGCCTTAAATTCACATTATTGGAAACAATGAAGCTGAACAGTGTGAATCACAAACCACCAACACAAATGACTCAAACCATGAAACACTTGAAGAAAATTGAAACAAAATATTCAATATACCCGAACACTTACTTACTGAAGTGACATTTAAATCCTGCTAACACCTTAATCGGCTTACCTTGCTGTTCTCGACATAGACCGCCCCAGACTGTCCCCGGACTTACTTAGGTAATAGGATTGCGATCCCTCTGGCATTTGCCGATAATTCGCTAAACAACTAACGATCTATTGTCTCCCAATTCAGTAGCTTTGGGATTTAAAATCGCTTTGGAAGCAAAGATGGTGGATTAATTTCTGATAAATCTAAACGAATTGTTGAGTTTGTGCGGAATACTATATATCTTTAGATGTCAGTTCACTTTAGATAACACATCTCCACATAGGCAGTTACCTACAAATTCTTCTACCAACTGAGACATTTCGAGAAGAATTGATTGGGTGGCATCAGTTATTGGCCAGTTATTTTAAGTCAGTGCCATAATTGGTTCAGATTTCAGATAGACTGACCTATAAAGGCTCTGCTGAACTGAAAAACCTATAAATAACTCTGCTGTTTTCGAGTTCATTTAAAAGGTTTCCCTTAGGGCATAGCTTAGATTTTCATGAAAAATAATTATGGATTTTTCGAACTACATGACTTCTGGGTCTCACTTAAAAAGGGTACTGACAGCTTGGTTACTGAAATGATTATTACTTCATAACAGTACACTGTACTGTTATGAAGTAACAGTAACAATCATTTCAGTATTAATTCGTCATCAATCATTTAATTTAGAGTTAGTAAAGAGTTAATTTAATTTAGAGTTAGTTAAATTGAAATGATTGTTACTGTTACTTCATAACAGTACACTGTACTGTTATGAAGTAACAGTAACAATCATTTCAGTATTAATTCGTCATCAATCATTTAATTTAGAGTTAGTAAAATTCGTCAAAGGAATCTATTGCCTACTAATACGAATTCTTTCGTGCTGTGTATCTTAGTCTCTAGAATGATAAAGCGTTTGTAAAAAGGTAGGATTTTACAAAACACAGACAAAAATCCATCTTACGAAAACCAAACTAATCCCATAAAAGAAAAACATTCATCCATCTGTTTTACATATCAAATCCATTCCGAAGCAACATATTTATATCATCAGAGTTAATATAACATGTTGCTCATCACAAATCATAAGTCGTGTCTGTCAAAACAGGGCGCCATCAACAAAAGGGGCTCGGGCAGGAAGAGCGGCTCTTAATGGATTTATTTAGATGTCATTTTTTATGTGGGCGGGGGCTCGAGCAGCCGCCTGGCTTTCGTAGTGTGGATACGACCGGGAATTATTTTGGACTATGAATTTTTGAAGGGATATATTAGAGTTTTAAACGAAATGGTTGAGTTGTGATATTTTTCTGCGGTGACTCCTTGGAGTGATTGTAATTCTGAAAGGAATTATAGAAATATCGTTCCTATCCTCATTGAGTAAAGTCCCAATTTAAACATTGAGATGACTGTTTTAGGTATAGTGAAAACAGAAATGTCTTACCCCTTAAATAATAACTAGGTGACACATGTGAAATCACAACCGCTACTTACTTTCACATAATTATAATGAGTAGGTGCACAGCAGAAATAAGAGAACTCACGTGCTCTTGAGTAACAACAAGGTGTCAATTTATTCATCAAGGTGTCTCTCATTACATGCTGTCAACGCATAAAATACCTACTACAATTACTTCACACATGTAAATGTCATTCAAACAAACAACAAAGAACCTTACGACACAAAATTAACATTACAATTAAATCAATTAATATGATTCACAATCAACATTGCATTATGATAATAAATAACCTAGAATGCTGACCCAGCTCATAGTCATATTACTAACTTCCTCAGTTTACTTGGCTGCATTATATAATACCTACGTTCAATTGACTCGCGTGTAATTTAATAATTCAATGTGCCTATTACGCAAGCAGTTACAACCACAATCGCTATCACGTTGCGTTACGCAGTTGTAAATGCGAAATAACTTGATTGTGACTCACTTACAGTATCGATATCGTATCGAACAAAGCATATGATTACAACTATTGAGATCATGCACAAAATACACTGACAGCTCCAAAAAAACAAACGAAAAAATAGGTCACTTCAAAAAATGTGAAGACAGAAAATATTAGAAGCACATCCATACTAATCCATCTTGATAAATGTGAGCCCTCCGTTATCCCTCGAACGCGTGTTCCGTCTCACTGATCACGCTCCATGTGTGCGTGCGCCGAACCCGCACACATACACAAATTAATGCATTTCACACTCACACACACTTACCTCCCGTGTCGGCACACACGTTGCTTACAGTGTGCTTGTGCTTGTGACCCGACATTGGTATTTTGATTGGTCATGCATTTCACGTGTTACGGCTTGCGGGTATAGACTGCGCCCGGGCAATAAACGTGGTAATTTACAGTGTAGCCTGCCCTTACCTAAGGAGGCTGTATTTTAAGAGAGATAAGAGCAATGTATTGATGTGATACAGGGATTTTAAGGCTGGTTTTGGTACGTTGTAGGTACGTGTTATTGCGGGAATTGAATTAGACAAGGAACATGATTGTGTATGTTCATACCTTTACACATAGTTTGAGAATATCAAATAAAAACTGGAAATCGATTAGCTGTTTGAAGTACAAAATCGGAGGTGTTCTTAAAATAACTGTCTCTATAGGAAGTATAAAAAACCTCTCCTATCAAAAAGGATACTAGAATTGGTATAGGAAGAAAAAACAAAATGTGTCACGATCTTTTCTATTAGCTGTTTATTTGCTGTAAACCGTAATGACCCAGCAAGACCAGTGGCTTTCTACTGTAAAACATAAAAGCAAAAAGTTACTGACAGCCAAAGATTCTGATTCAGAGAGAAGAGCTGCCGATATATTCTGCAAAAATCTCACCTTGAAAACGTCGGTGAAGTGAGCTGTCACCAGTGTCAATTCAACATGGTATTAGGTGGAATGACAGCTCATTTCAAGCTCACTTCACCTAAGATTTCACGGTGAGATTTTTCAGAATGGACCGGCTGGTGACCTCTAGTTCATCACCTCACGTCGACAATAAGCAAAGGTTTCTTTTCTCGGAGATATATTTTTATTAATTCAATTTCCAATAAAATCTTCTGTAACAGAAGGATAATTTTTACGCTAGTACCTACGCCTGTGTCTATTGTCAGCATGCAGCAATCAGAAATAGCTTTAGATAAAGTGGGTTTTTGCTGGATTGATTTCCTTTGATGCAGCCAATAGGTTTCTTTAATCATCATCTCAACGACATTGTTTACCTACACGAAAAAATATGCAACGAATGCAGGAAGACAGACTGGATGCGGACGTCATCGGAGAGGCTTTCAAAACATAACTTCGAATGAGGCTTTTCCAGTAGACTGATTAGTATTATGTATGCGCGGTCTACGCACTTGAAACTCAAAATCGAATCCACGGAGTAGACTTCGTAATAAAGAATATCACCGATTCTCATAGAAAATTCTAACCGGATGCAGCTGAATACCAGTATTTTACATGGAGCGACTGCCTATCTGACCTCCACAACCCAATAACTGAGTATCACGATACCCCTTGGTTAGACTGGTCGTCAGACTTTCGGGCTTCTGACGACTCGTAACGACTGCCAAAGCTCCACAAATGACAGCCGGGACCAACGGCTTAACGTGTTTTCTGAGGCACGGGAGAGTCTCGATATGTTTTATCTATAATGCATTATGATATATATATTTTACCTTATTATTATTTTTTTCTCTCTTTGTTCCTCTCAATCAGAGCACCCGCCATCTAATCTCTTATCCACCTTTGGTTGACTGGTAGAGAATGCCTAAGGCATTAAGTCCGCCTTTGTACCTTTTTTGTGTGCGAAAAGTTTAAATAAATAAATGTGAAAAAGGTCACCCATCCACGGACCAACCCCGGCAAGCGTAGCTTAACCTGATGGATCGACCCGAGCGGCTGTAAGTAAATAACTGTCACCTCCGCAAGCGTAAGGTAACTAGACTAGTCCTGGCTTATTAACATTAAAGTGACTAAAGAACCTCAAATATTATATATGCCCTTGACCTTGGGGTAGTCACCCATCTCTGCTCGCATCTGGCATCTGCTGCCTTGCCAGATCTGTTGCCGGCTTTTTAACAACACAGGAGCTACTTTTATTTGTTTGTGCCGATTCGTCTCTCGTTTGGAGAGAATCGGCTTCTATCTTATAATGTCTATTTACCTATCTATTTAGAAGTCCTCATTGAATTCTTCCATTTATCATTGATTTCTTCTCATTGAACTTCTTTGCTTGCCAGTTTATACAATCTTAAATCAGTCCCATCCTATCCGTACGATTTTACTCGCATAATTGAAATTGCAACTGAATTGTATTACCGTGACCTGTGAGCTTCGGCGCGTTATTTCTGTTATACACTATACAGAAACACGACGAGGAAATTTATTCCTATTTATTGTCAACAGATAATTTGGTAAATATGTATTGAAGTTAGTAAAGTGTCCTAATACTCGTGAATAAAATATTATTGTTAAGCAGCTGTCACGAACGCAGTATTATCTCCGGACGGTTTTATCCGTCATGATTTTCTTAAATGTCATCATCGTTTTCAGTAGACAGGACTTGATTTATATGATTTTTCGGATCTGCTTAACCTATACCCCATTTGAAATAAGATTAGACATTAAAACAAACCTCTTTACAGTCCATTCAACCGATTTTGACTTCTATACCGTAGGTATAAGGATAGCATTAAAAGCAAAAAAAGTTACACAATACCAACTATCTACTGCGGCTGCCATTTGTCATGCCACCAACGCAATAGAATTCAAAATCGATTGTACGGAATGTAAAAAAGGCGTATCTATACGTCTAATCTTATTTCAAATGGAGTATAGTTTATTACGTCTCAGCAGCATTACAGCAATTGTATTTATTTCTATTATAGGCATGAAAGCGGCAGCTTACCCTTCCCTGCGAAACTTCTCTTTTCCTGACTTCTTTAACGATATACGGGGATTATTTAATGAGTATAGGTAATTAATTAATGTGCCTATTTACAGTAAGATTTGTAACTACAACCCAATTAATCTGTCATCATCTGCATCATCTGCCTAGCCTTTTCCCAACCAGAGGTTTTGGGGTCGGCTTCCAGTCTAACTGGATGCAGCTGAATACCAGTATTTTACATGGAGCGACTGCCTATCTGACCTCCACAACCCAGTAACTGGTAATATGATACCCCTTGGTAAGACTGGTTGTCAGAATTCGGGATTCTGACAACCCGTAACGACTGTCAAAGATCCACGAATGACAGCCGGGACCAACTGCTTAACGTGCTTTCCGAGGCACGGAGGAGTCTCGCTATGTAAACATGGTGACCCATCCACGGACCAACCCCGGCAAGCCCGTGCGGCTGTTATTACTTGGCCACGAGCTCCTTACCCAATTAATCTGTGTAGTTTCTAAAATAAAATTGAATGTGTTTATATTTTTGAGGTTTTTCATGAAAATGCGCGAAGCATCTTTTGCGATTTTGTCATTATTTGAATGATTTTTTGAAGTTTCGTATGCTTTATCATTCTTAATTAATTTCTAACTAGCGACTCGCTCCCGCTTCGCACAGTTTTATATTAACGTATTATATACATAAACCTTCCGGAATAAATTCTCTAAACGACGGTGAAAACCTCATCACTTTTCGTGTTTGTCTGTATAGACAAACACGAAAAGTGACTTTCATTTATAATATATTATGTACAGACAAGCAACCAGAGCTATGGATCTTCTTCGTAAGTCACAGCATGCGAGATGAGGATCGACTGAAGTTGAGGATGTGACGCTTAGATCTTCCTAATTATTTGCAATTTTTATTTTGTTACTAACGCTCTGAGTCCATGTTTGTCCATAAATATCCAAACAATATTTTTTCTTTTCTTCTAACTAATATTATAAACGCGAAAGTTTGTTAGTATGGATGGATGGATGATTGTTACTCTTTCACGTAAAAACTACTGAATGGATTTGAATGAAATTTGGCAAACAGATAGTTTATAACCTGGATTAACACATAGGATACTTTTTATCCTAATATTCCCACGGGACCGAGACTTACGCGGGTGAAACCGCGGGGCGCTGCTAGTTCTAAATAAGCGGAACTAGTAGCTTTGTTAACCGCGAGAGGCGCAATGGGAATGGAAATGGCCCAAATGGCAGTTAATTTATGTGTACATATATAAATCGTCGCCTCTCCAGGAATTTCAGGTGTGGCTCCCGTCTTAAAGACTCCATGATTTCTTTACGGACTGGTCCCAATGTTAAATTAGGTTCTATTCAATAAAATGTTCCTCTCGTTAGTATCCTCAACATCCATATTTCGTTTTACAGCTCAGTCATGATTAATGCTCTATACTTGTCGCGTAACAATCACAATCCACATAAGGTTAGTTAACAAACCGCAGACCTCGTTGCCATATAAAGACTCCACAATTTAACTCTTTATGGCGTTTGCGAATGACTGTAGGTACTTTTCGTCTTAACCAGACACTTTCAATCCTTGAGAAATAAACCACCCTTTATAATGTACCCCATTTTAACCCTCCTAGGGTTGCCAACTTTATTTAAACTAAAATTATTGTAGCAAATGGAAATGAATGGTATTTATTTGAGAACGCGAAACCATATGTTTTACAATGCTTTCAATAACGAATTATTTTAGCTTTTACGAATCTTATCAGTTTCGCTTCATTTTTAAATAGGTAGGTATAACTGCATAGTGCTCGCCAAATTAAACATAATTATGACATGAAAGCAAAACTGAAGCTGGCTCATTGTTTGAATAAATTAATAAAATGTTTTAGGGATGTGAGTCAAAAATTATTTTCGGCAATTTTCAATAAGTTTCTAGGTTCCTACTATATACCTTATTTTTATTCTTCAGAAGAAAGCAATACTATTCTATTAAAAAGGAAAACAATGTGTAATGCCATTTTTTACAGTAGGTATGGTTGGCAACCCTAACCCTCACTCACACAATCATACACTAATTACAACGCAATTGTACCAAATCTGCTTCATCGCTTGATTACACCGCAGCGTCTAGCCTCGGAAAATTCCTACAGCACTACACTGCTTGAAATTCAAATGACATGAGTGTGCGTAAACAGTTTCTAAACAAATTCAAAATGCTTCAGCGCTGGAAACAAATTGGCGTTTATTAAATGAAGAATGTGAAAGCGCTTGATTCGCTTCCAGGGTTTTATGGAGGATCGATATAGCGGTCGTGCGATGTTGCCGTACTGCCTATCCTGTCCCCTCGAAGCTGGGTCTTTGTACTCTGGGACGAAAGGCGGCCTTAAATTGGAGTGCTCGATTATTTTTGAAGGAAAATTCAAATATTTTTTTATACAATGTTATGAAAATTTTCTTTTTGATTTGGTGAAAAGTTTTCTTTTAGATAAGTTTTTTGTATTTTATTCAAAGAAAAAGCTAAAAAGTACAATGTAGTTGGCGGAAAATAATTTTCTATGAGAGGCGGGTTAAACTGGACTGCTGTTGTGCCTGAATTTTATAAAGTTCAGGATCGAAGGGCTCTGATAATTGAAACTGCATTGTTTATGCTGATTTATCATCAATTACTTATTACGTTTTATTATAATTGATTAAAATGTTTAAATCACATTTTTATGGTTTGGCCTTGGCATGGCCTTTAGCCAGAGAGAAAACGCGAGATTATTAAATAATTCGATAACCAGAAATCAGAGAAAATATAAGTTTGGGTTTAGATATCTGTAGCTACGCCTGCGGCTGCTGATAGATTATTTTATTTTCATTTCCGCGTTTTTAGAGACTGCATTTTAAGCAGTTTTTCTTTAATTTCAAACCTACGTGATCTTAACAAAATTTCTAAAATAAATAAAGCAGACCCACCAACCAATACGCGAGGCATGCAAAAATTTAAAACGGCCTCATTAGCACTTGGTGTTGCTGCTCTTAAAAAATAAATTGTTACACAGGAGACGTTATTGTGCAGTCACGATCGGTTTTTAAGGCTTTTAGAGTTAAATAAATGACAACTGATTGAAATCGATCGTTTCTGATAAAAATACCTTAAGAAAATTATAGGTAAGTAAGTATAAGTACTACCTACTTATAATTTTTACAGATGCTTGACGATTTGTGTAATAAGCATAGATAAGTATAAGAAAGAAGTTTTAATATTTATATAATAATAAGCAATGTTTCCAGATAATTGAAGTCAGTCGCGAACTCGCAATGGCCGTCTAGGGAGTGGCAATTGATAAAAATATTGTCCAGCATGTCTTTTATCATCTAAGACTCGTAAATAAAAAATACTTTTTACAAAAAAATAACAACCGACTTCCAAAAAAAACACTAAAAAAGTGAAAAATAACTTTAATTTCGGAAGTCGATGTCTTTGCTTTTCAATTTCCGTTTTTTGCCACCGACTTCCGAAATTAAAGTTATTTTTCACTTTTTTAGTGTTTTTTTTGGAAGTCCGTTGTTATTTTTTTGTTAAAAGTTTTTATTTTTCTCTTTTTAGTTGTGGTACCTACCCCACACAAATCCGAATACCACTACCTGCTATGTAAATAACAGTGAAGGAGTCAAACAGGATATCGTCTAGATAAACTAAGTGGGAAAAATAGGTAATATTGAAGCTAACTCAAAAATTACGCAAGCAAAGTTAATAAAATTTATATGGGACCACCTCGGAAGCATGACCTACCAAACAAAAAAAGAATCATCAAAATCGATTCATCATCAAATTTCAGCCAAAAGACGTCCACTGCTGGACCTGGACATAGGCCTCCCCCAAGCACCGCCTCTTCGACCGGTTCTATGCTTCTCGCATCCGACGCTCATCGGTCCACCTTGTGGGGGGCCTTCCAACGCTACGTCTTCCGGTACGCGGTCGCCACTCCAGAACCTTTCGGCCCCATCGGCCATCTGTTCTGCGAGCAATGTGCCCTGCCCACTGCCACTTAAGTTTGGCAGTACTTCGGGCTATGTCGGCTACCTTGGTTCTCCTACGGATCTCTTCATTTCTGATTCGATCACACAGGGAAACTCCGAGCATAGCCCTCTCCATTGCCCTTTGGGTGACTTTCAGCCTAAGCCCAGTGATGGCTTATGGCTCTGAAACGTGGTCGCTCACAATGGGCCTCATTAGAAAGCTGAAAGTCTTCAAGTAATCTAACTAGAATTTCATTGTAGATCGTGGGTTCGAACCAAGACGGGCGCTTTACTTTGTGTTTGTGTTTCATCACCATCACTGCTCTCAAAACGATGAAGGAAAGCAGCAGGAAACCAACCAGCAACATAGAACCAAAAATTCGAAGGCATGTGACATCTTCCAACCCGCACTGGGACCGTGTGGTGGATGCCGCCCATCACCCTCTCACTGAGAGGAAGCCTGTGTCCCAGCAGTGGGAACATTGAATCTGCTTAGCCTTTTCCCAACTATGTTGGGGCAGCTGAATACCAGTATTTTACATGGAGCGACTGCCTATCTGATCTCCACAACCCAGTAACTGGGTAACACGATACGCCTTGGCAAGACTCGTTGTCAGACTTTCGGGCTTCTGACGACCCGTAACGACTATTAAAGATCTACAAATGACAGCCGGGACCAACGGCTTAACGTGCTTTCCGAGGCACGGAGGAGTCTCGGTATGTAAAGATGGTCACCCAACCACGGACCAACCCCGGCAAGCGTTGCTTAACCTGATGAATCGACCCGTGCGGCTGTTATTACTTAGCCACGAGCTAGCAGTGGGAATATTATAGACTGATTATGCTTTTCTTCAACTAGTAAACGGAAGAAGAAGATGAAGAAGAATAGGGTTTACAACCTAAAGAAAGATATGTTATCCAAAATCAAAAGGCATATTCAGCGATAAACGATGAACATGATGTGTGGGCCGGATTTAAGGCGGGGCAAAAGGCCTCGGGCCTCCACAAAATAGGCCTCAAAACAATTTGATTTTTTTCGATTAAAAATAAAGTTCACAGTCACAAGTACCTACCTACTTAAGTATTCAATCCTATTACAGTAAGTCACGTTTCTCACTTTCGCAACCTACTCAAGTGGCTCCCTTTTCGACTTCGCAGGAACTCTCGGATATTGTGTCTGCTTTATAACCTCCTTCACAATCCTAAAACTCCATCCTATCTGCGGGAGCGTTTTTCCTTCGCCCGTCCTTCTGATGCGCCTTGCAGGTCGCATCTTAGAAATCTCCTTAAGTCCCCTCCCCATTCCACTGACTTCTACTCCTACTCCTTCTTCTCTGTGCACGCGGTGCGGTTATGGAATTCCCTTCCCCCCTGCCAAACTGTTGCACTTTTTAAAAGAAGAGTGAAAGAACACTATCTTTCCACTTCGTCATAGTTGCGTATGTTTTTACCTATTTTTAAAATTACATCATAATTAAAGATATATATTTAGGAAATATGTATGTATAATGTATGTATGTATGTTATTCTAATATCATTAAAAAAAAAATATTGCCTATGTGAATTATTTTTGATTTTATGTAATTTACTTTCCCTTGATGTTTACACACGGTGTCTTCATCTTATCTCTCATTATCTACTTTCCTATAAGCATCACCTTTGAACGTATTTTTTTTCTGTTCTTTTCTCCTTGTCTGTATATTATGTGTATACATAAATGGTTAAATAAATAAATAAATAAGTGGTACCTTCATTATTTTCAGTAGGTAGCGTGATAAGCTGAAGTTTAGTAAAGAATCTATTTTAGTTCAAGGGTGTTCAATAGCGTTCTAGTAACATTAGGTAAACAAGACTGATTATTTTTCAAAGAAAACGTCTCTCGTTATTCCAGAAATTAACCAAATTGAAAATAAATCGTCAACAAAAGAGTAGTAGGTAAGTAGATAAATTCTATTTCATTCAATTCTTATTAAAATGCGTTTTTCATAATATTCTCCGAAGACAACAATAGTGGATCTGTGGTCAAATTCAATAACGTCGAACGTTTTTCGCGCACGTCTCGAATTAGATTAACGGGTTTTGTAAACTTCATTCTATTAGTAATAGGATTTGTGTATTTTCTTAATTTCGAGCGTTCCCGGACTGAAGATTGTTTTACTTAAAAGTACGGCCAAACCCAAAAGGTTTCTTACAGTAGGTAACTATTATATCATAAAATGGTATATCTAGGCACCGGGTGCGGACTCGTGGTCACACCAGGTTGTAACACCAGTGTGACTAACAGCAATAATTTTCCTGGAGTCTGGACTCGTGGTCACACCGCTAATATTCTACACCATGTACCACTGAATTAATATTGCGGTGAAAAAATATAGTTATATAAATGAATTTTTATATCGATATTTTTTTAGAAGCGGCCATTATTTTTTTATAGTTTTTATCTATCCATGAGAAAGCCATAAAATGTGAACTAGTATCAAACTTGCTTGCTACGTAACGCACCTTGCGCCAATACTGCGAGGAACTTCGAAGTAGCGCTCGCCGGCCGCTGCGGCGGCAGTCACAGTTCTAACCTAACCTAACTCATTTCACCCAGTACACAATTTTTCGACAATAATTTATAATCTAACGGAAATAATACCGATAGATTATTATCTAACGGTTCTCACAATCTTACGGTGACACTTAAAAGAGATGCATCGAGTTTAAAATGACAAGTGGTACATGGTGTAGAATATTAGCGGTGTGACCAGAAGTCCGAACTCCAGGAAAATCAGTGCTGTTAGTCACACTGGTGTTACAACCTGGTGTGACCACGAGTCCGCACCCACATTTTTGATGTTTGTACGTCACTTAACTTTAAGCAACCCTAAAAATGTAAGTAGGTAGGTTGATACCTACTTAGAATAATAATATTGACTAATTATTATACCGAAAGGGTTAGACAAACAATTATGTAATTTCAGTATACCTACATTGTAACAGCGAATCAATTTTCACGCCTCCCGCTATAAGACCTGAGACCAAATATTTTTTAATTTTCGGATAGCTCATAGTCATGACCTAAAGAGGAATAAAATATTTATATTAATCCGCATTTCGCGCTATAGTTAATTACAAACAAGAACAAAAAAAATAACTATCAATAAACTGGCTTTTATAGAAAGCCTTTAAACCGGCACTTTGTACCTCTTGTGAATAATTTACTCGTTATTCTGACATTCATTTATTTTTCTCGAATACTTCTCCGAATAAAAATAAAATTCGTCCATCAAAACTGCAGATAAACAGTAATTATACGCTACGCAGCTGTCGAATTTCAGTACATTTCCTTGTCTAACACATGGTTATAGAAAGAGATGCTGCCATTCGCCTGTTTCCGGCCGAGCGCCGAAGAAACCCGAAGAGACCGCGGGAAATAAGTTCGTCTGTTTTAGTACTTCTTATTTTAAATTCTGTTTTTAGAGATACGTTTACGATGTACCCGCATAATAAGTTGGTAATAATAAGATAGCAGAAAATGAAATAAAAATAATTGAAAGTGTTATTGCAATGAATGGACAGTTTATTTTAGGTTCTACGTTTAATAGTACCTATCTGTTGTAAAGGTATGTATTTATTTATTTATTCATAGGAGAACCAACAGCTATAACAGATGGATAACAACACAGATAATTATTCAGGCTACAATAATTGATCCTTATAATAAAGAAGGTAAAGAGCGAGTAAAGAGACGAGCTCCTCGCTCTTAATAACAGCCACACCGCCATTTGTGGATCATTGACAGTCGTTACGGGTCGTCAGAATCCCGAAAGTATAACAACCAGTCTTACCAAGGCGTATCGTATTACCACTGGGTAACTTCCACAACCCAGTAACTGTACTGGGTTGTGGAAGTCAGATAGTCGCTCAGTCACAGTCGCTCTATGGAAAATACTGGTATTCAACTGCATCCGGTTAAACTGGAAGCCGACCCAAACATAGTTGGGAAAAGGCTAAGCAGATGATGATAATAAAGAAGGTACTTACAGAAATTAAAGAAAAAACATTATGTCTTGGACTAGGTGCTTTACACCAGGCGAAATATAAATATTTTACCGTAAAATCAGCCATTTGTCTTGTCAGCAAATATAAGTTTTGGACAAGAATGTAAGCAATATAAATAATATAACAGATTTTAAGAAGCAAACTAGAAACAAAATAGTAACTCGATACCATAATTTAACTGAACGTCAAACAAGTTTTGCGTCTCAACCTTTTAATATCAAATCCTAACACATAAACTTGACGATTAAAATGCAAATTCATATTCGAACAACTCAATTATCAATGATATTAAAACAAGTTTTAAAGCATTATAAGACATTAGGTTACTTATTCGTAATCTCAAGAACAAAATAAATGACTCTACAAAGTTACAAATTAAGAATAAGGAAACACAAAAGAAAGCATAATATACATATTATGGCAGGAAAGGGATCATAAGCATAATCAGCCTATAATGTTCCCAACTGCTAGGATACTGGCCTCCTCCCGGTGAGAGGGAGCGAGCCGTAATCTACCACGCGGGCCCAGTGCGGGTTGATAGATGTCATATGTCTTCGATTGTGTCGATTTTTTGGTTCTAGGACATGCAATTTCCTCACGATGTTTTTGTTTTGAGAGCAGTGGTAATGAAATAATTTACACAAAGTAAAGCGCCTTTCTGGGTTCGAGCCTACGACCTACAATTCGTAATTCGCGGCCGACACCGCTGGGCCACCACTGCTTCACTTCAAAGGGAGTAGTAGTAGGTACTGAAATAAAGGTTGGTCCACTTGAAAATGGAAAACACGACTTGTTTTTCTGACCCCAAATAAATCAGCAGGGCGAACACAGCCTTATGACATGGCTCAAGTCACACATTTTATTAGCCATGTCACAGTAGGACGTGCTCGCCCACAGGAGGAAGATGAACATCACGAAAACTGTACTCGCTATTTGTTTTACTTTTTCATCTTAGTTTATTGATAAAGTATAGCTTATTCCATAAGTTAGAAATTGTGAAAAACACCTAAGTATAGAATTATGTTTATTTTCAAGTCACGGAAGATTGATTAATTTGGGAAATTTTCTTTCTCTCAATGCAGTGTCCATTACAATTTTGATGAAAAACTGTCACAGGGCCAAATCTATTCGTTAGGAATTACTGGTAAATCAATACCGTGTATTTACAGGAAGGCTCTTTACTCGTTTATTCATTCGTCTTTTCATTGATTCAATAATGTGTAATGATTAATGATGTGAGCCTTGAAATTGGTTCTTTTAACGTATCATCAATTTATTGATCCATAGAAACTTCTCTGTATTTCTCGTTTCATTTTAAAAACATCCATTACAATTTCAAATTTTGTTTCAAAATGAAGAAACATAAAGCAATTATAATTTACTACAAACATGCTGATGCAAAACTAAACAAAAATGCTTACAACCGTTAATCTTCAAGCTAAACGAATCGATTTCAAATCAAATTGAGAAAAATTGGAAACGCAATCTAGCATGAATCCATTATAATAGAATTGCAATCATTAGCTGTGACCAAGCAAATTTTATTTTTTCAACTTGAAGCAAAGACCTGAACTAATGAATTAATAAAATCAACTGAAAGTTAAAATTCTTGATAATTATCAAGCAGAGCATCAGCATGTAGTACAAACAAATTAATCCAAACAATCGCGGACGCTCTGCTCTGACGCGTCATATCCATCGTGTTTTGTTAGTGGCGTTATTAACAGCAGTAAACATTCAGTGGCCGTGGGCAGTAGGTATGTGTAGGTACTTAGTGATGTTTGCACAGCGACTAGGGACGACGGCCGAGGGGCCCTGTTGTCAGGGGACCCTCCCACGGCGCGGGCCGGCGCCGCGTGGCTCCGCTCGACGGCAACAGCCGCTGCCGCCACGGTCGCAGATACGGTCGCAACCTGCCGCACTGTACGCAGCTTACTAGGAATCCAGAATAAACGAAGAAATCTCTCGTACCGAGGCTCCCCCAGCCACGTTAACCTCCCCTGCCCCCACATTTACATTACAATTGAATGATGAAAGCGGACGTTGATCGCACACGTAGAGGTCATGATTAAATGGGCATTAGTACATAAGCGATTCAACTGTACTTGTGTGCATAACTGAACTTGTATTGTGGTTAAATAGATACGCGGTCTATTCATTTTCCGAATGTAACCCAACACTCGCGCGAACTGAGTTTGTGCCGTTTGTTCATTTTGTGTTTTCTGTAGAATTATTTAGTTACATGCATAATGTATGAATTTTTACGATGTATAGGTACCAGGAGTAAAGTATTTGGATATTATTATTATTTCACGTAAAATGGCTAATAATTTTATATATTCTGAATAAATATAATGAGTTATGACATGAATTCAAATTGAAGTAGTTTTTTCAATAATTACTCTCTGTAGGTGTTTTATGAACACGCATGACGGCCTCAATGATCAAATGACTTATTTCATTTGTTTTCAAAAACACGAATTTTGACATTTAGCTCGCTTATCTAAACAACAACATAAACATGGCATATTTGCCTTATATTAGCGATGCGATGGCGCGACGAGCCGATCCGAAACGTATTGTTTGTATAATACCTCACCCGTCAGCCAGCCTGCCTTCTGTGTGCGACGAGCGTGCGTGACGTCGTGTGTCTGGGGAGTTGCGCAGTGCGCGCTGATCACCCGGCGAGCATACTGTACAGGCGGCTATCCGACACATTCCCCTTGACTTACCCACATGCTTATAAAATGCATCACTCTAAATTGCTCCTTATTCCTAAAACGCAGAGTCCAACGCGTGTAGAGTCGTAAAGAAAATTTAAACACGGTGAGTGCACGGCGCGAGAATGCGCGGCGAGTTCGCCTCTTGTTGTTTATGCTGCCCTAGTAGAATTGCCCGCTATGTCGCGGCACGCGCCATCTTCTCTACCGCATCAGTGATCGGGCTGAACTAGCACCGTAGTCTTGACTTGACAATCTAGTTCTAAATGTACCGCTGCTAATGCTGCTATTGGCATTTCAACAACAAAATATTTTGTTGCGAAAGAAAAATCCTTTGCTTATTTGCTGACTCTTGATATGCGTCACATTTGATTGATCGTTTTTTCTTTCTAAAGTAAGCAATGAGCATCTTCACTATGAAACAATGACGACGGACATGTACTTGCTTAAAAGATAATCATTATTAAACTTAATGAAGTTTTATACTGACTGGATACGATAAAAATAACATTCACAGCAACAGAATGCCAAGAACCGAAGCAGTTCGAGGTCTATCTGTTATCTATATTACGTCATTCATTATTTATTCTGAATGAAGATCCAAAAAGGGTAAATAAAACCTACAGTTGAATAGCGGCCCACAAAGATACGAGGCAGCTACGAGGGCTCCGCTGACGATACAGAACGACCGACAACATGTTGATAAAAACAGACGCAACGCCGCGGCCGCCATCGCCGAGCCAAACATTCCGCTTAATAATTTCCTCCACTTTATTTTTTATCAGACAGACACGACACGACCGCGCCGATCTCGGGTTGTTTCAAAGCATTCTCCACTCCGATACAAAAAAGGAATGTCAACCACGCCAAAATGATCCGTAAGCATCGAAGTTATTAGGGCACCATAGGCTGATGAAATATAACAGAAATTCTTCAAGTGTTTCAGAAATCGTTTCCATTTTCGTAGCACACACAATGGAGGTTTCGATGGGGATCATTAAAGCTGAGCGATGCGCGGAATAACAGTGTAGAACGGGTCTTATCTCAATAGCCGACGATTCCGTTTGGCATGCAGCAGGATTTGAGAAGGCCATTTGCCTCGTTCCATCGGGTTGAGGTCGTCGATAGCGCAAGCAGGACGGCAATAATGGAATAGTACGGGTAGCTCTTATGATATTCTGAGAGCCTGGTAACTGAGATCGTTTGCGTGTCGGTCGAGGTGGCGCGGTGCTCGACGGGTCACAGTAATTTGAAATATCCGCTAGGGGAGACACAATCGCATGCTTTCCATTGTTCTACGCAGGAAAACTTGTTTTCGACTCTTTTTCTCTTCTGATTATACCGGAACGTACTTGAAATAATTCATAACAGCAGAATTTAGATAACATTGATTCGTAGTTACATATATTATGCAATATTTTTTTTTATACCTATAACCAAAATACATTATATTGAAATACAAAAAAATCTAAATTGAATATGTCCAGTGTTGGCACGTTGGCAGGTGACGTAGATAAACTGGCATTGAAGTCAGAAGCCGTACCTACGACTATGCAAATGAATTCCAATTAGCACAGGTGATACTTGATAATACAGATATTTTTTGCTATTGAAGAATTATTTGTAGAAATGCAAATAAATTTCAATTAAAATACAAAACTGAAGAAAAAATACAGGGCTCTAGAAATTGTTTGGAAATCATTTGTCATGTCATACGGAGGAATGAAAGATATAATGTATGAACGCAAAGGTTTCGAATTTGAATGGTTATAAGATTAGAGGAAGACCAGAGAAACGGCGGATGATTTGTGTGAAAAGTTATATGGGGATAAATACTGAGATGACAGTTAATAGAGATGTAAAAAGCCTTATTATGCTTCTTATTAAAGTTTCTGTTATAGAACCTGTTTTCAGATCAATAGCTTTGTAAAATAACATTAATAGGCATACAAACGATTCAATTATACAGAAGAAGAAACTACTATCTGCGCAGACCAACGTAACGTTGGGTTGTATATTTTTAATTTATGACATATATCATATGTATAGGTAACCTAAAGTAATATTTGTAATGACGTAGAATAAAGAATGAATCGACGTAGGTTACCTTATATAGTCTAACATGTGATTACTTACTTGCCAATGGAATGACGCACAAACATTTCTAATTATATATTTTCTTGGTAAAATATAAATATGGGACATTAATTATAGTTTTATTGTACACTTTTACGATTTTATGGGGAGCTGCGTTTCATGTTATAGTTTGGTTTATTTCATTTTATTAACCAAAAATACGATATGAAATATAATAAACATAAGTTGAAGTGATCTATCCGGACCATACTTATCTGTCGTAAACCAATTGCACTATCCTTTGCTGTCTGTTTAAAAGTAACACAATCTGTGAAAAGAATTAAACTAGTATTCTTCTCCATTGTAAGCTTGACCTCGCGAAAGATCAATTTGCAACAGACACCTACAAAAAATGGAACAGATTCCTATTACCTAGAGCGGAAAAAAATCTATTGACCTTTCTAAGGCTTCCGATTGTCTATTGGATCACAATTTAAAACCCTGGAAGTGTACTTATTACTGTAACTTCATCACATATTGTAGATAACATAGTTTGACAGGCAATACAGCCTAATATTGGCACTAAATAACGCAGTTACGAGCATAAGTCCTAAAACAAAAATGGGCGTGACACAGGGTCCGACTCTGTGTCTTTTTCTGTACCTGTCACATACAGATAATCGATCTTAAAATCAGTTCTTTAACGTATTAGTACATCAAGCCATATCCCTAATCTAGGATGCGAAGCGAAGCCAAGTGCAGTAGTTGTTATTTACTTGAACAGCTATGTTACCTACCTATGTCAAAAGCTGAAGCTTAGACGCTATACGGGCGGAAGCCTGCTCTAAACCTATGGCGTCTCGGCAGATTAATTTTTCGGTAAATATCATTTACTTACACCCGGTCTCTGGAACGAAAAGCAACGACGTGTTTTTAAACTTATATCAAGTGATATCCCGTAATTAAAAACATTCAAAATCTAGTCACAATCTCAGCGACAATAAATGAAATAAACTTGTCAAGTTGTTTGTAAATTAGAGGTATATTTGACACATTCGAATGTGAACGTTCTTAAAAATAAGGGAACTAGCCCTCTGATTGGCTGCTGATACTTAATTCATTCAATCATTTACAGCAGTTGACGTGCGTTTAATAATTCTTTAGCTGAAAATTGTGTCGATATTCGTTCCTGAAACCGGGTGTGATTTAACCATTATATTATTAGAATTGCTTCGTATTATAAAACAGTTAAATACGTAAACGAAGCGTAAGGAGTATGGAAGGAGCGTAGCAGGTGGTGGTAGTTTCTGCCTACCTCCATGGGAAGAAGGCGTGAGTTTAAGTATGTATATAAGTAAAAACAGACAAATATTTAAACACACACATAACATTTTTTTTGTTTTTTTTTAAACATTTTTTTAAGAAAAAATTACCTACCAAACTCAAACCATAATGAAATAATAACTACCTACCTTAGTTTACCGCATTGATTGAATAGGTAATTAACATTTCTCAGAGAAGTAAACAGCTACTCGAACTCGTTTGTGGCTCGATGACAGACTCAAAGCAATAACTTTTTCCCTCCAATTTCCATTTTCCCGCCCAAAGCATCAACGCAATTTAATCTATCTGTCATCATCAATATCGAAGCCTACATCAATCTAGTATATTACCAAATTATAAAAACACTATACAAAAATATAAATTAGCAATTTCTAATCCTTATGCCGTTCACAATAAAGTTGAACCAGCACTTTTCCAACGCCAAAGTTAACTTTGTAAACGACTGATAGAATTCTGTTTTCAAAACTCGTGACGATGCCCGAGGCATCACTCGCAGTGTTTCGTCATCTAATCGTGAAATAAAAAGAGAGGGAGAATATAGGATAGTTTATGTTAGAGTGGGATGGCGAATAGTAATAGAAGAGGGTTCAATTGATTGCGGAGGGTGTTGCGCCCTTCTGTGCAAGTCTATTCATTCTGCACACCCCGGGGCGGGAGGGGCGCGTGAAGCATGCTATGAGCAGTTTTTTTTTGTTTCTGTCTTTATTTAATTTCGCAATGGAGGATAATTTGAATAATAGCATTTACATGGCGGACATGTTTGCCCATACGATGTGTGTGAAACATACATTAGTTATGGCAGTCGCATGTAATGCGCTTATCTGAAACACATGGCACGTAATGCTAGAAATATGTATGAGCGTTTTTAATTTGTTTGTGTTTGAAATGTTTCTATTCATACGTCAATTATGATGGTTTATGTAAAATGAGAAACATACAAATAGCATTTTTAAACAACATTTAGAAACTGAATGCCAAATTTGTTCATGTTTAGTTTCTTAAGTTTTATAGCTCCTAATTACGAAAATAGAAGTATCTTGGAACCTGCAAATTCAAAATATTTAAGTTTAATGAACAATAATTATTCACATATATATTACAAATCTTCCTAATAGAACTAAAGATTTCCACGATCAGCAAGAAATATTAGATAATGTAATTTATTCTATCTTGAGAGTTTGGCGATAATAGAAATAGGCAACAACTAATAAAATACAATATAAAATAATAAAAAATACAATATAATATCTACGTCAATACCTTTAAACCTAATTAACGCGATACTTACATTGATCAATCTGTCAAATGAGCCTATCTCAATCAACTTATAGATTAAGAAGGTCCTCTTTAATTAGAAAGTAAATGATAAAGAAGTGTTCAAAAATTACTTTGATTTCGAGTCGGCTTAGAGAGATGATGGAAAAGCCAATGAGCCAGTGGCGGATGTTGAAGATAAATCAAAATACTAAGAGTGAATCTAAATCAGATATAGATATGACCAAGTGCAAGAATACTGATGATGACGCAATATAGCCGATTTCAGCCTTAGTGACTGCATTATTTGGCTCCCGGTCATTTTGGTTGGATGTGCTGCTCTTTTAAGTGCTAATGAGAGCACTGCATGAAGCGCAGAATACGTCAAACGTGTGTCTGGCTTAACATATGTAAATAACAATCAAGCAATTGAAACTGATAAATGAATTTGGGCCTAGCACAAACTCGGAGTAAAGGCAACACAAATTCGGCGATTTTAAAATGGAAAATATCCCTTCGCACATAATATTTACTTAGTTTTAAAACTTTATTTATATCTATGCATTACATAATCAGCCTCTATTCCTCCCACTGCTGGGACACAGGCCTCCTCTCTTCGAGAGGGAGTGGGCTGTAATCTACCACGCGGGCCCAGTGCAGGTTGGTAGATGTCACATGTCTTTAAATTTTTTGTTCTAGGTTTTTCTTCACGATGTTTTCCTTTACCGTTTTGAAATCGGTGGTGATGAAATTATTTACATACATAAACAAATATCTATGGATCTTCTTCTTTTAGTGAGGTTAGGGACTAACCTAGTGTCAGAGTTTTAAAGCCGCCCAAGGGCCTCTGATTTGGCGTCACATGCGATCGAGGAATATCACTCAGGCATTTGTTTTTTTCAGGATTTTTTCCTTCACCTTTTTTAAAGCAAGTGATAATTATACAATACGCATATGAACATGCACATGCGCTTGCATCTATAGATGATATAGATATAGTTGTATTTTGGATTCAAAAATAGGAATTAACTTAATGTTTACGTCACGCGTTCGTGCTAGAGCGTCTGCTCTAGTCAAAAGTAATGGTTTTGATCATAAATGACGACTAACACGCGATTGTTATTAAAACTAGGTAGGTAGATACCCTATGTATGTACCTATTTTAAAATAAAATTACAATACAATACAGTACGGGCTCATCATCCTGCAATTCAATGCAGATTAGCTCATTTGTCTAGGTAATGGATAATTTACCTATTGCTTAATTCATGTGAGGAACAGTTTATATGGCAAGATTCTAATAAATTCAGTATCATCATTATTATAGTTCTTCTATATCTATAAATGTTATGCATTCAAGTAGCTTTTCGAGTCTATCTGTTTGTGTGACCGCACTGGGGGCCTAGACAAAATCCCTTTTCTGTAAGCGTTAACGCCAACGGAAAAATCAAATTGTATGGAGTTGACATTAGCTTCAGAGATGTCACGTGACTGCTGCTAAATTGTTAGACAAAGTCATTATTCCTCATGCGGAAAGGAACGATGAAGTGAGCGTGAAGTTTAAACGCCAAAAATATTAATCAAAATGGTAGACAAGTGCCACTTTTGACAAACGTAAATGCTATTTTGGCGGTTGCGCAACACACTACATTAGCGGGAGCTCGGACCCTGATGATAACAGTAAGTAGTGTCATTTTTGTGTGTTTTTATTTCAAATTAATCAATTAAAATACATAGTTTGAGATTAATACGGGCAGCTAATAATGAAGGAGCATTGCAAGACGGCAAACAAGACTAAATTTATATAAACATAAAATAATAAAAATGGAATTTTCATCGTTTTAGGCCAAATAAACAAAGCTTTTGGCGTCTTCGTCATGATCTTCGGCGTATAACTTCTTAAAAGTCATTCAGGAAATTATTTTACAAATCTTGAAGCACAGCTTGTGGCATTGAAAGATCACCATGGCTAAAATTACTATTCATTCATTATAACATTATTGTACAATAAGAATAGGAGTCTGTAAACATGAATTTTGGCACTCTAACACCCTACATATGCAATAAGTATTAATATTAAGGTAATTCGAGTTTATCTATAGAAGAATAACATACGTAAGAACCACAATCATATATAACCACAAGCACCAAGCGCTGTTTAATATTATGTAGATACTCTTTGTTTGGACCTCAGAGAAAAAATACCAAGTATGCGGTTTCCATAGTAATTATGTAGTTGATTGTCAAACCATCATCTAACAAAAAAATGTTTTAAACAATTTTTGATGTTATTTTAAATGATTTCAAGAATAAAATATTGCCAATTGATGTAGAAAAATCCGGAATTTTATTTACATAATATACGAACAAAACATTCCATAATCTGAAATTTTACAACTGCTACACACTATTCCAATAGAGTGTTTCGTGTGACGCTGCGGAATAGGCTTATCGCAATCTCTGTGTAACTTGTCTACCATTATCTTCACGCTAACGTCAATTCCTTAGCGTGAAAGGAAAAAGCGTGAGCAGAAAACGCATGGATTTTGTCTAGGCCCCCTGTTGTTTTAAAATACGCAACGGATTTTGAATTTTGAATCATTTAGAGAATTTATTCCCGAAGGTTTATGTGTAGTCATATCAAACCTAATACATTAATATTAGAGTAAAACATATAACAAAGAAATCTCGATGTTTTGATAAGTCGCTAATAGTTATTTATAAAAGTTTATTACTAACCTGGTGTCAGAGTTTTACAGCCGCACATGTTCCTCTGACTTGGCTTCACATGCGGTCGAAAAATATCCCTCAGGCATTCCGTTCCGGATTCCTCACGATGTTTTCCTTCACTGTTTTTGAAGCAAGTGATAATTATACAATACGCACAAGAATCCAAGAAGTCAGAGGTGCATGCCTTGGGTTCGAACTCAAGACCTATGACTTGGCAGTCTGACGGTCACACCACTAGGCTGCCACTGCTATTAAAGTTTATTACGTAGTCTTATACATAAAACTATGCCCCACAAAAATGTTTTCACGGTTTGTCTGTGAACAGATCATACGAAATCAATTTATAGCACATCATGGCTAACGGCTTACATCCCTCGATGATAAAAAACACGGGCATAGCTGACACCTAAACATAATTATTATGTTTAGGTGTCAGCTATTTTATTTATTTTTGCCCATGGTTCCTCGCATCCCGGGCGATTTTTTCATAATAAAGCCATTTCATTCATCAGGTCTTTATCCCAAAGACTAACTTGAATACCATTCGTTATGTCAACATGATTATATCACCTAGGGTCCAGCCGGTCTATTCTGTAAAAATCTCTCGGTGAAAACATATGTGAAGTGAGCCGTCATTCTACCTGACGCTTGACACTTTTGACAGCTCGCTTCACCTAAGTTTTCACCTTCTATTTAGATATCTTCAAAATATATTATTAATGTCGATTTTCGTGTTTGTTCTGTATGTCCGCGTTATTCTTCTTAACCACGCAACAGATTTCGATGAGGTTTTCGTCAACGTTTAGAAAATTGATTCCAGAAGGTTTATGTGTATAATACGTTAATATTAAAGTAACATATAACTAAGAAATCTCGATGTTTTGTCAAATCGTAAAAACCTTACGAAGCAGAGTGGGTCGCTAGTAAACTATAAAATTATTATAGATTTTCACGATTAGAATTTATAGAATCCAACAGCTGAAATAGGTATAGATTGCGGCTGAATTGTCTGCCCTAGGGTTCCAAAAACAAACGCTTTCGTCTTTACTTTCCTTCATATATTTACCAACTCATTTAAAAACATTTCATCAAGAAACTTCGCGTAACTAAGTAGGTATAGAACATTTTTATCGCTTCGCCACGCGTAATTTATTAATCGCAACTCATTACCTATCTCTGTTAATGACATTCTTATCGTCTCTAGATAAGTTAATGATAATGACTTCTCGAAGCAAGGACTTTTTCGGTAAAAGAATTTGTAGAGTGATCCTTATTCCGCTGTTGGTTTATTAAGGGTCCATGATTAATAACCGAGTGTGACCCGTGGTCCCTCCCGTAGTCCCTGGAACGTACCACGATTTACAGCTGCTTTATTAAGGCATTTGGTTTGTAGGGCTTCTTATTTTCAAAGGAAGACACATAGACACATTAGGATTGTATGAGACATGATATGAATGAAAAAGTAGTGAATGATAGAGTGTCGACTGACAGAGAATGGAAATAAAACCCCCCAAGTAACATGGACAGGAAGATCATGATGTTTTGTAGGGATTATTTTTTACTTTTAATTGGTATGACAGTCTCATGTAGTAAACATTGGTCAATTTGTAGATCACATCATTATTATATCGACTTTAATCATACTACGCTCCACTGGCGACAAAGTAAAAGTCCGTGTATAACTATGGACAAAAAACCGGGAATAAAGACTAGAAAGACAAATGTCTTTGCCATCGCCACCCCTAGCTCCTGAAATTATAACTTAAACCTACATTCTGATTCTTTGAAAACTTTTTTTTGCTAATTATCAATAGTCGCTTGCTTAAGCCATGAAAACAGTTTCTTTCATTGAATTGACTCGATGTTATGAGTAAAAGCCCTATACCTACTAGTAAAACAGTAGTTAGGCTTATCTTTGATTAGAAATCTGTTTCCGGACCTGGGACAACAAACCATTAAACTAGTAACACTATCAAAGTCACATTTAACATAAAACATAACACTATCTACTTTTATTGACTTACACGAATAGCTCCCGACATCACATGATGAGAAGACTGGCATATACGCATATCTCTGGTCAAAGGCTATCGACGTCTGTCTCGAATGTGCCGCCTTGATAAACTACCTACTCGGTACCTTCCGATAAAATTATATTATTCTAAGAGGATATATAGTTCATAATGATGAATTATATCCACTGAGTCATTAACTTACATAGTGTCGGTTGTAAACATGTTTCAAATCGGTCGATGTTATATATTTGTTTCCAATTCGCGCTTTAGTGGGATTTATTACCTATAGGAAGATTATTCTGCACAGTTGGAATTTTGGAGATAGATTTAGTCCAGCAGTGGACTGGCATAAGCGGTGATGTGATAGGTGGTGAAGCAGGTGATGACGATAGTAGACTAAATAAGCTAGCGATTACAGTAGATATGCAAGCAAAAGCTTGTAGCCGTATTCTCAGCTAAATCATCTCCACGAATTTCATGGTATTCAATGTCCGATTACCAGACAACTGTACTTACATGGTATATCCATATGTTTTGTTGTAGCAACGTGTACAGCACTTTCCTCATCATACTTTATCTCTTCACAACATAGTCTTGCTTTTCTTTTATCTTCTTTCGGACACATAGTACCTACTAGTAGTAATTAATACCCTATGTTGGTGAAATTGATTCTAATAATGAATATATTTTGCAATACTTATCTTCTTCAATGTATCTGAAACATAAATTAAATTAGTAAGCTGTTATATCTTTTATTAAACCTTCATACCTTAACCAATGAACGCAAAGGAAAACAAATCCGGGCGCTGTCAAAGTTAATTAAAATAGTATAAAAAGTATATTTTTACGAGCGGGCCCACATTTCCTATTATTTTAAGTCTTCATTGTTATTGGCAATGTAGTCAAGTCGTCCGGTGGTCATTTCGGCCTTACTACGGGTTTACGTTTTTCAAATTCGAAAAACTAAAGCAGCTCACTGTTTCAGAAACAATGGGCTTGTGCGCAAAGGCTTTCATTGGGATATCGACAAAGTAGCGGGACGAACCTCCTGACGAAGACCACACCACGGAACCATGGAGTGATACAAAATAAAGGTAAGCCTATTACTAGCCAGCCGGCCACCAGCAGTGCGCTAATATGATGACTATCATCAATAGTGATTACGACTTTTTTTTATCATAATCGTCCTTAGACTGACCTAGTGAGGATCCCAGGCTATGTCACAGTGGGACGATAACCCACTGCGAAATAGCCTAGGTTCCTCACTTGTACGCCATTCTTGACTAACTTGTGCTATCTTGTCCATCCAGGTCTTCCTGACAAGCTCAATAAGTCTTTCTACCTTTTTTCGGCTTTCGGCCTTTTTTCTAACCATAAGACATTTTTTTTTTAATGTATGTTTTATGAACTGCCTAGGTATATATTTTATTTTATAGATTTCATATCGATAAACTCACATATAAATAGAATAGAAGAATGTTTTGTCAACGATTAAAATCTTGATCGGATTTATCGGTACTTTAAATACGCATGTAGGTATTTTATGTTTTTATCAGTACCTGGTCGACCGAGAACTGCTCGGATGAAAATAGACAAATAAATTATCTCAGAAATGAGGCCTAGCTAGATCGATTTTTCACCCCGTAAACTCATGCACCTATTCATGCTAGCATCGAAATTGTTAGAGCCGTTTTCGGGAACGTGTTTACAAATATATAAACAAATATTGATAATATAATATAATAGAATTACTCGTATTAGCGCTACGTGATCATCAGTGATGAATATCATTCGTACACTATATTCTATAAATCGTCAACTTATTATTATGCCTCTAAAATCATGTTTATGTATTAAGCAAACTATTAGATTAGTATAACCATTGTACACTTTGGTTTATGTAGATACAAGACATCCCAACATCGCGTTGATAAAAATACAGCCTATTTACATGTTAACCTTCACGGACACTCAATATTCTGTTTATAAAAAAAACCAGTCGTTTTTTTAGTAGCTGCGCTCATAACCTTCATTGCTTCACATCCTCATGAGATCACGGCTACGATGAAAAACTTGACTCGCCTTCTCGGTTCCGGATTTGAGTCACACCCTATAGTGTTAATGGTGTTTTTATACGAAACCTTCTCGAACACAACGAAATAGAACACCCTATTTAGAGGGTGACGCCAACCCATTATAGTGCACTTATTCCGGATTGCTAATGACTTTGCCGATCGTTTTAGGTTAAAAGGAATGATATTGAATCTTCCAATAATGAAACGTAGTCTTAATAGCTATAATCATAGGAGAGTTTACATTCGTTTTGCTTGGAACTAAGTTAGCATAAGTGATACGGAAAAAATGAGGCATTATATTTTTGTCCAAACCACGACAGGTCAGAACCAAATTCAAACCAAACCAAATTCAATTTGGTGAAGGCTGCGGGAGCTCACTGCGGGATCTGGAAAGCGCAGGACCAGTCTTTGAGGTGCTGCTGAGGGAGTCCTATTTCGAGCAGTGAACGCCGTTCGGCTGATCAATGATGAAGAATTAGCACCAAATTAAATAGTATCGATGTGAAGTTTAATTGTCATGTCAATAATTCCATTAACCGTTAAGATCGCTGTTAATTAGCCAAGGGAGGCTATTTAGCAGACATTTGTGACTCATAACGATAATGAACAGCTTTTACAACGTATTTTGTTTTGCTTCACCAGCAAAATAAAAACTTAATTAAACATGTTTAATTACGTTGTTTCTGCATTACTACTTAATTAATGAAGCTTGTACATTGAATTAAAATATAAAGTACTCATTTAACTGCATCATTTATTTTACTACTAAAAGATGTATCCACTTGTGGGCCGTAGTCAGGTAAAACGGATCTTATTAATAGTGATTAGGCGATTATGTAGCTACATCTAATGCATGTCGTGTAGCTCATTTATTGGTACATTAAATTACTGATTATCATGAACAATACATGTACTTTTTAACCGACTTCTTCCAAAAGGAGGAGGTTCTCAATTCGTCTGTTTTTTTTTTTTTTTTTTTTGTGTGTATGTTACTCGATTGCTCCGCCAATTATGAATCGATTTTGATGATTCTTTTTTTGTTTGCTAGGTCATGCTTCAGAGGTGGTCCCATATAAATTTTATTAACTTTGTTTGCTTAGTTTTTGAGTTAGCTTCAATATTACATATTTTTCCCACTTAGTATTATGTAGACGATGTATTGTTTGACTCCGTCACTTTTATTTACATAGCAGGCAGTGGTATTCGAGTTTGTGTGGGGTAGGTACCACAACTAAAAAGTGAAAAAACACTTTTTACAAAAAAAAACAACCGACTTCCAAAAACAACATTAAACTAAAAACTTTAATTTCGGAAGTCGGTGCCAAAAACCAAAATTGAAAAGCAAAGACAGCGACTTTCGAAATTAAAGTTATTTTTCACTTTTTAATATTTTTTTTAGCAGCAGAGCGTGTTTCCACAATGACAGTCAAAAGTAAGATCTTTTGCAGAATTAAGATCTTCTGAAGATTAATGATCCCGGAGCATCTTCATAAGCGTCGAGTCTGACTGACCGCCTTTCAAAGAAAGAGAGAGGGTATCCACTATATGAAAGTTCGGGTTCCTTTTATAAAATGTAAAGTTTTCTAAATGAACCGCCTTACTATTCTTTTTTTCTTATCGCTTGAGTACCTACTGAAATATCCGACCAGCAGGTAGGTATGTAGCTACCTGGACAAAAGTAATTTGCCTCGTTCAGACTCTGGTGGGTGCAAGTGGATGATGGGCAGGAAAAAGTAGGTAAGACATAACCTTCTAAACTATACATATCTTGGGCACATAATAAATATGTTAGTAAACATAATACGTTGGATAAACTGCAACGGACCCTGTGCAGAAGCGACGCGGTACAATCGCTGCGAAACACTCAGTGTGCGCATCAGCAAACATTTCCGACGCGCATCAAAAGAATGGCAGCCCCAGCAGCATGCTGAATGCATTGTTGCATTGGACTCGAAGAGCATTGATGGCCATGCGTACTGCTTGTCTAGCGACTGCACGTGTAAAATTTCTAACAATACTTTTGCTTTTAACATCGAGTGCGCAAATATTTCACGAAAATATATCACATCGCCTAAGCGACTTCAAATCTTAAATCTTTGGTACGGAATCCGCAGCAAACACCAGTAATAAAGCATTTTTACGATCCATTGTGAGCAGTTTACGACTGGACCGGGCACGATTGACTTCTGACCATAAACTGTGTTTTCTATGTCGCTCTTCAACATTATTTCTTGGTTTTCATCAATATGTTACTATATGCTAGCTTTGTATGCGGGTATAACATCCCGGTGGTCGATGGTAATACTAACACCACACGCTTGAAGGTGGGTTTAGAACTTTAGACTAAACGAACATGGAACAAGAGCTAGAGCATTCTTTTGTTGATATTCTTGACATTCTAGTAGGGAGAGACCAACGAAGGAATCTATCCCTGTTTACACAAAAATAATTTGGTAGATTGGGGATATAAAATGCATTCGCTCGTTTGTTCTAAATCTACCTTTATATGGAGTAAAGTTACCATTGCGTAGCCGACCTCAGGCAGTAACTGCAGGCGCGGTGTCGCCGCGACACAACTAGTTTCTATGAATTTCTATGAAATACCTTCCATATCACGTCGGTTTCACAGAAATACCTAGAATCCGTGTCGCGGCGAAACGTCGCCTGCAGTTGCCACCTGCGGTCGACTACGGATGTATTTATTTGCACGATAGTATTTTATTCTAGTTGGGAATTCTAAAGTGTATTTTAGCTGGTTTTTCCTGTAAAGCTATTTTATTTGCCTACCCGTTCGGCCCCGTTTTGTACGATAACCATACGATAACTAAATAATAGGTTGTACTTTCCCACAGTTTATCATTTATTAATATTTAACCACAGTTGAGTATCAGTATATTATTTCATCATCAGTCGATACTAGTCCACTGCATAGGCCTCGCCATCGCACATATTATTATATCACTTACCAGATTCTTCTTTCTGCTCCTTCTTTTTCTTCTCCGATTTCTCTGCCCAATTTGCAATCTCGGAGGCTACCTACTCATCATAAAGCTAAGAATGCAGCCTTGAACAGTGTCTGCTCTCTTTTAAATGTTTAAACCTGAAATATGAGTTCATCTATAAGGACTCGTCGATACTGTACCTACCTACAGTGACTTTGTAAAAATGAAATGTTAAAATGAGTAACAACTTTGTAAAAATGAGTAACAGTTACAGCATGGGTTACAGGGATAACATTATCAGGCGATAAACGGTCAAAATATATTCAAAATAGTACCTAACCTAGCTAGGTACTCATTAAAGTGAATAATTTCAGTACCTACAAAGTAACTTACTAACTACAATGTATATTAAACCGCAAAACACCAAACAAGGAAAAAACATAATTATTTGTAACGAGTAACTTGTTTATCACTTTCCATGTACCTACTTAATTAAACGATTATTAGCTAATACCTACAGGTTTCCATAGAACGTAATGTGAAACATAACGCTTTTATGTAATAAGCAGTTCAGCTGATTAATAACGAAGTCTTTCTTGGAGAGCAGAAAAAACTTGACCGCGGAGTGTAACGTTAACCACATAAATATAATTAGGTATATCTACGCCATAACATCTTCTGAATGGTGAATATTATGGCATGCAAGCTACTTGCATTCTTTTGTGTAATTTACATGCATTATGTAGGTATTTGCGACTTGAGAGAAATACTTGTGCTAAGATCACCTCCCTTTCAATCGAAGTTTTCGTAAATAGATGATTAAGATATAATATTAAGATGGATGAAAACAAGGAATTGCATCTTATGATTAAAAACCTCTTCATCGCCATCACATCAATCGGATCCAACAATTTGCGACCATGCATTATTATTGGGTTTATCATTGCTCCCATGCTCTGCATCCCGCGCATTCCGGTAGGTGAGAGCGGGATTCGCGATCCACTATGGTATATGCCTTGAAAACGAATTTCCAACGTCGCATAGTTTTTCAAAATCTTTTATTTTATTATGTAAGTATATATTGTATTTATTTAATTCCTAAACGTTATGATGCCATCATTCCCATTCTTTGATCAACGATTTCAATAGGCGGAATTCAACAAAACGAAAATGTTGAATGAATGACCGACACAGTGCAATGAGATTGTATAGCCCATTCATTGAATATTGTCAACACATACCCGTCATATGTGCTAGTTTATCTGCCTTTGTTTATTAAACTTTCTATAAGATTAAAGGGCCTACATCGAAGTCTTGGGATTATTGGGATAAAACATCACGGTTGGCCAACGATATCATGATTCCTCTCTTGTGTTCCTTATCTTCTAACACATCTTCACTTAATTTAATTATGTCTTCTTCTTCTACAATGAATTCATCACATTGATCATGACATGATGAATCAAATGAAAAGATTAATACGAGAATTTCCGTAACATTTTAAGCAAATGCTCGGTATCGAATATTATTCAGTTCAGTATTAGACCAATCCACTGTTTGAGAAGGTTTCTGGAACAACTTAAGATGTGTCTCTGCATAAGAGGATCTTTCAAAGATGCGTAATCCCTATTGATCACATTTTAAAGAATGTTTTCGCTTAGATACTACTTCAAACGGAAAACTCCGATTCATTTTATCAGACAGTCGATTTCAAGATATCTTTCGGTCGTATTTCTATGCTTTCTTCTATAACTTCTGCTACACAAAAAGGAGGACCTATAGTAGCCAAAGTAAACAATCTGCATAGATTATTGTTTTAGTATTCACCTATATAATTATCTACTTACTTTTACATCTAAGTATTTACGTCTTTTTTGATCCATGGACGGACCGCGCTCGCGCAATACTATTTTGCTTCTAAATTCATATTTCTGCAAATTACTGAAATAGAGCCTTTGTAACTTGTATCCTTCGGATATAAGTATTTGAGAATTGAAACTAAATTGACAATATAACTCGAGGATATATCGAAAATCGGGTAAACAAAGTGAGTCTGAGTAGTCTCTAAAGGTAAAATCATCAACTTTACACGGATGGGAGTCTTTAATCACAAAAGAGACTATGACAAGTAATAATTAACATATTTTTACGTTTGACTGTCACATTGAAAGCGGATTTATTAAGAATTTAAAGATTTCGGCCGTGATTTATGCAACGGTTCCGCAAATTGATGGAGAGAATTTGTATAAAGTGACATCATTATGGCTCATTTAAAGCATAGTGGAGCACTGCAAAATTATTTTCTCATCAATGAATAGAATATATATATGTCTTCAAGTAGAACAAAAAAAAAAACTCGTTAAAAAAATGTATCTACTTTGTGTTATAGGTCAAAATTGAGCCGCAAACGAATCATTCGCTGCGACATCTTGATAAAGTAGCGATGATATCTTAAAAACCAGATGTGATAGAGTAAATCTGTAAGTAGATATAGATTCAGCTGGTGCCATTTTATAAGGAACACATGGCATTATTTGTGAGTGAGGTTATTTCTTTAACAAATTAATGAAAAACATAGAGTATTTGATCGATGTTTCCAAAAAGTAGAGTCATTGGCATCATATTGTAATGCTGGCTGTTTTTTCCATAAAAAATTGACTCCGTGCAGTATTGGGCATTTCCCTATTTCCATTTTATTGAATAGGATGTTATGATCAATAATGCATTTTGCGGATAAAACTTCATTTTCCCCAACAGCACAATGTCAAAGCGAATCTTGTTTTGCACACTGTTCATTGTCTATGTCTATTCGAGGCAAACAAGGCCAAAAAACGGTAAAATAAAAAATCTGCCAACTGACATCGATTCTATCGCGTCTCGTAAAAAACGAACACAATGCGTCGAGAACGCCACGCGTCCCGCTACCCTCGGACACAGCCGACAAACCCCTGAATATGACAAAGTCCTTTCGCAAAAAATGTTCAAAATTCAACCTTATGCAAGTGGTAAATAAGGTTCCCGTTTTTCAATGTTATAGTCGTAGTACGAATTTAGGACTTTATCAAACTAGCAAGAATAAATTGAAACAAGCTTGGAATCCGTCGGCAAGCGATGCGACGTTGCCGTTCTTGGCAAGCTACAACGCTTGCTCCTCTATGTATATGTGTGTTCTGGCACAACTGGCGCCGAATATTTATTGTATACTAACAGAATACTGACGGACGCTTAGGGCGATAGGGTTCTATTTGCCGTGCATACTGTATTCTGTACTTTATTTTGTCAGTGTTAGGGTTGGGATTAGGATATTATTTAGATATAGGACGGTGTTTAACTAAGCGGTTTTTCTATGTGACCGTCCAGGTGGCTATGTATAGGTTGTTTGGCTCGTTCGATACGCCGCACGGCGGACTTAAGTTGGATGATGGTTTCGCAACCAATAATTAATTTAGCAGTGAAGGTTTTACGAAGGTAAATATAGACTTCATGAATATGTTAACTGCCTACCAATTATATCTCGTGTTCTCACGGACCTGCGTGGGAGTGTGATTTAGAGATATTTGATCCTATCTGGTTATAAGTACTATCTCGTACTGATTATATTAATTACTTCGTCGACATAAATAAACAACAAGTTCTTAATGTATACTTGAAAGTAAGGTCGGTTTCTACTAAGAAATTCAAGATGATTAGTCAAAATCGACTGTTGAACATAACAACAAAATACATCACAATTTAAATATCAAACAGAAGATCGAGGTTCCCAAAAATGTCTTAGAAACTAGTCAACACAAAGAATTCGGCTTTTAAAAACAAGTTTTATTCGGAGAACAAATACACATAAGTATTAAATCACACACGAATTACAAGAAAAAAAATAAAAATGGACCTTATTATAGTCCACCGACCTTGTCGTCTACGTAAATTACAATAATTACAAAGCGTTAAGTGAGTCGGATTGGCGCTGTGAGACCGAAATAGGCCGAAAGTCAGTCAATTTTCTAGACTAATTTTGACAGCTGTCAGTCGAAGGGTTAACAAAACGAATCGCTTTTCTTACTAATGGTATCATTTTTTATTGCCAAACTAGGCATATAAATAGACTCGTAAGCTTATTTTACATGTGATAGCTACTTCCATATGAGAGGGTCTACTATGCATAATTATGAGGTCTCTGCTTCATTATTGATAAAGATACAAGAGACTTCATTTTAACCAATAACGGTCCGTAAATTATAGGTATCGGGCTTTAAAGATAACAAAGTAATGAAGAAAACCGCACAGCAAGCAATGATTCAGGACAAAGACGACGAATTACAGAAGAATGTAGGTTAAAGTTATTTATTTCATACATTTGTGTCGTAAAATAATGATAAAGTCCATGGCAATGTAGAGTATATGGATGATAGAGCAAACAATTCCGAAGTGGTAGCGCAACAGCCGGCCCGTATCCTACAAAGAAGAACTCAATAAGATGGATTAATTACTAATCAATTGAAGAAAGTCTACAACTTTGTGACTTATAAAACAATACTCTTAGCACTAAAGCGAGACGGGATCAAGAATATCCAATCCGTAATATCTACTCCGTAGTATTCACATAAGGTTCATCGTTCCTATTCCGCATATAAACGTTAATATTTTGTACCAAACCGTAGCACTCGTAAATCCAAAATCTTCGAAAAGAGACTGAACTCATCTTTGCCTATATAACCTTAAAATAAACGTATATAGCTGATTATGATGCTATCTAGTCAATCTTGGCCATAGTGACTACATTCTATGACTTTCAGTCACGCTGGTTGAGATCGTAGATATGCTCCTCTTTCATATGCTCAATGTGGCAAGCATAGGTATTCAACTTTGACTAAGAATCTCCGAATACAGCGTAAAAGTTACTTTATGCTGTAAGGAAGTCATAAGCTGAGGTAGAAGACCACGGTTTGATTATGATGAGGAAAGTTCTAACAAAAACGCCCGATGTAGGTAGGTAGGTATAAGAATAAAAAACATACACAAATAATAGACCTACCTCAAACCATATCACAATGAAGCTATCGGAGAGAATTATCTAGATTTTGAATTTAAACTTATCACGACAAAATATTTAATATCTAAGTAGGTAACCATGTAAAACGGCTAAGTGCTAGGTAGAAACTACTTAACACATCGCGATAATACATTGGATAAACATATATTGTACAATCTAATCGGACAATGTGCGTAAATGATAGCGGTAATCAGATTATAGCCTCCGATACCTATTTTAAGTGTGGATATTGTACCCGACGTGCAAAAAGATCACGATTTTCTGATACCTACCTACATAATACGAAAAGATCCTATCTTCCATTATTGTTCATCATCATCATTATTTCAGCCCGGAATCACCCACCTCTGGGTAGAGGCCTCTCCTTTTTTCTGCCATACTTTCATATAGGTTCCGTGCGTCCCTCATCCAGGCTCCTCATCAAACCAACGCGCTTTTAGACTGCCCTGGTTTCCTTGGCCATCATTCGGTCACAGTCTTCTATTATTGCTTTCATCTTATTGTCTATTTATCATTCCCCTGCCCATAATTATCCCAATTTAAATGGAACACGCACGTTTTTTTCTTCAAAAAATCTAAGAGATTTGAGAGGATTTGCAGAAATATGTCTAGCAATAGCTTTTTCTATCGTGTCCGTAACACATCATATATTTTTTCAGCTTACACGGACGGCGCTTATTTCTGTGTATATCGGCTAGTCTCAATAACTGTGAATCCATTACAGCCTTGTCAAATTTTTAATTTTTCTTTTACATGTCATTTTGGTAGTTGTTTTTCTAGCAATATACTTTTTTGGGGAATAGCGCTCGTCTTTTCAAATGATACAGGATTTACGCTAAAAACAAAGCAATCTTCAACAAGCAGCAAAATTATTAAACACTAACTTGGAATGCTTCATAAACTATGTATGCTTTTTATTATTATTTACAGGATTCTGTTAAAACGATCGATATCCATCCAAAAAGTTAATTCGTTTCGCCTTGAATATTCACGATCGTCCCTATTTTGGTCAACTAGTGATCTTTAACAACATCTTTCAAAGAGAAGAACTCCTATTAAATTTACTTTAGAGACAGGCATATGATTAAATGAAATTAAATAAATGAAGATCGGCAATGACTGGGTGAAGCTACGAAGTTTTGCATATGGAAAACCCTTTAGGATTTATATGCGAATCAGGTTCTGTAAACATGAAGTCATAATCCGTACCATATCTCATATACCAACAAATTAGCTAACCGATGACGTTGGCGAAACATTGCAATTATCAAACAGCGAAATCTTCTCTAGACATCCATCTAGTCTAGTCCATACATAAATTACCACCACATCTTCAGATCCTAAATCTTATTTCCTTTGCTCCTGCTCTTCCGAAGCCATATTTCTTGTTTCTAAATACAGGCAATCTGGTACAGCACCTCAAAATGCATAGCACAGAATGCACTCTAATCTACAGATTTCTATACTACCATACCATCACAAACAACTACAAAACCACCAAAAACTATATCAAACACATCCTATCCTTATGCCAAATATCTGGCCGGGAGCAAAGCGGCAACCTCGCAGTCCAGTTTAGTGCCGCCTCTGGTAGAAAGCGGCACTCGCGGCACGTTTCTAATCTGGACTGCGGCAGTCAATGACTCCGGCACGCGACTTGACGCGACACTCACAGTCTCACACTCACACATCGAGATATACATGCACTCGGTTTTAGGAACTATTTTGAGGATTTTTGAGAATGGTGGTACATTGATTAAAGGCTTTGGAGATCTTGATGCAGAAGTAATTGGTAATCTTTGGAAGAAATCACTACACATAAAAGAAGATGCAACAAAAAAAACAAAAACGGACATAATTGATAATGTTGATAACACTATAATGTTTTTTAAGGAAGACAAAATAGATCTCATGCAATGCAATGTTAAGGCTCCGACGATGAAATCAAAAACAACAAAACGAGGATTAACGACGAGCCACCGCTATATATAGGAGGAGACTAAAGCTTTGAAGAGTCGCAGTGAATTGTATGTAAGAAATACCTAATGCTAGAAAACAACAACCTATAGAAACAAAAAAATCTGTGTCGATTGGTTTGGTAAACACGTTCACGACGTTATCAGGTCTGTAAGAAAAACTGTCCAAATGTGCGGGTGCAAAAATCGACGACTTTCCCCAGTAGCGGGATGCATATATCGTATGTTCTATAGAGTTAGAAGGGGATAGTTACACTATTTATCGATCGTATATAGCACCGAAGCGTAAAGCCGTGTAACCTGTGAAAAGCCGCTCCCGCGCCTCCCGAGCATTCGCCTATATCGTAACAATCCAAGATACAATTTTGAGCAGAACTATATTACCCTTACCTCGATTCTTCTTACGCACTGATGTAATGCGCGAATCTGTTACATTAAAAGCGAATGCTCCCGATGGATCGCCTTTAAGTACGGTTTTACACATTTTCATTTAGTGGTATGTTTAGTGTACAGTTCTTGGATTCAAAGTTTTCTGGCGGTCTTACCGCTCTAGACACTCCATTTCAGAAAACGTACTTACATCCATGTCTATACCAGTAACGTAAAAATTCAGAACATCAAATAACTTTACAATAATCAGAATACCTTTCCTAATTAGTCATTATTTGACGTACAGATCATGACTGGGATTGTGGTATTTAGTCAACTGACACAAACAGATTTCCTGGTAAAGGAAACCACAATGTTGACAACACATATCGAGTTGCGTCAATTGATGAAAAAGTTGTTAAGTAATACGTAGTGTACTTACTAATGATGCCTAAAGTTTGGTGGACATTGAAATCGTGGGTTTTTCAATACTAAAACTGGTAACAATAGCGCTTTATCAGGTAATGCAAAAAAGATTTTGACCATACATATCGCACAGCGACATTGTTAATTATTTACATATATGCCGATTCTTCGCGATACAAACCTCAGACCATCCTCTGAAGCAGTATCATATCAATGGATTGTAAGCTTGGAGGTAGGACTGTTCCTTGAGGAACACCTTTTATTTCCTTAGTTTTTTAGGAGGAGGTTAAGGCTAGGTGCTGCGATGGTTGATTGATGGTTTATAGGCGTTGAGAGACTTAATAACATTATTATGATTATATGAGAAATTGGGGAGCAGTGGTGGCCCGGTGGTAACAGCCCTGAGGCCCCGTCTTACGTGTCTTAGGTCGTTGGTGCGAACCCAGGCGGGCACTTTACTTTGTGTAACATTTCATTTGATCACTGCCTTTCTCTTAACGATGAAGGACAACATCATGAAGAAACTGATGTTCTAGAACTGAAAAATTCAAGGAGTTGTGGAATCCACCAGCCAATACTGAGCCCAGGTGGTGGATGATGGCCAGTCCTTTTGACAGAGAGGAGGACTGTGTCCCTGCAGTGGGAGCGTTGCTTACATTGATTAGGCTGGTATACTAGTTGAGAAATTAAGTGTAATCAATTTATTTAAATTAAAGAAGAAGGTAACACTATTTTTATTTATTTATTAAACACTTTATTGATCAGCACAATTCAAAAAAAAGAAAAGCGTACACCTTTTAATTTCTTGGCTGCTTATAACTTTTTAGACATAACAAGACTAATGCGAGACGTTTTCGAAAATAAAAACAACCAGGAATGCCATAAATCCTGTGATTCAAAGACCATTTACTCCAAGAAAAGCAGCACACAACGAGTCCCCAATCCTCATTCGCGAACATTGAACTAGGTGCCAGGTGTCGGCAGCGACAAAGCGCCGCTATCGCGCTGATAACGCTATCAGTCCTTATCGGCTTCCGCTGCAGCTGCCGACGCAGATATTTAGCCTTGATGCACGCCCGCTGGGAGCTATCGAGATGTTTGTAATATTCGTATGACGAATCTGATTCGCTTTGGGTCAGTGAGCATAATATCGTAAAATCGTGTCACTAAAAATCTTAAATGTAGGTACTGACAGACAACCCAGCGTAAAGCGTTTTTGAGGATTTTGCAAGAGGGTTCTTTTTATAACGAATATGAGCACTAATGAAGGATTATGGAAAATTTGTTCCTTAAAGGAGTTAAAAATACGGGATTAAAATTTTGTATGGAAGTTCGCCATTTTTGAGAAATCCCATCGAGCACACGGCTTGTCTTAAAGAAAACTATACGATATAGATAAAGAAGATTCATAGATTAGGATCACGAAGAGAATTTTATAGTTATAATAATCAAGGTAAAGAAGTACCTAAATGGGAAATTTCATCAAAAACTAGTTCTAATTAGTAATGTCTATAATATTCTACTCTACTTTTACGCTTTCCTCAGTTGGTTTGTTTCCTTTCTTCTCGAATCGAATAGTTTCATTAGGAATGATAGAATATTAATATATTTTAGGGTGAGTTTGTTAGTAATCTTTATATCTTTAATACTACGTATCCCAATAAAAATGTAGGCCTATTTAGGTTTTCGTTTTCGGCTCAAATGCACTCTCACTAATTGCTCATACCTAAATCTACAACAATAGCATTACCTACACACTCAAAAAGAAAGCCCTCATTAAAAATCACAAAGAGTTCTCAACTAAATTCATTCACGGGTGTCTGTTTGTCGGCGCCATTCTTGATAATTGCTGAGTCAGACGCCGCGGGCTCGGTAGCAGTAGTAGTGACGGTGGTAACTACGGTAGCTACCGACCGACCTACCGTCATTGTTTGTCTATCCGTCTGTACTGTTTCCGTTCAATAACTATCGTTATTGTTCTAGAGCCTTTTGAGTTTCGTAAAATATACGAAGCTATTGTTCTGCTAGTTGTCGTAAACTGATTGGGATAATTGCGTAATAAATAGATGGTGCAATTGGGCTGATTGTTTTTTGTTGAGGAGAGATAAAATATGACAAGGATAATACGGTACTGCAATTTTCACTTAAAGTGGAATAATATAATAATAATGCGAACTACTGAAACATTTTGATACAAGTGGGCATGGGCGTACCCAGCTTCTGGCCTAGGGGGGGGCAAGTCAGATTTTTTAGGTCGGATCGTCCGCGGCTGTTTTGTCATACACACTACACAAACACACCTACATGAAACATTAGGTATTATGTAATGTAGTGTGTAGGGCAAAGTCGGCAAACAGCCGCAAATGATCCTGCTTTATAGGTAGTTAACTATATGAAAGTAAAGGAAATCATTCATTTTGGCCTAAATTATGAAAGTGCCGGCCAAACAAAAAAAATGATATATTCCGTTAGAACAAGTTATTCTTTTCACTTTTCACTATCAGACCAAATCTGTAGGGCAATTCCCTGCGCTGTTATACGATTTTGAAAAATACTGATTTCAGTATTTTAGTTAAACTAATTAATAGTTACCTAATTAAAGTAATGGCTTGAAGGAATAAAAAATGAAGAGAAAAACATGCTCTTTCGGAATATAGCATTATTTTGTTTGGCCGACTTTCACATATAGCCCAAAATGTATGGACGGTGAATGATCTCCTTTGACTATAGCTCCTTCAAAACAATAACATGTCAAATAGAAATAAATGCTAGTCGCTCGCAACTCCCTACCGAAGATGACCGAATAAAGGCGAGCGTTCGAACGCTCGACTATATTCGGTAATCTTCGGTAGGGAGTTGCGCGCAGTTTTTTGGCAATTGCACCGTGCATTTAGCCAGTGTCTACTGCGCGGTTTATTTAAAAGTTAGAGTAGAAGGCCCCGTTTACACTTTGATTAGTAATTAGGCGTGTTCATACATGTTCTGCGAGTTTTCGCTCGATATTGATAACAGCAACAGGTAGCATAATCAGCTTATAATGTTCCCACTGCTGGGACACAGGCCTCCTCTCTGTGAGAGGGAGTGGGCTGTAATCCACCACGCGGGCCCAGTGCGGGTTGGTAGATGTCACAAGTCTTCGAATTTTTGGTTCTAGGACATGCCGGTTTCCTCGCGATGTTTTCCTTCACCGTTTTGAGAGCAGTGGCGATGAAATAATTTACACAAAGTAAAGCGCCTGTCAGGGTTCGAACCTACGACCTACAACTCGTAAGTCGTGGCCATTACCACTGGGCCACCACTGCTCTCAGGGAACAGGTAGACGCTTGAAATATTCACAGAATATTTAGTTATATATTCACTTTAAAAATAAATAATTAAATTAAAATAAAACAAATAATAGGTCTTTACCTATGAAATTGCCGTTTTGTATGAAAAAATTTAAACGAATTTTTTTCATGAATTTTTTATTTGTATTAATCGAAGTAATCACCAAACAAATTCTTCAAAGGCATTTTGTACTGCCTCTCGGGTATTTGAATTTTTTTCCCGCCAAGAAGTTATCCAAATTCTGGAAAAAGTAGTAGTCTGTAGGCGCAAGGTCTGGTGAGTAGTGCGGATGACGGAGAGCTTCCAACCCCAGTTCTTGCAACTTGGAGACCGTCTGCTGTGCAGTATGAGGTCGCGCGTTGTCGTGCAGGAGCAGCGGAGACGAGCGATTGACCAATGCTGGTTGGAGATGCGCCAGCTTCTCCATCATTGTGTTCAGTTCTTCACAGTACACATCTGCAGTAATGCTCACCCCGTTTGGTAAGAAGCTGTGATGAATCACACCGGCGCTAGACCACCAAACAGTGACCATCACTTTTCTAGGGGTAAGTTTTCGTTTAGGGTATTGTTTAGGTGCTGAACCAGGATCCAACCAACTTGCTGTGCGCTTGCGGTTATCAAACAGAATCCATTTTTCATCGCAGGTAACAATGCGGTTCAAAATTCCTTCATTTGTGTGTCTGTTGAGCAGTGCAAGGCACGTCTCGACGCGTACTTCGCGCTGGCGATCATTGAGTTCGTGGGGCACCCATTTGTCAAGCTTTTTTACCTTGCCAATTTGACGCAAATGGACCAATATTGTTTTGACGCTAACGTCGAAAGCTGCTGCTAATTCAGCCGTAGATTGTGTATCATCAGCTTCCACAATCGCCTTTAATTCGTCATTGTCGACCAAAGTCTTCGGACGACCGCGAGGTTCATTTTTCAGGTCGAAATTTCCAGAACGGAAGCGAGCAAACCAATAACAGGTGGTGCGTTGGTTTGTAGTGTTAGCTCCGTAAACGTCGTTGATGTTGCGTGCCGCTTGTGCCGCGTTGCTGCCACGACGGTACTCATATTCCATAATTACTCGAATTTTTAAAGTATCCATGATGACGAAAAAGATTGAAATGCGATGAAAATGTAACACTAATCAATAAAGAAATGACTACTTTTGGAAAAAAAAATCTATGTTTTAAAAATAAAATTAATTTGAAATTAGAATTCTTAGCCAAACAAAAATTATTTTGATTTGAAATGGCCAGTACTGCAGAACGGCAATTTCATAGGTAAAGACCTAATATTTAAGGGGGCTCCCATACAACAGACATGATTTTTTTGCCGTTTTATAGATAATGGTACGGAACCCTTCGTGCGCGAGTCCGATGCAGGCAGGTTGGCTTTACAAGTTGCATCATAAATATTAAACATTCTTGATTCTTAATTAAGAAGAAAGCAATGCCTTCCCAAGAGAAAATAGCTTCATACAATTTATGACACAACAAGATTTTAAATATACATTTATGTATACCATACTACCACGTAAAATCAGTATTGAGAAAATAATGTTCCCTATAAAATTCAAAATCACTACTAAATACATACTTTACCGTCCATTACTTCTGAAGTTTCTATGCATATATGTATGGCCATGGTCCGCCATAGATGGCTGTGCATACATTACTAACTACTTTTAAATTGCCTCGCTCAGTTGACGCGGTAATGAACCCTATTATTAAGTAGGCCCTTTTATAAATAAATTATCTATGACTAGAAAGTTCTAGATTGAGACAGTTTTTGTTTGATGTGAGGAGCACCAATCTTCACCCTAATTACAGTACCTATAGGAACTCTAACCATTTAAAATTAAATTGTATATTGATTTAGTATAAAGAGTGCGTTTCATCTTAAAAGTACCTTCGCCGTAATGTTGGCTCCACTGTTAAATTAATGAAACGTACCTATTAGGTATACGTATTGCCATAGCGTATTCGTATTGGATACAACAGTACAGCCAACATTACGGGATAGGAACTATATTTGATGAAACGCACTATAACTGTTAGCGTGGCAGATATCATTAATGAGCTGTCAAAATGCAAGTTTTGCATTTTTACAAGCAAAGTAACTATGGTTACTTATAATTATTTCATTATTTATTTATTAAAAACTACATCTATTATAACGAATTTTATTTTGATAATTTATCGATCTGTAAAATATCTCTTTGTACAACAGACAAAAAAATATATAAGCCATCTTTTCGATTCACATGTGAAAACCACATTCAGTTGCAGCGTGAAGCTTTCTAGATTCAGAGGGGCCGGGAGAGCGTGATACCTACGTGAATACAAATGGAGTTAGAAAATTCATTTGACGTGACGCAACAAACAGCATGCGAGATTTTCCTCGAATTTTCACGGCGTTCTGGAGCAGTTAATCGATCAATTTTTGCATTAAAAAAATGCTTGAAAATATTATGTATGCCTCTTTTGAGATGTAACCGACTTAATGAGATGTATCTGTATGAAAACATTATTATGACGAGACCAATTAAATTATGAAAAAAATACTGTGACAAATAATTAAAATATTCAGACACAGAAACAGATTCTGTCAGTGTAAATAAATGACTAGACCTATCACCTCAACACCGACATGAAAGTCTCTATCATTATTTCCGCCTGTAAGCGTGACACGATCGACGGGACATGGCACGCATTCAACTCACACTCTGCTCACGAAACTTGTCAATTAACTTGTAACATAATTATAATATTATGATTTTAATTTTAAAAAACACTATTAATATTTAAACTTTTTGCATGGCAAAGCGATCGCATTTAAATTCACAATATCATTAAATATTTCTGCCACGCCATATTGTCACGCATGATGGACACGGCACGCTTTCAACTCACACTTCGAATACGAAACTAGGTAATGGTTAATGTCAAACTTTTTTACAAATAAAGTTTACTTATACTTGTACAATTTTCTTTTTTTCCAGGAATATGTAGATAAGTAAAGCTGATCGAATGCTTATAAACTTACGTTTATGCCACGCGTGACGGCACGCTTTCAACTCACACGCTGCATACTAACATGCCAATTAGTGTACTATTATTGTAGTAGAATTATTCGTCTATAAATCTATAATAATATATATGTCACGCGCGTGACGGGAGCAACACGCTTTCAAACGGAACTTGTCTCCGTTTTCCTTTTACCTTATTTCGAACGTATATTTTTAAAACTTGTACGATTCCAGAAATGGTGTGTAGTAGCGTAAATTATAATTTCTTATACTAAGTACGCCCTGGATGGGGCAACTCAAAATAATAAAAGATGAGGGCTCGTGGCTAAGTAATAACAGCCGCGAGGGTCGTTCGATCAGGTTAAGCTACGCTTGCCGCGGTCAGTCCGTGTGTAGGTGACCATCCATTAGATACCGAGACCCCTCCGTGCCTCGGAAAGCACGTTTAGCCGTTGTTCTCGGCTGTCATTCGTGGATCTTTGACAGTCGTTACGTCAGAAGTCTGAAAGTGTGACAACCAGTCTTACCAAGGGGTATTGTGTTACCCAGTAACTGGGTTGTGGAGGTCCGATATAGGCAGTCGCTCCATGTAAATTACTGGTATTTAGCTGGATCCGGTTATAGTGGAAGCCAACCCCAATATAGTTGGGAAAAGGCTAGGCAGTAGATGATTGATTGAGATTACCCACGCATTGTAGGTAGCCTACCTACAATATAGTTTTTTTTTGTGATATTGGCCATCTCTCGGCTCAACCTCGATCTCGCCTGTTGGAAAACGAAGGATATGGTCTTTGATGGAAAGAAAAAGCCCAGAAGATGCCTGTTCAGCCGCTTTGAAGGCTGACGTCATACATTGACGGGAACACAGACGCTGGCAGAGAGTTCCACTCTTTGGGCGTGCGCATAATAAATGTGGAGGAAAAGCGATGAGTAGGATGACTACTCGGTATATCGAACAAGTGCGGATGGTAGTGCGGTAGTGAAATTGGTGGGATCAGGTCGTGAAGCTCTTGCGCACACTCTCCGAAGTAGGTACAGTCTGTAGAAGACCGACAGGCAAGCAACATTACGCTGATGTGCAGTCTAGCCCTCAGCGCCTATGAGCCTATTTACTCTGCGTTATTTTGTCAACCCTTTTTAACTATTAGGTATTATTTAAACCTATCTATTAAATTAATTTGATAATATATAACTCATTCAAATATTCAATAACAAACGTTTTTTATTTAGCTGTCGCCACCACAAGTATTTTTTTGCCACAAGGCAATCTTGATATCAATAAATTATAAGATTCTTGCGGAAAAACACCAGATAATTTATTATTGTTATGGCCAATAAGTCCAAATAAATGCGGTATAAATCAAAACGAAGGAAACGGAAGAAAAATAAAAAAATACTCAGACTAAATAACGACCACCGTGCAATATGTCACGCGTAACGTGCAAGTGGAACCAAGGGACAGCACGAGCGTTTATCTCTTTCTTTTTTCCGCAAGTATTCTAGCCTGCTAAATTCCTAGATGCTGCTTACGTGACATTATATTGCATTAAAACAAAGAACTGCATTTCTTTTAAAGTAAAGGTAACTGAATAATAAGATAAGCGAAATACGCTAATATTACATAGAATAAATATATATTTTTTTCCTAAATTATTTATGTAAAACTTTAACGAACCGGTCACTACAAGCTTCCACCTATGCAACATAATTTCTTTTAATAACACAAAATAATAAACTAACTTGTTAAACTGCATTAATTGTTTAACCATTAAGTCATTTTTAATCTACCTTAGGCCATTTAATGGCCCGAATCATCGAGGGGTTGAGTCCAACATTAGTAGTAAAACTCACGCACAGTGTTAAAAAAAAATGGCGAATAAAGTCATTTGTTTACTCGCGTGCTGAAGGCACTTCAGCTTTCACTGGTCATCCATTTCTTCAATTTATACCGTTTTTTGTATTTAATTAGTGGCTAATTATTGTGTGTAACGTTCTATTACCATTCCGGATTGATTTATTGAGACTTGTTATTTTTTGCTGATGATTAAGATGTCTAAGATCTTTGAGATAATCACTTTTTTTTTTCTTTGCTAGATTTGCATTATTCGCTAGTTTTAATTTTAACAGTCGGTAGTTTTAAAGTGGAAATTAGCGTTCAGCTCTGATCAGAAATCGGCGTGAAATGCAGGATCCTGATTCTGTTTTTAAATAAATTAAACTGTGCAATAACTTGGATCTACATATGTCTGTAATATTGTGCATGTTTTCCCAATTAGATAAAATGAATAAATAAATTAAGCTGTGTTAAACGTAAGTTACCACTTAGTAAAAGTTAAAACTCCTATCTTTAGGCAAGTAAGTTAAAAAAATATGAATTAGTAACATAATTTATTTTCTTTTGCGCAGCAAAATTAGTCAACCAATTCGGCACGTGTAGGTAGTTTTCTACCTAAAATCGCACTTATTTACTTTCCAAATACTTACTGGTGCTTTTACTGGAATCACCCAGTAGGTAATGGAAAGGAAACAATTACGCGAGTACCTACCGAGCGGCCATTAGTCGGTAGTTTGTCGCAACAGCTAACGATCTGTAGGTGGGTACAATAGGGCTGGCACGTCGTAGAAATAAAACTGTTTTTAATCATTTGTGTTCAAACAAAAACTATAAGTAAATTAAAGATTAAGAAGAATTATCATTATCACTCCTGGACTTATTAGCCAACATGTCCCGGAATTATAATGCCACCAAACACCCCAATTAGAATGTTATGTTATAATGATAATACATACACTGAATTCAGTTCTTATAAAACATTGTTTATTTATTCAATTTGTTATACAGATTGTGGGAGAAATTTTTGGTCACATTGCAAATCTACGCACGCAGACAATCGCCCTATTTATAAATAAGTGTCTAGCCTAGTAGGTACTTCGTCCATTTTGGTTTGTTTTGACTGTACACTACAGTGGTAGAGTGACTGTAATTTATGTAGTAGGTATTAATTATTTTTTGAATAAAAAACTACCTTTATAAAAAATGACAGAAATCGATTCAGTAAACGATTCTGTACAAACTACTTTCATTACGTTCATTAATTCAGTTACACATTGTATTTTACGCACGCGTTTTTTAATGAGTAGTTTCTAACTTTTTCCTGGACGTATTAAAGGTAATATAATATAAAAACGTAAGCGTGAAAATGAAATTGTTGTGGAAAGTACCTCGTTAATTTTATGAACTGTTTTATGGGTGAGTTGCGCGAAATGGTCGTATCTTAACATATTGAGTACGTAATAATAAGTTACTACGTTGTCATGAATTTACATTAACATTGTATAATTACATATGGGAAAGTTAGTACACTGTACGGGACTTTGAAAATATAATTATAGCAAAATAACAAAACACTGCTCACCGACTTATAAAAGTAAACCAGTTTTTACCAGTCCACTTTATTTCCAATCAACTATTTCTTGGTTAATTAAATAAAGAAAAAACGTGTAAAAACAACACTACAACACCATAATATTTTTAATTCCTGACAAAATAAATTAAAAAATGTTTTAACATAATTTATAAAATCACGACAGCCCTGAACCAGTTTTGCAACGCTTGCCACAGCACAATCGCCGCGTGCAGTGATTCAACAACAACTTCGACAAACCGACAATGGCTTCGTTGCGATGCCACTCACGTACGGGACACATTTAATTTCCTTGCAGCTTTTTGGACACAGCACCATGTGAAATTAATGTTACTTTTCCATAAATAGATTTTCAACACCAAAGTGACACTGCTTTCTCTTCTAGGCGATAATAATAGAAACAGTCATTGTAGGATGAACCAGCTCTCTTTTTCACGATTTTGTTTTCGCACTCCGGCCTGAGTTTGTTTTTAGTAGGTACTCGTACTTTCATTGGACCGTTCTAAGATGAACTAATAAAGAAAATACAATAATAGGTCTAATAAGTTGTAAGGGCTCGTGGCTAAATGATAACAGCCGAATAGTTTGATCAGTTAAGCTACTCTTCCCGCGGTCAGTTATTGGATGGGTAAATCCCTCCATGTCTCGGAACGTCAGTCAGTCTCAGCCAGTTGGGTTATAGAGGTCGTCAATCTGACCTCGCCTATAGTCCCTCCATGTAAAATACTGCGGTATTCAGCTGCATCCAGTTAGACTGGAAGCCGAGCCCAACATAGTTGAGAAAAGACTAGGTAGATTGAGATCTAATAAGTTGTAAGCCGCTGCGATCGGAATAATAATAATTATACTTAAAAGGTACTGAAAATTAAGAAGATTAGAAACATTCTACCCTAAATTAATGACTTACCTAATTAATCAAAAAAATTAAAACTTCCACAGACAATTTGCGATCAAGTCGAGCTAGTGCCAAAGCTGTTAGGATTGTTTTATTGATAACCTAGTTATGTTCTGATTGATAACTATAATTTTATATTTATGTTATTATAATTTACGAATAAAATATAATAACTTACTTCGGTACTACCTCAATGTATGTAGGTACCCTATTAATAATAATTGAATTTTAGTAAACAATCATAAGTTCTCTTTTTTTTTTATGAGAACTTATAATTGTTTACTAAAATTCAATTCATTTATTTGCGTAAATGAATCATGCCAACCCTAACCACTAGATAACGCCACAGTAACAAACCTCACAGTGATTCAACGCTCACTCAACCTCATTAAGAGAGACAACAAAAGCGTTGTAGTTCGTAGTCGACGCACTAGTTTACGCGCGACACATATTTTGTTCTAATTGGTTTCCGAGGTACCGTGCTGTAATTAGAGTTGAGGTACTTTGAGCGTGCGACTGTGACGTAGGTAGTGGGCTAAAGATATTAAGAATTCAAATAGCATTTAACACTTTATTAAATGAATTTGTGTGGTTCATTCCTCAAGTCTGTCATGGTCATACTACAACATTTTGTCAATTGTAAATAGGAAACAATTAAATGTGATAACGTGATTATTTATAATCTTAAAACAGTCATATTACCTACCTAAAATAATCTTATTATTAAGATAATCTATTTATTATTTAGGATCTTAGAATCTTAAAATCATTCATGCATTCAAAGATAACGCACAGCCTAAAAAATTGTCCCATAAAGAGGTTAAACAAACATGGGATGAAACTTTGAATGGAAGTCCGTAATTTTTGCCGATGGGAATGCACTCGGCTTGTCATCGGATAAAATGCTACGTGTAAGATGAGTGCCAGTATGTACTGTGTATACATCGCGTGAATCGAATACTGAATTCAATATTTATTTAATTGATAGGCACCGTCTTTCATAAATTCGTATTTTCGATATCGTGACTCCAGGCACTTGTTTTTTTGTGATTTACTTTTATTGTATCGATATGCAATCAGCTGGTTTTTAAAGGCCTATGCTAAAATAAAATTCCGATTTCTTAGAGCATATTTCGTTAAACCATGTTTTGTCAACTAATACATACTTATGTAATATGGTCAGTACCTACCTACTATGACTTTAATGAACGAATTCGGTACATACACCTGGCAGAAGTGATCTAAAATAACGAAGAGTCGATCAGAATCGGTGAAGAGGAAGTCAAAAAACAGACTATTATAATTTAAGCCGGTAAGTATATTTCGTAAAATTCTCACGTGAAAACACCAGTTAGGGTTTGACAGCTCTCTTCGCATATAACGGTGAATTTTTCACAGAATGCCTAGCCTTTCCCAACTATGTTGGGGTCAGCTTTCAGTCTAACCAGATGCAGCTGAATACCAGTATGTTACATGGAACGGCTTCCTATCTAACCTCTATAATCCTATTACTGGGTAATACAATACTCCTTGGTAAGACTAGTTGTCAGACTTTCGGCCTTCTGACTACCCGTAAGGACTGTCAAAAATCTACGATGACAACCGGGGCCAACGGCTTTCCGAAGCATGGAGGGGTCTCGATATGTGATTATGGATGGTTATCCAGCCATGGACCCACCTCGGCAAGGGTAGCGTTGATTTTCCTGTAGGTAATTCAGTTTATTCATCCTATTTTGCGGTGATCCTGCTAGACCGGTCAAATCTATTGACAGTCGTCGAAAACAAATGAATTCACATCGTGGGGCGGCCTTTCCCCTCGTCAATAAGCTTAAAACATTCATTAATAGTGAAACTATCAAATCAATACCTCTTAAGTAGAAAAGGCAAATAGCACATAAATTAGAATACATAAATTAGAATTCGTGATATCGCATAATTAGCTTTACACACGGCACTCCGTCAGCACTCGTCTCTCCGTCAACTTTCTCAAAAGGTTTCCATTTCATATAAAACCTTATTAACTTGAGCTCATCGAGCTGCCATACATGGAAATGTTAAGAGCTGAGTTGTTTGCCGAAAGCCGAGACTTATAAATGGTAGTTCTTCTTATAGATATAATCGCTTCGGCTTCGCGTGTGATTTCGCCAACGATCGCGGCGCAACGCATAGACGATAGCGATGAAAGTAGGCCCAAATATGAATTGTTTCTACAAAATCAGCATATTCAAGAAGCTGTGATCAATGAAAAGAACGCAGATATCAAGCCTAGTAATTATTAGAAACTACCAGTCCTAATTAAAATGGAAATCACTAAGGGAACCACCGCCCTAAAGGTTCGGAGTCACTTTTGAAAATCATGTAAAACTAAAGAGTATGATATGCATGAGGAAAATAATATAATAACAGCTCATTAAAAGAATATGGATACTTAAAATACCAGAAAATTTATAGGGATTTGCAAGAAATTGTCAGTAACGAGCGGCTGATTTGTAATAAACATTTTGATGATCTACTCGGCGGCAGACTCACATGTTAGTGTCGTCAATTCTACGTAACAATTCAATATCGTGACTACTGTCAATACAGCAATCAGCTATTACTTATCAGCTTCCATCTCCTCTTCAGGTAGGATATATCGACATTTAGCAGTCGATTGTTAGCCAGACACGAGTTGACACGACACACAACCACTTATATCTGTCTGCCATTATCCTTATCTGTAGGTACTAATGACCAAACAGAAGCATCCTTATGTCGCATCTACTTAACTCCAAAATGTAGTTGAACATTTGACATTTCGGTGTCAATTACCACATATTTATACCAAAATATAAAAGTAGAGAACCTTGACGACATTCGCTCGGGCCACCGGTCACTAGCAATTTGTTTTTTTTTTCTCTCGCTCTCGCGTCAATTCTGCGAACGCGAAACTGGTCGGACTGGCCTGCGCACCAGTTTTTTCGGCGAGCAACTCTAAGCATGCGCTGGGTTGCCAGATTAAAGTTACGGGCGATTGGATTTATTACAACCCTTGAGTTTTTTATGTGGGAATTTTTACTCGGGGTGTTGGGTGAGGTGGAAGAATTGGAATTGGATTAGGGATTATTTAGTTAAGCTTATGTGTTTGACGATTAGGACATACATTACGACTTATGGAAGACAGTTGGATCTTGGTACAAAAATAACCATTTAATGAAGAATATAAGTTATTTGAAAAACGGGTTATTACATTTTCCACTTTTTCGACGACAATAATTCCAGTTACGAATTCTCGTAATTGTTATTATTCTGTAATTTAATTAACTTAATTAAGTTTATCTACATCAAATACTTGGAAAACATACCTACTACTCAAACAATTATAACAAAACAAAATAATTCTTTTAATTTTAACGAACTAAAATTCCTGAACAACACAAATGAACATAAAAATAACCAGCGTAACAACTTTGTAATCCATCATAATAGCACAGCGCATTATTTAGCCATATTGAAATAAATATTGGGTGAAAAAAGGTTCCCTACATGGCAACGTCGGAGTAAATGTGGCAACATTCGCCGGTCTCCTAATTGACGAGCGCCGCTAGCATACTAATGGACAGATTAAAATAGTTTTATGGGCCATAAACGTTAGTCAATAGCGGCTATGTCGTTAAAACGTAGCGCAGACTAGAACATAGTGCGCAAAGCACAAATGTCAAACTATTGGCCAACATGTGCTTTTTGTGCCTATCAACCAGTTTGTGCCACATAAACACAATTAATCACGTCGTAATCCAGCTAATGTATTCGATTCGGAATCGATTGTATCGAAATGTACCTAAATTCTTGATAGGATTAAATGTCAGATTTAAAAATTAAAGTCGTGGCCTCGTTTTTAAGGTTATCATGTATTCGTAACATTTTAGATATCGCTCTAAACCGTCGAAATGAATTCTCTCTGTCATCGTTAGCAAAATTCTGCAAAATATCGATCCAACCGCTCTGATTCGCAGGACGATAGGTACCTATACCGTCGAGAAGTCAACCATCTTCCTCTTTTCGAACTTTCTACTATTATTGAACGATTGAACATCCCAATTGTATCGAATTATAAGCAGTAAACGTGTTATTCCCAAATCTGCACCATGAGTGGATGAGTGGTGTGAACTCGATCATTACCAAAGGTGTTTGTGATGGCAGAGACTGACCTGGAGGCACGGTTTCAGGAAATAATTGTACCCACAAGCAAATGAATTTCTTCAGAAATGGAACTAACGATGCCGTGGGATCTATTACAATTTTGGATTTTCACTAAAAGACACAACAGCCATAAATAAATGTTATTACTTTGGGAGGTTAGCTTTTTGACCCCGTAAACAAGATAAAAATAGGCTACATGCACAAAGTCACAACGTTTAATTAAGTGACTATTGACAAACATATGTAAATCAGATTAACTTAAGATAAAGCACCTATAAAAGGTTATTTACAATGATCACAAACAACCTGTGCTATACCTACGACTGGTGTTGAAATTACCTAATTTGCATGTAAATGTTCAGAATAGGAATGTTTGTACCTAAATAACTGTTTAATGCAAATCACAGCTCAATCAAACATGCTAATTTTATCTTATCATGACCATTTAGAGACAGTCACTCATATATATTTGATGACTAATAGGATGACAATCAACGTGAGACAATATTGTCATAACGGCAAAAGAAATAATGGTCACAATATGCCATTCAAGAAGGAAAGGAAGAAAACAGGCAAAGGGATAAGAGGTTTTTAACATAATGAGATAAAGGATCGGGTAGAAAATGAATGAGATAAGCCCTAGCCTACCTAATTCACCCTAGCTGCGGGGTAACAATTTTCGAGAATTTAAGATATAAACAGCAGTCAGGTGTTAAATCGCCAGTTAATTAACCTTGCTAATAATCCCTTAACAGTCCCACTAAACGAGCAAGAGGCTTTTTCATATAGGTGAAAAGGATCTCGGATAATTATTCTTTACTTATCGTAATAATTAATGTAGCAAAAATCAAGATCAGCAACTGTCAATTAAAATTAAAAGTTATAATTTGATAGAGTCAGATGAGCCAGTGGTGATGTCTGAAGATGTTATCATTTGACCACAGACAAGGGTCAAAAGTTCTGACAGTCAATATCCGGAGTTCATCAGAAATTCTGAACAAACTTATTTTGACAGTAACATCTTTTTTCTTTGATCAGGATTATATATACAGGATAGATTATACAAACAGATAGTTAGAAATTAAGTTAGATTAGTCTAAATGTAATATTTGCAGTTCTAGCGCCTGCCTATACCTACATGTGTACGTATTACATTTTTTTGATTAATTTCATTGTAAATTGGCACAACTGCTTAGGTACTACGATTCTATCACATTTTAGGATCGCAGTTCGCTGTTTTTAGCAGACTACAGAATGCTTCTAGAAAACCTAATGGTTTCATAAAGATTACTAATGCCTATCAAACGACTGTGGCTAAACTAACTTTTCTAGTTAGAAACAGCTCTTCCAATATCCACGTTTTGAAATGCAACTATGAAGAAGAATATTGATCGGAAATCGAAACTTTTCAAACCAGTGGCAGCATAGCCCCGAATTCGCGGACCAACGAATCTAACAATATTTCTTTCACCGACAGGCCCGAGATTGGAATTGTGTCCGAAAATCGAGATAGGCTCGTCCGTCCCCCTATTCAGGACCGGATGAATTCTCTTTGAGGAAAATAGATGCGACAATTTGTAAGCAAAATTTATAGGTTTTAAGGTGCAACTAGACTGTGGTTGATCGCCGATCGATGACATCGACCGTTCAGGCCGATAAAATCTTATGCATGGTAGCGACGCGACGTGGAAGTGCTTTCATTCGACATTAATTGTGCAGGTAGGTACTTTCGTTGGCGATCGATGGCGTGGAATTCACTTAGTAGTAAAGAATGTGTAGTGGCCGCTCAGCGATCGACCATCAACCGACCAATGTATTTTATATCAACAGGTCGATGTCGATCGACCGCAGCATGGTTGCACCTTTATACATGTTGTCAAGATACAGCAATCATAGCGTCTCGAGACGACAGATGCAACAACCGTTATTACCGCAAGGGAATGTGCTGGGTAATGATGTGTTCTTGGTAGAAGCACGATTGACGATAAAGAGCCCGTTACGGAGATGGGTCCGTAAATGACTTTAGCAGAATCGAAAGACATGTCACATTTTGCTATTGATATCCGAAAAAAGCAAAAGATTGTAGGTAGAGAGAAAAACTAAAAGCTAAAGGAGAGTTCAATTTCTTAGTCAAACACCATATCAAAGAATATGTAGCACGATAAAATATTCACAATCGCCAAAGTTGCTTATTCTATCCATCTATTGAAGATCTTCGCAAACGGCTTGCTTTCCAATATAAACTTACATTTACTTAACAGTTTATCATCTTTCATCAAAACTACTGTAAAATTTATTTCAGCCTCATCGAAACTTCAACTATAATGTTATTCTTTTCATAATTTGCTGTCGACATTTATCGGCTGTTGATGAGATACACGCGACATATAATAATAATGTATTCATACATATCTGATATTGGTATACGTGTCTGGACAGCTACTCGTCTCACCGGTGCGCTAATGTCACAAAATTACAGCTCGCAGCCACCCGTGCGTACGCGCAAGTTTTTTCGCACAACGCTTAATGACGTCGAAATTTATGCGAAGACGACGCGTATATTTATCCGTTCGCTGTTTTAGCACTAAATTAACTAGCTATCTGCAGGTGGACCCCGAAATTGATTGGTGTATGATTAAATAAAAGGTGCAATACTAATCGATTTTTCTTAGACTTGAAAATATTTACCTCACAATGTCATTTTTGCTGTTTATATTTAACTTCATAGCTATTATTAAACTTTCTGTCTTCAATAGAGTCACGGTACCTATAATTTAGAGTTAGCCAACAAAGGGCAGGTATCTCTATATTCATCAAAATTGTGATTAGATCTATAGTGTTCATGCTAGTGACTATTTTCCTGTGTGAAGCAGAAACAAAGCACACTGTAGATCGTTCTCGCGATTCTGGGACGACAATCACTTGCCTAACAGTGTTCTCACTCTGAGCACTAACTGTGACGACCTCAAGATCTGCCAACCCATCTATTTACATTATCTTTGAGTAGGGACAGCAGACGGCTTCTAAACACGCTTCATTTTTTTATTATAATGTTTTGATGATATTTTGTCTGTTGCTATGCTTTGGCTTTTTATTATATAAGCATAAGCCCATACGGATTTTCATAAGGCTACGTAATACGAGAGAAAGACATTTTCTTTGGTCGATTTTCCAAAGAAAATTCGGGTCTTTAAGTTTATAGCTAGTTGACTCGTTTTAAGGTGTTGGATTAACATTTCAATATTATTACCTACAATTTTTTTTTTATTATTATTAATTTAAAAAAAATACTTATTCTTGTTTTTTTGACGAGAGATCATGTCATAGCGCTGAATATGCTTTACCAGAAAATAGTTTTCGAGCACTCTCAAAACTATCTTAACCCGAATAAAAAATCATCCCCAAAAACTTTTAGGAGCATAATGATGACAAATGACGTTGGAAGCTACTTATAGCTTCCTACAATAAAAAGCCTTGTAGGCCTAACAAGGTTCTGAGTGAACTTCAACAAGAGCAAAGTGCGAGGCAATCAACTAAAAGCCAAATCATTTTCCAATTCCATTTCCGTTGTCCGTGGCGTCTGGTGGAAATGGCTCGGGACAAAGGGGGATCACAAAGGCTGTCCGTTATCCCCCAACCACCCTACGACCCTCTCGCGACGGGGATTCACCTCCCCTTTCCACCCCCGAGGGATCGCGTACACTAATTGCACGCTTAAATTGGGGTAATGCACGCTCGTACGTATTTTAATAAAATACGAGCAGGATCAAAGCAGCCATTTATTTTAGTTAGCGGAGATTTTGTTGTCACATTTTGTTTGGCTTGTTTTAGTTTTAATTCCACGTGTGTGATGGTCGTGTTGGGTCTTAGTTTGGATTCTGATTCATTGGTGCTAATTTGTTAGTTGTTTTTGTACTGTCCTTGTTTTTTTTTTAATTGCACAGAAACGAAAATCCATTTACATCACTCGAAATAACTTTCGAACATATATTAACATTGCATCTAATGGTTGGCACTTTAAATTTTGATTCAAAGAACCACCACTTTGCGTTCCCTAATTTGGGCACAAGTAATGGACAACTCCATACACGAAAAGTGGGACAGTATTGTAACCAAACGGCTATAACTGTAGTACTTACTACATCAGCCAGATCAATATCGGCGATCGTAAAAACGATTGCGTGTCAACGAAGCTAATCTCATAAACAACCTATTTTCCGAAGCAATATGCTGCGCCGACGTCACGCTGTCACGCACACATTGCGACAAACACGCTGACTCATCACGTCACTAACTCGGAAAACCAACGCAGTTCAATTCAAATGCCGTAAATAAAACATGTTGCGCTGTCTCCCTTCGGAGTATTCGCGCTATTGAGTTACGAAGTCCCCGAAGCGTTTTGCCGCCAAAACAACGTACATTTTGCCCCCCGGCGCGCGTAAAAACATCCACAGAAATTCTCAACGCGAGAGACAGAGAACAACCTTGTAGGACAGAAAGGGACGGACGCCTTAATATTTTATCAGGCATCTTCTCATCAGGAAATGGCATCACACACCAATTTCTGTCTTGAACTTCAAGACATAGAGTTGAAAATCGCGCGAGTAATTTTTAGATTGCGTGTGTGCCCTTACGTCGGTGAAAGGAAATTACAACCACACCCACGTATAATGTTGCCGCAATAAAAAACGTGTAAGAAGAAATAATGAGCGGTTACTGGCGCGGCGAGAGTCTCGACCGGGCGATTTCATCATTTTACCTTCATCTAATTGATTAAAGGGAATCGTCGGGACGTTTAAGCTCGTCGTTAACGTCTCGAGGAGGTAATGAATGATGGATGAAGCTGGGTCCCGCAAATCTGATTACAAATTCAAATGGCGGATGCAGATGAAGCGAGCGCGGCGGTTGATACTCGCTGTGAATGGGGGCATCGTGATCTCGCATTGATGCACGATAGTTCACCATTATTGTCATTCAAAATCTTACCAACGCTTTGCGGCTCTTCAACTTTCTTTTGAGTTGCTGTCAAGACATTTATATCAACACGGTAATTTAGCAAGTTATTGCACGTCAAATTGCCGCTTTTGCTTTCCAGTAACTTACATTTAATAGTTCTTGTTACTTGATTGCATCGCACGTTACACCTAGCTTTCGAATTCGATGCATCCAAAGTCGCTTTTCAACCTAAACTTTTGGATCTTCAGCAATCCCTTGCGTGCATCGTGAATCGTAAAGATTAAAATGAGAATTAAAAAATTCAAACTCGATTTAGAAATGAGTCTACATACGAATTATAAATAGCATTCAGATTTAAAAATGGCTAATAAACGAAAACTAAAAGTCTGCGACTAAGACAAATCCAGTGAAACATTTACAAAAGAACCTACCTACATAAAATGTTCGCTAAGTACACTAAAAAAGCATAACTTAATAGTTATGGGATACAACAAACCAATCATAATGGGAAAACCATAGTACTTACTAGCGTCCGCCCGCGGCTTCGCACGCGCGGTATGTCCATAAAGAGTAGCCTAGCCTAATTCTTCCCCAGGGTGCCATCTATCTCTTTGCCAAATGTTGTCGAAATCCGTTCAGTGATTTATGCGTGAAAAGGTAACATACAGACAGACAGGGTTACTTTCGTGGAATAAATAATTTTCTAGTCACAGAGAAAGTAGGATATAACATATCCAAGGTTAACCCAAGTAGCTAAGAGTACCTTATCGGTATGGTCCCCGTATAAGAATAGAAATCAGGTAGGTAACTGCCCTAAAAGGTGTCCAAGGAATCTACAACGCAATTTGCAGGACAGCCAATTCTTCATGCAAAGCGAACCTTACCAACATCAAGAACACGCTAAACTGAATAATAATGAACTATCGATATATTTCCTGTACATAGGAGTACAGGAAATAAATCGATATTATTAGCATGATGCAGACGATCTCAAAAATGAAATTTCAATAAATCTTCGACATATTTTCATATGCGGAAATTGCCGCGTCGCTATCGCCTCAAACATTTTGCGTTTCATGTGCGCAAACCACATTACAGACATTTGTCACACGTCATCGGGGTTTGGGGGTTTTGTTTAAAAATTACTACAATGATGACATCTCTTCTTCGGCACGAAGTAACACTCGGTCTTCTGCCCAGAATAATTCGATGTCTCAGCCATCAATGGGGATAGAGCCATGGTTAATATTCTTAAAGTGAACTAAGAAAATATTCCTGGTTATGAACAAAATCGTATTATAACCGATTGAATACTTTCAATGTTATCAACTAATATAAAGCAACCAAAAAGTGGGAATCAAATATGAGAATGCATCTACGAACGGGCAAGACAGTTGTGTTGAATTTAATATATACCTACTTACCTCATCAAAAAAATCTGTCGGCTTCCAGTCTAACCGGATGCAGCTGAATACCAGTATTTTACATGGAGCGACTGCCTATCTGACCTCCACAACCCAGTAACTGGGTAATACGACACCCCTTGGTAAGACTACTTATCTCATCAAATAAACAAATAAGTATGCATAATTATCGGGCTCAATGCAGAGCAATTCAGAAATGTATAAAAGTCTTTTCTCATACAATTACCTACAATCCCACGTCAAGCTTGTGTGGTAGGTATTCGCCATTTCTTTGTGGAATACGTGAGCAGGTTTGCAACTCCACACAATATTTTCCAAACGTAACCTGCACGAATCTGCCCGTCTTTTCCCGCTTATACTAAATACCTACTATAATAACATTTCAATACGGGTAAAGGCTCGTGCAAACAGACGCGAAATCGCGGGCGCGACAGGCAGCGGTACCTTTGTCGAACAAAGGTACCGCTGCCTGTCGCGCCCGCGATTAACTTTTCAACATTTCAACACGGTTCCGGGATACGGAACCGTGTCAGTTTGTTATTCAATCACGTATCGGCGGCGGCGGAACAACGGGTGACGATAAATTATACATGAGGAAGCCGACTTCCCGGGAAACACGTAACTTTTTTATTTGACTAATGCAGTATATGGATTGGCCCATATTTGAGTTTGGTATCTACTTGAACAGCCAGTTAATCATAAAAACGGCACCCTAATTGAGTAACGTAATCGGAATCACAATCAATTTCCTCACGACAATATAACGGAATACGTTATTTTATATTTCAAATGATTTCAACTGCTCAACACAACGAAATGTGAAATGCTAAATGTGAAAAGGATCGGGATTGCGAGTCAGTAACGCTGCTATTAGGATGAGGCTTCATGGATCTTTGAATAAAAACAATGTGGCTCTTCGCTCACTGAAGATCTGTCCTAAGAACTAAATAGACAATATTAGTAGGATCACGAATAATTTTAACGTCCACTACTGAAAACGAGTCATCTGCTGAAAACGAGTCATCTGCTGAAAACAAGTCATCTGCTGAAAACGAGTCATCTGCTGAAAACAAGTCATCTGCTGAAAACAAGTCATCTGCTGAAAACGAGTCATCTGCTGAAAACAAGTCATCTGCTGAAAACGAGTCATCTGCTGAAAACAAGTCATCTGCTGAAAACAAGTCATCTGCTGAAAACGAGTCATCTGCTGAAAAGGAGTCATCTGCTGAAAAGGAGTCTTCTGTAGAAAAGTCATGCTGTAAAGGAGTCTACTGCTGAAACTAAAATGGATCTTCTGCAATTAACTATTGTTACAACCACAGCGGTTCTTTCAAATAGGTAAGCCATTGCCGCAGCTTGAACAGAAATAATCGCGCGGTCTCTCTCGAAATTTTTCAAAGCATTAATTAACTCAGCTATAGCAGTTCTAAGTATAGGTATAATTACTTGTGCTTGATGATCTTTAATTGATTCTATTTATTCATTTCATACCGCGGCCCCAGTATAATATTCTTTGTCTTTTTTACATACCTACTTGTTTACGCGTTTTCCTGGCAATTTGCCATATTTTAAAGTTGTTGATTGTATTTACGTTTGTACCAATGACGTGCGAAGAAATACTAAAATCATTATTAGAAATACAAAAACAAACTATTGAGATCCAAAGCGCATCGTCTTTTATGAAGCAACAGACGAGAAGTCGGAACTAGAATGAGCTCGTAGGTACCTATAGCTCGCAGACGCTCGAGACTCCTAGAGATCGTTCTACCGAAAATTACCGTGTGCGGTTTTATAAAGTAGAAAACATATTTTTTATTTTTACAATATTTTCAGATTCTCGCCTGTGGTTTGATTAAAATAGGCTTCTGGTTGAAGCTAGTTCATTATTAGTCCTTCGTCGCATCATCGGGATCCCAATCATTCATAATCAATATATCCGTTAAAATCATAGGAATTAGAAAGCTCCGTAAGCATCAGAATGAGCCAATAAAGAAGCGATGCCACTGAAACATCAAGCATGGATAGTGCAACAGAAGGTATCTGATTGAAGGCCTATTACAGTAGCTACCAGTAGATATTCTTCATTAGATACATATCTCTGTTTAACAAAATATCAAGACATCCTAGGCGAGTCAGTCCTTGCATATGAGTACCCCTGCAAGAAGAAGACACTAAATTTATAATCCATATACTTCCATATTCTTATTTTATTTTATAAATGCCAAAGTAACTCTTTCTGTCTGTTACCTTTTCACGCCCAATTCACTGAACCGATAGTTATAAAATTTGTCAGGGACCAGGGGGCCAGTGGTCTCACAATTATGAGTTTATGACAGATTTTGTATGGCATATCTGTCAAAAACTGATCATTGTGAGACCACTGACACGTTTGTAAATTAGTAGACTTGGCCCCCTGGGACCTGGATAAAATAAAACGATAAATAGAAAATACACGTTAACAAAATCGCGGGCAACAATACGGCGGTTCTGACTGAAGTGCGCTACTCGCTGCGCAGTACCCCACCCCTCACCGCCGCTGACACATGAATTTGTTACTCCACACTACTCCACAGCGACTCGCCTCATGTTCCGAGCCGCCATAAATTTTGAATCCGGCTATACTTACTTACAAATAATTTGATGATGATGATTTCACACCGCTGTTTGTCCGCTGTGCCCGAAGGTCTGAATGTGGCCTGACTCCTAGTGCTGTTCACGTGGTAATATTTGACTAAAAAACTATAGATATTATAAATCTGGAAGTTATTCGTTTGAATTATTTATAATAATTTTAGTTTTAGTTTTTTATGTAAATAGTTAGTAGTGTTCTATAAATATTGTAGATATAAATTGATCCTTGACACCTACAAAAAAACTGTTTGTTCCAAATCTATTTTTTTCGATGATGCCATCATCATTCTCATTAGATGACACATAGCATGACGATGTGACGCAGTCGCATGTTGCTGCACGTGACTTGAAAACCTAAAACCGCATCGATGAGTACCTACTACATTTTATACCTGAAATACCTATTGATATCGAAGCTCATCACATCCTTAAGGACAACGAAACCGATATTGTGAAAGAATGCCGTTAAACAACTCATTTTCCGAATAAAATTGAAGAATAGGTCCAAAAATCTAAATTATTGATACGCTTTGCTTTTTTGCATTTGTTTTACTTAGCCTATAATGTCCCACTGCTGGGCAAAGGCCTCCCCCAAATCCCTCCCAGGAACTCTTTTCCACGCCACCTCAAACCAGCCCTCACAGTATGCGTTCAGGTCGTCTCGGCACCTCTTTCTGGGCCTGATTCGTCACCGCCCTCCATGTTCAGGCACCCATTGTGTTGATACTTTTGCCCAGCGGTCATCCTGCATACGGCTGATGTGACCCGCCTAATCCTATTTGAGCCTGGCAGCCTTTGGTAGTTCTTGCCTACGTCCATTTAACTCGTTTTGCAACGCACGCGTGATGGTGTTCCAAATTCTATGCTGTTTTTAAGCCTAGGATACTGCGTTCTATCGGTCTTTGGCAGACTCCACAATGGAATTCTGCTTATTAGAAATAAAAGAGCTCGCGCGGGATGGGGACCGGAAGAAACCGGCATGTCCTAAAACCAAAAATTCGAAGACATGTGATATCTACCAAACCGCACGTGTTGGATTACGGCCATAGGCTGATTATGTTGCCTTTGTAGGAAGAAGATCCATTGCCCGACAGGGCTTATTGATTCGCACGACTTTATTCGCCCGAAACGGGCGAAAGGCGCTACCGAAATTGGATCCCGCAAGATTATCCAAGCACCTTTTAATCAAGCGTTTTCGCATTTGCGTGACAATCGGAACTTGGCGAAACTTGCGTTAAATGGGTGGGCTTAAATAGCTTGAGGCTCGAATTAATGTGCCCTGCATAACTTAAGATTCTTCAACTCGTAGAGGCTGAGTTATAAGCAAAGTTTCTTCCAAACTTCAACCCAAATTAGTGACGCCGCTCGCGGCTCCACCTTTGCAGTTTGGGCTTAGAATGTTTTGGGTATGGGAATTGACTTCGAAAAATTTGAAAATGATGTGAGAAGAATAATATTTATTAATGGTGTATTATTGGTCTTAGTTTGTTCATATTATTATGTTATTTCATTTTCTGGATAATTTCGGTCATGTTGTCGAAATGCCTCTGCCGTTGCATTCCAAAAAGACCAAGAATTTTAAATTCAAAGCATGTTACAGATACATTCTTATAAAAAAAAAGATGTTCTCCATTATAAGTACGGTAAAGGTGGCCTATTCCCGCAAAAACTGACATTACCATACATGGTGCAATTAAAGTATCTGCGACTCATTAGGCGCACGAATACCGGGCCGCGCATTTTTACATCGAAGGAACGGTAATGCGTAACAAACATCGTTCAGCAAAAACACATCAGCGCTAAAAATATACGCGGCAATCGCACTGCGCAACGAGTCCAAGTTAAGGCCGCCGCTGGCACCGAAACGATAGAGCGTTTGAAATACGAAGCCCCACGAAGTAAGCATGTGTGTGTGAACGAAATTCGTGTTTTCGGTTCGTATTTTACGTCAGTGTGCGTAGAACACGAGAGGTTTGCGTCTGTGTGAGTATGTTTTCAAACATTTGATACGTTCGAATGAGGTTATCGGCTTGCTTGTGTGCGTTTGCGTCGAGGGTTTACGTTTTATTCGTTTTGATAATTTGATTCTCGTCGGATGGTATTATGCTGAAAGGGTCAAGTGCGTGAATGGTTTATAAAGACGTCGTCGACAAGATGACGTGGGAACTTGTCCGCTTATTATTTATGCGTTTAGAATTAATCCCTCCTTCGGTGACGTGAATGCGTATTATGTGGATGAAATGTTGTTTGTCTTTGGATTTATGACGGCTGCTTGAGGCTTTATGTCTGTTACTTTGTAGGTAATTGAATGTGGATCCTGAGCATTAGTCGAAGTCAGTAAAATACATCTAATTAAACATAAAAGTACTAGATCTGAACTGGGTGAAAAAAATAAAGAGGAACAAAAGAAAAGAATATATTAGAGAACAACAATAATTACGGAGATTTTAGTATAAGTCCGTACCTACCTTTCAACCCAATAATTAATATAGGTATATAATACCGGTAATAAGATGCATGAACTTAGGAAAATTTGAGTCAAACGGACGAAATAACTGCATTGATGAAGAAAACATGGATGCACGCAAGAACCAAATGCTTCGATCGTTCTCCCAAAAACGAATGTAAATCAAGCCAGTAACAAGCCACAACTGTCTAAAACCATCAAGTTCAACCTAGGCTAAGCTAAGGCTAGGCAGGACAAGGATATGTCAGCAAGACATCCAATTAAGATTGCTAATGGACAGTTTGTCAATCATTAGTCTATAGTTGTACCTTATGCCTCCAAAAGGCTTGAAGAAACGCATAGCATACAAATTGGTGCTTACGAGACTATCCATAAGATATAGGTAGTTTAAGCTGGTTGTAGTCAAAACGACAAACCTTAGTACGCAGAAATATATATATTAGTGTCAAAAATCTTTTGTCCTCAGATACTATGACCATCGTATAGTACAAGAAATAGTACAAGAAACCATAGGATAGTACAAGAAAGCTAGCGCAAACATGGTGAAATGAAATGAAATGAAATTGTTTATTCTGTAAATAGGATATTGGAATCACTTTTACACGTCATATTAAAAAAATATTAAAAATAAGCTAGATGAGGTCGGCGTTTCCTATCTGACTACTCTGAGAAGAAAGGCCGAAACAAACTCAGAGGTCTCTTTTAAAGTCCAGACATAATCTTGGTCAAGCCATATGAGGACCATGTAGATTAGATTCTGAAATGGTCTTTTGAGGAAAGAACCACACAGATTTGAGTGGACCTGTCCAGTCAGTGCAAGCATTTGTCAGTAACCGAGGAGCTCAACTCAGAGCTTAAGGAGCTCAACGACTCGACGAACAATACCAAAGAAAGGACATTTGGGTAGGCCGCATAAAGTTCTCAAATTGCCAGACCATCGATAAAACTGAGAACGAAAAAATATAAAAATAAAAACAAAATAAAAATCCACATAGTCCTCACATTCACAATAATTAAAATAATACAATACTTTACAAAGTAATCATGTCATTTTGTATATAATATTCAATAATGTCAATTTGTATATAAAACTGGTAGGTATATTTTGATGATTTACCACAATATTCAAAATGTCACAATGCTTAGCAGAGCGAGCAGATCAATCCCATGCTTTTTTGTCTTCTAAATAATCTGAAATTTTATAGTACCCTTTTCTACAAAGTTTGGTTTTGGTTGGTAACGTAAGTACTAAGATAGAGAGGTGAAGAAGATAGATAAGAGAGGTAGTACTAAGAGTAAACAGAAAGTTCTTCACTTTATCGATGATTAAAGCTCCTCCCCGACTCTACATGCAACATCAAGCAGATTGTGCGAGATAATGACACGCATATGGGTTTTAATTTTAACACTTATTATAAAGAGTTTCAGGAAACTTGCCGTCCATTCACAATCGGGAATAAGATTCCGCCATCTTATTCCCGATTGTGAAGTGAGCGTAAAGTATCGGTCGTGCACAGAATATAGGTAGGTACCTAAAGCACAGTCCTTAGAATAGAAGCCAACCTCACAGGTTGCAGATGATCTCACAAGCTATACTCTGGTCCCCATCATGAGTTGACAATCAGGAGAAGTAACGCGGGGTTATAATGCCAGAAGCCCGATTTCAAGCTCTGTCAAAAACTTATAGTTCAAGTACGGTGTTATTATCAGTCTCCCTTCCCTTGTGTCATCCTCCTCCTGTCCTACATCTAATCTATTTGGGATTTGTGCAGCATTTTCTTATCTTCCACACATCTTTATAAGCAGTCGTCATCTCAGTATTCACCGCCTTTTCTAGCCGTCTTCCAAGAACTAAACACTATTCCCAAATATGTCAAGTGCAAGTTCTCCGTATTACGCACTTAGGTGGCGCAGTTGAGGCGTATGCGCATCTCGTTAGCGCCATTCTATGCCTTTACAAACAAGTTTCAAGTGTGAGTGTTTGCTTAGTTCCATGAGATTCAGAAGGACGTATCCACTAACTATAATTTACGCCGTGTTTAAAGCTGAAGAATCTGATATCAGAATTTATTCAGGACATTTCGTTATCAGCACCAAAATGACAAATACATAATACAATGCGTGAAAGGCATCATCATTTTTTTTTTTTAATTATTGGGTAGTTCTCTGCGGGCCAAACCCCTTTTGGCTCTCTGGCTTCTTTCATCCAGCTGCAGATCTCTTTCTTTTTCTTTCTTTCTTAAAGCGATTTATATCCCATAGCCATAGTCTATAATATACCCCGACTACGAACTGAAGAACATTCTCACAATATTTTCTGTCTCTCCACTGTCTTATTCCCCCAATATATCGAGACGCATGTGTGTCCATCCATGTATGTTAGTGTCGATGTGTGACTGTGAAGGACCATTAGAAATAGTTGACAGTTAACAGCCGCGACTCAAGACTCGTTTGAAAGGAATGTTCACGGTGGGACCTAAATGATTGTGGCTCGAATTGGAATTACTGTAGATAATGTGACTGGTTGCTTCAATAGTTTCATTGAGCTATTAGTCGGTTAAAGATTTTTAGAAGGAATTCTAAATGAATAAAATGGTAGCCAAGCACGGCCGTTTCACATTCGTTAGTTAATCTTAATCTTAATAATTATCTGCGCAAACGCAAATGTCTTTGTTTTCTGATATCATTTAACGATTCCTTCTGAATTTTAACCGTAGGTACTGGACAAAAAACTACACAAAACTAAAACCATCCATTAGATAACATATTATAGTTCGAGGCAATAACAACATGACAAGAATGCTATAGTTAAAAAATATACCACCCTAAACGTGTTCAAGAGACGATGTTCCAACACTTTCTAACAGCATTTACATCCGTATATTTCAACTAAATCGCCTTTACAGGACTTTAGACACGTATTAATCATGTAATTAGGCTTGAAACTCTTCAACCTCAAGGGTGCGGTGAGGCATAGAGAATGATAGAGCGTCGTTGTGGCAAGCCACATGTCTGGCATATGGCGCAAAGACGTTGTCCTGTGCCACTCCGCCGTAACTTGCAAATTACGGGCTTTTGTGGTAACAATGGCAATTGTCTTCGGTACTAATAGTTTAATAAACGACTAGAGACCATCGTTTTGGATGAAAAAATTAAAGAAAAGGTGGCTGAAGTGACGGTTTCATAGACACTTTTTATTCCATATTATGGCGACTTAATAAAGTAGCATACCTACATAAATACATACACAAGTTCTTACATGAACTCACACCTTTTTTCCATGGGTAGACTTACTCCGTTCGCTTCCTCCACGTTCATACATCTATTCATACATTTTTATGAAAGACATTGCCAATTTATTCCTTTAATAAATAAAAACCCTCGGATCTTCGACTCTTCATTACTGTTATACAGGGATACTTATAATTCGACATAATTATATCCGTCATGACTCAGGAGCTGATAACCCTGACACTAAGCTTACAGGTAAGTTGTTTTAGTTATTTTTACGTATAATGTCATAGTATTTTTTTTGACGAAACTACAATTTTGAACCGTAAAATCTAATATTTATATTATGTCTATATTAGTAAGATATTATTCTTAAATCGCTCTTCATTCTGTTTATTTTATTGAATTAGGTACTTTTTATTATGTTCATTTAGATCGTGCTGCGGTAGAGTAGAACACTCTACCTAATTCGAGCGAGCAGCACCATCTCTCTCTCGAGTCTATCTAAAGCCCGTGAGAGATGACCGCATGTTTGAAGTTTTCGGCCATAGAGCATGACGTTTCAATGGACAAAAACTATGGACTACGACCACCTCATCTTCCTGTCATACTCTGATCTCTTACCCTGCTGAAGAAAGTAAAGTAATGATACACTATGTTATATCCATGAGAGGCGACATGACTTTACAATGTAATGATGGACAATGACCAATAACTATCTTTCCTCTTCCTATTCCGATTTGTACCGGTCGCGAATCATATTTTGATCCTGACCTGTAAATTGCAAAAAACGTTAGAAAATCTGAATTTCGCGGGCGGCCCTTTCGCCTTAAGTCCATGAAAGACGGCCACAGAGTGGCGCAGGCGCAGTGCGTGCGTGACGTTTCAATGGACAACCATGATGGATGGCGACCGCTGTCTCCGACACGCCATTGTTTTGTACATATCGCGGGCGGCACATTTCATACGCGATAAGCGTCATATTCATTTCGCATTTAAACGATTTTATTGACATATACATAAAATCACGCCTGTATTCCCCGTAGGTACACGCAGAGAAATTCCAGATAGAAAAATCCAATAACATTTTGCCCGACCCAGGAATCAACCCCAGGACCTCGTGCTCAGCTTAACATTTAACAAAAGCCTACAAATAAACTTACCTAAAACATTATTTATAATCCTAGCCATATTCTTCGAAACATCGCGATTTTTAACAATTTTGTGGCCGGTGCTATTTTTCCCGCTGTGGTGGTTCTACCATGTCTGAAAAGACCCTTAGCAGATTCAAAAGACTCCTCACAAATCTTTTTGATTTAAGAAACTTCTAGTACTACCAATATAGGCTTAATTATTTAAATAAATCTGTTTTTCTAACATATGATCCATTTCTCTCTATCTAAGGCATCCCTATAGTACTTACCTTATCAGGTCATGCTAACACATTGCTGAGCAAAGATAATAATTATGTCTCAATTCGGTGCTCATATGGTACAATCTAACTAATATTATAAACGCGAAAGTTTGTAAGTATGGATGGATGGATGGATGTTGGTTACTCTTTCACGCAAAAACTACTGAACGGATTTAGATGAAATTTGGCACACAGATAGTTTATAGCCTGGATCAACTCATAGGACTTTTCATCCCGATATTCCCACGGGATCGTGCCTTACGCGGGTAAAACCGCGGGGCGTAGCTAGCTTTCATAAATTAGTCATGTCTCGTCATTAGTCCAACCTCGATGTCACTATTGCTTTTCCCTTATTATTCCTTTTGCCCACTTTAACGATAATTACCAATGTCTTCAGAAGATAACGTAATTTAGTTATAAAATGTGTTATGTTTTCTCTCAATATCTTCTATATGTTCGTCCGTAAAAAGTTTACGATCAGATCAATCTTATGCGTTGATCGTAAAAGGTTTACGGCGAAAATTACCCCTAGCACTGTAGGTACCTCTCAGCCAGAAAAAAGAAAACATTTATGATTATTAGAACTAATATGCTTGAGACTGCTGCTTGCTTACCTGCGTGGAATAATCGGGTACAAACCGTATTTAAAAACGAACAATACTTTAACTTCCATCGTTTGTATCTCCATTAACAGCACGCTTCACTTCTTTTGATATTATTATACTTATCAACCTGTATTCGCGGTTGTTGATCTCCAACAATTTCCACATCTTTTACCCTGAAGACAATCATTTCTATTAAAGATTCAATCGTTCTTCCCTCTCTCCCAATATATTGAGAAACAGGCCTAAACCTAATTTTCTATTCAACTCCTAATTTTATTCTCCCCATAACAATAAAACTTCTAAACACTATAAACCACATTCTCTCACCGTAGGCCACACAGCTATTACAGTAATAACTCTTGTACAATGGCGCTAGCCGCGATTGTGTGTGCGCCCGCGCCGGTGAAAGCGACGCGCTACATCAATGCGGGACCGTCTGATGATCACTGTTAGTCATTATTTCGTTCTGGTTTCGAGATATCAATGATTTGTCTGACAGATATGGCGAGTTTGAGAAATAATGAGGTTGTTCATAGGATTTCAAATGTTTATTGTAGTTGAATGGTGTTGAGGCGTTGTTGTAAAGGAATATGCAGGCAACTTTACATGGGATATATTCCTGATGTGCAAATGCTGCCGCAAACAATAAGACACTTGATATAATGCCCTGCGTGACTCAATATACCTTACACGTTACCAACAGGAACGAATGGACGCTATGCCTCATATCTGGGCTTAGATACCAATTTACATTTCCATTGACATGCTAGAAAGATGAAGACATTTGCAAGGAAATGAGATTTCAATATATAAGTCACAAAACTTCCATTTTACAGCAAACCCATTTTGATTTTTATCCTTATCATGTTGATTCATGCTCTTGATCTTCAAATGAGCGGAATTGAATTAACAGCCAAGATTAGATAAGGCTTGATTACATTTCTTCATTTGCTTCTATCTTACCTACCGATTTATTGATTCCTCGGTACATTCGCTTGCCTGCTTCGAAAGAAAACTATGCCCTCGCTCGTTTCAAATCCTCTCTTTTCTTATTCAATCAATATTTTCAGTTCCACTGTTTGGCAAAGGTTTCCCTCATAAACTTCCACATCCCTCTCCGTTACCTTCTCTAGACAATCCGTCGAGAATTAAACCAAGTCGTCGCGCCAACGCTTCCTAATAGGCTTGGCTTGCTAATACTTCCGTATTCGGACCTGTCTTTCTATATGAACCAAATTATTTTGGTAATTTAGGTCTGGAGAAACTATGAATAGAGAAGGTACTAACTTGCATATTTTATTAATTCATTATAATTACGTTGTTGGAGCCAATTAAAATATGGTGATGGCAAGAAGACAGGCCTACAGAACTTACGTTGAACAAACATTGCGTGGCAACCGAGGCCCGAGGGAGTCTAATTGAGGTATGCATGAAGCGTGGGAGGGGTGCGTATTTCGCTCGCTTTATATGTATCCGTCAATATCTTACCGTTGTTTTGTCATGTCCTTAATATTTTGTATTGGGTTCTTGGTGTCCAGATCAAGATCTTAAATTCCCTGTTCTATAGGTAGGTATATCCGACAATCGCAGTGTTTTTTGGATCAGTTTTTTTTTTTTTTAAATCAATCTGAGTCCTCATCACAGCTTTCGAGCTGCGACTTCTCATACTCAACTCATGACCTAGCTAAAAAAATATCTTTAAACTAAATGTTGAACGCGACTTTGTTTGTTCCCATTCGCAATCGAACGTATGATATTTATAATAAAAAACATCGTGCTCCCGAGTTCCACAGGAAACCTGGATGAATCAGAAGACTGCAAAAATCTCCAGCAGCAAGCATAACAAAATAAGACAAAAAATATCCAATTTTGAATCGGGCCATTTCTGTATACTAAAACTGGTTCATAGGCCTTCGTGCTTACTTTACTCGATGCACTCCTACCTAAAAATATCCACGAAAATTATAACCACTCACTTAAATAACTCCGCGAGGCAATCCATCGGAACCCTGCTGAGCACTACAGATAACCGGGGGTGGATGCGGCGAGCGATGTTTTCAATTTCCGCCCCCACACCCCCGCCTGGGGGTAATTTTATTAAAAACCCGCCGCTTCGGCCTCTGAATATTTATCTCTTCATGCATGCTGATACGTGTGGGGGATGCTAAAAGGGTTGCAGTTTGTTTTATAACTTTTATAAGAGGATGAGAATGGAATGTGGTGATTTTGTTTAGTTTTACAAATTGGTGTAAAGTTTCAATCATAAAAGGGTAGCCTTGCAAGAAGTGTGGGTTGAAATGATTGGAAAGTCTTATTGATAGATTTATGTCTTACTTAACATAAATCCAAATCCAACCGCCAATTCTACAACCGCTTACAAACAGATTCCCATAAGGCCACATGAGGTACCAAATTTTCTGAGAGCGTGACAAAAATTTTAACCATCGGCCCTAGCCCGATCCCCAATAAACATCTGCCTACAAACTCCACTAGGAATTTCTTCTGGTTGATAGCAAATTCATTTACAAACTTCCAATTTGACTAATTAGGTACCTTACTACTAGCCCAGATTACTAGGAGTCAAATTATCTACGATACGACACCGAACGGTAAGCTACTAACATGGAAGTTATAGATATCTAGGAATAAAATAATCAAGTTTTTTACGTTCGGTGCCATACTGCAATAAATTATAATCCAAGCTTCCTTCCTCCTTGGTAGATTTCTAACTTGTCTAAATAACTGGCATTTATCGATTTAGGTTCTAATCTATGAGGCTTAAACTGTCACTGTCAGTGACTAAAATGGCGCCCTATATTTAGATCGCGACGGTTTTTCGGTAATCTTTTGATTGAATGCGGAAGAATTTTGAGACGGGAAACAGTAAGGTAAGGCGATAATTAGTTAATTCACATACTGTCTAACAGCGTCTTATTACTCCTAAAGCCCCTCGAATGCATCGTGCAACATCAGTTTCGTTCATTTAGCTACCATCCACGGCAAAGACATTCAGTATTTTCTAGATGCCTCCTTCTCAGGCCTCCTCAGACCAAATTTTATATTTGGTCTGAGGATTCCTCTATGTCCCCGACTGTGCCTATTACTAATTCAAATGAATGAGTAAGATTAGATTTCAGAAAATAATTTGTTACCTAATATGATAAGAAAAAGAAAAACTGATAGTAAACGAAAACATATTGTTTAAAGCGTGAGCACACAAAATCCTAGCGCATTACCGTGCTGTAAATGTGTCTGGATTCAGATCCATTTTAATAAATCAAGAATACTTTCAGCTCAAACTCTCAAATAACTGCTAATCTGCAATGCATAAAATCAATCCATCCAAATAACAGTGCTTACAGAAACACTGTATTCGTATGTTAGGTCTTTAACAAAACATAATTATTGTGACTTTCTGATCGGCCAGAAACGCAGAAAACGGATACCAAAACTTCCATTTATTTCTCATATTCGAGCAAGGAAAGACTCAAGCTACAAGTAACTCGAATGAAATTGCGAATATTTTCAAAGAAAATACACGACTTTTGGGGATAAAAGTATGTAAATAAGCCCAAGTATTCCCAATCCTTTGTAAGCCTCTCCTGAAAGCCTTCCGTCTTTTAAGGAGTTTCGCGTTTTCCCTTTAATTTGAATAAGAACTGACATAAGTATTAAGTATTTCCATTTTTTTAAGGCTTCCTTCCTCCGTATTCTTCAAGCAGAGTATTGAATGTGTATATGTTAATTTCTCGTTAGTAAAAAAAATACATCTGATGTTTTAAGGATAAGTATTACACTCGTCTGTTCTTAAAAATTATAAGCGAATTTAACGTATCCTTCGCTTTCAAATGATTGATTAGCATTTGCAGCTTAACATGAATGATATTATTCTGATTTCTATCAGCTTATTACAATCTGCTTCGATGGCATGTCCAGAAAATACGCTGATTAGACCAAAACCATGTTTCTAAAAGAGCATAATTTCATAGAAAGAAAAAGGCAAAGCCATTGTTTTAAAAATTCCACGTTTCTTGCTATAATTATCAAACAACTCGTTCCTTTGTGAGCCCAGAGCCACATGCGAAGCCGAAACTTCGCAAATTTGCACAGACGTGGCAAAAACATCGTCGGTTCCCAGAACGCCTATTGTCGGGACGTCATTACAACGCGCAATTTTGTCAGATCTCACATCCCCTTTATGTAAGCCAGGGTTATTACAAAACAACAGTATCACAATTAAAATTCAACCATATTCTCTGATCCGCAAGATTGCATTTTGACTGGAAAGTTTTGTAATGCAGGGATCAATGGGATACCCCAGTTATTTCGCTCCGGGTGTCTCAGCTCCAATTTCAACTACGATAGCGCTGTACCGCTTCTATTGTGTGTTGTGTTCTGTACGCCTCTATCTGTGCAGCGCTTTTCGCTTTTCGATAGTTTCAATAGAAAGGTGTTCGGGATTTTTCAGTTTCATTGTCATGAGAACCTTTTCGTTTGCCCCGAAATTGAAATCCCGACTATTAGGTATTTACAATGGCACCTTTTGTTTTTTTTTCCGGTTTTTGTTGGAGCATATATTTTTTGTGGAAACCAGTTTGGTGAAGGATCATAAAGAATTTATTTATGACGGTAAAGGCGTGCCATTATGTTATGATTAGTTGGTCCCGGTAGATAATTACAGATGATGAGATAATGTTTTTTGGTCTTTGTTTCTTTTTAGTATTGTTTTTTCGTTTTGTTGTACTTGTTATGCAAATTTTAATAGGCTATTACCTATTGTAATGGGCTTTGGAGGACTATTGTGGTATTCTGTTGGTAGGATCTATAAATATTTATTTGTATTAAACACAATAGTACCTAGTTACCGTTAGAAGTGTTTGTTAAAATAGTCTTCAAGAGGGTTTTCACTTTTCTACTTACTAACTACTACGTCTAACCGGATTCAGCTGAATCATAGGATGCATGATTCTCCTGCCTTTATCCCAATATATTTGTGGACTGTGGAACTTGTCTTTTTCTTCCATACTTCTCTATTACTTAGTCGTTATCTGAGTAGTTACCCCCCTTTCTAGTCATACCTATCACCTTTCACATAGTCTATCCATCGCGGCATCGTTATATTCACCTATACGATATACCCGAGTCGCTTTTGCGAGGCAATAGCGGTTGTGGCGGTATCTACATCGCCACATGCGAACTACGCATCAAAGACCTGACGTCAGGCAGACGTCACATATATCCTGCATCGCGCAATTAAAGTTTACCGTCCAGTGGACATATATACGAGAACCCAACATCAATCGTTGGGCAGTTGCCCGCCAGACACAACACCCGTCTGGTTGGAGGATCCTCCCTTTTCTATGGAGTATGAGTGAACTTTACATCACCTGTTCCTCATACCCCTAAATTGGTGACCCCGAATATGAACGTCAGCGCAGCCTTCGTGCAACTACTCCAGCGTGACGTCATCAACATCACTCCCGCAAGCTTTCAGTGAGGCGAGTCACATAGCCAAGCCAACACCCGAGGCTTCAACGGGTATCCTGACCACCAGCATGCAGCGAACGCGCATTCCTGGACATCACCCTCAGCCTCATCACCCCGACCCACTGGGGAATCACCTCAACCACTTCATCACCCCGACAAACTGGGGAATGACCGCAATCACCTCAATCACCTCATCACCCCGACCAACTGGGGAATCACCGCAATCACCTCAATCACCACAACCGCCGCAAACAGTTCCGACCCACCGCGAACAATGCGGCACCCGGTTCCGACTCACTGGACATATATACGAGAACCCAACATCAATCGTTGGGCAGTTGCCCGCCAGACACAACACCCGTCTGGTTGGAGGATTCTCCCTTTTCTATGGAGTATGAGTGAACTTTACACCCTGTTCCTCATACCCCTAAACGGTCATTGACACACCAACATTTTCTAGCATTCTCTATTTCAAAAACTCACATAAAGTCCATTAACGTCCTGAATCAATCTATCGTAGTCTTCAACATGTTCCAATAACGAAAAACCATTACCTATATAGTTAATTGTTTGGGTTCCTACTTCGGGATTCGGGTCTAGTAAAGCCGTATACAGACTTTGCGAGGCATGCGCCGCGAACGGCGCACAGCGAGTGCCTCGCAAGGTATACCTTTATATTCGTGGCGAGGCTTGTGCTACGCACGTGAGAGGGCGAGCTAACGTATGTTGGCAAATGCTTCAATATCAAAGTGCTTCAGTGTGAGCATTACATCGGTTGTGGACGTAGTCCCGCATGCACGTTCGAGGTGGGCGCCGCGTACGATATCCACGCCCGCCGCTAATAAAATGAAACTGCGCATGCTAGGACTGATTCAACCGACACAGCAGCAATAATCGGTTACTTTCATATAATGCAACTACTTTTCGTAAAATTTCTTTGTCGTCCATATTGCGCGCGAAAATCACAGCGAGGCGGACACAATCATCCAAACGCAACGCCCTGCTCGCAATGAGCCGGCCGACAAACGCTCGCCGTACACGCGCGCATCTGTTTATAGCACATGCCTCGCAACAAACATGAAGATAGACAAAAGAGGCATTTGCTTCGGACGCGACGGCTCGACCCGAGCATTATGTTGGTATAATTTTTCAACACGCACGCCTCAAGCAGAGGCATTCGTTGTGCGCTGTTCGTGGAGTATGCCTCGCAAAGTCTGTATCCACCTTAAGAAACATTTCTGTACTTAGCCTGGTGAAATATTATTGTGGCCTTCGCCATCGTAACCACAAGGCTTCGCTTTATCAGTTTATCTCCCTATACTAAATACCACCTTCTTGTAGCTTGTGGCTAAGTACTAACAGTCGTACGGGTCGAACGATCAGGGTAAGCTACGCTTGCTGCGGTTGGTCCATGGATGAGTGACCGTCTTTATTAAATTGTATTAATTTTATTACCTACCATTCCTACCAACTCATAAAAAGCCTTCATACGCACATTCTATACAACACAATCATCGGACATCAATTCCATTATAAGATTGCCTCAATTTTATTTTTATTACTTCGTTCAAAAGCAGTCGTTACGAATTTTCTAAGCGATTAATTCGTCGGCGTTCGGGCAACATCGGGAAGGATCGATAACGATCTCAACCTGCCCACGCGCACATTTGATACCCTCCTAAACTAATGTTAGAGGCATATGTATTAAAATGTGTCCGAGGATTTAAATTAAGCAGGTTGTCGTTTGGATTATAATCAACGAATTTGATTGCTTATCGGAGCGTACCTAAAATCGTTAAAAATGAGTTTTTGAGGCTTCCTGAATACACAGCCGCTAGGTACCTACAAACAGTTATTTAAATTTAATTACGCATAACATAACCAATTACCATGTTGATTCATCAGCATCTTCTGATCATTCCGCACCTAGCACGCACTTATAAATTTATTCGCGCGGTTTATATTCAGTGTACAGCATTGCACCGAGCGCTAATTTTATATCGCCAGAGCGTGTAGCTAATACAGAATTGCGATAAAAAATTCTCGGGATATTTTATCGTAGTGAAATCCGGAAATCCGGATTATAAGCATCATAAACTACTGCTTCCTACCTCTCTCCGTGAGTCACGCACGGCAAGTAACCATCTTCTTACCTACTTCATAGAGCGTATTTCTTTCAAAATCAAGTCAATTCACATTATGGTATCAAAACTTAGGTAAGATAGTCCTTCAAACCGAATTTCGGCAATGGCGGCCAATCTCAACGGAGACTAGCCTTCGGCGCGGGAGATACCGATTATAGTACACAAAAATATGCGCAGACAGGTGCACTTTATCTTCCCTCACTCATAGTCCCATGGGACGGCTAGAGTTATTGGGTTTTTCCATTACGAATTGGCATTAAAAATCAAGGCCCCAAAACAAAAGAAAGACTTGAGCAGATGCAAATGTTGCCCCGATGAGTGACCGAACCTATTGGTTATAGGTAGGTTGACCAACCAATGCGAGCAAACTACATGTGTAGGTAGGTATACCCTTCGTCACCGGCTCACCGCACCGTTTTGTGTAGTTGACTCATTCGACAAGTGTCGAAACAAGTTTGGCGTTTCCCGGGAAATCTGCTCATCTCATCGTCTGCATGCCTCTTTTTCTTAACTATGTTGGGATCGACTTCCAGTCTAACCGGATGCATCTGAATTCGAGTACTTTATTCTTACACGGAGCGACTGGTATCTGACCTCCAGTAGAGTAACACGGTACCTCTTGGTAAGACTGATTATCAGTGTTTTGGGCTTCTAACTCTCTAGGAAATAATAATTTCAAAGGGTCGCGCTTATCAAAATCGGTAAGGAAGACTATACCTGTAACTCGATCCCGAATTTCCAACCGAAAACGAAATCTGCCTAATTTGCATTTTCGGTCAAAAACCGAAAACGATTTTTTTTATTGTTTAGCAATAGGTTTTTTTTTTTGTTACAAGCGGGAGAAATAGATGGAGATAGAGATAATGAGTAGTCCCTCTAAGATAGATAATGACTATCTCATTCTCATTCCCTCTCTCTTTTCTATCAACAGAAGAGCTTTGATTTTGTACCTTTAATACCCCCTACCGAGGTTGGTAATTACTACGATTACGAGGACTAGGTATTCAAATACAATACATTAAATAATTCTAACATCTAAGTCATGGAGGCTCTTCACGCTCTCACGTCAGAGCTACCTAGCACAGGCATAGAGCGTCTCAGCCACACTCCTAATGAAATAGGTAAGTCATCTCGATCTTAGATTGTAGAGGAGCGCTGGACATGCGATCCAAGCAAAATGAAGACCATACGCTTGCTCGGCGCGGCGTTCAACAATAAGGATCGTAGGGCCCGCACGGGAATCGGCGCGAGCCGTATAATCCTGCAGCGGTTAATAAGTGCATATGTTATGGACCAAGTGATTATTAGGGCATTATAAAAAATACCCGGGCAGTATGATAACAACTATTGAAATAATCAAACCAACCGGGCATTTTTTATTATGCTAGTCACCTTTGGGGCAGCACAATTAAAACCAGGTTTTATTACTATTATTTTGATTTCAAACGTAAAATCAATATTTAAAATATTTCCATTCATAGACACTCTGCTGACCTATGATGACTTCTTTACCATAATTAAATACATTTGTATTATTAGATTGCCCAAAGACCACACGGCAATATTTATAATGAAGAGGCAATGTGATAAATAAGGAAGTTCAAATTATAATTAATTATTTTGCCCTAAGTAGCTTGTCATTATTCATAATGCGCGGGCATTATGATAAATAGCCGTATTTATTACTTGGTCCATAACACATATAACGCTTATAAATAGTTATCTTCCATGTGTAGTTTTACAAGTGTAGCATAACAACTTTATCATCCATCCCACGTGGCAAGCGCGTCCTTTGGATACTTATATTAGGTATTTAGATGGAGAATATCGCCTAAACGCCCAATTCTTCATAGCAAACCTAAGATATCCGTTGGTTGATTTAAAACGTCGTTTAATCGGTAGCCGCGCTGCAAGGTTGGGGCAATGGAATATGGAATGAATAAATAATGCCATTGCTTATTCACTAGAAGACAAATGGTCCGCGCCGCCATACAAATAAACCGTGTCTCCAGCGAGTAATGGCGTAAGTCACGCAACAACATCGCACGATAGGTACCTAGGTATTTCTTGAACCACGCCAAGTTTCGCGGAACATAAGTGAGTTTTGGGATTCCAAAACACCTTAAGACGTTTGGACACCGCCGGCGTCACCGAATCACGATATCATTTCGGATCAAGTACGAAACGATGGATGCGACAATGATCGTGCTGTGAACACCAGTCCACACCTCAAAGCAAAGAAAATATTAAACTCTAGTCTCCATACCTAATCAAATATCTGTGGTCCACACTGTCAACCGCGATAAATCTCGGTGATGTATTTTTATTTATTTGGTTTTGGCCCTTGTGTGTGCATTTTTCAAGCCCGATCACGATCTCATGATTCTCATGCGCAGTATCGGTAGCGCTAAACTGCTCAAAATCTGACGGCGCACGCGCGGTTGACTGACATGCGGCAATGGACACCGGCCATGTAGTGAACACTGAACAGTCATTTTACAACCGCCCACTTGATCAGACTCTTTTCAAGGGGAAAGATGATAATTTATTTATTTATTACTTCAAGTACATAAATGTAAAAGAGGAAGACTTAGTGCCACGTATTTTTTACCATGCAGTCATGCATTGGGTGATGAAAAGACAAAACAGTCATTCAGCCTGTGATGTCCTGCAGGAAGAGGCCCGGTTTCCTTTCTCTCTCTCTTTACTTGATCTTGAGCTAATAGGGACCATTCCTGTTTACTTACCTATATAGCCGTCCAACTCATACGTCTTTCCCTTCGTTGTCGTATCTTCGCCTAGGTTTGCCGCGGTGCCGTTTGATGATCTCTAGAAAACACACACTGCCGCTTTTATATGATCCAGGCTTTCTTGAAGCTACCGACGAACCTCCTCTCACTACCACTTTAAAATAGTCGCTATATAATAATCTTCTTAGGAAGAAGAAGAATGAAGCTAATAATAGGTAGTAATAAGGACTGAATCTCCTCTCTCTGATCCGAAACTCCGCGTATTTTGCATATACGGGTGGGAAAATCGATTATTCGATTCACCCTAGCTCCTAAAGGAAGGCCAGCAAGCCTTGGTGTTACTCACAATCTCACGGAGGGTTCCTAGTTTACCGAAGTACTTTGCCCTGTATGTAGCGACTACTGGTAATTTAGTAGCACATTAGCTACTGTCTCGTCGTCTTCCATGCAGGCCCTGCACAACGGACTGTCTGTGGCTCCTTTGACAAAGAGGTGTGGTACTCCTATTAATTAACCCGTAGCCAGTTATAGCTGCTGTACGCAGCTGTTGTTTAGTTAGTCGGAGAACCTGTTTCACTAGCCGCCTTTACCACTAGGATACTCCAATCCCACATCACTTCCGTACACTTTGTATGAACCATCGCACATTACTTACAGGCCTACTTATACAACCCGATGCAGTTATAAAAACCGATACCAGATGCTTTACTCTAATGAACGTTCATGTTTGTTTCATTCCAGATTCACACATCACCGACAAAATCATGTACCTAGGAATGGAACGTTCATCGGTCATCCGCTCCATTCATTTCATATTTCGATCATTCGGTGAAAGCTGCCGGCCGATCCGAAATCCAACATTGTTGAATCGGTTCACTAATGACATTAGTGGTTTCACGTTTGGTTATTTTTGTATTCGAGCGAAAGATGCTGAATGAAAGGCGAAAATAAGCGTCTGATGCTAGCCTTTAATCATTAGACACTTCAGCTAATCCTGAATTAGTAAACATTTGTAAACCCTATATGCAATAATAAGTATTACTTACACCATATTTTCGCTTCAGCGTAAAGATTAAGCAATATGTCCACTGGTAGTGTTCTGGCTTTGAGCCATTGTCTGCTAATTCATGATAATAGCATTCAGCATATGCTTGTGTCATGACATCATGCATTTTAAGAATGACTTGATGTTGACGTCATTGCTTTATTAGCATAATTATAGCATAGGTAATCAGCCTGTAATGTTCCCACTGCTGGGACACAGGCCTCCTCTCTCCGAGAACGAACCGGGTTTCTATCAGACCCGGTGCGGGTTGATACCTACCTTTGTACTTTATTTCTTAGTTTTTTTAATACCTACCTACTTGTTATGTAGAATGGTCGGTAGGATTAGGGAAGGTCCTTCACAGGACAAAGATTAATTGCCGCTTTTAACTAAGCGGACTTCTCTCAGCCTATTTATTGCTTGTTGCGTAGCATATTAAACAAATAACGACAAACAGGCTGATGTAATCAACCCATCAATAGCTCTATCGAAACTGTGTTCAGAAATATCATTAGAAAAGTGGTCAACTCATCAGTTCTACGAAAAACAGTCTATTCAAAACGCGGTCCATGCATCAAACGTGACAGTTTTAAAAATAAATCGCGCTATCAAGCGGACGTGTCGACGACGCCACGCAAGCTGTATCTATTTATCGCGCCATATCTCTCCCTACAACAATACAGACAAAATAAATAAATGTGCTCGAGCCCGGATCCGGCGACCCTTCTCTACGCACGTAATCCATTCCAAAATGTCCGTTTATTTTTCTATGTGAGCCGCTCTCAGTAAAAAACAACGCGCCTGAATCGACCGAGCACCCGTGCGAAAGGGACAGAAACAGTCGGTGGCCGAACAGCAGCGGGCGGGGCACTGCGTCGCGCTCTCCCATTGGCTCGCTACACGCAGCGCCCGCCGCCTGAGTTTCACAGCCAATCATGATACATCTTGTTTCTCACGTCCCGCGCCCCGCGAGGCCCAAAATACCGACCTTTCACGAATGCCAACCCGATTCGATACGACCGAAAATGCCTTAGTTACTTCACGCGCGCACTGTTGACTGGTCGCTTTCGCTCGTTTCCAGCGAAAATACTTGCAAACTGTTCTCGCAGACTCTATACTTGCGGCCGGTCTTTACGCGGAATGTGCATCGCTTGAAGTGTTTGACATCCATCAACTGATTAACTCAGGTATAAATTATTATTTTATGTACAGGTATTCCCTAACATGTAATAATAAGGGTGGTGAAATTAGAATTTCGATATCTATCGAGAATCGTGAGATAAACGAGTATTTTTGTGCCGGATGATCGAACGTAAAAGCGGTGTCCTCGTAATCAACGTAGGCCGTTCGGAGCGGCAACGTCGCGCGTAAATAATAGGGTAGGCGCTCGGTCTTTCTCTCGCAGCTGGCGCACAGCGGCAACGTCGCGCTCGCCGGCTTTATTGTGCCTCCACCGCGGCGGCCGCGTGCCGCGCTCCCGTGCCGCACACCGACACACCGCTGCGGGGAATCGCCCGCCAGGCCGCCGCGCCACCGACTCGAGCGAGACGCATTCACTACTCTCTGCCAACGCAATATACCTACAATACCGACACGACAACGTACTCAATCACGATTACTTGGCATTTGCAATTAAATACTAACTTAGGGTTAATTCTAGACTTGTCATACTACTTAACTATTGTTTACTGCTTATATACTTAGGTATATAATATGTTATTTACTTTATTATGTACTATATAGATATGTATTTATACATACCTAAACAGTAAAACTATTAATAACCCGAATTTGAGTCCATTATATTAATCACAATAGTATTTTACTGGTTGATAATAAGTATAAGCGCTGAAAACACAAAACTGATGAAAATAAAACTTGTTTACAGAATATCGAGCGGGTGTTGGCGGACTCGTGGCGCACTCTGTCGGCAAGGAACGTAGTGAGACAGGCGGGGCGCGCGGGGCAGGGGCTTCCTCCCCCTACTTCAGTTTCGGCTGTGACGTTGTGCAGAGAGGACGCGCTGCTGCGTGCCGCAAAAAAGGATCGTTCGCGCGGCAACTTTGAACAGTGACAGTGTGAAGGATTGTGTTGTGACAGAGAATGTGTGTCGGATTGCAGTGCGCTACCAAACGGATGCAGTGATTTGGATCACAATACTTGGATTGCAGTGATTTTGGATTTGGATTTTTCACTTTTTCCAACAATCAAACTGGGGATGCATAAGATGGAGCTCGGTGACAGCGTGTACGCCGCTGAGCGTATCATGAAGAAGAGAATTAGAAAGGTGAGCTTTATTTCTTTACAAAACATTGCCGTAACAGATTCTAACCTTGCGAAACTTGCATGCGAGATCACATATCAGTGGCGGGTTCGATGGGTGGGTTTATTTGTAAACTGCTTGTTTCGCAACATGCGAACGCTTGATTGTTTTTGCTTGCACCGAATTTCAAAACATGCTTTTATAACTCATTATATAAAATGCATCGCTGAGCATGATCGTAGTTTACATTTTGTTTATTAATCCCAGTATTGTAATGTGACGGCAGCTGTTCAGAAATTATCGCAAGGGTTTTGTGTTCCTTTTCACGGGTGTTTTTCGATTCTTATTATTATGAGGAGTCCCCTTACATAAGTCTGTATAAAGACTGGGGGCCGCAGTGAGAAACTGAATACTTCTTTATAAATGGTGCCCTTCTAGAGATTACATTAAGTTTTTGACAGTAAACAAGTTTGGACGAGCCGTGTGAGGGGTAACCTTGCCATATTGTAATATGCCTTTTTTCATTATCTTTTTTGGAGTCGTTCCCCGTTACTAACCTGATCCCGATATTGATAACAATAAATTCTGCTTTTGGGTTTCGTTTTTTATTTGCTTTTTCCTAACTGCATGTTGGGGTCACTGGGGATTCATTGTCAGTCGTCGATTGTATCTGTAATTCTGTAACGGGTCTTTTGAGACGGGAAATAGGTGCATTAAGTGACTTATCATCTACCATTCATAAATCTTGGCTAAGACAATTGGCTCATCAATTCACAAAGTAGTATTAAAAACATCTCGATAGAATAATATCGACTGACTGAAATGAATCCCAGTATTGTTTGTAAGTAAAACAACAACAAGGCGACCAGTGAAGGTAAGTCAGCTGCAGACAACGAGGTGTTAATAAGGTAAGTGCAGTCAACCATGTGGAAAGACTTGACATTACGAAATAGGTAAGACTGATCGCTGATACATTAAACATTGGATGTTACGACACAATGTTGATACAGGACTTGTTCCTACATTCCTCAGTTCTGTCATCTATTGTCAAATAACTCTCTTGGCACATTCTTACTCGTTTTCATTTTATTTTTCCTTCCATCGATATATTCGATGCTAACTTCAAGGAAATACACTTCCTTTGACGGCTTAGGAATATTTTCTTCGTTGTCTATCTATTGCAAATAATAAGGTATGATCCCATAACTGTATAATGAGACCAATACGATGTATTTTACATACTTTCCGGGTCTTTCGAGCTTTTTACAAATCAATATTTTATGGTGCTTAATCTTTTCTGTGCCGATGTCAACATCGCACTGTCTCTCTGTATTTCTGTTCTTAAAAATGGAAAGAAAAAGATAGAAGAATAGAGTTTCTTAATTTTCTTCTTTTTTTTATTCATCAGTTCAAATAAAGATCACAATTTTATTAAAATAAATTAAATTGCTTTCCAAAATAAATATTTCGTTATGATGTTTTTTACGTTACACGAAAAAAAAGACGTTTAAACGTTTTTTTTATTCTACTTGTAGGTGATATAAAATATGGCAAGTCGTTTCAATGGTCAACTAGCTACTTAGGCTCCCCCTCCCGTAAACAAAGACCTTTTTTCTTTTGTACTGCAGTAATTTCTGTGGTTGATTTCCTAAATTACATAAATTTAACAAAACACGTTAAAGCGGGCTAATTTGGTCTTTGTATACAGGAATTCATATCGTGTTCTCCGTACACCCTCTAATTTTCGTCCTTATCGTGTCCGTAATATTTGACTTGAATGGTAGGTACGTATTTATTTACACGTGTCGAACGCTCTGGTGTATTTCGATTTGTGTGTTTGACTTTCCCGCGGTTCGTCCATTTGAAGGTGTGCAGTGAGCTTAGGATCATTTTCCCCTATCCATTGCCTTATTTATCATTTTGCTCATAAAAACCGTAGGATCAAATCTAGAACCAGATTATCTAAGTACATGTTTACTAACTTCGAAATCCAAACTAACACTTTGTTTCAATATTATTGCAATTAAAATTTTGTTTAATCGAAGAGTTCCATTAAGTTCGTTGTAACATTAAGTTCTTAATCTATTTTTTTAACAATTTATCACTCGTCAAATGCTCTCTTCGAAAAGGCTTTGAAGGAATGGTAACCTGCGTCATTAGAAATTATTGTGGGTGCTTAGAAACACTAAACACTCAAAAACGAATCTCCAAAGCCTTTTTTCAACTATGTTGGGGGTGGGTTCCAGTCTAACCGGATGCAGCAGAATATCAGTATTACATCGAGCGACTGCCTATCCGACCTCCATAAACCAGTAACTGGGTAATACGATACTCCTTGCTAAGACTGGTTGTCCAATTTTCCGGCTTCTGACGACCCCTAACGACTGTCAAAGATCCACGAATGACATGACAGCCATGACGACTTAACGTGTTTTCAACAGACAGGTTTAACGTGTTTTCCGAGGTACGGAGGAGTCTCGGTATGTAAAGATGGTCACCCATCCACGGACCAACCCCGGCAAAAGTAGCTTAACCGGTTGGATCGGCCCGTAACACTAAAAAACACTAAACACCCACTATATTTTACATAAGGTGATATTTGCGAAGTTGAACCTAATTCACCTTAAAAATCTATTAAGCCAAAAATCTATTAAACAAAATTTCTCAGGAATTCATCAGGCGAAACACTTTAATCAAATATTCTTGAAACAGGTACTGAGAATTCTCGTTAATTTTAAATTCTGATCTAAAAATACCGTTTCTGAAGAAACTTCAATTATCTATTTCATAACACAAAGACTTTCATAGAATTGAAAGAGAAGAACCCCTATATTCTAGAACAAAACCCAATTATGAATCTCGATTTCATATAAGCTTCTGGCCGCGACTTCCTCCGCGTGATATTTCTGGTTTTAATGTAAAATATGGATATCCTATTACACTCGACAATACTGTAGCTTCCTTTTCGGAATACGATCAGTAGTTCCGAAGATTACCCCATACAAACTCACAAATTACCTCTCTTAATTTATTAGTATAGATTGAGTACTAGAGCATCTTTCTAAAATCTCTCTGTTTTTATCAAAGAGAGTCCAACGGGGCTCAAAATAACGTCATAAGCATCGTGAATCTTCATTATCTCTTTATGTCAAACATTTCAGTTAAATACTGGATTATTCAGAGATTGTTCAATGACTAGACATGAGATCTTAAGTCCACGAAACACCTCTACCTCTTATTCCTAAATCAGTTACGTGACGACACGGTTGGCGCAGTGGCTGAGCGATGGACTGCTGCGCAACGTGTCGTGGGTTCGATTCCCGCACGGAACAAATATTTGTATGATCTGCAAGTAGTTGTTCCGGGTCTGGGTGTTTAGTGTATGTAAGTTTCTATGTTTGTAAACGCACCCACGATACAGGAAGAAATTCCTAGTGTGGGGCAAAGTTTAAAAAAAAAAAAAAAGGTTTTTATAGCCATTCAATCAACTCAGCCTATCGCAGTCCACTGCTGAACATAGGTCTCTTCCAAGCTGCTCCACAACACCCTATCCTCCGCCTTCCGCATCCAGTTTGTCCCAGTCACTTTCGGTCCATCTAGCTGGGGTGTCCCACGCTACGCTTGCCGATACGCGGTCCTCTTATCCATATTGCTGTTAGTATTGAAAAATACCTGCTTTCGCTTTTCTGCATTTCAAAATCAATAATAGAACTCGATCAACTAAAAGACACACCTCTATCTAACCCTTCAATAGGCGTGATGTTATGCGTATTTATCAACTAAAAGACGATGTCCATGTTGGAATTTCCTAACTTGCAATAGTTGCAATATTACAGCTTTACAGCCCTTGCTGTTCATTATTAAGTAAAATGTGTCGGTCGTCTAGGTATAAGTTAATTGGTAAGATTTTGGTATATACTCGGTCTGATCTCTTTCTAAGCATCTATTGAGCTGGTTCACCATGTGAATCTGCTATCTTTATACTGACTATTGAATAGACCCACCCACGTTGAGCTATAAATCCCAGATGGGTTTTTAACGCATTACAAATTTGTAGCTCTTGAGGTTCCCAATTTCATAAGCAATTAAAATATTTCTCACAGTTCGGACTTCCAAAGTTCCCAGCAAAAGCTATTTTGGCTCCTATTAACGCCTTTACCACATCTCCTAAAATAGCACATAGTTTGTTCCACCATACTCAGCTGTATTATGAAAATGGATAATAAGCGAACCATGTTCCTCCAATAATGTACCGTTTATTTTAAATACAGTCCGTTATCATAAATCACGATTCATTAGATTACAAGAAACAATCAATTAGTACGACACGACCACAATTTCACTCCATTCCATTAATAAGATAGGTCTCACTCATGCCGCCAAAAGTTTCCAACGCCCGCTTGCTAGCGCCCGTGTCAATTTTAGGAAACTACTTAATATCAAAACAAATACAAAGCAATAAGAAAATTCACTCTAACACTAACTGAATAGAGACCAATTTCATTTACCTCTTACTCGCCTTGTTATCTGCCAGCGTGGTCTAATATAAACGAAACATCTTGAAACACGGGATTATGTGTTTTATTGCTCAAACATAAAGCGTACATTCGGTTAACTACCAAGCGTCAACATAGAAACTCCTACAGAGCTCTGTAGCCCTGGTATCTCGGAGCAAACGCGCCAGTATTCGGCTTCGACCGAACAGCCATCGAGTTGCGCATGCTCCCCGCCGTTTCGTTCAGCCAATCAGCGTCGAGCAATATTCCGGCCGGCAAAATATCGCAGTGTGTTGCAGCGATACAAATTAAACCAATTTTTTTTTTAAATAAATGAATTCTCTTATGGTTTAGTTATTTTTTTATTTCAATATTCAATATATTTAATTGTAAAAGTCTTCAGTTTAGTATCAACGCTACATTTACTTTGTATCTTACCCTGCATTCTGTTAGCCAAGTGTCGTACGACATAGTTCGAAGGCTATTGGATAGATGGCGCTATTTGCATTTATTGAAATTGAAGGAATTATAAAAAAAAATACAGTTTAATGTCAAATTTTTACGTAGATTTTGCAACCTGTAAAACTTTGAAGCTTCAGAATCAATTACATCCTATTGTTTCTGCAGCAGAAAATGGCGATTCCCTATTTGGGGCGCCCCAAAGGTTTTGAAATAAAGCATGGGAAAAATAATTTGGGTCTGGTACCCATGCCATCGAATAATGTAACGGCCTTTTTCACAAAATATACAAAAAAGCTGACAAGACGCAAAAAAATAAGCCGTTATAGGGTCACGGCAGTGTGGTGCCGATAATAATTTGAAACTCGTCCGGAGTGTGCACTCGGAAGCGACACAAAGCGGCCAAATTTTCTATAAATAATCGCTTCACAATGCTTCACCGTAATTTTATCCATCCCTGTATTGGAATGGAATAAAAAAGTGCCGGGGAACAGAGTGATCTGTAGAGTTGACACGTGTAATAGGAGATTTTATAAATTGTAAACTTACACATGAAAATAAACTTCGTTTTTAGCCTAATTAATAATCTTGCGGTACTTTTGATTAAGGCTTTTTCTTGGTATTTGGATGATATTAATTTAACTGGAATTTTCGTATGATAATGACAATGCTACTAGCGGAGATGATAATGTTGAAATAGATGTGTGAAGAGACGACAAATGATGAAGTAAGTGAGTAATGAGTTAGGTCTATTAGCGGGAGATTGAAGGTGGCACCAGTGACATAGATGTAAGTAAAATTTTTGTATTGGTATAGGCTTTTGATGAGGAGGATACACATGGACTAGGAAAGTGATGAATATAAATGTTCATGGATGGAGAGAGAATATTGATAAATAGGAAGTAATCATAACGTGACGGCTGACAGAAGTGTAGAACAGAAAAACCATTTTGAGATATTTTTGATGAACAGGAGAACCTACTAACAACTCTTTTAAGTTTATAAGTTCCAAACTTGGTATCGTAGGACCAGCCAAAAACTGATCCAGAAGGTATACTCTTGCATTCAAAGTCTGATTTTTATTCACCTGTAATAGTCCAAAACTTTTAGTAGCGCGTGAACTCCATAGATATCTTTGTCTTGCATCGCTCAACATACCTTAGGTCTTATATACTTACTTCGTAGGTACAAACCACCCCTCGGAATACAAAAAAACTCTATGTGAAGGGTCCCCTATATTTAGAAAGTATACTTAATCGCATGCACGTACGCTCCGAATATTAAACTAGTGAATGGGGAAGCGTCATATGGGGGGACCCCACACAATTAAAGCTGAGTCTGCATTGTCTCATGCACGCTCGCGTTCCGTTACACCACAGCCGAATGCCTCCGTTGAGAACGAACGATCAGGTGATGATAAAACAAAGCCGCCAATTGAAAATCGCTTCTATAGAGTCGCCTTACAGACCGACTCTAATCGATTTTATTCCGATTGTCAGTTTGAAACACGACTCTTATCACCGACACCGATCTTGGCTTTTTAATACGTCCGTACCATTTTTGAAAGCAGTGAACGGCTGCTGAGCTAAATATGGACACCGTTACAGGAGTGAGGAGGCACATAAAAACGAAGAGACAAGTTGGCGCTTGGTACTCCGCAGGCGTCATTATAATAATGCGCCTGTTGGCTCGCCGCCGGTCGTTATGCCCCACGCATTATTATGTAAATGTAAAACGAAAAGGAAAGGACGGTGTTTTTTTGTACACTTTTATCTGATTCAGATAAGGATGGTAATTAGTGAAGGATATAGCGGGTCGGCGCCGCAGGTGAGATGTTCCCACGTGATGCCACATTTCTAGCCATTGTTCGGCAGTGAAACCGCGCTCGTTAAAATATCAACGATCGTTGCACGCTACGAGGCCTATGATTATTTCGCACTTTAATTTATGACTAAACCAAATAATTGCACTCGTAGAATGGCACTTGTCGTGCAGACGCGACTTGTCTCGAATAACAACAATATTTGCACGTTGTTTAATACGTTCAATAACAATGGAATGTAAGCAGTTACGGCGCTGTTATGAAGGGTAGACGAGGGTCAGGGTATCACAAAATATTTGTTGTCTCCCTGCGGCACCCCTACGCCAAAACCACCCGGCTCGTCATCATTGTGTTTTTTTTTCTTATCTGGCGCGGAACCCTTATCTCTATCCCGCCGTGGGGTGTGATCTCGCTTAATTGAGTTATTACTGACGTATTTATTACGGGATTATAACAAATGTATCTTTCATTTCACCCTTTCATTTTGCAATGCTTTTTGTTTCAAGAGGACTTTGTCCAAAACTTTAATAGCATACATCATTTCGCTTTCTTTTTTCATCAATTTAACCTAATTTTCTCTGTAGCATCAAGCGTGAAGAAGCCGATGACAATCGGTACTTGTCAAGTACGTCGATTTAATTGTCCCTGAGTCGATGACCGTACGACCGCTAAGCGCAGTCCCCGTTCTGAACAACCGTTTTATAATACCGATATAATTGTACACTACTGTTTATTTCTGGCATACTGCTCTTTCTAAAGCGGTGAGCACAAGAAAAAAGTCATGTCTTTTCAGTATACTTCCTAAAACTGTATCATGCACGTGGTTACACCATTCATAATCTACAATTATCCTAATATAAATCATAATGATGATTACGATGATCCTATCTAAAAATAGCACATTCCCTTTAGCATCAATATATTATGTAATAACATTTCCTCCAAAAAATTGGATATTGTTTTTTTAAACATTATAAACAGTAACAAAAAATGGAGAATACATTGAAATACACTCGTATCTATCAACCGTTCTCATCAGGCGCGACCGTAATCACAACCATAACTAATTCAATTCACACCTTCGTATATAAAGAATGATTATTAGGTATTTCATCCATTGAGAACGATAGTAGTAAATAAATATTGAGAGAAAAGAATAAATGCGTCCGCATCGCAGCTCAGTCGTGAGCCGACTGACGCCCGGCATGCCTCGTGTGTTTGCCGCCGTTTCGCCGGCCGGCTGGCAGACTTGCTTACCTTGTCTGACATATCAATTTTCTCTCGCACACACAGCTCTGGTTTCAACCGTATACTATTCAGCATTTCTGTGCTCCTGGTATTTGAGTTACGAAAGAATACGCGCGATATTGCGCCGAGCTGAATCGAGAGAGAGAAAAAAACCTCTTCCTTTGAAATTGTAGTCTTATGTATGACATTGATTGTATTTTTTAATATTTGTGACCTAGGAAAAACTGGTTTTCTTTATTGTTAATGGCGCATTGTGTGTAGTTTATGGTTTTATGATGTCATTCTGTTCGAAATCGCAGTTACATAAAATGCAGATTTATTCGTCTATTCAAAGTGAGTCTAGTAATTTGTTTAGCGGTGTCGACGTACGCATACAGAAAGGTTGGCATATCGTGGATGCATGGCAAATGGACGCTGATAGGTACGTCACGTCCGGCTCTGCGGAGGTCCGTACGTGGTTTGAATAAACACGAGCGCTGTTCGGGGTGTGAACCTCATCCAATTTAACCCGTTTGTAATGCTCGACACGAGGCCGACGCGACGACAAACTATCGATGCTAATTACTTGCTCAATAAAGCGTCCGTTCGTCTGTTATCTAACCATACTACGCTCTGTATTAATTAACTTACATAAGTAGTGTGGGTTGGTATCCATCCATCTATATCTATTCTATGAATCAACTGATTTAGACTCCTTGTTTATTTACCCTCTTAAGATTTGCGGTTACAATATTGGGTCATTTAATGATTAGTATCTTAGAAAAACTTAACTCACTGATTCCTTTCCCTTCTATCCCCTTCATATTAAAGAGTAACTTTGCGACGATGACAGCACTTCATAAATCTTCATTCCAAAGTACACAACCAGCAAGCTAGCATCAAATAGAAATCGACAAATCATTTCCAAACGCCTCTGAAAAATGAATCACGACATCGTTATTGCGCCAATCGCCCGCGGGTCGCGACCCGAGATTCATCCTGTCATTTTTCCACCTTCCCTCGCCCTCCTTCTCTCTCCGGATCCCGCCATCCCTTTTAACGCTTCGAGACCGAGACTCCCCCGTTCTACGAAATTAAACGCAGCAATTGAATTATATTCGAATCTACACCGTCGGGAGCTTTAATATTGAGCCTGTTATTCCTTGCCGTGAATTCTTTAAAGCGCTCTGATATTGAATTTTAATGATTCGAAGTGAGCATTGCCATATCGTTAATGCCATATACAAATTGTGTTAAGTATCGGGTTATCAGTATTAACAAATTCGAAATATCGCCGTATTTGAAGCTGAAGCATTCCGAGAATTCGAAAAGCTGAACAGCATTTCGATCTGTCTCTTCTTAAAGTTTACTGAAGCAAAGTTACTTTGTTGAAGACCTGCGATGAACTAGCAACCTCATTGGCAGAATTTATCAACGTAAACACTCAGTATTGATTGGATTTCCTTTACACAAACAGAGCCAAACGCACTAATGCTCGCAACAGCATGTTGTTAGTTACATATCACTGTCAGAATTAGAACTGTCTTCGAACTAGACGCCTCCAAGAATTCCAGTCCTATTAGCGTAGGTACCGTAACAGGGAGGACGCTAATTAGCGTCAAAGCGTAGGTCGTGCGTAGACGCGTCACGCTTTCCTGGGTAAGCAATGCGTCCCCGTGCAGTCACGCATTCAATAGCTGTCCGTAAACTGAGCTATGTGGTTTAATATGACCAGTGAGCTTATATTGGTCTGAAAGATATAGCCTAAATACTTACATTATTGGCAACACTTTTGGAAGTCAAGATTTGTATTGTAATGCAAATCTTGAGTCTCGCAGTAAGCTCAACGTGTGTTGATCTGAAATCCGCAGATGAAAATAATTAGTTACACGAACATGAATTGATAATAATGCAATGATACAAAGCTGGTGTTCCCGATTAGTTGTGCATCCTCATTTATATTGTAGCCAATGGACTATGATTTTGCATATGAGTGAAATTGATTATACGTGGAAAACCTTTAGGTACTAGGTACTCCGTTAAATCAGAAGTTTTCTGATGTAAATTAATAAATCCTTGTAAATGGGAAATTATAGATACTCCGAATGATTTCATGTGCTGTATCGCTCATATTTATACTTTGTCAATCTGCGGTTCAAACGAGAATAGATAATATGGACAGCTAATTAATTAAAACAGCGAATTGGAAATTGGATGTTACAACAAGCCAAATAAGTAAATTAATTAATTATTTGTATTCCTTTCTTTGGCACAATTTCAGGTAAATTATTTAAAAAATTGTCGCAATTAAGCAATTAAGTACATTGTCAATATGTTTCCTTTGGTCTTAATATTATTTACGTAACTACAAAATAAATATTGAATTTGCTATTTCGAGACGAAGACTATGGGGTCTTGGTCTCGAAATAGCAAATTCAACTTCGCACACCTATTTATTTTCATTTAGAGTAAGCTCCTTTGCTTCTATAATTCTAAAAGTCTGTCCTATAATCAACGAAAATATAATAATAAAATATGTGTTAATCAGAATTTTAATTAGAAACTTAACAAACACATTTAAACAAACATCTCGGCGTCACAGTCCATTTAGTCAAACAAACCCTTTCATGGTTCCGCAGGCGTCATCCGGGCAATTTGAGAGGATTCATGTTTAAACGCTTGATCGGTCTCGGGTGGGGCACCTAACTGAGCTCGAACCATTAATCTAACCCTCCCCGACCCTCCCTTGCAACCTCTCTGGTACGAGAGCGCGAAACAATTTGCAATAGCTTGATGAACGAGCGGATATATTGTATGGACTTGTTACTTTCAGTTAGTTTGCAGTTTTGCTTTGTTGTGGTGGGATTGTTTTAAAGAGTATCCCGATATAGATAAACTTATTATTTTCGGACACCATGGCTGATAAAGTAATAAAACCTACTTCCTTAATTTGTTAGATCAAGTTTTAATGCTATTAATAACTGTAACTTAGCTCCTTAAAAGCATCTTCATTCAATTTATCTTTGATTTTATACAAACTTGCCAGAAAGTTTTGGCCGCTCATATCCCAGTTATACACTCTAGTAGGAATTCTCGCAGTTAATGCAGTTACTACGAAACCCCGTCATCCGTTGATTGAGTTTTGTCACAGTTAGTTGCCACGATATTCCACGAACAGGAGCAAATACAATTTCTCTGCAAAGTTTTGCATTGATTTTACTGTATATCTATGAAATTATTTGTTCCAGCTTCAATTGTTATTAAATGTTTAAATTGTTTATGTCTATTGTTGAACAATTGCCTATTTCAAGTATCTCTAGCCCGTTTTATATAATTTTATCATTTTCAATGTAGGAACAGAATTCGTTTACCTTGATGATATTATTATTTTTGCATATGGTTGTAACTTTATGGGATGCGACGTTTGACTCCTATTTACTAATCTAGTACAAAGAAATTTTATCGCTTGCCATAAACTCGCCATCCCACGTACAATCCCCATCGTGGGTGGCGTGTCGTCCTATCGTTTATTAACGTTTATCGTTTATTATGCTGACTTTCCACTACTTGTCTTTTAGCATCTCCATCAAACAAACACTCGTTAAATAATCTATTCCTACGCAAATTCCCGTTGATATTTCATTCTGCTATTTTCTCTCTCGCTTGTGTTCACGTTATTGAGTGCAGACTACTGTAGACTCGTCGAATACACGGACGGATTTTGGCTTCGTGCCAGCACTACTAATATTGTATTCCGTTGTTCCCATCCCCTCTATCCTTTCGAGAATGTCTCCACTTCGCACAATATTAAAAGACATTTTGACGCGATCGTTGTAAAAGATATTATTATATTATTGTTATACGTTAAAATAAGGGGAAAGTTCGTTTTTATTAACAGACACAGAATGCCGTACTGAAGAGAAAGAAATAAAAACGGTGTGACATCTGCTTGTTATTACACTGTAATAATTGTGAGGGTGAGGGAAACAGGAGGAGTTTGTGGGTGAGGGATAGGAAAACGAATTTTCATTAGTGTCTTGTGGTCCATTTCTAGTTGGTCTTCTATACAGCAAATGGACCTCTATTTCCTCATTTTAGGAGTGGTCTGTGTTTTAAGACAGGCGATTTCATTAAAATGTTTTCCCCAATGAAAATCTCATTTACAAATACGTTCGGAGCATTGCTTGTAAAAGCTATCTTTAACACAATACTACCTATTATGTGAATGGGCACCTAAGCCAATAGAAGTGCAATTTGTTCCGAAATAAAACTAAACAGCACATATCTTATCGTGCAAAGATATATGCTTCTATTTTTATTGCTTATCTAATCATTCATCACTAATGTTTACGAATATGTACCTAATCGACATTCAAGTAACAAATTATCATCACTTAATTGTACATTATAGATTACATTCGATTAGTATAGGCACCGATAGTAATCGAATGTAATCTATAATGTACTGTACAGTAGATACAAGATACGTTGGCACAATATCACCACCCTTCTTTATTTCATTGCTCGACCGAGCAATTTGGTCTTGCCCGGTGATATCCCGCTTCGTGATGCATTGTCGATGTTGTCACCCCCAGGCGACGCACGCTCGTTGCCAAGGATCCCAAGTCTAGAATAAAGTGATCTCACCATTATAAATTATCGTTTGAATTGAAACTCAATGTCGATAAAGATCCAAGAGTCGTAGCACAACCAACCGTTGTGCTACGACAGCATCTAGACCCTAATTAATTTTGACAAGCCAACAAAATCCAGAAAGCGAGGTATTTTTGAAAAAAATCTCTATATGTAATCATCAACAAAAAGGTATTTTTCTAGGAATGCTTCTATCAACCAATGACTTGACTACAGGGGAGATGGAATTATAACGAACTAGTGTGAAAGCACAAAGGCCAATCCAAAAGCCCGGATTATCCGGCGCTTTAGTTGTAGTGTTTGAAAAGGATCTCCATGCAGTATTTAATAAGGTATGTATGAAATAAATAGAAAGAAAAAACAAAAGCAGCAGCACGCAAGCAGCACACGCACGCGTATGCACTAACGTCAATATATTTTGAATTTGATGATGATTCGGGGACATCTCGTTGTGCCCCCGCTTCTGAAACGTAAAATTATCACCTATCTTTGAAATTATCGCCTTAATTATCCTTTTACGTTTTACCTACCTTTTACCTTTATAGTTTGGCCACACTACCGCCGACCGGTCGTCCGACCAATTTTGTCCAAAATCGCGGTCAGTCGCGCAAAAAGTCGTGGTCGCAGGTAGTGCGCGAGATTCCTTAAAAATTTCACATGGCAATCTGGTTCAAGACATTCAGCCAGTCCATAGGTAAATTCACATTAATTCCCATATTTCCTTAATGTAGATGATGAACTACTCACGATATTTCGTGGAAATTCCTGGATTTAGTCCGTGTCCAATTTCCGTCCAATTCTGAGAACACGTGCTTTGAGATTAGAAGTCTTGTTAACGTATGAAATTGAAATCATACTAGGAACCACAGAAGAGATAAATCTATTCTATACTAAGAACCCTTAAAAGTTGCTGACTACATTTTCCCGAATTTAAAACTTCGGACACAGTCATAAATCGCTGGAGTGATCATCCTGTGAGTATGCTACTTACCAGCTACAAGTGCAACCTCGCCTAGGTTTCCACACTAACAAATAGACTAGAGACAACTTCAGACGTATCTCTTCGGCGTCTAGTTTATATATAATGAAGGTTCGTGGAATCGCTTTGAATGTAAATTAAAAGATTAGTACTCGTATTATATACCACATACGACTGAAGAGCGCCAAAAAATGAATTTCGCTAAATATGTTCCTTGATACTTGGATTTAGCGATGGACACACAGAAGGATTTTAGAAATTCTGAACAGTTTTCACTGAGGATTTAAGTTTGATCAAAGTCGTAAGCAATAGATAATATTGCTATTCGATTCTTGTTTTCCACCAAAACAGCTACAAATAACCCATAGGAGTCCCACTTAACCTCCATAACTCACGGTACAATGTTTAAATGATTTATACCCTCGTTACAATCACTGCTTAATTTGAATATGCGGGTACCTAATTTGTGTGCACATGGACCTAATCATATGCACTTAACTGATATTTACATGTAAACTATAGTGAAGGTTTCATGTGTATCTATACTTTTAGGGTTAGGCTCTATTTCTTGAGGAAAATCAGTGGTGGGAAGCACTACTAGTGCTTCCCACCACTGATTTTAATTTCCTGCTTGTGCAAAGCTTCGTCTGGTCAGCGAATTTACTAAGTACCTATCCAATTGGAATATTTTACTCCAGCTCCGATTATCATTATCATTATCATTCCTACCTATTATTTCGGATTACCTAAAAGGTTTTTCTGCTTTCCATTCCATGGCTTCTGAAAGATAAGCTCTGATCTCGCGTTTGTAAATGTTGTGGCAACATACCGTTTTGAGGCTCTTACATACTGGCGCGACTTGTCGCGCGACGCGACGCCGAAGCATTGTTCGCCGTGAAGTTTTCTCAGAAATTGTTTTGTTAAAAGTCACGTCGCGCGACGAGTTGCGCCAGTATGTAAGAGCCTTTTGTCCTCCAGTATTGCACCTGATAGAAACCGATATGGCGGTCGAAGATGGTGCACGATTGCCTAAAAGTAGCTCGAGATTTGAAGAGTCACCTACTAGTTTATCAGGCAAGGAAACACAGATTCCGGCAAGGAATTCTACTCCTTAGCGATATGCGTGCTTCCAAAACGCTTTTCGTGTATGAGTAGAATATCATCTAGATATATAACAGTGTCAAAGTGCAAATCGCCTTACGTCTGTTGTTTGATGATGGAAAGTTGAGAAAGGGCTTGGGGGAATTAAATTGTGAAATTTTTACGCCCATTCTCTAAAATTTATTCGACAAAAAGCTTTGCAAGTTGCACTGCGACTGCGACGAATGTTCAAGGCTCTGACGCCTTTTCTCGAAAGCTTCGTTGAACCCTTGCCGTTGACCATTGTTCAGTCTGTTGTTCTCATTAAGAAAGGAATGATAAGATCGGCTGCTTGATACGCTTAGAAATTGGGCGGTTTCGTCTATATTCTTTGATTCTTTGCCATCCTCTCACTGTTTTTATCGTGATAATTGTGATAATTGTGGGAATACATTCATACAAAAGGTTTCCTATAAAGAGATACGTTGTTATCTCGCCACAATCATATAGATATCTAACACGTAAATAGAATTAGTGCCCATCCATTCTCATAATGTCCATAGCCACTACATCAACTCCATCAACACCGGTTATCAACACGATTGATCCCATCAACACATCTCACCTGCGTTGATAGGGATTATCGTTAATTATTCGCGTTAATTGCAACGCGGCTTCCGATCAACGCTAATTGGCGTCTGTGCTTCCGAGACACGGTCCGCCCATGGCGCGATTACAACCATCAAACTTCCCATCACCGTTCTACTCTCAAACATCCTAAAATCAACCTTAAGACGTCGCCTTAAGGGCCATGTTACCGATATAGGTAAAGTTGTAGGTCGGCACAGGCGCGCGGGGGTGGAGTGAGACGAAGCGGGGGTGGAGTTCCTCTCCCTTCGCCCCGCCCGCCCCGCGCGTCGGCCAATCACCGCGCGACAACCGAACGACCTCACCTTGCCCACACGTCCCAGCGGATCCTTTTTTATTTATTTTTTTAACGATTATGTCTTTGTTTGCTCTCTGACTTTGTAGTTTAAATTGACTTTTGAGTTGGGTATTTATTAGTATTGTGGAATACAATAGTGGCTTTTGTTTAATAATTTTTTGGTCTTTTTTGCTGTGGTTCGAGAAAATAACTTCGCTACCTATTTAAATAGAATCAGTATTTTTTTAATAAAATAAAATGCTTTTGACTTGTTTGTAAGTATCTTTATTGGTTTCGTCATCGTCATTATTAATTTTCGTAAATTATGGATAAATAAGGAAGTATGTACCTATGTTGTGCCCTCAAATACTTACCTGTCTAAAAACGTACAAATACAATTAATAATTACTTAAGTTTTTTCTCCTAATACTTACGTTATAACTAAAGACTTCATACTTAACGCTCATGCTGTTGTTATACACAAACATCTGACCAAACTATACTTTTACTTTGACGATTCACTACTTCTTACAATAAATATCAAACACATCAAATAATTAAAAACCGAATACTAAACGATATTAAACAATTTAAATTCCCACTGAACGCCGCTGCAAAGTCAGCGCTTGCTGCACGGTTTTCACTCACCCTCGGTCTGCAAAACCAATAAGACGCGAGGGTCTGAAATCCCCGCTTCAATTGCGAAACGCCCTATACACCAAAGGCTTCAAACGATTTAGGACCATATTTATATGCATTTAAAATGTAATTTAGTGTGCCGTGTTTAATCAAATTAAGTGCCTAAGGTGAAAGGCTGGTAATAAAATATGCTATTTCATATTGGGGAATGTCCTCAAGCGTTGTGTTATGGCTTAGCCACAGATGTTTTTGTCGGTCGTCAAAAGTGTTGAAGGAATAACTTTATTATTGTAGGAGCCTTGTTTCTTTTCGTATTTTCTTGTTGCTAAAGCAAATAGGTAGGTAACCATTTGTAGTTTTTTTTTTGTGCGTTGAACTTCTAAGAATGGTAATAAATATTAGTTTTTTTTTCAATTTTACTAAACTTAGGTTACCAATGTCCTATATTATGTATAATTACTTCTACAGACTTAAGTACCTACCAACCTTACTTTTAATTGGACAATTATTAACATCTAAGTACTTAATTAGTCGTTCCAACAAGAAAAATACCTACACTTCAATTAGTAGGTAAGGCTATGACCACACTGGAGAACCGATAACGATGCGACAAGCTTTAACTCGGGAACAGTAATGTAATTCTAGCAAATAAACGTTTGATTTGATTTAAAACTATTTTGTAAAATAGCAACTCATCACTACAAAAAGGACTTCGTGTCTTCCGTAACATGCTCGTAAGCCGCCGTCTTCCATAACTTAAGCCTGATTTAACGGTGCGATTTAATATACCTGTGGCATATACCCATAAGTTGAAGCAACAAGAAGTTGCACCGTCTAACTAAACAGTTTTTAAACGATGCAACTCATTTGTTGCTTCAATTTGATCGTATGCCTGCACAGGCAAGAAACTTGCATCTTGTTGGTATATGGGGCTGGGACCTCGCACACTTCGCTCATGGACAATATGTAGTTAATCTTGACCACACAAGCACCGACCAAGAAACGATACGGCCTAACTGTCTGCAAGTGTTGAAGAAGAAGCATTTTTAAAGACAGAAACAGAACGGAGCTGAGTGTCACAAAGCTCGTGATGGGTTAAAGAAGCATAGGTACCACCACGTATAAATAACTCGTATTTTTTTTTATCTGCCCGAATACTCCTTTAGCACAACCACGTAGGTACTGTGTTGACAGGAAGAACTTGAAGAAGTACGTAGGTATATGTTAAAATAGTCTGGTATTCCTAGCCAATAGGTATAGGTAGGTATCCAATTCTATTATCACCGAGGTCAGTATTATATGCGATTTATAAATAATGCCCTGGATAAATGCAGGTTCGTCGAAAACTGGCCTCCAAAATAAACTTTCTGCCTCTCTGTGTTGAAAAGGCCTTTGGTCATGCGCAGTAGCCACCACATTAGCGGAATCTGTCAGTACAGCTGATCATACAAACCAATAAACCGCGTTTTATGCAAATTGTTATTATTGTTTGTTTTCATTCATGACCAGGTAAGTTAAGGTAAGTTTTAGTGCTAGGCTTAATAAATCAAAAGTTTGTGAATAATGTTAGGTATAGTCTACGACCATAGAAATAAATCACGATACCGCCTTCACGTGTTAAGTGATAGTAGGTAAACATTTTGCGCGTTAGGTATTATTTGCAATTAGTGTTACATGCGTCCGGACATCTCCGGGTTTATATGGGCCCCGTCCGGACTCTGCCCGGCCTAATTTGTCTGGACTCTTCGACTATAAACTTAAAAAGTTAAATGAAGTATTGAAAAAGATACATTCAAAAGTAAAATGTCCGGACTTTTTGGCAAATGTCCGGTTTTTTGTCAGGACTTTTCAAATTTCGAAATGGTAGGTACCTAACCATATTTGCAACGTTTTTTTTTTTTCGTTCTTTCCGCGCTGCTCCACCGCTCTTTCTTCGCATCGCGTTCGCCAGTGTGGCAAGAACCTTATGTAGTAAGTTACCTTCGTTCCTTTGTGTGTGATTTCATACCAATTTTCAAGTTTTTTATTTTTTTTGAAAAATTTCGAACTGCTACTTGAAGACGTGGCAATTTGTCGATAGTTTTCTAACTATTAGGCACTTACCTACTTACTTACGGCTTACTTACCCCGCCAATAAAATAGAATAACCAGAATCGAATGGAAAAAATCACATAGATCATACCTTAGTCCCCTTAGTCTCCTTTTGCCTCGTTTACGTCCAGCTGTATGAACGTAAACGAGGCAAAAGGAGTATATACTTAAGGCGGTGGCGCATGGCGTTCTGTAGTTTCTGCCTACCCCAATGCGAAGAAGGCGTGAGTTTATATATGTGTGTGTATCATACTTAGTGAGGAGACTTGCTGCTTCTGATTAGATCTTACCTCGGTACTGTTCCAAATTCGTGTATATGATATTTGAATATTTGTTAGGTCTACCCCTCATCATCGCATGATATCGCTTGCCATCACTTTTCCTGTGCACAATAAAACGCTTGCTGTTACGGTAATATTTGTGTAGCCTTTAGAACTTTGTGCATGTGATTGTGAGCGTAGGGCTCGCGCCGCGCGCTAACGGTGCCTAAGTATGTGCGAGCAGCGGGCAGCAAGGGCGCAACCCGCCAGATAGCGCGACAGCTGGCAGGCAGGTGCGCCCCAAATGAACTGCGATACACTCGCTCTTCGCACGCTTTCTCGTACACAACTCTTTAGTTATTAGATCATCACATGCCTGCACTCGCCCCGGATTATGTTTTATCACGAGCTCGCCGTCCACCACCACTCGTGTCTATTTTAATCCCGCCTCAATTTCAAACAACGACGAGCTCACGATGGTGCAACTAAATATCCGTTTTCGCCGTATAATATTATCATCGAATAAAATCTGCAAGGCTATGTGCAACCCTCCCGTCGTTGTGCACGCCACCGGCAGTCGCGCCACGTCAGCGAGCGGGCACACACCGCCGCTATACGTTGTTATAAATAGATTAAAGTTTTTAACCGTCTCCCATTCTCTGTTTTCAGAACAAAGTGGAGTACTACGTGAAATGGAAAGGGTGGAAGCCGAAGCACAACACGTGGGAGCCGGAGGAAAACATCCTGGACCCGCGACTCATCCAGAGCTTTGAGCGCGGCGATGAGGTGCGGCGGCAGGGCAGGAAGCGCGAGCGCGAGCACTCGCCTGCTGAGCGCGCGCGCAGCCCCTCCGACGACCGCCAACCGCCGCCCGGCAAGCGCAAGGCTGAGGTGCTGTCCCGCGAGTCGGGCAAAATCGGCGTCACCATCACCATGAGCCCGCCCGCCGCCAAGCGCCACTCGCACGACTCCTCCAAGCTCAACGGCGGCCGTACCGCACACTCCACGCACTCGACGCACGCGGCGCACGCAGCGCACGCAGCGCAACCTCCCCCGCCTACCACATTGCCTGGTGGAGCTGCCGCGCCTGCCTCGCCTGCTGCGGAAGCTGCCGCGCCTAGGACGGGCCCCAGACGAGCGCCACATTCCCCGGAAGAGGCTGATGCTCATACTCCTCCGGAACGCGAACGACGCACTGAGACCCAACCGACCGCGTCGGCCCCTGCGGAGCCCAAGGGCGCGCAGCCACCACCACCACCCGCGCCGCAGCCCGCGGACGAGGAGGACTCGTGGGGCGAGGCACCGGTGTCGGTGCCGGCGCCACCGCCGCCGCCGGCCCCACGGCGAGGCGCCGCCTACTGGATGGCGCGCTCGCCCGTCGCCGACCAGATCTTTATCACCGACGTCACCGTCAATCTGCAGACGGTCACGATACGCGAGTGCCGCACCGAAAAGGGTTTCTTCAGGGCGCGCGAGCACCGGCCGCTCGACGTCACGTAGGATGTGCGTTAGTGGACTTTGTCGGACTTGTACAGTTATAGGTAACTATTATTTATTTCGTTACTACGAATGTTAAACCCGAATGAAGAAGTGAAATGAGGAGTCCTTGTAGGCCTAATGTAAACAACACTAGTGTAGTGCTGAACTATCTACTCGCTTTGGGATTGTTGCGATGCGAATGTTGTATGTAAGTACCTAGATGGAAATTGTCTATTGACAAAGCTACAGGGAAAGAACTTGAACTTGGAAAGAGACAAGTTTATCTCGCCCCACTGTCTGTACCCTAGGCTGTAGGTATAGTTTCCCTGTAACTTTGGAAACAGATTTTTACAAATAAATAAAATTATAATGACCACCAGATGTAACAATTTAATAGGCAAATTGTTGTCAATTGTTAAAAATAGAGACTTCTATATTTTATAATGTTGAATTTATTGATGACTGGGTGTGTACCTCCAAGTAGATAATGAATAAAATATGCAAGTAGATAATGAATAAAATATGACGACTTAAAAAAAATACCTAATTTAAAAACCACTAATACCTTCTGTATACCTTCCATTATTAATTAAGAGGTCTGCCTGTGTACCTAAATGTAAGAAACTATGGTTTTACCCAGTGTACCTTTATGAAAAATAGGTTGTTTGTAATTTTGAATTGAATCTCGGATGAAATCATCAAGTAAAGTCAAATTAATTGCTGTAAGTAGTCTTATCTATGACTCAAACATTAATTTTAATAACCCTATTTTGTAAATTATTCCCTAGTTTTGTTTTTTCTTTTTATTGTTGTTGTTATTTATATGAACTTAATTTAATGTTAAATAATTTTCCATTCACAATTTTATCCCAGCCTAGGAATTCTATTTCTTTCTTTTTTGTAACAATACTAGCAGTATGTTTAGTACCTACCGATATTTTAATACTTGCAAGACAGTGCATTATTATCGGGTATCTATAAATTATCGGTAACAGTCAGTGTTGCGAGTGACAAAAAAACTCCTTTAATAATATAATAAAGTAAGTAACAAAAACAACTTCAGACTTGTGTTAAATTATGTTAATAAGCTGGTTTATAATAAGAACTGATTGTTTTTCTGTAGGTATCTACGTATTTCTGTAGTCCTGTGCTAATAAGTAATTTTTTAATACTTATCATTTTAAGATCACAAGATTTCAAACGCTTTTGTGTTCCTCTTATTGTTATTTGGTTCCTTTTATATTTAAATGATAATAATTATTATTATCTTGAATGGATGTGGAAGGAGTATTCTATTATTTGAGTTTAATGTATATTTTACTTAATGCATTTGTATGTGGATATGGTGGTTTATGTAAATATTGTAAATATAATTTTAGAGAACCTGTTTTATAATGTGATAGTCTTTCACATAATAGTCTGTAAATAAATGAGAATGAATTAGAAGCAGTCTTTTATTTTTCTGACTGAATGATTGTGATCTTTGTGTAAACGCTTCGATTACAACCGATCTTACTTCAATAGAGAGATATTTTTCCTGAAGGTCGCTGCACACAGCGGGTGCGGCGCAGCTTGAACGGACGGCGACGCGACGCTGAGCAGTTGTAATGTACTAGATATTATGGACGACGCCACACAGAGCCGTCGCGCCACACCGCCGCCGCGCCGTTCACACTGCGGTCGCGATCCCGTCTCGCCGCGCCCATTCACGCGACCGTGACCGTGACCGACGTGGAAACGCTCTTTGCTCTTATTTGCGCTAGCTAAGAAAAAATAATGTAAACGGTAATGGGTGCTTGAAATAAATCAAAAACCGCCGCGCCGCGCCCCGCCGCTTAGGACTTGTATTCGTGCTCGACGCGGCGGCGGCGTGACGCGACGGTTACCGTCGCGTCAAGCGCGACTACTCTGTGTGGCGTCGTCCATAATATCTAGTACATTACAACTGCTCAGCGTCGCGTCGCCGTCCGCTGTGTGCAGAGACCTTTATAATTGACCCTATCGATTGGTACCTACCATAAAAATACTGGTGTTTTTTCATCTCACTTGGTTTGATTTGCGGATCAGCCAAGCAACTTTTCAAAAATGTTCAAATACTGTTTTACTAACTTTCGAATGCTGCATTTGACAAAAATACATGGTCGTGCTGGAGAGGATGACACTATAGGGTGGGTACTTCCCCTCTTTCCTGTGTTGGTACGAGCATCATAAAGCCTTAAAGTAGTCGGTTAAATTCAAATTAATTTGTTTGAGAATATTTTGTGGCCTAGTTAATAAACCGATAACTGCCTGATCATGCAAATTGTGGGTTGTAAGTTTTTCTTTATGTGCAATTACTACATTATGTGCAATTATTTCAACAACACTGCTTCTAAGGACGAACTATCGTCGCGCTAATAGGACGCGTGCCTACTACGGCGCGACACGATTTGTTCGGAAAACTGAAAAGCGCCCTCTGCCAGCGCGATCATAATCTAGCGTTAGTTGCTTAAAGTTTCGTAGAAGAGCGATAGCCGCAGTGGCGGCTTTCATGAGACAGAGGTAATTATTTAACTAGATCATAACTTCTTTAAATGGTAAATCTAGATCGCCTTAAATCTAGCCAAACTTGATAGAGTTTTAAATCCATTTAATAGATTCGCCCTACTGCGTTAATGATTTAGTGCGTTTCATCAAACAGTGCCTATGCCGTAATGTTGTGTGACTACTCTTGTTTGTCATGGAAACGCTTTTATTTCATAATGGTGTGAGGTCTCTCTTGTCATGGACACTTTTTCTTGTGACTGAGTACGATGAGGGCAAATCTAGCGATTTAAATCCTTGAGGGGCGGGGTTTGATTTGCCAAAAACGTTGTCTAGGAAAAAACTCTTGATAAACACACATTAGCCGGTAACTTGCTGACGCTACGTGAACGGTCACCGCGATTCTATGAAATCGTAGCATTACTGCCTACCCTGCTTTCTAACACTAAAAATCTGAGGGAAGATAGCAAAACAACAAAAAAAAAAACTGTTATTTTTTATAGCATCAACAAAAGAATAAGCTGGCAACCCTAATGCGTCGGCGTTCCGTCTGTTCTGGATATCTATGATATAAAGCATTTTAACATGAAATTTTCCATTAGAGTAACAAAGATAGATATAGCATTATCCTTGACCAGTATGGTGAAAATGTTATAATGTTACCGCTACGAACAGCCGCGCTGTCGCGCATACTTTTGACAGTCAATAAATTGAATTATTGACGTTTGGCTTGGCTTCGACTCCGCCAGACTCCGCGTCCGACTTGTACACTGAACACAGTTTAGTGAATAATCTAACGATTGGTCGCTAACTCAATACTGTATATGTTTTAATTCGAGCGCAGCTATACAAATCGGGCGATGGAGTGGTCGAAAGATAGAACACTGAAGTTGATTGAGTTGTTGCAAGTGAACGCAAGCCTATGGAACCCGTCTTTATGTGAGACTAGGCGAGACAAACAAAAGCGGCGAGAAGAGTTGCGGATGATCTCGGATTTATTAGGGATATCGGTGCCGGACGCTACAAAGAAAATACAGCATCTTCGGACACAATACAACCGGGAATCGGCGCGAGAAGCACGCGCTTATGCCGAAGAACCCAATGACCGATATGTCAGTAACTGGTACGCGTTCGAGTATTTACACTTCTTGAAATACTCCAGCAAACCGTACAGGGTTTTACAATCGGTAAGTGCCACAACTTATACCAACTCATTTGAGAAACAAGAGGAACTTTATTGGTTTAGTTTTCTTAATAAAAAACTATTTATTAACATAATAAAACTTATAACATTTCAGGAGGAAAATACAGAAATAGGTGTTCTACCTTCGCACTCAGACAATGCAGTGAGTGACTGCAAACTCGCCAGTTTATCACCATCACCAAAAATCTCCAGAATAGAGCCGCCTCCACCAGCAGTCAAACCTGAAGTCAGCTACCCTACAATACCTAGACCTAGAGATGAATTCTCAGTGTTCGGGGAATACATAGCCAACGAGCTGCGCTCATTGAAAGGGGAGAAGAACCTTCTAGTTGCAAAGAAGAAAATACAAGATATCATATTTGAAGTGAAGATGGGAATGATAAGTGAACCGAGGGCTGAGCAACAGACATTAGCGGCTGTGTTTGCGAACACTACACAACCACACAACACTACTTTGCACAGTAGCAAGTTATATTCAACCCCAGTGATGACCACGACTGCACATATAGAACCTTTGTCAGCCTCCCACACTCCCCCTACTACGGGCATCAGTGAAATAATCATTAATGGTGCATGTCATTACCCAAACTTTAAAGTTGACACCCAATAGCTGTGTCATCCACTTCCAGGTGAGGAAGTGGACAAGAATGAAGGATATACTATAAGTAATTAATGTTTAACAGGTCTCACAATAGTCAGAAAACTGGTAAAATAGAGAAAATAAATGGTTTTGATGATAAATGGTAAAATATGTAAATCCTTTACTATTATGAGCAATATTTGTTTAATATTTTTGTAATCACATCCTCGAAAACAGCTCTAACAATTTGGATGAAAGTTGCAATATACGGGTTTACAGTGGTGAAAAATTGATCTAAGTAGGTAGGCCTTCTATCTGGGAACATTAAATTTGTTTTCTCTATTTTCAGGTACTATGTATAATTTAATGAATAAGCTAGTTAAGAAATCACTTGAAAAATTATGTTTTTACTAAGATTAATAAACTTAAAAAAATGATAGATAAGTCAGAAACAATGTAAATATTATTTACTTAGGTACTTTTACTCTTAATATGCTTTTAATATTATTATAATTGTGCCAATAAGTTAATAATCATGTAAAAAAAATACAAATAACAACTATTGAAAAGTGAGCTGAAAAATCCTTGTTCAACTGAATGCAATTTCAGACTGTTTCTAGTCATGGTTTAATATTACTTTCATTAGCAAAAACTTGCAATCAACTCTTTATAAAAGAAAACTTGTATTTTTGAGTGACTTTATCATGCAAATAATATTTTTCTTATTTCATAGTGTACAGTTACAATATTTGTGTATTACCTATGTTTATGATTAGGTACATTATTTTATGTGTAATTTTATTTCTATTGTTTTATACCTGTATTCCTCGAAGTGTACCTAAGGCAAAATTTTATTTACCGTAATACATTTCGCCATGTACACATGGCTACACATCCAAGCTATACATTTCTAGTTTATGCTGATCTCGCATTGTATAGATTTTCCGTACAATGCGAGAGGTCAGCTTATACTGGAAATGTATAGCTTGATGTGTAGCCGTGTGTACCTACCAGGGGGCGAGCCTACTATTTTATTGTTTAATTATCAGTATTGAAACTCCGATCTCAACGAAATATTTGTAAATATGTGTATAGAATACTTTAATTAAAATGCAGTAAGTAGAACTTTTTTTTATTTTTTATATCCCATACTATATAGAAATGTACTCTGTGATACATTCAATAGGTTCGACTTTCGCAACAATAGGTGCCTACAAATAGTTTGATTTATAAAAATGTTTATGTAATCGATAACTGAAAGGCCGGCCACATAAGGAATTTCGTTTCGAAAATATCGATTCGGAATTTCGAAGGCAGCAAATCCATACAAAATCACTATCACACATACAGTAGTTCTCCATTCGAAAATGTATGTTGCCGACCTTTTGTATGGATTCGTTTTCTTCGATATTTCGAAACGGAAGTCCGTATGTTTGTGGCCAGCCTTTACCTATCTGCGGACATTACTACCTACTGAACTTAGATAAGTACTTAATATTTCGCCCGTTCGCCGTCGCAGTGAGTGACCACCAGTGACCAGTGTTCATTTAACTGTGGTCTGGCGCGCTAGTGTCGAGATAAAACTAATTAGCACAACAATCACCATTGACACCATTAGCAAGAGTATTTTTAGGAGGAAAATGTATTGATTGTCACCTACTTGATGTTGAAACTAAATTCGAGTAAGTTACTTAATTTGACTATAATTATTTTGGTCTATAAATAAAGTAATAAGTAGGTACCTAAGTACCGACGAACTTAATTGTTTACCTACATTATTTATCGATAAGTCCCCCGGCATTGTGCGAACACTATTTCCTACAAGCTCGGGGAGACCTATTTCTGTTATTGCCGTATTGCGATTGTTTTATTTAGGTAGGTAGGTACCTGTCATTCCTAAAGGATTATTCACACATAGATAAATATCAGGGCCGTGACGTGGACGAACCGTGCTCCGTCAAGGGTTACAAAATAATCAGTAAGTATGTATAGGTACATTATTTAAGTAAGTAGGTAGAGGGTACTGTCTGTACTGATTCGTTCACACACGATCGTGTCCGGACCGGTGGCGGTGACAGAGCTTCAGGCCTTCAGTGCTCGCGTGCTTGCACTACCTACCTTGAATATGTGAGCCACGGTCCTAAGTGTGTGTGTGGCTGTGGATAGACCTTATCGGTTTTTTTTAAATAACAGATGTCAATGTCGTCGTGTCGTGCACTGCAGTATGGGCGGGCTCGCCATAAGTGAGTTTAAGTTCCTTCCTTGAGTACGGGCTCCCTGACAGCAAGGAATAGACTTAGTAGACTCACCCACACGGCGAGACCGTTAAAATATTGTAGTCTGTGGGCGAGACTGACAGTTGACAGACACACCAAACAGCCGCCAGCTGATAGAGAAAATTGTACGAGATTACGAAATGACAACATCCATCTAAAATAACATTATTTTGTTTACAGAATGATGAGATTATTATTAATCTCAGTATTCATCTGCTTCGCGAAAGGAGAAATTAATATTATTGAAATCCATAATAATGATATTGAAGAGGATATCAGCGTAGATAAGAGATTTCGCCCAGTATGGAGTGACCTGGACACCCGGCCGTTGCCCGAGTGGTATGATAGAGCTAAAATAGGTATATTCCTGCACTGGGGCGTGTACGCCGTCCCTAGTTTCGGATCAGAATGGTTCTGGTCAAACTGGAAAGGTATTTTTCATTCATAAAAAATAAAATAATTACTTACAGGATTGCAATTTCTCTGTTCTGTCTGTAGTACGGTATCTAAAACTATTACTTACCAATTTAATTTATTTTCCAGCAACTGACAACAACCAGAAATACATAGACTTCATGAAAAAGAACTACCCACCAGGCTTCACATACCAGGAGTTTGCCCCCATGTTCACAGCTGAGTTTTTTGATCCTGCATCTTGGGCAGAACTATTTGCAAATGCTGGAGCAAAGTATATCCGTTAATTTTGATATTTCAGGTGCTGCTGCTACAAAAACTAAAATCTACTAAAAATTTATTTCAGATACATTGTCCTAACAAGTAAACATCATGAGGGCTTCACTCTATTCCCATCCAAGCGTTCATTCAGTTGGAATTCAGTTGATGTGGGGCCAAGACGAGACCTGGTAGGTGAACTTGCCGCTGCAGTCAGGAACGTGAGCTTAAAGTTTGGTGTTTACCATTCCTTGTATGAGTGGTATAACCCCATTTATGACCAGGATAGAAGCAATAAGTTTCACACCCAAACCTACACTGATACTAAGCTGTGGCCTGACATTAAACAGCTAGTTAATGATTACAAGCCATCAGTAATTTGGTCTGATGGTGACTGGGAAGCTTATGACGACTATTGGAGGTCTACAGACCTGTTAGCGTGGTTGTACAACGACAGCCCAGTTAAAGATGAAGTCGTTGTCAATGATAGATGGGGTATTGACATCCCTGGGCATCATGGAGACTTCTATAATCATGCTGATAGATTCAATCCTGGTTAGTGTTATATAAAAACATTATATTAGTTTATTATATAACATTGCTGCATTAATTAATCAAGCAAAGAAAAAAAGTGACATGTAGTCTCATATTGCTTACATTCAGTGAGCTTATTTTGAAAAATACAGAATATTCCAAATCTTTATTTTGTTTTCAGGTAAACTACTAGATCATAAATGGGAAAATGCTTTTACTGTTGATGGCAAATCATGGGGTTACAGAAGGGATATGCACATAAGTGAAATATTGTCTGTTGATGAACTGCTTTACCAAGTTGTATCTACAGTCAGTTGTGGAGGTAACTTTAGTTTCATATTCCTTTTTTTTTTCACTAGTACTTATCTATAGGTTGACATTAAATTTCGAATTTTAATTGACACTGCCTTTTTCAGGTAACGCCCTCATCAACGTGGGCCCAACTAAAGAGGGTACCATAATACCGATATTTCAAGAGCGCTTGTTAACACTCGGAAAATGGTTGTCAATAAACGGCAAGGCCATATACAATAGCTCTCCCTGGCAATCTCAGAACGATACTAGAAATGGCGACGTTTGGTATACTTGCACTAAGGCGACTTACAATGCTACTTATCCTACCCGCCGACCGAGCGTAAACGATAAAATAACTGCAATCTATGCTATTGTGCTCAAGTGGCCACAGAAGAGTGTGCTCAAACTTAGAGACATAACACCTTATTTGCACAGTGGCAATTATCAAGTCGAGATGTTGGGCAATGAAGGGCAATACTTGGATGTAAGTATTTATTCATGATACAAATATGTTGTGTGTATCTAAACACTTGACTAATCTATTTGGATCATTAACCTTAGCACAGATGTTGATACTTTCTCTTATCACATTTTATTTGTTTCAGTGGAAGATAACTAAAGGGGAAGTCGCAATACAGCTACCAGATAAAACAGTTGTTAAATCGAATCATGCTTGGACATTGAGGTTTACTTTGAAATAAATTAGATTATCACTGTATTGTTTTTTATTTTAGTTTCTTATTGTGATGGGAATCTTGACCCTCCTTTTGAATATGAAATTCTCAGTCATACCCATAGCTAGGGTTGCCAGGTGTTCCGATTTTCAGGGGTCTGGGGATGCGTCCCGATTTGCACCTGATCGGGACACCGAATGTCCAGCACCCTAATTCCGTACCTACTACACGATCATAACAATCTGAATTGGTTTGAAACAAATGTCTAATCCATTGCTTCATAACTTTTTTTTTATAATTCAGACTTACTATAACACCTTAATTTAAAAAATCGGTCAAGTGCGTGTCGGACCACGCACAATGAAAGGTTCCGTAGTTGGGATGAATTTATTTCAAGAACAAACTTAGCATTGTAGATGAAAAACATATTCTCTTATACATTCCAAATGCAAATGTAAGTTTGTACGCACAATATTGAGAGATCTACCATGTTATTTTAAGACCATAGACTATAGGTTATAGGCTGGGCTGGCTGGCAAGTTTGGCTTATTCTTAGGTTTTCCTGTAATCCCTGAACCATAAAGAACCATTCTCTGTATTTTTTTTCAAAATGTTAGGCTCAGTAGTTTCAAATATAAGTGTGGGGGGAATGGTCAATTTTCATAAATTTTCTTAAATATATTTATTTTAAAATTATAAAAAAATTATTTGAGATTCTCGTAATAAGACCTTTCATTTGATATGTCACACGGTACAGTTTGCAAAACGCTTTTATTTTCAATTTTGTTATTTGCCCCCCAAAAGTGACTGACGAGTAACGTAAATAAATGACTTTTGAATATGGGGGATATTCAAAATTCATTTATTTACGTTATTCGTCTGTGTTTGGGTCACAGAAATACATACGTGTACCTTTAAACTGAATCGGTCCAATAGAGTCGAAGCAAATTGGCTGTGACAGACGGACAGACAGACGCATGAGTGATCCTATAAAAAAAAACAAGGTTTTTTAGGGTTCCTCAAAAGGAATAAACGGAACCCCCGTTTATAACTTTTGAGGTACGGAACCCTAAAAAATCTTGTTTTTTTACTGTCCCGATCTACAACCCTAAATCCCGATTTGTTTTACGTTCTGTCCCGATTTAAAACAAGTCCGACCTGGCAACACTACCCATAGCATATGCCGCAATAATGTTAGGGAGACAAGTTTTTTATTTTATTATTTACATATGTTAAACCCACTTTACCAAGGAAATTAAGAAATCATAAGAATAACGTCAAACAAGTGTATTCAATTAAACTTGTATAATATTCAGATATTATCGATACTTACATGGACATGGTTAACCTTAAAAATTAAATACGTTCAACATTTTGTGCTTGAAAGTACTTGCTATGTAAAACTGATGACATTAATTAAAAATAGGTTTACATAGTACGTAAGTTTAAATACATAGAAAAAATAAATCAGTTCAATACAGCAATTTCGTAAAACAATGATGACTTTATTGGTCTACTGGATAAAAAGTCTGCGTTCTGTGTATTTAAGAATTTTTTATTAAAAAGGTAGAGAATGTTGATCAGGTTCCTATTCTGGCAGAGCAATATCGAATACATCTAAAATCTGAACAAAGCCTGGTAAGACCTTAAATTCCGGTTGTTCTCGGTCAGATAATACTCGTAATATTTGAAGAAAACAATTTTAACATACATAGAGAAGGCAGACACGCGCTTCCGCTCCGCCCAGAGCGGAAGATGTCATTTGATGATTTCCCACCCTCAAAAAAAAAAAGAGAAGGCAATTACAATTTTCAAAAATAGCCTAAGCTTTTCTGCTGGACAATGATTAAAAATGTGTATAATGTGTATTGTCAAAAGATTTTACTACTGTACAGTCATCAACAGAAGTGAGAAGTATTAATTGGTATTTATTCTAAATAATCCAACAAAGCATTGGTAAATAAAATGTAAAGTCGAACCTCTCCCTTCTGCAATTGAATGCCTGAAAGCTATTATGTATATGATTGTACCCAAAATTCGTTACATTATTCATATATTGTGGCTTACAAAAATAAATATGATAATTATACACATGCTTATGAAGATATTGCTTGTTTAGCCTATATCTATTTATTTCATTATCTGCTAACATTACAAATTAAGCAATTTATTTAGATACTTTCGATTTGCCCGCTACACATTTGTGAAGCGGAAGGGAGAAAAATATTAATATTTATGTAGTTTGTATATAATTCTCTGTTTATGTTATATTGATTACAATTGATTTCGTTGGAAGCATAAGCCAGCTAGATACTTCGAAAGCAATTCTGTATTACGCTTTCACAATAATTTGATAGATTTTTTTTTACTATATTTTACCCTTTTTTTTACTGTTTACTTAGTTAAACAATATATCTCCTTAGGGCGAAAGCTCCAGGGTAGTCCGCGGAATTCAAATTTTCATACGTTTTTCAATTTACAATTTGTAGATCTTTATGAACATTCGCATTCGCAACTTATTCGCAATCTGTCAAAAATACAATCAATTTACCAAATTTTTTGTCAAGTTTGACATATTGCGACTTGAATGAATGTTTTGAATTGGTCTTCAGATTGGTTGATGAAAATTTGAACTTCCGGCTTAGCACCTTAGCGCCTTAAAATGTTTGGAGTCAATGATGCGATGATGAATTTTAAGCTATTTTCAAGCCTAGCAAATGCCTTATTTCGTCCATTATAATCAAGCACATTATTCTGCGAAGCACCATTTACTGAAGCCGTTAACTCTGGCCTATATACAATAGGCACAGTTATGTTCATAGTTCATATTTATTTTACTGGAAAAGACATTCAACCGCTATACTTATCAGGTATATTTTTTGTTTTCTTATTTTTCCTTTAAAAGCTTATGAAAATAAAGTATTTATTTGGAAGCGAAGCTAACATCTAAAAGGTAAATGTTATTAATATTAGTGTTATATAATATACTAACAGAAAATGCTATTTTGTACTAATCCTAGTGTTTATATTTAAAGAACTCTGTTTAAATACACTTTACCTATATAGATTAGGTACACAGGTTATAAGCTAACTTACGGAATAATATGGCTATGTATACTCAAAATAAACTACTGTTGATACTGGTAGATGAGATTAGCTTATGCTCTGCGGAATTAGAAACGAGAATTTGTTACTTATAATAAAAGACATTTTTTTAAATTATTGGTTAAAAAATAATAATTTAGGTAAAAAAGCATTTGTTGTTTTATTGTTGTTTCTTCTGCTTCGTTCATATCGATATAAATGAGTAAAAATATTATATCTCGGCAGAGTCCTTGCGTAATTTCTAAGCGCGTCGTTTCGGTTATTTTATATGAAGATATAATACTGTTACTTATTTATACTATGTCGATAAGTAGGCGACGTTCACGTAACTATAAAATCAAGAATAACCTATGAAGTTATGCTTGGATTTTATTAAAGTTCCACATTAATTACTCGTTACCAATTCCTTAGTAAACCAATAAGTAAACCAGTAACAACGTTATCTTTGTCAATATTATGGTAGGTACTTACATACAATATTTATCTTGGAATGTTCAACCAAATGTTTGCCTTGAGGAATTCTTACCACCCATAGTTGCTGTTATAAAAGTTTTATCAACAATAACAAACATAATTTCATTCTCCGCGGGGCTACTACATAACAAGCATAATTTTGATTTAATTTAACTTTACAAAGGGGGCTCTAAAATGTATGCTACAGTTACATTGGTCTTTGGAAGTTACATTAAAATATCTACATCAATTTTAGGTCTAGACTTTAAAAGAGCTTATTGTTCCTCCCCTGTATACTTGGTGCAAACTAGACATTTAATTATACTTCTGTATAAACCTCCATAAGAGCGTTAGTTCTAAAAGCTGGCAACGTCGCAAATAGCTGTCAAATATTTACCTGTATAAAGTATTAATAATGAATTGCAATTATAACACTGAATTTGATGTTGTAACCGTTTTAGGTGTAAAAGCATTTGGAAAGATTCCAAATACTTTTTTTACATTTAAAACTAAATATTTGGTGTTATGATATTAATTATTGGATTTCATAATTAATATTTAAGTTCACTAGTTAGCGATAATTATTTCATATTTCCATACAGTAATATTGCCAAATTAATCAAAACAGCGAAATATTTGACAGCTATTTGCGACGTTGCCAACCTTCAGAACACACGTTCTTTATATTGATTTTATATCAATTTTGGATAAAAATACCTAAAACTCGAAATAATTAATTCCAGTACCTAGACTTAAAATACCTACTTACGCGCTATATACAATGTTTACATAGAACTAAGCGAGATAAAATAAACTCTTGGAACATAGCAGGTTAGGTGAATACATACATTCTAGGTCTAACGCATACTAAGGCCGTAGTTTGTTTTTCAAATCGCGGCCGTGCCTTTGTGCTACAGATATTTGAACAATGCCTGCTTAACTGAAAAATCATTGGCCAAAAAATATTTAGATAAAAAGCAATACAACAGGCGGTACCCCGCGTCCTATTTAAAAACGATCGTTGCGTGAAAAATTTAGAACGATCGTGTCGTTCGAAATTTTTATTCGGTGAACCTGAACGCGTGGTCGTGTCGACAGGGCGCTTTCTGGTTTCGTTTTTCAGGGCGGTTCTGGTAGACATATGCACGTAAACAATCGGGTATTCCGACGATAGCTTTTAAATAGGACGCGGCCTTAAATTGATGCGTCCACTTCGTCAGCATCGGAGCGTTGCATTTCTATAAGAATTAATTAAAACCAAGCAAATCCATGTCCCCATGAAGTGGGCGCGTAGCGTTAGTATTTACGGCTCGAACTCATTACAGTCCAGTTCGTGACCACCTCATGATTGGTCCAGTCGAATTCCATCAATCCGATAAAATGCACGAACAACAGGCATTCTTCAAAATACATTTATCAGACACCAGCGAAACACTTAAAACCCAAAACCGGTTCATCAACATACCTTTACAGCAGGGTCTACAGGCTTATCCCAAGCAACCCGGCTATCTCCATCAGCTATGAAACCGACTGAAGCCTGTCCCTCTGTCTTAGGAGTTCTAACTCTGGTAAAATAGACACCTTCTCATTGAAGAACTCTTCAAGGGCAGGCTGGGAGAGCATGGTCGCTAGGAACTGCTCCAACGTGATTGACCAGACGCCGTCCGGTTCTGTTTCTTTGGACGGGGACGGTTTCTGGCTTTCTTGTTCCGGTTCTGTTGCGTTACCGTTTGGGTCCAACTGGTAAGCAAAATAGTATGTGATTATTTAAACTGTGCAAATTCTTTTTGTCATTGAGAGAAAAAAGTAAATTAAAGTAAATTAGAACGATTTTTTAATTAAAACAACTTGTTTCGGTCTTAATATTTACTTTTTGAGACTATATGGGTGATACTAGTTTAGAATAGATGTATTTTCGAATCAAAAATCGTTCGCATTTACTTTATGTTTACGTCGCGCGTTCGTGCTAAGGCATCAGTTCTGCATATAATTTTTATGAACAGTCTACCATTTTGAATGTCTCCATATTATTTTTAAAACTTAGTTAGTTTTAAAAATAATATGGAGACATTCAAAATGGTAGACTGTATAATGTAAAAATAAAGGTTGTTTTCATATAAAAACATGCGATGTAGTATTAACATAAATATTTACCTGAACTTCAGGCTGCTTAGCTGCTGCAGCTAGGAACAGACTATCTTGTGAGATCTCGCGGTCCAGTGATGGGCGGTGGTTCAGTTCACCCAGTTGAAGGAGAAGAGTACCTGAAGATTTAATAATATATTTTGTAATAAGGTTACAGCTTTGTCGTAATTCGCACAATTTATGACATCTGACTAACTATAATAATATGACATCTGACTAACTATAATAATATGACATTTGACTAAATATAATAATATCACATTTGACTAACTATAATAATATGACATCTGACTAACTATAATAATATGACATTTGACTAAATATAATAATATCACATTTGACTAACTATAATAATATGACATCTGACTAACTATAATAATATGACATTTGACTAAATATAATAATATGACATTTGACTAAATATAATAATATCACATTTGACTTAATATAATAATATGACATCTGACTAACTATAATAATATGATATTTGACTAAATAATATGACATCTCACTAACTTGGCTGCTGGATCTGTTCTGATTAATTTATTTGCATTTGCATGTTCCATGAAATTTAAAACATTTTTCCGAGCCTCGTCGATCTGCATTATAATCTAGCTTAGAGTTATACTGTTTGAGAATAGAGTAAAATACTAACCAGCTAACACGACAGCTTCATAGACAGCGTGTTGTCTCTGCGTGAGGTCGTGTAGCACGGCCAGTAGCTGCAGGAAGTGGTCGCGAGACAGAGGCGGTGCCGCGGGCGGCACGCTGGGAGTGCTGGCCGCGCTCGCGAGGCCGGCCAGGCCGCACGCGCGCACGCTCTCTGCGCTTATGTAGGTGTTGCTGCCTTGAATGCAAAACGAATACGTTAGTAAAAAAATAGCCTTTAATCCATCGACCGCCCCAATGGCGCGCAGTGACCAGGCGGATTAATACGACAAAGTTTTCGTGCCTGTGTCGACTCAGTCATATTCTCGTGCCCAGTGCGGGTTGGGAGATGTCACATGACTTTGAATGTTTGGTTCTAGACATGGCAGTTTTCTCGCGATGGTTGACTTCACCGCTATGAGAGAAGTGGTGATGAAATAATTTACACAAAGTAATAAGCGCCTGTCTGGGTTCGAACCTACGACATACAACTCGTAAGTCCCGGCTATTATCACTGGGCCACCACTAGTCCCATGCAGCTACTTCTATGCAGTACTCAGTCGCAAATATGTCGTTAGTTGTAAATAGTACTTGTAAATATACAAGTACTACTCTAGTACCGTTATCAAAACAAGACCAATGGTACCGGTTCCCAAAAATACCGGTATGTCAAGCCATATGGGTTGAGTACTGTAGCTTTCTAACTACCCTACCTATTTGGCTGTTGTCAGAATCACTCTTGTCCATCGGTGCCCCGTCTCCGCACACTTCACTAATAGAACGTTGGAGAGGACCCGGTTCTGGTGACGCAGGTTCTTCTTCTATACTGTAAGGGAACGTTATTGTGATGAATTTTTAGTAAGTCATAGAAAGAGATATATTCGTCGAGGATTTAGTAAGAGCAGATCATCGGAGTGGCGAAAGAACTGAGTTTTATTAGAGAAGAATATTATTAATACTACTTTAAAATAGTCGCCTTTGATTCGATATATAACAATTGATTTAAAGCTATCAGAAACATTATAACTTACCACGTTATAAAAAAATACAGGACAAGGTACTTAATACTTTTTTTTTCAAGAATTCGCTACATTTATAACTTAGCTTGGCGTTGCGACTTCAAAACAAATGATTCAATCAAACGTTATATTTTTCTCCGCACTCGAGCTGATGAAACCTTCCTTTATTCATTTTCCGGCCAATACTGCGTGCTCACCTATCAAAGAACGAAATAGCATCGGCAGCCAGCTCCTCGCCGGTGTCCGTGAAGTGCGTGGGCAGCAGGTCGCGGCGCGGCAGCAGCGGCGGCGCGTGCGCGGCGAACAGCGCGCGCAGGCGCCGCGCGGGCTCGGCGCGGCAGCTCAGGCCCAGCGCCACGCTCAGGCCGCGCGCGCTCACCAGCCCGTCGTCGTCGTAGTCCATTAGCTGGAGTTCACAACACTTATTTATTCATCTTCCGTCCGTACATCTGCTATTTTATTTCAAAATACTAAACTCCAAAAATCGATTCTATTTATTTGCTTGCTTCTATTGATTCTTACCTTAAACATCCTAGCAGTGATGGCTTCTGCGAAGTCTCCTTTGGCCCATGGCGACAGTGCGAAGTACAAAGTCCTGAACTGTGTGTAGTCCAGTCGGTACGATTCGTAGGGCGCCTCTAACCGCTCGCAAGGTACCCGCTTAGCCCAGAGTAGCTCTTCGCGAATGGCGCTGAGTAACTCCTAGGAACAAAAAGGAAAAGATATTCAAAACGATTCAAATTCCAAAATGTCGATTTTAAATTCGAGTCGATGTTAGATTTTTATTCCTGTAAAAGATCGATTTTAGCTGTACAGTCTTACACTGTACATGTTTTGCTGACGCGGTGGTTTGCACCAGACGTGCGTCATTTCTATTACTATAAATATACATACATTACAATAAATCAGCGAGTGCGATTACTGCTACGCGGTGACTAACATTAGAGAAAGGAATCGTCAACAATATTACTTGTGAACACTATTTATACGTAATAAACCTAACGGGAACTAAGTGATCTTTTCTCTACGCGCTTCAACCTTAACAACAACAACTCTGCAAGTGTACGAACCGTACATTTTATGGTCCTTCGAGCCGGATGAAGTGGAAGGAGTCGCTGTTTGGATTCCAACCGAGTCCTAATGTTTTGGTTGATTCTTCACCTTTAAAATCAAACATGTTTTGAGTTGAAATTTGATCGTCGCGTAAGTCTTCCAGTATAGCTCGGTCATTGGCTGTCCACTTTCGTAAATTCATGCCTCCTCCTCTTAATAGTTGGATCAAGGATTGTTGCAGTTTTTTCGCTTCTGTGAGATTGTTATGGCCGCTAATGACGTCATCCACGTAGCATTCTTCTATGAGTATTTTGGCAGCTTCCGGATGTTTGTGACCATCGTCAATGGCCAGTTGCTTCAATGTTCGCATAGCTAGCCATGGTGCGCATTTAGTCCCATAGGTTACGGTGCAGAGCTGGTAATCGCGAAGATGTTGATCTCGTGAGTCCCGCCATACAATTCTCTGTAGATGTTGTTGTTCTTTTGAAATCCAAATGCAGCGGTACATTTTTTCAATGTCAGCAGTGAATGCGTATTTATAAGTTCGCCATTTAAGTATAAGAGCTTGAATATATTTTTGTAAATTGGCGCCCTTTTCCATGACATTGTTCAGACTGAAGCCACTAGTAGTTTGTTGAGATGCGTTAAATACGACCCTCAGCTTTGTTGTTGTGGAGTTTTCTCTCAAGACACCGTGATGCGGCAGAAAGTATATGTCAGTAGGTATCTGAGGTGCACGTTTCATGTGACCCAGATCTGCATACTCTTCCATGAATTGTTTGTACATTAATTAAAGTCTTGCTTTCTTCTCTAGCCGTTTTTCCAACTGTAAAAACTGCGAAACAGCAATTGTTCTAGATTTGCCTAGTTTCTCTTCGTAGTCTGAAACGAGAGGCATTTTGACGATGTACTTTCCATCAGATGATCTTCTCACAGTTTCTTTATAAAATTGTTCGCACTGGTCGTCCTTGGGGATATCTGTCGTATTTTGAATTTCTTCATTCTCCCAAAATTTTGTGAGATCCTCTAAGTTTAATAATGTAGCGTGGCAGTCAAACGTTTGCTTCATCTTTCCGCATAGAATCCACCCAATTTGCGTGTGTTGTGCAACTGGGGAGCTGTTATTGCCTTTCAATACACCTTCTAGGATAATTTCGGAGTATACGTCGGCTCCTAGTAATAGGTCGATTTTCCGAGATACGTTGAAGTCAGGATCTGCAAGTTTCAAGTTTTCTAAATGCGTCCATGCGCCTTTCTCGAACGTTTTCGTAGGTAAGTTGTTTGTTAGCTTCGTCATGATAAGTGCTTGAGTTTCAAAACTGTAATCGGAGTAAATCGATTGGCAGGTAAATTTTAGTTTTCCCCTGCATTCTCTAGAAACAGAGCCGATTCCCGATACCGATGCGTTGATCCCGTTCCGAGGAAGACGTAACCTTTGTGCTGCGTTTTCTGTTATCAAGTTTACTTGTGAGCCTTGATCGAGTAGCGCACGCAGTGTTACATAAGTCCCATCCACGGATTTGACTTTCAGTTGGACCGTAGTTAGTAGAACTTCCATGTTGTCTTTAAACAAATGGTTAGATGTTGGTTGTTGAGTTGATGATGAAGAGCGTTGCTCAATGTTGTTTTTTCTGGTCGTTGACGTTATGTTTTGTTTGTCCGAATTGTGCAATAGTGTGTGGTGTTTCAAGTTACATTCTTGGCACGTTTCAGTTGATTTGCACTCGTTGTTTCCATGGCTGAACAAACAGTTTTTGCAGAGCTGCAATTTTGAAACTGTGTCATTTCGTTTGCCGAAGTCCATTTGAAGGAATTTGTCACATTGGCGTAGTACGTGACTTCCGTTGCAGAATGGGCATTTTCCATGTAAAGTGTGATAGTTGTTTGTTTTATTTTGATTGACGCTATAGTTATGTTTCTTCATCTGGGTTTGCTTGTTGAATGTTTTCCAGTTGGATGATTTTTCTGGAGCTGTAGGATTCGCTTTCTTAGCTGACTTCATGTTAGAGATACCGTTTAGGCATTCGGTAATGACGTCATGCATCTTCTTCAAGTTGAATGAATCTGCATGTTGTATGATTGGCAGATTTAGCATGTTGTTCATAAATGAAGTAAACTGCAGGCGACGATTGTCGTAGCGCTGATTTAATATATCCCAACATGAGTTATAGTTTTCAGTGCTAATGGTCAGGCTGCACTAAGCGTTCTGCTTCTCCTCGTAGCTTGGTCTTTAGATGTTGCATTTTCTGCGCGTTGTTAATCATTGGATTTTTATGTATTGCTTCCAGAAACAGGTCTTTGAAGGAGATCCACTGGCTGTAGGTGCCTGAGAACTCAGGGATTTCGATCTTAGGTGTCGATTTCTGGTAGTGGACGGTGGACCAGATTTTGGCATTAATTTTCCTCTTCAGCTCATCGTATTTCTGTTCGATGTCCGTGAACATTTGGTAGTAATGCTCGTTGGATCCTTTCAGTTGGAAGTCTATTTCCCAGTGAAGTTTATCGATGGGTTCCCATTTCGATTTCAACGTCGTGAGGTGGTCTTCCAGTTCCCATCTTTCCGTGATAGTTATTACGTCAATTTTGGAGATAACACGGTATATTGCGTTGAAGTTGCATTCTTGCTTGTTTCATTTGCTTCATTTGACTGCTGTATTCGCGTTGAGCGTAGATGGTCATGTCGGTGGATTGTAATACGCATCCCTGAGATAATGTCACTATGCTTGATGACGAAATGGTTTGTGATGGCTTTTCCTTTCTCTTCTCATTTGTTTCTCCTTTTGGAGTTGCCAAGATGTACAGTCTTACACTGTACATGTTTTGCTGACGCAAGCAAACGGTTTGCACCAGACGTGCGTCATTTCTATTACTATAAATATACATACATTACAATAAATCAGCGAGTGCGATTACTGCTACGCGGTGACTAACATTAGAGAAAAGAAACGTCAACAATATTACTTGTGAACACTATTTATACGTAATAAACCTAACGGGAACTAAGTGATCTTTTCTCTACGCGCTTCAACCTTAACAACAACAACTCTGCAAGTGTACGAACCGTACATTAGCAATAAGACTGTTCATTGGTATACCCTACGTAACTCTCATAAGTTCTAATTTGTAATGGTGTATTTATATTTATTAAAAAGTACTCAATACTTTATTGCATTCCATAATGTGTACATAATAGTTGGTATGGTAAGACATCGAATCAGTTATGGACCCTGTCGAGCACAGCACAAGTTAATTTTTAATATGAAATGAAATGAAATTGTTTATTCTGTAAATAGGATATTGAAATCACTTTTACACGTCATATTTAAAAATAAGAACAGAAGAGATGAAGGAGCATATTTTTTATTTTTTTTACTTTTTATTAATATATAATAATATCATTTGCTTTTATGGTATTTCTATTAATATATCTATTAATATAACTAGCTTTAAGTATTATTATAACTAGCTATATTTTATTTGCAACGTGAGGACGCCAAGAGACGATCCATTCGCGATTATAACACGCTTCTGCGTGTAAGTAGTGTAAGTGGTCTACTAACCTGTAGCTCATTCAATTCAAGCAGCTTATCCTGCTGCAGCGCTCGAAGAGTATTCTTCTCGAGACTGTCTTCTAATTGCCTGACGACCCTCAAGCGGTGCTTTAGTCGTAAGTGCTCGATGTTTTCGCTTGAAACGCTGCCCCCGTATGAACGGTAGGATTGGTATATTAGTTCTTGTATTTTAATTGTCTGTGGAACAATAACATTTAAAATTTAATTGAAGTTACAGACGATACAACATAAAGCTCCCATTTCAATGTTCTCTCCCAAAAGCGGAATTGGTTTTGAGTGGTTTTTGGAGAGTTACTGCCGTAAAGAGGATATAAAAAATAGATTTCTAGGCTCTCATTGTCAGTCAGTTTGTAAGAACTTTAGAATACATTTAAAGAACCTCCTCTAGTGGCAACACTAAAAAATATACGTCAGACGCACCATGGGTAGTCAACCCAGCTAGCACTTTTCCGACTGGCTAATATACTAGCCGATTAGTAATAATAGGCCGCAACGTTAATGTAACTTTAATCTTATGACGTCACTAACCTTCTCAGCGGTCCGTGGCTCCGTGGACAGCGCCATAGCTTCCTCATTGTAGATGCCTTGGAGGTAATCGTTCAGGACTTGCATAGCCTGACCATCTTCAGTGCATTTGAGAAGTATTTCTCGGTTTATGTCGAGAATTGTTAGGGTCACCTGGTGAATGAATAGAAAAAATAATAAAAGATTTAGGATCGCTTGCATCTACCAGATAACACCTAAACGAAAGCTTAAAAAAAAGCGCGCATCATTTAGTGTCTGACTAGTGTAAGTAAAACGGAACGGACATTAATATATTTAGATAATAACCCATTTAAAACATAATTCTGTCTCTGTCAAAAACAACCAATTGACAGAAATGAATCACAAGATATATTTTATAAATTAGAAATAGTCTGACATAGGTATATGTAGCAGTGGTATGTGTATTCAGTATACGTCAGTAAAATAGTACATCCGGTTTTCCAAACAGGTTTTGTAGAGAATCGTCAGTATAATTCATAAAAAAAAAAACGCCTATGTAACAAACCTGAAATATAACTTTTGCGCCATCATAAAAGAAACAGTCCATGACATTGACAGCGCATTCGTAAGGCATGACGCTGATGAAAAGCGTTAAGAACCAAGATAAGGAGATCATCTTCATCATGCCCAGTTCGTCCAGTTTGGCGTGGAGTTCCGGTAGGTGACTTTCTGTTAATTCTTCCAATACGCCTTGATCCACCTGTAAAGTAAGTTTTATATTAGAAGCCGTTTAGGGAAATATCAAAGTCATTATTGTTCCAGTGCGAAAGAGATGAACCTATACAGAAAGTATAGCGCCATCTTCTTTTCGCACTCGGTCAATGTCAAAAGATCTCTTTACAAGAATAAAATTATGAATTGCATGATAGTCAACGATTTTACTCATGTACAGTCAGGCTGAGTGAATCATGACCCACTTTGACGATAAATCGTTTGAAACTTTCAAAATAATAAAGATGGCAGATGACAAATTCGTTACCAAGGAAATGTATATTTACGCGAATGTCGACCTAATTGTATTTGAATGTCTGTACGAAAATAAGCTTATGGTGGGTCAGAATTCAATTTTTTCGACTGTACATATTTTGACTACTGCAGCAGTGATGAAATAAGCGTCGTGTCATCTCGCTCTCACTTTATCTTGAATGTTTGGTGTTTTGCAAGTACATACATAACATCACATCACATCTTGTTTCCCCGAAGGATTAGGCAGAAGTGTACTAATATAAAGTACACCCACATGTCGCCAGTTATGTTTAAGTCCCATGTAATAGGGGGCGAGCCTACTACCATCAACAGGGCACAAATTCAGACTCCAAAACTGTTGCTGCTGAGAAATTCCAGATGGAAAACCCAATAACACTTTGCCCGACCTGGGAACCGAACCCAGGACCTCACGGACGCTCAGCAGTAGCGTATGGACTTCACTAGACCAACGAGGCAGTCGTGGTTAGTACAGTCTTTTTGAAATAATAAAATGTAACTTACCAAAGCACCAACGACTCTAGTATTATAATAATCAGGTAACAAAGTCTCGCATATGGTTGCCAACAACCAGAAGGCTTGTTCTTCAGGGCAGTATATTAGCAACACTGACGCTACGATGTTCATAGCTTGGCAGTAACCAATCTGTGGGTTCTTTAATGCGTATGCGCATAACACGCGGCGGAGCGCTGAGATTCCTGGAATACGGTGAAAAAAATATAGCTGTAGTGGATCCATACTAATATTATAAATTCGAAAGTAACTCTGTCTGTCTGTCTGTCTGTATGTTACCTTTTAACGCCTAAACCACAGAACGGATTTCGACAAAATTTGGCAAGGAGATAGATGGCATCCTGGGGAAGGACATAGGCGACGTTTATACACGCGGGCGTAACCGCGGGCGGAAGCTAGTAATCTATAAGTTTGTTTTCAGATTTTCCGGCAAAGCTAAGCTAATTTAAAGATACCATACTTATCAGAAAAGTAACTAGGTACTTATTATATAATTTCCACAACGGTAGAGCATCGTTTCCCAAAATACAAAAACAATATAGTTTTTTTTATATTTTTGAAAATTTGAGTAGGAGTTTATAGAGTTGCAAATTTTTGTATGGTGTATTCGTACCAAAAGGAACTACACAAACCTGTGTTACAAAATTCAAAACTCTGTAACATTATTTGGCGATAAGCCTTGCTTATTCTTATGCCTGTGTTGGAGTATAGCAAAAACAAATCGCTTCTACTTCTTTTACACTATATTCTTTCTAATTCTAATCATAAAAATATTTTTTTACTAAACAAGCCATTTTTTTTTTAATTTTTCATAGAAAACAATTCGACAAAGTCACGATTATTTATGGAAAACATGAAATAAAAATGAAAAAAAAAAAAAATTCAGACAATATTTGTCTTTGTATAAAAAAAATTATGACTATGTCGCATTTTCTTAGGTTTAAATATGAATTATGGTTTGAATGAAAATTATTTACTCGTACTAATCAATAAAACTTAGGTACACACATCGGAATTCTAGTGTTATTGTTATCTTTGAAACCATGTATTTTTAGATCACTTAATTGTTCTAGGGACGGTTTTGTATTATTTTTATATAACCCTAGAGTTATGGGACATCAAAAGGAAAACGTTGCATAAAGAAAAGGCTAATAAAGGAAATATTGAAAAAAAAAAAAGAAGAATATTAAAAAAAGAAATGAATTTGAATAATGAATATTGGGGCTATTGAAATCCTAAGAACGGCCTTTCCTTTGGTTTCCTCGGTAGCACATAATGTAATTCAACAAAAAATCATAACAAAGTCTTACCAACATCATTCTGAAAAGCCCTATGTTCAGGCAGAGACCGATGGAGATCCCTTTCGATCTCATCATTCGCCTGATTCTTGGACGAAAGAGCTTTATTCACCAAGCGTTCATACAAGCCTTTGTTCTGAGCTTTCTGGAGTATAGATCCTGAGAAGACACTCCATAGTTCTCCGCGTAAGAGCTCTGGTATGCCGTTGACGACGAGTTCGCTGCCTTCAGTTGTTTGGTACATGCTAACACCTCGTCCTACTTCGGCCATATGGTCTTCCCATTGCTTCTCCTGTAATATGCGAAGATTATTTAGATATGTTGTAGTTTTTTTTTTACGGAATTTCGCAAGTTTGTAGTGATTGGAACTTTGAACTATTCCTGTTTGATAGGCGTAGGAAAAGGTTTAAAACGCAAAACAAATATTCTTACATCTACAGCACTCTTTTTTATTTCCCATACGAGATGAAACTGAAATGTTTTTTTCTATAATTACAATTGAAGTATACTTACGAAGTACTGCAATCTTCGCACTGACAAAATTTAAACTAAGAATTTGCTTAAATTTTTTATCTCTTTCTAAAGTTGAGCTAAATTATAGGTTCGTTTCACTGTTATAGTCTACAAATAATTTGACTATTGAAAATGGACTATCACACCAAAACGTGTCAAACTTTATATAGGTTTCAACCAACCTTCTTCTGCTGAATCTGTTTGATAGGTGAAGTCTGGTGAGTTCTGAACAGCGTCATAAGGGGCGGCTGCGGCGTCCAACCCTCGACGTCAGTCTGGACCACAGCCTTTGTCGCCTTCTCCCTGTACACATCACTGCATATTCACGCATTTGAATTAGTACACGGAAAACTAAACCTTATACTATAAACTCCCAAAGTTGCAAATTGAAATCCGGTGTTAAAGATGCAGGCTGGAACATGCTGGGTTAGACGAAGCTTCCTGTTAAAGAACTATGCAAAGGCAACTGGAACGGAAGAACACAGATAATATGAGTATAGAATATTTTTTTAAACAAGAATATGTTTGATTTGTAAACATGATGAAAATGTAATACCATATGAAATTCGAAATTAATATTTCGTTTGACTTTTGAATATTAGAGTCAGTTATTATAAAATAATAAGCATTTAAAATATAGAATGTAGAACAAATCAGGTAAGTAATAAACTACGAACAAAAAAAGCGTCATATATGTAAGCAAAGTAAAGTAAAACCCGAATTAAATATTAATATGACAGGCCCAAAGAGGCCGTCTTTCGACTAAATGAAGATGATGGTGATAGTAGAACAACATGACTTACCAATATTAGTCACCTCAACATGCAAATAGTACAACAGTAACTTACTTCGGTAACTTAGCAAGGAGTTCCGATATCTTATGCACCAAGAAGTCTCTATCAGATATATTTCCGAAGAGGAAACTGGTGTGGTGTGCAGTGGTTATGAGGATACTGCCAGAATCCCCTGAGGAACTAGCGGTTCCCCCAGAATCTGCTCGTTCCACTTGGTGCACGTTGCGAAGGGGTATTGTGAGACGGACTAAGTTGCGGACCTGTGAGGAAAAAGTGATTTTAATTTTTTTTTAAATTTTTGAGCATGTTCTTTGCCGTCAAGTTTTGAGTGAAGCGAGCTGCTCGAACACACGCCACAAAGATGATTCTCCTGCACGTTATTTTGAACTCTATTTCAGTTGCGATTAAGTGTATTTATTTTTCAAGTTACAAATATAAAACTGCCCGACCATTTTGCCACTATGTCTGCGCTACTCTGAAGCGAAATACCAGAATATTCGTCTTTTTAATAAAAGGAGAGAAGATATAATACTAAATTTGGGAACCGGGGCCGTCAGCCCAGCCAGTTGTTTGTTGCTATGGCACTACCGTTGTTTTATCCACCGTTCATTCCGCCTGCACGGTGCGCCGTCACTCAGGACTCAGCCTTATGCCATATTTATAACGAACAGATATCCAAAGAAAAGTATGCGCTTCGGGAATCATCGTGTATCTTCGGAAAAGCGAACGCGCTATGATGACGAAGATTACCGAAGCGCGTACCATAACTGGTATAACTCTATAAGTTGGAATGATTGACGCGCGTTCGTGAAATACAACATCTGTACCACCCTTGTGGACTATACTTTCATCAACAGGGCCTGAGTTATTCTTGTATAGCTCGTGCCAACAGTGAAGAAGTAAAGATAATAAGGTCATCGTTAGCCAATGAACATGACTATTGATAAAACCTTTCATTGATAATTATTAGTTTCCTTTGCAATACTATGAGTATGTATTTTTGTTTGTTGCTGCCGCAACTATGATGCTGGTACGAAATGAACTTTATTCAAATAGAAGTAGGGTGTACTTTTTATTTTCTGCGAATAAAGCGAATATTTTGTCAAATACCAACGTTTAAAACGGAAATGTTTAATCATGTCTGGCCGATAGTTCTATAGTTATTCCTACAAACTTCTACAAGCTGTTATGTAATGGAAAATATTATTAACTATCCATTAGACTAACTCTTCTAACGACCTAAAACATTAAACAAATAACAAAACTTAAGTCCTAACCAATATTAAACAACGATAAATAAGAACAACAAAGGGTACATAAACATAACTCCTGACTCACAAGAGCAATGATAACAAACTTGGTATAATAAATAGCTCATAGTCATAACTATTTGCACATACAACCCGTATCAACATTACATAATCCTTATTGCTTTCACATAAGGTCGATAACTGCGTGAGAAAGTAGCGTGTGTGCATTTCATAATATAAATAATACGGTTTACGGTTATTTAAAACCTTTTATTATTGTTTTTATTTAAGAATGGTGCATTGTCTTGTATTGTATCTTGTGATATCTTCATGAATGATTTGCTATCGAAATGGTTCAATTTCGTAGTTCTTTTATGTTTTATTTGTTGTGTGTAACTACATTGATCTCACAATATTATGATAACGTTTTATCTACGGCAGAAAGGATGACGGCAAACTGTTTATCAATATTAATCGAAATTACGGCCTAGTAATGGCTCATAAGATCGTAGAACTTTATACATTAAGCAAGGGGATTTTTTGAGTATACTTCGATCAAACCAAATTAATGTATTTGAATCCGAAATGCGCACTACTCGACTTTTTGTAGTCGGTAAATTCGATCCTATTATAATTTATCCTTGACATGGCGTCTAATTGCAGGGATGCACAAATGGCCGACTGCTGTACAACACTAGCAGTAAAGCAAGCAAGATAAAGTTGTCGATACTTTATCGCGACAGATTCGCTGCAAAAAGGCGCCGTGTGTAACTCCATTTAGCAGCCAAATAAAAACAAAACTCACCCGGCTATCAAAACAAATGAAGTTCTGCGAAAGATACAGTCTTCCCCAATTATGCCTCTTATTATAAGGAGTCCATAAGGTGCATTCTTCCGTGCCATCCAACTTTTCATTCTGTGGTAACCGGAATCTAAGAGTAAAGAGGTTTGATTGCTTTCTGGCATCCAAGTCCCTCTTTAGGAAGGAAGGCTTCTTTGGCACGTTTTTGCTGAGTTTCGTCAAGAGTTCCTTGTCAATGTTGAATGATCCTGTCTTGTCGTCGATTAGTCTGGAAAAATAAGGTTCTCGTGAAAAGAAGTTTTATTAATAAAATAGAAATACAATATACATCTACCGATAAATTCTGGCCATACAGGTGTGATGTATTAGGTATCGAATGTTACGATGTGTAACTAAGCGTGTACACACGGCTACACATCAAGCATTTCCAGTTTATGCTGATGTCGCATTGTATAGGATGTCCGTACAATGCGAGCTCAGCTTATACAGAGAGCATGACGAAGAGAATTCGAAAATGTAAAAGTGAACTTGGATACGTTCCGTCATTTACGGTTCAAAAAAAAACTGGAGTGACCTTAATATAATAACAGAACATTCCTACATTACGCATTCATATCATGTTATCCCATATTTAGATAATTTATACATATTGAACAAAATAGCAACAAACCCCGGCAAGTCAATAAAATTAAATCACACTGCTATCATTGTTGGTAACAGCTGATTCATTAACAGCCGGTTTTGTTTTCAGCTTATCTTGAAATTTGCGATCATTTGTGTTCTCAATTTACTCCAATTATTAGCTATTCAAACCTCTTTTGTAATGCATACTTTGTGTTACCAAGGTCGCGGTAGTTCGAGTCGATTGATCGAGAAAGGTTTTTAATATAAAAACAACGCACCTGTAATCCCTAGACGTGAGAAAGAGTAGTGCCCTCTTTGGTAGTGTCTGTTTGATCGCGTTGTAAACTAAACTACGCAACGGATTTCGATGCAGTTTTCACTATCAATTAGAGAATTTATTCCGGAAGGTTTATTTTTATAAAACATTAAGTAATAATAAACTTACATTTTATTTAAGGAATCTCGATGATTTGTCGACTCAAAAACCGTGGGAAGCAGGGGCGGGTCCCTAGACACCCGAACACCCGAACACAGCCGAACTTTGCTAGTTATATTTAATTCCTGAGTAATAGGCATAGGCAGGCTACTCCTCATTAACGTAACACAAATTTAGACTACCTACGGCTGTTCTGAGCAAGTCGTAAGTAATCGAAAAATCCAATCACACTTTGCCCGACCTAGGAATCAAATCCAGGAACGATAAGCAATCGCGCTTGCGATCACTTAACCAACGATTCGGTGATTGGAGAAGGGTTTTAGTTCTAAAGATTTTTGTCCAGATCGTTCTGACTTAATTGCGTGTTCAATACCTGGCGTGGCCTAGTAACACGTCAGTTTCGCAAATATGAATACAAATAAGGTACCTATTGTATTTATTAGTGTCTATATCTCCGATAAATGTCTAGCGAATTTTGTCGACTACAAAATTGTGCCCTCTGTAAACATAGCTAATTTGTTATTGTGTCTATGGTCGGTAAATTCCGGCTACGTAAACATTACCTTGGAGATATTTGAATGTCCAACAAAGACAAGTTGCGGGCGGGTCATTCGTCGCCTTTTGTAGTAAGAAGCTCATTTCAGACTATGCTATAATATAGTAGCATATAGCATAACAATATCGCTCGCCATACATTTATTTAGAACACGTTCACATTCAAACTTTGCTACTATATATTATTGGAAATGTATGGCGAGCGTAATATATTTAAGCGTAGTTTGAAATGAGCTAGACTTTAAACGGGTAGTCGTGCAAATAATGCGCTTGTCACAAGTTAACTAAAGTGCAAATGACTTCAGCAAGCATTTGTACGTCTTGCTCCACAAACAAATTACTTACTTATCTTAATCCAGTTTACACAAAACATGACCACATTACAATGTAATGTGTGCTTAACACGAGATTACTTTCGCATAATCACCCTAATGCTACACACTTTAGTTTATTAAGGTTAAAAGTATGTACTTTTTGTCCTTCAAAGTGTGGAAACAGTCGAATAACTGTCGGGTCTATCACCCCCGACGGGTTTGGTGGTTAATGTGAACCATCTCGAAAAAGTTCGCAACGAAAAGCCCAACCTTAAACATATCACATAAAATCTCAAATATACTGCCAACCAGATGTTTTCGTTACGTATCTGACAGAACGCTGATTATGTTAATTGAAACCATCTGAGTTAATTCGAATTCGTTATGTGGAAAACCAGTCGTTGTGACGTCACTCGCATAGCTGTGGACCTATGCTAAAACGCGTTACCTAAATATGAATCTTCAGAAAAAAACCGGCCAAGTGCGAGTCGGACGAAGGGTTCCGTACCATTACATATAAAAACAGCAAAAAAATCACGTTTGTTGTAAGGTAGCCCCCGTAAATATTTATTTTATTTTGTTTTTTAGTATTTGTTGTTATAGCGGCAGCAGAAATACATTACCTGTGAAAATTTCAAATGTCTAACTATCACGGTTCATGAGATACAGCCTAGTCACAGACGGACAGACAGACAGACGGACGGACAGCGGAGTCTTAGTCTCGTAATAGGGTCCCGTTTTACCCTTTGGGTACGGAACCCTAAAAAGGCAGAATCAGAAATTATGTCAAACTTACTGTTTCATTGCTATATTAGCCAACTGCTGCATCAAAGCAAAAGTTTCATTCTTCCTCAAAAACAGTGTGAAGTAATGTTCTCCATCCCTGGTAACTACTTTAATTGAGTCAGGGAACACAAGACTGTTGGTCTTAGCCAGTTCTGTGACGTCAGCCCAACGGATCTTGATGGAAGTTTTACGTCCAAATATGTAGGAATAGAAGCACATGTAGTGAACTGATAGATACATCCAGCCTTGGCGGGGCATCTTACCTTTCCAGTAACTGTAATAGTACGATACATTAGTAGGTATATTTTTGTGTATACCAGGCACTATTTTATTGGTGAAACGTAACATTAAAATAGACACAAATGAGCCGTCCTAATAAATGCAATGTAACATGCAGTGCAACACAACAACTAGGCGCATTTGTTTCATTGTTTCTTATCATAATACGTGTCACCAATCTGTACCTGTATAAGGTATTTAAAAAAAAAACAATATTTAAGACGAAATTACGTTTTCCAGGTTAAGGTGAATTAAGGAAATATGAACATAAAAGGGCATCCACCCGCCGCCATGATGTGTGATACAATAATGATGGCGATGTGCAAGTGTGTGTCCAATAAAATATATTGCTAAGTGCAACTCTTTGTCCATGCTACTCTTAATTCGGTCAGTCATTATGTCTAGAATGAATCACTCTAAAAAACACAGGCAATCAATTCATTGTTAATTCCAATTAGTATTGGAGACGGTCAAATGAATGATAATAAAACTGTTACTTACCTACAGGAGTAGTAACAGACCAATTTCTCATCTTTGGGCATGCGGAACCTTTCATGGAATTCATAGTCCACATTTTTGTATGTGATTGTGTCTTCATCTGGCCAAGGTGAATTAAAAAAAAACATTATTTGGTATTGTTTTAGCAGGTTTTTTTTTGTACTGCCAAGAAGATATATTGCAATTTTTTAAATATAACACTGATGAACAAGAATTCTGTTAACTACTAGAAGTCAGAACTATACAGAACTATAACTAAAAATCTCAGCAATAAATGTTAAAGTATCAAAATGAACTACATACCCTCAGTAATAGTCTCTTGCTCCGTTGCAATGATGGAGTTAATTTTACAGCACACAAACTCAGTCACCTCTTCCTCGGTGTCAAAAGAGTGTAACGTTCCGCATACATTGTCAAACAACCACTGCCAATCCAGGCGTATTTCTGGTTCAGTCAATGCGGTGGCTATCACTGTAATATTTTTTGTACTTAATGTAAGACTGATATGGTCGTTGAAACAAATACCTACTTAAACAAAAATAGAAAAAAGAAGACAGCAGCGAAAAGCCAGTCGGAATGTTCTTGTGAATTTCACATTTTCTGTTTCTGCTACTGTGCTCTTATTTAATATTATTGTGGTGTTTACTCATTATCATGATGTAAAAGAATATTAAAGCCTGCATACAAGGAAAAGTAATAAAGGAAAACCAATAATTATGCCAAAAGGATAACAATTTTATATTAATCGCATATGCTTAAAAAGGTGAAAAATTAAAGTTTACATAGGTGGCTATCTTATTACATTAAAACAGAGATAAATGACAATCATCGAAAGTGAGTTGTATGACTCACTTTTATGAAATATATACAATGAACTGGGCTAAATTAAAATAACAGGTGCGTGTTTAATGCTAAAACTAAAAAAATATTTACAAGTAGGTATTTTGTAAGGGACGGGGTACATAAGGTGAGGAAAACACTATTGCATTATTAACACAAGGTAAGTAAATTTTTAAATATTAAATGTTTTAAACACAGCCAACAACATTTAATGGTCTGTATTTGATTTTATTAATTATATTTCAGTTCATGCCACGCTTGTTCCAAGAGCTTATTGGACTAAGGACTTCAACATTAAATGATTAAAAAATAAACACTTTTAAGCCATTGTCCACAATCAATACAATCAGATTAATTTATAATTCCTACTCAGATCAAATGTGTGTGCTAAATGCTTTAAAATGAAAAACGAAAGTAAGAAAATAAATATGCATTACCATAATATACTTCTGAGTTAGGTGTCTGGTGTAATATTCTATAGGGCGCAGGTTTTATATCTCGGACGCTATCTAAAGTACCCACAAGAAGCGAGGAGAAACCTTTCGATTTTCCATGCCCTTTCCTTCTCTGTAGGACGAAGTACAAAGTCGTTTCATCGGTATCCCTAAGGGTTATATGAAAAGATTAATCTAATTTCGCAATCAAGTTAAAATACTTAAATGATAAGCGGCCATCGTAAACATAATTACCAAAGCGCAGTTTTTAAGAAAATTTCTTGAGGTTTAATCCACATGTCGACAATTTACTAAACACAGTCAACGATCAGTATTTAACTTTGGCTAATAGCAAACATTGTTTATCAAATATTTTTTGAAAACAAAAATTTCGACGAGACGAGGGCACACAAACAACAAAATATTTCTTGACACTACTTTTTTTTAATTTACGCTATGTCATTTTTCTGTCACATTAGATTTGGTATTTGGAACAAGAGCTTTTTCACTAATTTTATTGGCACATCTCATCTGTTTTACGAATTTTCTCCCACAGTAAACACAGTCATTTTTAAACTTTTATGGAGGCTGATAATCCAAGGCTTGATCCCTCCATCTTGACGCTAGCGAAATACAGCATAGTTCCTTCCTATAAAATAAAACTGAATAAGTTTCAAAACTTAGGCAGCGTATCAGCGACACAGAAAGAGCAAGGCTGCTATCAGACCGGAAATAAAAATTAACATTCACTCCAGTGAACATTCACTCAATTTACCTGAGGCTGAGTCCTGAGTGGATTTATCCGACGGCGCACCGCCGTTGTACTGTAGCCCTAGTGAAAAGGGGTCAAGTCCAAAAATGCAACATTACGGGAGACGCAAAATACACTCTGCGTGCTTCAAATTGCGTATTTGACCTCGTGTGACATATAAACCGTTATCAAATGAAATACATGAGATGTTTTTTTTATAGGTAAACAATTTATATGCTCTTTATTATTATTGAGTCATGTTTTATGTACAGTTATTAGTTTTTAAGATAGCGATATATGGTGGATATGGATATGTATACTAACCACAAAATGAATTCCTTGAGGGTATTAAATAAGTTATACCCCTTCTCCCATAGGTTAAATGTTAATTCACACAAGTGAAAATGGATACGCATTTGGAATGATTATGACAATTTCCACCTCAACAGAGTTATTTTTGATTTTTCCCTTTATTTTGGTGAAAACGGATTTATGTCTAATAATATCATTACTCACTAAACCATTTTTAAGAACCAGCATTGCTATCCTGTAACCATCTCACCGTGAAAACTTAGGTGAAGTGAGCGTGGAGTGAGCTGTCATTGTCATCGATACGTACTGATACTAAGGCAGGTGTTGTTGTATTGGTTGGTAAACACCAACCAAATTAAAACGTGGGTAATTTATGTTAATTTAGATTTTATATTTCCGTTTAAAAGAATACAAAAGTACTCGAAACCGACTTTTGTAGTTTTTTTTTTGTGTCAGTTGGACCCTTATATAATAGGTCTTTACCTATGAAATTGCCGTTTTGTATGAAAAAATTTAAACGAATTTTTTTCATGAATTTTTTATTTGTATTAATCGAAGTAATCACCCATGCAATCAATGCATCTTTGCCATCGCAGTGGCAGTTTATTGATGCCCTTCTTAAAGAAATCAGCTGGACGGGAGGCAACAAATTCTTCAAAGGCATTTTGTACTGCCTCTCGGGTATTGAATTTTTTTCCCGCCAAGAAGTTATCCAAATTCTGGAAAAAGTAGTAGTCTGTAGGCGCAAGGTCTGGTGAGTAGGGCGGATGACGGAGAGCTTCCAACCCCAGTTCTTGCAACTTGGAGACCGTCTGCTGTGCAGTATGAGGTCGCGCGTTGTCGTGCAGGAGCAGCGGAGACGAGCGATTGACCAATGCTGGTTGGAGATGCGCCAGCTTCTCCATCATTGTGTTCAGTTCTTCACAGTACACATCTGCAGTAATGCTCACCCCGTTTGGTAAGAAGCTGTGATGAATCACACCGGCGCTAGACCACCAAACAGTGACCATCACTTTTCTAGGGGTAAGTTTTCGTTTAGGGCATTGTTTAGGTGCTTAACCAGGATCCAACCAACTTGCTGAGCGCTTGCGGTTATCAAACAGAATCCATTTTTCATCGCAGGTAACAATGCGGTTCAAAATTCCTTCATTTGTGTGTCTGTTGAGCAGTGCAAGGCACGTCTCGACGCGTACTTCGCGCTGGCGATCATTGAGTTCGTGGGGCACCCATTTGTCAAGCTTTTTTACCTTGCCAATTTGACGCAAATGGACCAATATTGTTTTGACGCTAACGTCGAAAGCTGCTGCTAATTCAGCCGTAGATTGTGTATCATCAGCTTCCACAATCGCCTTTAATTCGTCATTGTCGACCAAAGTCTTCGGACGACCGCGAGGTTCATTTTTCAGGTCGAAATTTCCAGAACGGAAGCGAGCAAACCAATAACAGGTGGTGCGTTGGTTTGTAGTGTTAGCTCCGTAAACGTCGTTGATGTTGCGTGCCGCTTGTGCCGCGTTGCTGCCACGACGGTACTCATATTCCATAATTACTCGAATTTTTAACGTATCCATGATGACGAAAAAGATTGAAATGCGATGAAAATGTAACACTAATCAATAAAGAAATGACTACTTTTGGAAAAAAAAATCCATGTTTTTAAAATAAAATTAATTTGAAATTAGAATTCTTAGCCAAACAAAAATTATTTTGATTTGAAATGGCCAGTACTGCAGAACGGCAATTTCATAGGTAAAGACCTATTATAAGGTTAAAGTTGATGCGTTAAGGTGGCCCGCGAAATTCAAATTTTCTTACGTGTGTTAATATAAATATTATTAGCGGCCGTAACAAATATGGATTTACAGAATTATATACATTATAATCAGCAATACAACTCTCTAAGTTCATGGAAGTGCATTGAATGAAAATTTCATGAACTCGTCAGTCAATGCACTTACATGAACTTATAATTCTGTAAATCCATATTTGTTACGGCCGCTAATAATATTTAGATCAACATACAACCTGATACTGACCTACAAATTGCAAAAACGTAAGAAAATTTGAATTTCGCGGGCTACCCTAGCGCATCCACCTTAACTTAGATAAAAAGAAAGAAAATACGTTTATTTGCGGTAAACATGACACAAAAAATAATAATAATAACAAAAAGAAAAAATATAAGAAAAGGTTGCGGGAAACATGCGTCGCATCCACGCAAAACGGCTACTTCTTTATTTTTATAGATAGCTTAGATCCGTTTACACCAAACGATAGAGCATTTTTTTCTGATCACTTCTGTATTTAACTCATTTTCCACAAAATCGGATTTATACCCCTTTTCACTAGGGCCAAAGGTTTGTTGCTATAACGAACCGAAAGACATGACATTGTAATAACGTCCTGACAGAATATTAATCAACCATTAACCACTCCGGACAGTTCAAACATCTCAAAAATTTGTTTTATGCGCCGTTCATTCCACCTGCGCGGTGCGCGTTCACTCAGGACTCAGCCTTACGGAGACGCGGAGCGTCGAGCGTGGCGTTGGGCGGCGCGGCATACATATGGCTTTGTATGAGTGCGTTTACGGAGAAGCGTTTTGTGGTTGTGGCCCGTGTGCGGAGACCCTAACGTCTTCAGTTGAAAATGAAAAGCAACAAGAAGTGGTAGTAGTTATAATTAATTAAATAGTGTTCAGTAAACAATCGTAATGTAGCGATATGTATCTGAAATCACTGTTGTTCATCAACTTCCTTTGACTTCTGGAACGAATCAGCAATATAACAGGAAACAGGAAGTGCATCACATAAATGAATGAGGAATTAATGATGATGTTCTTTTTCAGCAATTTTTCTTTGGGATTCTGCCCAGCTTCTCTTATTTGAATCAGAATTAACAACTTTATGAATTTTATTGAAAACCCACAAGCCCCCTAATGCACCAAATGGATAATACATCCAAATCCAATTATTTTTCAAGTAAAAAAATAACGGAAACTGAGCTACTTTCGCCGAAAAAGTATACGGGAATTTCATGTGACGACCAGATTTTCTGAAAAACAATTCAACTGTTTAAAAGCAGTTAGTGTTTTTATACAAACTACCAATAAATACTACATTGAAAGCTGTACTCGAGAGTGAACGAGTGGGCTAGAGTCGAAAAGTCAAAATCTGTGGCTCGCCGGCGACTACTGGCGACTATAGTCGCTGCGTGTGTTCTAGCGTTCTAGCCTATCAGACGCTATACCCTATTAGGTACTATGCCTCATTATTACTATGCGCTTGACCAGTGTGGTACAATCGGATATAGTGTTCTGTGACAAGCAGTCTGAACAAACAGAATCCCCCGAGCGAGCGGTATGCGCACCACCCGCACATCATTACATTTAAGCCCCATTTACACCTGCAAGTTTATTGATTCTGGCATAAGGTAAATTGAAGCAACAAAAGAAGAAATTTTGATTTCTTGAGAAAACGTTTAATAGAAACGAGAAGCAATTCTTGAATGGCAATAATTGGACGTGCTATAAGGCATGCGATTATTGCTCTTGAACTTTCCAGGAACTTGCACCATGTTGTCTATTCTGTAAAAATATCACCGTCAAAACTTAGGTGAAGTGAGCTTAGAGTAAACTGTCACTGCCTTAGCATCAGTAGGTATCAATGACAATGACAGCTCACTCCACGCTCACTTCACCTAAGTTTTCACGGTGAGATGGTTACAGAATAGCAATGCAGGTATTACTCTCAGACGAAGTAAGAAGGTATTACTATACATGGGGCTTAGACGCACCCGCCTGCACTCTGATTCACCGCTTACTAAAATAGTTTCAGATTACCCTGGAATTATTTCTGCCTTACGCAAGTACTCTTCCGCGAACTCATAATATCGTATCAAGTCTTTAGGGAAGATCATTTTTTAATAGGTAATTTAAAAAATTAAGCTATAATACAACAAAACTGCCTGACTGACAAGTAGCTGACAAGACAACTGTAGAAAATCAGAAAATATTATAGAAAATCAAAACAAAATCAGTGACACTGACAAATAGAGAAAGGAGAAAATAGACCAAACCAAAACCGACCGGTACTTATATGAATTTTCTTTTGTTATCATAATACGAACCATTCTAAAAAAATATTGTTTTATAGTCACGATAATCAGAGTAGGTATTTGTAAAGTTGTACATTAAGTCCAATTTGAGTAATACTGATGTACAATATAGTATAGTATAGTATAGTACAATACGCTGGTGTAAGCACAGAAAGGGACACAGACTAAAGAATGTTATTCTAACAATCTAACCGTGCGTTTGCACTGGCGAAACATATTGAAATCTCTAGTTCCTGTAATAAATTGTATGGAACATTGACAGAAGATAGAGATTTCAACATGTTTTGTCGCAAATATTTTGCCAGTGCAAACGCACGGTAATCTAAAGTAGGTGATAGACGTGCGTACTTAAAGTACGCGGTCTTTAAGTTCGCGACCTTACTCAGCTGACACACGGGCGAGTAAGCTCACCGAGCCGTACGTACGCGAACTTGCTCGCCCGTCTATCACCCCTTTTATAGTTCGAAAACAACCGTTCACTACTCTGACAACTGACAATCAATGTTGTTATTTCTGGACGAAGTTATTACAGTCACATCATGAAACGTCCCCCTCTCACCCCTGGTTTCTGCACTCCCTGTCCCCCTTCAATTTGTGATTTGTAAAATTCTCGTGAATTGAAAAGGCAACGTTCCTTGCCTGAGCGACAATATTTAAATTATTTGACTTCCCAATATTCCATTGAAATGTGTGATAACGAAAAAGAAGAAGCAGCTAATCTGGTTTGTCAATCAATTTGTCTTGCATCTGTTGTGGAACCAAGATTTGAGTACAAGTAGATCAATTTGTTTCGATCATTTACTACAGTATAAAACATTCGTTTTGTGTAATTTGTTTTAGAAAGAGGAATTCGAATGGGTTCTTCGTGAAGAGGTACACGCGATATTACATCAACTCCATACCGTTTTAGTCGTAAGTGTCACAGATAAAGATGAAAATATCAATAATTTTTTTATGTGTTTTTGAGACAAGGTTTGCATTTTAGGAGTGCGCTCACAGATTTCCCGTGCCCTTGTATGGCAACGAGGGCCAGAAACAAGATAAATTCATACTGACATCACAGCCTGAACAACTGAAATGTATTGTGACACTTACTGGGGACAGTATAACCCACGCTGTAAGTACCCCATATGAATCATTAAAAGTATTTAATACTGTAACAGTATCATTAGTCAAAGTAACTAGAATGAGAAAAACCATTCATGTCCATTGTTGTCAACTAATTTTTATAATGTTGAATGTAATAGATGCTGTTCTCTTGTCAGGACATAAGTTTCAAGGTGTTGCGACAAATGCACACAATATGCCGTACATCAATCAACCAGGATGGTCCATGGAAACTCCAGCAGATACAGGATGCTGCCAATCATTTGCAACAGGCTATCGGTTATATTGATAATGTGGATAAACATTATGTATTCAGGTATGTGCCATCCTAATATAATTAACATTCAATATTTAAACCAAATAAACTATAGCAGATGCCATACTTGTAATATGCACACTCTGTATCTCTTGTTTTATTATGAAAGAAAATAACCAACATCCTGTATAGTAAAACATCACATGTACAGTACTGATATGACCTCAACATACATGACAGAGCAGCTCAAGGTTATGCATATTTATTTCACCTGAATAATAATAATCACATGTTTACCATAACTGTAGATGATTTTAAGTTATGTTAATTTTAAGTAGATATCTTTCATTATATGATTTTGTTCAGCTATCTTTGTGTATGATCTTGAACTGTAAAAATTTTCAATATTTAATTATAAATTACTGCATTTCATGATTTTGTGAATCTTTTATGATGGCATGTTATGTATGAGATACTTTGTGGATAGTGCATGATAATAAATGCTACAGAAACAAGATTTTCAAAAACATTATATTAAAATTAAAGGAACCTTTCTTTTGCAGATCATCAGAAGAAGTTCTCCACATAATTCAGTGTCTGATTGGCTCACTGCAACGAGCCAGAACCGCTTTAGTTTTGCCTAAGAAGAAAGCAATTGATGAGCTTATGAAGAGTAGAAATATGGTATATTATATTGTTTCTTTTGATACCCCAGTCCTCAAGCAACCTTGCTAAACTCTATATCTTTTTCAAATGCAACATTTTCTCAATAATGGCTATAATCTATATCTTTTTTCTCTTCAAGAAAACATAACTAATTGACCATTTATTTTCAGAAGGCCCTGTCTCCAAATCTACCAGAAGACTTAGCAATATCGTTCTACATACAGTCCCACAAGCTCATATTTGTTGCGTACCAACTGAGTTCGGTACACGGAACTATGAGGATCGACTCATGTCAGGCAGACTGTGCTGTACCGTGGCTGAGTGATGTGTTGTTCATGTTAACAGCAGCACTCCATATGTGTCAACAACTTAAGGATAAGGTAAATTAGACCTTGATTTCTACAAGATTGTGTGTACTTGAGAATCTATAAAAAGCGCTACCAGGTTTTGTTTCATGACATGTAACGGTTTTTATCAGACTTTACTCTTTTACAATTTATCTATAATAACCAGGCAAGCTTTACTATTTAATTATAACTACTATTAATAACAACTACTATTAATTAATTAATTAATGTCAATGACATTATATCACAATTTAAATCCGTATTTTTGACTATTTCTGACATAACAACTGATTTGACTATACTTACATAATGGATACATATTTATCTAATAAAGATAGAGCAATAGTTATACAATCCCAGCATATTTTGAATTGTTTATTGCTGTTCATACATACTACAATATTCTTATCACAGTTACCTAAAATATTGTTTGGTAAATATTTGCATTCCATGAACCTTCAGGTTTTTAGAGTCTACACCCAAGTAGGTACCCCAACTCTTTTTATATTATCTCTAGGAAGTGAAAATACAATCAGTATTTTATCTTTTTGACGTGATGTGACAAGAGTACAGCTTTACTGATAACAGTTCGGCGTTTCAGTTTAATATTAATCAAACTGCCCGAATTGTGGATTATTACTAATTTTATTGATGTTTTTAAGATAATGTATCATATTATGAGTAAATGATAAGTTGTTGCCTTACGTCACATTTTTTTTTCCTTGCTCATTATCAACAGCCTGTGATTTATCAGTTTATTTATCAGGCATCAAACTCAATAAATAAACCAAATAGGTCGATGTCTTGCTTTTTAATATTGAATTCAGATGTCCCCCTAATATACATGGTGGATTTTTGAGATGGGGCAGTAAGGGTGGGCACCTTAACCATTGTTTTTACAGAAAATCTTAGGAGATCGATCTTAGGAGACTGCCCTTAATTTTTTATCACATTTCACAGATTTCCTTTTGTTATAATATTTGTATTTTATTTTTTCAGCTGTGTGTCTTCTCGCAATACAAAGATTTCACAGTGGGATCAAGATCTGCCTCTATGGTGTTTAATTAATTACCTACCGGGATGTTACCTAATTCTCAAGTGTATGTAAGAATTATCAAGGTATGCGTAATATACAAAACAATTGTATGTAAGTACATGTATTTATTTAGTTATAGTTATTGAGTCCATTGTTGATATTCTTGTTGAGTATGATGTAATATAATGTATAGAAACTAATGTTACAAATAACTATAGGAAAACTAATCTTGGGTCTGCCATGAGTGTATATTTTGAGTAATAGCAAAGGGGAGTTAAGTATTTGTTAATTTATTTCCACTACTTACCTTATTTATGGACAAGATTATGTTAAATTATGATTTAAGAGTTATGTTGATGGTTATATTGTAAGTAATCGTTGTTGGCTTTTGTCCACGTATTTATGTAGATGAGTTCTTATTCTTAGCTATTTAATAAAGAGCACAGTATAAGCCATCCTCTGGCCAGTAATAACTGAACAATATCTGAAGACAATTGAACAAAGTTCAACCACATAATGTCCCCAATTGGAAGTAAATACTTAGCTCGATTTCGCGGCAAGTTTAGTTCAATTTTGATTCAGTTTATCCGCCGACCGGATGGCTCTAGTTATATAATGTACACAACGCGTTGTAGAATACGACATAGCAATAATATTTTCTACAGGCTGACAAATTAACGTATAAAGTATAAGTGCAAAATTATAGTCGAATAGCCCTTGTGTACAATAATGGTATTAACGTCGTGGTTATAAAGTCCATTTCAGAATGAAGGTCCATAGTTTTGAATTACGAATTCTATTTCGTGCGGTATTATTTAACGTTTCTATTTCTGTAATGAGAGGCTATTTTAAGAAGTTTGACCCTTTCAATGTAGGCGGATTGGACGCTGGTGCATAACCTAAATTTTAGTATATTTATCAATCCATTTTATAATCTTGTATGGTTGGTTTTTTAGTATTCTTACAATATTTGCGTACTATGTTTAAAAGTGGTGTGATTCCTACTCCATCTTATCTTCACTGACTAAGATAAATGATGTTAAATTATATTCGAAAATGTTTTGTCAATGTTGTTCAAAGGGTTTATGGGGGATATTCAAATTACACTATCATATCTATGATCATAAATCGATGAGACATAGATATAATGAAATTGTAAAATAGACATATTATGGGTACCTATATCGCCCTTAGGGGGTTATTATATTTTAAGTATACGTTACTATCATATATTAGGATCATATATGCCATATACCTATCTACGAAGCTCACAAATTACCATAATAAGTAAATTTTTTTACAATTTCATTATATCTATGACTTTTTATGTTATTATCGTATAATATCCCCCTTTAACAAAATGCATAATACAGCAAAAATATTTAATTAGTTATTTATTTCTATGTTAATAAATAGATCTGAATGTATAGTTAAAGGAATTATAAATTGTATACCTTGAAGCAATAAAGCTTCATCTTTTGTCTGTATTGCCATAGTTAACGAAGATACTAATTTATAATAAAATATACATGTATAGATATATTTCAAATGTTAAGAAAAGATCCGTCAAATGATACAATATTATAAATATCTTGCTTTCTAAAAGTTTGCTATTTATTTTTTATATGTATTCAGATTATTACATTGTGGGAAAAGTGTCTCATACTATTTCAAAAGAAAATAAAAGATTAAAAAAATAATTATCGTTGCCAAAGTCTCATTGTAATTTCCAATCTTCATTTCTTATATTAGTATAAAATACTTACGTCAATTTCATCTTCATAGTGCATCTTAAAATGTGAATTGTTCAAAAAGAATAAATGAAGTTATTACAGTATGGATGCTTTTGCCTTCAATGTTTCCATAAAATATTTCTGAGCTATTTCATAGTCAATTAAATACAGTGGTGTAAATGCACCAAAAATATTATGAACTTATTGATGTTTCACAATTTTTACCTGTATCTTAAGTAATTTGACTAAAAGGAATTCCAATTTCTTATTAAAAAAATGTGATAATAATTACATCTTCGCGTAAGAGGTAGATAAGGGCCTGTCTTGCTTCCCAAAAAGACCATTGAATGAAACGAATTTTCAGTACATTTTTTTTTCTACCTATTCAGCTAGAGCATATGCTGAAAAGTTATACAATATTATTATTATGCTGTCAACTTCCTTATCAAAGCCTGTCTAAGCATTGTGTGAAAATAACGGGTGTTACATTTTCACTCACTCGATAAAAAGTAGGATAACATAAAGTAGGCAATTAATCATTATAAAAAAAAAACAACCTTAATTGATATACAAGTTATTCAAATATTACAGCTTGCAATGTTTTATATTGAAATATAAAAAGTGCTTCATTGCTTCTACTGTACTAAACTGTGTTATCATAACTATACACATTAATAATAAAAGGTTGTGTATTAAATGTTTTTTAAATTAGTAAACCTAATATTATGTAAATAATGTGATAGGGTATTTGACTATTTTGAAAACTTTAACAGACTGAACATTGAAAATTAAATAAATTCTAACATCCTATCTCTTGCCAGTGATTCATATTAAATACGCATATTTTTTAAAGAAGTCTGTCCTTTAATATTGCATTATTATTTTACCTACTTAGCACTTTTTCAAAGCCTACTTTGTCATCAGAAGTCTTAATGTTTTTGAATGGTCAACTGCCCTATGACTATGAGCTTTAGTATATTAACTCATATTTTTCATAAATTTGGTCACCTAATTCGAGTGGGTAAATAAAATCAAAGTGGGAAGCATTAAAATTATGAAAAGATTTTTTTATGTAAGTAACTGTACGATTATAAAGTTATTGGCAAAGGAATTGGCAATGTATGTTGAAATTGTATTTTTATGCACATATTGATATAACTTTGATAAGTAATAAAATTGTTAACGCACTTTCTGGAATATTCACTACTATTTTAGTCTTGTGAAAATCTATTCTATAAATTCATTTTTAAATTGAGACCGCTCATGTGGTCATTGTCTGCCTAAGGTCATACTTGAGATGCATTTAATTTAATTGAACAAAATATTCCACATTTTATTGTTTTGAGGAAAATAGCCTCAAATGTGTAAAGAACCATCATGTCCAAATTATTCATTTGACATGTTTGACAATAAAGTTATTGTACTAGTATTATTAGGTAGTCTCAAGACTATATCTATACCTACTGTATAAACAGTTCATGTGATTGTGTTGTACTTCAATAAATCAAAATGCTGTTATGCAGAATCTATTTTCATTTAATATAACCTGATATAATGTATAAAGAGGAGCTGGTGGCTGATTTGACTTTTCCCACCTCTAATACACGATCAATCACAATCTGAATAATTTTGAAAGAGATTGCTAGTCCATGGCTTCATAATATCCGAAAAAAATGTGCTCAACAACGTACCTACATATATCGTCGTTGATAGTCCAATTCCGCGTAACTAACATTGTTAAATAGGTACCGCGGATGTAACTTTCGCAAATTTTAAAGGAGGGTCAAAAAACAGAAGTTCTAAAAACTAATCGGCCGAATTTTGATACGATTATGGGGAACAAAAGGGTCTTAGACTCAAGTTCGTTCAAAATTCGGCCGATTAGTTTTTAGAACTTCTGTTTTTTGACCCTCCTTTAAAATTTGCGAAAGTGTACATCCGCGGTATTTAACAATGTTAGTTACGCGGAATTGGACTATCAACGACGATATTATTATTTGGTTAGACACACTAGCAGCTAATTAGCTGATGCGTGTGTATCAAATAGCTTGGAGATATTTAGTCTGTCCAGTCGATTCTTGAAGCAGTTCAGTGAGGGAGCCATCACAACATTTTCCGGGAGCCTATTCCATGTTGTTACAACTTGGTTAGACAAGAATTGCTTCAAAGGCTTTTTCTTTGAAGACTTTTCCCATAACTTTAGTGAATGCCCACGCAGATGTTTGTTGGCATTCAGAGTGTAAAGGTCTTGAAGGCTAGGCACTTCGTAGTGTTGTGATAGTATTTTGTACGTCTCAATGAGCCTACCCCTTTGTCTACGTTGCTCCAGTGTGATAAGGCCAAGGTATTTGTGGCGCTGTTCGTACGGTAGATTACGTATGGTTCGAACCATCTTGGTAGCCCTTCTTTGTACTAATGTACAAAGAAGGGCAACCAAGATGGTTCTTGATAATTCAAGTAGCGTGATCTGAAATATGGGTCCCAGATAACATTAGCATATTCCAACAGAGGTCTTTTATAGGTCTTGTACAACTTGACAAATGTTTTAGGCGTCAGGCACTTGAATGCCTTGCGGATAATGTAAAGCTTCGAATTCGCTCTTTTGACAATACTGGTTATGTGTGCTTCCCATTTTAGGTCGTTGGATATAATAACACCTAGATCTTTCTGTGTCTCAACGGATGAGAGATTTTGTAGTCCGAGACGATAAGTTTTTCGAGGATTATTTTTACCAATGTGTAAAACGGTACATTTGTCAACATTCAGCGTTAACAGCCAGTCTTGAGTCCATTTGTATATGGCGTTTAAATCGTTTTGGATATCTTGCCACTGATCATGGGGATTCCCAAAAAACTTGGTATCATCCGCAATTAACGAGAATGGTAGGCGAAGAGTGTTTTTCAAGTCTGTGAGGTACAAAATAAATATCAGTGGACCGAGCACCGATCCTTGGGGAACACCGCTGAGCACCATACGAGCCCTAGAAAGAACGTCTCCAATACGCACACAGAATGTTCTTTTGGTAAGAAAATCACTTATTCAGGCTAATACACTGCCGCGTATGCCAAAGTGTACAAGTTTGTGGATAAGACGTCGCAAGGGGACGTGGTCAAACACTTTTTCATAATCCAAGTATATCACATCTATGGGGTGCCCTTTGTATTATATATGTTATATATATTCACGGTCCATACGCATGTCGTGTACGCATTTTAGTAGATTCGTTGTGACTGATCGGGACAAATCCATGCTGCTCCTCCAGGATAACTTGCTCCTGTGATAGAAATTCTCTTATCTTTTTCGCAATTATTTTCTCCATTGTTTTGCACAGTACGCTAGTCAAATAAACTATAGACCAATTAGTCTAATTGGTCTATAGTTTACGGGTAGTAGTTTGTTCCCTTTCTTGTAAACAGGCACTACGATGGCCACTTTCCAGTCAGCTGGCACAATTCCATCTTCCAGGGATCTATTCATAATCTGAGCCAAGTTGCTGGTCAGAGCCTGTGAGCAATTTTTGAGTAATATTGAGGGTATGCCGTCTGGACCAGTGGCTGTATTATCGTCAAAACTTAATAATGCCTTTCGTACCATATTTCTGTAATATATTCTGTAATGTTGAACTTCTCAACTGAGTTTGCTACTCTAGGCGCATTAATGGTTGGTAAGGTTCCATCGGGCTCTTCAACAAAACTTATTTCGAATTGATCTGCAAAAGATTCGGCGATTTGTGCCTGTTTCTGTGAGTTGATTGGATTTGTTTTTGACAATATTAGGGATACAAACTTTAGAGTTGAGCTGTTTCCTAATATAACCATAAAACGGTTTAGGACCTGTGTCTATAACAGTGGACTCAAACAACGTTCTTCTATTTCGCGTTATACTTATTATATCATTATTTACTCTTCTATATTTGGTATACGCGTCCTCATTAGGATTAATTCTGTAGGTGGTCCACAATTGCTTTTTCTTCAGGATTAAGTCATGGATTTCTTTGTTTATCCAAGGCTTATTGGTATGTCGCTTATTATTTATAATCTTCATTGGTACATGTTCTTCTATTGATGTGAGAATTTGATTTTTTAAAGATAGCCACATTTCATTGACAGAATATTCATTAATAGTTGTACTTTTTGTTAGATGTTCTGAGATTTCCTTGAAATCTGCCTTGTAAAAATTGTTATGCATTCGGTTAGGTAACTTCGTTATTGTTATTGGTATGAATAACCTGAACTGTGGCTGTAATGACTAGATGGTCACTTTTGCCTATGGGTGGGTGGTACTCCACATCACAAACTAGCGTGTTGTCATTGCATAACACAAGATTTAGCAGAGATTCTTCTTGGTTGCGTTTTCTAGTTATTTGAGTAACAAGTTGGTTAAGGTTACTGTTAGAAAACATTCTTACAAAGTAGTGTAAGTTATCATGTCCAGGAATTTTTTGAAGTGGCCACTTTATGCTAGGCAGGTTGAAATCGCCTACTATGATTACCTACTGTTTTTTCAGCTGCTGCTTTTTCAATAGTATCAAATAAAACTTCGTCTGCTTCAGCAAGGGAGTTATACGTCTTTTTTTTACACCCGTGTTTCTTCAGTTGCCTGTCACCAAGGTCCCGGTATCCCTTTCGGACATTCCCGTAACCCTGGCAGGAACGTACTTAAACCTAGCAATGAATGTTGCTGAACTGTCAAATGAAACAGAAGTATTAGGTATATAGAGCTCTGTGGAAACAGATTAGTCTTCTCTTTAGAGCTCTTTCGGAGTTACGGTCTTCCTACCCTATATAAAAATGTATACTCTGTGAGTCTTCCTTCTCAGAGTAGTCAGGAAACACCGAACTAATCTAGAACATAATTAATTTTTTTACACACAGAAATATATATCATTTATCATTATCAAAGATCACGCAAAGCGTTTTGAAAATGAAATAATTTGCCTTTTTTATCCATTTTTTCAAGAAGCCACTACAGCTAACTTCAATGCGTAAAGCTGTCTTTGTAAACAAAAATTTTACGTCACTGATCGTTAAGCTAGGCTATGGATGGGTCATATTATTACATTGATATCGAAAAGTTTTAATATGTAAGAACTATAAAATAGTTATAACAAATCCCAAATCCTTGGCTTGGTCCCAGGAACTGTTATTGGTTTAGTTAAATTATATGAAGAATAGAACTAACAATCACTTTGGTGTTATAACAAATATGCACTGCTACGTTTGCCTTTTATTGTAGGTGAATTATTGTAATCTATTTGCCTCTACTACCAAGCTGGTGGCAAACAGCCAAATAAAGGTAGTGTACATAAATACATGATGTATACTGAATAATTAACACTAATAATTTGCAACAGTGAACCAAATATATTTACTTGTTTTTTTTCTATAGTTAAAGTGACCATATCGTGACTCATTCCAACCTTGCAATGCACATCACTAAGGCATTTTGACAGATAGCAAATGTCAGATTTACAAAAATAAATCGTCAAGAGTTGAGGCGTTGAAGTTTGTTTTCACTTTTATTTTGTTATTATATTGTAAATTGTAGTTGTTTCATTAAAGAATACAAACATGGTTATTAGAATACTCGGTTGGTTCGGTCTTGTTACCATTATCATCACTGGATTGTTTGGTTTTGGGTTCTATTTAACGTTTCTTGCGTTCATCGTTTCCTTTTTGGCTGGGTAAGTTGATAAGAAGGCGTAATTTGTACCTAAAACAATAATATTATTGTTAGGGACTAGTTTGTTATGATTATATTCTTTACGCGCATAGTGGAGAGCATTCATAAACTGTGGAGAGTTGATATACTATATAATCAACTGTCGGTATGTAGGACAGCTTTCCAACAAGTTATAGTCAGCGAAATTCGATCATAGATCAATCATCTTAGTTGATTATTATTATAATTATATTTTACTCAACAAAACAATTAGGAGTGTGCTTCTATTTCAGAGTTATAACAATACTTTACTTCACATATGACAACACAAAAATATTCTCTGTTGATTTGGATTGTTTGGATGATCCATTACAACAGTCTAACTTTTCTATACAAGTACCTAAGGTATGTGCGCTTCTTTTAATGTTGCCAATGTAAGAAAATCTGTTACTTACTTAATTTTACAAAATACTTTGTAACTACATAAAAAGGTTGTGTTGTGATTCATTATATTCATCTTAGACTAATAGTCTTACTCAATAAATTACTAGTAATCTTTTAAAAACATTATTGCCCACTCCCTCTCGAAGAGAAGAGGCCTGTGTCCCAGCAGTGGGAACATTAGAGGCTGATTATGATAAAACATTATTGCAGCTTTAACAAATAGACATTCATTGCTTTTTACAATAAACTATTTTATTAAATATTACAGGTATTGGAACTATTTCAAAAAGAAACTCCTTTGCCAAAATATGACAACAGGATCACTGGTAGCGAGACTGTGGACTCATTCCTTAACGAGATAATAACAATCATCATTAATGATTATGTGACTCCATGGTATGAGATTCTGACAAGTGACGAGGAACTTACAAACCATTCTATTAAACGATTGGTGCTGGCTGCTGGTGCTAATGTAGCTAATAGGTAAATAAAATAAATATAACATAAAATAACAACAAAACCACACTTTTCCTGTGGAGTAAGCAAGGCAGATGAGTTCGAAGTGCCACACCTTTTGCTAATTTAGTTAAAAATCATCATCATTATCTTACTGCTGTTGTCCCATGTTACTTGGGTGTCGGCACAACACATTATCTTCTTCCATTCTCTCCTATCAACTGTCGCTCTATCATTCACTCCCTTTTCTATTCTCACATTGATGCTTATAAAAACAGAAATTAAGATAAATAAGTGAAAATTTAATTACAAAATCCATGTGGGCCGCCAGCTTGATGGCAGGCCAATGATAAAAAAAGTCTCATCAAAAGTTTAACTTATATTTTCATCTAATGTTTTAGAGTCAAATGTGTGGATTGGATCCACCTCCTCTCCACCCGTGTTCCAGAAGAGTTGACAACACATTTGAAGTTATTTAAACAGTCAAGAGTGAGGTTGAAACATGTAGATCTGATGAGTGCCAAAGATGTATCCAATGGGACCTCTAAACCGAGTCCCAAGAAACAGGATGAAAAGAAAACACACAGGAGAAATAAAAGTGAAACTGATGTTTCTTGGCCACCAGGTTATTATGTTATGTATTTCATAAAGATTTGAGGGGCTTGTGGCTAATTAGTAATAGCTGCACGGGTTGATCAATTAGGTTAAGCTATGTTTGCCAGGGTTATACCAAGACCACTCTGGGCCTTGCAAAGCATGTTAAGCTGGTGGTCCTGGTTGTCATTCCTGGATCTTTGACAGTCATTATGGGTCGTCAGAAGTCCAAAAGTCTGACAACCAGTCTTACCAGGGGGTATTGTATCACCCAGTTACTGGGTTATGGAGGTCAGATAGGCAGTCACTCTATGTATAATACTGCTATTCAACTGCATGTTAGACTGGAAGCCGACCCCAACATAGTTGGGAAAAGGCTAGGCAGATTGGTATTGAGATCAATAACATTTCTAATAGACTATTGAATTAATTGGTATTGTCTTTATTTTTGCAGAAGCTCAAACATTTGGCAAGTCAAAGTTTTACGACAGTTCAGAGAACATTAGTGGGAAGACTCTCAAGGATATATTTTTCGATCTGGAATGCTCTATCGAGAACAGACAACAATGTCGAGATATTTATTGTATGGATGCTGATAAAGAGTATGGTAAGATATGGGATGAATTATTGAGGTCCCATTTTTGTTCGGGGTGCTTCAGAGCGGTATATTTTACTAGAACTATGAAGTGGTCAAAAAAGCAAAATTTATGAGGAAAAAAAAAGCTGCTTTCATATTTTTTTGAGAAAGTCACGTAAACATAACATAACATTAGACCTTGTTTCCCCGAAGGGTTTAGGAGAAATGTACCTGTAGTACACCCACATTTTGCTAGTTATGTTTATGTCCCATGTGTGTAATAGGGGCGAGCCATAAACCAGGTAAAAAAAGTAAAACCCAAATATTTTTTGCAAAAATATACTATCCTGTATTTATTATACCGGTACGCGGCAGTGTTGCTGGTAAGGTCGTTTGTCCACCGCACCATTAAGGGGACGTCAACGAGATCGAGATGACGACGACGCTGAAGTAGTGACACTACATTTACTATGGCCGCGTAATCTCGTTTCTCGTTGATGTCCTGTTTATTGTGCGGTGGACAAACAGTGAAAGAATCGAATCCTGAAAAGTAAATTTACATTTTTTTGAGCTTCCGAACTTTTTCAATGATTTTTGTAAATGAAAGAACTAGGCGTTAAAAAATATTGCTTTTTTTCTAGAGTTGCTTTGCGAAGTTTCCGAGGCCGTCCTGTACTTGATCGCCCCAGAAGAAGCTTTGCGCTGCCACGCTTTAAAAGTGATACTGATCGAGTTATTATCAGCCGTTGTACTGAGACCGATGATCAACTTGTTGAGCGACCCTGATAATATCAACAGAACTATTATAAGGAGTGTAAGTATATTTCCGTTGCGTTAACTTGCGCCAAAATGAGACATGCCTTACGTAAACATAGTCTCATATCTTTGTTTGCGCAATTAGATTAATTCGCAAAATTTTGTTGGATGCTAGTTCGATTCAAACTTAATGGCGGCTTGAAAGTGCGCTACTCGCTGCGCAGTACCCCAACCCTCACCCCCGCTGACCCATGTATTTGTTACTGCGCAGCGACTCGCCGTCACTCGCCTCATGTTCCGAGCCGCCATTAAGTTTGAATCGGCCGCTCTTTTTAACCGACTTCTTCAAAAAGGAGGAGGTTCTCAATTCGTCAGTATGTTTTTTTTTTTTTTTTTTTATTGTATGTTTGTTACGCGATTACTCCGCCAATTATGAATCGATTTTGATGATTCTTTTTTTGTTTGGTAGGTCATGCTTCCGAGGTGGTCCCATATAAATTGTATTAACTTTGCTTACGTAATTTTTGAGTTAGCTTCAATATTACGTATTTTTCCCAGTTAGTTTATCTAGATGATATCCTGTTTGAATCCTTCACTGTTATTTACATAGCAGGTAGTGGTATTCGGATTTGTGTGGGGTAGGTACCACAACTAAAAAGTGAAAATAAAAACTTTTTACAAAAAAAACAACGGCAAAAAAATGGCAAAAAACGGAAATTGGAAAGCAAAGACACCGACTTCCGAAATTAAAGTTATTTTTCACTTTTTTTGTGTTTTTTTTGGAAGTCGGTTGTTTTTTTTTTGTAAAAAGTTTTTCGAATTCATCGTCTAAAACAATAGAAAATGGTGAAGGAGCGAGCATTTTTAGGCTACGTACGTTATTTAAATCTGATCACTATTTGAGGTTCAAATGACCTTGGCAGTCGCTCCATGTAAAATACTGGTATTCAGCTGCATCCGATTAGACTGGAAGCCGACCCCAACATAGTTGGGAAAAGGCTAGGCAGATGATGATGATGAAATGACCTTGGCATAAATTTGTATTACAGACTTTTTGATAATTGTTGTTATCTGTGTTCTTAGTGTTGCCGGGACTCATGTCTACCATCGGAGCTGTTTCTTGTAGTCATACGATGCTGTACCGACGCTGAAGAGTTGGACGCCACCGTGGAACTGGTGCAAAAAGATATACAGAAATTGGCAAGTACTTATTATAACAGTACCTTGTGTGAACATATCACACAATTTAGATGGGTCGTCAAGGCAAAATGGTCAGTTACTCGCATAAGAATGAGTTCCGTTTCTGTTTTCGCCTGACTGCCCTGCATACCAAAACTACACCCTGAACATATATGGAAATTGAAGATCCAGTTCATGCAAAAAAAAGTAAATTGTTAATTATTGACCTGGACAAAATGTATCCCTGACAATTTCCAATCCAAAACACAGGTATAATTTCATCTTGTTTTAAAATAAGTAGTTACTTATTTCAGCATTCCAGAGACAGCGCAGGTGAATGGGAGTTGCAGGACCGTCAAAAGCTTTCCTCGTTACAATACTTGACCCGTATCATACAAGCAAGAAGGGCCACTTTAGGGCCTCAAGAAGGCCTGGCCCATAGTGCTAATGTGGACAAAGTGTCGGAAGAAGTTTCAAGGTCATTAAAGTTTTTGAGAGCCACTACGGCTTGGAGATCGAATGCACAGTACTTGTTGGAGATCGAGTTGAATGAAGCTGGTGAGATTTTATTATTGCTTAGGCCCTTAATTACCCTGGAATTAAAACGGTCCTTTTTTAGCCAACTTCGCAAATTCACTTGAGTTGACACTAGCTAGATAACTAGGAGAGTCTTATTCAATGAATGACTTTTTAAATTCACAACTGATTTTGCTCTTGGTTGTTGGTTTTGAAATAATCAAGGAGAATCCTTACATATTATAAAATAAAGTCCGCCGCGTCTGTCTGTCGTCATGTACGCGATAATATCAAAAACTACTGCACAGATTTTCATGCTGTTTTCACCAATGGATAGAGTGGTTCTCGAGTAAGGTTTTAGTATAGAATAACCGACATCAACGCGGGCGAAGCTGTGAGCATCAGCTAGTATAAAATAAAATAAAACTAAATACGTTCATAACTTTTCCTATTTGCGGTCACGTCAGCCATCCATAGGTGTAGATCATGTTTAAAAATCATACCTTTTAAGGGAAACACTAATGGTCTTACAACAAAAACTTAGATACTTGTTCAACGTCTGTCTAATGCTAATCTTACGTCAAACTCCATACAAAAAAATGTCGGGTTTAAAAGGTGTTTAGTCTAAACAACTGATAAACACGGTTTTATGGTAATAAGATTATAATTTTTGCTCACTTTTAGACGCACCCCATACGTCAAAAGCCGTGCTAGACAACCTACGCTCATCTGCACTAGAACTCTGCGATCTGTACCTAGCTCCCACTCGACCCACCGTGATGGGTCTACCAGAGAACTGCTACGGGGAACTAGTGAGGAAAATCACGACGGAAGGCGAAGAGTTTACCAATAACCCTGTGATGTGCTTCGATGATGTTCAGAAGTGTGTATGTGATGCTTTAGAGGTGGGTTACCTTGTTTTAGTTTAATTAAGTATGTATTTTATAAGCTATTTTTAACAAGTACTTTTTATCTTCTGTGGGTGTTTGTATCATTGTCTTTCTTCGGAAATACGATCGCGCGATGATGAGATATAATATAGAGCTGTTGCAACCATGTAATTATTATTTACTTTGTATTAAGTACTATGATTACGAATTACTTATAGATCAGGTTTATGCAACTCCAAACAACTTTTTTGGACAAATGTCAATCTGCGACCGGAGCAGTTAACGCGACAGAGAGCAAACTTCATAGAAACGCGCAATGATAGGTGCACTAAAACTGTGCAACAAAGCGCGGCAGCGGCAGTACAAACCCTCTGTGGGGGGTTACTATGTGTCGCGCCGTTCGCATAAATTCAGAAACACGAAGGTTATCGAAGCGCATACCATTTCTCGTTTAACTGGAGATATTTTATCATTGCCGATTTATAAAAATTTACCGTCAGTAAAAAAAACATTTCACGAATATGTATTTCATAATTTCCAGGACGACCCGTCATGGCAAAACGACTTTATGATGGATAGCGAAGATAGTTCTGAAAGAAGCAGGTAACTATCACTTTTACTTCACATATACATACGATGTGGAGACGACAATACAACAATAAATGAAAACACTGGCAATACTAATGCATAAGAGTATTTTGGAACTATCAAATAAATCCTAACATCGAAATTAAAAAGTCATTTTTTCAAACAGGCTAAATAATAGTGCTGGGCCGAGTATGGGATTTGCCGATCTTTGACTAGCTATCGTAACTAAACTATTGGATATATTTGATTAATTTTTTGTATGTAGACCGAGTACGTCATTAGATATACGGAGTTTCATTTTTTGTCGTATTGTCGTCTCCACTTTGTACGTATAAGGTATATCTTTTCATACACGAAATATTTCAAGGGGTCATTGTACTCATCATTATGAACAACTTTCACTACGGGACAAAACTTGAAATCGCGAAAAAAAACATCAGGTGTTTCCTACTTGTATGTTCGCATAACACGTCAAAATGTAGGGAATGCAGATTTTTTTTTTTGTGATTTCAGGGTCCCATAGTGAAAGTTGTTCATAACGATGAGTACATGATCCCTTAAAATATTTCGTGTATGAAAAGATACACCTTATATTTGATGTATTCATCAGCTATAAAAACACTTTACAAAATTTGAATTCTGTTTCAGTACTGACATAAAAAAGGACGAAAAACCCGACACACGAAAATACAGCGGTAAGTTACACACCCAAATTCTTTTGAAGCAACTAATTCTTTTCTAACTGTCCATTGCGCCCAACTTACTATACAAACCCATCCAAAATGTGCAGACAAATGCAAGAAAATTATGAAGTCATGTCTCAATCAGTTGCCAAAGTTGTTCTTGAAGTCGAAATACAAGTACGATCTCCCCAGCAAGTCGTCGACGTTTCCCCGCTCCCTCACACGAAGAGTACCAAGTAACAAGAGCCACACACTACCTAAATGCAATGCGTTTGGTATTACATTTCAAAGTGAATTTCTAGACCCCAATGCTTGCATTACACTTTACGTATTTGTACAAATGAATACAGATAGTTCACTCCGCAAAATCGTTTAAATAAAAAGCGACTCTTTCTACGACACAATAAAGTGCAATTCAGGTCGCACAGGGCTAATTACCTACCTACAGTTATGTTCACCTAGAAGTTGCCTCTCTTTTTAAAGCGTAACTCTTATACCTTCTGATAACGTTACGCTTACTGTACCGCTTACTTCGACAAGTCGAGCCCGTCGCGTACCTACTTTTAGCTTCACACTTAAAATGCGAAGTGAACCATCTGTATTAATCTGTGGTATTTGCCCAAATATTTTCGTTACATCGCAAATACAAAATTTACTTTATATCACTAAGAATAAGGTTGATTTTGTATTACCGAAGTGACGCGAATATTCTGACTCATACGCCAAGTGTAGTGCCAGCATGACACTTAGTTGTTTGCGTATTGTAGATCCTTGCATCGGCAACTTGATTATATTGCTAGTTAGATACTCTTTCCTGTATTTCTTCTTCGTACTTTTCTGTGACCACTCTGTTACTTTAGTTCTGTTGCGAGCGAAGTGTTTCTGATACTTACTGACAGTAAATGATATGCACCGATACTCAATATTTTTTAATATATAAATGATATAAGTACTATGTTCATGTCCAATTATGGCGTCTTGTGCGCGAGTTATGGACTCGCGCGTATTACGCGCGTAAGACGGCGTGCAAGTGCACGGAATGTATTGGGTCCTAGTACTGTGCCTTGTAGAGAAAAATAAGCATTTTTAAGTGCTTCGCGGGACTGTATAAACATTTATTTATTTATGTATTATTTTATTTTCGGGGTCTAAAATACGGTCTTTGAATACCGATGCAATAGAAAACGTCCCGATCTTTAAAAACCCCTATATCCTTCCATACTTCACTGGCAACAGGATCTATATATTTATTTCTAAACTATAATAGTGACCTGATGTGATTGTGTAGTTCTACAGATTATTTCTTACGCACGTCTATGTGTGCGTAGTATTAGCAGTTAAGTAATATGGATGCTTTACTATAAAATAGTGTTAATTTTCAGGCGATCTGTTACCGGTACCCGGAACAAGGCATAATAGGTCCAGGTCGGATATCGTTGGCAATCTGGCGCAAAGGATGATCAATGAAAGTGCAGGTTATACAATTTATTTGTTTTACTTTACTTTTATATTCTTTACAAGGGGCTCAGTTTTAGTTCAATATTTTAGTCATTAAATTCCGAAAAGTGAGCTGTCTGTCAATAATAAATATGAATGGCTGTTACAAAAGCTATAAAAAACTCCAAAGCTCACCAAATTTTAGCTAAAGATTCTACGTATAAGTACAGTATAATAAAGTAACAGTATTATGCATCGGCAGTGACCTTGAAATAATTACCTACGGCCGCTCAGTAGATAAACCTTCCACGTCCGTGCGTAACTGCCGCGCACTGTATACTGTTGCGTACTGATACACTGAGATTTCGAAGCCCGTCGTTTCGGCCGTTTTTTATAAAGACAATACTGTTACTTATTTATACGTATATAAGTGACGTCATTAGACATGAAGCTACGCTTCAATATACGGTCATTTTAAATGAAGGTTGTATGTTGTAACCTTATTTTAACTTATTTTTGTATAATTATCTTCCAGGCCCTTCCAACTTATCATCAGCAAACAGTAGCAATCTATCTCTGTCTCACTCAGAAATTAGTAGAAACGCGAAAAACTTGATGTCGCCCTTATCAGCATGTATTATTGAAACTGGTATGTATATCTTATTTATGATAAGACTACGTTAATTTGCTTAGGCTGTTACAGAAATTCCTTATACAGGATGATTTTTGGTACCTTCACAAAAGCCCACCCTGTATATTTGTGATGCTGCTATTATTTTATTAACAGTTCTATAATTATTCTAATATTTATAGCTTATTTTCAGCTTTAGTACAAGACAAAGGGCGAGCATTTGGAATATACGCCATAGCAGTAACTAGACTATCTGACAACGAGGTTTGGCACATTTACAGAAGATATAGCGATTTTTATGACCTTCACGCATCTGTTAAGGATAAGGTCAGTAGTACCATCTCTGCAATATGAAATTTTAAACTCTAAATACCAAGTCACAAGTTTCAAATTCCTCTACAGTGGCCCGAGCTGAGCAGTCTACCGTTCCCAGGAAAGAAAACATTCCAGAACACATCGCGAACTGTTTTAGAAAGTCGGAAACGGATGTTGAACACCTATCTTCAAACCTTGGCTAGTTTAGCGAGGGATGCAAAATATATGACGTTGTTGTCCCCGGCTTATTTAGGGGGATTCCTTAGTCCTGAGAACCATGCTGAGAAACATAGTAGTACGGTAAGTTATTGAGAATAGTATTATTGTGTACTTGTTGGGGTATAGGCACACTGTGTCAATTACGCATCGTTCAGCATCAAGAAAAGATTTTGCTTTACTTGTATTGTCAGTGCCCTGCATTACTGACCCCTTATAACCACTTCTTCGTTGCAAGAGGGGTCAGAGGCCCTCGACAAAGTGACATTCTATCAGCGATAGCGATGATGGAAAACGCAAAAATGTATAGGACTGACATAAGCTATCGAAAAGCTTCTGTCAATCCTGTTGAAAGTCGTTGTAGAAATACGAAACGCTTTCGAAGCTATTGTCACTTGTCTAGACCTTTAGGTATAGTTTGACCAAGACCGCTGTACCGCGCCTTAGGTATGTGCGCGGCGAGACGCCCCCCGTCTCGGTACTGCAGGCCGATCATTCGTCAACGCTCACAGCGTCCCGCCGCTCATTCGTCAACGCTGCCCCGCGTCTCGCCGCGCGTTCGTCAACGCTGCCCCGCGTCTCGCCGCGCGTTCGTCAACGCTGCCCCGCGTCTCGCCGCGCGTTCGTCAACGCTGCCCCGCGTCTCGCCGCGCGTTCGTCAACGCTGCCCCGCGTCTCGCCGCGCGTTCGTCAACGCTGCCCCGCGCCTCGCCGCGCGTTCCAAAGACTGAGTTCTGAGCGACGGCGCACCGCGCAGGCGGAATAAACGGTCGATGTTTGAACTTGTCCGAAGTGCGAGCGGGCGCGCGTATTTAACGGCGCATTTGACGTTTCTCATTATACATGCCGCGATAACTTTGTATGTACATGCTATACGTAAGAGATCGAAAAATCAAATTCATAATCCTCATTATTTACTAAGTTATCCATACATTATAACAATGAGTATCATTCGAAAGCACCAAGTTTCACTTTATATTGGAAAATGCACTCAAAAACACGAATTAGTCGTTGATTAATATTCTGACAGGACGTTATTAGAATGTCATGTCTTTCGCTTCGTTGCTATGGCAACCAACGGTAGTGCCATAGCTACAACCAACGGTGGTGCGCCGTCACTCAGGACGCCCCATCTGATAAATCCGCTCCGCAATCCACTTGCGCGGTGCGCCGTCACTCAGGACTCAGCCTCAGGTGCGATACAGCGGTCTCGGTCAAACTATAATACAGGGCATTGGCCGTACTTGTGAAATGAGTATCGTCTCTAGTCCTTCGTAATTTCTTAAATTAGGACATAGCAATAAGGGGAAAGAGTTTTTCGTTCCAGTTATCCATAAAAAATGAAACTAGCTTTTTGGATTTTGGATTTTGGAAAAAATGACTAAGTCTTTAATGTCGTCATTTACAAAAAAAACTAGTTTCATAAAGGTTGTATCTCTACGCTATTAGAATAAAATAGAGTTTTGAATGTTCAAAATGCTTTATTCCCGTATGTGAAAGGTAGTTGACGATGGCAAAGGCTGCAAATATGATCTTGGCTTCCCACCCTTATATTTCCGATGCGCATGACAATTTAGATAGTTTCCCTAAAATCCCCCAATAGTCTGAGATAATACGTATTGAATTAATAATATTAAACTCTTTTCTCAGCTTGATGCTCTCCTTGTGAATTCTCTAAGAGCCGGAATGAGAACATTGAAGAATATGCCTGATCAGTTCGCGAACACAGTTGATGGGGTAATGGATGGTAAGCAAAAACCCAGCGACACAATTTTTTTTTTCTCAATAGATAGAGAATATTCGTGGTATTTTTAAACCATCATTATCCACACACGGCGAAGGAAAAAATCACGAACAAATCTTGACTTATTTTTTGAACTCGTCAACTCCTTCATTAAGGTGAACCGTGAACGCACACTTATCAGTGCCGAACGCATCGAACGAATCGAAGCCAACGAGAACGCTAGGAATGGTCTTCAAGATTCGGACGATTCGACGCGGGCAAGTGTGCGAGGTTTCATAGAATTTCATATAAATAATTCTAAAATACGTTCCGTTCGTTCGGCGTGTTCGGCTCGGAGAATTGTGCGTTCACCTTTAGTTAGAGGCTAGAAAATACCTACCTACCTTAAACCTACTACCTACTACTTACCTACTTTAAATTATCAAATTGCAGGTATTTCGAAAGTATTTCAAGGCAAAAACGATGAAAATTATTACGATGGATTTAAAAGTGGGAATTCCTCTGACGGACAAGAGGTAAGAAAATGAATTAAGAAAATCTATGCATAATAATATATTATGTATACTAAAATAAATACTTTTTGTCCGTTTGTGTGCATGTGTGTTCTGGATTGGCGCAAAAATGGCTGAACGGATTTGGATAAAATTTGGCACACAGATAGTTTATAACCTGGATTAACACATAGGGTACTTAAGTACGTTCCCGTGTGATATTTTCCGACATCTAGGTGGGCGAAGCCGCGGGCAAAAGCTAGTTACGTATATAAATAACATGTTTATTTTTCTATTTTATATTTTTATGTGTTTGGCAGGAAAACGATGAAAGTGTGGCTCTAAAATTATTCGAGGAAGTTTTAGGAATAAGAGGTTTATGGCTAAGAAGACGTCTACTCGCCCCGATTAGGACATTGATTGCAGATAGAGTTAATAAGTACGTATTAGATTTTTCTTTACCTGCTTCAGATTATTTATTACCTAAAGAAGAAATCCACCGGTCTTTGGGTACTTAAGGAGACTGATTTTTATATTATTGAGTACTGCGCAGAATGTTGCATTGAGTTTTGGCCAAAAACATTCGAGTAACGTAGGTTATGTCAATCAGCATGCAATACAGTTATTTAATTAAAGTTTGTTTTTTAATCTCGAAGACTAATTTGAAAATTGTAAATGTCAAACTCCAAATTGAAAAAACAAATAACAATCACTTGAAATGTCAAATTAGTCTACGAGATTGAAAAACAGACTGTACATTTGAGTAAAGGCATGATTGGCTTAAGACTGATAGGATATAGATTTCTGATAGGATATATATTTTCCTTTTAATTTATTTATCGTTTTCATTTTTGCAGAAAGGTGCTAGAATTCGTATCATCCCTAACTTCGCCTCGAAACGTCGTCCAATATTTGAAGACATTCAAGTAAGCATTTTTTTTTTCCTGTAACGAAATTTTTTACTGTTTTTGAGTGTGCCTAATAAATAAAATGAATGTTTTAGACAATGGTTGACGAGTCGAAACGGTTCAAGTTACGGTAACAGAGACGCCGCAACCAAAGCTAGGACGAGGGTGGCCGCTAAAGTAGCCTTGCTTTCAGCTTGTTCAGGTAAATGCGACTTTCGCTTCTTTTACGTGTGGTTATTGACTAACCTGAGGCCATAGACAAACTGACATTCTATCAGCGATAACGATGGTGGGAAAGGCAAAAATGTATGGGACTGACATAAGCTATCGAAAAGCTTATGTAAATCCTGTTGAAAGTCGTTGTAGAAATACGAAACGCTTTCGAAGCGATAATCACTTGTCTAGGCCCTCTGGTGTCAGAGTTTTTATGCCGCCCCTCCCCCCGCCTTTGACTTGGCTTCACATGTATGTATGTAAGACTGTATTGCAGTTATACTTCATGTTAGCATTTTGCCAGCTTGTTGCCAGGTATCCTTTTGACTATTTACTTACTCCCTTGCGCCTTGGGGCTATTTACTCATATTTTAATGAGAGGTCATTAAAGAAAAACAGTACGGCAGTTCAGCATGATTGGTGCACTGGTGAACAGTTCTGTTGTTGACACTAAAGACTATTTAGATGTGGGGGTTATTGAGAACTGCGCTATTATTGTTAAATTTAGTTTTAAAATAATTAAGGGATAAGTAACTAAAGTATTTAAATATGTATGTAGTGTTAAATATTGTACGGGGGTTCCGTACAATATTTAACACGTCGTGTGCGAGTCGTACTACACAGTTACATCGTACAGCGTTTCTGTCGCCCATGTATCTTGTCTTGAATAGCGCAAAGTCACCGAGTCTGTTCATCGTATTAAGAAATAAATTGACCCACCCATCACCCACCCACTTTTTATGGCAATACGTGAATTGCCAACTATTACAGTATCACTTGCTTTACAAACGGTGAAGGAACACATCGTGAGGAAACCGGCATGTCTGAGAGATATTTCTCGACGACTTGTGAAGCCAAGGTCCTTGGGCGGCTTCAAAACTCTGACACCGCTTACAGCAGTATTATTTTAATCTTACTTCGTGGGGGACAGAGATGGAGCTATACGTCCTGTAGAGCTTCATCTTTTTCCTACATTGAAGTAATATTACAATAATACTGCTGTAAGCGGTGGTGGTAGGCCCCAGGTCAGTCACTTACCACACGAAAAGAAGAAGAAGAACAGTATACCCTTATTTACGCAAATTCACGCCACCAGTTGGCGCTACTTTGGAAAGAGGTATTTCATTGCAACAGTGAATATAAAATACGTGTAGATGATGTGCACTATTCGTTCATCATGTCTCGTCTCAGTGCTGCCACCTAGTGAACTTCGTTTTAGAAAACCCTCATTGAATACATTATTTAACTTTCAGATGATTTGCGACACATTGTAGGGTCGGATACGGCTCGAAGAGGCTTGCTTACTGTCTTCGATTTGTTCCAAAACCAGGAGATTAATAGGCGACTGATATTTGTGTTGCTTGAAAGTAAGTTAATAACAATTTTATAATTATTTTGAACCAGATTTTTACTTATAATTTCTGAAGAAAGTTATGTTATGAATAACGCTATAGTCTGATCTTTAATCTCGTAGACTAAATTGAAATTTCAAGTGATTGTTGTTTGCTTTTTCAATTTGGAGTTTGAAATTTGCAACTGTCAAATTAGTCTACGAGGTTAAAAATATGCTTTAGTGAAATCATAATTTTTATGCATAAGCTTGTCATATCATATAATTATGGAAACTTCTCGTCCGGTCGTCGTCATAATATGTAACATGGCATACTTTTATTTATCCGAACAATATTTACGCATAATATCATCGCAGACACATCGATTATCGATATTAGTGTCGAGAGTTTGAGCCAAGGAACTAGGTCAACTATTACCTAATATAACTTCACGCCTGTAATCCCGAAAGATCAGGCAGACCGTACCTACCTACCTACACCCACATTTCGCCAGTTATGTTTAAGTCCCATGTAATAGGGGGCGAGCCTATTGCCATCAACCATCCACACATCCAGACTCCGGGCTGGTACTGGCAAATTTCTAATGATAAAACTCAACAAAACTTTGCCCGACCTTGGAATCGAACCCAGGACATGCTCAGCAGTAGCGCTTGCCGACCACTAAACCAACGAGACAGTCTATTATTAATTTGCCTTTATTTATTTCAGCAATGTTAACGAATTTGTTCCCTGAGAACAATATACCAGAGTTATTCAAGAAGATGTACTCACATTCACCGCGTGTGCCTCCGCCCAAGAAATCTGTTAATGTGTAGCTGTCAAAACAATGTTTTTCATTTTAAATATCGATATCGATGACCTTGTGTGACGACACGAGTTGGACGTCCTTATGGTGTCTGTGATTCGTTTGTTCCGAAGCCGTACCGATGCTTTGCTCATATGTTATTTATTTTTCGACTATATTGTGAGTTTTATGAAGTTGGGATAAGATTTAAAATTGTTTGCGTTCGCCATCTTGAAATACATTTCAATTTTTTTTCCATGTTGTGATACTCAAACTAGCTAAATATTACCGTCTTTATTTATTACTGTCATCGGAGCTATTATGGTAAAAAAAAACCATTTGTCGACCAACTAATGAATTTTATTCAAAATATTAGATTGGCTTAATTGTTTTAAATATGGCCAAGCGACAGTAACGCTATCTAATAAGATTTTTATTTTAAATACAAATTTTCGGCTGCTTATTAAATTAAAAGAGTAATGAATTGTAAAAATTAGCACAGTGCCAAAGACATTAGTCATTTCTTTATTGGCGATGTTAATACAAAATTGTGATATATATAAAAGTACCTAAATTAAAATTCTAAATATTAGATAATCTTCTTTATAAGTTAATCAATTACTAATTATTAGAAAAATATACAATCAAATAGTTAATTTTATCGATTTTTGACGTGTAATGACGTGAAATGTGCATACGTCGATTTTTTGTTTTTTTGTTGGATGCATAATCGAATGAAAGAATTTGGTAATGCAATTAAAATTAAACAAATCGGCAATATTATGAAATATAATTAAAGTTGCGTTTCGTAAAGTGATTAGAAAAAAAAATGAAATTACACTTCAAAGTCAGATCTAAAGGAAAATGTGGAATTATAGCTAGTTAATTTATTGACATTCATTGTTGAATTTATTTATATTGTCAAGTACATTAGCAAATATTATTATTAGGCTAGACTTCAATTTCGAGTGCCTCAGAAGATTTAGATTTTTTTAAGGGTGCACGCATGAGCCATATTATTGTTATATTATATATATATATCATCATATTTGACGCGCAATGAAACATAATTTATTTATCAAATAATTAAAAGCAATATGTAGCAATAATTAAACAAATACATATCATAGTTTCACAAATATTATATGATAGTTACATACATTCCATCGATTCAGATTATATTTTATTGTAATTAAGTATCTAAGTATTTATTTGATTATTAATAAAGCCTTTTTAATAATACATTTTTTATTGAATCGTTCCCCTACTGATTGTGTCATTAATATTTTATTGTCACCTGGAAATTCAGTTTATCTTTTCAGTAAGCAATAATTGAAACCGTTCATTGAAAACTTTTGGGAACGAGAAATATTCTTATGACCATTAATTCTTAAGGGCCTACCCTACCTCAAATTGGTTAGCATGATCCTCCGTTATGCCGAAAACACTGCAGCATTAATTTTGAAATAAATAATAATAAGTTGAGGCTTGATGCTAGGTCCTATGTTTGACGAAAACACAATTACATAAAATTTTCTCGTTACAAAAAATCCAAGGTTACCTCTAAACCAAACTATAAACCGCTGGTATTCAAAAAATACTTCAAATTAGATCATGAAACTTTGCATAATAACTGAACTAACTACAAAGCAGGTCTTATGTTAAAAAAAAAATTAATGACATATATTTTCACCGTAAAAAGCAATTAGCTAAACTATTCGAGGTTTGAGAGCCACCAGCACCCCACTCCGTCTCGCTCTCACTCAAGCCGCGAGTAGTATAGTGCCAGCGCGATAAAATGAGACGTTGGGGGTAGGCCCTGAAGTAATTGTATTTCTTCATTGCGCCGGATATTTTTTAAATGCAATTAAGATCGTCACATGTTTCTAAAGAACTGTGGGCCTAAAACGGTCACATTAGCAATTCCTCTAAAAGCATTTCGTTTCCTGAATTTCCAGCAGTCATAAGCAATTCCTCTAATTTGACACAAAAGCAATTCATATTATGTGGACCATTTTACGAATCTCCATAGAAAACTGTCAAACAGATGAATTATTTCGTAATATGAATCGCACGCAGATCATATTATGAATTGTCAGTTTGTGAACTTTACGATGATTCATAATATTTTCCTATTATGATTCTGCCAAAGTGACTGTTTTAAGCCCCCTGATATCGTTCGTGTAAAATCGAAAAGTCTTCAGAAGCTCAAACTATCGCTTAACTTTCATTTCCCCTAAAAGATAAAGGTGACACGAAATTATTCAAAACCAATAATGATGCAACATGAATTGAACGCACATTATGCAGTGAAAGACTGCCAAATGCCTGGTAAACGTTGCGACCACTTCTCTCTAAGGGTTGGGAGCCCGCCAGCGGAGCCCCGATGCCAACTCGCTCCCGTAAATGTGCCCATATTCGGACCGGACTAATTACCTACAATAAATTCTTCGATACGTCTCCAATCTGGTGAAAATGTTTGACCTAATTAGGTTTTCGGAGATGTCGCGGAAGAGGTTTTTTCAAGTGAGAAATATAAGTGTTATTTGATGGAATTGACCTTTTTATAACATCAAGATTTGCAAATATTAAGTTGCAGTTTCAAAATTCTATAACTGATTTGGCTTAGACTAACTGTAGAACTACTTAAAGGTATATCTAACCTTGAATCTACTCACCTATCCATCTAATCATACAAGAAAATCCTGAAACCTAAATAACACTAAAAACATTCCAGAACGGTCTCCATATATTTCAATTACGGACATTAGCGTCGAATCGTAATTTATAACAGGGAGTGCCACAATTTAAGCACGTTTGCTGACGATGGGTTGCGTCTGCGGGTCCCGTCACCCATTGTCGTGTGTCCGGGTGTTCGGACAGACCCGGACATGTCGGCTGCTTGATGAATTGATGGCAGATAAAAAACCTCAAGGTCTACCTAACAGACATTGATCTACAAGCGAAAGAAGATTCTGTATAATATAATTTTGTCGAAGGACACGGTAATTTCTGGTTCGTTGCTGTTTCATCTGTTTTAAACCGACTTCAAAAAGAGGAGGTTCTTAATTCGTCTGAATATACAGGGTGGTTTTTTGAGTTGGGCAATTATGGCAGGTATCTCAACCGTTGTCGCTACAAGAAAATGGTCTTAGGAGGTTCAAGACTTTCCTTAACTTTTTGAGATATTTTGATCTGCATTCACAGATTTTGAAAAAAATTACCTACATGGAAATGTCTTCACAAGAAACTTTTTTATGCTAATCGATTCTGTTTCTTATAAGTATCAACAAACTCTATCGGACCAACTGAGGTTTGAGTACTAGAAAAGTCAGAAATCGCAAAAAAACTTTTCCCATACGTTTTATAAGAAAAGGCGGGCCGCAACTAATAAAAAAAAAACTTCGAACGAATAAGCGTTATAAAGCTTTAAGAACAAGATAGTTTGTTGCTTGTGATTTGCGACGTTCTGAGAAGAAACTGACGTAGTTAAGTATGTTTTTTTTTTTTTAAATGGAATTCTGGTTGTGAAAAACTGATGGTGAAAACCGAGGCGACTTTATGGTACCTACTGGTTGCATAGAAAAGGCAGCGACAATTTTTTTTTATAATTTACTAACATGATTGTTCATTATTTCCTGCCTTTCCCAAAAATTACAATAGTTTTAATAATTTCCCTTCCTCTACCTTAGTTAGGTATAACAAAATCTTCATTTAACATTTCCTAACTGTCCCTACTGCAAAATGTACGTCTGATTCTAAAAATTCTTTACCTCAAAAGGTAAACAATTTCATGGGTAGTGGTTCAATTTAATTGGGGGATTATCTTTTTTCCGCTTTGGTAGGGACGGACCGTTGTCAAGGGCTTCGGCGACAGACGACAAATGATGCATCGCCGATTGTTTAATGTTTACCAGTTAAGTTCTGGGCAGGTGATAAGTATTAAAATATCTGGGTAATAGCTTTCAATCTCTAGGGAATAGGGGTGTACCCTGTAGGTAGGTAATATGAACACCTGCCGAGGAGTTGTCTTGCTACAGTAATTGTTCTTCGTAGCTTTTAAATTTCACCATCATGATTACCTAGTTCTTCTATTCCTCGGGTTAAAAGTTGTGTTGCTAAGTCTTGATTCTACGTTGCTTTTCATTTTCACCACTGCTTCTATCCCCAGGAAATAGGGTTAGGTACCTATAGTTGTGTTGTCTTTTGTCGTAGTTTTTCTTCGATGCTCTTTTATTTTCTACAATCATGATTAGGTACTTGCTCCTTTTATTTTATTCCTAGGAAGAAGATTACCGCTTTTGTAATACAATCTCAATATTACGTTTGAGAAAAGAATGAACAGATATATCTACAAAATTCAGGATTATCTACTAGAGTCTGATCGAAAGTGTTTCTTTTTTGGCCAAAAACGAAATTCAGACTGATTTGCGACCGAAAACGAATACCTACTAACCTATGAAAAAAGAATTGATTTTTCTCAGTTAGGTACTTATTTGTTGTAATAAAGATAGACTTTTTCTGAAATAAAAGTATAACTAACTTAGTATACTTATCGTACCTTTATTGGTCTTCCTAGAGTAGCATCATCATCAGCTACACACATGTTGATAAGAAGGTACCTAATTTGATTTTTATTAAGGTAGGTAGGTATGTCTGCAACATTTCAAAGCCTCTTTGATAATAAGCACTCAAAAGCTGAGTAACGGTCTGCCAAAGTAGGTACCTACCCTCTCGTTACAAAATCGAGTCTCATTATTTTCACTTTGACATCATTTTAAATCACGTGAAACACGCAGTTATGTACTCGTTCAACGGAAGCGTTTATAAACAAAGGCGCCCACTGTTTTAAAAGGCAAAATTGTTTCCGCCATTACACTGGCCTTCCCAAAGTCCCCGCGCCAATAAATGTAGGTGGGTATTTAGCAGACTATTTACTGCGCGACACTCCGCTCGCCGACTCCACTAATACTCTTAATTATTTTTGCTAGTGTAAGCTGTTTTTCTGACGGGGAAATGCAATTGCAACATTTTGCATCCCGTCGGCCCCCCGCGCCGCGCTGCCTCGCCCCTCTCATTACGTACTCTGCAAGCGTCCGCTACGGCTGAGATCGCAGAATAATTAGACTCTAAATCAAGAGTAGCAAAGCGGTCAACCGCTTGAATGTGGTATGAATAGTCAATCGTCATTAAATTGTTCAGCTTTGGTAGTCTAATGCGTTCGGGCAATAGTCTACTGTCGTCCACTTTCATCTTGAATGTCGGTGGCGTTATTGCTCTCGAAAAGTCGAAATCTTTCGGCTGCGGGTAAAATATTGTGTTTTTTTGTGAGATTCCTGATAAGTGCTGAGGCGACTTTATCTGTGAAGGTCTAAAGCATAAATATCCTTTTCTTTCAAGAAAATTGTATCTAAATTGCGAAGGGATTTTGTTTTTGGGGTGATTTAGAAGCGGTCACAGAGCGGCACGTGTGAGCTGGAGCACAATGGCCGTGTTCCAGTAGAGAGGCGAACAAAATTAAATTAATAACACGGCCTCAGTGAAGTTCGCTTCAAATTTAAGCAGTGCAAGATTTAAACGACAGCTCACATTTCGTAGGTACGTAATTATGCCGTGGCTCGCCCCCGCCCGCTCTCGGGCGCAATGTGCCAAATCGCTTACTCGCGGCTCTGCACCACTAACATTTGTTTCATACACTTTATGGCTGAAGATTGTGAATAAATTAAAAGAGATTTTACAGGATGTAGTGACGTGTGACACGCCACTTGTTCAGAATCTCTTTTAATATATTCACATGGTAAACAGTTTTTAGCGTTGTCAAACGTCGAACACCCTGTATCACGTCAAATCACGTTGTAGATATGTAGATACTCGAAATCATAATAATAGTAAGTAATAATTAGTGTCTTTGAAATTTCTTTTATACTTACCTTCTTTATGTGCAAGTTTTTTGTACATACTTAAGAAGGCCGTATTAGTTAAAATCTAGGCAAGTCATATGAGATTTTTTTCAGCCATTGTCTTATGACTGTAGGCGAAAGATTTCCCCTATAGTCATGACTAGCCAGTCAGTACGTCTAAGCATTAGCAATTTCTACATCAAAAACTATCGAATAAAATTCAAGCTATTTTTCATTCGACATCTAGATTCGAGTTAGCCTGATAGTGGTATCTCTATCCTGAGTCAGCGGTGTTCGCCGCGCTCCGTTGCACCCCGCTTCCTGTCACCTTTGCTACAGACTTTCAGTTGATTTCATCGTTGTACGCTGTACGCAAATGTCATAGGAAATTGTGATATAAGTGTTAATATTTGCCAAGATAACAGCGTTTTTAATTTAGGTATGAATTATTTAGTAACAGTGTGGTTTTATTTTTATTGGAGATAAAAAAGGAGCACGCAGGCTGTGTCCTAATAGAAAGCGATCGTCGCGTGAATACGCGATCATTGCGTTAATTTGCCACACATTTGTTCGGAAAACCGGAAACCGGCCCCTCTGTCGACGCGACGACTAACGCGTTCGGGGTTGCCGAGCAAATGATCGCGTCGTTCGCTTTCTATTAGGTCGCGGTGTAAGATTTGCTCACGAGTGTAGACAGAAGCAACAATCCTAACTAATATTATAAATGCGAAAGTGAGTTTGTTTGTTAAGCTTTCCTGCTAAAATGGCTAAACAGATTCCGTTGAAATTTGGCACAGGGGTGGACCTTGACCTAGAGAAGGACATAGGCTACTTTTTATAATGGACCGCAGACGAAGTCGCAGGCAACTGCTAAGTAGTTGATAATAAAGCTAAAGACGCAATCACTTTCACGCTACTTTCAAGCTACGCTTGCCGGGGTTGGTCCGTGGGTGACCATCTTTACATACCGAGACTCGTCCGTGCCTCGGAAAGCACGTTAAACCGTTGGTTCCAGCTGTCATTCGTGCATCTTTGACAGTCGTTACGGGTCGTCAGAAGCCCGAAAGTCTGATAAACAGTCTTACCAAGGGGTATCGTATTACCCAGTTACTGGGTTGTGGAGGTCAGATAGGCAGTCACTCTATGAAAAATAGTGGTATTCAGCAATTAGGTACAAAGCTGCATTACCCCTTTTACAACCCACCCCACAAGATACCTAATGTAATCCTACATCAAACAGTTCGGTACAGTCGGCAGTAAATAATCAAATCAGTTTGATTTATTAGTTTAAACCCGGTATGCTTATTAAACTGCGCAATGGAATAGCAATTTGATTGTGTTCGTCTGTGGTGTCTAATCACTGTGTGCATGTTTAGTGAACGTTGTTTAACTTTTAGAAAGCATACATATGGTGCATGTTGGAACTTTTGAAGCTGTATTGTGAATTGGTAGTAATTTTGGTGTAGGTTTACTAGCTTAGAAACGTAATTATAATTAAACTAGCGAACCTAAGTTTCACGCTCAAGAAAATCTAAATTTTCCCTAAAATCTAAATATTTTATTTCACATATAAATGGATATTTATGGCCCCCTACATACAAACTTACTATAATATTAGTATAGGCAGGACGTTATCATCGCGCACATCGTCTATACATATTATAAATTAAAGTCGCTATTTTTTTGTATATCCGCATTGTTATTCTAAACCACGCAACAGATTTTGATGAGATTTTCACCATCACTTAGAGAATTTATACCGGAAGGTTTATGTGTACGATACGATACGATAGTATAAAAGTTACTTAAAACTAAGAAATCTCTATGTTTTGTCAAGTCGTCAAAACCGTGCGAAACAGGACCGGGTCGCTAGTAAATGATAAAAACATTGAATGGTAGTTTAACAGGTCCAAAAAACCAGTTATTCGTTACTTTTTTTTTTTTTTTTTTTTGGATGGGAAATCATCATATGACTTCTCCCGCTCTGGGCGGAGCGGAAGGGCGTGTCAGACTCTTACTGACTAAAACCCACCCGTGTTCCTTCGGTTGCCTGTTGCCAGGGTCCCGGTATCCCTTTCGGACTATTCCGCAACCCTGGCAGGCATCGGTCCTAACGGACCCCGTCAGGTGTGCTGACATCTCTTTGAGGCGCGCGTGGAACACGACGCGCCATCGACCTGGGCCTGGTCCTTATCGGACGGCGAGCTGCCCATTGCTCGCCGTCCACAAGCCCACGCCTATGGTGGCCGGGAATCCGCCTGGGATTCCCGACGCCCAGGGTGTCTCCAGCGGAGTTATTCGTTACTGGCTTTCCAATCTTGCTGAAAAAAAATAACAACAACAAAAAAAAAGGCTCTATCAATCAATCTGCCTAGCCTTTTTCCAACTACGTTGCGGTTGGCTTCCAGTCTAACCGGATGCAGCTGAATACCAGTATTTTACATGGAGCGACTGCCTATCTGATCTCCACACTATACACCTCCATACTACTCCTTGGTAAGACTGGTTGTCAGACTTTCGGGCTTCTGACGACCCGTAACGGCGACTGTCTAAAATCCACGAATGACAGCCAACGGCAACGTGCTTTCCGAGGCACAGAGGAGTCTCAGTATGTAAAGATGGTCACCCATCCACGGAACAACCCTGGCAAGCGTAGCTTAACCTGATAGACTGATCCTTTGGAATGTTATTACTCAGCTACGAGCTCCTTAAAAAAGAACTCTCATATAAACTTTGAACATTAATTACAGCTCTAATTAAAGTTTGGATTTAATACTTAAGATTTATCTATAAGAGATTTAGTTTTTATTAATGGACTTTTGGTTCTAAAGTATTAAAATGAATGTAATGTTTGAGAATTGCAAGAGGATTTTAAAAAACTTTGTGTTCCGAGACGGATTTTAATTGTTTTGATTGGACAGAAAACTAGAGATGAACAGAAATATTTGAATTTCATACCAAATCCTCAGTTAGTATGAAAATCGTAACCTTTTGGTTTGTGAGTATGTATGTATCTGAGTTTCTTTTCAATATTCTTTTTTATTTTGCAATCACCATCATCACCGTCTGCCAGCCCTTGTCCCATGTTACTTGGGGTCGTCGCAACGTCACGCTATCATTTACCCCTTACTATTTCATATCATTCCTCACACAGTGTATTCATCTTTACTTTGGCCTTCGCTCCCACTCCATCCCTCCCCATAATGACTTTTATTTCTGTTTTCTTCATGCATCTAAATATTACTAAATATTCTTCATCCGTCTTCAATACAGCACCACATGTAACCTCAAAGTAAGTGCTTAATCCAGCTTCTGGGACCAATAAAAAATCTCCAAGATTGTCCTGAATCAACTGTCCTGTCTGTCCGCAGTTGGACCATTTATTGAACTTTTGCCAAAACAAATGTGTAGAACGTGTGATTCGATTGCCCTGTCTCACTTGAACCAAGGTTACTGGTTCAGGGCGTTTCGGAATAATATTAGTCTTTAGTAGTAAAGCTGTCTGCAACGGATGTCGGATAACTAATATTCTGTCGCTGAAAGTGGGTGGTTCTGGCTTATGATTTCTTGTTTCAATATTTGTATGCATGGTTGCTGTCTTTGACTGCTTGTGTAAGTTAAATCTGAATGAAGTTTTTGATGAGGATTTGAATAGAAGGTTACCGATGGCTATTAGAATTTCTGTTGGTCTTATCTGAATCTGTTCACGTGTATGCTTCGTTAATAAGGTGTTAAACTGTTGGAAGTGGAATCTATTCATAACTTTGACTTTGAACTATTCTGTCAATATATGTCATGTTTTATGAATTTCAGTTTCAATTCTCTCTTTGAGGAAAATATCAAATCATCACTTACTCACACATCTATCTATTCTATATAAATAAAAATGAAATGCTGTTCGTTGGTAAGCGCATCACTTGAGAACGGCTGGACCCATTTATACGAATAAGGTTTTAGGGAAAAAAAATTGAAAAGATACTTGCAATATTGGAACGTTTGGAAAAAACTGAAAGTGCTTTGTTCTTTAAGTATTGAAATTTGGACAGAGCAACGTCTACTATATAGAATATTATTCGTAAATGTCTGAATATACAACAGTTTAAATGTTTTAAACAACACAAACACACACAAAGGGTTTTTGCTTTCCAGTCAATATTTTGACGATCTCGTATCGAGTTAAGGCACGAGTAGTTGCTAGGCCAGGAACTATTAAAATAAAGATTTTATCACTTTGAATTCCGCTACGAGACGAGAAGTTTCTTTGCCATAATAGAGATGTTCAAAGTAAATTCTACGTAGGTTTCTTAATATCCCAACTTTTCACCAATAAACGCCCCATCAATTAGTTTCATGCACCGGAACACTTGTATCCTAAATTCACACGATGATCCTCGTCTGGCAGTTTGTGGCCGCCGGCTACGACTTGCCAGTTAATTGTAATCAAGGAGAGCAGGCCAATTTGAGTGGCGTCCGTACTAATGTCTTGTTACTGCAGCGCCGCTCCGACTGGCCTAGGATTGGCTTCTATTAGTTTATTAGCTTCGTAATCGATTATATTACGTTACCTACGAAATGTGGAAGTTGTCTGTTTGCCGTCTGGTTGTGAAAAATTTGAATACCGGTCTACCACTGCAGTTCCTCCAAAGGTTGTCTGTAAAAGATATCCATTTTAGCGACAGCCCGTTTTTCACCCTCGGTAACTTTCGTAATTTTAACTTATTTACAGTATTCAAGTTAAAGTTAAGAGACCTGGATTAATGCGTAAGTATTCTTTATCAATATCGACATTGGTACATATTGTAGAATCATATTAGATGATCAAAATTGAAAAAGTCTAAGCAGAGGATCAAGAAAGTACCTAGTGCAAGTAAAACTCTAGTTTGAACTAGAAAGCCAAGCTGCTGGTACTGTATATCCATGCTGCTAAGGTTAGGTTACAGTATCGGTTGTTTGATCATTTTCGATTGAATCCTCTAGACATGAAAGCCATCTGCAGACTATTGTCTTCTGCAAGTCGCAGAATGTATCAAAGCGTGTGTATAAGCGATAGCTCAACAATATTATGTATGTACGGCACATAAACGCCATAGCACAATTTGGCTTCAGGCGATATTACACCCCCTGTATAGATTCCGTTTGATGAAATGATTACTATGATAACGAACAGGTTCTATGCTTCAGGTCTAGATCTATTTATACATAGTTTGGTTATAACAACAATTAGTTATAAGCTTTTAAAGGAAATAAAATTAAAAACTAGTGACCGACTGAAGCTTCGTTTTCGGCCTTTTCGGCCAAAATTAATGATTCGGCCATAGACCAGCCAAAGTTGGTACAAAAATATGGCCGAATAATCATTTATCTTTTTCTTGGCCGATGCATCGGCCAAGCCGAAATTCAGAGGTTCGTGAATTGTCGTTCGTCATTCAGCCTACTTCGTAAAGCTCGGCATTATAAGGTGAATCAAACAACAAGAAATACATGTATCCTTTAATGGAATTATTGTGTTTTATTTCTTTAAAAGCCCATATATTTTTTCTTTCTCTGCCTAGGTGTATAAAAAAGATAAACAAGATTTCAGTGTACAGCGGAAATATTGATATTATTAGTTTTTAATGTCTAAATCATTTTCGTTTTCGGCCGAGAATCCATTTTCTATCGGACACTATTAAAAACAAAAATATTGTAGGTAATTAGTTATGATCTACTTGTATGGTTGTTTAGTGAGATTTATTCTTATCCATAATCCGTGATTCAGTGACGATGGAAAGAAGAAGATTGATGTGATTTTATTTAAACAAGTGTCAAGTTAGGTACACAATTTATTATTTAGAAACCTACCTACATATTTCCCAACAAAAAAAAACCAGTACCTTCCAACAGAAGCTATCAAATATTTCCACGAAAAGATAGAAAACTTCATAAAGAGTAAAAGACTTGGAGTTTAATAGAACAAACTTGTCTAAGTGTGTCCGAGCTGTCATAGTATTGCGTGGATGGCATGCAGCCATTGCTTATCTGTCTAGAGTTACTAGCATTAAATAAAATAGGAATTTATATTATAAACGTTTATTTTTATTCTGATTTTGGAGCTGTATATCTGGGAAATGTATCTGGGAATGTAGATACAATCTGCTTTCGACTGCACCTAAATAAGTTTGCCAAGACATTTTCTCCTCTCCTATCGGTGTTCATGCAATGAAATAAATAATAATAATATACACCGATGGCGGAGCTGATTGACGTTTTCAATTCATATTAATCTTGGGACATCGGTGAAGACATCGTGAGAAAACCTTGACTTATTAACTAAATGTGCCCCGCGGTTTCACTCGCATAAGTCTACATCCCGTGGGAATTTTGGGATAAAAAGTATCCTATGTCCTAATCCAGGTCATGTTCTGCCCAAGTGCCAAATTTCATTCAAATTTGTTAAGCCGTTTTAGCGTGAAGTCGTAACAAACAGACAAACTCACTTTCGCATTTATAATATTAGTTAGGATTAGGATATGAGGAGCTCGTGGCTAAGTAATAACAGCCGCACAGGTCGATTCCATGAGGTTAAAAGCTACGCTTGCCGGTCTGTAGATGGGTGGGTGACCATCTTTACATACCGGGACTCCTCCGTGCCTAGGAAAGCACGTCAGGCTTTGGTCCCGGCTGTCATTCGTGGATCTTTGACAGTCGTTACGGGTCATCAGAAGTCCGAAAGTCTGACAACCAAACTTACCAAGGGGTATCGTATTACCCAGTAACTGGGTTGTGGAGGTCAGATAGGCAGTCGCTCCATGTAAAATACTAGTATTCAGATGTATCCGGTTAGACTGAAAGCCGAACCCAATATAGTTGGGAAAAGGCTAGGCAGATTGATTGATTAGGATTAGGATATAAGTCTAAGATTGCCAACCCGTCTTGAGAAAGCGTGGTGATCAATGTTTGTGCCTTCTCTGAATAAGAATAAGCCTTTGTCCTGCGGTGGGACAGAAGTAAGCTTAAATTAATACCTACTATTGAAGCGACTTCATATGATTATTTCACCATCAAATAAACTCAAAACCACTAAATCTTCGATACGATTACATTCAAATCCTCAAGGTATTAGGTAAACCAAGTCAAGTAATGTGGCGGCACAATTTGATAATAGATTCGTGTGACGCCTATGACTATGATTAAAGCTCTAGGGATTTATCTCACGACACTAGCTACTGGATCTAGGCAGAATATTCCAAATTATATCTAGGATAGTAGGTCTACTCTGACAAAATTGTATTAAAGGATACGTTTATGGTTTATGATCACATTTCAATGAAATTTAAATCTTACTTAACTTAAAATGCGTTGATGAGGAGTTTCATACGCCATTCTTTTGTCTTTTTAAATACGAACTTTAAGATAGTTTGCGGAAATCCATTATATAATACAATAGACGTAGATATAATTAGTAACCTATTCCGCTTAACTGTTCTTCATGAGAGTACAGACTATTCAGCAAGTCCAGCGCTCGGTATGGCGACACGTTGTGTTCTGGTTTGCGACTGGTCAATCATCATCTTGAGGATGCCTCGTTGAGAGGTGAAACACGTGTCGATTTCTTACAGGGTTTTTTATGACTCTTGAAGAATAGTTAAACGGAATAGGTTACTAAATTACTAAATATATCTACGTCTATTGTATTGTATACGAACTTTAGTTACTTTCTTGTTATTGGCCCATATGTTATTGACAAATTAATCAACTCAGCCTATCGCAGTCCACTGCTGAACAAAGCCCTCTCCCAGGCTGCGCCACAACGGCCTAGCCTCCGCCTTCAGCATCCTGTCTGACCCAGCTGCCTTAGGTCGTCGGTCCATCTATCTGGGGGGCGTCCCACACTACGCTTGCCGATACGCAGTCTCTACTCCAGGACTCGCCTGTTCCTCCGGCCATCGATCCTTCGACAAACATGGCCAGCCCAATGACACTTCAGTTTGTTATATATAATATCACAGGAATGTAAACAATATCATAATTACTATACTTGGCGTACGGCTATGAGATTATTATGTACAGTCACGAGCAAAAATATGTATATGTTACAGTTAAAACCAGTTTTTTAGAAAGAAGGCGTTTTCCCTAGTTAGAGCTAGTTTTTACTAAATGCCTTTGTTAAAACTAGAATTAACTATGCTCAAAATTGAATATCAGTTAATACTAGTTCTTACTAGACAAAACGCGTTTTTCCGAAGCGAGTCAGTTAAAACTGTTCCGACCGAGATGAAGTTCCTTTTTGATGTTCTGTTGACTTGGTTGATTATTTTATTTACTTTTAATTAATATTGTCACCATGGCAACTACTTTATGTCGATGTTCCCTAAAATGTTCTTTTAGTGTAAAATTATTATTTTTATTAGGTACCTACATGACTCTGTGCCCTAGATCTTTTTAATAAATATTTTTAAAACTACAGGTATCTTGTTTTCAATCCCAAATTAGTTTCTCTATACTAGTTTTAACTAAAGCTCGGAGTGACAACTAGTTTTATCTGAAAATTAAATATATCATTGGTAAATTCTAGTTTTGACAATTTATTTCTAGTTTTAATAAAGGCATTTAGTAAAAACTAGTTTTAACTAGGGAAAACGAGTTCTAACGAAAAACGGGTTTTAACTGTAACATATACACTCTCACTCAGCAAAATTCAATACTCATTTTCTCGCGGAATAACGAATGCAACTTTGAGATAATACCTTTTTCATAATAATTTTCCAAAATACTATGTTCGTTATAACATAAAGTTGCTAAGTGTATACATATTAGTGCTTATGACTGTACATAGTACAATTTCATCTATTAAGTTGTCACGTGATCAAAACTAATCAGTTCGAATGAACAAGATAATTATGACAATTACATAACATAGTTGGTATAGACAGTGCCATCCACGAAGACGCGCCCCACTTCGCTCCTCTCCGTACTAAAGTACACCTTACGGTACAGTAATCGCGGAGTGGGGGGCGTTGTTAGCATTCTATATCTGTAATATAGGATGCTAACAAAAGCCCCCTCTACACTTTAACTCATAAAACCAAAGCATAAAACACTTAAATAATCACTTTAACAATTTTCTTTTGATTTACGAACCTAAGGCGTTGTATGTGCCTATAACTCATAATTTTCAGACTAGAAAAATATTACCTACCTTTAATTACACCAGCTAACAGCAGAAAACCTCTTATTATAAACATGAATTATTATTAAATATAAAAGATTGCGTAAAGAACGTTCCTTCAAGCAACCTACGTCATTTGCCTGCGTCACCAACTGGTGACGTCATTAGAAATATTTCATTCAAGCCTGTTGTTCGTTTGTTTGTTCGAAATTAATGGTTCCATTTATCGTTTAAAGGCCTTACGTCGATCGGTTTTAATTACTCAAATATTTGTGTTCTTTAGCTGCTTCAGAAGGTGGGCATCGGTGTCGAATTTTCACTGACTAATTTTCATTTCGATTTTTATAGTTTCTTACTTTGACGCGTGTTCAATGTTCTATACTTTTCTTCAGCTAAACCCGACACTCTTTCATGTGACATACAAAATCATTTATTTAAACAAAATTATGATAGTGTAGATCTCACCTTAGATCCCTCCTTAAATCCCATCCTCATAAAACTAGCTATTATTCTTATTCCTTCTCTGTCCATGCTGTAAGATTGTGGAACTCACTTCCACCTAGCATTCGTGATCTGAAAACTGTTTCTTTATTTAAATTTCGTGTAAAAGAGCATTATCTTTCCTCTCAACTATGAGTATATAATTATATTGGTACCTATATTGTATTTATGTTTATATATTTAAGCTTTGTGTATTTATTTAAGTATATGTTAATTTTCTTGCGTATATGTGTAGGTATATTTAATATTTTAGTTAAGACTTCGCATAATCATGTTTTTCTCTTCTTGTTCTCACACACTATTGTCTACATTTCTTTCTCATTTCTCGTTTCGCAGGTCTGCTGGAAGAAATTTCTTAAGAAATAAGCAGTACCTTTGTAGTCATATCATAATTATGTCATATCTCTTTGTATTTTACTGTGTGTACATAAATAATAAATAAATAAATAAATTATTTTCTATGCGCATCGTCGTAGGGTAGACTGGGTACGGTTGTGTCACGTTACGGTTGTGACAACCGCAATATTAGCGAAACTTTAAGGAATACCGGGTCTGAACGGGTTTTACAATATTACGTCAGACATTGCGTGACATTGACGTTAGCAGAGGCCCTCATTACTTTTTAGTAGTAAAAGTAAGAATTTTTATTTGATTTCTTTTAATGATTGTTGTTATATGTATACAGATACAATAATGAGTGTTATTTTTCATTATTAGTTAATCATTAGTGGTTAAATAGCAGTGCTTACTTTGTACGTACTTTATTTTATATTGCCATAGTGAATGTTTTTTTGCGAAGAAGTGCTTGGGGTACGTTTGTGACAATTTTTTTGGGTAGGTACGGTTGTGACATAATTTTTGGGTTGTTGTGATAACATTTTTGGTTTTTGTGACAAAAGGTGATTATTTTATAGCATTTATTAGTGATTGAGTTTGTATTTGGACATTGTACCCGTATTGTTTAATTAGAACTCTTTAGTTAGCTTTTTGGATTGATTTTAATCTAATACTGATTACTAGTTATAAGTAATCCGACCTTATTACTTATAAACATTAAATGTTCTTAAGTTACGTCTATTCGAGACGAATGGATATTTCGTGCAATAAAAGTAATTGATGATCATTTTGGTGTATTTTTGAACCTGTCACTACTGACCCCATGTACTGTCACAACCGCCCCTAGGATGTCGTCGGTTGTGAAATTTTTTCTTTTTTTTCTTACTTGCTCGTGTTAGCAAACCATAATACTTAGAAATACAATTTTAGTATTTATACGTAGGCAAATGGACTCTTCACAATAAAAACTTCGTTCTTACAGCTAACTGCCAAACTAACAAAATTATTGGCCGTCAAATGAAAATTATCACAACAGTACCCAGTTTACCCTACCTGATATCTATCAATGCGACACCTTCTAAGTTAAGTTAACATGCATGAGTACCACTTTCGGTATTAAAACACCCTGAACTGAAATCACCAGCATGCAGCACATGCAAACGTGGTAATCAATGCTCATTCCTTCTGCATATGAGAAGCAGTCTTTAGGTATCCTGAGTGACAATAACGGGTTATACATTGTCGGTCCGATTCCCGTCGCACGCCCACTAAGACGACTAGTTAGTGCGACACGAAGACAAGCTGTGTGTATGTATGTTAATACGGATTATATGGCATGGCCCGACAGTTGAAAGCCGGGACATTGGCTCAGCATTAATTAAATGCAGTGTATGCAACACGTAAATGCACTTTAGTGAGCAGTATAGATGCCTACAGTGAGTTATTGGATTTTTTATTCCTGGATTACAGTTAATTTATTAAATAGCTTCGGGGTATTTCGGAGTAGGTGAGCTGTATATTAAACTGCTGCTTAGTGCCGAGTTTCTAGTTTTATAAAAGAACGGTTTACTTTTTTTGTTGATATATTATGTTGTGCTTGTAGTTTTTAGCATAAAATAGTCCTACAGACCGAAATTCAGCCATGGCGACCATTTTCAGAGGAGTCGGCGCTGGAGATATTATAGTGTACAAGTGTGTGCGCAGACACAGGTGCACTCTCTCTTCCCTCACTCTCATAGTCCGATGGGACGGCAATCCGACACGTCCGTAGAGAGATCAAGCGCAAAGCCAACGGCTTAACACACTTTTCGAGCCTCGAGGGTATCACACCGCCAACATCCAAACTCCGGGCTGTTACTAAGAAATTCGTAATGTAAAAACCCAATAACACTTTTACCGACCCGGGAATCGAACCCAGGACCCCACGTTCAGCTGTCGAGCTTGTGACCACGAGACCAACGGGGCAGTTTTTAGCATAGTATAGATATAAAATACTTAGGTGTTACACACATTCTGACAAAATTTATTTGTTGTATGGATTCTGAAATCTAGCTAAGATTATAATAAAGTATTGGTAAAACTCGCAATATCAGCAACCAGTATAAAAATGAAACACCATATCAAAATGTCCGATAAAGATACCAGGCAACCAGAAGTCAAATGGAACATGAACATACACTCACACACCACACGTACAAAATATTCGTAGCAGCGGCGACGAAAACGAGATTTAAATACGGAACACACAAAAACCGTCCCAATATAGTTTGTAAGTTATCGCATAGATGACATCAAACGAATCGACAATTCAATTCAATGTCAGAAGTTGCCGGCGTGCTGGTCGGGAAATTCACAACTAAGTTGAGGCGAATTTTTGAAAAATATGATATAACGGGGCAAGAGGGCGCGGCAGGGCTGGCTACAAGTTTGAAGAGGAATCGGGCCCTCGGGGGCTGTGATGAATCTTTCACGCGTTTTATCGCTTTGCATCGGGAATCGAACCTCGGAATCTTCGCTCCGACGCTCCAACGGACAATGTAGGTATTTACGCTGAATATTTTGGATGAAATGTTAAATTGTGTTATTGAATCGCCGAAATTCTGTGCGAAATGTCTGTTTGGTTTCATTAAAATTGTTGTTTGTTACGCATAAGTAGGAATCTTGGAAAATCCATTGAAAATTTTCGCCGTTTTTCTCAATACAATAATATAGCAACAATATAGCTTTGTATAAAAAAATCTAAAATGTCATACATTCAAAACAAGACTTTACAGTTGTCATGTTTTTTCTAGATTCATAAAAACTTTAACTTAGGTAAGTAGGTACTAGTGCAATGTATATAAAGCTGTCAAAACGTCAGTCTATCCGTCCATCAAGGCTTATGCACAATTGCGATCTATAATTCTCATAGATTACTACTGTTCGCGGCTGCAAATGGTACATATTAAGTATATCTACATATCTACATGTATATCTCAAGGTGAACATAACACATTATTGATAATGTAATAGTCTTGTCACAACTACTTATATCTAATTCCCAAATGATGGCAATGTCTATACATACCTATAGCATCGATTTTCCGGTCGCAAGGTAGAGGTACGGTTTGCACATTTATTGGTTTATTTTCTCTTCTAATAAAATATAGGCTTGACAAGATCCTAGTTAAAAGTCGTTTATACTCATCTCCATCATCAAAATTTGTGACATTTCTGTATCGGTCAGAAATTTTCTCTGTAACGGCCACACGGTCCTTTTTATAATCTGATTCCTTTTCGATTTTACCTAAACCTTCAAGTTCTAGGATTGGTACACATACATATTCTTCATTAAATTGCAAGACACTGTAAACAAAACTCAAAAATGTACCTCAGGATCTTCATAGTACTCTAAACAAAATGCTACATTCATTCCACTGTCGAGAATTTCGACTTCTTACTGTCGCGGTTTCCGTATACTGCAGGACATAGTTGGAACAGTGGAGGTCAGCCGCATGCGGCCCACACTGGAGTCTGCCTGCCTCACTCAACTTGCTGTTTACCCCTTGTTATGTTGTCTAATGAACTTCAAGTCTATTTAGAGGAATTTTGGAGGATTTTGAGGTTTTATGTCCAATTAGTTTATTATTCGTTTATTTATTTTTTTCTTCTTAACTGTTTACACTTTAAAAAAATATTTCTTAAGATAAAAATTATAAAAAAACATTTATAAATATTAATTTAAATTAGTTTATGATTATTATCGCTCACAAAAACGATATATGCCAGCTTCTATTGTAGTGATATTAGTAGAATATAGAGTTCGATTTATTAAAAAAAAACTTGCAGACACAATGTGAATTTATAAGAAAGTTGGATTTGCAATTGGATTTGGTAATCCAACCCTCTTGTTCTAATATCATTATAATAAAAGTTGTTTCTTTTAATATAAGTTTATGCAAACAATTAAACAGTAACCAAATCAAAACTTCTTTGCCTCTATTTTTGAACATATAATATTTTTAGCATTAAAAAAATGAAAACTATATTGCCTATCAAGTTTTGGGGCATGCACGCAATAAACAAATCGGGTTCCTGATATTAATATTATTCAATCTATACTAGTTTGGTTTTAAAGCCGATTAGCTGAATATTCGGCAGATATCGGCCGATAAAAATATAGCGTGTTTAGTTTTTTTGCAGTTTTCGGTTTTGTTGCTCGGTTTAGATGTCGATTTTTTGTTTCATTATATCCAAGTTCTTACAGTTTTATCTAAGCTGGGTTAGAGTTGAATAAAATGTGTGTTTTTCTGGTATCTTTCGGTCGACAGCCAGTCACATCAATATTCTTTTTTCAACAGTATAAAGGATGAATTTTTGAGATGGGACTTTACGCCGAAAACCGAGCTATGATAAATATATAAAGAAAAATCGAGTTCTTTTGACCACTTTTCTCTAATTTATCATAGTACGTTTTTCTTTCTAGGAGTTCGATAAAAAAAGAAACAGCATTTTTTGTTTTTTGATATCATTTCTCGTAGATTGTGTTTGGTTACGGTGTACGGTTGGTTTTGTGACGGTTTTTAGTATTTTTTTCTATGAATTAAGAATTGTTAAAGGCGTTTTTTTATCAGGCCCAATCTGCAAGAAAATTTTGAATTGGTATCAGCTGCTTATCACCCTGCTTTGCTAGTCGTAAATGTCTATCGACTCACGAGCAAAGGGTAAGTGTTTTATTAGTAGGAAGGGAGAGGATTGCTAACTTGTAAATATAGTTACGTATGACACCTATTTCGTTGCTTTGTGAAGTTTATATGGTAAGAATTGTAGTGATGCTTAATTTTTGGTAAAACAAAAGGCTTTCGGCCTTATATTTTGTGACTTCAATTACCAAAACATCGAAGTCATATTATAAGGCCGAAAGCGATCACTTCTCAATGAATATAAGTATAAGGACTGTTCTTAGAGCACTACCGACTTGAGAAATATATTATTCAGATAATGCCATAGTATATGCCCCTCGTAGGATAAGCAACAATCCCTCTTCTCAGCTATAACAACACAGTGAATGTCATTACCGCTAAACCCATTTATTTCCTCCTATTTAGTCTTACAATTTGCACCTAAAGATACGCATCTAATCTACTCTCCTGCCGGGTTTGCATATTTCTTTTGTACTTGTGACACTCACAAACGGTACTTTTTCCTTTCTTCAGCGAAGACAATTGTATTTTAATTGAAAAAGATTTGTACTAAAAGAAGTAGGCCAAATGTTGCTCATTTTTTTTTTAAGGCGAATATTTTTACCCTGTTTATTTTTACCACTATTAAAATAAACAGAACAAACCTTAAGTAAATAAAATAACTAAGTTATTCAGAGCAGACACGATGAAGACAGTCGGTAATTTAATAATTTACAAACAAACTTTTATCAAAGTAACTTATTCAATTTATAAGTAGGTATTTTTTAACCTTTTTCGGAAACAAACAAAAAAAGGTATGTGTTATTCAGCGAGTTTGCTGAGGGTCGCAGTGGCCCGTGCCCCGGCTTCGCCTAACTGCAGTAAGTGTCGGAAAACTTTCGTGAAACATCTTTTACGGGCGCTCGATCGACATGTTAGGTTTTTAGATTTTCACTCGAACGAGCAGCACGGTCCCGTCCCTTAGTTATGGTCCGATGTCTTACTTGTTCGGCCATTTTGATTTTATTTTGTCTTGTTACTTTTTTGCTTTAGTTGTGTGAGCGTATTATTTTGTCTTGCAGGTCTTGGAAATGAATATAAGTAGCTATTCTGACTTTACTTTTACAAAAACTTCAATCGATAGAACCGAACTCGTTCACAAATCTTTTTAAATGGTTTTATAACACTGTAATCATGAATCGTAGTTTCCTAAAACCTGATAAAGAAACCCTAACAAATATAAATTCTTACGAAAGGTTAATTTAACCCTTTCAAAGCCATGATTGAATAACGAAATACTAATTTAATTCCACCGTGCAATGCACGTGACGGTACAAACAAGTCGCGAGACAAACATCGTTAATTACACATAAATTACAAATTCCTTGTAGGTTTCAAAGTCGCAACCGCACCAAGTTTTATTAAGTGCTATTCAGAGACGAGACATCATTGTAAAGCATTCTCCAGTTACCAAGAAACACTGTAGGAACTCGAAACCGTGCTAACAGACAGGAATAACTTAATTCCGATGGAGAGCACTTAAAAAAGAATGGGTCTTAAAAGACAGGCGCAATTGTTACCGCTCCTCAGATGTGCAGACGGTGTGAAAATCTGTAAAATAATACCCCCGCACTAGTTAAGCCCGTCCCTAGCTGACGATACAATAAAATAAGTAGTACTCAGGGACTAAACTACAAATTACGAGAGAGCTTGCTCAGCTTAAAATAATTAAGATTCTTTGTTCCGCTTGATGGCAGCACTGGAGAAGTGCTGCAAGTAGAGGATAGTACGAGCACTGCAGTGTCCGGTCAACACAGTCGAATCTAGAAGTTTCTTATCGTCAGTAACTCTGAAAGTTTTCGTTTAATTTTACCGTAACAATCGCAGCATTTTATCAAATGAGCTGACTTGTTATTTTTTATTGGCGCACGAAGTTTTTTCGACAGATGTTGGAGTACTTTGCTAAGTGAGGGTAGCTGGTACAGCGTTATACTGTTAGTTTTGCTCGTAGTCATATTTTTTGTGCGGACTTATTTAATTTCGTTTTCTCGTCTCAAGGTTTTGTAATGTTATACCTACGAAGTGATATTTTTGGGCCTCTATTTACGACCTACTTCTTCTGTTACCTAATATTTCAACTATTATTATTAGACGTGCTGACCAGTTTTAGATGAAGCAAAAAATGATGTTTTATATGAACAAAAACCGTCGATATTTTCCTGCCTTCATTCTAAATATATGTAGACCATTTCATTTTTAAAGCATCCCATATATACTTTCTAATCTCAGATACCAATCCACAAGTTATCCTAACAATATTATAACCTCCATCGCAAATTCGCAAGTCGTAGTGCCAAAAAGTAGTTGGAATTTCACACAAGGTAAGTTTGAGAGGTGTCAGATTCATTCTAAATATATGTAGAGCATTTCATTTTTAAAGCACCCCATATATTTTTTAATCTCAGTTATCAGTACCTACCAAAACATAAGTTATCCTAACAATATTATAACCTCCATCGCAAATTCGCAAGTCGTAGTGCCAAAAAGTAGTTGGAATTTCACACAAGGTAAGTTTGAGAGGTGTCAGATTCAAGTGGCCGCGGTGCGAGGCGTGCGAACTATGTCTTTGTTTAGAGACGCTTTCTGTGGCGACGATGTGTTTATTTGACGACACCTATAGGAATTTAACAATAACACGTCTTGCATAGGAAGTTTCTGGGAATAATTGTTTATTTATTAAGAAGAAGGGGAAGAGCCAAGGGGTTAGATTGAAAAAAAAAACAACCTTGATCAAAAATATTTAAATATTAAAATTATAAATATTATTAAATTTAAAACAAAATAAAAATATATAAAATTGAGATTTGTTCACGATTGTTGTAATTTAATTAAGAACTAATTACGAAAAAGAAATGGTGTATTGTCAGATTGTTGCCTATCACCTGTCGGTTTTATAAAATAGGTCCCTGGATGCATATATCTATAGTTCCTTATTGAAAACTACCCTTTGGAAGAGGCGACTAGAATCCAGTCTATTTTTTGTATATTTTGACGTTTAAAAGTGCCTTTTAAGTGCTTAATTGGAATTAATTACTTTGCCTTATTCGGGAGACTTTGATCAAAGGCCAGCTCATTCTACCATCAAAACAACTTATTTTCACACCATTGCACACCAAAAATGATTCCATTACTGACATTTCAGACCCCTATCTACCACCAATCACGACACTTGTTATCAACACAGTCAATTCATAAAGTCGCGTCCTAAAAACGTGATACCACAAAGAGTATCGTTCTAGCGAGGGAGAGCGAGGTCACGCCAGCTTCGGAGGGCCCTTCGCTTTGTTCCTCTGGCAACAATGCCTCACTGAGGGTCCACAAGAGCATACTTGTATCGGATGCAAGCGATGTTTCGTTGGCGAGGATTAGGGCTTGCGGCCAGGACTGTACTTAACCACGAGACTTTAATGCGAAAGAAACGGTTCAAAGGGTCCCTTGAACGTTGAGAGGGAAAATTGACGGTTCGAGATGAGGGGGATAAGGTACAGATGGATTTTGGTGGTTTTATTTTTATTGTTGTTTTTTGTGTGTGTGCAGAGAATGGCCATTATGTGACCACCATGATGTAGGCTTCATTTTTTAACAATATCCTAATTTGCAATCATTATGATTATAAGTAACGTAGTGATTAGTGGATGGTTTTATTATGTATTGCTTCGCACTCAATTTTTATATCACATTATATTATATGACGGGTTTCTTTGCTTAAACTTTGGTGTACAGTAAAAACTAGTAATATCAGACCTTTTCTGAGATTTTTAATCTTTGAACAAGCAACACATTGACAGCAAATAATTTGTTGCTACAATAACTGACGTATATATGAGATATTGAGGTGGAAACATGCAAAAGATGTTCAGATATTTTCTTCTTTACGTTACGCTGTGGTTACGACTCAGCGTTACAAGTCCGTCCCTGTTCGCGGAGAGTAGTAATTATACGATATTTATGCGCGCTGCCCCTCCCCCACTCTTGTCTTGAGAGCTTGCTAAGAAGAAAAGCGATATGAGTGTCGAAACTTATGAGTTATAATTCTCTTTTTGCGAGCGAATTTTTGTCAACTTAGGAAATTAATCTCTTAACCAACCAACTATAAAGAACTTCAATTCAAATACGATCAAAGCGATCATAAGCTTGTGAGCTAGAAGCCTGTAATAATGCAATAAAGAATCCTCGTCTTTCGCTTCTCTATTAATAAAAGTACGCTATGCTAAAGCCGTGTTCGTAAAGCCAGTGGGTAAAGGCTTCCAGTTGAAATTGTAAAAAGTTTAATATTTTTATAAAAAGTTATTAATCACTGCGTGGAATCGTAAAATTCTTCGCAAAATACAGAGAAACAAAATTTTCCATTTCCAAGTTCCAAGCTAGTGTAAAAAGTTTTCATAAAATTTAATTAATCTCACACGTATGTGTTCCGTGCATTTTTACATGAAACGTTTAAATATATCGCCGGCTGGCGGCTGCACTGGCTGAGAAGTAGGCAGTAGACACACCACACACTGCGTAGGAGTACAAAGTCCAGCTAAATACCGGAAGACGTGAACCCTCCTCGCTTTGTTACTGCGACAATGAAAAGGAAATGTCTTTTCCATTTTTCCAAGGTTCAAACCATTGAATACCTGCCCATTTGATAATACAAAGCGGCCGTAGTGAAACTCGGTGCGGATTTTCGGGATTATTAACGGCAAACAGTAAGAATTATTTATTACCAGGTTCACTTCCGAAGTACTTAACAATAAAACCGCGTAATCTACGTAATTAACCGTTGCGCACACACGCGCGCACCACCTTACTTATACGTGACATGTGAACGTAATTAAACTAGAACCCTATAGGTTTTTAACAAATGTTGCACTTAATTATTATTTCCTTGGTCACAAGCTGTATGAGAGGAATGAGACTTTCAGAAAACCACGTGTTCGTGGGTTGGTCGTGTGCAATTGTGCAGAACCGAGCACCTTTATTGCAGAGCCCACTATTTTCTGTGCAGCGGGTGCACGGCAAGAAATAAAGGAGCCCGAACAAAAAGGACATTCTTTTAAAGTTCTTTATTTCAAGGGATTGTAGCAGTAAAGTGCGGTTTAATTGCATGGTAGAACTTTCACAGTTCCACACTTTTATTTGTATTCGATGAATTTAGATTCGATTTCTTTTAGTTCGCGGATCGCGCCCGCCTCGCGTTCGAGAAATATAGAAATAGCTGCAATTTTCTCGGCATCTCCACTTTTACTGTAACAGTAATAAAACTACGGCACTTAATGGAAACTCGTTTATGTTTTGTTTTTTTTTCGAGTAATGAATTTGCAGCGATAGGTAAATTGTAGTTTTACGATTGCGTCATTGTAGTTCAGGTGAAGGGCGACGTTTGAGAAGTTGGCGTGTGTTCGACTTTGTTCTGGAAGAAGGTCGTGTCGTGTCGCAAAAATTATCGAAGTTTCTTGTGCCCAGTGAGGAGCGACTTGGAAGTTGGTGGTTGTTGGCGGCGACCGGTCGCTTCCGTCCCCGCTACGCTCCGTGCCGCGCCGTACCGCGCCCGCTCACCTATGCCCCTATGCCGCGCTGCTGCCGCGAGACAATAGCGAGCCAATAAAACTTTTACTGTGCGCTATGATTTTGGAAACATTTTGCGAGATGAGTTCTATAAAATTCGTAATTTATTCAAGCCAGTTTGGACGTTACTTCCACTTTATTGACGTTTACGAAATAAGCTCTACAACGACAGGATTTGTTACTTTATACTCTAAAAAGTCGTGGATTGACAGATTTTTTTAATGAAATAGAAATAGTGTTTTAATAATATTGTAGGTACTAACTTTGGTAGGCAAAATATGACATGTGCCAAGTAATATTTACAGAACTTGTAAATGGTTTTTGTTGTTTGATTTTGAAGGGTGAAGTTTAATTTAACAAAAAAAAAAATGGTATTGAAGTTTGTTTTAAAATCTATCAGTATTGCCATTAAATAGAGAGAGTATGAAAGACTCTATTTAGTTCCAGATTCTATCAAATTTTTTGTTGTAAAGTAAAAGTACGCCACAAAATTTCCTGAAAAAAGATAGACGATCTTGTCTTTGAAATGGACTTTTTCTTTACAAAGAAAACATTTTACCTGTTTATATTTTGGATGTTTGTGGAGAGGGGGGGTGGGGGGTGAATATAGTGGTGGGAGTGTGTGCGGGGTGAAGCGGGGGGATGAGATAAGAATCAAATAGATGTTGTTTCGCTGCATGGCGCTCTGTCGCAGGGCCATATGCACGTGGTGACGTGTGGCCGCCACGTCTTGACACTTGCAGTAAGATATTGTTACACTAGTGGATAATATCTTAGCTGCAACTGTATGGTTACGCTACCAACAATGTTTTGGGATATTTGGAGCTCTTTTCCTTTACTAGGTTAGTAGAACACTCGAGTTTCTAAGATGTTGCAGTTTGGAAAAGTTGGTTCCGAAATACTCGACAAGTTGTCGGGTATATAGAAGAACCAAAAGCTCTTCATGTAGTTTATTTAATACATAGATTTAGTTTAAATTTAAATAAAAAAGTCCTGTTTATTTTAATTTTGATTGATGAGTATATTATAGTGAAATCACCGAACCACGCGTGGTTCATAATAATATTATGTAACAAATGTGGACGACGAGAAGAAACATACCTAGACAATTTTCATAGAGACACCGTAACGTGAAATAGTCTCCTCTCCAGTGATCTCAAGATATTTATTTGTCTGACAGACAGACAAATGAGTGTTGCGATAAAAGTTACGTTTTAGAAATATGAACCGTAAAAGTCTAAGTAAATATGATACAATAATTTACGGACGCTTTGCAACAAAAATGTGTAAAGCAAAATAACTCATTTAACGCTAAAAATAAACTGAATAATGTAAAATATGAGGGTGAGTGCGATGGGCTTGTAACAACATAAAATATTTCTGGTAATATTGCGGTTACCTACGAAAAGCACTTGTGCGGTGTTCAAAGAGATTTTTATAAATAATAGCTTTTTGTGCGTCGTACTATGTTTTCACGGAATATTTAACAAAAACAACGCGTTAGCGAATGTGAACATTATTTTTATACCAACTTTCCACAATTGTTCCCGGTTTTATATGTACACGAAGTTGCGGTAAAAATATTTGTCGCTAGCGACGTACAATAGCTTGCTTCGTATGCGTGGAATTTTTAACCTTATCAAATACCTATCAGTAAAGTTTTAATTAAACAAAATAATATATCTACAAACAAAAACCAAACTTGTGATAAAACATAACATAATCAGCCTATAATGTTCCCACTGCTGGGACACAGGCCTCCTCTCTGTGAGAGGGAGGGTTGTGATAAAATCAACACAATTTAATTAACCATAATTCAATGCACAAAACCACCAAGACTACAGACCCGCGCTATATTTTTCACCTGAAGTATGTTTCGGCTGACGTAACAGTCATGAAACGTATTTTGGCAGAGCGATAAGGAAATGACACAAAGAAAACAAACTACAGTCCGCTTCGGCCGAAAATTTGTGAGGGCGGGGGGAGAGACGGGAGCGAGCGCGGGAGAGGACACGGAGCGATAGCGTCGCGGGTCGCGTCAAACTTATTGGAACGGTGTCAGAGATCGCTCGCACTATCTACCTTTGCACTTGTTTCGTCCTCTACCCCTCAAACAAAGAGCGCTCTAATTAATTTCGAGTTTTTAATATCGGTATTCGTATTCTGTCTCACTGCGACTCAATTAGCGCGATAAGAATTCATAAGTAGTTTGAAAGCTTTTTAATTAAATGTTCGTTGAACGACGCATTAAATAACGCGCTAACTCAACGATTTGATTCGGTTTGGTTTTCAAGAATGTTCTACTTGTCAGTTGTTTAAATATTTATCTTTACTGATAAGGTTGATAAATAATTAAAGTTTAATTTGGGATTTAAAAGGTATCCTCTCGCTTTTCATCTGCTGCGACGAAGAGAAAATCTAAAAGACTAAAAATAGTTTTTATAAAAATCCATCAAGCTACAACGGTCAGCTACGGAAAACCGCCAGAGCTCCGTTCTAAAGCCTTTGTCCAGTATAAGGCTGTTAAAGAAAGAGCTATAATAGGACAGACATTTGTAAGATTGCCTCCACTCGTAACCCAGATCGATATATCGCAGGCATTGTATATTCACCAGCCTATTTCAGGTTAGAAATGTTAGAACCGAACGGACACGCCACGCGAACACGATTGACGTATTATAGTTTTGTCTTGGAATAGCCTTCGTAGAAACGATTTCAATGGCCGTCGACCCATTTAATTTAACAGACAATGTATACTGAGTGCAGAGCAGCGATTTGTCAAGGGAATGAATTTCAACAAAGGGCGTATTCATTTGAATGGCAACTTGTTGTACGAGGCCGTTTTAATTTCATAAGTCGTTTATCATAATCAAGGCGGGGTGGTGGTACCACCAGCGACCAGAGACGGACCCATGTCAGTGTCTGAAGGAAATGTCACATACCTGCTCGGACAATGCGGACATTTTGTGGACACGGCTTTGCCATACTCGTTTTAGGGTATTTGGATTTGGCTTAAATGATTTAGCTGGTTATTTTTTAAGTATATGGAGAAACTGCTTTATCGTTCGGGTTTCTCACAGAAATACGTGTGACCGAGATATTTGTCAACTCGCTTGGGTGATTATAGGCACCGGCGGAGTCGGGCGGTGAATTTATGTCGAGACATTATAGCCTACGGTGGAAATAGATTATCTGCTTTACCTACTTACGTGCGACAGTGATATAAAGCCAAACCAGTTTCTTTTTCACGGCTAAAACTTGGGCTACATTTATTTGGAGATACCTCAAGCCTATACGTATCAATTAACATAAATAAACGAAGAAACAAAAGACGAAAAGCTTTGTTAAAGTTTCGCTAAATTGAATTAATTGGGTTCTGAGATTCGTTTACCATTTACCTACCTACATTCAGGTTATATCTTTATCCGTTATTACCTTTGCTCTATGTACTAGAAAAAACTAGTTCTCATCTAACGAAAAAGCCTCCTCCACAACATTCAATCATCGAAACGTAGCCGGGATTCAAGTAGATCGCTAAATAGTTGGTGGCAGCCGACATCCCTAATCTAATATGCCCGATTCGGGGCCCGGCGGGTCGGCACTGCAATCTTCGACCTACTGTGGTAGAAACTGCGACGTTCGCCTCTCTATTACCTCCGTAACGCCACACTTGGACCTTCGCTGACACAGAATAACTATCTATATAAGTTTCGACCTGTTTCAGACGTCACTGTTTTGGTAGAATTTAAATTAAACCCCGCAGTACATAACTCCCTCGTTCAATACAGCTACGTAATCAATACCTATTAATTATTTTGAGTACGGCAGGTGTAATTGAAGAAAATTTCACCATGTAATCTGTTACAATCGATCGGTTGGATTTTATTTCCGCGAATTTTTCTTCGTGTTATCGTCAACAAGTAGATTAAATTCACTTCCGTCGTTCTAATTGGAGTCGTGAGCGAGGTTTAATATGTACGTACACGTTCTGAGGGTAATTTTAAACATTATAAATGTAATTTGCGTCCTAATATTAGAGTGGGTTATAACACGTTTATGACAGGATCTTTTCATGGTAGTAATGGACTGGATTAAGTGGGGAAAGCATGTTGTATGATACAATGGAGGTATATTCAAATATGCAGTATATTCGCGGTATGTTGAGTCAGATTGTTGACTTGAGACGATCTCATCGCTATTGTGAAGTGCGCCATAGGGGATACCCATAGTACGGAACGTCGGTAAACGATCGAAATCTAAATAATAAAGATCGCGAACCATCCCCCTAGCTGGATAGGCTTAGTCGTACAAAATTGGAGTAATAAAAGAGGAATGCTCGCAAAAGTTTTGCAATAAAGCCAACGAGTATCGACTGTTAAGGAGTAAAGAGTTCTCCGCTATAACGCTACATGAGGGTACGCTGTTGCGTGTTATCAGACCAAGGATTTCACGTGTAATATGTGTATTCTGGAGAATTATTAACTTACTTTTGTTTTGAGAAAAATGTGCTTGGAGTTTTTATGAACATAAGAAGTTATTTTGGGAACTTACTCTTAGGTATGTTAGGGTATAAAAGGAAGGGGTAGACTATTCATAGGTTTGTTTAAATATTTAATTCATAATTTTGGTAGATTTTGATACAGTGTTCAACAGCAAATCATCTAGATTATAAACTAGATTTTTGTTTTGAATGAATGGAAAGATTTCCCAGTTTTCTCTCAATTTTTTTAAAGATATTAATAGTATTTTTTTCCGAAAGCATATAATTTTTTAAATAAAATATTAAGAACTTACCTTTGCCGTCTTAAGCCGTCTTCCATATATATAAGTAAAAGTTCATTTCTGGAAAGCATCTAGAAAGTTCGATCTTATTTCCAATTTTAGCTTACTTTGGGAATATAGGACACATGGAAGAAACTAGGTAGCGAGCGAGACTCGAACTGGTAGATGCATCAACGAAATTACAATGATCGTCGGTGAGAATTTCATACCGGATTCTGATAGATATAGCGAAATAGTTGCAGGAATTCATATGTATTAATATCATTCCCTTGAGCATCGAAAATGAAATAAGTTAATGAAAGTATTTTTCTGTTTTGGTAACATATAGCGCACATTATTTTGTTCTGAATACAGAGCTACCTTCGAGTTCTTTCCGTCACTTTTGTCTATGTAACTTTTATTTGGGAATTGGCGCCAATCCTACTTCCTACTTATTAATATTATAAATGTGAAAGTTTGTGTGTTTGTTACTCCATCACGCAAAAACGGCCAAATGGATTTGGATGAAATTTGGCAAACAGATAGTTTATAACCTGGATTAACACATAGGATACTTTTTATCCCGATATTCCCACGTGATTCAGACTTACGCGGGTGAAACCGCGGGGCGCAGCTAGTAGATATATAATTTTACCAAATTATTTCTGAAATATTTGCTAAACAGCCAATAAACAAAATTCCTCAATCATCAATTGATATTAATCTAACTTTACAGACACGAATTTAGAACCATCATAGTCGGATTCCATCGTCCACCATTCAATTTATAGTACATATTCCCAAATCAGCTCATTCACAGCGTTCAAAATTACCCTCGACCATATTTGAACACGCCCTTTGTAAGTATGCCCTAATGAAGGCGCATAGACAAATTAAACAGAGCCCATAGAGTAACGAGTCTCGTTCCAAAGATGCTTCTCTAACGTTTTTCGAGTGTTTCACCTGGAAAATAATTACATGGTTTCTGTGACGTATGGGTGCTATTTAAGCTCGCCCTAAGAGTAATGCCAACGATAAACAGGAGCAATTAAAACATTGCCACGCGACGCACGCCTTTCTTTACTCCGTCGGTAATAGAGATTTGTCGCGAGCGCGTTTAGTTCTATTTTCTACAAATGCGAGATGTAGAATTTGTTGTTAGTCAGAATGATTGCGGAGATAACGTTTGAATTTATTTATGTTGCGCCGCGCATGCTGATCTGAGGAGGAAATGATTTGGATTGAAGTTTAATTTGCTTTCCTATGGCCTCATTTACTTTTCCTTTTACCTCCTTTACTAAGGGTGGGGACAAAAGAGCGAAATCTATGGTAATTTGAGTCACTCAAGATCAAGATGATTCGAGGAATTTACGTTTTTCAATCAGCCCCAAAGAATCATGCCGAAAACAGCGTAATTTTGGCGGCTCATTTTGAGTAGGTGGCTTGTAATCTGAAATCTATCGATCAGTATAGACACCTGCCACTCTATAGATCAAGAGACACACAGCAAAAGAGTTAAGTGGACAGGTAATTACCGAGCATTGCAGTACGCACGCAACTCTCATTGTTGTTGTGTGCGTTTAACTTTTATGCACAAAACACGCTCAGACGAACGATGACAAAGACTTTGCCACTTAGCTCACGCACACTGTTAAAATGCAGATGGAAGTGTAATTAGTTGGTTGGTTACTGTGTTTTGTATTACGTTTCATACTAGTATGAGTTGGTTAGCTGTCTATACTTTCTATATTTCGTGATGTTGGCGTAAAGACTGTGCGTGGTCTCAGAGTCAGACTAGATTTTCAAACAACACACAGCGTAAACCTCGGAAGAAAGTGTCTTAAAAATATGGAAGATGATAATATCCCTTCAAGGCGGTGGCTTTGCACTAAAAATGACATTAATTTAGAGAATCCACCCATGACTACAACAACAATACCACATTTTAACGTTGTTTTGAGTTGACTATAACCAAAGGGCGACATTTTTTAATATTACTTTCTCTTTCTTGATTCTTCAGAAGTTTAGAATCTATTTTACTAGCTAGATGTACTAATAAGTTCTTTAATTAACTAGGTATTATCCTGTCCGTGTTTTGACACCCTTGCTAAGCAGCAGCGATGGCAGTTAATTGCGTGTCGATCATATTCACTGCTTGACACTCAATACATCGGAACACCCTGTAGTTTGTGCTTACATGACAGGTTAATGTTATTTATCACTGCATTTAGAGATATAAAGCCTAAAAAACAAGATACATTTATTCATTATTGTAACAAGTTTTCTTTTTAGATACTATTATGTAAAAAGAAAACTCATTCATAATAATTAATTTTAAAGTAGGTACCTACGTTTGCAGTTTGAATTGATTTTAGGATTGGTAGCCCATAGGTCTATGCAAAACGAGTGATGGTTTCAAAATGATGTGAGGCTTAATGAAATTCCTATGAAAAGGTGGTGGTTTAAGAAATATTCATGCAGTTTGTGATTTTTTAAATATTGAAATGTAGTTTTTGATTTACTAATTACAAAAAAAAATATACAAATCTTTTCTTTTTCTATACACCATATTTATAGAACACTACTAACTATTTACATAAAAAACAAAAACTAAAGGGACTAACTAAATAAATATAACAAAGGGACCTTTAGGCGTCGAAGTATTCGTCCGCATAGCTGTCATCCGGAAACGTGCCAAGAAGACTGGCATCATTGCCACGTTGAATGGTACTGCTAATTCTTTGGCCAAAGAACAAGCCAGCCCTCTGGTCACGTGAAGTGTCCACCAGTCGGTGGGGGATTTCCTTAAAAAAGAGACGCGCACTCGGGCCCCATAACCCGAGCGTTTCGACCCCAAACGGCTCAAAACTGTAGTTGCCTATAAGGTTACAGTATTTGCGCCGCTTGAGGGTCTCAGCAGCCGCAGCAGCGGCGCCAGCACAGCCCGCCGTGCTAGGAACATGGCATGAACGTGGATGGCGCAAAGTTGTCGACACAGGTTGCGTCCCACACCAGAGCCTACCCACCTTCCAAATATTGAAATTATCTTGGCGGTACTTAACTAAATTGAAAAATGCAAAAAGGTAATTCATAACCTTTACGTTCGTTTTCTAAAATCGGAAATTCGTGTAGATTGTCGGTAACAACTTCGGATAAGCATTTGGCATTGAAAATATGAAATGGAATCGATTGTATCAACATTAGTTAGTCTTTGTCGTCAGGTTACGCATGATAGGGGAGAATTTGAACCTAAACATACCTACTTTACGCAGACGCATTGTGTGTAGGTATAAGTATAATTAGTCTGGAATGTGTACTTGAAGTGGATGGTAATGTAAACACGACCTACTACAAAAGTGAAGTTTGCAAATACGTTGCATTTAAGTAGTTATAAAGTCTATTTTATAACCTCGTAGACTAATTTGACATAACAAGTGGTTGTTGTTTGTTTTTTCAATTTGGAGTTTGACATTTGCACCTGTCAAATTAGTCTACAAGATTAAAAAACAGACTTTAGTTAGCTTTAGTAAAGTTAGCGTTAGCATAGCTTATTCGTCATGGTTTCTGTAATTCTCAACTAAAGTAATGACTTCCTTGAGATTCAGAATTACAGAAATCAAGTGTACCGCTGAAACCTATTAAAATTATTATGTTTTATTTTTTATTTTTGCATCCATGGTTAAAATACACAGATGTATTGGTGGTGGATTTTAACCCCCGACGGAAAAAGAGGGGTGTTATAAGTTTAACTTGTGTATTTGTGTGTCTGTCTGCTCCATCGTAGCTGCCAAACGGCTGAACCGATTTGGATTTTTTAAATTTACCTTAGCATGGGTCCTACTGACATATAACAAATCTCCATGTCTCTTGAATGACTTTTAATACGTCAACGAAAGACAATAATAACCTTATACATTATAATTTATATAAATTGAACCAGTTTTCCATATCCTGAGAATTGTTTGCAAGCGGTTGTTACTCTATACAATTCCGGGGAACTCCAGGCAAGCTCAGTTATTGGTAGCTTACAATTTCCTAGCAAACTTAAGTTAAGGTAACTGGAATCTGGCAGTTTGCAGTTGTACACTTAGTTTGCTTCTAATACATACACTTGAAATAGAAAAGTTTACACGAGTGGGTATGTGGAGGGTTTGGGGATTAAATGTTCCGGGGTAGATAAATTATGTTTATTTTATGATAATAACTAGCTGCACCCCGCGGTTTCACACGCGTAAGTTTCGATCCCGTGGGATAATCGGGATAAAAACTATCTATATATCTAAACTATGTCCTATTCCAGGACATGGTTTACCCCTGTACCAAATTTCATCCAAATCCGTTCAGCCGTTTTAGCGTGAAAGCGTAACAAACAAACTCACTTTCGCATTTATAATTAGGTTAGGATTAGGATTGGTATGCAAACATAAATTGTTTCCTAATTTTAATTTAAGCATTAATTTATACATTTTGCTCTCTCCTCCAGGGTCCGTAATTATACCTCAGTTTTGCCATTATAAATAAAAATAATTAAATAAAATGTAATAATAAAAATTAAAAAATTACCTTAATTACAATCGAGGAAACTTTAATTCTAGTTGTAACGTAGGGCCTGATCCAGGGTTATGAAAACCGGTGTTTCAGGCCATTGATTGTAACCAACATTTAACCATTATGGAATGCAAATAAAGATAATTATGAATATTAATAAATGCTTATTTTAGAGTTATTACCCGACTACAGCGAAGCAAAAAGGAGGGTTATGATTTTGACTGGTATGTATGTATGTTCATGGGATCATATCTTCTAAGCTAAGCTCATCAAAATTTTACAAACAAATGACAAATAAATGCTGTGACATAACATAAGTTGAATTAGTTTTTCATCTATGAATTCTTCTCATGTAGAACACAATATGAAGCTGAAACAGTTATAATTTTCCCACAAGATTGAAAAAAACAAATAATCATGCTAACAGAATCATGTTTGGTATAATATTACGTACGTTCCTAGAACGTATGATATAATTTATTCTATTATTTATTATGTTACCTATCTCCACTCGTTATTTCCTATTATTAATTAACAATACTCTGCATACGATAATTTAAAGCGCTTTCCCGTTGAGAGGCTTTCTGGGAACATCTGCCTTGTATACAAAGCTATAAGATGACTCCTCAAAGCTTCATAGGCAGAAACTTGAGTACATGCTAGATTTCCCAGTTCTCTATATCAATTACTGTATCATGGTTGGATTACATTACAAAGACCCCCTTTGGTCGTGTCCGTAGAATCCGAACTATAATATTAGAAATGCGAAAGTGAGTTTGTTTGTTTTTAGGCTTTCACGCTAAAACGGCTGAATAGATTTGAATGAAATTTGCCATATTTGTAGACCATTACCTGGATTAGGACATAGGATACTTTTATCCCAATATTCCTACGGGATGGAACTTATGCGGGTGAAAGCGCGGGGCGCAGCTAGTCTGTATATAAAAAGCTAAAGTTATGTTAGTGTGCAATTCAATATACAGTTTTTATGTGTGAAATCAAAACTGTATTCAAGGAAGCACCCACTGATTCAACTATTTTTTACTGATACTGATACAACGATTTACTGATACATGCCTAAGGTATCGTACATCGTCCATACTCGCCCACAATTCTCTTGTTTCTGACGTTTCACTGTCCTATAGCTATGAAATGTTGAACGGCTTCATATACTCCAAAAGCCACTTCCATACCAGCAACTAATTTAGAACAATTTGCCATCATCCAACAATAAGAACCGTCATCTCTACGATGAAAACAGCCCTCGCATAATATTTGCACGCATTCCGCGCTTTATTTTACTAACACTCGTATATATAGGCATGCAAACGCGTGCCGTTAGCGAATTTATATTAGTTGAACGCACTTGTGCACGGTGAATGCGTGCAAACGCGTTTAACAATGCAAATTTATTCTAGTTACCAGATTAACGGTTCATCATAGAGGCACTTGTGGTAATTATGTGAACAGGCCGCGGTATCCTCGCGAATATTCGATGTATCATTCGCTGGGATTAACTGGTGCTGATTAATAAAGCGGCTGGTTTTCAAATTGAGGTGTTTAAGTTTTTCTAATTTGGGTTTTGTTTGGCCGTATAACGTATTAATTAACAGTATTTTTACGACAAAACAATTAAAAACTATCCTACTAATTTAGAACTAAAGGATATGTCACAAAGATGTCTGGCAACTTTATTGCTTATAAAAAGATATATTATAAAATGAGGAGATCAGGGGAGAATGGTAAATTTCATCTATTTTTAAATAACTTTAAAACTACCTAACTATTTTTTAATTATTCAAAAAAAAAATGAGCTCCCCACAGTACGCCTTAACATTTAATATGTCACGCGATACAGTTTGCAATTTTTTTTTTGTTTTTTATTTGTCTCCCAAAAATGACTTCCTTATTTAAAAATTATTTATTTATGTTACACATCCTTGTTTGGGTCATAGTTCATTATGTATATCAAATTGCGACTTAATCGGTCCATTCAATTCGGAAGAAATTGGCTGTGACAGACAGACGCACGAGTGAATCTATGGGTTACATTTTTTCATTCGAACGTACAGAACCCTAAAAAGAACATTTAGAGGGGTTGGTATAAGAATGACTGGATCACAAATTGACCACGCCAAATCTCAAAATAGACTTATAGTTTAGACATACATTTTTAAATCAGAACACAATTAAATACTAACCAATCTACAGCAATTAAGCTTCTTTAAACATATTATAGTGTCATTTGTATTGGCGGACTTTGTGGAGTTCAGAGCTACCTAATTAAATTGTGCATGTAAAGTAAAGTTCTCAACTGTGCCCGCGCTTGTCGTCATACACCAGACTAAGTACCACGGTTCACTGGGAAGCTGTAGAAATGTGTATATTTTTTATTTTATTATGTTACGTTATAACGTGGACAATTGCGTCATGTGGTACTTTAGTGACACTGTGTTTTAGTTGAAAGCATAATGGCGCACAATTTTTGCCTTCTCGTATTATGTGTGAGCTGCAACTCATTTTTGTTAAGGCTTTTTTTGTTGGGGTTTATTGTGGTAGTTTTATGTGGAAGTGGAGAATACGAAATAAAAACAAAGTTGACGTTCAAGAAATGAAATGTTTCTTTCTGTAAGTAGATCTTTACACGTCAATATTTTAAAACTGAAATGAAGAAATGAGAAATGTCGAAACAAATTCATAGGTTATGGTCTCTTTTAATGTCCAAACATTATATTATCAAGATATTATGTGAGCAATGCAGGTGCAGTCTAACAATGAAAGTACCTACACACTTTCTCTGCCAATTTACGTCAATTTTTATTTCCAGCCTTTTCCTCTGACTTTAAGGTGCACGAAGGGTTCCCGTTTAATATACATAGCATCATGGTTACTAATGCTGTCCATTTACACCTAAATTCACCAAGGTAAACTCCGAGAGCATTCCTTCTAACACACTATTAATGTGAAACAACAATATTAAACTAAATTATTTTCATCAATATGAACACACGAAAGTTAATGGCTGACGGCTTCATAACGGTCAAACATTCTAATAAACCGCGAACCATATATTGTAGTGTAGCCGCAAAAACATTTTCATTTTAGCATTTTATTGAGCTTGTTGTAACTGATTTACGTGCTGTCCGTTCCGGCCGTTTTTAACCTTTCCGAGAGCCGCATCATAAACGGTTTAGTGCCGGTTATGGAGCTCAAATTACGAAGAATGGAAGTATAGCTCCCTCATTGTCTGCCCTTTATGAAGGGTTCGAGTGTATAAAGGAATACAAGCGAAATGGCCCGTAATTCGAATAACATTTCTGTGACCTATAAAAACTTGGAGAGTGGCAAAATTGTTTTAGACTACATATACACTGTGTACGTTTACTGGACAGAATAAATGTGTTTCGTGATGTAAGTAACTTTTCTATCTTTTGTTGAGCAAAGGGTAAAGGCTTCCTTTCTGCCGCTCTTGAAGTTTGTACGAGCTAAAGGGAGGTCACAATCACAATAGATTTGTATCTAAAAGTCTCAGCCCTACGTTCTGTAAATTTTTACGAACCTTTTTTGTAATTACTATGTTGAAACTAGGCTGAGAGATTCGCATGACATGTCCGTAAGAAATTAATCAGGAGTATCGTAAGAAGGTCAGTTAATCGCGTTCGACATCGGCAACAATAAAAAGGAGTCGTCCTAAATTGCGCGCTACTTGAATGCGTCAATAAAAATCGTGGGGAGTCGAAATTAAGGCTCCTATACGAAGCGTCGTCATTAGGGCCGAAATAGGGTTGTATCCTGGTGGTTGTAATAAGTCATGTCTGCCGCAGGACGCCCGCCGCCCCCGCCCCGCGCCCCCCTCCCGCCCCGGACGATCCCGCACCATTTCTCGCCCTACCCTGAAGATTATCGCGCACTAAGTATGATCAATAGTCAATTTAACGGGCAAGTGGCTAAAACTGGTCAGATTAATCAGTGACGAAGCAAGACTTTTAGTCAGTTGTCATTAATTAGTGCTGTGCCTAATGACATGTTAGTAACATTACGCGTGATTTGGCTTTGATTCTTTTTTGATTGAGCGTGTGTCCGAAATTGCGTAGTTTTTCTATTATATCTGCGCGAGATTACATTCTAAAGGCAAGGATTGGCTTTGGTATAAGTCAAACATTTTGCAGGCTCAATATTTCAAATAAAAACCAGTGCGCGGAGTAATTTTGGCACGCATTTTATCAAAACAAAATTCCATGTAAATTCGTCGCGCACACAAATCCTAAGCGTAAGCTTGGGGCACTTGCCTGGGTCCCCGGTATCAGTTCAGTCCATAAACTACTATCCCCGGCCCCCCGCGCCCCCCCTGCCGCATCCTCGGTGGCTCTTCCGCCCGCTTCCGCTCTCTCGCTCGGAACATAAGCTGTGCCATTTTTTAAAATGCGTGCCTCGGACCTAGTAGTAGGTAGTTCTATGTTATATCGACGTTTTGAACTTACTTTTATTTTCTTCATGTAGCTCGTTTTGTTCAGTGATAGCGAACGGTGCAGTTATTCAAAGTCTGTCAGGTGCAAACAATCAGTTTATTTCCTTGATGGAGCATTGTTGTGAGTTATTGGCAATGAAAGGATGGGGATATTTTGGAGCGGAGGTAATTTTAAATACTTGGGTAATTTTTATTGACGCTGTTACGGCCAATGCGTACCTACTTATTATAATTTGGCGGCGCAGGTATTTACCAAATGCGTTTTCGTCTGCAACGTTTGTGCTTCAAATTATGTACACTCCCATAAAAATATATATAAGGTGTAAGGGTGAACACCGTTGTCACTCAAACCATGGGTAGTCGACTTAAATATAAAAATAAATGACCGAGTAACAACAAAAAAAAAAAACGTTATTTTCATTAAAACATTTTAAAAAGTTTCTATCCGACACCGTGCTCGCAAGTGAAACAGCTGACTGACTGAGGGAGAAATTCACACATTAAGTGCCAAATATTTCAATCAGGTGATGTTTCTCCATACATATTATAAGCGAGATAAGCTCTTTCGAGCGCCACTAAACCTTTGAAAGCACCTGTTATTAATTTGCTAACCGCCGTTAAACCAGGTATCTTCCTTATGCACTATCGTAACCGTTAATCCCTATGGTCCTACCTTATACTACAGCTAGTTAATAGATAAGGCATTGTGATCCTTGACTAGAAAATGTAGCGAATTTTTTTCTTTAGAAATGATTTCATATTATTATTAATAATTATGTTCTTTCTCATCTCTCCTCACTAGAATTTCTCTAGTAGGACACAAATCATACATACACATACACTCAGACACAGAAAAACGATGTTTTCAATATAAGATTTTATTCAGTGCAGGAGTCAAACCCACTACTATTTTCTTAGAAGTAAGTGGATCAGCTACCAGAAATCTGGCAATAAAGTCCGTTTTAATAATTACATATTTTTCATGTGATCACGCTAAGCGTAGGAATTCGAACAGAACTCACTTTTAACCGACTCCTTCCGAAAATTGAAAAGCAAAGACACCGACTTCCGATATTAAAATTATTTTCCTTTTTTTTTTGTGTTTTTTTTTTGGAAGTCGGTTGTTTTTTTTTGTAAAAAGTTTTTATAACTTAATTTTTTTGCCATCTGGTCTCCTAGTACTTTGTTACTATGATATAGTGAGCACGATGTATTTTATTATACGCACCCCTCATGACCTGGCGCTAGTGTGCGACGCACACGGTGCTTATAATGTTACCGTGGCCCTGGTTATTAGTGAGGTAAACCCTTCTTTGACCTTATAGTGTGACGCACAATTTTGTATAAGTAGCGTTATGAGGTCATGTTACTAAATTCCGGATTGGTGTTAAAAGTTTTGTAGATGATTTCTGGTATAAGACGAATACTAAAAATTATCTGATTGATACTTATGTGTGCTCAGTACTGTCATCGATTATCGAAGAGACCGCCAGCAAAAAATTATATACGTCTAAACCCTGTTTTTCAAAGTATACCAAATCAGCTGTCTTTGACGTCAAACATTTGACTAAAGATTTAATTAAATAACCTTACAAAAATAGTTTCAATATCAAGCCATTTAAAAATGCTTAACTACGTAATATCCACACGCGACCATAATAAGTGATAACCCAAATCCCAGTACATCTAAACCAACATATTTGCGGTACTCTACAGCGTGTTTACAACTAAAACGTGTATACATGGTGTAGTTTTTGCGAGAGCTTAGTCGTGACGGGCGACCACTCAAACCGCTCCGCTGCCGCCAAGTGTGGCAATTAAAACTTGCGAATGTCAAGTGTGGTGTTGCCAGACCGGGCTTTATTATTTTTTTATTTTATGGCAACAAATAAAGGTGTGTTAGGTATCTTAGTTTGATATGGAGAATATAATAGAATAACGTTTATGGAGGATTTAGTTAGTTGGTTGTTAGCTAGTTTTTGTTCTAGATATCGTTTATGGTAGAATATTATTTGATATGCGATATTCCGAGTAAATTTTTGTAACGAAGCGAGGTTTTAACCATGTGTAGAAGTATTTAGAACTGAAATAGATACAAAACTATTAATGGATGTGTTGGAAAGCAATTTGGATCTAGTCCGAAATTCCCAATATAGGTCAAAACTGACTTACAGTTTCAAATAGCGTATATATCAAAATAGTAAAGTAAAACATTTTTCACTGAAAAAGTTTTATTTATTGATAAAATAACGCTGCGGTAAAATAGAAACCTCTTGTTGAAAGGCAGTACCACTGATACTTTATTTAATTATGTTTATGCTAATAAGTCCCGGTAAACACCGCCTAGCTTTTAAACTCAGTCGCACAAACAATTTGAACATTTCGTTCCCAAAATTGGGTTCGAATTTGTGAACGACCTCCAACAAATCAACTCAACAATCTTGACACAGTCATAATAATACGTAGGAAAGAACCTTCAAACATGTATATAACGTTTTTATGTTCCCAGTAAAATTCGCATTCACGGTAACTTCACGTCCAAAAGATTGGTGCGTACTATAATGCAAGCATTACAGTACTCGACGATATACAGCCAATTCATTCCGTAACGAGCGAGCATGAATCCTAAATGTGGCAACAACATGTAGAAACGCATACAAAAATCGTGTAACAGTTACGGAAGGCTCATTGTGGCCCATCAAGTAGGTCATTAACGATTTCATAAAAGGCTTAGAGGGCTCGCTTCCCTTTCCCCGTGTCATATTTTTCATGGGCTCGACCATTTCCGAAGTGCTTATGGGCTATGGCGTGTACCTCAGGTAAATGCGTCGTGGGCGCCGCGAATCGATTCGCTACGTCTCTAACATGAGCTCGTTTAACACCACCTTTATGTTTTTATTCGCCCAAAATCTTGTTATTTTTATTCTTATACACAATAAGTTTAACCTCTTAAGTATAGGTACTTGTGGACTGTGTTCGCGAAATTGTAGGTAGGTATTCATTATTCTTCTTGTGATGTCAAGTTTTGTATTTTAGGAAAAGTAGATATGAGTTTGTCGTATTTGTTCGATGACCTCGTGTGAGGACACTTCTTGGTAGGCTGTCGGTAATTGGGCTGTCTTTACGGATATTCCGTTTGACCTCCGCATTACCAGTCATTATAGTCGATTTTGTACGTCCGTTTACAGTAAAATGGTTTGATTGACGTACAGTTTACTACTCTTTAACTGTTGGTTAAATTTTTAAGTTGTTGTAGGAAATGTCTTTTTTAGGTTTCCAAATCCAAACCCTATTCCGTCCGTCCGTTTGTCAGCGGGCGTCTGTTTGTCAGTTTGTCCGTTTGTCATGAACCTTAATAGGTAGACAGTAGAAATTTTCAGAGATTGTGTATTTCTATAGCAAAAAATAATAAAAATTAAATTAAGTTAATAATTAAAGTGACCCAGGCGACAAGAAACGTGATATTTTTGGCCTTTTTTGCTCGATCTTAATACGGTACGGAACCCTTCGTGTGCGAGTCCGACTCGCAGTAGGCCGGTGTTTTATGTTTTACGTTGTTAGGAATATAGGTATCATAGATATAAGAAAGAAGTTTTTTATAAGTTTTTTTTTATAAGTGTTTTTTCTATTTCTATGATAGGTATACTTCCTTACTAATAAACGTATTATATCAGGTGAATAGTTACATACCGATTTCTATATTTCAGTCATTAGTAATTTGACTTTCGAAAGAAGAAGACAAAGTATTGTATGACTATACAGACGCTATACAACGTTTATTAGTAAGGAGCATAGAATATAATGCGTATAGGTATAGAAAGTAGGTACCAAAAACGGCCTAAGTCGGAGTCCTGAGTGACGGCGCACCGCGCAGGCGGAATGAACGGCGGATTAAACAAATGTTCGACCCGTTTGAACTTGTCCGGAGTGCGAGCGGGCGCGCTCGCACTCCCGGCGCATTCTACTGGCGGATGCGCTCATCAATACGCGTATTATTTCAACATTCCCGCGTGCATTAAGGATAGGTATCCGACGTGTAAATCCGCTCCGCAATCCGCCATACGCGGTGCGCCGTCACTCAAGACTCAGACTTATGCCGTACAAAACTACGATATTGATACGCCTTTCAAAAGTTCTGAAGTGGTAATAAATCAGAATTAAGGGCTTGTGAATGTATTTAATACATCAAGAAACCAAGAGCCACATTAATAATTTAAACACTCTTTATAATTTTATCTGTCAGAAATATAAGTACATTTATTGAGGTTACTATAATTATTTAATTAGCTCCTGCAACCAGAATAATGATGTACGTTGTGCAAACTTAAATTTTCCTGTAACTCCATTACGACATATTCACTGTAAAATAAATGTATGTAATCAGTAACACAGGATTTTATAAATCACATTTATTTACTCGCTGGAGTCGGGGGTATTAAGAAAATTCAAATCTAAGTGAGCTATCAGAAAAATATATAATTTTATAATAATTTATAGTTTTTAGGGTGCCGTACCCAAAGGGTAAAACGGAACCCTATTACTAAGACTCCGCTGTCTGTCTGTCTGTCCGTCTGTCATCAGGCTGTATCTCATGAACCGTGATAGCTAGACAGTTGAAATTTTCACAGATGATGTATTTCTGTTGCTGCTATAACAATACTAAAAAACAAAATAAAATAAATATTTAAGGGGGCTCCCATACAACAAATGTGACTTTTTTGCCGTTTTTATAGATAATGGTACGGAACCCTTTGTGCGCGAGTCCGACTCGCACTTGGCCGGTTTTAGGTATGGTAGATAAAAGTTTATCCAATGTAAGCATGTTATCATATGAATACATTAAAGAATCTTCTAACCTCAGAAATTCATACGGGTTTAATTAGTAAAGAAAATAGATCTCATAAAACATTTTCTGTCTATATGTACGTTGATGCGCATGCATATAAATAGATTTATAACATGTATTATTATTTTAATAATATTATTTTTTCGTTATAATATTATATAATAACGAAAACAATCAGCTGTTCCCTACATTTATGTTCGCATAGCTCGTCAAAATGTAGGGAACAGTTGATTTTTTTTCTCAAGTCTGTTGGTTGGCGATTTCAGGGTTGGTCCCATAGTGAAAGTTGTTCATAATGATGAGTGCAATGACATCTTAAGAGATTTAGTGTATGAACCTATAACCTATAACCTTATATATATGTTCTCAGGCTACATTTTAGTATAATACACTCAAACGGAGCTGCGGTCACAGCGAGTATTTTATCAAACTAAACCATTGTTCGACAAAAACCAATCAATGTTAGGCATTAAGATTTTCTCAAAAAAGTATTGTTCAGTAAGTTCGACATTATTATTTTTAGTTTAACAAAAAGTAACCTCTACGGATTTTCCAGTCAAACTTGGGTCATGGAGGTCACCTTTCAAAATAACTTTAATCTGATTACGCAATATTCGTGACGACTTTTAAAGTTCAATTGTATTTACAAAAACTAAGAATTTAGATATTGAGCTAGTCACGGAAACTGTATGATGGCTGTAACCTCAGAGAAGGTTATGTTAATAACCTGTAATATAATATTTTTGAATAATGTTATGTAGGTCTTTTGCGGTAGCGTTTAAAGAGAGAGAGAGAAAGGGAGAGAGTGAGTGAGAGAGAGAGAGAGAGGGAGAGAGAAAAAGAGAGAGAGAGAGAGGGAGAGAGAAAGAGAGAGAGAGAGTAAGAGAGAGACGGAGAGAGAGAGAGAAAGATAGTAAGAGAGAGACGGAGAGAGAGAGAGAGAGTGAGATAGAGAGAGCAAAAGTGGGAGAGAGTTTAAAGGACTGTGTATTGAATTTCAATTTCAGAATATCTTTCCTGAAAAAAAGCTGTTGTTGTTACTAGAAGTAAACCTTAATTTGTTAAAACTAGCCTTTTTAACGAACTAAAAAAACAAAACAAGGTTAATTAAATTGTCTAAAAAAAGCATCACAATTAATTTATCTATGCATTTGTGAGTTAAACTGCTAAAAATGATCAGACGAAGTCAAAGTCAAATCAACGTTTTTATTTGTGAAACGTAGGCAGTTATAAAAACAGGTATTGTGAATAAAATATCGCACGCTGAGAACGAAAGTGACTCAAGTCAAAATTTACGATTTTTGAACATTTACTATTCTTTCTAGGATAACTTTTTAATATGAAAACGAAAGTTACGAAATTCTTTTGTATAATATTATTTGGCTTTATCACTTTAAATATACCTATATAAAAATATAAAAATATTATTTTTTCTATATAAAATAGCTTTTGAAAAGAATAACTTTATTATTAGAAATGAGTTCATGAGTTTAACTCATGCCTTAATAAGTGACCGAATTTGATTTATGTCACCTAGGTTGTTGATATAAGAAATAATAAAGTGACCGAATTTGATTTATGTCACCTAGGTTGTTAATGTTAGAAATAAGAAAGTGACCAATACCATAAATTGGTCACTTTATGATTATAAAGTGTAGCAAAACTTACGCTCACAAATCGGCACTAAACTGACGAAAAGTGTAATCGGTCGCTACGGTACTAAACTTGACACGTTCAGCTACATCCACTCGCAGTGCAGTACTGATTGCGTCCCTTTCACTCTGGTGCGGGGAGTGTGAAGTGCTCAAAAACAAAGAGACCGAAAAGCCCTCTATCCCTCTCTGACCATGAATGTCTGTTTTTTAATATAAGTGTGATAAAGTGTACTTTTTTGAGTCATTTTGTATATTTAACTCATTTTACAAAAATTTTGAGATAGGTCACTTGCGTTCTCAGCGTGCGATATGTATAGAGATCACTCTGTTCTGCTATTGACGGCGTTCGCAAAAAATTACACTTAAGAATGCAAACTAACGTGAAAAGTATTTTTGCTTCGGGCTTTAAAAATGACAAATACTTACGCCCGCAGTAACTCACGCTGCGAGCAACTAATACTTTTTCTTCCACGTCTACCCCAGAGTGTAAACTAAATCTTATTCAAAACAAGAAAGCAATGCCTTTCCTTCATCACAACTACTTTACGAACAATCAAGAGAAAATTGCAACAATTTATATAACCACAAGACGAGTTGCAGCAAATAAAAACTATAGCAGCTGTAATTGACAGTGTAAAATATGATAATAAAATAACATAGTCATAATATCACAGCTGTATTTCACGAAGAAGTAAGTAGACTTTAAAGTACCACATTTTTATGCTTCTTCTTATTTTCGTGTAGTTAGTGAATAACCTGGTGTCAGATTCTTCTCTGCCGTCACTTCGCCACTTCACATGCCGTCGAGAAATATCTCATATCTCAATATCTCATTTTTATGCTAATTGTTTAATATATTTATTTGTGTTAAAATATATTATAACTTACACGGGGCGCCAAAGACAGGGATAGGGCGTAATCTTAGATTACAATAGTTAGTTTAATAATTGTCCATTCCCTCTGCCTCTCTCTTTCACTATTGTTTGCATGTCTGTCTATATTTAAGTTCACGATTTACTACTTTTCTGTTTTAACAGCTTAGAGTAGCGCACTGTTAGATATAACTTTTAATATGCTGTGGAAAATGTCGTAGGTTATAACTCTTGTTTAGCTATAACTTGGCATAAGATTTTAATGTATAACTGTTTATTTTCCCGAAAATAAATAAAATAAAATACCTAGTCTGGTGATCAAAGTTCACGTGATATTGTAAAACCATTTATCTGTGAATTTTTATGTAACTGGGTTGTGAAGGTCAGATAGGCAATATCTCCATGTAAAATACTGGTACCTACTCAGCTGCACCGGTTCAGACTGGAAGCCGACCCCAAAATAGTTAGGAAAGGCTAGGCACATTGATTAATCTCATTATTTATTTTCATACTTTACACTTACACTTTACACTTTTTTTATTTTTTTATTCTTATTATTCTTTTGCCCGTCGCGTCATGTCTAACTCCCATACAATAGGAGGCAAGCCTATTACTACTTGCTACCAACCGAGCTCAAATCCAGACTAACAGGTTTGCACCTGTAATTGACAGAATAAAATATGATAATATTCAAAAGTGCGGGTTTACTGAGATCTCGGCTTGTGGAGCAGTTGAATCAATTGCCGCCTCGTGGCTAACGGGCCACGAAAGGCGATAAGCTTAACTTACGACGTCTTTTGTATTCAACTGTACCTTTATTTTGATCTTTGGATTTTAGATTTTTGTGCTTATGTCGGTAGGTTTTAGATGTTTTATAAAATTGTATAAAAAACTCAGACATAAGCTTTTGACTACTACATTTTTTGAAAATATTGTACTTAATTTTTAATAAAAATTACTTTGATTTGAAAATGTCATGAAACGATATGCTTTTTCGAATTGGTTGCAAAAGTAGCTGGACGATTTAAATTATCGATGAAATCTGACACCTCTTTATAATCTATTAATTGTTAGTTATCGGTGCGTAGTACTGGCGTGCGTGTATCAGAGTGCGTGTACCATGATGTATGAACGTAAACGACGCAAAAGGAGTATATATATATATATATAGTTCTATAGTTTCTGCCTACCCCCATGGGAAAAAGGCGTGAGTTTACGTATGTCTGTTCGTTATTTTCTTTTTTTTTCATTATTATAGCAAGTTCAATTCCCAATCTAACTAGATGCAGCTAAATATAAACTATACAAATAATATACACGAAGCATATTTTTCCATGTATTCCACGAGGTCTTCCGATAGTAATTTGAATAATATGATGTAATATTGTTAGGTATCGATCACGCAACCACGTACCCTTTTGATGCAAGCAGCTATGGAGGCACTGTATGTATATATACTAGTCACGGAAACCAATAACATATTCGTTTGAATGTTTGTAGGAATTTACAAATTATGATTCGTTGTAATAAGTGATCACGCTATGAAATAATTTATAGGTACTTGAAAGTATGTAAATCGATGTTGATTTAGAAACAAGCCAGATTGTTTGAAATTTTTACAATAGTACTGGTTTAACCTACACGAAGATTCTATAAATCACTCACAGCTAAAAATGTCTTGTATTTTATTGCTTTGGTAAGATATAACATTCGCACACAAATCACTAACATTTGAGTTCTGAAATCCTGAGCTTAGAATTGAAAACTCCTGATAAAAATCTGCTACTAGGTTTGGAGATTCTAACGTAGTTATAATTTCTAACTCAATAATTTTTTTATAAAGAAGGTTCTTTACCATGATTATGAAAGCTATGCATCTAAGTTCGAGCACGTTAAAGCTATGTATATGCCATAGATGGTTGAAAACACAAAACACCATCACAAACTAACTCCAAATCTAACGACACAAACCCAACACAATGTCTCCTCCAGCAGTCGTTATCAAGTCCGCATTAGAGCATAGTATTTCATTTCACAGCTTTTATAACTATTCACCATAATGCGTGAATAGCCAACCTTTCGGAGGGCACGGGGTATCGGCCGGAAGTCCCCCCGGCCACGGGGTCATTAGCCAAAAAATAAACGATCACACTTTGGGTAATGGTGAAATTTTTTGCTTATTTTACGCCTTTTTTCGGGTTAAGCTTATTTTTGGAAGTTCAGATGTGTTGCCGTACTTTGATGTTTAAATGTGCCTTTCTGCGGTACAGTTTTTTTACTTACAGTTTTTTCGTGCTCAGGTGCGTTCATCTAATGTAGGTATTTGATATGTATCACAGCAAATAGTCATTAATACAAAGTTATAAAAAAAATATAATAATCCGATATCACTAGTGATCTAGTATCAAACAACCTAAAAGAAAAAGTTCAAAGGTAAACTTTCAAAATATTTCAATTATATTACGGTCACCGCATCAAAAATAAAGCATCGACATTGTTGTATTCTTATAAATATTCCATAACTTTTGCTCAGAACAAACTAAGGAACAGTGTTATAATAAACCATATTCTTCATTTTCTCCATTGGAAGGCGATAAAAAGCTTACTCATTCATTTTTCTCGGTTCCTATCAGCAAACACGCAGACATAGTTATTACATTTTCTATTGATAGAAGTAAATTTCGTATTTCGTTAGTAAGTTTCTTTTCCATTTTTTGTTTGATTGTTTGAAACATAAAACTGTTTGATGATTACTGAGTGAACATTAGTGCATCATACAAATCTGAATCACGAAATAAAAATCATAGTTTACCTTATGTGCCTATAGATAATCTTGTGATTTCTTTCCTCTGAATATTCTCCTAAAAACGAAATAAATCATTTCTATGTTAAAATGTTTTTTTACTAAGTTGTAAAATAAAGGATTATTATTTTGAAGGAGAACAAACAATACAGGTACCATTCCGTAGTCGACCGTAGACGGCAACTGCAGGCGACGTGTCGCCGCGACACGACTGTTTCTATGAGTTTCTAGGAAATACCTTCCGTATGAGCGACACGTCGTTTGCAGCTAGCGGCGAGCGACAGACGACACGTGTAACCCGACCGCAGACCAGTAGTGCCGCCAACGCTCGAACGAAAACACGTTTTTCTATCCTTCCTTTCCTTCCTTTCCTTTTCCTTATATTCCATCTACCGACAGATACGGACTGCAGCGACATGACGCGGCGACACGTTGCCTGCAGTTGCCGCCTGCAGTCGGGTATGGAATGGCACCTTTACGTTCCCACTATGTCTTATAAACTTGCTTTCCAAATAGTTTTTTTGACGTCTCGCAGTAAAGAAAACGGTAAGTTTCAATTGTTATTGTTTTAGTTTTTGGCATCGTGTGGGTTATTCATGATCGGATATTATTGTGCAGCTTTTTGCTTTATGCAATATTCTTGCGTTATTTCCCTGTATGTAGTATGTATTATTCAAATTAATTTTCTTTGGAAGTTAGGACGGCGACGGCTTTGGATTCGTAATAACGCGGAATCTTTTTGACGTTATGTAAATTTCTCGGAATATAATTCACATGGTATAAATATGTTGTTAGGGATTTGGGTCGGAGAAAGAGCGTGAAATTTGTATAGATAAGAGTTTTATATAAATAATACATGTTGGTATAAGAATGTTTGTGACTTTTGGTTACCGTGGGGCGATTGATCAAGGTCTTTTAGAATATCTTAGCTGTATTCAGAAATTGAATAGATAAGTGTTTCTTCTAACTTAAGAACCATGTATGCTTTAAGAATATACTTTACCATCGATTTACGCAGTATGAGATTAATGATTATTTTGCTTGCAGAACTGATACTAATCATATATCCAATTTTCAGCGTCATAATTAGTCCTTTCACAAGTAAGCTAAAAAGTACACATAATAATTTTTTTTGGCTCAATAGTTTCGGAGTTATTGGGATTTTTTATTGTTAGTTTGGGAGTTGTAATCGTAAATGGTCATCAATATTCTTAAATAACATTAGAACTTTTAAATAAAAAAAAATATAATTATATATTTGGGACCCTCACAGTTAGCTCTTTCATTGGTTATTAGCAAAACTTAAAAAATAAATATTTGCCTCCAAATTAAAAATTCAATTATTTTCGTTACACGTTTATATAACTAATCGGTCCATTAGATTCCGAGCAAAATGGCTGTGACAGGCGGACAGACTGACACACGAGTGATCCGTTTTTTTCATTCAGACATACGGAACCCTAACAACCCTAAAAACATAAAACGCTCATTTCATATACCAACGAGGTTGGTAATTCGACATTAATTCTTCCGTTAAATATCAAAGCTACTTAAAACTCATTGAATGAAAGCCCCAATAGCACTCAAACTATACGAACATAACAGATCATCAGTACCTGAATTAAGCTGAATTATATTATATTTCGGTTCCGAAAATTCGGTTTTCTGACTATAGCATGAATAAATATTGTTTTTAAAACCGTGCCCTGTTTTTGGTGGAGTTCAAGTAACAAAGTAGCGAGGCTATGTCCACGTTGGTACATATATCATTTTTATCGGTCGCACTCGGGCCGACCGTTTATTCATTGCTTACCTATTGCATACGAGGCTCAGTGACGACTGCAGCTACTATTTGTTCTCATGGTTTTTGGAAAAGTTAATTTTTGATAAAAAAAATTAGGTAAGTAATCTTTATTTTTTTTGGAGGCCAAATCTAATTGTCAATCCGGCGAAATCAATAACATATTCAATATAAGAAGCAAAAGAATAACAATGATATACCTTTAGCTTTTGCTCCAAGATAGTAGTACTTACTTAAAATGAAATGAATTTAAGCACATCGGCAGTACCACCTTTTTAAATGACTGTCTATGGTATGTACACCCCTGAAAATACCAACTCGACTTGGCGTACCTAGATGTACTAAATAAATTAACGAAATACTCTCTCACATAAAATACTAATATGCTATGCCGAAGTGTGCTACGCTTTTCGTAACAGGTGCTACGAGACTTAAGTGAGAATAATTAAGACTTAAATCTGAAGTCCAATAATTAAAGCACTTCCCGTTATACCCTATACTAAGTTTCCAGACTATATATACCAAGTTAGTATAATCCAACTTGGAACAAACCCGTATTAGTAACTCCTTACAACTTCGTAGCAAACCGCTACGCGGGCGACGTAGCACACTGTTTCTTTCTCTTTGTAAACTAGCGGTTTTATGCGCTTGGATTTAGATTTTTTAAATAAGTTTTAAGTACTATTGAAAGTGTAGTATTTTTCTTCTTTTCTTTATACCGGCAAATGATTTGATTTGCATTTACAGCATCTAAAGTCGCTACGAATAGTGGCTACGACATTTCCACTTTTCGTAGCCAGATTTGGGTGCATGATATAATTAGTTTATGAAAGTGTGTGTGTGTGTAATGTTAAACCAACTAACTTAGGTCATATATATCATCCCTGTCACGTTTCAAAAATGATAAATTCTACCAAAAATCAGAAAGACAGAAAATTCTATCAAACAATATGTGGCAATATTCATTGTAAACTCACTTTGGAACCACTTTTAGACCCACAGTACGGTCAAACTGGGTACCAATCGCAGGTTCAAGTGAGACCGTATTTCTTTTTTTAGAAAACGCCGTTTAGTCAACTATGTATTGAAGATGAATGTTTATCGGTTTAACATTCGTTCTGAAAAAGGTACCGCTGTGATTTATTGATAACTACTAACATCAGGGTTGTTGAGATATTGTGCTTTCACAAATTAGACCGTATTTCTTACAGAGACCGCAGGTTGAAATATCGTTTGTAGTTCGAAAGAGTTGAACGGATGAAATTACTTTCGATGGTTTTGTTTTAGTGTAAGAAATACACTGCTTGAGTTATTGGCGGTATGAGAAATGACTTAGGAATATTCCTTTAATGGATTAAGCCTGATTAGTTTGGTAAATAATTATGCCAAAATACACAGTTGACTAAGTTTTCGTTTTTATTAAAGCTCACACAGTTACGTTTATCTATTTTAGATTAATTGGTGGACCTTTATGCGAGACATTTACTCACAAAAACCATTATGGTTGCCATATTCAGCAGATAGAAAATATCTAGTTCTTCAACAGAACGTAAAAGTGCATTCGAAGAAGCCCATTGTTAGAAATAATTAGGCAAGAAAAAGCCGCCCACAGCTTAAAAACTCCTTCATATTAAATGCGCATATGTAACACTAATCAGAACATACATCGCGTGCGCATTACCGACTGATTCGTTACAGTATTGCCTCGTATAAATAGACTGTGTACCAATAAGTAATGATTTCTAGTAAGTGAGGAATCGATTGCAGGCAGCATGGCGTCAAAGAGAACGATTAAAACTTAAATAGGTATATAATAGGCTGTTGCACGTGTGTTTGTGTTTCTAGGGTTAAATATGTGGTATTATTTTTAATAGTGTTTCCTGTCTTGATAGTAAATGTTTTTTTTATTTTGATGGAAAAAAATTGAAATTTGAATTTTATTTGAGACAAATCTTATATAAAATATACAATATAACACTAATATCTACTTAATAATAATAATGATGTACAAGGGAAAATTATCAAAGGGCATTGAAAAATTCGTCTGCATCGCTGTCAACAGGAAAAGTGCCCAAAAGGCTGGCAACTTGAAATAGTCATATTGACGTTTCCGGAATTAACATAGCAGTTTTCATAAACATATTGTACCCTAAACGAGACGTGTCGAATTGTATCGGGTTGCTTAATCAACTCCGCTCAACAAGCTCTACCCGTTGGCCGGTATCGCTCCACCTGTCGTACGCAAGTCGCATGCGCGCTTGAGAAATATAAACAAGAAGCCGATTCCCACCATTCCTTCTACGACCACACAACAGCCCTGGGTGACTTAAGAGCTGGAGGAGCTTTCTCCGCTGTACACAGGGAAGACCAACCGCCAACCGGGGAGAAGAGACCTGTGGGAAAAACAGCATTCGCCACCACCCGACTTCATTCAGCAGAGCACGTACCGGGACGTGACTTGCAGTGGCCTATATGGCAGACAATCAATCGATTGCGAAGTAGGTAAGGATTATTGAATTAACCGACACCCAGTGCGAATGCGGTGCTCCTGACCAAACCATGCCCCATATGCTGGCATGGCCAAACTGTCCATACACCTGCACTTCTGAGGGCCTAAAATACGTCACTAATGCCGCGATTGGCATGGCCACCTACTGGGCCCAACTCATTTTTAAGGAGTCATCTCCACAGACGAGAGGAGCTGTGCCTCCAATATCGCCGCGATGATATCTAGTAAAACTTTTCAAGAATTTGTTAAAAATTATTCTAAAACTTTTAAAAGAGCCTGTTCCTCAGCAAAAGCCATACATATTAAAAATAAAAATAAATAAATCTTCTGGGAATAAAATTAAAACAACTTGGATAATTCCGAAACGGGAAGAACGACAGTACGGAATCGTGACTTCCATCTAAAAATGATGTAGATATTAAGGCAGACGGGGAGGTGGCAACTGAGTTTGAAAATTTCTTCACTAATATTCCAATTTTAACAACCAAAACTCTGTCATCGTCGTCCTCCACTTCTGCTTATTCAATACTAAAAGAATGTGTACCAGAATGTGACAAACTTTTTGAATTCACAATTGCTACTGCTAATGACATTAAAGAATATTTTAAAGAACTCGATGTAAAAAAGACTGCTGACCTTTGGGGATTATCAGTACATACCATGTCTTCAATAATTGATGTTATTTCATCCTTTTGGCAATTGTATTTAACTCTTGTATTGCATCTGGTGTATTTCCTGATCTGATGAAACTTAGCAAAGTGATTCCACTGTCCAAGTCTGGCAGCACAACTGATCCCACGAATTTTCGGCCTATTTCAATATTAACTACGTTAAGCAAAATCCTTAAAAAATTAATTTTAAAACAGATGTTAGGACATTTTAATGCACATAATTTACTTCATTTGAAACAGTTTGGTTTTACATAGGGTCGTTCAACTACAGATGCGGGCGTGGAATTACTGAAGAGCATATTCGAGGCCTAGGAGGATCGCAGGATGCTCTTGGCATTTTCTGCGACTTGTCCAAGGCTTTCGATTGCGTACATCATGATACCCTCATCAGGAAACTGTACCACTATGGTTTGAAGGACAAGGCTCTCGACCTTCTGACTTCTTATCTGAACAACAGAATTCAGAGGGTCGATGTTAATGGCAAGAGATCTGCAGGATCTTCGGTCACCATGGGCGTTCCGCAGGGTTCAATTCTATCTTCTTTCTTATTTCTCATTTATATTAATGACTTGCCTTACCATATAAGGGATAATCACAAGATACGTATACTAAATACGTATTATTCGCAGATGATACTTCCCTCATTTTTAAAATCAAACGTCAGTTAGTCAACTTTGAACAAGTTAACGATGCACTCTCTAAAGTTGTGCATTGGTTTAATGTAAATAATCTTCTCCTGAATGAAAAAAAGACTAAACTCAAAATTAAATTTTCAACGCCAAATGTCAGGCAGCTATCTACCAATGTTAAAGTTAATGGAATAGAGTTGGACCCCGTTGAGTCGACAGTTTTTCTTGGAATAACCATTGACGGTAAATTACAATGGGGCCCACACAGAAAAATTGTCAGGAAGGCTTAGTTCGGCCGCCTATGCCGTTAAAAAAATTAGACAGATAACTGACGTAGATACAGCCAGAATTGTTTATTTTAGTTATTTTCATAGTCTTCTGTCATATGGGATTCTTCTATGGGGAGCCTGTGCGGACATTAATGCTATCTTTGTTTTACAGAAAAGGGCTATTCGAGCCATTTAAAACCATTCCTTTCGAGAAAAATTCAAAGAAAATACCAATACCAATACAAATATTCTGACTGTAACCTCACAATATATATTTGAAAACTTATTGTATGTACACAACAATATTTCAAATTTTAAGAAAATGTCCGATATTCATAATTTAAATACCAGGAATAAACACAATCTTGCTGTACATCGCACTCGTCTCCACAGAGTAGGCAACTCGTTCATGGGTCAACGCTTTTATAACAAACTTCCCATTGACATACGAAACTTACCCATTAAACGATTTAAAAGCTGTATTAAAACCAAACTTTGTAGAAAAGGGTACTATAAATTTTCAGATTATTTAGAAGACAATAAAGCATGGGATTGAGCTGCTTGCTCTGCTAAGCATTGTGACATTTTGAATATTGTGGTAAATCATCAAAATATACCTACCAGTTTTATATACAAATTGACATTATTGAATGTTATATACAAAATGACATGATTACTTTGTAAAGTATTGTATAATTTTAATTATTGTGAATGTGAGGACAATGTGGATTTTTATTTTGTTTTATATTTTTTTCGTTTTCAGTTAGTTTTATCGATGGTCTGGCAATTTGAGAACTTTATGCGGCCTACCCAAATGTCCTTTCTTTGGTATTGTTCGTCGAGTCGTTGAGCTCCTTAAGCTCTGAGTTGAGCTCCTCGGTTACTGACAAATGCTTGCACTGACTGGACAGGTCCACTCAAATCTATGTGGTTCTCTCCTCAAAAGACCATTTCAGACTCTAATTTACATGGTCCTCATATGGCCTGACCAAGATTATGTCTGGACTTTAAAAGAGACTGTGACCTCTGAGTTTGTTTCGGCCTTTCTTCTCAGAGTAGTCAGATAGGAAACGCCGACCTCATCTAGCTTAGTTTTAATATTTTTTTAATATGACGTGTAAAAGTGATTTCAATATCCTATTTACAGAATAAACAATTTCATTTCATTTCATTTCATTTCATTTCTCCTTGATTGATAGAGTTTCTATTGAATTTGATGGCACAGCGAGACTCGATTTTCTCACCCGTGGAAATGGCGTCCAATAATTTACTATCGCGATCGATTCGAAAAGATGAAGATCGACATGTTGAACTTCCTATATGGTACAAGAAAATGTATTAAGTTACCTTACATTAGCTTCTTCCCACAATAACGATACTGCCATGCTCTGATCACCATATAAAATGGTTTCATACCGAGACGATAAGAAAAACATCCCGACCCCATTTCTAGTGACATTTTGTCAACTAAAAACACGACGCATGCTAACTACGCCTCAGTCTGCGTCGTACTGCAGTAGACTTTACATATGTATACCTTCTACATATGTATGTGCGGGGAAATTCAAAGCGTGAACTATTTAATCAACTCATGAAATATGCATTCGCCGAAATTCTGGCTGGGCCCGTCCATCAGCAGACGGCCTTATCGACGACGGCGCTTATCATCAACAGGTCCCACTACCAACTCGTGTGCTGTTATCTCTTGCTACAAATAGTCACGACTACATTACTGGCAAGGAGCCCTAACTGCCTACTAAATATTTATACGAATTCAACTGTATTTTTGGGAGTGTAGAGTCTATTTTTGTAGTGTGCCAGATCGGTGCTGTGGTGCATAATCACGGATAAACGCATTGTCACAGTGTATTACGGGGCCACTCGCCTAATGCGCCTAATTCACGACAATGTAGACAAGTCGTTTGCAACTATACTTGTTATTATTTCAATTTGGGTGTGTTTGCTAATTTTTGTTGTGGCTTCCATTGAAATGGCGGCGTACGCTTTGTTTTAATGACGTAATTTCAAGTGTTTTTCACATTTTTGGGGCTAAAACAAAGCTTTGTTGTTCTGTATAATGAGGTTTAAAGTTCCAAATGAATGGAATAATGGTATATGTGTGCGTTGGCGTGGAATTTTTCATGTTATGGTTGAGAAAGTGTGTTCTCTGTAGTACATTATTACGTAACGTATAAGCCATTTAACAATGTTGCATAAATAGCAAAGTATTTCATAGAATTTTAGGTTATTTTACGGGTATGAGGAACAGGGTGTAAAGTTCACTCATCCTCTATGGAAAAGGGACGATCCTCCGACCAGACGGGTGTCGTGTCTGGCGGGCAACTGCCCAACGATTGATGTTGGAATCTTGTATGTATGTTGATCGCGCGGTAAACTCAAATTCCGTGATGCAGGATTTTGTGTGACGTCATGATGTTTGTATGACGTCATGATTTTGATGCGTAGTTCGCATGTGGCGATGTAGATGCCGCCACAGAATCATACAGATGGCAAATCTGTATATTTTCTTATAAAAGACCATCGTATTGTTTCTAATAAGTTAATAGAAGAGAGAACTCTTATAAATATCAACCTTCTACAAAAAAATAACTTGTCTGAGCACTAATTGAGTTGCGCAGTCATTATTATATTATTCAGTTACTGGGTTGTGGAGGTCAGATAGGTAGTCGCTCTATGTTTAATACTAGTGTCCAGCTGCATCCGATTAGATTGGAAGCCGACCCTAACATAGTAGGAAAAGGCTAGGCAGATTGACTAGATTGTGTCCACAGAAACAGCTAGCGTAGCACTCTAGAACATCTCGACTTCCTATCAAGTAAAAAGAAAATGGCAAATAGACAACTACCCACTCTACAATATTATTATTGTTATTGCGTGTCATTGACACCTCATAACAAAGGTTTTATTTTAAAACGTAGTTGTTTGTTTGTTTTCCTGAAAAAGATATGTATATTTCCTTTTTTGCTTTTATTTAATGGTGTTAGATAAGGCAAGCCTTAACGATATAAGGCATTATCTGCAGATAAATACTATGTTAGTCATATTTTTCTGACGTAGTTTGCGCCTCGTCTTGAACAAGTCTGGTGATCGATGCTCGTGCCTTTTTTGTATGAGAATTGGCCTTTGCCCTGCAATGAGAAGATAATAGGCTGGTAATATAGTTTGCACATTTGGACCTTTTTTTGACTGGACTAATATATAAATATAAATTAACATTAAAAAGAGGCAAAATTGATCCAATTTAAAAAATTATATCTCAGATAGAAAACTTCACTATTTCCGAGTGCCTTATGATGTTTTATGGTATAGTTGATTTCCACATGGACGGAGGAAGGTCACTGGAAGAAACTAGGCGTACTAGAGATTCCACTTACCATGCTATGCCGTAGAACTTGTTTATATAATGCATGGTAAGTGGAATCTCGTCGTAATCGCGAAAAATTTTAACAGTCCCCTACGATGTCGTCTCCTAGATTACGATGTTGTTCCCATGGAGAAAGTTTTTCAGTTTGATGGTTTGTACCGCACGCCCTTTAATTTGACCACACCTAGCCCCAGGGGTAGCATAAAAACTTTGTATCATTAGAAACGCGAAAAGTTTTAAGAGGTACATTAATAAAACAAAAATGTCCATCATAAGAAAGTCAATAAGGAGCAGAAGAAAGGAGGAGGAGGTGAAGAGCTCGTGGCTAAGTAATAACAGCCACACGGGTCGATCCATCAGGTTAAGCTACGCTTGCCGGGGTTGGTCCGTGGATGGGTGACCATCCTTTACATATCGAGACGCCTCCGTGCCTCGGAAAGTACGTTAAGCCAATGGTCCCGGCTGTCATTCGTGGATCTTTGACAGTCGTTACGGGTCGTCAGAAGCCAGAAAGTCTGACTACCAATCTTGCCAAGGGGTATCGTAAACCCAGTAACTGGGTTGTGGAGGTCATATAGGCAGTCGCTCCATGTAAAATACTGGTATTCAGCTGCATTCGGTTAGACTGGAAGCCGACCCCAACATAGTTGGGAAAAGGCTAGGCAGATGATGATGATCAAGAAAGTCAATAAGTTTCTAGTGCTGTCTAATGTTAATTGTAGATTCAGTCCAGTTAGAGTTCTAAGAATTGAACACCTATACATTGTTAAACAGTTCCAAGACTTGCTGATTGATTGACTGCTCGACAGGGTACAGCGTAAACTAAACCGCTGTAGGTAGAAATAGTTTTAGAGCATTTAGAGGTGCACCTTTGTTTACTTCGTGGTATATCATGGAAGAAGTTTTCGAAACTCAACAACTGCAGCTTTAATGGGGTTGAGGCAGTGAACAACTGATTATATTAGCTTTCCATTTATGTACTAAGTATAAAAAAAAAACTTATTTCAAGTAACTACAATAGGAGTAGTCGATGATCCCAACAAAAAAATCGTTGTAAGTATAATATTTTTTTCTCTTTTTATCGTGTTTAGATATCGATACCCCCATACGTCTGTGGAGTATCGCTAGGTAATTTAATTCGACCCCGTAGTAGCTACGAGGGATTTCTCATTCCATCCCTCGTAGCTACTACGTCTTTATATTACAGCGACAAAACTGTTTCGCATGATTTTTTCATGGGGATATTCGACAGCATATAAAAACTGAATTTATTATATCTTCTGTAGGCATCAACTGCCATTATCATTTAGTCGAGATTATAAGCCTTAGCATGCATAATCAGCCTATAATGTTTCCACTGTTGGGACACAGGCCTCCTCTCTGTGAGAGGGAGTGGACTGTAATCCACCACGTGGGCCCAGTCCGGGTTGGTAGATATCACATGTCTTTGAATTTTTAGTTCTAGGAAATGCCGGCTTCTAGAGCAGAGTGATGAAATTATTTACTTAAAGTAAAGCGCCTGGCATGGTTCGAACCCACGACCTACAACTCGTAAGTCGCGGCCGTTACCACTGGGTCACCACTGCTCTCCAATAGAAGCCTAATAATATAAAACTAATAACTTACCTCAGACATTTAAACATGTCAAACACGGCCTATTCAGTAGCCGTAACAGAGCAAAGATTTATTACAGCATACATATCTGGCTAACAGAATCACTGTAACATTGTCAAGCGTTTACTCCTAATATAATGCTCAATGGACTACGTTTAATTACAATACAATGTCCCAGATATATGAGGGTTGCGACACATGTATTTGACAAATGTTCAAGCAATACCACCGATATGTCACTGGCAGAGTTAATGAATTTCTCTAGTGTCAGGTTTTGACAGGTTGTTCAGGATGTGGGTGGGCTAGTCTGGTAATGTTAAAATGCGTTTATTTTTTAATAAGACAAATAGGTTGACAAAAAAACCAAATCGTGTATTTATTATGTGATGTGATGATGTGATCTTAAAACAATTCGCCATTAACCGATTTCTTTTAATTTCCCATATTAACATAGCATATTATCACGCCTGTAATCCCCGAAGGGATAGGCAGAGGTGTCTCGATAGTACACTCACATTTTGCCAGTTACGCTTAAGTTCCATGTATTAGGGGGCGAGCCTATTGCCAACAACTGGACATAAATCCAGACTCCGGGCTGCTACTGAGAAATTCCAGATGGAATAATCCAATTACACTTTGCCCGACCCGGGAATCAAAGCCAGCTAATTTCCCATATTAGTTTTCCGATAATTTTATTTTTGTGTTTCTTAAGTTAAACAAGTACCTGCTTTTGGTATCTACAACCAATAGATTTATGTTGAGTTTATGCTGAATCATGCAGTTAAACTATAAGGTTCAATTTGATACCCTGATTAAATCTGGTTACGGCTTCTCTACCTGTATAAAACGTTATTAAAAATGGAAGCCATTTTTAATAACATTTTCAGCATTTTCATTTTATTAAAAGAAATACAATCAACGTTGACAAAGGACTACCTTACACACTATCCTATAACCCTGTAAACCTTTTATCACCAACAAAAGTGCAACAAAAATAATCGCAACACTTAACCGACAAAGTAAGAAGCAATTGAAGAGTTGCAACAGTTTATGCGACGAACAGTGGCTTTAATTACATTCTCCGTACGTCGCGCGTCGTAGTTACGACAAAACGCTGCGACACGCGACGCGACGACGGTAAAACGCGCTTTATGATTATTTGCTCAACAAGTAGATAGTTTTGATGGCGACGTGTTACAATTACATAAAATGACGTTATTGCAGCGAGCAGGTAATGCGTTCATTAAAATATTGTATTTGTTTGTGTCACATTGTGTTGTGTCAAGAGAAGAAAATATTATAGGATAAAAGTGTAGGCTCTTCTCTAGTATTTCCGGTACCAGTCTGCATTGTTTAACTTCGGTAAATACAAAAAAAAACCAGCACACGAAGGGTTCCGTACCTTCGTACAATTTTTAGCATATAAAGCCGAAAAAAACACGTTTCTTTTATGAAAAATTAAAATTTTTATTTATTATTTGTTGTTATAGCGGTAAGGCAATAGAAATACACAATCTGTGAACCTATTACGGTTCATGAGATACAGCCCGCTGACAGACAGACGGACGGACAGCGTAGGCTTAGTAATAGGGTTCCGTTTGGAATCCTTCGGGTACGGAACCCTAAAAAGCAATAAGATCACCTCCTTTTTACATGGAATTACTATTCCATCATCTTAACTTTTTGAGGATAGAGATTTTTGTATTAATACATTCTAAATACACTAATCAGTCGGAAAACAGAAACGTGTTACAATTCCAATCTCATTAGGATTGTTTTTTTTAATAATTAAAATAAATAGGTACTATATTATTTACCAGAATTTGAATTCTTACATGTTTGTATTATACCCCTCGATTTTCATCCCAGAAAATGTCCTCAGAAGGCTACAACGGAATATCTCAGGGATATAGCCATAATCACTAAACTTGGCAGGCGGATAGTTGACGGCAAGATGTTATCACTTTAATTACTATACCTACCATCTAAAGTTAGTGCCTGAAAGACGGCACATAAATGAAGGCACAGCGAGTATAATACCTACAAAGGTAGGGTTACATCAATCCTGAATTAATGGATTTAGCTTAGAATAGATTTATGGCCCATCTCTTTCTATTGTGAATGAAGATTATGCTGTTGTACGCTGCGTCGCAGACGTGATACCATCGTCTGTTCTACATGACGTTATGTATGTACTAACTTTTGCCCACGGCTTCGCTCGCGTGTTGGTCGGAAATTATGCACGGGATCGTACTACCGGAATAAAAAATCTATATCCTATAGCCCTGGTGTTACCTGTTGTTACCTGTGTGTCAAATTTCATAGAAATCCGTTCAGCCTTTAAAGCGTGAAAAGGCAATAGACAGGGAGAGTTACTTTCGTATTTATAATAATATTAAAGTATGGAATACCAGCGGCTACATACACGTGATATCTTTATAAATTATACTAACAAAAATTCAAACCTCTTTTCTTTTTAGTGAAGATTAAAATTATTTTCTGTCTGACTGACTGAGAGATAGCATAATAGCATAACTACCAAAAAAAATCCAAAAATATTTAAATTTTGACGAGAACTGAGTTTCCGAAAGTCGACTTGCAGGGGTTTTTAGGTTTTTCGCTTGCGATCGAAGACTCGGACAACTGCTAGACAAGTCTAGCTCAATAAAAATCACAGTCAGATATAATGAACTTTTTGGTTGAAATTGAATAGTATATACATTAGTTTACTTAACCTTTTTCGACCTAAGTAACATTTAGCAAACTGGTAACAAAATTCAAACTGAAAAAAAAGGGAAAATTCAAATTCGATTCGACATTCAAAAATGCCAGTCGTAAGCTCTTTATCGTCCGGCATTGTGTGGTCCTGCCCTAACATGACCATAATTCAGGATACCTTGCTAAGTTATCGCCAGTCTTTGAACCCATGTCCCGTACGCTAATCGACCCACTGTCAGAAGCACTTGCCCCTTCCGAACGATCACACAGACAGCCACATATCCTGAATCTTTTGCTGTTAATTCTGGACGAAAATTAACCTTATGACAACGTAATAAGAGTGTATGAGTGTTTGTTTTGGGTAATGTGAGCTGTCAATAACTTGAGTAAATAATATAAAAATTTTACCTTAAATAAAATTTGTATTATGTTTCCTATGACGTCTGAAGTCCATTATGAGAGTACATCGTCCTTTTCACACGCCTTCCGTTAGATGATGTCGCTTCCGTCACGTGAAGTGGCCCCAACGCCACCTATAGCCTAACCTGGAACTAACTGCACCACAGAGCAAGCCGCCATACCTTATGTCATTGTTCGGCTCATAATGTTATTGATGAACCAGGAAGAAATTGCTTGGACTTCAGACGTCATAGGAAACATAATACAAATTTTATTTAAGGTAAAATTTTTATATTATGTGTTCCGTTAGACGTCTGAAGTCCATTATGAGAGACCTGTTTGTTATCTCCTGGTGGCTTGCTTCATAAAATGCAACAATGTGATTAAATTTAGTATTTATGTTATATTACAATGTAATGAAAAACTAAAATTCCCCAGGAATTTGACTCCAATGGACAATCAACATTGCTGAATTAGATTTTTTAATCAGAAACTGCAAAGAATTGAGAAAGTGACTTTTCTGAATCAATACTATTATTGTTGTGACCTGTATTTCCTACCTCTCTGTAGTAATATTTTCTAAAAGTATCTTCATGGCGCCAATTTGCCTTAGCCAAAATATCATTAACTGGGTATTTTTCTAAACAATTTAGAGATGAAACTGCTGACCTAAAACTACCCGGTGTAGCCTGTATTCCCGCTTCAGAAAGAAGTCGTCTTACCCAACCACCTATAATTACGGCACTAGCCGGTTTACGAGGCTCCCTCGTGGTAATAAACAAATTTGTAAGACAACCTCTAAAATTTTTGGAAATTCCAATCAATGCTCTTAACCAAAACAAAGGATTTGTATTTCTATCTGGTGAAGCAAGTAATGTCCAACTTGATTGTTGGTATGAAGCTGAATCAGTTTTTGAGCCAAAAACAGGATGCAGGGTTATTGAGTCCCCATTGTCCACCAAATGTTTAGGATCACAATGCAAGAGAGTCAAGTCATGTACTCTTCGACCTGAAGCCAACAACAGTATAGCGGCAGCACGCCTAGAAACATCATATAAGCTTTGCAAATCTGGATCTGTATTTTTTAAAAACTGAATTACTATTCTTGCATCCCAAATTGGCAATTTTGTTGGGATTGGTCTAGCTAATGATACAGCTTTTAAAATATGCCTAACTAAATGATTTGATGAAATCTTAATATCAGACAGAGTTTCACAAACTGATGCTATAACTGATTTATGCACCAGAATAGTACGGTATGCTAAATGATCTTTAAGAAAGAGTTTTGCTAAATACTGGGCTACATTACTAGGTGCTGGGCAACGACAGTTTAGGTTATTAAGATTACACCACAGTACCCATTTGCTCCATATAGGAGTATAAGTTTTGAGCGTAGAAGCTCTCCAACACGTTGACAAAAGCTGCTTTTCCTCACCTGACCAGTTTTGTGTTAGGGAGTCCCAGCCGAAATGAGCCAGGCTTCCAACTGTAGGTTGAGTACTTGAGCTGGGGGACGCCCAGTCATTGTGTCCACCAATGATGTTTTCAGGTCCCTGATTTTCATAGGACGTGCTAGGGCGCGACTCTTCAGATCGGGACGCCAAAAGGGTTTCTTCCACTTGGGTGCTACTATTATAAACTTGCCTTTTGCTGAGTTGAGATGGTGTAACACACGTGGGAGCAGGGCTGGTGGAGGAAAAATCCACGCCAGGTCGTATAGCCAGTATCTGCTGAAAGCGTCGTGAAAGCAAGCCTTCGAGTCTGATAAGTCTAGAGTAACATAGTTGCATACGACGTGTGCCTCTTGCGAGGCGAACAGGTCTATGCTTGGAGTTCCCCAGTGCGTGAATATTTTGTGGGTCGCCTCGCTCAGCAGATGCCATTCTGAACCGATTCGATTTCTTGACAGGTGATCGGCTTCCATGTTGTACAGTCCCGGTAGGTGGTGCGGAACTAGTACCACGTTCAGGCTGTCCGTTAGTGCCAGCAGCTGTTTTGTCAGTTTCAGGAGGTTTTGAGATTTTGTTCCGCCCTCGTTTTTTATGTAAGACACGACTGTTCTGTTGTCTGTTTGCAAAATAATGGTTGAATTTTGTAAAATATTTGCTTCTAGGGTTATTGCAGCTATCACTGCATACATTTCTTTTAAGTTGCAGTGCCACTTCAGTTGGTGTTGATTCCATGTGCCTCTTATTTGTTTGTTGTTTAGTATGGCTCCCCATTGAATGTCTGAGGCGTCTGTGACAAGATAGTTGACTGGTGACCTCCTGGGGTGAATACGAGATTTTTGGTTCACATTCTCTAACCACCATTTCAGATCTTTTCGTACCTCGTCTGTGAACTGTACTGGATGGCGCGAATTTTTCTGGGCATGATTGCTGTGGCGCTGCAACGTACGGCAATGCAACCTTCCCCGGAGGGTGATGAAGGTCGCAAAGTTGAGATACCCTAAGAGGCGTTGCGCCTGCTTGAGGGTCCAACTGCCGGCTGCTAAGCGAGTCAATAGACACTGACGGATCCTGCAAACTTTGTCTGGAGGCAAACTCTTGGTGTTGGAGTGTGTGTCCCAGACAATTCCCAGGAATTCTATACACCTTGTTGGGATTAGTATAGATTTTTCCATATTGATGTTCCAACCTAGGGAGGTGAGGAACTCTATAGCTAGCTGGACATGCGTTGATAACGTCTCCCTGCTTTGGTGGACTATTAAATAATCGTCTAGGAAGAGAACCAAGCGAAGACCTTTGCTGCGTAACACTTCGGCAGTCCAGTTTGTGACCGATGCAAACATTTTCGGTGCTGCAGCCAGACCAAAGGGCAGACAGGTCATTTGTAGCAGTCGACCCTCGTAACTTATGCGTAGAAAGCAACGGTGTCTTCGAGAAATCCTCAAATGATAATAGGCTTGGCTTAGGTCCAGTTTGACCATCCAGTCGCCTGCTTGTAAGAAGTTGGACATTTGGTGATGATGAAAAAGATGGAAATGTTTTGGTTTCATGAATTGATTTAATGCCTTCAAATTGAAAATAACCCGCTTCTTTCCACTGTTTTTTGTTATTATGAATAGTGGGGATATGAATGATGGAGTTAAAGGTGCAGGCTCGAGAATTTGACTTTGAATCATGGCTTGAATTTCCAATGACATTGCTGAAGAACTTGGTGTTTGAAATTTTTTCATGATGTCCGGTGTTGGGAAGATAAGGGGTGGTGTCTGATTGAAAGGGATGCGTGCTGCAGAAATTAATCTCAGAATCATCTTGGGTGGATTGAATTTGGCCCACACCTCTTGATAAAACATCAGGCAACCCCCCATAAACCTCGAGTCATTTGCGTCTATTTCTATTGGGTTCACCTCTCCGCCCCCCCCTTTTCTTTTTTCCTTGCTCATCGAAATGACGTTTATTGTTCTTTCCTTGTTTTGTTTTATTTTGTTGAAAACGAAAGGGCTTCTCATGGGAAGTAGAAGCCACTGGAGATTTTGAAAGAATTGGTGATTTAGAACGTCCAGAGAATTTTGAACTCGGTGCTGAATCTTTGTTAATTTTGTCCATTCCGCCAATCTTTTGTATATAAGCAGATAAACTTTGTGGGTTAAACATATATTCCACTGAGGGGGGTATTTTGTCAATATCTTCACGTATGTATTTCCCTTTTAAACCTTTAAGCAACGCTTTACGCCGTAATTCTAAAACCTCGGCCCGCTTTCCACAAATCATTTGCAAAATATCATGAGAAATTGTTTTGTAATCAGACTCATTTCCAAATAACTCTTTTAGTTTATCGTAAATTGTAGTTGATGTAAGTTGTGCGTTTGGTTTTGCAGACCAGTCAATTAAATTGCGCAGAGCTAAATTAACAGACTCATTTTGGGCTAGAAAGGCATTTGACAAGGCGGCGAAGCTACGTTCCATCTGATACCATCTAAGTGGGGCAAACGGATCTTCTAAACGTCTCAATTCCTCGTTTACTTTCAGCTCAGTGAATGCTGGGAAAGCAGCATATTTCTTTTGCACCTCATTATACCGCACAGAGTTCCAATCTAAGGAGTCGAACCTTTGCATTGTGGCCAACTTCGCGACTCGGTCAGGATTCGCTTTCGGTACGGATGGTTCCTTGATGCAAACGTTAAGATCGGCAATATCATTTACCTCCGCTGACAGGCGTAAAAACGGATCATCTAAGGGTTTATTTACTGGTCCCGACGTAGGCACAGCAGAAATTCCTGAAGAACTCGGTTGCATCGCAGCGTAATTTGCACAAAATATATTATTAACGTGACTTACAAGTTGCTGTGACAGAACTTCAAACCTGCGATCTATTTCTCGTAATGACTCGTGTGACCGAACCCGGCGCCGTCTTTTTGACGGCGGCTCATCCTCCTCGCTCGAACTAGAACTCGATGCTGATGATGATGACTTCGAGCTTGACGCACTTGCCGGCACGGGCGGCGGCACATTTACACTTTTCCCACTTTTTCCACTTTTTCGTAACCGCGTGGTATCGTGATCATTCAAAACGTCCGCGAGATTGTCAACCACTGGCTCGATCACTTTATCACTGTCCATAGTGTCCATTTCACAATCACTTATGATTTCAGGTCGATCTTTGAAAGTTAATTTTGCACTTTTTCCAAACTTAGCAAGATGGCCGACTTACGGAAAAGAAAAGTTTTATTCCGCCAATCTCACTGTTTTCACGTAACTGAAAGCAATTTATAGGTACTTTCTACTTTAATCTCGAAAGTATTCAATTAAATTTGAAAAATATCTCCGTACAAAACGGAGATTGATAAATCTAACGAACGAACACGCGCGCAATTAGGAAAACGACGCAACAATGACATAAGGTATGGCGGCTTGCTCTGTGGTGCAGTTAGTTCCAGGTTAGGCTATAGGTGGCGTTGGGGCCACTTCACGTGACGGAAGCGACATCATCTAACGGAAGGCGTGTGAAAAGGACGATGTACTCTCATAATGGACTTCAGACGTCTAACGGAACACATAATATAGTTAGTTGTAGTTGTATACTTTGACGTTGTATCTTAGTGAAATGTTTAAATGCTTCTTGATGTAAAGATAGATGAATATTTTTTAGGTCACCATTACAAGGTTCCGAGAAACACTTTCGAAGTTATAAAAAGATTTATTACAACTTTTTAAAACGATTAGTATCTATTTTAATTTGCTATAAACTCATTCAAATAAATCTACCCTAAACGTGAGTTCGTGATAATTTCATTAATAAAACACATGTGTGATTTTCTCATTAACTCATTGTACGGACCGAATTACCCAACACAAACATTACAACAATGAAATATCGCCTCTTATAACTATAATAGTTACATTAATATCCTCTTTAATAGTACCGTACCAGTCAGCAACAATCGGCGTGTAAAAATACGACCTATTAACTACACCCTGTACATTATATTTTATACAGGTGAAGTACCACACTTAGATGAGCAATAAATACGGCAAACAGCGTGCAAGATACAATAAAAATGAATTATTATCACAAAATGTATTCGTACGTAGCGTATTTATTTTTATGGTATTTCTTCTGTTATCTTTACTTGATATAAGAAGGCGAAGTTGTTTTTTTAGGAGTTCTCAGGACCGCTAAAGCGATTTGCGCTCCTCTCGCCATGTTTGGAGGCTTTCTTTCCTCAAGTGATATAACAAAAATATTATTATGATGTGGTTAATGCGGAATGAAGGAGAATGCGTATTCAAATGTTTTAGTGGGTTGTAAGCTTTGTGATAATGTGATTGCTTCAGTTTAATTTATTAGCTTCATGCTTGTGTGTATTGGTGAACTTTTCCCATAAACAGTGAGATGGGATTATTCGATAATGGGATAAAAAAGAGAACTATAGAGACGCAACTGGCGACCCCCGCCGAAAGTGATAAACGCGCCATCATTTTGCTGTCGTATGGGGGACAATATCAGGATAATACGTATCATCATATTGCGATAATCAATCTGCCTGCCAGGACCGATGATAATGGCGATATTACTCTATGTTCGTCGATATTTCAACCTAGTGGGAAGGTCTTAGTTCACCAGTGGACATTTACATACAGAGCAAATTGCTAGAGAAATTAATTTCCGTGAGACGGCGAGGCGTTAACTAAGTGTGTCGCAGGAAAATAAATTAAATTCAAATGGACTGTTGAACGAACCGACTTCGGCCAGATAAACTCCTTGGTTAGTTGCTAACGTGAGCAGATCTTGTCTTAATTTACTAGCAGAGATTGTTTTAGTGTTAGTCATCGTGTGTAGTTTTGGAGGATATTGCAAACCACTATGAAAATCATAGCAGTGAATGAGACAAAACAACTTTTTACGTAAAAAAACCAAATACAATAGAAAAGTAAAAAATAACTTGAATGTCGGAAGTCGGTGGCAAAAACTGAAAATTGAAGTCGGTTTTTTTTTTGTAAAATGTTTTTTTGTCTGTCATACTCACTGCTATGATTTTATTTTTTATTTTTCACTTTTTAGTTTTGGTACCTACCCCACACAAATTCGAATACCAGTACCTATTATTTAAATAACAGTGACGGAGTCAAATAGTATATCGTCTACATAGACTAAACTGGAAAAAAATACGTAATATTGAAGCCAACTCACAAACTACGCAAGCAAAATTAATAAAATTTATATGGAACCACTTTGGAAGCATGAACTACCAAAAAAATAAAAGAATTATCAAAATCGATTCATAATTGGCGGCTTAATCGCGTAACAAACAAACAAAAAAACATACAGATGAATTGAGAACAGGAGGTTCTCAATTCGTCTGTATGTTTTTTTTTACCTTTTTGAAGAAGACGGTTAAAAACACGAAACAATAGTGATTTTGTTAGATAGTTTCAGTCAAGATCGTACAATTTGTGGGTGTACAGACTTTTCTTCAGATTACTAAGAGCTATATTTTATACAGATTTCAGCTTCGTCTGAAGAGATTGATGCTCGGCCCAATTTTCGGCTTCTCCACAAGTAGGTAATTCCCAAAAAGCCCTCCTCAGTTTATTCCTACATCAACGAAAACATACTCCAACACAACAATAGAGTGATTAACCCCTCAGCTGGGTCTTGGAACAAAGAGTGCTCGCGTACACTATCTGGCACTAAAGGTACCGCACTTCCAAGCTCCGTACGCGTACCATTAGCATGCAAATGAACGTACCAAGTCTCCCCAGAATATGTTGTACATATACGCTGAATAATCGATGGTGTTGAAAGCATAAATTTTAACGTTAATATTCTTCGGTGTAAGTAGGTTTTGCACTGAGCGTTTCGCGTTAAATAGTTGAACACTTTCGTAGCACGGTTAAAAAGTTTGACGGTTTGTCGAGATGTTGTAGATACCTGTGTATCGTCTGCTATAGGTGAACTATTTGTGTTTTGTAGAATAAGAAGATTATGATAAAAAACTTTTTTGATATCGTCATAGGTAGATCTGCATTAAAAATAGAGCCGGCATAATGTAAAATGTTTTTAAAACAGAGGCGGTAATGTATTGACTCTGTGCAAGCAAGTTTTTGGAAGTAAACTACATGAGATTTAAAATCTCACTTTACTTTAAGAAAAAGATTAGTTTTCTGAGCTTTTGAATTGTAAAACATAGCTAACTAAATAGTTTGGGACCCATTAGATATTGACAAGTAATAAAATAAATGCCTCTAGTTTCTGGAGTAAGAACATAAATATTTATGATAATTAGTAAGATACAATACCTGAACGATTTTTATACTAAGATTTATACCTAGAAATGATTTCGCCGTCTGTTAGCAATATGAAGTGCAAGTCAATGTATCCTTTGGAATAAAGACATAAGGTCCAAAGTTGCGTCTGCCGTCTGCCTTTCATGACATAAGTTGAATCTCCGTGTGGCCCTTAATTAGTTACATTAGTACAATATTCTTGATCAGTGCTGTTGTTAATAGCTTTGCTGAAATGTACCTTAAGTAATCAAAATGTATAATGGAATTTCATCCAGTTTCTGCTAATCAGTCTTTGAACAGACTCAGATGATTGAATTCCCTGAAATGAGGATTGCAGATAGGGTCTATGAGGGACTTGTGGCTAAATAATAACAGCCGCACGAGTAGATCGATCAGGTTAAGCTACACTTGCCGCGGTTGGTCCATGGATGGGTGACCATCTTTCCATACCAAGACCACTCGGAAAGCATGTTAAGCCGTTGGTTCCGGCTGTCATTTGTAGATCTTTGACAGTTGTTTCGGGTCGTGAGAAGCCCGAAAGTCTGACAACCAGTCTTACCAAAGGGTATCGTGTTACCCAGTAACTGGGCTGTTGAGGTCAGATAGGCAGTCGCTCCATGGCTTTCTCATCCAACTTCCACGAATATTATAATAAGTTACTGGCATATTTTCATATTTTAAAGATAAAACACTATTTCATATTTAGAATAAGAAAAGATTGGTATATTTTATAGTAAATATGTATGTATGTATATGTATCATAAGTTTATAGCTTGTTTATGTATTGTGAATGGTAAAACCTGTTTTATCTATAATGATTGAGAGGAACAAAGAGAAAAAAATCAATAAATATCATTGTGATATATTATATTATTATTTTTTCAATCATAGCACCTGCCATCTTATCTCTTCACCACCCTGATTGACTGATAGAGAATTCTTAAGCAATTAAGTCCGCCGTTGTACCTTTTTTTTGAGTGCGAAAAGTTTAAATGAATAAATAAAAGATTCGAGAGTCGACCCCGTTGGCTGACGGATGTATTTGTGAGTTTGTGTATTGTGGAGTGTAATCTCCGGAACCACAGCTCCTATTTGAAAAATTATTTCACTATTCTAGATGGACATTGGCAAAAAGAAGTACTTAATAATGTGAATGAAATACCATCTTGAATTCATGCAAACCTAGTACTTACTTTTTGTTAGGTTAATTCTTAGAACTTGTGCACAACGTGTTATGAATAGAATACCATCTTCATATCTAAATTACACCCGTCAAAAGCCGGCTTTTGTGGTGCTAGTATAGTATAAAAGTAATTGAATCTCTAATTGCAATGTATATTTCATTTCATAACACCATCAATGACTATCCAGTTTGTTGCCATAGCAAAGAACAGGATGATAAGTTGATTATATTCCGCTATGTATGAACTAATACAAACAGGTTTTAATTAATATAATAGAATACGATGACCCAATAACAGCTCTACTATGTACTTTAAGAACCTTGAATGTATAGCGATAGCGTGTAAAGTACGGACATGAGTTCGAACTGTGCCAAAACAGTCTGTGTTGATGTTATTCGATGCTCTGATTGGTCCGTACAGGAAAAGCGAATAATAATTCGTAGATATAGTAAAAGAAAAGTATCTAGTGAGTGTCAATATGGTAGCATTTAAATAGAAACTGGCCATATACGTTGAAGTTATTTAAATGTTTAAAAAAACCAGCGGGACTATTGTTTGCGTAATTAATGTTGCGGTTTGAGATAATTTTTAACTGGTATACAGGTATACACATATTATGCGCAAGATTTGAAAAAGAAATCTTCAGTTTCATCTAATTACTTAAAAGTTTTCAAAAAAGTTGAACGGTTTTGTTTTGAAACTACAAGGTACTAACTTTGTGCCTTTGTGTTAATTTAATTAGCACTAGTTAATTAAATTAACATCTTTCACTTTTTGTAACTCGTTGCGAATTAACTATTTGAAATGCACCTTTTGAATTTGCTCTGCGTGTGAGCAAAGTTCGTATCAAGTTTGTACTTAGTTCATGTGAACAATATGAGAACTATTTCTCATTACTCTTGCAATTTGCGTCACTTTATTTCCATAACAATTAATGTTTTAAATTAACAAGTTAAGCCTATTTTTTCCTCGAAACCTTTACTAAGATATAGTTTGTGACATAGAACTTTTCATAGGTTGTTTTGTATCAAACGTTAATAGAGAATACATAGTGTCCAAAAAAGACACACCTCACGTCACGCGTCACACGAAAAAATTCACTGAATAACAATATTTACAGCAAACAGACACACACAAAGTGCAGAATACACATATCAAAAAAATCCGTGCAATAACGACGTTACGTATGTAGGCACTGTACCTGTATGCAATTGTGAAGTACTGACCAATATACGTTTTGCAGTTGACATTTAAATGTCATGGTACTGCCATTGTAATCCGATTAGCTCGGCTGTGGGATGGACTGAGGCTCAGTGGGAGATTCTAAAAGGTGGTGGTAGACGGCTGTTCAATATTTTGGTAATCCTAACGATCTGCGAGCGGTTTTTGGTAAAGCGAGACGACAAAGCGCTGGTGATAATCGTCACGGTAATTGGATACGTTCTGTTTGCTGGTAGCTGGGCGTTTTGAATGGTTTGATACAGTTTGTTTAGTTTTTGACTACTCAGGATGTTACCGTATTTCTAATAGTGATAGGTAATCACAGGGTGCAAAAAATATTGTGGTACGGTGCAATATCGCGCGTGATGTCTTGGAAAAACAATAAACTTATAATAACCAAGTTTTCTTAAGTATCGGGATGATCCAGTGTCATAATTCATTGATGGATCAAGTGTATTTAACGCGTAGGGTTTAAAAAAATCCTGTAATGGTAGATGTAAGATAGATAAAATTGCAGACTGATGTTTTTTTATGGAATCATCTCAAGATCATATCTACGGGATCAAATGAAAACATTTGAGTAGGTATGCAGGATGTCTCTAGGGGGCCAGCAACATAGAATATGTTACTATTAAAATCAAAGAGTAAACATTTCACCTATGTAGAGGTGTTATATGGGACTGAAAACTAGCGTTAACAGTTAACACCTTAAGTTAAAACTTTATATCAACACGAGTGGAGGGTCATGTCAGGTGAAACTGTTATGGCGTGCTTATGTGATGACTGGCAACCTGTTACTGTTCAACTACAATTAAAAATTTAAAACCTATTTTGTGCTTTAAGTAGTACTAACACACCTCGTACTCCTTTTAGTAACGTTCAGCTAAAAGAAGTAAAGATAAACGCATGTCATTCATTCCCGCATTTTTTTTTTTCCATTCTTGGCCATTCTATTTCTGTTTTACTTGACACGGAGTGTTAGGACTAGTTGTAAAGGTGAGTTTGCTTAAAACAAATAGTTCTATATTCCAAAGTGGACGCTCAAAAATATAACATAACATCACGCCTTGTTTCCCCAAAGGGTCGGGCAGAAGTGTACCTATAGTGCACCCACACTTCGCCAGTTATGTTTAAGCCCCTTAAAATAGGGGGTTTTGACAGGTTATTCATGATGTGAGTTGGCTAGTTTAGAAATGTTAAAATCCGGTTTTAATAAGTCTTTCAAATAGGTTCAATCAAGAAAGATTACTTTATTGCATTTCTTATTCAATATTTTATTTTCATACAGTAATATTGCCAAATTTTTATTTACAGTAATTCAATAATAAATACATTATTATACATCTAACACTACAATACTATTAATATGTACAGGTATATAAAAAGGGGGGGAAATAATCAATAAAGTGCATCAAAAAATTCGTCCGCATCGCTGTCAGCAGGAAAAATGCCCAAAAGGCTGGCAGCATTGCCACGTTGTATGGCATATTTTCAAATAGGTTGATAAAAAAACCAAATCGTGTATTTATTATAGAATGTGATCTTAAAACAATTCACCATGAACCGGTTTCTTTTAATATTAACATAACATAACATCACGCCTGTAATCTCCGAAGGGATAGGCAGAGGTGTCTCTATAGTACACTCACACTTCGCCAGTTCTGTTTAAGTCCCATGTAATAGGGGGGAGCCTATTGCCATCAACCGGGCATAAATCCACACTCAGGGCTGCTACCGAAAAATTCCATATGGAAAAACCCATTAACACTCAAAAATAACAGCTTATTATTTTCCGAGTGACTAATAACTTAAAAGTCGACTAAATGTTTGCAACAAATAAAATAACTTGCCAGCGATTAAATATTTTCGCGACTATTGTATTATGTAAGGTTCAAAATTAAAGGTGTTATAAAAACTAAAAACTAGCAGCTGCGTTTAGGTAGCAAATAAACTATACCAGTCAAATAAAATATTAGGCGAGGAGCTATAAATAATGACTTGGCGACTAATAATGTTAGTAGGGTGGCAAAGATAATATATTACCAGTCTAGTTAGAGTAGGTTATTTTTTTTTTTTAATGGTTAGGTTAGGTTAGGTTAAAACTGTGACTTCCTACGCACGAGCCGAGCGAGCGAAGCGAGCGGTGCCGCGGTAGCGGCCGGCAAGTGCCAGAAACGACTAGATTATATAGAAAATCTAAACCTGCCCTAATAATACAATAATAATATATTATTTATGAATGCCCATTTTCTATTTTATTTTCGCCATTAAGTTTCCGCTTAGATATTAATTCTGTTCCCAAAAGAAAAACTTGATGCCAGTTTAAATTAAAACGGAGCTTATTACTGATATATTAATATGCTACCTATTACTTATTAGGATACTCCTTATTAGCTGCCAACCCATTATATATGGTACCCACTCTGTTTTATTTTAAAACTTATATTCATTTTACTTAGTTGCCGCATTAAATACATGCCAAAATTAAGTAGACAATAAGGTAAGAAATATACATGAGTACCGTTTTTCAGCCCCACAATGCTTGATAATGAAAATAGGGTTCCTGACGATTGCTTCATTGAATGTTTTAAGGAACTTTGTTTTACGATAGAAAGGTGATCATCTATACATATTATAAATTAAAGTCACTTTTGTTGTGTTCGTCTGTTGGTCCCCATTGTTCTAAACCACACCACAGATTTTGATGAGGTTTTCATCATCGTTTAGAGAATTTATTCCGGAAGGTTTATGTGTATAATATAATTACATATAACTAAGAAATCTCGATGTTTAGTCAAGTCGTAAAGATTATGCGAAGCAGGAGCGGGTCGCTAGTATTATAAAATTTTGGAGATAAGTAAATATAAATACAACAAAACAATAACAACAAAAGTATAAATCAAATAAAACAATACGAGTTAAATTAATAACGCCTACAATGTAACATCGGTGTTATAACTAATATATTGGCGTTATTAACGTTAGTAAACTGTTCACATTTATTCCGCCACATGTGCGACCGGCGACACTTCTAACGTTTAACAGGAACATTTTAGATGTAACAATAATTGTAATTATAACAGATTACTCATTAATAAGTAAGTATTTCAAGTTAATGGCCACGTAAACAGCAGTCGCAGGGCGGAGGGAACATTTATCAACAAAAAGTGGTAATTTTCGTCAAACGTATTTCCAGTGGCGCGGTTATGACGGCCGTTACGCAGTTGTTCGAAGTTTCACTTTGTCCGTTTAGTGGGCGGTTCAGTTGATCAATTTGATCTGTAATCAATGTGAAATTACCTATATTTATTCAGATTCAGATTTATTTATTTGCGAAAACATGTGTAGATAATATGCTTATTATAGGTGTTACAAGGGGTTTTTTTTTGGCTCAACATGTTTGACCATGGCTGGTGTACGAATTAAGTCGAAAGACTAGGTTATCAAATAAAAAATACAAATAATAATAATTTATATAAATCAACAATTAACATCAATCAATGTCAAAAAAATCATCTTATAAAATTAAAAAATTAGGTCAATAATCATGCGATTCAAAATAAATGCAAAAGATTAAGTCAGTTCAGAGTGATATTTATTTATTTTATTTTAATTTTTTATTTTATGTATTTGTTTCACCAACGAATGTTTACACTAATAAAATACATAAAAACTATTTTATAAACAAGTAACATTGTAACACTTATTTAGAGAAGAGTATACAGAGCAGTGGTGACCCATTGGTAACAGCCCGAGTTCGAACCCAGACAGGCGCTTTACTTTGTGTAAATAATTCCATCACCACTGCTCCCAAAACTGTGAAGGAAAACATCGTCAGGAAACCGGCATGTCCTAGAACCAAAAATTCGAAGACATGTAACATCGACCAACCCGCACTATGTTAAACTCATTTATTTATAGAACTATAGTACTTGCTGTTTACTGATAAAATGGTTTCAATTTTCTAGGAAAAAAATGATCCTGTAGATATTTTCTTCACTAAACTTCCTCAGTGCAAAATTCTATCCGGTTTGGTAGGGTATCAACAAAATCTACCTACTTCACTACACGATTAATTTAGTATCAATACTATTGTACTGTTGTAGGTATCTACTGTTTAACAGTTTCAAAAGAAAGTTATGCGTATAATTTGTTAATAGTTTTATTAATTTTCGTTCCCTTTAACTTTATTTTTATTAGCGTTATTTATGTATGTGCCCGTAAAGCGGTCGTTTTTCATTTCCATAAATAATGTCCATTTGGCGATTTTATGCATTTTTTTGTGACCGTGATAAAGTGTAAAGTGATATTTTCGGTAATGAACAGTGAAATTACTGCCTACATTTTCGTGTGTAATTTTTGTAGAATTCGTTATGCGAAGTCTAGCAACAATCACAAGGGCATTCTCAGAACACAAAATCACCTGATTGAAAGTTGTTTCCGCCGAACATAGACTACATTTATTTTCCGATATATTACGGCATCCTGTTCGTAGTAATTTCACGGGGCTTGATATGGCCTGAAACTGAAACTAACGAGTTGCTTGGCGGTAGGAATAGGAAGACTACTTTCTCGGAAAAGCCTTGTCTCAAGAATCCCTACTAAGTACTATTCTGTTCTTGCGATATCCATTGACAGGTTCATTTTCCCGGAAGATACAACGTGATAGAACCTTTCTACCTATTAATATAACCCACACAAATAATGATTACATAAGAATATCCAATCTGCTGAAGATGAGAGGAGCTATTAACGTCATTAAGCGATGCACTGATAGCGATCCGCGGATAGCAATAATGTGTGGTATTAATGACAGATATAATGCATTGTTAGTGACAGCCGGGATCCGTCGACATCGACGAATGTGTTGTACATTAGTGCTATAAGGTTTATGAGTATATCAGTCTCTTTATTTTTGCTACATTATACTTTTGTTAATGTTATAAATTAATCAGCTTGTAGCGTTTTAAAAAACATGCTCTTTTTAAATTATCATGTGTTTTTCAACGCCAGCTAGGTATTCGGAACCGTTGATGCTACTTATAAGATTAATGTTTTTCTAAGAAATGTGTTTATTTGTTGAGACTCGCGCAGGAAAAACACAATAAATATTATGATTCTAGGTACGACAGCTGAAGATATCTTTACCTAAGTATCGTATCGTGGTATCTTTAACGTAAAATAATTGAAATACTATATTTCAAAATACGAAGGTAAGTTTTAAAGAACATGAGACTATGAAATCAACAAAATCTAAATAAAAATCTCTCATGCATTTAATATCAGCTTCAATAGAAAACTGAAACCAATTTACAAATGTCACAATGCTGGTAGACTTGCATGTCGCAGCCGTGTTTGAAGACGAAAATAGATGGAAATCGATACCACACAAGTCACACAACGACAGACAGTTTCCAGAATAAGTTATAACAGTTTGTGATAATCTGTCGTTAATTACAGACTTGTTTCGATCGATATTGTAGCTGTTAGGTCAAGAATAAGACCTCTCTGTCATTAGGTTTGTGTTGTTGGAAAAGGTTCACAGCTTTGTGGTATTATTTATTAAGTGTGAGAATTTTGTAGAACACTGTTTATTTTACTTTAAAGCTTCAAGCGATATTTTTTCAAACTTTGGATTATAGATGTGAAAGTATCAATCAATCTGCCTAGCCTTTTCCCAACTATGTTGGGGTTGGCTTCCAGTTTAACCGAATGCAGCTGAATACCAGTATTTTACATGGAGCGACTGCCTATATGACCTCCACAACCCAGTTACTGGGTTTACGATACCCCTTGGCAAGATTGGTAGTCAGACTTTCGGGCTTCTGACGACCCGTAACGACTGTCAAAGATCCACAAATGACAGCCGGGACCAACGGCTTAACGTGCTTTCCGAGGCACGGAGGAGTCTCGATATGTGAAAATGGTCACCCATCCACGGACCAACCTCGGCAAGCGTAGCTTAACCTGATGGATTGACCCGAGCGGCTGTTATTACTTAGCCACGAGCTCCTCTATAGATGTGAAAGTATGTTTGGTTAATTTTCGGCTAAACTACGAAACCTATTTGGATTTGCATTTGGTAGGTACACGAGAAAGAGTACTTTTGTCTCGAGAAGTAACATTTTACGTGCTACACAAGCGAAGACGGACTCCAGACATATTTGGACACTGTTTATTCTTATAGTTCTAGTCATAGCCCAAAACTTATTAAAGACTGAGTCATATTTGGGAATTTTAGATGAACCGATTTTTGGTAGATATTCTTAGTAAATTACAGACCAATCGATAAGGATTAGAGATACCCACCAATAGATGAACTACCCACCAACTAAGTCGTAACACTTCGACAAAAAGTCAATCATTTAGCGAGAGTACCGTCCATGGAAGGAAACAATGCGCATAATAATCAGACAATCTGAATGGCGACGCTAATTAGGTCTGACAGTGACAGAACGAACAGTGTTTGCGTAGTGCAGGCCGCACTCATTGTCCCGCCGCCATTGTGCGCGCCGCTTTGTCGTACGGAATACACTGTTTGTTACTATTGACTGTTTAGTTGCGGATTTGTTCACGAGGATTACAGTTTTTCGCTCGATGGATAACGAATTTTGTTCACAATTGAAAATACCTATTGCTTTCTGCATTCGAATTTTGAATATTGACATTTGGTACAGTCGTTGCCAAACTGATTACGCCGCTTACTCCAATACGCTCTAATGTAACTTACATCCGAATAAAATAATAATGAAGATAAACCAATATTATTCGTAGGCGTCACTGGCGCTCACACCAACTTATTCATACAGTTACTCATAGGAAATTATGATTTATATATCTGGAATAGAGATTATAATCGCTCGGCTTTTATTTAAGGGGACTTAGTATTATATTTGCATATGTGTAATGTTCACCGCTTAGTGTAACTCTGTCAGTGTCAGGCCTAATTAGAGCCATTGAAATTGGCTGATTAATATGCGTAATGCCAACGTGGTGTATGTGCGTTGCTCTATTGTGGAGGCGCCCGAGTGAATTATGCACATGGAGTGAAATGACGTGATTATAACCGATATTATCGTTACATATTGTCGCCGCATAATTATTAAATATCTGCCGAGGACTTTAGTCGAAAAGGTTTATTGTCAATTGTTAACTGCAGTTAACAGTTTAGATAGGCTATTACCAGATAGAGGATTTCAGTCATAAACTAAGCTTGTCCAAATCCAATTTCATACAGTTCAATTCCATGCAATCCTGTGTTAGTGAGATTTGTGGGAATGACAGGCATGTCTTCCCTTATTTGCTATAGCTCTCTCTCAACTAAGCCCATTACTTGACCTGTGGTGAGCAAAGACGTTTTCACAACGAATACAGTACATACTAAAGTATAATGGAATTTGCAGTAACGAAACAATGTGATATCAATTGGAATTGGAGTTAAATTTATTACATTACTGAAAACCGGGAATGTGAAATTTAATTAGTTTGAAACAAACTAAAAATATCAAAAAGGCTCATGTAAAATGCGTTTGTCTTTTTTTTGTGATGATGGTGCACTTTTAGGTTTTCTCTCTTTATTTCTCGATAAACACTTTAAATATAACACTTTAAATAGTCGAAAACAATTTGGGTTTATTTATGTGTAATAAAATTTATTTATAACGATTCATGAGTCCAGACAGAAGCCATATTACATCACGAAGGGGACGAGTTTTTAGGGATTAGGTACTTATGAAAAAAGTGTCTTGTCACACAAGAATATTAAAAAGCAGAAACATAATTACGACCATGTCTTCAACGTTTAAGCCAACATAAAAACATAAACAAATCCCTCTAATTTCTAAACCCGCATCAAGCTCGACTTAAAACCCTCCAAAAACAAGGAGTCCACACGTCAAACTAATCCAAATATTACAAACGCTTGAGCGTCGCGCACAATGGGATAACCATCTGTCATCCGGACATAACGAACTTAAACTGTGCCTGCCTGTACAACGCTGCGAACGCCTGTCGGGCCCAGGCCTCGCAGGCGGATTGATTTGTCAGCCCCATTGTTTAAACGGTATGTTACATTGATAGTTTTAATTGTTTAGCTTATTTGGGTGTTTTGAATTGTTTTGTTTGTGGATAAGGGTTCTGTTCGCGAGTGTACCTATGAAGGCAGTTTTTGACTAGGTTATGTACGGGACTGTACTTACCTAAAATAGCATACAAGTCAGTGCACTTCGATATTTTGCCGAGAGATATTTTATTAAGTTGTCTCTTTGTAAAAGTATTTTTAAATAAACAAGAACAGTTTTCAATTAAAACTTGTCAAGAAAACAAACAGGTTTTTATAAAGCGACTACGAATGGCGAACCTTATTGATCAGAGGAACTGACACAGACAAAGTTTTTATGTCGACGGGATGGCTAATAAAAGAACTATTCAAAATGTTCGACTCACTCAATCAAGCGCTGTCGAATACTTAGAGAAAATTAGTAACTTTTCTTTAGTTATTTAAGTTTTGAGACCTTTGATGGTAAGAAAACTACAAGAAATCTTGTTCTATTAGTTTGAAGTAACAAGAGATCTCAATCAACCGCGAACTCTTAAACAATAAGCATTTCTCACTGCGAGTAAACTTCAATCAATTTAAGATCACTTTTCACGGTAGCTTGAGGTTGCTGGCTAGTTGGTTGGCGTTGTTTCTATTAAAATTAGAGGCTGCAATCGCGGCAGGCACCTCACCAAGAACCGGCTTGATTACACCTTTAATTAACAACAAAACTTTGAAACTCGGTCATTAAAAATTGAAGAGCTCTTTTGAACTAATTAAAAATGGGCGCGTCTCCGACACAATTTAGACTATTTAAGTGCTCACGCGGCCCGCTTCTGTCCAAGTCCAAGTTGTTTCGAATGAAGAATTAATTATGAAGAGAATAAGGCCAAGTTGGCGGGCGGGAACGGGCGACTTGCGAGTTGAAACCGGTTACAATTTGTGGGAAAGTAGCAGGTGTGACACAGGCCCGGAAAACTTGGGTCGCCTCTACACACGCTTTGTTGCCTTCTCGGATGATAAAGTTGATTTGAATCGCAGATTGTATGCTAGGTGTTTTAAATATAGCTTCACCGTGACACTTTGTGCCTGTACTTTTGTACATTATTTGCAGTTAGCACGCCTACATAAAATTACGAGTATTACACTAAACCGACCTCCATAAATATTCTAAATTGTTGTTACAACCGCACCGAAATATGCTAAAGAGTTTTCGAGATTAGGTCTAGTGGACAGACAGACACGCGAGGAAACTGTTTTATAATTCAAATTAATTTCTTGTGCCATTATTTTGTTTAAAAGTTTAATGAAGTAATTTAAAATAGAAGTGGGGGTTGTTGTGGGCGGACCGTTTAGATGAAGGATTCACACAACTTTTGTAGAAGACATGTAGTATTCTTATAAAATTCTTTCATCCGTATCCGTATGTTTAATTAAATAATGAAATAAGATTTTTGCAACGTTGGTAATTTGAATGAGATATTTAATAGGAATACATATGTTAGATTTTTTTTACTAGTCCGCGGGGTATATACATAATACATATTTGGAAATTAATACGATTTTCAACATGCATGTTTTAAAACAGCTCAGAATGTGAGTTCGATCCTGCACATCGCTCTAATTATATAAACGCACGCACCATAAGCATAATAATTACGACAGAGAAATTACAGGAATATTATAGCTATATACTATGTAGGTACCAGCCACACCGCTCTTTTTCCAAGTACTTATTTCTAAATCTTTATTTTAGAGAGAGCAGCGCGACAGAGATTGCGACACAGGTGTCCCACACTGGAACCACAATTTGTGTCGCGGTCCAAACATAGCTGTCTCGGCATAATTTCACTACTTATTAAAAAGAAAATTTCTAAAGTCTTTTCTTGGTTAAATAGTGAAGAGAGCCATGTTCATGTATGTATGTGGTTTTAGGGAAGATGTCTGTATATATTATTGTATATTTAGGTACACTTGACAAATCCTAAATATAATTTACAATGTAACACTAAAATATATATATAATATTCAAGTACATAAAAGAAAAAAAATTAATTGCTCATTGGGTGTCAAAAAATTCGTCGACCAACCGCTTGGCAATTTACCGAAATACTCGATGAACACTCGGACCCCACAGCCCTAGTGCTTCAACCCCAAACGGCTTGAACATGTAGCTCCCAATAAGTTTGTTATATGCGCTGTTTGAGGTTTTCTGCACCTGTAGCAGTCACCCCAGCAAAGCCCGCCGATCTAAGAAGATGGAATGGCGTGAGGGTCGACACAGGTTACATCCCACACTAAAGGCTTACCCAACATCCAAGGCATTAAGGTCATTCCGTCTAGCTTCTTCCCATCATCGCGATCGTATGTCATTGGGTTCTAAAACAGGTGGCACTCGACAGCCAGTGGCGGCGGCAAGAGTCCGACGGATGATGTCATAATGCTGGCGTGGGCTAAGGTGCAATAGTTCATCGTCAGTTTAAATGAGAAACTGGCAATACAACTCTTCGAAATCGGAGGTGTTAAATTAATTCATTTTCTTTGTTGGAAAGTTAAAAATTGGAAAGTTTTTAATTGGTGCTTTCGTTGCCCTAATCATTTCACATGCATGCCCAAAAAGATTTAATAATTTAATTTGAACTATTATAACTTTTTGATATGTAGGTAAGAGTGTAAGAATTATAATTTTTGACACACTTACTTATTTTTCAAACTTGTCCCCCAAAACTCCTCATCTCCCCTGCCAGAACTATTTATCTCCTTTATTTAATGAGAAGAGACCCCGGCACAGTACACTCATATAATTGTTTACCCGTTAGATACAATAAAGGTAATTGCCGCTGACAACTCAGTTTATATCGGTATTGTCAAGCGACATTATTTCAATGTGACAATCTAAACAATGCATATCCTATGTCGTTGCGATTAATGCCCTATTAACTGTACCAGTGTTATTGTGTATCATTTTACGTATATTAATAAGTTAATGAGGTTTTTGTGAGCCTATTGGTTTTGATGAAATAAAATGATAGGTTTTAGTATTGCAAATGCAATGGTTCATCATCAGTTAAAAAAATTAAACTGAAACTGGGGAATACATCTCTTCTAAATCGGAGGTGTGAATTCATGATAGTTAAAGCAAGTGAATTCTTTTGCAATGATTCAGGATCGAAGCTTATGCTGAATTATAGCACTAATGACTGTAACATTATCATTCATTAATCTTACCAGTGTATATTAAAATTGCATCTGCTCCAAATCATAAAAGTCCCAAAACCATGAGAGAATAAATTGGCCGTGTAGTCACCGAAACCAGAGACCCATAAAAAAATACAAAGTAGGTTAGTAAAACCCCCTAATATATTCCTTACTCGCAAAATTTCCCAAATTCCAAAACAGATTACGTTCGTAGAAAAAACAAAAGTCCGTTCTCGGCTATATTTTTAGGAAAATCGACTTGAGCTTCACTATTTTTTCCTATCACCTCGCCTTTAGACAGGGACTAAAACATTTTTTCCGTGAAATAAATTCGAAATTTCCTTTTTTTCCGAACCATCGCTTGGAATACCTAAAGATATAAAGTGCTTTTAATGGCATGTATAAGTACCTGCCCACATAATTGATTTTGACTGTAATTCCGCAAACGAAGCCCCTAAGCATGGGCGGCGCGGGAGCGGGTGTAATATAGACTTAACTAGTATATTATGTACTTGGGAGTATGTAGTTATATAGACGTAAATTGGGTCGTAAATGTTCAACTTAAGATTTATTGATAATTAACACCTTGGGATGAATTATGTGCGAATCTGGGAACGTTTTAGGGCTGATAATATGTTTTTCGGTGTTGTGATGTCTATGGAGTTCCTAGAACTCCATAGACATCACAACATACAATAGTATACAAAAAGAAAATATCTTTATGTCGAACGCTTTTTATTAAGTCGTTAAAAACACACCTGTGGTCAAACTTTTAAAACTATACAGTTAAAATTCTTAACAATTAGCTATTGTGTTTCGTGGGAAAAAAATCTGTATATTACATAACCGATCAATCACTGTGGAATCATTCATAATAAAAAACATATACTTCAATTTCCGTCACGGTTTCTTTTTTTGCAAAATTACCATTACATCCCGCTATCTATCGAACCTCGATGTACACCTTACTAAGGGAGTATGGGAATACATATCTTCAGTAAATAATTACTAGGGATCCGATGTCCGCATAAAAATAATGAGGTTAAGATGGTTAAATTTCGTAGAGCCTTTACCTAGGGGCAGGGAATCAGGGGTAATAATTATGTATATTATAGCCCTCTACGATGGAGTCTGTCTATTCAAATATAATGTGGGGGAAGGAAAATCAATTAAAAAACATTGTGCGTTTTAAAGCCCGAGATTATTTATAACATACGAGAACATAAATCGTTTAAAGCTTATGGAATAAAATATGTATGTAGAATGTTATTGTTGCTCAGTTGTGTAAACACTTGCAATATGATTAATTATAAAGTTACCGACAAGTATAAAAATAGACGTATTTTAAGTTTAGTAACTCCACAGTGACATTTGAACTGAATTAAGCTACTACCATTATTATAATATTGAAATTGCAGAGTACCTATTTACTAAAATATTTGCTTTCAATCCGTTTAATACTTCTCTTTTTCAGGAATTGAACTATCGCTTTGCTGTAATTCAGCAAAATGGATTTGAAATTGGAAAAAAAGACTTACTAAATATACAAAGCCACCTTACCAAGTTATAATATTACTAAGGATTACATAATGGTGGAGAGCCAAATCAATTTATTTGAGTTCTGTCAACCAGGACACGGTAAGGATTCATTGGAGGGTCCCACTGTCCTGTCGGACGTTCGAGCCAACTGCAATTAATTCACGTAATTGCTTGTCATCTGTTGATCTGCCTTGCACATGTCATTAGTCAAAACGAACGTTATGTACGATATGTTCGCCTAAATACAAGTCTAACGGATATAATTAGGTAGTAATAGGTGAGGCGTGATCTCGAGATTAATAGCCTGCGAATAATGCGTGATTGATGGGTCTTCAAGGGTTAGATATAGATATTAAAATAATTTAGGGTGACTAACGTTTTGGTGATGAACGAGTTTTGGTGAAATTTTGAGATAAGTGGGTATACCTTTACTTATACGGTTGGTGCAACATAATATAGGGTGACTGGTAATTACTGACAGATATTTAAGCAGGTGGCTGTACTCATCATTATGAATAACTTTTACTATGGGATAAAACCTGAAATCCAGAAAAAAAACATCTGTTCCATACATTTTGACGAGTTATGCGAACATAAATGTAGGAAAATGCTGTTTTTTTTCGCTATTACAGGTATGGTCATATAGTAAAAGTTATTCATCATTATGAAGAGACTCATCATTATGAGTCACGTGTTTAAGTATCGGTCACTAACTACCAGTCACCCTTATGTGGTTGGTGATTTTTATATTTTTAACCGACTTCCTCAAAAAGGACGAGGTTCTCAATTCGTGTGTATGTTTTTTTTTTGTTGTTTATGTTACGCGATTACTTCGCCAATTATGAATCGATTTTTATGATTCTTTTTTTGTTTGGTAGATCACGCTTTAGAGGTGTTCCCATATAAATTTTATTAACTTTGCTTGCGTAGTTTTTGAATTAGCTTCAATATTACGTATTTTTTCCCACCTAGTCTATGTAGACGATATATTATTTGACTCCGTCACTGTTATTGACATAGCAGGTACTGGTATTCGAATTTGTGTGGGTAGGTACCACAACTAAAAAGTGAAAAATAAAAACTTTTTACAAAAAAAAAACAACCGACTTCCAAAAAAAAACACAAAAAAGTGTGTGGCAAAAAACGAAAATTGAAAGCAAAGACACCGACTTCCGAAATTGAAGTTATTTTTCACTTTTTTGTGTTTTTTTTGGAAGTCGGTAGTTTTATTTTTGTAAAAAGTTTTTATTGATAATAATTAAGGATAAGTTAAATCAATGAAAAATAATACTTTAACAATGTAAAGTCGCAAAGGGGTGGCAATGTTGAATAGGAATCTAGGAACGAAACTTTGTGTAGGTAATTAGCTAAAATATTGTAGTCGTTTTATTTAAGTAGTAAATAGTGCTTCATAATTTTGACGAGTACATGCGCTCTATTATGTCCAACATGCATTACTAACCACCAAAAATGATGAACATTGCAACCAAATCCAAGTACTCAAACAGCCTTAGTCAAAGTCCATCCCATGACATGTGTAATCACAGGCCGTCACAAAACATAAAGGCAATAGCTCTCTACAAAATCTATTTACCGGATTGTAACAGCTACGTCGAAAACAATTTTATCAGGTTGCGTAACCGTGGATCGAGAACAGGACGGTTAAGCGAGGACACACGATTACGCCTGACAAGGCAATTAATAAGGGCAGATGGCGATTGAGCACGAGTCACCCGGTCGCTCGGAATTAATCATAGGCACGTCGTTATTGCGTGTAGACGGACACTATTGCTATGGAGTGGCTCTTACTATCTATACAAATAAATAAAATTGAAGTAGACACTTCGCATTGTGTGTGTCTACTTGTAATGTCAAAATAACAGCTTTTTATTAAATGCAAATTAAAGTATGTACGGTACTTACAAAAAAACTATTTTCAAGATTTTTGTCTGTCTGTCCGACCGATTTTGACGGGAATTTCACTGTATAACCAAACCAAACAGAAAATTTTGCCCCACTGGGAATCGAACCCGGGACCTCTGGGTCTGAGACAGGTGGTCTAGACCACTGAGGCGGATAAATGGTATGCTAAAAGTTATGTTAAAAGTTTACGATCACATGAAAAGTGACTTGTTTTATATGTACTACGATATGATATGATATAGATACGTTGTATTGTATAGAATATTTTTTTTTCTAACTGAACAGACAGTTGTGCTGCTGGGGAGTTTGTTGTTCCACTTATTCTTACCAGCTAAAGCGCTAGGAAGTGGTGACGGGTGGGCGTTTTGGGGGACTGTCTTATATAATTTTGACGTTCGAAAAGTGCTGATTCTCACCTTAGTTTGAATAAATGACTTTTGATTTTAATGTCGTAGTTCTACAAATGGTATTTTATAGTCTTATGTATTTCTAAAAAAACTGCGGTGTGTGTCGAATGTTCCCGAAGGTTTATTTTTTTGCACTGGGAAATAAAACCTGGTAGCGGTTGTAGTGTCATTGTATGTAGGTACATAATGTAAACTCGGCAGTGTAACCTTTTAGCAAATCTGGTTGAAATGGAGCCACAAACAAAAAATATTGAAAGGCTTTATGATCTAGCCTACAGATACGTTCAGAACGTGATAGGGGTTAACAAAAAAAATTGTTATATATCCTTTAGCCATGATAGACTATGTAAAGACTAGACGAAATCGAGTTGCTGAACGAGTGTTTTTCCCAATCACTTTAGCAGGTATGTTTAGTTACTTTAACCATAACCAAATAATTTTCTAATAATCACTTGTCAAAGCGTTGAATGACCTAAACATTTGCAAATGTTAGAATTTTCATACTCTACTCAAGGCTTCACACAAATGAAATCACGTCATACATGAAAATTCTTATCTCTTTGCTATGTTCGTTAGCAATAGCAACTGTACACGTAATAAGGGCAACGTATCAGTCTTCGTAATGACGTTTTACTTGCGTGATTGTTGCTGTCAGTGCGTCGATGCGAGGTACCCTCATTCAAACTTCTTGGTATAAGGGAACTCGCATATGTACGAGAATGGACTTCTTGTAAATACTTGTGATTGCATTACATACGGAGTTTGTTATATTGAGTTTTGTTCGTCCAATGATATTGTTGATGCATTAGTTGATTAGAGTTTTCTGCTTAGTTTTGATGCATTGTGTGTGAAGATGTTTGCTACGATTTTTCGTAGCGGTTTGCTACGAAAGTGCTACGAGGTGCTACGAGATTTTGTATTGAGTCTTGTATGTTTTACTTTTTATTCTGCTTTGTTTCTTCGTAATCATTATGCAATACTAAGAAAAGTATCCCACGCAGTATACACCTAAAAATACCTGCTTACACGAAGTGAAAACAAACAAAAATAAAACCAAGAAACGAAATAAACACATGTACCTGTAGGTCAAAAGCGAATACGTCGGATGGTATTATGCACAATGCAAGCAAGACAGCAATTCCATCAAGTACAGAACGTCGGGTGATCTCGGCTGCGCTTATCGGGCACCTGTGGACTCTGAATAAACCCGTCCATTTGACGAATGGGAATCTTCTTGGTGCCACGTACAATGGGTGCATACGTCTGATAGTGTTTGTCTTTCGAAAAATGGTATCATTTTTGGTTTGTGAATAGAGAAATGTTAGGTTTTGTAACTTGTCACCTATCTATTCTACTTTGGGAGCGGGGCGTGTATTACAGTGGACAGTGGCATGCTAAATTGACGTCTTAGCTCACTCGGGTATCATAATTACTAGAGTGTACAGTACGACACAACTTAAATGTAGCACAAATTAGAAAAATTGCATTCATTCATTTCAATTTTAGGAATGTGTTTGGTTATATGACTTTACAAGTTATTGCTTTCGCGTAAAGATCATTTTCACCTAAAGCAATAAAGATTCGAGATTTTGAAGCCGCATTCAGTTCGGATGATGATCGGTTTTACGAATTTTGCCTTAATTCTCTCTGATGTGGTCAATTCGGTTAAACTGGAAGAAAATAAAACAGCTTTTAATAATAACTAAAAATAATTGATAATCTTTGTTGTTGTTGATGTTTCTTTTAGAATTACGGGAAACATTATGTACACATTAATAAATAACGTGACGATCCGGTTCAAAGTTCATAAAATTTTACTCCATAATTTCGTCCACCCATTCAAAATTACAGCCAATGTAAAGAGAACAAATGATAAACAATTCAGTTGATACAACAGCGAAAAGCCGACGGTTCACGTACGGTATGTTACATGGCTAACGATTATAACTCTGGTCCAAATGAGCTCTGTGCCAACAACACTCCATCAGCACATTGGCAAACATTACTGTTGACTAAATAAACCGAACAATTTATTAAGTATTTTTGAAATACATAATGCGGGTAATGTTGTGGTGTTTTCACCCAGTTTTCGTGTATGAGTTATTTTGTGGGATATGGAGCTGTGACGTAATTTGTGTTGGCATTGAGAGGCTAAATGCTTTTTGTGAAACTACAATGAGTTTGATGCCCCCACGGAACAAATTTGGGGCCATAAGTCGATATTCGACTTAAACCCATAAGTCGAATATCTTCGCTAACAGAAGAAGATGGTGCTGTTGTGAATGAGTATTTTCGAGATTATTTTTCCAAGCGGAGATCGCAACCATTACTAGAAAATTGTTCGTAGAATACGAGAAAGAGCATCGACCTTGCACAATACTCGTAATGAGAAGGATCAAGTAACCTCAACATTTGCTAATGAGCACATGAGCGTCCCGACAAAACATCCGCTAACATAAATACAGACATATTAAATGACTGTAATCCCTTCAGAATCCTATTCAAACTAATTATTTACACAATCGATACAATATGAAACAAATCCTAAATAATTCTCTAAACACACCCTGTATGAAAAAAATCTGGTTCAATAAAATTGTTTAGCAAAAACAGATTTATAGCATTTCATGCAATAGACGTTCATTTGATTATACCCTCACATTCGCGTAGTCGCGAACAAATCTACTTCTATTTACCATAAAATTCAATGAAGCCAAAATAAAACTTATTTTTGCACCATCCTCTCTGCAAACGAAAACGTAGGTATCTGAATTGTTTGCGCAAAATTCCTGATTCATTTACCGTGTACGCCAAATAACTGGTGGAATTTCGACTATTCACATCAAACAGTCATTGGGGGCAGCACATTTTGCGCTAACAATATTGGAAGGCTTGCCAGGTGTAAGGCTCGTCTCAATTTCTAGCCTTACAATACCACGAAATCTGTCGACGTCGGCCGCCGTCCGTGTTAGAGCTGCACTGCAAATTAATACACGTTGCGACCCTGGTTTTAATTTCGGTAGGCGCCTCTGATTTACGATGTCCATATGAAAGAGCGGTCCGTGCGTGCGGCCTGTCAATTTAGAGCTTCAAATTAATATGACAGTCCCCTCCGACACCCTGCTGCAGTCAATCTGCGGGGGGCAGGGTAGTTTACAAGTCGGTGGAACTATAACTACGCCTTTTCATGTTGGTAACGTAGAATTAGTTGGTGGCTATTCATTACGCGTTGGAACGCGGTGTGATGTTGATTGCTTATTGAAGTTGTTAATAGTTCCGAAAGGGTGGAATTTTAGTTTATAAAATTTCAAACCATTTTGTAGTTTTAAAACGGGTCGTAATTTTTAATAATTGGCGATTACGTTTGTTTGTGGAAAGTTCCCACAGGTTGAAAATTTTAAATTCATGTTATAATATTTTATCGTTTCAGTGAATTTATACATATGTTAGAAATATGAGGCCTACCTCCATATACATGTACTAAAACACACGAGATTATTCAGTTACAGAAACAGTGTATGAAAGATAAATCTAATCTAATCTCACAAACGAAGTATTTTTACTCCATTCTTCGTATTTCTTAATTTAGATACAATTCAATCCAGTCTCTGTATTCAACTTTGATATTTTATGAAATTGAACACAATTGCATTTATAGCCAGTATTATTTCTCGGAGAGAAACAAGTATTCTATATAAAAAGTGCAGGTACATAGTGGAAAGGTGCAGGTTGGCACATACGCTGCGCAGTCGGCATATTTCGATATTGAACGCTCGACTTTAATGCAATCTTATTCTGAGAGGTACTGGCAATCTTCTTGATGTAGATACTCTAGTATCTACTAGTAGGTATAACTTGTCTGAACTTTCAATATTTTTCTTCGGTTAAATATCATTCGATTATTGGATTTTTCTCCTTACTTTATTGACTGCCCCGCGGTTTCCCACGCGTAAGTCTTGATCCTGTGGGAATATCCGGATGAAAAGTATCCTATGTCCTATTCCAGGTCATGATATACCCATGTGCCAAACATCTAAATCCGTTCAGCCGTTTTAGCGTGAAAGCGTAACAAATAAATCAACAAACAAAGTAATTTTCGCATTTATAATATTAGTTAGGATTTGTTAGTTCGCTTGTTTTCAAGAGTTAGATAGGAAACCGCTTATAAGCGAGCGGGCGCCGATGGGACAAGCAAAAAATGTAAGCACTTTTATACCAAAATATGTACATAATATATATAGAATATTACATTCGACTGTTAGGTCGGCCTTGTTCGGTCTTTGCGGTGACACTACTATGCTCCCAGATTCATTCAGATTACATGACCGACACAGTTAGGGCTACAAAAACATAGACACTTGTTCAACGTGTGTTTAATGTCAATCTTACGTCAAACTGCATACATAAATGCCGTGTTTAAAAGGATAAATGACTGATAAACACGGTTTTGTGGTAATAAGGTTAATGTTTAGTGTGAGGTTGGAGACTTACTTCCCGTATATAATAATATAGTTTGTGCGGAAGTCGTTTTGGGTTATTCCCCATATAAAACAAACACGCGGGGCAGACTTTGGGGACTGCCGATAGAAGTGAAAACTAAGTAACATTCATTCATTTCTTCAAGCGTGACGATGACGCGAGTTCCATGATTTTTGTTCACCCAAAAACATGTATTCATTTCTTTAAGCGTGAGGATGACGCGAGTTCCATGATTTTTGTCCACTCAAAAAGTGCTCAACGCGCCTAAAGAAATTTTCTCTTCAAAAACTTGATGTATTTATCAGTGCATCGCGTTTTGTCTCCGCCATCTATTTAGATAACAAATCAGGCAAACAAACAGTACTTCCCCTCATAACTTGTAGTCAAAAGAATAAGGACTATATTATTATTTCTTTCCTTGTTCAGGAAGTAAAATAGAATACATTTTACAAGTCAGCAGTATGAAACAGGAGATTTAAACAGCAGGTGTTACAATATTTTATGTAAAATATTAAAATGGAACCGCGTCTGCTGGAAAGTTACAAATTAGAGACTCGAATGACCTTTGCCGTTTAGAGTTTACCGTCAGGCTTCATTTAATATGTTAGCTGAGGTACAGCATGCAGCTTAAAATATCTTCATTGTTATTTGACCTTTTACGGCGTGAACTGCGAGGAAAATGGATAATCAATGGAATGGTTTAGGGCTATTTTTTATATAAAAAGTCGTAAGAAAGGTAAGTAGTAGAAGTAGTAGTATTTAGTAATTTTTTGTAGTAGAAGTAGTAGTATTTAGTAATTTTTTGTAGTAGAAGTAGTAGTATTTAGTAATTTTTTGTAGTAGTATTTAGTATTTTTTAGTAGTTTATCTAGTAGTATTTAGTAATTTTTTGTAGTAGTAGAAGTAGTAGTATTTAGTAATTTTTAGTAGTAGAAGTAGTCGTATTTAGTAGTTTTTAGTATTTAGTAATAGAAGTAGTAGTATTTAGTAGTAGAAGTAGTAGTATTTAGGATTTTTAGTAGTAGAAGTAGTAGTTTATAGTATTTTTAGTGTTTTTCTATAATTGAAAAGGGAGAGGGAGGCCTTTGCCCAGGAGTGGGATAATACAGCATTGTCCAGTTAGATTAAATTAGAGATTTATAATTATAAGTTAATGAGTTTAGAGAAGATGAGGTTAATGAGTTGAGTTTCGGTTTTTGTTGTTCAGCTGCATCCGGATAGACTGGAAGCCGACCCCAACATCGTTGGGAAAAGGCTAGACAGATGATGAGATTAGCGTAGGTATGTGAATTGAGTGGTGGAACACATTTAAATTTATATCTACACGTTTGTCTAGCTAGAGAAATGTATCCTAGATTAGTACTTAGGTGCACAATATCGACTTGTCATCTTGGAAAATATAGATATATAATAAAGAGCTTACAATTATTTATTAGGTATGCAGGACAGACTAAGTAAAATCTGAGTATGTTTACTTTTTATGGGTTATAATTGTTATATTTTGACTTGGAATGTATACGTATAAATTATTTGGGTAAGCAATGAACCAAAAATAAACACATTTTGTATTTAGTATAAGTGCAAGTAGCGTAAATTCAAATTACACTAAACTGTACTTGTCTAGTACTATCGATCTGAAATAAATCTGAGTAGCGAAGTTCTAAGAGCTCTTAGCTTCACTTAGTTCTTTGAGAACAAATAAATAAAAGTTAGTTGCCTCAAACTTTTAAAGAGCAGATTTTTGGATTTTTATGGACGTGTTATGCAATATTAGAGTACACACTTAATTGTATTACTGGATAAGGTAGAATTAAAGTTTGGTTTGCTATGTTAAAACGCTTTTGTAACATTGTTAATATTGAAGCACGATATATTATTTAAAATGCTCTAGTTTGTTCAAGGACCTTAACCACATAAATATTCGATTGATTCCTTGGGGGCAACATTTTATTTTTTGAAATCTCGAGCTTCTGATAATTCTTTAAAGTTAACTATATTTTTCTTTATCATAATAGGTATTAAATAGGTTCTTAATATTAGTCTAATATTTCTGGATATCTATTTAATATAAATAAATTTAAAAAAAACCCCGGAACATTATTAAAATTCGGGAACAACTGAACGTCCTTTTTTGAAATTTGGACAAGACCACGTCTGTCAGCTAGTGATTAATAAATCCCCACAATAACACTCGTAATAAGCGACAATCCAGCAGGCTATCGCAGTCCGTATATTGCTACAAAAATGAATCTTCCTAACACGCATCTTGTAATACATTTTGGCTCAATGTGCGCACGATAAAATATGTGAACAGGTGCTTTATCATATCGCAAAGCCTCGTGTCACGCGGCGCGCCCGCATGATGTACAGGCTCCTTACGGGCTTACTCTCAGCCCCTGCAGCATCTCCAGGGGAAATTAGACAACGCCATAATAGATTTTTCGGGAACCCTCTTACTTAACAAACTCCCCAACATTTGTCTAAAAACTCTTTTTCAACTTACACAGAAAAGTTACCACTTTTTGTTATTATTTATTAAACGGTGCATTCTTAACCCTTTACGCTTGTTCTGTAAAGCTGCGCGATGAAAACTTAACGCAATTTGTTACCCCACAATAATTAGCGAATTACACGGGGCTATTTTGCGAGCCGTCCCTAATCAAAGGAGAGCTACTAAAGAGAATAACTTATTCGATTTATCCGCTAATAGACCTAGGAATAAACAAACAAGATTAAGTTGGAGTAAGCGGGCTTTATAAATTTATGGAGTGAATCCCTTAATTCCCGAAACTGATGTTAGAATTTTAAGTTGGCCGTCCGGGAAGATTGCACGGAACTTACTTAATCCACCGTAGTGCGCAATGTTACCCAACTTGTCTGGCCAAGCCTGCACCTACTTCAATAGTTTTGTGCATTATAAAGCGTATTAGTGGGAACGGGTTTTATTAGTAAACCTTGCAGCGGATTAGAGGAAGGGTCTACAAACTTCAAGTATTTACCCAATCCCTAATTGTGGCGAAAGTTAGTGCTGTTATCTCTTTGTTGTGAAGAGAAATTGGTTCTGGAAACCCTGATACGGATGTTCATAAAATATACCACCAAAACATTCGGATTTTTTCAAATTAAATTGATACTGTCCTGAATCTAAAGTTTTATTTTCATTGTTTAAAAAAAATATATCAACTATATTTTTTTTTGTTTTTAATTTTAGTTTTTACATATTATGTACTGGTACACTTGCATTATTTAATATTAAGCTCTGTATTAAAGATTGTTTTTGTTTAATTTGAAAAATTACAACCGCCAATAATATTTTATCGGAAAATAGATAGAGACACAGCAAAGATCTATAGATAACATTAATTACATTGAAAACTAACTTCAAACACTTCCGTATTCAAACTGTACTAAAGAGCGATATATCCACGCTTTACTTATAGTACATATTTGTTCGAATTAGCTAAGACTGTCAACTTAAGATAACACACTCTCACGCGTCGTAATGAATAGCTAAACTAATATAACTTATGGAACAAAACTGTCGCCATTAACCAGTAACCAATGACCTGCCCTGCTCCCTTCACTCACCAAAAATATATATTATAGGAGTTAATACCGTTAAATTATACAGGTCTTATTAAAGTGGCGGTATTCACAGCTCTTTCATATGGACCTCGTAAATCAACGAGTCCTAGTGAAATTAAAATATTTCTACAGATTCGGGCAGGTACTTATTGTGTTAATAATTTGAATGGTCGACGGCATCTTGGTATTTAATATGATTTAGATAATAAATTGTAATTAATTTGGAATAATTTCTTGTCTCAGGTCACGGTATTGTTTTAATATATTTCAGTTATGAGAACATTTATAATTATGGTTTACATTGAATTGGAAAGGCAGGCGTAGTACTTACCCAGTTTAGTTTATGTTCTTGCGTATGCTTACAGATTTCACTTACTGAAATATTCACAAAAGTTCAATTGTAAAACCTAGATTGCAGTAAACTCAGTAGTCTCTATATTAGACACGGGATAAACCTTTAATATAGAGTCCAGATTATAACATACCACGCCATAGATTGTAAAAGCTACACCGCGCGTGCGCTTCTTGCTACGCGCTACGCCACTGTGCTACGCAGAGCTACGGCGTAGTACGCACTGTGCTATGCCATAGCACGCGCGGTCTCTTCGCATTCGGAACGGAGCGGAAAAAGCAAAACATACTTTTTACCGATTTATAGATTTTATACTTGATTTATTTTTACTTTATTTAACATTGTAATTATAAAATGAAAAAAAAAAAAAATGTTTGTGCTATGTATGTATGTATGTTATTTTTATTTTTTTCGTTTTTTCGCAGAACATACTTTTTACCGATTTATAGATTTTATACTTGATTTATTTTTACTTTATTTAACATTTTAATTATAAAATGAAAAAAATATATATAAAATGTTTGTGCTATGTTTTAACATAGCACAAACATTTTATTTCTTTCACACCAAGTCAAGGCCGAATTAAATAGCCCCTATAACAATGTAATCTACTGAAGCGTAAATAATACAGCAGAGAAACCTTTAAACGAAGGTGACCCATCATCTAAAGTTCCAAAGTCATTAAGGATAGATTACCAGATAAGAACATACCCACTTAGTAAGTCTAAGTAGAAGATAATTCGAGTTACCCACACACTCGTATTACAGCACGTTCGCACACATAAAGTTGTGCTGAAACTCAAACCGGAAGTCGGGCCCACATCAATCTGACGCTAATGTGTTGGCATATGTAACTTGTAGTAGGATACAGTGTTGGTATACCCGAAAAATATGTAGGGGATTATGGGAAACTGCCTATGAGATAAAAATGGTCAGGGGTTTAGAACAAACGTTGCATTGTTTAATCAAAAACTCAACAAAAATATTCATGACATTGAACAGACTTTTGTAGGTTTTGGAATATTCTTCTTTTCAGTTTTTTCTAGTGAAAGTTAAGAAAGTTAGTTCGCCTGATTCTTCACTGTGTCCAGTCTGCCATGTTCAGTTTTATTAGAGTAAGGGGTTCCACTGTAACACTTACTTATTTCCTTCCATAAAATCAAACACATTGCATGCATTACTGCAGATGAGTAAATAAATATGAAGTCATCATTAGTGTATACTTGCTAACTGGGGCCTAAAACGGCCACATAAGCAATTCCTCTAAAATCAATTCATTTCCTCAATTCCCCAAATTTAACACAGAAAAAATTCATAATTTGTGGGCCATTTTACTAATCTCCAAAGAAAACTGTCAAAAAGATGAATAATTTCGTAATATGAATCGCACGCAGATCATATTATGAATTGTCAGTTTGTGACATTTTACGATGATTAATAATATTTTGATTTTCATATTACGATTCTGCCAAAGTGGGCGTTTTAAGCCCCTGTCGAGCAATCACCTAAATCTAGTGTTACCGAAAGAAGCAAAGTTTTCTGATATAATAATGTCCACATTATATCACGTATCTAAACATATCCTACAAAAACATCTGTGCCACCAACAAACAAACAAACCAACACAGGATTATCCCCCTTCAATATAACGTAATGCAAGTTCAGTTATTATTGCAATAACATTTTGTTTTAACCGGATAACCGGGTAACCGCCACTCGGCGATACTCGCTGCAAGAAGATTATCTTGGCTTTACCGGAACAATTCCGCCGACCGATAGATAAGGCTACAATCGATTAAATTCACTTGTACTTTATACATATGTTGGAGGTATTAAATGAAGGTAATTTATTTTCAGGTTAAGCTTTTTTCTGAAGGTTTTATCATCGATTATAGTCGCTATAAACGGCGGTTTACATTGTGAGGAAACCAGCATGCCTGAGATATATTTCTTGACGGCATGTGAAGCCAAGTCAGAGGCCCATGGGCGGCTTTAAAACTCTGACACCAGGTTAGTCACAAACCACACTAAAATAATAAGAACGGTCACTATTACCTATAGAAAATCAGAGACATACTGTATGTTTATTTATTTGCTTTTGTAATTAATTAACATATCAGATATATTAGGAACATTAGTAACATCCTGGAACTTGATTGTCGTGTGTCGAAGGACAACCTGACCAACAAACTGGTTGCTGAAGAATGTATATTTACTTACCTGATCGAATTAACTTTTTTTTTCTTTATTAAACTACATTTAAAATTACATTTATACACTTCTCACCAGAAGAATCGAAATACTTCCGTTTTTATATAATATTATATATATTTCTAAATATACACATTTTTCTGATAAACCTTACAAAACATAAACTTGCAAGGTGTTTAGATTTTTCTGATGAGAAGTATATAAGCTAAAACGGTTCTGTATTTGGTCAGCGAATAAAGGCTTCATTATGATTATTATTAGAACTTCAGATTAAACCTTAAATCGTTTGAGCCACTTTCGCCACGCGTCAGTTCGGTTTGCCGGGCCATCTTCTAAAACGAATTCAGCCGGAGGTGTTGGGTGTTCCATATTAACAGATACTGTCTATGACCAAAACTCACTAACCCCACTTTGATTTCGTCTAATTACTACTTTCGAAAGCGTAATTCGTATTTAACGCTGCCACCATGATGTGAAACACGATCTTGCTAGACAATGAGTGATTTTATTTATACGTACAATGTATGTACAGAACATTATTGTGAGGTTACCCTCAATGTTAACAATATACAATATCAATGTCATTTTTGTCATCTGTTCAAAAACGATCAGCAGATTTCTTGCAATGCACTGCTTCCAAATATTTAAGGTTGACTGTCGTTAGCAAGGCTTTTAACCTAAGAGTCTAATTGCATCATGCTATAATTCTTGTTGTTGAAATACACTACTACTATAATACTTCATATATTACGTATGGTACTGAGACGTGGACGCTCACGCAGTTGGCTTTGTAAAGGGCGAGAGTTGCAGAGAGTCTTGGAGCATTCCATGCTTGGCATAAAGCATATAGACAGAGTCCCAAAGGTTGAGTCCCGCCGTTTTCAATATCGAAAAACGAGTTATGGAACTCAAATGTAGTTGAGCAGGACACCTGGTAAGGAGCAGTGATGACAGGTGGAGTAAGGCAGTGACCGAGTGGCGTCCAGGGACTGGAAGACGAAATGTCGGTCGTTCGGCGGTGGGATGGGCGGACGACATTGTTACCATCGCGGGTAGAATCTGGATGAGGCTGGCACGGGATCGTGGGGATTGGCACAAGATAAGACAGGCCTATGCTCAGGAGTGGGTGAAGTCAGACTGTGAACTGTTGATGATGATGATGATCATACTACAAACATGTGACCCATTAGTTAGGTAGGTCATCATAATCTGCCTAGCCTCTTCCCAATTATGTTGGGGTCAGCTTACAGTCTAACCGGATGCAGCTGACTACCACTATTTTACACGATACGACTGGCTATCTGACTCCACAACCCAGTAATTGGGTAATAAGATACTCCTTGGTAAGACTGGTTGTCAGACTTTCGGGCTTCTGACGACCCATAACGACTGTCAAAGATCCACGAATGACAGCTGGGACCAACGGCTTAACATGCTGTCCGAGGCACGGAGGAGTCTCGATATGTAAAGATGGTCACCCATCCGCGGACCAACCCCGGCAAGCGTAGCTTAACCTGATGGATCGACCCGTGCGGTTGTTATTACTTAGGTAGGTGTCCATACACTATAAAAGTGTTTCAAGAAAACTTGAAAACTATCTGTCTCGAAAAGTTACTTACCAAAACCACATTTTACAAGCTTTTTATTAACTTGCTTCGTTTGTATGTGTTTTTCCCATCAAGCAATAATGTTAATAATGTTAACAGACATAAATTACCCAATACAATTATTATCTATAATGGACTTGAATCCGCGGAATCCTAATAGGTTGATAGGATTATACGAAACACATTATTGTTATTCGATTTAGATTTAAATTACCGTTGCACGGTAATGCACGGTATTTGATTAGATTTATATTAATGCTTAGGAAGCTTAATTGAATATACCAGATATGGTCGTGCAGTTAAAATATTTTATGTCTCAGTGGTTTTAATCTAACGAATTGTTTGTATTGCTAATGTGGTTTGTTTGAAATTTATTGTTGTAATAGATTTTGTGTATTATCTCTGCTAGTGTGTTTTGTTTTTAGTTTAGAGATTAACATAGCTTTGTGATAGTTATGTGTTTTTATGCGCAGTAAAGAATTTTACTGTTATTTTATGTTCATAAATCAAAGGCTAATTTACTTACTTTCAATTTGTGTCTTAAGAAACGATAAAAGTGATTGACATATGTTAATGGACAACAACATACAATCAACTAGTATTTTTTTCGCAATATGTTTTTATAAATATCCAGGTACCAAGTATATAATCTAATTACAAGTGCGAATTATTCGATAGTACCAGTTTATCATCAATACCTACTTCTCATATTTCAAGTAATTCTCATACATCAATCAAAATCAATCTGCCTACACTTTTCCCAACTATGTTAGGGTCAGCTTCTAGTCTTACCGGATGCAACTGAATACCAGTATATTACATGGAGTGACTGTCTATCGGACCTCCACAACCCGGTAACTGGGTAATACGATACCCCTTGGTAAGACTGGTTGTCAGAATTTCGGGCTTCTGATGACCCGTAGGTAACGACTGTCAAAGAACCACGAATGACAGCCGGGACCAGCTGTTTAATGTACTTTTCGAGGCGCGGAGGAGTCTCGGTATGTAAAGATGGTCACCCATCTACGGACCAACCCCTGCAAGCGTAGCTTAACCTGATGGATCGACCCGTCCCCTCCTCCTCCTCGTCATTATCATACATCATCAGCAACAAAACCCAACAGTCTGTAAACTAATAGGTAGCTACAGCACTCACCTTAATCCCGACAAGCGTAGTGCACGGTAATTGCCAACTTATGTCGCCGAACCAATCGTTTTCATTATCCGTCCGCCCACCCGAGTGTGAAGATTATTTCGGCTGCCAAATGCAGAGAATATATTCGTTTTAATACAGCACTGTGCCGACCGACAATGCGATACGCGAAATCAGATTACTTTATTGAACAGGAACAGATCATGAATGAAATTGATAAAATCGTCTGCGGTGCGAATCGTACGATTTATATGAGTTTCCAACGATATTCCGTATGGAGGAATGTTAGATTGATATTTTAGATAGCGGTGTTTTGTTGTTTGTTTGGATGGATGATTTTGTTGTGGTATCAATTATTGATATTAGTTTATTGGTGGGGTTTAAGTTGATGTGGTGTTGAGATATTGACTGGTATAGATGTTAACGATAGTATATGACGGTACGTAACGATAGTGTGTAATATATTGTTGGGAAATATATGTCCTAATATTTATTTCATGTTTCTCATCTTTGCAAAGATGGAAAATGCTTCATATTTATTTTATTATTTAAATCTATTCTTGCTTTTACAATTATAGCAAGGCAACTACCTACAATAAGCTCCCATCCATACATTGACGTCATATTCTATCACAGCTCTGCTTATTCACGTTATAGAAAACTTGTGCGATATATTTCTACAGCTTCCGACATTTTCAGCGCGACACGGAACCTATTGAAATTGAATCTAATAGTCTGCTACCCCCATCCCAGTTTTGTATAGAATTTCTTAATAATTGGTCGTCTGACCTCTGTATCCAATTTAATTCCCTCGTTACGTACTCGAATAATACTTCAAGTAATTGCTTGTACTCAATCCGGGATTTTCGATAAAGCACTTAAGTTAACATTGCACAAATTGTATATGGCATCACAATGCTTTAACAGATTGGTCCATTTTCGTTGGGCGGAGGTAAATTGGTAAAAAGAGGTCGGTTGCTTTCTAAATAGAGTCACGTAACGTATAAGAAGGTTCTGTATTACAGGCAAAGGTGACTCTGTTAACAGGCGTGGGCTGGCTCGAATAAAAGGCCAGTAGGCTGAACGAATGAACGAAATTGCCTTTACGAACGGAAACACATGTCTTGAAACTGAATTTCAATTTCAACTTTTGTGATTTTCTTTTTTCTTTTGGTTTATGCGAGTGCGTTGTGTAATTTTGGTGAGTTTCACTCGTTAGCTTAACATATTATAATTAAGTTATAACTGAGTTTTTTATGTTTATGTGTAACCCAAGTTTAAGGCATACAATATAGGCACAAAAATAAAAACTTACAACTATCGTTAACTAATTTTATAAATGCGAAAGTGGGTTTGTTTGTTTGTTACGCTTTCACGCTAAAACAGCTGAACGGATTTGGATGAAATTTGGCACAGGGGTAGACTGTGACCTGGAATAGGACATTTTTATCCCGATATTCCCACGTGATCGAGACTTATGCGGGTGAAACCGCGGGGCACAGCTAGTAGAATATAAATAATAAAAAATAAATAAAATCTCTTTTGTTCTTTCTTTCTTTCATATTTAACTTGAAGGCATATACGATTACTGTAAGTAATTTACAGGTTCGTAAGTTCACAATCTCCCTGAATCATAATGTGATCACGGGACAGGAAGCAAGCTAGTATGTATGTAACGAAATACTATAAGTATCGTGTATAACCACTGTGTGACTTCCACTAGTGTAGTGAGATATTGCTTTGAGTCAATGATACGACGTGCGGTCGACGTCTGGACTATGTAACACTATTAATTTCTCATTAATTTTTCTTAGAAGACACTTATAATACTGCTGTAGGGGCGTATCGACACTGGAAATATGATATTATGAGAATATGATAATCTCTTGTAAGTAAACCAGATCAAATTTCTTTGTTTTACCGATCAATTAAACTGTCTTAATGAATGTTTATTTCTACCTAGGCAATATCGCCCATATCGCCGTATCACAATAGCCTTTGTCATTAGCCTACCAATCAGTGCTTCACTAAATATTCACCGCACTTAGTATACAGATAAGTTATGGCTTTTAATTGAAAGGATAGGGTATCTAGCTCATTTGTCTGTTGAGGAAGTCAGTCGCGCCATGTAACAAAATACTGGTGCAAAAGCTGTTTCTGGTTAGACTGGAAGCCAACCCGAAAATAGTTAAGGCTAGGCAGATATATATATATGGTTGCTCATGGCTTTATTCATAGTAGAGAACAGAGACAGAAGACACAGATGCAGAAAAGCCGCAAAAAAATTATTGGGTGCGTGAGCTCAGCCGTTGGCAACCCCTCCGAGTTTTAGGGCAAACTTTAAAAGTTTTTCTGTGTTATTTTTACCATCGATACGCTAAGAATAATAAAAAGAATAATAATAATAATAATAATATATAAATATAAAGTATATAATAAATAAATAAGTATATCGTTCCAATTTCCACGTTTTATAAAAACTTAGCATCTTATTTATCTCAAACCACAAGCTGCACATCAAAACAATTTCGTACCAACTTTAAACATTGAAACAATATACAAGAAAAGCCAACACACATATTAGTGAGAGGACGCTTATCGTCTAGAACAACAACGTAACCCCTTACATATTTATTTTATATATTTATTCAGTATTACCGCGATTCGTAACACCTGTTAGCTAGTGTTCGCTAGGACAAGGTCGTTTTGAGGCATATTGGACAAAGGTTTTTTTTTTTGGATAAGTAATGTGATTGCAGTTGTTCTTGTTATTAGTTTGTGTGATTATTGAATATGGAGGAGTTGTAGGGGAGGAATATTTTTCGTAAAGTGAAAAGGGAAGGCAAGGGTAGTGAATATACTATAATGGCCGTTTTAACCAACACTAGGTGAATGTGAATACCTAAATGAAGGGTTCCCAGTGATATCCTAACTAATATCCTAATAATATAAATCTGGTCTGATCGATTTGGGGTGGCGGTCAATCCTACCAAGTGTCAGGCTATTATTGTAGGGAGCCCCCACAGTATAAGGAAGCTGAATGGCATATCTTTGCCACCTATAATGTTTGACAACTCAGTCATCCCGTTTAGCTCCGCTGTTAAGAATCTTGGTCTGAATGTCGACACATGTCTTGACTGGCGAAAGCACGTCACGACTGTAAGTAAAAAAGTCACCGGAACGTTGCGTTCGCTTTATCGGTTGAAAAATCTTCTACCATCACGCGTAAAGGCAATGCTTGTACAGTCCCTAATCTTTCCCATAATAGACTATGGTGATGTATGTTACTACGACCTGAATGCAGATCTACTCAATAAACTTGACCGCCTTCTAAATAACTGCATTCGATTCGTTTTCAATCTTCGTAAGTACGATCATGTGTCTGCGCACCGTTTGCTTTTAAAATGGTTACCCATACGTCAGCGCAGAGAGTTGAGGGCGCTGTCTATGTTGTATTCTATACTCGACAAACCCACTTCTCCTTCTTATCTGACTTGCCATGTTCAATACCTATGCTCTGCCCATAGTAAAAATCTTCGCTCCACCAACAATCTTCTTCTACGATGTCCTTCTCATCGCTCTGGTTTTATTCACTCTTCTTTCTTTGTCCAGGCGGTATTTCTTTGGAATGCGCTCCCTCTGAATATCAGGATGGCAGCGAGTCGGTTATCTTTCAAAGTAGCGGCTCGTGAACATATTCGTGAGAAGTTAGCAGAATCAATGCGGCGCTGATTTGCTGGGCTTGTTTTCTCCTTCACCTATCGTTATTTCTCCTGACAAAGTTTATTCTGTTTATATGTATGTATTTAAGTATATATGTATTACTATTTATCCTTTTTCGAATTATCTATCCCGTATGTTGCACCTGCCATGTTTATCTCTGCATCACCCTAAGGTTGACTGGTAGAAAATGCCTCAGGCATTAAGTCCGCCTTTGTACAGTATTTTTTTACTTGTGCATAAAGTTTTAATAAAATAAAATAAAATATAAATGCGAAAGTGAGTTTCCTTCTTTGTTTGTTTGTTACGCTTTCACGCTAAAACGGCTGAACGGATTTGAATGAGTCGAATGGGTAGAATATGACCTGGAATAGGATATAGGATACCTTTTATCCCAATATTCCCACGGGATCGGGATCGCACCGCAGGGCGCAGCTAGTAGTGAATAAAAGAAAAAATAACAATGTTATTCTCATACTTTTATTTAAACAAAATTGAGTTTGACAATGCGGATTTTATGTCTTTGCGTCCAACGAGGTCTCACTTACCTCACCCCGCTAGTTAAGGAGTAATTACAATTAGAACAATTTCTAGTATTACACAGTTGGATTAGTCTCCTTCCTCTTGTATCATATTGTGAAAGTGCTACTTTCTCTTTGAACTACTAGCTTTTTCCTGACACTGGACTTACAGCCTTAAAAGCTGACTTTGATCTAGTTTAAGAATCCACCGGTTGAATCCAGAGTACCTAGCATTGGATCGATCATCGGCCAATTAGCGGCGGCTCTATTCCAATCCAGCGCTTTAAACAGGAAGTTTGAATTTAAAACTGTTTTCATTTGTCCAATTTCGATCCAAAGTCACTGGATTCTACAGCTTTTGAAATACTGGATCTACCCTATGTGCACATATTATGGGCAGGTTTACATTGGACCAGTATTTCAATTATACGGGTAGTATGTCAATGAGTTGTTTCCGAGCTAACTGTTCCTTTTTTTAACTGAACATTATTGTTCCTAAGTTATGGCGTATGTGTTATAAGTATTTGGAGGATAGGATGATAAATATGTGATTATCGGTATGCAAAACTACCCTCTCAGGTAATCTCCGACTTTCTCTCTCCATTCAATTACCTAGTTGTTTGATTGTTGGTGATTGATTCATCTCTTTATCACCAATTAAAATGATACTTACGACTCCTTAATATATACTTACGGATACCCAAAGCTAGAGTGCAAGATCCAGTGTCTGTCGCACCACGAAGATCTCTTGTTAAGGGGAGGCTCTACGACTCCGCAGTTTTAGGGTCGAAAGATGTTCAGGAGTACATTCATGTCACTCTCACAGTTACTTTGTTTCAGTTGAACTTAGTAAATGTGTGGGTTCTCTTCGATTATTTGCTATGTAGAGTGCTATTGGTTTTTTAATTCTTAGAGCCACATAATGTTTATTTTTTTCTATTCACAGTTAATTAAATTACTACTGTAACGATGTAACTTTCTGCTCCATTAAACAATAATGTAGTGTGTAACGTAATATCATATAAATATTCAGTAAATGCTAACATTTGCTGAATATTTCATGATTGCTTATTTAATTAATTAAAATATTCATAGTGGGATTGAGTGGGTTCAGATTATTAACAGAGTAAATAAAACAACTGGTTATTGTTTGAACAATGTCCATATTATATTTATTACCACATACACACGGCACGATGTGAACCTTGTCTTAAATCATTGTATTATATAAGGTATATGTACATAGCACAATGTGTATACATACATCGCCATACACGCGCGCCCCGAAAGGCTGTATGATTATATATCTCATAGTATTATGTACGTTATATAATGTAATATTCCAATAAGAAAGTGCATTGGTGCACGAAATCGGGGCGGCGGACATACCCACCGCTTTTTACAAAACGTTTTGATATTATCATTATTTTAATAAAGAGATGCCGTAAAAACTAATTTTATTCATCATTACGATTTATATCCATATTGTATACAGATTCATGTAACATATTATACACGAAGAAATGACGAAAATAATGCGCCGACGCCGCGACGGGACAGTCGCGGATCGTTCGCCTATCGTACTCCTTTCTCTAATATTTTAAATGTACATGACACCAAATTCGAACGTATATAAATCCAAATTTATTTTAATGTAAAATCTTAGGTAATTGATTTTTATTGCTATAGAAAATCAGTCAGCACGCGAAGCACGCAATCGAGAAGTAACCGCGAGAACGAAACCAAGCGGGCGGCATTGCGCGGGGTGGGGGGCCGGGAGCGGGACGGGTTGCGCGGGCGCGGGCCCGGTCGGCGACCGTCGCCGCTCGGCTCGGGTCGGGAGGGTTCGTGCGGAGCCAGTGCGCCTCCGGTTCTACGCGAATTAGTATACCTTTGGTCCAAGAAACTCTTAGTTGGCCATCGCCGAATATGCAAAGCTACTTGATCTATGGCCGCCGCGGCGACTCTACGAACTTTACCAGTCTGTCATTATTAGATTAAAATTAATTATTATCTTTAATATAAAGTAGATCGAGTGTAAATAAACGTAGAATGTTATACAAAATATAATAAATTATCTTTTTAATTTTATTACATACATATTATAAATACGATAAGTCGCAATATTAGGATCACATAACAAATTTTTAAAATAAATTTGAGATCTCGCTTATTATTACGTAGTCTTTATTCTGATATAGAACACGTCTAAATGGTGACTGAAGTAACTCAACTATCGCGTATACGAACAAGCGAGAGGGACCGCGCGGCGCTTGCGGGGACCGCTCGGCGATCACGAAGAGACCGTGCGGTTACCGCAAACGACCGCACTTAGAAGGAGTGGCTTCCGAAGTACGAGCCATATTAGATACCAAATAATTCTAAAGATAATTCAAAATATTGAGTACTAAAAAATAAGGTTGAAATGAATATCTGTGTAAAAAAAATTACTTTATGTATAAATTAAATTGACACAATTGTAAACGTAATTGAAAAAATAACGAAAACACATCTTTTTCGTACTTAAATACATAATAAATTGATATGACAGAGCCGGTACGCAACATGGCCCGCACATAGAAGCCCTAAGGGTGATACTAAAGAAACTCACAAACATTATAACTTAACAACAATAATGAAACTAATATCGTCAGCTAATCCTGATTGCTGAATGAATCTAATATCGACCAGATGGTAACTCAGTGTGTTGCTAGACTTATATTATGACGCATTTTTTAACACTCGACAGGAAAAGTTGTTTGAAAATTCGCGTTATACGGGAAAAGTCTAAAATTCCAGATTTTTTGGCATGTGGTAAATGCAGTTATCGAATTCAATATTTTTCAGTGTCAGTTGCTTTGAAAGTTTTAAAAAGAGGTTATAATATAAGGGGGGCTACACACTTGTCGGCTCGATGGTCAGCGCGGTGGTACACTGCGCTTATGCATCATCTGTCGCATACAATTACACGCCACACTTCGGCGTCTACCTAAACGTCTTTTTACACATGCGGCTAACTATGTATATACAATAATTGTCATTATGTATCGTCTCGATGCTATCGCGGCGAACCGATGGCTTCTCACGAACGCGGCGAAACGAACGTCTCTCACTATATGTTTGTCTGTATGTTTGTACTCGTACTCGCACGGGGACAAGCGGCCGTGTGCGCTTCTCCTACATTAAAAAGGTCGGTAAGAAAATATAATTATAGTGAGGATGTGAGAGTGAATGAGACGGCCGACGGCGGCGAGGTGCAAAGCGCCACTCCGCCGCCGGCCCGGGCCTAACAATTATAACATCTCATCGTAATAATTAAATATTCTAAGAAAAAATGTCTTAAATACCTATAACACCGTAAATATAAAACAAATAATTACGTTAATTTGTTAGGTATGATATCGATATTCCGACCGTCCTAAAGACTCACACCTTTCGATTTCATTATCAATTTCCTAGCTAACGTTTTAACAACATAATCGCGGTCGCGTCTCCTGCGGTGTGTGCGGCGTGGCGCGGCTCGGTACGGCCCGGGCGACCTCGATGCGGCCTCGATACGGCCTTGGTACGGCGCCTGCCGCACGTGACGTCATTTCAGCGAACGAATTCGGCACGAACGAACATAAAACGCGAAGCGAGCGCGCCGCTCGGCGACGAACGCACTCCATCTAACACTCCATTATTCAATTAACTACATACTCATAAGTAATAAATTACCTTTAAAAAGAATATTGATTTATTTCGTATCATTTTCAATATTTTTTTTTGTAACAGGAAACATTTATATTTATAACGTATTTATATAATAATAGCTTTAAAAGATTGTTTATTATTATTACCTAAAATTTAATACCTAGATTTATAATATTAATGTTTAATTGATGTAGGTAATGAGTAATAATAATAGTAAATAACGAATTAATGCAACCGAGTGCATGTAAATAGCGAGCGGCGAACGCATGCGCGGTTTGGGCGTCTAGCAGCCGGTCGTAGCGCGGCGCTACGTCGTAGCGTTGCGCTACAGCAACTGCTACGCGCGCAGCCCGCGTGGCTCCCTTACTGCTGAACCTAGACGAAGTGGTCGATAAAAATGTCTCCAGTACCTAACGAATATGATTAATGAATTGACTTCATATTTTAATCTATTACCTCAAACCTGCGCCTTTGGCTGTAATTTTTTAATATCCCTGTCTTTATTTTATTGAAATGTCTGTGTCGTGTAACTATACCGCCTGTACGAAATATTACTGTTATTAATTATTATTTTGATTAAAATTTTAAATACAACTAAGTACTGTGTGACTCCTCGAATCAAGTGGAGCCGCGTATTTTTCTCAACAGTGGTCTTATATTACGGTAAATACAATGTAAGAAACAATGAAATATTTATTACGTAATGCACAAAATTGTTATTTATTATAATTACAATACCTACGTTCAAAGGTACAAGATAGAAACGAATTATCTTAACGCGATGAGAGATATTCTGAAATGTACCGACTTAGCTTTCCAAACGTCCTTATGAATCGTAAATATGATCATATTATCCTTAGGATAAAATTTTATATCATAATACATAATATTAGAAAGTATGTATACGCGTAACTAACGTAGTCTTATACGGAAGTAATCGAGAAACTTGATCGCTACTGAAACAGAACAGCCGTTCAAAGAGGTGATTTTATACAATTCGAATTAGGCGAAAATAATTACATTCATAGGTAAAATATGCGTAATATAATTATAGTAGTATAATAATTATGTTAATATTTGACATTAATATTAAAAATAGATAGAATAAAATATGTGTAGGTGGACGAGCGGGGGAGGCGCGCGGCGGTCGCGTTATTGTCGGCGGCTTGCGCGCGCGCGGCCCCGCCAGCCGCGCATGCGCCGCGGGCGCCCCGGCCTCTGCCCACCCACCGTACGATACAATGCACAAAGAATAACACCTTCCACTACTGAGTCCCGCGCGTCGAGGACCATTTACACCTTACGCTGTAATTCAACTATGAATAATAAAATATTTTAAGATATACCTCCCTGCAATAAAATCGTCTAGATGCACTTTATATAATTATGAAATGTATTTTTTTTTGGAGTTTAAATCGTTTATTACTCTGACAACACATCTACGGTACAGTCGAAAGCGAGAAAAATTTGAAAAAATACCTGTTCAATCGATAGACTATCTCTCGTTCACACGACAAAAAGTAGATTATCGTTATTTACAATAGACGGGGTCACAAGACCGGGTCGGTGGGGGGAAAGTGTGTGTGTGAGGGGGGAGGGAAGAGTGAGAGTCAGGATGAGGAGATATGAGGATGAGGACTGGGATTTGGAGGGGGAAGGTGAAGACGCCGCGGTTGACGGAGTGATGTTGAGGGGAGGTCCGGTGGTGTCCGGGCTCCGTCGGTGGCGCGGGGCTGGAGGTGCGCGGGCGGGCAGCAGGGCGGCGAAGGCGCGGGGGCACGGGGGCCGGGGTGCGTGGGCCGGGGCCAGCGCACGCGGCGCCCGGCGCTCGTGACGCTAGGCGCCGCCACACCGCTCGCCACCTAAGCCAACATAGTATAATATATGTTATTGTACGAAAAATTATCACGTTTGAAGAGCGCCAGTCGGGGATGCGCGCGAATGTGCAAGGACCCCTGACTATATGTCAGTGGAAGGAACCCGACATGAAGTGCTGAGTCCTGTGTCCCCAGATGGAGGTTTGCGCCACAGAAAAAAAAAAGGTTTTTTGTTCCACAGTTGAGGAAAGACTGCTGTAGTATCAAAAATTTTATCTGCGCAAGAGGATCTGAATCTGCAAAAATCATTAATTTAGTATGTAACAATTTCTGTAGTCAATCTGCAGTACTTCATAAACCAATTAAATGTTTCGCCATAAGTCTTACGAGACCATTTAAAAAACATTTTTCGTAATTGCTATACAAGTGTTCATTTTCGCGGCGCTATGAACACACGCCGACGTTTTTATTCAGCGTAATGACATTTTAATAGAGTGGAACGCAAAAGCACATTAAAAACAGTGTAATACTCACGTAAAATATTTGTGCTATAACACTTTCAATGATAACCGTTGGTAAACGCCGCAGGAATCAGGGGTCCCTGAAATGAGAAAAATAAACAAGAGTCAGTATTAGATAGCAGACGTGTTCAGCCCAAAATTATTGGCATGCAGTGGAGGCTATAATTGAATGGAAGTATAAACCGTTCAGGCGAACATTAACCTCTCCGGGGGCAGATTTAAAGGCAGTAAGTTTGGTGTTTGCAGTCGATAGAGTGGTAGCCAGCTCGGTGGCCAACAAAATAAAAACAGTGAGTGGATGAGTTAGAGCAACGCGCGCGACCGCTCGGCAACGGTAATTACACCGCTTGTTCTCCTTGATTTACGGTTATTGCCCGTGGGGGCATTCCCGTTACCTAATAAGACCGTTTTACACCCGGGAACCACATGCGCCGCCGGTCCGCCCGACGGCCGGACCGTTCATTCTCTCATTAGCGACGTATTTGTTTTGCCCCGGCGATTACGGACGATTGAGTTAATATCCCGTTTGATATATGACGCGCCTGAAACGGAAGGGTAGCTCATTGTAGCGCCGCGAGCGAATGACTCAAATTAAGCCTCGGGTAACAATTAGTTAGCTCGCTCGTGTCCAATACCTGTTCTACATTTAATTACACAGAGGCCCTTGTAGATTGACTGTATCCCGATTATTTGATCAACGGAGGACCGCCACTCCGAATTAGTCACTGTTCTAAAACCAAAGTGGGTTCATATGAGCGTATAATAAGTTGGCAAAGGCCAGCGTTGTGATAGTGTAAAAATTAAAGCAGCTTTCGAGTGCAGTTTGAAAAATGTCTCGAGATAGCACGACGTGAGGAGTTAAGATCTCGGTGGCGGCGGTGGGTGCGCCGTGGCTGGCGGGCGTCGACAAGCAATGAAGACTGATGGCGTCTCAGGGAAGCAGTTATGGAGCGCGGTCGCAGTTTTAAAAAGCCATTACCCGCGGCAGTGCACCGCGTAGATTGCGCCGCCCCCGCCCTCCGCCGCGCTCATATTTCGGAACACTTTATAATCGCATCTCTCACGCTTCACTCGCTCGCTAACTTATGGTGATTACGCTTTAAGAGCGACAAGGAAGATCGGTTCCATAATGAGATTGGACCGTCTCGCTAAAATTTTAGAGTGTCGTCGGCTGCTAATTGCGTCTGAGTCTGGAGGCTCGGCTCCCCTCCCTCCCGTCCCGTGCGTCCTCCGCACCGCTCGGTACCGCACCGCGCCGCGTCGCGCCAACACCGCGCGCACTTAGTGCCTTATCCCGCGATGACTAACTGCTAATGAAATTCTTACACCGGCTAGACACACCAAATTTACTTGAGCTCCCAAGAAATAAGATTGTGTAAACACACAGTTATTTTTCTTTCCTGTTACCATGAATAATGCAAAAATGAATTTTAACATCACAGAACGCGAATCAAACGTCCTGAGAAAAACAAAACAGAACAAACATTAATTTGAATGCTGTGACAGTTGAAAGTTCTCGAACAAGGACAATTTTGGGAATTGCCTTCATTTGGGCGTTACCGAAGGCATTTTGAACATGACGTAATAAATGAAAAAAGTTAGAATCAAAAGTTATTAACTTTATCCCATTCATCATGAAATAAAATAAGTATGAGAAACTTTTCTTATATTCTTTCTATAAAATACTTTTCATATCTAGGATTGCTATATAATTTCATTTCTCGGTTCTCGTTTCAGATTCTAATTCTGCTCCTATAAAACGAAAACGAAACAACAACGAAGTTTCATGTAGTCTCTGTCACGAACATACCATTTCACTTGCCGTGAGTTTCGCAACAGGTGCCTAAAGATTATATGAAGAGGAGGAACACTGTACCCACCTCCTGCGTGTTAATAATATCGTACTGTGATCACCAAATTGCCCGACATCCGTAACGTAGGAACGAGCTAGGAATGCTCTCTGAAGCGGTTTACTGGAGAGAACGCGATATTTTGCAGAGGTTGACCGGTTGTCCTGAAATCGTATATTTATGGTTTCACTTACTGGGGTATAATTGAGAGGCGCGCGGCTGACGGCGATCGCCGGGAATCCAGAGGGTTGCGGGCTTGCGGCTTGCACGTAGCCGACGCTGTCGGCAGCAGAGCCGTACACGTCGAGCGCCGGTCCCGGCGAGCTCGCGGCCGGGAAGCCCGCTCGACCGCCGGCACCGTGCGGCGACGCCGGCGGCCCGAATCCGGCAGCTGCTGCTTGGTAATTGTTCATCACTGGGGACATAACATAGCCTAAATTAAGAGTGTGGCTGTGTCGTCTTCATCAGCCTAGCTGTCTGCTTGGGTTGGGTTGGACATGTCGAAGGCTTTTCCTGGTTTCAGGTTTGGGGATAGCCTTGTAAAAATAGGCCTCTCAAATATCAGGGACGCAGTCCCTGTTGATGCTGCATTCCTTATAATAATCTAGTTTGCTACTACATTGAAGTTCACAAATAATAACGGTTCCATATTATTCTATAAATCTTCATCAAATATTCTTCATAAACCTACCATCCGACTTTGATTCAGTGAAAAATTCCCATCTGGATTCACCGAATATGCGATTTTTAAGACTAAAAATCGTTTAAGTCAGGCTTGCTCTGGCTGGGCAAAGCTCACTGGCTCGGTGACGGAAGCGAGATAGACAGTGAGCCACGTGTTTATTCAGCCAGCGAAAATGCGAAACATTGTGCTATTCGTACTGGCCTTTTTCGTATCACTGGGCGACGCTTTTCCAATTCCAAGGTGTAATTTTAACTCTGATATACTAGTGCTCTGGGTGGAATTAGACTTTCATTGCTTGTTACTTAAAAAAAAAGAGAAAATCTACTGAAATTGTGTGAAACGCAGTCAACACGTATCTACGTCTTCAATTGGATTTAAAACTATATCATTTGAAAACGTAGCACCGAGTACCGATACTATACTAAGAGGGCGGGAACAAACAACACACAAAGCAGTAATAGAAGCGCTTATTTTCGTAAATAATGTTATGATGACTTGTCACCGGCGAGTGATGAATGATGTTGGTGTCAAGTATGAAGTCAGTGCTGTCAGTATGAAATATATACAGTGGTGTTTCCCGAGGTCTGATGTGTGAGCTCTGTGGAATGATAAAAGTGTGTCCTGTCAGGGATGATGTTAATGGGCCAGGGGGCTTACCATGAACTAGTAACACATAGACATAAAGCCAGAATGGAGTAAAAGTTAATGGTAAAGCCCCGGGTTAGTGTACACCCTCAGTGTGTAGTGATGTGCAGAGTGAAGGCATGTCGGCGTCCTCACCTGAGAGCGCCTGCGCCAGTAGCGGTGTGTTGTTGTTCGGTGTCAGTTGGCCGTTGGTCAGGTCAACTGCAAACATACACACGGTTCGCATCCGCTCCACGTACACGAGTGACGCACACACTCGTTAGTGATAGCACACACACACATTCATGACTGAACCATCGAAATTTTTGAAATTCAAAAACTCCCTCCGCCATCCCGGCTACACCTCATCTTTCCTCAATTTAGCATATTGAACGGTAAAGTGACTATCGATGTAATCCCAACTCAATATTAAAGTTTTCTAGCGCGGATAAAGTTGAAGCGCGTAAATGCATGAATAATTTAACCGCTGGAGACAGATGCGGAGCTGACGAATGAGGACAGAGAAGACTCCCCGGGCTCAGATTATGTCGGAACAAAAAAATATCACGTATGTCACGTGCATTCAAATGAAAAAGAGAGCTCGAAGTTTCGCGGGCATAAATCACAGAGGGCGAAAAAACTTTTACAAAATATCCAGTAAATTATCCGACGTGAGTTCTCGGTGGCACGCGGCGGTCTGCTTATTGAATAGGGAAGGGCATTAGCATACGGCGCACGTCGCCGCGTCTTGCGACTTGCGACGCGCACCGCCCGGCCCGGCCGCCACCCGGCCGCCGCCCGGCTGCCGACGGCCGCCACACGCAGCCTCACGCGCCTATTTAACCGAGCGACGTAAACCGGAGAATAAATAACGATGAGAACCGTAACTGAGTTACACAAACTTCTGCCTTCAGTCGCAATTTCCATGCGTACCTACATGTACCACTCATTAACTAACCATTTCTACAGACTTGAAATGAATTTCAGCAAAATCTGACTAAACTTAGCCTGTAGATTCATTATAAACGTAACTCGACATCCTCAACAATAACTAGATTAATATTCGTCCCACATTTTTTGCTTGCTCATAGTGTCACCATTTACCCCTATTGGCTTGTACGACAAATTTCATTTTTGTCAGATGCGCGAGTTATGATTTAGTGTGAAAAATGGAGGTCCGCGGTCGCACCAGGTGATTACCGGCCTGCGAGTGACTTTGCGAAAAAAGTACAATATAAGTAATGGAGGATGAATGATAGATGGCGCGCGGGTGCCCACTCCCGCGCTCGCGAGCGCCTGCGCCCATGAGCGCCCGCCCTACTAAAATGCTGACACATTTTAATAACATTACTTTGCGATGTGAGAGGCTATTTATTTGAGGGCCCAGTGTAATAAATAAGAATTCGAGTGTTGGCGCAGACACGTCTCAGGATCATTAATATGTCGATCGGTCTTAGTTCATTCTTTTCCCATTACTGCAAAGCGCCCGGCGATCGACTCCTTATACTCATTCATATAAAGGAGTATGATACTTAATAGCTCTTCTTCGAGAAATACAAAGAATACTGCAGTCAATAAAATATTCCTGATTCATGAGTAAGTTGTAAAATAAAAGTGTCATCAGTTAACCTGTAAGAGCGCGGCGGTTTTATTGTTATTAAACGTTGTGTATCGTTTCAATCATACTTCACGGGTCGGTTCACTGCAAACAAAGTCACAAACAGGCCCAACTAAGTTGGGTGCGAAGCGTGTTCCTGACCTCAAATAATTTACGACTTAAACAATCCAGTTTACATGCGAACGGCGCGAGACGAGTTATCTACAGCGGTCATATCTGTGTCGGACGTAGCTCCCAGCTAATAGATAGTTTGTACAGACATGTTAACGCATGTTCACCGTGTAATTTGTGCGTGTAATAGTTAAAGTTTCTTGACGCTTTGAACGTAACCGAGGAGGTAGATACGAAGACGAGAATAACAAAGTTTAAAGTTCAAAAAGTTGATGCACGTGTAATTATGGAGTTTTCTTCGTTGATAAACTTTTGGCTATCAAGCTTGGTATTCTAAATCGCTGGCATACTCTTTGTCCACTACCTAATTGTCGCTTACTTTTTCTAGTTAATATCTTGTTGGTAAAGTGGCTCATCTAAATTATCTTTATGTGGCGTATAAGTTGGTGGTAGAGTGTCTCACCTTGCGGGCTGCGGGGCGCGGGGCGCACACATTCATCTATAAATTCAGAGGCCGTCTGGTGAGAGCTATTCGAACTTTCATAATTGCGAAGTTCGGGCAAACTTAATAATTCTTCTTCAGAAGTAGGATGACGGCCGAACGAAATATTCACGGAGCGTACAACGGACGTAACACCCACCCTTGGATCCACTATATTACGCGGGACTTTTTATGTGTTACAATGTCCCCGGCTTCGAAAATCAGCTCCGAATTTTAAGGTAACTGGGAGTAACTGTAGGTAAGTATTTTATTAGCTTTACTCATGGAAGTATTAACAAAGAAATGGAAAGTTAGAATCAATATTCTTTTGTGTGGATATTAAAGCTTTTCCATAAGATTTCGTTTTTGTTCTGTAATGGGTGTAGTATTTATGAAGGTACACAGATTTCAGGAGCAATATGCTTGATGTTTATTTCTGTAAGTATAATCGTTAAACGTTTGGTTGTTTTTGTTATTCCTTGAGTTTTCCAAAGTTAAAAACATGTAACAGTACAGAGGTATATGTCATACATTGCTTAGAAGTTATAGTAGAAAGTGTGTAAAAATACTGGGGTAACTAAAAATAGAAAGTTCTCATCCGTCACCTACAAGATCGTAATACTTCATTTCCCACTTGGCGCGATTGAAATGTTTTATTTGAGCGTTTACCGAAGATCCTCGCACACGTCTCGCTCAAAACGTATATTTAATAGGTGCCATCAATAACTCACCGTGAAGATGCTACGCTTTTGCGGGTTTTCGATCGTTTAGCCGCTGGGACTTATCTCAATTGCAAATTAATCGAATTTCTATGCTGGGTGTTGTGGGCAGCACGCACGCGCGAACACATTTGTAATTCAAAGAAGGAGCTGCGTGTCCTTTCTCAAAATCTCAGGAGTCTTCGAGTCTTCGAGTCTACCTTTTATAGTGGTGAGCTGCCTCATTCAATAAGGTGTTTACTCGGTCACGGCAACCGTTAGGTACCTACACACGCTTCCGTGGTTCAGCCATAGAATGGGATTAGTCGGATAACACGTAAAGCGACATTAAAGAAGCGAAAAGAAACTCGAGAAATATGAATATTTATAAAACACACAGATTATGAAATAGAAAAATTTCAAATTATCTCTACGTATACTAAAACTCTTCAATTAAAATTACTACCCATGTAGTCAAATTATAATGTACCTACTTGCGGATTAGTTCCGCTTACAACTACAAATCAACTACTGGCTTAAATAATTACAATGTTTTTTTTTCTAAACTATGTTCAAAAATATTTTTTTTTTTCTATTCTAACTGCGCTTTTATCTTAGGGATTAAACACTTCAATTTGAAACTATTTATTATTACATACTCGCTGCCTAAGGCAAAAAATGACAAAATTACAATAATACTATTCTAAAAAAGGTCTTAAAGCTAAACAACAATAAATACATCTATAGAAAGTTTGCACCACCAATCACATTATTTTGTTTTACCACCAATTACTATTCTAGTCGCTTACATCGCTACGTTTTGTACAAAGAAAAAGCAATTTTATTTTTCAGCTTTAAAGTTGTTATTTTTTTTCACAAAAACCTTGTAAGTCGACACTAATTTGAAGCTCGTCTAATGTAAAATAAGTTATAAAAATCGCCCGAAACAATTTAAAGTAGCTAGTCTAGACTATCGGGAATTCGACTATAATTGTAAGTTTATTACACGGCCAGAAACTTCTACGGAGACAGCCTACGCGGCATTGCTTATTTTTAGTCTAATTCTTATTCTAATCTAGAGACTATTTAACAATTCGGCTACTGTTGATCTAATTTACTTCTTAACTCCGAAACACTATGAAATGTCTACCACACTTCAGTCTTTACTTGTTCAAATCTTCCAAATGTTACACACATGATTACACTATTCTAATGTTCAACGATAGTGATCAAACTGTAATGTTCAAAATCAAAGTTACTCGCCCTAGAGATGTAGAGGACGTCACACTCCTTTGGCGAACTGCTGTACTCTTGGTTATCACAAACTGTTTGTTCGCACACAACGTGCGTGGATAGGTATAGGTAGGTTCTAGGTACTAGGTAGGTATTTACACAATTTGTGTGTATGTAAATCCCTTATCCCCGTTCGGAGCAGTTTAGAGAGTGTATCGGCTCGTTGGTGAATGCGGACACGGCCTATAGGCTATTCCAGCGGTCGGCAGCTAACGCACCGGCGTCCTCCATGCAGAGGAGAAGGGACTTACTGTGCGTACTCCGCACATTGCGCAGGATTTGTGCGCTCAATACGACACTAACTAGAAGAGATTAGTATGCTAATAGTGCCCATTATGGACTCACGGACACACTCCAATTCGGTGGAATTCTACAATAAAAATTTATGGACGATGGAGCTCGCTAGACTAGCGCATTTATAGTCAAAATCTATTGGCATCCATAAAACAAAATCTATCTAAAGTAAATAAAATAAAGAAATAAAAATTTCTGACCCATCCAAACACAGCACTCGTAATGCTAAATCAGCGTGGGACCGCTGAGCGCTATGAGGTACACTATCAACTAGTATTTACATGAGTATCTAAACAAGTGCTGTAGAGGTTAGTGCGGAACGAGGCCGCACTCAACTCCGACCTAAGCAACAAGCACTAAACGTAACAGTTACTAACACAATTAACGGTCAAATATCTTAAATTACAAATGGAGTTGGCACAGTTCGCGACGCGCGGCCACTCGCCGCCTCGCCAGCTAATTATTTGGATTCGAACCGACGGCCGTGTGACCCTTCAAGGAATTTCGTTTCAAGGCGCTAATTTGTCGTAACATCGCTTCCTTATTTTTGTTTTGGACTTGGTGTCGGACGAGCTGTTTATTTAACTTGATACGAGAGTTGTAATGATACGGAGCACGATTTGTCCGGGTTTAAACGTTCACGGTTCGGGTAAGAGTGCAAGTGAAGATCGAACTATGCAAAATAGTTGTGTGGGTGTGTCTGGTTCGCGGGCTGCATTCTGATGGCGAGCGTGTTGAATGTGAGGAATGTTGGCGATGCGGCGCGGGCGGCCGCGGTCGCGCGTGCCTCCGGCTCCACGGTCCACATGCTCGCTTACCGGCTTGCTGGGCAGGGCCGCGGCGCGGGCACCACGCTGCATGTGCCGCGTTGGATGAGTCAGAAAAACGAAACGCCAACGTTAAAATACGTCGTAGACCCCACAGCAACGGCCTGAGTGAGGCATCATAATCAAAGTTCCCCGCACGCTAGCCAACTCCACGGTACACACTATCTCTTCCAGTTTATTTCGGTCGCAATCGATATGCGATGGTAAATAACTGAGGCACTGATCGACCTCCATTTATAAACGATCAATTGGACAATAAACGATAAAACGTTTTGCTTATACAACGGCAATTTTCTTTATTTTAAAATATAGCGGCTTCACAATTATCATAAACTTACGAATAATGATATAAGACGATATGTCGGAACAGCGATAAGAACAGTAAGTACTATTATAAACTTATGATTATAAAGTAGACTTAATTATTATTATAAAGAATTTGACACATGGGTTACAATTAATACATTCATGAAAGATTTGTGCATTATGAACGACACCTAACTAATTAATTTACGTATTTAATTTTAAAATATTGGAATTACTTCCTGAGGGATACCGCAACTCAGTGAATAGAAATGTTTCAATATTAAATTGTTTACATCTGAGTATATATTGTATCGTGCTATATGGGCAAACCTAGTCGGGCGATTGTGACACGCATCTGCGAAATCGGGCCTTACTGTACAAAAACATTTGTTTTTGCGACATTGCATTCCTTGATCCGAGAGGGGAACGTGGGGCGTTAATACCAAAGAGCTGTTCGCTTGAGAAAAGATTTATTTATGTTCGTAAGAATTTCTGGGAGCCGTTTAGCGGGTGTTCCGTGTACGAGAGGTGTGGGCTGGCGGAGCGGCGGCGGCGCGCGCCTCAAGAGCCCTGGCCGAGCACGCCCGCGGTTACGTACTCCGCACCGACCAACAGACGACTTTCCGGCGGTATTACTCCCACTACACCTGCGGCAACAAAATAAAAAAAGCTACAAAGCCGGCTACGGAGCTACGAGGGTTCCGCCAACAGAACCGCGCTTAAATAAACAAACACTCCACATGAAAGGAAAAACGTTACGCGGAACCCTGATAAGAACTCATAGTCTAATTCAAAATTAACATGAAGGGGAAAACAAAAGATATAAAAAATATCATTACAGCGAGGAGTAAAAGAGGAAGAACATCGCCCTGAGCTCCACTCATCGAATCTTTATGGGGAAACTTGGAATTGATAGTTTCCTGTTTACTGTTTTCGGGCTATTTAAAATTGTTTGCACGCACGAAATGATGGACTGGCTTTATTAATGTAGTTGGAGGGTTGTCTGCACGCACGGGCGCCACCGCCGCGCCACCGCCACGCCACCGCCACGCCCGGCGGTGCAGGCCCCGGCTCATTACGTGTTATACCTACGTATTGATTCCATCATCAAAACTGTATCAAGAACACGGTGTTATTCACTGAATAATACATTCTGTATTAGTATATTTAAACACGCAATGGATCACGTAAAGGGGAAGTCAATTTGAATGCCCGAACACTAATAACGATTACAGTCGCCGTACCTGAATGTACGGTCATTTGCTCAATGAAGATATAGAAACGGAACGGGTTCGTTCCAGTAATTGGGTGTAATGGTAACTAAAGTGGTGGTCACACGTTAAGGGTACACTTACACGACGCGATATACATAATATTTCAAGCTTACTTTATGTATGACTAGTTTAGAGGATGGCGATAAGGACGGTCGCACACGTAGCGATTTAATGATCGAATGTTAACTTATAGTTACGTAATAATTTCGATAAAATACCTTAATTTTGACAAATAATTATTGCGAGGTGTGGTGATTTATAAAGCAATGATTTATTGCTATAGAGTTCGATTATTACTTAGACCGACCGTCGGGAGACAAGAGCGTCCCGTGTGGTTGCACCTTTAAGCTTTATTCAAATACACTGAACCGCTTTACAATAACAATAACACGAAGAAGGTAGCGTAAAATAGATGCATCCAAAAATATTATACAACAACAACAATAAATATTAGTATCAATAACATTATCATTTAAGCAGTGTAAATATTTAAAATATAATAGAGAAATAACTTTAAAATTAAAATTAAATACATACATATATTACAATATAATTATAGCGAATATTCAATAAACTATTAAAATAACACTTTTCAAGCTCGATGTATTGTTTATTTTATCATTATTATGAGTAAAATCATAGTTACGAATCTAAACTAATGCTAAACCGTGATAAGCTATGCAAATAAATATCTAAATGTCGGTTAGTTTTCATCCTCTAAACTTAGTAATTTTCAAATCTAATTGCGCTACAGTCTTATCTGTCTAATATTTATTTAGTTTACTCTTAGATAATATAAAGTTACTATGATGTAACGACTGAACACAACACTAGGCGCCCCTACCCGTCACTTGAATACGTTTTCAATTATTCATTGTTTTTGAGAAACAAAAATTGAATAAATACGTTATTATTCACTCCAGCGAGTATGAATAAATAACATTGTTACGTATACGTTGAAATGCGTCACTCTCGTTGTCACACGTAAAAGTTTTATTAATTCTTTATACGTGTTATTACGAGCTATTGCTACTATTGAATTTATTGTCGGCCAGTATGTGGATAGTTGAGGGACAAGGATAAATTACTTGTTATTAATTTTATTGTTATATACGAGCCGAGTTCCGACTCATTTCGTATGCATGCACGGGGATTCGGGCCCTCCCTACTATGAGTTTTAGTTTTGTTTACAATTTACGATAAATTGTCCGCATAATGCAATAGAGCAACTGTTACTGCATTAAACTTTTTATTGCTGGCAATGGTATGGTTAACTTCATTTGTTTTTTATTTGTAAAGAAAATGTTTTGAAGAGCTGGGGGAACGTGTGATGTAAACGTTGTGTCCAGTCCATACCTATGTCCTATCTATAGAAATCCAAACGCTACAAACTACAGCATGCTATGTAGAGGATATCCATATAATGATTACTGATGCTAGTAAAGTTCTACATCTATTTGCCGCTATCATTGTTACACCTAAGATAATAGAGGAAGAAGTTAAAACATCTATACGAGTCTAATATTACACGTCTATCTATCGCGAGATTACTATAATTTAGTCCGGACTACGATTTTCAATAAATATGCAAATAAGATTATGATCTTAGTTGTTTCAGCTTGTAAAGCTTAAATGCTTTGATTATCTTAGCCATCCCGGTACTTGTAATTGAGTTTCAGAAGATGGCGGTGTACAACTTTTTCTCGAACGTTTCTCGTCCGATGTGCTAGTAGAGGATGAAAATGTCTGCGAGTTATTTGACCGCATAGTGGAACTATATTATGTAAACTATGCCCTAGCGGCTTCATCTTTTCTCGGGACGTATTTAACGATGTTGTCTTCAGAAATTTGTAAGTAAATATGTATTCCAGAAAAGTGTTCTCGTACGCCGCCGCGCAACTACAGTGCCACAAATTATTTGACATTAATTCCGTCCCATTAGAGACTAACAAAGTTGTTTATACGTTCGAAAACTGTCTTCGTCGGAGCCGTACGTGCAGTCGTTTCCAAGTTGGAGGAAACGACTAGTTCATATTAAAGGCGCGCGACGAAGTTGTGGATCGCAGCGGCGCGGCACTTTGTCATAGCATCTGCTGCATCAAAGGACGTAACCGCGTTTTACTTCATAATAAAATTATAAGGGCAATGGGATGCGCTATCGGGATATTAACATTCAAATCCTGAAAATTAATTAACTAACTCCTGACCGGATTTCTACGGTTTCGTAATTTATGGTCGACTAAATATTGGTAATGTAGATGACGTTACCAATAAATCGGTGTGGCGTCGGTTGAGGAATGCTAATGGACCAAATGGTGCACCTTAATTGTGATAGCCACGCCGGCGCACACACGTGCGCTACACGTTGCGAGACACATATACTGATTTTGTTTTGTTTTATGTATAGGTACTATATTCCTATATAAACTAACAGTGTGTAGCCTATTCAAGTATCCCTACAATTACTGCCCACCCCAAGACTTGGCAAGCACTTACATTGTTTAGCTAGCTACAGTTGTTTTAAATTCGAGAACATCATTACATTAAACGGTCCATTCGGACAGAGTAATTATAGGGTTCTTTGGCTATCCAATTATATTTACAATTCAAAGACTGCCCACAATTGTTTTTTTAACGACAAGGAGATGGGACTGTCTCGCGTGTCGTAAAGCGGTTGAAAAGTAATTAACGCGGAACGATTTGTACTGCTAATGCTGAAGAAAAAGTTAACCGGTCGCGGTGCCGGCTCGCTGCGATAACATCAATCGTTCACCGATGGAGGCGAGGGTCCGGCAGTCCGAGTGGTGCGAGCTCACTCGCGTCCTGCGCTCAATTAGAATTTCCAATAGTGTTCACGTTTCTAGATTCCGTCTGCGTCCAACCGAAAAATTCTCGCGGCGTGCCCCGGCCCCGGCCGCCGGGAAAAAAGTGGAAAGCCAAAGCTTAGTGGCGTAATTATGGCGGAGCGGAGGCAGCTCAAACACGGAGTGTGGACAAATAACGAGAAGAGTGTTTGTGCAGCTGCGGTCCGCACTCACCTCGCCGCGCCCGCGCCCGCTCCCCGCGCACGGCCTACTCCTCTACTGCCATTTCTCCTCGAACACGCGACCAACTAATCCCGAAAGAACAATAAGAACCGCATAAAAATTAACATTCTAGTCTCATTCGGCGGGATCGACTGGAAGCCGGTGGACTACTTTTAATTAGTGGGAATTCTTTTTCGTCCGTCCCGAGATTTACATAGAAGTCACCACAAAAAGGACGTCACTTTTTCAGTACTTTTGTTTGAATCTGTTTAAATCTCTTTTAAAAGCTTTCGCTGTTAATGAGGAGCGGGCGATGGTCCGATGCTAGTAGCGGACGGGGCGGGGGCGGGTGAGCGGCTCGCTCGCTCGTCCCCAGCCCGCTGAGCGGGACGAGCTCGTGTTTGCGCTAGTGTTTGTTTGCCCGACGCGTAGCATTTGAGAATCGTTAGGGCGAATCGTCTGTAAACATGGAGCGACGCGCTCGCAATTGGCAGGATTGTCTCGACAAAATTCTGGAGATAAACAATAAATAGCATTTCTTAATACATGGACGTTTTGTAATTGACGGCGTGGCAGATTTATCTAGATGGTTCAGTCATTGTTAGGGGTGTTAACTTGTTAGTAAAGTTGTTAGTGAGAGTTCACACGAACTTTTGCCTCGGCGAGTTAGTTGAAATGGGAAGTTAGGACATAGTCACCACAGCAGATTACGAAAATTAGCGTATGCGTAGTTAAGTTTGTAAATGAGCAGCATGTCAGTAGTAAGCGGGTCGTGTCGACTGCGAGATAGACGTTAGCGGTTAGTGGAATGCATTGTCGCGGCGCGAGTTCACAGATGCATGGCGTGTACATTGTAAACCCCGCTGAGCTCGAGCGGGTGGTATGGCAGGAGAGTCGCCAGGTGGTGGTAGTGATTGCCGGACAGTTGGTGGTGCAAGCTCGCCAGGGGATTACCTGCAGGGTATGGCAGCCCGAAGCTAGGATAGCCCGAATAGCTACGTCCTGCCGCGTAGGCGGCGTACGCTGCTGGAAACCCTGCACAACAAACAAACACAAGTTATTATGTTGTCCCTGTCGCCGCACGAGTGGAGGTGAGAAGCGGGGGTTAATTGCCGAATCGCATGCTTTCATTCGGCATTATATCGTTTCAAACGTTACTTTTTAAATGCTGCGTCGCCGATAGTGATTCATTGGCCGATATAAACATTCGGTATGTAACACGTGTCCCGGTGGCCCAATTCTAAAATAGAGCCGTCACATAAAAGGTAAGCAAGTATATCGCACACGCTCGGTACGACATTGCTTTGGACAATGTCCAGCGGATGATATTTGGAAACATCGTTTAATGTAGCACAATATAAGTGGACTAACGACGGCTCCATACTGCCGTAACAGATAGCTAACTGTTTCATTAACAAACTTACTGAATTATCAACAAACAAATGCTACTCTATGTGAAAACATGTCATTATGTCTAATGTGAAACAAATAGTACGGCGGGCGGTCAACGGGGCGCGTACTATGAGTTTCGTTAACAAAATGAAGTTGGATATAAAATGTAAAATGAATGATGGCCGGAGGGTCCACGGCTGCTACGATTACTACACTGGATCGTTTATCATATTATTGCCAATCAAAATAGTGTATCTGCCAGGCGGCGCGATCCATCACGTGCAGGACGCGACCAGGCGACCACCGCACACAGCGCGACTCTAACATTGATTGAATCTACTCCGCCAACCAACACTTTAACTGAATTACTGAGTTAATTAATTACTGCCATCGCCCGTTTTGGCATGTAGCCCCGATTAGCACTTCAATAGTCCGCTTACGAATGTCGTATACAAGCTAGTACGTACTCTATGAATAGAGTGAGGAATGGTCTGACAAATGCGGAGTATAGCAGATATGACGTGACTGTTGAAAATATAATGTGAATCACTTACCGTCAGGAAGAGCACCCAATGACCACATGAAATCTAGAAATGTAAAAACATTTACATAAATCGATCGATTCTTACACCTTACATTTATATATGTGTTTTTATTATAGATATGAATATTATAAATTGATAGTATAGTGATAATGTGCCTTGACACACTATTTTGCTTGGCGAAAATTTTGAGCTTACGAGTACTGAGTATATGATGAAATATTAAGTCTATAACTAATTTATATTTATATAAAGAGCATTCTAAGTTTCTAGATGGCAGACTACTGTCAAACATTGTCTAAAGTGGCTCCAAATATGGGGTATGTTAGTATACTTGAGCATCATAGAGATGAGATCCCTTCACTTGACATTGTTAATCTATTCTACACATTGTTAGTCTAGAACTAAACATGTTAAACAAACAGACATTTTTAAATAGTTTAGAAATGAATTTTATTAATACTAAATTCTACCAAAATTACCTACTTAATAAGTTAATAAGTACAATTAATACTATTAGTTTACGAGAGCTATGTATCATAATACAAATATTGGGAGTATCAAGATAGATCGCACTGTTGAACCAGTAACAGTTGATCGTGAAGAGTCGGAAGGTTTACAACTAAAATATAAACTAATAGTGAACATATGTTTAGTCGTAATTGCATTGCACATAATATAAATATATACGTAAAGAGTAAGGATTCAAAGTAAATATATTACCTAATTTTATCACAAGTACTATGGACACACAATAATTTAATGGAAATTTGGATTTACCTAATTTAAATATTTCTTTACAAAACAATATTGTAAATAAATCAACATAAATAAATAAAATGTCTAATGATCTCCATAAAACTGATAAGAAACATCCACATAATAGGTACCTCTTTCCTTCCACTGATAACATTTTTGAAAAGCCGACATCAAGCTGTAAAGCTAGTCATGGTAGAGCTAGAGAATTTAATATATCATTTATGAAAATATTGTCAAACAACAGTGTCACCCGTCCCCAATCATGACATTCTATGCTCTGGTGCTAATGTTAGTTACTTCATGGATGGATGTGTAGCAAAACTGGCAAGAATCATCGAGACCTAAAGGTCCTCGTAAATAGTTCATATTAAAAAGCTACTCAGAAATCAGAAAATACCAGGCTCAATACTATAAATCTTCTAACTATGTAAGAATGTATGTATTTTAAATCATATAGAATTAAGCACCTACTACCTGGTAGAAAAATATTGCTCTCTATCAACCCTACGCAAAATTGTTCCAGTTTTCACTCTACTTTTCATCAAAATGTATGAATATTTATATAAAGTATTGTATAAGAACTGATTCTATAGCTCTTCTAAATTATTTTGGTACACATTTCGAAAATCTGCTAACTAACTGATTCTCTAATGGCAATTACTAAAAATAAGACACTTTGGATATTATCAGTTTCCTTAAAGTACATTAAAATTGTCACTTTGGCTTGGTAGGAGAAGAGAGTAGGAATGTAAGAAAGAGCTAGGAATGGATAGGAAGCTGCTTCAGCATAGAGGAATGCAATGAAGAATCATATTATTTGAAGATTCTGATCAGAGAAGCCCTAGTGGGTGCAAGACTAGAAAGGGTGATGCGGATGTTGCTGAAAGAGGATCGCGGATCAGAGGGGCAGAGGGGTCGGAATCGTGTGAGTGAGAGGGGAGTACAGGGTCTGGATGTCGAGGGCGTGGGCGTTGAGGAGTTCGGAGACAGAGTATGTGAGTGGTGGGAGTGCAAGTGGCGCGAGCGCAGGGCGCGGGGGGCGCGGGGTCGGGCGAAGCGCGGCTAGCGCGCGGCGGTAGGCGGCCGCGGCAGCCCCGGGCGCGCCCGCGCCTGCGCCCGCGCCGACCAGCAGCTGCGCGGGCGCGTGGACCGGGTACGGCGCGTACCGCACGCCGCCCGCGCCGGCCACGCTGCTACCTAGCAACTCACCGTACGCGCCGCGGCCGGCGGCTCTCGTCTTGGCCAAGTTTGCTGGGAGCATGACTTCTTTCGGTTGTGCTTTTTTGCATTCCACCTGTAACAAAATTAATATGATTTAATTATTTTGTTTTAATAAAACCTTCTGAAGAACTTTGGAATATACAGGGTGTAAGCCCTCCGCAGAATGATGGGATGAATTCAGCATATCATACTAAGACGATCGGTACATGAAATTATTTCAGGAACCTTATGCGATTCCAATAAACCTGATTTGTATTATTACCTCACGTGTAATGTATCGTTACCGTGGCAAAACCCGCATAGCCGCACTCCCCGTGTCGGGGGGGCGCTCTCGAGTATTTTAACGTCCATTGCTGGTTTTTTGATTTCAGCTGTTTTATTTACATAAATGGAGTGCTGCGTACAGATAATGTAATTTTACATTGAAATAATGGAATAGTAACTGAAAAAACGATAAAAAAAATTAAAACATTCCGGTGGAATATGATTCAAAATAAACAGCTAAATGCCCCCTGTTAATAAGATTGAAATCGTAATTAACATCCTAAGCAATAGCTAGATGGGCAACACAATTATTATTATCAACCGAACGACCAAAGTCCCATAAAAGATACCTAATTCACAAAAAAAAAACAATCTGTGATTTTCTTTTCTATCAATTCATCATCTTTTCTTTTTTCGCTATCGTTTTTGTCATATTTCATTCATTGTTTGTACTCTCAGCTATATCTGGAGTCAGCAGAATGAAGCAAATATCTTCAAGATCGGGTGACTCGCAAATTATGGAAGAAAAGGGGCGACGAAATCGGTCGACAATCCGTTATGCTTCACGGTTCGAGTAACAAATTGAATTTTAATTTGCTTTACCAAGTCAAGGAGCTTATCATTGAATACTTATTATACAGCACGACAAATTTTACGAGCTCCGATGTAATTATTCGCTATCATTATGTCGAATCTTACAACTTGTTTGCTAACCAACCTGAGACGAGACCTGTTGATGTCGAATTAAAAAATATATACATTTTTCAACGATAAGTGGATTAAGCTGTGGAAAATATCGGCAAATTTAAGCGAGGCTATAAATAAATAAAGCATCAACGTAATCCCGCCGCTCTACCACGGACTACGAAAACCAAAGTAAATTAATGTACCTCATAATTAAACCCTACGTTTAATCGATCCATTAAGTAATTTTAACGAACAGCATGGCTCTCTTCAGTGCTTGTATCTTCCCCTCCCCGCCCCGCATGGGGGGCTGGAGGCAAGTATAAATTACCCAATCTACGCTAACCTAAACCTCTAGCAATAGAATTTTCGCTACGGAGCGCCGACATTACAGAAAAGTATATAGGCTTAAATTAAAGCCGGCCGAATGAATGACTCGGGCGTTGTTCATTTTTCAGAGACGATTTAAAAAATGATGTGGTAAGAACAGATCAGAATATTTAAAGTCTTGCCAGAGTTACATTTTTCATAGTGGTGCATAATCGCGACGTGTCCTCGTTCAGCGCGGGGAGGGTACATAAACGCGCGTCCACATTTGTCACGCGGCCGTCACAAGCCGACAAATGAAGGCTTTGCCACGCCGTTCGCGCACTTTGTGCACTTTGCACAACTTTCTGCGTCGACATGGAACTACGTGCCTTTGCATTAACGTGGGGAAGTGAGTGAGCGAGGCTTTACTGCGCTGAGTGTCTTTCCACCAAGTTTTATGCCTAGATAAGGCTGAATAATCAACACGTAATATTAAAGTTGGGGACTGAGATTACGACGGTACATAATAAAGCACGTTCTTAGCCATACGACGGATGTAAAAAAGTTGAGATATCATTATAAAACTAATAGTAACACAATATTAAAAGCAGTGTATTTGCGCCAAAAACAGCGAGAATTGTGTTAGGAATATCGGTGCTAAATCGTCCCATAGCATGGACGGTATTCTTCGATCGTCCGCGACATAAAAATAGTGAGTGTCGCCATTTGTCAGGAGCGATAAAGCTTTACAAATGAACAGGCGCCTACGCCAGCAGCGGCCGCCAGCGCCGTGGCCACCCCCCATTTGTTCGGCAACACGCAACCAAGGGGACATGCCAGATAAATGCCAGCCTAACTTAAAACTCAGATAGGAAACATCGTTTGTTATACTGTCACATGCACCTCCGTGTAACACGGTCTATCTAATTGAATTGAGAAGTCGAGACGAAACACGAAAACACAATCTGTTCTGTGTAATCAGCAGCGGAAAATGATTCCGTTTTAAATCTACCTACAATAATACGAACAGCCATGAAGAAAATTCAGCGAGGGGATCCGACGTTAATTGATGTCGCGTCGCTGGCGAGCGGAGTGGGAAACAAAAGCTCACAAACAATTCGCATTGGAGTTCGCAATCCCGATCAAGCGTTCGAGATCGCGACGCAGTTTAATGACACGAAAAATAACAAAGGTAAATTGTATTTAGTCCCCGCTAGGTAAGCGCGCCCTCCCGTCGATATATCGATCCGGCTGGATCACGTAGTATTCGACACCGACGCGAAGATCTCGGTTTAACCGAGCGGACTTAAGATGTGCTTCAGTGCGGCGTGGCTTAATGCGGCTCGAGCGAACTACCTCGCGGAAACCTGCTCCTAATCCCATCGATGTATGAGCAATTTAATTGTTTCGCGAGAAAACACAGCGTTTAATGCTCCACCACCTCGGCTGAACATTCGCACGTAAACGTGAATTAATACGAATCTGAAAGCAGTCATTAAATTTTCGCTCGATTGATTTTGAGTGAAAACCTTTTAAGGTAAAACAGTAATGTCAATAAATTCGACGGAGAAGAATCGTGCCTACCTTTTAAGAACATTGATTTTGTATTTCATTGGAAGGCAGAGTGTTTGTACATTAATATATTAAAGTTTCTGTTCAGTTAATGTAATTTTTTGTTACTGTCACGAGAACAATGTTGAACTTTTTGCTTCACATTTACCTTACTTTAATTGAATATTAAAGCGGAAGATAAATGAGTTAAATAAATGTAAGAACTCTTCAGGTAAAACATTTACATTTTGAGAGATAAAAGGTGGCATTACCATTTTATTCATTTGTATAGGTATTGTGGTGTGTAATATTGCGGGTGCCGATGAGTTATTACCGGGCGGCTCCTAGCGGGACCCTTGTAACAAAGACGCTTAGATTAAGCGATGGTGTTGTAAAGCGATACAGAATAGGTATTCGTGATTGTATTTTGACGCGGAACCCGTGCCCAGTGCCCGGTTTAGCAAACAAAATTCCACCGTAAACCATTATTCCGAATTCCAGACGCTTCCTTCCTATCTCAAGAAACTACAAAATAAAGACAGTTCTAAACTACACGCTCTTCGGAACGACTCGCATGTGTGTTGACGTTAAATGCATTTTATAAGATTCTACGTTTGTTTCTTTGCATCTTTATTTGTTTTACTTTGAAATACTTGTGGAGGACTACGGGCACCCGGCCAAATAGACAACTTTATAAAAGGATAAAATATCTCAGTTCTTCCTAAACGAATATAAATTGGCGCTATGAACGAGCGACATTTTGATTTGAATTCGGAAACGAGCTTGATAAAAGGAGGCTAGAGAGAGTTTCTTCTAAAAATGTGAGACGATTTTCATATTAGCGGCCTAACGCAGTAGATATAAAAAGTCAAGAAAGTACTAAGCAAGCAACTTTGCTGGAGAGTAATGCGGTGCGGGCGTAGCGTACGAACATACGTGAGAGATAAACGAAGACGACAGGGGGAAGGGTTAGATGGTAGGGGTACAGGGGGGGAGAAGGGGTTCTCGGCGTGCTCGCTAGATAAGTTTATCAGGGAAACCTCTCGCCTTCGTATTGACAGAGCGTCGCAAGCCTGGCCCTGATTGCCGCTAAGCGGAAGCCGGAGCGTGGGAACCGGAGGCAAGGTAAGAGCTCCAGAATTACATATTTACCGAGATAAAATTCTAAGAGTACGCTCATGTGGAGCTGACTTAATAAAACTAGAATTCACTTTTGAATAAAACCTTAATACCTCCTCTAGCTTTTAAAATAGCAAAGCGTAAATTTGGCATAAATATTGTGCATTAGCATTTAAGAGACTTGGGAAAATATGTAGTACACAACTATTCGAGATAACTAGGTAGATCTGAAGAAAAATCCTACAGGCAACGTACGACGTTACGTAAAGGAGATGAGTCACAAATCTTGCGCTCAACAGGTCACGGATAATGAAATACTCTGCCGCACCCCGGGAGCTCTTTCCATATTTACGTAACTGTTGTTCGAAGAAATAAGATAAGCGCGAGTCGACGTTTTCCGTTGAATTTCGGCACGGTTACTTAAAGTGTTGGAGTGTTTAGTGAGAGGGTGAAGAGGCGGGACGCGCCGTGATGGGTTGTAATGCGCGAAATTCAAATCAGATATAAGCGATCGAGCCGTCGCGTCGCGTCGATAAGTGAACCTGCAGCCTTACCCGACACCGTATTGCACACGCTTATAACGATACCACATTCTCAAATGTAACGCCAAATTTTCACCTCAATGCCCTGAAAAATATTCGATAAAACGTGTCGACGACAGAAAATACGTTTCTGTTTATCAATGTTTATGACATGCTACAGACATTCTTTACGACACACAATCTAATAGGCATAAACACCATAAATAGTAACCGTTTTACGTCAAAACACCTACTAACATATTCACTTTAGCATATCAACTGCAAAGTAGACATTATATGGAGCGAATGAAATTTACCTGCACAAATATCGAGTGCATACATACTATGGAACCGAAGACATGGAAATAATACTCTGTGTCACATTCGCGTTAAATTTTAAAATACAGCCGCACATTCACCGTTATAGAAATGTTAGTTAGACATTAAATATTAAGGGGTGGCATACACGAGCGGCGCGGTGTGCAACATTCATTGCGGTGCGGAAGCCTGTCAAACGCCCATGGCTATTTCTGGGAAATCGATTGCAGTCGAGCGATGGCAACGACGAGTTTGTTACGCGAAACCACCAAGACGTTTTACATACTACGTTTTATTGCTATCAATGACATATAAGTGCACCCAGTTTAGTTTAGAAAACGTTGTAATTCACATTTAATGGAAAATGTTCTCAGCAAAATCTAAAGTAGAACTACTCGATTTTAGAATCTACAGCGCAAAATTAAAAGTTAAACTATGTAAACTTTTAAACAGTTCCGCTAGTTGCAGCGCAGAACGACAAACAACTTGGATAACTTCTAACATAATCCAATTTAATAGTTGAACAAACAAAATACCAATTAAATTGAAAGCAAAACGAGCAAAGTGTATATTGGCAGATACTCAGCGGTATTAGCGGCGTTTGCAATTGTAAGCATACACACGATTACCGACCACTCACTGCTTAACTAATTCGTATCACGCTTAAGAGCCCACTCGAACATAAGGGGAAAAGAATATAACGATATGAACGTCCGGCGACCGCAGTTTGCCCAATTGAAACGTATAATGAAATTTGTATATTAGCCCAGGAACGGGCAAACGAAAACCTTGTAAAAGTATTTCCATGTACGAATTGAAACACCCCGGAAAATTCCTCCGCGAAATTCAAATAAAATTGCAAACGATGTATTGGCTCTGTGAGAGCCACGTTACAGGCGTATGAGTGCAGTTTGCATTAAAGTAATTGTTGAGTGTCGGCCGTTTGTGGTCGCGCTGTGTTCACGCAGCTTCAATTTGCAGAATTAGATGCTGTTATACGCGAAGTGGTTATTTTTATTCAACAAACAGCATTGCTTTCCTAATTAAAATCTACATGTCTTTTATACAAACATGTTGAATATGAACGGGGATTTCTTTTTGATTTTCATCTCTATTCTGAATTTCGTTAAAGCAACAATATAATTTCATAACAAGTTAATGCCGCATAAATAGAGATTGTTATAACAAATGAACATAAATCAAAAACTTGCTCATCAGAGTACCTACGGAAAGATAAACCAAAACGTACAAGACAAATTCAGGTGATATTCAGAATTAATAACAGCCCGCGAGAAAGTTTATGACGCACGTACATGTATAAGCTGTAGCAATTAGTTGTAATTAAGTAGGTTGGAGGTCGGGGCGCCGCTTGCCTTGTCACACTACCGACTAGATTAAGGTCTCCGGCACGCGGTCTCGGCGCTCGTAACTTGTTTTGCATGAATCTGTACGCGACTTTCATATGACTCTCAGGAGGAGACTCAGTTCAGCACCTCTAATGTAAATGAAATTGTGTGCAAGAAATAAAGCAAGGCTTCTCGGCCGCTATTTATCGCCGCTCGCGTCTCCTAACTCCCACGTAATGGGAATGTGGAGACGACGCGGAGCGCAGTAATGAACCGGCCTGCCTTAACGTATGGCCTTTATTGATGACACCCGCGCCCTCTACACACTTACTACTTTATTGTCACCCTACGCAGGCATAGTTTCAATTACGACACGCTTCTTACGATACTTTATGGCGGCCGGAGCTGAACACATGCTCCGATGAAATCCTAGGCTCTCCCGAGTCCCTTTGTTGGGTTTAATTACTATCCAAAGAGGTCTGGTGAATGGGTAATTAATCACGGAATAAGATGGATTACGAACTGGTTGATATTGAATATGAGTGATTAATGTACTAATCTTGTCACTTCATCTCCGTTAAATTAGGTGCATACTTTAATATTTTGATTGGAATTATGAACAGATAATTATTTAATGATTATCAAATTAATTTAATCAAACCTGAAATTATGGGTGTTTCATTATTGGAACATTTTGGTTAGATTAGTAATTATAACATGATTGCCGAGATTATTGGTGTGTATAGAGTGGGTGCGGGGTGCGGGGGGTGTGTTGTGCGGGCCCTCGATATGGGCGGTGTGTACTCGACTCAAACACAAATTCTGTCGATCGTTAGCCGGTACCACGTGTGATTAATTAAATTTCTTTCACGCTTCGAATTTAAGTTCGAGTAGAAATCGTTAACGGCCGGAAAGGCCTGTTGAGCCGTAATTTACGTCTTTTCGTTCGAATTCAGCTACTTGCGTCATTTGAGAATTGCGTGCTGTGTGCCTTATAACCATTAAATTTATATACGTACATAGGAAATTAGGTAGTTGTTCAAATAGTGATTGCCGTCAGATTATGATCGTAACTTGTAAATTTTTACCTTAGAAAATATTAAGCTTTATTATTATTTTTATTTTACTCGTGTTATTAATGTAAAATTAATCTGTTATCCGTGTGGGATCGAAAACAGTGTTTACGTTAATACCTTCCTACATTTATGTTTCAAAACTACAAATGATCCTTTGTAGTTGTGAAATGGAATTATTATTTCTGAATGAACTTTTAGTGCAGTTCCTGTAATCAAGTAACAAAATCTAACAGATACCAAAAGTTGACTATCTCTGGCATACAATCAAAACTTTCGTAGTACAATAAAACGATGATATCGCTCTATAGTTTATGAGTAATAACACTCACTTCCCGAATCACCTTATTCGAACAAGTAAGTTAAATTAATTCAGGGGTTGCGCACCGTGGGCACAGAATGTCGTTAACAACAGTAGTGCACCTAGGACATGGACACGGTGTGGCATGTGTATTATTAATGACACGACACATGTGCCGGATGCCTCTCTGCATTGTATCTCAATTGGTGGTTCAAGTTGATTCGGAAACTTTTGGGACGGAATAATTAAGTTCTGTTTTAGATTTGAGAGAAGGGAAATTATAGAATAAAATGCCTTGCTGAACATAATAAAGGCTGGTCCCTATGCATGTTTTAAAAAGGTTTCATAATTACCACGATCGTTATGTGGATTGGGGATCGCATTTTATTGTAATTAGAAATCAACCTCTCAATTGAATCTTGAAATAAGACCTTTATTTTTTAAAGGAAAGGAGAGGCTTTATCATAAAACTAATGCGTTGAAAAAAAATAGAAAGAACAACAATTGTCTTAGCAAGAAGTGGTACTTACAAGTTTACCAATCATAATTGCTCATTTAAGATACAAAAAGTTTGAAAAATGAGAAAGCTAGCTGGCAACAGAAGCAACCATAACCCTAATTCTAAAGCTTTTCTTTAACAAAAACAATCAAAATCGTATCAAAGAAAAGTCAAGAACCGCAGACAATAGTAACGCAAGTAAAGAACAAAATGGATTTCAATCTTTTCTACTTACCCTAAAAAAGACAGAGTGAAAAAGCTCAGTTCAAAATATCAATCCGGTACCTTATATTCAAGTTTCGGCATTCAAACGAAGTCCTTTTATACTTCAATCATTACATTCTTTCTGTATAAAAAAGTTAGAAAAGGACTAGACAAAATCCATCCAAATCTTGGGCCCACAACTTGCCAATTGCAAGTTTCAATGAAAAAGGACGGTCGCACGGAACGACTGATATATAGAAGGCGCAAAAATGGCCGCGGACGAATCGATAAAGCTTAGAAGAAGCGCGCTGGGTCCTGCTAAAACGGGAAGTTTATGGTAATCACGGCTGCGGAGGAGCCCGTGATTGATTGTTGTAGGCGACCTACTGCGGCCCGGGCACACCCACGCCACACTAGTACACCACACGTGCTTGCCGTTTTGTTGTACAACTATAATTTTCGTTAGCCAACCTTTTTGCGAACGTGCCAGCCGAAACTATTTATTAATGGCACCCGTGACTATGTGCAATAGAAAAGCTTGCCCTTATCTGTCTATCTATCGGCGCGTCCGTTACGCATGGGTGTGTGCCATTCTTTAATGCGGCAGTAACGACAAGGGTGCGACTTCCAGCCCTACGGCCTGTTAAGACGAGAGAAATGGCGATTGAGGATCCCAAGATTTAAGTGGCAGTTTCAAATGTGCCTACTTTTAGTGTTATTTCCTAAACGGAAACCATTTGTTTGCCTCATGCACGATCGAGGAGAAAAATTTACGCAATACTCTAGTATTTCTCAGAAGTGTTTATGCGAGGAGATTGCTCCGAGGGAAGTGCATTTGCGCCATTATATTCATTTGTATCGTTTCGTGAAATGTATATGAAAATACGAAAATATACTTTGAAAATACATATTAAAACATATATCGTTGGAATTGGGAGTGCGTGCGCCTAAAAAAGAGAAGTTGTGTATGAATCATCGAGTCGCTGTCACGTTGTTTTGGGAAACCATTAGTTAAACGTCCAATAAAAAGTAGTGGAGCTCGTGAAACAAACCCGAACCGGGTGTGTGCACTAGTGTGGTTTACGTTACTACGGTCGCGTATACGTGGAACTTGGCCAATTTACACCAACTTGTAACTCGCCCGTAATGGCTGCCGAAACCTTCCACAACTCAAAAATAAGTTCTCGCCCAAATATGACATGAGATTTGGGAGCTTTTATTTATAAATATCCCTGTCCTAAGTTGTAAGTGATATGTCTCCTAGAACTTATGGTTTTACTTTCTGTTCCGCCGGAGCTGGAGGCCCAACGTGTACAAAACTTTAGGACGAAGAGAAACTAAATATTTAACGGTATTCGTGACTAAAGGCAGTGTTATGACGAAACTTGCTATATCGGGACATTTAGTAGAATATTTCTGGGGCCCGAACTTGATGCGTACACCCTCATATATCGCGGAGCAATATGACTTTAACAGGTGCGAGCTCGTAAAGAAGCGCAGGTGTACGCGTCTCAGGGACGGTTAAATCCGGCAAATAGAAATTGATGTTAGTAGGTGAAATCTAAACTACACTATATTTTAGCCATTTCAAGGCACGTTGGTGCTTTGTTGTTAAAATTCATGGTAAGCGGAAGCAATTAAGGCAGTAATATGTAAGGACGTAATGGAGTGACGGGAATTTGTTGCCAGCGTTTTAATGGACGTCCATATTTATGTTTCAAAATGCTGCACCACGAGCGTCCCTGTCTCCTCACATTAATAATTATCACAATCATTTATAAAGCAATTATATGAATACAGTGTCTTATTAAAAACACCATTAAGTATTTAGTTAATACCAGCTTTATTCCATTGTTGTAAATGTTTAAGTTTATAATTACGGTTTACTCTTTTCGAAGCGGAAAATCTGAAAATTATATGGTTCCTGAATATTGTCAGTGTCTATTTTACAAGTAAATATTACAGACTTACTGCTTTGTAAGTCTGGGTACTAGTTGAACTCTTATAGTAAAATCGTAGAAACAATCCAACGGTCTAATTTGTACATTGATATTAAAAAACCGCTGACAATTTAAAAACAAAATTACAATTTCAGCGTCGCCGTTTAAATCTGTGTCATTTACTCCTCGGTCATTAAACACAAAAACCGTCAAAGAAATAAAGATATTTTTTATTATTCAAAGTGAGCCGCGGTATCACCCTATCACTTCGTGCGGGAAGGCGGAGCAGCTATTAGCTTAACGACCATTTTAATATAAGAGATGACATATTAAATTTACGAGGGCAAGCTTCCCGTAGCGTAAACGTTGACGCTGACGTGACGCCTCTGTCTTCTTTATTGCGTACGTAAATATAACTATCAGATGTGTTTATGATATGCTAAGGCGAATTTTTAACAGCCGGAATCGTTTACGAGTCACGTACGCACTGAATAACCGATGATCGTTACTTTAATACTCCACCGTCAAGTGTGCGTTAAACAAACGCTGTGTTTACTTTGCGACTCAAACGTCACACGTCCCACGTTGTTTACGAAAACTGTGTAAAAACTGAGCCCGAAACATTGATCATTTTCTCCGACACGCAACAAAAAAGGGACGAAATAATAAGCGATTAGTTTCCCGCTCCATCCTATATACATTACGCGGATCGCAGGGAGAAAAGCTTGCTTCATGCACACCTCTCGCTTCGCACGGAAGCGAACCGTAATTACTCTAAAACACTACCCATTTGTTTGATGTCTTTGTTCGTTGTTTGCTCCACTTAGGGCGAGCATCACCCTTGCGATTCCGCCCGACACATGCCGTGAGTTTCGTACAGCCATTAGGTGCGAGACAATGAGGCAAGACACAAAAAACAAGCATTAATAATCAGGAATATGCATCGACAACGGGAAAGGGTGGTATCTGTTCCCCAGCCCTTTCAGCGGGACGAGAGATAATGGCGGTGGAAACTTCAAGCGACAAAGACAATGGTAATGGCTCGAATAGGTATAGGCATCGTGGCGCCGATTTTTCGTACTTTTTCTGCGTACTCCGTTCTACGTTGAGTAAGTATGTAGGGCCCCATTGTTTCGGCCAGAAAGCAAGAGTGATTGAATTGTTTAATATCGCTTTCAGACAAAATAAATGTTAACGTGACAGCGTCTCATTGCAATAATTATTAAGCGGTAAGTTTAGTATCACAATTTGTATCAACACCTCAAAGATAAGAAATGCTCACTAAAGTTTATGTTAAGTGGAAATATTTCGTGAAATTAAAACCATAGATATGCAGTGTTGACTAGCTTATGTTTGCTTAATTATTCATTATAGTGATATCAAACGTCGCGTGGATGACCACATTAATTTGATTATGTCCCGAAATTTACATTAAAATAATAAAGTGGCATTAGAGAAAGACAATAGCTGTGTTGTGTGCAAGTTGTAGCCTGCTACAAGTTAATCGGGGGCAAGTTTTATGGGCGCACATGATTGTAATAGTCTTGTAAAGGGTGACTGGTAATGTATTACGACAAATGGACGACACCAAACGATAAGGCGCAAGCCAAATAAAAAAGAAAAAACTTTCAAACTTTTTCTCCCGCATTTTTGTTTTACGTCTACGAGAAATTATCACTAAAAGATTTTAATGATATTAGAAATCGAACGAATGAAATGCATAGCAAAAAGTTTGAATGCGCCTAACGTAATTTCAAAGCGAATAGACGGGACAAACGGGTCGGACTAAAGCGCTAACTACTGCAATTAAGCCGTTAATCTATCCAGTGTTAGCAAAGTTCATGGCTACATCTGGAATACACATGTCACAGTGCCGCCCCCCCCGCGTGGTGGGGAAAAATCTAAACACAGTAAAAGCCGGCTTTAGTGGCATTTTATTGGCTCCATTTGGAGCCCCGCCAGCTCTGTTCCTTCGCCTCTAATTGATATCTGACCAAAACGTTCACTTTACGTACGTAGATTTCTTGTAGACAAGTGTAATGTGTATTGTTTCATCTGTCAGCATTTAGTGGCAATGAGACTGGTTTTAATAGAAAAGTAAAGCTAAAACCTTTTTACGGTGTTGCAGGTAGTTCTTTTCCTTTAGATAACTTGTTCCCATTTAAATAGGGAATGAACTGTAAATTCCTACTGACATTTTCAACTTGGGTTCAACTCAAATGCCAACTGCTTGCAGCTGATTCAAAATTCAAATACTTTTCTTTAATTAATTGGGAAAGATTGAAGCCCACATTTATTTATTTCACTAATAGGACTCCAAAAGAAACAAAATAATACACAGAAAATACCATAAATGGGGTGCACCAATCCATCACGATTTGTGGTTTTAAGGAAAAAGTTCTCTAAGGCTGTCTAATGTGACAACCGATGAGGAAAACTATGTTCAACAGAGAAAACAGGCTTTTATCCTGATGAACCAACATAAAAGATTTGTTGAATAATCTTATTTTGGTGTTGAAACGCGGAGTTAAGGCTCTTCACACCTTAACATGAAATGAGTGTAAATAATTAAAATCTCACTTTACAGCCCTTCTCCTTATGCATTATAAGTGCAAATGAATATCTAACTCCTGAAGGAAGTGAGTATGAATAAATAAAGAATGATAACTGACTTCGTGTGCACAATGTAACAAGTTACTTATGATACAAACTTTCGCTCATTTGTCTAACATATAAAGTTTTAGGATAACATCTAATCGGTAAAGTAGGATTGGAAGGTTTTTGTAGGAGTATAAAGTGCTATTATTATTTAGTTTGGCTTCTAGTGTCCAAGGAATTCTGATTCTTAGTTTCAGATCAAATACCGATCATTCTTTGAAGGTACCTAACGTGGTATAGTGGTATAGGTACATATCCTGGGTATTTTTTTTTGTGTTACTCTCAACTTTTAAGTTTCCCATGACTGTAAATTTAATCATGTTTTTCTATGTCTATAAATAAGGTCTGCAGTGTGGTAAATACTAAATAAATTCAAAATAATTTGTACTCACCATTTTGTTGTTGATTTCGTGAAAATGTATTTCGCACACTTTATCTACTATGTCTTCACTTTGAAACGTGACGAAACCAAAACCTGAAACAAATAAACAAAGATATTAGAAAAAGTTTATGAAGAATAAAATTAACGATTCATGCCAAGATAATTCACCTCTGAAGTTTTTATTTTCGTTTGAAGATTTTTAGATTAATTACAATCAAAATGTATTGGAATTTGGACGACAACTCAAATCTCTGATTTTAAGTCTAAAGAGTTTTCGACTTTACCTTTGTTTCAAGTAATCAGAAACATAAAAGTCGGCTTTGATATCGTTTTAATTAAAGGCAATTTGCGTCAAGTTAATTTCAAAAGGGCGTCAATCAGTTTTCGACAACACCTATCAGAGTACTGTAGTGGGTCGACTGGGGCAGGCACGGCGGCTTTGTGCTCGCCAATTTAATAAAACTTGCGCCCCGCCATCGCCACCTGCGCGCACCGGCGACATACCAAACAATAGCAACACTCCTTTAAACTCTTCTAGACATTCACGTGGCCGCACAGACGACCAACTTCGCCTATATGTTTCCCGTCCGACTCAAAAGATCGCTCAAGTTCGCCCCTGCACGATTCATGAATTACAAATTGCAATTTTGAGTTTCTCACTCGAATCGCTTTCCGATATTTACACGATTCCATGCGACAACTTACGACCTAGCTTACAATCTGTCGCACAAATAAATCCCTCCAGTTCGAAACACGTCGCTCGGCGCGTCGTGTTTCCCGACTCGCAATCACCTGACGTAGACCAAGTTTCCGCTTAAAGTGGCAAACAAAACAAGGCGATGAGCAGGCGTGTTTCTGTCTGCTAACGATTAAGACACACACACGTGACGTATCCACCCACGACGACAAATAGCATTAGCGAGCCGCTCCGCAAACAGTCGGTGGCGCCGCGATTATGCTGACACGTACACGAACACCGGCCGTATCGCTACAACTTTCTCGTCCCGTGTCCACGTGTTGATATGGGCACGTGAGAGCGACATACATCTTCATGAGTCGGGATCAACGTCGTCAATCCCGAAAGTTATACAGAACGGTTCAAAACAGAACTTGTCCGACAATAGCCGTCGGCGACAAAGCGCTAATCGATACCCTTGTAAATGTTACGGCCGAGCCGATACTTATAATCTGACAGTGCGGCTCTTTGTTCATATTTAGTTCATCACCTTTCATGAGTTGGGCTGCCCTAAACAAACAGCACGATCCGGCCCCGAACTAGGGCGCACTTGGTATTTCACGCGCGGCCGGGTGGCTTTACGTAGGAATCGAGGCAAAGATAGTAACACCCCGAAAAGGCAAATAGGGGTTCAATCGAGTTCCGTTAGATGACCGTATTTTCTTTATGCATTATAAGGTCGGTGCGGTATATCAAGTGAATCGTTTCTGCGTTATAGCTTTCCCAATAAAAACGATTGGAAACAATCCCCACTTACATAAAACATGGTGTCGAGAAAGCTGTAGGGAACTTGATAACGCATTGTTTTGATGTTTGGATATTATAAGCGAGTCAGAAAGCCTCGAAGGACAGATATTATGTAGTCGCGTGCCGAGTGCTGCCGGCTCCCCTTATTTATGCGGGTCTGCAAACCGAATAAAGTAGGGAGCAAGCAACGTCGACCGTCGCCGAGTAAACTTATCTGCGGGCGAGATGGCTGAGCAAATATGAAATCGGACCACACGATCAAACTAAATGAACTTCTTCTTAATGGATTAGCTACGTTAAAATCACCAATGTTTTGCTGCCATACACACAAACTGAGCAAATAAATACAATACCCGTAAAGTTTGTAGATGAAACGTTAAGAGAAAGGGAGAAATAGCATTGTCACTGACCACGTAAAAAGTTTTGGGTTTCGTGTTGCCTTTGTGTGCTCGCTCTAGATAAATGGGGTATTTTCGTGAAATTCGTCCACGTCACTTCTCGTAACAATGGCGAAGATAAATAATCTCTGCGTAAGAAAAGGATTCCGTAAACATAATTATTTGAACTCGCAATTGTAGCTGTGAAACGCTAATGAAAGTTCTCCTGAGTCGCTTCAGGAATTAACTTTATTTTTCTCCGACTTCAATTACACTGGGTACCTTTACTTTTTAAGCGGAATACTTTAATTAAATCTGGCGGCTTATAGGTGATCTGCGTCCTTCTGAACGGATTGGTCCTTTACTTTGTTTGTTAAATTAAATTCACATCACTTCGTTTAGCTCTACATGAAAATTGTAAATACTTTATTCAGCAAAATTGTGACTTTTCACAGAAATGGGTAAATCTTGTTTTACATCGTTCTCACATATAGAAGCAACAAGAATACTGTACCCAGGATTTTGTAATATCTATATCCATTTTTAAAAGAGTGTCCTTGGTGTTTCTTGCCCGTTCTTCTCCATAGAGATCTACGTTTTGGAATGGACAACTAGCTTCAACTTTCTGACTAACTGACCGACTCTTTGACAATTCAAAAGTGCCTGTAAATGGTTTTATTGAAATAAATGCTTTGAGTTTGAGTTTGAGTTTGATATTTTTACACATAAAGGACTGTCTGAATACAAATTATAGAAAAAAAATTTGCTAAAGTATTCAATTTTTGTATCAATATGTCTCCGATATCAATAGGCCTATTTCTCTACCCCTCCTCTTCTGTCAAGTACGTGAACCTTGCCACTATAGCTACGTAAACGGCGGACGGTTTTTATTAATTCTCATCGAGTTCGCACCTGCGATAGCGGCGCTCGTTATTTTAATATAAGAAGCGAGAGGTTGAGGCAAAGATTATGAATGTGTCTCCCGATATCGGATATCTCGACACATCTGTCGGGCGGCACGTGGAGCTGACAGTGGGCGGCCCGCCCCCGCCCCGCTAACCCCCGCCCGCTCTACCGAACGCTCCCCCGCCCCCGAATCGGGGCCATAGGCAGTATAATCTGCCCCGCCACTGTATGAAACACCGGCCGGTGGCGTTTATGGCGCTATAATAACCGTATAAAACGCGACTTATTGTAGGCGTCGATAACGGACGTTATACAACCTTAGGCCTCCACTTTGTGCCACGCCGACGCTCCCGGCTCCACCACATTTTTTCTATGTTACCTTCCCGCTCCCGAATGCTATACTTAACGGAATTTATTGCGATATCTCCCACTAATGTAATTCCCGCAGTATTCTTTGTCTAATTGAATATTACATTAGCACATACATTATGCACAAGGTACCTATTCCAAGGCTTCACTAAATAAGAAGACGGTAGTTCGCCTTCGATTTGTATTTTTGTTGGCACACTAATGCAGAATTTCCTCTCCAACATGCAGATTTTCTCAAGATGTTTTCCTTTACTGAAAATAAATATTTACCTGCGCTACGAAAAATTCAATGGTGCAAAACGTGGATAGAACGTGGCTCACGTACGAGATTAATTCTCTATCGATCAATAGGTACTTGAGTTTAGCATGGATGATAGCACTCGTATAGCTATACTTATACATTTACTACTTGTCATTTCCACAACAACAACTGTATACAAGTTAATAAACAGTATCTTGTTACAGAGAAAGTGAGTCAACAGGACTCATTGTAGCGTCAATTTTGCTTGTTTTTGTACAGAATAAAAGTAATGTAGTATGTCGGCGATAAATAGCAAGTTTTCATTAGCCGCGCGCTCAACAAGCTCTCAAATGATCAGCGAGTTGGCCGGTGGCGCTCGACGTCACAACTTTTGTTATTGTTTCGCTTCATTATTGTAATACGAAATACGCGGCACAATAATTAAGAGATCCTCGTCTATCGCCCCTTCTGACGTCATAGTTGGGCCAAACTTTTATCAACGGACTCTCATCGTGACAGAATGTTTGCTACGTAAATAATTGCCGGATTGCTTCTGAGCTCAGCTAATAATAACAAGTTAATCGCAATAGTTACTATCGAGAAAAAGCCTAGATTATAAGAATCGGGGGTTGGCTCCGTTGGGCTCGAGTGCTGTTATGCGATCAATGTTTATTAGAAACCTATTAACTGACAATTTGTTTCCATGTTCCAGGCTTACCTAAGTACCTACCTATCAACCAGCTACCGTCATACAAAAATCATTCTTAGTTTATTGACGTATGAAAGCAGTATAGGTACTCGTATTGACGGCCTCGACTCACGCCTATTGGAAATCGAACCAGTTCCAATCAGTTTTTTTCAGCTTTACGTTCAATTAATCACAAGAAAATATCGCGACGTGGCGGTCGGATGAGGTAAAAAATATATAACATACCTATAAAAGTTTCAAGCACCTAATACGAATTTTATGTCTATAAATCACACTAAAGCTGAAACTGCAGAACGAAACGATTCTTTTCAAGTTATTTTCTTATCAACATTACAGGAGAGTATTACACTCCAGTTTGTACTAATGGATGATTGATCACACTTTCATATATAAGTTCTTATTAGATATTTATTTCTGTTTCAAATACTGCGGGGTATGTAGGTAAGAACAACAGTCATACATTACCCTGCTATATGATAAAGTAATCTATCGAGGATTCAAATAGTTGATCGTAATAGCCGCTTCAAAATAATACGCGAATCCCGTGCCAATACAAATACGCTCCGGTTCTAATGCATTCGCTGCGAGGTGCAAAGTCTAAATGTAAACTTTCGGCAAGCTAAGAAAATGGGAAATAAAAGCTGGAAGGAATTGGCTCATCCTCATTTTCTCCATTGTTAAGTTGAATAGGACAAGAACTATCAACTTGCTAGACGCGCTGATTGTGTGGAGACACCTTTATTGTCTACGTTCAGGTAAGTAAAACAGAAACACTGCTCCTACGATGCTTTTTCCGTCAAGATGTTCAACTTTTAAAATCCCGAAGTTTGTCCAAGTTGTTTTATTGCTTCAGAAACGTTTTAAAGCTTTTGACACAAAAAGAATTTTCGGACTCGTCCCGTAGTGTTTGGCGAAGAATTCGCAACATGATTTCTTATAGAAGTGTGCGCTGTACAGTGTTGTGACGTATCTGCAACGTGGGCGGACTATCTAATATAACGGAAAATGTCTCTTAACGTGTTTACTTTTGAATTTCTTTGAGAACTTATCATAAGGGCGTGAAAGGAAATTATGCCATAAATCAAACACATTGAATTTTTTTTTAGAGCGATCAGTAGCAGGAGAATATTTGGGCGAATGGCCGTTAGGCCACAAGCGGCAGGACAATTTATCAAGGGCGACGGTACCCTCGTCCAATCGGTTGATAGCAATGCTATAAATATTTACTTTAATAAGATTCCGTCCTTTTTATTCGCGTGTGTTTTACGACACTGTTTGGCCCGTGATGTCAACCTGGTAGCAGCGTAAGCGCATTGTTTTTTATAGTGTCGGAATTTGTAGCGGAGTAAGTGAATATCCCTGACCCTGTCGTAATAGATTGTAAAGCTGTGGAATGGGCCAATCGACTGCATTATGTTCGGCTGGATACCGAATGTTTTACACTATACAATCACAGTTGCGATGTGAGTTTACACTTTGTAGTGGTACTGCCTTGTTTACCACGTGGTCAACTTCTAATAGACTTTAGTAGGTATTAGAGAAGAGTTCTACTTTTTGGTGAAATAGTTCGCCCCTAGTACCTACGTACTAAACATATATAATTTTCTAGAGCCTGTAGGTAGGTGACATGAAACCCATCAAATCCTAGGTGGAAGGTGGTGGTGGTGGTGAGTAGAAGCCATCCTAGCTAACACGCCAGTTTTTTTTGCCAGATTGCATCATAGTTTTTATAAGTTCATCAAATAAGATGATCGTTGCATGAAAAAATGGGCAGCTACCAGAGGGTTTATATCACTGCTACCTCTGCTAGACGTGTAGAAAATTACAATTTATCTACAGAATTGTTCATTGCATTCATGGTGTTTCTTGCTCAGCAGTACCTAAAAAAATAAATTCAAAGCTTGGCATTCTACAACCTAAACAGCAGTTAGTGCAGATCGTAAATAAAGAAACAGCCAAGGTTATGAGGTTTCAGTATGTAAAACTACAAAAACACCACCTATTTGAGTCACAAAAATATTGTAGGTACGGAAAATTGTAAAGTTGATCGTTCGTCGCACGGAATGAAGCAATAAGAATTTGATGAATTTAATACTAAACTATAACCCGAATTTGCGATTTATAGCACATAATAATGTAAATGGAACATTGTTGAAGGGAGACCAATTTTTCTATGAACGTCATAAACATTGTTTTACGATGGGTTGGGGAAGTCTAGGTAGAACAATTTACTAAGTAAGCTATTTATTATAACCACAATGGGGAGTTCCTGTCTCGTTCTTAGTACTTTATTAGTTTAAACAAGTCATTGATAATTAATAAAAATGTCATTTTGTTATGAATTATTAACAAAAATTACAAGTAGACATAGCATAAAAATTATGGTCGAAGATTACTAATATAACATGCTGATTTGAGCTGATACTAAGCGAAGTTATTGTCCCACGCTGGGCGCCACTGCTGTCCCGTGTTGGGCGCCACATTTTTCTATTTTGGTTATCAGCGAAATAATTACATTACGAAGTAAATGGCTTTTTTTGCAAGAGATTTTAGGTAACCAATGCAGTGGTAGAAGTGAGTTTGTGACTACTCCATGACACTTGATCAGAAGTTAGCAGGTAGTTTTTGTGTCACCAATAACCCTATCATTAAGTTATTACCCAGTCAAATGGGTCTCAATTATTAAGTACGCAAACCACCGAAGATTGATACCGGACTAATTAATTTATTAAAATAGATTATAAATGTATAGAAGTGAGAATGTTTCGAGAACAAAGAGGTTTAACCATTATAGTGCGCTTAATTGCTTTTTAACTCAAACGAGCTACGCGTAATTAGATTACAATGGTGAATTTTATTTGTATGTATTGTCACTTTACGTAAATGTACCGACAGTTTCACTTGATCACATTAACATGAATTTGAAAGCAGAACTTTGTTTTCCGGACTGTTTTAAACTTTTTATTGTTCTGATGGATTCTGATGGTAGTTAAATTGTTTAAACTATTTTCCTGAATGTAAAATATAGTTACTATTTTTTAAATGGAAGCGCTACAATGTGCAGTAATTTGGTTATGCATGTATTCGAGAAATATTTTTACAAAAAGTACTTGAACCTTTTCTGCAGCCATATCATAATTTACAGTTTTATAAGAGCTATTACTGACTTTAAAAGATATGAGCTACTACTGACTTTAAAAAATTTCGTACAACACAAATAATCTCAAATTCCCAAAAATAGCCCGATCGATTATTTTTAATTTGCAAAGATTACATAGAAGGTACGAGGTAGTCCGGTATGATTGTTGCGGTCATTCGGCATCGCGACAAGATCGTCCCGTGAGCGCGTAATCCCGGGAGGCGACGTGCCCGAGACGCGAGGGACGGGATTTGCGGGATCATCGGACACAAGACGGGAATACCCTTGTTGTGGTTACAACACTACTCGATGTTCTCCGCTATTGTCCAACGAACGATTCAGTTTATTTTCTGAGATACTTGTGTTATTAAAAACTATTCCGACTCTGGTCAAAACTTCAACTTAAATATCGCAATAGATGAAATGATACAATAACAACGGGAATCTCCACTCGTGCAAAGTTATAATATTCTATATTGGATTGCTCCGAGAAAAAAGTCCAATGTAAAAGTTATGACGGGGGCTGGTGCATGACTCTGATAATATCGTTTTAATTGCGAATAGGAGTGAATCGAGCGGGAGGGGGAGAGGCAACATTATGATGCGAACGGCGCAGCTGGGACTTGCGCAGATTGTGAATGAAGAGGCCGCACGTACGCCACGGTTCACTTGTTAAGAAGACCGCAGCGAGAAAACCAAATATTTACAATTGCATCCGAAATACAGAACTTTGCACTCGAAAAAGAGCCATCTTAAAGTTGGTGGGTAAAGTTACGAGGGTTGTATTTCGAGCTGTCCCCGCTTGAGTTCTCGAGTGACCAGTCTCGCACCGGTCCGGGTTATTGCGGGACCGACCTTGTTTGCACAGCACTACAGAACTGTTCCGTGGTGATTTTGGCAATATTCCTTGTTCCACGTCACGAGGCCGCTGAAACCGTGATACGATTGATGCGCACTTTTTATTGTTATTATGTCATGAAATGAAACATTCTGTTTGTAGGATTTCTACACAATTGTGAAGAAATCCAAATACAATTTATCCTGACGGCAGATTTAGTTTCCAACTACTGTATGCTAGGAAGTATTAACATTGAAATAAATTTTATAAAATAATAAAGCCAGAAACGGAATACGAATTGTATTGTCAACGGAGTCTGTAAATCTAGTAATAAAAGCGTCCACTCAACGTCGCAATTCACGACATTTCTTCAAGTAGCGGCGGGCGAGGACGGAGTTGGGAAGCCTTAATTTGTCTCTTTCCAACCAGAGACAAAGTGTATTTCGTAGCTTTGTCTATCGCTGGATCGCGGTGGTCCATGTCATCATGGACTTAGTCCAAACGATGCACTTTCTTGTTATCTCAATGGATGGATTATTGAGGTTTATCCTTTGTGTAATAAATAGATGTAACAGATGCGACGTCGATGATGAGCTTTCTTCGTAGCGAGACCTAATGAAGGCGAATATATTCCTCGATAAAGTGCGCGTCTGACGTATCGTTTAGGTTTCTTTTTCTGTTGCTTTTTATGTCAGTCGTTTATTAAATTATGTCTGGATGGCAGTCGTTTGGTCGGCACACCGACTTGCCTACAAGGTGACCCAACTTTAACGTGTGCTATATTTGTCAGTAATTTATGACTCGTATCTATATGGTTGCCATAAAATCAGTTTTCAAGGTGAAAACAATGCTTTTCAGTAAGGTAGGTCGCATACTTTGCGAAAATTGCGGGACGCGTGAAATAACAAGGCAGTCGTTAAACTGTTTGAGGCATTACATTGGTGTAGGTAGTAGTTACAAAAAGTAAGGCGAACGCTTGTTTAACGTGAATGTTTTGGCTCCGCGTTCATACGTCTATCGGAAAAAGTAACGAAAAATCGTTCACCAGTATAAAGGGTTAAGTCGATTCTCAACACATCAACGCTTCATCCGGCGCTTTGTTCACGATAAGGACTTGAACACACACAGAGCACCTGTTTCGAGTGGCGAGCAATAAGTGCTGAACGTATTTGCGTAGCGCGATTACGCGGCGCTCCAGCAGAGCTAAAATTGAGCGTTGAGCTGAAGCACGTAATGATTTTAACGACTATTCCGATTACACAATAAAAAAGTAACATTCTTTGTTTAAAAAACTACTGCACAAAAAAAGGTTTGTTGGGAAAGCTGGCGACCATTTCAGACCAATTGGATCACGGCGTTATTACTATTTAAGTGTTATGCTAATCTCGAAAAAGTTCCAGTCCGATTCACGGTCTACTAAAAGCTCGTAAAGCTCATCTAATCAAAGCCGTTAAGGGGGCATCAGATTACAAATTTACAGGTAGGTCGGCCAATAAAGATGAACGTAAGAGAGAGTTAACTGCGCGAAGTAATCGCGGGCCGAAACGTTGTTTTACGAGTCCGACTTTGCATATCCCGACAGATGTTAGAACAATAAACCCGAAAGAGACGCCCGGGTATTGTGCCGAGTTGTTACTTGTTATTCTGTCGAAATCTATGTTTTAAAGGTTTAGAGACGTGTTCAACTAGAATTTTATGAAACAACTGCGCACCGGTAGGGTTACACTTTGATTTTTAATGCTCTCGGTGTGGCTCAGTTTGTGACTAGAAACTTTGTTATGTATATTTTATGGCAATCATCAACAATGTTACGACTGAATTTATGAGTTACATCTCCAAATACGAGCTGTATTAGACATTAATGAAATATGTGATTCTGACATCCAATGCCAGCGTCAGTTTAAAATATTTTTTTACAATTTACAGTATAAAATAGGTACTATTTTACTCTTTAAAAAGCACTCGGTTCAACCGTTTCAGTAGTATAATTTATTTTCAAAGCACAGAAATTGTAAATATTTTATTCGAATGGTGAAATCTCATTCACTACACGTCGAATAAAATCAAACATCTATCACATTTAAAATGGCCGCTGTTTCATTTAAAAATCGAATCCTCTTTCACATTTAAATTTGAAAAGTTGTCGGTGAGCGTCCGACCCGCTCGGTAAAAGGGTATTACTTATGAATCAATAGTTAATGAGTATCAATGGGAGGCTTTTGAAACTCGCCAGCCTCTGTGTGCATTCTCGGCGCATCATTAATATTGAAAGTTACTCGCCCGTCCATTGTCTCTGGAGTGGCCGCCTCTTTGTATATTATGCGTCTACTTCTGTACGGAAGCGAACAACTCATTTCCTTTACACAAAAGTTTTACTTGCAAAAATATTGCATCGTCCCATTTTGTGAGCTGCGTCACCCGATTTTGTTGTTTTGCGCCACTTCCTATTTACATCGGAAAGTACCGAAATTAAGTATAATAAAGGATTTAATGGACGCTAAAGATGTTTGTTAATATTAAGGGGTATCTGCACTTAAACGCCACGGCCCATAACGCGCGTTAGGTTTTGGTTACATTTAGGCTTTATGCGCAATATACATAATAATGAAAATGGCTGCGTAAGCACAGATAATAATCATATGTGTGGAGGCATAACCGAATTGCACAGTCGGCATATGCGATTGTGGTCGTGTGGATCCGTTCCATTCGCGTCGTTTCGCTCCAAACTAGTTCCAATCAAATGCGAGCACCGATCGTATGCGTTCCGCTGTTGTCGTAATGTTTATAAACTTAGGCCGGGATCTAGGAAACGGGAGCCAATATAGACCGCTGGGGGCGAAAAGAGCATAATAGGCATTGGTAAAAATACTGTCTGGAAAAATTCGACGGCTGCGAATAAATGAAGTTAGCCCCTTACTATTTTTCCCGTGAAACTATTTTAATTAAAGCCGCTCGAATGGAAGGAGTTTATAGAGGGACAAATCGGTCGGTGGCCGATAGATTGGGAATGTTCAATTTCGGGGGCGGCCTCTCGATGAAGCTTGGAGGCTGCCAGTAATTGTCGTGGTCATTAACATTTACGATAATGACGAGGATAGGATTGACGTGGCTGGTTATCGCAGCATCCGATATGGAGGAGACGTCGTATAATCCTCACTAGAGCACGTTATGCCGCCGCCGCGAGATTTAGTTTCGAGACGGATGGTAACTCGCTATTTGGTTACACGCGGTTAATAATTGATCTCAAGTTTTGTTCGTCTAAGTTTACGCCGTGTTTGGTAGGTAGTCGAGGCTGCGAGTGTGATGAAAATAGTTTCAAGCATGTTTTAGGATTATGACTCAATCAAACTTGAAACGATTCTGGGAAAATTAATACGGTAATGTTTTTTAGCGACGAATGCAGCACTCAAGACATAAGCATGTTCCAAATATTTATTCGCCCCAATAACAAGTAGCGACCTACTTAAATGATCTAAAACATGGTTGTAGCGTATCAAAATGTGAAAATAATTCGCGTAACAATTGTAGGTACATTTGTTCACGAGAGTACTTCCAGCACGGGAAACATGTTTAGACGGGCATAATGGGATTAATTTTCAGACAGATGTATAACAAAATTGGAGGATACATAATGTCATGTCTCATTATTTTAGGTCAAGATTTACGTAGAAATTGTTGGATGTTTTTATTTTAAAAACATCGAGGAGATTTGGTTTCGATTCGCGATTGTTTGAAGAGCTGTTGAGCTGATTTGATCGTCAATAATCTTTGAAGATGTGATACAATAAAAATGTTTGAAGATTGAAATAATTGAATATGATTTCCTATTTACCTAGCAGCGTATGTATATTAGACGAATATTTATTCATTATTAATGGACCAATCAATCTTTAATCATACGTAGTTTTGTAACTTTTTGTAATAATATTTTTCAGCCATTTGATACTACTCAATAACATAATACAAGTCAAGTCAAGCATGACAACCTAACCCATCTTCAACCATCTCGAAAATATTCTTAAAATCAGGTCTCTAACATCTTAGGGTACCCTGAAAAACGTAACAAACCCTTCCTCCACTTGACACAATGGCTTACACTATTACTTCAATCCACTTAGTCACACACTGTCACGCCAGCATTATAATGTGCCTGTTTCGAGTCACGGGCGAGTCATTAAGGCTTTGGGGATGCTCTCGTCTCGAAGAAGCCATCTGCATGATTTGCGCATATTAATAACGCTGAGCTTGCATGTATGAGCATACAGCCGTACATGGTACACGACGAACATATTATAAGTTGGCGATGAGCGTTTCGGTTTAATTTAGACAGGGTTCCGTCGTCGTTTTCATTTCGAAGATTTGCATGTAACAGGTTGAGTTTTACGCTGGAGGTATCGAAATGTTCATTTAGATTTGTTATAGGATCCTGTTTTGTTTTGGTTTCAATTTTGACGACAATAATTCTAGATTAGTAATTAATATCATGAAACTAAATCTAAGATCTAATAGATGTCTAAACACATTGTTGTCTAAGATAATATTATGTTCCACACATAGCAGAATGTTGACGTTTCCAGCAATATTACCAGGATTACCATAATGCTGGCAAAACTATGGTTCACTACGTATTTACACCAAAACAGGTGTAAATAAGGTCGAATAAGTCATTCCGACGTAGCCTTGAAGAGGTGAAAACGTAGGAAAAGTACCGAAACAGTTGCTCACGAAAACAATGAAATACGTCCTCCAAGCAAAGAAATAATTCAGTCGAATTTTTGTACGTAAGCCTCACATGCGCTAATAACACGTGAAATACATAAATCTTTAAAAACTACGCATAGAATTTCGTAAAGAGGTGTCTTTTTTTAAAGAAGTGTATAATCTTTGTATTCAAAAAACTTTTTTCAAAACCTTTATGCCAAGACGTGGCGTGTATGCACTTCGGCAAAGACGTAGCCTCGCGATGAGTAGGTACACTATGTAAACACACCTTTAAATGAGATATTAGGCTGTGGTTACACACACAGCGCACCGCGGAAAGCTTTTTAAAAACAGCCTTGTATTCAAGCAGACGTTTTTTCATAAAACTGCTAGAGGCAAGTAATTCATTTCTTTTCACCGCATAATACAATCTTAATTAGATTTCCAAATAACAAACTGCGTTAAGCTAAAATTAATGAGTGCTAATTAAACTAAAAACAAACCAGAGTAAAATAATAACGAACTCGCATAATGTCTTGGTCTAATGGCTTTAATTTATTTCATGTAATATTGTGTGATAAATAGCAACTAGACTATGTTTTCTAATCAAGATAAAACTTAGTTCACCTACATTTTAGTGAAAGTGAAAAATACTTTTTGCGCTATTTTGCTTTCGTGTAAGTAACAGATTCGTATTTCGAGCTTAGGAATTCCTATTAATTAGGCACAACCTTTAGTTCAAAACATTTAATTAAGCAGGTTTTTTAAACAAAAAATAAGCACGTAATATAAGTTTCCCGCTGTCGCTTCCGCCTGTGTACTAACCTGTCCCTAGCCTAACCACTCAACTCTCTGCGGCACGCCACACCCCCATAATGATGCATCTCGGGAGATACAGCATAAGGCTTTACAGATTTTAACTACGCCACAATATTTATCTTCCTTTTTACGCGTGGTCACGCACACAGTTCTTGCTTTTTCTCCAAGCCTTTTTATTTATAAGTCTTAGGGGAGGGCGCGTACAAAAAACGCTTTGTAAAAAATAACAGAGAATTCACCTCTCTATCTTATATAGCCAGATATTTCGAGAGGTTTTGTTTCTGAGTTTGACGCAGACTGACGCCTAGATCAAGAAAAATGGAAAGATAATACAGTAGGTACTGAGAGATTGGGGTGTTTTCTGATGTGGAATATTCGTTGTGTTCTCGTGTTTGATATTTCCTCGTCGCCATTTCATGCGTAGGCAGCGTATTGAAAAGAGGTAATCATAGAGTGATATTAAAAAGGGTATGTTTTTGTGGGGTTTAGGTGAAAGGGGATAAATTATTGGAATGTGAACATTGCATACTACTGAATATGTTATGCTGTTTCTTTACATAAACAGCGTATAAGTATAATAACGTAACTTTGTATACATAATAATAATAGTCCTTCAGATCGGTGGGCTACTATTTTTTATATTTTTAAATGTTTTTATATTTTTATATTCTAATATTTAAAAATGTAATTTATAAGTAACTTTATGAAATAAAAGACAGACATTGTCTTTCAGATCGAATTTCGGCCAAGGCAACAAATCTCAGCGGAGACCAGCCTTCGTGAGGGAGATAATATAGTGCAAAAATGTGTGTGCAGACACAGGTGCACTTTCTCTTCCCTCACTCTCATAGTCCGATGGGACGGCAATGATCAGGCACGGGGGTATCACACCGCCAACATCCAAACCCGCTGTTACTAACAAAATCCATATGGAAAAGGAAAAACCCAATAACAATTTGCCTGGCTCGGGAATCGAACCCAGGAGCCCATGCTCTCAGCAGTCGAGCTTGCGACCACGAGACCAACGGGGCAGTTTGTCATACATACACCGAGTATAAAGCTATTCTCGAACAAGCTAAAATGTCATACCTCAGTTTACTTTGACTTTTGCGTCGACATTGCACTTAACTAATTAGCAGTGCAATACTTTAATACAAAACTTTGCTTGACTAGTAAAATACAGTATTTTTCTGTCCATACTTAAAGTTATATTACTTCTTATCAGACGACTTGAGATATTCTTGTAGAGAAAATATAAGTTATTAAATGCTTAGATTTTAATTAAAGCTTTTAATTCTCTCTGTTAATGAAGAAATACGACAGGACAGTGACTTTAGAGTTATCCCATTAATAATAACGTTGTTCAAAATATTTTTGTGCATGTTACTTTTTGCCAAGCTTTTAATACTGTGTCTAAAACACTTCACATATTTGCATACCCCAAAATTTGCATTTTAAACTCCGACTATGATATTAAAATAACTACATCTCTGCAAGTTACTTAACGGTACAACAATGTATTCATATTGTTCATATCATTAATTTTTGCGGTCCAGTGGCGGGTCCGATTCCCTCCTTGCTGGGGAGGAGTGACGTTGCATTCCCTCGGTGCTCGATGGTCGCTTCTAATGAAGTCTCGTGCGGCCACAAAGCCTCCCTCCCCTCCCTGTTACTCCCCCTATCGCTCTAAGAATGCACCCTCTAAAATGTGTGACGTCAATGTGACGGCGTTTTTATCGCATCTATTAAGAGTTAGAAAAGTGATGCTACGTAAAAGTTTTTAAATAAATCGACGATTAAAAGTAATTTTCTATTACTAAGACCGTCTTTTTAACACCTCGTGGTCGCTGCTTCAATTTTATAAGAGATAGATAATGCAAAGTAATTTTCGCTCCACCACATAAAAATTTATATTCCTATTTGCGAGTAATATTATTATAACTACATTTTACCTTGCTATATTCTAACATCAAAAACCTTTAAAACGATTTTTTATCGAGAAAATAACGCTCAAAGAAAACCCTGTAGTGTTAAAATAACATTATCAAGCGAAACATCCATTTTCGCCCATATTTTCTGTTTGAATTATATCTCTGGTAGCAACGGAACATTTTAAATTTTTATTTTAAGCACGAATATATATCAAAAGATAGAACATGACCGCTCGAATGGTACGCAGATGCGACGAGTCCGACTGATCCCGCCCGGGGGAGTGGGAAACAAACATCGTAAAAACTTGTGAATACTGCCAACAATTCGCAAAACTTGTAGGTAAGTGAGCATTTTTCTCGTTTGTAACATTTCTGCGTAGTTCGCGGAATCGGCCGTCTGCCTGAAGATCCCTGCGTGAATAACTAATGAAAGAAAAATGAACCGCTCAGCGAGCCAAAAGCGAATTACAAGACCTCTCAATAGCTGAAGACGAGATCAAGTATTTTATTTAGCATATTATAGCTTCATAAAGTTTTATTGAGATATTTTGGAAAACCTTCGTTATCTTGTAGTATTTGGTTATTGAAAAAACGGATGATTAAGGGATTGGTTATGGCGTCGTTTCGAAGATTACTTAAAATGATGGTAGGGGTAGCTCAAACTCCTTTCTTATCACGAAATCAGTTAAATCGTCGCTTAGTCTTTTATGTATGCAAAATGATGTAAAACACGGCTTAATAGTTCTCCTAATGCCTGTAGTATTCTTTTAAGTATTCAGGTACTAATTATTTCAGTGTCTACGTTTCCTCACCCCTCCCGCCCAGGTGTTTAGCTATAACCTACAGAGAAATGGCCTTCTCATTAGCAAGCTGTCGACTAGTCTATCTTTGAAATGGCAAGTTTTTGGGTTTATTGCTTCCCTTCAGACCTTTTTAACCCTTCGGGAAAACTAATATAAAATGAAATCATTAGGACAGAATGTGTATATTAAGGAGTAAGTATTTACATGAAAACTTGAACCTCTTTTCAATATCAACTTGATGGCATTTTGTCAATGAAGTCTCTTGCCAAGAAGTTTGGTATTTGTTACTCAGAAGACGTTAAAATGTTTATCTATACGGAAAATATTCTGTATCAGAAAGTGTTTACGATTTCCAAGTTAGTACTTATTTGACAATGCATTGAATACAAAGGCGGGGTGCAATTTGTAAGTGTTTTGTTTCAAAACATTGGACAGAAAGTTTTGAATGTCAGAGATTAATTTTTTCTTAGAACTTTAAAGAGTGTAGCGTTCAGTTATTATGTAGTAAAACTGTTTTAATGGATTGTTGTTATTTCTATACTGACATTAGTTAATCCGTAGTAAATATTATTAGAAAGCTAATGGTATTTAATGCACAACCTGCACATTAAATTTAAAGCCTTCACAGTTAATAAAAAGCGAAATCGACTTTACTTCAAATAATGGCTTTTCGCTATAAAATGCTGTTAAGTTTAATTATAAACTATTATATGCCTATTAAGTCGTCAGTAACACCTCTGACACTGTGGAAACTAAACCATCTGCGATCCACAGACGTTGCATGTAAGCTAATGTGGAATTATCATTATAGTGCGTCATAACACGTTTGTTTCTTAAAACTTCGATACTTACAGGTGGGAAAGCGTATGTGTTCCTGTATTAAATTGAAATGTGAAAATGGATTTATTTGACTGCAATACTTTTAATGCAAAAACTAAGGGTGACTTGGATGGTAAGAAATCGATAAGAAATACAATTTAGATAATTGGGAGGAAAAGGGCGTAGTATAATTTATGTAGAAAAAAAAACTTTTTCTAATGTAATCATTTTGTAAGTTTTTCAAGAATTCTGGTGTGCACCTAAATTGTTTGAAATTGGAAATAGAAATAATCATCTGCCTAGCCTTTTCCCAACAATGTTGGGGTCGGCTTCCAGTCTAACCGGATGCAGCTGAATACCAGTATTTTACATGGAGCGACTTTTGGAAATAGAAATACAGATTTTAAATGAGGGCCAGAATTTATGTTAGGTGGAATGCGTTTAATTTTCTTAAAAGTTACCTCGCCTACGGCACGATTGTCCGACATTCTGAGAAACATACCTAACCAAAATGTATTTATTCAACCAATTCTTTAAAATTTTGTCTATTTATAATGTACCTAATACAACTACTTACTGACTTAAATTAACAATAATAATTATGTTCAAGTATACAATAAAGAAAGGGGGGAAATGATCAAAGGGCATCAAAAAATTTGTCTGCATCGCTGTCTACAGGAAAAGTGCCCAAAAGGCTGGCAGCATTGCCACGTTGAATGGCAAACCTACCAAAATTAATCAATCCTCGACGAACTTCCGAGTTCTTCATAAAGCAAGAATATATTTACTGTAGTTCGTCAGCAAATCCTCAGTCATGTCTTACAAATTGTCACTGTGCCGCGGGCTACGCGGTGTTATGAAAACTCCGGGCCAGGTAAGGAGAAGCCAACAATTTGTACACCGCTTACATCCTGTACAAACATCTTCATCTATGTTATGATACCGCTGTGTTTTATGTTGTTCTGGTAAGTTTCGAGTTCGTTAGGCTTGTCTGCTTGCTTTTTTTGTGGCTTTTTCTTCTTTTTTCCCCCAAAGTTTGCGGCTTAACATGTGTTTAGATAAGTATTTGATTGCGTTTTCCCTAGTACCTACTCGATTAATGAATGATTTTCTTATTGCATTACCTATAACTCGATTTTTCTAACTGTGCGCTTGTAGCTGTCAAAGTTGTAGGTTGTCAGTATTGAATTCACCCGCCCGCTCACCTCCTCAGCGCCCCGCCGACGCCTCTTAGTACGGTCTACACAACTTGTGTCATCTGCACAGTTCTGTCATATTATTCGCTAAGTTGTTATTGTTATTCATTACTGAGTATAAATAAACTGCAATATTTTGACGTTAGAAAAATCGGGGTATACTGCAATGTTTTACTACCTCGTTAATAAGTGTTTGCATTTAAATATTGTAACCAACAATTAAATGAATACCTACTAAACAAACTGACTATATAACATGCTAGTTTCCCAAAACAAACAGAAACAACGTATTAAAAATACAACGCTATTGACTCAATTCTAATTCACACTAAACACTAATTCCTAACTGGGTGTAAGTACTCTGTAAATATGTGCGCAACACGTTACTCAAATAGAACAATACCATTTTCAATAACACTTAAAATAATGATAATTATATCTGTCACAAAGCACGTGGCTTTAAATACCATCTTAATGATTACCATCGTCGAAACAATTAAGTTAATGGCTCACAAACTGCGTCTCCTCTCAATATTTATGTACGTTCATTGGCGAATCCGTGTACATAAGTAAACAATTATTTTCCCTAATTGCTAGACCGGGATACCGGGTCCCATTACAGCACTAATGAACATAAAGTGTAACAGATATTTTCTGACCTCCCATAATAATCCAGAAATCGTTAACGTTTCAAACGAAGGTTAGGTAAACGTCTTAATGATTTGAAATGAAAATTATACTTATCATTATGTGTTTAAGATATTATTTACTAATAATTTTGATCGCACAATTGTTATGGGTTCTAATAAAATAATGAGGAAAATGCTTGTGTTATTGGAAAATATGATATTCGATTGTTAATAACGCAATAAGTAACAAATCAGTTCTAATTGTGTTTTCATTTTATTTTTCAGCTGTTGCCGGCGACTTCGTCTGCGATCCAGGATGAAAACTAGCCTATGCCCTTCTCTAGGTCAAGGTTCCCTGTGTCGAATTTCATCCAAATCCGTTCAGCCGTTTTAGCGTGAAAGCGTAACAAAAAAACTCACTTTCGCATTTAAATATAAAATAATAGCGATGCGGAAGAATTTTTTGACGCCCTATGAGCTCTTCCTTTATATTTTATTTTTTCCCTTTGTACATAATGTTAGAATCAGATTGAATATTTTATTTAAAATTGTACATTAAATATTAGTTGAATAAAAAATATAAATAAAAGTTATATAATTCATTATTATAATAATTATTATAGTTATACCGTTATTAAAGTTAAGCTATAGTTAGGATTAGGATTAGGATGGCTGCTGACGGTACTAACGACTAAGGAAAGACTGGTTGGAAGTTTGGCATAGCAACAGGCTGGTGTGATGTTCGCAAAACTTCGCAGAAATTCCCGTGATTCAAGTATATATTAAAAGTCTTCTTTATCCGTCTGGTCGTTAACCTTTTAAACTAATACCAACTTTGCTAAAGTATGCCTCTTGATCTTCCTCCGCTTTTATTTTAAAACAACTCTTTTGTGATTGAATCTATCTCTTGACGTGTTTCGACAACTATTTCACCAAGTTCACCTTTCATAATAAAGTCAGGCAAATTATTTGTTACGCAAATTGACTAAGGATCAACTTACATTAACCGTATATTGAAATCGTAACTGTCATTCTTTGACAGTCGAATCAAATGTTTAAAACACGGAAAATTTAATTACGGTGTCACTTTGCCTAACAATTAATTTCTCTGTAATGTAGGTAGAAAACTCTCAACATTATTTTTCTCTCCCCATTTATTTAAGTAACCGCACGCAAAATCTATGGTATGTAAGCTGTCTTCGCAGGGCCATTCCGGCCACAGATAAGCCGAACAATAAAAGTAAAATCAGTGTTCGCGTGCTACTGTCTCATACATGACCCTGAGCGACCTACTCGCCCCCATTCCGCTACGCCGCAATGATACCATCTACGATACGCCGTTAGTGATTTGTTGAAACCTTAATTACAGTTCGTTCGTAGATTAATGATGTTACACGGGATTTTTTATCTTTGATCTAGATATTTGTAAGGGTAGGGTCTGTTATGAGCGCAAAGCACGCCGATAATTGCCGGTGGTCTGTGGAAAGCGGATGTTAGATAAAATATGTTCACGCACACGATACCGCGAACATCGCTGTTCCGGGCGTTTACGCGCAAACGGCCTTAAATATGTCGGGTATAATGCTGCCATAGCTTATGTGCATCCTATTCTTATGGTGTCCCAGTTTGCTAGAAGCTCGGAATTTTTACGAAGTTTTCCTACCTACTTTAAAATGTATGTATTTTGAGTTTGATTTGTAGTGTAATTGAGGCTTAAAATTTGACAGACTGACGAAAAATCACGTACCTACCTAAGTGCCTAATGGCAACCTATATTTTTGTCGACGAATGTCAAGCAAGCATATCGAAACTTCGCCTCGATATTTCGCCAAACTTCTCGTATGGTCTGTTCGCCTGTTCACTTAAATGTGTAATCTAATTAACTCGCAAGTTGTTAGTTGAACAATTTTCAAGAACATGTACGTAAGCGCTTCTGTCTTTGTTGGTATGTGTACCCTTGTTTACTCATAGAAAATCACTGAACCAATGTTGATGTCTTTTCCACCTGAAGTACTTATTCCATGCCGGTAAAATGGAGGGCAACCATTGCACGGCCTGTCTCTTAAGTTTGGGTGTTATTTGATGTTGGGTATGTTCATCATAGAAACTAAATACTAGAACGCATTTACGTCAAACGCCGGACATGGGCTTCCAGTCATATTGCTATTAACTTGGGAAGCAGATGAGTGATTACTTGTTGTGAACGGCTGGCGTAACAGAAACAAAAGCAAACCAGGTTCTTAAAATAATTCTATAAGTCATATGACATGAGTCAACATTGAAAACCACATGAAACTCTCAAGCACTTAGCTAAAAAGTTATATCTCTCTCAAGCATAGAAAAAAAACCTGCATGTATACAAAGTCCTGACTAATATATAAAAACTTAAATTATCGGAATCCCATTACCACTTCTCTAAGTTTACACTCCATTAACAGTTACATAGTAAGTTAAAAATGATTGCGGGAAGCTCTCATCAAAGATGCACTGCCACTATATCTTCAAGATTCTACTTGAACTTTCATGAATGAATAAGAAAGTGGGTTGTGTTTACTTCGCAAGCGATAACTATGCTTTTAAGTGCTAGTAGTAGTATTGCTAAAAAGTTTGGTCGGAGTTACGTGAATAGTTCTAATCTTGGAGTCGAGTCGACTCGAGTCACACGCGAGTCGGTGGCTACCGTAAACAGGACGAGTCGGTTGCACTCAACAAAGTTCCACGATTACGTACCGTCTTTAGACAAGACTCAACTTTTCCGCCTAATACTAACATTGTGGATTCAAAAAAGGTATTCCTTCCTTTCTTTACCGACAGTTTATGGTAATGCTCCATAGCTTTGTTTAAAACTGCGCGGTACTTGTTGGTTACTACCTCGGTCGGTTTCAGGTGCAACACAATACCAAGTTTCTGAATCTTTCTTTGGTTAACTGATAATGTTTGTAAAGTTGCAGTTTTTGTAATAGCTTGCTAGTGGCTTCTTTGTTTCATTTTCTTCGTAATGTTGCAATTTTGTTTTTTTGAAGAAAGAAGAGTGCCAAACGGAACCCTGTTACTAAGCGTCCGCTGTCCGTCCGTCCGCCCGTCTGTCTGTCAGCGGGCAGTATCTCATGAACCGTAATAGGAAGACAGTTGTTCACAGATTATGTATTTCTTTTGCAGGTATAACAAAAAAAATAAAAAAACAATTAATAATTACTTCGTATGCCAGTCCGACTCGCATTTGGCCGGTTCTGTTTAAATACTAATTACATTATTTTTTAGGTTTAAGTCTTTCTTTTAATTTCAAGCTTTTTTTTAATTTAACTTGTTGCTAATCGCTAATTTCTACACATACTGAACATATATTCTCTTATAATTTCTAGCTAAAACACTCATCAAAATAACATTAAATTGTACCGAAAATCAAGTGTTAAGGAGAAGTGTGAAAGCAATATGGGGCAGCGGCAGATAGGTACCGGCCGTCGCCGGCGGGTTCCGGCGCTTATCACGGCGATAACGCCGCACTGCGCCGTACGACCGGCGACCGGCGACCGGCGTATGGACGGTTTAACCCACTTATGCGTCTGTTAATACGAGGATGTAGGTAAGACTGTTTGTGTTACAAGTGCTGTTTTTATTTCAATTTGTAGGTAGGGTAGCTGTTGCTTACTGAAAATTCCATTTCATTTAATTGGTACTTGGTAGGTCTATAAACAGATGTGTTGGTTTATCACCGTTGTTTTAATTTAATTTTCAAATTCATGGATTATTCACTAACTCCTAAGAAAAAATATTTTTGCATACTGAACTTATATTATATTATTAATTTTTTTACCATTCGAGCAAAAAGAAACACTAATGAATATTTTATTCATATAAATAGGTATAATAACAGTTCCTTTACAAATGATTGCCCAAATTAATAGGCAAATATGAATTTTCATGAATCAACGCGAATATCTGATGAGCATGCTATGATGATCCCTCAGTAATGTAGTTACTGAACCGTCCACAAACTCGTTTATATTTACACAGAAGGAACACAGTCCCCTTTGGCACCACCACCGCCATATCTACTAATCTTGTTAAAGAACATTGATCCCCTTTTTATAAGGCGATCGAGTAGAAACCAAGATAACTGCGCTTATTTCCCAAATTAGTTTCCAACTACGGTGTTATCGAAACTTGTATACGGCTCGATTGGCCCAATCTGCGTAATATTACACAAGTTCTTGATTAAATTTAATAAAACCAAGACGGTTACCTAATTGCGCGGGCGAAGTTTCATTAACGAGTGTTCGATTCGCACTGTTCCGGCAGATCCGATCGATCTGTCGTATTCCGCGCCCCTTCAGATTGCCCGGACAAAAGATACGCGGGGCTATTACGTGTCTTACTTCCGACCAACTGAGATTGCATTGCTCGGTATTGAAATGTTGAACTAAAAGTTTTTTGCATATTTTTCGAAGTAGTTTTGATTTTCGTATTACATTGCGATTTTGAATTCTTGGGTTTTATTTTAGTTTTTTAATGTTAACTGTTGGTTTTGTGTTTTGAAAAATCCAATGAAAAATGAGAAGGAAAACATGTTTAATTTAAACATTTCATTGAGTCGTTGTCAGTACAAGAGTACCTACTGATAACGACTCAATGAAATGTTTTAATTTTTACAATGTTTTAATGAAATGTTTGAATTTACATAACAATACTAAAGTGTGTCTAACACATAAGATATATATGTTAGAGATAGATACTTTAATATTGTTATGATTGAGTGATGTTAATATAGCAGCACCTTTACCTACATTGTTCTGTGCTTTTATATAATTGACAATCATAAAAATCTTGTCCTAAAATCGTATCACATCTTACACTACAATCTGAACACAGCCTTACAAGAAAACTCACGAACTTTCAACTTTTTAATCAATCAAAAGCACCTATTTTCCAACGCGTCATTCGGCTCAAAAAGTCTTTCAACAGTCGTCCAACAATCGTAATTTACGTAATAGCCTCTCTGAATTTTAATTCTAGGTACATCACTTCGTACGATTCGTACGATTGAATCATTTTGAAACGTGCGAAATGAAATCGACGACGGCAACTGGCAGCCGGCAACTGAGCCAGTAGGTACTCCCCCTTAATGAGATTTATAAACGTGGTTGATTCCACGATTACCCAACGTCGTAAGATTTGATTCTCTGTAGATATCCTTAGAATGGCGCCACGAATCACTACGAGTTACTGTTTTAATTAAAAAAGGTGATGATGATTTTTTTACGGGTTTTCTGCCTATTCGTTTTTCGTGAACGTTTTAATTTCCAATCTAGTAACTGAAATTGATTTTGTCTAAAGAAAGTTCTTTTGACGGAATTGTATAGTATCATATGAAGGGAAGTTTAGAATTCTGTATAAAATACCTACGAAAATAATAATCAACGTAAACACAGGATGTTCTAAACTCCGCGAACTAAATACTCTACGAATAACACCAATATTAATAATAACAATGTTAGTTTAAACGATAACAGTGTTACGGATAACTCTATCGTGTTAACAGCAGTTGAAAACATGCCGTGTTGCACATAGCCTCGTTAACTGTAGTCAGAAACTTAACATGAGCGCGGAATATCGGCGGTTGTTGCTTATTAAACTTCGTTTTACCTTGAAATTATACCGCGTTTGTGCATCTTGCGGTACTGTGTTCCTCTGTATACTGTGGTATTTTGATAGCGAACTGATTGTAACGAGGTATTCATTAAAACTTGTATCGTTTTGAAGATACTGCATGTTGTTAGGCTGTGGAGTGGGATGTTTTTTGAGTGTAAGTGGATTTAAGTTCTGTGCTTGCTTTCAATATGTTTTCGAATCTGTGTGTATTTCTTTCCCATAATACAAGACTGATTATTACCGTTTTAAAACATGTATACTAAATAAATGTAAACGTGGATAGTAAATGACGCAACATCTTAACTGTAGTAGGTATAACATCTTCGTAAGCCAAGACACAATGTAGGTAATGTTTTGCCAAGAACACTGTTTCGTTATTCAAAACAACTCTACAAAATTGGTGTAAACAATTTCTGATGAATGTATATATTAACATAATTGTACCAATAACTGCCACCACAAGGTAACAAGCGACATAAATATTCACTGAACTGTCGTATTTCACTGACAAAACGACATAATTATTTAGTAAAAACACATAAAATTTGAATTGCAGTCGTTAGTTGCATTATTTTAAATTCAAAAGCTTTATTATCCATGACACACGCTCGTACGGTTTGTAAATGATGCAATTACAGCCACCAATATGTTGTTTGTTTGATTTGTTAATTTGTATGGGAAAAAGTGCTGTATGCGGGCACAATGTATCATTGATTTTGTGTTAATTATCACGTTAAATTGTATTTATTGTCATTTTGTTTGGACGCTGTGATTTAATGCGATGTTTAGTTATATTGTTATAATGAATATTTTATTAAATGTGCGCAAAAATATACCTGGATTGTCAAGCCCATTAAACAAGCTTTAAATATAGTATGTCATGTGTTCCTCCCCCTAGCGTTTCCTTGGCCTTTATCAAAGGAAGTAGGTAGTTCCGCGTTCATTAGCAAGCGGACGACAAATACCTTCGTTCATAATCTGACACAGGCTTATATTTACATGAATATTTCACTTAAGAATATAACTTAGACTCAATACAATATAAAAAATCTTTAAAGCTAAGCTAAACAAAATTGTGTGGAACGAACTCGCAACAGGTTATATACATTCCCACAAGAGACTGCAGTTGCAGAAACAACCTCTCCATTCCTTCTAAAGATCCAGACAGTTATTCCAGCTACCTGTTAAACCGAATAAAAATCACGTGAAAACAAAACCAAATCGAGCAATATCGATATAAAATCGAGAGGAACAAAATGTGCAATCGAAACACAACAGCAAATCGGAACTAATGAAGCGTATTTTATCAATTATAGTTATGAAACGTTGAGCGAATCGCCGACGAAAAAAACCTCGCGCCCGTCGGCACCGGCGGGGGTAAAACGGCAAATAAAACGTATTAATTTAATCGAAACTCCTCTTCATTAGTTTCAGTCGTGTGGTTGAATGGGCAAACAAATAAAAATGTTTGATCTCGCCGGTTATGCAGTTGAACGATATTCGAATCATTACAAACGGACCGGACGCCATCTGTTATACTTGTGGTTCTGTGAGTGTAGCATTCGAACTTTATTGTCTTTTATGAGTTGTGTGTTTGTGATTGAGTTTCTTTGATTGGGTCTGAATGTGGTGAAAGTTGAGCTCTTTTCCTCGTACGGCTACTTTATTAATTGTTTGTTTTGTTTTTAGAAATAAGAACGATGTAAAATATTGTACCTACGTTTTAAAAATAGAGATTTTCTAATAATTTACGTAGACTGGAAAAAAAAATGAGATGTTTCAATTTGTACTAAACAGAACAACACGAATCAATATTATTCACTTCCAAGCTTCATTCAAATTCGTCGTTGGACCCTGGATTTTATCTCTCTTATTATTTCAAACATACAATCTAGGTACTTAGCTGGTTTAAAAACACCGGTTGTTTCTGAAATGTAAATGTACCTACCACGATTCCATCTAAGAGTTTGACCAAAATAGAATGAACACTTTAAAATTGTGCAATTACACAGCTCAACATTTTTGCTGGACACAGTGGAGCTGTGTCCAGCAAAATTTTTTATTTGCTGTATACAGCTCAACATTTAGTTGTATGTACAGGTGGGATTATTAAGGGGGATTACGTGAACAAGTGGTATTACGTGATTGGATTGATAAGAGGATGGTGCTGTTAATTAATAATTTACTGTTTTGTTTTTATGTTAGTGTTTTTTTTAATTTCATTTAACGGTTTTTTATATTTATTCTAGTTTTATGTGTCGTACATATAATTTAATTTTCAATAATACTGTATTGTTATGAAAGTTGATTCGATATTAGTATAGGCCAACGAAACTAGGTATTAATTAAGTTATAAATAATTTACTCTGTAATTTATTAACGTAGCATATTATTAAAAGAAAAAAAATATTGGTATCACTATTAATAAATTCAAGGTAACAATTTACGTTTCTTTTCAGTTCACTAGAAGCTAAATAATAGGTACACAAATAAAATACCTAGTTTAGCTCTATACACTGTAAGTTAACTACAAATTTCAGTTAGTCGTGACCTGTGTTTCTAATAAAATAGTATATCTTGCAGTAAAACCTTTTTAAGGTAAACGTTTTGAGATAAACTACGTACCGTAAGTAATGGAGATGAGGAGAATGTATTCTGTCTATCGCATTTTTTAAGTTCTACCTAGAAAATGTGCCTACGTTTTTATGGAGTAGATGGAAATTTCGTACTAAATGAGGTACGGACTACGGTACGTGTTTTTGAGAGGATGACTGTTCAGGCTACTCATTCATTCCATTTTTAGGTCATTTCTTTTTCGGAATAGTTGATGACTTTCAGTTTCAGCTGAAAATATTTTTCATGTCTAATTTGGAGTTTTATTTTATTTTTATGATTTTTTACTCGAAAATATTACAGTTTGAATAGATGCGTTTAATCAAATACACTCCAACAAAAAAAAATATCCCGCAAAATCCAGCGGCATGCTGTCCTAAAGATTACAGCCTTAACAAACATTAAAACCTAACACAATTTGCGTCTATTTCGATCTTCCTGTTTCGCACTAATAAGCTGAGCGCTGGCTCACGTCTGCGACCACTCGAGCCGAGTCGAGTGGCCCACCGCGTTCGTTAGCGGCCGCATGACGAGCCCCTGTGTCCCACTCCTAGCCTCTTTTCATTAGGAAGTAATCCCAAGTACCTGCCACTCTTCCACCTCATTCCTCCACGTTTGTGAGTAAAGAGTACTTCTGGCCGCTGAATCAGGTGACGCTTTTGTCGCTAGATTAAAGAGAACTCGCTTTCTTGGCGCGGCGGTATTCTTCGTGAGCTATTTTTGGTATAAAGGTCTTGGTTAAGCGGAATTGTGGAATTTAGGCACTGTTTTCTTATGTTAGGTAGATTGCATTTATGTATAAAGTTAGATTTAATATTAGTTCAGATAGGATGCTGAAAAATTGATTCCAAAATTTACCATGTTTAGAGAACAAATAAATACACGTAATTTTTCTGAAAACTTTGAAACTGTTTTCAAATCAAAACTAACAAACAAATGCAATCGCAGGAATCTACATATTTATATGAGATCAAATAAAACTGCAAACATTTGGAATTGAATAAAAAGCGTGCGTGTCACACATTAAGCCAAATATTTCATAAAATTCAGGTGTCGCCCTGTTTCATAAAATGACGAGCGAACGAAAACGCGAGCTGTCATCCTCCGACGTCGCTAACGGCGTGTGAAAGCAATTTGGTAATGCACTTTTTATCTTAGACATTACTCGTACTGCGTGTATGCGGAAAATAAGAATTCTTCAAAAACGGGAGCGTTCTACAAAGTTTTAAGCTCAGCCTACATAAGCTTCATATAAATTCAGCAGTTCATGAATCACTTCACGTAAATCGTAGTGAAAGTAGAAGCCTAGACTAGTCGATTCTATTTAGGAGACAATGAACAAAACTGTATGTATTTGTTGTAAGGGTATCCGCACGCTCCACTGACGCTACTATTATCCGCCGTCGCAAATTGAACTGAGGACTTAGCCGGCACACTCGACGGACTCCGAGCCTAATCGCAAAAGGCTCTATATGAGAGAAAACTTAATCCCAACAATTACACTAATGATTACATAACACTGGGGACACAAAGTATAAACAAAAGCATCTAGTGTCGCACCACTGACCCCGCGCCTAGAGGACGACTATTAAGTAGGGTCGGTTCACTTAAAACGACCTCCGGGATTTGAAACCCCGATTTACTGGACATAGAATGAGCAATAAAAATATAATTACATTGTTTTACTCCGAATTAACGAATAATGTAAGGAAAAAAGGCGAGTAAATTACGTATTTAGAATAGAAAATCGGTACTAAATTACACTTTTGGGAGCGTTATAACAAAATAGCGTATTATTTAAAACACTCCAAAGCGACAGTTTTCGGTATTGCGAGGTAGTTATTAATTGTGATACTCGACATACCTACTACATAAATTATAAGTACACATTTGTTAGGTACTTTATTTAGTTTAGAATACAAATCGTTTTCATATTTCTGTCGATGATATGTGGGTCGTGAAAACAATTAAAGCCATTAGAATTCCACGTGGCGTAATGTATATTGATATTTTAATTAAGGGCCGAATGTGGGTTGTATGTGGGCCGCCGGTATGGTGAACACAAAGCCTTCGCGGCCTGCATAAAACTTGCTTGAATATTTACGCAAAAAGCATATCGTGGGGATCAATCGGTGTTTATCGGCGGACGCGATCTGTTGCGCGCGTGTGTAGGGCACGTAGCGCGCGTATTATCGCGCTCGGCGATCACGAAGCGAACGATATTAGTACCATTCGTCTTTGTCGTACCGTTACCTAATTTGAATAATCGTTGGTGAGAATGCAGAGTGATTTGCCGCAGCGCGCCACCGCTCTCAGAGAACTTCAAGCGCTACTAATGCCTTTAAGATTCATGCACGTTCCATCTGCATTTAAAAACAACGACTAAATTTGCTCCACATTAAAAGATATTATGAGGAAAAATGAAAAAAAGATATCCGACCATTACAAAGGGAGAAGGGAAAAAATTGCCAAGTGAGAATTTTCTCATTACGCCACAAATCAACTGTTAAAACAAATATTTAAAAAGAGAAAGGAATCCGCGGACTACAAAACGCTCCTCACCCTGGCTACTGGCAAATGCGAAATCCGATTTAATTTATTTTTATCGCGGGGCTTTATAATTTCATTTTCGCACTTTCCATTTGGAGAGGAGGCCCGCGCCCGCGGACTGCCGCTCTATCCGAATGAGATCTCCACGAAATCAGGTACAAAAGAACGATAATGAACGCTCACTGCTTGCTACGTAATCTAAATTATTATACGAGTCGAAATTCTTACTTGGCAGCGAAAGAAATCTACTTTATCTCGGGCAACGGGAGATGTTTAATAAAATTAAAATGTCGGAGTTGGGCCTTTTCGATGTTTACGGTGGCAACAGTATTTCGATTCAAATCTTTCTCGTCTAAGGAAAACGCTTTAATCGTGTCTGTCAGTCAGTAGATGTCATTGAAAATTGAGAGTTCCAGTGGATACAAGGAATTTACGTGAGTCCTAAATAAAGTGAGTCCAGAAATTGCGAAGACGATTTTTCATGAAGTTGTGACGTGAGATCACTAAAATCACTTTAAGTTCTAACATCGGAGTGAGTTAAACATTAAAGCTCGCAAACTGTGTTGTAAGAGTGAATTTATTTACGTTGTGTCTCGGAGTTTATTCGATTGTTGTGTCGGTTCGATTGGGACGTAAATATCAGGCGGGCCTGTCTCGGAGAGTTAGAGAAATGCGGAACACCTCGTGTGCGGCGTGGGAAGGCGTCCCGTCACTCCACGTAGAGGAGTGCATCGGGCGGGACGCGCCAAACTTTCAAGTTTCCCGAAATACACGGCATCATGAGGCACCGCCGCCGCCGCGGCGCCGCTCTTCGATTCCACCCTCTGCACTAACTCTATTTTTCGACTTCCTTTTCCCTGCCAGTCGTACGACTGACTTATATTAACTTCATAACTTGTTAAACACAACTTTTAGAAATATGAGATAAGTACGAGCCTTGGAGAGATTCAAAAGAAATGTTTCAGACGGATCATACCTACATGACGAGTCGGGGTTCACTTAGGTTTTTTGTTGGCTGCATATCATATTACTGGTGCGAACGACCCAAAATGTTCGGTATTTTATTTAATAACAAAGGTTGGACTATAATGGCGGATGATGGCTGAGCCATTCTGTAAAACGTATTCCGAATAGAGTGGATGTCTTCCGAAATAACCATTTCGGTAATCACGAATTGTCACACCAGTGAACTGAGCTGTAATTAGGCAAATGCACCATGTAACGCGAAGTCGGCAGCGGGACGCGCCGGGCTCCGCCGCCGTATTGTTCACCGTAATTATTATATAACCGTACTTTTACTACACAATTAAAATTTAAGCGTTCCTAAAATTGTACGGAAGATTGTACGGTACTCTATTTCATCTCGACGGAGCGTGGCGAGCACCCTAAAAGGTTGTTCCTAAAATCAGAAGTAAATGTTACAGCCGTGTTTAAATATTACGGAAAGAGGAGCAAATATTTGCGTTAATATCAGTTCCGAGTAAACCTAGGTAAAACATAAAGCCATTAGAGAATGAAACCCGATGCCGGCTACAAAATAGAGTGAATTAAGTTTACTATTGTCAAGGCAGCGGAATATGAAAAAGCAGCGTTTTGTTAAGACGAATCCTACAGAAAGGTTAAAATGTTCTCGTCAGTAAGTTTACCGGCGCACTCGGAGTTTATAAAGCACCTTATTCGAAATAACAACGTGAACCGCCGCGGATGTCTAACTTAAATAAGATTTAATATTCCTATCCGGCAGGAAACTTCTTGAAGGAGCGTGTGTAATCAAAATCTGCACTGGGAAACTTTCTACGGGAATCTCCGAGCAATTGCAGAACCGGCTCGCCGGTAAAAAACTGAAATGAACTTGTCGCTTAAAACTAATTTCATTCCAAACTTTCGTCTTAGAATAGTTTTTTTTATCATGTTTCGCGCTTTTTCCGTCCTAACTTGTGCACAGTTTAAAAATCATTTTCTTAGAACTCGCCAAAAGGGCAAGTTGCGAGGTGTTTACTCTGGCCCGCCGACTACGGGCCGATGTGAACGAAAACTTAAACCTCTTCTCGCTCGCTACCAGAGAATTTTCTTTTTGAAATTAACCAACTTTTGGAAAAATATTTGCAAACAAGTTTCCTCTACACAAAAACGAGTCTACCCTCACGAAATCTTTTCACAGGTTACACGAAGAATATTAAAAACAAAACTTTTTTTAAATACAAAGTAAAATTTCGTTCGTCTTATATTTATTTATTGAAGTTTCTGTCGCGCGACGTTTCGTCCCTATATTTCTGTTTACCAGCCTCTCCCCTATTTGCTCTTTGTGTCGCGTTTTCCTTATTATCTACTTACATTTTATTTTACATGTAGAACCCAGTCGCGGCGAGGAATCAATGAGATAGCGAATCAATTTGTGATTTCAATATTAGTAAATTGGGATTACATCGAGTGCTGGAGAGCGGAGTTAGCTTGCCTCTGGAGAAATCCTTGGAAGACAGAAAAACTATTAAACGTGACTAAGTACATTTGTGACAGAGCGCGCCGAGTGGTCCTTGTCCTTCAAGAGCGCAATTAGTTCGCTTTTTGCTGCACTCGAATGCTTTGAGTAATGATTGGACGTTGAGCGCGACCGGCTTGTGGTTGTTTACGCTCGCAACAAACGCTGATTTATCGCCCGGCACGGTTCGACCACTGCCTCCCGCATTTAGCTACATAAAATCATAATTATACCACCGTTTAATATTAATTTGAGTTGATTTGACACCCGAATCACGATAAGGACTTTGTGATATAAATTATAGAAATACGCTACAGTTCTGCTTTGTAAGTTACAGCGAACGAATTGCAGCAGATACGTACATTTGTAGAAATATATGGAAGTGTATGTACGTACAGTGTATGATGCAAATGTGTAGGCGTGGCACAAGAAACTTGGCAGCGAACGCCCGGCCGCGCGATCCTGCAAATCTGCGCGCCATGCTTATCAGCTGTGATTCATACTTATGTCGTATACACAACGACAATGTAGGCGATACGTACCCCTGTGTGTACGTACACTACGTACAAACATTACGAGAGCATGTGGCGACGCTACTTAGTAACTGCGCGCCACCAGACTTCATTTTATTTTGTGGATAAGGACGCTCATATGTCCCTGGGATTCACTGACGCTTTGTCGACGGAGTAAAGAATGGATCGGGATGAGAAATGTTCTGGAATAATTTATCTTTGGGTTAGTTGGGGGAACTAAGCTCATCCCCAGCACAAGCAGTGGATGACGGCTTATGTCTAATTCAGACACGCGTTTCAGCGGTAGAGATAAAACGTTGCGGACAATAACTGAATAAAAATGATGACTCGCAAAGTTGTGTGGAGGCGAGCCAAAATATCGTCGTGCGATACTACACAATACCTGTGTCGCGGTGAAACAATAGAGGAACAACAACATGGCGACGTTAACAACATTTTTTCAGTTGCAGGTCGTTACAAAAATACAGATAACAGCGCACGTGCCGTTTATGGCTGAAGATGTTGAGCGAGAGACGGCACAAAGTGGCTGAGATTTATTGGCCCGCCGTAAACGCGTGTAAGAGGAAGTTTGTACACTACCGCTCGACGAATCGCAATATTTAACGTTCAACTATTTCCATCAATTTGTTCTATCAAGAAAGGAAAAACTTAAATTGGAGCGATTAAAGCGCGCGCCGGATCGTGATTGATTTCTTGCGCGGGTGAGGAGCGCCCGCGCCGCCCTGCGCCCATTGTGCCCCCAGATTTATTTCTGTTTCACCGTTTTTATTGCGTACTCGGAACTTATAACGAAATAGTTACGGCTGTTAAAAGGTTTTATTGGTTAACCTTCGGCGTGTGCGGTCATAAAATAGATTCGTAACCAAAGAAGCGTACGCATACAGCTAGATTTATAACTGTATCACGTGAAAAAGAAACAAATTTGCCCTGCAGAAGGATATAAAACAGGAGATATAGCACGAATTTATCGGTAAATTGTGGAAATCTCAGTATAATAAAATATCTTCTATTGAATATTGTATGAAAAGAGTTTTACGGGTCTCACTCATTTCACTCCATTTTACTACCTACCTTTTTATGCAGGACCTCTATATCTCGGAATACAAAATAGCATTTACGGACGATGTAAATTGTGTTATTAGTGATGTCATTGGAGTTCTTACCTGAAACAAAGGAATGTATGTATAAGTAAGGGAAGATGGTAAACAAAATGACAGACTGCAATTAAAATTGTTAATATCGCGGTGATCAGATTGAGAGAGACGGGCGGCTCCCCCCGAGCCTACGAGCAAATTCACTTAATTTACCGCTCGTGTTGAAGCCCCGCTAAAACTTTACGCACTTAATAAACTCCGAGACGAATTAAAATTCCGTCGGTTTAGTAACAATCGTGTCGGAACGCCGTTAACTCTTTCGCACGGCGCCGAGTTATTAATAAGGGACACGCCTCGGTCGCAGTGATTTATCTACAAAAATAATGACAGCGGCCGCGGCTAATCAGAATTAACAAGTTTATGGGCGGCCAGCGGATTAGCGCAAGTTGTCGTGTCGCGCTTCTTTATTTAAATATGCAAATTATTTTTGAGTGTGCGCCGTTCGAGTTCGGTTGCAGGTTGTTTAGTATAAACAAATCGGCGTGGGTGTACGCGCCGGTTCCGAGCCGGCTGCCGGCGCCTTCGGCTGAGTGTTAGACAAGCGGCGGGAATAAATAATCTCACTGTTAGATGTTCCTTCCTCGAGGGCCGATCGTAAATCAGGACGAGACGAAATTTCCGTCTAATGTGAATGTAAAATTTAGAGAACAATGCCTCTGTGTAGTTGCAGAACGAGCTCCCTTTCAGATCCTTGTGCGCGTTAGTTTAGACGCGGTTTAAAGCTGATTAACTGAAATTTATGAGCCCGACTCACATATAACATTAAACTAATATCAAAGACATTCTTGTTAATATTAAATAACACCTTGGGTCTAAACGTTTTGGTCTGAAAATCTATTTTCGGAATAATGGTTTACCAGAATGTTAATAATGTAGATTGTATTTTAGGTAACCTATAATGTTATTGTTAAAAGCCTGTAGTGACCCTTTTATAATTAACCTATTATTTATCTATGCTACCTTATAGAAAATGTTTTTTATTGTATTTTTAGTTGAGGTTTTTGTAAATCAGTAATCTAGAATAGAAAGTGACTTGTGTAACCAATCATTGAATCAATTTTGTATTTAAAGTTAACTTTACAGAATGATTTACTTTTTACCATAAAACATGCCTTAGCTAAAGTTATGTCACAATAAAACATTATTTTCATTACACGAAAATCTTATTAAAGTATGTAAAGCTTTTAAAACGTTTACGTATATAAACAGGTTAAAAAAAAAAAAACCTTATCCTTCCAATTGAAATATTTAGTTTTAAATCAGTTTATTGAAATATCTGTTAATTATTTTCACCTGTACGCAAGGAATTTCAGTTTACCTGAATATTTTGAGAGCAATATCTTTGAATATTCTAGTTTAGCCGGTCCTAACGTGTCGGTTTATTGGTGTCTCAATACCGGCAATAACCTCAGAACCCAGGATTAGGGGAAGTTATCCGCTCTGACCCTACCCAGGACTATAGTGTTATAATCCAAATAGAGGACCTCTTCACACTTACGGGGTGGTTTCAGATTCCCTGGTAGTTTCAGATAGGTATGATTCAAATATATCTTTTGAATACAAAATTATTTAAATAAATCGTGTACAACGTTTAAATAGAAAACAAGAGTATATAATATTTACTTGTTTCCAACTTTTACAGCTGTAAATTCGATTGATACACGAAATTATTTAAATAGCTATTGCGTATTTTACTTACTTCCATAATCCGTTTTTTTTTAATTTAGGTAAGATTGTGTTCTAATCAACCACCATTTTCAAATTAACAAATTTTTTTGTATGTAGTCATTTTGAACATATAAATTATAAAAGTTAGTTATTAATGATAGTTTTACTATATAGTATTACTATATTCATAGTGCATAAAGGGCCAAAAATATAAAATACTCGACAACAAAAGATTGCAGCCATATAAATACAAGGTTTTACAAGCTGGCTCATTAACTGAGGCGGTTAAAGATGTATCTGACAGAAGAATCCATTAACTGAACCTCAAGATTGCTGTTTGTAACCGGCATTTAATATTGCACTGTGGTTATTATATTTTTTGTTTCCTTTTATGCAAGGGTGGTTTTTGTAAGAATGATGTAATTTTTCACAGAACTATAGATAATATTATTTCATATTTGAGAGAAATAAAACAGATATTATAAGACGGAAAAAAAACCTAGACTAAAAAAAAAAATTCATCGTTTTTTTTTTTCTGAATAATACATTTTTCTAACAAACACAAACAAAAACCTCTCAATTTTATTTATTTGAATCAGACACATTAAATCAGAAACACTCAAGTCTTTACTGAACATAAAACTTTAAACAATACCAACTGGAAATAGCGAGACATTCGGCTTCAGCTGTATTTAGAAACTCCTAAGTAGCGATAAACAATTTATCATGCCAAATTCACCCGTATCGGTACTTTTAGTGTACTTGGCAATATCTTGAGAGGTACCAAGAACTTGTAAGAGATTCCGTGTAATCCTCGAGTGAGATTTATACGAGCCGCGTAGGTAACGCAGTGCGGCTACGGTTGTAGCTTGTAGCTACACGCTACGCCACGTAGCGCTACGCCGCGTAGCTACGTAGCACTTCGTAGACGTGTAAGCTTTAAGTGATTCTGGCTGGAATATCATTTTGTACGAACACTAGTTTGAGAAGTTTTAATTTTATTTTACTGTTTTAAAACTTTAAAATGTAGTCGGAATGGTTTTAATGATAACATTATGTGGTTCCCTGTTTATTTTGTAAGAGAAATGTTTGTATATTAATTAGTAAGTATGTTCGTATACATTTTGAGGATTCTAATTTAAGCAAATTAAAACATACGCTGAATACTCGAAGGTACCACCAATTTTCGAGAGGATAGTCAAATATTTCGTTAGATACTTATTAGAGAGGAGAAAAAAGAGAATAAAAAAATTCCGGCAAGTCAGTTCATTGCTTTCATTCCGCCATCATTGTGCAGACATTATTACACGAGGCATTCCGAGAACTCAGCCGACGTACTTCGTAATCGAAAAAAAAAAGACTTAATATTTCACGATACGCGGATAAAATAAAGGTTTATTCGACAAAAGCGTATTCGTCTGAATACGTCGTACGTTGTAGTACGGAGATTATAGTATCAAAACGCGAGTAAGCAAATAAAGTAATACCTACGGTGTATCACCTGCACGCGATATGTCCTTCCCACGCATTTGAGCGTTCCTCTAAGTAGGTACAACGCTAATTTGCTTTTGTTCTTACATTTACCCATTTACTTCAGCTATTTCGGTTTCTCGTACGCACTCGAGTGAGCACACACGTGGATTAGCTAGTGTACTTAAATGAACAAAGTGAATATGTGATGTTAAAATTTCGCAAATATTAACGTAATTTCTCATTTTCAAATGTACACGGTTTAGGCAGAAGCTTTCAAGTGATGTGTTCACAGTTTGTTTTAAATTAGATTCTTGGGGTGATGAATTTGTGATGTGTCGGAATTTAAACGGGTTTGGCAGAGACAACTCGTCAAATTAATTAAAAATTTAAACCTTTCTCCAAATTATTATTTCAGATTGAGTAATGGGATACAAACGACTAAAGTGGACGTGGATATGTTAAGAGAGAAGAAGGAAAAATGGACAAGACTAATAACTGAGACTGAGACAAATAATATTTTTTTTTCGCTATGTCTTCTCGTTTACAATAAAGTATATATAAATATAAATAAATAAATAAATATAAATATACACTTAATGGTACCCACGAGACACCAAAAGAAACAAGGGTAGACAGACTAAGAGACGGGAGGATGACATCAGGAAAACAGCAGGACCAATATGGACTCGTACAGCAAAGGACAGGACTGAATGGAAATCTTTAGAGAAGGCTTTTGTCGGAAGATGAGCTGTACCAGACTAACGACCGTTTGCCGATACCATTTATTTTCTTTATTTGAGTATCAGGCACACTTCATATTTTATAATTCTTATAACATGTTAAAAATAAGAACAGCAATAAAGGCTTTATATTTTTATTATTATTTATAATGGGATACATTTGTCAACGGTTTATTTTATTTTAGCTATCCTAACTAAAATATTATAAATGCGAAAGTGAGTTTGTTCGTTAAGCTTTTACGCTAAACGGCTTAACGGATTTGGATGAAATTTGGAACATGGGTAGACCATGACCTGGAATAGGACATACTTTTGATCCCGAAATTCCCACGGGATCGAGACTTACGCGGGTGAAACCGCGGGGCACAGCTAGTATGCTATATTTATAGCCAGCCACTATGCGTTATATTTAAAATTTATTTAATAAGACTTTTCTACCACCAAAACCAAACTTCCAACCTTACAACCCGTAAAACCAAAAGGACCAAGCCGCGTATCATTGCAACATCGTGTCTTCAACTGCAAACAAATCAAAGTCATAACTTAATTCCCAAAGAGTTTAATATCGCATCGATTAGAAATAGGAAGTTGAACTCTGTTAATCAACAAGCGGAAAAGATAAAACCGAAAGTTCAATCGTAACTCACGTTATGATTACGGGTAACTCCCGTCATCAAACTTGTCGAAACGCTGAAGGGAAGCGTGAAATCATTAAGGCTTGAGATAATACGGTTTAGCTAATGAAGCGGCGTGTCCTCTGGTACTAAGGCAACTCGGTGACATTCGTGTGTTTTCGAGTTTGGTCCTAATCTTGGTAGTAACGTTTGAGCTCGGCTCGCTTAGGGACGACTGGTTAAGTCTCATTAGCAAATGTACGGTCGCCTTTTGCGTCTTATTGTCGTCTGATTTGGCCTAATTTTTTATTCGAAGCCTAAACTCAGTTTTTTTTTTGCGTTTCCTTATTTTTGTTTTGGACTCAGAATTGTATTTATAAAAGTGATGAGATGTTTTTTTTTATGTTAATGTTTCAGGCTGGTTTTTATTCTGTATGATTACAATTAAATTACCTACATCGATTGCTAAAAACAGTTCAACCAACATGTCTTAATCACCAACCTCTATAATTACTCCAACCCACTAAAGCGTTAAAAATAAACCGCTCCACAAACACTACAAAACCCACATCTTCCCCAATAAACCCTACAATTAATTACCAAACATGAACATAATTTGGACGTCCAACTATTCGAGATCAAATGGTAAGCCGGCCTGACGAATCCCATGATGCCTTCCATCTCTGCTTAGTTGGATTAGCTCGCATCATTAATCGTTGGAATTGCGTTCGACCCTCGCGACCCGAGAATCTTCAATTAGAAACAAACTTTACTATTACAATCGCATCGATTGGTACCTCTGCGTTAACGGAGTTTGATTTAAAGTGGGGCTGCGAGGGACAACTTGGGAGTGTTTTGGTTTGTGTGTGCTTGGAGTTACGGTAGCTTATTGGGTAAACGGACCAGTTTAAATAATTGGTATACGATAGGTATATGGTCCTCATGTGTCCCTTTATCCTCAATTTAGAAAGAAATACAATAATGTAGCAGTAAGTATAAGCTGTGATAGCCTAGCGGTGTGACCGTCGGACTGCCAAGTCTCGAGTTCGAACCCAAAACACGCACCACTGGCTTTTCGGATTCATGTGCGTATTGTATAATTATCAATTGCTTCAAAAACAGTGAAGGAAAACATCGTGAGGAAACCGGCATGCCTGAGAGATATTTCTCGACGACATGTGAAGCCAAGTCACCCTTGGGCGACTTAAAAACTCTGACACCAGGTTAGTCACTACCCACACGAAAATAAGAAAAGTACAAGTAGTAGATTATGGAGTTGTCAAAAAAGTTTTCATCCTGTCCAACTTTTGTGGCTTCATTTAAACCGCCGAAAAATTTTGTGTTTTTATATTTTCCCAATATGTGAGCACATATTTTTTGGCATTAATTTTCAGTCTGTATGTATAGTGAAGCCACGATAGGAACGCCAGACTCGCAGAGACGTCAACGATCAATCAGGCGTATGACTAGCGCCATCTATCAATATGTCATGGCGGACGACGTGCCACGCCAGATGGCAGCACTGCCCGAAGAGAAATTAGAAAACAATTTTCGGCAAGTGATACCTATACTACTTCTTTAGCAGTGTTTATAGGCAGTTTGAGCTAATTTATTAGTTTTGAAATTGCTGTTTTTGGTTTGGAAATATACCATCAATGTTATTAAGTTGTACATAGTTGAAATAATGGCTGCCGCGCTGGGTAAAGAATTATTGAGGGAGATTATCTGATTAAACCAGTGTTATTACGAAATATGAAAAAGTAAACTTTAATGAAGTATATAAGAGCCTTGAAAATTTCGCAAAATACGTACGAAATTACCCAAAAAATAGAAGTAATAAATATAATCACGAATAACATTTTCTAAAGATTTTGCTTAATATATTCATTGAAAATAAAGCCTCATTTTATAATGCGGCAGAAGATGATCTTTATTTTTTTATTACGGCGGAAAGCGGGCCGTTCGGTACAATTTAATCACGAATTTAACGTCCGCGGCACGTTCCCGGTTCGGACACTTTTATGACATCAGACACTCGGCGTTAAATGCTGAGGCTTAAAAAGGGTTGATAGCGAGGCGCCTGTCACCTGGAAAAGCTTGGGACATAGCGGTACCTTCATCATAGTGCCACCGGACGTTCATTGATAATTAATGGGTTGTGCCAGTGTAACGAAAACAAACGACTGGTGGCACGCGCACGATAACGATTAATATCTTCGCGGCAGCAAAAACAGACCTACGTTCGTAGCCTTGGTGTGATAAATCATATCTCCTCGAGGCACAAAAATAAATGAAGCTAATGATAAATGACGACGAATACGAAGAGTGCCACGGTCGATTGAGTGGAGTGAATTTGAAAATTAAAAACTGTCTTGCGAGGCGAGGGTGGCTGCATGCAAAAAAAAAAAATTTAAAAAAGTAATAATGCATTACCACTCCAATATCAGTTTAGGGTTATATCACGATGACAAATATCTATGCTTAAACATCCAATAATTTTCAATTTGTTACTATTTACACTTAGTAAATAAGCACAGAATATTCCCAGCTACATAAACCTTACTATATTCCATATAAAGTCTACATAAGGTAGGTACGTTTTTAGGCAAACAAACTCTTGATGTAACATTTCTCGTAGCAGATTGCGTAGCCGCGTAGCCATTTCGCCGGCCGTAACCGAGCTACGTTAGTCAATCAGCTGTGTCTACCGAATGTACATTGGAATCACTACACTACCGTAGTCTCGCTACGGCGTAGTATCTATCTTAATGTACCTAGTAGATAGCCTTTCCAGATACAAATGGATATATTCTAGAAGGATACGAAAATGTGAAAAAACTTTGATGCGGTAAGGAAAACTTTTATTCAATATAAGATTCCTACATTCGAGATTTAGGGTCGGCTTTCAACCAGACCGCATGAAGCTAAGTACCAGTATTGTACAAGGAGGGACTGCCTAGTTATTTAGTGTCAATATTACCATAAAATACTTAAAGAGCAATACTAACAACCCACTCAAATAAAACCATATTTATTGACAGCTCGTCTCAATCGTATAATTTGAAAAGACTCTTTATTTGATTTTACGATAATGGTCCCAGAAGCGAGCCCCGGTCGTCCCCAGGTACCTTATACATAGTCTCGGAAATTGCGTTAACCACATTCGAGTACCAGGAAATTAGAAACGTTCAAGGGTATAATCGAATGTCTCTCTCTAGCAGAAATAAACTTTCCGTATGTTATCGCTGTGGTTCTGTATCCATTTGTGCGTAATGCAACGTGCTTTGATTTTTCGGTTTCCGTTGATAACGGATAAATTGATTTTACGCTCGCGCTTTGATCTTAAAAGGAGGATGTAAGTAATGATATAAGAAAAAATTGGATATTGTTTGAGAATTTTTAGACAATATCGAATCTTTCTATTAATTACTGCCGTAAAATAAAAGCTACTTGTGCACGTTAAAGATAAGTGCGTGAACGTCTCAGAATGAATATCCGTAAAGAACTTTGTGAAACAATTGACGGGAGATGGGGAGACTACAAAGACAATTGAAATTCGATTTGCTTTCAATTTGAACGCTCTCGCTCGCTTTTCAGTAGAAGCACTAATAAGTTCTGATTGTTTCAATACATTTTTCTGAAGATGACGCCGGTACAGACGGCGACAAACTGCGCTAATTACGTTAGTGATCCCCCATCCCCAGCCCCCAAAGTAAACGACTCCACTTTCAGTGTAAACAACCGCTCAACTTTACCAGGAAAAATTCGTAAACCCACTTATTTACGTCTCAGAGGGATACAATGACAGTGCGACGACATAACATCGTCGTACGATGTACTCAACGTACTCCATAGTACAAACAAATTAGGTTAGTGTATCGCTGTAAAAATAATATCCCCTAACTCAAACATTTAAGAAAAGAAACGGTTCTAAGATTTCAAATAAATTCCATTATAGTTAAAAAGTTCAGAATATTTTTGCATATTTTTCAGCGTTCAAGAGATTCCCGAACATTAAAACAAGTTTTACCTGATATTTATTATAATAAGTGTTTGTTGTACTTTAATTCTTAACAAAATTGTTTCAGGTATATTGCGAGCTTTTAAACAACTCAGCGTCAAGGGTCAGGCCGTGTACTAAACTAACATAGCAGAAAAAAATATTGCAAAAAGTCAGAATCTCAAGTAGAGCGTGAACTATCCAGATATTATATTTCCGAACGTATTGATCCCTCAGGATACTATGTTCGGTTTCGTTTCGGTAGAAGTTTTCAATCCCTCTGCGTTTTGGGAGTTGCACTGGACAATCTTATCAGGGTGGGAAGAGGGGAAGATTTTCCACTGTCCAGCGCCCTCTCACCTTGGAGGATTTCCCAGGGCGCCGAGCCGGGCTAGCCGATTGGATTTCAAATTATTATGCGTGTATTTGACTGGCAAAAGATTTACATTTTTAACGTTGGAACTTTTTTTACGGAATTATAGGGGTTATGTCGGGTCTGTCGCTGGGATTTGGAATTGAATATTTTATTTGTGTCGGTCGCGTTACGGTACATGTCTACTTTTGTGATTATGCGCGTTTTAGTATAATTTACATATGTAAGTGTGTTTTGAATAACATGAGGCAACTTGGACGTAAATAAGTTTAATATTAAAGTAAATGTTGGAAAGTCAAATATGTTTTACATTATTGTGATACCTCTGTAATTTACGTTGTCATTTAACTTAAATGCCTACATAAACATACGTAAGCATATAGACAATCTCTTTAGATTTGTATCTTAAACTAGTTAAACAACTTCCATTTTCAAGTGGAAAGAGCTCGACATTTTAGTAGATGTAACTAATTGTCAATAGGGGAGGGTGGCAGTGGTAGGTAAGTGGTGGTAGGCGGTGGAAGCAAACGAAAGTTCTTAGTAGAGATCGCATTAGAGACCGCGCGGCCCACGACTGTCGGAGATAATGCCATTGCAATACCCGAGATCCGATTGTATTGGCAAATTGGATCAAATGCAGCGCTCACCGTACAAAAGATAAGAGCCGGATACGGGTATAGCGGTAATATTATGTTGCGGCTATCTTCCCGGATCGCCCCCGTGTGCGGCTCGTGACGATCGAAACGATCGCCCGTAATCGTTTCGTGTAGTTTCCAACTTTTTTTTAAATCTTTTCATTCTGTTCGCCGTTTCTTTTGTTGCGGCGCAATCGATTTTCAACCGGATTATCAGCTTATATCATTTTGTGAGCTCATTCTCTGCTTATAAATTTTCATCGACCTTTTTAATACAATGGGTCTAAGAATGGGAGGATCCTATCTTGTTTATATTTTTATTCCCTCGAGTGAGTTGAGATGGTGAATACGAGTTTGCAGTGGTGAACGTTCTGAAAATATCCTGTATTTTATGGTCAGCGTGACAGTTAGTGCTACCTGCATAACATAGATAAAACACCTCCTATTTTTAACAGACGTAAATCTGATAATAAAGTAATGTAAACGCAACGTTTGCAACAAACATAACGTGAGCAACAAAAAATATTTGTAATAACGCGCGATATGAAGCGCCGCGAGCTCTACGTATGAGCATTGTTTTTGCGACCAATGAAAAAATATCGTCCATGTAAACGACAATGCAGATTATTATTGCCCATCGGGGACACATGAAGAGTAACACAAGAAACATGGCGGATTTACGCGGCGCATAGATAAGATACGACACCTTTCCGGTGTTGTGTAGCTTTCTGTATCACGATGATCGTCCAAACAGCGGGCCTCATTTTCCCGTCGTTACGGGGTGAATTTTAAATTCGCTGCGAGGGTGTCTCACTCAACTATGTATGAAGGACCGGCCTCTCCACGCGACTCGCATCCGGTCTCACGCATACGCTATGAACCCTCATTGTCTGCCCGAACTCAAGGTAAACCGATTACGTGCTAAAAATTCATAAAGCTATTGTCATCTTCGCATAAAGCTTATACATTTAGTAAGTGAGCTCGACGATTACTCGTTGCGTATCAACGTGAAGGCAATAAACCAAAATGCTTCTAATAAAAAAATACAACGCGAAAACTCAGCTCAACGAAGCATCAGATAGCAACGTTTTAGAGACGCGAAATTAATAATATAATCAACCCTCATTGTAAAGCGAAAAATCTCAATTGGGACGTGATAAACAATACGGCACGCCTAGGTTATCTCCCCTTGACTTATGATATCATTATTTCCCTTTTTGCAAAAATTTACCGAGCAAAAACAAGAGCGCGGTGGGCATACTAATTCTCCTCGGTCAATATATTGGTATCGGCGGAACGCCCGCAGGACCCTTCCTAATATTTCTAAAGGCAAAATCTTTATACAATAAAACAGAAGCAAGCAATTTCAATGTTAAATCTCATAATTCAAATTTCTCTCGTTGTTTACCGGCCACGCTTCGGCGGCTATATAAACTCTCAAAATCTACCCACATCCGTAACGAAAGCCTGCACCGTTATTTATGGAAAGCCACGTTTCATTGTTGTTGTCGGTTTTCATTTTAACGCTTAATTTTTTTTTCTATTTATTGTATTTTTGTGATCGTCAGTGCCTACAAAATGATTTGTTTTTCGGTTTGCTCTTCCGACGCGCTTAATTCCGGTGATATTTGATTTATGCGAACAGCGATGGGGCACTCCACGTACATACGTTCGGCACTGAGTAGATCACGCCCGAAGACTAATGTGTTCCCAAGAAATTCTCTTGTTTTGCGTTGTGTGGATAAGGGTCCATTGTCGATCTCGCATAAACCGAAGCGATTTACCGGAAAATATCGCTTATTTGCATCGCCAACACATCTGTCGGTGCGAACGTAAAACATTCGGACGTAAAATCGAATGGACGAAATAAGATATAAATGGCCGCTTGCACATAGAATCTCGGATTTTACAACCATCTCGTATATCTTTAAGTGAAATATGGTCCGATATCATATTCAATCGTCCCGGCATTATATTCTCGAAACTTAGATAAGTAAGTAGATACTTACCGAAAGGAGATTTTTATACTTTGCAATTTTATAAATTTTAGCACAATTTATGGATTCTAAATAATATTTCGAAGTTTTCTACAGTATGTAACCAATAAATCAGAGCACAACTCCGCATATTTACGTACAAGAATAGATTATACCGACGATGTCGTGAAGAAAACTTTAGCAAACAGATTTATCGAAGAATTTGGATGGTGAGTAGCTTGAAGCATAAAATCTTCTTAAGGTATATGCTTCTATCCAGTAAGGAGCAATATATATTTTAAGGTGAATATTCTTCAATCTATGTAACGTAAAACTATCCAAGTGTTATTAAACTGCACTTTCAATTTTCATATCAAAAGCTAGGTAGGATCGATCGTATCCGACAGACTAGTGGCTGGATTGTGTTCGTCTCAATGACGCTTTTAAGTCGGGGTTACGGTTTTATGTGTGAACGGAAGAGTCAGCTTGAATGACGGGGGGTCTCGCCTCTAGTACGTCCTCCACTACGCGCTCCTATCATAAAAATGTAATTAAAATTCACATCATCCGCCCCCGACTAAGTTGGAGAGACCGGGATAACTATTCTATTGTTTTGCCATGTACGAGGATGCCCTCACAGTTTCATCCCATTTAAATTACGTACAACGAAATAGGGTTGAAAGAATTTGCTGAAACTAGCTTTGTTCGAATTAAACAACAATAAAGTGATTTAATGGGTGCTCTTAGCGCTCAGAGCGATTTCTTTTTAAACAATCCAGTATCGTGTTCGGAAAACACTTATCAGAAATAACGAGATACGTAAATTACGTTTTGTTCAACAATAGGTACTCGAATCGTGCCGGGGTTTCTTGTAAGATGAGAGTTATATTGATTCGCAAATAGGAACTTATCCATGCGAAATGAAATATACTTAAATCGAAAATCCTTGAAAGTATTACACGATGTTTTGTACCGAGCCATACTGTTTTATTGCTTCATAATGACGGAACACGGAAAATAATTTAAAAGGCTTATATGGCTTGTTTATCAAAAACTCGGCCTTACGACCAGTTTCAGGCAAACAGCGTGTATTAATAAAAGCATTTAATAAAAAAAAGAACCTTCAATCCTTTCCCCCAACACGTCAAGCGCCGAAATTGTTTGACAAACACATCAAACGACCGCAAAATTTTAATTCAAACATGTAAAAAAATTTCAAACGTAATTTCATTTTGCTGTTCATAAACATCCTGGGTAAAATTACGGGTAAAAACGTTGTATTACGGGTCGTGACGTCACGGTCTAATGAAGGCATTACTCACTTATCTATCGCGATACGTACCTGGAATCAAAAAGAAAGAAGGTACATTAGTAAAATAAAAGAAAGGTGAAAAGTAGGCACGCGAACTGCTAACGTTTATAAATAAAAGCGAACATTGAATTATTACGAGGAGACAAAACCAAGGTGTGGTGGAATATCATTTTTCAAGAAGCAAGTCGCCTGATAATAGGTAATGCTTTACACTACGAGGTTCCAACCGCGGACTCGACCGGTATTCTGATAGATAGGAAATGAAGACTGATTAACCTCGCGTGACTCTACAAGGCTCACGGCACTGCCGGGGACCTACTTGGATAAATATTGCGTTTGCAAACTCTAGATTGTTCGACGAAATAATGTGGTTGTTCAGGTTTCAGTGTGTAAATTTTATCTTTATGCGTCATAATCACAGGTATTATTGTAATTTCGAAGCTTGAAAGGTAGTTTTGCGGGCTGAAGTGGCGGTGGTTTTAATTATTGTTACGGTACTTAGCAGCGGTTTACGTAATTTCTGACATGTACGCCAATGATAGAACCGCCAAAGATTGATAATGAATTTATACGTTTTATTATTCAGAAAAGAGGATAGGGTATTTCCCTTTTATCATGACATTAATGAATCAGGAATGCGGAAGCCATTATTTGCAGAAATCTGAGGGTTAAAAAATGTTACCTATTGCTGTTGTATTTTAACTATGCGGCTTTTGCGAGGGCACACTAAAACAATTTCGGAAGTCATGCAGACTTCGTAAAATCTAAAAATCCACGTGAAAAAGCAAAATTTAATCCATTAATGCTTTGAAACCTTTTATCAAAAGTTTACGTAGCATAGAGCTTTTTTTAAAATTTTACTGGCTATGGTTGTAAAAGAACCGGATGTTATAGTGCAATTTGGCAGAAACCTATTTATTACCAGCAGGGGGATGTGACGGGCTGGATTAAGGGACAATTGTCTTTAATTTAACTTTCCTAAAAGAAGAAAACAAATCGAATCATGAAAACCCAATTTAATTTAAAATAAAGCCAAACAGATTGACTCCGACGGTTTAATTGTACGTAGGCATATTCTTTCACGTATCCATTTATCATTTTCCCTAATTTAAAACTGAGTAGTCATATCTATAAAAGCAATTTTTACGTTCGTTAATGTTTGAGTGAACGCCCTCGCCGCTGAACATTATAATTAATGGTTTTAATATTTTTTCAGTAAAGAGCACTGAAGTTCAGGCGATTAAGTGACTTACATGATAGAATTATGCCGACTCACTAACGTAAATAATAATCGTAGACTCAGGGTAAAGGCTCTGACCCATATTCGATAGGGGGCGTTGGCGTGCGTGCGAACAATCACGGTTAGGACCAGTTTAATGTTTACACATATACAAGGTAATTATATATTTTTGTGTCCTCTATCAGTCCACTCCTACAAGTTATTAGCTCTATTAAATACCATCATTTTTTCCTTGTAATTTTAAACACTTAACTAGGGAACAAAACATTTAATACTTTTTATTGTCAACGGACAAATTAAAAAAGTTTGCTTTACCCCACTTCGGCGCAGAGTTTATCAAAAATGTATAGAAACGAATTATTCCACGTGTAACCCCAATGAGATTAAGTTAGTATGCCAGACTTTTTTCGTAGCAGATGTTGATAAGAAACGTAATGGTTTTATTTGTGTCATTGTATTCTCTATTAAGCTACCCTACGACGTAAAAGTGAAAGGCAACGTAACGTTAAAAATTAATTCGAAACGCGAAACTCTCGTTTATTTTTATTTTGGGAATCATTTATTTTCGTCAAACAATTAGGCTGCGAGCCCGCGTCGGTCGCAAGGCCGCGGCAGTTTGGCGGAAGAAATTCCACGTCACATCGACTCGCCCCCTCAAAAAAAGGGTTGGTTTAACGCACGTTTTTTGTTGCATAATCCCACGCAACGCGCGAATCCCATTCCGCCTTCGGCTAATGCGCGCAGCTCGTGCGGACCGACCGACGTTGAGACGGGACTTTAAAAATGTCATTTCCAGAGCGCCAAGTAAATCCAGATTTGTTGTTGGTGAGTGACTTTCTAATTCCGCTAGCGGGAAGAACTTTGTGAAACGTATACCGTGTTCATGAGACCTGCTAGTGACCGCGAGCAGCCCCGCAGCCTAATCCGATCCGCGGACCAGAATTGTTGCCCAAACTTGTGCCGGACGAGGCAACCCCCACCCGCGCCCGCTGTCACCCCACTTTATAATCACCTACTATACAATACGATATACTTTGATTAATTCACACCACAAACAGGAATAAAGTTTTGTACGCTAAAACAGAACCGTTGTTTTGGTCCTGCCTAATCCCATGCCAACCGTGAAAGTTGATTGTTAATCTGAAACGGATACTTGTTTGTTATGACTACTCACTCAGTAGTCTATATAAACATTATTCACTAAAGTTTTGCTCACTTACTATAAGTCTAATCCAATAAGTCGATGAATGTGATTGAAGCTTACTCAAACAATTGTATAGAAAGACGGGGCGACGAACTAGTGGGACTTATGATCCAGAGGGCGTTTAGAGGGGTACGAATATACCTTTTCTGCCATAATGTACACCCTAACGTTAATTGCTCACCAGACTATAAACAACCTTTATTTTTATTTTCACGTGAGAGATTTATTCGACGAAATGATCGCCTGTAAATAATAGTGTGCGATACTTTAGCTGCACTGGTTGCCAATGTCACACGTCTCAATGTTTTAGCTGTACATAAATAGATACACAGAGCGCCATTAATTTCAACACATCACTCGCACACTCATTAATTTGCAGCTGCAGAGATTAAACTGATGATATTTTTCCCAGCTGTTTCATAACTCTGTACGTATCTAAGCAGAGAGCAAAGTCACACATAGCGCCGCATACTCCTGCGAATATTCAATTTCGAAACTCGTGTCCGGACTTTAATTCCGTTTCTCCGATGCTCCCAATTTCTCTGTAATATGATGGATTGCATAAAGTAATCGATTCATGGAATTCGGGTGGAAAGCAGAATGGGTAGCTTACAAGGCAATCAGCGGGCAGCAGGAGGCTTTATTAACCCGTCAGGGTAGTGCGGGCCCGGCTAATCAATCGCCGTTCGCGTGTCGACCGCGCTATCTGTCTTTGGCCGATTGGACCCCGATAACGCCGCCGACGCAAGATTACCTACCTATACGGGAATGGCCCATTTATAAAATTAACTTCTTTTATCTTCCCAAATAGACGATATAAGAGGAGTAAATAAGTCTACAGAGCTTCGTACGAAATAAATAGGCTGATGTTCGATCGTAGACGAGCCCTGCCTGGTACGATCGCGTGGCACTCACGTGTGGGATACTCTGCGCTAAATGAAAGCACACTGATTTTCATGAGCTTTAACTGTGAAAATTCTAGTAAAATGGGTGTTTGCGTAGAGTAATCCAGTTTTAGCACCAATGCATTTTTGTTATTCTAAAAATTCTGCATGCGTGAAATGTAGCTGGAATGTGTGGAAATGAAATGCACAAACTCGCAATATTTGTTCGTAACCCAGTCCGCTCGCATATAAAATTAAATTTAAATTACATCTTTTAAATATTGAAACTCTTTTTTACCATGACAACAAAGTTAGTTGAAGCAATGAAAAATACTTTATACACTCCAGAATTTTCTAGTTTTCATAAATCACCGAGCGCTGAATGCCAAGAGGGAGAAGTTTAAAAGTAAAGTCGGGTAAATTCTCAGCGGAACTTTCTATGAGATTAAAGTCATAATTTACTTGATGAGAGGGCATTATGTTGTCGAATATGAAACCGGCTACCCCATTACAGAACTGATTTCCCTAAATGGGAGTTTGCAAAAATTGTAAACGAAAAAAGGCCCGGGCCGAGATAATTCCTAAGTATCGCGAATTTCAACCGTTATAACCGTACGTCTCCGAGATAGCGAAAGGGACGGCTCATTAACGTCAGCACGGATCCGGGGCCAGTTTATGCCAACCGATACCTTTAAGGTATTTACAAAGCAGCTAAGCGGGCGCAATCTAGACGGGCGCAATGAAAAAAAAAGACGGCGCACCCCGCGTAATCCACGCGAAATGCCCTTTAAGAGCCTCACAATTTAATGCTAAGTATAGCAATCTCAAGACGACGTTGAGCCGGTCCTCCGAGAGGGTTGAAAAAATGATACACGCGGGGGTGAGGGGGAGGGGGCAATCACGGTTAGTTAGCGGGGCAGCTGCTCCCGACCGACGATAACACTTAAGGTGTTTTACTGTACTTCCTCCGGTACATTGAAACACAAGTTTTATTTCAGTATTTTCAACACAATAACCTACATAAATAAAAGAATATAGCAGGACCGCAACACAACGGGAAAACGTTTTGCAATTCGCAGGATATTGCGTGCGATAACGAATGCATTTTGAATATAATGAGTAATAAGCCGGTGAATTTAAAATTTAAAGCGTGCGATAAACATAATCAGTTTTATTAATCAGAATGTACATAGTTTGAAGCAATTTATTGGACAGTGGAGCTCGTTAAGAGGATGAGCGGTAAAGCTCTCAGTGTAAATTATGTGCCAGCGTCCCATTTAATGTAAACAATCATTTCGATCTTTGAAATTTTCATCTACACGATAATATTTGTTTATTGCTTTGACTGGCAGAGTTGAACTTTAGATGTCACTTTGTTAATTGGAAAGCTGTCTTTATTTCGTATTTTGATTTAAATTGATGAATATAAAGTGGGTGTATTTATTTTGATTTAGATCATTATTTGTACATCAATCATCACCAATTAATTAAGATTTAATTTTATGTTTCTCAGGCATTTGAAGCTAAATAGCTTAAGACAATAATGAACAGTTTTCGAGGTACGACAACGTAATAGTAGGTATCGCATTCGTAGTAATGGCCAGTACAGAATTAATTAGCGGGTATCGCTTTATACGGAGCGCGCCAGGTGTGCACGTGGCTTTACAGCGCCATTAAGTTACGGAATACATAGGGGTTGAACCGCTTGAGCGATTGACCGCACACATTCCCAGCTTTTATGTTACAATACCGACCTCTATGAAACAATACAAACTTCTCAACAGGAAAATAGAAACTCGCCCCTCTCTAAAAGAGGATAAACGCGAAGACAATCGATCGGATCGCACGTATTCGTATGCTAAGCGTGTATTCATTACCACTACACACACAGATAATTATATTCAAGCCACGCTTAGTTAAGATATAACAGTGTCGCTACGCTTAATCAAATCGCTTTCCAAATAAATGGAGCGTAGACGAATCAATAACGAGAATTCAATTTACAATTCTACGTACATCACTGACGTATCAATTGTTCAATCTAAGCGAAGACAGATAAACGCACAGATCCACCGATTGCTTTCCGATGAAAAAGACTGGAGATTCATCGATAGGATGCGCGAGTCCCAAAGTGAAAAATGTACATTTGGATGGCGTTAATTCGTTTAATTTCCGGTGAGAGGGAGAGGCGCGGGCGGGGGGCGGCCCAGTCCGCTCAGATTAATTCAGCGCAGAGCCTGTCACAGATAAGGACACTGAAATAAATTGAAAATGTTCAGAGATTGATTTGAATACTCTCGAGGATATATCGAAGGCAGCCAGCGAAAAATGACAAACCGCATTCTTATTCAGAGATTTTCATTCCGTGAACGAGACTTAGCGAGAAAAATGCTCCCTAATGAATAAATTATGCGGCTTGGACCATCAAAAATGAGCGAACGTTCAATTTAAACAAAAAGAATGCAGGCCGCAATTTTATTTCGTTGGTACGACCCACCGTATCTGCGTTGCATTTGAAACATTATTCCTTGGCAATTTTGATATAAAACGTTCAACAGTTTTACTACTCGACATTTGCAAATAGCCAAATCTGAAGATTGTCTATTAAATCGTTTATAAAATGGTAAAATTAATGCAATCGGCGCGAGCGAGTCGAGATGGGAGACATCGTTCGTGGCGTTCGTGATCCGAATGTCAATGAAGTCGAGTGGCAGTACTGCCAGACCCTCAGGGCCGGGTACCGCTGCTAAGAGCCCGACCCATCATTTACATATTGCGATTTTGTATCGATAACAATTAGGAGATGGAAAATCCGCCGTGAGATGTTTAACAATCAGACTATTCAACGTAAAGTTAGAGAGCGAGTTACGGCAATCTAAGTGGATTCTATTCGTATTAACTAGAATTTAAACGCACCACTTTATCGTAAAGATTAACGTTACATGACTACGCAAACAAAACAACATAAACTTGCAAATGAAGACACGCCGCAACGAGCGTACACTCCCTGCCGTGTTCCAGTGAAATTCAGAGAATCAAAACGTCCGAACATGAAACAAATTGATTGCTGCAGAGGCGCTCGGCTGGCGCCAAGCTCGACGGTAGATTGGTAATAGCGCATGCTAAACTTATTAGCCAAACGGAAAATGGTATTAGCAGACGTACTGTGCAGCCCAGCCTCCCGTGAAACTTCATTCGTACGTCAAAGTTGACAGTGTTGCTCGTAAGTGATTGTTGCAACCAATCAAACACGAGCTAAATTGACTTCGCTCGCTTCGCACAGGGGTCCAAATTAAGCGCGATAAACAAAGTTGGAAAAGGTCCGCTAGAACTCGAATGAAAATAGATTCAGCGAGTGGAGTTTTAATTCGGAAAGATAACAAACGTCAGCATCAAGTGAAATGGCCGCTTCCAAAACGTTAAAACAATTTATCCTAGGTAATCCCAAAGTGTCAGACGATAATAAGAGTGACATTTAGAGCGGGCCGAGCGCGGTGGTTAATTCTGCAGCGCAGTGGCGGCCGATTGTGACATCAACTAAACCCTGTTGCCAACGGTAAACCCATCAGGTGGGAACCCCTGCCTACGACCTAATATTGTCAACTCACTGACACAACAAATAACTTTGTTTTCATTTTCATCTAGTGTTTTCGTTATTCATTTTTGTCCGCGCCATATTCGTGCCCGTTATTGTTTGGCTGACATATCACAATAGGTTCACGCGGTCACGTGATCCAAATGACGTTCAAAGGTTTTTTATAACAACAAAGAGACCGTCAGTCTACAAAGCCATTAACTAAGAACACAAACTGTCCCATTACGTTAAAACTATACCATCCATATTCCAACAGTAACGAAAGCAATTATTCGCATTCAGTCAACAAAGACGCAGACGTACGGTACAAAGGGACCATTTCATAAGTTAGAGCGTTACGGACGATAGTTATCTGCGAGCAACTAGTGATGCAGTAAATCCTAAGAGTACACTTTGCAACTATCCCTTCTTACATCTCTGAAACCTGAGCTCTTACTACAGGCCAGAACTTAAATTGTTTCCTGCGAAGATTTTGGCGAGCGATAACAGGAATTCCACGAACAACTGTCTGAACTTGGATATAATTTCGGTGCCGAGATTCGATTTTAAAATCGTTGAAGTATAAAATTCGTATTACCTAAAAGTGAGTCGATTTATCACTGTAAAAATAATCAAACTATTACTCAACTAAGATGTAGAATTCTGCGCTTTAAATAAATGACTTTGGAATTCGAGAATTTCATTTCGGTCCAAAGTCGATTTCGTTGTTATCGGTAGTTGAGGATCTGGGTGGTACTCGTAAGGTTTCACATGTTAAATCTTTTGTCAGATGCATCGTTTCCATCGCGTGTGATAAAGTGGTAGTGGTTTCAGTAGATCGTGGCCACACAATTCCCTGTGAGGATTACGGCCAAGAGAGAAAAGTAAGACGATTAATCCCAGTGGGTGCGGAACTGGAGAATTTATTATAAAACGGTTGCGTTCGAGGCAACGCTCTGCGACCGCGCTGTTCAATGCACTATTGGTGTGGTTAGTCGACTATTACATTTAAAATACTAGTTTTGTTTATTGGACATAAATACGGGAGTCGCATGTTGTGATTTGTTAATTAATTCGATGGTGATTTGTGTTCATTATTTATGTTTTAGATTTGTGGAATCTGTTTACAGCTCTCAATTACCATAATGATCAGGTTGTAATTATATTATTTTTGGGAAAATTATTATCTGTATTCAGGGCTTGTCAAAAAACTCTTCTCTCCGAGTAATTTTTTCGCTCTTCATTTTCACCTTTCATTTTTAAACCGCTAACCGGCACGGAAGTATGAAAGTAAGTACAAATGTAATTATAACTTACTAAATAGATTGAAGGGGACCGGTGATTAAACCAGACTTCATAACCACATCTTTGTTAAGGTAAGTCCAAAAGTCCAATCTGAATTGTCTGAACCAGCCCTTTCCCATTGTTTTGTTTTTAATAAGTAAAGTTATTTTAGGCTGCTTAAATTATATCCCATTACTAAATTAATTTCACATTCCAGTTGAATGTAAACGTTGACCTTTTGGAGTCCAGTGTTTATTTAAAGCACATTTGGATAAGTTATGAGGACTTTTTTGGGTGTATGTACTTAGATTTTTGAAGTGAAATTCTGAAGTTTCACTTTTTAAGCAAGCTATAGACAGCACGTTTTTTGTTATTGATTTCGTGAAATTTTTACTCTGAAATCTTTTAGAACATATTATAAATATTTCCTCATTTCATGCTTTACGCATACATTTTTATTTTTAAAGATAATTTCAGACCACTAGAACATTATTAAAATTTTAATGTTAGTAGCCTTGTGTGCCGGAAACCGGACGTTGTATTTCGCGCAACTCAGGAGGCCCTTATCTCCGGAAATGGACAACATGGAAGGGTTAGTTAACCGAAAAATAAATAATTTTAACCTCATAAACAAATCAGGGCAGAGATATTACGTGTAGAAAATATCATACACTACAATAGGGGTATTTGGGTTGCGTGTTTGAAAATACGGAATATTAGGTAGGTATAAGCAAAAGGTTATTTAGCCGTATCGATTGTTGGTGTCTCGGTAAAGAGCTTAGGTAAATGTCAGGAGCTCACGTGCGCAAATGTCAGGAGGCTACGGTTTACCAAGCCGTCAAGTTTACGAATTATGTTACAGTAAGTCAACATTTAACTGTTCCGTGATTTCTTATGTTTTTCTTCGTTTTTGTTACATGGAATTTAGGTAAGTCAGTTTTTGGGCGGTTTGATGTGTGAAAATAGAATGAAAAGTGAATTTTGGACTGTTTTTGGGTAGGTACCTAACTGTCACCTGCAACTACTAAATGAAAATAAAATGTACAAAAGACAAAAAAAAGCTAACACTGTGTGTTAATTATTTAACTTTAGATTCGACTAGATTTTTTAAAGTTGTGTGCTTTCAAGTAATGTTGATTTATAGTGTACTCATACATTAAAACAAACACCTAATTACCACATTACATCAGTGTCTATCCTGTTCATTACTCAAACGAACGCGACACGTATTTAAAGGATCATTTATACCAAACAACAATGAAAGCCACTCAATCCGAGCGAATTCATTTTCTCTGCGTAGCATGACATTCTAATTTAATCGTATGTGTCACTGTCAAATTAGAGATACTACACCATAGGCGGATCTGCCGCACTGACATTTCTAAACAAGAGGGGAACAAATGGTTTTGACATTTCAAGAGTTTAAGCGACCTTGGATCTAATGCGCAATACCTAACGTAACGGTTGGAAAATCAGCTATAGGCACTTACGACCTTATGCTTACAGATACGAGGTTCTTAGCAGAATTGAGTGATATTGCGGATTGTAATTGCTATTGTTAGGCCGTAGATGTACCTACGTGACGTCGTTAAGTAATTTGAGATAAAAACGGTGACTAAGTACTTTGGAAATAGTATGTCCTGTGAGATTTGGTTTCATTTAGAGGTGGTATCGGAATCAGAAACCTCCTTGGAATTTCTGCCCGTATTTCATTTTACCTAACAATAAAAAAGATGAAGGACTTTTCATGGGACCAGATGATGAACGCATAATTTTCCAAGTTGCGATATGCATTTGTGAAGAAAACAAAATAGTAAAACTTAAAAGGGAATAACTTACAGTTTCAAACTATCTAGACAAGGATACGAAGTTTTATTCTCCGAGGAAACACTAGGGGAGGGGAGCGGGGCGCGGAGGAGTGACGTCATGGCTGACGGTGTAAATAATTGCGCTGTCGAACACACCTGCCGGGGAAAGAAAATTAAGCGAAACGCAATTTGACTGAGTGATGAAGCACCGGAGGATCAGTTTAATGAGGAGTTACAGAGAAAATTATACTTACATGATTTATAAACTCATAATTTTATCATCATTAATTAATACCAGTCTACTAAACTAATTACTCGTACAGCAATTTAGATAAAGTTGAGCGTTTTGAAGCGTTTATAAATTATGCATTACATAGTAGCACCGGCTACATTGGCTCAAAGCAATGCCCCGATAACATTTCGTGGAGCGACACACGACTCGCAGTCGCGTTTATGTGCTCCTTGCATGATAACCCCCCTTAAAGACGACTACCTACACCAATCTACTCCCGACAACTCGTAAAGAGAGACTCTTTTATCCAAATTACTATCGGATTACTTTTTATTTCAGTCGAATAACCCACTCCGGATAATTAGCGATAACAGTTACGGTCGGCAGCGGCGCGAATGAAAACTTTTGTCGCGAATTTTTTTGGCGCCTAAATTGCAAAGGTAACAGCATGGAGCCAGCCGTGTTTATTAACAAATTCATAAACATTGACTTGCGAATAAAACGGCCGCGACTCCCTAACGTGGACGAGCAAACACGTTCATATTTTCATGGGATTCAAATAAAAATAAAGTGGATGACCAGCGGCGGTCTAATTTAATATGAGTGGGGACAACTCGTCATATGGATGATGTACCTGCCTTTTGTTTTATTGCTTAGATGGGTGACTGAATACAAAAATGTTTGAGCGGGCGGGCGCGCGCTTGTCAGCTGTTAAACAGTTGTATTATTTCCGGACGAACATCGCACAGCCTATTTGCATAATTGAACGGCCACTTGGAACCACTAGCATTGTTATACTCTGCCGTTCCATTTGTCAGATTCGTCGTATCATTTATGCATGTAGCTCATAACGAGAGCCGCGCCGTTTTTCTGGACTATTCATTATTTCGCCTTTTGTGTTGTTTGTTATCCGGCGACCACTCTTATCCTAAGAATGGGCGACGTAGAAAATATGTAATACAATGCCAACTTCCCTCCATATTGACACAAACGACCGCATTTTTGTTACATGAAGTTGAAAGGGCTTAATCTGGAATTTGGTCAGGTAAAACAAACATTTGCTTTTTGTTGTGTTCCAACAAGTCAAAGAGGGGCCGTGATCGCTTCGCTCGTTACAGCTTGAGGCAAAGCGTGGACGAAGGGTTCATAAAAATAATATAATATCTGTCTGCGAGATACCTCTTTACTGTGATCCTTTGGCGCTTATTGGGACGATATCTTAAAAGGTTATCTCGACAGTTGAGCTTTTCCTTTGTGATGCAACTTGACACGTGAAGTAGGGAGTCTTAGCTAACAACTAAATGAATAGTAGCCGACATGAAAATAAGGTTAAGTGTGTATTCAAACGCGATTGCGCATCGTAATGAAGAATTGTTTGTTGAGTGAAGTCGTAGGCAAGTTGAAACATTGGCCCCGATGGTCAGATCTGATCATTGGTCAATAAAACTGCTATAAAACCTTGCAGTGGCCATACGTTATCTTAAACGCATAAATGTTTAATAGCACATGCACTGAGTGACCGTGTGCTTCTTGCGTTCCGATTTTAAACTGATGAGTTTTAACTGCTTTTACGGTAATAGCTACTTAACTAAACTGCTGGCCACTTAAGGCACTATTTTAACACATGCGTTAGTAGTTTCGAGTACTAGAATGTGTTTTAATATGGATTTAGATATTTAATTATTTCTTATCGATATCAGTGATTTCTGTGATCTTTTAAGCACTATTGTGATGTTACACGTTAAAGGAAAATATTTTTTTAATGAATTACTTGTCCATAAACCTACGTTTTATTTTACCTTGATAAGTTTATTTATTCCAAGATAAAAACTGTCACAAAAATGTCCAACATTAACAAAACCATAAAACATTGTCTGGACTGACGTGGATTGAAATATTACCTATAATGAGAACTGTCAACCTGAACCGCTAAAACAGGTTGTGGGACTTTTATGGCAAAATGTGACACATTATGGTAAATTATTACAATTTATGCCTTCATTTTGGGCACGAGTACCAAATGAAAATCTCAGAGTACCTAAATAATTGTCTAGAATAATGTTTTTGTTTTTTTTTGTACGAAGTTGTTAGTAGTTAGCTCAGGACTTACGAACTGGTACATAAAAAACCGGCAGTGTGCGAGTCGGACTCGCGCACGAAGGGTTCCGTACCAGTATCCATAAAAACGGCAATAAAATCACGTTTTTTGTATATGAGCTGATTAAATATTTATTTTGTTCTGTTTTTTAGTATTTGTTGTTATACATTATCTGCAACAGAAATACATTATCTGTGACAATTTCAACTGTCTAACTATCACGGTTCATGAGATACAGCCTGGTGGCAGACGGACAGACAGAAAGACAGACAGACGGACAGCGGAGTCTTAGTAATAGGGTCCTGTTTTACCCTTTGGGTACGGAACCCTAAAAACAATAGGGTACTGTTCTAGTTCTATCACTGTAAATATCCTGAATTCTTGGGAATAATTTGAGTATAATGTAAAGCTACGGTATCCTAGAACAGCGGTGGCCGCCACATAACGGCTGTCATGATGGCAGCGGTTTGACGTGACGGTGTTAAAAAATGCTCTCTAGGAAAACACAACAACTTACTTCTATAAATAACGTTTCAGTGACATCATTTTGGACACTAAGTTGCGGCCACCGCTTTTCTCGTATACCGTAGATATACTTCATAGCATACGTACGTTTGACGTTCAAAAGTGCCTTTTATGTGCCTAATTGAAATAAATGATTTTACTTTGACTTTGATGTAGTTGGTCGAAAAGCTTTATTTATTTATTTATATCAGACACAGTGATCCATATTTATGTTAGTACCAACTCTTAAAACTATGTTAGTAATCAATAATTTCTTTTCATTTATTTTTCGTTGCTTACATAAATATTCTTTTAAAGTCAGTATGTATGTATTTATGTATGTATTGTATAGCATATATATATTATTATATATTATACTATATTGTATCTATTGGTAAGTTTAAGTACCTACTTATTATTTTGCACCAATGACAACCCCATTTTTGGTGTCCACGCAATCACTGTCATTCTAAGGTTGCCTGGAAGAGATCGCAGAAAGCGATAAGGCCGCCCATTGTATGTTTTGTAGTGTTCATTTTTTTATTTTCGCTATGTATTTTCTGGTGTACAATAAAGTGTATATAAATAAATAAATAAATAAATTTAAAGTACAAACAAAATTTCCTGAAAGTCAGATTACTGCCTTAATGAGTGACCTCCGCTTTGGAGGTCACTCATTAAGGCAGTAATCTGACTTGATGGATGATGGATGGATGAGATCCGATCCGCTACAGTCTTCAAGATTTCATTGTGGCTGCCACGCAGTCTGCATATCAGAGACACCGTCCTTTTGCGAATGATGGCATGAAAGCCATCAGTGCGAAACAGCGCGAACATCCCCGATGCACTACAGAAGCGTGGCAGCCCCAACATCATCCTGAAGATGTTATTTTTACCCGACTACGGCGAAGCAAAAAGGAGGGTTATGATTTTGACCGGTATGTATGTATGTATGTATGTATGTATGTTTGTATGTATGTATGTTTGTATGTATGTCTGTTCATCTGTTCCCTCATATCTTCTAAACCACTCATCACAATTTGACAAGTGAGGTATCGTTGGAAGCCTCTTGATCGTCCGCTGGTTATAGGCCATGTGACGTCACATTAAATTAAAAATGGCGCCCTCTAGAGGACATAAAGTCAGGAACTTGAAAAAAAATATTGTTTAATCGTACCATGTTAGGTATCAAATGAAAGGGTTTAATGCGCACATTTCAAAAATATATATATTATAACACCAAAAGAATTAAAAAAAAAAAAAAAAAAAAAACTAAATCCCAACTACGACTAAAAAGGTATAAACAAGACACCACAGACAGACAAATTAAAAATCCGGAGTCACACGTGTACACAAATGTACATAAATCGAACAGATTACGTGTGACTCCGGATTTTTAATTTGTCTGTCTGTGGTGTCTTGTTTATACCTTTTTAGTCGTAGTTGGGTTTTAGTTTTTATTACTTATACTGGATGCGCAGAGCATCCAGCGATCGTTTGGTATGACAGACCCACAAACTTCCCGTGTAAAAGTTCTGACAATATGCCTTAAAGAGCGTAATCTTAACAAGTTCAGAGCAACGGGAGACTCTGCGGGCCAGCATGTTACCTCTGACCGCCAGAGCCCTACGCTCCCTTTCAATGAGCAATGAGCTATTGAAATAGGGCATCAAAGTCACGATCATAAAAGGCTTCAGGTGGAAGCAAGTGGTTCTAATTCCATTATCACCTAAGATTCCGTAAGATGATCACGATCAAAGACAAAACAGTCAACGAGGAGGAAGTAATACTGTTTTTTTGTATCACTCCTTTCAGCTCTCTATTTTTGTTTTGTTTTGTAACTCATAAGGACTAGCAATTAGGGTATTTTTTGTTAATTGTTATTTTTAGCACATTTCATAAAAATATAAATAATTAGTTTTTTTGGTCTTGAGGTACAGGGTAACAAAAAAAAAACAATTAATATTGCCTATGAAGTGTCGCTTTATGTGGCGTCGAATAGTTTTCATACAACACTATCTATATAAATAATATAGTAAAATTGAAGTGTATGTTTGTAATATCAAAATAACAGCTTTTTACTAAATGCATAATTATGAAAGTTTATACGCTACTTACAACAAAAAATCTTTTTTTTTATTTTTTAAACTTTTGCCTGTCTTTCTGCTTCTTCCGGTTAATCTCCGAAAACGCTGGACCGATTTTCACTGACACATAACTGATGTTATAAGGAGTAACTTACGCTACTCTTATTTTAGAAAAAGAATTACAGTCCACGAGGGCGAAGCCGCGGGCAGCAATTAGTCTATTATAAAATACGAAACATTCAATTTAACTATTTGGTTTTACATATCATTTGTAAACGTTAACCAGCTCTGTACTTAACTACAACATGAAAGATTTCATTAGACCCGTTTTGTAACGAAAGTTGTAACAATTAAACCCGTGTAAAGTAAGCAAGGTTAGTAATTACGTTATAATCACTGGTCAAAATGTTGATAACTGTTGAAACAAGGGTTCCGCTACCTAGTATTACGGTATGGAACAACTCCCGCGGGGGATTTGGGCGAATTCACGTTGTATTATAATTTCTACGTTGATTCCGGTAGATTCTAGTCGCTGTTCTTATCGTTATTGAGGTGATAAGTCGATTGGCTTGTACACTTCTGGTTTTTAATCGTAATTTTTGACACAGCGGAAAAAAATATGGATGCAAGGCGGCAACACTGTAGGCGACGAGTCGCCGCGACACGACTGGTTTCTATGAATTTCTATGAAATATCTTCCGTAGCTTCGCTGCGGTCTGCTACGGAACGGTACATCAATTTCAAATCGTAAAAGTGTAAGAGGACAAATTGTAGTGGACATCCCTAGTGACTTTTCCCGGAATTATTTTTTGTGATGAGTTTCTACTAGTTATTTACCATACCTTTCTACGAGTTTTTCCCGCAACTAAAGGAAATTCAATTTTGGTCGTCGGAATTTATTCGCTTCCACATCCATCAACCTGATTTATTTCCTTGGAAGTCTTTTGGAACATATCGGAAGCCTATATTCATCTTAGTTAGATCCGTTCCTATTAATCTTTAGGAAAACATAGTGAGGAAACCGGCATCTCCTAGAATCAAAATTTCGAAGACATGTAACATCTACCAACCCGCACTAGGCCCGCGTGGTAGATTACAGCTCACTCCCTCACGAAGAGAGGAGGCCTGAGTCCCAGCCGTGGGAACATTATAGGCTGATTATGCTATTAATCTTTACATATAACTAAGTCATGGTCCAAGCCTTTTGCTAACTATAGGCGACATACGGAAAGATGTGTGAGAAAGCTTATCATCAGAACTTTTTTACTTCTTCAGTTGCCTGAATATCCTTTAGAAATATTCGTATGGGAAACGGGAAGGACAGTTTTTCGTGCGTTCCAAGACACGGAGAACTGACGAAGAAGAATACATATCTACATACAGGACGGACCGTGGGTTTAGCATACCTTCGCAAAATGACTGATAAAAGATCCGTTCTGATTTCTAAGTAAAGTTACTTAGAAATCAGAACGGATCTTTTGTCAGTCATTTTAACTCAGCTTTTTTAACTATCACACACATATATAAAGTTATATATGTGTGTGATAGTTAAAAAAGCCGTTTACACACCAAATGCTAGTGCAACACGTTTTAAAATCGAAGTTGAAACATAAACAGTTTTAATAACATAATATGCGGTTACATTTAAATATCCACTAAATTCAAATTTGATTTGGTTGGATTTCGCTTGCGTTGAGTTACGGTTTTTGGTTTATAATGAAATCAAATCGCCATTTAACATGGTTTATTAATGAGTTATAGTTTTAAATGTACCAAATGTGAATGTTTACTGCGTGTGTGTGTAGTTAGGTAGGCATTTGGAACAAAGCTGTATGGTTTAGTGAACCTTTGCTGGTATGTAAATTATAAATGAATTGAACTTACTTTTACTTACGGAACATAATTTGGTTTAAAATAAATACTTTTGAATAAATAAAAACTAATAGTTATTATTTTTAATTAATTATTTGAAAACTAATTTGTATGTAAAGTTTATAAAGATTTATAATACTTCTTAAAGTTTTTCTGTCATCTAGAAACCCTAGAATCTCTGGCTTTATCGGATAAATAAAAGCGGAACTTCTACTTGATTTAATCCCATAATTGCTCGCTACAGTATGCCCAGGAACTATGCTAATGTTCGCAGCTACACGGCAAAATTAAAGCGAAGTAATTAAATCGCTATTAACATTTTCTTTACTTTTTGCTAATCGCACAATATTTCAGCATCCCTCTCATTTTCCGCCCAGTTCATGTCAAAAGCCACTAAGCAGATATTTTAATATCCGAGAAATTATAATACGTCCATAAATCTACAACATCTGCCCAGTATTTTAAATGGCTAACCTTTCCTTGAACGGGCTTTCAGTATTTTGTTCCATATTTTTTTTATTAAAAGGCAAAATTAATCGAGAACCTTTGCAGACATCAAAACATCCCCGGGCCATTGTTAGGTATGATTACAAGAGGTTCTACAGAGTAAATGTTAATTTTTATTACACGAACAACACACCTTAACCTACCGACGACGGTAGATTGCAGGGTTTTCAACTCCGCTACCGAAAAATTCATCGTTTTATTGATATTCATTTGGAAAATTTATTTTTTTGTTGTTATTTTCTTACATTATGTTTTTTCAAAGAATTTAGAAAATTAGAAAGTTAATTTGTTTCGTTTTTTTTTTTACTTTTATGCCAAGTGAAGGGACGTCTATGAAGACTTTTATTTGAATTTTCATGAAGGTTTAGAAGTTTGTTGAGAGCTATGACGTTAATTAAATGGAAGGATTTTGGAGAGACCTTTGCTCAGCAGTGGGACAGTGTAGGCTAAAATTAAACATAAAAAAAGACTTTTTATTTTAATTATACTTAGTTATTTGGTCAAAAGAAATAACAAGCAATACTAGCATTGAATGGCGCAGAAATTGTATAAATCGTAGAAAGTAATAGCTTGTTGCTATTTGCAAAATCAGGTTTTCCGAGAACATCTCTCGATTTTCATCGGAATTTCTTCACATTATAAATCATTTCCAATAGATTTAACTTACAACGTTAATAAAATTTTAAACGACATTGCGTAACGCTATAAAACCATTAAATTAAAATGGCTTGATATGCAAATTCCGACAAAACCAGGTGTTAATTCAAAATTTACGTCTTAACCCTACGAACGCGACCACCCAATCAAAGCGATTCATTTATTTTCTTACAATGGAACACAAATGAATGAACTCTATTAAGCCGAATGCAATTAATAGGCACGAATAACGGCGCTTGTGATTTATTAGTAATAGTCTAGTGTTGATTGACGTTTTTAATTTGCCACCAGGGGTGTAGAAGTGAAGGGTTGTAAGTCTTCGAGGCGCCTAGGCTGTCACGCGTAGACAGGAGATGGCCAGGTCCTCGGGGCACGGCGTTCTGTGTTTAAGTTAATAGTTTCGTGGTCTGCTGATTAGTAGTTCGCGTTAGAGGGTTAGATTTGTGAGTTATTTGCTTTTGATTCACCTTGGGAATTTAATTGGTGTGAATTTAGTTGGAATAAATACGAACAAAATTCTGCTTAAAATATGAAAATCTTTTGAATCGTATGTTTGAGTACAACCGCTCAGCTGTCGAATTGTCTTTAGGAGTCGATAACAATAAATAAAACCGGCCAAGTGCGAGTCGGACTCGCTCACGAAGACTTCCGTACCCTTAACTATAAAAACGACAAAACAGTCACGTTTGTTGTATGCCCACTTAAATATTTATTTTATTGTTTTTTAGTATTTGTTGTTATAGCGGCAACCGAAATACCTTATCTGTGAAAATTTCAACTGTCTAACTACCACGGTTCATGAGATACAGCCTGGTGACAGACGGACGGACGGACAGCAGGGCCTTAGTAATAAGGTCCCGTTTTGGTACGGAACCCTAAAATTATTGATTGTGTCTCGTTAATGACATTAAACTCATTCAGAAAATGTATAGGAATAAACAGTTTATTTTCAAGAGAGTCATAAGGAGAATTCTCAATAGTGAACCCAATTCCAAATTACCTGCTAGTGTAAATAAAACGTACCTATATCGCTTTCAAATACCATTTAATTCGAGCAATGAGCTTAATGAGAATGTCATTAATTACCCTAAAATAATGAAAGTTTAGAATTACCCGCATTACCTATATTACAGCAATAATTGTAGTATTCAAACGTTTAGCGAAACTACGGGTCTAATTAACGAAATAATTATCGTGGACACACTAGGCGATTCTCGTTGTGGTGACAATTTTATTTAACATGTTACTGCTGATCTGTTTTTGAATGCATGCCGCCATTTTGATTAGCATCGACTCTTTAATGACTAGTATGTATTTGCTCTTGTTTGAAGAAAATTAATCTGGGATGAAAATGTAAATGATTTGAGAGTAGTGTTGCAAGGGAGTTTTTGGCTTCACGACAAAAAAGGCTGTCTTTGTGAAGCCTGTTTCAAATCAGCAATAGTTAAGCTAAAGTTCATGCAAACTAGTCCATCAAGCACCCAAATAACACGTCAAACATTATAATCGTAGACCTAACTATATGTAGGCTCAAATTACGATCCCAATGTTTTGCATATAAGCCGATGATACTAATAATAGACGGGATAATAATATGGGAAAACGTTAATTAACTATGTAAATGCGGGAAGATCTAAATGATCGGCCACGAGGCTTGCAAATTACTTTTGTGGAACACCTACTAAGTGAGTGTTGGACTCGCCACGACACCGACTTACTCGTGTCCAAACGAAAATGGAATCCAAACAGACGTATGTAACATGCGATTCTCAATTCTAACACTCCACTTTTAGAGTCTAAATTTGATTGATTTATAAGGATCGTGTTGGTTGTTGTTCGTTTAGCGGCAGTCAATTATAACCTTCTATTCGATTTGATGCCCGTTTGGTCCCTTGGGCAGCTCGCTGCTCGCTTTGGCCAGCAAAGTTTAAATTAATTCTCGATTGACACATCAGAATCTATCCAATATTGTGATTTTAAAATACATTTAGGACCCTTTTCACAGTAAATAAAATCTAAATGTTTGGGCTTTTTGAATGACTGTTAATTAGAATTTAGATGTGGAATGTGTGATTATTGGGGTGGTTAAATTTTTATTGTTTAAGGCTTGGTGTGCTGACCTCCTACGAATAAAGGTGACCTAAACTAGTTGGGGGTTTCAAACAGAAAATATCGGGCTGAGTGAAAAACGAAGCATTTACAGCCAGAAAGGCTCTTCAAGCTTTTCCAAGAAACTGTCTGTTTTCCTCGTCGGTTAATTATTAACAACATTTAACATTTCCTAATACTTTTACTTTGAACGATCCTTCGCCGAATTTCCGGAAAACATTTTTTGGTATCGAATGAACGACAGAGTTTATTCTCACGCCATTTTAAACAAATATAAAATCCTGTGTAATTTCCGCAAACATGTCCAACACAACAATAGCAAGTTTTTTTTTTGCACAACAGTGTATGTTCGTACAGTTCTGGTAGGCAGTAATATTTTTGTCTGCCTGTGGACGTGCACCGCGGAGCAAGACAAACGTATAAATCTGTTCGCCGCACACATTCGTTGCGTGCTTCACTCTGCCTCGGATTTATGGGCCTCGCCCCTTACGGCTCCATCAAAACTTCCAAAATACACCGTCTTGCAATAAAACGTATAAATATTATGACGAGAATTACGAGCCTCTTCCCTAAAATGCGTCATTCAAACATTTAGGTATATTTTATTTTTCAAAAAAGGAACGTTGTTTCGGTATTTGGATTGCATTGTTCAAAAATTCTTTATCGTCAGCACGAAAATTGCTGAGAAGCATACTTTACTGCTTCAAAAGCACAATCGAAATATTTTAATGGAAACCCAATTTATACGTCGGAGAGTTCGGATAAATATTTAAATTATCAATACCGGCCGGAAGTTCCATTAAAATATTCCTATTCAAATAGTTTATTGGTCATTTTAAAACTTCAACAGTTCGAAATCAATTTTGATAGCAATGGACCTCAGTTCCGCAAACTAAATGATACGCACTCGATGTAAAGCTGTGTGTACCTATGTGTTTTTTATACAAATTTCCATTTGGGCGGTTGATATTCGCAAGCCAGTGAGTAAATTCGCACCGAATCGTGTGTGACATTTAATTGACAAGTGAATAAAATGTGATGCGGTGTTGTTGGAACATTGCGCCGCGCCCAACGTGTGTCCCGAACATCTGTCAGCAAAATAAACTTAAAACAAATATAAATTGATCACTTAAAGGGCGGTTCATCGGCGGTCGGTTTCGACGAAATCTAGTTAATTAAAATTGTTTTAATAAAATGTATGTTTAAAAGAGATTAATATTCTGCGGTTATTGAATCAATGTTTTTGCTGCGTATTGACTACCAACCTCAAAATATTAAACAAACGTACTCGTTTTTGTTTGTTGTCGTTTATCATTATAATTGGTAGATATTATTGGCAGCTAATTTATTATGCCTCGAAATAATGGACTTTTATTTTTGTTCGGTTGCCGAGAGCTTTCATATCAACTCAATCACTTAATATTGTGTTCTTACGGTCTGTTACTCATCTCAAGAATTAGGACACATTATATGAGTAAAGCTTAGATTTATTTTCTTTGATAAATGGTTACTCACTCCTACAATAAAAACTATTCGTAGTTGTATATCGGGATATCGGCTTTTGATATTCTACCCCAAAACAAATTCCCGATACAAAAATTCCAAAATCGAATTCGGCCGCCATTGCATTGTGGACTTTTAACAATGCGACCAATTTTTTGGATATGCAATCGAGTTTTCGATTGCCTGCCTATATAAAGAACAAGTATAGTATAGTTATGTACCGGAAGCGTAAACCAGAGTCATGATAATTACGAGTCGGCGACTGGCTCATCCCGCACACCTGTTGCCGCCAACGACTTTAACTAAAATTTAGTGGCATACGTGTAACAAGCCGTACGCGCCGCTTGTATATAATTTTCGAGCGGTTAAGTAATATAACGCGTTGGGTACATGTACTGAAGAGTTAACGTTGTTTTTAGTAGAGTTTAGTTGCAAGATATCACTTTAATGTTTTAGTTACGACTTGTTGTTAGGTTGAGTTAAATTTCGGTTGCGTTTAGTGAGAAAAAATGCATAGGTATTGTTCTGGCTACGAGATACTTGATATTTTAGTCCTATAATTAATCACGTGTCTTAGAGGGCGTGAGATAGGATTATATCTATTAGGAGGATTGGTATTAGCATTCACAAAGGTACTCATCAATCCATTAATTAGATCATCCTGCGGTTACAGACGTAGTGATTACGGCTATATCCTTCAGGATCTGTCACTTAATCTGTATTATAAAAACCTATGTTCAAGACAACTGTTAGAGGGAATTATTAAATCCCTAGAAAATACTGATGCAAATAATTGGTATAATCTTATAAACCAAATGGATACCTGGATAATTTTAACGAAATGAAATATCCTACATCTCATGAAAATTAAACTGAATGATATTGGAAAAATACAGATACGAATATCAAAATTCTTATGCGGTATTTCTCGATTTCTATGAAAATGTATCGTGTGGCTTGAAAATCGTAGTGAAAGGTAACGAGCGAGTCGCATCGACATATCGAGATCCGTCGGTAGCGCGCGGCGGTGGCGGACAAATTTGTCTTGCCCGGGGTGCATTGCGTTATATACCAACTACAGTTTACTGTGCCACGCTTATGAAACGACCAGCGCCCGAACTGCCGACACTAAAACTTTCAGTGGATTGTTACATTCGAGCCAACTAAATAAAGGCTATAGGTTTTCACCCGGGTCTTTTCATGGGCGTCGCCTTTACGCCGATTTTATGTAGCATGAGCAAAATACAGCTGTAATTCCAACACGGGAAAATGTATATTACTCCGAATCCTTAGTAGAATCTGACAATGCGGGGATTTTTCGAGAGAGCCCCGGGCTAGGTGAGGGTAGGCGCGACTCGAGTTTGTTACATAAAAATCCCGTTATCGCGACGTAGGTCGACAGATTACTTTCTTGTTAAGAGGATGAAAACAAGAGTTAGTTCGTTTTCTACAAGGAAATAAATATGAACTTTTTTAGGGTACTTTCTTTTTATAACGGTACGAACATTTTAGCTGCCTTTTATTACACTATTTCAGAATAAACGGCCAAATGGAGGAAAATTTCTTAGCTGGTAAACTTTTACTGTAAATATTTTAGTAAGGATACAGTTACAGTCATTACCCAACTGTGGGTTTATATAAGCCAGCACATTTGTAGTTCGTAACCATTTACCATTTTTTTAGTCTCTGTAGTTTTATGTTCCCAAGAAAAATAACCGTGGCCCTGCTACATCACTAGCCAGCAAACTAATATACTTTTGCGAGAAGTTTTATTTTTTCTGAACCAAAGGCAGTTCACTAATGTCACTTTTCCTGTCTCTCATTAAAACAAAACCGCTTCAACAAAGTGTTGATAAAACATTTGACAAACTTTGTTGTTTAATGGTAAACCATTAATAAACGCAGTTGCATTAGAATGCGATACAATTGGCTGATAACTTTGAACCGGGCTCAACACAAAAGTAAATGCGATGCTATCACTCACAGTACAGAATTAAACAATACAACAGGCCAGCGGCGCGCGAAACAATTCACGTTAATATTTCAAATTGCGCAAAAGTAATCAGTGGATTTATTTCGTTCAGAAGTGGGGATGATCTCTCGGCCAAATGGCAAACACGCAATTTGTCGTCGGCGTTAAATCGACCACAAACAAAACGGCCTCGGGCACTACCGCGTGCCATCATTCACCTGTGGTCGCCCATGGTAATGAGATGGACCTACTGTTCAACATATTAGGCTGATTGCAATTGTGCGATCGCCAGGCGAAACACCGCGACCACACCCAACATTCTAGCCGATTGAAATAGCGTACGCGCGCAACTCACGGAATTTCATGAACGACACAATTGTATTATTATTTTACGTAACTATTCAAAGGATTTGGGTCGCATTTTGTGTTAATTATTTCTAAATGGCCGGGGGCATTGATTTTTCATAATCGCCCTAAGTTAAAATTTCCAAAGGATCGTATCAGGTTAATTGGTCATATAGAGGCGCAGCGGGAATTTTATTGTAACTCATCGTGTATTTGTTATTTAGTGTCTGAATGGCGCATTATCCTTTGTAGATGAATGATTACTAGCAGAAACATGAAACAATAAATCAGGGATAATTTTTCGCGTTCGAATAAACAATGGGATAATGTATTATGAATTCGCATTTTGTTTATGTGGAAGCCACAAAAAGCGCTAGCGGTGAGCGCTGGCAGCGTGACTGTGTGTTGGGCTCATCATTACTCAACTGCGGTCAGTCGGGTAATGAGATGGGCTTCTGTGCTCAGCCGCGTTCTCATTGTCCGAACACCTGTACTATCCACAAACGCAAACCAGTTGCCTATGAAATTTCGTCGCGGAAATTACTTCAAATGCATTTTAAACCACTGCGATAAGCCTATTGCGGTATACAATTTTGTACTGATAGATATTTTCATATCCGCTTTTAAAGTATGACATAAATTGATTTGCCAACCAGTCAGCCAGGCAACCAGCGTAGATAAATATCATTTGGCACGAGAATAGTTGGATTATCAGTTAATTTATTTACCTGAAATACACCAAAACAGTTCAAAAAATATTTCCGTTATTGCTTAATCATAAATCTGCCATAGATCTTGTGTAATATCTTAGAAGGTATCGTCTCTCATCCCCAGCCCAGTAATACGTTACCGAAGACTCGAAAATCCACCAAAGAATAAAGGTGCCTTTGTCCTATATCACAAGCATTGCTTTAATTTAGGTGACAGTAAATTATTAGGGCTATAAATAAAAGTAAATGTTAAAAGCAGCCGAAGAATTTTTCCGTAATTTTATTACACAAAAGTTGAGGACATTCAACGTACCTATTTGATATCATCTGAAACAAGTTGGGCGATATCGCACAGGGGAATGACATGAAGAGATTTCCGCAAAAGCTACCCTGTAGTAAATTAACGGGATAACGCTGTTTAGGCGCTAAGTTTTACTCGGTGTAATTAACTTGGCCTTAGTAATTAAGATGGTTAATAAATGGGTGCGTAAGTCGCTTTGTGATAATTATTCCAGGAATCCTTTAATATAACCAAACAAGGGCGAATAACTTGCACTTAAGCGTTCGGGTCTATATACTAGAGTCCTTCTGTCACATTAGTGACAGAAGGACTCTAGTTATGTTTTAGAGTGTAACTTGGAAGCAGTTGGCTGTTGGGTGGAATTACTTTACACTGCTTCGGGATATCACTCCTTGAATAAGACGTATCTTGTTTTAGAATTAGTTCAGATACTCGTCACATGACTTTAACTGTGTTTTAATTGGATTCTTTATGCATTGTTAGGTTCGGTTTGTTAGTATTTATGTGATTGTCTTTTGTTCCTTAGTGTGTGTAGAAATACATCAATATTATGCTGATTGTATTTAAGAATAGCTCAAATGAAGAGTTTATGACTTGGTGATTCAATACCAGTACTTGCTATTTGAAAATAATGTAGTCATTCCTGTTGTGTGTTTGTTCCTGGGTTCGATTCCCAGGTCGGGCAAAGTCTGATTGGGTTTTTCCATCTGGAATTTCTCAGTAGCAGCCCGGACTCTGGATTTGTGCCCGGTTGATGGTAATAGGCTCGCTCCCTATTACATGGGACTTAAACATAACTGGCGAAATGTGGGTGTACTATATGTACACCTCTGCCTAACCCTTCGGGGAATACAGGCGTGATGTTATGTAATATAGTTATTAAAAAAGTCATAGTCATTAATTCAAAAATAAAGTTATTTCTAAGTGTAGTGTCACTCACATTATTTTATATATCATCTTAAATCACCAAAACTAAACCGAAACAAGTAAACTTCCGTTCAATTTACACTAAGCACCAACTATTCTGACTACACCGTCCATATTTCATGTCACAGTCGGGTATAAAATCCAATTTTGAATCGAAGTGCCTCACTAGTGGTATGAGTAAGAGAAAATAATTACCGAAGGGTGTCCCAGGGGTGAATGCATGGCATCCTGACAGAAACTACGGACACGGCTAGGTGTACGCTGAAATTGCCTATTAACAGGATTACATTTAACCACTTGACGAGGATTAAAATTGGGTAAGAATTTTGCTATATTGCATTTTCAGGGTGTAGGTGAGAAATTTATTGGATTGGATGATGTCGGTGTTGATTTTGTGACAATCGGAAAATACGTTTCGGAAAATGATGGAAAATGTTAGTAGAGAAAAACGTAGAAAATGATTCTGATGGAAGTTACCCGAAGTTTTCTAAAGTGATCAATTAGACCTGACGCAATTCCGTTCTTTCTCCACTTTCATTTTTCAAGATATCATAAAAGATAAACTAGAAACGTAGAGCAGATAATAGTATAAAAAATTGCCCATTCCCCCATAAAAGTTAATACAGAAAACAAACAATAGCGTATCGTGAAATAACTGCTTTTTAAACCTCTGTTAATTGTACATTTTACTATCAGAATTACTGTGAATCTACTGGCGAGTTATTATAGCGTGCACGCCCGAAGCATGTAAGTAATAACAATGAAAATCGCCGATAAACGGCACTACGCTAACACCCAGTAATAATTACAACACCATTGACTTATTTGTTCAGCGAGTGCTTCGCTTATTGTTCGAAAAGCTGACAATGTAAATGCTGCGGACAATTTCTATCGTTCTTAGAATGACTATTCAATTGTGGGCACTTTATTTACCTTAAGGTGAAGCTATGTCGTCAATGGATTTCCACTATGTCATTTCCCGCACTCACTATTTTTTTAACCATCCTTTTTGGGGCTCGGCCCGGGCAGGAAGTGATTTGCTAAAACACATTCTTAATGTATATTGTAAAAGTGTCAGCTCCTTAATGCTCTATTGACGATCAATGCTCGTGGTTTCGATTTATTACTATCGGTTCTTAAGGAGCTATTGTTGTTGATTCCAATGGAATTATTGGCCGTATTCAGCTTCTGCTGGAATGTGATTTAGTTTGGTTGAATTATGTGAACACAGGAAGTAAGTTTGTGAATATAGTGTGTCGTACTGACGTCTTTATGAAATAATATTTCCATTGTTTAGATTTTCACTTTACCCAGTAATTGGGTCAGATAGGCAGTCGCTCTATGTAAAACACTGGTATTCAGCTGCATCCGGTTAGACAGGAAGCCGACCCCAACAAATTGGAAAAAGGCTCGGCAGATTCATTTTTTTTGTTTACATTTTCAGACAGTCTACTTATCTAAAACATACACAAATACTAAGTTTATTAAATAAACGTTATTCGACAACCTAATAAAACAACTTTCTTTTATTTGCACTCACGAATCCCTTTGAGGTGGTTACCAAATGAACTTATTGCAACCAGACTTTAATTGTAATATTTTGGTTGATGAGGTTAACGAATTAATGGTAGTTTTTGGAAGCCATAATATTACCGGAGTTAATTAATGATGAGAAACTGTAAGAGCGGGGACTTATTACATATTAAATTAAAAGGTTTAACTGTGCTGATGAATTATCGTGCGTGTATTTAAGGCTTTATTTTAAGTGTATTGATTGCTGATGTAATCTGATTTTCATATTTTAATACAGCAGTAATGTTAAAGTATTGTGCTGTGCAGCAAATTAATTATTTTCGAATCGTTATTTTTGCACTTGTTTCATACTAGCTGCGTCCTGCGGTTTCGATCCCGTGGGAATATCGGGATAAAAATTATCCTATTTCCTATTCCAGGTCTACCGATGTGTCAAATTTCATCTAAATCCGTTCAGCCGTTTTAGCGTAAAAACTCACTTTCGCATTTATAATATTAGTTAGGATAGGATTAGGATTCTAAAATGTATATGTATGTATGGTACTGTTAGTGCTTGGAACCTTTGTTCGATTGCCCCAAAGGTTTTTTTTCTGGCATAAAAGGCTTCTATTTCCAGCTATGCTACGCCAGACACATAATCAAACTAATAAACAAACAAAACACAATCACTAACGCGTAATAAAATCTCAGTAAAATCCGTATCTGTTTACACACACTGCTCAACATTCAATAAAAGCGAAGTACTGTATTTGTTTACTAGCAAAGTAGAAAGAAGTGCCGTTCCGTAAACAGGTGATTATAGGGATGTCCCAAGAGTTTGCTATCCCACTTTCTCATATCGATGCATCACACGAGATGCATTCGGAACCGCATCTCTAGGGATGTGCAGAACTGGGACTCGATAAAGTTGCAAATATCGATACCGTTACGGTGGTAATCCCTGCAGAGGTAGGTACTAGGCAGCGTATTTTCGTACACCCAATGTTCGTATATGACAGAATTAGGTCCTGATGTCACAGAGATTTGTGTTGTGAATACTAAATTTTCAGGTTTCAGTTTGTAGTGTTTAAATTGGTGAGCCTATTTTCACGTACTAATGTACTACCTACCGAACATTATCAAGCTTGAATGGTTATAGCCTGTCGAATGCAGAATGTATTAAAATGTCGATGTTGTCTTATATGATTAAAGCAGTTTCGACGTTCCTAGTTTTTGTTTTGTTGTTGAACACCTTGACTGTCATGTTTATACATAAACAACACCCTATACATTTATTGGTGATGACGTTATTATATTTCGATTAGGTATACTTTTCGTTCGATTACGAACCTATTTGGTTTTCAACCTTTCATTTAGAGTTTGGCTTGTGGTTATTTTACCTCTATGCCTTAAAAGTTTTATAATGCGTTCAAACTCTTGTAACTAAGTTAAACAAGAGTCATAAGTTATGGAATGCATTGAGTCTAAAACTTATGTTGTAGTCTCGAACTAACTTTATATTTGGCTAAACTATTCTACAGTTACATGTTAAGGCCCACAAACATCAACTTTGGCTATAAATCGTTAAAGTTTAATTATAAAGAACAGCACAAAAGTTATTAAAGTGAACAACAACCACTCAAACTAGAGATTGTTTTAAACTGAATTAATTGTAATACACGTTTTATTAACAAGAGCCGTTGGTTGGCCGCAAGATGCATCTAAACCCTGTGTATTCCCGTCTTTCTCCGGGGACGAGGCCACGTGCACCCACTTAGCACACGCCGAACATATTTACACAAACCAACAAACAACCCTCAAACCCATACATATAAAGATCAAATTCCTTTGTACCGAGGTGCTAAGTAAGATTGCAGCCTTACACAGTCTGAGAGCTCTACTTCAGAAGCTTTGCCGGTATTAGAATTGCCTCGACATGTACAAAAATAGCGAAATTGAAGTGTTTCGTGAAGTGAATTGAATACAGATAAGATTATATAAAAATCAACCGAAAATCTACCAATATTTTATTCCTTTTATTATTTCTACAAATAATGCGTAAATATTTATTGCATTTGAATTGTAAAATAAGTTAACGATTTTATTACACACACAGTGGTTTACGACAATAATAATTTATCAAAGAAAATCGTAAACACGGCGGTGAAAACAAAAGAGAAGGGCGTGGAAACGTCTGTACGTGAAGGGCATAAAGTTTAAAAATACTCTAGTGATGTGCCTTTTTTGACTTCCGAAATTTTATGGCACTTGAAGAAAACGATCGCCATTTATGATTCACGCAATAGGCGTCTTTACACCATCACGAACTGTGAGGGATGAAATATAGATGGCACTACTCTTATGCAAAGTGAGAGGTGAAATTTTCACGGTAGCTAGCTAGCACGCACTCGTAGAAATGCGTCCCAGAGGCGCGTGAGGTGGTTCGCACGACCAAATGGATTCCGCTCCGCAGATATTGCTTGCGCTAGTTTTTTTTTTGTTTAATATTTATGAACTTTGTCTCTCACATGTCGCGTTTACCTTTGTGTAATGGCATTTACTTCAAGCTCCGCTGACAATTTGAATGCCAAACGAACGTGAACATATTCGGTAACGCTCTGCTGATTATGATATAAGATCTTGCAGTTTCATGTTACCGATACTACATACAATATGCAAACTCATATTAGGCAATAACAGATTTATTCCCATTAGTATTTTATATCCTAAAAATTAAATTATTAGACAGAGACAATGGAAAATATTTTGCGAAGGGACATCGTTAATTATTTTTTCAACCGGCAAAGGTCGTAAATAAAAGTAAAGGGTGCTATTAAACGCATTATTCGCGCATATTTAATGTACTGAAAAGGCTAAAAGGTTTTTATTTTTCACAGATTCAACAGCTTAACATAAAAATCACCCTTTGAATTAAGTCTCCATTCAACACGTGATTTATTAACTAAATAATGTGAAAAAGAATATTAAACATTATCTAAAATTATGTATCCGACATATTTTTGTCCTTTTGTTTAAAAATGGGACAGATATCATTCAAAGTAAATAGCTTCAGACATGAACCTTTAGCCGGGACTGCAATATCAAAGCGATTTATAGAGAGTTCATTCTCTAAAATTCGACCTTTTTTATTTCATCCTCAATTTTATAGAATGTGTTTCTTTCTGGCCTTAAAAGAAACCCTGAACTTTGAAAGTAGCAGAAAGCTTTCTAATAGAAAATCAGCTTCACTTTAGTTGTTATGAAAACGGTCATAATCGGGCGTCATTGAAATAAGTAATACGTTAAAATGATTAAATATAGGATTTGTCGAGATATATTGGCGAGTATGGGTTCGCGTCACCGATGCGTGGTCCTCACAACGAAAATAGATAATAAAATGTATTGAAATGGCTGCGGGCCGGCTTATCCGGTTGAAAGTCAATGAATATTTGATTTCAATTTTTTTTCCCGCCGTCGCCGTGAAGTATTCACGCCATACCTAATTTGATTTTCGCCATTCCGCCCGTTCGCCGGGCAGTTTGCATTCATATTCAGTTTGAATACGCGTTTGGGTTGCCTCTTGCCCGAGTTTGATACAAATAAACAGCGGATATTTTTACATTTCTTGCCAGGATAACCCGACCCAACTGATTACGTTCTGGGGATAATAACCCGACTGTAGTATTAGGGGAGGCCTATGGAATATTTATATTAGATTATTATATGTGCTATTCATATTTAGGTACGCAGCAACATTACACGAATCGTATAACATAAATGAATCGTCAGGGCAGAGTGAGCAGGTAAGCGTCCCACAAATGAAAGTTTAAACGTCCACATTGTATTCTAGGCACGTCGTCGTGTTTTATTTCAATGTTTATCTAATTACAAGCAGAGGGATCTCAAAATATCATCCAAATGACACGCAAAGGGCACAAAAGTTGGAAGTTTGGAAAACATGGGTAAATTATTTTATGTCTTACAACGACAAGAAAGGGCCGTTTTTCCCTCGGCGAGGAATGAAACAGGATTCGTTTTTGCGAACTTGCATAAATGACGGCGCAACGATATTTCACCGAGCCTGAATATTTGGGTCAACCTGTTTTTGTGTAATGGGGATTACAAAAGCAAATTTAACATTGTATTTGCTGTAACTGCTACAAGCGAACCTTCGTTGGCAACAAAAGATGGCTCGCCTTGATACGATTTTCGTGGATTTTAATTAAAATCTTACGCGTTGTGGGGATAATGAAAGAAACTGATTACGTGGGCCCGGACTTTAGTGTTTTGGGACACAATTTATTGGCTTGTTTATGACGATGTGTAATATTTACAAAAAAAAAAGTGAAAACGCGACCATCGAAATTGAAATAGGCAGATTTCAACCGTAACTTCGCTTTTACCCTCACAATAATACAAAATCTCCTGCCGAGGAAACCGTATATTTTATCCGGGCGTCGATTTGTTATTTATTAGCCGGGAATAGTCGTAACATGGGGAGGGAGCACAATACCGAAAACGGTGCGCCTGTTTAGTGACGATGCCACCTCCGTTTCGCTCTGCTCGCCTCAGCCGCGGCGCCGCCATCATAACCTGAACTCTCTCGCTTTCCTGTTAGCCCAGCTCCTTACCATTCGAAAGAAGGTTCTTTAGATTGCGACATGTCTGTTTACGCTAGCCAGCTTTCATTGAGGGTCGAAGCCTATATTTATCCGTTGCTAGTTAACCAGTGACGACTTTGTGGCGAAGACGGCCAGAGAAATGAGGCGAGACAAACAAAAATGATATGTTTCCGTGTGTGACATGCAAGCCTTTGGAAGTTCCGTTGTTTTTGTCAAGAAAAATACGGTGACACGCCGCTCGTGCGTGGCTTGCCTCGCGTAACTTACGTCTAGGGAAGTAATAATATAATATTATTACGGTTTTGAATTCCGTTCAGTTTTCATTCTACTACATATATGTTTGTTTGGAATGACTTGAGTTTTGTTATTTTGTTCGGTAACACAGACAGTCGAAAATAGCTACCTAATAGTCATAAATGAGGATTACTGACTAGACCTACTAGTTGGGTATTGATATTTGGTTTATTATTATTCGTAAGTCCCTAATCACTAAGCTCCTCAAAAGGATACCTATACAAAGCCATTATTGGCATAGTTTTATTAATGTACAAGACATTAATAATTGTATATAGCATTAGGAACTTGGGCAGTATTGGGGATCTGATTTATTAGGGTCCAAGCTCCGTTGTTGTATTATCAGCTTACTAAAGTAATGACACTTACCTCTGTGCCTATTGGTTTGTTTGTCGAACATTAGCATGGCGTCCTCGATCTGCAACAAAAAGACTTAATATTAACTTCAAATTCTGAAAAAATCGTGAGGAAAAATAGCGAAAAACAAGGGCGTCGTGCGCGATTTGAGCCCCGCCCCGGCAATAAAACACTCCGCCGTTGTAATAACGAATAAGCACCGGTACAGAGTAAACCACACGCTGCAAATAAACTTTGATAAGCGGGGGCGAGCAGGTAATAACGTATTCATAGAGAAATAAATGGAAAGTCGGCGGTTAGGACACGAACAATACACGCTAGCGGAGATGCGCTGTCACCGCCCGCCTAACGCGACTCGCTCGCACCTAAATTTGGCCACGAAGGAGCATTTTTAAAATTCCCCGTCCGCCAACAAAACAGTGATAAATCTGAAATGGAACGAAATTGCATCGTAAATATTCATGTTGACGTCGACGCGTGACGCCTCCACATACGTAATTGTACGTACGACTTAATTATAAATTCCTTCCTTATTAACTTTTCAGATGCGTATCAGATATGTCATGTTTGGCGGTACAGCGAAGGGTACACAGCGCCGTATGAAGTGACCCACGTTGAAAAATGTGCGTGTATACAAAAGCGGGCAAGTTCGGTTTGACAGGCTGAGGCCCGTGGGTTTTGTCTGGGCGGCGGCATCGCCGGCGTCGGTCCCCAGGGCGACATTACGCGGGTAGGTCGACACGACGCACTCCCGATGATCGATGTCGAATACCGTAACAGGTGACCTTTCGCTGAATTATTCCTACCTGTAGAAACGTTTGTTTAGTGGTGATTTGTTTGAGCGGGAATTGCCACGCTTTTGTTGGCCGAGCGGCCTGAGCAACCCTCTTCTGTGGTGAATAAAAAAAATAACACCTAATTTTCGAACATACACGGACGCTGATTTATCTTTGACATTAACACCGTCTGAAGAGAAGGTAAAGGATCTCGTTTATTTTTTCTCAAACTTTATCATTTTCGTTAGGAGTGATCCTATTTGTTCACGTGTTAAACGTAGTTGGGTCCGACGTAGGTTGGTACTCTAAAGGGCAGGGCTTTGGGAGGAATTTACTCAAGGATATAGAACCTTTGAAAACAAAGGTAAGTGTTAATTCAAACTACATCGCCAATAGCGCTGTCTTCAATATGTTTATTATTTATTTATTTATCGCAAATGTACAGAGGCGGATTTAATGCCAAAGGTGTAATATGTTCTCACTCGGTAAAAACTTTCAGGGGTTTTAAATAATATCGGTATCAGGGTAGTATCGAATAGCTCGCCGTCCGATAAGGACCAGGCCCGGGTCACACACCTGACGGGGTCCGTTAGGACCGATGCCTGCCAGGGTTGCGGAATAGTCCGAAAGGGATACCGGCAACGGTTACCTGGTAACAGGCAACTGAAGGAACACGGGTGGGTTTTAGTCAGTAAGAGTCTGACACGCCCTTCCGCTCCGCCCAGAGCGGGAGAAGTCATTTGATGATTTCACACCCAAAAAAAAAAAAAAGTGTAGTATCGAAAGTGCAAAACTATTCCTTAAGAAGAAACAAAGAGCGCATTGTTACACCTTTCGAACATTTTATCGGAGAGGAATTGTTTCGATATCGCTTCGATATCGACATGAATAGAGCCTTACTGAACCTTGTGAATGTAGTCTTCAATAATATTGAGTACCAAGAACGAAGTGCTTCAGTTCGTTTTCAGTTATTTACGGAAAAATATTACAGGTTGAAAGTTTCAAATTGTAAATAACTAGTACCTATCACGGTGCGTGTACCATCGCCTGTTGGTATACGTTAACATATTAATTTTCTACAGTTGACTCTTACAACTTGTATGGGAAAATAACCAGCTGCTATATGCTTTCCTGGTATTGAAATATATTTAGAATATAACCTACTTTGGTCATTAATTTCCTTTACATTGATTTTACAGTGACACAATAAGAAAATACAATTTCTTGCTACCGTATTCGAAATAAATAAATTCTCTGCCTAAAAATAAAATCACGAATGAAAAGGAATTAGGTAAGAAAGCCTGACAATATTCCGAAATAGCAAAGCAATAAATATCTATTAACTTACATAAATGATGGAATTTATTACTTCAGTCAGGAGACAGAAAAATAGACCAATCGTAACACATTTCGTCATAATACGATCGTCTGTGGCTTGACCGAATCAATAGAGATTTGTTGGGAAAAAATAGATTATGCTGTATTCCTGCGACATAGATTGTGACCTAATGCGGTATTGTTACGGTCAATTTGTGAGAGCTACATCGCGTCATTACCTTTTTTCGCATTTGTGATGTAGTGCGTGCGACAAGGACGGGTATTGCCGTTCGGGGTCGTTCCCTTGGGCGACGTTACGGTGAAACCGAACTTTGGCCGTGATCAATGCGAACCTCGGAGGTGTCTTTTGAGTTAATGCTTGTATCTGATTACTGATCGATTTAATTTCGGCCGATTTAAGTTTTAATTTGTTTCGAACGTTTGTTCGTAGGGGAACGTGTGTGATGCATTCATATTTATACCTGACTACATTGCGGCTTTGCTTTTGCAAGTAACAAGTGTATGTCAGTCCAACTTTACTAATTCCACTCTTGGCCGAATATTTTTCACAAGCAAGGGTAAGTGAGCGAAATTGGAGACAATGTTCGCCGACGGCCGGAATTTTTATAGTTGAGCGTACATGGCGGGAATAAAATACAGGATTTACTGAATGCTCGGATAGAGTATCGGGTTTAGTCGAGTCCCTTTTTGGTCAAGGAAAATGCCACAGTTTAGTAGAGCACTCGCCAGTCGAAACCGTGGACCTCTAATGTACTAAGCTGATACAGAAAAAGGTCATGTCATAAAATAAACTAACGTTGTACGCAAAAGTTGATTGATTATACAAAGATGACAGTTTTATTTATTCAACATTTTCATTAAATGACATGTCCAAACAACATAATTTACTCCGATAATATCTTGAAAACTATATCGCACCCCTAGATGAAGGCTCCAGCAACTCAAAAAACCTCATTTTTCAGAAATGATGAAAAACTGTTTTTATCTTATATAAGAAAGATATCAAAGATCTAATGAGACATTCATAAAGGTAACGTTGCGGTTGAAGGCATCGTTACGCGAATTATATTGATGTATAGGTATTCAAGTCAGGAATTCGATAAAGCCACTAACTCGAAACTCGTACTTTTAGAGTTAGTGGGGTTTTTATCTAGGGGTGCGATATGTTACTTAAATATGGCATGAATATAGCAGTAGTATCAAAGGGGACAATTTTCTGTAATGTCTGTACGTTTGTGTTAAGCGTCCTCTATTATTAAGTATTTCATTTAAGGGAGTGACGTGAGTGGGTCCCTGAGGATACCTGTCGCGGTAATTCACGATGTGTACATCTCTATTTTTTACTTTTGTTGTTAAGATTTAGGGGGACGTTAGGGGTGAAATTATGTGATGTGGCAGTGAAGGAGGATACTTACTTCTTTATAAAATAATTGGGAGACTCTTAACGATACAGGTATTTATGTTGTTTTATCGTTAAGTGTTTTACCAATAGTTTGATTGTGAAAGGATAATTAGTAAGGCTGTAAAAGACTTTAATTTGATTGTCTTTAAATTCAATTTAAAAGCATAAATAAATAGTCGAAATCTATCTTTATTAGTACATAGTCACTTCTTAATCACTTAACCTTCAATTTACATCAACTTTCATGATTCAAGTTTGCGAAATAAACTAAAATAGCTCGAAATTAATTGCATCATTCAAAACTTTCAATTATTTTAAAATATCTCGGTAATTAAATTATAATTCAACTGAGACCACTTAAAGTAAGTTTGGGAATTAATTAGCCTCAAATTTCAGTTTTTCACAATATTATTTTTATGTCTATTTTTCGGAGTTGGTAATCAAACACTTTTACAGAGAAGCCTGGCTGAAGGCTGTCAACAAATTCTCAAGTCTCAACAAATGATTATTCTCGTTTTGATGTTAATGTCGGGAGAGCATATAAATCTGAACGCATCATTAGAAACATATCGAGTGACGTCATTACACACAATGAGCACTGAAACAGCACTGGCATTACATTTTGGTATCGCGATCCATCAAACGGCGCGATATCGCGATCGCGCAGCCAACATTACGCGAACTAATATCTGAACAATCGCGCTGTTTGCCCGCGCGTGCATCGCGACTGATTTGTTTGTTTGTCAGCATGTCTCGTGACGTCACAGTGACGTATTTCTAAACAGACCGTGTTTACACGAGCGTACGTTTACCCCGAGGCTTTCAATATGGCGGAAATTGGCATATGAAAAAATATTTTATTGCTCTTTGTGATTTTTATGTATTTTTTTTGTTATTGACTATTACTCGGAACAACATTTTATGCTTCAGTAGCACCTGTCAAGTTTTTTTTTTGTGAACAATTTAATTTTTTTTCTAAAATAATTTAAATGTTGCTCTCTCTAATAGACATAATTACCCATTCCAAAACCCTTAAAATACAGGATACACAAACAATATTCCAACCGTAACAATGGACAAGTTATCTGTTTTAGATGCCATGCAAATAAGATCCTGAACAAATACCATTACTCATTCTCCAACTAATATTTGGAATTCAAACTGTCAGTTGTTACAAGGAATTCCGGAACTATGCATCTTGTTACTTCGGCCGGACTTGAGGATGGTCCAGTGTTGGTCAACCTCACGTCAATCAAGGGGGTGTAGCTAACAATGCTCTCGGTTTGGCTGGATCGTTTGTAGGCAGCCTTGCAAGGAGTTCGGTTATATTGGCAAACTTTGACACGTATTTATTGTTGGGCTTGAGTTTCGAGTTATTCTTTGGTTTGTAGTTTTGGCTTTAACTTTGAATGTTTGATAACTTTTCGTTTCTCTTTGAAGTTATATTTAGCAAGTCTACAACGAAAGGTAAAATTGGATTACATGTTGTAATACGTACCTAACATTTCTTTTTGAACTCACAACAACCTTATTTACCGGACACTCCTCATAATTTAGTTGCAAAAATAGAAAAAACTGGCCGCAAACTCAATAAAAACGAATCACAATAAGAATACTCTTCGGGAAATGGCATAAAGAAAAAGTTTTAATTTGTTTAAATATTTCCGCGGGTACGGAGTTCAGTGGCGCTCAAGTTTCGTGTCTCGGCATTAAGTTGCCCGCGGCTCGTAATGGGACAAGCCACCTGCTCTTAAAGGCGACATAACAATTAACTTGAAGAAGAAAATATTAGTAGAGCTAATAGAGCCACTCAGATACACTCCGGCCTCTGCCCTCCATAAATAACACCCCTTCCCGACTACAGACAGTCTACAATTTTGTCGTATTTTCGTAATGATTCTCAGCGGAGGAAACTCCCCGAGGATACCGACGTTTTATCCTTGTGCTTTTATAGGCGAATTGATTGGGAACCACTGGAAATAATCTCGGGATGGGATTAGTTTTCTTAGGAAAGTTTTCCCGGAGAACCGGCCGTTTCCTTATTAACATACCCCTTAAGTATACTTTATACGACAACAGTAATTAAATATTAGAACTGTTTGGACAGAACTGGAAACAAATACTGGTGTCGTTGCTGAAGAAACTAACTTTGTTTTGTTATACGTCTAAATTTCTAGACGTCGCGAAGGTGAAAAATATCTTGTATTTCCAAATTAATCAATAAAAAGTACCAACATTTCTTCATAAAATATACTTTTTAATCTGACACAATGAGTAAGCACTTCCATTTGAAATGTAACTAAATCCGCTCGTGAAAAAGCAGACTACACAGAAAAAACAAATGTCGCAGTGACAGACCAAATCTACTCTATTTATTTTTATTACGTGCCAAGGAAGGTTACTCGCAGTACTTACTTACTATATTTTTGTTATGTACAGATAGCCCATTCAATATAAATAATGTCCGCGTGATAGCCGCAGAGTCGACTGAAATTCATCCGTCTGACTTAAGAAATAAAATCGTATTTTCAACAACAACCACGAAACCGTCGTTCTCAACAATTTCCATCTTCTGGTTTCTCTCTTACTTTCAATTTGCTAAACTACAATCTAGGTCATAAAAACTCCGAACGTCAAACTTAGAAAAAATTACGTATTCCACGATCCGTAAAAAAATCGGTGAATAAAATATGAAGGAAGTTTAGGAAAACCCGAAATCGTTTTTCGTATTTGAATAATCACTTTAACAAACAAAAGTCGGCCGAATCTGCTTCATTACTTATTAACCTGCTCGAGTGTGAGACAAACAGGGAATACCGCGGAAAACAACCACTACATCGATGTTTATCGAATTAAACGTTTAGGCAAATATTATTCTCAGGAGAGTTTTTAATAGAAAAGTTATAAATGTAACGAAAATGACTTCCTTTTGTAAGCTTTTCTTTACATTTCCATTTTTTTTTGTATCTATGATTGAGAAAATCCAATCTGAAACATTTTCAAAATTTATCCTTATTTAATAATTATGAGGACCGCAGTAGATGATTGGAAATCCGTGTGCCCGAAACCGTTGAAACACTTCAAAAGCCGGATCTATTGTTATCTATAGACTTGAATGAATAGATGCCTCCAACATCAAAGGCACACTGAGCTTTGTATAAAGAACTTCTCCACGCCATAATAACATTGGCTTTCTTTATTATTGGAATAAGTACAAGTAAATAGAAAGAAAACATTTCACTCTGATATTTCCATTTCGAATAATATTGTAATGGTGAGACGTCACTTAGTACAAGTACCTACTCGCTTCTTTTTTAATTACGTGACTCGTCCAATCATGCAAACTGAACAAAAAGTCATGATCCAAGCCCCTAGCTTTTAATTATTGGGGTATTTTCCGAACTTTGTGAACACTTCAAAAGTTGGGACCTGGCCTGGACTGCGGGCCGGTGTTAATTACCAACTTTTTAAAAACTGCAACTCATAATAGACAGCTCCGTTGAAAGATGAATGATGTGTTCGCTACCAAGTTGCCTTTTTTTGCTAAACTTCGCTGGAAATTTACGGAAACATGAATTGTTGAACAATAACAACATGAATTTGACGTTAAACATTTTCTAAACGACAGACGAGTAATAAATGGGCACTCAAAATTTCAAACGGTTTCGACTCATCCATCGCGATAGGCGCCAAAGTGGTTTTATCTAATAGCCTATCATTACTCAGTACACACAAGCAAAAACTTATTATTGAACGATCGAATGTAACACAAATAGAGGTCTAATTGGTATAACCGCCAGGTTTGAATGGAGGGGAGCATGCTGCCCGGCAGACACCGTAAATATTCTTGCTCCGTGATTGAAACTGTGTTGCAAATGGTGTTTTACTTTAATTATTCACGTGCACATACTGTTACGTTGATAAACCGTAGCTAATACCTAATATAAACAGCTTAATTGCGACCGAAACTTGTGCAGGTTCGCTTAATTGATTTACTGTGTCGGTCGGTATCGGATAGTATAAATACGGTCTAGATTATACGACCGAATGAAAAATGGCGATCGAGCGAACGTTCGACGGCGCGCAAGCGATCGCTACCAGCATAATGACGCTACTGAAGTTTCACTCGTTAGTCTTATGTAGATTGTTGCCAGTCATTACCTATGGGAAAAGCCACGCTTTCATACGTTCGCCTCCATTTTCGAAATTACTTATTGTTTACGAGACTCGTCAGAGTGGGGATGAACGCAATCTGTACCCGCGCTTGGCAACCCACGTAATGTGCGCCAACTACAAACTTTCAATACTCGGGTAAAAATGTGTATTATGAGAAAATATCTACTCATACATTTTTATACACTGTGATTTTAAGTGACACGTGAGTTGTATTTTTAATATTACATTGTTGGCTTCAGCAGTATAAATACAACAACAGAATTTACCCTATTACCGTCTTTACGTATTGAATAAAGATATAATAATATTGTTACGGATCCGAAACAGCCCTTCCCAAAGAAAATAATTTTTTCATCATATCTGATTTGTTGAATTATGCTACTGACGCTCTCCGTCTTGGATACTCATCTTGAATAGAGTTGACATCCATTGTGATGTTTTATTATTACTCTGTGAAATGCAACGAGGCGGGTGAAATTGTTAAATCCTCACAATGGAGGTTCTGTCTTCGTCGGGTCGAGTGCGCAAAAGTTGTACAAGGATCTCAGTTCCGACGGGAATGTAAAGGGAAGGGATTAATTGTATAATCTTCAAATAAGACAAAGTTGAAGACGGCGGTCGGCGAGCGGGATTATTTATGTGTAGTGCGGCGGCGCGCGTGTGACGTCATGGCCGCGCCCACGCCACGCCACAGCCACTTCACTCTCAATCTGCATATAAATCGGATATCGATAATGACGTCGCTATCGCAAGCTACCCGAAATTCGTTCAAAATCCGATAAGCCTTGCCCGTGAAAGCTCTAATCCACAGAAGTTAGGATGACCCCGATAGTGGATAGACCTAGTCTTCTATTATGTAAATTATCAGCCACATGAAACTTTCGGCCGGCCACTGCGGTCGCTAAGTTTGCGGGCGGAACTTACGATATTGACTTAGGGTCGTATCTGTCTGAGGATCGAAACTAGTAAGTAACAATAGATGGAATGGAAAATCCGTTGTAAATATTTAATGTTTAATATCTGTTCGGTCGTAGCAATAAACGGGGTAATACAGTGTATCGTGGAAGCGTGGAAAAAATGGAGCACAAAAATTAGTTTTAACGTTTACTATGAGTGTAAAATTCCGTGTGAAAATGAAGAGATCGTTGTGCGTGCGGGGACGCCTGCTGCTGGTAACGATGGGCGCAAATGACCCGCGCACGAAACACGACCGCGTCCGCTCCACGACGCCCCCACACTCCGCCAGCTTCACCTACTTGCCCATTCCGTATAGCCGTATTTACTATCACTGCAGCCTACGCTCTACGAATATACTTTTTCAAATCTAAATCCGCTACGCCGAGTTGCTACGCGGCGTAGCAATCCAGGTTAGCACTAGTTCTACGAACCAATAGGTAAATCGATTTAAAATATTTTAATTAATTTCCTAACAGATCTGAAGTTTAGCGTCACGAAATGGAAAGCTCTTTAATTATACAAAAAGCATGACCCTTTTCAAACTTCGTAATGAGACTCAATATAAGAATTTAAATTCAATAATTATTCATTTGGCCGGGACAAGTGGGCGATATTGCGAAGTTGCGGCCCTGCTTTTTACATTGACGTTTTCGAAGGAAACTTTTTGCGGTCTCCTATTGAGTGCATGTAACTTTCCTTTTAGACTAAAGTACAGCTAAAAGAAACTTAGTGTGATTGGCCGTTCCATTTGCCCGATACTATTTTACCTGTAAAGATACTTTTATCATCGTTGTAACTATCAACTTTTATGTCTCTGATGTACTTATATATTTACGCGGAACTGCTAATCTAGAAGGAAACTTTGTTGGAACTTGTTTCAAGGAGAACTTAGTTTAAACGTATTCGGTTAATGAGTGAGTTTAGTTTGTGTATTGTTTGCAACGCAGGTAGGCAGCGCGGATAGATAAGGCGATTGGCACTTCCGACGTTTAGTAAACGGGAGCACCTTCCAAAGCACGTTATTTTTATAAGGCATGGGCCTTGCCCTGACCCAGTTCCTTTTAATCCATCGCTTACCTATAAGGTTTTATTGGCAATGGCCCATTACGACCTACATTATCAACATCATCATCCGATTTTACTATTTCCAGTCACGTAAACTTGAACGACGAGTATAAACCATAAGGCAGACAAGTTTTCCTATTGGATATGCGGAATTTGGGGAGAAGATACCTAGGGGTCAATGATCGAGGCACGCGACACTCACGGTGCCTACCTTCCTTTTTTCTTTTCCAATTAAACGGTTTTTTGAGAGACCTTTTATTCGTCGAATAATTATTCAACTTGGCGAATATTTTCTGGAATTGTATAGAATACAAAATACTTTCAATTACCCCGAAAGCAAAACAGTATCAATTTGCTCCGTAACCTCTTTTTTTAGGTTTTTTTAGTACGTGCTCCAGTCAACTCCTAAGACAAATATGAATAGGGAAATGAATTATATGAAAAGCTCCTTCGTTGTGACGTGTGAGAGATTGCGTCGCTTTGCGTCGACCTCCGAATTTAACCAGTCGTTTGTGCGCCGCGCAAAACTTGCCTCGAGGTTACATTAAGCCGATTACCAGCGTCAATCAAAACCCGCCTTTTTTCCGTACGCAGAAACCACCAACCGTACTTTAACTAATGTCTTTATTTCGGGAGTTTTTTTTTCTCTTATTCACGGATTTGTTATGTGCTAAGTAGGCATCTAAATGCTTATTGCTTTTGTAACAAGTAGTAATGGTAACGTCCAAACTAATATTTTCCAGCGGATCCTTGGAATAACGATACGGGCCATTTTCCGGGCGGGTGGTCGCCGACCTACGGCCGATCGAGGCGCCCCGGCCTTCACTGATAAATTACAAGTCTTAAAACCAGTGGCAGGTAATTCTGCACAAATTCCAAGCTTCTGGCCCTCCGGCCTGCTACAGGAAAGTTTCAACGATTACTTTTACTTGTAATTTATGTCTCAGGGTACCGATAAAACGATGGCACCGAAGAGGGTCACAGGTGAGTCCCCGCGGAATTTCCTCAATTTTTAAGGCGGCTTTGAGGAAAGGTTTCCAGTCTTTTAACTGCTTAACTGCCCTCATATAAATTATGAAGTTCGATGGGCATGTTAAGTACAAGTTTTATCACGAGTGAGGTCGAGAAACTGCCGTAAATAAAATCAGAGGGTTGTTACTTTCGAAGAATTGTTTTCGTCTGGCATGAAGAGGAGTGGAAAAATTACACACGTCTTGAGGAAGGGAAATAATAACATAATGGATGCTCGTGTACTTGAAGAAAATGAAGAGGTCCGTTGTGTGCGATATAAGGCTGGGTATAGACTTGATTAATATTCGTTAGATGAGGCGAGGGGTTGGGTGGGGGTATGTAGCGGCTGATATATCGGCGGCCATCTATCAGACACGCCGCAGCAGGCTGCATGCGTACGCACGCGCCTGCCAACACCGCAAACAAACACTGCCATGCTCTGAACGTCGGTATTAGGTATGCCAAAGTTTAAATCTAACGGTTTTATTGATGATGTTTTGACGGGGTATCTAATTATCATGAGTTTAGAAATCAAGCCTGTCATTATTGATGGCAGAAAGCGTAAAAAATGCAATTTCGGCCAACAAATGGATATGTTACAGATTTAACCAATTCTTTCAAATGTAATTTTATGGAAAGTGTGAATTTCAGAAAAAATATTTTGTAATATCGCTAAATAAAACGTAAATTTTAAATTTCGTCTTTCAATTTCAATAATGACAACAAGCCACTAGATATAGAAATGAGTATTGGAAAATATGACGCCAAGATAAATAAATCCATTAAAATAATCACAACCGACCCGTTGACATGCATAAACAAAATAAAGGTAAGCACGCAACAAGGTTTGCGAACAACCTAATCCATTTATTGGGAATAAAATAAAGATTGTGAGATTGGCTGGATCACAACGCACTTACACAAATTTCGTTCCCGTGTCTTCAACGATGAATAATAGATGTTGGCCACAATTCGACCTCTCCGCTACTCACGCACACTGCCTCATACTACCCCGGTCTTAAACACACTAGCTTATTCCCTCCAATACAATATTATCTTTATACCCTTGCCGCATTTGTGGAATATCCACCGTCCATTGATTAATTTTTCGGAGTCCCCTTTTAAATTGCTCCCGTAGAAACTATCTCGAAGGCATTATCGAGGTAAGCCATAAATAAATTTAAATGTTCTTTGTGAAATACCTTAACACATATATAATATCTAAGAAAGGATAGGTGTAATAAATATCTGCACGTGAAATATGGTTTTAGTCGTTTTTAACCCGTTCTATTGTACGAAGCAAAAGAACGACAAGCATTTTGTAATAGTTGGCAGAGTCTAATCACATAAATATTTTGAATGTCAGTATTAAAAAGCTTAGCATATGAATTAAGTGAACAAGCTTTCGACAATAATTGAATTACGCTCCAAGCTAGGCGGCCACATAGATTTCAGTTTTGGAATCCGCTTCGGAATGCGTGCATACGAATTATTTGAACATTTACGCCGGTAATGTTGCGGTAGCAACGGATTCACTTCGCTCTATAGCACCGCACGAGATTTATGTACGGTATTCAATATATCTTGTTTGTATCTGCTCAATACGCAACCAACCTTCAGGCTATTTCATTAATCGGAAACATATCAGGTACCAAAAAACCATTTCCATACATTTTTGTACTTTCCGGTACTATACCAGATTTTATACAACAAAAACTTTTGTTCAGTGATAGGTAAAAAGCGATTTCGTAGAGCGTCGATAAATAAAAACGAGTGCCACATTTCGCGGAGTTACTTTATAAGCGAAGCACATCGGGCCGGCGCGGCAACTGCAAATGGCGCGAAACGACAATTTTAAAGCACAACATTGAATATACATATAATGTATCTGGCAGCGCACGTGCGGGCCGATTACTCGCCGCGCGCCAGCCTCCGCCGCACTGAGCGACTTGTATGCTAGCGCTTTTAACGCATTACCATGAATAATATATACTCAAATTGAAATGTCGCATTCGTGTCGCTCGAGTTGCCTATCTGCTCGCGCCGCCCGACGCTCGGCGCCCGACACTCGCACTGAACCTCCTTCTGTATTCTGCCCCTCGATTCGTTCTGCCAATAGGCTTTGGCTTTTATCGAAATCACTGAGCTCTTTTTTGAAAGGCTAAGTTGAATGGAGTTCCGATTGATTTTCATATCGCATTGTTCAAGAGGGTAAAATACAACGTATTTGATAGAGACTCTTATTCTCATAATATCGAAATTTTAACTCTACTCCATTACGAGCAATTTTAAACAAGGTATTCAAATGTGTGTGTTCCGGGATCGTTATGACAAAATTATAATTTGTCGCGAATCGTTTGACTCCTTGTCAAGAACAATTTAACGTAAAGCGAGTTTTAATTTCCTACTCAAATTAAATGCTTGTTAAAGCAGACCAGAGATAATTATCACAAGATCTAAAGGCGAAGTAACAATATAATTTTGAAAATTACTTTCACCAAATAGTCCTCTCTTCTTTGTACAGCGCTGTGTAAAGCGGAAGCGCCACAAATTGCCGACTTAAATATTTAATTTGTGAAGAAAACGGATTAGCGGGTAATTGCAGAGAAATTAATACAAAACGGATGACGGCTAATAGAGAAGTACGGAAGAAGGGACATGTTGCACCGACTACAAATAAATTGGGATAAGGGCAGGAGAATTATGATACGTACAAAAGGCAAATTCGCCCAGAAACCACCGATAGCAGACTCCACGATGTGATCTTCAGTACATAATTTATAGAGGTCCCGATTAGTATTAAGGATTACGTGATCATTATGCGAATTAAGTAAGATTTCCTTGGAAACTATTAAAAGGGATCTCACGAACCTCGACCCTTAAGAACGCACAAAGCGAGGGTCACCTTCAGAAATCAAAGCCGGGCTTTATTTATGACCTGGACTCGGCTGTCCTATTTGGCTAAGATAAGTCCCTGTATTATACATAACAAAGTTTATACTGTTAAGGACGGCCACCTTACTCCATCTCGGAGTAAAGATAAGATCTCCATTAGTGGCAGATCTCATTCATCGTGTGCGTGAAGCCGGCTGGAGGAGCGGTCTGAGACCCACGTAATTACAGTTATAGGGGGCGCACACAAACATACAGGCCCGTCTGAAATCTGATATTCGCCTCTTACATCTTTAGTGACATCCTGCTACGGATAATTACCGCATTTTTGTATTTAATCTCAAGCTTGAATGGAACCGGAAGTCTTGTGTACTTTCCTTAGCCAACCTTTCGGAAAATGTGATACTTTTACCATCACTTTCACTAATTACTTATTTACTTGGCTAGACTTTAAAGGATATGTCCAATATAACGCAATTCGGCTATTTACCATTTTCTCGGTATAACTTCTTATACGTTGTATTTCCATGTAACAATAAAATAGGGAAATCTCTATCAGCAGTAAGTCGTAAAGAGGTAAGCACTGAACCGGAAAATGGGTATGGGCAAGACTGTATCCCAACTTTATCCAAAAGGATGTATCTTTTGGGTGAATATTTGGAATGCCTAGGTAAAAACAATTTCAATCTCAAAGAAGGGGCTTTAACCGGATTCCTTTGCTTTAAATTTTATGGTATTATCACGTGTTCGTATTATTATTCTATGTTATTTTTTGTTCTATTTTATTTTGTAAGATCGAGTTTTCTAGCTGAGCCATCCCTGGACAACACCAAAATGAGGACCGCAAAGAGGTTTGCTACATATTTTATAAATAAGTTCGTGTAATTTGAAAGGCGAGTGATGGTCGGTAGTATTTGTGCGGGACCTCAGAAAGCCCGTGCTAATCTACGAGGGAGACAGGCCAGGGCTCGCCTGACTAATCCGAGTGGCACTACATGGACAAATAAGTTTGTTTAATGCTCAGAAGTAAGCATTAGTGCCGAGTGTTGCGTCGGCGTGCGGGTCCGTACGTAATCAGATTAATTAGATGATTTTGCGGGCGTTATTAAAAGTTGAGCCGGCTAAAGCGCAGCTCAGTTACCTCCGCCAAGATAGCGGGCTTATGCGCCGCATATATTTACTACTTAGCGGATATTATACGTACGCCGGGAATGCTCTTTAATGTTTTAGTATTTTCGACTGAGGTTGCGAACTCAGTGCCGTTTTGTTTGTGCGCCACAGTGGGCGGCTGGAATAATTCACTTAAGCTTAACTGGGAAAGATAATTAGGATTCTACGTCGGTTGATGCAAAATGAACGCGAAAAACAAGGTGGAAGATTTTTTGTGCTCATTCAGAAATTGAATTTTATATTTGCAGACGAAAGTTTTAACGAGACGGACCTATTTTTTTTCTACGCTTAGGCACACATTGAAAACAGCGATTTAATTTTCGTAATTAGACGCGAATGGGGTTCTCGTATGTCTCATTGTACGTTTTTTGCAAGGGTGACTTTTGTGTGCAGTTCGATGGTTCGAGTCTGGATGTAGCAAATGAATTCAGAGAGCTTTTGTATGATGCAATGTGTGACGATGTGGGAACTGGTGGGCGGCTCGTGGCGGTAGTCTCTTAGTAGCGGATCACGGACCGCTGGACATGGATCGCGCGACCGAACACGGCCCGTGTGCTGTCAATCATAAAACAGAAAAAAGTCGGTGAAATTCCAGTGGCTAACTCCCTGTTTAGTATAGATGGACGGGTGGACGCGCGAACCTTTTAACACAAAGCCCCGCTGCAACTGAAGTTACACAAAGCGGTCATATAGTAAATACCGAAAATGAAAATGGTTCGACCGCACGTTGCATCATACTGATATTTACTTTCCTTGTGTTAAACGTGCCTTCGACTTGAAATTGTGTAGTGATTTTTTCTTTGTAGCGCTCGTTTTAAAGGGCGATCAGCGGCATTCGCACGTGTGTTGGAGCCGGTCCGATAATTCGCAGTACAGCGATTCGTCGAGTCCATTCTTTTGTTATTTCCTCTTTGTTCCCCGTGAAAGGTGGCTGCATTGTTTTCTCGTTGGAATGGCTCGAGATTGCGCTAAGAGTCGAGATTAGTGACAACGTGACGCGTGTGTGTAACCACCCTAATTTAGTTTCGATAATGCTTTAACCGTACCTTAGTTGGGATCTGCTTTTAGAGAGTTTGTTTTGTATTTTACTGCGACGTAGAACGTTACATTGTTTCCGAGGATTTATTTTTATTTTAAATCTTTGGTTCATTCTTTTTTGGTGAAAAGCTAACAAAGGCTCTCTAGCTAGATAGGCAGCGGCCGGAAGAAAGCAGTTGGGTTAGAGTGGAAGTGGGAAAACGGGGTGTATTGAATCAAAGATTTCTGTGCCCAGCTGTGAGCAAAAATACGATTAAAATTACAAACCTCTTGATATTATGTTGTGCTATTTTCTTTAACCCTACTAACACCGGTCGTGTTTCCATCCCTTACAACACGACATATAATAACACCAAGAGATTATATCCGATGCAAATTATGCAAATCTTCAATTGAATCAAGGTTTCCTGTCACCGGACATCTTATATTCATGATGTGGCGGATGACGGTTTACAAGTATAAATATTTGAATAAGTTACTTATAATAACAGAGCCCTATCTAATATAAACGGAGATAAGTATTCAGATAGTATCAATTAATCATAATAAAGTTTGTATTATCTTAGAAAAATCAGATCAGAATAAGTATTAAAGTTAATCTCTACTTGAAAAAGCAATCTAACAAAGCGCTGAATGTATTTATTTGTTTCGAACCTAATTAAATTCTAAGCCAACTTTCGCATGGAAAAATCCAAAAAGGAATAGGTAGGTATACTGGTTTATTTAAGTTAGGTAGATCCCGAGTGCCACGCGGCATTATCGTCCGATGAAATGGACAGTCCGGTCTCTTGAGGAGGCAAAGGGTTCGGTTCGGAGGCACTCAATAATTGAAGTCGTTGAAATTCCGGGCGGATTGTTGCGGCGGCACCTGCGGCGCGGGGTGAGGGGGGACCAGTTTAACGGGAAACAATAACGTTAATGTTTATTATAATGCCCGATTTATTGGCGATTCTCATTTACGGTTCACGGTCCGAGTTAAATTCACGCGGGCTTATTAACGCACCGCACGCGCCGCGCGGTCCGTTTTACTGCACGGTCCGGCTTAACGGTCCAACTGTAGCTTAATTAAAACTAAAACGACACTGTAAATACATCGATCACACTAATACTCTTTGTATTCGAGGGTGTAGAATGTAGACGGGTTTTTTTGGTGTAATGATCGCGAATAGAGATGGGTATCGGTGCGGACTCTAGACGAGCTTGGTCGCGCAATGAATAATAATTAAACGGGTATTAAAATGATTGAGGTGAGCCGTTTCTGAGGTAATAGCACGCGTGCCGCGTAAAGCCTGCAATTATTGGAGTTCGTAAGTATCGCCGCAATATTTCGCTATTATTTTGTGTTGAAATAAAGTCGTATATTGAGGAAACTCATTACGTTATAACGCTTTTATACGTGCAATTAAATCTTGGTATTAAATAAATTGAGTGCCTTTAACTTCACAGCTTTTTTTGCTGTAAAACAACGGCTATCTTTATTTTAATCAATGTGAAAATTATCGTGATGGACGCGGCGGCTTGTATGAAAACTTTATCGAGTCCCAAATGTTTCGTAGAACTGCCGAATTCAAATATTTATTCTGAAAACTACTGAATTTTGTAACACTCATCTGAATATATTAGTCAACACTATGGATTGGATTTAATCTAACTTTAAAGTTTAACAAAATAATATCATAGTACTGATAGGTACCACTGCCTTTACATACCTAATATTTAGTGTTTTTTGTCGTACTTAACCAACATAGAACCTTGTTTACGAACTGTTTTCAAAACGTCTTAATATCGAAGACAGAGTAAGTAGAATCTGAGTGGTATAATTATATCAGAGGAAGCAGTAATATCCTATTTCATGCTTCAGTACCATTTACTTCCCATCTGATATACCTACAGTATGAACTATAAATCGATACGATAATTGTCAATCATTAGGTTCATCAGTCAGGTGGGTGGCACTGTAAAATATCATTAAATAATGTAATTAACTTCCTGGCAGCACCGCGTTTGAATGTTGCCAGCCCTCAAAACATTACGTGCGGTGACCCGCATGTTATGTTCAGGTTTGTGACAATATTTTGTATTCGAATAAAGAAAAAAGTGTGTGGTAAAAGTCGATTTTATATTCGAAACATATTTTAATTTGTGTAAGTGTTATAAGTGTTTGCGAAAACACAGAGGCGGCAGTTTTCAGGACTTTATTTTTGCAAAGCTTTCGTTTTCGGCATATGCTATCTATGAATCAGTATTGAAATTGTAACAGAACGTGTTTATCAGTTAAAGCTTACCTACTTACTTAGAATATTAAATAGTTACAACTAACCCATAAACAACCACTATAAAACACAAACAGGAAAGAAAACAAACAAAGATTTGTATGGCAAATTCACTTGAATGGATAATCGTTCACACGTAAGGATTCCTTAAGGGTATGGGTAAGCGAATTTATGTGCTAATACACCTTGGGACTGGCCAATGTGCTAATGAAAGGTAATACATAATTCAACCCGTGAATTATACAGCGCCATGTAAATCGATATTTGCACCGCGTCACCGCAAATACAGTACCTGTGAAATTACTTGTAGAACCGAAACGTTGTAAGGGAATGTTAGAAGATATGATTATTTGATAATGTTATGTAAATTGTGTAATTTCTAGGGTTTTGGACTGCTGAGTGAGTTGTGGGTTTAGTTCTGAGTTTCTGGGGAGATAGTGGTTCTACGTTGGCATTTGAGGGTTGATAATTACAGTGTAGGTAGGTAGTAGGTATTTCTGTTTTTTTGTTAATGGGGATTAGAAGAAGGTTTACAATCCTGCCAAAAATAAAATATCAATCATTTTAAGGACTTTGGAAATAGGTTAATTCTTTATACAATTTTATTTTATTCTAAATTAATTTTATGAAAATTTTATTCAATGTTTGCTGAGCGATTTCGTAACATACAGCTAACCAAACTATAATCCCTGGGTCATTAAAAATTGAAACAGTTGAGCGGTTTCAGGGATTATGCAAAATGTAAACTTTTCTCGCTAGAAATTTAAATATTTGAACACTGTAAAAACTATGTCAATGTGATAACTTACACTAAATGAATAGGGAATATTTGTTTTATATTTCATAACTATTACGACCGATTCTACTATAAAACTATTCGGATATTTTATTCTGAAACAGAATGGAAAAGCCCGGTCGGCCGACCATGTTCGGGCGTTGATTAGTTCGGTTGAAACAGAAACTATTCCCAAACCGGACGCAACAAACGAAGTGGAAAAAGTCGATATGAGAGAGGTAGCACGATCTGATTGTAGAACGTAAACGGCAATCGTCGAGATGCGTTTCACACTGAATGCGCACACTTTTTAAATGATTACTGTCCCCCACCGACAGTCCCACGAACCCTGCCTACTCTACACTCATAACCATTGATTGGCTCCTCCAGCCGGACCACAGCCTGCCGCACGCACTGTTACAAAGAAATGTGAACCAATTTCAAAAAGAAGTACGACATCCGAGATTTTCATTATCCTCCGTTATTTCTCTGCACCTTTTTTACTCTGTGGCGCTTTATAATGAGCTGTAGTCTCGAATTATTCAGATAAAATACTAGACATTGCTGCTATTAGGTACGTTTAATAATAGCGTGCATTTAAATTGTTACAAATCCTGTACCTACATCTGAAATATTTAAAGTGTTTCCAAGCCAAATACCTTACGTTAAAATGGGCAAAAAACAATTTACAAAATGGTATTTTCATGAATCAAATGTTTGGCATTGTAGGAAAATATAGGGCAACACAGGCATCTATGTTTATACATATTATTGTAAATTAAAGTCGCTTGATGTCATTGTGTTCTTCTTCTAAACCACGCAAAAGATTTTGATGAGGTTTTCACCATCGTTTAGAGAATTTATTCCGGAAGATTTATGTGTATAATACGTTAATATTAAATTTACATATAACTAAGCAATCTCGATGTCTTTTCATGTCCACAAACCGCCCGGAGCCGGAGCGGGTCGCTCGTGTAGAATAAACCAGTTTGTAAATAGAACAAATCCGCTATCAGCATAAAAGGTTTTACTAACGCACGACATGCGTATAAATACTATATCTATTATTTTTGTAACAATACCCCAGAGTAAACTCGACAAAGACAACACGCCGGCCGGTATAAATAAAAACGTATCAAATAACTGAATAAAATGAAAAACCGTCAGTTGGGAGAACGAATTCATTCGTCGGATATGTAAAATGTTAAAGCATTCATCTATCCGCAGGTCCGCACACCGGAATTCATGGGCGAATGTGGAGCATGCAAACTGCCACGACAGCAAACCTCGCCGCATCAAAACAACAAGCGGCACATTTGATTAAAATAAATAAAAGGAATCATATAACGCGGGGATCGCACACCCGCCGCACCGCCGCACCGCCGCGCTCTCCCATGCCCCCACAAATATTCAAACGTATCAATGTAACAGCCCATCAATATTAAAACAAATTCAACTGTATGAATACAATATTCGTTCCATAATTCAAATAAAAAACGGTTTCCGAATTACACGCGAAGAATAACACGCAATCGTACCCCACAGTAATCATGTGTAATCGACTACACGGGAATACATATCATGCAAATACTTGAAGTGCATAACGTCGTAAATATCTCAGGAACGCATGTCGATCCGAGAGAGACGCAACACTCTAAAATGGCACATCTATTCTAAACGGAAGCTAAGGGTATCGAGTTACAAATCGTACAGAAAATCTAGACATTGTTGGCGGAGCTCCAATCGAGAAGTGATCATATCTGTCAATATTCTTTGAGCATACGATGCGTTTAAACCCGTTCTATTACGGCAGTAAAGTAAAAATCAAAGACCAAATACCTATCTATACAAAGAATCGTTTAGAAATGTCTGGCCGAAATCGTAGTAGAGCAGGGCCTTTTTAATCTAATTATGACAATTCAGTGAGTTACCACTTCGCGGGTTCACGACAATTTCTTTTAATAACTTGGCGTTTTGTGGAGGCCTAAAACAACTTTTTAATTAAAGATAATCAGGCTAAAATGTCAGCAATAACGCGGTGTCACGGAGGCAGACAGCAACTTCATAACTGTGATGCGGCCCTAGTTGACGTGCCATCAGCAGGAACACGTTTTATTGGTAATTATGGCAAGTGGTAAAACTTAACTTTGTGGCGGTGCTCGGCACGAGAAAATGCACATTTGTGGAGTTTGTATAGTCGTGAAATGGATTCTAGTTTAAAACAGAAGGGGTGCTTCCGTTGAACGTAGTTAGGTGATATTGCTCTCGTTAGAGTGTTGTGGTGCGAGGGCACTGTGCATTATATTAACTGTGCACCTATACGAATTCCCGGTTTGCGTGGAACGTGGTGCTCGGCACCTTTGCACCGTGTCTAAGTATGTACATAGACGACAATCTAAACAATTTATTCAAACAGTCACAGTCGGTCGTAAACTACGAACTCGCATGTTTCGGTATACCTAGTTGGTGGCTCGGTGCAACGTTACCCGTATATTTACAGCGCTGTCGAGTTGTCAAGTTGCGCGGCAACATTTGGCCGACATTTACATACAATTTCATATTCATATCAGAATTAGGTGGCAGGAGGAGGCGGTACTCGATACCGTGCGGGGTCGTCACTACGGAACTAACCAAGTCTGCTGACTTGACAGCCAGACACTGAATCAACAATTTTATGCTAAGAGTTTTTATCTAGGGGCATTTGCATATGAGAGAAGACAGATAAGTCTGCATGAAAAGCGAAAGCTGCAGGGAAGATATTTTCCCTATTTCCCAGATGTATATGTCGGGAACAATAGGCAATTTTCTGTGTACATGGTGCAGTTATTTAAAAAATATCATTACTAACTAACATATTAACATACATTATTAACTTTTATTCTCAAATAATAACTAACAAACAAATAATATGTGTCATAAATGTAGAATGGTTAGTTATTAACAGTGTATGAGCCTCATGGTTACTCTCAGTAAAAAAAATATTTTATTTTTATGTTTCAGTTGTCAAGCTTATTTGGAGGCTGCGCGAGAGCAAGGTTTGAACGTACAACGCTACACTAACATATATCCATCTCCACGGGCGAGAAAATCACGGCGAAGGCACAGCGTGACTTTCTTCGTTTCTATCGATCATAGAGATGGCGCCAAAGTTATGAAAAGGCTAAGTATAAATAAACAAGGGTGCAACTCCTTATTATCAAAAGCCTCGAAAAGATATTTCAAAGCTCGCTTTGTCTTGTGTAATTAACATTTCGATACAGCAAAATTAAAAGACAAACAGAAATCTTGAAGACTTATTTACCATCAGTACGTAACAATAACTTGTGCATTGCTGACGCGAGCAAGACAAACGAAAGATAAAACATTGCAAGTTATATTGAATAAAAACTTTACTCTTGCATACTAATGCTAAAATTTGTATTCGCCTGAGTTTGCTTGACTTTTCATTAAGTTTCTCGTTTCGCCGGGCGAGAGATGAAAATCAAAGTAATCATTAAGTCTGATTAAACGTCTAACAAATCGCACTTGGCTTGGCTTCTTTGTTTTTTAACTAATTAGTGATCATTAGAGCTCTATCTCGTTAAGATTAAGTTATTTTACTTTATAACTTTTCATAATTCAAATATATGTCCATCAAAGCATATACTAATTAGGCTATATTTCTCTAAAGCCATATTCATAAGTCTAAACAAACGAATGACATTGAAGCTACAAATTCAAAAACAACTCCAGAAACATTTACAAAAACAACTCGTCCATTTTTGTAGAAAGTGTGCCTTGAGAAAAATGGGATGCATTCAAGATGGAGCTAAAATAAACTGCTCACAATGCAACAGTCGATGTGACAGAACGCTGTGCCGACGCGAAGCGGTATAAGAGTGCACTTTAGTTAGGAAAAGACAGGTACTCCGTGTGCATTAGGCGAATTAAAAACTTTTCCTTGTACAGCTCTTCATTTGTTTCCGAATGTAAAGGCGAAACGTTGCGTCGCGTCACTCGGGCGCGAATCACAGCGAAAGAGTTGAAATCAAACGCTTCTAAACGTGGAAGCTTCAAAGGACACGAAATGAGCACGTTCAAAGTGAAACGCATCCGTATAACTTGCAAAACGGCCCGTGAACAGGTAATCGTAGCGATCGGTGCAGAAATAAGTTTGATGTGATGGGCACCGAACTGTGCGATTCCATTGCATGCGGCCTGCACTAAAATATGTGTTTATGTTGTGCGCTCCTAGCCCCCGGGGGGAGAGCAATCGGCTTTGAATAAGTTTAGATTTAAATGACGGGAATTAAAAGCTATTAATTATATTGATAGGGAGTACCTTTCAACCTTTTTTATTTAAATTTGTAATTTGCTGCAAGGGAAAGTGCAATGCTTTTCAGAAATTTCTTATTATTTGTGAACGATTTTGATAATATTTTTACGTGTGTACTAACAATAGGTCCATCCGAAAAGGAGCTTTATTTATACAGATAGAGGCAAATATCGTTGTATAGTTTGCGGTTACAATAATATACATATTTTAAGAGAAATCACAAAACTCTGCCCAAATAAACTATCAATTCGTGAACATTATTGTTATGTAAACTATTTTATTGATAGGATCAAACCAAAACTGGAACTTTTACACAACTATTTTGTAACTCATAAAATATTTAGTTGCGTATAAAACCGCAGCGGGCGAACGCGAGCCCCACCTTTGAAAGCCGTAACTGGCTATTACACATTTAGGACAGAAAACCTTTGGCAAGAATTACTAAGGTCAAATGTAATAAATTTAGTTTTAGTCCGCAAACTATGTGGTCGGAGATTTTCGGGGCAGGTTCGCCTTTTGTTTCGCCGATGCCTACTTTATTCCCTGTAATCCATTAAGACACATAACGAATAGTCCGAGAAGGGGATTTCATTGACAGCCCTCTTAACTGCGCGTTGCCGCGGCAAAGATTTGTAATGTGTTTACGAAACCCCTTTTTGTAGGACACTTTGGGTTGGGATGCGGTTTTCTAAAAGGCTATTTGTTATGATTTCAAACAAGGTCCTGTCAGATAAAATGGCTTTTGTTATTTATTTTCTGGACCGGATATTTTTAAGGCCTTCACGAGAGACGAAACAAATGTTTGGTTCTGTTATAAATCGGAGGCAATGAAGATTTTCGGGTGCTTTGCTTTTCATCGATACTTCTGGCTGGATTTACTTTTCTTGATATTGAGAAATATGGCGTATAAAATTCAGCTTATATTTTTACGAAATACGTTGAACAAGAAAAAGTTATATTTATTTATTCCCAAACCGAAGGCTATGTTTTAAAATATACGTTATAAGGATAAAAACCTCCCTTATCCAAATAAGGTAGAGATGTAGCAAAAAATAATTTATGGAGCAAAACTTTTTGAATGTTTTTTACATCAAACCAAAACGCAATAAATAATAAATCAGTAAGATACACAAAGCTCTCCTCAACGTTGTTTTTAAGTTCAGAAAAGATGTTCCACAGAATAAAAATAAATCACTCCCGAAGAACTTGCACAATTGCTTTATGTTTTTCTCGAAAAGAAACAGAAAAGTAATAACTTCTCAACCAATTACAACACTCTAGTTACATTAATCCAGTGAACCCGGCCATTTCTTCCGAAAAGGAAAGTTCCAAAACAACTTACCCTCGAAAAGAATCCCGAAAAAAGCATAAATATCAATGGTGAGGAGGGCTCGAAGCGATCTGAGCGCGATGGGGACAAACACGCCACCGAATGCGTTTTACGACAAATGATACCGAGATACGGAAATGATCAATATTATATTCTTTCCTACCGCGCAAACCTTCACCCCGCTATCGACGAGCACGTTGTTAAAATAACGCCACGGTTGTTACGGAATACTAATTACAATGTAGAAAAAACGACTCTAACCGTCAACATTATGAAATCGTTAAAATTTTTCCCCTGTGTACTGTTACATGATTTCATTATTAACGTTTATTCGCACGCACACAAAACTCGCTAAATAAAGCCTACACTTTGATATGATAATAAATTAAATAAGCGTCATAAATACCACCACCGAAATTAAATTAACGGATTATTTGCGTACGCAAATGTAAAGTAAGTGATTAAGCGTTTCCAACACGTGTTCGCTCCCAAAAGACTAATACGTTATGTGGCATAATTACTTTAGGTAAAGTGGCGCGCCAGTTTAGGGTAAGATGAAGAAGAATCGCAGGTGTAAACGGCCGCCTATTGCGCTTTCCATCACGGCCCTCCTCGTTTCGGGTTCCGCTCGGCTTTCCCCCGAAAATCAAGCTAAGATATGAGACTACGCGGTCGATTTTGGCTCGCACTGCTCAGTGCGCGTTTGCGGTACGACCATAGCCCGGACAACGGAACATTTAGAGCCAATTCCCGGCTGGCTTGTTGTATGAACAATTAAGTGTGCCAACCTGCCTCCGAGCGGGAAGAAACGTAATGAATGTTTACTGCTGCTAAGTGGTATGTCTAATGCCAGTATCGTTAAACTCTAGAAGTGTCACACGATGCGATCGTTTTACGTCACAGTTACACTCGTATCTTAGATAAAAATATTCCCAATGCAATTGAAAATGTAACGATACTACGACACACGAGCGAATGTAACTTCAACATTATAAAACGATGTAAACACAAAGAGATACTCTCACCGCACCGCCATTAAAGAACCGCAAACGCTTCAGGAACTTACCTGTAATGATAAAAATAAACATATAAAGAACATTGAGCTCCATCGGGTGTAACAATATGTTGTCTAAGTCTGAACAAAGCTCCGTTGGCCATAATGAGCGTTGCGTGCGGCGCGTCAAACATGTAAGCAAACAATTTAGGCACGCCTGAGTAAATACGACTGCGAAATATCTCGGGCCGGGCCTGAGTGCGGCTTTTCTTGAGTTTGCTCGTGGGCGGCTATACCTCGAATTTGCGCTGAGCGTCATCTTTTCAACAAAGCTTTGTTGATAATGAAATACAAACACTATTCTTCAGTCAAATTCTCACGGCGGAGCGGATTGTTTGAGGCGAATGTAAAGGTTCTTTTCATAGCCGTTACAGTTTAACTATTTACATTTCTTTATGGATATTTTATACTTGAGCGCATTTGTTTTGGCTTATTGAGGTTAGGCTTTGTGAAGTTTCTTTACATACAGTTAGCGGTAAATATTGTATCAGGCTCGGAGCGGTCGTGAACGCGGCTTCCGCAATCCCTAGTGTTTAAAAACGCAATTAACAACAGAATAAACACGTCGAAAATAATATAGATTACAAGGGATTATTTTACAAAATTCTAACATTTCCGCGGAGCGTGAAAATAAGTGGTTCGTAGGTGGGTCATATTCACGGTTAAAATACGACAATGAAGTTTGCTCCGAGACAGGATGAGTAGGGAATAAATTAATTTAAATTAACTAAGCGAAAAGGGCCTAAGAAATGGCCCCAGTCGCTAGAATCCGGAAGCTTGCTTGTATTTTAATAGCGTCGAGACAAAGGTGTAGATACAAAGGGATTAGCTGTGGTATTGTTCATGTGACAGCACGGACTTGAAGACAATGAATCGTGGAACTAGACAAAAATAAGTTGGGAAGTTAGTACAGGGGACACGGGGGTGCGTTATTGCATCTAAATTGTAGATGTACACAGCGAATTCACAAAGGGGGAAATACTCGGAAAACTAAAACTTATTCAATATATTTACGTTTCGACTGTCATACCCGGCCGTCATATTTCTCCAGCAGTTACACTAAAACCAGTGCAGTACTAATTTAACCAACAATTTATTATAAACTCTCCACACATCGTAAACGCCTTAATGGCTCCTAAATATCCAAAAACAAGCCGCATCTAACACCGAGCGCACATTACGCGAACTTGCGACTTGCGAAGTCTAAATAGAAACGCTCGACAAACTCGGCATTAGGCTACAATACGCGGAGTGCACGATTGCGCATACATTAGCGTCTTGTCCTTTCGCCGGATATCTTGCGAACTTCGCCGTGGCTCGCGACGATTTACATTGCTTCCGAAATGTAAGTCTCGCTCCACATCTAACTCTCCACCCGACTATGCGTTAAACTATTTTGTGTTTACGAAAGAATGTAAAGAACCAAGAGTAACGCTTTTCCGTGTTTTTCCGTGTTTTTTACCTTGATAGCGCATGAAATTTTGCAAGTGTGTTTGAACGTCGTGGAAGTTTTTTAGAAAGCTGTTCCGCTTTTGTGTTCAAGTTTCTAACTTTTCTGGAAGTAATTTAAGATTTAGGAATAGAATGGGCTGCGTAGTTCTACTAGATGTTTTGATTTATGTTGCTTCTTGAGCTGCCTTTGTTTTATCGTTGCTGTCGGAGTTTAAAGCTTTCAGGTTTAATCATTGAAGTGACTTTTCTACCTTTATTCCACTTTTCCTCTAAACAAAGTAGAGTCCGAACAAAAAACAAGCGAATTACGCAATAAACAAAACACGTGATCGCGATTACACGTGGCACAATAATCACAATACCTGTGCCGAGATATCTGTTTAATGTTTAAAGCAAAGGTTAACAAAGCCGTTCTCATTACGCTAACGAGACTGAAGCACTATCTAATCACAGTTCACTTGCCAAATTACGCGGTTCACTGTTTAAATGTCGGCTTACTTTAATCTCGCGATGTAGACCGTAATGCTTGTGGATGCCTTTACCGAATTGTGGTACTTAGTGGGAGGCTTAGGACGAACGTTTTAAAAGGTTTGAGGTTTTTATCTTGATATATTTGGTTTTTATTGGCAGATGGTTAAGGGAAAAAGTTCAAGTGTTTTTATGAAAAGTGTTTTGATTTGATGCATCTTTGGACCTGATGAAATAAGATGTTCAAAACTAGAGCACAGATTTGTCAAGTTGTGTTTCAACATGAAACGTATCTTCGTTTAAAGTAACGTTTAACATATCTCACAAATGCCTGTGTTTATTTGGTGCGCCGAATGCAAAGTCGCCATAAGAGCACTCATTAATTCAGTGCCAGAAACGCCTCTTAAGATAAGGCTAACACTGGTTTCAGGAAAACATACGTGGTACTGCGAGCGCACCCATCGGCTCAGATACGTTTATCGTTCGCAGTAAACCACTACGATATGTCAGGCTCCATGGGCTTTGAATCACGGGACGCATAAACCAACCAGTTAAACAGAACCACAATTTGTACGAGTGCCAAGAAACACTTCTTTATTCCGACGTCTTTGTAACCATTTTTGCTTGCAAGCGCCAACCATTCACTCAGAGCTGACGCGTGCAATACGCCTTATTGTTTTAATTTACTACACGTCACACTAAACGTAAACATGAACGTTATCTTTATCGTCGAATAACTTTTCAAGAGTTTTCTTCTGTTATCGCTCCGTGTGGCACTCTAACTCTCACCGCTCGACTGACTGATATTAGTAGAAAACAAACAGTAATTGTTCGAACAACTCGTCTATTCAGTGTTCTTGTCGTGTCACATCGTAAGTTCGCATCGGCGGGTGCGCCGCCGGCTAACTTATCACTTAGCCACGAACAAATTAATCCAAGAAGATTACCGTCTTAGTACTATGACCTGTCCCGATAACTCAAGAGCGCTGCTGCTTGTCCTTTATCGTTCTGGGCTCGATATTACCGTAATTTATTCCGCAGAGGGCCAAATTAAATATAAAACGTCGTTGCGGTGTATCACTGTTAGTGACTGTGATAAATGAAGCCATTAGTAACGCGAGCTGTACTTTTTTCGGTTCATCCGGCGGCGTCGACGGGCCGGGGGTTGCGGCGAGCGGGAGTTTGTGGACAATTTCATTAGAAAACGTTATAAGTGTGTTGTCGGGTGACGGGGTGACGCGGGTGACGTAGCGGGGTGGCGTTCGCGGGGCGGAATTACAAGCGGCGCGATAAATTTCGTCGCCTCGCGACATTAGGCTCGCGGCAGAAGAGGGGCGCTAGACACGGTAGGGCCGCCGCAGCCGCCGGCGACCGGGAAGCGTTGATCCTTGCGAAATTAAAACAAGGAACGTCCGCGGCGAACTATAAAAACGTCGTATAAATCTCGGGCGGCGCTCTCGATGTGTGGACTGCGGGGCTTTATCAGGACGCCTTGGTTATTTGTGTTACACGGCGTACAGGTGTGCGACCCGGCCGATATTGATCGCGATACGCCCGGAGGGGATATGACTTTTTTTTACTTTAACAATAGTTTTATTTCTTAAAAGTTTTTCTTATGTTTTCAGGTTTTGTTTAACTACTGGATAAAACTTGCTAACTAAGAAAGCCATATAGTTTCAGTACATTAAGAACTACATTTCTGAAATAGTTTTTCCTCCTATCAGGAAAATTTCAGCTAAAAAGGGTCTAGAAGTAAATTGAGGCTTTCACTGTCCTTTTTGTGTTCCGTCCAATATAGTGCATACATTCTGTTATATGCCATAATACTCGCAAAAAGCCGTGGTGTAGGTAATACACTAACACAAAAGTCTATTTGGCTAAAACTATGGGCTGGCGTTCACCATTTACAAAATCTAAAACAAAACAATCTAAAACTGTTGTAAAGGCTATTCTGAAACCTTTCATATATGAATGTACATTTTTAAAACGGCACATGTTGCGTGATAGCTTTTTTCAAATTCAAATAAACTTTTTGCATGTTACCTAGAATTGTTGATAAAATAACAAATAAACAGATTACCGACAACAAGATATTTTGAAGATTACCTTTTTTAATTGGTAGTTTGTTTCACAGAAGAGTGAAAATAAATCCGGTAAAAAATCTAGTTAAAACAGTTTTTCCCTATTGGTACAACGCTGTAATCCGATTCCTTCATTTGCACATAAACTCGGTTTAAGCTTAAAGCAGACATTATAGTAATCTGCTTTAATGTATAATTAATAATCCATTCAGGCAGTCAGGCAAACGCCTAGTTTGAGGATCACCGTCCAAGCTGATCTTGCAAATTTATTAATAAAAACATTGAAATTATTCTACTCTCCATCTCCACTACCTAGCCTTTTTTCTACTAACTCAAGCCTCCCAGTCAAACTAGATGCACCTGAATATCAATACATTACTTGGACCAACTGCCATTCGACCTAACACACCTGTTCCAACTTTCAAATCCCAACCTTAACTTCAATTTAGTAAGACAGCAATTCCCGTCATCCTCCAACATCGCATATCGTACAGTCAACCATATTTCAGTTTATTTGAACTACAAAAACCGCCCGTCCTTACAGTTACGATATAAAGACGCTGTCAATGTCAAATTCTCACCACAGAAGTGCAGTTGAAGGTACAGTCAGCCTAAAACAAAAAACATTTGATTGTCTACAAATATTTGTGTTCCATAATATTGTATCAATGTGTGGTCACAAAACACTTTACACGTTGGTTTTTTTTTTGTAGCTTTGTTTTTAATTGTAGCTACACATTGATTCAATATATACGGAACACAAATTGTAGACAATCAAATGATTTCTTGTCGTTGTTATTATACAGGGTGGCAGGGTGGCAGTAGAAATTTTTCGTAAGTTAACAAGAAAAATAAAATGTTTCATAGAAAAGTGCAATACTTACCTACGCAGAAAAAATGTATGGAATAGCTAATTTTTATTAATATCCGACAAAAAATTTCAACGCAGGGAGTTCAGAATAATGCATTGAATCCATGGTAACAGGTTGCGCGTCGATCCCTGCCACCCTGTATGTACAGTCGAACAAGCTATTTGGTATACAGGCAAAATATATAAATTTTCCGCTACACTGCCAAAATTCGTATTGATTGTGTGTGTCATTTAAATTTTTGAGTTAGTAGAGGCTTAGGAGAGTGACGTACAAGGATTGTTGACTACTGAAAACACTCACAAAATTGTTTAAAGTAGTTGCAAGTTATCTGCCTGTATACCAAATAGCTTGTTCGACTGGACATACCTACATCTTTTTCCGACTGACTGCAGTCGCGGCCAAAGCCACGGCTAGTTTAATATTAAATGATTAGGTACTGAGCTGGCTGGTTTCGCCATAAAAACAACGACACTTACTATGAAAGCACTAATAAAAGAGAACAGTAAGAACAAAGTACAATTGTACTGACTGCGATATTGTTTGTTTACTGAATTATCACGATTATGCTTCATGTGGTAAGCAAAGATAGAAAGGGAATTTTGTAGTTGTTGTTTTGCAATTTGAAAGATAATACTGCCTATGTTTATTGTAGATATATACCTAAGTTAATAATTTTCAATTTTTTTATGAACGCCGAATGAATTAGTATGGGTTTGAATGAGCAGCAGCAACAAGAACGAAAGAGGTCAGAAAGTAAGAAAAGGAAGAAAATAAATGTATATGTCCCAGGTTAAGGTACACAAGAAGAAAAGATCAGGGGTGTCATTCTGTAAGACTTCATTCTAAACTTCGAATCTGAATCCGCTGTGAGTTTCTTAATTGGCATTCTAAATACTCGGTTGATACACTAGCGCTACCCTTGCGAGCGTGTCAGCGAGTTGAACTAAATTGACCGTGAGATTTTGACGGATAAAGTATGAGATGACGTAAGAAGTGGCATTCAGTAAGGTAATTCCCCCGTCACTTTGACGCTTACTTCGCACTCGAACCCGATTCAAAATTCGAAGTGAGAGTGAATAGCGATGTGAGATGCGAGTTGTTGTTTGAATTTTACAGAATCGACGTACAGTGTTCAAACAGGTGTACTTAATCGACGAATATGGTATGCTCTTTACACAAAATTACTAATTACGGGATTTCTACCATAAAGTCTAGGATAAACAAGACGTGTTTGTAGACTATCCGCGGAAAAACCCACAGCGAGCGATAACTTAATTGCAGGGTTCTCAAGAAACAAGCTAGCAATTACACCCTCCTTCCTTAATCAATAACTGCATTAAAAAAATAACTACAATAACACTTAAAGTGTCCAGTTTCATCCGTAATTAGTACTTCCTCGTAATAATCGTTGTCTGTCGGCAGCCCATGCAATGTTGCTCCTTAATGAAAATGTTCTAAGTGCTCGTGTTTAATGTTTATTTACTTCCATTTTGTTTTTTACCTCCCCCAGTCTTATAGTCTCTTTAAAAGCAAACGACATTTGAGAGTAAGAAGTCAGGATCTTGATTTCTTTTGAATTGTCCGGTTGAGTTGCAAAGGTCGTGCTAAATATGCGGGTTTTAATTTTATGATTACCCTTCTAAATATATCGTTTCCAAGATAATATTTACATAATTTAAAAGCTAACCGTCTTAAAAAAAACAAAAACCCCACCGCCATTTCTCTACGTGGGGACCCTCCGCCGTATCTCTATGCGTCTCCACCGCCGTATCTCTACGTTGACGTCGTGGTGGGTCTAGTGGGTAGGTATGTTTCGATAGAGTTTATTTTGCCGAAACTGGTCTAGGGTGAGGAGCCAGACTAAGAGATACATATGATAAACCCGCAGGACGGCATGTGGCGAGCTGTTGGGTAGTAGCGACCCCACGGACCCTAACTCCCAGGAGAAGTCTTGTTCCTCACCTCTGGCTTGCCTTTACGGGCCGGCTGGAGTGACTACTGACGAGGAACATACCTCTTACTCTTTCTTGCCTTTATTGGGTAGCTTGAGTGGAGATTATATGAAGCACACAAACGAAAAATAGAACTCACAGTTCATAAGCAAGTCCCCAGAAATGTTGACCCTCAATTCAAAGAACAAAATCAAACACATTTTATACATCAATACAATTGTAACAAATAACGTGCAAACTCCCAAGGACCTCTAGATTTGTTTTCATAGGAACGCTTTGACGAATGCCAGAGTCAGCCAACCGGCACAAAAGTTAGATCTGTTTATTATGAGACAAAGAGATTCAAACTCTCTCTTAGTGTAATTGAGACAACAAAATGTATTTCAGTATTCTAGTCCTCTTCATATGTGATGTTGTTAGTGTATTTCTCTTGTTTGTTATTGATAAATGCAGTTGTAACGTTTATGTTGTATTTTCAATGAGTTTTATTATCTTCTTTGTCGTTCTCAAGAGCTTTTGAATCGCTTTCTTTGTTGGTTTTATTTGAATAATAATGATTGGTCGTTTCTGTAACGTCGTTTCTAGATCATGATCATTTGTTTTTTATTTTGTTTATTTTTCTCTGATTTTGTTTAGGGTCACTTTCACTAGACGAAGTAAGTATTATAATCAAAACTAACTTTTTCTTTGCAGCCTTTTGCATCAAAAGATTCGAGAACTACTAACCCCGGGACATCAAAACCCACACAAGTGACGTTAAAAGGGTTCCCGCTTCCGCCATACCTACGTCATAGTGTCAATTTGGTGGAGGACGCGAAAGCGGTGACGTTTTTTCAGATTGACAGCTATACCCGAATCTAAATCTTGCCCACCGATGCCTTGATATATGAGTTGATAGGACAAATCTGACAGTTTATGACACAAAGAATAAAGGTAAACGTCGTGGAATTTTCACAGATTATTGAGGTTTTATTTTTATATTTACCTTGTATTTGGGTTGTGTTTGTGGATTTGGATATGTACTCTGTCTCTTTGAAAGTTCAAATCTCTTTCGGCACATTAGCAAGGCCGGACCTTCTGAATAGATCAGTTCCAAAACAATAAACAATAGCACATGTCATTCCACGTCCCTGATACCTTTCTTCATTCACCTGTCAACAGCTACGAGAATGGATAGACCCTCCATGCCGAGACCGCACGTCCCGATCACATTATTATTACATCCGGATTATTGTTGGGATTTTCCTTAATAATCAAAGATGTATTGCTTCAACAGTAAATCAAACCCTCAAAGTGTATGACGCCAAGAATTTGGTTACACGGGCACCTCAGTAAATTGTAAGGATCCTTATTGACATGCATTACGGTGCGCCCCTGCCCTATCGACATTCAGCGCGACACGCCGCTTCCACGCCAAATATTTATAGCCTACAGCAATTAGATTTTTACAGCTTTGAACTTAGTAAAACGAACTTTTCACAAAGATACATTATCTAATTCCATCGCCGCGGATAACAGTTAAGCAGGTTTTATTACTTGGACGCTGATGAAAGTACGCCTTTATTGATTTTAAGGACGGCATTTGAAAGTATTTAAAGCTTCGTGTTGGGTCATAAAAAGTTTTAGGTTCGGTAGTTAATAGACGTAATTTTTAAAAGGCGAGACTGGGGAAATTGTGTACGCTGAACGCCAAAGTATTAAATAACCGAACAGATATTTCCCTGTAATGAATATTTTGATACTTTGAGGGTTCTTATTGAAAATTTCACCGAGGATCAAGTAAACGATGATAAGGATTTAGCTGTAGGTAATGGAAGAGATAAAGTACTCGAGGGATGTAAGGAGGACTCAAATCATCGGATATCCCGAAAGATGAACGTACGTACGTCCCTAAGCCTCTGGATATATAAAGATGGGGTTACATTTGAATAAAATTTTATTCGTAGAACTTACAAAGACCATAAAAACGTACATACGCGCCGCATTCGATTCGAAATCATATTATGACTTTTCAACATGTATGAATGCAACTCGGCTTCCTATTCCCCGTTCCTTTGCTATATTGAATCCTCCATGTAGTTTCTCCGTTTTCAATCTGGTACGTTCTGTTACGTAGCTTGATGTTACGAAATACAGCCGAGATGAGATGATATAAAACACATGTTGCGCGCAGTATGAGATCCCCTCACCATCCAATAATTCAAAAATGAGTTAAGCTCCACCATCATGGTATGGTTTATTGCAACTTATTTATTGGCAATTCCTTGATTTACGATCTTTTGTATTATGACGAGACGTATGAAATGAAGATTACGCCTCTACGTATTGCGACAGTTTTCTGTTGTACTTCATGTCTGCAAGGATAAGATTTGAGCCATAATATATTTTTTGTTAGTCTGTTCTTAGACTATGTTATATTATTTCTATCTAAATTTCTTGTATCTTAGCATAATCAGCCTACAATGTTCGCACTGCTGGGACACAGGCCTCCTCTCTGTGAGAGGGAGTGGGCTGTAATCCACCACGCGGGCGTGTAGTGCGTGTGCGGGTGCGGGGATGTCACCATGTCTTCGAATTGTTGTTTCTAGGACATGCCGGTTTCCTCACGATGGTTTTCTTCACCGTTTGGAGAGCAGTGGCGATGAAACAATTTACACAAAGTAAAGCGCCTGTCAGGGTTCGATCTTACGACTTACAACTCGTAAGTCGTGGCCGTTACCATTGGGCCAACACTGCTCCTCTTGTATCTTGGTCCATAAAAACAATGGTGTCAGTACTGTCATTTTCCGACTACTGTGTCGTTCTTTTCTAAACGCTGTAAGTATTAAAAGTCATTCACATTATCATCACATCACAAGTTACTATCATCAACCAAACCTTTCCCAAAGTTTTTGATTTCATAATAACCACATTAATATCTTCATAGACCTTATCAAAAATCCTCTAGAAACTTCAAAGCCATTATGACAAGAATTTACCGAGTCTGCTCTCGTAGTGGTCTCGTCGTGGGTAATTCCATTAATCTCTAACATTAGCATCGAGGGCAGGTCGCCATTTGATCTGACACGAAACCAAGCTTATATACTTAGAATACTTCATATTAATGCCTCTAATGAAATATATTTTCTCTGCGGTTTCACTGAGGATAACGGGGAATATTATAAGGATCTTTTGTGGTTTATATTATTACCCTTATAAAGCAAATGTTATTTTTTGTCTATAACCTACTACAGAGATGTGACTGAAGGGTTCAAAGGGACAGTACCTACAGTAAGCGGTAACCTTTTAAATACCTACATGAGATAATATTATTGGTAAGGGAAGTGGAAGAACATTAATTCTTTATATTCCGGTTTGATCAATTTTTGCCACAATGTAGAATGTATGTCGAAATGACTGATTTTATGTCCTCCAGATTTTTATTGTCATGGCTAACTTTGTCTGTATATCCTACATTATTACAATTTAATGTACTGAATTTATTCGCAAAGCAGCGCTACATGTAGAAAGGATTATTATTATTTCTCAAAGAACTGTATTTCCAGTAGAATTTTAGTTCGAATAAACACAGACAATTGATACCCACAGTTAGACAAAGTTGCCCCTCCCCCTTTTCCGCATCGTCTGCATTTTGTAAGCTAAGCTTTTGTATTTAGTATCTACGTTTTGTAGATATTTTGTTTTCTTGCAGAAATCCTCATGTATTCTAATGTTCCACATTCATACGATTGATTCTTGCACTATCCGATACAGTGTGCTTCCTCAGCCGATCGTGAATCTCCCTTATAGTCACGACACCTCCATTTATACCCAAATTCAGACGAACCCACCCGAACACCCGAATAATCCACCGAGGGCCGTTCTGCTCTCTCGTTTGTTGAAACGCCAAATCGCAGCGCATTATTCTAATTCGCTTTCAGGATAGCTTTCGAAGAAGCTATTTATTTGCGTCGTAAGCTATGCCATGCCATGCCCGATTTCTAACCACGCACTTTGAATTACGCCTATTTAAAACAATATTCCTATAAACGAGTCCTAAAAAAGTAACCGAAAGTAAAATTTGTTACAATAAAACAGTTTTATAGGCCTTCTGCCTTCTCAGTATTGATAAACGAGTCAAGTTAGTTGCAAATGAAATCGCGTCTACTTCGCAGGTCTCAACACCGATAGCACTTATAATAAATTACGGGAATGAAAGGAAATAACTTTTCTTATATATCATGATATAATGTCGGAGCACATGTGGCAATCTTTATTCCACAGAAGTGCCGCAGAAGTGAAAGATATTTCAGATATAAAAACACGTGCCCGATGCTAATAAAGTTGGGCAATATCGGAAAGGTATTTTGTATGAACGGTTTCCCAGGGAGGCCAGAAAAAAGGGACATAAAACGAGAAGAAACGAAAGTGGAAATATGGGCAAGTCATATTTTATTTACTGCATACAATCGAACCTTTATCACGGTTTGTATCGAGTTAGAGTGTTGGTTGTGGGTTCCTACGTTTAGGGGGATGGTCGGCCCGGGCGCTGTTGCGTTATCTGCTTGTTTATATTTTACAGCTGTCAATGTAACACATTCCTGCTATCTGGGGAAAAGTTTGGCGAGACATGTTTGACGTCGGATTGTGATGGCCGTGCTCTGTCACCGCGTGTCAAACCATTATGTTTTCATGGGCGTTACTTTTGCGTCTCGGGAATAAATTATAACTTTGTTGTACAATGTTAGTCGCTCGGAAGTTATTGTGGATGTACCTACCTACCAAAGTATAAGTCTGATTTAGGTATTTGTGGTTTTATTCCAGGATATGCAAACAGGATACGGTATTTGACTTTAAAATCGTCTAGCACGGTGTTCTCAAAACGATTCATCTACTAAAACAATGCAGCGTACTACATTTGAAATAAAGTTATAAAACAGATTTATAAATGTAAAATACTGTTACTATCCTGAAAGCAATTTAAAATTCGCTTTTCAAATCAAGCAATAACAAATTCTAACATATTCGTTGAATTGTTCTGGAAATGGTAAGCTTATTTCAACATCGCTCATATTATATCACTGAATGCTTACACTCACTCGCTTTTATTTGATGCTTGCATAACAGACCAATTTAGGCAGCCTCAGCTGAACGAAATTGCACATCCTATTGTACCAAACGTGGAACAGAATAAAATTAGAGCGCACCGAAAACATGTTTGCATTGGAAATATTACTCCATCAGCCCTAACCGGCCGCCCACAACGGAGACAATATTCTGTCGGCCTCTCCACGACTTTTTCATATTTGCAACACTAAAACAAACGCCGAATGCATAAAATTTACGTGAGCGAGCGCAGCGGCGAAGCAGGGTTTAAAAATAAACCTGAGAACACGTCGAGCGGAACAAGTAAATAAACCTCTCGCAGGCCCAACTAAAGACACCCAAGTGTTCTATCGGTGAGGCTCAATAATTGGATTCGAAGGAAAGGAATTTTAGCGAAAAAAATGTTCGACAATTTGTCAGTCAGCTAGGCGGGGGATCTGGGCGACATGATCGTGCTTCATCATCGTTTTTTCGTCAAAGTGCCTGCCCCTGCCCCGCGGACCGCCCCACTAGGGAATTCTTATTACTTTGGATACATTCCGCGTGTACTAAAATCAACTTTCCTTAAAAGAACTTTAATTCTCTCAGTTCAATAGCGGAAATCGAGTAACTTTATTACTGCGCGCACGCTTGCTTTGTTTTTTTTACGATATCTCAAATGCGACGTTACGGCATAATACCGTGAGTGAGGAATGTGTTGTGATGGCTTGAACTTGACGATAAAATTTAAAGGACACACATTCTTTTGCCGTGATAAAACCATCTAAGTATTGTATTATAATACAATCTACTCAACGAATTACGATTAGTATTCTTTTCCAGTTTCAATTCAACGCTATAATATATAAATATTCTGATGAGGAGATTGTTGCGCCCACTTCTTCCCAGCTAAAGCACTAGGAAGTGGTGGGCGTGCGGACTGTCTTATATAATTTTGACGTTAAAAATGTGCTGATTCTCAGCCTAGTTTGAATAAATTACTTTTCATTTCGATTTCGCTAAAACTCATTGCTAAACACATTAAAAAACGTAAATTACAAGAATTTGTATGTATATAGGTATACTTAATAAAGTAAATTCAATTTTAATTCGATGAAGCTTTACTGAGAAAATATCTGTAGTAATCTCATCTACATTAAAGCAGTTTGCATAATTGTAGACCAACTAAACTATCTTACATAAATTCAAGAACGTAAAACGTTGAAATAAATATGATGATAACTCATGCATTGATAGCGAAAAGCTTTGCAGTTTAGTCGCTGCGGGGCGCATTGGCGCGCCGAACACCGCGCGTGAAAAATACCTTTTCATCTTGGGAATTCGTGCAGAGATGCCGAACTCTTATATTTATAAGGTGAAACGAGAAATAAACAAACCGAATGGATAGAAAAAAGGAGCGTACGGTGTCTCGCTCGCTACGGCTGTAGATCTCGCTGATTGTGAGAAACGCCGCGCCGCACCTTGAATTATTTGACACTTTGAATTGTCACCTACAGCCCGTTCCTGTTCTTATTTTTCGTCGTTTCCTCCCCACCTCACCGGATAATGCGTAAGTGATAAAACAAACAGAAACTTGTTAACAATACACCAGTTACTTTAGTTTGCGTACGGAATGTTAACATTAACAATATAATTCAAACTTTGTTCCGGATGAACCCAGCGCGAAGATACTTGAGTAAACATTGTTCGTGTCGATCCCCGGCCGTTTTGAATTTAACTATTGAAAATAACCGTAACTCGGTAGTGAAGCAGGCGAACCTGGATTTTTTATTACAAAGTTACGATTATTTCGTGTGTTAAACTTTTTTCCGCGGGACTGAGCTTTTCGATAAGAAATTAAATTTTGCTGAGTGACCAGAAAAAAACGTGCTGTCTAGTAGAATTTTATTTTATTTTATGTATAAAACAGAAGTGCCGTGACCAAGATGCGTATCAAAGGATCTCATCTGAGTGAAATATTACCTTTCACGTGCAATTTCTTCCGGGAAGTGTCGGCGCGTCTAGTCCAATCAACATGGCCGTTCGCCTAATTATGTTTACCGTGTCCCGTTGCCTCTGTGCGCGACGTGGATTCATTCCATCCCCTCTAAATGTTTATAGGAACTGATTATGTCGCAGTACGCACAGTGTGACAACATTTAGGCCAATTCCACGGCATTTACATAACGCGTGCCTATTTGAGTGGAATATGTATGAACATGAAGACAAATAAACAAAATATACGGATTTATTAACACAGCTGAATTTGGCATAGGTTCGGAAATAGATTTAATTTAATTTAGATATTTTTTTCGTCTGCGAATACAAATGCCACAATATGATCTCCATCGCAAAACTGATCTTTTCGTTACATTTTTCCTCAAACCCGTCATAAAATAAATGAATTAGCATACCTAATTGTCCCTCGGAACGGGAATGAAAAAACGAAGAGCCCCTCCACAGAATCCGGACGGATTTCTACGAGGCAATCAAAATTTAGGAATAATTTAACAGCTTGATCCACATGCAAAGCCGGTTTTTATAGGAAAAGTTGATGTGAGAACAAAGAATTATATACGCCACGAAGACAAGGGGATTGCCAAATTAAAATACTTTAATTAACGTCAGTTGGGAAGATATAAGAGGCGCAATTGAGCCAAATCAGCTTTGAGTTAAGTTTGGTCCGCTGAGTGAATTACGAAAACATACGCGAAAAGCGAGATTTTTCGATTCTCGAGAACCTTAAATACGACGGCTTCTGTCTGTTACGAGTTCATTCAAATGCTTTAACTGATTTTCTTATTTTAAACACAATCTTATTATTATGTCGAGATAAGTGAAACTTACGAAGTCCAATAGAATATTCGATATAACGTATTCATGTATTTGTATTGTATACTGAGTAATGCTAATTGTACACACAGGATATTAAATATTAATTTCACATGAATGCATGAAACGTGATGTTAGATATAGATTTGAATACATTAACAGTCATTGGTTTATGATGGCTGCGCTTGTACCTGTCTAAACCAGAGTTTATGAAACTGCAATAAAAAATCGTAGCAACAAAATTCGTAGCAGCGAACTCGTAGGCTGTAGCACAATGGCGTAGCATTGGAACCAAAAGGAAACCCCTCTGGCCTTTAGGCTAAGTCTACATGCTTTGGAAAACCGAGCTTACTTCCAGTGTTCTAAAGCGAGCCTCGTTTAAACACCGAAGGTAGTCGAGCAAAACGTTCCATAGAACTAGCCTAGTTCTAGTAGCTTAGAGCTATATATACCTACCTGAATTTCTAACTTGTCCTATAGCGCATTAGCACAAGTTCCGCTACCGATAGTACAAGTTAAATTGCTACATATGGTATACACGGCAATCTCCTACAAGACTTGGTTTGTTATATAACTCAAGTAATTCCCTACGAATGGCGACTGAGTTATACAGATTGCGTATCTCCCATAATCATAATAATTATTGTTAGTACGCTCAGGATATTAATATTAATTTCGCGTGAACGCATGACACTAACTCAAAATTAGATACGACTGTAGTTGAGGGCAAGCGTTATTACTGTGTGGGATCGTGGTATTGATTTAATTTGAAGGTCTGTTACTTGACGAATAGACAAGAGATTATGAAAATATGACGAATATTGTCGAGACACGTGGTTCAATTCTTCAACACACACATTAATAACTTTATTTAAGATGTTTGCTTTGTAGATTTTTTATAATATATAAATTATCAACTTTTCATTTCATAATATTTTATAAATAATAAGCTTACGCCAGCGGCTTCGCCCGCGTGATATCTTTAAAAATTATAGCTTATGTTAATCAGTGTTAATATAGCATTCTACAGGAGCAAGATTTTTTAAAATCGGTCCAGTAGTTTTTGAGTTTATTGATTACAAACAAAAATAAAAATCTTTTCTCTTTATAATATAAGTTTTTTTTTCATTGTGTTATTTTCCGATTTCCAAGCGGACGCAATCTTGGGCATAGCTGGATATAGAATAATCAATCTAACGTTTAAAATTCTAACCTTTCGGAAATGATCTAGGTTATTGCAAAAATTACCTGGATTTAAATGTAGATATAAATTATAAACGCGTCATTATGCGTCCATTATAACACTATGCAAAATCACTTCACCTCACATCATAGAATCGATTTTAGGCCTTATTAAGTATACCCGAATCGCTTTAGCAACGTAATATCGGTCACCCATCTACACTTACCTACATCACCTACGCACCTACATTTTAGCATTCTTTATTTAAAAAACTGAAATAAAGTTCATTAACGTCTTGAATCAATATCTATCGTGATCTTCAATATGTGCCAACAACGGAAAACCATACATAGTTTATTTTTTGGGTCCCTACAGAGATATTGCTACGCTAAAGCGATTTCGGTATTGCACAATTTGTATCGTTCACTAAACCGCAAACGTACGATATTGCTGATTAAACGGAATATCTAAAAGCGATATTAATTGATCAATTTTAATATTCTATCATAGATTATCACCACGGGTGACAGTAATGGCGAATGCAGGAATTATCAGTGGCAGCATCTTTCTGTTGGCTTTGTTCAGACTAGTAACTACTTTTATGGGTTTCTTATACACACGCTATACCATTCCATAATAGGAAGCAGAAGTGAAAGCCTAGTGGTGTGACCGTTGGACTGCCAAATCATAGGTCTCGAGTTCGAACCCAAGCCACGAAAACTGAAAAGTCACCTCTGACTTTTCAGATTTATGTGCGTATTGTATTATTATCACTTGCTTCAAAAAGCGGTGAAAAAAAGCATCGTGAGGAAGCCTGAGAAATATTTCTCGATGGCATGTAAAGCCAAATCAAAGGGCCATGGGCAGCATAAAAACTCTGACACCAGGTTAGTCACTAAATCCACGAGAAATAAAGAATAGGAAACAAAAAAATCAGTCCTATATGAGATAAAATTCTTTACACTTTAAATAAAAAAAAGTTGCTCGCTTTTCCAATTAAACTCGGACACCTACCCTAAATTAATAACATCAGTAGGTACTGTAGGTGGAATCGTTTCCCGTCGGGCCTGTAACTTCGCGTTTATTTTTATATTGCAAATGATCGGCTTATATCGGCCCATCAACTCGGACATTGTAACAGGATCAAGCAGTTGACGCGTGAATTGTATTTATAGCATTTCAATTCAGTTTATAAATTTATATTCCGTGTAGCAATGTAAAAACATTTTATGCAGTCAAAAAGTATGGTGGCGTTGCGATTTTTGTATAAATGTTGCTAGATTGATGTTTTGTATGAATCTGCTTATTCGTTAATTAAAATTCAGTTTTACTTTTTTGTAAATGAGCGACAAAATGACCACAGGTTATAAACCACCAAATTGGTGAACGCCATTTTATTTATTCACAAAAAGAAACTAAGCTCAATAACAATAAAACCTCGAAAATACAATAATGAGTCGTAAGTTCTCAATGAGACATCGAAAAGGACTATCGATTGGAGATTTCTCATTATTTTTTTTCGGATTTGCCCCTCTTACGAGTAGAGAGTGCGACGTTGCCCGCGGCATCGACAATTACGAGTACAGCACTAGACGGCTAATACAAATCGCTTGCCCGAGGGTGCGTTTATCCGGAATAGGGTAACCATCTTAGGAAAACCGGGCTTTTGGAAGAAAATTGCGGTGTATGTGTTTTTAAATGCTTGGCCCTTTTTCCGTGCAAGGGTGTGTAATTGTGTTTGGATGTTAACGAACAAGAAAAGACAAGGAACGAAAGAAGAAGGTTTGTATTATAAGCCGAAATAAATTGAGTGGAATAAGATTTACCTGGAGCATGGTTCGGCACAACACAATGGAATGTGTATAATATAGCTTACAGATTTCAAGAAAAAATACTCTTTGGACTCATAAATATCATATGCCAAAACCGGACTTTAGAATCTACTTTGATAAATCTAGAATATCCTGACAAATGGTAACCCTAATCCGAACTTCACCCCATACCTTACGCGGAGAAAACTATTTCATCATACAAAAATAAACCTAACTGTCTTCATAACGGAACACAATTTCATTTCCATTTACTTTACAAATATGACTTATCGTCAGGACGGTGTTGAATGATATTGGTTTTAAAATAAGTATGTATTATTGTACGTAGTAGCTAGAATTTCCTTTGATCGTCTAGCCGATAGAATATTGGTTTCTTGACGGTATATTTCTAAGTTTTGTATAAGTAATCTGGTATCATTTATTCTGATTTCTGGGAAAATGTTAGACTTCTCATTTTGTAAATATTTTTTTTATATACCTATAAGTTTTAATAAGTTAAATGTTAAGTTACCTGTATAGCTACTTCTGATAAGGCCAAACAAAAAATTTGAATCAATAACACCATTAAAGTATTAATGATCGATAAAAAATACGTCTTATTAATAAAACTTTTGAAATCGATTTACCTAAACAAAACAACCCTCGTTTCTTCATATACCTAAATCTGAAGTCGTCTATTCACCCTTACGATACAAAAACTGTACAAATAAACGTTTAGAAACTCCTCGAGGAATAATTCCGTGGTTCTATAAAAGAGAGTGGGGGTAATTAGTTCCCTATTAGAATAATATATTGGTACTGAAGGGGCGTTTTGTTCCGATGCAAACAAAAAGAAAAATCTCTCAATACTGAGTCAGAAAGTGTTTGTAATTTTGTACCAACCTCATGTTTTTTTTTAAAGTGGTTTCTTTGCTTTCTAGTTTTAAGTTTCGATGCGATTTTGTTGGCTTGGTTTGTTTTTGCTTTGGACTAACAACCCTTGTACATTTTCTCTCATAACTTTGTTAACGCCATTTTCGTTTCGAATCACCCATTTATTTGACATCAAATCACAAACTGGACGTATTTACGTAGCGTTATTAAATGTCACATTTTTCTAAGGAAAGGGTTCAACGTATTATTTTTAGAATTAGGTAGGTATTCAGAGTAGTAAAACTTTGAAAAATTCTAAAAATATAAAAAAATCCATCTACTTTTTATTTTGTCTGAATATCAGTTATTAAAATATGCAACATTTTATTTCAGTTCAAATGAATATAATTTTATACTGAGACACGATTGAAAGTTATTATTGTATTAACTATGTTCACGTTTTCCCTCTAATATTGAGTCAAGGGAGGATACCCTCCGGCTATAGATTGGCAATCTGTCAGTGTAACTCTCTATCACTCAGACTCCGATCAATCTTCAGTGTAATTCCAATCGCTAGATAATTCTATACGATGTAAACAATTGAGATGTCAGATTTAAGGAGTTTGGATACATTTTATTAACGTTAAACAGTTTTATTTTATGGGCAAACTAGCTGCACCCCGCGGTTTCACCCGCGTAAGTTTCGATTCCGTGGGAATATCGGGATAAAAAGTATCCTATGTGTTAATCCAGGTTATAAACTATCTGTTTGCCAAATTTCATCCAAATCCATTCAGCCGTTTTTGCGTGATTGAGTAACAAACATCCAAACACACAAAATTTCACATTTATAATATTAGTAGGAAGTAGGATTGACTCTTAAAGCTGATAGCAATTTCTATTCAATCAATAAAAAATATTTAAATAAGGGTTGTTTTTATTGTGCCTAAAGTTAAACTACCCTCGTCGTAGCAATAAAATGTGTTACATTACTATAAAAGGCCGTAGTTTTAAAAATATTTCTTGAAACGTAATACTTCTGTAAAAATAGCGTGAGCAATAAATTGAAATCGTGTAATTATTGTGACGTAATTGAATCCGTCTAGCGTTTAAAACTAACTAGTGCCCTTAGAAGTAGTTTTAATAGCAATAGTAGTAGTAAGGCCTCAATTAGGTAGCCATTACCGTAATACACGGCCATTGTACAAGTATTGAAAAAAACTTTATTTTTTTGTTATTTGATGTGAAAGGAACTATAAAAGTCACATCCGTGACTTGCTTTGACAAGTATTTAGTGGAACTACCTACTCAAAATGTTTAAAAACTTCTACTTTATTTCAATATTGTGTAGGTTAAAGAAACGAACTGTTACCGGGGAGGATTATACAGCTATGTGCCAAAAATATTACCAGAAATAAGGGAGCGAATGATTGAAACGCTATTCAAAATTGATATCAAATTTACATGTCGCAACGCGAGTGTCGCCGGTGGTCTGCGCTAGCAGCCTTCGATCAACCGTCAGCGCATAACCAAATTAGAGCAATTTAAGTCAGGAAATTGGAAATGCTATCGGGCGCTCGATGCGCTTGCAACAGGAACGCCACTACCGCACTGGCATTTCAGACATCCACCGTTTCGGCGGCCACGGCTAATGTCGGAACAATGCTCGAATCTGGACAGACAGATCCGAGCGGCCCCGAAGATAAACGACAACCGTGGAGCGTTGTAACAACTGATTGATATACGGCCTCCGATGATATCGTAGGTAACTATCGTGTACCGAATTCCTGACCCGCCTCAGTTACAGTTCGAGTACTGTTGACATTAAACGATGTTTAGATAGTGAGCGAGCGTTAAAGTTGACTACCTATCGCTTTTCGACTGTTTGCTTTGGTCAAATACACTCGATACATCCCCTGAATTTTGCAATAACTACGGGGTTTATCAGTTTATGTCCTACGATAACACTTTCCGTAAATAAAAATAAGTCGTACAACCGTGTTATAAGAACTGTTTTCAAGTGAGCAGAGAGTCCACTCACAATATTTTTTGTAGCTGACTCACTTACTCTTTTTCTCCTTCAGATATTTATTTTCATAAGAGAATTTATCCTGGATACAAAAATAATATTAAAATCAAATTAACCGTCTATGAAACTAAGTCGAATCAGAACTGTTAGAAAGCAGTTTCACAAAGTCATTCGCCCGAACATATGCAGAGCAAGTCTGTTCGCAATTCCGGCCACCAGTCGCAGTCAAGACTCGAAGAGAACATGTCGATAGCCGATGCAAAGTTAAGAGCGTATGTTGAGATAATAACAAGTAATCATGCAAGTTGGATCGCAAGACTTGCGTACTAGTTATCGACGGAGCGACGGTCAGAGTTTGGTCTCGCTCGACGGCTAAAACAATAGCGAATCAAGCATGCAACGGAACTTCCTCAAAGACACCCTCTTGTGCGTGCGACGCTTAGCGAACGCGCTCACAACTTTATATTGGTTGGGAAACTTGAGCGTTGCCTCGAGCAGTCGAGCCCTTCATTCACCAGCATAGGGCGTTAAATTAGGAGAAAGTACTGCATTTTGATTACATTTCTAACTCAGACACATAGAAATCATGCTCACTTCCTCCTTCAAAATTATGATTACAGTATTTTAATCATTTCATATCGCCTTACTTAATATTTTAACTTGAGAATAATTTGACGTAAATTCCCCCAAATATAACGAAACAATTACGTCGGCGGGCGGATGAAAACATAATCGGTTATTTTTCTCGCGTTACCAAATCTAAAAATAATATTCAGCAAGAAAAAGCATTTTTACTTAAACATTCCAGCCAAAATTGTTGTGAATAAAGTTGTCCGCTTAACATTAAATATAAGATCGCTTTAGCGAGGCAGATAGACAGATAAAGACGGCATACATTTTCATGAGAAGAGAAAAAAATAAAATATAAGCAATCCGTGGTGAAATTGTGAGGGGCAAGTGTGCGTTTTCTGTCGACTGGGGGCAGAGATTGGCAGACAGGGTTTGCGGGTGGGAGGAAAAAGAGCCTAAGCGGCAGCCGGTCGGCGAGGGAAAGGGCACTCTCGCACCGGACGATGGAGTCAACATTGCGGGCGCAGTCCCACCCAGATAACTCTTAATCGGTGCTGGCTTCAGCGATTACACCGGTCGTTCGGCTAATTAATTTTTAAGTCGGCATCGCGGACGCCAGCTTCGACTTTCAAGTGAATTCGACTACGATTTACATATTATTAGAGTTCTGTTTTCTTCCTGTTGTGCCTCTCACACTGGTTTTGAAGTAATGGAAAGACCTTGTATGAGTCAGTGCGATGGTATGTCGTTCCGTGGAACTCGTAAAAAATATTGAGGAAAAGGGTTGTTTTTAGTTTCGAAGCAATGACCTGTCAATACGTCTCTACATGTCAAATTACTCTTGAGAAATGTGGTTTCAGACACTGTCTTGTCTTGTAATCCTTTTAATAGTAACAAAAGTTTATGTATTGTCTGTGCTCACTTAGTAGTTATTTATATTTGGAAATTATTTTACATTCTAATTATTTTTATCAGTCATTCAATTAACTAAAGCGTAAGATTAGCATTGTTAATCACTATTTCAAAGCCCTACTACAAAATAAGGCTTTTTGACAAAGTTACATTAAGTTACATGACTTCTAATCGAGGTTGTACCTGTCTACTCCATCCTAATATCGTTACGCATTTAAACATGTCAATTATGGTCAATCGGTGACCAAGATTGACGGATTGTGACGTCATGGTAGACTGCGTTACACTCTTAATTGACATGTCTATTAGGGTTTTAGTTAACAACCTACGTAATTTGATAGTTCAATACTGATCTAGCTAAAGTCTTTAATGTAATTGTTGAGTAAAATTCTAGAGTATTCTTATATTTTTTAATCTAACAAAGAATTCTTGGCAGTATCCTATTGCTATTTAGCTATAAAAAGAATGTGCATATCATCGATGTTATTTAATAAGCTACCAATTGTATCACTGAAAAAATATTATTTTCTTTATCAAAAGTCTCCATAAAACTTTTAAATATAATTTATCTGTTAATATTCGTGCTCAGCTAGATAACTCAAGAACAACGTGAGCGTTTCATACACAACTGGATTTGGCAAATTACCTTCACCTTAAAACTGTTCCAGAAAATGTATGCCCGGAAGTAATTTCCCGAACGTGTTTGTTTTAGCTTAAGCGTTCTCGCGCCATAAAATTAACCCGCTGCAATCTGTTCTTTTTTTACTCTCTACATCTGTGCAGATTAAACTACCAAAGGCACGTTATCTCCATAACTCTTTACTTCTGTCCCGACAGTCCCACTTAAAAGTTTCCCAATGAAAGAATGCTCTCACGGAAAATCTCGCGAACACACCATTATGCGATAGGCAAAGCTGTGTCGTGTCGTGACGGACAAAATTTGCGAAGACCGTTTGGCCCATAAATCCGGCGGTTCCTAAATCCTTGAAAGGGCACCGTCGAGCAGCTTTCATCAGAAAATTCGCCATTATCTGAAGGAAATCGTTACCGGGGTTGAACCTCGCCCACCCCCGGCCCGACGGGCTTTCATTTACGGCGTTGCGTGCATGCGTCTCGCGGCCTTTGCTTCAGGTGGGCGTAGTCATTGTGTTCGGTATTTAAGTGGCTCATTTGATATTCTAAGACAGTTTGCTTTGGAAAAGCTCACACGTAGAAAGCCGGTATCGGGACATCGGAGTCACGGAGTATGCACACATCTGAACTGGTGCGTAGTGCGTACCGTACGCCGGCAGCAGTCACAACACTTCATCGTGACTGTGATCGCACGTGATCGGGCGACTTCGTAAGATCCCGGTCGGCTTGTACGAGCCACACGCACGCACCGAGTTTGCGCAATGTTTATCCACAAATACACTAATGAAGGCACCTACAAAAGCGACTAGATTGTTAATTAAACTTGCTCAAAATGTGACACCCTTACGAAATGACGGCGGGCCGGGAGCACAGTGCACGGTTTCAATGTTATTGAATTAATTTGTAATCAGAATTCTCGGTGTGCGTTCTTGAATGTAATAATGATATTTCGTAATTTACATCCTTGGATACCTAAGTATAAACATTTGGGCCTTTTAAATGGTTAGCATTCGAGGGCATATTTGTAACGAGGCCTGAGCGGAAAAGTATAAGGAAAACCTCCGCGATCAAAGATAAGGCCAATAATACAAATAATAATCAATTGAAACATGTAAATATTCTACGATCTCGAAAAATACTCAATGTAATGTAACAGTAAGATCTTTTCAAAAGAACCTTGTACATTAGATGTTGTAACAAAGTTATTTTTGTTATCCACGTGTTCCAATTTGTTCTCATCAAAGTGAGATAGACCATCGTTCGGGAGTCTTTAGATTTATTTGTCTCGTCAGTTTTTCTTCGCATCTTGTATTTAATTAGAATAATTGCGGTTACACAATATTTCGTAGTCACAAAAAATAATTCAAAAGACCCCATCATTAGGCCGCCTACAAAAAGGAATAACCATTCCCTTAATCATTATTCTTAAAGACTCTTCATTAAATTCCTTTTATCTCTCCCGGGATATTTCCTTTGCTCGGCATCAATCACATTCACTCCGAAAAACTCGTTGGCTTTATTCTAAACTCTCATAATAGGTAATGAAGGTCTTGATCGTCGCGGCCGCTGCCGGCTGGCTCGCTCCGATTACTTTGAGAGCTGGCACAATGACTCCCCGGCTGTAGCCAATGTTGAATTCTGGAAAGTTCCTTAGTCCGCATCCATGCTAGATACGGGGCTAATTACGACGAAACTTTTGTAGATAGACACCTGCGCTGAGTCGCGGCCGCCAGACAAAGACCAAGTTATCGCAGACTTACAGGCACGCGAGCATCGCCACGCGAATATTAACTTTAAATAGTCACACAAAGATCTCTTTTCCTGTGACACCATCCGAGAAACGAGACGACAGATTGATGCTAAGACGACAGTCTTATTCAATATCGACCTGAGACAATAACGGCGCAAAGAAATTGTTTCCCTGATTTAAATCTCTGCTTTGTTATTTAGTATCCATTAAAACAACATTAATTTAGTTGAAAGCTTCAATTTCACATAATGGCGTTCGTTCAGATTAAAAACCAGTGTACATCTACAATTTAATCGCTCGAAACTAAGCCGCTTTATTATGAATTTCCATCAAAACAAGTAAAGCGGTCACATAATCACAATAACACAGTTTGCAAGTTTGACCGAAGCGCCAAATTTGAGGGTAACGTGTTTAATTATTATGTGCACGGAATGATTTAGCTGCGGGTAAAATTAGCGTTTCCTAATAACAAATGAGACTGACAGTGCAAATTCGCTACACTTTTCCAAAAAGTTCGGTGTAAATTAAATTTTGCGAGCGAAGTTGTCTCAACTTTGCGCGCGCGTCGCGGCCATGTTGCGTGGAATATGTCAGCTAAACGCTTCTATACGTTCTGCTAATTGCTGCATCACGTAGCTGCCAGTACAGTGCTCAGCCGAAGTTAACGATTAGATACAAGAGAAAGCGAGTACTCACCGGTCCGAATTGTTCGAAGTAATTCTTTACGTCTTCAAGCGTTGTAGGTGCCGATAGCCCGCCTACGAAAATCTTCTTTGTCCTGGTGACCATCTGCAACAAATAAATTCTGTCAATACACATGATATCAAAAAATATGATAACGATGAATCAACACGTAAACAACGCTTATTTGTAAATGGCGAAAATATTTAATCAACGGGTTTTATTTTTCAATGAATTCCGCTTTTTCATAGTTATTTATGTTTATATAGTAAGCGCAAAAGAGAGCATTGGTATGTTTCGGGATTCTACATAATTGGTTCGGTTAGTTCATAACGGAAAAACAATTGGAAGCAAAGTGAAGGCAACGCACAGCGGTTGAGCGAAATGTTCAAATAATTACTGTTAATATATTATGCAATCCTCCCGCGAAGGTTACTCAGGGATATTTCTGAAGAACGCATAATACATAGGTAGTGCCTCTGTGGGATAATAGCTACCGCAGCCCGACAATGTTGGACCATGTTCAGACTTGTTTCATTGAAATTTGTTTATTTAGCTTAGTCTGGAAATAATTCCTTTGCAAAATCTCACAGATTTGCTTATGAAAATCGCCTGTAGACTTGTTAAACGCAGATTTAGTGCATAAAGCGCGATGAATACGATAGCTAATTTATTTATTCAATGCATATTTTAACAATCAAAGCGTAGACGTTTAAAGGGGGATTTCATTATAATGTCAATATTGTTGCAAGGTTCGAACTCAAAGGCAAGCTACCTGTTTTTTTTCTTGAATATTTATGCGCGGTAATAACGGAGGAAAAAATGCACGCCGCGTCAAGTTAACAATAGTCGTCGGGATTTTTACGGGTTTCCTATCGGTAACGAGGCTGGAAGCTGTGCTCGATACTATAATTATGACAAAGTCAGCAGATGTCGCGTTAACATGAAAGGGACCGAGCCTCAGTAGGTACCTATTTACGTATCATATGACCGGTACAGTTAACGACAAAAGTCAAACAATTAAGCCCCTGTGAGCTGTTGTGCTGGCGTTTTTCAAACTCAGCGGTCGCTCGTGGAAATGTGGACTCAATTTCCACGTATTGTTACTCGTATAACCTGATAGAATTATGTCGGGGGGTAAAGTTGAGCCTTGAGAATTAAAATGTTTATAGCCTTCGCCTACAGGTAATATCATAAGCAAAATTTTGTGCGACAGTAAACGTACTTTACATGGCCAAATAAATTGTCAGGGGTTGAAACTCAATAAGGATACAATCTCATATGATTACAGTGAGTTTTAAATAAAATAATATTGCCATCATATAACAATACATACAATCCCTTAAACCTTTGAGGCACTAGAAACGAGAAATAATATTACGTCTCGGAAAGGAATCCCTATTACTATGAGTGGCGAAAGATAATAGCGCTGTGGAAATTGAATAAAACAAGATTCGGTAACGTCTAATGTAACTAATGTAAGTGAGTAAGAGGGCCGGAGTTCTGGGACGATCCCAAACGAAATCACACTCAAATGTACGTAAATGATGAATAAGTGGCATGGAGGGGGTGAGGCGCGGCGGGGCGGGGGTGGTCTACGTGTCCAAGTGGCGCTCCCCGCACCCCGCGCCCTTTCTTCTGCCTTTTCCCTGTAAATCTCAAGTGTGACAACGCTTCCCCCCGTCATGTTGTCTCACCGAATCAACGCTTTTTTCTACTGTTAAATTTTTTTTATGCTACGTAGTAACGCTGGCAGAGTTGGAATATTTTCAGCTACAAGAGATTTTTTGAGGCTGCTCAAAACCAACGGAAGGAAATTCATTATCATGACCTATTTAATCGTAAAACAGTGAAATAATGAGAGCTTACTATCTTATAGATATAAATGCCTCTTTTTAAGAATTGTAAACTGTTTTTTCTATTCACATTCAAATAAAAAACCATCACAGTCAATACTCCGAAAATCGATTCAATTCAAGTTTATAAAAATACTATGAATTCGTAAGGTAAACATTTGGGCGGCAGCCGCCAAAACAAACAGCATCTTCATTGGATGGTTCAATGCCCTCTGAATAAGAGAAATAAACTTTTGAAATTGCAGTAACTAACACCCGTTTTATGATTACGAGCATATCCGTACAGAAATAACTAAAATGTTAGTACCACTGTGTTACTTGACATACTTTATTAAATTCTGTGTTATTAAACAATCAAGGACATTGTTGCGTTTATATAAAACGACTCCATTCCATTTCAACTTTTGTGTTCGTAAATAAAACATATTTCATAATTACAACATATTTTTGCACTGAACTACGGATCGTATGCATATTCCTACATATTAATTTCTAAGGGGAATTCTTTGAAAATTGTTTCCAACAAAAATATTTTGATTAAACCCTGAGTACCGTAAGTTACCTTTATATCATTATTATGTTGCTATAGTTACTACCGTAACCCCAATGAAACCAATGAACGTATAAAATTTTAGGGGAATATTTTTCCGTGTTCAATATAAATGATATACTGCGAAGAGGTTATAAAAAGAAGGTGCTAACGGATCATGATCATACTTTTTTTATTTATGTACACGACGGGCAGTCTAACTGATCGATAACCGCAATGCTCGGGTAATGTTCATACTGATTATCCAACCCTTTTGACCGTAAAATACGAAATTTGATAGATTTATATTCAATACTAAGACACGCGATATGAGGTTTTACCTACCTACGTCTAACAAATGTATTTTAGTACCAACGTAACTGTGCTACGTAAGTACGGATATGGGTAGGCCAATAACCAAAATGATCGAATAAAACTGATATCAACCTACCGGTGTATTACCATACATGGAATTATCATTATGGAATTTTGATTAAACTGATTAACAATAATTACGTTTTGAAGTTTGAATATTATAATCACGGATTCATGCGACCAAAATACTCGGGGAGCGATAAATAAAAATTTGATTAAGCGGCATTTATAAATGGGATTGTAAAGGGTGGTCCTATGGGAGTGAGTGTCAGGCTTGCCGGCCGGCACGTCAGCCCAAACAGTTGGCAATTACCTTAAATGTGGACAACGCAGTTCACTCCATTGGGAAAATTATTATTCACCGCATATCCAATTTTTAGCTCTGGCCTCTAAATTGGTGCGCGCTACCTTTGATTGCTCGTATTAATTGCACGGCTGACAATTGCGTGCAACCCTAAGTTTATTATGCGTAACATTAGCCATTTGGGTATTTTCATCATTCCATTTGATTCAAATAAGTATTATTCTGCTGTCATAGAAAAAGCACATCTCCATAATTGAATGTTTTTATGAAACAGATGCAAACATTTTTCAATAATCTTTATTACAAACTCATGAAAACAAATCGTTCCATTTAATGAACTGAAAATAAACGCAGCGAGCAATGAAAATATGATAAAGGTTTGTAAAAACAGAATTAGTTTATTTTGAATTCAACTATAGCCACAGAGCGCGACTCAAAAATGTAGGTACCTACGTGCATCGTCCGCCAAACAACATTAGCGTCGTGCTCGTTAGGACGCGGCAGTAACCGGCTACGTCACAGTCATTTTGTTGTGAAAAATACAACAATTTAATTTAGACTAACTTGACCGCGGGCGGCAAACACCGAACGGCCGCAGCACGACAAAAAGCTACACACACCAATTACGTCGGACGGCAGCACGGCACCGTCCCTTTAGCGACGTGCCGGACTGCCGGCTTACGAGTTGCTCTAACTCAATTCATAATGTGCCACTACCGCGGAACACGTTGCGCACAAATTTTTACGTTCCCAACCAACAACGCTCTCGCACCACACCGAAATTGTCGCCACCGATATTTTCAGTAATAAACGCCATAAAGTTTATCGGTCGAAAAATTAAAACGTCCGTACACGTGCATACATACATTTTTCAACCGTTTACAACGAAGGAAGTAAAATATAACAGTGTACAATGTTTTTGGTCTGAATGTATTCCGTTTTGTAGCGCAACATGACAGCGCCATGAAACTAAACGCATAAATGCATCCAACGTCAGCACTCGTACAATTCCTTCGAATAGTTATTTTTTATTGCTCTAAATCCACTCTGCGTTGCACACCTTTTTCGCTCTTTCTAAAAAAAGTATTACAGCCAGCGACATCCAGTTGAAAACATTTTCTTTCAAGAGTTGTGTGCAACATGAAAGAGTGAATATACCACTTATTGCGGCAGAGGCGGTTGGGACAATATTAATCAATTTTTACACAGAGAATTTGGGGGGATCGTCGCGCAGGCGAGGGCACAAAGGTCGGCCGCCCACCCGACGCTGACGTTGCATTTCATTTTTGTTTGCCCACAGCCTCTGGCCCGCTTGTCTGTTCTTTGTCTTCCTGAATAAATGCGTATTTTTGAAGCACCTATTTTTCATTATTACTACACCCACAGGATAGAATGTGACCTCTCCCTATCATTCATACAATTTTTTGTTCACTCCACTTTGCGCGTTTTTTGGGCAAAGCTCTAGTAAAAGTATTTTTGTGGAAACGAAAATTGATTTTCGTGTATAAACTGGCGTTCCATCGTGTGAATTCTTGTTACAAAATTCGAACTGCGCATGAACCCCTGGTTTATACTGTATGCAAAGTTTATCTTATTCGTTGGCAACATTATAACTGTATCTAAATATGTATCGGTGGCGGTTGCTCGGCGCAGTGAGCATTTCGTATAGATAGGGGATGATCCCGTCTTCTCGTGTCGCACACCTTATCTACTTCACAGCTCATTAGGTCCCGCACGGGGCGCCTTCGAATAGATCTATGCCATTTGTAACAATACAGAGACCACACGGATGGCAAATGGTGATTCCAGGGCTTAGGGTGCCAGTCTCGTTAGTTCGGTGGGGAGGCGACAAGACGTGAAATAAGTACGTACTCGGCTGTGGCGTGCGACGTCAAGCGACGCAAGACACTAACCGCGTACGTTCTAAATGGGACACATTAACGAAACGTTATTGCTTCTCGGCTTCACCGACACTTGCACAGTATTAATCTCTATCTCGTACTGATGCTTGCTGTCTGTCGCTCTCCAGACTAGTTAATTCCGACAATAACAAGTTGCCGCCGCATCCACCCAGCATTGTAGTGAAATTGAAATGATTCAATATTGCTATTCAGTTAATACCTGCACGTGCACCGGCTAGCATTGCAAATAAAATTCTAACTACTTACTGGAAATGGAATATAATATGCGAAACAACTCATATAAAATAGGAATTTAATCAATCATAATAATGGAATTTTGCGTAGGTACGTTTCCATTCAATATCCGATAAAGCAAACACAAACAAGTAAATAAGTAAAATACGAATACATGTAAATGAACAAACTTCTTAGAATTACATCGTGAGCTGAATAAATAACGTCTGATCGATGCGTTGATAAGCCCATGAAAAATTTAAAGAGGATCCGCACAATGGTGGAAAAAACGGATGGAGTAGGTATGAAGAGGCTTGGGATATTGCTTCTTTCAGTTTTTTACGTCCTATTACTCGTACGCAGCCCTCGGCGCGCGAACAAAGGACCACTTCATTCTATACAGTTAAATATATCTACGTAGTGGGCGGCCCTAGACTTTAATGCTGTTTGATTGTTTATGACATTTCCCGTTTCTATCGATAAAACACTGAACAGTACTATTCAAATAACTGTTATAGCCATCACAAAATCGACTGCTCTGACTTTATACTTCAGAAATGCTCGCGCGAGAGTTCTGGAAACAATAGCACCATTTAGGAGCCTAAAAAGTGAACCGGCTCAGTGCACTTGTCATCGAAAGCCATTCGGAACACATCAGAACGGCACATATGTAAGGGTGGCTGGTGTAGAGTGTGTGCGTACTTTCTTTTATGTAGCAGCACCCGCGAGTGGATGAAAGCGAGACGTCGGGACGCCTACGCCTTGCCGCTAACTCCCCTTTCTTGCTAAATGCAAAAACTATGCCTATACCAACCCTAGGCTATTGTAAGATTGACTGACGCTGCTTTGTTTCAAGTGTACAGACGTGATGTAAGTGTACAAGATGGATGTGTTGTTCAAATTCTCCTACCATTTTGTATATTCAAAATCGAATATTTGTATATCGTCAGCAATTCAATAAAATTTGAATTTTGCGTGACTGAAATACAATTTACCCGAAAGATAAAGATAAAAGTTCAAGTATTATATTGTTTCGAGAAAAACACGTAATAAACAGGCCGTTTCAAAATGAGTTGTATCGCTGAAGATAACGCAAATGAACTTTTCCAAGTAAATCATAATGTAAAGATTCCTCTCCCTATTAAAAGTGAAGGATACAAGATACTTGGAATTTTTCTTTTTTGCTGCGCATAATCAAATAAAACTTGATTTTATGTTTCGAGTCAAATTATAAGCCGAGGGGAGGGCGAAATAAAAAGTGAATAATGAATGTCGAGGCCGAATCCCGGACCGCGCGACCGTAGCAATTATTTTGTTTCGAGTACCATCAACATGGTTCGTTCTTTCAAATTTTCATACATTAAGCAAATGCCGAGAATGCGTAATAAGGACCTTAATGTTGTAAGCTGTCGCGGGGTTGCCAAGAGCATTCATTAAAACACCGGGGGACTGGACAATCGGACATTCTTTTAACTTGAACTTTACATTCGTATTTATTATTACTTTTAGTCAGTGGGGACGCTGTTTGTAAATAAACAATAAATGTCGCGGTAAAAAGAAGTTGCTTTCAGGAAAACTTTGTAAGTACTTACACGTATTGTAGCATGTGTCCGCATCTATCTGCGTTTTCTTAAACAGTATTTGGTACATATCTGTTTTAGAATAAATCTAACTGTATTGAGAAACTACTGAACATTAAAAATCCTAGTAGATTCTTCCTATCTCTTAAAAGTTTTAAAGATTTTCATTTATAAATCTATTTTTCTTTTATTAACTTTCAGACTTTTCAAAGATACTTTTATCCGATTATCGTACCCATTGAATAAATAATAATCTGCATACATTAATGGAAAAACAAACAATACACATGTTCGTATTGTTTACTACGTACAGATTAAACACTTAACCTATTTGATGCGTACATAAAATTTAATTGATGTTAGACTAAGTAATGTCTCGGGTAACACAACACTTTTCCTTCCACGACGTCGTGATACGAATACATTGTAAGTAACACTTAAATGTCCTTACGACGAACTACTTGACGTCACCAACCCTCCCTCAAACGAATGTATGAAGCTATTCGTAAGACTAAATAAATACAAACTACAGGAACAACTGTCTTCTATGACGGAGGCTGCCTACAAAACATGCAATCCTTGTGAATGATAGCCGACTGACTGAACTCTATATATGCCGTATATTTTTCTCTATCCGTACAAAAAGAAAACGGCGTCCCCACAACAGCACATTGGAAAACAAACCGTGTTACATAAGTATAACAGTTGTATTTCGAGTGACACTTGTAGCGCGGTTGAGCGCTTTCGTCTACACATCGGTCGATAGTGTTGACGAACAAAATAAGCTCCCCTCCGGGCGGGAGTGCGGTGTCAAGAGGCTATAGGATTAAACTTAAACTGGGTTTGCCCGCAGTTTAATTATACAAAAGGTATGTACTCTGCTACTCACGAAAGTGTTCTACTCCTCGCGCACACACATGTTGGAAATTAGTTAAATTATATCCTTTACACACAGTTGAATGGCAAATAGAATATAAAATTAGACGTCTGGAAAGTGGTATCAAAGGACGACAATAAATTATTCATTCCTTAGAAACATACAAATACTTGACATATTTATAATCGCCAGGCAAAAGGAATTCTCAATTTATATTGGTATCGTGCGATATTTTTTAATTCATACACGAATTCGGCAATGGCGCAATGCAGAATTAAACTTTGCACAAAATAATTACCTACGTAATATATAGCTTATATGTACGGTGGCTGAATTAAATCTAGTTTGTACTCGCCAGAAACGTAGTAAATTGTGCGTTTCGTGGAAAACTTTTGCAGTTTTATAGCAAGGGAGGACCAGAGTCGATAAATTTTAAGCGTCCTCTTCAAACGAGCTTAGTGAAATAGAAAACGTTATATTTCACGATTACGAGATCGTAATCTCCTTTGAAATTTAATAATGGACATCATATGATATGAAAATTTTATTACCTTAATAGCTGTGGAAGTTATAGGTAGGACACTCTAGGATTTATCAGAACATTTGACTGTTATAAATCTGCATTGTTTGCGAAAATATATTCTGTAACATAGGGAAAAAGGAAATAAGTAATCCGACATTAACTTTCGGCCGTGGGTATCCGTTTCTAGGAAAGAAATAAAGAAAATGAATCGGCGTCACTAATTGGCCGGCCTATGAGTCGGTGACGTGATGAATCTCGGACGAATGAATGAATGGTTCGGAAGCGGTGTCCCCGCTCCCCATACGACAGATTCTCACCCTCTCCCCCACCGATGGGTGAGTTTGATGCATGATTTATTCTCCATGCCGGTGGTCCAGAATTTTGGAATGCAACATACAGAACAATTCTAGGTAGATAAAAGATAAAAATATTTCACAACGGACAGCAAAGGATGAATTTAATTTAGATGCAGTGTTGTGCGAATTGTAAAGTTAAATAGTTTTGATAATGTAGTGCACAGATTTTAACGTAAAGCATAATTCGTAGTTTTTTATGCTTGACTCTAACTATAAAAAATACTTTGTAATTCTCCATACCTTAAGTGAACACCAGTGGACAGAACGTACTAGCTAGACAAATGTACCAAGTTTTATGAGTGGTAAGACATAAAACTAGCTAAATGTTCGTCTTGTACTCGTGGTGCTGACGACGCTTCCGCTTGCGACCAGCTGACACGCCGCAATATGGCCGACTTCCGTGCCACGCGACCACGAATAACGGCACGTCCCTAAAGGCTTCATGTTTGGGATCTTTGAATATTTTCCTAGGTCCTGCGTCTACGTTTCATTACTTTTACAGAAGCAGAACGTCTAATCAGAGAGTTCGTTTAAAAAAACACATTTACACAGTCTCTAACGACAGCAGTAACTTGTGCCAAATTGAGGCTTAACTCAGCGTTATAGTTAATTGTAATAACCTTCGAAGGATGGGGAGTTTGGCGTCGAGTGAGTGCGAGGCGGGCAAGGGGGGCGCAAGGGCGAGCGTTGCGCAGGCGCATCGAGCGCGGCACTCGAGCACGCGCCACTACTCGAGCGCCCTCGAGCGGCCACTCGGCGCCCGCCGCGTCGAATTGAAAAGATACCTACGCCGACACCGCACTGAATATTCGCTCAACGTATCAAAACCGTAAAATGCAAATCTATGCACTGCGGTCGTCTAGAGTGCTCAGCGAACTCCGGCTCGCGCAACGCGTTTCATCAAATGCAATATGACTCAAATTATCATACACAAGTAGTTTGTCAACGGAATCACATTGTTGGTAATGACTACGACTTTTTTTGACATTGTCCTCCTTAAAATATTCAGTTTACATTTGATAAAATTCGCTAACTTGGAATAAATTCTGCATTGACTGTTTCTACTAAATTGGAATTGCAAATCCTAATGTTAAAACATGGCAGCGCGCGTCTTTGAGTGTAGCAGTAGTTTTCCTCTAATTCGGTGAATGTATACAAAATCAAATTACAACATCCATCTAGCTGCCCTAATAGTGTCCGGGACACGTTAATAGAAAACGCAAACGAATGTGGTGCGACATGAGATGGAAACGCGAGGTCGCAGGACACGCCGCTCTGTTTAGGTAAACGTCACACAAACAAAGTTGCGCATACATATGTACGCCCCAATTTATAATGCGGACAAGCCACACTGAAATGGATTTACAGCTGCAAACCTGCTTGTCTTTGATGAGGGTCTATTTTGAGATGTGCGCCGAGCGCACCGACACATTCCAATATTTCCAGCCGATATATTATTATTACGTTCGAATCCGAATCGATGCCGTGTTATAAAATTTATTACGCACTCGTCTCCTCGCCGTTTCTTATTTGTAAACAGGCGCTGGAGTAACTCCTCGCGGGGCCCTCGATAATGTTTGATGTCTCGTTAAAAATAAAATCACCCGTCGATCGACACTAATAAATCCGTGACTAATTTGTCGACGGACATGTCGGGGGACCAACTAGAAATAATACTTTGACATCCGACGTAAGGTTATGATTAAAATTTTAATGAGATTAACTAAAACGAGGTGAGCTTTTCGTAAAGAAGTGTCAAAGATAATCCCAGTTACTAACCTATATTTTTTCTAAGCCCGTAAAAATAGAGCGACTAAATTGAATTAATCTGTAGTATAAAGTGAAGTGTTGCTGTTTAGAATTGGGCTTTAATTTCACGTAGTTAGAGGCTCGGGCTCGTAAAGCCAGTGAGCTAAATGCTTCGGTTCTAACGGTTTGTCGCAGATTTAGGTGGCATGTTTAAGTTTCGTGTAATCCGCTGTAGGTAAACTAAAGTCCGCAGTGTCTTTTAGGCACGCCTACTCAGTATGCAAGCGTTTTCCTGCACATCCGTTGTACGCGACCGCGGAAGGACTTCCGTACACAAAATACTATGTTTATGTTCAGTTCTTTTAGAATTCCTCGTCGCAGTTGACTCTTCGTGCCGACATGTTGCGACACTGAACACAAAATATACTTACATACTTTAAAATCTTCCCAGAATTACCAAGTTTGGAGTTATTTACGCGCTGTACAAAGACTCGTTTTCAATCCCACATGTATATTAAAATTAGTACTATATATTAGGTCTTTACCTATGAAATTGCCGTTCTGCAGTACTGGCCATTTCAAATCAAAATAATTTTTGTTTGGCTAAGAATTCTAATTTCAAATTAATTTTATTTTAAAAACATGGTTTTTTTTTCCAAAAGTAGTCATTTCTTTATTGATTAGTGTTACATTTTCATCGCATTTCAATCTTTTTCGTCATCATGGATACGTTAAAAATTCGAGTAATTATGGAATATGAGTACCGTCTTGGCAGCAACGCGGCACAAGCGGCACGCAACATCAACGACGTTTACGGAGCTAACACTACAAACCAACGCACCACCTGTTATTGGTTTGCTCGCTTCCGTTCTGGAAATTTCGACCTGAAAAATGAACCTCGCGGTCGTCCGAAGACTTTGGTCGACAATGACGAATTAAAGGCGATTGTGGAAGCTGATGATACACAATCTACGGCTGAATTAGCAGCAGCTTTCGACGTTAGCGTCAAAACAATATTGGTCCATTTGCGTCAAATTGGCAAGGTAAAAAAGCTTGACAAATGGGTGCCCCACGAACTCAATGATCGCCAGCGCGAAGTACGCGTCGAGACGTGCCTTGCACTGCTCAACAGACACACAAATGAAGGAATTTTGAACCGCATTGTTACCTGCGATGAAAAATGGATTCTGTTTGATAACCGCAAGCGCTCAGCAAGTTGGTTGGATCCTGGTTCAGCACCTAAACAATGCCCTAAACGAAAACTTACCCCTAGAAAAGTGATGGTCACTGTTTGGTGGTCTAGCGCCGGTGTGATTCATCACAGCTTCTTACCAAACGGGGTGAGCATTACTGCAGATGTGTACTGTGAAGAACTGAACACAATGATGGAGAAGCTGGCGCATCTCCAACCAGCATTGGTCAATCGCTCGTCTCCGCTGCTCCTGCACGACAACGCGCGACCTCATACTGCACAGCAGACGGTCTCCAAGTTGCAAGAACTGGGGTTGGAAGCTCTCCGTCATCCGCCCTACTCACCAGACCTTGCGCCTACAGACTACTACTTTTTCCAGAATTTGGATAACTTCTTGGCGGGAAAAAAAATCAATACCCGAGAGGCAGTACAAAATGCCTTTGAAGAATTTGTTGCCTCCCGTCCAGCTGATTTCTTTAAGAAGGGCATCAATAAACTGCCACTGCGATGGCAAAGATGCATTGATTGCATGGGTGATTACTTCGATTAATACAAATAAAAAATTCATGAAAAAAATTCGTTTAAATTTTTTCATACAAAACGGCAATTTCATAGGTAAAGACCTATTATACATGTATAGAATATATACAAAGATTTTTGTCAGATAAATCACCCTTCTTTTTGTCAGATTTTTGTCAGATAATTCACCTACTGCTCCCACACCTGCTAGGGTTGCGGAAAGTCCGAAAGCGATACCGGGACTTTGGCAACAGACAACTGAAGGAACACGGGTGGGTTTTAGTCAGTAAAATCCGACATGCCCTTCTGCTCCGCCCAGAGCGGGAGAAGCCATTTGACGATACCCAACCTCAAAAAAAAAAAAGTACTTCTCCACAACTGAATATTTATCCCGAAAGCTGTGTAGTGGAGTAGTGGCTTTATGAACGGATAGCGTAGTTCGAGATATTTGCCGCACTAATCTCCATTTTAAGAACGGTCGTACGGTGCTCAAGCCTTGGATTATGGAACTTGCGTGACACTAATTAAGTCGGAATTAAGGGCGAGCCTATATCAAGAACCGCAGCGGGAGTTATAAATGAAGGGGTATTACGCGTGTTTACTATAACAACCAGCAATACGCCGAGAACCGGCAAAAACGATTCATAACAAATACATACGATTGTACGCCCACATCCCGAAACACTATAAATTACGAATCACTCCAGCGAAACAGATCTCAAATTGCTGCTCAAATATTCATTCAAAACCACGATCTAATCTATCAATGTATCGGGGATAAAATCGAACTTACAATCTGTTAAATATGTCGTCGCTATTACTTTAATCCTTTGGAGGAAACATAAGTTAACGCAAATCCTACTTAACGTTAACTTTCACCAAAGTAGACAGTCGCTGATGGCTCTCAACATTGACGAGTTAAGATGAGTTTATTCAAACTTTTCTACTTATTAACTTGTGTATTAAGGACTTATTTATGGAAGTTGTTTGGCTGTATAACTATAAAGTTGGTGTGGTGTATAGATAAGATTGGGCATCGGTTGAGCGTGGTATTGGGAGCGGTACCCGATGTAAGCTGCGCTCCAGACTTAATCCGCGTGGCGGGCTAACGGCGGCGGTTAGGCCCACTACGTAAATTTGTGTAATTTGGAATGTAGGCCAAGTGCCAAGGGATCGGGCTGGTGTTCAGCAATGGTGATTGATATGACGCTATACTGAGCACCGTCTTGCCCCGCCGCGTCCTGTCAGCCGACTAGACAACCCGATGCATTTGTAATGGGATCGCCGTCTATGTTACTGTAGTTTTGTCGCCTCAATAATGTCAGGTGACTGGGTTTACTCTTTGATGTTATTTATGAGTCACGAATTTAGTTCAATTTAGCGAATATGATAATTTAAAGTAAAGTAAAGTTTTAGTATTTGTTCAAATACGTACTAATCCTGAAAGTATGTGAAATCATCAGTGTTATAGTAAATCTATTTCATTTAAATCAATCATCAAAATTAATAATCAAGATTCTTCTGATTGCCCGTTTAAAAACCGATCAATCTGCTTAAACCACTTATAGCTAAACAACTAATGTATCCATCCAAAAATAGAGTAATTACACCTCCAAACTGCGCTTCGAATTTCCGACCACACCGTGAAAATTTCGCAAGCACGTTCCGAAGCACACCACTTACAACGCTTCACTAGGTACTCCTGATACGTCGGGATGCAAATTTCAAATTCTGGTTTCCACTAGCGAGTTTTAAAGCGATCCATCTCCTTCGTTCTATAGAAAATATAACGTGGGGTCTACAGCGATCGCTTCGAAGCGTAGCCACGCTGTGCACAACGAGTAACTGAATTTCAAATACGCAAAATCCTGTGGTTGCTTCTAGCGCTCGCTCTTCAATTTATGCCATTAGTAGCCTTCCGCCCTCTGTAAAATATATAATGTGTACGTGAAAATAATTTGAGACCAAAGGGTAGGAGCTGATGAATTTGTTTACCGCAGGTTACAAAAGGTTTTCGTATATAATTTATTAGAATTTTGCAAATTCTGTTTTATTTTTGTTGTTCTTCTGCCCCTGTAATTATACAAGGGGCTTCCATTTAATTGGACCATGAATGCTGTTCGGACAAAATATTTTTGTGCGAGCTTTTAAGTAGTTGTAATAAAATTTAAGTGTGTTCAAGAAACGTAATCCTAAACCTGGCCATGTCTCGGAAAGCTGGGGTAACAAAACAAACGTTCAACGAAATGATAGCAACAAACCCTCCGTCAGTTTTGTAAATTACAATAAACCTTAGAGCAGATCGTGGGCAGAATTCGTGATGGCTCCTCGTGCGCGCGACAATAGGCTTAAGCCGGCGACCGGCTCCGCTGCAGATGCGAGTCTAACCAACTATTAACACAACCATTTCGCCGATACACTGATATTAACCCTCTCCACCACCCAACTATTATATATAATGCACGATATTATCGATCAATAATATATTGATTTCATCGTACAACACGTAACATTTTATGTAACACACGTGAATCCAAAAACGATTGACTAAATAACAATGACATGTATTACCATAAAGTACAAAAGATCGTCCACGATTGTTACCGAATAGATCGACCCACGATATCAGGCGCACCGTTGGAGAAGGGCGACCTCGTTATTATTTGATAGGTCCCATGATGAAAATCCTCGTGGCACGCAACTTTCTCGGCGTTCACTCGTCAGTATAAAAACGACATTGTATGGCATTTCGTTGGCCTCGCCTACCCTGAGCATGAATATGAAAAGAACGCCTGGAACCCGCCAAAATGAGACAATATCCCGACAAACGTTGAAGGATTGTCCTTCATCACGCACAAATTTGGGCTAAAGAGAAGACGAACGAGCGCAGCCGGCGCTCCGTAGAGTACTTGCTCCTCGGGGCGATCGTAATCGAGTACGTCGATAAAAATTGAATTTCTACCTTTTACCCGAAACGACGCGAGGACACGCCGAAGATTTACCTATAACGCTATCCTATTTACAGACTGGGAAATTCTATTTGCTTAAAGGTCGAATGGAGGCAATATCGTGGACGTCGTGACGCTGCGGGCGGGGGATGCAATAAGCGGAGCGGCCAGCGGCGGAGCCGTCGCCAATTTAAAGAAAGCCCACTGAACCGAAAGACAAGCGCATTGGCGGCTCACGAACACAGCTACCCGCACCCGCCCGCTCTCTAAGGCTCCTCATATAATTTTCAATCCAGCGAGCTTTAAAATCGATTGCTCTTTGTAAGTGCAAAACGAAACAAGGGGCGGGCAACTAACGTACACCTCCGCTAAATTAACGCTTTAATCCAACAATTTTCACCGTAAAAGTTAAATTGAAAGCTGTATTAGTTTTTAAAATAAACAGTAAAACTCACTAATTGTTAGGCAATATTTATATACGCTTCACTTAAACTTCACAACTCGTTAAAATCTGTTCAGTTTATGCACCGTTTAAGTGCGATAAAAGTGAATTAATTTAGTTCTCATTATTCATGAACATTTATTGTCAACCACACATTTATGATTGAAGACAAACTGAAAGCAATGGTACTATCGAGTGCATACTACCTATATAATGTTAACCGCTCTATTATATAAACTATTTGACTCTGATTGGCCATTCTGTTTATCTGTCTGTCTCAATGTTTGCGTTCATTGCGAAAACCGCTGCGTGGACTATTTTTTGGTTTTCACCACGATTTTAAATATTTTCCGGTATTTTCAGCGTATTCATTCTACGATTACGCTGCCACTGGCTACACTAAGGAATAAAACGAATCTTACCCTATTCAGTAAATCGAACTACACCAATTAGCGATAATGAACATTCAAGTTCGGAGTTAGCGAACGATAAAGTTGAATTACATTCCAAACTGTATCCAGCGAGACGAGATAGTTGCAATTTTGATTTTACGAATGTACCATTCGGATTTCTATGTACCATTCCAATTTCTATGTATAATTCCGATTCCTCAGAATTGAAACCCCAATAGGTATTCAACGAAAGTTCGTACGTACATAAATTAAACCGCAACGTTTATGTATTAGGGTGGATAGTTGTATTGAGTGAGTCGGGTCGGCCAGTTTCATTGGCGCCTATAAACCTTTCATGCAAACTCCCAAATAGTATGAACAAGTGCGTAATGTACAGGCTTATCTGTCGCCTTAATACCTGTTTAATGAAAGGGTTTGATCGTAAATCTACATGGTTAAACTTAATACACCGTCCTATTGGGCTTTACCCCGCCAACGGTTAGTAATTAATGTGCTACCATCATAGAGAAAGTTTTACAACTACGGGTATTGAAACTACATAAGTATGAAAGTTTGAATCGAGCCAAGAGAGGTGTTTGCGTTTCACTTTAATTTGAGTTAAAATAAGTTAAAGCGATTACTTGCAGGTATGTATATTTTAAATGTGAGTTTAATTAAGTTGTGTTAGCTTCGTAGTTTAATTATTTTGCTGGTTTGTGTGAATATATTTTCATTATGTCACTCATAAAAGAACTCTGTAAGGACCCGTATTGGTCTGCTGTTTTAAACTTTAATTAAAACTCAAAAATCTTCCTTGTTTTAATTTTCGTTTATTTATAATGATATCATTAATAATGCTTGAATAATAAAGTGTTCATTACACAGAAAATGATTGCGAGAATGAGTTTCCAAAATTCCAAGAATTATGTTGAAATATTAATCAAGCGGAAAATATTAAAACTGGCTCATTTCAATACGGTTACTCAGTCGCATTGTCTGTAGAAATGAATATTGCAATTACGTCGAAAAATTCGAAGATTATCGAGGCTTTAACTACGAGCATGGGAAGTTATGAATTAATAAGTGCGGAGGCCTGGCTTCCCACGGGAAGTGGTGGCCGCGCTATAATAATAAGGTTCAAAACAAACTACTAAGTAATTACAACAAGAACAACCACTATTATTCAGTCAAACAGCTGAAGGCAGTGTTGTTTTATATTCAACTACGGTCAATTACAAGGTAAATATGAGCTGTTTAGTTAAACGACTTGTTGGTCTTGCATGTTAGCTTCTGATCTTTTAACGGGAATATTCAATGTTCAATTTTATTGATTGATCGTATTACGTTACATTATTCAGTTCCTGGAAAACGTAGCGTGTCTTTTGGTCAACAGAGGTAGGTACATAGTAAATAGACATAATTTTATAGAGGGTTGAATGCGGAAGCAATAATTCAGGCACAATTTCTGATATCCTTGCTTTAATATGAATACAATATAAGATTCAATCATTAATTTTACTAATACATGTCTGAAAGAAGTAGCTGTAAGTTTAGTTTCAGTCTGTTTTCTCAATATTTTAAGTAAGTACTTCTAAATTGAAACGCAAGGCGGAACTGTCATAATGTGGATTAGTCTAAACGACTTAGAATTTATCTTTAGAAGTAATAGCAAGATAGAAATTGTGATTTTAAAAATTAGAGTATTTTTTGTGTTAAAAATAATCGCGAAACTACCTTCTGGTTTAAGTTATAAATTGTTTATTCTTTTTCCTTTCCTAGAAGGACAGGCTATGACGAACAGGAAATAACTTAGAGGGGCTATTTTTACGCAGTTCACGTCAAACTTTTCTCTGCGTCAATTTACTCGTAAAGAACTTGTAAAAGCGTTGCAAACCATCAAAATAGATGGCATACAACGTTGTTACGGCGTTGTTTTCTACGAAACGACCTAGAAAATTCGAAGGATTTGTGTACAATGGAAGCCAACTACCTACGCTAAAAAGTTAGCAGGTGAAGTTTGAAGCAAAATTTGGTGGAATACATTTTAAGAATTTTTAATGGCTTCACCTTAAGCTTTTTGAAGTTACACCTGTTTAGTAGGAACAAGTCATTTTTATGACACTTTAATGACATCCACAACTTTACTTTCTTAATTTTTGGACTAAATTCAACGACTTTTGATTAAAAAAGAACATGATAATTACGATCTACTTATTATATTCTTTGATGTATCCAAAAATAAATGAAGGACTAGAGAATTTCTAATAACTAACAGAAATATTAATATCTAAATTTTTTCCCCTCTTTTTGATCTTCGGTTTTCGTAAACAGTATGCAAACTATTATCGTTTCTAATTCATAAATGTGTTAACTGCTATGACCGTTAACATCAAAAGCTGGTAGTTTATAATAAAGTGATCGATTATTTTTTGTTCACTTCGATATTTTTGGCTTACGTTTCAAGATTGAAAGGTAATTTCAGGGAACGTTGAACTTTGGTTACAGATAGTGATGTTTTTATTTAAGTATAGTGGGTGGTAGAAGTTAATTAGGGTTTCGTGTGTCCGAATGAAAAGAACCCTTATAGGATCACTCGTGTGTCTGTCTATCTGTCCGTCTGTCACAGCCAATTTGCTCCGAATCTAATGGACCGTACCGTATAAATTGAAATTTGGTGTACATATTAATTTCTATGTTTCTGTGGGATGTGTAATGCGTATATGAATTTTGAATATGGGGGTTACTTTAACGGAATATGGGGGTTACGTTAATTTTCATATTTGACTCATAATTAGAAGAAAAAAATGTTTTGCACCTCCACCGTGTGACATATCAAATGAAAGGGCTTACTGTGAGGATCTCAATCATATATTTTTTTATAATTTTAAAATAGTAAAAAAAATATTTAAGACAATTAATTCCCCCCTTATCTCCAAACTAATAAGCCCCAAATTTTGAAAAAATACGGAAAATAGTTCTATACATATAGATTACAGGAAAACCTAAGTCTTAAAATAACATGGTTAATCTCCTAATATTGGGCGTACAAACTTACATTTTCAGTTGTGTATGGGAGAACATGATTTACAACTACAATGTAAAGTTTGTTCTTGAGATAACAAACTCAACATTCTACTCGTAGTATTCATCCCAACTACGGAGCCCTTCGTTGTGCGGGGTCTGACATGCACTTGCCTTGTTTTAACTAAATTTGTTACTTTGTCTTCGCTGATGAAAACACGAATTTCAGTACGGTTTACCACAAGTTCAAAAGTTTTTTTCTTTCAGTTAAAGATTTTCCTACTTTGTACCTACTCAAATAAAACCATACATCGATATTACAGAATCCAAAACTTCCCCATAGCAACTAGAACGAAGGAAATCAATACCAAAACATATGATATATCATACAAAACAAACAAATCTAGTGGGTTCGATGTGCGTAGACATCCAAGTTTCATCTATCATGATCTCTTCGATCATTAGACATGTTTGTTTCTGCCAAAGACAAGGTACACCATATTGCTGTTAACGTTTATTGAAGCTTCTTGATGTGTGCCTGTGGCTTTGTACAGTGAGCCGTGATAATGGCGCGCAAGAATGTTGATATTTTTGTTATCGCTTTAAGGAAATGTATGCAATTTGTTGTTATGTGAGCCTATATGCATTGCTGCACGCAATTTTATGAGAGCTTTGTAGTAATAAATTATATTTGTAGTAATCCTACTAATATTATAAATGTAAGAGTTTGTGTGTTTGTTACTCAATCACGCAAAAACGGCTTAATGGATTTGGATGAAATTTGGCAAACAGATAGTTTATAACCTGGATTAACTCATAGGATACGTTTTATCACGATATTCCCACGGGATCGAGACTTACGCGGGTGAAACCGCGGGGCGCAGCTAGTAAATTATATTCAAAAGTTTCTGTGGATATAAGCTAAGTTTATTTTTATTCAGATCAAAAAATCAATATGCAAAACTAACCGATTGCTACTTGCTACATTACTAGCCGAAATCTTTGTCAATCAACACTTTTAATTTGTGTGAAAATTAAATCAGTTCATGCTGTAAGTACGTTTTCTCTTACAAATTGGCACGGATAATTATAGACCAAAAAAGCAAATGCATTAATGGCGTCCGGTATTGGAAAGAATCTCTCGATCAATCTGTTTATTTTCGTCACAGTTACTCCTATATTTATATTTTTGAGTACCTAGTGACGTCAGAGCAGTAATCAGTCATCGTCAATTTCTTTGTGAAACTCAATTGGAGAATAAGGTCAGTTTAAAAATTGATCTATCATTGCAATAAAAAGTCTTTAGTCGTCTGTTTTGAAACCATTAGACTAGCACGCAAAGTTTGTTTGTTTATATTTTACTTGGCACTTTGACTAAGTACCTATTATAGTGGCAACAGAAATAGTGTGGAAAGAATTTATTATTTTATTTGGATTTTTTCTTCTTATTTTCTTATTTGGGATGAATCGATTGAACATTCGCCATGTGACTTTCAGTTTGACGAAAAACAGACGAGTTTCAAACTGTATTTTAACAGAAGGCACTTATATAATTACGTATGTGTAACAGAAAATAATATTTAATAACTGTTTTATTCATAACCAGTTCTTTGATTATAAACTAACTTTAACATGTGGTTGTGTTTTCTTTGAAAATTAAACCTATCAATGGATGACACCTGTGCGTGATAGAAGTTTTCCCAGAAAACTTGATTGAACCTTCATAGGAAAAACTGTTGATGGCTTCGTGTTTCAAGTTTTGACGTTTTATCAGGAATAATAAGTAGCTAACTTAGTAAACTTTATTAAATACTATTTTATTGTGTTGTATTTTCTCTATTTTCATATTAAGTTTTCGTTTTACTTTAAAGGTTTTATTCAATATTTTCGTAAGTAGGTTAAAAATGGCTGTAACATATAGCTTAGATTTTTGCTCCGGCCTCGAACTAAAACCGTAGGTTCAAACAAAAAATCAATTTGCCCAAACAATCACTTACTAATCTTACATCAGATTTTCATAGTGAAACGTAACAATGAAATATAAGGTTCGTATCACAATACATTTTTTTCATGGGGCATCACGCAAAACGTAAATTAGCTGTCATAATAATGCGAGGAAATGTAATTGTATCATCTACATAAACTATTTTCATAGTAGCACTCGAATGACGGAGTTATATCTACTCTACAAGGCCAGCAATGGACATACAAATATGCAGATGGTCGCGTATTACTCATTACCTACAGACGGTTATAGAAATATATGACGTCATTTGGCCGTATGCATTATCATTGCTTTGTTTTTCAACTGAAATGTGAATGCTGAGCTTTTTAATAGGTACAGTCTGCGTACTTATATCTAAGAGTTAATTTCGTATTGTAAAAAGTTTGTTTCAGAGGAAACAATGTATCTAAGTAAAGTAAAAAGTTGACTTTCCATAACAAACGCTAATAAAACATGCTTAGCAATCGTTAAAATATTTCTTCGAGACTTTATAACCTTCAAAACAACCCTCAAATAAAATCTAGGGTTAAAATTTGCGCTCGACAGACGACAATAGGCTCGCCCCCCAACACATGGGACGAAATACCGTCTACGGCGCTGTGTGTGCGACTGCACACCCCTCCGGGCGCCATCGGAGGGAATGTATAGCTACACATCCTCGCAGCAACAGAAAAATGTATAGCTATACATCTTCGCAGTTTTTTTTCTTAGATAACATTACGAAGGACAATGTGCTCATCTTCCTAAACATTATAAGAGGTAATTGACGGTACAGGGTTAATGTGGTGCTTGCAGACGATGGGCTAGCAACATGTAATTATGTGTGCACTATTACATCCTTTTAACCCACACACAACTGCTATAAGTGCCTTCAAATGGCTCCAAAGTAACTTGCAGTGTACCTATCTTTATGGAGCGATAAGGGTAAAATGTATTCGTTGAAATCAGAAACAATTTGGTAGAACTTGAGATCTTAAAGTGATGGTAAAGAGTTATTATACAGAATTTTAAGGGTGTATAATAACGTGCTATTACTGGGAAATCATTAATGACAGAATCGCGGTAAACAACGTAATTTGTCTGTTTTGTGTAATGGAGTGGTGTAATTAGGGAGATACTTAAGTTACTCACAATTTTTTTAAAGGTGTGTTGTGGAAATAATTTATGTGAAACAATAAAGAGGAAGTGAGGAATAATGTAGGTATATTTTACAAGAACTTTACAGATAATTACTGTTTTATATGGGCGCTTTATCTACTAGTATTTTTTGTATTTTACTTTCATACCAATACAAATTATTAACCAACATTTCCATTAGTGTTCGGATGGTACAAAAAAAGGGAATCAGAAAATTCGGTATGGTATAGAAAAATATACGATATTTGTTATAAAAAAATATATAATATTGTTACATATGTTGCTTTCCGCCATTTGGCCGTTGGCTGAAACTGAAAGTTTTTCTCCATTTTCAACTTCCTAACTGCTCGCGTATCAAGATGTACTACAGTTCAATTTCCTACTAACACCTTAAAGTGTCAAGAAAAATGTTCTTATGTTAAACTAGTAGGTAAAGTTCAAAATAAAACTGGTGCAAAAATACGATAAGTTTTCTGTGTATAAGGGGCTGAAAAACATATTTTTTATTACAACGATTCAATGTCCATAATTAAACATTATATCTGTAACATCGATATTAACGCGATAAATTAATTAAAATACCACTTGTATTCAAGACAAATTATGCCTAAATTAATAATTAGAAGGGTAGGAATTTCATTATGGAACTAATCATCTGTCAGCCTATTCACTTCGATACCAAAAATGTAATCGGATTTTCCGTTATTACAAATAGTATTGTCATGGGCATTTAAATATAAAGGAAGTATTTAGAACTTAAATTTATTAATTGATAGTCGCTAAAATAACATTTTACTTCACAGTAATAATTATTAAAAAACCTTTTTATCTTCGAATAAATTTTTAAGTTTTAAATTATACACAATAACATTTTTATATTCTTGAACATAAAGATAAAATATTATAACGGGTTGAATATTTTAGCAGGTTGAAATTCACTTTTGGGAGCGTGTCGGGTCTGCAGAGTTGATAACGGTTGAATGGGGCCGTAAACTAGTTAAAAGAGATGAAATCGCGACGCAGCTAACATTTTATAAGCGACAGTCACTCAGCGAGGCTGGCTAGAACCCACGCATTCAAAGTCTACAGGTGTCAGAAATACAGCTGCTGAATTTCAGACACTTGTCAAATTTTATGTTTCAAATAATAATAACATTATTCATTAAAATATGCGTCGAATTACTTAGGTTCAATTTTATTAATATTATTATCGAAATGAATGATTGTTGCAACGTTTTTTTTTTTTAATTTATGAGGATTATCATTTTATTGGAATGCTGCAGAATGTTTCTCGCAGTAAGAGTTAACTGTAAATAATTTTAATGGAATTCCCAAACATTTAAATTATTATTTGGGGTAAAATTAATATATTTTCATTACATATTTCGCGTAATCAGGTGAAAAAACAATTTTAAATATATTTAGTATTCAAATTGTATCGATATTTCAACTGAACAGTTATTTTACTCACTACAAAACACATTGATTCTACGAGATTATTTTCAACTAGAAAACTGAGTCATAAAAAATATCCGGCCAAAATATGGCCCGCCAGATAAATCTGAGAAGTTTGCGAACCAACTCTAAAATTTGAACAGATGGATGCAATACCGCGCTTATTTTGTTTCGTGAGCCAAATGCGTGCCACGTTTATTTTTAGGCCATTTCTGTTTTAATTTCAGAGCATTAATAACTTTTAATATTTATTCTGACAGCACGCTAATTTCCTACGCGCCATAACAAAACAATACAGATAGATCTATGAAGTCAAGTTCTCTACAAAATTGCCCACCGACTAATTTAAGAAAAAAGTAGGTAAACTTGAACCGTTCACAGCTAATATCACCGTTACATGCGATTCCACAATTTTATTTCTAGCTATTAGGGTAGCGACTCTTATCTTATCGCAATATTTAGGCATAAAAACAAAATATTGTGGTTGTTGTTAGTCGATATAGATCCGTTTGTGCCAAACAAAATAGCCGGACGAAGATTTGTATGATGAGTGTCGGGATGAATATAACAGGTCGATTGATCTGTTTGTTGTTTTTAGTGAGGGTCGAGAGGAGGGAGCGACACGACGGCGCCGCCCAGCCGATAGGAACCACTTGCGGCTGGGGCAATGTGCATCCGACGCGGCGCGCACTCTTCAACTTTACCAAACTTTGTTCCCGAAATAAACTTTTTACAATGGAACACTGAAACCGGTCACTTCAGCACGGATGTCGGTACTAACCCTGAACGTTGTGCAGGTCGGTTCCGTCTCGAAAAAAGGCTGCGGGAGCACTGTCGCGTTGTGGATGGGAAGCACTGAGTTGAGCACTTTGGACATGTAACGTGGGAGCGGTGGAACACGCGAAATGTCGCGCGGCGCGGGCCGGCGTCGGCGCGAGAGAGGGCGCACGAGGAGCGGACGGACGCGGGCGACGAGCGACGAGCGACGGAGCCGCTGGGAGTGTGCCGGCGGCGCGCGGCCGTGCCGGGGGCAGGTTCGCGCACGCGTCGCCCGCCCAGCGCCCGCCCCCCGCATCGACCGACCACCCCCACCCCCGCCCCCGCCCACCACCCCCGACGCCCGACCGACTGTTTTTCTCTCCGACCGGGGGACGCACCTGATTTTTTCCGTGATATTTTTTCCTCCCTTCTCTCTTCGCGACGCGATCCGTTCGCTTTCATTACGGTTTCGAGTTTGATTTATCACCGCGGCGGCTCTGAAATATTCTTATGGAACTTGGTGTCGAACGCTCACCTACTAATTAGCATCGATTGATCGTAATAAATGAACGCTGATAAAATGCACTCTAACCTTATTTCACGTGGTAATATCGAAGCCTTGCGTTTCAGGAAAGATATAATTATGCAATCCAAACCAAATATTTTTCTTTATGAATATCCATTTAATTCTATTCATAGAACGCATTAAAATCGAAATCAGCTGTTTTGTACGGCTATTAATGAAAATGTAAACAAACTTTTTTTGTAAACATTTTGAACTACAAAAAATAAAAATAAATATAAATAACACGAAACATAAAATATGTCAATAACACGCACCCACTCCAATATTATTCAAGGGCAGTTAAGAAGCTAAGTACGCTCGTAGCCAGCAAGCCTGGCGCGTAGCACGTGTCTACGGCGTAGCAAATCGGATGCAGGGTTCTACGGCGCGCCCAGCGATTAGTATTCGCAGACCACTCGTGTCCTGCATAACCTCAAGAATTTAACATATTTGGCCGCGATTCAAATTTAATGTTTTCATATTTGTGTCATAACTTTCGGTAAAGGGGAAAACAAAAATTACCCCTGCGAAGGAAGGGAGTTATTTGTAAACGGTTGACGTCTCGGCATTTTTATACAAAGTACGGGCCACCCTTGTTCCATTTTGAAATTGTTTAGGTGGTCGGTATGCGATTTTGTTTTATAGTTTAGATGAGGAATACTATCCTGATTCGTGGGACAAGATTGCGGGAGGGTACATCCATCATATGCGTTGCAATAAAAGTTGTAAGACACTGACGAATGTAATATGGAGTAGAGAGTCGAGAAACATAAAACTTGGTCTTTGAAACATTGTATTATTTTACAATAACTTGGAGCACTTGAGCTATTCAGAACTCGGTATAAAGCAATATCTGGTACAAATATGTCACGTACAATGTGTTGTATTTGTTTGAAATCATTTATTATGACGACTACTAAGGAATGGAATTTGTTGCTGGCTTTCTTGTTCTTATAACGTTATAATCCTGTATTCTTGTTTCCAGGAAAGCGTGTTACAATAATTATTTCGTTCCTGATTTGTCATTTCTACTTCTATTAATTAGTACGTAATATAATAAGTCTAATTTTAACAATGAATTATTTTGTCAATTGTAGGTTTAAATAATAATTTATTGAATCTTTAATATTAATAGGTAATCAAAATGTTGATAAAGTAAAGATTAATTTAGAATTTTTTATTTGTGTCGTTAGTTTTAATCAGTAATTTAATTTAGTACCTACTGTAAATACGTAGTTAGTTGTGTTATGTTTATATTGTCTATTGTGTTAGATTATAGTATAATATTTATTTATTTATAATTAATAATATAATATTTATTTCCCCCCCTTTTTTAGGGTTTCGTAGTCAACAAGGAACCCTTATAGTTTCGCCATGTCCGTCTGTCTGTCTGTCCGTCTGTCCGCGGCTTAGCTCAGAGACCGTTGGTACGTGGATCCGTTTGCGGAATATTAAGCTTTAAAGTGATAATTTTTGTTAGAGCCAAGTGTCCCCCCCTGCCAGCTAAATAAGCGGCTAATAAGCGGGTTTGGATATGTGAAAAAATTCACGGCAGTAGTATATATAACGAAATTAAAAGGAAAACTATCACCGCTACGTACGCTCCACAAGTTACCGAGTAATAATTGACCAACTTAAATTTGCAGTTGTAAAAACATGTTCTCCCATACATTCTGTATCGGAGAACAAGTTTATCAACCACAATGGTTTGTTTTATAAATTCATCCCAACTACGGAACCCTTCATTGTGCATGGTACGATATGCACTTGTTGATTTTTATATAAATGTCCTTGTTATTATTATTTTAGTGTTAGATGTATATTATTTATGATGAATGGGTGAAATAAAAAATCAACTTTCTTACCAATAAAAAAAATAAAAATATAGTTATAATTTATTTAGAAGTTCATTTATTACCAACACCAAAACTATTTTTTTTGAAAATTTACTTCATAAAAAATAATCATGAAAATAACACGAATATAAGGTGTAGTTTTTCCACCTTTGTAACAAGTATGGTGGCAAGCAACAATACACATATATCATTAAACAAAACTGCTAATTTTCCTAATAAAAAAGTGAGTGAACAGTATTACGAATTGGCTTCAAGTAATTCGAATTCTTCACCTTTGTAACATTGATATTTAAAGCATGACATGCTTTAAAGATAAAATAATTCAATAAAAATACATATTCTCAAACTACATTTTACAGTAATTTTCTTTTCATACAAATTAACGACACCATTCTAAATTCCCCCCAGCGAGTGTCAACAAATTGGTAGCAATTTCCTATTTAACTATCGTGTCAACTCGACCTAATACACACGTCAAAGCCGTTACTCGATGGCGTTCATTAAAAAATATGTTTCACAAACAGTTTTTACAATGTACAACATGCTTTTCAACGGTTGAAATTAAAAGTAATCGCCGGCGCGCCACGGAAGCAGAGATATGAAAAATAATAGCCATGTCTACCTGGGCAGGATATGCGGGCCCGATTAAAGGTACATGGCTTAAATCTAAATGCCTCTACTTTTGTATTTTTTGGGGATGAATTTTCTCTTCTTTTTTTCAACAATCATCATCAGCTTGAGTGTTTTTCATGACTTAAACTGTTATTTTAGGCGAAGTTTTAAAATTGTATATTTTGTTTTAAAAATGTTCCTTTCTAACTCCCTTAATTTTTACTTTTATTTTTGTGTTAAACCAAAGAGGTTTTTTTCTTTTGCGTCATTCCATTTTATTGAAACAATGCCTATATTCTGCTCCAAATGGATCTCTGTCGACCTGTGAAAACTAAATAATATCCGGTCAGTCGATTCGGAGATATGCGCGAACAAACAAACAGACAGTTACTCTTCTTTAGTTACCCCCTTTCTATTTTTATTATTACTTTTCTTCATTGAACAGACACACTGGATTTTACTGTATATAGATTTCTGGCTCCTTTCTAACACAATAAAAAGTGATGTAGTAACCACGGTTCGTAAATACATCAGTGGTTGCAGCAAGTATTTCTGTTATCAGCATTAACGAGTATTTTGACCATCACCCTAACATAATCACAATCCTAATATAATGCATATCACTAATATTCTTGTTAGGCTCTCTAATTTATTGAAACAGTTTGTTATATTTTCTGTAAACCCCTCGGATTTGGCTGAAAAGGCAGAATGGAGAAAAGGGTGAATAATAAAATCGGACCAACACAAATATAATGTTAGTTAGAGAAAAGTCACGTTATTCTGTAAGCTATTGTGTAAAACGTAGATGCAGGAAAAGTTAATGGCTACATTAAATCCTGGCTACATTATATTGATTAAAATAATAAAGAACATTCCAACAAGGCAAAACCCAAAGGATGGATTGAAAATCTACCTTCAGAAACATCAAAATATTCAGACAAAAGGTATAGGTAAACATATCCAATGTTCCATCGTCGAAATAATACCTTGGTGGTATATTATTTATTTATTTATATGGCGATTGCAATGGGGATATCAAAAATAATAGTTTTCTCTATTTGAGCTCGGGGTGGGATCGAAAGCTCCAATTATAGGTATGACTTTAATCTTGCTGTGCTGGTTATATGAATATTAAAAGTCATTTTTAATACACGGAACCTTCACGCTTGTGTGTCAAAGGCTGTAGTTGGGGTTGACTACTTCATAACACTGTAGCTAATAGTGGTGTATCATGTGATTTTAAGTGTCTCTTTGCATATTTATAGACACCTCAGTAAATTTAAAATGTAAGCCTTCATTGCTAAAAACATCAGGCAGACTTACACCATAGTGTACAAAATCAATACCCCCAGATTGCACCACAAAATATCGACCGAAAATGTATAAAAAACAGCGTCAAGTCGTATTACATCAGTAAAAGGCTCCTTTTGTCTGGTGGCGTGATTAATTGTATGGTGTGCACAGTGACAGCGACGCTGTGCATTGCGTGACAGTAGCACTGTCGCTCAGAAACACTGAATGATTAGCTGGGTTATTGTAGGACATACCTACATAGAAACTGTTGTTATAATTGGATTATTTCCAATTATAACTGAATTATTTTTCTTTATAAATTAATGGAAGTCATGCCCAGAAATAAGACGTAATTATTATGCATAATACTTCTTGTTTCAATTTTCTTCAAATACTCTTTAAAAACAGGTCAAAGTTGTATTATATTAGTTGAATGCGCCCATTAATTGTATGGTGCACTCAGTGACAGCGACGCTGCTATGCATTGCGTGACAGTAGCACTGTCACTCAGAAACACTGAATGATAAGCTGGGTTAGTGTAGAATAGACGTTGAAATATAAATATTTATAATTGGTCGATTTTTATAGATACTTATTCGGTCACCTTTCTGCAAAATGTTGTAATTGTAATGGAACCAATTTTACTAATAAAGTTTTAATATGAAATTTTATTTGGATCCCTGCCCTGTGATTATTACTTTAACAATAACACAATTCAATAACTCTTGTATGAATTTTATTTGGCATTCGTCATTTGTTCATAACTTATTTCACAGCCTGTTATAATATTGAAGTAACATTGTAATCATTGAACATATAAATGGATATTGTTTTGCCACTTTATTCTCATTAAATAAATTCATCGCCTTCCTTGTTTTATTTTCTTAATAGATAAACAACATTAGGAAAATAAAACAAGGAAGTGAAAAAACATCAGCAAAATGGTAGAATTCTACCGTCGCATCACCAACAAAAATAAAGCAGCAAATATCAAAATATTTCATTTTGAAAACTGATCTCGTAATACTGATACGGAAAGTTACACGTTTTTCAATATTATTTGCTTCTTATCTTGGAGCACCTATCTTGAAGTTGTTGCGAACTTAATATATTCCCAAGATACTTTCTCCGTTAAACATCTTCAAACTTTATATCGCTACACTTTGCTACATATTTTTGGTATCTCGCAATTTAATAAACATATTTTCTAAAAAAACATTGGAGGTGAGTGTTTTTTGTTTAGTTGTAATTTATGGGAGGTGCTGAAAGTTTGGTAATATATTTTTGATATTATGAGTAATAACTTGAAATATTTTTAAGAAAGGTACATAAATATAGAACCTACCTATAAGAAAACATTAACAGAAGTTTTTCAGCAAAGAATATTTTGTATTTGACAATGTTGGTTAAATAGCTACAGAAACAGAATCCAAAATTCTAATCTGAGATGAGATGAAGTAATAAAAAATTAGCTTGACTTGTGAAAATGAATGCTTACACATAAAATATCTCAAATATCAGTAGCCAAATAACTAAACAATTAAACTGAATCCACACACACAGCACTAGTTAAACTTGCACAGTAGAATGAGAGCATTCGTTAACAGTTAAATCAAACGCCTGGTTTCGAAGTGATACTAAGTTAAGACGGCGAACGGCGGGACTTTCCTAAACGTCGAGTGCACCAGTTGGCCACAGTTAGTTTTGAAACGTAAAGATGCACAATTTGCTGCAGTCATCGTCAGCTAAAGTTTACTACAAGTTTGTTTGTACCATGGAGAATTATAGTAGTAAACTAAGTATGATATCATGAACTTCATTGTCATAATAAACAAGCTTTCGTTTTGATTTTCTTTTGTTACTAATTCGTAGCACTGATTGCATTCATCATTGATATATTATATCACTAGTACAACACTAGTAATTAATTAATAATTTATAAAACTCTGCATCAATTAATTTTTTTGATCACTATTTGTTTTCTTGCGGTTTTATTAATCTTCAAATATATTTAAAAAAATATATATAAAGCCTTTTCTTATTAATTGTTTTTGAAAGATAACCTTTTTCATTCGTGGTTTTAATAAAAAAAACTCCACTGTTAACATACACCAAAATTCAAGCCCAAACAAATCATACTACCCTTATAAAACAATAAACTCCCATACTCAATCCCTAGGGTTGTCACTGACCTTTGTGAGTCTACCAGCAAAACGGTCTGTGTGCCGTCCAGTTAAATACGTAAGAGGATGCGCAACCCCTAATTGGATCACAATCGCACTGACGTAAGGCACGCTTCGCCGCCGGTCTATAGGGACCGGTAAGAATCAACGTCTCCTTCGGGCCTCCATGTCATGCTTGGATAGTTTTGAGTGAGCACCCCTAATCAGTGCTGAAAAGTTTACCGAACGGTAAGCGTGCGTGAATACGTTCTGATTTGTTGGTACTGAAGTACGTATGGGACATAATTGTTCGGACTTCAATTGTTAATGGAGTGTAGCAGTCTTTTTTACTATGACTTAAATCAAATGTGACGTAATAAAAAACTGTTATCTACGTACCTATTCATTGAAACCTATAAAAACAATGGTCTATTAGTATTTCTAATTATGTAATTGTGTGCCGAAACAACCAGTGAGCCATGACATTTCGATTATTGCAAATTTACTGCGACCGCAATAATTAATCGAATAAAACTAAAAAGCAGCTACAAGCAACAATAATTAAGATCGCAAACAAATCTTAAGCCAGTTGATCGACGCGACTTCAAATCCGAAATAACAACAATTAAACAAAGGCGAACAAAGTTAAATAGGAATGATTGCGCGACGATTGCGCCGCCGATCGAACAAAACAGATAAAACTCTCATCAAATACAATCAGTGGTTGCCTGGACAGAGCTTAAAACTAGGCCTCTGGATCCCGCCATTTCCTCGGGGCGAATTTCATTACCACTAGCTTGTCCGGTAATCCCAAGCGGACAAGTGCCTTAATCTCCCGCTTTCGGTTCGATTCCGACTCTTAAACGCGCCACTTGCTTCATTTTTACGTATAATCCATTTTTAATTGCCTTCTCACTGTACCATTATTAAATTTTCAAAGAGAAATTAATTATGGAGATAAGTTTTGAAGGCCGTCAATGCGACAATAGATTGTATCGGTGTTAATTTAGTAAAGAAAGCCGAGTTTAGAGAACACTGTTGTCATTGATGGACGTAAATCTTGGATTAAGATTTTATATTAGCAAAATGATCCGACATTGTTTGACGACGAGATATAAATCTTTGTTTGATGTTTAATTGTTATTAAATGCAGATATAATCAATTATTTAGAAGCTTTTAAAATTGATAATTGATGGGTACACTGATGATAATCCCAACCTAATTATTATGTACATTTTCAGTCTCACGGATAAGCTACTATCAAACTAATTTGAATTCATAACAAAGCTTAAGAAATGTAACAATGTTTAAGAAGTTATCGAAGATTTCAAATGGAATTCTCATGAATTCTGCTTGATGACAATCCGATAGCTTTTAAACGTTCAAACAGAACATTTGGAACGCAAACACAGTTATAATAAAACGTGACGCGAGATCGACGCGCATCTCTGTCTGTCCCAGCAAATGGGCGCGGATAAATCGAAGACTGCAGTTACGATTAGTCGATGATTAATGCTCGCACTGCGACGCCATCTGCTGAATTAATTGCTTCATTTCCTCTCGACGGCACCAAATGGAATTTTGTATTTCGATTCGTAAAACGTTCGACGTTTTTGTCCGCCCGGTACACTTGTTCAGGTGTGTTATAGACTCAGTGATTTATTATTACTTCACGCCCAAACGAGAAATTTTTGACACATTTTATTTTCAGTTCTGTGAAGTGCCCGTTCTGTATGAGTACTTGGAAATACCAATTATTTTACTAACAAATACCTACCAACACAAAAGGTGCCATACACTGGCACAGAATTTAGCGTCTTAAGAACGAGTTGTAGACCTTTGTGCGATTCGAAAGTTTCCACAAAAGGGGGCCCCGCATGATTTGTGAATGCGTGTAATTTTTCAAACGTCATATTTTTTGCAACAGTACCACCGACCTACGGAGTAAACTTTGCTATTGTAGAGGAACGACTTTTTGGAATGTTTTCGTCTTTCCCTAGCGTTTTGTTATGGAAAGTTAGATAGTGTTGGTCGCGGGAGCACCGGTGGCATCCGTTTTCGCTTAATAAATTTCGATGTTCAATAAGGATTCGGGTTGGAAGTTCTGCTATGACAATGTTACTTGATGTCAAATGGGTTCTGGAGATTGTACGAGTTTGTGGGCGAGCTGTGAGAGTGCAAATATTGGATTTTTCAGTTCTGAGACGTGATGAACTAAACGCCGATCGTATTGAGTGAGTAATGGACAGGTGAAATTGCTCGCAGCCTTTCTGTTAGGTGATCCTTTGTCGGATTGGTTTGCGCGTAGCAGTAGTGCCGTGGAGGCTGTCATGTGTGCCCGCGGCTATCTGTTGTTAGCTGTCGGCGCATCTCGCTCAGATTGACGGGCTTTTCACACCGAGCTAAATAGAATTTTACAGCGTTGTATTGTTGTAGTGTCAGATATCGCTCTTTGGTAAAAACTGAAGTTCCGTTAGATGCGTGTATTGTATTGTTCTACGAGAGACGTTATCATACAAAATGGTGGATGGTTTTGTAGTACCTAATGGTGCATGGAAAACGTATTACTGAATAAAGTTTTAATATTGATTTAAAACAAAATGGTAGTTCGTCTTTAATCACGAAAATACAACGACGTGATTGTGTTGTATGTTTAAGGTGATCCATTCCTTCAAATAGCGCATTTACAAAACACAAGTAACAAGAGAACACGAGGCACAAATCCTCTGGTTTTATTAAAGTGCGTCTAGTTCAAACAAATGAAGTAGTTTCCGTGGAAACTCGTCAATTCCCAGACAAAGACGCTCTTCGTTTGACATCATTAATATCCAAGGAACACGAATGGCACCGGGTGAAAGGAGTGCTTTCACGGCTCGCGACGATGCACTCATATTTCCGGATTTCATTCCCTCCCGAGCGCACTATATTACACATAGCAAATCCAAATGTCATCATAACGTAACCCTGCCGGTGTTCCCTGTAGATTGTATTAAACAAAGGGGAATTAAATAGCAGACAGTGTGGTGTACCGAGCCGCGACCAACGCGGGCACGAACCACTTTATTCCACCTTCTGTACCGAATGCGCCCGTTGTACTTACGTCACGCATTCCAATTTTTATTTTTTGAAATAAGCCAACGTGAGTGCGAGTAATTTTGTTTGTGTTTTTAAAAATTGCTGCGTATTTTTGTGGCGCGGTTTTTGTTGCACCGCTTGTTGCCATCTACTGTCACAGGAGCGAATACTCGAGCGGTATTATCTTCGTGACAGTCCCGCTCTTTATTATCCTCATACGCCATGATATATTGTTGCATGCCTTTATTATTCACGAGTCAAAAGTAAAATCAATATACTTACCTTCCTAAATGTGTACTGTAGTGCTCGAAATGTAAATTTCAATTAATTTCATTAATTCGTCATTGTATTACAAAACAAACTGATTAAGTATATAAACATTAGGCGTTTTCGATTACAATTTCACCGTCGAAATGGCAGCTACTTAATTAACATAATCCCGTTGCGAAAATAAGCAAAGTTAATTTTAGTTAAAACATCGAACATTTAACGTTTTAAATTCGGCGTATTCGTATTCACGGGCGCGCACTGATCATTTCGTATTCGCTATGTAGGTGGTCGTTTTTCAAAAAGCGATTTCACCTCCAACTACATTCATTTACACATAATAATTGTGTTCGGTCGCGGCTGCCGACTCATTATCATATAAATGAGAGAGAAAAAGCAACGGTGGACCATTAATCAAGAGAATGGAGCAACAACACTGGCTAATACACTTATCAACTTTAATTCAATAATCCGCGGCGCGAGCGCCTGCCCTCGACACTCGACTTTTCGTAACGTGAAAAATAAGTGGCAAATGGGACGCACGACCTCACACACTAATCCCAATTAATTGTGCCATACTACAATGCCATTGGAAGTTTCACTTGACTTTAATTAAAAATAAAAACCCCTTGTTTTCAGTTTAACTTGTAAAGCTAAAAGCGTTGCTCTATAATTAACACGGGTTTAAAAATTACAATAAAATTGTCACTCTAAAAAAAAAACAATCCGTATAAAGTTTTTTATTCGAATGAAATAATTCATAACTTGAATATATAAAATCAATAAATAAAATTGTAACGGATGTAATAAATTTCAGGCACACAAAACCTGTATGTATTTATTATAAAATAGATCACTTGCATAAAGAACTCCGATAATCTACCTATTCCGGTACCTACATAAATAAAATATCGTGTTTTATTTCCACACTGTGTTTATATTTTTTGAGATTATTAATATTTATTGGTATAAACTATTTTGAATCTCATACTGTCTGAATGTCTGAATTCATCGATAAAACTTTCGATGTAAAATTGATTCAGTTTTACACAAAATAAAATGACTATTTTGGTCGGAGAAACAAATAATAGGTAGTCCAAAGATATTCCAGCAACAAAATAATAAAAACCAGCGAATTCAATTTGACAATACAAAAATAAATAAAAAATGTTAAGTTTTAAGGCTACATTTCCGCAATAAAATCCCCGTAAACATAAGGCAGTAAGCCATTAAAGTTAACTTTTTGTTTCACAAACAGGTAAAATTGTTATTGCTATACCAAGTCACCTAAACTTGCAAAATTATTACAAGGACATAAATAAAACGTGTAGAGGCGAGCCTTCGTAGCGCCGTAGCGTCGTAGCGGCGAAGCTACGTCGGCCTCGTAGCACTTGCTACGGCGTAGACTGAAAATTTGGAGCATCTAAACTGTTAAACTCCTTAAAACTATTATCATAATTCTGAGCTAACATTCTGTCATGGAACTGGTCTTAGCTCTGTTTTCAGCAATTCCCTGCATCCTTTACACTACACAACTATTAATTTAAACTATGAACTGGACTTTGTATTGTTTCGGTATTTGAAATTCTAGGTACTATTGTTGTAGTTTGATTTTACCTAGCTTTCAGATATTATGATTTTCTGTGTATTCATTTAATATTATACATTAAAAAGCTTCTAAGGTAAAGTTAACGGGAGTTTTACGGTAGCAGGTTTACAGATTTATTATTATTTCTTCAGACCAAATACTACCAAATACTGTGCATACACGCTCAAACGCACACATTTACAACCATTTACAATCAAACTACACCAAAATATGTGCACACATGTTTACGAAACCGGCCTCACGTCACTGTTGACAGCGCTCTGCCTGGGTTTTTATTTGGTCTGAGATTATTTCATATCCGCTCAAATGTTATGATGTATTTAATGACATTCGGCAATACTTTATATTTATTTATATTTTTATTTCCACATTTTTATTACAATAACAAAAAAGGTACTGAGAATTATTAATCCTTTTTAGAATAAAATTCAAATTAATTGTATAAAGGCCAAAACTATCACAATGGTACGCCGTCAAAGTAGCATAACTAAGACAATCGCCAAGCATAATTAATTCTCATAACAAAGCCGCGGTAATTAGTCAAAATATTACATTATTATAATAAGTAGGCTTTGTCAAAATTTTGAAATCAGCTCCGCTCCAGTTAGGCAGGCGAAGCTAAGGTTTTGCGAGGCAATTTCATGCTTTCGTGAGCTCATGCACCATTGGCCTACCGTCTACCCACTGGAGAAATTTCACTAACACAAAGTTTATGATTAATTGGCGCAATAACACGAAGACTGGTACATTGTCCTGACCGCTCCGATCCTTAGGGACCGTACTCAGTGCAGCGATCGTTTCTTAAGATCATATAATATATCTTGATTAATTTATTTAAGACTTTGCTTTAAAAAATATGCGTATACAAGTCGAGTACCCGATGGCATTAACATCGGCAAAAATGATCAACTTACGGCCAAACTTTCATCAGGATTTTTCAAAGGAAGGCGTTAAATGGGATGACTTAGGGGATGACTTTTGAAAAATTCTGATGAACGTGCTCATCTTCGTTATACGTTATGTATATGGAACTATTGTGCAAAATTTAATGCTTCTAGTTTAGGCTGTGCGTTGTCTGTCACTGAGTAAAGTTTATTATTAATTAATAATAAAAATATATTATTAATTAGGTACTAATACTAAACATTATATTATTAAAACATAAAAAACACACACACACAAACATTTTATTAACATTATTATTTCCTTTATAAAATTTTTTACTTTACATTTGGATATTTTAATAATAAAAAATAAAAAAAACATTTAAAAATATAAGAATAGTGGTAGTCTTTTTATTGGTTTATTATTTATTTTGTATTTTTTTTTATTAATTTGTGTGTGCTTTAAAAATTATAAATATACAGGGTCAAATTAAATTAGATAGCAAAACTCTGCAAACGTGATGGGTATAGATATTCTTAACTCATACTTCAAGTTCACAATTTGCGGTCATGGACCAATATAACAAATGGTTTTTCAAGTTAAAATATGGAAACCCATCACGTTTGCGGAGTTTCAGTTTCGCTAGATAATTTAATTTGACCCAGTAATTATAGGTATTTTAATACTTGGCTAAGTAATGGCTATTTAAACCCACCCATAAAGTGCTATTCTATTGATTTGAAAGTAATAGTACCTACCTATAATAGTATAGAAAATCTACAGTAGGTAGGTATAAGAAATGTAAGTAATTTTCCGAGTCTCGATTGAAGCCCAGGTTGTGGGTAGGATGTGCTGCAGGATGTTTATTTTATCTACTTTTACGATTTAAAAATAAACTTCAATTGGATGAAAATCTAGGAAAACAATTAATTCTATGCATTGTATGTTATTAAACGTGTTCCATACTATAAGATACTCTTAATTTATGCTTACGAACTTTCAAACAAGTATTTTGAATGACAGGACTGTCAAGCTGTCCCTAATAACTTTTAACATTCGACCCTACTTCAGCCGAGATTACTACAAAGTTAATACAATGAAGCCTTAACGCAAGGAGGTATAATAGTTGATTGGCTAACGGTTATGTTGTAACGAGTTTTTAATTAAACTGGAGTAGATTTCATTACTTAGAGCCGAGTGCCACGTGTTGCTCACAGACGCAGCGCTGCAGCGCAAAAGTCTATGCTTAGATTTCTCTCGAAACAATGCCTATACGCCTCCGTGCTGGATATTCCTTACAACAGTTCTGACTTTCATAGCGGAGACAAAGGAACTTCCTACGTCCCAACAAAAACTCATCCACGCCAGATGATGTGTCTATGGCGAGAAATTGCAAAAAAAAAGAAAAAGTTACTTCTACGTGTCTCTATGTATGTATGCGTGGAATTTTAAAACGAGCCGTATTTTTCCTCCTCCTCGAAAGAAACTGAAGCGGATGCGAGAGGATAGACAAAAGAGGCTCTCTATACTTTGTTAGGTATCTGAGTAGCGAATGTAGATGAGTTGCCCGTCGCCCCGCGCCCCCCTGCTTAACTACTCGCACAAACACAAAAGTCCTTACATAAATCTTGTCCTCGGGAACTCGCGGCGCCGGCTCACCTCTCTACAGAGGTAACTACGCACTCTCACCCTCCGATGAATTCGATAACACAACAAATTAGAATTTCTCCTCGCACCCGCCTGAATAATGATAAAAACTCGAATTTACAGCCCTTAGCGCGTAAGTACGCTTCACAGAGTTACACCTGAGTGGCTTCTTTATTTTGTCGACACGTTTACATACTGTTCATGAGAATATAAAACTGCTTTGAAGAAACATACGCACGTTTTTGTAGTGAAATGAGGTTTAAGCGTAGCTATAATAATGATGATATGGCTCGTTACTACGTTAAACTCACAAAAAATACATTTGGAAAAAGACTACTATATTACTCTTGAAAAATACTTAGCAGAGTAAATTCTTAATACTGATAATGGACCATTTCTCCCTTAGATTATTAGACAATGTTCTCAACTCAATAGGTAAAGAGCATGTGCATGTCACAACAAGCGAGATAACTAATCCAAGTCAATAATCACAATAGATGCTGTGTGGATTCTCAAACACAAACACAACCCCACTCAAATTAGCACCTTACATATACCATCTACAGCTTATAATCCATTGTGATTAACAATACTGTCAACGTAATCTTACACATACCAGTGAACGTCATAGGGGAACTTTTATGATGGCAAAACCACCTTTACTTAAGGCTTTTGGATTTAATTAACAATTTCCTGAAAGTCTTTGTCATGTTGTGAACCACAAGAGGGTGATATATAAGTATATATCACCCTTGAGTAAGATTATGTAAGTATATTTTTATGTGCGTACAGCTAATTAATTTCAATTTATGTTAGACGGTACCGTCAAACATAAATGCGTCCGTATTAAGATCGAGAGGAGTATCCGACAGATATCGCATAAGTTTTAATGCAGATGATTATTTAAGCGACAGACTGATAGCCTATTATTATTTATGAGACGTTTTCAGAGTCGAATTAAGATTTTTGGATGCCCCAGGCGACAAAAGGGTTGTGTTGGAAAAATGTTAAATTATTTTCAACAAAATTAACAGCTCTACAACTAGTCAGTTCATTTTAGATTTGGAACTTGAAAAATACAACTAATAAAAAACAAAAATGAGGCAAAACAGTGTCAGATAATATTTATGTAAGTATTCGAATTTCAATAAAATCTGGAACCATTACAACATAGCTTACAAATTTAATTGTTACGCAGCAAATCAACCTAATTTCTGGTTAACCATATGTCCGTCAAAGCCATACTAATGAATTATTATTCGTAACATTATATTGATTACAAGAATTATAAAATATTTGGGACGTCATTCGAAAATAATCTTCTTGCATTTTATGAAAAACAATGTTTTAAAGATTTCATAGCTGAAAATTAAACTATAATTGTGGGTACATTGAAAAAGCGTTAGTTTTTTTTAACGAAGAGAGTTTTTATCTCTAAAATTCATTCCCACACACATAAAATCGGTTTCCCCAAACCACGAACCTCCGGTTTAAGGGTAAGCTCTTTCGCTAATAATTCCTCTATGTATCCCACACGTGGGTATATTTACCCTACACGTATGCTACATCATCTTGATACATAACGCACACACGGATCTCGGTTCACAAGACTAAAGGTGTCCGGGCTTACTCGCAAAATGGATGTGTACACATTGCGTTTAATTATCATCAATTAATTATCATTAAGCGCCATTGCCGTATAAAACACGGTAGGTAAACAATTGTGCGATGCTTTGATACAAACTGCTGTATGTAGAAAGGAATTTGCGTGAATTTCTATAGGTACAAAAATGTTATTTGTATTGCAGAGTATTTTACAGTGGTTTTACTTCAGTATTATTTAAAAAAAATCTGTGTAAGGATTTAAGGGAAGTGGGACTGACGGGAACCGGGGGGGCCCCCGCCCGCGCCCAATTCTATTGCACTATGTTTACAAATATTTAATTAAAAAAATATTATTTGTGTTTATATAGAAAAATAAGTCCATAATCCCTTAAAGTATTTAATAGTGAACACATAGACAACAGTTTATTACAATTGCTTTGATAACAATCGAATGGAATAGGTTTTCTCTTTAAAAAAGCAGATTTCAAGGAAACTTTGCGGTTTTTTTGTATCTAGGAAAGTTTTGTCAATCGTGTTTCGGGCCTCATACTTCACTAAAGACACTCTTCAATTTTGGTAATCATTAAAAAAAAAAAACGCAAATACGTTGTTTTATTGAGAAAAATATTGATTTGGCGTGAAGTCGAAACGCGTCAAAACATCTGCTTTGGAACCTTTTAACCTTAAATGTGTTGAGTACTTTCATGCCTGGCTTAGTTATAACAAGTGAATACTTACTGCTTTTTTATGTTACTTCTTGTCATAGACTACCCACCGAAAATAACAATAGAACAGTTGTGAAATTAAATGTAGTTTGAATTGGGCACCATTCTCTAAAGATTGCCTAGATGCAGCTTTAAATTGTGGCTATCATTTCGTTCAATCAAGTAAGGCACATCAACGACATATTTAGAAGGAAGGTACAACAGGTAATTATAAATTAATGAACATAAGGTACTTCTAATACCTATTATCCGTTCTTCATTATAGGCTAATTATGCAAGCTACTTCTAATAAAATTTCGTGTTCTAATTTCGACAGTGTGTAATATTTAAAACAATGATGAAAAAGTGTTGTCAAGGGTGGCGTTGATGAGTTGTCCAGGGGACTCCGGAGATTGTTCCCGTTTGCCACGGCCGTGCATCAAATATTCTACAAGTTTATTCGTACTAAACGCTTTCACTGAAAATGAGACTATAAAGTTTCCGGGCGACGCAAAATGATTCTATTACGAATATGAAATGTTATTACCTCGGACGGATTATAAGCAGGAGCAGGTTCTCACAAATGAAATTGCTTCCCTCCTTTGGAATCCATTTTAAGGATGAATGATATAATTCTTACGAGTAAAGACTTTGTCGAGTTGGATGCGTCGTTGAATTAGAATCGTTTTCGAAAATGGCGACAGCATCCCGAAATGATGTTGGTAAAATTGTCACTCCCAATCCCCAAAAAAAATTAAATGACCAAGTCTGACAATTTGATTCAATCAGGAATATCTTAATTAACTGTTTTTGTAACAGATTATCAGATAATAAAATATAAGCGTCGATAAAAGCTCAATTCAAATTGAAAGGGCTCATTGGATTTTTAGAAAATTGGATTTTATGTGGAGGGGTGGCAATAACGCGCTTACTCGTATATTTTAAAATAAATTGCTTATTATAATACCTAAGGCTTATCGCATTTTAGCTATCGTAAACTGCTATGAAGGCAATTTAACCAACATTGAATAGTTTGGGGATGTAGAGTAAGGCGGATATGGCGTTACAGGCCTATTGTTACATTTGCTATAACAATATTGTAAACTAGTCATTATGATAACGGTATTATTATTAAACTTTCCTATTTCGATCCCGAAACAATAGTTCTACTTCTTGTGTTGCTAGGTTACGGCTCAATATAATATGGTTTGGGTGTGTTTTATCACAGAAATTATTTTGTAAAAAAGACTAAGTTACGTTGGTTGTTTCTGCTTTTATTTTCGCGAAAAAATAGTATTAACATATTGCCAATAGTTATGTAAATACGAAGGCATTCATTTCTTTTTTCACCTCATGACGTAGTCCTATCAAGATGAAACATTCCACAATTTTTGCGTAGAACTACAGTCTGAATTGGAAAATACTTTATTTGCTACAGCATATTTTTATGTGCTGGCAGTGATCGTTCAATATTTTTATAGTCCGCGAATGCAAACGACCAGATGGAGTGAAAAACTGTCAATTGTGAATTGTCAGCAATAGTGCCAGATTCACAGCTTCCTCATCCTGGTACTTTCCGGCACTTTTCATCTCCCTCCCATACAAAGCCACTACGGACTATGTGGTCAGCACTGTTATCATTATGGTCTTTATATTCCGGTGTTACCTAGCATCCCAGGTCAGCGAAAAAAGAAAACTCTAATATCACTTTTTCAAATCATCATCACATTAACACATAATTATTCAATACATTGTGTTTCCGCATTAAAAGAATATTGTTATATGATACCTAATAAATAATAGCTAAGAGTTACTATTCTTTTAATTTTACTTTAGTTCCAATTTTTATTAAATATTATATGGCAATAATTGAAATTTACTGTTGTTTTAATAAAGTCGATAAACACTCAAATCCTCTATATTAATTAAGAAAATGTTACCTTTACTTCAGATCTCGATCAGTCTTACCTGAAAAACAAAGAAAACATGTAATTAAATCCACAGGCCAGGTACATTTAAATATATTTATTGCAACAGTTATCCGTTACAGGGTGGGCAGATTTCCAAGCGGATTCGAACCTAAGACCGTTGGCATGACTTGAGACCAGATGTTATAACACATTGGCTTTAACGACCACAAGTATTTATGCCTATTCTGATAAAGTAAAGGTCCAAATTGTGGCTGTCTCTATGTTTGTACTAAGATTGCATAATACTGTATCAAATTAGGTGTGATTTATTAAACAATTAGCAGTAATTGTTATTATTTCGAAAGGGTATATAGGAATGAATAATTCATTTTAAAGATGAGAATGAGAAAAAAAATAAGCCAATAATAAAACCCCATTTCACATGACATATTTAATTAAACCTCAAATAATTCTCTTTTTAATTTCCTAAAAATATTAATGGACCCTCTAATATAATAAAAATGCCTTTTTTGTGTTCCTCTTTTCTAATAAAAACACTAAATAGCCAAGTAACGCGGTTGGTCTTAGTTCAAACCTAACCTAACCCATTTGGCCCGAGCTTAGTTACTGCGCCCACCTTTAAAAAAAAGCCAGAACATTTAAAAGAGTCTCATTTAAAACAAAAAAAGCCGTCATCATTAGAACACCTAAAATATTTAAGAGGATCTATGAAATACTTCCTTTCAGATGACTAAGACATAAAATAAACATAATTATTATACTAGTTCTATAATAAGAAGCATACCCGGAAATCATCCTGGAATCACTTGAGCGGAACTTCTAAATATATTTCAAAGGCAGAACAGTTACAAGTCCCCACCTACTTAACCCATTAACTCTTGCTTAGGATATGTTTTTAGTGGTTTCAGCTTACTAAATGCTCGGTATCTGCTGTTTATCTTGTTTACTAAGACATTTCCTTTAGTGGTTTTATCTTGCATGAGTGTTATAAGGAATAGAAGGAGATAAGCTTGTAAGTATTGTGATTTTTTAACGAAATTGTTCGAGTATATTTTGAACATATATTATAAGTCTTACCAAGGGGTATCGTATTACCCAGTAACTGGGTTATGGAGGTCAGATAGGTGGTCGCTCCATGTAAAATACTGGTATTCAGCTGTATCCGGTTAGATTGGAAGCCGACCCCAACATAGTTGAGAAAAGGCTTGGCAAATGATGATGATTGAACTGGGTAGTGTAATAGTGATAACAATGGTTAGATTTTCATTTGAAAAATTATAGTGAGTTATAACACAATAATTCGCGGCATGTGTTTGGCAATTACAAGCGTCATGTTTTACTGTCGCATCATTACCTCTTGTAACATTATGCTTAAGGAAAATAATCAGTCGCTTATGAAAAACTGAAATATCAAGTTGACCGCCAAAGTATTGTCAAAATCAAACACAAATTAAAAAAAAAGGCCTTATGTTTATCTGGCTCCTATATTCCATTTTTTTAATATTCAGTCAGTCTCCTGCGATATCCATCACAAAACAAAATCGCTAATCGCTGTCGCTCCTAACAAGCACGCTACCTAAGATCCAGTGCAACGGTGCGTGAGGCCCCACAACCCACGGCGGCATGTCTCTGGCAGCCCATGAAAACAAATCGTTCATAATAAAGCATTAGGTGTAACCTTGTACTGTCTTCAGTGGCTGTTCTCGATAATTGGACTCGGTGCGAGGGTTATGTTTACAGCCTTATTGTTACAGTAGTAAAGGATTTTTATCGTTATTATTGTTGAGGTAACTTAGTATTGTGATTGAGAATGAATTTATGCAATGTCAATTTTTTTTTATCATCTCACACGCCATGATAATAATGATCAAATACTACTTACTCACAAAAACTAGCATCATCTTCAACCTTTTCCTATTTGGTTTTCAGTCTCATTAAATTTGGCTGAAAATCCTAAATCCGAGTAACTTACTATTTTTATAAATAAAACATTTTCTGGCTACAAGAGAAATATCAGCCTGTTTTCATGCTTTCTGGTTTGAAATAATTTGCACCATCATTGTCATAACTATAGATGGTACAAAAAATGGTATTCAGCTGCATCAGGTTAGACTGGAAGCCGAACTCAACTTAGTTGGGGAAAGGCTTGGCAGATATTGTCGTAGTATAGATATGACAACGTTTGTAAGGACAGCTTACTCATCTACAGTATACGACAAGCCTAGTGCAGTAGCTAAGTCAGTCTAGGATACTAGTAGTAGTCCGACAGTCTATATTTGCCTTTAGACAAGTTGAAGCGGAAAACGTGGTGGCACGTGAAAATCCGCTCAGGGTATTGGTAAGGCTAGCTTTGTAGATCGATTGACTCACGCGCATGTAACCTGTAATTTAGCCACAAAACTCCTTGCCAAAACCTTACTATCAGGTCAATAATAATCTAAAATTGTTGAATCACAAAGTCAGCAAAACAAATCTTTGCCCATTTATTTAGGTCAATTTCATCTTTGTCTCTGACATCTTGTGATTAATAATTTCCATCCATTGCCTACGCACTTACACACCACTTTGTAATTGTCGCTTATATCGTTAATTATCTGTATCGCTTTGTTTCAATTATGTTCTCGGAGATTTACAACGAATATTATTCAGAAAAACGTAATATTTTTTACTAAACGTAAACGAATTACTAGGTAGGTACGCAATAAAATAATATTTAACTGAAATTGAAATCGCAAGATTTATTATAATTATATTTCTTTAAAATAAATTCAGCCAAATAACAGCTAAGAAATACAAAAATAAATAAATTGTGTAAGCAAAATAAATTTTCTGCTATCACATCAGCAAAATTCCCCAATCACTCATGAAATACGTCTACCTAACGTCTTTCTAATTACAGAACACATTTCAGAAGTGCTGAAAATTACGTTTTTGCGAATCTGTATCATTAGTGTAACACAGAGTGAAATTGACTTAGTATCTCATGAAAATATCTCAGTTATCGCTCTATGTAATAATTCCAGTGGCCGCAACATCTTGACAAATTAGATTTTTAGCGGGTATTACTGGCTAAGACTAAATTACAGCTGACTTTGAGTCGAGTGCAGGCTTTTAAACGTGAATTAGAGGCTACGTCGCTCAAACCTTAATGGCGTATTGTGACTGAGTGAATGTCACGAAAATTATGTGGCCGTATCGAGATTTTTAACCGTAGCGCGGTTCTGATGGCTAGAAGGATGAAAATTAATTTATGATAGATTGTTTAACCAAGGAGCTTTTACTTGAAATTTAATAAAGTTCGACCTACACTGTTTATTTTAGGTTAAGTTCACACAGTATTATTGTTTGTTGAATTGCATAATCACAATGAGAGCCTTGCCAAAAACACGAGTGGGACTCACACAAGGCCGAAGTTAGGGGAGCGTTATAACAACCACATACAAAATGGATGTTCCATCATACCTTTGCGTCCATATTAAATATTAAACCAAACCAAACCGAGTTAAAGCGATCATAACGATTGCGCTCACAAACTTTTTGTTTGTTTTTTAAATCCGCTTAACAAAACATACCTACGTTTTAAATTTTACACGTATGCCTACAATTGTTAGGTCGGAGTCATGATATTATAACATTGTGGGCACCAACGCGCGGCGTAGCAACATAATCGTGCCAGCCCGCCATCTGCCGGAAGTTTTACAATGTTTATGAGTTCCATCGGGAAGCGTACATAAATTCTGACGATTGGACGTGTACAAACGATAACGATACAATGGTTTGACCATATTAAGCCCCGTAATTGTTTACAAGTTGCTAAGTATGCCCTAAAATGACAGTATTGTGGATAAAGTGTTTGTTTGACTTACAGTCCATAAAGCCTTATTACGTGCTTAGGTACACCACGGAACATTTCATTCTACACAGTTCAGTGTAGCTTTCCCCAATCTTAGTTTCTTACAAAAGACATAAACTTTCGAATATATTTTTATAAGTAAAAGGATTGTAAATCTTGTTAAACTCGCAAAGTTAAAGTTAGCCAATGATATACAACGTAACAAAGTTAGCGGACATCTACAAAACAGGAAAGAGTCCCAGAATCATTTTAAATTCAGTATTAATCCTCGAACCCAGTCCCGAGCATCGTTTCTTCCATACTTTGTGGGATTTCCGAAAGAAAGCTGCTCCTACAAACTTCTATCCAGACTCCCGTGTAATCTTACTTATAAAAATAAACTTTTGCATTAACTGATTTCGAATCAGGGGCGAGGAAGTTTCGCAAGGTAGCCCAGCCTACCGCCGCTTCCGTACAAGTTGCAGAGTCAATCAGCCAGAAAATAGAAACAAATAAATACACGCTTAGGTAGTTTTGACTTGATAAGCGTAAGTAGACTTGGGCTCAAATTTATGGAAGAGTTCGGCAGATAATGTAAAAGTTGGCAGATAAGACAGGCTTTACTAGGCTTCGGCGCGCGCTCCGAAAAGCTGAATATTACCGACTGAGCCCGAGTACTTGGGACAGGTTATTTTATAGCAATATTTACGTTGCACATACACACGAACACTTAGACAGTTTTGTGGTGCTACAAATTGAGCATTCTGTTTTTCCTAGAACATTAACACTTTGTTTACATGTGTGTGTGCTCGTTTCCAACTTCTTTCACTTTCCGATTATTATATTTTCCGTGTACTCGACTTATGAGTAACACGCATTTAATAGGCCATCACATCAAAAGAAAGTCTTGTTCTACTTACTACAGTGATAACCAATTGGCAGATTTAACGATATCACATTTCGTATATTTAGGAATTCTTACAAGTTATTTGATTTGGTTGCGTTCCTAGTATCCTTTCGATCGAGTTCCTAGTATTTGTTTATAGAAATAAGATTTTTTTTAATAGTAGGTAACAGAGTATTTTCGTATGTAAACTTATATTCGGGTATTTTTAACCTACGAAAAGGAAAAAACGTGAAGGTCCTGGGTATTTATAAAGCTGTTTGGAAATAATTTAAATTTGAAGTACGGTCATATTTGTTTTTACCCGATTGCCCAATAAGGAGCGTATTGTTTTTCGAGAGTATGTATGTATGTATATATGTCTATTTCTTTAGCACACTCTAGCCTGGCTTGATGGATTTTAACATAATGAGGTGTCGTTAGATTCGTCTTAATTGTGAGAGTAACATAGGCTTATATAATATTTATATATTGCATCTGCAAATATAAAAAATGTAAATTAAAAGAATGAAAAACACGATTGCGTAAAAAGTCGCGGAAGCAACAGGTGTTTATAGTTTTTACGAAGATGCCACCTAGTTACCCCACCTAGTATTAAATAGTTAAGTATCATGTTTCCATCTTTTTTAAAGTTCAGTTTTTACGCAGTCGGTTTTATTTTTATTTTTGGTATCTATATACAATTCAATTATGCTTTAGGTACCAATGTAAAGTGTTCAGACCCAATCATAACGACCACATGGATAATGTTCCTACGTTTATCTGTTTATATTCTCCATTTCGCGCTCAAACCGACATGAATTTAGAATAGTTTTTAGCCATTATGAATTACATTACGTAGGATTAGCATGTTTAATTGATTTCATCACATTGTAAATTGAGTGAACTCTTAGCAAAACATTTAAACTTTTTTGGATTTAGATTAACTAAAACAAAAATATTTAGATACGATTTCAAACCCTTTCAAAGCCTGTATAATTATGGTTTTCAAAGTCAGATTATGGCTAAAACCTATTATAATTCTATTACATTGATTTGACAGAGAAATGTTCTTGAACCCTACATTTCCAAATGCCATAATAATCTAGAGGACTTTTTCTTTGTCTTTATTTTATAAGTCCGATAATATCAATCGGATAGACCCCAAAAAATATACCGCTATTATCATAATTCGAAAGTTACAGTTGTCGAAACTCGGAACAAAGCAAAATTCCGAATCCAAAGTACGACGGAATCTTTGTTAACGTTTAGCATTCTGAAGCGTTTGTTTTTGCCTCGCGTCGCCTAAAATAAAATACATCAAAGTTAATCGAAGTCGACTCTCAATTTGAGAGCAACATTCTAATGTCTTAAAATCCTCTGTGAAAGGCTCTCGGCCTTTTCATGCAGAAAGGTCTTGATTTTCGTTTTTTTTTTCATTCCCCTTTCTTTTCGCCAAGCGTCGGAGATACGTGTCGTACTTATACCGAAGGCGGGTGTAATTAAGGTGCAAAGATACCCGAAGTCTACCGCGTAGAGGGGCTCAAGGGCCCTCATTGGTCGGCTGTGTACTCAAAACCGATGAGTGTTACGTAGTCTGACGTTACTCCTATAACCGTGCGTTCAAAGATTCAAACCGAACTTAATTGGGATAAAGTTGCGGTTTTTGTTGCCATTGCCTCGTTAATATTTCTCTTTGAGTTATTTCTAGCGTGTATTTCAACCGCCAACGTCTCCCTGCGTATCATATTCATCAAAATAAAAGTTACTTTAACGACGTTAGATCGACGAGACGAAGCGAAGTCAACTTATAACAACTTACGCACACTAACCTATTATATCCCGCACTAAACGAACTAGGAGATGAAACAGACAGAAACATCGAACCCAATCTTATTACGGTTCCCTAACTTATATTCCACATTACATTAATTTCTCCGGAGACGTCTCGCAAACTAAGCAATAGCAGCTGCCTGCCCGGTCGCATGTTTATTGAGAAATTGCCTAATCTCGAAGAGCTACAAAACAAAACCACATCGGAAATGTTGAACTAAAGTATTTCTTCTCTCTAAGGATGCTAGTGGTGGTACCCTTGTCTGCGCTAACCGATCACACCCTTAAGGCTCCCGAATTACTGTCCGGGCTGATTACCGCGTCGGGCCCCGCGCGCCCCGCGCCTGTGTGCCCCGCGCGGCCCACCGCCCCGGGCCCTACGTCAACTATTATTTGTGTTCCCTACTTATAATTTGTGCGCTAGAAAAGTTCCACAAACACCAGTCATTTTATTAAATATAAGAAAAGAAAACTTCGTCAGAACTTTTGTAGTGCGCTCCGGGATCGCTTGTTATTCTATTAGTTATCCAGTTAAACCAGATTAGATCGGACATTCGTAACTGCCTGATTATGTCTTCATTTAATTAATCAATTTGCCTAGCCTTTTCCCAACTATGTTGGGGTCGGCTTCCAGTCTAACCGAATGCAGCTGAATACCAGTATTTTACGGTCTGCGGTGTTTTACGTTCTACGGTCCAGCATGTCATCATTTAATATAGGTAGAAATAGCAATAGGAGCCCGTCGCTGCGCATATTACATGGGACTTTAACATATCTGTTGAAATGTGGGTGCACTATAGGTACACCTCTGCCTAACCCTTTGGAGATTACAGGCGTGATGGTATGTTGTTGTTGTTGTAGGATGACAAACATTCAATACTACACAATTCTGTACGATAAATCTCATTTGAATAACTCGTAAACCTGTTTAATGAATTGTTACTGAGTTTAATATGTAATAAATATTTATAAATGTGTGTGTGAGCGTTCCACGGAGAAAATAAATTTCAATTTATTGCCTCCTCTGCTTTTTCTCATTAGACTAAAAGATGAGAAAAACATTTTAACAGAAGACTTCAACGAATATTTTCTATCGTGAATATCCTTCACAAGCCATAAAGGTACACACAAAAAGGCAAGAGATTTTTAATGCTCTTATGCTTGATTTTCCTTGAAAATGAAAAAAATGTGTTCAGTGGTGCGAAACGAAATCATCGTCCCAGATACGTCTTTCAGCAACAAAAGCCACCCGCGTGCGTGTTTAACATACTTTTCTTTAAACAGAACGCAATATTTACTGGCTTTCATGTATCGTCTTAAGGGGATAAATAATGGAGTTGCAAATGTGTGTTTGGCATACGAGGGTAGAAGAGCAGGCCTTCTGTGGAGGGAGTATGATAATTTGACATAAAATACGTTGAACAAAATACATTAGGAACATGCAAGAGGCGATGTTATTGTGGCTGATCAACATTAAATCATCAAGTGGCCAAGTTTTCCGATTCGCAATTCGAAAACGAAGTGTTAGAAACATGAAAAGAGCACTGATCAATTTGGTGAAACATCAATTTGCCCTCGACTTGTGAATCGGAACAGTTGCCTCTAATTTTGCTAGAGTAGCAACACGCTAGCATTTTTGGTTGGCGTTTATTAGTTGGTCATGATGCAGGTGGTAACAGAAGTGTTACCGTAATGAACATACCTAGTTCTTAATGAACATGCACGCGTTTAAATTAAACTCACGTTAAAGTTATTATGGGAACACCTATCTTCTTGTAAAATAACTATCTTGGTCGTTATCGTCTACGTTTGAGGAGCATTTACATTGTTCCAGTCGGATTGCTTGTGTTTTTAATTGCCACAATTTTTTATATATTTATATTTTTTATTATAGAAAGATGATTATTGTAGTTACTTCATAATTGTGTAGTAACCATTATCTTGTCAATAACAGAATTAAATACTGAATGAACTAGTACTAGCTTTGTACCTAAATCTGAATATGTAGGTATGTTTATGTTCAGTAAACTTCATTTAATTATCACAGACATTTAATTATCTTCATTTAATTATGACAACTGATTGTAGGGTTAATAATTATAATAATTGTTTCTTTATTACTACAACCATCACTGAAATAAAGCAAGAGTAGTATAAAACACTGTGAAAAAATTAAACCAATATTTTAAATCATTATCACCCATCGGAATTTCAAGATAACAGACGATGTCATTTACCTTGATATAAATTGAGTACTGACCCACTAAACTGTTTAGTGCATATTGAACGGAGCTCCCAAGACGTAGGGCGGAGCATGTCCGACGCATCGGAAGATGGATCGCGCTGGTAATCAGTTAATGCATTATGCGGTTAACTACAACCAAGATGGAAGCGTACAAATATTAGTACGAATTAACCAGAGACACCTCTTGTGTTGGTGAGTGTACTTAGCTGAAGATGAACAAATATTTTAAGAAATTAAGTCCGAACATTTTGTACGTAAACTGAGCTGTTAGATTAAGTGCAACACTGCGCTATGTTGCAAGATGGATTCGCAAGCGATGATTCATACGATAATGATTGATAATATGTCATTAGCACTGCTATATAATGAGATGATTGATTAAGATCAGATTACGGCGATAACGACGTAACAATTAACGCATATCAATAGTCAGACCTTTATACCTAATAATTTACACGAATTTAAATGAATGGAAGACGTTAAATAACAAAATGCCCAGTTTTAATAATTGATGAACAAACAATACATGAATATTTAAAGTCCTCGCCAGTACCTACTGTGTGTGTGACACTAACAACGTACAAGACCCGAAAGTAAGGTGCACATTTAAAAGATAGATGGCGTCATTCGGATAATTCTGTTATCAGCTGCGAGAGGGCGCCCCTGCGCTCGTATACTTAGACGGCCGTTTCCGGCGACGTTAAGTCCTTATAAAGGTAACTGTTCCACTGAAAAACTCCTATTTCAGTGACAAAGCACGCTCTTAACCATCCAAGTGAAAATTCTAAGAGATTTTGTGTTTACTCGACGAGATACTAACCCTATTGTTGCGAGCGAATAAAGTTTACTTGATTTTTACCTACGCCTATGGTTTCCCTATTATGTCGCAAGAAGTAGAATGAGCAGCAAAACAAATAGGTACGATTATATCATGGCGCACATTCAGCAGATTACGAAGTGTAGCTATCTCTGGAGACAGAAATATCGTATAAGCATAGAAACAAAATTACTTTCTTACAAAGTTTAGATTTATTGGCCATTGCGTAAGTTCGCTCGACAACGTTTAGTTGTTCTTAATACTAAATCATGACTGCTGACGGCTGAAAATAAGGTGAGCGACAGATATATCGGAGATTAATAATATAATTTGTAATTGATGATCTTTGCGTAAGTATTGGTTCAATATTGTCGAGTTAAAAATATGTCAGGACAATATGATGAATAGGCACAATGCGAATTAAGATTGGGCTCACATTTCGACTGAAAATGACACATTCGTTAGCAACAGTGGGGTTCGTTTTATCGGTTCAATTCTCCCATTCAGCGTGGCATGCAAAAAGTAATTTGAAGTAGTCTGACGCATGAGCGCTTACTTATCTATTTTTGAAGGAACGTAGTCCGCGATCCGTTAAATAGACTTAAAGCGAGTAAAGCCGACTTCCGCGCATGTGTGCCGCCGGCACGCACCGCCTCACTCGTCTTGTCGCCTTGTGCGAGAACATTACGAGAATTATTCTCAACACTGAAACTTATTGCTGCTTTACAAACGAGACTTCAAAATGTTGCCCCTAAAACAATTTATTTTCACATCTTGGTACTTTTAATCCGAAATCAGTCATCAACTTATGTTTTCGTCTCTATAATTATTTGTGTCAAACATGTCAGTTTTGTCAAAGCAAATTACTATCAACCAACTAATGAGATCGCAACAACAACAAACAGCAACCAGCCAGAACAAATCCACACTATTATGGTTAGTTACAATAATTAAAAGCGCAAATCTGATTTAAGCTAATCCCGCGCGGCACGGGATTTAACATTAGAGGTTTGCGATAAACACACTGTTATGTCTGAACACAACCATTCCATTATTACCATAACAAGGTACAATCGCGGGTAAAGGCGTCGTATGACCAACCCATGGAGTACCGGAGGGCAAGGCAGAGTTCCGCCAGTGGCTAGTAACAATGACGACGCAGATAAAGAGGGTCGATAACGTGAAATAGCAACGTGAAAACGTGGCGCGAAAATAGCATTATTAACCTCTCGGGCATAATACGCGCGCCACTGCGCCAGATATGGTAATGATTATGTAAATCCTCCACTCACAGGTACATCTCAGGAACGTTATATACTTATTAAAACCAAGATTGCCACACCGAGGCTCATCTGACAAAAACTTTGGGGCAACCCTCAAGTGTTTACAGGCGCTCAATTTTTACGACGTTAGTAATTCGAAATCTCGGGTTCCCTGAAATCGGACCATCGGCGTTGCAGTCTTACTTGGCGACTCTCTTTTCAATTTTCTTAGTTTCCCGCTCGAAGCAGGCAAGCATTGTATGGTAGATTCTTATCTTTCTCAAAAGCTATTTAGCTAAATGGAATTTACAGAGCCCGCACTGCAGTTCGACGAAGTACATTGTAATATTTAAAATCTTGAAATTTGAGTCTAAATCCAGGCATTGTATTACGTGTCTAAGATTTTTCAAGATTCATTTTACTGTGTTCCGGTAGCGGTTTCTTTAAATTATGCACTTTGCCAGATTGAAATGGTGGGTCCTTTTTGAAATGTTCCAGACTTACATAAAGGAGAGTTAAGTATTATTTTAAGCGTCTTACTTAGAGTTTTGTTTCAGTAGTCGATGAACATTGCTTAACAATTACACAGCAGCGTTGTTGGAAATGTTTAACTTTAAGTACCTAATTGAGCCCCGTTAATCAAGAGAACGAAGTTTTCACAAGTGCTTAAATTATTTACCTCAAACATAAAACATCGAAATTCAAAGCGTTTCTGGAATATTTTCGCTTACACAGACGTCGGGCAGAACACAAAGTGAATTATACGAATAGAAAATATTGAAAGCGAGCTGAGAGCATCAAAAATACTGACGCTGAATCTTGTTAATGAACTTAATGAGTGAAGGAGCCGGGAGTTGTATAGCGAAGGAACTTCACGAAAGCATCTTGCAAGTTTCAATTCCGACTGCTGTTACAACAGTGGGGAGACTTGAACAAGTAGGGAACAAAATGAAATGCATCATAAAATAAACGCGACGTAATTTCTGTCTCATATTTCAACATCTTCGGTTGTGCACGGATTGTTCATACAGTTTATTTTTATTTTACCTACCTTGTGAGTCGTACTGTTATTTTGTTCTGTTTATTGGTGGAAATAGATTTGTAGTGTACAATAAAGTACCTTATTTGTGTCTTAATGCTAGCACCTCTCTGGCGACTTAGTGACGTTATTATATTACAACAGGGCGATAAGAGTGAAGTATCTGCCGACATGATTTTATTTACTTTTCTAAACATACCTATGTAACACATACTCAGCGTGGAGCAGGGTTCAGCACACGCTGGCACCGGCAGGAAACGAGCTACACTTTCCCCTTTCACGTCGGGCAAGAGATCATCTATTTCTTTACATGAATGCTGTACCTGAATTCGACTGTAATTCTAAAATTTCGCAGAATAAATTGCTACATGCAGCACAATCCAACCCTACTCTATAAAATGAATTTCAAAAGAAATATTCTGATGTAATTCATTTAAAAGCTACTGAAAAGAAAAAATGAAAATGTTTTCATCGTATCAAAACTTCACTATTTCAAGCCGAGATACTCGCGAATAAAGACTTTTTATATTAACGTCAAAGTTTAGTTCGAAGTTCACTAATTTAACATCGAACTGGGAGCTCCTAAAATAACAGATTACAGCAGGCATAATCATGAAGTTTTTACTGTACGACGTAACTCGTACGTAGTTATGCAAATGTGTGAGCCTCGTTTTTGCTAGGATTAAGGTTTTGGGTCTATTGTAATGGGAAGATTTGTGTCAAACGCGGCAAATCCAACGACCCGAACAATTACGCGAGTACAAATGATAATTTGAAAGTTAATTCAGAAATAAATTAAAATATTGTGCCTATTGTGTTTCCACAAAATTTAAATTCCCCAGCTATAATAAATTTTGACAAAAACCACTTACGCCGCATAGACTGTCGGAAATATAATCAATCTTGTGTGCAAAAAGACACGTTGAATGAAAAAGGCATTGATAAAAAGGAGACAGCAAAATTGACACTAGATGTAATAAAAAGATTGGAAAATAATTTCGACAAAAAGCAAGTCTCCAAAATTCACGTCAGACACTCAGTAAAATGAAATACGTAGCCGGCACCGGCCTTCGGCAAATGGTTTAATATCGAAATGTGATCACTTAGCGCAATCTCTTACAAAAGAAAAAAAACACAGGAAAAGCCCCGAATGTACTTAGCTTTTACCAGAAACCGAAATATGTTTCAATTTTTATTAAAACTGGCAAAAAGCAAAATTGGATTGATAGCTTTTCAATCCAATCCTTTATTTGGTTGATGCGCAGAAATGCGTTTTTGTCTGTTTGATTTATGAAGAATGTTGTTTTCGCATTCCGTACGGTTGAGCAGCGTTTAAATTAGAAAAGGCCAAAGTTGTGGAACACAAAGTTGTGGCTGGAGCACGACCCCACTTCGCCACTTACTCAAATGAAATGCGTGCTTACCGGGCCTTTTACTAGAACCCTTGATGTATAGGCTCTTCTACGAAAACAGCCATTGGTTATGAACGAAATTAAATCAATTCTGCCGCCCCGTTTCCTAACTTAATTACAACTTTTAGGATTTGATTTATCACTAAATATAATATGCACCTACTAGCTTCCGAATGGTATTAACTTTTACAGGGCTGAGATTTACGAGTTTGTATACATTATTGCTATATCGTAACAGTGACTTGTGAATCTCACAAAACATAGATGGTTTTTCATTTTGTAGCTTTGGTTATTGAAATCCAGAAAATAATCGTGTTACTTCACATTTCAATAACGGAAACCGAATTCTCTACCTCCGAAAAACAGTATAAAACCAAGCGTGAAACGCATTTGACATTCCCTTTTGAAACCAACACTAAATTGCACTTACCTGCTGTAACTTTTCCGGAAAATACTATTGGCCCAGTAAAAAGCGATCCATCACGCCATTTCATTGACAATACAATAATCCACCAGACATCAAAGCCTTTAGTCCTTATATTGATTCCGATGTTATTTTAGGCCCCAACAAAAATAATTCCGTGAAACGGTATAAAAAGTATGAATAATAAAAAATACGTTTATTGATACGGGGGAAATGAAATTCGTAATATTACATTTTAATAATTCGAAATGTTGCACGGCCATTGAATTCTTCATAGCTGCAAAAGCACCCAGGAGGAAAATATTTACGCTTTTTCGAAATGCAGAAATCAAGTACAAGGATTCGGTTTTAGCGGAGAGAAGCGTTAGGGACGGAGGCTGTTGAATAAAACGCGGAGCTCCGATATAACGCTTACCTTTCTCAAGTATGAGCTGGGAATTGAAGCTGCACTGCCCTGGGTTTATTGAAATGGTCAGTAGTTAGTGTTTTTATTTCCTTAGAGATCTGTGGGTAATTGTGATTTTGGGAAAAATTGTGGTAAATGAAAACGGAACGAGTATTAAGTTTAAAAGCTCATGCAATTACAATTTTAAGTGGGATTTAAATCAATATTTTGTTTATTTCTGTTCTTTTTAGCAATTACTGTTTTCTAGATTGAAAATCTAGTCCGAGGAACAGTTTTTGAACAATGAACACTTCCTATCCTCCTAAAGGTGCTAATTATGAAGACATTTTAGTTTACGATTGTTTGCTATTTGTACTACCAAAATATTATTTACCTGCTTCCCGAAAGCATCCTAAAAGGCTTCAGCGCAGCTACTTTTTTTTTTAAATTGAATTTAACCAAAAATTCTTTATAAAGGCGTAAACCCAACTTTTATTTGTTTCCAACCGAAAAATCGATCATACCAATAACATACGGAGAGCAAAAACCACAAAGCCATAATCCTACACAATATATTTCTCTATCTAAAAGAGGATAGGCGTTGCCCACTGCAGTCCCAGACCTAATCACGACGTGGTCCCGCGTGCTATTTGCCTGCCCACTCCTTCGATCGCTCACTATAACGATACACTCACTATAATGATTACCTCACGTTTTATTACCATTTATTTTGTATTAGATTGTCTGGTAAAGTTGCGTTTTGATCACGCAGCGTTTGCATAGCTTTAGGGTTAGAATTTAAGCCAATATGGCGGCTTAATTTGTAATCCGTATGAAGCTATGTTTTAATTGACATGATGATAATAATGTTTAGCCGTTTACCGCACTTTACACCAATATTCAAGTCAGTGAGAAAAGCTTATGGCTTTAATAAATATAATGCATGTTCTATTTAAAAAAAATCTTTATTGTTTATTGGTCATGTCTAATGCTATCTAGTAAAGAATTAGAGTTGGTTTTCATGAAGTTCTGAAATTACTTTTTTCACATTTAGATCACTTTTTTACGTTCCTACATTAGCTAATCCCTCCAGTCTCTGTATCTATTTTAAAAATCTAGATATTCAGTATAAAAAGGTATTTATAGTACCCAGTATCACTATAAGCAATTTCGCTAGGCGCGTAGGTACGTCAACAGTTTAAGCCATGGATTAGATACGAGACTCCTTCGAGTTCTTTTCCTCATTGTATTTACTGAGAGACAGTGTAGTCCAGCTTAATCCAGCTTAATCGATAAATAAGCACTTAATAATGTAATTAAAAGAATATAGCAGAGTAGTAAAGTGCGGTTTCTGGCTAGAATTTAGTTTTATTTATGTTTATTCACGTAAGTGTAGGCATGCCAATGGATACCCAATTTAGGTCCAAAAATTATATTCTCAGTATCAACATCACAGTTTTTCAAGGATATTAGTAATTTAAGGCGACAGCTTCAGGGCAGCCCGCGAAATTAATATTTTCTTGCGTTTTTTGCAATTTGCAGGTCAGTATCAGGTTGTACCTATGTTGATTAAAATATGATTCGTGACCATAACAAATATGGATTTACAGAATTAGTATATATGTTATGGATCAAGTAATAAATAGAGGCATTTTTCATAATGCCCGCGCATTATCAGTAATGACAAGCTACTTATGGCGAAATAATTAATTATAATTTGAACTTCCATATTTACCACATTGCCTCGTCATTATAAATATTGCCGTGTGCTCTTTGGGGAATCTAATAATACACAGGTATTTAATTATGGTAAAGTCATCATAGGTCAGCAGAGTGTCTATGAATGGAACGATTTTATTTGATTTTAAATATTGATCCTACGTTTGAATTAAAAATACTAGTAATCAAACCTGGTTTTAATTGTGCTGCCCCATAGGTGACTAGCATAATAAAGAATGCCCGGTCGATTTGATTATTTCAATATTTGTTATCACACTGCCCTCTCATATTGGGCATTTTTCAAACTGCCCGGGCTTTTTTTATAATGCCCTAATAATCACTTGGTCCATAACATATACACTAGAATAAGTAATACAACTCTCTAAGTTCATAATATAATCGTATTGAATGACTTTTTCATGAAATCATGGGGATTATTCTAACGGAGTTGCATTGTTGATTCTAATGATTATAATATTCTGTAAAGCCATATTTGTTACTGTCGCAAATCTTATTGTAATCAACATACAACCTGATACAGGCCTGCAAATTGCAAAAAACGTAAGAAAATTTTAATTTCGCGGGCTACCTTACCGCATCCCCCTTAACATGATATCAAAATAAAATATTATTTATTTCATAAATCAATCTGGAAAATAAATCTTTTCAATTCAATTTCATCCCGATATCTACGTTCTTGCTCGATCTAAATTCCTCTTTCATTCCAGATTAACCGAGAAACATGTACGCGTATAACTGTATAAGTGAACACAATAATATAATTTTTATCCTGAGTCGGATCTGCGGTGGGGAAGCTAATATCCTTATTTATTTCCGTTGGGTGTTCGTCCGCTAATTGCGACTCGCTACCCAGTGATTTTCCACGATCTCGCTTCTTATTGTAATTACTTGCGATATTTATGCGCAAGTCCCAGTATTAATAGGAGATTCTTCTTATTTGAAATTCTTCTTACTCAGATATTAAACACAATCAATGCCTTCATAATATATATATTATTATACAAATAATAAAATACTAACGAAGTCAAAACTGTACGTTGAATATTAAAAAAAGTCATTTCTACGAGGCGTAGAAACGACTCTGATGCCGAAAGTATAGTACATAGAGTTTTTGTTCTTTTGTCTGTTTGTCTGTTCCGGATTGGCGCAAAAATGGCTGAGCGTATTTGGATGAAATTTTGCACACATATAGTTTATACCCTGGATTAACAAAAAGGGAACTTTTAATCTCGGTAGTACGTTCCCGTGGGATATTTTCCGACGTCCACGCGGGTGAGGCCGCGGGAAAAAGCTAGTCACAAATAAACCATTCCCATTTCAACACTTACTGCTCTTAATTAAAGCTGCTGAAATACATTTGCACCCGTTTATATTAACAATATCATTCAAACCGTGCATTTCAATGGTAAATGCATCAGAACTACTAAGTTAAATAACAATTTAGAGTTGATAGCAAAAGCTTCATTATCCAGGACGCTTCTGGCTTGGCACGCAGTTAATAAACGCTTTAAATACATTTCGACAGAATTTCATTCACAAATTCAGTGTTGGGTTGTAGCATTCGACGCGGCGAGAGATTCGCTATGATGGTGACTACTGAAATGCAAATAGAACTGATTGGCTCTCCTCAGTACGCCCGCACTTTGATACCTGTCTTTTACCTCCATATTCCCCAACATATTCGCTTTAAACACTTGATTGGGTGAAACGGGCCAGAGTTGGTCAACTGTTTCTCATTATTTTATTTTATACTGTGGTTTCATCTTGAATTTCGAAATGAATATGGATTTTCGTGACGTTAATTTATTTGCAGGTCAACTTAATGTGTTTGCGAACCAATTCAATTTGTTCATTAAATACGATTTATTACTTTTAAGTCATTTGCTGTAAGTTAATACATTAATTATTGAAAATATCATACTTATACAACAGATTATATTCACGTGAGCCTCAAGATCAGAAACCAAAGATTAGACACGTCCAAATTCTCCACAGTGTATCAAATCCAGCTTCACACACACGAACATAGTCTACGGCATCAAAACAATAACATAGCCAGCCGACGTCTGTTGTCTTTCACGCACAAATCTCCCAAGTATATGCACGTTTACGCATTGCAAACACGTATGAGTGCATAGGGCGAAGCAACTAGCGCTACCCTGAATGCGGTATTCAAATTCTAAGCAACGTGGGTAAGCTGCCGTTGTGAATTGATAAGATTAATGTAAGCGAAATCGTCTGGTGGATTGACGATCCCGCAATGCTGATGCGGATGACAGGTAGTCATTGATTACTGGATGTTCGCCGTCTGATGCGTGCTCACGATGTATTTGAAACTGCTGAGGCTTTGAGGTTGCTTAGCAGGTAATGTATGCGATGCGGTTTTATTTAGCCATTTTCGGGTAGTGGTTTTGTATCTAAGCTTGGAATGCAAGAAGTGTATAGTGTAAGTGTATTAAATTGCAGCCTTTACTTATTCCAAATGGTACCTAGTCATTCTTTTTACTGTATCTACACGACATATCTATACTAATATTATAAAGCTGAAGAGTTTGTTTGTTTGAACGCGCTAATCTCTGGAACTGCTGGTTGAAATTGAAAAATTCTTTTTGTGTTGGATACTCCATTTATCGAGAAAGGTTACAGGCTATATAATATCAGGCTATGACCAATAGGAGCGGAGCATAAATTAAATATGTGTAATTAAATCTTCCCTTTTGAGAGCTTCCGTTGCGTGCGCTGCGTAAACTATAACCTTTTTTATGGTAATCTAATTTGTTCGAAATTAATAAATTATTTGCGAAGGTTAGATTTACCAACATAGTATTAATTCTTATTGAAATAAATAGTTTTATCATCAAGGGTATTTGTGTAGTAATATAAGACTTTTTAATTCATTCGAATCGGACATTTAATTTCGAAGTTATCACGAGTATAAAAATGCAATACGCGAACCGTTCGACGCCGGCACCGCGCCGCCGCGACTTTTCCTACTCTAGAGAAGAGAGGATGGGCACACGGGTAGACTATAACCTGGAATAGGACAGGACATAGGATACGTTTTATCCCACGGTATCGAGACCTACGCGGGTGAAACCGCGGAGCACAGCTAGTTTATATATATTTTTAAATATTTGAATGCTGTATATTAAATTTAAAAAATCAAATCAAGATTTAACAGGCTTATTTTAATGTCTTTTCACATTTAAAACAACTAAGTAGGTACACAATCGGAAATTAGGTAAAGCTTATTTACCAAAACTGTGATATGCAAAGCGAAAATTTAAGTTTTCAATATCGTATGGATGCACCGATAAAAAGAGACAAAGGCGCAGTATATCTGGTAGATATCTCAAGTGAGGGCTTACGAGCATAATACACGTTGACAAAGCGCAGTAAGCTGTGTCGCATTTCACCCGTACTTACTCTAACTTATTTGTTGCATGGAGGAAGAATGTTATGGGGAATAAAAGACATACTGCTTAGAAAAGGTCGGAAATATGGTCAACATTTGGTTAACTACATAAATAATCATTGAAAATAATACCGAATGAGAAAAAAAAAGCTTTTTCTAATATACTTCATGTCTTATTTTGTGTACATTGTACTTTGTAGCCAGATAGTTAAAATGAATAATAATTAATTTAATTTATTCACAGAATAATCTGTGCCTACCTATGTATTTTTTAAATTAAACGTTTTGTGTGGTAAGTTTGATTTTTATTTCTGTATGCTGTTTACACGAAAAAATGCTTATTAGATTGAAGTACCTATATTTTATTTTATTTTGCTTTGCATGATGTAAAAATATAAGTACCTACGTTCCTGCATCGATATATTTTAATCACTATCATCGAAAACCAACTTTTTATGGTTTGTTACACAGTTATTGTTTTAAATTAATATTATATTCAGTTTGCCTTTCACATCGTCTGCGGTAATTTTACTTCTTAATTTATACCGTGTGGTAATTTTTAATTCATTTTTGAGACAGACTTCATGACAACCCAAAAAATAAAGCAGATTAAATATTTAATCAAATTATTAAAGAAAACAATGTATTATTGTATAATTATATAATTTGATGTTATCCTTTGTCGATATTTTTCACTCAATATTGTTATTGTTTTTCAAAAATCGGCCATTATCTAAAAAACGAGCAAAAAAAAATCACGTTTGTTGTATGGGAGCTTTTTAGTATTTGTTGTTATAGCGGCAACAGAAATACATCATCTGTGAAATTTTCAACTGTCTTACTATCACGGTTCATGAGATACAGCCTGGTGACAGACGGACAGACAGACAGACAGACAGCGGAACCTTAGTAATAGGGTCCCGTTTTACCCTTTGGGTACGGAACCCTAAAAACCACATTCAAATCTGTCTATAGGTTTGTAAGCTGCATTGCCACAACACACACAAAGGCTCTAAACTACCACTCTACCATCTTTTTCCACCTTTAGGTTAGAAAAGGGGTTTAGAAAATTATAGATACGAATTCACACAGTCGGAAGTCATCCAATTTAACAGCAAAACAACTCAAACGTTCAAGTTTCAATCCCCCAAAAATGGTTAGTTATTAAGTCAAGTCGAATTAGATTTCTAGTTCAAGTAGCAGGTGTGGTTTTCGTATCGCAAAATCTTATTTAATTAAATGATAACAGCCGCAAGATAGAGCTCTGTTTATGTAAATTTGACTCAGTTATGTATAGGGCTCCCCTCAGACGATTAGCTATTGTTTGACCGAACCGATGCTTTACAACGCTTAATTTTAGTTTTGATTGAAATTTAGCTTGTTTCAATTTCAATTTGTGTTTTGAGATGATGTTAATTGTGGTTGAAATAGCATAAGTTGCAGATATTTTAGTCCATCATTTTATTTTAGAAAGTAAGACTGCTGCGCTTATGGTTCAAACTAGTTAGTCATTTCAGTATCTTATTTCGGTAGTAGGCAGGTATAACAATGAGTTGTCTAGCTGTTTTGTTAAATGATCAATTGTGTTTGTGTTAATCAAAACCCATCATACAATTATTGCCCGCACAGAATTCGATTTTATTTTTAATTTAAAATAAATATTACACAAAAACGATTAACATCATCGAAAAACAATTTGAACTACACAAAAGGAGTTAAGTATGTGTTTTTATCAGCCCATTCAAACGGCCGTAGAGAAATTTGCATTAAATCCATTTACGGCGAAGATTATAGGCTCTCGGAATAGTCGGCTCGGCGCCGCGGCCGTATTCCGTACGGGGACGCACAATACACCTCGATTCGGATTACGCTATCGGCCCCCGTCGACGTAAGTGGCTACGTAGCCTTAAATAGGCACTTACGACGCCGCAATGAGATGCCTCACAGCTTCCTTAGCTGGATCGTGCGAAGATTGTGCTATCACCAACGATACGTGACGCGTTTTTTCGCCATAATTGAATTATGACAGGCCGTGAGGTGTTCGAGTGTGATATTTACGATCGCGCGATACACTGCCGTATCAACGAGGCGCGTGAGTTATTGTTATGTTTGTGATAAAGTAAAGAGTTTTTTACGGTGCGTGGGGAAGCTACTGACTTTTAGATAGGTAGTATTTCTTTTTTGGGATGAATGAATTATAGGTCTGATGAGCTGAATATTAAATGGAACAGAACTTAATAATTCTAGATGCTTTATAATACAGGGTGTTTGGTGCATCGTATGCCAAATGAAAATGGCGGATAGGAGGGGGCCATATGCTACCTTCTCAGGCCCCAAAAATTTAAAACCATATGTGGAAAAATGCTAGATGTTACTTGTAAGTAATTTAGATTTTGATAGAATCGTACAACATGACAAATTACAAATAAAAAAAAAATTGGAGGCTATACTAATACCTTATTTTGTTTACTTAAGTCCAAAGGCTAACTTTGAGGATTTTTCAAAAATAATAATAAACAATCTCGTGGCGCCAACAATTTTTTTTGAGACCTGAGATGTTTGTTTATGACCACTCCTATCCGCCATTTTCATTTGGCATACGATGCACCAAACACCCTGAATATTGCTTCCATCTACTAATAATGTTTATCACGTAAAATGTAACTGAAAATTAAATCACCTACCTATAAAATGGAATGTTAAAGGAGTTCCCATATCGGGTCATGTTAGTTTACTCCGACTACATGACTGTTTATTTAGGCTAAAGAAAAACGTGTGTTGTACGTGTCCGCCTCATATATTTCAGTTTATATCGATACGATCACATTATATACCCTTTGCGGCAAATCAGAACTTATTTTCATCGAAAAAAGCGTAACATCTACCGTAAGTCGGCACCGGGTGCCATCAAATTCTATGCACATTGTCGGAAAGCAATTTTCACTCAATCCCCTCTCGTCAACAAGTACAAACTTACGCGGCGCACGTGCGTCCGTATCAATAGTATAACAAATAGGCTGATATTTCGTCAGAAATAACCCGAATCAAGTTTCAGTGCGAAAGCTTTTGTGTGTGGCAGGTGAAAAAGTGAGAGACTTGATTTATTCGCAACGCCGCCGCCTATCGCTGGATGATTGAACGGGAACGTGTTTATACAGCATCGGCCAAACTGTGAAATATGACAACTGAAATACGCTCAGGAGTGTTCTCTATTTTTAATAGTTGCCGTCTGTACCGGCGGCGATCTTGCGCGACGTGCGACCCGCCGTGACTCGCGTTTTAATATCACAAATATCGAGTCCGTACGAATACAAAAATTTGATTTATGTCACTATTGCGAGTTGTATTGTTTCTTGCGATCTGGCCCGGGTTATTTTGTTTCTGTCAAACGCCTTTGTAGCGTTATGCACGGCAGCGTTTATTGTATGCGTTGTTATTCAAATACGTTTTCCGACGTGTGATAAGCAAGGGTACAATTTCAGTCCGGAAAGCCGTTTAAAATTCAATTCCAGATGTAGGTACCTATTCAGGCAGTGTTACAAAATTTTAATTATGATGTAGGTATTTTCCAACAAAGTCGTCGCGGTTTCAATTACGTTTGGAGCTAAGAAATAATATTTACAATATTAGCATAACATCTTGCCGCTGAGCAGAGGCTTTTATTTACTATGTACGAATATATTTTAGATTCCTTTTATAAATACGTAGCTCAAAATGCTGCCTACATATTGTACGATTTATGATTTGGATAAAAATCATACGATTGTGTGGAGCAATTTTTTATCTACGGCTTCACTCGACACCTCTTATAAATTTGGGATATTTATTAGTTATATGTCCCGGGGGAACTTTCGACCGGGATAAAGAGTAGTTTATACCTTAAGCGAGGTACTAAGCTGTCTTTTAGTGAGGGATCTTTAGATATTCCTGGAGCAATTTTCTTTTTTCTTGTAAGTATATGCCCATTCCACGTTTCACCTGCTCACCTTAATTATAGATTCTTGTCAAATGGTAATTGCATCGTGCTCAATTAATTAATAATATTAGCGACGTAATTATCAAGTAATTTGTCATTGTTATAGAACACAATTTTGGAGCTATATTATAATTACTATCGATGTCCGCGATAGGCACCTACGTTGCCAATCGACTGTTAAATTAACTTCAAAAGGTCTGCCTAGAAATTTGAAGTAAATAAGCAGTGGATCGATTCTGATATTACATTTAGTCGTTATTTTTATTCAGAATAAAATTTGACACATACAGATTTTTCTTTTATTGAAATTCATGAAATACCTATCTATGTGTCTCACTTTGATTAATAATATTTTCGAAGAATAACAAGAAGAAGTTAAATATATTATAGAAAAAAGTTTTTCTTTTGTGAAGATGCGTAAATCAAATAATATGTTTTGTGTTATTTCAACAATACCATCCCAAATACATTTTTCTTAGAACTTATAATAAATATAGTTATTTGAAGTTGAAATAAAGTCTAAGAATTTATCTAAATAAAATAGCTTAACATCTCGGCTTGTATCCCCAAAGGGTTTAGCAGAGCTGTACCTACTTGTTTAAGTCCCATGTAGGTAATAGGCTACTGAGACATTACAGATAGAAAAACTCAATTACGCTTTACCCGACCTGCGCTTGCGACCACTAGACAAACAAGGCAGTGTCAAATGATACCTAAAAAAATAATAATATAATATAAGTTTTAATGCAGAATAAAATTAACTTGACTTGTTAAAAAACTTTTAAGAAGCTGAGATAAGTAACATTAAAGAAAGGAAATTATAAAATCATTCTAATAAACCGAAGTTTTGTATAAATAACAAAGTGTCTCCACTATTGTAGGTACTGATTACTAAAATTCTCAAAAATAACATTTCTTTGTTTTCGTCCAGTGAACATCGATCAAACTGATATCTCTAAATCTATATTGTGAAAGGCAGAATTTTCGACACAACTTCTATTTAAAGTCTTCAACAATACCTACTGAGACTAAAGCAAAAAGAAATGTAGCCATTTCAAGTAGAATGATAAAGTGTGTGAAGAGAACTGTGACAGTCTAAGTTATCCGTCACCATCGACAGTTTACTTCGCGCGAAGACTAAGCAAAAAACTTGTTAGATGTATTGTTACTTAAGCTACTATTTCCTAGAAAAGCGGTGCCCGTCAAATTATAACGGCCGTCATTTTACGGCGCTCATTGTGTCGTAGCAGAGACAGATCATACAGAATTAGAGGTAAGGAGGTTTTGTCAATCATTCAGAAATCTATATAGATCGATATATAGACTACAACACGAGATTGAAGAATTTGTATGACTAACGGCTGTATTAAACCATTGGCTAGGAAAACTTTAGCTAGGTGTTAGTCTGAGTAACTGAGGCTTTTTTCAGGAATCTCTTGATAATCTATACATCGTCACTGTCATGCCGTTATTAAACGATTAGTTAGAAACACGTATACAGACCCTAGTACCACGAAAAAACTGTCACCAGACCACGAACATATCAAAATCAATGAGCCCAAGTACACACGCGTGCAATAATACGTACGCAACCTATACATGTAGGTACATACGCCGACAGACGATATTGACTTTGATAAACGAGCCAGTCAGTGTCGCCCTACAAGAAGCCACGTCACTTTGGTGCATTGCGGTTCCTACATCTTAACCAAGCCCTTGTTTACACTCAATACTAACATGATATTACGTCCAACAGAACGCTTATGGTAGTCCTTTATTTGTTTGATACAGTTTATGGCACGTAAGTGGAATATTGTAAGTGGGCAAAATGGTCGTTTTTAGACGTTGAGGTATATTGTTTTGATGTTTTCTCGTGAGATTTAGTTTCGTTTATCTGTGATGGGTTTTTGTTTTGAGTTTTTGTGTGATTGTGTGATTGTCTTTTCTTTAGTTACTGGTATATATTTAATGGTAGATTTGTGTTAGATAAAAAAAGCGATTGCTCATTTTATAAATCATTTATTATTTTTGTGTGAAGGGATAGATCATTCTTTCGTTGGTCTCTTCATACTAAAACGTCAAATAATATCAAGAAAATATTTATCTTGGTCAAGTTCTATGTTTGTTTGGACTAAACCCAACTTAAGAGTTTCGGCATGCATGCAGGATTCTATAGAACTAGATGACCTGGTGAACTTCGTACCACGTTAGACAAGTTTAGATTTTGCGGCTATTATTTTGGGTTGTTCCTAATTTTCTTTTTTCCTAAACCACCCAGATATTAAGGCGAACAAAACAAAAAAAAATATTCAGATCCGTTGAGCCATTTTCGAGTTTTTGCGTGACTAACTGGCGGCATTAGCCCTATTTTTCTCAATGGCCTATCTTTACTCAAGCATCTAGGAGTTTAATAATATTCGCTACTAAATACATCGCAACTTTTTTTTGGGTTTAAGGCCCATCTTAAAACCCTCTTCAAATCATATAAAAGGCATTTCATAGATCTATTAAACCATAAGCTTTATGCATACTTCCTCAAAAAATCGTGGCCAGTAATAAATTGTAAGTATTCATAGGTTATATGAAAGACATTGATACATGCACGAGTTGAACTCACGATATCACGACATCGCGGTGCTCTTCAAGGTTTCTCGAATACATACCAAATACCTTCTTGCCTGAATACCTTTCAATATAAAATATGTAACAGAATAAGGGCAAAATTTTAGAAATCCTAATAAGAATAATGAGTTAAAAGACAATACAATATCTATTTGTAATTAATGTTCGAAAAAAGAGGAGCTCGTGGCTAAGTAATAATAACCGCACGGGTCGATTCATCAGGTTAAGCTACGCTTGCCGGGGTTCGTTCGTGGATAGGTGACGATCTTTACATATCAAGACTCCTGCAGGCCTCGGAAAGCACGTTAAGCCGTTGGTCCCGGCTGTCATTCGTGGCTCTTTGACAGTCGTTATGGGTCGTCAAAAGCGCGAAAGTCTGACAACCAGCCTTTACAAGGGGTATTCTATTACCTAGTTACTGGGTTGTAGAGGTCAGATAGGCAGTTGCTCCATGTAAAATACTGATATTCAGCTGCATCTGGTTAGACTGGAAGCAGACCCCAACATAGTTGGGAAAAGACTAGACAGATTGATTGAAAGCATTTTTTTAATGAAATGAGTCAATGCAAGATAGTTAATTGATTCAGGCGTCGTGAGTTTGCGGAAATCCATTATAAAATACAATAGACGTAGATATATTTAGTGACCTATTCCGGTTGACTATTCTTCAAGAGTCATAAAAAACCCTGTAAGAAATCGACACGTGTTTCACCTCTCAACGAGGCATCCTCAATATGACGATTGACCAATTGCAAACCAGAACGCGACGTGTTACCACACCTCCGTGCCGTGTTACCTCAATCGTCAATGGGACGGCAATCCGACACGACCAGAGAGAGACCAGGCGCAGGGCCAACGGTTTATCGTGCTTTTCGAGCCAGGGGGTATCACACCGCCAACTTCCAAACTCCGGGCTGTTACTAAGAAATTCCTAATTGAAAAACCCAATAACACCCATTCATTCTTCTTACTATTATATAGGTATGGAAGGAGCTATTATATTTTCAATTAGTTAGCCTTTTAATTGAAAGCAATCGATTCGAACAGTCTGTTTTCAGGTCTTGCGTTTATTCTGATACACGTAAATTCTATCTTCCTATAATATTCCTAAATAATATATATCCCCTGCCCATTATGCTTAACGTAACAGAATACCCTCACACAATTTAAAACGTTGCTCTATTAAAATTATGAAAATATACCTATTCTGTATAGCGAAGGCTTTCGTTATCGTTAAGTAACGTTAGCGGAGAAGGCCGGCGGAGGCTTTCAGGCGACTAGCTGATAGCATTTACATAATATTGGAACAGTTCCGATACACCTAGGGATCATTAGCCATTGATCGGCTTACGATATGGAATACGGCTTTGGTTAGTGGTGTCGATATTAGCTTTAGCTTTTGTGTTTTGTTAGTAACAAAAGGTTGAATTTTGTTTGGATGGAAAATATGGATTATTTTGTGTAAAACAGACAGGCGTTGTTTTTCATGTCTAGATTTTTATTTAATTAATTTAAATAAAAATCTAGATCTTTTTAGTCTCTTAAGCCCTATGTCTATGAACAATAATTTAATGCAGTATTTGAAAAAAATCACAAATATTAAACCATGTTGTTATCTTACAACTCAATCATACTACTAATAATGCACATGTCTTAACGTATGAACAGCAAAAAGAAAACAAACATAGCCTCACCCCAAGCCAACATACCTATGCCACAAAGAAAGCTAGCCAAACTGCATAAACACTCGACACTCATTACCACATCCCCTTAAAATATCACAGCCGATTAGATACAAAATAATCGACAAATTGTGCAGAAACTTAAAGGTGCATATCTAGCGAATGCCCGCTGGTATTACTCAGCAAATAACCATAAGCATTAGCATAATATTGAAACGTCAGCGATATGGATTCAGCAGCTCATTAACGTAATTGATCAGCTTTCCGCTAGGCCCGAATCAATCGCACGTCCCACCATTGATTTGCATTAATTACCGTAGCGAATGTCACATATCGCCCTCATGCACCAAGTCATTATTTTGATGGACTCCGTTTTGGGTATCGCCGATGGACTCTCAATGGCTTTTAGTCAAGCTCCACGTAATTAGTTGCTTTCGAAGTCGTATCTACAGTTGGGAAACAGTGACAGTCGTGTAATGATACAGTAAACAGATCAGTTGTTTTAGCTAATCCGTTAGTAATGAATGTCATTAGTGCTACTCGATGCATGTGCACAACTGAGTTGTGGTTAGCTACTTACTGTATGTATGTGTGTATGTAGGATAATGCACACATGTCAACAACACATATAGGCAACTAATACCATCTATCTGGAAACAAACATCGCAAACAACAGTGAGGCTCTGTTTCAAAACATACAACTTTGACATCTGCCAAACCAGAACAAACACAATCCAGCGCAAGGCGGTGGTACACACCCGACTTAAATCAAATAACTGTATTGCTTTTAGCTTTGTAAAGCTTCAAGTGCAATAGCGTCAGTGGCGGATGTTCCACCCCCGTCTCCAGTCTGTAGTCTATGATATTGCTCCACGCCCTTTACATGTTCGGTGGGGTCTGAAGGCGGGAGGCGCGCGGGCACGCACGCGGCACGCCGCCACCACGCCACCGCCACGCCACCGCGCCGCCACCTCTCCAGAGATATCGCAAGCGTGACGCCCGACCTAACTGCTCCAGTTTATCCCTTTAATTGCCTTTTTTCTGGAGAGTGGCTTTAAGCGCTCCCACCATATCTCCTCACGTCGCAATTACGGGGACGTCTTATGATAAATCTGCCGTAATTTGCATGAGATAGCATACGCTCTCAACTTTCACGCGAAGCTTCCTACTCTTGTCGTTTATTACGTTAGGGAACGTTTCCAAGAATGAGAATGAGCTATTTAACTACTAACTAGATAGCGTTAACTATCGTTTGCGGCTGAAAAATCCGAGACGTGAATTGTCGGTCCCAAGTTTTTATTTTTCTTGTACCGCGTTTTTATTTCGCTTGTAATCGCAGTTCTCGGGGGAGGAACTTTGTTTTTTGTGAGAAAATTTGGGGAGTCACAGAATAACAATTTTAAATCAGATGCACGTTCATACAATTTCAGTGCTGGAAATAAGACAGTAAGAGGCAAACAAAACAGACGGTACAATCTCCGTGTTGCAACGTGGCGAATTGGCGGCCGACACCCCAAGGCTGCGGAGTTCTCCTCGCCAATCTCGGCATTTTTTCCAAGTTCCAAGCCGGTGCCAGTGTGCCCGTGTGCCTGTGTGCCCGTGTGCTCGTGAGTTCGTGTGCCTGTGAGCCCGAGTGCTGCGCGAGCGAGCGCCGGCGGCAGATATTGTAGCGTCAGCGGACCGCCCTGCGGACTGCGACGCTGCGCGGCTATTTGTCGAACGATGCGCCAAAACATCGCATCGCAATCGCACGGAAAAATTATTCCCCGCTAGATTGCTACTCTTCGCTTTTTGAAGGTGCATTTACTTTGCAGGTTGAGAGTTTTATATTGTACAGAAGATGAGGTACAGATTGTATTATCTTGTTGGCAACTGGCAAGCTTTCCGATGCAATTCTCATTTCGATTCGATACGAACAGGTAAAGCTTTGTGGCATTTTTGAAACACGCTGATGTGGTGAATTCATTGAGATGCGTGGAAGGACTGATCCTACTATAGGAGTAGTGGTAATGGTGCACATTCAGAGATAATTGTTTCGAGTTCTGTTAGGGAGATACATAATAGATAAGCTTGACAAAATGTGTTAGACGAGTTTCACGCCCTCTGTGAAGGAAAGTCATGACCTCTGTCAGGTCATAACAACTGCCTAAAAGCAATGTAGATTACACAGACACTTTATTAGAAGAAATAACAGGCATAATCAGAAATAATGTAGTAGATGAAAAAGTTTCTTGCTTATTCAATCATCACGAACTTTTCAAAGGTCTCGTGATGTCGAAGAAAGAGAGAGATGTCGAAGAGAGCAGGGCACTTTTTGTTTCAACTCATCAGATGTTCCTGAACTGTGTAACGATTTCAAGTTTTGACTCATGAAATGATATTTTACCATATTATCAGATTTTCATTCATTTAAAATGCTTCACGATAAAATGCAAACAACCTCTAATAATTCCCAAAAAAAGTGAACACACTCTTTAAAAACAAAGTTCAAGTCTAATAAACTAAGGTAGTTTGAAACATTAATGCACCTACCCGAGCGGTTAAAAAGATGAAATGAGCTCCAGTCTCGATGGTCGATAAACTTATTACTGGAGGAGTGTTCGGTGATCGTTGGAGCGTGTGGGCGGGCTCGTGCGATGACGTGTCATTAGTCCTTTACACTCACGTTATATCGGACGGTGTCTTTGTAAAATGTTTTGTTATTAAAAGAGTTTTATACGTCTTGCTTCAAACTTTTTGGAGTGGGTTGTAAAAGTGAATTTTTGGGAAAGTTTGTTATCACATGTGTGAGATATTATTTTATGAAAACCTTGTTTATGGAGACTCGTAAAATAGACTTCTTTTCCGCCGATGTTCCAAGTGCTACGAAAATATTCCTATGGAAAGGTTTGACTCGCTTTTATTTCGACCTCTTATCAACACCTAAGCTGCTGATAGCAAAAAATACACATAATTTTGATAATATCTCTAGTTTAATCGGAAGCGAGTAATACATTAGCTACTTACATTGCGCCTAGATATGTAAAAGGAACATTTGGAATAAGTAGCGAATAATTTTTCTACCTCCATCATAGAGAACAGCCGGAAAATGAGAATGAATAAATGAATATTTCAGTATCACTTACATCTACATTATTCTAGTATTTGAACCACTACTACCTACCTTTTAGGGAGGTCATTTATATACCTGCTTCAGGCGATAAGATTACATTAAGAAGAAACTATCGGTAGGTATATACTACACAGCTGCCTCTATTTTCTTGTTACCTCAGTCCATATTTCAGTGTAAAACTAGTGTCAATAAAAGGATGTCGGTCTCGTTCGTCGGGACTCCTGATGAGCTAGTAACTCGTGAGGCGGACGACCCATCATGTGCTATGACACCCCATTAACCCAGGGCGGACTGCGCTTGCTAACTTACTTCGCTAATATGTTTTGAGACGTATACTTACTCGTGTAGCTATGTCGACCGGACATGATGCTGGGGCTTGTAAATGAAGCGACCCTGTGTTATGGAGTTATTCGTCACCTACCTACACTCAAAACATACGATATGTTTACATTCAACCTGCTCTCCCCTTTGTGGCCGCACCCCGAACATTGTAGCAGAATTTAACTTGAAAAATACGCGTTTTACTCGAAGTGCCGGCAAAATAAAACAAGCCCTGTTTGACTAATAGTGTGAATTAATTTTTATTACAGCGGACCCAAGTTTCCAATTTCATACATGGGTCGAATGAGCTGCAACAAAAATATTAAAGTGTTGTATTAAGCTTTGTCCTCTTCACGTTTCGCGCGTCACGGGTGACCAATTTAAGTATTAATAAAATGACAAAACGTGACCCGGGTACAGGCCGCCATCCATCACGACCGCACGTCAAGTGGTGGCCGAGCGATTAAAAAACTGTACCTAACCAATGTACGCCTCTCCGCAGATAGGGAAAGTATTTCGGGACACACTCGCCCGGTAAATGTTCTAGACAAGGGTGAGATTAAATATTAAATTCGCGGTTAGGAATTTCGGGTTGAAAAGTAACGGTGGTGGGCATGCGCAAAGCCGCACTGAACCCCGGCCTTTTCAAAATCCAGTTTACAGCGTTAAATTCGGACTAAAAACAAAGGTGTGTAATTTTTTATCAGGTTCGAAATAACACCGGTTTTGAAGGCAACCGGTAGCCGTGGGCACCGGTAGGGAGATGGTACATACGTTTAAATTAATGAAATTAGGTCTTCCCTGAAATATTCAACAAATAACACAAACATGAGATGGCGAAGTTGTGTGAAGGCACGTCGTGTGGCTGTGCGATAACGCAAGTAATGATTGATATACTCGTGCGTCTCTGTTCAAACTAATGACAGGGTGAAGCGTGTTGACTTTCAAGTTATTAATTAATATTGCTATTATTTAGGCGCTGGTGATTACACATTTCCCGTCACTTCGCCGCTGTGTAAAACTGGGATGATGTGAACAGAATTTTGTTAATAAATATGTTTGATAAATAAGTTTGTAGAGCTGATATTTTTACGATAAAACGACAAGAAACGACGTTTTATGAGCAAGCTTGAACACGTGGTGTATACTTCTAGATTCGATAACTAAACTATATATTTAGGCAGATATGGAAGAAAACGACTGTCCTAATAGTTACTTAATTCAGTAGGTAAGTGATGCCTTTCTGACAACTTCTTCAAATTCGTTTATTTGTAATCTTTTTAGAATAAATAAAGGTACGCGACCAATTGGAAAATTCCCCGGTGTCCACGGAACGCAAAAAATTAAATGTGGAGGAATGACTGATGAAAAATAATTTGTGTAGCAAATCTGCAGTACTCAGTTAATTAAAAGTTTCAACGAGGTCTCGTTCAAAGAAATAGTCGTTGTCCACCGGCCCTAGGTATTAAAAACTATAGAGAATCTACGCCTCATGGATCGCAATACGGATAGGTACCTACTACAATTGGACAAAGTTTTACTTAACGGTCTCGTCCCTCGATTCATACTAAAATATTGTTCCAACAAATTAATGTAAAAATTAAATAATTTCACAAATAAGATTTTAATTAACTGTTAACATAATGTTTTCTCGAGTATGCCAATTTCTTTATAGCTATTTTATCTACTTAACTCAAAATAAACTAAACAATTGCAAGGAAATAGTTACTTTAAAAAAAAGTATCATAGCTAAGTACTTCTAATCATAAGCAAACGCGTCTGCTGGAAGATCGATAATTTCAAACAATTTTCACAGTCGAGTTATTATTCGGATGAAATTTCGCATTTTGTACGTAAACTGAAAGTTGTGATGAAAATTACTCTCATAATACGCACACACACACACACACACACACATTAAACAATTCAGCAACAATGAACCGATCAAGAGCCAGTACTTTCAACGAAACTTTTTAATTTAACAAAAGTATTTGTCGTAAAAGCCTATAAGTAATAAGAACTTTTTTATTATTAAAGTAATTGTTGACGAGAAGTATGTTTGAAAATTCATAAAATATACGAGGTAAGAGGGAAGGTATGAGGTCTGAACATGATTAAATGCAATTTCTTTAGGAAGTATGCTACCCAGTTGTAGGTGAAAGTTTGCCTTTAGATGACCGGATTCTTGCGTCTCACGGTGATATTTTATGAAGAGTTGCATAGTCTTTCCTTGTTTGAGTTTCACAATATTAATTTGTTTATCAAGATAGAAAAAGGTAAAAGTTTTTTGAACATGTACGCGCTATGATATTGAGAATGTAGTGAAAAAAACCTTTTTTTAGATAAAACTCTAAGTGAAAACGTGAATTCTTATAGGCTGAGTGAATGGTATGGATAATAAATCGGTACAAAAAAAAGAATGATATATTTAATGCCGTCGAGAGGTATTAAATAGAATCGAAATTTTAATGTTTTTTTTTTTTGTCATAAAAATGGGCCTGTTTGAAATAAGGGAGAATTACAAATAAAAGTGCCTCGTTGGTCTAATGGTCGCAAGCGCTACTGGGTTCAATTCCTGGGTCAGGTAAAGTGTTACTGGATTTTTCCATCTGGAATTTCTCAGTATCCGTCCGGAGTCTGGATTTGTGCCAGACGGTTGATGGCAATACGCACGCCACCTATGGAACGTAAACATATCTGGCGAAATGTGGGTGTACTATAGGTGTGCCTCTGCATAGGCCTTCGAGGAATACAGGCGTGATATTATATTATGTTAGAAATAAGACGCATTCCGGAAATGTTGATCGTGTGAACTACAACTCGACGCTGAATCTAAATCCGCCACTTTCTTTTGTGCCCTTCAAAGACTCACGTTTAAAAAGTTATAATTCATACACATCTTGACAAACGATCTGGTTCACGGCTCCATATGTTCTCGTGTCTACGTCAGGTGTAAATGGTAGTAAAAGTTACAACAGCAGACCGCAGGTTTGCCCGTCACGCCATGCCCAAAGTTGGCGTGCAATACGTTTTGTTTTCTTTACGAATACCACGGATAACGGGTGGTAAACAGTCGCGCATTTTGTTAGTTTATTTATAAACGTTGGAAATAAATTGAGTGCCCAAACCGCTTTAGTTTGAGGTTTTAAAAAAGGATTTTGTACTGAATTATTCAGTGAATTTTTGTGTTACAGAGGTTAGGTAAGCTTACCCTGGTTAAGTTGGCTTTAACCAAAATGTTAGCTGCTAGAAGAAGTCCATATCCATACTTAATATTATAAAGTCGAAAGTAACTCTGTCTGTCTGTCTGTATGTTACCTTTTCACGCCTTAACCACTGAACGGATTTCGATAAAATTTGGCAAGGAGATAGATGGCATCCCGGGGAAGGACATAGGCTTTTTAGCTAGTCCTACTAATATTATACATGTGAAAGTTTGTGTGTTTGTGAGTTTGTGTGTTTGTGTGTTTGGATGTTTGTTACTCAATCACGCAAAAACGGCTGAATGGATTTGGATGAAATTTGGCAAACAGATAGTTTATAACCTGGATTAACACATAGGACACTTTTTATCCCGATATTCCCACGGGATCGAGACTTACGCGGGTGAAACCGCGAGGCGCAGCTAGTAATTTATAAATTTCGAAGTTACCCATTTAAAAGTACAGAACATTGATTTATTCTGCACTAGGTAACTAAAACAAGGTCAATAACAAATATCCTTCTCACCCGAAAACGTTAACCGCGAGGGTATTTTTAACAAAAATACGTTACCTACGTTTAAAAAATGATTCTACGATGACGCAACACTTACCTACTCGTAACTTTGGCCAGCCTGTACCGAGCAGCTCACGATTTTAAAATTATGGTTACAATGTAAAATTTTCAACATAATACATACACCAGGGTGCCATAAAAAAAACTGCCTCGTTGGTCTAGTGGTCGCAAGCGCTACTTCTGACCCTAATGTCCCAGTTTTGATGCCCGGTTCGGACAAATGTTATTAGGTTTTTCCATTTGGAATTTCTCAGTATCCGTCTGGGGTCTGGATTTGTGCCCGGTTGGTGGCACTATTAAATGGCACTTAAAAATAACTGGCGAAATATGGGTGTGCTATAGGTGCGCCCTCATGAAATACAGGCGTATAAAACAAAAAAATAAAATAATATAATATAAATATAATATAATACATATATGTTTAAAAAAAATGTTAATGCTATGTAAATTATAAAAACACATTTTATAAAAAATAAAAAAAAATCGTCTCTATTCCCAGAAACAAATATTCTTTCATAAATTCACGCTTTTTAATTATTGTTCAAGGTGATTGTTTTCCTGTAGGCTAGTGAGTGGGCTGGGGAGCAATAGAACCGTGTAACGACTGACTTATGAACGAACAAGAGCTCATAACATCACAGTTTCCCGGGATTCAGGGTACTTTATAAAATAATTAAGTACCTACTAGTACTAAAGTATTATAGTTACAATTACAATTAAAATACGCTTATTTGTGGTTACAGAATATTTATTTTCTCAGTATGGTGATGTTGTTTTTTTAAAGTTTCAGTTCTAAGGATCGATAATTTTCATAAATTTTTAATCAATGCTTTTTTTTTTCTTCTATTTCTCTTTGTACAAGTCATGCATGTTGATCTTTGACGTACATAATCTCCAAAAAAAATTAAGTAATAAAAACTAAAACCCAACTACGGCTAAAAAGGTATAAACAAGACACCAGACAAATTAAAAATCCGGAGTCACACGTAATCTGTTCGATTTATAACACGTGTGACTTAATTTTTTTTTAAATGTTTTTGGGGTTATAATGTATATATTTTTTAAATGTGCTCATTAAGCCCTTTCATTTGATACCCAACATGCTACAATTAAACATTTTTTTTTATTGTAGCATGATCAAGACGCTTCCAACGATACCTCATTTGTCAAATTGTGATGAGTGGTTTAGAAGATAGGAGGGAACAGATGAACATACATACATACATACCGGTCAAAATCATAACCCTCCTTTTTTCTTCGCCGTAGTCGGGTAAAAACTGAATCCTCAAACAGGACTAAAACATAAGAGATGACATAAATATTAGTGGAGATTTGACTTAATACTCTTTCGGACAGTCTCACGATCTTAATTATTAACTTTCCTTTTAATTCCAATCTTCTCAAAAGTCCACCCTTCAGGGAAAACTGGACCACACATTACTATTATGTTTAAAATTCGTTGTGAAAATTTAAAATTAATTCTGTATATTAAGCTAAATAATGAAGGGGCGAGCCGGGGAGTGATGGAACAGATGTAACGAGTGACTTATGGAGGGGACCGGGGTCATAACTACCGTCCAGCGGCGCATAAGTCCCGCGACCGCACACTGGAGCTGCACCCCGGTGTACATCATTCACGGCGATGTTGTATTTAACGTGGATATCTTGATAGAATTTGTAAATTATTACGCGTTATACGGGGGGGTTCTGTGGGAAGGATAGTTTTGGGCGTGTGTGTTGAGTTATCTGGTAGGTACGGAGATTTTTTTTGGGTCTTTTTTGCAAGAATTGTGAAAAACATGGAATGTCAGAAAGCTCAAAATAAAGGCAAGAATTTAAATGATAGAAAATTTAAGAAATGTACATGATTTCGACATGTTAGTATCACATTCAAAATAACCAATTTAATGAAGCGTTATCGCATAAAAAGTTTACAATTTCATTAAATCCTCCCTAAATAGTTATAAAGAACTTCGTTATTTGGCTGTCAGTCAGCTTTTAAAAGCCCGACAACAAAGTTAAAACGAAGTAATTAAAAAAGAAAACACAAAATACTTACAAAGTCGGAAGCTCGGCTCTCTTCACTTAAATTACTTGCGATTACACCGACAAAACGTTTTAATGAAACACGTTAAATCGCGCCAAGTGGGCCCGGCGGCGCGCGCCACGCCAAGCGCCCATACCCTCCACGTCTGCCATAGTTCGGCAACTTCACCACTTACTGCGGTAGGTGGCGGGTAGTTTTTCCTCAAATATCTTAGCCGTAAGTAGAGTTGAAACTACTTCTGCAAAGTCCATTAAAGAGTATAAACTCACGCCGCGGTGATTACAAATGCCGCCGATTTCGGCGACCGTTTCGGGGTCGATTAAAGCTTTTTAATTGAAATCACCTGTGATAAACTTTGAGCAAACGAATGGAACTCGTGTTAACCAAATATAATCACAGCTCTGTGAATCAAATTACCTATCTATCATAGGTTTACCGTGAGCAATTCAAATGTACTTATTTAGGTAACTGAGTTATTTTTGGAGTTTGTGTTGGATAGCGGTAAAAGGTTAACCTGTGATCATCCATTTATCCTGTTGTCTTTTCCTACGATATTTCACGGAAACGTCAATGTGTACGATTTTGAGTGACATTTTTATTTCTGGGATTATTTTCGACTGACCACTGAGTAACAATTAGAATCATATATTTGCAAAAATGTCAATGAACCGAGAGAGCATAAAGTATAACTGCGCATCCATTAGAATTAAAAGCGTATATGTATTATTTCATGGTACAGCGTCGGAGAGCCAGTGCAGTCGCTCCATATAAATATGTAAGCGGAGGAAACGCTGACGTCTGCGTTCCGCCGCGTCGTTGCGGAAACCGCGTCAATTAAGTTGCCCGCGATGACATATTAGCCTTTGTTCCCCTGCATCCCCTCTCCCACTACGACCGGTATTTACTCGCAAGAAACTTGCAGTATGTACTACCAGATAATAGATAGGTAATGTTGCTCGCGGCTGTGCGTGATTTCCTATGCACTTGGTTCTACGTTCCAGTTTATATTCTATTCATCTGCATCCGAGGTTAATATGTTATTGCGCTTTGTGTTATGCTTTACATTATGGCGACGTATTTATGAACATACGGTGATTAAATGTAGCTTACAAAGCAGCATTTAATCAGAAATATTCTGGAAAAAAGAATTTGAAAAGTTGTGACAGATATGGAATAACAATGACTCTTTTTTGTTTTGATATTAAAAAGTTATGAAGACTCAATAAATATATTTGGAAGAAAAATAATAATCCAGACAGGTATAAAAGAAAGAGATTAAAAAAATGTATAAAATTTTAATATCTGCCGCAGTCATCTGCCAGATGCTGAGTGGACAATTAAATACCGCTGAATCAATTCTAAATTAAATAGATCCACTGTGAAAATACAAAGTTTAGTGACTGTCAATGTCAAACAAAGAAGATGAAAAAAGTTTTTTCTTCCAATCCCATTTTGCTTTCACCATTCCTCTTTTGCAGTCTCTAAAAGTTTTCAAAATAAGAGGTTTTCCAGGGAGTCTCAATTATCGATAAAGACGATATTAAAAATTCGTTTGTTTTGTTCTTAGCTTGCGCCTTGGAAGCGGTGTCCCCTTTTTTCCATTGTTTGCGTAAGAAGGGAAAGCAGAAGCGGCGGCAAATGATAATCAGAAATTTGAATTTCGCCCCCACAAGCACTGACAAAATCATCCGATTTTGTGCGTCGTTTATCATAGCAATTAATTAGGCGAACAAAAAATATTATGTTGGTTTTTTTCCGAAAATAGTCGATGTCAGCAAACAGTTTGTTGTGCTCGAACTTTTCTATTTTGTTTTATCTCAAACCGCTACATCGTGCGGCTAAGGTACAAGCAATCGATAGCGAGTTATGAGCAGAATCTATATTCATAATTCACATATCTACATAGTAGCCGTTCGGTGGTATGATGAAGGAACATGGTCTAAATTTATTCGTGAGCATTACAGTGTAACATGTACGAGGCAGTGCTCCCTTAATGTATTCATGTAATTCGCATAGCCGGCATCCCCTTTGACCGACCACGCAACACCGCACTGGCTGCCCGGATAGAGTAATATAACGTGATGTTTTGTTTTAAAACCATCCATCACGTTTAATGTCCATATAAAAAGAAGGAGGTAGCGTGCCGACTCTATCCGCGGATTTTTGAATTTGCGGATCGTACGATTTTTTCATTCGGGTTTTTCGCCTAAAACAAGCTAGACGCGCCACACTCACTTATCTTTAGCATCTCTAAAGGAAATTCACTTGTTGCAAGACGCCCCAACAACCTCAAGTTTTATAAATGTTAATACAAAACAACACCGTCGACTTTCTCATTTTCACCTCACGAAACTCTCTCGCGTCCGTTTATTGCGGGTGGAAATTATCAATTGACTACACTCTAGTATTCAGCAGTGCAAATACAAAAGCAAGAGCTTACCGTCTATTCTGTGCGAGGTCAAATAAAACCTCAAGTATCAGCTACTTGAATGTAAAAACGTTGGGATGCGGCCGGCCGGGCGGCGCGCCTGACGCCAATTTACATTAAATGCGGCTTGCACCCACCAATGATAACTTACACTTGCTGGAGCCGCAAAACTAGTGTTTACTATTGTGAGCTTAATATTTTTAAGTAAAAACTTGTAAAATTATGCGCAGAACAAAAACTCATAGCTCAGCGAAAAATCTTGGTTCTCGCGGCTTCAGCGAAAATTCACAAAATAGCTAAGATATAAAGTGGAAGATAAGTAATGCGGTTTTTAAAATCAAAACACTTGCAAACTGCATTTATGTTTAGAACAACAGCCAAAATAATAGGCTTTATAGAAATAAAGTCTAGAAAATCATATTAATACAAAAATACACAATGCCATCATGATAATTACTACTATAATCACAAGACGAGGTCAATCAAATGAAGTCAAGCTGCCAATGGACATTGTTAACCAATTAAATTGCGACAAATTCATCAAGACCAAGTGCTGCAGCGCAATTTGGGAAAGGTTTTCAAGCTTAAAGTGGAATTGATTGATTCATTACAATTTTAACACACTAAATGACCAAAAATGGATTTTCTGTGGAAAGGATGCTAAAATGCTAATTATAGTATGAACAGTGAATAATTTTGTCTGCAACTCCAAATAATTTACTTCTCATTTAGTACAATTTAAAATAATTACGTATATCTACTACAATCATTAAAATTTCACTATAACTATTTATTTTCTGGTTTAATTAGCAAAAATACGATTCCGATTATATTTCTTGGAAAAGTAACAAATCAACTTTATAACCTTTAATAAGCGAAACTGTCTTTTTTTTTCAATAGCCTATTTCGTGTCCCACTGCTGGGTAAAGGCGTCCCCTTTTTCCTTCCAAATCTCTCTATATTTGGTGCGATTTCTGGTATGATAATTATCCGTTTCATACAATGCTGTATTGTTAATCTATCAATAATTTTACAACTCGCACAATATTTCGATTGGACGTATAGCTTGTCAAAGAGCTGTCAGTTTCAGAGATATTTTGTTAATTTGATTGGAAATGAAAACATTTTGAATACAAATCTATCCTACTCGTATTTCAACCATTCCTTGAATGAAGTTTATTGATTTATACTTTTTGAAATGACTGTTAACGAATCCAAAACGAACTTGATTGTCCGACGGTTTGTTTTTTTCTGGTAGAAAATACCAGACTCTTCCTACCTGGTAGAAAGAGTCCACTGCTGGACATAGGCCTCCCCCAATACCTACTAAAACTTGGTAAATGAAAAGTTCCTCTTAAAATATACATAATACAGACATTCCACACCCTAGGGTCTTTGATGAACATCTCGTTACAGTAAGCAACCCTCTCCACTACCTTTGCACAAGTCCTTTTGCCTCCTCCACGTTTTTTTCACGTGAGCTACTTCTCAATTCTATTGTTTTTATTACCCTAGTAAATATGTGCCGAACCCCTCTGCAGACGAAGCCATTATAGTATCGTTGCTGAATTCAAAAATGTCTGCATTATGCAGGGTTTTAAAAGAAACCTTTGAGTTTTTACAACTATGAGAATATAAAAATAATAATACTTACCAAAATGTTACTGATACATAATTTTTCTTATAAATGATCTGAGTTTTGGAAGGGTAGGCAGTCATAATAGTTTGCTGATGTTTGGTACTTAAATGATGCGGTCCTAATAGCCATTTATCAATCGCAGTTCCAATTTCCGACTGGTAGTCGTTTTTTTTTTAATTTAGCGCCCCGTAGCCCTATTCTCGTTTTGACCAGGCGTTTGTTTAAGAGTCAAAGGGCTTGTCAGTTTAATGTTTTCTCTTAACGTTATCCAAATGAAAGCTATACGATAAGAGGTTGATTATACATTTAAGGTACTTACACAGTTACTGTTTACATTTGTAGGTAGGTGAAATAGGAGACTATGATCAGATAATTTGATTGATTGACATATTTAGATGATTTATAGCGTTATTTATTAAATAAATAGTTTGATGGTAAGCCTTTCAGTTTTATATGAATAACAATCGTGTTTAAAAATAACTTGGAACTTGTTTTTCACGGATCCCAAACAGAAATAACGCAGGTTATAATACATTTTGTCCCCCTAATCCATCTATATATATAACCCTATTTGTTCAGAATATTAAATAAACGTACTCACGAAAACGGGGGTAAAAGGAAATGGACTAAATAGACTGTTATGCGATTCAATCACAGGACCATCTAGGTTATGGACGGCCACGAGATCACAGGCCGCATACTAAATTATTAGCTCTTAGTTATTTATGCACCGTGAACGAACATCTTAATAGCGAGAGGGAGTAATGTCCAGCCTAAAATAATATTTTGTGTAAATGTTCGAAAATAAACAAGCCGCGTTGAGCCGACTACTTTACAGTTACAATATGTCGTAACTTTGCAACGCTACTTCGCCGTTTTGTGGCAATATAATGTCGGAATGAGTTTATTATAAAGGTTTAATTTTCAATTTACGTCTAACCACAACGTGATGAAATGTTATCAAAAGCTTACCTTTGGGTGTGCTCTCCTGGGGAAGGCCACTTTGGGGTCAATCTGAAATTGAAAACACAACATTTTAATACAATTTGAATCAAAGGAGTTATGTTTAATGCGGGGTTGTTCTAATTTTGCGAGGGGAGCGTGTTTGGTCCGGTGACTTTGCAAATGTAAAAAATTCACTGAGACGCGTCGAGCCCAACTAATCATGGACCGCACGTCCGGCTCGGAAGCGGGCACGATAAATTCGCATCGCCTCTGCGGCTGCAATGTCCAGTCCTAAAATCCCGGCTGCAAAAAACCATCGGGCTGAAAATCCTGCGCCGTGGTCCTGTCACTCGATTTCGCCTCTCGTCTTTTTCATGTAACCGAGCTCTACTATTTCATACGTGGCACTGTTTAAGCCCTCAGATTTTCTCCCGGCAGCGAGCGGTCGCTCCAGGTCTTTTTGCTCGTATCTCGACGCGCCGTTGACCGCTATAAACGCAAAATATAAACCCAAAGAAGCTACCTTTGACATTTTAGAGGTAAAACGTTTCATTTCCACTCGTGCTAACCGTTTTGTCGAACGTTTTCTACATTCAGCAGAAATGGTCCAGGATTTTTTTGTGCAGGTCTTACTTTAAAAAATTACGAATGTAGATAATGCGTGTATAAGCACGTACACACAAACATTAAGACTCTGAGTATGAATGTAGGATGCTGCGTTCTCTTCATTTGTTTCTATTGTTTTATTTTGAAGAATGTGTATACAGTCTAATTCTATTCATCAAAGTTTAAATATTACGTACATTTTTAAGTCGTAGAGCGCACAATAGACGCGAAGCCGGTAGGCATCCACGTCCGCGTAATTACGAAGCAAAAGCGTGAGAGAATAATTTAAAAGATTTCGCCCAAGAGGACTGCATTATTACAATATCAGGGAAACCGCTTTACAGCGTCATTCATACATTCTTAATTATTTAATTATCTTGTGAGTGCGCCACGGCACACCACGGCAGCACAAAATCCTGTGTAATTTGATTAAATTGGATTTCAACCAAGACAATTTGTATTTTTTTGATGAAAATGTAAATTGTAATTATTATAACGAACGGCGCGGCCCACGTGTGGTTGACACAAAAAATATCACTACCCGCAAAACAGGAGATGTAAAACGTTGTTGGAAAGCTTTTAACCGCCTCACGCAAGCAATTTTGTAAACGTTGTAAAATGACCACGAAAGTATACAGAGCAAGCAGAAAAATCATAAAATCCCAGATGGTGGCGCTAAAGCGATTAAGCGGGTCGATGATAAATTTTAACGAGTTATTTTAATGGAGGCGATCGCAGTCAGTGGCTAGCCGGCAGCCTGCGTCGATAGAAAAATAAAACCAAACTCGCCAAAAAGACTGTTTAATACGTGACCCCGTGATTTTTTTATTGTTTCGTAAACGTTTAACGATAATTGCTTTTTGAAACGACGCCTTTTGTACATCCAAAATGTCATTCCATTTGTAATTGAATACATAAAATGTGGTAGCGCCCTTATCTACAAGTCCATTGCTACTTTTGTAACAAAAATGGATAAATGTGTAAAGAAGAAACGGAAAATGAATAAAGGAGGGTTGTCACGTGAGTTGATCTTTGATCACGCAGAGCGACACAATCTACGTATAAAGATTTGGCTTGAAGACACAAAATGTCTATCTTATCATCTTATACTTAGCGTATCGATGGCAAAAAGTTTATATTTGGCCTAAAACTTTGCTACGCGAACTGCACACACTGACGCATAAGGTCGGCGGCAAGCGGCGCAAGATAGAAGGTGGGCCACTGTCCTAAGATTTTAACTTTCGTAAATTATGTATTCCCGAAACTACTGAACAATAGATAAATTATCAAAAATGCATTTTAGTAAGCATTCTGAGATATTAAACATAAATTGTATGTGTTTTATTCAAAGTGAAAGGTTAAGTCATGCTACGGCGTAGCAGCCACTCAATCGACGTAGCAGTTCAATTTAACGCGTAGCAGCGCTACGCTCTACGCACAGTGCTTGCGAACTAGAATTTGATGGTTCCAATAATTCCAAGAACAATACTTTCAAGTGAAAAAGTTCAATACTCCTGCGCAAAATGACAGGAAAACATCGATACAAATGTGACATTTTGATATGGAGCCATTTGCGTGATTACAATCGACGCAGCGGCGCACCCTCTAGCCGACTTCGACCTCCCCCTTCCTACAACTTCCCTTACGATAAAGATTGACATCACCCACCTTAACTTTCGAATTATCCTAACTCAGATACCCCAAATAAACTAAATCCAGCTCTAATCTATACAACATAGAATGCAAATTCATTTAAACCTCACGAAAATTTTAGCGTGTCATCGCAAGAAAAGATTGTAGGCGAAAGCACATTAGTGGGATATCACTACTGGTAGCGAAAGAGCATGTTCACTTTATGTACTCGCTACGATCGCATCGACGTAAAGTCGATTACGTTAAATTTTATATTAAGCAAACAGTTTTATCGATGTTTTGTGTATTTTCAAGTCATTGCGGTAACGTGCCGCAATGAAAGTTCATTGTATCACTTTACTGTTTAACCTATGACACCCGGCACACCTGCTGTTATTGAAGTCAAAATGTCAGTTCTGTATAGTATTTCGTGCACCAAGTTTAATCTGTTTTCAAGACGTAGAGTTAAATAGACAGGTGTGTCTACATTATTAGTATCTAAACCCAAGTTAATAATCAACCGTTCTCCGTATCGTGTACTGAACCGGAGTTAATAAGCGAACATTCTCGGAACGCAATTCGATCAACATGTTGTTAAATCCTGATAATTAACAAATGTCACACGTCGGGCTTGAGTTACGGACAAGAAAGTTTAATGACGCGCACTCACTGCAAGCGGTAACTGAATTTATTTACGTGCAGACGACACGTAAGTGTCGCCCCGGGCGGCGTTAAGTGGGGACCGCATCATTTGCTGTTCAGTCAGCAACGCGCACTCTAACTCCTCCTAATTGGAACGAATTTGGCTGCAGGTGCAACACTCGACTTGGCTCAAGATTAGGGGCGAGCTATTGCGAGTATATTCTGCGCCGTTTCCCCTTGAAATATTCGATGTGCAACGCGCGACTTGCGGCTCGTAGCGCCGTCGCCGCGCGCGCCGTCATCCACGTGCGCTCCCACTAACTTGAATTAAACTAAGAACAATATTTACCCTCGGAGCCGAGATAAATGATATTGCACACTTAAGCCAGAGTTAATGTTTAGTGACGACTTATGTACCCACATTCTTAGCATAAGCTAGTGAAAATGCCATTGCGAGAACGAGAGGGCCTCATACATGCTCCATACGGTAGAAAGAGAGAGGTGAACAGAAACACCTCAACAAGAAAGACTTAACGAGTCGCGCTTCAACGTAGACAAATAACAGCACGCCAACAATGGTACGTAGCGTTATTTTAATTGATACAGCTTTAACTCATTCTGTACAGAAAAATGCAAACAAGTTGCGACGCGATCGGAAAACACTTGACACAGATTGTTTATAAAGTAGGGTTTGCTTCAACACTCGGTAAGACAAGCAGTAATGAAACCGGGCTAGGGCGGCTCGACAAACGTCATTACTGGGGCACGCATAAATATGCAAGGCAGGTAACGCACATTTTCATGCGACGTCGCAAGAATTTTATCGCTCGTTTAATTCTGTGAGAAAAAAATGGGATTCTTTTGGGTGTAACACGAGATAGGCGGCCGCGTGGGAACCGGCACGCTGCCCTTCTTGGCCAGGCTTCGGATCTAAGTGCAGCCGAAATATATTTTATCCACTTTGTCAGATATTACTTACTCTTAGCATCGCGTCGAAAGCGTAAACGGTGGAAGAGGCGAGACGTAATCTTATCCATCAGAGGCACCTTATTCGTTAGGCGTTAATGTGGCCGCTTTGTGTTGTTAGACGTACACCTATTAACGTGTGTTTTATTCATCGCCCTTTTCCTCCAGTGTGTTACACGTCGGCTACAATTGCTAGGGACCTTAACGACATAGTTCTCTTTTCTTAATGCCCTTGTTAATTTCGTTTACATTTGTTTAAGTGTTAGCGTCGTTTATTTACTTCGCCCCAGACGGAGCTGTCACGCTTTTCTAGTTTATGTTATAATCGTTTACTTGTGAATGATGAATTGTACCTGGTGTTGGAATAGCTATTATGATGTTTTGTTCATTTTTTGTACTTGTACGGCATAATATTGTTCTTGTGAAACATGTTTTTCTTTGCGGTATAGGCCCTTTCTCATTAAATAGATAGAACTAATTGGCTTTTCACGGTTTTAGTTTCAAAAACCCGGTACGTACCAATATATACTTTTTTTGTGTCCTATATTGTGTCCTACTACTGGGGAAAGGCCTCCCCTTTTCCCTTTCAAATTTCTCTGCTTTGTGCGATTTCCGGCCATGTTGGCTCCGCAAACATGATTAGATCGTCACACAACCTTCACCGCGATCTACCTCGACGGCGATGTCCTCCTTTAGGCGTCCAGTGAGTGACGATCTTTGTCCATCTCTCCGGGTGCATTCGTGTGCAATGGCTGGCCCACTTCAACCTAGCTGTTCAGCCTGGTAACGTAACTACCAATGATTTTTTTTTTTTTTCTTAGGTATATTTATTTTAAGTCAGAATGAAGGTAAATATCAAAAAGACAAACGATTTATCGATAAACATTGACCTGTTTTAGTCTTCATGAGACCCCTAAACCTTAAAGTAAAAAACTTCAATCGAACATTACTACACCTCTTAACATCACAATAAAATCCAATCCTTCCAACAAACTCCACTAAAAAATTCAATAGTTCCACAATTGACAGTGAAGGTACAAAGTTTAAGCTTATCTAGCGTTTCAGGTCAGTTCCAAAGCCGGGTGGGCATTAGCACAATGTGGTCGGTGGTCTCGTGAGACAAAGATTACGCACAGTTCGCTAGCCGACGTAGATAACAACGGCTGGCTGGCTACTGGATGTGGTGCACCTTTTGTGTAGCTTGCTTACAATTTTGGTGGACTAAAGGTGGGTTGAAGTTGTTGGTACGATCTCTATGTATATTTGTAACTATGTGTTTAGAGTTTAGTTTCGAAATTGTGGGTTTTGGACGGGATTATCATCAATTGCTAGATGTTTTGGAAAATAAATGGACCCATTTTTAGGTTTGCCTTAGGCATCGTTTAGGGATACGCGGGGCGTCGAGCGTAGCGTTGCGCGGCGCGGCCCGCACTGAATTCAAACATATGGCGTTGTATGAGTGCGTTTACGGAGAAGCGTTTTTTCACGCGTTTGCTTGAAATGGGGCATTTTACGCGGCTCTGTATCACAAGCATTCAAAGCTGTGGTATTCAATCCATTACATAGGTATTACATACGTCTCGAAACACACATACTATATGTAGATGCTGTAACCAACATATTATCCATTACAATACCCTGCGTATACCTACGCGCATCCTATATCCTTCGACCAACTTCATAAATCCAAGAACTCGATCACGTCAAGCAGAGCCGCACTCTAGGCAGTTCTCTAATCCTGTTTGTTTGATTGATCAATGACCTATCTAGTTACCAAACAATCTACGTCGGCCGGCCGGCAGACATCCGGAGCAGATATTTGCAGTCAAAACAGACTTAGGGCCAGTACGAACTGCACTCTGCGCATGTCACTCCGCTTCTGTATTATTTATTAACTCCAACGAGCTTCCGATGTTACTTTATTCCATTGTGCAACTATCTACGGTTCGTGATGTCCGAGCTCGGGAAGTTCCGAACTGACACGACTGGGAGAAACGAGAAACTTTTCGTGCATAGAATGAATGCCTGTCAGCCGAACGTAAACATGCAAGCAAAATACTTGGTATATTATTTAGTTTGCGGATTGCGGATAGCCGTTGCTACGGGCGTCGGATTGTTTGCAAATGTCACCGCGTACCAAAATTCTGCGTCGAAAACTTTCCAGGATCCTTTTAATTTTCGAGAAGTGAATTTTTCTTGAAATAAAAAAGTGTAAATTTTCTCTGCTTCTTTCATTTAGAATGAAAAACATTGAAGCTAAAATAAAATTGTTTACTTAGTGAAATGTAAATGTTTTTACAGTGGAACCCCTCTGAAATAATATAGACAGAACTGAAGAAAATCTGTCACAGGAGAGAGCGGGGCGCTCGTAGGTAATGCTGGCGAAGTCGGCAATGTTATTTGGCGAGCCGGTGCAAGTAAAGGACTCTATATTAAGCATTCCTGTCCCCCCAATCTCTTCAGGTGGGCGGGCGCGACATGAACTCTACTTCAACTTATTATTTCGGGGCCGCATGCGAAGCGTTTGTTTTTCTCCGACCTACGCCTCTAATATACATTTACATATGTATCATAAACTTAATCCCTTTATTAAATTCCACGGGATTTTTTTTTTCTTACCAATATTTCTTTTTTTATCTCCCATTTTTTTATTTTAAAAGCGTAGTACTCTGAATCGCGCAGTTGTTTACGGCCAGCTGTTATCTTGCGCTAAATAAAAGCCCACAGTTTTAAAAGCGCCTTTATATCGTCCATCATTAATGAACTCGTTATAACGCTAATTGTTCCCACAATCGGGCCTGGGCGTGACATTAAAGCGACATCAAAAATGTATGTACACTATTTAAAGATTCCCATTTCGCGGTGGTCGCGTGCAACCGATTTACGAAAGCGACTGGCCCTGTGCCCATTAAAGCAGATTACGGGCGAAAAAAAATCAACGAGCTCTTGGCGTTATGAGTTAATTTTGTAAGAATAATGCGGGCGTCGGTTAGTATTTCCCTTTATTTGGTGTTCCGGCTGCTCTGTTTGTATAAACGGGTAATACAGCGCAAAAACAAGCCGAGTCTACATTATGTAGTGGTGCCACACAAATGTATGTTCTCAATGTTGTCGGAACGTAATCGTCGGACGATAAAAATCACTTAGTGAACCGAGTAGCCGCTCTAGACGTTACCGCTAACCACTAACTACGGGGAGTATAACATAACAAGAGCGTTTAGTGAAACGAGACTTGTTATACTTATTTGAAAATTAACTTTCACTTCAGAAATATTCTGCACCGCTCGGTCCGAGAGAACCTCTCTAAAATGGAAGAAAATGCTAAATCCCTTGAAGTAAACGTTGTGAACTATAAGTGCAAGTTTACTTCAAGGAACCACTCTATTATGGTCAGAGATTTAAGATGCTTGTAAGCAACAGAGATTTATAAAAAAAAACTTCACAAAAATTTTGCTCTTAAATTAAAAAAGTTGATATAATGCAGCGTGCCGCAGCACTCAGTCGCGAAATGTACTTATATCGCAGAACGCGTGCGCTCCATATTTTAAAGGTGTCGATAAGAGAAAAAAGGAATGTCCCCGAGTTGCAAGCGCGCCTGGTCTAAACGTGTTTACAAGTTATGCAATAATTCAAATAGCGTAGTACAGCAAATTTATGCTGGTGCACGGTAACATACTTCAATGGCTGCATTGGAAAGCATTTTATTTCCATGGACGTCGGCGACTAGTATAGCCGTCGTATTTTCGAATTCAGCCGGAGAACGCTGAACGTGTTAGGTGGCAATATGAATTTATGATCATGGCGAATTAAATGCGTTTAAAGGGGAACGTGATTCGGCAGAATACGCATCGGAAATTAATTAAGGACTTTTTACACTTGGATGACCGGCTTCTGGCTGACTTTTCGTGCTTCTAGTATTTTGTAGTCGCAATATAGGATATTTATTGCATTTTGGTGTACTATTTTATTATTGCTGATGACAAAAAACTGTACACATTTAACGGTCCTCGCAGTTTTGGAATTTATGGACACTTTTATATTAAATTTGTAGCTCCACTTCTGTTATTAATTGGATGTATGAATTTTTATTTAGTTCTGTTTTGTCCTTTCAAAGTAAAAATTGTTTATTCAAATATTTTCATTTAATTTTATAAGTTATAGCTACACCCCGTGGTTTCAACCGCATATGTCTCGATTCTGTAGGAATATCGGGATAAAAGTATCCTAACATGTAATAACCCAGGTTATGGTCTACCCATACGCCAAATTTTATCCAAATCCGTTTAGCCGTTTTAGCGTGAAAGCGTAACAAACAAACAAACACACTTTCGCATAATATTAGTCAGGATACGACACGATAAACAATTTCAGTTGCCATGTAAAAATTCTTATAAGTATTATTATATATTTTTTTACCAGAATTTTATTATTTAGACACGCATACATTTTAGCCAGGCAAAGGTATTTTTGCTCCGAGTCTCGATAAATTTCTGGCAGTTCCTCGTTGTCTCGTTAGGGCTCACTAGATGAAATTTAAGAGTCATCTCAGGCTGGCGGGGGCTCCACACAGATCCGGCCGCGACAAAAGGGAGCCCTAGGGACCGAGTACAGCGGGAAAAGGAATTTTTAATTGGCCTCCAAATAAAAGCCCATATAACTTACAACATAAAAGGCTTTTTTTCACGGCGCAATTCGTTACGGACCGCGGTTTTAACTATTTTAGCGAAATGTTTCAAAAAAATAACGCTCATTTTTTAATTGACTCTCACGCGGACTGGTTGATGCCGTATCGTATTTTCGCAAAGAAAGATCGGCCAGATAAGGCGTCAAAGACAGACGGTGGAGAAGGAAAAAAATACGGTCCTCTTATACGGTCATAATGGCTTGATAGGCCCTAACGGCCACTTAAAATGAAAAGTGTGTTCCATTTTAAACTTTATTCATTATACAAAAGTTCTTGTTAGTGTAACAGACATTTTACTTTCATATTTTGGAGGAAGTCTGAAACAATTAGGACAGTTTAATCGCCACCTCTTTAGGACGGTCTGTTATTTTAATGAAACGGAGAACATTGTATTACGTTAACGTCGTGTATGTATAGCTTTATAAATCCTAATTCCAGGGTTATCTACGCCTTGTAAATGTTAAAATGGGTCCTTTTAGTTTCAGCTATATCTTCTATAATTGTTTCTATTCTGCTACTTTGACTATAAAGTTTGCGATAACGTGATCATGAATATTATTATAGTTGGAATATTTAAATGAATCTATAGTTTTAGCAAAAGTTGATTAAATTTTTCAGTAGTATTGGTGTGCTCTTATTGACAAAATCCATACAAAGGCCTGCTATGGTATTCGTTACAAATTAACGCGAAATATATGTATAATCATTATACATTCCACAAATAAATGTTGGTCAAACACATTGTCACAACGTTTCCGTCACTACCACGTTACAAAGTGCATCATATTTTTAAACAGCCACCGATATGAAACCGCATAAAACATCGAACATTTCCTGCGGAAGTGAAAATTTTAATTTTCCGAAAAATTCCGCTGCTATATTTTAAAAGTCGTGATTTATTAATGCGGGTTCGTAAACGCCATTTATGCCGTTTACGGTGGATGAGAGCAGACATTTGTGTCGGCATGTGTTGGCATGTGTCGGCATGTGTCGCGCCCATGGGTCGTCAATGGCGTTTTGATTGTCCACTCTACGTCGGTTCCTGTTCGTCTATAAATCTGCCCATGTATATCTGTCAAGGGTTACTTCATATTCAACTGTTATACCCAATGTACCTACCTATCTTGCTAAACATAATATATAGATTATTTTCATGAACAAAGGTTGGTTGACAGGATACTAAGTTACAGTTGTACAAGATTAGATAATTCTCAATATCTTACAGCGAAAACCTTAACTCAGGTCAAAGCGCCACCTACATCAGATGTTTTGTTAGCGTTAAAGCAAACATTAGTTTGAAATATCAGCTCCAAATCCCTACTAAATCAGTGTAAAAGTAAAACACAGTACAAGCATCTTCTAACATAAATTCTAAGTCAACTAAGCGGAATTGGTTACTACAAATAGTTGCAAGTTATGGGCCTGTGAGCTGTCAGTTCTAATTCACTGTATAGTACTAGAGTACAAAGTGTTTTATTGTCGTTCAATGTCTCAAACTGTGCCAATCTTGTACTAATATTGTTTTGTGGGCTATTGACGATGTATGGCTGGTAGTACTTTATTCAGATTGTGATTTTTTTCGGACAGGAGGTGTAGAATGATAAATAATAAAAGTAGGTTATCTAAGTAGTAATCTTCCAGCTACTCGTTAGAGCGTTAAATGATTATTTTAGAAAATATCTAAATGGCTAGTTACATAAATGAAATATTTACTTTTTTTTTTTTTTTATGCAACATTTTGATCCCAAAACGAATTTTAATAATAAAATTTACCTGTATTTTTATCTCAATCGCGCCTGTTAATAGCTTGAAATAAAAACATATATTTTTTCGTGTATTTACTAAAAGTGCAAACCATTTTATAGCTTGTAAAAAATAAATTTGTAAAAAATCGGTGTATTTTTTGTGTGCGGCCCTGAAGCAATTTTAATTGTGGGCTTTTCAAAGAGCGGTGTTAAACCTAAACTCTATAAAGCTTGTATTTATTTCATGAATCAGTGAAGGCTTTCATATTAATTTTCACAATTTATGCAGGACAGCTTTTGACTTTCATGGTCACTTTATAGGAATAATTTTCATTAAAAAAGTGAAGTATATCATATTCCCAAACCAAAAAAAAAATGAGGAATACTATAGCTTGCTTTCAGTACTAGTATAATATTAGTACAGATATACAAAACCAACATTAAAAAGACTCATTATTCATTAGCAAACAACAGAAACATTACAAACAAATCGTAGCAAAGTTAAACAAGAATATTTATTTCTCTACCATCAACTAGTTATTTTGAAACGTTTCAAATCGATGAGCCTTGGAACAAACTTGGATGAGGAACTAAATAAGTTTCAATATTTCTTCTTAATAAAATATAAATGGGGAAAGTTTAGTTATACACTTGAGGGATGGAGCGACCGCGGTTGTACACGTTCAATATCGAATTGAATTTATTATGTTATATATTAATTTATTAAATAGAATCAAAGTAAGAAAGCTGTTTCGTAATTTGAAGATTGGTTTGTAGCTATTTTAGTTTATTACAGTTTCATTTCCCTTTTACACGTGTGTTATAGTATCTATTGTATTATTAATATCAGAGGTGCTTGTGGCTAAAGTCGACCAATCAAATTAAGCTACGCTGGCCGCGGTCGGTCTGTGGATGGGTGACCATCTTGACTTACCGAGACTGTGTGTGAGCGTGCATCGGAAAGCTCGTTAGCCATTGGTCCCAGCTGTCATTAAAATAGTCGTTACGAGTCGTCAGAAGCCCGAAAGGTCAGAAGTCCAAAAGTCTATCTGACCTTCACAACTAGGTTGTGAAGGAAAAGGCTTAGGCTGTTGATGATGGTATATTTTCAATTAATGGTTTACGTCAGATAGGTGTGTTATGCATCAAAATCGGATTATTTAGACTTCATCGAAAAATCTACATGATTAGAGTAACATTTCGTTTTTCAGACTTTGGAATCTAAGAAAAGTCAATAAATAGATTATGTAGAACCTCGTCATATGCAGACAATTTTTGTAGGCATTTTATTTTCATAACATAACATATCATCACGCCTGTAAGCCCCGAAGGGTTAGGCAGAGGTGTACCTCAACCCACATTTCGCCAGTTACGTTCAGGTCCCATGTAGTAAAGGGCGAGCCGATTGCCATCAATCGGACACAAATCCAGACTCCGGACTGTTAGTGAGTAACTCCTGATGGAAGAACCCAACAACAATTTGCCATACCTGGGAATCGAACCCAGAACCTCATGTTCAGCAGTAGCGCTTGCAACCACTAACCCAACGAAGCAGTGTATTTTCATTTACATCTTAATACAGGGTGTAAAAATACCCATCACATAGCCATCAACTACCCATTCTGTACATGAAATTAAGTAACAGCATAAAAATAATTGCTGGGAAACGACTTTTATTTTTGGTGTGAAAAATCGCTGTTTTCGGTAGTGCGTAACGTAACGCACGCAAAACATTGTGTTTATGCAACAATTCAGGGTTTGTGGGATTATTTAAAAATAAGTTATAACATTTAAAACTTGTTTTCTTTAAAAAACGTCTGAAAAAATGGAAACTTTGATCAATATCAGAAGGTTCCCAGGTATGGTCCAGAACAAACAATGATCACAATGATGGGTATAACTAGTCACTTTCGGCTTCGTTAAGTGTGTTTTTACACCCGTTATTTATAATAAACCTTCACGAAACATACGGCCAATAATAAATACATAACAAAATAATATATAACCAACCGAAAATATATTATTTACCAGTAGAATATCGCATTATGACCTTTGATTCCGTACAATGGGGGGCGGCGCCATGTGCACAATGTTTAGTGGTACAATCGTAAACCTTTCTATAAATATTGATGACGCCGAAAGCTATTATGTTCAGGCATACTCCCGAAAAATGTCAACAATTTACGATGTAAAGACATGCGATTAACTTCTTTGTTGTACTGAATTGAAACAGTAAGTAATAAATATCGAATATCATGTCTTATGCTTGTATTACCTAGAAAAGTGGTTTTGTCATATTATAACGTCATGAAAATGTGTAATTTTCATCAGTATTTGACATTAAGATTAAAAAAACGCTCTGTGTTTGGACTGCCGTAGCTGCGGTTGCCTGGAAGACAGGTGGCCGCACTTAACAGCTGCAGTGACGGCTATCATGAAAATGATGACAGCGGCAAAGATTTAAATCGTTAGATTCACCCTACCGCGTCAGAAGATAATCGCTTTTCTGTTTCGTTTTGACACCTCTGACACACAATTACGGATTGTAGGTAATGAAAAAGCTATTTAATAACTCACTCTTCTCAGTATGGAAACTTTTTCCCGTGCCTAAGTACGGTGAGGGCAAATCTAGCGATTTAAATTTCGAGCAACGGGGTTTGACTTACGGTGTCAAGAACGTTCGAAAACACACCAACTTACTTTCATAAATAAGGTTTTAGTGACGTCATTCGCCCGTAAATTGCAGACACCCCTCTTCTAGGAAACTGTAGCTTTATTGTGTGACCATTTACCACTTTTTTAGATCACCAAAGTTTGACTGGGTCAGGAGTTTATTGTCATCATCATCATCCACAGCTTGACTTCATTACTGGGAGGCCTCTATTACCTTATATATACTGTCACATTGAATTTTAGAAAAAGTTGTGTACAAACGCTGCACGCTGCTGTGCAAAAAGCTAAGATGCATAGCGATACGTCTTAGCTTTTGAGCATCGCTCTAAAATTGTTTAATGCGGATACAAAAGTGTATGTCGATTAAAAATTTGTTAGGTTTTATGATAGGTACTACTATAACAAAGTTTTCAGATTAAGAGTCCTCTAAATTATCATTCAATACAAATTCAAGATCTTTGATAAATGTTACTTAAGTGTAAGAACCTAAAGTTTTATGCAATAGAAAGCAAATCCATGTAGAAATTAAATTAAGAATTACCTAGAAAGATAATAAACGACATAAGTCTTATTTTACGTCATAATAGGCGTTAGAAATGCTGTATTATTATAAATTCAGTAATCAGTTCTTAGAAACAATACGTTGTTAGTTCTAAAAATAGTAGTGGGCGGAGTTAGACTTTTACACCCTTGTTAGCCAAGGGATGGACTGTGATGTTTTATTTCTTGCAAGTTCATCTTTTATGACAGATGTCTATTTCATTAATTTTTATTACGAAGGGTTTTTGATACATATTTTCAAAAATATTTTTTGAATATTTGATACGTCCTATTAAGGCATTGTGATAGATAGTTAAGAAGATATCTTGCCAAATTAAAACCTAATTGCACACGATGATTTATCCTGCTTTGCAGCTGAAAAACAAATCAATTTAATCTTTTACTAACTATCATTCTATTAATTTTACATCCGTTCGCAAAAAATCTATAATCCCTTAAATTCTATACCCTTTTCAATATCAGGATAATAAAATTCTAAGCAAACCTTATGATTTAAAAAAATAACTGGATTATCCGGAGCTTGAAAAATCCTCTTAAAGGTTTTAATTTTCTTCCGAATCTTCAGCCAACGCTGTATTTTCTCATAATGAATTTTCGATTAATACTTCCTCTTTTTTGTATCGAATCTTTTTGTTAAACGATAGATTTAAAGCATTTTGCAACCTACGTGATTTATATAAATTCAATTGTATTTGTATCAACAGTTTCCGTATACCACTAAAGCCGCCATTTATTCAGAGTAATAATAACAGCGCGGAGTCGTTAATAGTAATTGTCGCGAATAACAATAGTGTCAATAGTCGATATAGAATCGTATCGTGTAAACACAGTTGCGATCTTCCGCGTTCGTTCTATGTAAATTGAGAAAATGCTCTCTCTTCTCGCTCGATTTGCGAGGCTTCGGCTAATCTTCCGCCAGTCGACTACAATTTAATCAAAGTAAACAACGACGGGAGCTGTAATTTATCTGGATTATTTCGTGGCGAGCGATAGTAATCGACTTTTTTCTCCATCTGTACACAGCAAACGCTCCGAACGGAGCTCGTAATGTGTCTTGAATCCCGAGATACAAAGATGATTATTATCTACATAAATGGCAAGACGTTATGTAAGTAACAGTATCTCTTATGTTTTTACCACTATACTTGGCGGAAACTGTACGCTTTATCGAAATATTTCGTTATATTTGTATAATAAAACATTCGCAACAGTTGACCCATTCGTCTGTTCCTAAAATACATTCGAAGCCAGAATAAATGGACAATGAACGTAATAAATTGACGTAAATACAAAACCGTTTCCATCATACGAAAATACACCTAGTGTTTTATCGTAAAGCCGAAACTTGAAACAATAAAACTTTTAGTTAATGAAATATAAAAATGTTGACTAAACGAAAATTATAGTACGTACTTTAAAAAAAAACGTTATGCTTGAGATTAATTAAAAATGTACAACTGTAAGTTTGACGCAGACCACAAGTCAACCGCGCGAATTAAAATTGCATGTAATTTAATTGTAGGAAAACAAATTTTCGTGTATAAATATTAAAGGCAGCTGTGATTTAACACTATATGGTGGCGGCGGGCTTGTAAGGCCGGAGGAGAGGTAAAATACAACACCGTAATTAATGTCACCGTGTCTGTTCATTCTGCGTATAATTTTACGTTTACCGTTGATACTTTTCCGTTTGTGTGGAAAACGACAGCAAGTGCTGTTTCGCACGTTTAATGATAGTTTATCAAGTAATGACAGCACACTGCGATATAATGAGGGGTTGATGTTACTAGTCCGTCCTACCTCATTTTCTTTGGTTTATTTTTGCTGTTTTTAAGTCTACCTGCTGTTGGATTGGTGTGCAATTTTATGTTTCATTTTAGAAATTTATCCCAGTTTCTAAGATTAAGTTGGACTCAAAAAACAAAATGGATTAGTATAGATACCTATCCTTCCTGATATTGTATTGTGACCAAAAGAAATGTAGCAGTAGTAATTATTGTAAAAAAAAAACGAGAAAATAAACTATCTTCAAGTAACGGAAATTATTAAAACGCAGCTCAGCAAAAATGAATAATTCCTAGAATAATATTATCAAGATCCAACAGCATAGTTTGAAGTTAACCAATAGTGAATAAGATTGTTCATTTCTTGATTTGATTGGCCAATCTAATCTCTTTAAGAATCGCTCCATTCAAAGCAAACAACATTCAATCGTAATTTACTTACTTGAAACTAACCTTTTTCTTTTTTTTCCATTCATTTATACGTCTCTTCATATTTTACGAGACTTTAGATAAAGGAATTTAAGAAGATATTACGATTTTTGTTGCCTATTTTACTACAAATATCTAAAGAATTGAAGTTTTCCTATTTTCCTATATGGCAGGATTTTTCCTATTTCTTTTACAACCAGTCAGCAGCAGTAAAAGCCTTTGATTAAATATCGTATCTATGTACGAGAAGGATGGCTAAGAAAATCATATATTTTGTGAATCAAGGCGAAGAAAAAAATGGCTATCCGAGCAGTTTCAGGATGAAGGCTAAATAAGCCCTTGAAAATACGACGAACTCAGTTTATTGAAGGGTTATAAATCTGGAACATTTCTGACAAAAAACCGCCTCACAGCAGATATAAAGAGGAGAGAAAATAAATGGCAAAGTTCATTTTAATATCTTATAAAATTATTTAAAGGAGAAAAGGACCATTTCAGCTGAAGAGTCATAAGAAATTTATTTTAGGTAAAGCTTTTATTCATCGTTAAAATGTGCACTTTTTATAACATATTACAATTATTTATCTTGGATTTTTTTTTATTCACATGACGAGACTTTTCACAGCCTGTTCTAAAGGACAAAAACTATCCAATATTGCTGACTCATTGATTTAGAGACATAATTATTTAAAGAAACTTATAAATAAAGAGGCACTAAAGAGAGACACTTAATTTAACCTGCACAGTCAGTTTTCCACAAAAAATTTGAATGAAAACTCAACAAATAGCACAAAATGAAGTTTAAAGTATGACTTTATTATCCTTATACTTTTTGTAAATTACTATCAAACCTATTTTGCATAGTTCGCAAGTTCTTTGGGCGAATCTTATGAAGTAAAAATAACTTGAAACTAACTTAAGTTTTTCGTATTTTATAACACTGCTATTGAACTATCGCCGTGCACTTTTTTCTCTTTCTTTCTTTTATTGCGTTCTACTTTTGATATATTATACTCGGAGGAGTTTGAAAGACTTCAATGTGAAGACTTACCTTTTTGCCATCTAATTCGTGTGTTGCTTGAGCTAATACTTTGTCTACGCTAGCTGGGTCGCCGAATGTGATGAAACCAAAGCCCCTGGAACAAAACGAAAACACATTTATGTACTTTTTAAATACGGATTGGTGTTAATATTAAATAAGAAAACAATTATGTCAAAAATAAGACGCAATTGTTGTATTAAGATGTTGACGTTTCATTCGCTTCGCAATTTAGTGCAGTTGGAATAACTGGCTCCAAAAATGAGTAGATACCTACTGCACTTACCCGTACAAAAAGTCCCTAGCACAGATTCTACAAAATTCTTTATTCCAACCTACATTTAAACTCTCCGTGAAACATTAGAATCGTGTAGTGTCCACAGAAACAGGAACAAGTGGACAAGCCGATAGGAACTGTCTCGCTGATTGCGCGACGACCCGGCACGGGCACCCTAATGACGCTTATATTTGTTTTGCACAACCTTCAGTTTGTTCAGCTACTTTTTAAAAGTAAAATACGGCCTTGGGATATCTTATCCTGGATTTAGTTTTAGTGATGGAATTGAAGGTTCTCAGAGATTTAGGTTGGAATCTAAAGAGGATCAAAGTTGATAAAAACTGCAATATTTTTGTCGTAAAACTTAGATGGCTTAGGTCGGATTGTTCCTAGGCATTTCAGGACCAAAGCTGTTGACGTAACATTGTAAAGATTTTTAAAACCAACTCATTTTCGGAAACATGAATAAAATCAACTTCCCTAATTCTTTTTGGCGTAATAATCCAAATGAATTCAAACGACTCGTCCTAAAAACACAACTCCATAAAATAAAAACCAGGAGAGTGTCCAGTCCACAAGATATGATTATATAAAGATTATTCACATCGAAGTTAATATTTCAAACAAGTAAATTGAATAATAACACAGCGATTTTCAGTAAGCGGGGCGCTGGCCGCGACCGGGAGGCGATAAATAATAAAAAGCCTTCTCCACTTTAGGACTTGCAAAAATCACAATTTATAGAGCATTTTAATTTCACTTAGCCGATCCATATTTTACATGTGGCGGCGCGCCCGACCGTTCTCGGGCCTCGAATTAATACTAAATTGAAATTGTAAAAATGGAAATACAATTTTCTCGTTGTACACCGACGGCTTGCTACCTACAGGTGTTGCCAGAAATGTGTTATAATAATAACAAGGCTTCCTTAATATTTTTGAGTGGGTCTGTTCCCGGGAAAACTGTCACGGAAGAAGCCAGCTCGGTTTCTTTGTGAGTTTCGTAATTCCTCGATTGCTCTCGAGTTTGATTCGGACAGGTTTAGGTTACATGTTCTCGGAACTAAAATTGTACCTCGAGAAATAAAGGTAAAATAATGATTTTCGGGATTTTTGTTTTGGGCTACTGTAATCCTACATGTTTTTGTAGTATCCTCAAGCGTGCAATAGTTGTTTCGTTTTTATATCATTTGTATCATTATCGAGCCTCCATTTTTTGTGATTTTGTTTTATCAAATGCATGATTTCAAACAGACTTTATTCAAGCTTTAGAAAACAAAGACATTAAATACTGAAAAAAAACACAAAGAGTTTTAGTTCTTTGTTCAACATAATGTTGATATTATATATCAGACAAATTCTATCATGGATAAGTAGATTATATATATTACAACATAAATGTCAATGTTTTCTGAGATCGAATTTTGGTTCTGAAATCTATTTAAGTACTTACCTAAATAAAAACGTTTGTAAATGTATTAACAGTATTTTCTTTTAAAAATATTACGAATCCTATAAAAAATCTTAAAAAATGCAAACTATAAATAGCGGACCCTTCTAGGAGAAGGTAATTTAAATTCAATTTTATTTTAATAAGCAAGCAGCAGAATTTTGGTCCTAGTGTTTCCCGGCTTAATGCCAAGACACGCTTCTTCTAAAAGAATCATATACCTACCTACTTATACTTGTAAAAATGCTAACACTGGTTTTCTGATTTAGTTTAATATTTGACCTTTGAACAAGTTTATCTTATTGTGATCGAATTATAATATCATGATCGGACCCATTACACATTATAAAAAAACCCTGTAAGTATCAACATTGGAATCAATCCACATAAATAACCCTCTAAGGAAGAAGAAAGAACTTACAGGTACTTTCAATATTCATACAGATAATCTTTTAAACGCTCTACACTGAATACAAAATAATATCACCGTACAATTATCAAATCCGAGAAATGTAAAATTTAATCAGCCCCCAACATATTAGCTAATGCATAAGTACCAATCTCTTTTTATTATATCGTGCAGTAATACACAAACGCTCATTTCATTTTGCTAAAAATTCACGTAAGCGGTTTCATAATGGAGTTTTCCTGTGATACTGTATGCCGGAAAGAACCTTTTTTTAAAAGCTTATGATAATGTGAAATGTCTTAAATTAATTTGAATTTAGCCACGTTTCGACAGACAAGTCTTATCACGTGTTTAATTGGTTTTTCTCGGGTAATGTATTTTACGAAGACATGCCGTGTTATAATGTTATTTCAGGTATTTTAACATTCCGTATTTCGGAGAACGAGGAGAGGTGACTTAAGGATTATATAAAATGAATGGAGCTACCCGTAAACTGAAAACGCCATGAAGCAATGCCAATCCGTGTGCCAACGAAATTATGTTCATAAATTATTGAAATTTTATTCCTTCCGAAGTTCCACGCAAGCGTACCGTACACAAAAGCCTGTCATCGATAAACTCCGTTTTATTAGTATTTCATACATCCAAAAACAATCGTACCCATCCTTGGGAACGTATTAAATCAGCTCAGGTCTTTATAAGATTCATGGCTTAATACACTCGCATCTCATACTCGTATACGAAAACGTATAGAGGGAAGGGCGTTCGTGTATGGAAATTGAAAATAACGAGGGCCTCCGTTCACACCGCGCATCAAGCCGACTATGTGCAGCCCGACCACTTCTAATCGACCTCCAGTGCACCTTCCGATAACCCCTATCTGGCCCGATCTTCACACCGATACGGGGGGCGGGGGGCTCTCGTAAACTTGGAGCCACTACGCGAGCTACGAGTGGAGAGGCCCTTTACCGAATGGAGTTACGTCGTACTTATCTTTAAGGGGACGTGCCTTATTTTCTTCCACTTGCAAAAGAGGAACAACTCAATTCTCTCGTACAAAACGGTGGTAATAAGCTTATGAATGGTTTTTGTTATTCCAATCGGTGTTAAACATTTTATGTGAGCTTCATGAAGCATCGATTGTCGAACATGTCATGTCTGTTGACTAGTTTATTTAATAACTTATAAATATTCAGTTCTATAAACAGGTTCACCAATTTTTCTTTACCGACTGTTCATTTATTTATTCTAACCTTTCGGTTTAGGACAGGAAGCTGATGTTTCGTGTCCCTCTTTGGTTATGCACAATAGCGCTTAAACGGCTTAGTCGGTAGCAGCCCAAACCGCTCCTTTAATTTATGTATGAAGAGATTTTGATACTACCACTACCGTAACGGTTATCCGGTTACAACTTAAACGAATCGCTTGTCAGTGTCCACCAGAGCTGACCAATGGTACGACAGGAAAAATAAAAATGTATGGACCGATTAATTTGCCACATTCTCTACTGAAAATGGTTGTATTTTGTCTGTTGGTTCAAGATACATATTTTGGGAATGGTTTTTTTTTTTTTTTTTTCAGCAGTTTATCTCTTTACATCTATGAGTTGATATCATATCTGTTGATTTATGTGTATTGTAGGTATAAGTCTTGAACTTCTTCAAAAACGGAAAAAAGCTCCTCTTCAAAAAAATCGTTCCGTAACTATTGATTTTGTCTAAAAAAGTTAACTTACAAATCTCAATTTACCAAATAGATTTATTTTACAGAAACACATACTTCTTAAAAAAAATAACATAGTCTTCGTGTTTTATATTTAAAATGAAAAACACAAACTTGATTCTGCAAATATTTATGTGTAGGCTGTTAATTGTAACACACAATAGTTTATTTGAAATAAGCCCATTGTTTTCCGCGGTGTTAGGCTCGAACAGAACTATCGAAACCCGGCGATAATCCACTCGCTATTGTTTGGACAAAACTCCAAGAAAATAAATATACGAGAGCGGGGTCGAGGTAAAACCCTAAACCGCAACGTCAGGAACAAATAGCGGTAACTCCCGTATTCATGGTTCATGGCTGCAGCCTCGGGTGGAAACCGATAGCAATTACTGGCGAAATTAATATCACGCCCCAAATACTGCTCGCACATTTATACGTATCGAGTGCAATATTGTCTCCTTTATTAGTCGGCGGGACAAATGCTGGCTGTGTCGTAATTCCACCCTTATTCCCTCCAATTGGCCCCTTTTATTTAATCTTGAAGGTAATTAATGCTCCTTACATGGGCCAGCTAGTGACGTGGTCAGTACTCAGTACTTCTATTGAACCGTTGATAAATTAAGTAGAGTTACTGCTCGCCGCAATTCGGTCGGCATGAATATAATCAATGATGCAATTTGTAAGGCAAACAATATCGAATTTGGCTTCTCTATTACCGTAGATAAATCACTATGTAGGTATACGTAATTGTATTTGATGTATAGATATTAATTTCACATGAGTTTAATAGCAATATTTCTCGTGCTTCATAGATCAATATTATTCTAATTTAGAATGTTGCAATTTAGCTCTTAGGCCACATTCCCACTATGTCGTAACAAAAGATTATCGTGTCGCTTAAAGCGTCGTGGCTTTTTTGTGTATTTAAAGGGAGGTGTTCACATATAGGACCTGTCGTCCACGATTTTTTCAACCAAAATAAATTAATCGTCACCACATAGTGTGAACGCGCCCTTATACGTCATGTTTGACCGTTTCAATACCGTGGTTTACGTCCTCTATTTTAGTTAGGTACACTAGGATCCCAACCTACTTACTTATCGTAATAAAATTTAAAAAAAATGAAAGAGTAAATGTGAAATGAATGAATAAATGTGAAATTAAAAGAGTAACGTAAAATGTTAAAGTTGAATTCTCACCAAGTAATTAATTTCTTGCAACATTGTCTTTAATTGAAAGCCTTGAAATAATAATGCGAATAATAATTCATTCTAGGTCAACAAACAGAAAGTAAAATTAGAAAAATGTCGGAACACCAAACTAATTAACCAACCTCGATCAACATTAAGTACTACTAAGATTAAGACGCGGGACGAAATACGGACTTAGTAAAGAAAATCAGCCCCAAGGTCTACTCAAGAACTCACACAGTTTTATTTCCATTACATAAGCGAATATCTTCCAGTACACTACCTAATTAGCTTCAAAAACAAAACAGTACGTTTACCTAAATATTTTCTATACAACGAAGGTATAAAATATACCGCAGCGAAATTAAGTAATCCAATAATTAATCTAAATGGACCGTACAGCCGAATGGTTCAAAACAATCAGCTCTGCCGCAAAATACGCGCATTAAATGAAGTGAATGGCCGCCTCCGGGGGGATCCCTGATAAATTAAATTGATTAGAATCCTGTTCGATACCGGCCGTCGATGTAGCTCCGCGTAAAAATAAAGTCGGGTGAAAAATAACGCTCCTAGCTCCACGATTACTGTACAAACCACTTAGAAGAATAATTCCTTTTGCGTTACTTCTTTTTCTAATCTTAGAACTTAGTATTCTCGTCCCATTCCATAAATACGAATAAAGGCTACACAACACTGTCACGCTAACGTCTCAAAATCATCCGCCTGATTAAAAAGCACACATTCAAGAAAATGACGTCAGAATTTTCAATATAGAGCGGAGAAACTCGGTACGGGTAAGGTTTAACCGGCGATTAAAATTTAAGCCCGAATTTAGACGGCCTAATCTCATCGCGGCGCCCGCCGGTTCACTGCATTTTGTGACCTGACAAATAAAACAATAGGGGTTGTGTAATGTATAATGACGTCTAGGTGTCTATCGGGTGCGGGAGGGGTGCGGGGGGTGTACGTCGCTGCGACTCAGTCTTATCGGGCTGAACACACACCCTGTTTATTTATTACCAACCTAGTAGCCTAGTGGTGGCTTCGCGACTGCTACAAGTTCGGTAGTGATATGCCGTCTGTTGTGAAATGTTGTGTTGTACGTCGATAGTGCTGGCTTGTACAATAGATACTGTTTGATGTTAGTGCTCTGGTGAAATACGAGCTCCTGTTTAATTCTCGAAACTGTGGAGATTTGTTTACAATTTGACGCTATTTATGCCACAATTTCGGGTTAAGTACATTTTTTTAATATATCTAATGAGAACATTACTTTTTACTAAAAATGCACTTTTGGTTTTAAATCAAGACTTAAAAAAAAAAAACTTTTCCAGTCCTTCGTAACAAAAAATACTTCCAGAACTAAACATGCAAAAGGAAAATTACTTAACTCGGTGACTAATTCAACCAATGTGCTAATTTATAACATTTTCTTCTGAATTCCCTTCACGTGTACTCGCATTTTGCATCATAATAAAGCCAGACCGTCACTACCCCCGTATTTGCCGACATGGCATTGTAATGAACCTCATACCTAAGGTGCGTACACACGATATCGATTAGTCTGTTTTTAGACGTCGATGGATTTGATTGACATAAAATTAGAGTAGGCATTGATAAGCAAATGTGAGAGTTTTTGCAAAAGCTAAAAATTGATCAGGGAAATGGATAAATACGATAAAAGACTTAAGTCAATATTTACGACCGTTGGTTTTTCTACATAATCAATCGAAAAATCTATCGATCCGACTAAAATGTCAAGCAGGATCGATCAATGCTCTAACTGTTAGCTGATGACTCCTCACTGCTAGAGAAAGGTTTCTGTATCTATTTTCAAATAGCAAAATGATGAGCTGCAGTTGGCCATTCGATGCATATTATGTAATATTGTATTTGGCATCACCGTAAACTCTACACAAACGCTGCGTAAACGCGGCGTGGTTTACTATACATTCACAGCTAAGCGACAAAGGTTATGGATTTGCACAGCGTCTACATGACGTAACCGATTTCGCTAGACAGTGCGAAGGCACTCTAAATCTGTCGATCTCGGCCGACAATATCAAACAATAATATCGAGCCAGTCTATAGGCCCCTTTCCCACGTGCATGTTATGGTATACACGAATCCGATTAGAACGATTCGAACGCCATGTTAGTTGACAATGTCGGAGTTACCCGCTTTTGTTTTGCCTGTGTTTGCCCAAACTGAATTAAATCGGATGAGAATTATTGTTATGACTATTATTATGATGCGTTGCGCTCGTGTTTGAGCAGAAAACTGGATTATCTAAGGTATTATTTCGTAGAATTCAATATTGTAGGTAGATTTTGTAGTACCTAGCTACTTATGTCACCATCATCATTCTCCTGCCCTTATCTCAATTTACGAGGGGTCGGCGCAACATGTACTTTTCTTCCATACTTCTCTATTAGTCGTCTTTGTTGTACTTATTTATTTGATAATATAATACAGTTTTCTCTAGGAGGTCACATTTATTTACATACTAGCGTGAAGATCGGAAATTATCCCACGGGAACCTACTACCGGGATAAATCCTATGTCCTATTCCAAGTCATGGTCTACCCATGTGCAAAATGTCACCCAAATCCGTTCAGCCGTTTTGGCGTGAAAATGTAATAACCACACAAACAAATTCACTTTCGCATTTATAATATTAGTTAGGATAACTTCAGTACCTAGTTAAAAAAACATTAAAACGTAAATCATTTCAGATTTCTATTACTAAATATAACTCCCAATTAAGATCTCCATGGCAAGTTTATAAAAGAAAACATTGACGTCTTATATTAGCAGTTCTTTTTTGAGATTATAAGTTTTCAGGCACCATATTGAAATACAGTTTTACTGATTTTCGAGAATCTGAAAGTAATAAAAACAAAGACCTAACCCAACCATCACACATTGCGCACACGTCATAATCAGCTGACACAACATTTTCTTAATATTAATATCTCGATCACGAATGACAGGTCGCTATCATAAGTGTCAAAGCCAACTCAACGGCCATAATTCATGGCATATTATTTGTTTACCATGCATTTGACATTGTTTGTCGAATGAGTACAAGGATACCGCGATAGAGGCTGTGTACTTAGTTAATAATTACATAAGCTACGTCCATGTTCCAGGTTATTGATAATGCGTCTAATACATAATTATTTGCAAATACGTTGGCGATTGCCGTAATTTTGGCCAAGTAATTGTAATTTACTACAAATATTGGTTGAGATGTTAGTTCTAATCTGTTAAAAGGTTGGTTTTCCTAGGAAAGCGGTTCTGTCAGAGCGTTTTTTGACACTTTTTAATGTCTATCCTGTAGGTACTTTTTTATTTAAAAAAAATACAGATTTTCACCAAAATTTTACATTAAAAAGTGTCAAAAAACGCTCTGTATTTGGACAGCCGTTATTGTTTGACCATTCACCTCTTTTTTAGGAATCCAAAGCTTTAGAAAGAATGTTGTGTCAATACGACAGTCAGAGCGGCTTAGATAAATTAATATAAACTGATAAAAAAATGTAAGGGATTGACTACAGTCACCTATATACAAACAATTAAAAAAAAAAACGATTGAAAAAAAATTGTCGTAGAAATTAACTCCTTAAACAATAATTCAGCATTATTTTCCTTTCACCCTCCTTTCATTTTTCATGTACTAGTTCATTTAAATACTGAATGAATAAAACCAAATCATGATTTCATTTTTATATTTAAAAAAAAACAATCTGCCTAGCTTTTTTCCAACCATGTTGGGGTCGGCTTCCAGTATACCTACACGGATGCAGCTGAATTATTATATTTTTTATTTTTATTATCTGTATTTAATTTTCACTTTGTCAATGTATATTATTATTTATTTAATAATATACACAATATGTATTATTACTATTAATTTGTGATGCAAAACAAATACTTGACACATGAAGAGAACATTTTAATTAAATGAAATAGCATCACGATTCACGAATCGCTTTAATATTTAATGTGACAACTCAATTATTTAATGAACATCACAGTGACAAACAAAACGTACTGACTAAATAATAAAGCTGAACAGTTTGTTTGTTTGAACGTTAATAGCTGGAACTATCTGTCGGATTTGAAAAAATCGTTTTGTTTTTGATATTTTTCATTGATTGATATGATATGATCCTTTGAGGAAGGTTTTAGGCTATTTATCACCACGCTACGACATATAAGCATATCAGCCTATAATGTTCCCACTGCTGGGACACAGGCCTCCTCTCTATGACAGGGAGCCGTAAGCCGCCACGTGTGCGGGTTGGTAGATGTTACATATTATGTCTTCGATTTTTTTGGTTATAGGACAAGACTGTTTCCCCGCGATGTTTTCCTTCACCGTTTTGAGATTATTGACACAAAGTAAAGCGCCTGTCAGGGTTCGAACATACGACCTACAACTCGTAAGTCATGGTCGTTACCACTGGGCCACCACAGGCATCGACACATAGGAGCCACGAAAAAAAAAAAAACAGAAATAACACTAAGCGAAAACGGAGTAATAGTGCGGGCGTGCGATGCGATGCGACGCGACGCGGTGGGTCGGGGAAACAAGAAATTTCACGCGGATGAACTCACGGGCAGAAACTAGTATATTTATTTAAAAGTAACTTGAAATAGTTGTAACTGAAAACACGACAGCTATTTTAAAATGGTGGACAATAAAACGCTGGTAATTACGAAATTGTTAATGTGTAAATTATACAGTATGATTGATGAGAATTTTAGTGAAAGTGGGGTAATTTTTAAAATAATATTTCAGAACGAACAGTCCCTAATTATTGTTATAATTTATGTTACTTTGATGACTGCTCGTTTGTGAATGTGTTTTAAAATTACATAGGTACCTACCTAGTATTTTAGAAACACCTCTTAATTACAACAAAACAGACGATTTCTGATCTTTAATAGATAATATTATTATAATTATTTTAATGATATGGCAAATTATTCCTTTTCGTGATAACCATAGAGCTCCTTAAAAAGAGCTTACCCAGAAGATGCTACATCCTTATATTACATAAAGAAATAAGTATGGTTTCAAGTTTCTTTTACCTAATGAACGCATGTCAATTTATTGAAAAAGATTATGTTCGAAACTCCATAAAGATTTCATTTAAGTCCACATAAAATCACGCATTTCACTCTTAACACATTTGGAATTCTCCAAATAAAAAATGTGCTACAATTTATTTATTATTTATCTCACACAGATAATTTTTTAATAACATAAACCTATAATTGTCGAAAAATTAATGAATAATGAGCCAGGTAACATTATTGGCCACACGAATTGTAACTATTAACCAGGAAACCATCCGTCACAACAAAATAATGCATTCGTAATAATTATTCAGATGTTGGTAATCTATGTACTGTAATGTAATTAATTTGTGGGCTGTAACGGAAAGCTCTCCCGTTGTAGATTAATGGATGGTGATTATTGCAAACGGGTGCTTTATTGTTAAACTAGTAGTTTAATGTGATGCTGTTTTTGATTTTTTCGGAGCTGATTTTTTGAAGTTCAGTATTCTGGTTTTCGTGTGGTTAGTGAATAACCGGGTGTCAGAGTTTTAAAGCCGCCCATGGGCCTCTGACTTAAATATTAATATGTAAGTCAGTTACGTATTTTTTCAATAAAATTTAGTTATGCGTGTACGCACAATTTGGGTTCATACCTTTACATTACAACTTATTTAGTTACCTACACGAAAAGGCTGAAACTATCCTTTTTGTGCGTTTGCAAAACCACTGAAGGTTGTCAGGACCAAAACAAAAGAAATATAAACTCTGAAGTAAGTTTATATTTTTTTATTTTCCGAAGTATACATTAAAATTATAACATAAATCAATGATAGGTACCAAGAAATATACTTTACAAAATTTAACATCAAAATCAAGTAAAATTTTTAAAAAAAAACATGTAGGTACCTATAGCCTATACATCTCATAAACAACCGAGATACAATTTTCTCGTATCCAACAGGTATTTCCAACAAGAACTCCAACGAATAGACAACAAAACTCCATCTCACAGCATATTAAGGGGTTTATTTATAAACGTTGCTTAAAGTTAAGTAATGATTAGCGACTGTTTAACCATACATTTTTGACGTTTGAACGTCACTTAACTTTAATCATCGTTTATGAATAAACCCCTTAATGACCAATCATAGGCCTCTACCAGTGCTTGCGTGTAATGATCACTAATTGTAATGAAAATAATTCAGCTGACCACAATTTAGTGCTAAAATATGGTTTTACTTACCGCTAGTTTTCAACGTTATAATTTATAACGTGTTGACATGAGATAGTAAGGTTACAGTGTTTTAAAATGTAGTTATTTTAAATAGGTTTTGTTTTAATGTTAAACGAAGGCAAAATTGTGTGAAAAGATAATTATTAGCGTTAGAAATCTGACAATAAGCCAGACCCATCGGGTTTGAAGCCTCCAGCCTCACAAGTAGGTAGTACGTGACACAAGCATTTAAAAACTAATAGGTAACTATTTATGGAACAATTTAATTTGGCAAGTATTTTTTTTAGTTAGCTGTCTATTTTTAATCAACCCTTTTTACATCATGCAAAACTATACTAGGTATTCTACACGATAAAGTAACAAGTTGTTGTTTTTTCATTTCGTTCAACTTTTCTTAGTTAACTTATAGGTACATCGGTTTATATCCCTTAACTCTTCAGTAAATTCATGTTAATTTATTAGGGACACCTCTATTTTATTTCATGTAGATATATGCAGATTTAAATCCATTATCCATTTTAATATGTATAAATAAAGGAGTAACTGTAACCCGGTGTAAAGTTCTGAAGGAATTCTTGGAATTTCAGTAGCAATATCTTATGAACTCTTTGCAATTTAGATCAAGTGTTTTATAAAGGTAACTACTTCTGTGTTCTGTGTCGAGTATTTTATTACGACTTCTATTGAATATTGTTTCTTAAAGTTTTATCTCATATAGTTTCTTCAATGAGGTATTTTACTATTTGTGTAAATTATATCAGAGTATTAGGTCTGGCGGGATGGTGCCCGGAACTCCACGGCAATGTGCGTATTTTGAAACTAACCAAAACCTCTCAAAATTATACTTCGAAAACCTTCTTTAAAGGATCTCTTCATAAACCGTCCTCGAATAAACTCAAACACAGGATACAATAAGATAATGTAAACTGAATTCTAATTTACAGGCTGCATCTAGAGTTCGCTCAGTCGCCGCCGGTAAGTCCAGGGTCTTATTCATAACACCATAATAACGTATTTTAATAAACTGAAATTGAATAGCCGGCAGTGTACTTCCGCCCGTCTCGACTGCACTAAGCACTATCTAAATCGCAACCTCCGGTAAGGACGGGCGGAGCTCCTCCAACATTATTTCCATTTCGCCAAAATACATTAGGCAATAGTTAGCCATTAGGACGGTATTATTTGACCAGGCAGAGGTGGCGTGCTGGCGGGTCGTTTTGCTTCTGCGAAATTTACACTGGCAGATACGTACCATGCTAGCAGACGGTCCGATATTAAAACGTCTGCAGCTTTGTGCAGGAAACTAACTGGAACCGTTTAGACCGGGAGCCTCATCCCCGCTGAAGATAAAAGTTTATGAGTTATACATAAAACGATTTTCAAATCATATTTATGAATGTCGTCCGAACATCTGCAATGGCTAGTTCGCGAGGAAATTGAAACCGTCGAGTGCATAACGGTTTTCACGAACAATTTAAGTTGGTATTGTGCTCAGGACGCCGCGAACGATGCGCTTTTTGCAATGGTCAGCAGATCCGGCAAAACTTTATTGTTGTTTTGTATGCGCCCCCTTCGGTGTCTTTGCGGGATTGTTTGTGTAGTTATATTAGGAAACTTTGCTGGCATATCCAGAATAGTTTGAAAGTACATACGGTTGGCTCATTACAAATTAGATGCGTGATATATATTCCTTAGCGAGCGACAAGAAACGAGTTATCCTTCCTTTCAACAGTGTGGCGAAGTCAGCGAAACTTGAGTGTAATTTAATTTGCATCGAGGGCAAAATAAAGGCGTCAGCGACAACGGGGCGGTGCAAGTATAATGACTCGGGCGGCTTGCATAAATCTGTGTAGTTAGTACACCGAGTAGCGACCGACAGAATTGCTAATTAATTATTGTCATTGTGAAATATTCCACTGACATATCTGAGAGCGTCGTATTAAGTAATTAATAGAGGTATTAAACATCAAAAGGCGGTTCTATATTGGTCACAAACTACAATGTATGGAACGCTTGCTACTTGAACATTCAGTCGTTCCTTTTACCATGTTAAATGCATCTTCTAAAGTTTCAACTGCGGTTGATTTTACGTATATTATAGGTAGTGTATGTCATAATCCTCGCAGCATCGCACTGCTCCGTCACGCTCCGCAAGTCAAAGTTTTCTGTTGCAACTAAAACGTTTCTTAAAATGCATTAATCATAGTATTCCGAGTCGCTTTGATATGAAACTTTCGATCCTATTCCCGTATTTTAAAGTTTATAATGGCATGCACTCAATCTTGCGTGAACTTGGGCGTATCGCATGCGATATCTTACTTCGTTTTCGGTCCTACCGCATGTTTTGCATTTTCTTTGAGGGTTCGAGCCACTGTACGTCTGAAAGGGTTTCTCTTCAAAAAAGGGCTCATGTATAATGGGGCTTAAACGTACATTCACGGTCTCACCTTGATAAGAAATTCACTTAATTAAAATAAACGTTGAAGACAAAATAAGTGGGTACTTAAGTTCACAGTAAGAGGAGCACCCACAATCATACTAATATTAACCGTAAAGAGCCATCGCTGAAAATGAAACGCTCCTTTAATTTTCTCGAAATCACCCGAGCTCGATCTCGGTTTTAATTCGACAAGGAGAAGCTAGCAATCAAAAGAACTAACGGCGGCTCCAACGAGGCATTTCCATACGCGAGGGGGGCTTTGCGAACGACACGGTATTAGTTCGCAACTGATTACATTCCTCGCCGCCTCCGCTGCAAACGACTCACAATGAAGTAGCGACGAATAAACTTCATTACGCCGAGTTAAGCATGGGAAATTATAAGGAGGAATTATCTTCGAATGGCGGCGGTGGCACGTACGCTAACACTTCGAGATTATGGCCTAAGGCACTCGTAGGACACGTCGCCTGCCCCGCTCATTGTCGCGACGTTCACATTATACGGCTTCAAAGTTAATATGTACGAGAATGTACCTGGAATGTTCGTCGTATTCGATTTGGGGGGAGCGGCGCCGATGTAAAGCGCTGCTTTTTCGCTTTGTAAAATTGGGTTCGGACGCCACTAGCTGACGAAGTGCGGTCCCTAGAGAAAAGTAAATAGTGGCCCGGTAGAAGGCTTCGCCAGAGGAGATCTAAATCGGTCTTTGTCTCGTGCTAAACGCTATTCTTTTGAGAGATTTTCCATCTTTGCGGAAGCTCTGGGCTGGATTGTATTGGATGTCGAAATTGAATGCTGCGCGCATTTTCAGAACCTATGTTTCATATTACATACGAATATGTTTGTGTCAAGGATTATTGCGAATATTGTGTATATTTATGTAAACTTTGTTTAGGGAATAAATCTTCCAATATAAATTAGTTTGTTTTTAACTTTTCCCGTTACTTACACAGAAAGCCTAAGTTGTAATCAATGCCACTTAATCCCACTAATCTGTTATCCAAATGTGCTCTATAACAGTAAGTAGAAGTTGGTAACTAGGCTCACGGAGCGGCTGTTTGTCGTCGTTCAGCGATCGTGTTTACCGCTACAAAATAAGTTTTAATTAATGGATTGGCACTTGGAGACACGCATGCCGGCCGGGGACAGCGTTCAGTTACACGCCTGTCAACCGGACACTGCTGACCTTTCATACATGTTACTGTGAACGTATGGCGACATTAATTGCCCCATTCCCAGCGGAAAGCTACAGACCCCACACGTCATTTTGTTAATAAAAATGAACCTCTTAACTACAACAAACAAGGTAAACAAACCCGCAATACTTCTTCATCCGATGACAGACCATTGCACAAGTTTTTATATAAATTCGATACTTAACTAAGGTGTAAGTATAAAAGCGTAAGAAAAACAATTTGCCAACATAACTAATAACAGGAAGTCACCTCGTTACTCACGAGTGAATGGTAGGTCGCCAATCTCGCGAGCGCGCCCTCCACTTCTCGACTTAATGAATGAGAATAATTTTGCCAAAATACTTCGGAGAGACGGGACACACGCCCCGGGAATTTTTCAATTTGCAACTGACATAATGTAATAAGAGTTACACCGTGAGGATGCCGGCGTAACGTAATTAATAACCTGTGAAATATTACCTGTTACAATGAATTTAGAGGATAAAAGTTGAGTGATAAATTTAAATAACAAGGAGAACGGCGTGTGTTCGGAACGGTACCCGAAATACTTATGAATAGTTTGTCCGGGGTGATAAGTGGGTGTGTCTGGAAGCTTTACGGGAAACGCAAGTTTGTATTCGCCAGCCTAATGAACGCGTGAACGCGGAATAACTTCGCGAAAGCTTGAATAATGTATGCTTTAACGAGATGTTTTTCTTGAGCGAATCTCATTAACCCACTTTCTGATTGTGTGAATGTAAACTTTGGGAAGTTCTTATTCTTTAGTGAGAGGAATCTTTTATGAGTTCCCTAAATCAAATCATCCTCCCCAAATTAAATGCCAGTTTTTTTTCTCCGTCTAAATGTTATCTGTAACATCGATAATGTTTTTCGACGTGGTTCCATATTGTTCGAGATAAATTCAAAATTTCATAAAGGTACCCCTCTGTATCAAATCGGGTCTTACATAATCACATACAGATGACTGGCTAAAATCGAATTCCCTTTATTACGATCATAAAATTTACCGATATTATCTCAAGCGAGCCAACCGGGCCATAAAAGTAATCCTTCTATTTTAATGGTCCTCCAACCTGCGGGATGCAACAATGTGTCCAATTTGCTTCGCAGTTATCCGTTCCTGACACCTTCGCCAATTTTATACGAGAGTACAATTTGCATGTAACAATATCTAACTTTATCTAACACGTACGATTTTATGTTCCTCTCTCGGACTCCAGTCAAAAAACATGCTCTAATTCCACAGACCTCGAGATCTTACTTCCCTCATAAAAGTTTATTGTTGGTAAGCAGTAGCGATAAATTAACGTTACAAGATGTTACATGAACAATGGACTTGTTTTTCTGCTGAACTAGAACCAATATAGCATTTTAAATATTCACATAAAATCCTTCGCCCGGCGTTGTTTAATCGGCGCGTTAAATTCGAGAAAAGTCGAGAACACATCAAATATTAACAGAGCTCGAGCGTTGTTTCGACAAATGGGATAATATCGCGTTCATGCATCTAAATCTAAACACGCTTATTTTCAGATAAAACTAAACCGTCCGAGTGAAAACGATTCAGTAATTCGTTCTCTATAGAAAATCGAACGGCCTAAAATCGTTTCTTTTTCTCGGATCCCCCCGAATCACCATTAATCAAGTGGAACTCTGAAGTTTCACGCTACCTTCCGAATCTAATTTCGCAAACAAAGAAAACGAAAACCTGTCTACCTTTATCAATCAAAACTGTTTGAAAATTCTATTCCGTTAGTTCGCAGTGCGGAGTCGTGCAACGGAGACAATTGGAAAAATGTATCACGAATAAAAAGTCGTATCGGAATGTAATATCGAGAGGACGCGGCTCGGAATATTCTTGTCAAGTGAAAATAAAGGGTCAGGAAAATACAGTGACAGGTTGTGAGTGGACGGTGGTCATCCGAAACGGCGCAACTTTCGAATAAATAAACCCAGGAGCAAATAACGACGTCACCTTCACGTGTGCCGCCGCCTGCGCGCCTGTCAGGCGACCTGCTCTTATATGACACATTTGTGACAACGAAGTCGGGCTGTTGTTAATTTTGCTCCAAGTGTATTCGCTCCTGAGAGGGACATTTTGAAAAGGATTACTTCTTACATATTTGAATGCTAACGTTTTAACAACTCGACGTATTGGTTCTATTATAACATTGCATGACGGAAGCAACGAAGCTATGATTTATAATATCCGCTTCGACTTGGAAAGGTTTATGTCTTTCGAATGCTGCAATAAAAAGCGTAATATTTAAGTTTCAAGATTTTTAGGTTACGGCCACGACGAATGCCAATGTGGAAAGTTTAAACGTTTACATCCAACGTGACAGGTGTTCCTACTATCATCGTTTACGATTCCGACTTTGAACAAAGTGAGGTTTTATGATTTTTCTTTTCAAAAGCTAATGACAAATTAGCTCAGTTTGTAATTCTTCCTGTGAGTGAAACGCAAAAGTATAAACATTTTCCACTTTTTATATTGAACAAAATGACAATACCAAAGCCATTTTATTGTTAGATAAATGGGAAAATAGACAAGTTGGCAAACCGCGGACCTTTCCAATCCAGAACTTTTACCCGAAAGAAATATATTTCGTTGTTGTGTATCTTCTTTATTTTCCCATCTACGTCGTATCATATCATGTTCATAATATTACTATGATGAACTAGCCCTGACAAGTCACGAGGCTCATCTTAGGACTATCGAATTACCTATTTGTCTGTCCCCCACTTGGGTGAAACAAAACAGGTGATCCCTCATATTTTCTTTATTCAAACAATATCCACCCTTCGCAATATTGTCTGGTTTCACCTTGTATATGTACGTAGGTGACATGACAATCTGGATACTGAAATGTATGCGATACTAGAGGTGAGTCATCAATCAAACAAAATAGGTAGGTACATCGGCCGTTCTTTCTTGGGGGTCGATCTTTTTCTTGAGGCTTGATTACAATACATATAGCAACCTCTTAATAAAGAAATTAAGAAAAGGCTATTCATAAAATAACTACAAATCTCTTCCTAAAGGTCTCCTTCGAATCAAAATTTAAGTAGCTACTGGAAAGGAACCCATGGTTACCAAAGTACCTAAACAGACATTGCTAATTATACCAGGATTAGCCTTAAACCATCATTAACTCTATCCCTTCTAAATACAACCTAATAAAATGGCTGACGCATTAAAAAACGCAAAAGAAAGACTATCCAAGAATCCGAGCAGCGCATTTCCATCGCATTTGACTAGCCAAACATATCAGAGGCAGCCCCCACTATCGGCCACCACTGACTTCATTGGCTTCTCACACTGAAAAAAGCAATTTCACCAGTCTTTTGTCGGTGGTTGGCATATTAAGGAAGCAATATTATGCAGATTGGATACAGAAAAACCATGACTTTTAACAATCTGGAGTATCAAATTAAAAGCTCATTAAGCTTAGCAATTTTGATTCTGTGTTGAGTTTAATAAAAATATTAAATGCGTGAGAGAATCCTGTTAATTGTTCCGGTTTAAAAATAGACGCAGCCGCTGACTTTTATATTTAATGACGCACATTAAAATTTATATCAAAAAATGCCCAACCACACACAAGCTCCAGTGTCGAAATGTACGAACTTTTATTTTATTTTCGGCAGAGCGATGACCCCTGAACTCACTACCCCAGGGTTCCTCATTCTCCCGCATCTGTAAATCCCCTCCAACCCTGGATGTATTCCGTTTTGTTTCATAGTCCTACAGAGGAATGTTAAGGAAGCAATATTATGCAAATCCAAGCGTGGATACCGCAAATATAAAAAGCTCTCGTTCGCCTCACACTTTGCATCTCAAGGCTATGCATCCCACTGATACCGGGATGCCCCAAGAGAAAAAATGAAAACGCAATTTGAAATTCTATGCGTTTTAGAAGCACCTGCGTAAACTCTGTTACAGTGCTCGAGAAAATAAGAATTTGCTAGAATAAAAATTCTATTCGCTTTACTATGGTCGTCTACGCTAGTAACGTGGCGTCTGAATATAATATTTTGTTCAAAAAAACTGGATAAATGATACAATTTCAATAGATATTGATTTAGGACTTTCATTACTAAGGGACATAGTAGTTTAATCAACTTTCAATTGGATATTGGTACTATGAATAAAATTGTTCAATTGTTTGTGAAAAAATTTAGTTTGATAATAAATAAAAAAACTAGTTTTTTATCACAAAAAAGTCACATTCAGTGCACAAATTCCAAAAATAAAAACTATCTGAATAAGTTCAAAGCATAGATAAAGTTCCATTTTTAAATTTGACACTGAAAGAAGTCGGGGTCGTAAGTTTGTAACCCGGGAATATAATCTGTAATGACTATCGCATCCCTCGTCATATGACCCCTAGCTATCAGCACGTAGAGTGCGGGATGATACACTGTCAGCCAACCAAGGTTACCAGTGTCTAGAAATTGTAGGATCATCCTAGGATTTAGATGCGTACTACCATTAAAGTTACTATCCCAGAAATTCTTTTAGGCAGAAGTAAAACTTTTTTGTTTTAATTCTAGGTTTTATTTTCGGCCTCATTTCTTAGGGTAAGATACGGCAATGTTTGAAGTGCACATTGTTCTTAAACTAGAAGCTCCTTTGTCTCAAAAAATTCTGGTAGAAAGCTGCCTATAATTTTTATCTTGGTCTATGCTTATCGAACAAAGACTATGTACTGAAAAGGATAGGTAAATAAGGCTAGATTCGATCAAGAGATGGTATAACAAACTTCGTTTACCTAACAGCACGGGCACGTTAAAATCAACCTAACCCGAAATCCTTACACTGACTCCCGGCAGCCCTATAACAAGACTAGGGCCAGTCGAGTGGATTCATACGATGTGGAGCTGATAGCTACAGCCGATGTCGGTCGTCAACGTCGCTTTGTCTTGTACACTGACGCCAGCAAACCGAACCACGAGTATTTGCATAACAATGGTCCGAATTTGATGCGTACCTACAAAGCACGGGTACACATATACCTATAGGGGCTAAAAAAGGGTAATTTTAGGCATCATCGATGCTAGTCAAAGATTTTTTGGAGTGCTGAATTTGGGTTTGAAAAGTAGAATTATGTATTATTTTACTGTGTAAAGTACCTACATTTATATAAAACATCAGTTATTTTATCGTTAGGTAGTTAGATCTTCTTCCGGAAAGAAAACATTATCATTCGCAATAAATGCTTCTGAAGATATACTACGGACATTATTCGAAGTCCATTATGTGTAAACGTCCACTAGAATTTTATAACATTGGCAAATACTGACCAGTATTCGCTAGAGGAGTTTTCGACAATCTATTGTCCAATTGACAAAGTGCAAGCGCTTTCAATAGCTGATAATACGTAGACGTCGATCTCGATCAAAATCAAACCTGGTATGCGACATTTCAATGCGAGTTCGGCTCTCAGATTCATAGCCTGTTCGTATTATGCCAGTTAGTTCCCCTCGTATGGAACAAGATGAAGCTACTCACATAATAGTCCTATTGTCCGCCACTGAAGATGTTATCATAGAAGCAATTCAACCAAGAGAAGCTGACATTAATTGATTTAAACGTTAGCAATAACTGGACGCTGCACTAGTTTTATTTGAAACGATGTTACACGATATCTTCGCAGCTTTAAACTTTTTAAATGACGTACAAAAAGTTAAGCCACAAAAATGAATTCCGTCTGAGAGTTACATTTTTCTCGGAGATACCGCCAGTAATCTGCTAGAGCAGCAGGAAATCTTCAGCCTCCACTCCTTCCTTAATTAGCAGAATATTTCAGAGAAAAAAAGAAGCTACAGGAAGCATTGCAGAGAGTAATAAAAGGAAGCGGCTCGTGACCGTTACGGCTGCCTAATGGAGTCACGTTATCTGAGAGGCGAGTAAACAAGTTTAGAACGATAATTTAGTTAAAATCAAAATTGATCGTGTAATTTATATTAAATTAAAGATGCTGAATTTTACTCTTGATTTTATTTATATTTCCGTTGTTCACTTGGAGTTCGTTTAGAATTTGATTATGGATTTAGCATAAAGATGTTTTGGATTATTTTACGCGCTCTGTGACGGACTTCGGTATTGATTTTATACAAGAAGGTTACCTATTCACCATTAGGTAGTTACTACATCATTAAAAATAATAAGCACTGTAGTGTTAATTGACAATAAACATGTTCTAAGAAGTTTATTGATTTTCTATCGTATTGATTTTCTACCTATATGTTCGGAAATTGCACCTCAGCGTATCTTATACCTACTTAGATTTACGCCATATACGATAAAATAATACCACAACTTAATGGTGTAACATAATAGCTAGTATAGGTAACAAAATACCTATTTACATAAGAGGGTAGATGTTAAAAAAAAAAACAATATCAAGTAAAAGTTTCACAATGTAGTAATATCGTAAGTAGGTACTTTCGTAACAACTAAACGGTATAACCGATCACATTACCCAAGTTCTGTTAAAAATAACTTTTTTACAAATCCCACGTAAATACGACCAAAAAGAGAACTTGATTTGCGACTTAACTTCCATGCTTTGGCATTTAAGTCAACCGTAAAAGCATCGAATAAATTGTAGGTCAGAAGGGACAGATAAAACGAGAAACGTATTTCCTCTACTTTTTTCTTTTTAACTTATTTTGTAGAATATTGACTAGCTTACTTATTTCTCTCCATTTCTACTTGCTCTGTGATTTTGTAGTTTATTTGTCATGCATGATTTGGCGATTTCAGTTAAAACTTGGGAGTAAGAACGTTTTATTGTTAAGTATTTGTTTATCTATCTAGGTTTGGGTCTACACTACTTACATAACATAAATCTGCACTGGCTTAAAAGTTCAAGTTACTTAGGTACACTATTTTACCTACCCTATACCTGGACCGCTTCAGGCTATCCATTGATATAACTTAAGCAACAAAAAACAGTATCACAGCAAGAAAATTAGCCGTGATTTGATTTACGACTGAGATAGGAGGAACGAGCGTTTAAAATACAAGAGAGGTCTTGTTAAAGTATCGACGCTTCACACTTTCATGGCGCACTTAGTCGGAAGCATCACGACTAAGACATCTGAACTTCATCCTCGAAATGAGTATCGGAAATTTACATCAGCTCGTAATACCGTGCCGGCTGAGCCTTTATTGTAAACGCCGTAATTTGAATTTCGTCTTTGATATTCAAATGAACCTCTACTTGAGACACTGCCTTAGTTATTTGAGTTTTTGTAAAGCAATCAAGTTTGTTTATAGGAGACCGTGTAATTGTAAATCTCGGTCTGTGGTCTTAATTAATGCATAAAATCACTTTCGATTCCTTTGACGAGACGCCCCTCCGTAAAACTGGAATAAACAAAGGGAAAATCGACTCTGGCGCTTTTAATTCGGTTGTTACACGTAATAAAATTGCTGACAACCAGCTACGACTTTTATGCAGTTTGAATAAACCTCAATGTTGTAACTCAGAGGAAGGCTCGCTCACACGACATAACGCTCGTGTGGGTTTCCCAATACGTTTTTGCAATTGATGGATGAATGATTTATGATGCGGCAACGTGACTTCAACCCTTTACGACGGAAAAGGGAAATTGTCATAATTCCCAAGATTTATTGATAAACACATTTATATACTATCGTGTGCCGTCATGACATGTATGTACGCCTAGCATTTACAAACGATATTTAGGGTTCCTAATTTCCATGCGGATAACGGTTTGCGTGCGTTCGATCACTTTCCGTGTTGCAAACTTTTCATTCGGGTCTTGAGATCGAATCGATATCGATGCGGTATCGACAAGTCACGAATTTGACTTAAACATGAATTGCTACAAACGTGGAAGCGTCCGATGACGTACCAAGGTACACGATTCAATCGTAATTTTGTTAGCGAAGTTAACTAGATAAATTGCCTCAAAAGGCAGGGCGATGACACCTGGCCGGTTCACGTGTGACGCGCACCACTATGTCAACGATCGAGTAAACATTGTGATACACCCATCGTAGTGAACGCGTGTCTAGACGTGCTGAATAAGTGGTGTTCATTAGTGAAAAATTATAAATAAGTTTTTTAAATTTCAAACCATCGTGGCAGTAATTACAGAGGAAGCGAAGCGAGAATATTGCAAGCTCGACAACGTGTCGACAAGGCGTCGCGTTAGCACGTTAGCGTGCATTCTTTGCTTGCGTTCATTAGCATAACAAGTAGTTTCGTTAATCAAATGTACGAAATTAATAGCACAGTTTAGAGTCGACGTTCCGCCCGGCAATCACACGGCCATTACAAATTGCCAGCAATTACTGTGCGACACCACCCTCCCCTCACCTTTTGCGTTCGTGACGGTTTTTTTTGCGCTCATACGATAGGTAAATACTCCATAATAGTTGGCATACGAACGTAATTAATGAATAATTGAGAAGCAATGGCATTTAAATTTATTTATAGGTCTAGGCATTATTTTGATTTTAAAGCTTATGCAATGCTCGATTTCCAATTATTTGTTGAATGAGTTTCAATTTCAAAACAGAAATTAAAGCCTTAATTTCTTGTAAATCGACTTTTGGACCTTTAACCCCATTTTCTTTTATTAGCCTCTCTTTTTTCCTTTTTTTAAGTAAACTCTACCAAGAAAATTAGTTTAAAAACCAAAATATTGCTTTTAAATAAAAAAGGGAAACAAATTCTCCGATCCGATATATAAACAATCCTTCCAACTAGAATACTAAGTAACAAGAAGTAGCGAATGTTCCAAGAACTACAAGATCCACAGATATTTATTTTTACTCACTCAAAGGTGTATAAAGCTCACCATTCCTCATCCTTTGAATGATGTTATCGCGATTTCCCAAATGTTTCGCTCTTTTGATCTAAATTCTTTATATTTGGCTTTGCGTTTCGCCTTTTCCCACCACACATCACGATTCTTTTGTGGGGCGATAAGATTTTGTAAAAAATCGAATGTTTATTCGAACTGGACTGCACCCTGAATAGTTCGGATTTTATTTTTCTTTTTTTATTAACGCGGAAAAATGGAGCTTGCATTATTTTGGTTTTTCATTATTTTACATTATTCTTTTAAGCTGCAAGGAGTCAACATTCAATACCCTACACATTTTGGGAAAAACAAGTAGGTATGACTAAAATAAATAATTATTTTGATGGTTCTAATAACATTATTGAAGGCTGAAATAAACATAGATATGTGGAATCTATTTGAATATATATGATGACGAGAAGGATCTTAATTTAATCTCAGCTGCAAGTACAAAACGTCACCCTCAAACGTTAAAAATGTAAAATAGAATTTAGGTTAAGTAAATCTTTGTGTTATTAAGCCGTGCTTACCATCAAATTTATTCACGGTCAAAGTTTTAAAGAAGCCGCTTATTCAGAGATAAAAAATAATAAAGATATTCATGCGATCAGAAAGTGAAGAAACATCGAAAAAGAAAACTTTAATTAAACTTTCCAAAATCATTATCAGATAACATTATTCATTAATTTTAAATGGTCTCAGCCGAGCCGATGCCTGATAATTTTTGCCGAGCACCACGAAGACAGGAAATGACGTAAAATTTATCTTCGAACCGAAGGAATTACTTTCTACCAACTCTGTGAAGAAATGGAAATCTGTAGGTTTATAACTTCGGGAGAAAATTGTTTTTTCCGAATCGGAATAATATTAGCTTTTGGTGATGCGGCAACTTTTCGCTACAAACGTTATTAAATCTTTTTTTAAATGTCATGTCGCAAAATGGCTCATTTGCGATAGAATCCCTCGGTGGGTTTTCATTAATAGGGACTTACAGAGAGTCAACAAATTTTTCGCGGCGCCGAGTATTTATTGAAGGGACGGTCGGCCATAACCCCAAAAGGAATATAACGCATTCAAATATCAAGGAAATTTATCAACCTCCTAGCATCGGGTCCAATACGTTTGGGTCGTTTATGGCATATTACAGTCCAGGACTCGTCAGCTCTCTGCCGGAAAAGTCAATTTGTCGCAGATTACGGACGACGACGACTGACCAGAATCTTACTAAAATGTGCATGTTTGTAGGCGGTCACTTGATATGAATTATGAATAAAAGGAACGCGAGAATTGAATTCGAAATCTTTTTGTCCGTTAGACTATGTTTAAACCTCTTGTTTATTACGCACTTGAATAGGTAAGTAATAGGCATCTGACATAATTTTGCATAAAATTAGCGATTCCCTTTTATAATTCACACGTGTAAAACATGTTTCCTGATTATGCAAACGTCTTTAAAATAGCTTTATGCAGCGAGTCTATCATAAAGTTTTAATGTAAAAATATTTCCTTAAATGCCGTAAAATACACGGGAAAAACAAATAAGTTACGCTTAAAAACACGATTTGTTATTTGGATTGCGTGTCACGAGACCGTTCGACAATCCGACGGAATGTTCTACATGACGTACAATAAATAATGCCGCAGCTGTATAATACTCATGTGGACGCCGCCTAAGCGTCCACTGAGTGGGTAGTGTAACTCCATGGGCGCGTTTCGCGACGATGTTCTATTACAAAAGGGAATTGGATCTTGATTCATTGGTTCGGAAAATCGGCAGCGTACCTTGATAATTTCATTTCTGTACAATTTGACCGCGTCCGTGGTCAGACGATTCTTGGGGGCCTCCGTGGACCCGAACACAATACAGGGACTCCCCTACGGCTCTCACACACAATACTAAGCTTTTATTGCCTCCTTTTACAATCTCCCATTACCTCCAAGCCTTCAGCGCTACTGGGAATCAGTTTTGTTACAGTTTTTTCCTTTTGAACGATTTTCGTGTCCATCAAGTTTCGACGCTGATCAATGTTATTCTACTCGGTCGTAATCCTCTTTCACGCTATTAGTTAAGAGGATTTTTGAGAAAGGATTTTAAAAAACTCTTCCTCTTCTAGTTTGAAATATTTACTCGTTGCAATTCTTGAGATAAAATCTAAAACAGCGCTCGCCACAACAAGAGGTACAATAACGGTGACACAGCTATTGATGGCGGCAGTAGTATCAAAAATATTGCATTAGAGGCTAGCTTTATCGCTGTTTTGTGCCGCGGCACGGACGCCAGCTACTCCCCTTTCAGCTTTTACACAGATTGTATTGGCGCAAATACGACCTGGCAATACTGTAAATACACTTGCTGGCGGCACAAATTGAAAAATTTGTAAAATTCATGAATATGAATAAGTGTTCCGTACTCGTGAATGGGGCATCAATTATGTAAAATGTTCTCGTATTGCATTGATCGGTCGTCGGATAGCGCCGCGGACGGCCCAGGTTCGATTCGCTACGACGAGCTGCTACAATCGATATCTCGAATTCATCAACTGCCGAGTTATATCGATACTCATTTAAATGTCCTCCCTTATCACATATTGGCAATGTTCATCCAACAATGTTCACGTAATAAACGTAACAATGAATGTGACGGTCCGATGTGATCGCTTAAAGTGCCCACGCACAACTGTCTGAATTTTCCGTCGAAATTCGACTTTAGCGCCATATATATAGGAGTGCAGCAGTGTCTATAATTTCATATTTTTGGATGGATCAATTTAGACCGTTTTATTGGTACAATCTACACCAAACAGTTCAAATGTGAATGTGTTTCAATTAGAAAATGTTGTTGTGCATATTCGATACCTTTGAAATTCTGTTCCAGCTGTACCTATGGTTTATTTGTTAGTTGAGTTAAAAATAACCGTGGTTTGAACAAGAGCGTAGTGAAAGATAATCCAGATAGTGGTGGCACTAAAGTAGTAACGCGGCGCCCGGAGCGAACCATGTCAACTTCAAATTACAGGGCGCAGGAACCGTGTGTCCTCCGCTTGGTCCCCACACTTCTTCCATTCAAAGCTTTGTGGGCTGCGGGCTGTTTTTCAGCTTAACTTGCACTCTTTATTCCTCCGATAGACCAAATGGGATAACAACAGTTGCACACGTTCGCTTAACGTTTGAATCTCTTCATAGACTATCCATATAAACACTTTTATTCAATCAGCTGCTTTTTCTTTTCAAAAAGTCTTGATTCCAAACGTGGTTTTCACTTGAAAAGTCTTCAAACACTCGTAATGATGTAGTTAAGTCGAACTGCATGCCTCTGAAGTTGGAGTTTAGAAAAAATTTGCGGAGTGCGACTATTTTTTATTGCCAAGTAGATCCAGTGCTATTTAGATCGTTAGAGGTTAATGCTTACTTATTATAAAAATGTTGAAACAAAAACACAATTTTAACAAAAAAAAGAACCCCTAAATTCCCTTTTAAGCAGTACATTTAAAGATAAAAGAGTAAAAAGAATTCATTAAGCTACCGTACGTAGATTAACATCAGTCAGTTCATGATAACACCGCGTCGGTATGTGCGAAATTTGTAATCTCACAAAATACATGTAAACGAACGCGTGCATTCCGCTAATGAAAGGCTCTCTTGCGTTATTTCGCGAGCAAACAAACGTTGAAAATAATTTACGTTAAAAGATCGCCTGCATTTACATAATTATGTAGGCAAACATAAACTTTATACACGATAAAGTCAAATTTATGTACACTTGAAGCTGAAGCGAGCGCGTGGATTTATAAAAAAAAACTATAATATTATATTATTTACTTATTATATTTAGACTTATTTTTATTCGCCACGATATAAAAATAATGTATCAATCCCACTAATGTTCCTTTTTAGATTTCGTTTCGTTGACGTTCATTAATGTTAATTGAATTGCAAAAGACCTAGTGGATAGACATAATTAATTTAATTTATTTAACGGAATTGTTTTTTTGGAAAAACTGTTTCTAGAGCACATAAAAGCTAACACGTTTCTCGCTGGAATTTTAATACTTTTAGCGCTTTACGTGAATTAAAGTTACGACGAACAATATAATTTTACGACCACTAAAAAGAATTCTCTTTAAAAAAAATGAGATTTACATTATAACTAGAAAGAAATTGACGAATCATACAAAATATTCGAATGGCATTAAAAGCAATCGATTCATCGTGGAGCGCCGACGAAGGGCTTCGACTGGTATCCTTCCATCTAGTCGCGCCCGGTCTATCCCGGCACGTTCCGTCAATAATTTTCATGAAACATCACAGATCTCACTCGAGAACAAATCGAGGTGCAGTAAACATCGAATAAAGCGACTTGTCTATAAAATATCATTTCTAGCTCTTTTGTTTTTCCATCGAATCCCGTTCCACAAGTGGGCAATAATTGAAAACGAAACTGTTTTGCGCGGGGGCGGGATCGCGAGACACAGCATAAAGGCGCTCAGAATAGATTGAACGTATAAAATTTTCAGTCGAAATTCGCACGAACCGCCGCCGCGGGAGGTGCTCTGTATCTTTTTACTTTGTAACCTTACTTTTTATTCCATTAGCGCGCGTGTGAGGCGCTGAGGCCCCTCTAGCCAAATATCGTGGAATAATAAAAGCTGTTTAGTAATGATAATGCGGAACGCAGCTCTCGCTACACTAGCCTAACTGAATTAAACTTGTGCGATATGAATTTCGTGTTTATGCTTATTGCCACGGGAGTTTGTTTTTCATCTAAGCAATTATTTTATATTAAAACTAAAATTGCATTAGAGGTACAATAGCACTGTAATATCTTGAATTATAAGTACCTACGTCAGAACTTTACAATGGCTGTCTGATGTAAAAAAGTTAGTCACATTTAAGTCTGGAAAATCCAGGAGGGTTTCAAATAGTGATCCTCTTGGAGCTCTCTCTTTCCTTTATATGCGCATTGTACAACGCTATTGCTCTAACACAAAACTTTTTATTTCCGTTTATAGCGAGTCAATCGTCCGCGAACATTTTTCAGGCAAACTTTAACAGTGGAGGCAATCGCTCCTGAAATTCGAAAATGAAATCGTTCCGAGCGTCGCCAAGATTTATCGATGGATGTTCGAATTTACTTTGAAACTTTCGGGGCATAAAACTTATGACACGTAATCGTATATTCCAGTCGAGATATCTGCGAAAGGGAATCTTCTAGAAAATTAATCTTGTTTCGTATATTGTTTACTCTGTTCGAGAAGTGCGTACCGTCATCTCGATCCGAGATAAAATGTAGAACTTTAATATTGAGGTAAATATACTGTGTGATATGAGAAATTACAACATTCAAGTGAAATAACACCTTTACCATCTTGATATTAACATATCAACATTTTCACATACACGTAGTCACCTTATTCCTGCAATTTTACCTACGGCTTAAACTTTAAGACGCGTTTATTCGATGTTTAAGTATCTTTAAAATCTGTTTCAGTATTAATAACTATACGTAGAAACACGTAATAACTGTACATATCAAGAACGAAAAAAAGGTTTACCAAACCAAAAAAAAAAAAATGTAGTGCTAACTAAGCTAAGGTTCTAGCTATGATAGGTACCAACCTTTTCAATTGTTTTAAATTAATCAATATTCTTATACCAACAAAGACAATAACTAAGCGTATGGCATTAAATCCGCCTCTGTCCATTTGTGAGCTTATAGTATTAAATAAATAAGTCAATAATGTGCAATAACTTCTGAACTACCGAATCATCGGTACGATGAAGAAATGAAGAAGAAGTAAAATATGATAGAACATAATGTTTGTATATATACAATACCAATTCCAAGATCGTAAAACAATAGTAGGAGAGCTTCACCTCCGAAGCGCCAATAAACCTGAACACTATGTACGGAGTCGATATATTTTTCATTAATTCATCTCATTCACACTACGTCTAGACTTCCACTGGTAAGATTGCTTATCTCCTAGTATAAATAATACATGAGTTAGAAAATATGAGACCCAAAGTCGTGGACTTTCATTTTTGCGGACCGGTAGAAATTAAAAGATTTTATTGGCATTCTTCCCATGGTCTTATCAACTGAAATAACAGGAGCCTTTTGCAAACATTCAATGCAATCAGGGATGGGCAAAACCTGATTTTTTTAACATGAATCTTTTTTTTTTCATAATCTTATTTTTAAAGTAAAATTCGTCAAGATTAGTTATTATTTTTTTATTTACATGCCATGTTGATCATCGTTTCTAGTACCCAAATGTCTTGAAAACATGCAGATTACTGTGATATTTTATTGAAAAAAAAAGTTAATTACCTAAATACCTACTGTTACCTACCTACAGACTGTTATGTAATGGCTCGTACATTACATTCTAACCATTTTGTAAGATTTCATTATTATTTTCAAAAAGAAACCATGTTTAATACAGCCATATTGAATTGATTCTTTTTGGTAATTTTGATTTTAATCGTTGATTTTAATAAGCCAACCCTGAATCCAATCTATAATGCTATAATTATTTAAAGCAACTAATTCCATGGAGTTTATTTTGGCTGATCTAGGTTTAAATATAATAACAGAAACGTTATGTTTGTGTTGAATTGAGCCAATCAAAATCAGCGTTTATGTGGAGTGTACTTACATCATAATATGGAGTTATTACATACTGGAATTTAATGCATACTCTCACAGTTTATGGGTGTACTTCGGCCTAATAGGGTTAACAGATCCCGACATATAAAAAAGGAATTATTAACTAACATACGATCGTACAAATCATGCAAAATGAAATAGAATGTGACTCTATTACTTATACCGAAATACTTTACAAAATTAATAAAATCCAAAATACTTGAAATTCAACAGATTTTTTTTGAAGATTTCATAATCGACTTATCTTTGGAAAATAAGCTAATCTCAAAAAGAAACCTCATATCTTAATTCAAAGAGAAATCTAAACCCAATCATTTATAGATAGCCTATTCTTTACTACAAAAGATATAATAACATTTCGTCTTATCCTCGAAAAAGATAAACAACTGAAAATTCTGGACTCGTTTCGTGAGATAGTCTGTAATCCTATTAACTGAAGCTAATGTTAATATTTGAATTGCTTTTAAGAAAGAGACTATGTTGTGCCATCTGGCTTTACTTTTGTGGAAAATTCGTCACATTTCAGCTGCTTAAAAGTAGAATAGATTTAGTAAGGTAGAATATTCATTACACCATACTTATTCGTACATTTTCAGTTTCTAAAACCTGGCTTAGTTAAGTAAGGATATGAATACGAATTTGATGGGATTTTTTCTTGTAACTAAAGCTGGCTTAAATCAGGAAAGAAATTAAGTGGTTGTTAGTGCCGAAGAACTATAAAACATGTGAAGAAACACACAAAATATGAACTACTGACAGGAGAAATGTAAAAGTTATCTAAACAAACAAACGGAATTAACATCAATTATATAAGCTTTGTAACCAACAAACTGACTTATCAGATATTACCACGACACTATATAAGTGAGTCGCCATAGGAAGCAATATTGACGCGCGAATCAATCACTACTGATATGTAATGATACCTATTTGTTCATGTCCGACATTGCAATGCTTAATCCTTGGCACACTGCTAACGGCATGTTCGCATAAAAATATCAATCGGTATAGAAATCCTCCACTACACAACACAAACATGCAACTATAGACGCTACCCCCCAGCAATAGAAACCATTGTCCCATAAAAGCAAGAGAATTGACAGATTGTATAACTAATTGCGTTGGCGACTGTATCCGATTGGGACGTTCTTTTTTTAATTTTTAGATAGGATAGATCAATTTCGTTGATATAATGCTGGTGAATAGAAAATGTATGTCTATTTTTTAAGAAAACATTAATTTTAAATGTTTAAATAGTTTGTTTAATAAATTATTCCTTTAAATGGAGTAGTATTTATAAAAGACTCTAAAACTGAACGAAGTAGAGGTGCGAGTGCCTATTTCAAAGCGTAATAGCAATTTCAACGACTTAAAACTCATTACGTTTGATTTAATTTTATGATTTCATATTCTAAATGTTAACTTCTTCGACATACCTTTTAGGATAATAAAACAGAATACTCATTTTATTATCATAATTTTCTATTTAAATCTTTAGGAGGTTTCATTAATATTGAAGTATTTAATGAAAGAGAATTCGCCGTCCTATTAGAAATGAATGGTTAACAAAACAGTGCCTTCATACCTTAATTCTTGGAACCAGAGAAAATAATAGAATATTTTGCATTTTGTCTGGCAGAATTTTATGAACAAAATTCATATTTCGACTTTTACTAGTATTTTGTAAAAGTGTTATAAACATAACAACAATAACACGAGTGTTAATAATTTTAATTAAAATAATTGTCTGTGAAAATGCTCATTTATTTTGCTCCGAGTTTTGCCAATAAGTTAACAGGAAACGGGCTTGCTACACGAGGCATTAAGAGTGAGCTCACACCGAATTCAAAGAATCATCTCATAAATCAAAGAAATAATAAAATTCTAACCCTACGCTGCTACGGCAGCAACATCTGACCGGTACTAAGAGAAGTCGTTAAGCAAAATCGTTATACCCACTTACGTTACTGGGATCCTGGTAAATTTAACCAAATAGGCAATAGGAGTGAGTGGTGGGGTGCAGCGAGCGAATGCAACAGTACCCGGGCGGTCTTGTTAGTCCGACCCAATCTGGTTCGGCCCGACGCGACTGTTAGCCGGCGCGCACACTCGTATTCTTCGTGTTACAATTTCATTTTCTGTTGAGTTTTGTTTAGATTTGTCTGACTGTAAGTTTTTATTTTAACTTCAAAATTTTGCAGGTCATATGGAAATACAAGCTCACCTGCACAAACAGCCCTAGCGAACAAATAGAGGACTTGCCAACTTGACTTCATACCAAAAACCAAAACTATGATAAATAGAGATACCTTATCAACAAAAAAAAAACACCGCGTGTGTATCAGTAAGAATACAGGACTCATGAGTTTCACGAGATCCTGAAAGGATAATTATGTAATAACGCAATATTTAAAAAATAACTCAGGAAAATGTCTCAAGAAAATCGGCACCGCCCAGTATAATCCACACTCAATTCGATCAAGCGCAGTGACGCACCAGAACAGAATTGTTAGTTCGCCGTCGGCCGCGATCGGTTCACCGACTATACCACTCCCGAAGATTGCGCGAATTGTGCCCCCATCGACGCTGTGTTACCTGATCCTCCAATTTGTACTTATCGGTAGGTAAGAGTAGTCGGAGCGGGTGGGTTAATTGAGTGTTTAGAACGAGAAATCTGTTGCATTGGTTTCGAAAAACCTTTCGAAATCGTGCTTTTTGTTAAGACAATATTTGATGAATCGTATCTGCAACTCTCGTAACTAATTTCTGAAAGCTGACCAAGTCAATCCGTTGTTATTTGCATTGCCAAAATACCTGTCTAGGTTGTCCCTACGTAGAAGGCATTGGAGGCTACCTACAATCGAGAGAATTGGTTGATTCAAGCAGAGAAACCCCACTTGTAGTCGGTGAAAACCGTAACCCTCTAAGATTACACACCTCAACCTTTAAAAACAGTGTCATAATAATTACTTCACCTGAAAAACCTAATCCATAAACTAAAAACAAACCAATCACTTTGCAAAACTAAGTCAATCTCTAATCCTCGCATACCCACCTACACGTGGCACCGGTAGCCGTGCGATATGTCGACCTCCGTCATATCATAGCTAGTTGATAGCTTCATACGATGGCCGATTAATGAAGCCAACGTACCACAGAACGTTGCCGTAATAGTTTTACGACTAACCCTCCCCCCCCGACCCGTCCTAACCCCCTACGGGCAGACTCGACTACTTGATTATGCATCCGCGGTACTTCAGACCGATTATCGAACTACTAATGAACGTTACTACGAACATTTTAGTAACTGTTGTTTTTGTGAGGAAGTTGAACACGGCCGTCAGTGATTGGAATGAGGGTATTTTTCTCTTTACCTAAGTCATCATTGCCTTTCTTTAGCTAGGGTGGCTTCCAGTACCTAAGTAAAACGTGGGTTCCCCATTTTACTCTGACCTTACCATTGAGACCATTTACAATTTGATTCTTAGAAAACATTAATGAAATATTCCAATTAATAGTTTGTACGCCACACGTGTAAAGTTGACAGCTCAATCACAACACACTACCTATACATGTTCTGAGTAAACGATATTAACACTTCGTCTACAACCAGTAATACAGGGCCATTCCTCGAATTTATAATGCAGTGACGACTAACAGCATAATTGCATCTTAATAGATTGCCTCTCATTATATTAATTAGTACTATGAATTTACAACCGTCTAGGTACTACATAATAATATAGTGAAGCTGCCGATAACTCGATAGTGCAATAGGGCTGCGCAATCGGTCAGAATAATGCGCCGATGATGCCCCAACATTGTTATGAGATACGCTATCCTAGCATAGAGATTTGATGCTATCGAACCTATTGCTAATACGATATTGGATTGATCGGAAAAATTGGATTTTGGGCGATCAGGATGCAGATTTTTGTTTTGTTCTGAATAAAGAACCGAAAGATACCCTACCCTGATTGGATTTATGTTCTCTAAAATAGGTAAAAAAAACATATTTTATCTAGTCGCGAACAAACTATTATAGTAGGTACCTTCTCTGTCAGCTGTCAAAAATCAATAACGCCAAGAATACTTTCAAACTATGTAGATATCAAAGCGGGAAAACTAATAAAAACAGTTGAAAATCCTTTCAACTATTGCTTAATGATTCGTTAAAATATGAAAAAGTATTTGAACCATTTGCGAGGCAGCTACTAATACGACGTCGTCTTAAGTAGAGGGGAGAGGAAAGGGGGGAGGACTCGCAATCCCTCTCATTTAACACCGCTCTATTCCTCTGTAGGTGTTTGCCGAAGCGATTTCAAGCAAGGATCCTCCTTTTATGGTGCTACTTACAGTCTCATAGTGATTCGCGGTTTTATTTCGGACGGCTCATGTAAAGGCGCGCACATTTTTCATGTTACGAATGGAGCGAACAGTAATCTTTGCATTTATGCCGTGATCCTTTATTGATTTTAGATTTTTAGTGGAAAGCGAAACGAATGAAGCCGGCGTGAATGGAGACGCGCCCGGTAAAGCCGATGTAAGCCGAGAGATGATATAAACTGCTATTCACTGGGGAACATATCAGAGAACCCTGAAGTTATTCCTGGGTGTGTATGCTCGATTTGTGTTCTGCAATTAACAGGGCGTTTGAATATGAGCGACGCAATAGTATTAAAATTAGGCTCTCTTTTATATTTTGCGAATCGATTACCTTTTATTATATGTTAGTAGGGAATTCGTTGCTTTGTTCAGTGCTTCAATGTATATTTAAGACAATATAGCACCGTGGCCACGTGCAATGGACAATATCGTTTTGTCAATGTCAGAAACGTTATACACAAAATATTTGACAAATAACAATATGCTTTATTTATAACAGGCTAAAGCCAATTAATGTTTTCTTAGCGCTGACAATAAAAAACATTCCCCCAAAAAGGCCTTTCATCAATAAGAAAAAATGCTTGTGGATCCGTAGGAAAAATTAAATTGGTTTTATAACTAAAATGCCTCTCTTTCGTGTGAATATGAGGCGAGCTAGTTAATTACTAAATCAAATCTAATGGAACCCTTAACACAAAGTAGAAGCTTTAAGGAGCTGTGCCTCGTAAAATTATGATAAAAGGTTTCGTTTTTACGACTTGAATAAAACCATGGTTTGTGGTTAAATACTTAACGCCTACAAATAATAAACTTTCCGGGTGTTATCAACACGATACTTTCAAACTTGTTTTGATTTCATTTAATTATTAAAAATCGGACGATTTTATGTATTTATTAAGTCGTCTTTTTAATTAGCTTGAGTGATTGACTGTCTGTTTTGTCTTACCTCAAAAAGTACATGATTTGGTATCTTCTCCTCTAGTATCTTTTAAAACCTCTTAGAATGTCACATTTCATCTCAAAACCTTCATCCACTTAAGAGAAATCCGATATAAATCCGTTTTTCCTCTTCACAGAGAGAACTCTAATATCGTAATTAATTTTCTTTTTTTACAATCATAACTAAACCAATTTGTTTCACACCTCGGTATAAATTCCGACATTTATAACGATAGGTACACAAAGTTAACACATTTTTTTTTTTTCACGAAAACCCTCATTTCCCTAAGCCTTAAAGAAAAAACAATGAAAGGAGACCTACCATTAAAATAAATAAAAGGAAATAAAGCACCGACCGCAAATTATTTCACTTACCTACTTCTTTTTATAAAAATGCGAACGACGCATTAAATTTTGGGGAGAAAGGAAACTCCCTTGTAAGCAATATCGAGCAGGCAAATTTTTCAGATATTGCCTTCAGGTAGAGCACATTTATTATGTACCCGTATATATTACTCTTGATTCATTGACTTTCGATATTGATTTACTTTGCTTGCATAAGCTGTAGTTGGCCAAGACTGCGGTAGGCAAACTATGCGACCTTTGATATGAAGAATTAAGGGTGAAGTTGGAGTGTGCGGACAGTGGTAGAGCCACAACTTTGAAGAGATACAGACGCATAGAGACGAGATAGATTGAAACCGCACGAAAACACTGATGGACGATCGACCTTTTGAATGATAACCTTTTTCTGTATCATTTTGTCCAACAAACTTTAGATTTACGGCTCTTGTATCTCTTTATCATTAAGTTGTCCAACTTTATTGCTGACTGTAAATATCTGTGGCTAACTATGCAAGCCACGCCTAATATCGTTGTTTACGGCAACAACTTCCAAACTGTTATCACTTTCAGGACACCAGGACGGTACATCTCGGCCGTTGCCGATGTCCGCTTGATTTACGGTTACGATAAGGTGTCGACCTAAAAAGTTTTGTGCTACCCTACGCGAAACGCAATCGCGTAAGATTTAAAACCAGAAAAATACCGCAAGTTTTTTGGTTTATTTTCATACTTTCCACGGTGTGTTACCTTTGTATCGATAATGGATTCAAGTTTGAATTACAAGTTTAAATGTTACCAAATCAGCATAGTTTAATTAATAAGACGTTGCATCATTAAGTTCCCTTCAAAATGGTTGAGCTGAATGGTACTGAACCATGCGTTATGTTCGTGAACGGACGCCATCAGTAGGGACTGGTCATCTCTTAGCTGCCACGGCTTATTTTAATTATTGAATATTTTTGTTTCATTTTTTATCTTTTAATTACGGACGCATTTAACGTGTACGTTTTCTACATTGTACTCACATGTATAATTTCAACGTGAATGATGTAACCAATATATTTAAACAATATTCTGATTTAAAAGAGTGTCCGTGGAGTTTCTTGCCCGTTCTTCTCCATAGGAACCTACTACGCTTTGGAAAGGGCATCTAACTTCATCTTTCTGACAGACCGACCCCTAGACAATTCAAAAGTGCCTGTAAATGGTTTATTTGAAATAAATGGTTTGAGTTTGAGTTCGGCCAAGTAATACCCGCTAACAATAAACATAAACAAAAGACGTTTACGTTACATTTGGCTGAGAGGCGGAGCACGTAATGGCGGGCAGGCTGCATTCAGATTCCCAACTGAGGCGCTCCAATATCGGCTCTTGGTATATTATTTCAGGGCAGAGGGACGCGGGGCAATATTGAGTTGTGAAACCGACGATTTACCTAACAGGAGACGCTGCTAACGGAGCAACTTTAGCTCGACACTTTGACAACTTATTTCTTGTCTCCAGAGTTGCTAAGCCACTCAGTTTGTGTACGTAGCGGCTTGATTGTTGTTCGCCGAGATAGTGATTGTAAAAGCTTGTGTTCAGACTTTTCAAGGACGTAACTATTTCGCTTAACGCTTTATTTACAAACTCCGCATCAATATTACACGTAACGAACGCTTAAAAACTTTAAGGTAAACAAGGGTCGGAGGAATACGTAGAGAAATATTCGAGCTATGCCCAAAGCAGTACGGCTATTAACGGAACTTAGTTTAGCAACCTGTAAAGTGTATACCAAAATCCTCATTCAACTCGTCCAAACGCTTAATTCAGTTGGAATAATTCGAGTTCTATTGTTAAGTTCCTAAATTTGAAGTCCAACATTTAACTGCTTACAATTCAAAGGTAACCGCAAATTTCGAAACGAGTGTGCCTCTCTATAGAATGAAACTTATTTGCAAACCGATAACTTTTAGTACGAGTCGAGTTGGTCAGTTCACGCCCTCATGGACGGCCGACCACTGCTCCCCAACTATGCAACAAAGCATTCCTACGCCTCTGATATTGTAACAATATTTCAAAATTTGCCAATTAGCTTCATGTTCTGTTAAAATTAAGGCTATCGTTACCGATAACCTGGATTATTCTACTAGAAAACTATACGCTCAGCCCCGAAGGTATGCTAAAAGTTTTCCTGAATATTTCTGCGGTTTTCATAGCAATCCGTCAATTTATCTCGGCTTCAGAGTACGCGAAGTACATGTAAACCAGATGAAGTTAGTATTCCTGGGAAATGCCGATAACGAAAGTTAGTAAAGTGAATGTATCAGTACATACCTCGACCGCCTCGTTGTGGGATCTTTCATAACCATAACTTCTGTGATTTCGCCGAATTTGCTAAAGTAGTCACGGAGACTTTCTGAAAAGGAAAGAAAACTGTGTTTAAACATGGTGAATATTTGATGAATTCTCAAACATGTGGGGTATTAAAAGATTTGTTTAGGGGAATCTAAAGAGGTAAAAGAGTTGTTTTTCAAATGCGGTTCTCTAAATTGTACATTGAATGCCTTAGCGTTAAGTGCACTTAAAGAAAGGTTTGTGAGTGAAATCCTTACAATAACAAAAGAAGTCCGCCTTCTAAAACACTGCTCTCCAAACAAAACACAGGTAGGTATATTATTACCAAATTCGGTTTTATTTCTGGACCGGAGACCTTCTCGGGTATTTTTCCGAGGTACGTATTGGTACAACGACAAAGAACTTTCATGGCACATTCACTCAACACTTCTACACAATAGAAGGGTCTCGTTTTGTAACGTTGAAGCCTTTTCGATTCGCAGTCCATAAAAGTAAAACGATAAGAGTCATTCCCTTCAAATGACTGAAGGAATCGTCAGGCAAATGTTTGAGAGCGCACGCTCCACAGAAATGTTCGTGGTGTTTATCGTGTCACAAGAGATTTGGTTCGACAAGACGCTGGAGTATTTAGTATCATGTTTCTCTATTTATATTAGCTTGTTAAAACATCTCATCTGCCGTAAATACATGCAAGGAGCATCCGCGTGGAGATTTGTTTGCGACTGGTTGTATGACTCACTAATGGATAGGGCGGGTAGGCTCTCCCTCTAAAATGAATATGCTGATTTCCTCGTCCGTGTTTTTAGGTGTATTTTACATAATTTCCGGTCAGCAACCGACACGTTACACTGTTTAATCACTTTCTGTGTTCGTAGATGCACCCTACCTAATATCTACGAAATAATTAACATGCTAAAGTAACGTAAAGGATATTGAAACTCATTTTATCGTGTACTCATCTACCAATATTTACTCGATCTAGATTGTGATCATAACCAAGCCGAGAACAGTAAACAAGCGTCAATAATCTAGGTATCCTGCGTAGTACTGTGTACTTACCACCTATAATAACGATCGGAATCAGTTGAAAACAAAAGCTCGATACTAACTTGCTGTAAACCTGTGAAGTTCCCGATTAATACTAATTAAGAACAAACAGGCCAATCACGAGAGGCTTATTGCGGGATACATTCCAATTTAAACTTGCCTTCAATTCGATAACAGGGGGTGCTTCTAAAACCAAATGTTGGTCTATGTTTTTAAAGTCGATTTTGGACTTGTTTCGCGCAGAACTTTTCTAATCTGACCGCTACCCCGGCCTTCGGTTCTGCACTTCCAAACAGTAATGAAAAGTAACGATTGCATGCTGACTGTACCATTAATCACCAGCAACATTGTGTGAGGGTACGTTTTTAGATCCGTGAAGAATGACCTCGTTGTTTAATGGGAACGTTTTTTTGACTACGACGATCTAAAACTTCAATTAGGGCGAATAACTCCTCACGTGAATAACTCCTCACGTAGCAGGCTTAAATTGCCACTTTATTTTGTGTTGCCCTGCGGTCAGTATGGAATGATGTGAAAAAACAAAGATTACCTAGGTTTTCGGTATAGCATTAGTAAATTTTCATTTCAATATTATTTTCAAGTGGTGAACACACACAGTACGAACTACGAACGATTATAAATTGATTGACGCTGATTATAATAATATATTCTCTTTTTCGCCGGCACAATATTACAACCAATTTCTGCTTGTAAGGTAGTTTACAAAACATTTCACTCCCAACTACACACGTATCCAACATCAAAACCTGGCACGAAAAATAAATTAATTAACGCACAATGATGAGTACACAACCCGCTAAACTACTCGCAACCCTTGTTATCTACCCTCCGGATTTATATTTTATTTAGATGACGCCTACCAGGCAATACTGCGGAGGACAGCGCGACTGGATTCGGCACAGTTGTTCAACCACCATAAAATTAGCATTTGCTGGCGAGTAGCATTTTCATCTAAACATAGGCTGAGCCACCTGAATTATTCGACCGCTCTTCTTCAAGGGTTTGATTTGTTATTTTTGTGGGTAGGTTGGTATTAGATGCTACGCATTATTTTTAGTGGATTTTTTGGCAGTCGTTTTTTTCTTAATAGATATTAATTTTGTTTAAACTTTACGCTATATAGTTAGGTTGTAATAATATATTTTTTTAGTAACGCAACATTGTGAACTTTTTGTTAAATGTGCAAAAAATGCCATGAAATTGACAATATTAAAATGTTCTTGAGCAAAGATAATTGTAACGATAAAGTTATGAGCAAGAAACTAACTTTTTTTAAATTGATTTTCAGTAACAATTTAGCTATAATTTTTAATAGTGAAGTAACAACAATATTTTTTTTTACATTATACGAATTCACACATCTCAATAATACACAACTTTATAACACCATCCACAGTTTATGATATAAAAACTGCCATTACTTACGTACCAGACAAAATGGCCGAGAAAAAAAAACTTATATTTCTTTATTTACAAACATTTACAAATTAATGACGTATTTGTTCAAAAATACACTGTACTCATAGATAGTATAGTTTTGGAAATTGTAATAACAGATATGTTTGTAACAGCGCAACATTAGAACTATGTGTTGTGTAAAAATTGCCATGAAAATGTTCTTAACCATATTTAAAAAACGTTAAAGTGATGAGTGTGAAACTTTATTTTCAAAATAATTTACTACCTAGCAACTGTTTTTAGTAGTGAATTAACAATTATATAATTATGAAGACAAGATCCGAATGCGTGGTTAGTTGGAAGTAAAATAAAACACAACTGTTCCACACACCACAGCAACACAACTACAACTAACTGTTCTATATTTTTAATTTATGACACCGCCATTACCAGAGAAAATGGCCGCGAAAACATTTTATTTCTTTCTTAAAAAACATTTACAGTTTAATGACGTATTACGTCTAGCTTGCAATAAAATTATTAATATTGTCAGTGGGGGGAAACTGGGGGGAGGCGACGCAGCACTTGCTCAACCACCATTAAATTGGAAGCTGCCACACTTCCTGAACTACCACCTTGCTACTGGATTACACCGTCATTATATTAACAGTTTAATTTTGATGAGTACAGCGGAACTCTGGCGTTTATATGTTTATAATTTATTAGTGATCAACTTTAGAGTGCACTATGCCTAAGTCTAAAGTGGTTTTCGAGAACTTTAGAGAAAATATTATAATTTAAATAAATATTGTATGTCAAAGTTTTGCCTGAAACATTTTAGGTGTAGTTGTCTATATATATTCTATGTAACTATGTATTTTAATGATACAAATACTGTCCGATGAGTGAAATGAACAATTATGAATTGAAAGGTTGAAAATAGAAATGTGCTACCGAAATTATTTAAGTAAATTTTAATGCTAATAATTACTGAAAATTTTTCTTTTAAAAGAATTAGGAAACAAAGGTACTTGTTATTATGAGCTTAGTGGATAAAGAAAAACAATGACAGACATCCCAGTTACTAAAATAAAATAATGTCAAATATCCATCCTGGTCCTTTCTGTAATTGTTCATCCAACAATAATTACGCGAATTCTAAAACAACTTGGAATTCAAATGCTCCCTAATTGGCAGTTTTAATCTACTAACTTTTGTACAGAATTCAGAGAAAGTAGGGAACAAGTTGTCGTGGTTCGTGGCGAAACGAATCAAAACCTTCTAACTGAAATTTATAAATTTATTTTGGCAAATTATAATGACTGAAGAGGATAATTTGCTTGATTTAAATTCGGATCGCTTTTATGGTGTTTCAGAATAGGCTATATTTCTTATTAAAGTTGGACGGAAACTTCAGGCTCTGGTATTGTTGACATTGAAATTGCTAGTTTCTGAAATGAAAGCATTAATTTATTCGGTGAGATTATTAGATACCTAATCTATTGTATTTAACAATGTAAAGTATAAAATAGAATTAAGTTATGAAATCTTTTTTTATTCTTTTTTAAGATATGATTGAAATTAACATTGTAAAGTCTCAAATCATTTTAAAATTTCAGACAAAAGAAAAAATCATGTCGCTTCACGATGAGCCAAACTAAATGTCACACAGTCTAAAATGTGGGTAAAAATAGATTTAGATCTTATTTCTCGCATAGTTTACTTTGTTACCTTTTACGGAAGTTTGCCAAATTATTCGTCCTATGTGCGCGGGGCCTACGCCACTTGTGCAACCACCATAAAATTGGAAACTAGCCGGCGAGTCCATTCGAAATGAACGGACACATTACGTAAAAACAATATTAAATTCAACGTAAACAACGATACAGGTGAGCTTTTTATTTATGGTTGTGTAGAACTGTAGTGGGGAAACTTAGAATTGAATCATAAGCATTTTCTGAGTTGAATATTATGTAGGTACGGAATTTGTCAATTGTTATTGATGATAATGACACACAGTATTCAAAAAAGTAATTCGTTTTTTTTTTACATTATGTCTATCTATTACTGTCGTATTTTCAACCAAGAACAATAAAGTGTTTTTTTTTAATATTATTTACAAACATGCATAACTTTTTTGTTCTTAAAATTTTACTCGCCAAACTCGCTAATTTGATGGCGAGAAGCACTTGTTAATTAAAAACTAACCTTAAAACTACTATGTTATTACTGTAAGGTGTGAAATTATTTCTAGGTAAAGGCTGAATCCTCGTTACCGAGGAATAAACTCCTTAATTTTGATTTCAACATATCTTTACTTAGTTTAAGCATAATGTAAGTCCTGTTACGTGCCCACACTACACCAACATGCTATTAAACGTGTATATGAATGCCACTACACGTATAGTGACTTATACGATCGTTTATACAAGCAAAAGGATTAGGTACCTAGTTGCCTAATTATACCTACTGTGTTAAATTGCTGGTGCTAATGCAGATTGCAAAATCTACGGCTGAACTATGATCTTATCGTAGTTGCTCTAAGTAAAACCAAATGCACATTGAGCAGGGAATGGAAAGACGAGAGTTTCTTATCTTATGCGTGATATTTTCCTTTGTTTTCCAAATGTAAGTAACATGTTCCTACCTAGCATGTTTTCACACACGGATTTCTCTCCATGCATCACGTGTACTAACGTACATGCACGTGAGTTTTTCCGCACGCGTGATTTTTATTATGATTTTGAAGTTGTCATTTTTACACCGAAGCAGTGCCTTCGTTCTTTCGTTGAAAGTACACAGGTATCTACCCATCGTCTCTGCGTTTTTTTTTGTCATAACATGACATATATCTTACGAAATATATATGTCGGATACGGACACGAAACGAATCGAAAGCGCGCCACTGGCGACATCACATGATCTACCCACACCTACAGCGCACTTCTACAGAGTCCTGATTTTTTAAGCCCACTGAAAGGACATTCAGTGTCTGATAGGAGTTAAGACGTCGCAGACTGTACTCGATTTGTTGTGTGATTAATTGTAATTTCTGGTATAGTGTTAATTTGTGATTTTAATAAACGCCGTGTATCGCACCCAGTGTTTTCATTGCACGAAACCCATCTTCAGCACACATGATGTCTGATTCTAATGGAATAAATCGTGGCGATCCTATATAATATATTATTTATTTCGTAAGACATAAGTTTATGTGAGGTGAGTTTTATATAAAGTCAAATAAACATTTAACTCAACGCAGACCCAAAAATACCCCTTATTTTACAAACTTCCGCGTTGAAAACAACACACGCACTTGAATAAATTGCTGTTTACTTCTGAGCAATAATTCAACTTAAATGACTTCTAATAATAAGATCTGTTCTGGGGCCACACATAAAGATACCACTATATTTCAGGATTATTGGACTCGGATAACAGATACTTTAGTAGCTATTGTATTACTCGTTATAAGTTCATTTTTTTGTACGCATGAAGTACTAAATCGCTGGAAAAACTCTTTTAATTTAAAAGTAACAACTTTGTTATAAAGCTGTGTAGTGTTTCTCACGATTGCAAATTAAGGGATGATTTCTAAAATTCAAAGCTTTTATAAAAGTCTTTATTCTATACTGGCTTTTGCCCGCGACTTCATCTGCGATCCAGGAGCAAAAGTAGCCTATGGCCCTTCTACAATTAAAAGTCTACCTCTGTGCGAAATTTTATCTAAATCCATTCAGCCGTTTTAGCGTGAAAGCGTAACAAAGAAACAATCAAACTCACTTTTGCATTTATAAGTTAGGATATAGTAAATGCATTCTGTTTTTTAAGCAGTTATTTATTTATTAGTGCACTAACAATTGACTAAAGAAAAACGCTCAAGATGAATCTTCGTTCACGATTCAAATAGATGCACAAAAATCAAAGAATTCTCTGTTTTAGCTTCACAAATCCTATTCAAGTCCAATTTCCATCGAACACGAGTACAAAATCCAATTTTCCAAAAACAACGCAGTAACGCACATCCCAGCTTAATACCATGCACAGATAGATCCAACCACTGATCAAGATGGATTGTTGAACTGCATACAGCCGGCCTGACAAGCTTTTATCATACGTCACTGAAATCATCGACTACACGACAAACTCATCAGACATCAATAGTAATGACGCAATCAATCAATATGTAAACGAAAACAGTCCGCATCGCATATTTTATCTTTAACAATCCTTCCCACCAAACCAATTAGTGTGAAAACCTTCCATAGTACAGTTCCAATGTTATAAATTTGGCACTTAGCCTGACGCAAATTTTCAGTGCTGTCAGCAAATAAAGTGGTGCAGTAATAGTTTTGCGACGGCCCAAACTAAATTGACACACTATAGGTAGACCACATTTTTTTTGGACGTAGTACATTTTTCAATTAAACCATTCTCTGTTTTCTGTGTCTGTAAATGTAGTGGCGTTGCGTTTGAGGTATTAGTTTGAAGGTAAGCCTCGCAATTCAATTTCAGTAAAATAAAAATGAAAAAATTTTTTCATCCTGACTGTAGGTATCTCAATTAATCCTATATGTTCTAAACCGTTCTTTTATTTCTATGAAGTGCGTGAAAATGCACAAACAACATCAAAATAATCCTCATTGTATTTTCATCTAATGCCCAAACGTATGAAACCGCTACGAACGAGCTAGACTAACATCTGATATTTGCATTTATACCACCAAACACCCAAACATTGATGATAATTTGAAAAGCAAAACAAGAAAAACAAAGCACTAGAGTTACTTAATGTTACTTTTTAACATTTATAGAGTACTTTAAAATTGTGTCCTGCGTATAAAATCATCCAGTTAAATGTGTATTGTGGTTGGAGACCTGCCAACCACGTAGGAACACGTCCGATCCTGAGAATCTCTCACTCCCCGACCCGCTGCATTCGTCTGCAATGATGCGGCAATCGACAGATAAATATTGAAACGGTTCCGATTTGAATATCGATAAAGTTAAATCGGTGCTTTTTTGTGGCGGTGGTGTGACTTTTTTTCTAAATTACATGACGTATGCCAGTATACCTAAAAATCAAATCAAATCAAATCGTGTATTGCAATCCATAATGTACAAAATATAGGTAGTAAATAAAAAATTATAGAAACAATTACTTACCAATAAACTATTATTATTACCATTACGTATTAGTCATGTGCCTCGATTTGGTTTACTAGATTTTTATTGTTAGTAAAGAAAAAGTACCTACCTACATACAACTAAAATAGAAGGCACGAAGCTCCAATAAATATGTCAGAATTTGATTCAACAAAAAAGAAAAAATTTTGATGCCACTTCAATAAAAATATTCTCAATAAAAAGGAAACATTCGCGTTTCAATTCCAAGTGCGCCTCCGACTTGAGTCGACCCACCGCGGAAGGGACGCGCGTACATCAAAGTGATTACGAGCGAAAAACGCCACACAGTCAAGTGCGAGCGTTGTAAAAATCACTACGACGTGTGAAGTGCTATCGGGGCGTCTCAGTGGAGTGGCGATCGCTTGTTTTTCCCACTTTCGATGAACGCCGCGGGCCGCGCTCATTCGAGTGCCCTCTGATTTCGTCCCTGCACAGCGCTGTGTTTTATGAGGTCAAGAGAACCTCCACAAAAAACACGTACCCCGATAAATTACGCACTGACACATTCAGATTCGCCCATAATATACACGATCGTAATATATTGTTTTTTTTTTCGTTTTTTGGGATTCGGTGGCTGTTTTTGTGGCAGGTGCACTTCATTTTTTTCGGTACGCACTTTTTGTTGGTACTTTCGGCTGTTTTAAGTATGTTTTATTATGAAATATTCAATCACTTGTAGCTAAGTGAAATTAATGGGCTTTGTCACAATCCACCCTAACAAAATTACCTTGTTAACTGACCTTACTTCCTCATACCAACAATCCTACATTATCTTCTCACGAAGTCCTCCATTGTAAATAGTGGCAGTACTCGTGTGCACTGGGCTATTATGTTGTCACTGTGTGTCCTTCACTTTATGCACTATTGAGTGAAAGCTCAATTAGGTTGAAAGTTCAAACCTAACCAGTCTAGTCGAAATTGCCTAGGGTTAAACCCTGCTGTAGGTAGGTACTTACCTACTTTGTTTCTAACTCGCAAAGGGGGGTCATTCGTTTCTACCTACTTAATTTGGATCAGCCTTGAAAGAAACAAATCAATTTCACCGAATCGATTAAATATTTACGAGTAAATTAGGTAACTTGCTACCATAAAGAATTAATTAACTTAGAACTTTTAATTTTCCTTAAAAAACATTAATTTTCTAGTACCAAATAATTATTATTTCAATTCGTTTCTCTTCACAAAGTTTAACTTACTTAGTCCACATTAAAAATTTATCAAACACTTTTTAATTCTCATAAATGGTTCGTTTCTGAACTGTCTTCTTTGATTTCAACCTTGAAAGAAACAAATCAATTTCGATCAATCCAATTAAATATTTACGAGTAAGCCTTACCCAATTTTAACACGGTTGTTGGTAGATTTCTTAGAAGGAATAAATTAACTTTTACTTTATTTGATAGACTAGCTGCTGTATGCTCCTTAAAGTGTTAAAAGTTTGGTACTTTCGCGTAACGCGCTCCTAATGACATCATTTGTCTTTTCATTGTGTTGAGTTGGTTATAGTGAACACGGATTTTAAAACATACGGCGCATTGGATACTGTTCGAAAATTTGTCAAAAAAATTGGCTGCGGAAAAATTTCAACTGAAGAAGTAGTTCTTCAGTTGAAATTTTTCGCAATAATATTAAGATGTGGAGTTTCTGTATATGAGACATTACAGAAACTCCACATCTTCAAGCCTTCATAATTGCGATTTCTACCAACAATATCCTAGCCAATATTACTTTTCCTCAATAAACTGTAATATGAAGCCACCATGTGGGTCAAAGACGCTAGTTCAGTAATTTATTCCCAATAACTATCACGGCAAGTGCAGATGCTGTACTGTTTCAATTTAAGGGAAGTTGCACGAGATGAACTTACTTTGAGGAAGTCGCTTCGTGTGACATTGTCAACTAATCTTGAGACCGCCGGGAACAAACGTCCAAGTAATGTTCCTATTACCTTCAATAAATGTTGGTAATGCTGGTTTGTTTGGAATTTAATATTGCTGTGAAGATATAGAAATAATATCCATTGGTATTGGGAAAAGGTTGATTCTTAGTAATCAAATTCAATAACGGATTTTGAATAAACGAAGTATTTATCTGAAAATAATAATTATTATTACCATTAGATAAAAATTACCAACTTGAATTCAATTCAGTTAATAAGAATAAAGCCACAAAAATTTAACAACTATTCATTCCAAATTCAAATCCAATGCCTCCAATTGAAATTCCCAAACAATTTCCCTTTCTAAAGGCTGAAACTGTTGGGACATCTGAGTTACTACAGATACTGTTGTCGAGGCATTCCTAGGTGGTGGATAGGTAAATATGTAGCTACAGCGACACAGAGTTATTGTGGCTGCTGTGTATCCCGGCTCTGTGAGATTAGTTCACAATGTCATGACGAACTAAGTTTGGGCAAACATTAATTGTGTTATTTTGATTATTATTTTGTTTAAAGTTTAAGTGGGTTTTGAATTGAGAGTGAAGAAATAGTTGGTGTATGCTTACTATCAGCTCTTAAAAACAAGAAAAATGGGTTTTTTGAATCTTAACTTAGATAGAATGTTTTACTGTAGTACACCATTATCAAAGCTCATGTATATTAGAAGCTTGTTAGGTGATATTTAATATTAATTACTACGCAATTTGGATAATTAATTAATTAGAAAGTATGAGGTAAATATTCATATTAAATTATGTGAATAAAACTAGCTTATTTCCCTAATATTAATTGTTTATGCAAATACGACTTCACTTACATCAAAGCTTTTACCCTAACACACATTTCTATGGAACCGAAAACCTCTCGTATTCAGTGCTCTGTGTATATTTGTGTAATTTATGCAAACGTTGCACGATTTATATCGTTTGACGTGACGTCTCACAATGATTGAGTGTGCGATAGTTGCATAGCTCACCTACAATATATTATCAGGTAATACCGTATAATTGTCGTGATCTCTGCGAACAACCGTCGCTGTCTCCTGTGAGATATGAGCTGGCACACGATACGTTGCTAATTTCGTGACATCCATTCATTTACCGATCCCGAACGTGAATGGGATCAGACAACAGGAAACATAATACTAACTCCTGCGCAGTTATTTATCTTACGTCATCGTTGCACTTGCAGTTATTTCAGTTTGTCAATTAGGTACGATACTGTTCAGTTTATTTTTGATCGGCACCGTAAAACTCTAACTGGCTTCTGTACGTGCGACTAATTTATGATTGGACGTATAAATTACATTGAAATAGAACCGGCAATTAAATACACGACAATAAATAACGCTCCTATTATGTGTTCCTGGTATTTATTGTTTCAAATCCAAAATCGACCAACTGAATTTCAAATTCGAAACGAATTTAGCCAACTTTATTTTGTCGTATTGTAAAATAATTATTTGCAAAATTTGTTGCGAATATTGAGAAATTTCTAGTATTTCATCATCCTAAAGTGAATATTTGTCTGAATCGTAGGTACAATTGTCGGTTGCAAGACTTGCAAGCATTCCCGAAGTGTGTAACTGTGGAATACTAAATATTAATACTGGTTGTGAACATAAAATACGTCATGGTATGGATTTTAAAAGATGTTTAAAGATTCATAAACGTAAGCTACCTCAGTTGGAGTCGTAAACTTGAGTGTAATGCGTCTGAATATCGTATTACGTATAATATGACGGTAACTTGTGGCGTTAGGCCGCCTTTCTCCACCTGGTGACATGAATAAACTGTGCCGTTGTGGTCTAATATTAAGTTCGGCTTGTTTATAATGTTGCTTCCCCGCAACACTTGCTTATGTAGACGTGTCGTGTTTGCCTTAACTTGGAATCTCTTGTTTGTACCTACACATACGCTCGTGGGCGCGTATGATATTGTTACTGATTTAAACTTATTGTTTTGTATTGTTTTCGCTTATATAGATAATCCAGTTTAATCTAAATACCACCGCGTAAAGCAGATTTCTGTAACTGCGCAGTTTGTTCATCATGAATCAGTTATAAAGTATTTGTTCGATTGAATTTTATTAAATAAATGCGGAGTTGTTTTATTTTTGTGAATAAAATGATTCGCGTGATGAATATTTCTGACTGTTCATCTGAATAATGCCGATGAAAACCAACAATAACATTATATTAATTATTGTAAACATAAAATTGAATTGAGCCAAAGGGAATGTAAAGCTTGCAAAAGTAAATTATTATATATTTTTTATTATTTCTTACGACACTTTGCCTTTGTACTCGCCTTACCTTACTGCTCGTTTATAGCATGAGAAACCTTCTTAATGGAATTGGAAGTGTCTGAAATTGAAAAGACATTAAAAAAACTGTACGTTTTGACATTTCCTTCACACAAACTGTAATTCATTAATTCTCCAAACCAATACAACTCAAAATAGGATTACAAGTAACAGCATAATCCCTGATACCAAGATTGTCAATTCAATTTCACGAAATCTTACTAACATTAATATTCAAAACTGGCAACCACAAATAAATTACTGTATCTGAAACCCGTCTGAACCCGTTACATCTAATACCACTTGAAGTAATATCAACGCAAACAATTAATTACAAAACCGAACTCTAAAGCTGTGTCTTCACAATAGGTATCCCCTGTACAGTTCTCGAGTCAACTAGTCTGAGTGACTTTAATTCATCGGCGAGTACACCATCTGGGATTACTTGAGGCTGTCACGGCGAGGACCGTCCGAGACGTTCAGATCTTCGATCAGAACTTGTAGGTTAGTTCGAGGATCAAAATTGAGAAGGCACGGGCGAGAGATTGAGTTTGCGCGTGTGAGTGCTCCGCCTTATGTTAAGGGTTTGACAATATTTTGATAGCTAAGCAAATTAGAGAGATACTATTCAATAGTTTTGTCTGATTTTAGCAGAAAATAAAGCGTATTTTCCATTGTATTGTACTTAAGCCTGTTTTTTAAATATTTTTTTGCAGCGCCTGTTATAAATAATATTTTATGCTTTTTACATGCTAAAGTAGGTCAAAGTAATATGCAAGGTATGGCAGCACAAATTGAAAATAAAATAAGGAGTAATAAACTTAAAAACTCATTTCGATATTAATAATTAACGGCGGCGACAGTAGTTGTAAAACATATTGCAGTGGTGATATTTTTCGCTTGTTTCGTAAAAGATTTATCAGAGAGTTTCAAGACAGATTTCATGTTCCATTAATTTTATACTGAATCCTTAATTTTTCGGCAGTTTTTGCTTAATATTTTATTCGCAATCAGATCACCCAAAGGAAAAAAATTGCCATTCTTCAAGTTTGGCAGACAAACTAGCTTGTGGCGGTCGTAGGTAGTAAAGAGAGTATTTTCAGAAACTTCATTAAAAAAATATTAAAATATTGCATGTTAATTCTTACAGTTTTAGCATAGTGAGTATAATTATGAATATTTTTATCTAACTTTTTACGCTACTTACCACACATAATTTAGGATCAAACAACAAAATGTCATCATCATTCAAAAAAATAAATCACACAAACATTGCTAAACAGAGCCACCCCATAATTTTCTTAACTCGAACGCCCCCAACAAAGTTATGTACCACAAGTCAAACGATTAATACTTTGTATGGAGCTCTCAAAACATCTCGCTGTCTAGAAGTGTATCTTGTAGATTTAATAGACAATACCACTAAGGATAGAGTTTCTTGTAAACTTTAGTTGGAACTTGGATAAGTTTCTGTGCAAGCCCCTGTCCTTAAATTGAAATGGGTACCAAAATAGCTCTAGTTGCTTCATTATTAACTATTGAACTAAACTATTGGGATATCTTTGGGCTTCGTTGTAAGGTTAGCTCTGCACTATATAGTTGGTTTAATTTGATAGCGTTTGTGTAGGATCTTAAACGAATTTGACATGAGCTACTTTGATAATTTTGTTGGACTTCTGGTTCTGAATGATCTGACTTCAACCCTTTAAGTTATTCAGCGAGTACACCCTTTTCGTATCAAAATTTGTAGATTATATTTACTAGATCTTACAAAACTCAAGCACCCTAGCCTTTTCCCAACTATGTTGGGGTTGGCTTCCAGTCTAACTAGATGCATTTGAATACCATTGACTAGCTCTTTCACTAACCTGTAATTAATAGAAAGAAGTGAGAGATAGAAGTGTTTGAAAGTGTAGTCGCTTTTCCTTTAAAACTCTGCATTATATTTGCTTAAATGTGACCTCCTAACAACGTTTATATACCCTACACAATAACACAAGTCTCTCATTGCTAAAGCACAGCGGCGTAACTGCGCAGACTACGTAACTGCAGAATGCACCACACTCAAGTTCACTGCGTCTCTATGGGGATGCTCCCGCCACTAATGTCTTCAATAATTGGCAGTCGAACTTCCAATGTACCCAATCACGAACTCAATTCGATAAAGACCCACCAGGAATGTAGCACGTAACCTTCTATATTATTAACTAAACTCTACATTGTTTACATTCACGAAAAAGTATGACTGAGAAATGACGCATGAAATAGAATTTCTAACCAATTACATTACGGCAACGCTACCTTTTCTTGTGTTTTACTTTCTCGTGAAATTACAACTTAGAGAAAAGAACAAATAAATCTATTTTTTACTTGAACGCTTTTAGTAAAAGCTCTGTACAATTTTTGTCGCAATAATGTCGCGTGTTCCGACACCAATTTTGGGCAGTCTTTCAGGTTACCGAAAACCACTTTCATAGCAGCAACCAGTATAAAATTCAATTACCTAATTCAGTTTTAACACTTAAACGTGCATTGTTTGCTGGCAAACGATAGACCGCGAGGCCGAGCCTACAAAGGCTTTGCGGAGGTATATTCCCAAATATTTTACACAATGAAAGCAAGATTAACAAACAGTGGCTACTCTTTCTGGTCGAGCTGAGGTATGGCGGCTTGACACGCGATACCCGCTTACACTGAGAAAATAAAGAAAAAATGAGAATAGATATTAGGATTCGGACGATTTAATACTACTTTATTTTGGGTGTTCACTAATTTATGTGGCAGATACGACATTCGGGGAAAATGGTTTGTTGTTCTGAAAATTAGAATGAAACTAATTTGTTGATGACCGTTTAATTATCATTGTTTCTGGTTTTTCAATTAATTTTGATAAAAGGTTTTGATCAGATAATTATGTTATTATTATTATTATATATTTACTATTTGCTCCGGCTAAATTTAATTACAACTAAATCATTAAACTGTATTATAGACTATAATTTCAACTGAACTGTTTATTTCTCACTGACATATTATTAGATTGTCAGTGAATCACGACACTTTTCAGAAAATAACTCGTATCACATTCCAAATACTATCCTTACTGTCAAAATATCTCCACCCCAAATTCGGAGACCTAGTTACAACCCCATTGTCCACCGTATTACTAGAATATATCTTACATTACACGGTGTACGAACGGCAATCTTGTCCAGCAGCTTTGAATGCGCCTGTGAAATATAATTTCGATCGGACGGCAATCAGGGCCGGTTGAAGACGGGGCGTGATGGGACTTCGTAAAATATTAAATGTGGCGCTTTTGAGCAAGCCACAGCGATGTGCATCGAACAAGTGGCTTGTAAATATTTATTATATCTATTGTCACTGGACAAATGGACGTTACAGGGTAGAAGTGCTGTAAAAATGTGTTTGAGAGTGTGTAATTTTGAATTTTGTTTTGCAGATTTGCACTGTAATGTGAGATGTCGGAGTATTCCTTATTTTATTATCAAGTTTTGTTGAATTGAGGTTTAATTTGATAGCTGAATTGAATTAATAATAAAATTATATCGCTTTATCTCATTAGAACTGATATAATTATTCATCTTATGATGGATATGCTCTAAGGTTACCTATATTCACTTGGAAAATTATTATTTGTTTATTGTTTTAAACGATATCAGCTCGTGAGTTGAAGCCCAATGAACATCATCACTCTCTGAGTGTTGGTTAGTTATAAAACAAACATCTCTACTGAAATTGGTTTGCGTATGAACGTCAAAGATTTTATCCTAATCACGACGAAACCATCTCTCGCTTTTCGAACCAACACCTTGGTCGTAGGTTCAATTCAATACAAAAATCGTTGTAATTGTGGCGTTTTGAGAATATGCCCTAATGAACGTGCATTGTTGTGGTCAAGTGTCCCATTTAGGTGGAAATTTTCTCTGTGATTATAGAGCTATACTTCTCTCTAGTCGCAAATCTGCTATCCTATCCCAGCATTTACCTGAAACAAACAACAAAACATTCAATATTTGGTACATGTTTAAGAAACATTGCGTAGGGTTGCCCCTGATATAAAATACCGCGGATTATATTTTACGACGATAAACCCTGGCGTCTTTACCAGCACACTTTTAGATCAACATCTAGCTAATATTTATTCGGGACACGGAAAAATCTTACTTTTTATATATTCCGTACAGTTTATTTGCCTCTTAAGATGTAGATGTGTTCTTATTTTCAATAGGTTTATCGTGTTTGAGGAGCTTTTTATAAAATATTATGGTGGTTGTGGGTTTGCACACCTGTTCATAAAAGCACCTCTAATGTTTACATATGACCTTAAAATCCTTAAATGACACGACTGATAATGACTAGAAATCTAGGCATAAAGAAAAGCTCTTGTTTTCAAGAGCTTTTCTTTAACAAACCTCCGTAAAAATCCAACTATTTTTAGTTGGATTTTTACGGAGGTTTGTTAAAAAAAATGTTTCAGACGTTTTTACGATGAAAATTTGGAACACGGAATGTAAAGTTAGAAATAAAAAACCACATAACTAACTATGTACCTGATGGATCACAAACTGGTCGCCCCAAAACGGTTTAAACCCCAAGACTAAACTGAAAGACTTGCTTAACATCGTCAACGTAAGTGCATAGTAGTGAATTTTAACGTCCAAACTTGTCCGTTCGTGAAAAATCCTTACAAGTGAAGCTGTATCATGGTGGGGGAGGAATAGATCACTCCCTGTAGGAAAGCGTCAATCGCCGGCTGATTTATAGAGGGCGGGCTTCTACGACGGCGCCGACTAAACTGTACGGACTTTTGCTCGTGTTAGCGGACCCGGCCCACCGGCAAACAAGTCACTCACCTGCCGAGTCTCTCTCATCGAAAATGCGAACCCTAGTAAATGCCTTTATAAACGAATCCATTTTAAATTCGAATAGTCTACCGACAACACGAACGGAACTACCAGACATGACATGCGTGTTAACGAAATGTTGGCGCTTGGTCAATTTCAACGTGAAAATTTTACACAGTTTACCTACGTCGAATTTTCGTGACTATATTAAAATAACATCCTAATGGAGTCATCCGCGTCCGGTCGCGTCTAACTGAGTCTGTTTCAGTTTCTACTTTAATTACTGAATTAAGTCAAAATCAAATAAAAAATCTTCTGTTAATTTGCAAGGGGGCTTTTATGCAAACTTTCAGCGGAAACTTGACCTAAGAATTCAATCAGGACTCCGGTTGGCAATAATTGCACGATCCGAGAGTGCACTATTGCTAAACTTTTCATCCCGTTGTTGGCGTTCTATTGAAATCATCTTAACGCTATTCGTAGTTCTACACGCCATGGTAATAAATTGCCGGCGAGTAAACTACTTACAATCGGGAAAAGTTAAAATTTAATCTCAAAATGCAGGCAGAAATTTAAAATTACGACATGATTTAAACAGATTGTCGAACGAACGTTTAAAACGGCGTCATTCGTGCAATCTGCTCGAGAATTTTAGTATCGGGAGATAGCCGTCGGAATAATGTATAAAATATAAGATCAACATTTGCATTTACGAAAATATAGATATAATTGAAACGTTTTAGGGGCATTGAAGAAGTTTTTAGTTCAATTTAGCGGCAATCAGGACGGCCGTTGAAGACGGAGCGTGAGCCGAATGCTTAAAATATTAAACGTGCCGGAATGACGGGACGCCGGGACAGGGCCCGCCAATTTGATATCTGTGTCAAATCAAATGAGTGCTGTCGTACCCCAAATATATGATAGCATACAAATGTTTTAGCATTATTTGTTTATTTCCTGAAAACAATGTTTTTATTGTACATTATCATGTGAAAACTGAGTTTTTGCCAGTTAAGATATCAAAAACTACTCAACTTTATTTCGAAACTTCATTTTGTTTCAGCAGATTGAAATGTAACCTGTCATCGCGTTTTCATTAAAGCACTCTCATTTATTTAATGATCTGCTTTCTCATAAATTAACGTCCGTTTTTTACAATACGAAGAAAAAATATAAAAGAATACAAAGTCAAATTAACGTCAACATAACGTTAAAAGGGGAAAAATGTAAAGCAGTAATAACTAAAAATAGGTAAAGATAAAATTGTGACAGCTAGAAGGAAACGGGCCCAGCCGAGCGTATCTCACGAATGCAGCAGCGGCGTCCGTTTTGATTTTAATTCAAGAAAATATAATTTTTTAATACTTTGTTTACTTATATTATTCTTTGAGTTTTTAACGACTGCGAATTTACATAAGACGTTTTGTTAAAATATTGGCAGTGGATACGGTAACTTACTGCGTAAATTGAGGATGTCCGAACAAGCTGTATATTTTCGAAGAAATTGGAATAACAAGCTTCTTAGCATAGCTTCGTACGACATGAAATATTGGAGGTGATATTTCATATCGTTTATGGGTCCAAAAACGCATCAGCTTCGAATCCGACACTTATAAATACACGCGTTATGCCAATTTGATTGCTCCACCACTGCGTTAATTAACCGATCAGTCAAATTATAACTACTTAGGTAATCCACCAAAATATTATATACGTACCTATACAGTCACAATGGTCCACCTTAGGGACTAAGTGCGGAAACCAAACCCGTAACATAGAACATAGAATCCACCAAAATAAATAAATAATTATGATTCTCAAAATGAAAATCTCAATCATTACTGCTGTTTAGTTGACCAATTACCACCATTTGTTGTATCAACAAAACATAATTTCATACTCACTATAACCTTGTGCAGTAGTAACCTAGATTGTTTTTTTTTCTCATAGCTTATTCAGTATTTCCATTGTTTCAAACAGTAAATCATCGGTTTCATAGATTGAAATCAACCAATCGTTATTTCGTACATTGTTTGGTTTGAAAATGGCAACATCAATATGTGAATATCTCATTCAAAACTCCAACGGTGCCTGTCGTGAAATATTTATCAAACAAACAAATGAAAAACGAACCAATTAAAATGAGGTGCATAGTTTCATAAAATTTTGAAACAGAGTGTGTGCTGTGGTTGTCGTTTTGATTATTGACTGAAATTATCATTTAGAAAAATATTTTGACAAGTGCACAGGCGACTTTCTGTAATACAGTGTGAGAAAATATAGAAATCTAAGATCTAAAAAAAATATTTTGGTCAACCGTGTCTATGAATGTAAAGTGTATGAATCACTTTATTATTTTGTGATCCATGAAGATTGTTCCAAGTATTTTACTCGCAGAAATTCAAGTTAGCTAAGATGAGTTTCTATTTTTATATTAACTGTTATCTATTGTCACTTTATTTTATCATTATAAAAGCTCACCGAAATCTCAAGATCGCAAAAATAAATAATCCTAGGTCTGGAAACTGAGTTTACAAATAGAAAAGTGTCATAGAAAAATGTATATTCCTATTCTTGGAATTAAAGCAACGCAGAGAAACTGCGAAAATAAATCAAAATACAAAAAGAAAAGCCAAGTCTCTTGTAATACCTACAGAAACAGTACTATTTCATATTTTTACTGTAAATAAATTTGACTTTTTCGCATTTAAATTTACAAATTTTCCGGAATGCTAGGCCGACGCAATCGCACTCCTCGACCGACGTGCCTTCTTGCTTTATTTGCTTCATTTTCAACGAGATTCAGATTGCCAGGAAGTTTTGCGTTCAATTTATATTACCTTCTTTCGTGCTGTTCTAGTGAACCATTTTTCGGCTTAGTCAATTTGAACCACTCTATATTTTTACTATGAAGCTGTCTCATTTTTTAAATCCCATACATCTTACTAAACCTCTAATAATACAGGATGTAAGGGACCCTCCACAAATTAACAGGGGGCATTCAGCTCCTTATTTTGAATCATATTCCATCGGATATTTTCTCCGGAAAATTATCATTCTTTAAATTTTCTTTTTAGTTACTATTCCTTTATTATTCCTAAATTGTATTCTAAGTCCATTTATGTAAATAAAACAGCTAACATCAAAAAACCAGCAATGGATGTTGAAATACTACGGCTAAGGCTACGTGTATCGTGCCACGGTAACGATACATTGCGTGTGAGGTAATAAAACAAATCAGGTTTATTGGATTCCTATAATGTTCCTGAAATAATTTCTAATTATTATAATTTCGTCTTAGTATGATATACTGAATTCATCCCATGAGTTTGCATTTTAAAAATATTTTTGCAGCCTAAAAATTCTTCCCACCTGTATGCAAATCCTAGGTAGCCTCATCGACCCCTATACGAGGCTAACTACTCCCAACGTGTCAAGTGACACCATCAGGCTACGATTTCCACGCAACCCGACCCTGAGACTTCTGTGGAAGTCTATGATACCCATACCCGTAGCACCGATGCCCTCAAATCGATGAACTATAAATCCATTGTCTAAGTTTGCACAGACAGAGCTCCTCTGGACTCAGAAGATTAATTTTCTTAGTTTAGATTGTTTCGTGACCCATTGTGCACGCGATAATTGGATTTTCTCGACTATCTGTGATTTAGTTACCTCTGGGCTCGTATTTGTCGTAAAATTCAATGGTGTAATACTGTGGTGCTTAATTTATATGGAGGTGCGTGTCTGGGATTTTGTATAGCGTGAAATTAGTAGGTTTGAACTCAAGTATCGGTCTAGAAACAATAAGCTCATTATTTGAAACTTCACGTAGAATCTGTTATTACACTGTCTTTGTGGTCGTAATTTAATGATGAATCTATAATACAATTGCCCCAGATAGAATATTGTTTTAAATGTTGTGTACTTTCACCTGTGATCTAGAAATTAAGTTAAGAATATTTTGATAAACACAAACAACATAAGTTCAGTATATTTTTACCTTATGTTCGGTTATGTATATAATGATACTAATGGTTTCAAAACTAAGAAGTTTCTCAATATCAACATAGATTTCCTAAACAACGAAGCCTTTTCATTAAATAAAACAAATCTCAACGAAAACATTTTCTGTAACAAGGAAAATAATAAAAAAACGGCTGCAATAACACTAAAAAATAATTTCAAACGTACCCCTTTCCGCCGTAAGGTAAATTTGTGTGCACTTATCTCAAAAACAGCTGTACCGTTTTCAGCAAGACCGTTACATTAATATCGTGTCAAAATGGCTTAGGAATTAACATTGTTGGCTGACAGGAACGGTGTCTTTTTCTCAGCGGTTAGCGACAGCAGTAAAATTGTATCGTTTTATGGTGATCGTTAAACTAAGCTCGGTGTGTGGTTTCATCGCATGTGTTAAGGTAGCTGTCTAGTAAAAGCTAAGCTAAAACCTTACAGCAGTCTTCTTCGAGTACATAGCTTAGAAATAACTCTAGCTTGTGCGATACACAAAACTCATAACCTCTGCGATAAAAAATCCGATTTTTCCGCTGAATTAACTAGCCTTTGTATCTCTCGTAGTAAAATAACAAACGGGGCATTTTTGTTCCTCATAGACATTAACCTCGTGTCTTTATAAGCAACATTAGATGAATAAATTAAATAACTAATTCTAATACAATTTTTTTTTTTTCAGCCTAAATATTTGCCCCAACTACATGAAATGATGAACAAAGTAACACTTCCCAAAAGTAACAACGTAAACTCATTTCAATTGCATGTCAAACGTAAAAACTGAAGCTATAATTTTCAGCACTCTCCGCACTGGAATTTAATCACAAACCGCGTGGCTTTTTAATTTTATTGATGCGTAAATCGTCAGGACTATTATGAAAAGTGTTAAACACTGCACTACGAACAAATAAAACATTATTCAAGGGGTGACGTGACAAAAACTTTGGATAGTTTTTATCAAACGTCCTAGTTAGTAAAACAACGTGTTGTCATGAAATATGCGCGATTTTTTGACGTGTTCAAACGGTGTGGCGTGACCCTAATTGGTTGTTTTGATTAGCTTTTACGACTAATTAAAATGTCGTGTGTCAACTGGCTGTGGAAAAGAGTTTGTTAGGATTGATTTGTTAAAGAGTGTTGTTAGATGATGCTTTCATTGATTTACGTTGGAGTTGGTGCTTATTTTCGTCTTTGTAAGTTGAGTAGGTCCGTGAAAAAAAAATCATAATGACGTAAGAGACAGCCAAGATGACCTCCTTCAACATTATCAACAACCGAACTAACCATAAAATAAACTGACTTATGAATATATGACTGATGACTTCTAGTCATCTTGACAATTCAATCGCCAGCAGCGTTCTTACTAATACAACAAAAGTCTGGACAATTAGTAGAACTTAAAAGAATTAAGGGTAAACCTAAAAACCACCTGTTTTTTAAATGATACCTACCGACACGTTGACTCAAACAACATTGATCAAAGTATTAGTGACGTTCATTTTGTTGTGAAAAAAACTAATTTGTAACCCCTTACAAAACACAACAAATAAAATAACAGAAAAGTGTATAACCTTTCAATAAAATAATAGGTAAAGGTTCCTATTGATTTTTCTAATTGTGTTACCTACGTGAATGTCGGCCAGCGGTTCATTAAATATTTCTTAAAAGATCGTAAGTAACTTGTTAGTGAGAATAGACGAGGGTCTAGTGTCGTCCCTTTTTAACTTGTCGAAAATTTAATAGAAAATCTAGCGTTTGAACTGAAATTGCCTTTAAAACGATTGACTAGTAATGGATAGAGTATTGTGGGGTTACTTTATACAAAAACACTGATTTATTGACGAAATTGTGTGACTACGTTTTAAAAACCATTTCAGAAATAAAAATATCTATCAATAAATAAAATAATGTAACAGTGACTATAATGTTACAGTGACTTTCATGGGTGTACAAAAGATTTTCCGGATTTACAGTATTAATGGTGGAGTCTCTTGCCCATTCTTCTCCTTAAAAAACTATCGTTTGGAAGGGTAGAATAAATTTTCTTGTACATTTTGATGTTCAAAGTTTTATGTGCCTAAAATATGTTATTTGACTTTGACTTAATAGTTCAATGAAAATCTCTATCGCTGAAAACTCAACTTCAGGTGCTTTGAAAACTCAACTCCGAGTTTTATTGCATTTTTGTTTCTATTTTCTCAAAACTATGCTGTTTTACTGTACTACTTGTGATACATTACAGCCTACATGCGAAAAACAGGAACTTCCTTCCCCCAGAATTATCACAGTGACGTTTATCAGGCAGATCTCACACCAACGCGTCTGAATTAGCAAGTGTCGCCAGTTAACATGTCGCACTGTTCGCGATTAGCACTATACGAGGGAGGGACGATAATTAGCGGCTCCCTACAAATCGGACGAAGCAGGTTTTTGTCAAGACTTTGTCAGGAGGAAGCGACTGGCGATTGGCTATTTTTCTTCCCAAGGGAAGGGCTATTAATGTTTGATCGTTTACGTTTATTAAAGAGGTGTAGAGTGCTACAAAGATCTTTTGGCGTCTGAATGGCATTGAAAGAGATGATCAGGGGGACGTTGTTGGTTAACATTTGTGATATTGCCACAGCATTTTTAATGACGAATCAACATGGCAGCGTTAGTTCCGATTTTAGTCACGCGCCAAAAGAACCTTGTAGCGTTGTTTATAACCAACTTAATATTTAGTTGACCACTTTTTCTTTTTTCTATTGCTCTATACTTGTTAGTTTGTTGCAGGCACAAGAGATTAAAAAAAAGAGCTACTTAAGCTGTAATAGCTCATCTTTATGAAAATAAAGCAATCCTACCGGTGGTTTTCACACACATCGCTCGAGAGCGCTTTGCGAAGAACATATCCCTGGTCGTAGAGCACTATAATAAGTTGGTACCCGCCTAATTATGCTCACTTAGGAAGCGTATTCAGCGATTCTTTTTATTTATACTGACAGATATTCCTTTATTTTTAAGATAACGTTTTCCTGCACCGCTCCATTGTTGCACAACGAGTTAGAATTATTCCACCAGCCAACAATGATAAACTGAGATTCCAAGATGAAGAGTCGTAACGACCATTAAAGTTTCAAAAGGTTCTCCTTAGAACAATACAGTGAAAATAAAATAATTTATACAGGAAAGCTTAACTTCAAAAGAGTCTTTCACTCAAAAATAAAGCGTGTTGTAGTACCTAAACAAGGTGGAACAATGTTTTGCATAACAAAGGAAAAAAAACACCTAAAGGAAAACATAAAGCCACACTTTATTCGCAGAATACTTATTCAAATGAGGCTGTCCCTTCTAAGTTTGTTTTCAATCAAAAACTCGCGCAGCTTTGTCCCGCTAAACTTTATAAATGAGGCGATTATCCGCGGCGCGGCGTCGCAGGTCCCTCTCGCGATAGGTGTGTGGTGTCCGGCCGCAGCCCCGACGTCGCCGCCCCGCACCCGCCCGGCTGCCGCCCCGCACCCGCCCCGCTGCCGCCGCGCCGCCTGCGCCACTCGCCGGCTGCGTCGCGCTGATAAACCGCTGGTCACCTGCGCTGCATGAATTGCAGCGCTTTTTAACTTTCATCCCGCTAAGTCCTTTAAACTTCATCCGCTTTAAACGCCCGCGTTTTATTTATGATTTAGACGCTGACAACTACACAGACAACTTTGTAAAGTTTTCGCAATATCCGACGAGGTAAAAAAACTGTGTTTTTAAGTCACAACGCCATTATGTAAAACTGAAATTCTTCGTATAATTAAATAAATATCAACCGTGCTCGCAGACGATGTTATCTAAATATTCACAAGTACATACGCAGCCGAGGTTGGTAATAACACGAACGTGAAAAGAGTACAATAACACAAACATAGCCGAGCCTAGGAATAGTACATCAAGATTAGCTCGAGGCTGCAGTCTGATTACGTCGCTATGTAAGACGAGAGCCCGTCGCAGCCTCCTCCGATTCTGAGATGAGGATTTGTATACAGTTTTTCTGAAAAAAAGTAACTTTATCTTCTCGGAGTAAAGTCGCTAATCTCGAGAAGTCAATAATATGCTAATTTAATCCGTCTCCGTCACATATCACAAGTGTTAATAAGTCGTGTTCCGTCGCTTGCTTCGTAATAAGATTTTTTTCTTGAATTTTTTAATATAAACGTGTAAAAAGTTTTCTTTTTATTGTAAAGTAAGGGGAAGTGTTATTATTGACGCTCGTACAAAGAAGTCGGCGCAACAAGGTGCTCTTGCATTTGTTCTATCTCAAGTATTATATTGTGCCCTGGGCACTTCCCCACTCGCGCCTTCCGCAACTTTCTTTACAATTTCCTTCTTGAGATTTTATGTTCAATTAAATTATATGAAATCAATTCCGCAGTTTTTCATGGATCTATTTTGCGATCCGCGTTAAATATTAAGTTAGTATCGGAATCAAAAAATAAATGGAATAAAAGTGGGCAATCGCCTGTTCAAAATGAATTGCAAACAATATTACATTTTGGAAGCAATCTACGTTAACCCAAAAGGGAATGATGTGGCAGCTCTTTATATTGCAATTTTTGTGTCCAAACAAAACGAATTTGCCGCGCAATCAAAGCGGGAATCCGATTGATGACATGGCGGAATAATTGTTTCGTGAAATTGAAAATATCGCGGCTTGTATTCTGTGTAACACCTTATAAAACATACTTTTGAACGCAATTTGGGAACTCGCTCAACTTTGATATAAAAGCTATATGGAAAACGAAATACAAGGTAGGTATATAGAAAGAAGGTAGGTTGATGCGATAATCTAATAGGTGGATTACTTTTATCTTTTCTGGGTCGAATTGATACTAACTTTTATCGCAATAGGAGAGTCTCACGCCATGCAAACATAAAGTCTACCTACGATTTCTATTTCAGCATAACATGTAGGTAAGCTCACATAATATGAAAGCGTAAAACTCTGAAATATCTGTCGCGTAACTCCAAACTCAATCTATAAACAGTGTAACGGTAAAACTAAACTAAAACATCGGAACATCGCACCTGTGACAAGTACAATAAAACTTTACCAATAAGCCATATTTCACAGTCGACTTCAATCTCAAACACCAATATATTATGAGGCGATTTCCTATGTAGGTACATAATTCAAAGAATCGGAGATAAGTTATCGGAGTCCCGCATATTCATAGTGTCGGAGTCGGTGCGGTGTCGCTTCGGATTACATAAACTGCGGGTAGTCTGGATGTGTTTGTGCCCATCTAAGTAGGCAACTTGCGCCCGCAAAGCACTTTGGAAAAGAGAGTCGTCGTGAAACGTTTTCTTTATCCTAACTACGAGGTTTGTGGAGCGAGTGAGCGACCCAGCTATAGACATGTCTGTAATGTCAAACACGTGGGCCGTCGCATCACTGGAGTACAAAATGTAGTAAATAAAACGCCACTGACACAGCTTAGCGCACTGTTGCAGTTTTTGAATATTCGAATTTGGAATACTGAATGTAGCAAAACCGTTGTTGCTGGCTGCCAGGAACTGTTTGCTATGCCAGTATAAATACTTCGGCCTATTTATTTTTTTATTCTACAATGGTTTTGCTAATGAAAAGATTACTTCTGAGAATATTAGAAAGCCTATTCGGTATTAAAATCTAAACAAAAGAGTGCACAGAATACCACTTCTCACAACAATTAAAACATTTCAGAGTACACTCTTAATGCAAACCAACTTCAATGAACGGAAAAAGAAAAGGGAAACTGTAAAATTTTTCCTTTATTGTGAGTATAGCCGATACAAAAAACCGCGGCTGCTAATAAAACTGTTCATATGTAACAATATCACCATAATGTAATTGCGCTGGTTTTCTTTGCTAATTCCATAAACAAACTGACTAAACGAGCCGCTTGAGCTCTTCGTTGATATCCGTTTAGTATTTATTTGATTAAATCGTTCGATGTAATGTTTTGTTATAGCTCATTTGTTTTTGATCGTTCAAACTTAACACAGAATGTTAATTGTGCCTTCGAATAACGAAACGGTTACTTTTATTCGATTCCAGGCTGATTGAGAAGTTACATTATTGATTTTTATCGACTTTAAAATGCAACTACGAAAGCCATTGTACAGTCGAATGAAGTTAGTTGTTAAGCATTAAATTGACACCCTACGTTTGCCATGTTATGTTATGTCAAAGAATGACAGTTGTGATTTACTACAGAATAGTACAGAAGGCGCACTCTGCATGAAGTACGCGGCGGGCTCATCTTATCGGGCCAATTCAGTGAGCGTAACGTAGTCAGAAGATACGCGATAGAAAGAGAGGCAACTACTAGGTGACTATAATTGTAGGTAATGAGTGCTGTGCGCCCTGAATTGCACTTTATTATATAGTAGCAAGAGTCGCTTTTTCAATAAACGATTTTGCGGACTGAATCTTCTGTATTATTCTGTGACTATACGGACAGTTTAGTTTGGAAATCAATTTGCTTAATTTCCCCAACTTTACCTCAATTTTGGTGCACAAAATTTCTAGGAAACCAAAAGTAATGCACATTGGACTAAAGGATTGGACTAAAGTACTGAAAATGATTACTAAAAATGAAATGTTAAAAATATCTTTAATTTCGGAAGTCGGTGGCAAAAAACGAAAATTGAAAAGCAAAGGCAGGGCAGAAACGCCCATTCTCCTTTTTTAGAAAAAATATGGAGAAAATCGAAGTACAGTAAAGTTGATATTCTATAATTTCCTGTGGTCATATAATCCGACCAGTACATAATGACGAACAAAATTATAGAGTTGCTGAGTAATAGGTTGTTAGAGGTCTTGTACATTGTTAATAGGTACGCTTTCAGCCTTCTTTCTAATAGGAATGATTCACTTGTGGAATGTCATTATAGGTAATTCAATAGAAACCTGTGTGCATGATGTAATTCATTCACTTTGCATGCAATTTTGAACTTTTAACTCTTTTACTTTTCCAAAACCAAAACCAATAATGAATTACAGTTTTCAATCAAATTCGCTCTTCTCCTTTTCAATAGCGTTTCAATATTTGGTCAAAAATCTTACTTTAATAGTGTTTTTAAATATTTATTTAGGTACACGAAACTGGATTCCTGGAACTTGACACAATGCAGGCTAGTTAAATAATTAAATAATCTTCATAATCATTTTGTCTCCTACATTTTACAGAAAAGCTATAATAAAAACACAATCAATAAAATCCAATAAACCTTCACCACCGCCTTTTCACAAAACCCAAAATCCATCTTCAAATGAGAGCCAAAAACGCGTCTAAAATCTCACGAGCACACTACATCCATAAGTTCTCGTAGATATTAGTCACGATTTTGTCTAGCGAGATGGATTACTATGCGCAAGCACGACGCTGGCACACCTCACGACCAAGGATCAAAGCACCCGACCAACTTGCACTTCCGACTTGTTACAACATGTCACATGTTGCTATAGCAGGGTTAATTAAAATAGCTTGTCTCTAGTTCGCTGGAAAAATTGTGGGGAAAATGAATTGGTTTTAGGTGTGGTTGAATAGAGCGTGTTGGGCTGGATTATCTTTTTTTTTAGACTACTTTAGGGGTATGAGGAACAGGTGTAAAGTTCACTCATACTCCATAGAAAAGGGAGGATCCTCCAACCAGACGGGTGCTGTGTCTGGCGGGCAACTGCCCAACGATTGATATTGGGTTCTTGTATATATGTCCACTGCACGGTAAACTTTAATTGCGCGATGCAGGATTTATGTGACGTCTGTCTGACGTCAGGTCTTTGATGCGTAGTTCGCATGTGGCGATTTAGATACCGCCACACTACATATAGCATTTTTTTTAATGATAGTAAAGTATGTATGTAAAATAAAAATGGATAATTTTATTGTATTTAACATTTTCGAAAATCTTAATCACAACCCAAAAATAGCCATAATTGTGCCTCTAATGTTCAAAGAGTTCCCTCGATTTCCCCAGGATCCCATCATCAGATCATGACTAGCATTGCTATTCTGTAACCATCTCACCGTGAAAACTTAGATGAAGTGAACTTGAAGTGAACATTAGCACCAGTAGGTATCGATGACAGCTCACTCCACGCTCTCTTCATCTAAGTTTTCACGGTGAGATGGTTACATAATAGACTGGCTGATGAAAAAAGAATTTTGCAAATACGTCTATATATGACGGGGCTATGCCCGAACAATAATAAAACTAATCAATCGATCTGTAAACCGAAAAAAATAAATGACAGTCAAAATATAGCATTATCCTTTATCAACAACAAGTTAAATAACAAAACAAACTAAACTACAGTTAATTACATAAACCAGACATAATTACAGTAAATAACAACTATTATTCAAATTCCCATCAATAATGATCGTATAAATGGCATGCATTATAAAAAGCTCGAAGCTAATAACGGACATTTAGTCCGTTATTCATCTATCAAAATGAATGCCTAATGAAAACGTCGAATTTGAATATTGACGAACGAAATGTACTAACTAAAATATTATTTGATAGATGCCTGCAGTCGTACGGCGCAGTCCGATAATTGAATGATGAAATATTAACATACGTAATAGATAGGCACAGACTATAAATTGTAGACTTATGTGTAGTGCGAGTTGCGTATGAGTAATGTACCTAATTGTATTTGAATAGTATTAAAAGAGGCGGCTTCTTCTTCCCAGCTAAAGCACTAGGAAGTGGTGAAGGGTGGGCGTTTTGGGGGACTGTCTCATGTAATTTTGACTTTCGAAAAGCGCTGATTCTCAGTCTAGTTTGAATAAATGACTTTTGATTTAGATTTTGGTGCTTGGGGTGCTCCTTTTTATAACTGTTTGTATTTCCTGTGCGTGTTTTTTTTTTTAACTCAAATCAAAAAAACATATTCCATTTTCTAGCAAAAAAAAAAACCATGGTCGAAATCTCATCATAAAAAAATGTTCTTTACTAAAACATCTTTACAAAAATCTCGTTTATCAGCGGCGCCCAATTTGATGAAATTCAGCTGAACTTAAATTTACCATTCCAATCTTTGATCAACAGTGTACTGTTGATCAAAAATACACCGTGTATTATGGACCGGAGATTCAAATTAAACATCTGTATCTGCTTTTCAATTTTTGCGTATTTTAAATAAAAAACATTTCATGTTGCCATGATAGTACTTACTAATTCCATACCTACTGCCATGTCATAACTCCGACTAGTAAATAATAGTGCGGTAATCTGTGGCGCACATTACCGCACTAGAGCGGTAATATAAAGTTTTTACTATATATTACCACACTATTGCGGCATGCTTACTTAATACACTGTATTATGAACTTAAAAGCAGTTTAATAAGATCCACTTTACAAGCAAGTGTGTTGAAAAATATATTTTCGGCATATAAATCGTTACCAGACCTCGTAGCAATTGCTTTTGTTTTTTTAAATATTGTACAGTTTTGACTTTGCTATGATTCTATTATAAACATTATATATGGATAATAGATAGATAATATATAATTAATAAAAAAATATAACTTTGCTCCGTGGTCGATCCTGACAGTAAATGCCTAATTTTATAAAAATCACAAACACGTTACATTCTTCTATAATTTAGTACATTTCCTTTAGGGCTGATCAGTCTTTATACTATAAATTTTATCGCTATTTGCTATGGGAGATGCATGCAATATTGTATTATGTTCGTATTCTTCTATATTTTAATGCAAATTGTAAAAACACGAGCCAAAAGGTTAGAATATTGCAGGAACGCAGGAGTTCATTAATTCATTAAAAACGAAAGCTTCACAAGCAATGGGAAATTGCCACTGAAGGGTGCGGGTGTCATCCTCAGGACGAGCCGCTTCTCACACGGACAACTGTGTTCCGTATCACCAGTCCTTACTATCTGTGTATTCTGGCTGCTGAAACAAAAACTCCAAAAGTAGTAAAAAGTTGTATAAAAACGTGGCTGATATTTAAGTATATTGTGATTTCTTAAGAATGCCATGCGAACGAAGTTGCAGGCAGTATCTAGTGATCCTAACTTTCTTATCTAGGTAATATTATAATTGAGAAAGTGAGTTTGTTTGTTTGTTACCCTTTCAAGCTAAAACGGCTGAACGGATTTGGATGAAATTTGGCACAGGAGTAGACCTTGACCTGGAATAGGACATACGATGCTTTTTATCCCACTATTCCCACGGAATCGAGACTTACGCAGGTGAAACCGCGGGGCGCAGCTAGTAGACTATAAATAAAAGACTGAGATAATTTGTTTCTTTACTCACAAAAAACCCTTTAAACTTTATAATCTTATGGTATTAAAAAAACGATTTAATGAACAATCAGTGAGAAAACATCACGAAATATACACGTCACACACACGTCCACTTTGACTAATGGTTGCAACTTTCTTTTTTCGTCAAGTAAACATCCAATAACATCAAGCCATTAAGCCACTATTGAATATGGAGATCACACTATAGTATCTCTCTTATTGCATACAAAATATTAATTTCCCTTTTTAAAGCAATAGGTACTATCAAGCAAAGCTCGTTATGATGTCACACCAAACATTGTAATGACGGGCATCGAGACACTCAAAACTGTCGCGCAGTGGAGATTACAGCAGGATCCGATTGTTTGCTGGCCGTGACCTTGCACGGAGGAACACTCATTATTTTAATACCACAAGAGCTTATACACAGCTATTATTATTATATGTAAGTATATATTATATAGAAAAATAGGTGGTGATTAAATGTGGTGTGGAAGGTGAAAGTCTTTGTAATAACATAAGATCACGCCTGTATACCTCGAAGGGTTGCAGAGGTGTACCTATAGTACACCCACATTTTGTCAGTTATGAGGAGCTCGTGCTAAATATTAACAGCCGCACGGGTCGATCCATCAGGTTATGCTACGATTGGCGGGGTTGGTCTGTGGAGGGGTGACCATCTTTCCATATCGAGACTCCTCCGTGCCTCGGAAAGCACGTTAAGCCATTGGTCTCGGCTGTCATTCGTGGATCTTAGAAAGTAGTTACGGGTCGTCAGAAGCCCGCATAGTCGATATCCGTGGAAGCCCGAAAGTCTGACAACCAGTCTTACTAAGGGGTATCGTATTACCCAGTTACTGGGTTGTGGAGGTCAGACAGGCAGTCGCTCCATGTAAAATACTGGTATTCAGCTGCATCCGGTTAGACTGGAAGCCTACTCCAATATAGTTGGGAAAAGGCTAGGCAGATTGATTTTGTCAGTTATGTTTGAGTCCCGTGTGGGGGCGAGCCTATTGCCATCAACCGGGCACAAATCCGGACCCCGGGCTGTTACTGAGAAATTCCAGATGGGAAAACCCAATAACATTTCTCCAACCCAGGAATCGAACCCAGGACCTCATGCTACTGCTGAAGTAGCGCTTGCGACCGCTAGACCAACGAGGCAGTTAGCCTTTATAATATTTGTGTGTTAATGAATGTTATGGAATGTTTATTGACATACATGGGTCATGTCAAAAGAACTTAGATACTCAAAACTTTTAAAATTTATTCAAGAATCCACCCTGAGCACGTATACACTTTTCCATAAAACTGAACCAATTGGAAAATACCTCTGACCACTCTTCTTTAGACAATGAGCAATCTCGAAATTATAGGCAGTCGATGCATTCTTTGCTTTCAAACCCTTTCCCCTTCAGTTTTTCTTTGTTTCTTGGAAACAGGTAAAAATCACAAGGCGCTAGGTCAGGGGAATATGGTGGACAAGTGAGGACAGACACGTTTTTTTATTAGTTAAAAAATCAAGTGTTCTGGCGGACGTGTGGGGCACCGTAGTGCCCGAGAAGGCGCCAGAGTCCTGACTGCGGTCGCATGTCACACCAAGTTAATAATATAATAAACTGTCTCATATATGTCAATAAATAACCTGCCTTTATGATAGTGAATAACTTGCCAGTGTCAAACAAATGAGTAAAAAATATCTAACTTCTTTTGGTATGATCCTCGTATGATAAGGTAAACCACTGAACTGTCGATTTGCCTTTAGAAGTCGATAACAATAATAGTTATTTATGCAACTGTTATATAATAAGGGGTATTAAAACACGAATGTGTGTTACATAATAGTATCACATGAGTGTTTTAATACCTAATTATTTACAGTTGCATACAAGACTTTTTCTACACCCATGATATGAATCCTCTATAAAAGATACTTTGCAATACTAATATCAACAAAAATGGAGGGATACGACACACGTGAATTCGAATTCGAATAACATAGATAGGTGCTTTGTTAGTAAAAAGCGCCTGCATGACAATGTTCTTTTTTTGAAATGAGTTGTATTATGAAATTTAGTAAAACATAATAACACCCGTTTGGATGATATTATGGTTACTATGACAACATTAAAACAACCAGTTTTTTAAAGTTCGTAATAAGTTAACTGTTTCAGAAACTTTTATAGAGGATTTATAGCATGGGTGTAGATAAAAATTCTATTACCTATGTCTCGTTAGTGAGAGTCAAGCTCATAATGAAAAGGTTACCCCAGGTCTGATTAATAGAACAAGAAGCACTTGCTTTTTATGTCTAATACAGACATTTTCAAAATCATTGTGGGTGGATTGTAATGAGACTTCGAGATTAAAACGTATCTCGATATTACTATCTCAACTGCTTCTATATACATTTAAACGAAGTATACCTACTTGGAGTCAGTAATCTACTTATTTATTTGTCTGCTGAATAAAGCGAGAGTAGTTGCATGCCCGCAATAAAAATTAAACTTTTGCGACTCATGTTACTTAGGGTTCCGCTTGCGTCTTTAGAAACCGTCTAACATTTGGAATGTTTACATGACCACACTGTGAAAATATTACCTACTGATACATACCTACTTATACTACACTTCTACTTAAATTACACGTTTAAAACGTGACTTCTTTAGTTAAAATTATCGTGATTTGGAAAAAATTACACGTTAAACGTGTATATTATTAGCATCATATAGGTACGTTGACAGATTGGAAATAAAGGTTTCCAAAACACGATTATTTTCAACCAACCAAACCAACCAAATGACTAAATACCACAACCAAACTTAAACGGCCCATTCGCGGCAGATTCAGAGCAAAATGGCTGAGACAAACGGACACACAGACAGACAAAAAACTAAAGAAATCTTTTAAAAGATTTAAGTATATAACACTTAAGTAAAACCTTTTAAACAAAATAAATGTTAAACTCATAGAAAATGCAACAAAGGTTATGTAAGAAAATGAATGAAAATATAACGAACACACTCGCTCATGATTAAATCGCACTTGACTGCTTTTTCTACAGCCAGACTTGAGCGGATAATAATGGAAAAAGCAATTCGAGAGCAGACGATACGATATCTAACTATGTTCATTGCACTTTCGCGACATCTTCCAACACTATAATGTCTCACTTTTACCGACTTGTGTATTAAATTATGCAAAACAGCGATAATTTCGCTTAACAAAAACCGATTTATCTTCTGGGTTTAATGAACGCACGAGTATTTAAACCCATTATGTTTTGTTGAATGCACACAAAATAATCTTTTTAAGTTACTTGTGCAGCAGTCTTCGTATTGGTAATTACATATTCTGATACCTAATTAAAGCTGTCACACAAATAAAATGAAATCACGCCTGTTATTCCACAAGAAATAAGCAGAGGTGTACGTAATATAGTACACCCACATTTCGAAACTTTTCATTAAAGGAGAATTTTCCATTTGGGGAAATTCAACAATTAAATTACTTAATAAAAAGCTGTACCTACCTAAGTAACTAGTATATTTACTTCGTGTGTAAAATTCTACTACGCTGATGTATATTTTCCATTCATGAAAACGAAAATTTCCAGTGAACTCATTACCCACCAAAATTAGATTAATATAATCTTCGGTATATAACATTACCAACAGCCTCATCTACCAAAAATTACGAGAAACATGTCAGGTACCTACTTTAAAATTCACCCAAAACACCTGAACAAAATAAGCAGATTTCTCTATAATTCAGAGCACACCTGAACTAAATTCCCGCTACGTGCGGTACTACCTATGACGGACAGTATAATCTGACAAGGAAATCTAGTTTACTCGCTAATCGGCCCACTAGATGGCTATTGTTAAACTGGACGCTGCGCCACCGAAATTTTGTCGAATCGAACTAGAAAATGTATCACTTTATTTATCCTCACCAACTGCCCAAAAAGTCAACACTTCTTGTTTCAGAGAGATAGAAAATGACAGATCTACAAGAATACAACATGATTAATTGAGTAATTACCAATAACAGAAGCGTAGTAACTATGTATATTTCAGTCACAATATGCATGTGTAATCCAGAATACACTTAACCTAATCTACTTAATACCAAATTGCATTGTAAACAAGATGGTGACTTGTAATCGAGTACCGCTAGTATAGCTTACTCGCGTGTACGAGCGGTAGCGTCGTCAATAATTCATGCGGTAGGCACATCGTACCCGCCAGCCGTTCCTAATTGATTCCTGATGCGGTGAGCTGATCGCATCACTGACTCCTTGTACTGCCCTCCCAGGACCCGTCCGCTTCATTACGCACTTACAGCCACGTGCAGAATGAGGAAAATCGTAAGAAATAATTTTATTATAAAATTTCATGTGAGTCTCTGTTCTCGGGGAGCGATGAGCGTGGCTTTTTGCAATTTTTTTCCCAAGTTAATCTCTACTCGGTAACTTGATAAGCAGCTAAGCATGATAAGTAGATTACTTGGCATTCGTTAGACTTAACTACGACAAAAACTTTCATAGTCGCCTATCAACAGTTATCCTATTGTAATAAGCTACGCACTTCACACAGAAAAGGTCATATGTTTCGAATATTTACGTACAAAAGTACCGTTGAAATTCAAAACTGAGTCGCTGAGTAAACAATCCGTAATTTCAATTTCAAATACAGTTAAAAGTTCCATTTTGTTGGAAACTTATGCGGTGCAACTGATTGTCATTCGTGGCACATACATAATCCCGCCGGAGAGTCCATGATCTTGAACGGGGACTGACAGCTGGCCGCGGCCTTATTCAGGAATCCTATGCTGATACGCAACGTTAATTGAATTCGAATACACGGCCACCGCTGCCGTATCCATGTCCGTCACGACTAACTCGGTTACCTTACTGTCCGAACGTGCAAAAACTTTAGTGCTGCAACTTAAAAACATGATTTTATTTTACATCGTGTTAGATATAGTATGAACAAAGCTGTATTTTTCGAATATCATATTGTACTGAATTATCAGAACAAAAAGAAAGATGGTGGCTATAAAATATAATGATCTCTCGTTGGAATTAATTTTATTAGAGTCCTATAAGTATGACTTCAAATTGCCTGTTGCCTCCATTATCCGACCACAATTCGTACATCTTTCTTTTAATGCTGAACACACACTTGTCAGACCATAATCAAATCCATCAACATTTAGTCCTCCGTCCAATTGTATCTTCAAATCCAGTACCACTTCTTTCATTGGACCACACAAGACAGTAACAGACAACTCGTTTAACTTCAGTACTGCTCGTAAATCACAGAATAGTACCGTCCGATGCCCTTCCTTGCTCGTTACGGTACTACGTGACTTATGGAAATAACGGCCCGTGACAGCTAGTTGACTTACAGCTCTAATTGTGATATGCACTCCTTATCGTGTGAACCATCCGTAAAATTGTGGGCTCATGTTAAATGTAGGTCTTTAGTGGGGACTTTATTCTTTATGAGCATGTTTGAGTTGTTGGTAATAGTAGGTTTTGTTATGATACTATAGCTGCTCGTTTATTGCTATCTACATTTCCATTATTATTATTAGCATCGTCATTACTTTTTTCATATCTTTTCCCTGTAGGTTTTCCTCATCAAAAATCTAGTCATCCGCCTACTCTCCCACATTAGACTTCATTACTTTTTACTCTCACGACAAGGGATGTGCTACAACTTTTCATAGTCCCTATTTCGTATGCAAGCGAGCGCATAAACAAATTGGCGCGCACATCTCATTAACGTCACTCATACCGCGGCATCGCCTGCTGTGTTTTTGTCCGCGTTGTCACCAGGTGTAAGCTTTCGCCTCCCGTATTAAATAACTACGTAACATTATATTCGATTACACTAACTGTCACTTATAGCGGACGGTTGTTGCAGTTTGAAAGGTACCTGCATGGTAGTGCTGGGTTTCGTTGATGCATGAGCGAGTGTAGTATCTTGCATAAAAGTGATACGTTCGTGGTAATTTTACATAATTATACTAGGTTTTGAAGATAAATAAATAATTAATGCGGTGAAAGTTCTATTATTGAAGTCTTCATGCTGTTTTCAAAAACTTATTCAAATCAGAGAATATTAACGTTCAAAGCTTCCGCCGCTTCATTCTGGTACAAAAAGCAAAACCTACAAATAAAGAGTTTTCAATAAAAACATTTCCACTAAAACTACTCGAATAAACTTCATTGACGCAAAGGATTCTGCATGTAAGAACTAGCCAAGTAAGGCGTTCATTGAATTTGTTTGTATCTACTTTTTATTTTGAATTTTCTTAAGCCACTGATAAAGTACTCTCTCTCTGTTTCTGTTAAAAGTTCTTTTGTTCGCAGGTATTGTTCTGTTGTTAAATGAACGAACGAGGAGCCTTTTAGTGATGCCTATGTTCTTTAGAAGAAATGAACGCCACAATTTTTTTACACTTTTAAATTCTCTCTCCTTCTTTTTCGTCGTCGTTCCCTGAATGCTGAGGATCGCGACCACATACGTCTCCAAGCTATGCGGTCTTCTGTAGGGTGACCGCTCGGTAAATGCTGCCTGCTTGACCTTCGGACCTTTTAAATAGGAGAAGTTTATCTGAGCTGGCCTAAATCGTACCTTTCTACGCATGTCACCAGCCACAATAAACCTCCATATAAACAGAGCTAACTCAGATTCCATTTTATCCTAGTCATGAGAGTCAGGTCAATAATGTCAGTAAGGAAATATCCTGAATAATTAAACAGACGCTCTTGAATAATCCTGGACCTATTCGAATATATTGCTAACTAGCTGCGCCCCGCGGTTTCACCCGCGTAAGTCTCGATCCCGTTGGAATATCGGGATAAAAGTATCCTATGTGTTAATCCAGGTTATAAACTATATGTTTGCCAAATTTCATCCAAATACATTCAGCCGTTTTTGCGTGAAAGAGTAACAAACATCCATCCATCCATACTTACAAACATTCGCGTTTATAATATTAGTTAGATATCTTTCAATCCATATGAACACCTGACAGGTACATTTTAGTGTCAATATTTAGGATGGGTAACGTTATTGGGACCGGCGAATCTCACAGGATTAGGAAGAAGCGAACTGTCGCTGTCGTGAGTTGCTCCTGGTACCGAACGTAGAGTGGATGTCACTGTTGATATAATCCACCTTCTGTAGGGAAAACTGACACTTGATAGACTATCAGCCTGTAAACGTCCACTAGGCTTCGATAAAGGATTCTAAAGAATCAAGTATTATGTAAGATTAATCTGATATTTTGAGAAAATAATGCTGCCGTCAGTCATGATGACATTACATAAATCCTTTCCACGAAAAAAGGCAAAATGGTATTTTTATGGGAACAAAACGGCATATGTAGTAGTGTAGTTTTAATATGGTGACCTATGCCATTTTATTTCTTAAGACATCTCGTTTTTTTTTTCGATCTAATTTTTTTGTATATTTTAGTTTATCAAACAGCTCAAGGACTTATTTAAAAGTACAGCCGTCTACAAACCCGCAGCACCAAGAGTTTCAACGATGCTATAAGACCAAGCCCAGAAGTAAAAAGGTCCGGCAACTTCACCGGCAAGTCATACCTTCCAAAACCCAATAAATTCAAGGTTTACAAATATTTAATTCTAAAATTCCCATACTCCCATACTTTATAGGCGTAACTGTTGTGGCATCGTTCCGCGTCGAACGACGCTCATAACAAGTTTGTAACTACGTTTTACGACAACACCCACCATGCTATCACAATTTTCGCAATCGACTGTACAACAAAGAAACAAATAGAGTAACTGTCTTCACTCTCGACCCCTGAGGGACCAGCAGGAGTCCAGACCAGGAGTGTATATAGTGGAATAACGATAACGTTAGCTGGTTATAGAATTTATCTAAGAGCTATTTATATAGGTATTAATTACTTTTATATTTTATCCCTTACTAGCGATCCGCTTCGCACGGTTTTTATGAATTGAAAAAACATCAAGATTTTTTAGTTATTTGTAACTTTATTATTGACGTATTATACACATAAACTTTTCGGATTATAAACGATGGTGAAAACCTCATCAAAATCTGTTGCGTAGTTTATAAGAACAATGCGGACATACAGACAAACACGAAAAGCGACTTTCATTTAAAATATGTGTAGAAGTACGTGTTTATTAATATTTTTAGGGTTCCGTACCCAAAGGGTAAAACGGGACCCTATTACTAAGGTTCCGCTGTCTGTCTGTCCATCTATCACCAGGCTGTATCTCATGAACCGTGATAGTTAGACAGTTGAAATTTTTACAGATGATGTATATCTGTTGCCGCTATAACAACAAATACTTAAAAATATAATAAAATTAATATTTAAGGGGGATCTCAAACAACAAACGTGATTTATTTACTCGTTTTTGCTCGATATTGATAACGGCAATAGGTAGACGCTTGAAATATTAAATATTTGAGTTTTTTTGCCGTTTTTATAGATAATGGTACGGAAACCTTCGTGCGCGAGTCCGACTCGCACTTGGCCGGTTTTGTAGGATTGCTATCGTTTTTACAAAACTAAGTTTGTACGATGGAAAACGAGTTGCTGATAGATGATAGAAGGATGCTGATTTGTTACAATCCGTAATTGGTACACATGGCAATTTTTTGCCTAAATTATCAACATTCTTTAGCTCATATCAAAATTCTCATAGATACTTAATATTAGCGATAATGTATAAATTGGTCTTGCATATTCATTACAACCGCATAACTAATTAAAATCGTACCCATTACTGTCTAAGATCCGATCAAGCCTACAACAAATATTATACTAAGTAATAATATAATCGTTCCCGGCAGCCATTTATTATTTCAATGTTCAATCATTACTTGCCCTAGTCCGTAAATACCTATGTACCTACTAGTTGAGTAATGTCTTGGATTGAAGAAATTCTGGACATGGCGAGTTGATGGAAATGTTAATGGAAACCTGCTTTAATGTTTACATTTTTTCTATATTTTATCCAATGTCTTTGTCGCTGTCTGACAACCAACATTTTTGACAAGTTCACATTCAAGTCGCAATCTGACAGATTGCGACTTGAATGTGAACGTTTTTTAAGTAAGAGAATTGGCCCTCTGTAGTTTGGATTTTTAACGAATATTATAAGCAGAAATGTTGCCTTTTTGGAAATCATATCTACTGCTTGCGAAAGTGAGTTTGTTTATTTGTTTGTTACGCTTTCACGCTAAAACGGCTGCATGGATTTGGATGAAATGTGGCACATGGGTATCCCATGACCTGGAATAGGACATAGGATACTTTTTATCCTGATATTCCCACATGATCGAGACTTATGCGGGTGAAACCGCGGAGCGTAGCTGGTCAATGATAATTTGACATTAGAGCTGCTACTCAATTCTAATAATAACCAATAAACTTATGTTGCTTTACACAAAACTATCATTGACTGTGGATTTGTAAGTTTAGAAAATACTGAGGCAATTCCCACACACCTTGGTCATATCCAGTATTTCTATGATCTTTGAGTAACACAATATGGTGGCTACAGTACTTGCCAACTATACTCGTGTCAAAGTTCTCGTACAGTTCGTACCTACACTGTGCTCAGTAATTGCAACTGCTAGCAACTATGTTCACTTAATATCCTATTAAACGTTGTTTTTAAGCTTTATCGTCGTATATATTGCGCCGTAAAATTGAACGTTATGTCTTGACAAGTGTGTTGCTTGTATTCTTATGTGTTATGAGGACAGAGTACTGATGTTTATGGCTGTCGATGAGTTCCATAACATATTCACACATACACATACATGAACTTGTGGCGGCATCTACATCGCCACATACGAACTACGCGTCAAAGACCTGACGTCACACAAAATCCTGCATCGCGCAATTAGAGTTTACCGCGCGATCATCATATATGTATACGAGATTCCATCATCAATCGTTGGGCAATTGCCCGCCAGGCACGACACCCGTCTGGTCGGGAGATCCTCCGTTTTTTATGGAGTATGAGTGAACTTTACACCTCGTTCCTCATACCCCTAAAAACTCACGCCTTCGTCTCATGGGTAGGCAGAAACTAATAGAACGCCCCCTGCTGCGATCCTTACATACATCTGGGTCCTACACGCACGGCGGTTGCCAGTACCACGCACCTGACCTTTCTGAGGAACATCATCAATAAGGTCACTATTTGACCTTCTAGGGCGTCCTCTCCCGACGACATAAATTCGTTGATGAATAACCCAGTTCGCGTCTTGCATGATGCAGGTTTATTATGTCAAACTGGTCTGCAACGTTTGGTTGCAAAGACCGTAGCATTGTTGGTACATTATGGGTATGAATCCACAAAGATTGTGTGTGATGAAGTTTCACCACGTTCGTTCTATTAAAGATCGCCCGTTTAATATCTATAGGACCAGAGATGGACCAACTATGACTTTAGCCGAGTAGTCGGTGGAGTTCGGATGTACAAAACCGAAACTATGATTCTAAAATCCTTACATATTATAAAACAACAACAAAAAAGTCACAATAAAGTCCTCCGCCGCGTCTGTCTGCCCAGTACGCGATAAACTCAAAAACTACTGCACCGATTTTCATGCTATTTTCACCAATGGATAGAATGGTTCTCGAGTAAGGTTTTAGTATATAATAACCGACATCCACGCGGGTGAAGTTGCGGGCGTCAGCTATTTAATAATAAACAACAGGTTTCTTACGTTCTTTATTCAAAGTTGTAGAACCTCTCGTTTAGAATAATGTAAAAATTATATTTTTCTTCAATTAATTATTATCATATATTATTAAGTATAAATATATCAATTAAGTGTTCAATTATTGACTAGCAAAGGGAGAGGTTCCTCATTATCATCTTCCTGCCCTTGTCCCATGTTACAAAAATCATTTACTATGAGTCGTTTCATAGTAAGTAGTGGCGCATCGTATTATTAGCCAGGTAATATATTTTATTTATTGCAAAGCAATTTATCCAATTACCGTTATTGTAGAGAGCTATAATTGCAAATGAATAACGGATGCACAGCAATTTATTTATACAACAATGTAGTTAATTCGTAATTAAACCTTAAAAACGCTTTACTGAGCTGTTTAAAGAGAATTAAATCATTTAAAGCCTTGTTGCGAAAGGAAAAAGTCAATACAAAATACAAAATAAAATAAAATTGTCAAACAGGACTGATGGAGTAAATAGTTGATACATTCGTTTTTAAATAGACCTTTTATGGTTTTTAAAACTATAATTTTCTCTGACAAATATCAAATAAGGCAAGTTAACAAAATCCTTTGTTCTCTCTAAAGCAGACGACATGACCGTGTAAGCTGCACTAAACGACTGTTGACAACTTTGCAGTACTCAGCCCAGTGAAAGGTGGTTCAGAAATTGAACTGATTGCCAATACAGTGCGCCCGCGTCCTTTATTTCGTAGGTACCTACTTATCAACGTCCGCAGTATAAAAGTCGCAATGTCTTGTATGTAGCACACAATAAATGCCCGTCGTGAAATCCAGTTACGGGGAGCGAGCCTCGACAATTGATAGAGAAACTGTGTGCACCGATGAAATTTAAAAAGTCATTTATTTCGAAATGCTTTTTCTCGGAACGCCCGCGGCCCGAGCGATATCAATTTTATTTTCCGTTGTGGCTTCTACCGCGTAAGGACAGCGGTGCAGAGACAACTCCAAATGTGACCCGCGGCCTTACAGCGAATATATAAAGTTAAAGATTTTCTTCTACAAGTTATTCGTTATTTTTATATCGACAACAATGAATGTCGTACAATCTTATCTGGACACGTTCTGTGTCACCTTCTTGTCTTGTTCATGGCAGGATGCTGAGTTTTTTTGCAATTAAAGTTAACAGTGATGGTATGGTAGTAGTGAGAGGTGGTACTCCAACATTTTACTCTATTTTGTGCTTTATAACTAAACATATGAAGTTAAGTTGAATAAGTTTTAAAAACAATATTTAATTAATTATATAATGACGTCATTATTCATAATTAAGTGTCTGTAGTACTAGCTACAGTGAAAAATATTTGCAGATACAATGTAATTAAAAATAATCAAATTACTCCGCGAGCAAAACAAACAATAACTCTATAGAAATTAATATAACGTTAACTTTTAATTATAATTGTTGACATTACAAAACAAAATATTATTATTATATTATTTACGCTCTCAACATATCAGCGTACATTTATTCACTCAAAATTATTTTGATAATTATATTCGCAATTTATTATTTTTAAATTGAAATAAGTTACATACCTATAACCTTGAAGTTTTCAAATCTTGAGCACGCTATTCAAGAATTCTTCGCTTCTACGCAAGCCTGTACCATCGTTCACCACATCTTTACTTACAATCAGCCTTCCAATAAAAAAATATAAAAAGTGACCAAGTCTTTTTATCCAAGCTATAAACTAATTCCATGGCTTATGACCAATAACTTCGAACAGCAAAATTACATTTTAAAAACAGAAGACTATCGGCCGAACCCAGCTAATCCAAAAGTCGATTGAAGGTAGCCACCATAGACTATTTTTATTTTAATCCATTTTCTTCGTTGTCCGTGGATCACCGGACTTCCGACTGCACGGTCAATGTAATTAAGCTTTGATCGCATAACGACACATTTTCTGAACGTTGTTCGTCCACAATTATGAAATACCGACGATGTCTTTATTTTTCGAAGTAATATTTTACAAACATTTATTGAGACACAATGCAAGACAGTTTTATGTTTTGGAGAACGGTTGGGTTTATTTTTAGAATGAATGGAGAAAAGGTATGAGTTTTTCCAACGTTCTGTCAAGCTGTGTTAATTTTTTTGCACTGACTACAAAAGGGACACTTCATCTCCTGGTGTAGATAAGTGTAGTAAGGAAATTCAGAGTACCTAACAATCAGTGTTCGAGCACTTAATGGCATTTGTTTTCACCTTAGACTCGAGAGAGCCATCGTTACTCCGCGAGTGTATTATCACTAGAGGTTGCCCGCAATTCGACTGTAGGTATGCATTTTGTATTTCATCATTTTTAATACAAATATAGGATGTAAGTAGCGTACCTACGTAAAGTGCGTTCAGATCCCAGGATACATAACTGTCAAATGTCATATCGAACCGTTCAGTGATTTAATTGTGAAAAGGTTACAGATTGGAAGTCATTTTTGGCATTTAAAATATTATTATGGAAGTATGGATTTAACCAAAAAAACCTTTATAAAGGCACTGGCCTAATTAGCATTACCTGCTAACAAAACATTTTCCAAAAAACACTTGACGAACAAGATCTTACAGGTAACAAGTAACTACTTCAAAAGCTAGTAACGTAGGTCGTCAATTACAAATACTAAGAGGTACTAAGGATCTCGTGAAGCACTAACATGTAGGATTCAAAGATTCCTTGAAATAGTCTGCCAGATAAATAACGTATGGCCTTCAATCGACTCTCACAGCTGGCATGGAATGATAAAAAGCATTTACGAGGTTTTATTTTTTCATTGGACTGGTAAATATCTTAATAATGTTCAATTAGAGGACACCTCAATTGGTAGAATTTTTTTTCAACACTAGACTTCCTTGTATTTAGCTCTCCGTGACCAAAGGGTGCCAACGGGTCCCTGTTACTAAGACTCCGCTGTCTGTCCGTCTGTCACAGGGCTGTATCTTTTGAACCGTAATATAGGTAGACACTTTAAAGTTTCAGTGTGTACTACTATGGCCGCTATATCAACAAATTATAAAAAATAAAATAAAGTTCAAATTAAAAGGTAAATATCGTACGGTGGTACGGAGCCCATCTCGTGTGCGAGTCCGACTCGCAATATGGCCGCTTTCACTTTTACTGCTGCTGTCTGACGTGACCGTTTGTCTGCGGAATGACTTGTAGGTATCTAAATTATAGATTATAGAATGTTACATGTCCGTTATTTAATTAAATTAAAACTGTTTTATGGAAAAATTAAAACAGTTTTATTGAAAACTTGTTGCCCTTATTGCTTCGCACGGGTGCCATCTACTAATGTGGCGACACGTCAAAACATCTAGATTTCTGTGCTATATCAAAATAAAGATAAAAATATACGATTATTATTTTTTATACACAAATAACTTCCGGCATAAATTTTCTAAATGCTGGTGAAAATCAATTTAAAGACTTATAGACCAAACTTCAAAATCCAAAGTAATGCGGATTTTACTACTGCATAGTACGTTTTTGCTCTCTGGACTGCGGGTCCAATTTAGTAATGGCTACTAATAAATTGTTAGTTTCTATACTAGATGTTTCTAAATAATAATTTATGTACAACGGAAGCATCGATGCAGCAAATACTAGCATATTCACTATTATTGAATTACTAAACTAACCATTCATATCGGTCGCGATTAGGTACTTAGATAAAAGATTATAATGTGAAAGTTAGGACATCTCAGTTACTCAATCATGGTTGAACAGCTGACCGGGTTTGGATGAAAAGATAGACTAGAACATGGATTAATATATACTATCCCTCTTATTCATAAACATTTCTTAAAGTTAAAGTGACGTATAAACGTCGAAAATGTATGGTTAAACAGTTGCTAATTCATAACTTAACTTTAAGCGGCGTTTATGAATAAGGCGGTATATAATAATATTTAATTAATAAATACTATATATTAATCCATGTTCTAGTCTATATTTTTTATATATTATATAGGATACTTTTATCCGGATACATAAAGAAGTTCCCCCAGCGAGCGCGTGAACCCGGGGGCAACTAGTAGTGTTACTTATTTTGTACTTTCTTCAAACCATAATACATAGAAAATATTGAGGTTTTTGATGTCGGAGTAAAAAAATTAAGCTCATTATGTAAAGACTAAAGCCAAATTCCAAAAAGCTAAAGTAATGCGAACGGATTTGGATGAGGCATGCAGGTAGACTTTGACTGGGATTAATAATACCTAGGACAATTTTTATCCAGGTATTTAAATGATGAAGTTTCTTCCGAATGCGAGTAAAACGGTGAAGGAAAACATCGTGAGGAAACCGGCATTCTGAGAGAATATCTCGACGGTGTGGGAAACGAAGTCAGAGGCCCATGGGTGGCTTTAAAACTCTGACACCAGAGGCCCTAGACTCTAGACAAAGTGACATTCTATCAGCGACAACGATGATGGAAAAGGCAAAAATATATAGGACTGACATAAGCTATCGAAAGGCTTATGTCAATCCTGTTGAAAGTCGTAGAAATACGAAACGCTTTCGAAGCGATTGTCACTTGTCTAGGCCCTCTGGTTAGTCACTAACCACATAAAAAGAAGAAGAGAATGCAAGTGAAACTGCTGATATGTCATAAACTAGAAGTACTTTCTTTAAATCCCAGTCAATCTGTCTAGCCTTTTCCCAACTATGTTGGGGTCGGCTTCCAATCTAACCGGATGCAGCTGAATACTAGTATATTACATGGAGCGACTGCCTATCTGATCTGAACAACCCCGGCAAGCGTAGCTTAACATAAAGGATCGACCCGAGCGGCTGTTATTACTTAGCCACGAGCTCCTCGAGTTTCTTTAAATCCCAGTATTAGAAGCTAAATCTAAAACACTAAAATAGCTAAATAATCCCGAATCTACGTCCTGTCGATCAGCTCATTTATATTCAACTACTTCCATTTAGGTCTCTGTTCCTACATCTGATCCGATGTAAGATCAAGTCAAGGTGAACTTGTTTACTTCGTCTCCAATCTAACTGTCCCCGGTTTTGACTTTTAAAACTATGGTAATGTCACCAAGCCGTCAGTCAAACGGACCAAGTGCTGATTTTGCTCCCTTTAAATAATTTCTCATGTATTTTATTCTAGTTATTCTGTGATCTTGTTGCTGGGATTTGTCTCTCGTTGTTATTTGAGATTTAACATCTGCTGTGTCAAGTTTGGGTAGAAGTGGAATTGGATTTCAATTTTGGTTGTTTGGAGTTAATTTTCGAACTAAGTTGGGGTATAAAAACACTTGCATTATCAGCCTATATTGTTCCCACAGCTGGGATACAGGCCTCCTCTCGGCGAGAGGGAAAAACACTTAGGCAAACCTTTTTAACTTCTTGAAAAAATAAAATCACCTCATACCTAGCACGAAACTAAATTGTTTATAAACGGAACACTACAAGCAGTAAAACCTCATAGCGCTGTATATTAAAAGATTACGGAGACTCTCAATAGAATGAAAATATTTTCATGCCGAGTACCGGCGCCACCTTGTTTACTGAGATAACCTCATCTACAATACGGTATCATTTTCAAGAAACAATTTCCTTTGAGTCATGCTCAAACAAAAATTAATTTATATCGTTCCCGCTCAAAATGAAATCATCACGAGCCCTAAAAGCGTTGAGAGGCTCAACTGCTATGACATATTACGGAAATTTACGTAATACTAACACCATTCGCGCCCAAGGCGTCTATTACGAGATATGAAAAGTAAAACGTTTATAATACGAGCAGGAATGAAGTATGGCCGGTGGAGTTAGAAAACGAAAAGATAAGAAAATAATGCGCCCTCATATATCATCACAATCGCCAGAATTCTCGAGTTGGTCCGGGGATGGCCGGCCAACCCTCCTCACGCGGGAGGATCTCCCGAAATATTTAACTAAGCAAATCGCTTTGATATGGTGCAACCTCTTGTTTTAATACCCTATTTTAATACGGCATTATTATAGGAATTAGGGATTTATTATGACGAGCGCCTGTGATAAAATTGCTGTATCTAGGCATCAGATTAGTGATTTTAATCGTTTATCCCTAACGCAAACACTCCAATATTTTGTTAATCATTTTCCTATTTACTTCGCTGATGCTACAAACTATCATTAGGTTCTTAATTACTGTTTGTAATGAATAACCTGCCCTGAATCGTCGATAAACATAATATTACGCACGGTCCACAATTTCTAACAAAATCATTAGCACATGGTGTAAACCGACGCATTTGTGTAATCGGTTCAAAAAGCCGTCATCGACAACCTAAATTAACTCGGCACCGAATCTTGGCGTCAGAAACATGACTTGGTTAACGAGTTCTACCAAATGTTTGGACCATTTCATTTGCGTGCGCATACAACAAACTATACAAATTATTTCTGAGAAGTATTTCGTCACGCATACTTGGGATTTGTTCGACCCGAAACCCGGTGACTTCAGGCATCATTCATTCAGGAATTGACTGGACAACCCAATTCTAGTTAATGGCGAAAGGGTTGTCAATTATATTTCGAGTACGGTACGTACGAAAAGCCGCAAATAACGGTTCTAGAATACGAGTTCGAAACTCTAATGCGTTATTGCTTTACTTCTAAAGTCGTCTTTAGACATGAAATATGTACGTTTAACAACACAAGAAACTCAAATATGCTTAAATACTCGTTATAACAACAAGAGCACCACTAATACTTTTGTAACAATATATTTCTACACCACTCAATTTAAATGGCGGAGAACCTATCCAGGTTATATTATGTTTAGAAAATGGTACTCATAACAAGCGCTTACAAATTACCTGACCTTCATAGCCTAAAACCGGTTGTGAAAACCCTATCATTTTCGCAGCAAAGCCACGATGAGTGGCGGAAAATTATTAAGAAATAATACGTGGCTAAAGAGGCCACTAAGTGAAATTACATAGGCTGATGACAGCGCGATTTCAGAATAGGGGTAGATAAATAACGCAATTAGTAAGGTGATTGATAGTTCCACCAGGAACCAAACTTGGGATAGTTATCTAATACCTTTTTTGTTATAGATAGGTGCGATCCCTTTTCGGTATATTGCCGTAGGGGTGTTTACCTCGTCATCGTGATTTCACTGTATGTTGGAGGAATATTAGCGGTTTTATATGGACATTCTAAAAGCATTAGGACACCGCTGATGTGTTTTTGTAAGAGATTTACTGAAATAAATATCCTTATTATTATATACTTTTTTATCTAGATATGTAATAGTCTGAATACAAAATAATAGGTCTTTACCTATGAAATTGCCGTTTTGTATGAAAAAATTTAAACGAATTTTTTTCATGAATTTTTTATTTGTATTAATCGAAGTAATCACCCATGCAATCAATGCATCTTTGCCATCGCAGTGGCAGTTTATTGATGCCCTTCTTAAAGAAATCAGCTGGACGGGAGGCAACAAATTCTTCAAAGGCATTTTGTACTGCCTCTCGGGTATTGAATTTTTTTCCCGCCAAGAAGTTATCCAAATTCTGGAAAAAGTAGTAGTCTGTAGGCGCAAGGTCTGGTGAGTAGGGCGGATGACGGAGAGCTTCCAACCCCAGTTCTTGCAACTTGGAGACCGTCTGCTGTGCAGTATGAGGTCGCGCGTTGTCGTGCAGGAGCAGCGGAGACGAGCGATTGACCAATGCTGGTTGGAGATGCGCCAGCTTCTCCATCATTGTGTTCAGTTCTTCACAGTACACATCTGCAGTAATGCTCACCCCGTTTGGTAAGAAGCTGTGATGAATCACACCGGCGCTAGACCACCAAACAGTGACCATCACTTTTCTAGGGGTAAGTTTTCGTTTAGGGCATTGTTTAGGTGCTGAACCAGGATCCAACCAACTTGCTGAGCGCTTGCGGTTATCAAACAGAATCCATTTTTCATCGCAGGTAACAATGCGGTTCAAAATTCCTTCATTTGTGTGTCTGTTGAGCAGTGCAAGGCACGTCTCGACGCGTACTTCGCGCTGGCGATCATTGAGTTCGTGGGGCACCCATTTGTCAAGCTTTTTTACCTTGCCAATTTGACGCAAATGGACCAATATTGTTTTGACGCTAACGTCGAAAGCTGCTGCTAATTCAGCCGTAGATTGTGTATCATCAGCTTCCACAATCGCCTTTAATTCGTCATTGTCGACCAAAGTCTTCGGACGACCGCGAGGTTCATTTTTCAGGTCGAAATTTCCAGAACGGAAGCGAGCAAACCAATAACAGGTGGTGCGTTGGTTTGTAGTGTTAGCTCCGTAAACGTCGTTGATGTTGCGTGCCGCTTGTGCCGCGTTGCTGCCACGACGGTACTCATATTCCATAATTACTCGAATTTTTAACGTATCCATGATGACGAAAAAGATTGAAATGCGATGAAAATGTAACACTAATCAATAAAGAAATGACTACTTTTGGAAAAAAAAATCCATGTTTTTAAAATAAAATTAATTTGAAATTAGAATTCTTAGCCAAACAAAAATTATTTTGATTTGAAATGGCCAGTACTGCAGAACGGCAATTTCATAGGTAAAGACCTAATATATAGAAATTATAATAAATTGGCAACGCACTCATTGGTGTAAAATTGTGTGGTTGTAACATCATACTTTCTCTTGTCCAATAATATTATAATGGTATCACCAATCCGCTTGCCAAATGTTGTTATTATAGGTACCTAATTGCAATAATTACTAGGTATCTATCCAGTAACGTTCGTTGCATCTCTTTTCAGTAATTTTTTTTTTATATACTAAATACAAATAAAAATTAAGTAAAGATTTATAAAATTAAAGTAAAAATTTAATAAAAACGCAACTGTAGAGTGAATGTAACGCAGTGCGGTGTCGTGAGACTCCCATTCATTGCGGTCAATTTGGCGTAATGTAATCAATTGCTGAACCAATAAAATAAATCAGAGGAGACAGTTTTAATTGATACCGCTCACTATTAACTGTAAACCATAGATATACTGGCTGAAACTAAAATCTGCTAAATGCAGATACCTAATTAAAAAAATACTCATTTATTTTTGTAACACTTTAATAAGTTTCAGATTGAAATAGATAGATCTAAAGTAGATTCCGACTATTCGGTACATTTTTTATTTATTTTATTATTTATGTACACACAGTAAAATACAAAGAGATGCGACATAATTATAATATGAGTACAAAGGTAGGTACTGCTTATTTCTTAAGAAATTTCTTCCAGCAGACCTGCGAAAGGAGAAATGAGAAAGAAACGTAGACAAAAAAAAAGAAAATGAAATATGTTTTATCTATACTTCATGAAACGACATCACGCCCAAAAAAAACTTTTGTAGCAGTAAATACACAAGATAACAGATCACTTCTAAAAATCATCCCACCATAAATTCGCAATGTAGCCCAAATTGATTCAGTTCCAAATGAGTAAATAGATAATAAATTAATTATTACATTGTGTAGACCACAAATTGAAACGTGGCCGCCATGAATAGTTAAGTGATATGGCATTTGTACTGAATAAAATTGATATTACTGATAGAACATTTTGCATCACCTTTATTTATTTTGGCAAATTAAAATATCAACTATTTATTGAGTAAACGGTTGCGGGTAAATAAAATTGTGCGTCAATGTTAATTCATTTGCATTTTTAATACCTATGCCATGTAGTTTTAAAATGGGACCGGATGGCATTTAAATAGAATTCACATGCGGTTTCATGAAATGATTATAATGGTGTCCATATTTTTGTTTTTTGTAGTCGCATAGTCGACTAGCCAGTTAGTCCCTTTGTAAAACAACAAATAGGTACGCAAATACCTACGCAGACAAACTAGCGAGCAAAGTTTGCTAACAATCAGAGCAATGGTACAATAAAATAGCACTACCCTTTGAGTTCCGCAATGATTGAGTGAGGCTCGCGGCCTGTTTATTTACATATCGACTCAATTAACGAATACACCGGAGCTCATTATCCATTCAAATCGCAATCGCAGCTTTCCCACGTTAGCCGATTTTCCAGCGAAAACTCAATGAAAACTTCATAACAGTGTTGACTTTACGCTCGGAAACGGATCGCGTAATGGCCTTTGTCGTGCACAAAAAGCGACTGATCCGGCCCAGATCCGCTTTGTATAGCCCGCTTGCTTTAGTCAGTTGACAACATAATTATCGACTGTTGTGCAGCGTCGAAATGGGCCGGTCAACGCACCGACGACGTCGAAATAGACGATGCTACGCCGCTTTTGCGACCGCGCTCTAAGCCTTTAAGGGCTTCCTTATTTTTTACAAGAAGTCCTGGGTATAAAGCAATAAAGTTCAAATTGCATTGTTGTAAATTCAACCAGGAGGCAAAAGATAAGTATTGTGGGTAGTTGACGTTCAGTCTAATTTTATTAGGTCGCTTAGGTGCATACCAGTCTATGTCTACTTATAGTAGTTACGCTTACATTGAAAGCAGTAAATCTAATCGATTGTCTATTAATGAACCATTGGGACAATGGATGGTGCAACCATCCATCTTCAATGTTTCATTATGTCTGTTTAAATCTATGGGCATTTCGTAAGCGAATGTTGTTTTAATAATATAATAAAGTTAATCTAAAAGTGATATAAGTCGTGAAACACAAGAGAACCAACAATTTTATGCGGCGAACATCTCAGTAACTCATAAAAAAGTCGTTTTCAGAACCTCGGGCTAGAGATGCACTTTAATGTGGCTCGAGGCATTGCTGCAGAATGTGACTAAATGAGTTAAACTTCGTTCCCTAGATGGCGTTGTACACAATCTTTCATTTCAAGGGGAAGCAGAAGTCAGCGATTAAAGTGATGCGCCGATAGAGGTCGTTTCTTTATTTGTTCAGTCTTAATTACTGCTATTTCGTAATTATTCAGATTGTTTACTATTTATGATTATGTAAGAAATACATTAGAATTAAAAAGATTATTATAGGTAGGTACTCGTATAGTATGGACCATTTTTAATTAAACAAAGACGAAAAGTAAAATTGATAAGTTACAACTGGCCAGCTTGAACACATAAGAAGCGAGTTAATAAAAAACACTCATACACTAATATAATTATGTTTGGAAAGGTTATAAAGGCCCGGTGGAAATTCTGTTGCTCACACTTTAATCCCTTCCGGCTTGGTTAGTCCCAAAGAGCATACCTTTTTGAAAACCACATCTAATAAACGAGTATATTTATATTTTATATGAAAGTTGTGAAATTAGAAAGAGCAAGCTTTAATCGTCGGTTAACCCTTTAAATATGCTAGCACGTCTTCGGATAACCCAAAACAATTAAGATAGAGGTAATAATTTAACTAAAATGACACGTGCTTTCTCAATAAATTCACAAGGGGCTTGTTAAGAAAATAAACTTTGAGAAAGTAGATAATTTAAAGTCTGGAACAGTTTACAAATAATATAGTGTTTAATTGCAATACCCGTCAAATAAAAAAAACTGAATGAACAAACGAATAAAGATTTGGGAGTAATAATTCAAACTAAATGTTAATGATGACATGAGCATCCCATAAGTCAGTAGAAAGTTAAGAAAATAACATTTATGAAGGTAGGTATTATGTATAATGAATAGTTCTGACATCCTCATATTTTCCTGTGCCTATTCTTTTTTCTACAATTGCAATTGAATATTTTGAACATGTGAGTACAAATTAGAAGTGAAAATGTCCTCATTTATAATAATAATGATTAAACCACATACCTTGTAAATATAATAAAGTATATTTTTAGACCGCGGTATATTTTTAGAATATAAATTAGTTAGAAGACTCATAAAATTAAAATGTCCACACATTTTCGGATGGCTAGAGGAAAATCAAGATGTTGTAAGTTTAACTAAAATGTGAATGAATGACATTTAGTTATGTTTCAGAGACAGAGGCTTAAAAATTTAGTTAAGTTAATGAAAATGTGGTTTCGCTGGTCGCATTTACTGTGTTTTTTTATTGTTATTATTATTTATTAAAAACTTGCATTTTTCAATAGTAGGTATTATATCTCATTAAAATATGCTTGCACATCCAAAAACAACAAATGAAAATTTAAATTCTCTAATAAAAAACTAATATTTTAACCAAGATAATTTAGGATGACATGTGCATCCCATATGTTAGAGGCAGGTTATTTTTTATTAGAGTTGGGACACAAATAGATGCCGGTTACTTTGTTTCTTTCTGGAAAAAAGGTATGTCACTCATCAACTTGGGACAGATACTCTACGACGCTTCTGTCTTGATGACTGTGCCGGGTATGGTCGGCAAATATGGAAAAGATGGTAAGATATCGAATGTCTTACCGAATTGTGGTAAACTGTTTAAGGATTATTTAGAGTAGTGAGGGCCGATTTTGTAACACTAGAAATATATATCCGAGATATAATTTTGAATTTTTGACAGTGTTTCCATACAAAAACTGGGAAACGTCAATTTGATTATTAAATCAAGTAGCCCTAAGTAATATAACTCAAAGAAAAAAAAATGTTGAATTTTCCTTAATAAATAAACAATCAGCGGGTTTAAAAAAACGGTCACTTTAGCAGAATCATTACCTATATGAAAATATTATGAATAATCGTAAAATGTCACCAACTGACAATTCATAATATGATCTGCGTGTAATTCATATTACGAAGTAATTCATCTGTTTGACAGTTTTCTATGGAGATTCATAAAATGGTCCACAAATTACGAATTGCTTTTATGTCATATTAGAGGAATTGCTAATGACAGCTGGGATTCAGGAAATGAACTGCTTTTAGAGGAATTGCTAATGTGGCCGGTTTAGGCCCCCTGATTCTATTTGTGGTTCCAAAGATTCTTGTTTATCACACTTATTACCCATCAAGCGTATTGGCAAATTCTTTTTTTTTTTTTTTTTTTTTTAACTATGAATGTCTTCCTGTATCGTATGTGCGTTTACAAACATAGAAACTCACATACACTAACACCCAGACCCGGAACCACTACTTGCAAATCATACAAATATTAGTTCCGTGCGGGAATCGAACCCGCGACACGTTGCGCAGCCGTCCATCGCTCAGCCACTGCGCCAACCGTGTCGTCATGAAAAATGAAATTAAACAAACAAAGCAGAATTCTTGGATTTAAAACTCGAAACGGAAAAATACTTTATTAGACTCGTTCTCACACTTCATAGCAACTTCTTTTTTCAAAAATATTCAAAGTACAGTTTTGACTTCGTTAATATTTTATTATGTTTGGATATAAAATAAGACTCGGAATTCCACAAAATCACATTTTATATTTATTTTCAAATTATTAAATATATATTTATAACACGTGTCGATGTTGCTAACGTTACATTCACGACATGTGTCAATCTCCCGAGGATCGATTATAATTAGACAAGCGGGTGGACATGTTCTACATATTTCTGTCGTCGGCTACACGCTAGTTACATACTACCCGCTTTAATTATATAGCGATAACGTTTATTAATTAGTAAACAAACACGTTAACTATTAATAGTGTGTGTGGGGTATCGAATTACCGAAACCAAAATCGACTAGAATTAGAAACTCAGCTCATTTTATAAAGTAAGTTTTGAATAATTAAGCATTTTATTTCTCCAAAATAACCTCTTATTAATTGTTTCTTACTAAAAGCTGTAAAAAAATTGTAATAATCCTTCAGTAATCCAATAAAGCGTAAAAAAGACAAAACAAAATAAATGCAATACCATTAACAATTTTCAGCTCTAACTCAACCTCTCATAATTTTTTGTTTTCTAGAAAAAATAAACTTTTACAGAGTGCCGAAGTATTGTCGTAATTTTCAACTAATTTCCGCAGTTAATTCTATAATTTAATTATCGTTAGAAATAAGAAAGTTTCTTTGGGGCGAAGAATCTTTAGCGCTTAAATAAATGAGCATCACTGAACCCCTTTTGTTTCACACGGTTCGACCGCTTTTGCAATTATTACAAAGTTCTTTAAAAATACAGTTTGAGAAATCCTTTTAAGTTTCCTTCTAAAGTTAATGAATGATTTCTCTTTACCTTAAAAATACCGGCCAAGTGCGAGTCGGAGTCGCACAAGAAGGATTCCGTACCATACGTACAAGTTTTTTTTTAATTTTTAGATACTTTCGTAATATCACCACCATACAATCTGTGAAAGTTTCAACTGTCTACCTATTACGGTTCATGAGATACAGCAGCCCGCTGACAGACGGACGGACAGTGCAGGCTTAGTAATAGGGTTCCGTACCCGAAGAACGTAAAAGAAAATCTTTGGATAGAGAGATCTCTATCAAACCATTTTACCACCACTTTACGTTCATATCCAGTAAATCTGCCTAACCTTATCTCAACTATGTTTGGGTCGGTTTCCAATCTAACCGGATGCAGTTGAATACCAGTATTTTACACGGAGCGACTGCCTATACAACCCTCCACAACCCTGGTAACACGATATCCCTCGGTAAGACTGGTTGTCGGACTTTTGGGCTTCTGGTTCCGTAACAACTGTCAAAGATCTATGAATGATAGCCGGGACTACCAGACAACGTGCTTTCCGAGGGGGTCTCGATATGAAACGGATGGTCACCCATCCACGAAACAACCGCGTAACCACGAGCCCCTTTTTATATCTAGTAACTTTACTATTTAAAATCCGTTTTTTGGGTTCCGTAGTCAACAAGGAACCCTTATAGTTTCGCCATGTCCGTCTGTACGTCTGTCCGCGGCTTAGCTCAGAGACCGTTGGTACTAGGAAACTGTAATTTGGTATGGATATACATATAAATGACGCCGACAAAATGGTACAAAAAAAATCGTTAAAAAGAATTTTTTTTAGGGTACCTCCCCTACAAGTAAAGTGGGGATGGTTTTTTTTTTCTCGTCAATCTCATACTGTGGGGTATCGTTGGAAAGGTCGTTTAAAAATAATATGAGTTTGTTGAAACCATTTTCGGATTTAGGGATCCGTTTGCGGAATATTAAGCTATAAAGTGCTAATTTTTGTTAGAGCCAAGTGTCCCCACCCCCTGCCAGCTAAATGGTTGGATTTGGATATGTGAAAAAATTCACGACCGTAGTATATATAACGAAATTAAAAGGAAAACTATCACCGCTACGTAGGCTCCACAAGTTACCGAGTAATAATAGACCAACTTAAATTTGCAGTTGTAAAAACATGTTCTCCCATACATTCTGTATCGGAGAACAAGTTTTTCAACTACAATGTTTAGTTTGTTTTATAAATTCATCCCAACTACGGAACCCTTCATTGTGCATGGTACGACCTGCACTTGGCCGGTTTTTTTAGTTCAAACGGTATAATTATATCCTATCTTAGAATTACTAAACACCGCTTCCTTTAAGTTTTCCAGTCAGGTGTTAAATTAATGAGTCCTTTCAAATAGTGTTCGCACATTAATTAGTTATTTTCATGTAGAACTAGTTCGTAATTCAAGGAGCAGTTGTTAGCGACAACGCACGTGACTCTAAGAAAATTATGAGAGACTATTTGATTCCGTGCACTTGTTTTACTTAAGATAGTTTTAAGTAGGAAGATTTAGATAGCAATTACAAAACCTATGAATAAAGAGGAATTTTAAAACGAATAATAATAATCATCGATATATATAAAGTTACATATTATTATCTCGTGTTTTGACTTAGATTTATGTCCCCACCCCGTCAAGCATTTATATTCGACAGTTGTGCAGCAGTGACAGAAATAATGCTTTGCCAAAATTCGGCAAACTATAAACACTCGTTTTCAAAGTTTAAAATTCTTAGGCCGAGATCTATAAACGTTACACATCTCTATCAACTTATGGGTTATTTACACTAGGTATACCTTTAATAACTTTCTCCTCAAATACCTTACCTGCAGCGAGATCATCTACACAACAGACACAATCAGCCTATAATGTTCCCACTGCTAGGATACAGGCCTCCTCTCGGTGAGCGGGTTGGTAAGTGTCACATGTCTTCGAATTTTTAGTTCTAGGACATGCCGGTTTCAGGATTTTTTCCTTAACCGCTTTGAGAGCAGTGGTGATGAAATAATTTACAAAGTAAAGCACCTGCTTGGGTTCGAACCTACGATTCAACTCGTAAGTCGCAGCCATTACCACTGGGCCACTGCTCCTAAGATCACCCATTTTAAAGCAAAAAATAAAAGGCAGTTTCTTGGAAAGAACATAGAATCGCACTGTACCACGCATAAAGGAATTTTTATGCTTCCCAGTGAACACACAATCAATTTCCATGAACAAAGTAAACCTCACATACCTACATAATCAATAATATCGTAGGCTGATTCCATAGTAGGTACATAAATTAATTGCTGCTGGTCTTTAGACCTTGTTAATACTTCATGTGGCTTCCAGTCCTAATAGAGAATAATATATTATTCCGTTAATCTCAATTCAGCACTCAAATCGCAAATGTAAATTGGACCCATCATTTCTAGTACATCTCCGCGCTCAACCATTTAAATCTGAAAGAGTATAATTGAATCTTTCAATTAAAAATATTGAAGCAGACGAGATGATGAAACGGTATTAAAATCGTTACTCTGTCTCACTCCCGCGCCGATATTGTCAACAAAGTTCCCTTTGGCTTCTCTCTAATTTTAATTGAAAATTCAATCATTTATTCATCTGATCGGGCGTCGTTAAGGTTCTTTAATGGCTTGCGTGCCTTTTTTACTTCATTTTTACTCGGTATTGTAATGGGCAGCTAATTTTCTTTATCGGGGATCGAAGGTTATAGGTATTATATAGGTTTCAGTGAATATTGTCGATTAAGACGCCTTTTACAGGTAACAATAGATAGTTTACCTTTGAAAGACAAAGCGGGTATTGATAAAGTATTTTCCCTTGTTATAGAAATCAATGCTTTGTAGACTTTGTAGTTTATTGATTGTTAGTATTTTTATTTCAACTGAGAAAACTATTATGCTGTTTACAATAAATGTTACTCGTATTACCTAGCAAGACTAGCTCGTTTATTTTGTATTAGCAATAATACCTACTCATACTATAAGCTCTAAAAGCGCCATTGGCTGAGCTGCTTGCTCAACCAATGATTGCGCTTTTTAAACCTACATTCTTACTTAGGATAGTATGTAACAGAAAGGTGTGTACATATTTTAAGGGTATGGTACAGACCATTAAACTAAACAACTTCCTCCATAGGACCAACATCGTAATCACGAAAAAACAATCAGCCGTCCCATACATTTGGGTTGAGTAGGTATTAATGTTTTGTATGGGACAGTATTTGTGTTATCAAAAATATTCAAAGTACAAGTGCGATCGCTTATAAAAATTACTCTAGTTTCTCCATTGCTTATAATATTATAATAATCGTAGTAGCAATACGCTTGCAATTAATGTCTGTTCTTCGTTTCCCCTTTTTTATTCTTATCCTTTCTTTCACGATATCATTACCATCATTTTGTCGTATTACTTGTTGCCTAAACCATTATCTTTTTACTTATCTTCCCTACATTACTGGACTATAACATTAATACAAAACCGTTAATAAATATCTGACCACGAGAAATATTAAGAGGAAAACATCTTAATTTATCTGGTGGAGCGTTCAGTGCACTCTCTATAAGTCCGATAAGACTGTTACTTACTTACTTACTTGCTTTTCCAAGTTGCCAACATATTTTTGTATGAAACACACATATTTATTGTAGATAGGTATGTATTTACTTATTCAAAATAACTTTTAATTTTTGTGATTGTTTTTGTACTTTATTTTACAAAAAAAATAAGCAAACCAGAATTATACGATAGTAACTATTATTTCAAACTTATTAACTGTTTCTGTAGGTACCTACTTTTAATAATTATACCTACACAGTGAAGCAATAAGCACAAAATTTCCCTTTGTTCGTCTATATTATGTAGAACCTATCCATCTACAGCTGATTATTGAAGTTGCACCACGTTTTCCACTGTCTACTGCGCCTCTTTTCCATAATTCATACAGATTCAATTCATCATCATCATTTCAGCCGAAAGACGTCCACTGCTAGACATAGGCCTCCCCCCAGCAGCGCCACTTTGACCGGTTCTCTGCTTTACACATTCAGCGGATTCCTGCGGCCTTCACAAGGCAAGGCATCGACATTAAATTAGTACAAAATTACTTCACTTTTTATTTCACTATCCTTCCCCTCAGATGCGTCCTGCGCTAGGTGTGGCAACACGTCGTGTTCTGGTTTGCGACTGTTCAATCGTCATCCTGAGGATGCCATGTTTTCGTTGAGAGGTGAAACACGTGTCAATTTCTTATAAAGTTTTTTATAACTTATGAAGAATAGTTAAGCGGAATAGGTTACTACACTCGCGACAATCTAAGAAGTCCGTTTTGACGTTTCGTTCTCGTACATATAATAAAACGTTAAGCCTTGAGAATTCGTTTTTATCAATGTAGATTAGTCGTAGATTACAAACTCTCTTAGTATATTCAATCGATATGTCTCGAGAATCAGTTTAGAATCAGTTTTAATTATTTTTTCATCTCTAGCAAAAGCATTTTGATAGCTGTCAAAACGGACTTCTTAGATTGTCGCGAGTCTAAATTTATCTACGTCTATGGTATTTTATAATGGAGTTCCGCAAAGTCACGCCTGAATCAAATAACTACCCTCAGATGAGTATTACAATTTGTATGAATTGATATCGTTTAATGGGAGAAATCGCATTTTCTTTTCCGGGGAAACAATTTGCTTATACCCTTTACATTAAAATTACCTACCAATTTTAGACAGGTACCTACTGAACTTCTACTTCATGCACTACATAGTAACTAAACTATAACTTTACACCAAAACTGAGTGCTGCCAATAAACACATCGTCCGTTTCTAGAACATTCATCAAGTGATTTACAGTTGCTCCTCACGTTCTTACCGCACTTTTCGTTTCGTCATCACTCATCCTTGGACCAACGGGTTTGACTTTCGTTTTCCAGCTATCAATAATACGATTTACGAATGGTTCATGTAGGACCAAGTTAGTTTATTGACTACTATTAAGTAACTAGAGGTTTTGGGCCTGAGTTAGTCAATATTTTATGAGCTTTGATTGATGGAAGTGCGTTTAATTTTATTGACTACACTTAAAGCTGAATTATTACTTTTACTGTTAATGTTACAGCCAGGTTATTTTATATGAAATATGATCTCACTAGTAATAATAATACCTATAATTATGTAATGTTATTTTAAAGAATTTTATTTTTTTTAAGCTCATGATCACAATATTAACAACTGAAGAATTTTTGTATAATTATTATTTTTATATAAGGTATTTTTTGTTGTTCAAAGCCTCTTAAACGGTCATTGTACTCATAATTATGAACAACTTTCACTAAAGGACCAAACCTGAAATCACGAAAAAAATATCAGCTTTTCCCTACATTTTATGTTCGCATACTTCGTCAAAATGTAGTAAACAGCTGATTTTATTATTTGAAAAATAAAGATATCATATTCTATTAGAGTTGGGACCATAGATATAAGAAATAAGTTTTTTATATTTCTATGATTGGGACACATACCCCGAAAAATAAATATACCTTACTATTACTGTACTGAAAGCCCTGAAAAATTGATAATATTATGAACATTTCTCTATATTGTCTATAGGAATAGTCAAACATTATATTATTAAAATGCACTAAATCTCTAATGAATTATTGCTACACATTTGGTGCCTAAAATACCCTAATAATGTCAGTGAATAATGCTTTGTTAAAACAATAGAAAATTCATTTTCGAAAGCTACTGTTATACAATACAATTTATATAGGTATTCTAGGTTGGCACGTAGATACTTATTGCTCTTTGAGACCTATAAAACAACAAATTAGAGAAAATCCGTACAAAACCAGATTGGAAACTAAAGAGCTATTTGCGGTATTGTGTTAAGCAACAGGAGATTGATGGAGCGTTTCGGTCTGTGGCCACTACCAAAGGCTTTACCAACGTCACCTAGGTATCTACCGGCCGTCCATTTAACCGAACACTGGTCGTAATAAAAGGACACATTTTGGTTGCCGTTCTATACAATGCTACTGCCAGCGCCATCTATGCGGCACGTGTGGAATCAGATTTTCTTGGGCGAGATTGCGGGCTGGAAAATTGAGATGTACAATTTGAATTGAGTTTTAAATTGTTATGTGGAATATTGTAATGTTCTTTTTGAGGTAATGTACATTTATTACTTTTTCTTCATAGATAATTTCATTTTCAAAATTAAGAGCTAAAATAATTGCAAAGAATATCAAAATTTGTTTCATCGCAAGATGATTTATTACAGTCTAAGAAATATACTGATCTAGTTAATTGATTCAGGCGTGACTTTGCGGAAATCCATTATAAAATACAATAGACGTAGATATATTTAGTAACCAATTCCGCTTGACTATTCTTCAAGAGTCCTAAGTCAACAAACAAAGTGCAACAAAGGCGTCTTTGCGTCCAGCGCTCGGTGTGGTAACACGTCGCGTTCTGGTTTGCAATTGGTCAATCGTCATCCTGAGGATGCCTCGTTGAGAGGTGAAACACGTGTCGATTTCTTACAGGGTTTTTTAGGACTCTTGAAGAATAGTCAAGCGGAATTGGTTACTAAATATATCTACGTCTATTGTATTTTATATACTGATCTGTTCGCTTGAAACTTTTCTTTGAGAAAGTTATTTTATTCTATAAAAAAAAATTGCAGGCCGGCAAAAATTAGAAATAATCGGCGCATGCAAAACACGTCTATAAAAACATTTTCGCAAATGTGAAACAATAAGTGCTATCGCAGCTTTCAAGCCAAGCCAAGAACTCAAAGTTTGCGAGAATTTATTTCATTCTTATGGTCCTATTATGCCGTTCTCAGCTACACAACATAAATAATAATGCGAACCGTTATAGGGTCATTACAGTGAGAACGGGCTGAATGACGAGGCCACGCCCATTCACGTATCGCACTAAAGTCATTGCTTATTCTGACTGAGTTGAAGAGAAAAGGTTCGGCTTAAGTCTTCTTCTTTTCGTGCCAATAGATAGACCAAATCAAAATTGTTTTCGGCCAGTATGTTAGTAGCTATCTAGACAGACCTGTCGCGCGCCCTATGTTTCAAAGTTATGAACCCCTTTTTCAAATGACCTTTGTAACAAGCCTATTAATGCTTCTATTGTCTGAATTATGATTGTCTCTAAGCTTAGTTAGGCACTGTTTCGTATAATTGAATAGCTCTATATATTGTATTCGTAGTTATGAGAACAAAAACTACCTCAAAGCTGAATTTCAGTAGGTTAATTAGTTTTTAGGATTCGCTTTGAAGGACGTGCAGTGCTGATAAAACGCAGAAGTAATTCGTCAACAGTCTCGATAGTGTGGTAAAAAAGGTTTTCAATAAGAAACTGAGTACCTACCTAAGATTTAGTTTTTTCTTTCACACTGTGCCTTCACTCGCTTTTTGTTGCAGTGTACCAATAACAAACTATCAGCTAATATTATTATTGCTAATATTCTGAAGTAAAATAGTTAATTATGTTTTTCGTACTTCGAAGCAGTTCCCTACACTCCTTTTTTATCAAATTTTCATGTTAACATTTATTCTTTTCATATGTTTCAGTTAACCACTTACCCTTTCATATACCACAGCTACGCATAATTATCTAACGTCAGAACAATCGGTAACTCAAAAACATGTCCGTCAGTTAGTGTGGCAGGCTTGCGACGTAGCCGGTATCTGCGAACTCTTTGCTCTCGCCCATTGAGTCCGGGATGAAAGCGGGGTCATTACCTGAAACAAAGAACGAAAGCCGCTCAAACTGCGCATAAATCGTGCCACCCTGTTTACCTACCATAGCCCTTCCTACCCAAAGAAAAACCCAGCCTATTTTACCTACGTACAACCCCTGAATGAAGCCTTTTCTCAACTCTTAATACATTTATATGTTTTTAAAGGCGTTTTTAGAATTCTCGGAAAACTGTATTAGAACGTTTTTTGTACAACATTCGCGCCTCTAAACTAAAAAACGCTTTGAATTGTAAATTCGCGATAACAGATTCGGTTTTTTGAATTGTGTTGAGGTCGCTTTTAAGCATTCCACTCCACTTTAAAAGTCATAAATAAATTTTCATTTATATAAATTTTGAGTATTGCTAACACTGACGTTTTGCATTTGAATAACTGTTTTATAAAGTTAAATAAATCTGTTTGTATTACCCTAGACTTTATTATAAGTATTACAAGTTCATAAAAGGGTTTTGTGAGAGAAACGAAGATATATTTTCAATGCATTTATTGTGACAAACGGGATCATGACAATGTATACAGCGTGTTGGGTATATTGGGTAGATTTAGTGTATCATATATATATTTGTAGGTGGCAGCTGTTGATACAAGCAGGGTAACAATTGAATATGGCTGTAAATCAGCGCGATAGCAGCAGACCGGGCTGACCCCTCATGTAAATGGCGATTCGCCTCCACCCACCGTCTCAGGGTCTTGGTCCAAACGTGAAGCGTTAGCTGACGACGTAAAAATATTTATTTATTTGATGACAATATAATTGAGATAGTCAGCCTTAAAAATATTAACTTAAACTTAAAATAACAAATTACGAATAATTTCCCAATGATTATTAATGTTTTACCTACTTTTATCAATAATTCGGTATTTGGTACCTATTGCTCTTGTATTATTGTTTTAAAGTTTTCTAAAACAAAGCTATACATTTTTTACTATATTCAATTTAAAACATTTACTTTGTATACCAGATAGGTACCCATCCAGCCAGGTTACGTCAGCTACATTATCAAAATACAAGACAAGCAATTTATGTATCTAAACAAAATCAATTCTGGGCTAGTTTTGTGCTCTAAATATTACGTAAGTAAATTTGTATAGTACCAATATGGATCTCGTTTTTTTCCTGTTATCGGAAACTTAGGATTTGACCCGAATACACATCTTTAAATTTCAAATCACTTAATTAATTCACTTTTAGCTAAGGAATTGATTCTGTTAGGAATATCTTACAAAAAATATAGACACAGTTTTTTCTAATTTAAATTCAAAAGACACACTATGTAAAATGATGACACCATTACCAAAATGTTTACCTAGATAGTATCAGAATACTTAAATGAATAATTCTGGTTACATGAAAGCTCAGATTTTAATAAATTATGGATATTTTTACTAGACGTCTTAAGCTAAAATATTGCTATTAACTCAATTTATTCATTTCACAGTTTTTTAAAAAGTAAACTCATAAAAACAACCAGGAACAGAAACGCGAATTTAAATATGAAGTCTAAAAAGATGGTGCCTTCCCGACTACGACTAGTGTTGGAGCGACACTATCGCATATCACATAAGGCATTATTGAGACACATGCCCCGAGCTTTCTTGTCAACTCTGAATTACTATTTCTAAAGGAACAATTGTGATCTACCTAAATGCCTCAAACAATATTCATGTAGCTACTCAATTATTTTTCAACTGCAAGAAACATAGTTGATCTTGAAGCGCTCTGAAATATATGACACAATAAACGTAACGTTGATCACCTGTTGGCGGTCGAAATATGTGTTTACTAGTTTTAGAGCTTATCGTAAATATCATGCAGCATCGCACGCCGAGATTCTATCTGATGCTTAATTAATGTGACGCATGAAACAAGCCGCGACTACACTTGGTTGGGCACACGCCAGCCTGCTCTTTTTGCTCCACACATGCTATGCTCACAACATAACTATGTATCGCATTCTCTCTAGGAATGAGACACTGAATGCGACGTCGCCGACGACCACAAATCAGTAGCCACTTTGTTCTTTCACGGTCGCGAACGTTTCTCTGCCGAGAAATCGTTATTGATCTATTTTTAAAGTGATTACTGTCTGTTTGTTATCGTATTGTTCGCTTTACGCTTTGTTTCCGATGGTTAAGCCTAGAATAGTCGTGTACCTACCAAAGCGCTCGTACATTGTAAAGAAAAACGCAGACTCGACTACAAACCAAGAAAGAGCGGAAGCTAATTTAGAAGATTTTACTTATTGTTTCGGAACTGTTTGTTATGCAAAAAAAATGTTGCTTCATAATGAGACGGAGAGTTTCTATTGTTATAAGAGGTAGCTCTAACAAAGACATGTTTGAATTATGTTTACCTGTCCAAAAATATAAAGAAGGTTATGAATCAGATCTCAAGTAATAATTTCGGTATCTTGTTTTTATATCAAAAGGTATAGGCGGATGAAAATGCCTAATATTTTGAAGTCTTTGTGCAATCTCATACAAAGGTGAGGTGTAGGAAAACGTCTGAAATTAAATTGAAGTCAGAAAAGGACGAACACAATGGTAGTCTGTGTTGGAGGCTGGAGGCCGAGATGTCTGAATACGAGTACATCGACTTTATAATGCTGACGCGACACAATATACCCAATTTATAAGGCGTTTTCCATACGAGATTTAATTCAAATTCAGATTCACTGGATGCCTAAATATTTCCTTTCAGGAGTCGGGAAATTGACTTTTGCGTGAGAAAAGTCTAAAAATATTTTACTTTTGCTTTGAGATATTGTAATTCAAGAAGTTTATACTGGTAAATTCACCAAGAAAAAAAATATTGACCATAGTTTACAGTCGAAGATAGAATTCTCTGACTCCTGCTTAAGTACTTAATCATTGCCAATTCATAAATCAAAATTAGTTTTAATCCTGCATTATATTTATGAGGCATGAGCAATTGAATATTATAAGCAATAAAAGTTTGTTTGATTGTGGCCATTGCTTTTGCCATTGCCATCAGAAGAATCAACCTAATCCTTACCCTTATTTTTGCTTTCTATCTCCTGGATATTGAAGAGAAGAAAATTAACCTTTCTGCCTCATGATGACTCACATAGACCCGCGATAATTGCTTTTGTACTGCCGAGGACGTTCCAAGGATTAATTAAAAATACATATGGCAGGTTCCCACTGGCTAACAGTTACTGTTTGCCAGTTATTTTAACGCGATGTTTATTTTACGCGCCTTAATCCCCGAAATGAGCTGGTATTGGAGTTCTAAAAGTTTTATAAATAACGTCTTTTTGCAAACATTTTTATTCATGTTTACGGTGTAACTCAAATAAAACCTTTCATTTGTAGGTACTGTAAAAATATTTTTGCTATAAGGAAGAGTTTCAATGTTATTTACCGCTATAATGATTTCACTTTTGTTCTAATTGGATAGATAAGTTTCAAATTCCGGAAACTATAAGATAAGGTAATGATTCGGTTGAGGAAATATTGAATGGATAAATTACAACAACTATAAACTACACTTCACTTAGTATCTATGTAATTTAGTTACAATTCCTTTTAAAACGATTGCATACTATCCGATATGGATAGACTTTTGAGCCTATAAATGTTAAGTAGATATAAAATAAGAACAGAACTGAGGGCCTAGACAAGTGACAATTGCTTCGAAAGCGTTTCGTATTTCTACAACGACTTTCAACAGGATTGACATAAGCTTTTCGATAGCTTATGTCAGTCATATACATTTTTGCCTTTTTCATCATCGTTATCGCTGATAGAATGTCACTTTGTCTAGGGCCTCTGATGTAAACAGTTATGCAAAATATAAGTAGATACCTTTATAAGTAGATACCTTGATAAGAACTTCGTAAAGCCGGCGCCAGACACAGACACATATTTGAACACTTGTTTGAACTTGTGAGATACGGTAATAAATGTGTTGTTGTTGTGTTCAATGTGTTCAAACAAGTGTTCAAATGTGTGTTGCTGTGTCTGGCGCCGGTATAACACTACCCAATTATTATTTATTTATTAAAATAATAGTATATACCTATTTGCTAGCTGTGCCCGTGTCACCATTTCCAACCAAACGTACTAATTCTTTATAATTTACCGTAATGAACACGATAGGCACACTAAAGTCAACTTAACTTTTTTCAGTAAGTTATTGACTAGAGTCCGTACCACCACTGAAGGCGCTACTGTCGATGTCATTGCATAAAAAAAAAAATAGTGCCATAATTTTCCGCCGGTCTTCTTTCGTAGCGCGCACTCTAAGTTGACTATGGCACTGTTTTGTAGGGAATGTACTCGTCATCATAGTTTTCACAGAGCGATAGTCTGTCTAAAGCCAGTCTTAACTCAGAGGAGCAAAACCCGTATTTTTAAGACCGTTTACTTTCTAATCTCTAGTCGCAGTTGTTCAAAAATCCTCTGTGTTACCTATATTTTTGTCGAGTTCTGGACATTGTTTGCACTTAGATGAAATACAATAGACGTTGATATATTTAGTAAACTATTCCGCTTTACTATTCTTCAAGAATCATGAAAAACCCTATAAGAAATCGACACGTGTTTCACCTCAGCGTCCAGCGCTCGGTGTGACAAGACGTCGTGTTCTGGTTTGCAACAGGTCAATCGTCATCCTGAGGATGCCTCGTTGAGAGGTGAAACACTTGTCGATTTCTTACAGGGTTTTACATGACACTTGAAGAATAGTAAAGCGGAATAGGTTACTAAATATATCAACGTCTATTGTATTGTATAATGGATTTCCGCAAAGTCACGCCTGAATCAATTACCTATAACTATCTGAGATGAAATTGCGACTTCTATTTAAACGAAACTTTTTACGAGAATAGGCCTTCAGGTATGAGCCCAGCTCGAAAGTCATCAATATCTGTTCGACATTATTTTCCACAAAAAAGACAGCACAGACACAGACCGATTTTCTTTTGTTTAGGACAAACTAAACTCCTTATCTGCCTCCAATAGAACGATAAAAGGCAACATATCCCTTACATATCACTTCATACATTTATCTTGGTCTAACTGCGATCCAGTAAGGGAGGGGGAGATAGCAAGGCGTTTTCAAACTTGTAAAAGAACTGTCTTGCGTCTTACATTCGCTCGTAGGAAACTTCCACTGTCCTTAGGAGCAATAAATGGTGCGATCACTACGTAGTGCACGGAGAAACGATTTTATTCATTCTATTGTTCAACTTTATATTGTTTGCATATTAGGTAATCTGTATGGAGTGCTATGTTTGTCTGGGTTTAGTGCAGACCATGAGTTAGTAAATAATATTGATATCTACCGCGGGAATAAGCATTCGCTATTTGACTAACTTCCTGAGACAGGTTGATTAGGCGGGCCATCAGATATACCTACTAGCATAATTATATTAGATACATTTTTTTTTATAAAATTCACTTATTTGGTATATCTAATAAAGATTTACAATAGGATAAACATTACTCCAATTAAATGTAAGTACTTATATTAAGCACCTATATTATACAACTACTACTAAGACTAATATTAAATAAATAAATTAATACGTAAATAAATTTATTTTCCATCACATTTAAAGAATCCCGACTTGAGGAAATCTTCAAAGGATTCTTGGAATAATACTATAGGTGCAGAGTTAGAAATATATGTGGATAGAGGTAATTAAAACCGGAAACGAAAACGGGCAAAAATACACACGTTTTACGTCAATGTCTGTTAGACACGTGTCTTGTTGATAGATAATATTCGCAGTATTATACTTATAATTACGTATTTCTGTTTAAATTGTTTTATTTATGAAGGAAAACCAATATTTAAACAGAAACGGAACTGGAAAATGAACTTAACGCATTCAAGACAATAGAAGTTTTATTGTTATAGCGCCTATACGTCCCTGAAAGTTTTAAGAAAAACAATATTTTCTTTTTCAAGCTGCAGCTACTTGTATATTACAACTGTGAAGGTTAGATGTACGTAAGCTGAGCCTAACGCATCATTGCCCTTGACGCAGGGAGAAAGTGGAAATGTCTCAATTTCCCGACATTCATAACCTTTATACCGCAACACTGTAACACTGCGTGGTGGTAAAGATATGTAGTACTTCCCAAGATAGCTAAGGGTCACACTAACTTCAGCAGTAACTTCACAAGCCATGCCCAGAATCATACCTTTGTAAAATATGCTCTTTAATTTCTGAAAAACTTAGTATTCTTTATTATTAGAAATCTACTATATAAAATGAGCATAAACTGGCCTCTTATCGCATACGACTGGCCATCATCTTGTTGTCTGCCCTCAGATGATTATGAACGATTATCTACATGTTTCATTTCATACTTAAACTGATTCAACTCCAGTGATAACCATCTGACATCGATATATCTCATATACAACACAATACGCCAACAGCAGCGATCTATACGCACTTCCTCCTATTCCATGTTCTTGCCACTAACAATAATAGTAAACAAGCAATAAATTACCCAGATGAGACTCCTTCTACGAACTACACAAGCAGAAATGATCTAGGAAAGGAAGGAAAGCCCTCATTACAACAAACATAATCTATTTCACACATACTCCTCACTTTCTATTTCCAATTGCCATTGTGGTTACGCGGAAAACGCCCACTAAATCATCTATCCCATGTCACTAACAAACTAGTAAATCATAAATATACAAAATAACACAGTTGTCAGAACACGACGTTTCTGTCTAAGTCGGTACGCTCTGATTCCGTACAGTGAGCAATAGAAATAACCTCAGACGTTGACAAATAACTGTACGGCTTCGAATTTGCGTCGCGGTGCAACAGATACTTGTGCCACGCCGATGGCAATAAGCGATGCTCGTTCTTATTACGGCACGAAACAAAACGAGCGTGCGCGATGCTTGGTTGAAGCGAAATTATACATAGTTGACAAATAGAGCCGACTCCGCCGACTGCGAGCCAATTCACAAAACGCTGCGCTGCATCTTGTCGATAAATTTTCACTCGCCACGTTGCCAATGGCGCACAATAAACCCGACTTCAGTCTCCCAATATTTTTATCAATTCTTACGTTTCCCGTCGATCCGTCGTCGTCATCATTCGCATATTGACTGAAAACGTTATCCTTCGTACTTACCGATAAAAAAATCTTTCATTTTACACACGAAAGCGTATCATAAGTATAAAATTATTCCGCTATCTCCTGCACTGAAGTCCCGATTTCACATGTCGTAAAATTTTTACTCTCCCAAGATTTTTATCGTGTCATGTGAGTCTAAAATATGTTAAAATATCGTCTCTTACTCTAAGCTGACGTAGCGATGCCTATCATTGTAGTGCATGGTTTTAGAACCGACGCACCTGTTCTGGACTTATTTATGTATATCCTGGAGCATGAATAGCACTAGGTATTCGCGTCGTCTAACAACGTTTGTAGGCAGCACTAATGTATGAACAGAAAAAGTAGAATATACTTTTTACAATGGATGCCGTACATACTGTTTAGTTTAATGTCTATTATACCACGAAATATGTAGTTCTGGAAGACAACACTTGGCACAGTATCCGGCGTATGACGAGTTTAAGTGCGTTCGAATTTATCGACAAATTGTATCGATCCTTGGACTTTTCAGTTTCATTGGGACAGCTTTCTGTTTTATGATCTATCGTCGTGCGAAACGAATAGATCTCTTAAAAATAAACTACTACATACCTACCCACATCCGCACATTAAATTAAACCTGGAATTTTCCATGGTTTTAAAAATCAACATGATCGATACGAAACGTCGAAAGCGACCGCGTTTCGATGGGAAGCACGGAAATAATTAGAGACGGTTTAAACCAAGCAGATCGCATTCACTGCATAATGAATGAAACGTCACTGTTACGTCGGCGGACGGCAGTCGAATGATGACGTCATGGGGTTATGACTCGGAACGAGACGTAGACCGTTCACGTGTATTGCGTAAGTGAAAAATGCATTGCATTTTTGTGTTCGACTTTGAAATTCAGACGTTCTACAATGATTTAGATCGGCTGTAGAGCTCTTCTGTATGCTTTGAAAAGCAGAGTTTTGGCACTGAAACATTGGCTGAAGTTCATTTTGAGCACAGTTGATTTATTTTTTAACCGATTAGTGTAGCTGCAATGCCGTGTGTTGTATTAGATTACCATGTTAGGATTAGGAAATAAGTAGGTAACCTTTGTGGTAAGAGACGTTACCACTACAAACTTTTACCTGAACTATGACCAGCTAAGTCGACATAAGTCAACCGTAGGTTTAAGTAGTGGTCAAACCGAACTTCAAGTCAAGTGTTCGTATATTTTCAAGTAACCGTAGGTACATTCCAAAGGTATTCAGAAAGAGAAATTGTGTAACTAAAGTAACGGATCCACGGTATTTTCTTATTCAGGTTACTATGAAATGCAAGATATCTCCACTTATTTTATTTCCCGTTACACACGACTTATTTGTTGCATTTTCTCTCTGTGTGGCATCTATAAGAGTCTTATCGTGTGCATAAGCCCTTAGTAGGTACATGCTTCAGGGTACAAAGTAATTTTTTGCATCGAATATTTTCTAATACCCGTGCCAGCTAGTAATGAGAGTCTTTTATCGAACAAAGCCTAGCTTTATTAGTTACTAGCGACCCGCCCCTGTTTCGCACGGTGTTTATGACTTGACAAAACATCCAGATTTCTTTGCTTTATTTAAATTAAATATTATTTTTTTATACACATAAACTTTCCGGAATAAATGCTCTAAATAATAGTGAAAAAAGCATTAAAAGCCATTGTAAAGTTTAGAAGATCTAAGCGGTAACACGGGCAGACACGAAAAGCGACTGTATTTTATTATAGACACAGATTTTCCTCAAAATTTTCAGTTGCCCTGCAACCTTAATTAAAAAGTTTTCCAGGAACCGAATCGATTAAAAGTCAGATTTTTTTTTTTTAATATTAAGGCTTTATTTTCGACAAGTTGACGACTGTTATTAACTTAAAATAAATAAAATAAATAAATAGTATCGCAGCGAATCGAACGAAAAATGAGTTACCGTGACGTTCGGAACCAAGAGACGAGTGACCTTTCTTGTCAGCTCTAGTTAAAAATAGTATGTGATTAATTAATTTAGATGTTTTTCTCTCCAAGTGTGATCTAATAGTGACTGAAAAACAAAGTTAACAGAAACTTTTTTTTTTGTAGTATAATTAAACACACGTGTGGTGTGATAGAAATTGAAACTCAACACCATAATGACTAATATTTTTGTAACCATACAGTCATGTGGTTATTTTTTGTGATTAATACCATGGATGAGTGACCATCTTTACCATCCTGTCGTGGTTCGGAAAGCACGTTAAGCCGTTGGTCCCGGCTGTCATTTGTGGATCTTTGACAGTCGTTACGGATCGTCAGAAGCACGAAACTCTGACAACCAGTCTTACCTAGAGGTATCCTATTACTCACTGGGTTGTGTAGGTCAGATAAGCAGTCGCTCCATGTAAAATACTGGTATTCAGCTGCATCCGGTTAGACTGCAAGGTGACCCCAATATTCCTGGAACAAGGCTCGGCAGGCGATGTCTTGTGGTCATTATTTTAGATTATTATTGTATTTTTGAGTGGGTCCTAGTGTGGAATAATCACGTAGGTACTTCATGTCACTGTGGAATATTTATGTTAAGTGCGATAAGCGCAAATAACTAAATACTGCGACCACAGATTATACCTATTTTAATGCAAATAATCCACTGCACAATGCACATCCTACAGTTGACCTACATCGCTTGACCATCCGATATCACTAAACAGTAATACGGAACTGATCGGGAATCAACAGAGATAACATACCTATACAAAATCAAGCGTAATATCGATACATGGATAATAACGTTATCATGTCGGCAATATCCGTTCAAGTCAACATCAAAACAATACCAGCCATGATAGGAATATGCATCATGGCACATCGCATTATGCCAATTCAGTCCGTACCTACACATACCACAGTGTATACCATGTTTCATAAATCCAAAACATCGATAGAGATTCGATAAATGGACGGCAACAGTTACAATCGAACTGGAGCCGGGATTTGCCAAAACAAAACAAAACGTTATAAATATCGCCAAACCGCAACGGATAGAATCGAATATGAGGGAAGTAAAAAAATATTAAAATTTTGAACGATCGCAATCCCAGCTATCGGTATCAAAGCACGTCCAATCAAAACGAGACGTGACAATGATTCAGAACCTTTTCCATTCTGTGAATAGCCTCGCTAACTTATTGGCGGTCCTTTATTTGCTGATTGGTGTTTGACACCTCAGCGGGAGCAGATTCCGTTGGTATTTTTATTTAATTAACTTTTGCTGTTGGCTGCGTTTGTGGGACGCGGGACGCGGGATGCGGGACGCGACACTGAAACACAATGCCGACAAATTTACGCGCGGCTTCACTTAATTTTTTACGGTTATTTTTCACTGTTTTAGAACCCGTTTTAATTATTTTTATAACTCTTTAACTCCTTCGTTTATGAAAAACCTCTTTGTTAACGAATCAAAATTGTGAAAGGCTGTCTTTAGCGGAGTTAAGCGCTATCGAGCGTTGAAATGTCAATCTTATAAGTCGACTCTTTTGCACTGAGCGGGGACGAAGCTCAAACTAATTGAAAGAAACTGCACCGAACGAAAATACTGGCAAAGTTGAATTCCCTCCTCGGAAAACTGTGCGGAAGATAAGGCGATAATAATTCTTCGTAAAATGTCACGAAAGTTCATAACTGATAAAAGTTTAGTCCCTTTTCTGAAATTTTAATAGAGATTTAATTTTCGCGAGTGCCCTAGCTGCGTCGATATCGGCATTAGCGCCCACCCTTGTTGTCACACATACATTCTGTCTGTACATTATAATCTTGTATTGAATTATATAGAATGTATTGTTAGCATTAGTAACTATAGCATATGCCCTGCGGATGACGTCACGAATGCGTCAATGTAAACTACTTGCCAATACTAAACGCAGCGGATGTATTAGATCCCATTTTCCTCTGTTTGTAATTTTACTTTTTAAACTTAAACTTTAATTGCATGAGTTTTCATTTACTCTCACGCCAATAGCCAATAGCAGTGCTGCTCTCTTTTACTTAGAAACAAGACAAGAAAGATGAAAAACCAACTGCAATCGAACTAGATATTTCATATTAATTTTAGACGCCATATTCTGTAGTCATCTGTTTAAAAAATCTAATGTTCTCCCATCTCTTTCTTCCTCTATCTATCAGAGAAAGATAGCAAATCTTTTAGTTCTGTTTAGTTAGAACCGAACAGAGTTGCAAGACTAGCAAAGTTTATTCTTTAGTTCTCACTAAGAAACTATTCCATAAGCGGTACATGTACTTGGGTGAAACAAATTGAAAAGCAAATAAAAAGGCTTCCCGATAAAAACGACGTGAACTTTTTCAATTACAAACTTGCATGGAGCGCCTGATGTTAAGTATGAAACCTATAGAGTTTATTAGATCGATTCTTGGCGATATTATATTTTGCCGTTGTGATACTAATATGGGTTTCTACCCGCCTATAGTAGAATTAAAAAGATAGTACATAATCATCTGCCTAGCTTTTCTCAAGTATGCTAGGGTCGGCTTCAAGTCTAACAAGATGCAGCTGAATACAAGTATTTTACATGGATCGACTTCCTATCTGACCTCCATAACTTACTGGGTAACACGATATTGACAATCTTTCGGGCTTCTGACGACCGGTAACAACTGTTAAAGATCTACAAATGACAGCACGGGACCAACGGCTTAACGTGCTTTCCGGGTCTTGGTATGTAAAGACCCATCCTCGGACCAACCACGGCAAGCGTAGCTTAGTGGTGGAGTTAAAAAGATGTTGTGTTTCAAACCATTAAAAGGATTTGTTGATGCTTCATGGAGAAATGTAGGTAGATGTCGGTCAGTACCAAAACTCATATGCCGTATAATTATTTAGTGGTCACTGAAGAACACTAAGCGTTAACGTTACCACCATTAAGACCACACCATCAACGTCTTATATACGGCACTGTTCCTGAATCAAGTTCCGCACTCGATGCCGCGTCGTTTCCAACAGCAACCTGCATTAATACTTACAATTTAGTAATGACGGAGTGTAACTAGCTAGCGCTGCTGTTAGTACAGTACCGAAGCAGTGCACAGTCCGCAGTCCGTTGTGCTCATACTAGCTTTGATGGCCCAGTAGAAATGGCTGTGACTTAATTTACGAGTTTTAGGTCGCATTAGGTTCAAACCCAGGTAGGCACTTGCAATCAATCAATCAACTCAGCCTATCGCAGTCCACTGCTGGACATAGGCCTCTCCCAGGCTGCGCCACAACACGTTTGCCCCAGACAACTTTTTAAGGTCGTCGGTCCATCTATCTGGGGGGCGTCCCACACTACGCTTGCCGATACCGCGGTCTCCACTCTAGGACACTAGGCACTTTACTTTGTGTAAATTATTTCTTCACCACTGCTCTCAAAACGGCGAAGCAAAACATCGTGAGGAAATCGGCCTGGTCTAGAACTAAAAATTTGAAGACTTGTTAACAACGTGCATTGGACCTGCATATTGAATTACGACCCACTCCCTCTCACAAAGACGAGTCCTGTGCCCCAGCAGTGGGAACATTATAGTCTTCTCTGGACTATGTAACAAATGTTCAATGCATTTTCAGCTTACCTGGGTACTTACTTAGTATGCACATACTCGCAGTAAGGAAATAGGTAATGTTAAGTTTATTATCGCTTATCGTCCTTACCTTCGTTCTATGTCATGTAAAACATATTTGTTCTACTAAATAATGCGAATCTAAAACTTTATTTATGCCATACTTTTCCTGTTGACGTCAGTACGTGTTAGTATTTCCATAATTCATCAGATCTGTAAAGACTGATAGTTTTTTATCAGATCTGTTAGTACATGTTGCTTGATTTTTATCGCCTACAGATAATTTATTAGGTGTGATAATGTGAATTTATGTGAAACAGTTATAACTAAACTGCCTTCGATTTATAGAAAAGTTGTATGTTTTCATGAGAAACTAGTAATATTACACTTTACAATTAACTCAGACCCATATTATTAGCTTTTATTCATTTACAAACACTATTTCAATGCAACAATTAATAAAACGTTTACAACTTGTAATTACAGTCGCAAAAAAAAACTTGATTTAGCATTATGGGTCTTCATGCGATGTGCATTACGACTAAACATTGACACGAGCGAATTTATACTGTAAACTTCAGAGTTAAGGTTGAAATTGCGTTGCTGAAAACTGGAGTATACAAGATCTTTTCAGAATAACCAGTATATATAATTGAGTCATTAGTAGCAGGGTAACACGAGAGGTGCGAATGAGTCAAAGGTGCATACGATAAGTAAATGCAATTTCCTTCTAGACTGTGATCTTAAATAACTGCATTTATTACAGTGTAGCTCGCTACAGTCACTTAGGCGATATAAGGCTTCGTTCAAAGGGGCGTTGAATGAGTTACAAACTTTGACTGCATGTATTTTAATAAGTAATATGTGCTTAGTATGTGGTTACATGTTTAGGTCAGGAAATTGGGTAAGTCCAACAGTGGGTGGGTCAGACAAGAATTTCATGATTTTCATTATTAAACTTACGCTGAAACCTGTCTGGGCTGTTTTTATGTGATGTTCAAAGTATATTTGATTTGTCATAATGTTTCTTTAATAGGAAAAGATTAGAGCTCCGTCAGTTTGTGTTTAAATCAAAGCTCCGTGAGTTTTGATTTAAACACAAACTTTTAGGGAGACGTTTCTTGTATCCACCCATACAAGAAACGTGTCACTTCATTTAATATTTTATTTTTATTATTTGTTTTCAACATCGCCAATAAGGTTCCTATTAAAACAAGGAACAAACAATATCCCACGATCCATGTAATATCTGCAAAGTACAGTCACAATGATCCAATAAGCCAGATATAATTATAACGTCCAATTGAAACAGTTCCCGATATCGTTGGAGACATTTATCATCGCCCAAACATTATTACATTTAATTAAACTTTAAAACAAGTGTCGGCCGATATCGGAGGCGGGATTATCAGATCTATTTGCGTCCAAATTACGTCCAAATATCCCTAAGTGGAAATTGTTAGATTGTGGTATAGGGACCTACCTACTAAGATTATGTCGTTATAAATGAAAATCTTTGAGCAGATGTTATTTTAGATTCTGAGGCTATTTTTCTTTGGTTTTGTTCTTATAAATGATACTTTGGAAGTAAGTAAACCGACATTTTTATCTGCTTTATCCAAAACGAATAAGGTAAATGAATATCAAATAAGGTTAGCTTATCAAAAAAACAATGATTAAACGTTGCAACTATAACTATGAATTGTCTTTTAATATGTTTTGATAACGTGACAAAGCCCTATTTTGCACTTGCAGTCTACTAGATAGATGATTATACAACTCCCTTAACAAAACATGCCACAAAAACTGCACCCCTTTTCATCCGCGAGAACGCTGCTTCATCAACTGAACATACTTTACTCTCTTGAGGTCACAGTACACTAAATCCCATCTGCATAAAAAGCAAGGATCAGCGAAAGCAGCGTCAGCAAAATGAATAGGTCCAGAAGGTCGTCTCCTTAACTACAATGAGCGAGCGAAAATGGCGCACGAACACATAATATGCCTACGGAGAACTCAAACTGTCAAACGAATGCCGGTCGCGAGTGCGCTTGCATTCGCTGTACAGTCAACCGCACATTAGTGCCAACAATTTGACATTAACAGCGTCTTTATGTCGTAGCAGTAAAGCTGATTTTCGTAGTGCAAGTGTTACCATTCATTCATTCGTCATCTGTGGTTGACTGTACGTGAAACGTGTCTATGTGTGCGTGCGTTTTCACTCGTTGTATGGAGCCAACCTTCTGTTCCCATCTATTTTCCGAATGCAGAGTCAGCAAAATCAGGGAAATGCATTGTCTGGCGGAGCGTAGCGCGGGCGGCGACGCGAGTCCGCGAAATGGTATTCGTTTCGCCCGATACGCGTACACTGACCATTTTAATTGGTCTATTGTTAATTAAGTAACGTTTCAACGTTCACCGCAACGTCACCGGTTAGCATTAAAACCATTATAATAACTTTTAATTCCGATCATTGTGATTTGAGGTGGGTTGGTCAGCATTTGTGAATTTTGAGTGAAAATTTTTAATGAGAAAATGAGTTGAATTTTTTCGGTGAGAGCTTTGTAAAGCTATCATAATATTACAAACCACTTTCATTAACAGTAATCTATTTAATTTTGGTGCAAAAGCAGATAATTTACTACTCCAAAAAGTGAATCAAACTAAACAAAAAATCGCCCAATCTCCAAAGGATAACAAAATAAAGTTTCACCAGTTTTCACAGGTCCATTCGTTCTTTAACTAATTGCGCCATCTGCCTGCGACATCAGAAATAATTGTGCGCCCAATCTTATAACAGTAACTAGACAATTCAATGAGTTGCGTGAAATAATCAGCAAATAACAAATTGAAAGTTATAAATAATGTCGTCACGGCGTGTCCAAAGAAATTCGTCACAGTCGCCAGTGGATTGAGAAATTACTATTAGAACAATTAGTTTTAAGTGAAAGCTGGTCATCATTTATCTCCTTGGGACAATCACATTGGTTACATGAATAGAATTTTAGCAGTACAATTATTTATAGAGAAAAGTAACCGCATTTAGTTCTTACGTCTTCGTGTCGTATGAATGCGTCACTATGACGCGTCGTTGCGTCAAAGTATGATGTATTTATTGATAATTTCTAATTGCTCGCATGTGTACCACGTAATTGGCCTCAATCTTGGAGTTAAAAGATCCCTGATGTTTCGCAAACGGCCATACAAATAGCGCACTTACACCCACGTGCTTGCAAACGAACCAGACATATTTGTGTCTCATTTTGATACTATACTTTGATAGCTTATTACAGCTAATTCACGCCAACATCCGGTACTTTATTTTCAGGAGCGGTAGCCGATGGAAATTATTCTACTATGCTAATTTTCCTTCTTCGTATTTGAGTAATGTGCGTTTTACGAACGCTTTCCTTAGGTTTTATACAGGAGAAATAAGAACATTCGCCTTAATCGAGGGCATGGCTAACAAAATTACCTATACCTATATATTTAAAACTAAACGAGGAATTCATTCAGAAGGCCAATTCTCGTACTTAAAAACGTTCACACAAGTCGCAATCTGTCAAACTTGTCAAAAATGTTGGTTAATTGATTGTATTTTTGACAGATTACGAATGACATGCGAATGCAACATTCTTAAAAATTACGGAAATTGCCCCTCAGTTTGCAAAAATATGATGTCTACTTAATTAAATTACAATTTATGGCCGAATATCTTTGTGGCAATTGTGAATTGATAATACACCGCAAGGTGCAACACCAATAAATTAAATCCCAGCAATTTACCTCAAATAACTGTCAGAAAACAGTCTAGACTGACTTACTGTCGACAGCAGAAATTAATACCACGATGTTTCCGGTCTTACGAACTATGACAGATACCAGTGTTCTGATAAATCATGACGGCATCGGAACGACAGACGATGATAGTTTTATGGCCAGAATTGCATTAACAACACGATCGTTAATCACTCGGAATTACTTTTAAGACAATAAGAGTAAATGAGAAGTCAGACTAAAAATATAGACACCTTTTGTACAAGAAAAACCAACTCTAAGGTATGTTATAATTAAAAATCATCCGTTTTAATAGGCAATAGACGCATTTGGTTCAAAGAATCTTAATTTCGGTTCTATTAAAATAGAAGAGTTTATTTACAAAAATAATTCCGAATAAAAGAAAACAGAACGGGTATAGAATATCTCTGTTTTCCCGCAAGCATACGCCGAAATTACTTGAGAAGTTTGAAAATGTAAAAAGTTAAATAACAGCAAAACAATCTGTAAGAGTTGTTTCATTTCCGTGTTTGTTATAAAAGCTTGTTAGATAACTAAAGATAAAACTAGGTAAAAGTAAAAGTTGTCCAAATCATTACAAAATTAACTTTAATTTATAGGAGGATGGGTCTTGAAACACACAAACATATATATGGAATCTGTAATATTATGAAAGGTTGTCCAAAAAAGCAGTGGCCGTCACGGGACGCTCGGCAGATGTGAAACATCGAAAAAGCGGCAACGGAGGGGTGCATAAGAGATCGTGGGCCAGTTCACACCGCGACACGACGCGACGCGACTAAGCTTGAAGAGGCCAGTGGTTTCGCGCTGCGCCGCGAGGCATTTTCGAATTATCTCAATAAAATGTTGTGTAGTAGATATAGTTATATTATTGTATCACTATCTTAATAAAAAGTGCACGGGACGTCGCGTCCCGTCACGTCTCGGTGTGAACTGACCGCCGCCGTTTGCTGTCACGCCATTTGAGTCGTTTTTACTATCAAACTTATACTTTTACTTCAAAGGACATCAAAATGTAATAAACTAGGCTGAGTATCAGCAACCAAAACGCCCGCCCTTCACCACATCATAGTGTTTTTTAGAGGTATGAGGAACAGGGTGTAAAGTTCACTCATCCTCTATAGAAAAGATAGGATCCTCCAACGAGACGGGTGTCGTGTCTGGTGGGCAACTGCCAGTCGATTGATGTCGGGAAGTTATATGCTGATCGCGCGGTAAACTCTGCTTGCGCGATGCAGGCGGCGATGTAGATGCCGCCACAATTTGAATCAACTACCATCACGCAAAAAAACGAACCAAAGAAAAATCGATTAACCCCTGCATTATTGAAAATATAGATTCTCAGCGACATGTCACCTGAACAAATTCTAGGAAAAAAGGCGAACCACATAAAAAATTCTTTCTTTACTTTGCGATAAATAACATGTTCCAACACTTCCAACTATCAATTTCCCTGTGCGTTTAATCATTCAGTGTATTTCTTTGCGCTCACGCCGAGACCTTGTCATTTCATGTCAGTGTAGGTCTGTCATTATACTTTTCCCTTCAATTAAATAGGAATAGACACTTGCAAATTAGTAGTTGCAAGTGTGTGTAATGTCAATACAAATGGCATAGAATATGTGTCATTATAGTACTGTAACTTACTACTCTTATTCAATAAAAAAACTCTTTTATTGCCATTTCAGGGTTATCTCCATGGTAAAAGTAGTTCATAATGATGAAAGACCTCTTTTCAGGTTTTCAGTTATTTATATTATTTCTGAATTTAATTTATGTTGTTTATGTTCACTACATTAAAATATTATGTAGGTTGATCCCATTTGTATCGAAATGTTACCCTAATAATTTTGCAAACGCGCAGCGTGTTCTGAAACCGCTTCATCCGAATTGTTCCTGAAAATCATTATTATTTCGTATGAAATCATAGTAGTTAAACTATTTACTCGAGGTGGGTTACGATAGATTAGTGTTTTACGATGCCTAAGTGCTAGACACTACATTACCTACTCCGAACTATGTTGATACGGAGTAAACTCGTAACTACAAGATTTGAAAGCGGGATTTAGATGTTATTTCAAACTTGCTGTGCCTGCGGCTTTTCTTGTGAAGGAGTTATTTTAGCTTTTGATGATTATAACGGAACGAATGAATTTTTTTTTTGCCGTAAACCTTATGTAAAAATTAGTTTTATGTGGCACTAGCTTCCACCAGCGGCTTCGCCCGCGCGTTATGTCGATAAAAAGTAGCCTATTTCCTTCCCCAGGATGCCATCTATCTCCTTGCCAAATTTTGTCGAAATCCGTCCAGTGGTTTAGGCGTGAAAAGGTAACATACAGACAGACAGAGTTACTTCCGAATTTATAATATTAGTATGGATAGTATGGATGACGTAAGTAGGTACTCTGAACAATCAATGATTTTAGTACCTTTTCTGAACATTTTCACACCCCAAGATGGCGCCGGCGCACAGTATCAATTACTTTTTTCCCACCAATAGAATTCTGTATCACCCATTACTTATTACCACAGAGCACGGAGGCCTCAGTGCGGCCACTGAGGCCTCCGTGCTCTGTGGTGCTTGAGACGTTATTGTCAAAACTTTACATACAAACCAACCGTGTCAGCGAGCGTCACCGTTGACTCATAGAAATTGACAGCCCTTGACCATTCTGCCGACGCCTGTGACAGCAAATTGCGCTGAATCCAGCCACGCTATTATTAATAAAGGTGTCTCTAGTTACTACCGGTAATTCCTATCTCTGTGCTTATTACCAGTTTCATAAACAAACAGCATCCTTCAATTTTCATTTACAGAAATGCAGATCGTTTTAAATAGACTGAATATCATGGATGTTCTGTACGTCACTGTTTGCATTTCGCATGTGTTTCGAATCAGGCGCATTGTAGCTTGTTATGATCAGGCGCAGCGTGTAATGAACAGCTCGTGCTAATATGAAATTGCTAATAAAATGTTTTAGAACAATAATACTGTTGGTCTAACATAAAATATGTGTGAATTGAGTTTTATGTCTGAGGATTTGACTTTGAAAGCTGGATTGAAGAATGTTTTTGTTGTACGTACTGGGAGATGAAAATGTTGTAGAACCATTTTGATATAAAACTGTTCGTCTGCGGTTTTAGATAGATTTTGGTTGTTCAAATGTTTTAATTAAACTGCATTTTTTGTAACATTCAACTTTTATTATGAGAATTCCATTATATCTCCCCAAAAATCCAGAGTAGTAAGGTGATTTTCCGAAAATTGTGACTTACATACCTACTTTTATTTAGATACTTGAATGATTACGTGTAATTGTACAAATGCACGTTCGTATAATCGCATAATAAAGGAATATGATTTGATTAGATTACTAAGATATGAGAAGAAAACAACATTTTTAACACACCTACAAACGTCACTACTTGCAGTCATGGATCAGTAACTCGCCCGAATGCACCCCATAACACTAATAATGATACCCTCATCACGAGCAACGATAATGAAACATCCATTATGTCATTTACCTCAAAATCCTTTAAATTCACAGATTGTTAGTAATTAAGTGCACGAAAGTCAACCATTAGTGTTCTGTGATACAATCAATATAGGAATTAATGGGATTAAATAATTGTAAAGAAAATATGCTTTCTGATTACCGATAGAAGATGGTCTGTTTTCACTTTTCTAAGAGATTCGTATCGAATGAAAAAGTATTAAAATCAGTAATAATGTAATAATGCCAATATCTCATAATGCTTCTTCCACTGCAACAATTCACCAAATCTTTTTAGTTTTTATATAATCAAAATAATTACTGGATAGATTTGAGTTGTCCTTCACAAACAGTTTTTTTTTAGTTTCCACAACTGAAGCTATCGATATTCATCACGTCTGTGAAGTTTACACACAAAAATTTACTTATACTGATATTTCAACTAACTGACCTACGGTCAACTTTTTTTATTTTTATGTTTATATATCGAGACGTCATACGTCTGTGGAGTTACGCTTAAACTAATTTAATTTGACCCTATTTATGCGAATTTTCAGATTCATGAAACAGTCACTACAAAAAAATATCCAGCCCACATTTATTTTACCAACTAGAAAATTGCTAGCGAGCAACTCCCAACAAAATATAAGTCCCAATACACGTCAGCTGAGCCTTCTAATCCTCATACAACGTCACGTTAACTATCTATCTGTTTCTCCAAGTTAGTAGAAACGAGTCTAACAAGACACTTGTCCACGAGAACTTTAGTTCCAGGTTCCAGGTCGTTACGTTTCTTGTCTTGTCTTTCGACTTAAGTCTTGGAACTGCATTCACAAGCCTAGGACTTGTACCTTTGGTTGTTTGTTCTGGTTGTGAGTGATATTCTGTTTTGGGGGTAACGGTCTGTTTAATTTGTTTATCCTTTACCAACTAAGATAATGTATCTATCCTATCTTTGTCATAAGTTGTTATAAAGGAAAAACCCTGATTAGCAGGATACAATTTAATAGCCGGTGGCAATGAATTCATGATTAACCAAATAAACCTGTGATTTTTTAAATTTTTCTTTCGTTTTCTATGTTCTGCTTTTAATTAATTGCGATTTCGGACTTTTAATACCTATAATATCTTGACTAACCGTTTTTTAAATTAACATGTCCTATCAAAGAGAGCCGGGTGATCTGTAACCATCCTACCTCGGACACCTTTCTATATTTAAAATTGTGCATTTTATCAATTGTCGAGATAATTATAGAATAATCATTATTGTGATTTAATATAATGATTATAGAAGTAACAATAAAAATTGCATCGAATAGACAGTGCATGTTGACGATGCAAGTCATCTGTTCCTTCAATTTATATGCCACAGGCAAGAAACTTACATCGTGTAAATGAGGCTTTAGTACACTGCATTGATAAAATCTTCGTTGTTAAAACAACACTCTGAGCAAAGTATTGTAATTATTGTTTCCCTGTTTCTCCCTCTCTCTCTACCAGCAGGAGCTATATAAAAATAAGCCCATCCTACAGACAAAATATTACTCTTTCAGCAAAAGCAAATTAAGAGTCAGGCTGACTGTCTAGTGTGCGCAGAACGTGCTTAAGTACCGAAGATCATATAATACACCCCAAATAATCATTAAAAAATGTTTAGTAGGCACACCATATTAATCATTTATTAGGCGTATGTTGCTAATCAAGGAAATGCCTAAGTTTACCACATCTTGGACAAGCTTTGACAAGAGATTATAAGCATAAATTATCATTCCAATAAATCAAATGTGCCTAAGCTTCTCATTATCATAGGTAAGAAAGTTAAACAAGATAAGTAACTAAGATGTTCGTTAGATTACATATAGAAACAATATTTTATAAAGATTATTTTCTTTTTAAATAATATGAATAAAAAAAACAAATGCTGTGTTACTACATAATAAACGCAAAGCGGGATATTTGACCACGTATAATGCGGGAAATTAATACAACATGCAACAATATTTTGAATACAAAGACCACGGAAGACTAAAATGGAATTAAAGTTTTACCGAATTTGGTTGTCTTTATGACAGCCTAATCTGTCAGCTTCAAAGTGGCTTGCCAAACTGATCGCGGGGTGATTGACCTGTCTGTCACTCAATCTTTAACGCGTTTGTTGAGCTGCTCGTGATTTTGTTCCCGTGTGAAGTGGGTCCGCCTGAAGTACCTGCGAGTTTCCTCTCAATATTGCCGAGACGTGCCCGAGATGCAAAACCGCAGGCCAAGACAGACTTATGTTACCTACGACATGTCATCATCATAAATAATGTATAACGTTCCCGCCGACTCTGAATTATTCAACGTTGACGGCCACTTTATTAAATTTGTCATTTTATGAAAATATTAAGCAACCCTGTATAGTTGAGTAAAAATTAATATGGAACGAAATTAACATTTACAAATTAAAAGTTTGTCATCGTATTTTGTTGGCGCGACTAATTTAAACTGCGTAAAATTAAGTTCAGAGTAATAGAAAACAAAACATTGAATTGATTTTAGCATTCTGAATTAAATATTTAACTCATTTAATTTCAAATGAGGGAACAATTTAACGCCCGGTCTAGACTGAGCTTTTAATCAAGGATTCTTATTTAAAAGCAAAACAATGAGACAGAATAGAATAGATGTAGGTACATAATTATTATCTTATCGCATTTTAGAGTCCTGTAAAAGGTCAAATAATTACAGCCCAATCTCGAGTAACGACGTTCAAACTTCAGACTCCACAACCCACGACATAATCGCCATTGAAAATCTGACACAAGGAAATCAAATAAAAAATACTGTTAAGTCATAAACTCAACATCATAATGTAACCATTGGTAGTTACAAACCACAATTCCACTAAACATCCCAACACTACACGTCCTTATTCCACACAAATTTTGATGCAACAAAGGTTCAAAACATTAAGCCATAAAGTTTGTTTTAAACATCTTCGGTTGGTGTAATGTGAGTGGAAGCATGTTGTGTGCAATAATGAGGAATATTATAGCACCGCGGGGTAATCCTAGCTCGGAATTAAGAAACTTTGGAACCACTAATGAATGCATCGAAAAGTTTCGTACTCACTTGCAATCTACGAATTGTATAGGGCTGCACTGTGTTTTAATGGTCTCGTTATTTTTATTTTAATAATCCGAATCTGAATGGCGGGATTGGGAAATATATTTTCCTGGTTTTGCTTTTTGGTTTAGGGTGGGGATTTACTTTGTGGTTTAAGTTTTTTTTTTGGTTTACTGGATAGTGAATACTTTTTTTGAATAATTCCTGTGAATCTATGACAATATTGTGGTGGAAGCAAAGTGTCTAGCATTTCCTTTTAAATTATTATTGGGAATTGAGTGGGACTATTGAGAATAATGTGGCGTCAATTTGTAGGTATCTATAAGACAAAGTGGCAATGAACTGCGATTACTAAAGCACCGGGGTAAAAAAACGTTTTTTTTTATATCCCATTGTAATATTAGATAACTTAACGGTTGTACAAAACCAAAGCTTGCTAAATACAACATTTTATTTAAGTTTATTCATCCTCATTTACTTACCTCCATAAAGTAGGTATTATTTCTAGTGATAATGGTTTCATACCCAATCGATTTATATAATGTATATGTTTTAATATTAACCTGTGCAAATCATATTCCTTTATGATTAACTATACGGAGCTTAGAGATCGCATTAAGAAGTCGAGAAGTTCTACATAGTCTGCATGCGTCATAATCTGAGTGTAATTCTATGACTCAAAACTGAAGACTACGAACTTCATGACAGTTTTCCTAGGGTTGGTAGTAGCATTGCGTCAGTATTTATAAAAAAATACTATTGAAACAACATTTTTATTTAGTACGGGTGAAATGATTGAGGTATAGCACAATAAGCGTCTGCGCACACCAAGAGCAGAGCAGAGCATTTTCTGAGATTACTGAAAAATTAATCTTATGACAATTCCATACATTTCAAAATTTTATGCACGTTGAGCGTCCAACTTGATGCTCGACCATGCTCGAGTTTGCATGTTCGTGTATTTAATTTGTGTGTTATTCTTATTAGGCAAATTAAAAGTAGTTTTGAAAAACGTCACATGGTAATTAGGTAGGTCATGTAAGTTTCTACTAATAAACTAAATCGGTACGGTTATAATACAACATTATATAGGTATATATTTGCTATAAACTTAGCTTATTTTTATAGATACACCTCAAAAAAACATCACCCACTATATAATTCTTAAATTCACTGACAGACAACACACCTCCTAAAGCGCTGGATCTAGAAGTGGGATTTTTTTTTTGTAACAAAGCAAGCACTAAGGAAGGATTTTTGAAAATTCATCCCCTAAATGTGTTAAAGTTTGTATGGAAGTTTGTCATTTTTGTCGATGGGAAATTCCATCTGGGCGCACAGCTTGTCGCCAATAAAACAGTAAAATGAAAATATATCAACATCGTGATTGGCAACCAAATATTTTTTTTTAACAAGTTTACCTCACTAATATAGAAGAACTTTAAATAGTAAAAAAAAAGCGTTACGAGATACCAGTTATCAATATAAATGAAGAAATTCTTAGAAACTGTAACAAACTGATGTACGAAGGGACATACTAGTTGCTACAAGGCGACTATTCCCTCAGAAAAAAAGTATTTCTTCGGAACTTCTTCAAAAATAACTGTTACTAATGCACTCAATGGTTAACTTTATATATCAGTCAAAGATTTATTAGTACGGCTTTAGTGTAACCGAGAGTTTTTTACAAACAAACAAATACATTTTTAATTTCGGAATCGGATTTCTTTGCTTTTCAGTTTTCGTTTTTTCCACCGACTTCCGAAATTAAAGTTATTTTTCACTTTTTAGTTAGTCTTTTTTTGAAGTCGATTGTTTTTTTTTTTGTAAAAAGTTTTTATTATTCACTTTTCAGTTGTGTTACCTACCCCACACAAATTCTAATACTAATCACTACCAGGTATGTAAATAACAGGGGGTCACATAGAACATGGTCTACATATACTAAGTGGGAAAATTCGTATTATTGGAGCGAACTCAAAAACTACGCAAGTAAAGTTAATAAAATTTATATCTGACCACATCGGGAGTATACCCTTATGAAACAAAAAAAGATTTTTTTTTAATCGGTTCATAATTGGCGAAAATATCGATGATCGATGAACATACACAAAAAAAAACGAACATAGAACCTCCTCCTTTTTTGGAAGTCGGTTAAAAATGCACTGATTTGTATTCCAATAAGTAATTTCTAAATAAAGATCAAAGAACTTTGAAATGTAAACATTACTAAAATCCGTAGAATCGCGGTCGTTACAACCCTACGTACCACTGAATCTGAACCTAACCCTAAAATAAGTTAGTGAGGGGTACTAAGGCCTCACGTTATGAAATTGAACGCGTACAAAACATGTTGTAAACCGTTAATGAGCCGAACTCGTCCCGCAAATAGCAGATACAAACGGGTGAATTAACCCGCATACTTGCTGGCAAGCCACGAAGCGTTCTCGAGGGCCATCAGAAATTGAAAGGATGACGATCTCGCCGCAAAAGACCCCGTCCGCGGTGACCGGGTCAAGAGAGGCTGATGAATTTTTATTTGACGCATTTCATGTGAAACCCGTATACTTAACTTACGTATACTGGCGTATACTTAAAGACTTTATGAAAACGCTCTGAAATTCTAGGAAAATAACTAGATTTGATTGAACACAGAACGAACTATTCCAACATAATGTAAACAATGTGGTTGTATAACTCTCAATGGAATTACCACATCACTCTAATTACAATGGTAATCATTAACAATTGAGATTAGAAAGCTTTTATCGTTACAACACCATTTTTACATCCCAATAAACAAAATTAAACATGAATCGTGCCAATTTTAATCAATACACAACTAAATACCTCTATAAAACTCGCTGAAGATTTAAATAGACGTTTCTACTACAAAAAAAATGTATTTGCGTACCTAATACGTAAATAAAGTACTATTAAGGGCCATTGTGCCCAGAGGTCAAGTGCAGAGTAACAGAGCAACCGACATTCCTGCCCTTAATGATTACTATTAAGAGCAAGAGGGAAGGTCCAAGTTCAATATCACGTTGAGTGTTGTTGGTGATTACTATGACTCTGTTGACAAATAACATTGTGTACCTACTGCTGTGACAAACAGTTTTGCCAATAATTGTGATTAGTAGAATTATTGTTTAGGTATTAATTAGTTGGAAGGTGCATCTAGGTTAGAATTGATATTTGATCTCTAATTATAACGCTTAGTGGAGAATGGGTTAGGAGTTGTTAAAACGGTGTAAATAGAATAACATTTTTTTGTAGACGGTAATTACAAAATCAGACTTTCAAAGTTCGAATATAGCACATCAACCAAGTTTAAAAAAAAAGAACTTATTTACTCCACTTACTTAAACGATCTTTATACCTACTTGGACTTGGTTTTCGTGTTCAAGATGCATGATTTTATCGGACACATAATAATTAAACAATTAAATTATAGAAGTTAATATAACGATAAACCGATAAATTTCTTTAATCCACGGAAGGTTGGTCAATTGTATGCTATCGTACACCATGTTCCCGATAACGATATTAGGACATGCCAATATCCGATACGATTCCGGTCATAACTAAGCTATCAATAAAACTTTTCGCAAAAGAAAACTCCGAAAAAGTCTAAATAACTGAAGTGGGAAAAAAAGAGAGAATGAATGACAGCAAAAGCATACAAAAGATTGCCTATTGAAGAAGGCGTGTTTCGATTTTCAACTCAGCAAAAACCTCAAGGCAAACATCCAAAAAAATGCAAAATATAAAATCAAGTTAGTACCTACATCAAAAGGTTTTGTACTTCAGGATGTGAAAGATGGCGAGTGGCGGGGGCCCCGAGCCTTGTATCTGTCAAAGAATTTATAAGTGTCATCGAGCAGTGAATGGGTTTGCGTCAGCCGCGGCCACTTACACACGGAGCGGTTCTCGACCGGCTACTTGCCTCGCCTAGAAAACAGCCGATGTTTGAAATCTGCTCATATTGCTGAATATCTCTTTGGGGTTTTGAATTTTGAATTTGGTTTTATTTTTCGAATACGTGGGTGAATTTTTAAATTATAGGCTTGGTTCTGATAATAAACTGATGAAGTTGACAACTTAAGGCGAAAGCGTCAGGGTAGCCCGCGAAATTCTAATTATTGTATTACGTTTTTTGCCATTTTCAGGTCAGTATCAGGTTATATGTTGATCTAAATATGATTCGCGGCCGTATCAAATATTTATTTATAGAATTATAATCATAAAAGTCAATACAACTCTCTAAGTTCATTGAATGACTATTTCATGAAATCATGACATGGTAGTATTATTCTAACATAAAGGAGTTGTATTCTTTCTAATGATTATAATTCTGTAAAGCCATATTTGTTACGGTCGCGAATCATATTTCAATCAAGATACAACCTGAAACTGACCCGCAAATTGCAAAAAAACGTAAGAAAATTTGAATTTCGCGGGCTACCTTAGCGCATCCCCCTTAAGATGACAGGTGATCCAAAAAAAATAATTATACCCAAGATATATATTTTATTAATATATTTTTTGGGGTATTGTTTTTTTTGAATACATTTGTGAATTTTATAATTATGGACATTGATTGGGTAGTAAACTACATATTTGAGATTTTAATCTTTTTTTTACAAATGGCTGGCTGCTTTGCCACGTTGGATGGCAATGCTGATTCTTTGACCTAAAAATTGGCGAGCCGTCTGTGCTCGTGAAAAATCAGTTAGTAAACTGATGAAGTTATCGACTTCTTTAGTTGCAAGATAGTTTAAAATAAATACCACTCAGAGCCGCGAAATAAAATTATTATTTTCAAACAAGCTTAGTGAGATGAGGCAATATTTTAGCCATTAAAGAAGCAGCCCTATCGTCCACCAACTAATTGCACACTAGTACCTAATTATTGAAACAAATGTTAGCTTTAGATCAAATCTATTTGCAGTTGTCTCTAAGTCGATTTTAGTGTGACAGACTGCCACATTATAATTCAAATGGTGCGAAAATAATGGACGACATGTATCGGTTTTAGACCGTGAAGCTTCTAGACAATAAACTATCTTGAAGCATTGAACTGGTAGTCTGCACGTGGTCACAAAACGATTTGCAAAACATGCTTGATACTCTGATTTACAGGTGGCAAACTAAAATTAACTGATTATATCGGCTATAAATATTAGTAGATGCAACAAAACCTAATTATAAATCTTCAACAGTCTTTAAAAGAAAAAACTATTTTTTTTATTATAGTTACTTGTTTTTTTATACAAATAGGTCATAAGACCAATAATGTTTATATGTAATTAAATGGATAAATGAATTATTATAACAAAAATAATTACGAAAATAGCACAAGATTTTTAGGAAAAGTCCCAAAAGCCCATCGATCGGTTAATTTATACAGTCGTTATACAGATTAATCGCATGACTAGAATATATACGATTGTTTAACCATAATGTGCGATTAGTCTAAATTTATCGGTTTTATATGCAAAACACGCCTTATATGCAACGTAGGCATTAACTAAATTGTATCACGAATTTAGGCTGGGTTAATAAAACCTGGATTAAATCGAAAATCTAGGTAAAAAATTTACTACCCATTTCGTAGGAAACCAGGATAATGGGCATTGTTTACATTGACAAACAACCCCAAAAACCAGTGACTGGTAAGAAATATGAAGGTAATTTGAAAAATAATTGAAAGCCGAAAACAGACTTGATAGTATTTTTTTTTTAAGTTTTCAGAAATATAACAACTTAATCATAAACTTAACTCGTCACTCTTTCATAATATTATGAAATAATCCGTTTAAAAGAACAAAAAATAAAATTTTAAAAAATCAATTCGTGTATATCGCCTAGGGCGGATAAAGTAGGTCGCTTGAGGTCGAGAGCGACAATGCTTCGCGCGCACATCTGCCCTCTCAGCCGGTAATCGCGGACTACTTGACATCGTAGCAATGCTTTCAGAGGACTATTATGACGAGCATTATTTTAATTATTATCTCATTTATGTGATCTGAGGATAGTATGGGATGTACTATTGATCGTGATGCTTGTCTGCAGTGGTTTAGCAAAGTCTGGAAAAAGATAACAATTTGTCTTTATGTCGTAGCAGTAAGAACGGTTTTCGTATTGACAGTGTAACCACTGATGTGCGGTTGATTGTACTCAATCATAGCGCACTTTATGATTTTCCTTTTCATACTCTAATTTGTATAACTGGGAAGTTTGGACAGAAAACATTTGGAAAGAAAGAAATATTATGAGTTTGTGTGAATTTTATATACAAATAAAAATTTCTACGACCATCATTATATTATTTAGACATCTGACGGAAAATTATCTCTAACTATACGCCAACAAACATTTTAAATACCCAAATAAATTCTTCATTAGGCATTCCTCCCGAATTTTTCTCAAGATGATCTTAACTTACGAACCGTATCCGTGAAAGGGGTAGTCATTTGAATAAAAGAAGTCTCTAAGAACTAAAGTAGTCACAAAGAAATGTTGACATTCTCCTCTAGGGAGTTTCTGATTATCTTACATTACACTGTACAGTTTTAGCAGATTTCGCACCTACTCTGTGCTCAGTTAGAGAGAATTACTTAATTAGATATTCTTGTACTGATTCCAGGAAAAAAGATCGTGTGGTTCTGGTTTATCATGAAAACTTTTTACAGTTTCTCGAAGTGGTGTCTCTTTAGTGTTTTTAAAGCGATAGGTTTCTGGCAACTTCTACAAAAGGTTTTTTTACATTGGTACAGTTAGGTTAGGTATATTATTTATTATAATGTAATAAATAATATCTAAATAACATTTTACAGTGCTGGTTTTAAATATGTATGATACCTAATTTACTAATTTGATTGCATTATCTCGATTAAATTCATTTTACAGCAACAAGATCACAACTAACATTATCTACTACAATCAATTTCAGTCACACACAATTTATATAAATCAAAGTTTACAAATTAAAGGTACCAATAAATCGTAAATACGTCGCAAAATGTAAAGGTACGCTCACACTGAAACAATAATGACTCCGATACAGCAATCTCCGTTGGCAATTAAGACTGTGCCGGTTGGTACACGGCTCAAACGAATGGGCCTCTTCAATCAACGAATCAATCTACAATCGCGAATGGTCGCCACTTGCCAACGACAGCTCAACAAATTTATTGCCTCGAATGGGTGGTAATTTTCAAATTTCCAAGCCTGTTGATCGCCGCTCGGAAAGCGCAACACTCTACGTGACTACCAGTCGCAAATTACCGCTTACTTTGTGTACCGCGATCGCATATAGATTGGAATCAGTGCCGATTGTGGATCTCTCGTAATTTGACTCACTGTTGTACCACAGCTTCTATTGTCTGTACAATTTATACGTTCGCAAATGAAGCGCATTGTACAAAAGTTTAGTCGGCGAAATATTTATTTACTGTTACTGTTAACGTTCGGGAAAATTTCGAAATTATGCCGAAACCCTTGTTTGCAATTAGTTCGAAATGAAGAAAAAATCTGGAACATTGTCTGAGTTTTTAAAAATCTCACATAAAATTTCTGAGTGGAAAATGGCGCTATTAACAATACTTGAGCAGGCAGAACGACGCTAAGGCCGCGCTCATCGGTTCCGAGTCATTACGAGTTTTGCTCGTCTCTTGCCTGAGCTTAAGCCCGGTTAAGGTGCGGCCTGATTAAGTCGAGCAGACGTTGGCCCGTCTGCTTGCCAAAACCACTTGAACCAACACTCTGACGACGCCGAGTAACTACACGTTATATTAAAGTTTGGCAATAGTCGCTAAGTGGATGCCTGATGTTTGCTTAGTCTGCTTTTATTGTTGGTACCTCTTACTTTCAAGTTTCATGTAATTGCGTCTATACTGTCTCCGTTACGACCCTTTGTTGTTAAACCAGATAATATTCTTACCAGAATTTTATTATGTTCGTATAAAATCTAAATCTGATATTCTGGATTTTGCTCAAGCTTTGCAATATTGATGTTATTAAAGAGCATAATTTTGTATAGTCATTTTAATTGAAATGTTTTCTAAATAAAAATGCTAAGCTATTCAGTCCACTATTTATTATGTTACCGACAAGTGTCCCTACACGTACAACGTATTTAGTTACATTCAGTACAATTCTGTCCCCTACAGAGCAATAACAAACATTTGTTATATTAAGCTATCGTAGTCACGTAGGCGATACGGGGACCACGACTCCTGAAGCTTCCGCTAGTTCCTCCGAGATCTCTTTCAGCGTTTTACCTGAAAACAATGAAAAAAGGCGTTAATTTACAGTTTTGGACATCAGCCAAACATTTCAACTAGCCGTCTAAGTTGGTCTTGTCGGAAAATGAATGAAACAAGTGGACATTTAGACGCGCGTTGTGTTCCTGGTCGGATATCAGGCCGAGCTGAGAGATGGGCTTAGGTGAGAACAGACAATATAAAACTCATTTATATCCCGTCATCGTGACGCGTGAGGCATGCCAAGGCGTTTTCCAATATGCTCATTTATCACACGCCTCCCGACATAATGAGACGCATCCCGACTCGACACATACCCAAAATACTTTAAATTTATTTTTATTAAAATTCCTATTAATTTTTCTTAATAGAATTTGGCAACGGATAAAATTAATGTAATATCACGACTATTGTGACGGTCACAATTTTTCATCGGTTCTAATGGCAGTACAAATTCAAACTGGAAGTAACGATAAATTGAAACATTCCTATTCTGAAATAGATATAAATATTTATTTATTTATTCTGAAATAGACATAATTATTGCTGTAGCCACTTATCAACTTCTACTTGTTTGTCTTACCGCATTAAAAAATAATCTAACTTGATATTTCATTCGATACCTTATTGAAATACCTATATAGACAAGTACCTAAAAAGCTGAAGCACAATGTACGCAAGCTGATTATTGTTCCCGATTTTATTGAACAATCATAAAAGCGATCGCAATTGCCGTTGAAGTTCAACTCGATATCGTTGAATAATGAACTGTCACTCTTATAACAAGCTAATAAAGACAATAACGAAGTCATTCTATCTGAATCTTGTGTTGTTACGTCAATAAAGTTCAACGAAACGTTTTATTTTACACACCGTAGTGAATCATGTAGATTTTCTTGCCACATCTTACTCGAATTTTTATTACGACTGAATATATCGAATTACGAGTGTGTTTTCCTTCCTATGTACCTAAATCTGAAAGCTTCACAAACTTTATGAAATGTTTTGGCAAGCCACATATTTCACAACATTCGTATAATAATTTTACCATTAACAACACATATTTTTAGAGTCGTTGATACCGATCAATTTTAGACATTGGAAAATAACAGTAGTGGGGAGTCACATGATGGCTTCACACACGTCTCATGACGCAAGCGCAAAGAAAACAGATTTAAATAAACCATAACAATTATGTTCGTGGCTTTAGGTAGTTTGAAAACTTCTAACTCATTCGGAACACGAATAACATTTTTCTTTTCAATGGACCGCAAAAATCTGCGTTCTACCTATTTCGCATAGGTACTGCACGGTGGAGCTGGGCGATCTGATGCGCTCGTTGGCATTGCTGCCAAAGTTTCACGAAGCTTTCATACGGTTTTAACTTTTTGTGCGTACGAGTAACGTAATGAGCATTTAGAGGGAATATTGGCTGAGTTAGATAGTAATGTACCGCTTAATTAGTTTTTATTGTGAGTGACGAGCTATTGATAGCAATTAGTGATAGTTGAGCAGTGCATCATGACGGCAGCATGGGTGCGAGTGTGTCAGTCACGCGGTGCAATGACGCGCGGTGCGGGCGCGCGGCGGGCGCGGCTGTGCGTGCAGCCCGCGTCACGCGCCTGACGTCCCCGTGACGCCGGCTTCTGGCAACCTCATCGTAAATCATGGAATATTTCACGACAGCCATCCCGCGACCTCGCATAGAATAGAATGCGCGTTAATCTATGCCACATCTCAAAACAATCAACCCAGCATTCTAATTCCGTCATCTCTTACAAATCTCTCAAAAACTCAATTCCAGAAAAAAACACACGGTTCGGCTTAAATAAATGAACTCGCAATTTTTATACTTATGGAAAACATTTCAATGCATACTGAAATAAAACAATTGTTATTTATCGTGTGAAACTTCCAAAAACGTGAGCAAATGAAAAATCAATCCAATTTTTAATAAACTCAACACAAACACAGGAACAAACAGCGATATTAAACAATAACGCTCTGAATTTGCTTTCGTAAAAAACGTGCCAAAACAACAAAAGATAATCTACGTTGGTATAGCGCTGACAACAGAAATACAATTTTCACAAATTGACAATTAATAAAATGTACATGAGGAAATATAAGGTGCAAGTGGATAAAAAACACTCCGATCACAATTTGGTTGTAAGCAGTGCAACTGGCCACCTCACCTGCATTTTTGCGCAGTATTGCTCGATTAATGAAACAACGAAAATATTCATTGGCAATCAAACAGCCAGCCGGCACTTGCGCAAATATTGGTACAGAGAATCTGCGTTAATACCCACTCGAATAAAAAGATAAAACCCCTTAAATTATTGAGTTTCGCACAGTGGCGCTCCGTTGATCAAACAGACGAGCTAGCTACGTACGTGACTATTTGTTGTCTGTCACTAAATTGTTTACATTTTACTCGTGAACTAAAATTCTCCCTTAAGCACATAATGTTTTTTAGTCGGAAAATTGTGTATGATTTGTTAAAAATGGATTAAAATGATTGTCCTTGAGGACGTGCCAAAACATCTATCGCACTTCAATGATGTAACAACAGCAATCAAGACATTAGCTGAATGTGTATAGTTATTATGAAGGGGATCATTTGTTAGCGACGTGTTCACACTAAACCGATTATCTGATTGCCATGAAAGTTTAATAACATAAGCGTTAGCTGCGGTTTCATGAAAACATATTAGAAAATGTTTCATAAAATTATGCTGTGCAGAATCACTGTGCAAAAATCGCTGTGATGTCTTGGCTGCAGCAGGGGAGCAATTTTGCGGTGCATAGTGTTTTAATTAAACCGACGATAGCAATAATATTTGCACATTAATCGAAAATAAACATTTCGACGAGGAGAAAGGGGATACTTATGCGAAATTCGTACATTATTGGAATATTAAAAAATAGCTTCGTCAATTTGGGTTCGTTCGCGCCGCTTCCATTAAAGAGCACTTATTGAGCGAACGTCCTCTGACAGGTGGTAACGATTTTGATTTATTTAATTCGTTACATCATGGGGAGAATATTTAATTTGTCAGATGCGAACGCTACGAACGAAATTGTCGATGTTTGGATTATGGATAAAAATAAATATAAGGTTTTCGTACGGCAGAGCTAATCTCTTTCGTTTTGATTATTAAGGATTAATAATCTTGATTTCATATGAGGCAATTATTTGACGTTATCTACCACCAAGTTATCGTCAAATAATTGTTGTTACGCTATCTAATAATAGTGTTTATTCTGGACATAACACACCCAAGCTGTATATAACTTGCACAATAAAATCACACGTAAGTATATAAACAAAGTATAAAACCACTCGATTTCTTTTCTCATATCATAGTTTCCCGAATAAAAACTGTTGTGCGACGTCGTAATAATAATTTTTACAACTTTGTATAACAATAATATTATATTCAGAGCTTCATACAACAACGTACATTCGTTATGAATATAATCTCTTCTGGCAGAGTAACAAAAAGAGATTGGGTTTTAATCCTAACGGAATATCTGCGAAATCCCCAACAAAGGCGGCTAATATTTCGCTGAAAATACATATTTGATGTGCCTACCAACATACTTATTACTGATTGATTTACGGAATAGGTTTTCTCTTTATTCTATATCCCCGTTGTATCGCGTTGTTTTTTCTTCTTTCAGCCGTCCAAGCACAGCTTTCAAAGCTCATGAAAAATTTAACAAATGACACTGTGATAAATTGAAAATGAGTGTTTAGGATTCAAAAATAACGCATCGACGATTTATCACAGCAACATTTATATCATTAGGGATATCATCTGTGTAATTTTCCGAAATAAAACATGCTATTATCGTGCACGGATCGTAAAAGTCAAAATCGTGAAATATTCGTTTTTCAGTAGTGGCTTAGAGCATTGTCAAGAGTGAACAATACAAAAAGCATGCAAACTGTCTTTCAGGTTTTTTTCTGTAATCCTTAGCTACGCATATACACTATTCTCAACGATAAATGCAGAGGCGTCAAAATAAACTATAATCCCCACTAAGCAGATAATGTGTGACTTTCTGTACATTCCGACATTCGAACACAAAACTGATAAGTGTAACCTTTCAAAATAACATCTAACTGGAATCTATCCGATGTGCGTGACAGTATGTACCTACCTACGAATAATACATTCGTCAAATTAACGAAAAGGGGAGATAACTGGCAAGTACAATGAGCTTTTTAAAAAAGCACTTCGTTTTATTATTGCCAAAGGAATCAGTAGCATCTAATTTAATATTAAAAAGCAATTTGTATTAAAGGAATGTTAGCGTTAACGGGCGGGAGCGGGACACGTGGGCAATGACGTGACCGCACGTGTCGCCACCGATAAAGCCTGCTAATTGAATGTAACATAACCGGCCATAATCGCGTGAATGTGTATGTTTTGTCATTTACGATTGGCTAATTAAAGTTCTTTGAATTTTAACACAGTTTTTATCGTAGTACACTCGTTATGCGTGGGCTTTATAATAACAGCCACATGACATGCTCCCCGACTTGCGGTTTATTTATAGTCCGCGCTCAAACGCGAATAAAAATAGGGATGTCGAACATTACAAATTGTATTATTTTATTTCGTGTGCGTGACAGACAAGGCGTCCTAGTTGAATTTATGATTTGATCGATAGTAGATACGTTCAATACGTACAACCTTGCCCTTACAGGTTTGTGGAAATAAGCACAGGTTGGTATTTTAGTTATTTAAATCGGTGCAGGCACGAATCCGGACGATATTTACTTACATATTTTGGGTCAGACAAAGGTGGTTTAACCCGACTGCGGTAAAATGGAGACTACGCCGGAATATTATTTACTTTGTCGTTTATATATTCTTTTAGGAATTTCGGATAGGCCTAAATGTGAGTGGAGTACTCAGAGATTTTGCTATTGTGTTTCTTGTGTTAATATTAAATACCAGGAACTCAACACACAGAATATTTATAGATAAATTAGATAAATAAACGCGGCGCTCCTTTGTCTTAGGTGCCATTACACGCACAAATCTCGTATACAAACAGTGTGAGCACAAACAAATAACTGTGTGCCATACAAATATTTATCCGGTTGCAGGAATCCGACCTGGAACTGAGCACAGGAGGCAGATGCTCCACTTTGCGCTATTTAGAGTACCTACGGCACTAAATACCTTTGCCTTGCATTTCATCAACGCATGTGGTTATACAGGGTGGGTGTTAAACCCAGTTTAAATTATGACATTATACAGTGGATGTTTCAACAGGTACCCCAGTTTGAATTATGACATTAACGATGGAAACATTTTATTTTGCAGAAATCATTCAAGTTCTTTTTCAATTACTGCAATGTTTTCATACAACCTTGATTCCTGAAAAAATGTTTTTACTGTCAATACGCCTTGGAAACTAACTAAAAATGCAAAAATGAAACTATATCTGCTTATGAAACACAAAATGTGCATAAGAACACTCTAAATTGTTAAAAATCAACTTTAGTTTTCACAATATATAAGTCTACTACTTCTGTGCCCTAATGTGTCCCTAATATGACTAAAAAGCAAACCATGTATTTATACTACCGACTAGTAATACCAACTAACAGTTAGCCTATATGTTAGTACTAACTTGCAGTGTTGACAAGATTTATTGAAGTCTTAATTACCTCTGTAAACTAAGCGATGGCTTCCGATACTAAAAGGGGTTTTAATAAGCGTAACAATTCGTTCAGTCTACTCTCGACATCTTCGCACCAGAATACGTCCGATCCAGCGGATAATTCGTCTCCGGAATCACATTCTCTGTCATAGAATACTTCTCGGGCGAGTTTTTGGAGTTCTCCATGTTGTAGAGCGCTTTTTGGCTTCGTGAAATCTATCTTTAAATTTAAATTTATCTTCGTGTAACCTGTACATTTCTTTGTTGACTTCCTCTACGTTCGAGTCAGATCTGCTCATGGGGTAGCCAGAGTCGGTTGAGATGTGGTGAGACTTACTTTCGTAAAGTGATTCTCCTCTTTGAGAAAAACTTTACTCTATGAGGTATGACTTGGTTATAAAAAGTATGAAAAGAGATGGCCATATTCAGTGGACTATGTACTTTAACCGAAAATTAAAGTTCCCTACTTGCCTCTGTTCGTCCTTGCATGGGTGACCATCTTTACATACCGTTTGTCCTGGCTGTCATTCGTGGATCTTTGACAGTCGTTACGGGTTTTCAGAAGCTCGAAAGTCTGACAACCAGTCTTACCAAAGGGTATCGTATTACCAGCAGTAACTGGGTTGTGGAGGTCAGATAGGCAGTCGCTCCATGTAAAATACTGGTATTCAGCTGCTTCCGGTTTGAATGGAAGCCGACAAAGGCAGATTGATGTGATGTTATTTGTTTTCATGACATCTCGATGTTATACTATGTCGTAATTACTTATTTACTTACAAATAAAAATAGTTGATACGTAATGTAGAAATAATGTATTACAAGGTTTGATAACTGTGATAAATAACTGATAGCAAACATAATAAAACATACTAAACATAATAAAAACAAGTTATTATTGTTTGTTAATATTACGTTTTTGTAGATTACGAATGACAACTTTGAAACTAAGAATCTTCGCTTTTGCACTTAGGTACATAGGTACCTTTAGATTTAAACAAATCGACATAGTTTTTCTAGTTATGCAAACCTTACCGGTTTCCACCGGATTCCGGTTATCATCGGAAAAAAAATCGGAGAAAATTTTCGCATAGCTTGTCTAAATGTAGGGAACAGTTGACTTTTTTTCGCTATTTCTGCGTCGGTCCCATAGTGAAAGTTGTTCATAATGATGATGACAACAATGACCCCTTAAGAGGAATAAAACGAATAAAATTTCAAGCTGTATAAGAAAAAATAACCTCAATTATTGTTCAAAGAGCACTTTTTGAGTTTGAAAAAAAAAAAAGTTAGCATTTTTCTTCTATAACTTCAATTTTACTAAAATTTCCTTCAAAATAAGACGAGCATACAGTTAAAAACGTTGTATACAAATACTTTGATAGTCACAGTAGATACTATTTCCCGGAAATTCCTACCTACTAGGCTATAGGCTCGCCCCCTATTACATGGGACTTAAACATAAAGAAGGCAAAATGTGGGTGTACTGTAGGTACACCTCTGCCTAAGACTTCGAGGAGTACAGGCGTGATGTTATGTGTTATGTTTATAAGTATACTTCTAACGAAACGCCTTTTTACTTCGGATTGTACAGTTTATTCTTATCTTTATGTTTTGAACATTAAAAGGGAAGCGTGATTGCCATCAACTGAAAGACTCAATTTTCTTTTTAATTTATAAACTTTTAACGTTGTAGACATTTTCCATTTTCGAGTCCTGCAAATTGAATTAAAAACAAAAAAATATTAAGAAAGTTTCTAATCATTCTTCGAATATTGAAACTATCCTAACTAATTCGAAAGTGAGTTTGTTTGTTACGCTTTCACGCTAAAACGGCTGAACAGATTTGGATGAAATTTGGTACATGGGTAGTCTACCCATGTGACCTGGATGGAAATTATAGAATATAAATTTTTTATCCCGATATTCCCACGGGATCGAGATTTATGCGGGTGAAAATGAAGCTGAGACGTTTGATCATACCTAGCTATATCTATATCGGTGGTAGCCACTTTTCTTCGCAAAGAGCTTAGAAGCATAAAAGATTTAATTCCACCAGACCAGCCGCCATTTTTTAACTCTTCCGACCTATCTTCAACTGTCAATCTTCGCAAAGTTGAAAGAGGGCCACTTTCCTGCACATAAGGCGTGCGTACACGAGCACATTGTTGTCTGCACTCAATACCGCACAATGAACCCCCACCTTTATCATAAAAGATACACCGGATATTAAAAAAAGGACCGCAAACTCAAACATAGGTACATTTTTATTGAAGGCTCGCTAAGAATATTCAGAACACCACCATGGGTGGGTGGGTATTTTATATCATACGAAGGGAAGGATTAGCTATACTTGGGCAGCGTAGTATATAAGAAGTGCAATTTAATTCATCTAGAAATAGCAGCAGGAATGTAGATAAGGAACACCGTGCTTTGTAGTTAGGAAGCCTAAGAAAAACCGGAAAATTTACAGCTCAGATATAGGAGAGAAATGGCCACTGTGCTTTGTCATTGGCTATCGACCAGTCTCATTAATAGGTTAGGTTATATTGTGACAATGATTACTGATTAAACAATTATTATGTTGTCATCTTGAGAGAAACGGCTGGAAAAACTACACGTTAACTTTGTACAAAATATTTACAAGCACCGGTATTGGATAAATAAACAATTGTCGAAGGAGCTAAAGTATTTTTTTTTCTAACAGAAATATTAGTAGGTATATTCTAGATCTAGAGCAACATCGATAGTCAAGCAAAATTAGGCTCTATGAAAAACTGTTTGTAACATACTTATCTATTAGGTATATTATCCCAAATTATCTACGTAAAAATATACTTAAGCCAGAATTCGATCGCATCGTTTTAGGGCAACCGAGGTAGCACTTTACTGTAAAGAAACTGACTAGATAATAACATTTTCTCCAACATGCTTTGGAATTTCGAGTAATATTTTAACAACCTTCTTCGAGATAAATCGAAAATGTTTACGAATACATGCAAGCGCCCGGCCGTTTGTATGAAAATACAAATTTGTCGTGTTTAGCGGCCGAATAAATTACTATGAAAACTCATTTAAGTCGTGTTATTTTAAAATGGAACGAACTTTTCACTTCAACACATGGCAACCAAGGAGGTAGGTAAGTTATCAAAAAAATTATTTAAATTTCGATTTGGTTAAAGAGATGGACGGTTGGATGGTTTGATGGACGCACGTAATATGTGTGTCTCGGCTTCGCCTCGGCCCACATTTTCACGATCATCTATCAATGCCCTTGTTGCAGGCCGCGACGGTAACGTACGCCACGAAGGCCACTTTAAATACTCAATATTAAAACATTAGGTACTAAAGATATTTCTAAATCTGGAGGACATTTAAACGCTGTTAAACATCTTTATTAACTCTAATAACGACTCAACTTAAACTTAGCCACAAAACTGAACAACAACTATAAAACTCTAAGTAGTCATACGTCTTGAATTATACTGAGAAATCGTGAGTTTGAATTCATTGAACATTTTATTGAACTGTCCATACGACACACTTAAAACACTTATAAATGAGTATATAATTGAGTAGCTTATTATAAATGAGTTTGACCTTAATCTTTTGCATATCTATATTGTATCTTTTGTTATAATGGGCGACAACGAAACACAAATTTTCAGACACTTCAAAACACCGATTATAATTTAGAAGAAAATGGAAAGCTGTTTTGTTTGACTAAATCAATCAAAAGTGTACAAGTTGAGGCGAAGTTCGGGGCCAGGGTTGACCCGGCTGCGTCATTAATGGGAGGGATAAGTCTCTTAATTAATGCAGGTGCGCCCCGAGCTGTGTCAGCCCTATCCCGGTGACCCCGTCGACCACACTCAAGTATCATTTTTATACTAATAGACTGAGTACAATCTCTTTTAAAATAATTAAAGTGTAACATTATGCAAGGCTCGCAACAGTTTGCACTGGTTGCGTGTGCTAATGTAAACCGTAATGTTTACCTTGTTTATTTGCACTTACCGAGCGCAGAAAATTAACTACGAGTATTTTTGTTGATTTTCGTTCGCGTGAATCACGACGGCGCAGGTGATTTATTTCACAACGTTTCGTGTGTCACATGGCTCCTCAGTTGGATCAATAGATCTATCTGCCAACATTCACGTCAATCTTTGATACCTACAGCAAGTTCTTCGTGTATCATTTGGCTCTGTTGATCTACGACGCACTCGTCAATTTGACAATGCAACCCATTCTGACGTGACCCAAATCGCACCGCATGCCTACGTTCACTATTCCAATTTATAGATCCTGTACGTATACACAATTTCATGAAACTCAAATTACAACAGTGTTAAGCCATAAAATATGACGTAAATATTGCGCACACGTCTCGTTTTAAGCAGGTTTTCCAAACTTCACTCGTAAAATTTGCCAAAGGGGATCTTAATTTTAACTGGTATGTGATTTATGAATAATTAAAGTGATGAAACAACCTAAGTTTCAACTGTTTGCGTTTCTATGCACTGACTCATACGTTCTTTATGTCGTAAAGTTCACGTAGCTATGTGCGTAACTGGTATTTCATGGAAGCACTTTATTAACGGATTATAACAACGACAAAAGTTCGCCTAAATAATTTGAGAGCTGAGACGAATTTCAGTCGTAGACCGAATTCTCTCATAAACCATAAAAGGCTAAAATATCTGTCTGAAAATGTATATTTTTCGTTGACACATTCGGCATTTTTCTCGGTGACCTATAAGGTAACTGGGGGAATCCTTGCTTCTTGACATTTGATTTACACGCTCTGTAAAGGAAAACAGGAACAAAATATGTACGAGTATGTACAAAAGAATATGTACCTTTATAATATGAATTCTGCATGAATAGGCACGCGTGTGGGATAAGCTATAAAGTTCGTTGGAGTCGGGAAAAATTTCCGAAACTAGTACCGTGTGGAGGTAAAATTCATAACGCGCTTAGCAGTTCGGCTCACCTGTCTCGTTAAACTTCGGAATTTTTAAATTAAATTCTGAATACCGCCGACTCAACAAAGTTGCGAATTCTTAAAATTCGGTATCGTAATTAATCTTTCGGTTTAATAAACAGATCTAGAGGCGGACAAAGAAACTGGAGTGGTTTATTCCTTATTAATGGTGGGGATGACGCTAAATCTTGTAATTAATGCAGGTGCTCGCGTCTGAGCAAACTTACCGAGAGGATCTTCGGCAATTATCGGAAACTCGCTTTCTGTTACACGTTACGCGGGAAATTATTATGCTATATTAATTCTGCTAAAAGCTTTTCGGGGGGTTTTAAACGTCGTTCAAGAATGTAATTGTTCAATTGAAGAGCGGCTTATAACTTTATGGTGTAAGTGGCACTCAGGATTGTTTACGGCCTTTCGCAGCCGTTAAGGAGGTCAGCGAACTATTAATTGGTAAGTATGTACTACGCTTTAATGACTTATTACGAATGGCGGTGATAAAGCAGTAATGCAATCAGAACAAGATTACGGATGAATATAAAAACCCACTTTACTTAAATGAAATGAATTTTTCATTGACTACTGTTTACAGATAATAGACTGTTATAAACAGTTTAATGAGAAAACTAGCTACTCGAATGTTTACCTAAACTGGCAAACAAATTGTCCAGTCAAATAATTATATTTACCTAAGGCGTTCATGTGCATTTAACATCATCATATCGAACAAGTGCGTTTCAATTTCACCGGACGTCTATTTCGAACTAGCTGGTACAGCATTATGGCAGACATTACAATACGTATTGAAGTGACGTCACTAAACAGCTGTTCGACCAGTCCCCTGCATGAAACGCGTTCAACGCACGAAGCAACTGTAAGCAGACAATGTACATGTCTATGCTTTTTGACTGTTACATTCGTCTGGTACTCTGGTGGCAACGTCAGCGAGGTACCACACTAAACGCACTTCTGGAGTATGTTATTGATTTTCACCGCCCGATGGGCGGGGCCAATTCTGTGCGAAAGGGATCACGCGATCGCCTCCTCATTAAATCAGAAGAGGAGCATCAATTTCACTCTGTACAGTTTCTAATTAAGGACGTACCCATTAAACAACTATTTAAAATAGGTAGAGCCTAGTGGAAAAACATTTTCGCGAAATTATGGATGTCGAAGTAGAGCGTCACGAGTTCAGATATATCATTTTAATCTCCTTACATGTAAAGCTACACGTTGAGTGAAATTACAGTAAACTTTGAGATAAATTACGCAGTTAGTTAAAATTATTTTCAGTAACTTAACCAAACAAACTTGCGTGTCGGAAATAATGTTTACGTCGGTATGACGCGGTGAAAACTCATCAAATCACTAGAACGGGGCACTTTTCCAATAAAGTAGAAAAAAGCAAGGCTATCGTACTTCGTTTTCTAGGAATCAGCTTCGTTAGTAACGCAAAGGATACGTCAACGGCCGGATGGCATCCAGTGGAGTCAATGGCCAATGCATCCGCGTGGAAATTCCGGGAAAACTCTTTTAATTTTTTACTAAACGTCTATGTTTTGTTCTGCTTTCAAGCTAATTGCTTCACTTTATGGTTTTCTTTTTACAATTTATCAGGAAGTAAAATCAGATCAGAGCAATTCCTGAGAAAACTTCTCCAATGAAATATATCGAACAAAAACATAACGCGGTAAAAACAATACAACAACATTTACACAAATGAAGTTTAAAAAATCGGAAATCGAATCCAATGCCGTCGATACGTGCCGAACGCGTTATAAACACGGCCACAGATAACAAAATAAAAATGGCACACTCAACTCTTAGAACGAGAAAGGCGAAAATTGTCTCGTCCCGGTGACATTTCCCTGAGTTCATGGGGTCAGGGTTGGGACGTACCGTAATCGTGACGCGGCTCATTCGTGTCCTGAATAACAATACTACACGTTTAGAATCCCGACTTGGAATCTGCATAACAATATGTACACACACAGTTCGATCCGATTTCGTGAACCGGTGTGAGATTGAACGCGACTTTTGTGAACGTAATTTATGGGTTGATCTTCCTAGTTCAAATAATTTAGGCAGTGATAGAGATTTAGCTGTCGTGTCTGGGCTTATTTCTGATCTATGATTGAATATGTTTTTATTATATGTGTGTACATAGGTACAAACAGTGTTCATAACGATGTCATCTAAATAGAATTTGTAACGATAAAGATAATTTTTTATCGTATGAAAAACTAGGATCACATGATGGCGTCTCATTTATTGAAATCGAAATAGAAATTCTTTACAGCAGCTTTATTAAAGTCGAGTCAATAACCTCTATTGACGTCTGTTCTAAGAAGTTTCTAGTGCTCAACCATTCAGGTTATCTATAAAACTATCGGACTCAAAATATTGCAGACTTAACGACTGGTATCAAAGTCTACTCTCGTGTAATTAATTGCACGACAGTTTACAAAATTCATTACATAAAAATATTCCACGCTTTCCGGACTTTACTACAATTTACTCTGCGTCAAATAAAAGAAACAAAATAATTTTCGTTTGTGAAATTTAAAACGACAACAAAGGCGGAATGCTTTGAACATCTGTCATATTAATAGCATGGCAACATTGTATGGAATTAGATGACATTTGGAGCATAGTCAGTCACAACACAGCCGAGGTTGGCAACAATCTCGATGGATGTATGAGAATTTAAACTCCGAACGTTGCGGTGTGCTAATGTAGCATACATTACATTACAACCATCAATTCTGCAATAAATTGCAATGTTCAATTACAACGCAGAGGAACTTTTGATGCGGTTTATTTAAAGAAATAATGTCAAGAACTGTCACAGTTTATTTGAATTTGTGTGTAAGAAAGTAAAATTTTAAGAAAATCAAGTACCTTTTCTTTATTTACGAATTTAACAATGAATTGGTGATCGGTGCCACTAAGAATAAATTCTATTAAATCTGCTATAGGTATATCTGGGGTTACTCTTTGCCCCGTGATTGCCGAACCTTAACCACTTTCAATTAGGTCTCAGTTGAACAATGGCAATTCGAAACTGGAAAAAGTAAAAAGGCGGCCTAACCCAGCACAATCAAGACTCTCAAGTGCAGAAACATAAATGAAACCATTAATTATCCGCGAACCCAGTTATTCTTCCCTCCTGCCCTCCTCTGCCCGCACTCCATTCCGCTTTTATATTTTTCTCTTTCCCGTTAATTTGTCCAAAGTTAATTGAAGGGATATTTCAGTGAGGGACGACGTAAATAGCTCAAGTTGAAACAATCCAGCAGTGAGTTTTCAGAGCTGCATAACAAGATGATCTCAAATTATGCTTCACCCCAGTTTTGTTCGCGATGCTGCCTTGTTTAAGGGAAAAGAAAATTCGAATTTGTTTCGAGATGTGATTCTGTCTGTGACTGGTTATCGAAGTGTGCTGTTATTAATCATTTCTTGGGTTGGGAATCGCGCCGTAGTTTTAATATGGTTGTAAACACGTCGTGTAACAACCGTATGGCGCGTTTAGCTCGTACATTTTTCACGTGAGAGCTAAAAGGGTCGCGGCGCGTCACCTAGTGAAGCGAATAACTGGAAGGATTGACGGCACGCCCGCCGTCGCTGCATTGTTTACCAAAACAATGGCCGACCTCTGCGGAGTCATTAACCTACCTCCGATGTCAGCGCAGCGCACCGAGTTTGCCGTGCTGCGGAATCTTAACTTGGCTTAATCCTAAAACTGAATATTTAAATACGCCACATGTTCTCATAAAACGGCCTTGTGAATGAATGTCGTACTAATTTAATCGTATTATCTGAAGTTATTGCGACGTTATGGAAACAATTGATTATTTTTATGTTGTGAAAACGTTTATGAACGAGTTTTATCGTGACTGCCGAATCTAAATACAATCAAACGTGTACTTCTGTTCTTCATCCGTGCCTCGGAAAGCACGTTAAGCCGTTGGTCCCGGCTGTCATTTGTGGATCTTTGACAGTCGTTACGAGTGGTCAGAAGCCCGAAAGTCTGACAACCAGGCTTGCCAAGGGGTATTACCCAGTAACTGGGTAATACGATACCGGTAAAATACTGGTATTCAGCTGCATCTGGTTAGCCTAGAAGCCGACCCCAACATAGTTGGGAAAAGGCTAGGCAGATGATGACGTGTACTTCTGTTATTATATGGAACTTCGTTAAATATTACTTCCAATAATAATCACAAGAACATAAACAAAAGGTGCGTATTGGATTCACAGCAGGGTTTCCACGTTGAGTCTAATGGCGTCGGTACACGTGACCATAACACGTGCTTACTTGAAGACCTAGGTAGCTATATAAATCTTTATTCCCTGCCAGTTGGTACTCCTGTAAATACCACTAAATACCTATTGTGCTCGACTGCCCGTGCGTCATGACGTTCGGATTGATACGGACCACACGCGTTGTCGTAACTTGGTACAGAGTGACAGATACTTGGAATTTTAAGTACGACATGGACATAATACACTCTAATTAGAAGGTCCCACGTGATATTATTATGATGTCCTGGTAAACGTAAACATAAATGTTCACTAACTTGTATTAAGTCGAAGACATGCATACGTCATCACTGTCATCTTAAAATCATAATATTAGAGTCAAAAGATCTATTCTTATGGAAATTCTAATTGTAATGCAAATTTTTCGGAAGCTCTTATTGATTTTATGTCAGACGCACAATGTAAGCGTTTAGGTACTTGCATTTATAGTGCAACATAGCTGGCACGTTTGTGCTAGCATGTAAATGTCAAGTCTAACATTGTTGGCATATTTCAGTCATAGAAAGGCAAATTTATATGACATTCTTAATAAGCGCGATGAATGACAGTCTGTCACTGAAGTTACCGAGAATCTTATTTAGTTGGTTCATTTTTCCGATGCGCTTCGGAACATTTCACTCGCAATAACAATACTAATGGATTCCCGGAAAGTTTCCGACTATCAACTGTTTTTTCAACGCGATAAAAGTTGTTATTTCACACTTACAATAAACCACGAATCCTTTTAAAGGTTTGGGAATATGTTGAAAATAATGTTACTGTTTGGGGGAGGCTATTAAAATGTAAAATGGTTGAACATTTTGTATGTCATGGAGCGCGTTGTTGGTGAATATTGGCAACATGTGACGTAATATGACATTGTTTGTTTCAGTGGCAGCGGGTTGACTGGAGCGTCCTGCTGACAGCGGACACTACAATGAGGAGATTGGTGTCACGCGAGCGGCCGACCAGCGCCGTCCGCCGGATGACGTCACGAGGACCGCCACATCCGACGTTATCACCTGGAGCTACATGGAACCGACCAGCCAATTGTGTTTGGTATTTCAATTACAGTGTTGCCAAAAATTGAATGTCAATGCAAAAGGAGGTCATGTTATGGAAATTGATTTAGGACTTTTTCTTGTCGTTTTTGTCTGTTCGAAATAATTTTCGTAAGGTTCTAGATAATGTACATTTTTCCATCTGTCTTTTTGGTAAGAAACCAAAATACTAAAGTAAGGCAATAAGAACACGAACTAGTATATCACTCGATATGAGAAAAGTGGAAACTTTTTCAATATTTCTTATGCGCTTTAATTTTTTTCACTGCGCAATAAAAATCAGTTAATGTCCTATGACAAGCTGAGCTTCATTTTAGGTCTGTAGCTTACGAAAGTTACAGTGGTGGAGAATGTATGGCGTTTATTCGTTTGATCCATCATAGCTCCGTGGTTTCATCACTATCTAACCTGATGGAATGTAACTACACGGTCGACGATGGAGCACGCTTGCTAAAAAGGAACTTCATCATCTTCCAGCAAGGGCTGTCTCATGTTAGGTACAAGTGGTCGGCGCAACACATTTTCTTCTTCCACTCTCCCCTGTCAACCGTTACGCTATCATTCACTCCCTTCTCTTTCATTATCATTCTTCACAAAATCCATCCATCGCCAGCAGTCGCTGAAGATCAGCGTTGGAGCTCGCATAGGGCAGCAGCATTATGCTAAGCGATGGCTGTTTGGCGTGAAATTGACGTATATTTTCCCCCAACTCGATCTTTTCATGTATTTGTTCTTGCTTTACGTCATGTTTACCGCAAATAAAGTTATTTTCTTTCATTCTTATATTCATTATTCTTTTAGTCACATGCGTTTCACTCTAAACTTTAATATTCCCAACTAATAGTCGTGGGGAAACAAAGACTTGCCTTTAAATAAACTAACGTAGGTACCTTACATACCTATATTGTAATGTCAAGTGTTTCTTAGTTAAGTAAATACAATCAGTGTGTCGTAAAGTACATGAAGGTACATTGCTCAGTTAAGTTTGTTGACAAACATACTGGCTCTTAAACTAAAGCTGCATACATTTTATGGTGGACATTTCAGCTAAATAGCTGCTACGATCATAAAGTGAGTGAATAAAAAAGAAAGAGATGGGTGTAGAGAAAAGAGATAAACATTTACCTACGTACCTATGGATTGGGTTTTAGGTGATTTTTTGCAATGGATTCCATTTTAGTAGCTTTATTTTTATGTGTTTTTTCTGATAGAATTTTCTTTAGTAAGTCAATGCTGTAAAAGCAATTTTGTAAGTTATTTTTTAACATAGAGCTTAGGTACTATTTTTTATTTGGTTACCTCCCCTTCCTGTTGCTGTACATCGAAATACTATGGAATTTTTGTTTATGTAATAGAAAAAACAGACTTAAAAAAAATATTTCCACAAAATGTTTTTAAATAAATCCGAGATTAATGTATGTATAACCCAAAAAATCAAAGCCCAGGCCAGGATTTACACAAACAAGACAAGACTAACCTATGTATTTCTGCAGAATCGAAAATATTGCAAAACTCGGTTAGTAACTTATAAATATTCAATTTACAAAGTTTAACTCCAACCATAACAAATTCTAATAGACGCGGCTCATAATTGCATCCTTTGTTCGAACCCATTACTCTTTAGTCCTCAAACAAAAGTGAATTTTCTAGAACAAAAAGACAGAAAGAAAGAAATAAAAGTATTTTTACGATTGTTCCTGTCTGCGTTCTGGCGATATCGTTAATCCTCTTCCACACTACACAGTTCTTTGACAATCTTTTGAATTGCTATGGTATTTTTTATTACACTAGCGACCCGCCACTGCTTCGCACGGTTTTTACAAATTCACAAAACATAGACATTTCTATAATTAATGTAAGTTTAATATTAATGTATACAAACATAAACCTTTCGGAATAAATTCTCTACATGATGGTGAAAACCGCATCAAAATCCGTAGCGTAGTTTAGAAGAACAACGCGGTTACACAGATAAACATGGAAAGCGACTTTTATTTATAGTAATGTTTAAATAGACATAGATTAAGTTTTTATGTCTTAAAGAGCACCTGACGGTAAGGAGTCAAATGAGATATGTTACAATCGAGAATAATGATTATGTCAACTACAGATTTGATCGATGCTTTAAAAAAGTCTATCTAAATTGTATCTAATTCAAGCCTTCTCATACTGATCCATGTAACTGGAGAAACCTCGACCCCTGTCATACATGATGTCCTAGTTCAGGGGTCGAGACATCATTGATGTAACGTGTACTGAAATTTGGAAATAAATTACTGTTAATTCGATTGCAAAACACTATTCAATTAATGTGTTGTTTATAGGTCAAAAATCGTGAAAATAGTAGTAGGTACGAACCTTATGTCATTTAACGCCCTAGTTCAATGCAATTAGGAACCTACCTACGTGTTATTTGCTTATATATTATTTTCTACTAACTCAATCAAGCTGTATCTACTATGAGGTATACATTTTAAATTGACCTTTTCACAATGTAAACAACCAGCTGTTCTGGGAAAAAAGTGCAATATATCACACTGACATGGATTGTAAAACTTGTGAGAAGGCATATTAATCTCTACGCAGTATAAATTAAAGTCGATTTTCGTATCTGTCAGAAAATTTATTCTGGACAGAAATCTCGATGTTTTATCAAGTCGTTAAAATCGTGTGAAGTAGGGGCAGATCGCTAGTTTTACTATAAAATTAAAAAGTAAATAAATCACAGGATCGGTTAAGCATACATTTTTAATACACAATAAATACTAAACAACTATCCCAACTGATAATTCTCATTCAAACATTTTCATGTAGCAGACAATTTTCCATTCGATTTGTTTCCAGAAATACGTACAAGTCCGTGCAGTTACACGCTCCAATATCTTTCTGATTGTCTGTCCATAGTTTTACCTCCTTTTTATTTTTATTTTGTCCATAAGTGGAGATTGGATTAGTTTGTATCGCAGGAAAATCCTTTATTCTTGAAATTACGGGATTGTAAGTGCAATGATTGAAATGTTGGACTGGTGCCAGCGACTTGTCTTCGCATGAAACTGAAATCTCTCAACATCGTTATTACTACATGATGTGAGTTTGAGTGGTCAATGTACTATTACAAAATAGTGAAAAGACATTATGTGCCATTGTTCTTTTATGCAGTTTTTATACAATGGCTTTATATAATTTGACACACTGAAATAATATACGTAGACATTTTCAAGACTACATTACACGTTGAATATTTACTACATGTCTGTGTGTGAAATAATATGGAAACAAGGGACACATCAAATTAAACAAAACACTATCTATCTTCATTCCACACGACAGCTCCCATTTCATCTAAACAGCAAAACCTAGTTCAACAAAAGTACTTATAGCTAAAACTAATTTGAGAAAACCTTCAAATAATAAGGTCGTTCATTACGCGAACAATGTATCGCGACTGTACCAACATTGCATATGAGCGTTGCGTCATACGTAGTTGAAGGCAGTTGCACTTAGGCACCTACTATACCGCGCTGCGATAGATGTGTGCTGCCTTTTATTGTGAACCGAGCGTAGATGAGAAAATAAATGCAGATGCGCCACTGTTTTACGTCACCTTAAAAAGTTGGTTTAGACCAAACGAGCGAATGCACATTCTATCTCCACTCTACCACATTATTTTTATGTAAACAAGGACCGAGCATTCTTTCGTTGGTCTATGCATTCGAAAAATAATATCAAGAAAATAATGTTCTTGCTCTTGTTCTGGTTCTATGTTCGTTTGATCTAAACCAACATTTATTTATTTATTTTATTATTTATGTACACACAGTAAAACTCAATACTTATTCTTTACTTAATTTTCCGTAGTTGTTGCATCATATCGTATCGCAAAAAAATATCGTACTTACATATTCGCAATACTGCTAAATTATATGTCATTATAACTGCGTTATGGTAGTCGTAAACAATGACAATAGAAATGACGAAACGTATTTTATCATTGGGAAATCGTATTTTCATAATCTAAGTGGTTCCGATTTCAGTGCATGATACCGCAAGAAATGTAAATACTATGCTGATTTAAAGTAGAGATAGTTGAGATAAGTATCAACCTGAAACTGATACTTTTAGGGTAGGTTATTGTTGTGTCAGAAAGACACAACAATTACGCGATCCTTTTGAAAGAATTGTCTCAGAATTTGAGGATAAGTAAGTTGAGTAAATGACTATTTCATTTTAATCACTGTGCTGAATGCATCTCTCATTCATTCATATTGAAACAATGCATTTTCAGTAGGTAAGGATGTAGGCAGTAAACACAGTCATTTCAAAAAGGAATCCTTTAAGTTCCAAGTGTGTTATTTAGGTACTACCTAATCTATGACAAACTACTCAACCTATATTCTCAGGACGGAAATACAAACTCTATCATAAGGTTTTGTTATACTCTACGATAGTTGAAACAGTTTTTCCTCAAGTATAGCTTAGCTTGCTGTGTTCTACGCACCCAATTGGCATCGGGAAGGCCGTGTGTAGCTGCGCGCGTGTGCGTCGGCAGGCCAGGCAGCTTTGTGCCAGGACTTGGCACCAACGTCGATACGGACAATTTGGGACCCGGCCGAGCCACCTAACCCGTTATTGGATTGTCATAATTTAACATGGCGTGTACCTATCGGCTTTACTGCCAGGAACAACGAGGATAAACTTGATAGTTCCCACGCCAAACGTATTAATAGTTGTAACGAATATTGTGAAAAAGTTCAGAAGAAAAATAAAGAAAACTCGAAATAAAATGCAGACGACGACAATAAAAGACAGTAAGCGATTGTTATAAATTGCTTTTCTGACAGTTTTGTGTTTAAAAATATAATAAGTTCTATAGCAAACCAATGGAAAAAGTAAGCAAAAATACGACAATTTGACATGATTTTTGTTACTAATGAAAAACTATAATTTTTATAGCGTACTGTAATAAAAGGAATAACAACTATTTGCACGATCCTTTTTCCTTGAAGGGTGAATGGACGAACTTTCCCTACGTACCTTCTTTGTTACTGACTATAATCCCTATACAAACTAAACAACATGTTTTAGTAGTCATGTACGAGATGCCCTACACACAAAGCACATGCACAAGCATCCGAACTCTGGTCAAACACGAGAGCGACCAACAATTGTTAGATCCGATGACTCAATGGGAATCCGAAGACGTTGTATTTAGAAGACGGATACTGCTGCGTCTGTTGCATTTCGAGCTGACACTACTGTTAGTTTGAAATGCCTGAAATAAATGTTTAAAAGACGAAATAGCCAACTATACTAGCTATAAAACAAATGAGTTTTGTGTAAGAATGTGGATGGCAATAAGGAAGACCAAAAAAACGATGGATGGAAAGATGATATGGCTAGAAAGGGGATGACTACCGAGATGACGACTAACAGAGAAGTATGGAAGAAAAAGGCATGACGCGCCGACCCCAAATAAATTGGAATAGGGAATATAACAATGATGATGATGCGAAAACAAAAGCTATCTAAGATTATTTTTTTTTAATCTTATGATTCACTTCTAAGTTTGTTCTTAATATGTGAGTTCTGGCTTATGAAAAACAAAAGGTGGCAATATTGGATATGCTGATTTAAAATGTTTTGCAATCGTTGTCATCCGGATTTTAGACAATCGACGTTAGTTTACAAAGATTATCTCATACTCAAAATGTACATAATTTTGTTGGTCCATACAAATAGTTTTACGAAAAGACTTGATGACAAGAAAAAAAAAACAGCCCTTCAACACTAGACAAACCGCATCCTAGAAAACCAGAAGTCCGTTGGTCACCAATATCGTACAAACGATTGCACAGAGTCGTGGGAAACGCCCGTACCTGCATTATACGTGGACAATGCTGGCCGGTATAAAAAGATGCGGCCGACAATAGACGCTCTATGGAAAATCACCAACCATGGCCCGTTCACACGAGTGTCCAGCCGAATGAGAGAAACGGAGGAAACTCGGTTAGCTTATTTTAATTGAAACTACTTGATTCATGCTTTAATAATATTTACTCTTCAAGTAGTTTTATTAGGCTTGAGAGGAGTGGATGAAGAAATTAATGACATGATTAGGCAAGTCTTAACGATACAGCTATGTGTAGTTTTTGGGGGACAGTAGTTAGTTTTCGAGTAGTTGTCTGTGATGGCGATCAAGTGGGTGCTCTAATTTAGTTTAACTATAATGATGTGCATTCTATAATGGAACGACTCATCAATATAGATATCCTTTCAACAAATAGAAAAACTAATCAAAACCCTGTCAGGTGCAAACAACCCAGCAATCATTTGTTGTTTTTTTTACTCAAGTAAACACTGAAGGCCTTCTTTTTGAACTACCATATGCAATGAACCTACCGTAAGTTATATTCCCAAAATCCAGCTAACCAACACAACAAATACATCAATAATGATCACCACGCTAACCAAATGACAGGAGGGCCTTGCAACTGAACCGGATTACGTTAGCGATTAGCGACTGTGTATTTACAGCGACGGACAGCGATGTAAAGCGTCGTACAGCGCTGTAAAGCTACGATTACACGGGCAATTTTTCGACAATTATTGTCAGCAACAATGGCCGGAGGTAGTTGCTACATATTCCTCAATGTATTGCGTAGGTATCGCTTGCAACAATTGCTGCATTGAGCAATAATTCCACTATTTTGGAAAATAGAGCCGGCAATCATTCCTGAAAAAATTGCTCTTGTAATAGTGCGCTCAAGTGCAAAGTAGAATTGCTCAATTCTTGTAAATTTCTATATACAATCTCGAAATTCCCGTAAATTGCTCGGCGTTGCCGAGACGTCATAACTACAAATACCAAGAATTGCTTAGTATTGAGCAATTTAGATGCCCGTGTAAGCATCTTAAGCGCAGCTTACAGCGATGTACAAACAGCGAACACGTGTGCTGAACGTATTAACACATTGACGCTTATGACGGTTAAGTAATACCTCACGGCCGCCTTCGAGAAGCAACGTGTCGTGTGCGCAACGCATTGATGTAATTATTAACGTGTTACTGAGTATTTTTGTGGGACACTGCAGTTGTTCAACTGTGGTCTTTATTACTGTGAATACTATCACACTGTATGCGTACAGTCACAAGTCCTAATATGTACACACCCAGCAACTTTTAAAAGTGAATTCCTCCCACTGTATTTATTGTAATTTTATTTTATAACGAACATAGTATTTTGGAACCCCTATTATTATGAAATAGGTATCATGTCAAACTTGCAATCCTTAATCCACGAGAACATCGATATTGAATTTTGCTGAGTGCATACATAATTATGCTCTTGACTGTGCCTATAACAATGAAGTCGATGGAATATTGGTTGTAAAAAAAGATTTGAAAATTCATTTATTTTGACATGCTGACCAATCTTGCAGATACATCTATTAATCAGGTTATAACTGCAGCATACAAAGAAATCCTTCACATCTGTCATAACCGGGAAATAGACTGTGAAAAGCATGGACATTAAATCTCATAATACCATCAAATGATGTCAGTACAGTTACAGTTAATGCAGCTCAATACTCCGATACTACATTCCTATCAGAGCAATGGCAGAGCACACAAGAGTTAAGGGCTTCGACACCGCCCGAATAATTTACCTTCCGAGCACCTACTAATTACTATACATGATGTCTCCGCAATCTGCCTCTGACTACATGTAAGCCAGTGTACGACCATTAACCCAGCCTAGCTGCCCATTAATTTAATAGCGAGTTTTCTTTGCCACGGCGGCGATTAAACGACTACTGGCGTCGGCCGACTAATTCAACCGGGGTTAGTGCGCTAACCGCCCGTTAGCCACGCTTACGCAGCTTAACTTACTACAGATTTATGCATCGGAACCACTCCACAAATGGTTTCACACTATATCGCTATTCAAAGGATTAGAATTTAGTTTTAATTTTATGCAAAGGCAGTTTTACTGCGTGATTTTAAAGAACACGTAAAATGATTGATACAATGTAGATTAGATACAAAAGCGTTGATTGAAAGTTTATTTTAATCAAAAAATATTAGAGGTAAGCCAAACATTAATAAAAACACGATCGTATCTAATATCAAAGTGGAGTTTAAAACTTTAAAACAATCCAAAGGAATCCATCAGAAAGTTTTAACTTTTCAGTGACTTCAAAACGTGGAGTCAAACGTTTAAATATTGGAAATTAAAACGTCTACAAGAGGTGCGACGTTCGTTAGTCAGATAAAATATTCTCGCTTATGCTAAACTGTTTATGTAAATGAAATAAGTTGTCGCCTTAGCTCTTGATTACAAAGGGATCTTGGAGTAGTTTTGTTTACGGCTTAATCGCAGTTGCGTCTTGTTTTTCCAGAGTGTTTATTCTTAGCCCGACAGGTGCGAGTCGACTATAAAAGGTGAAACATTTTAGTGCAACGTTCATACAAACTAAAAGCACATAAATTATTAATTGAACAAACTCCATTTTTATGTTTTGTCCGCTGGAGTGAAGGCGACACTGATATCTTGAGGAAACTAGATATTCTAGCTCAGTTTTGGTTCTTTACCGCAAGTGTTAACCATGCTTAGAATATAAAAATGCACTATTTAATTAGTTTGCTCATTAATTGTACAGTTACTGAATTGGCTTCTCCAAAACAACATAAACCATTTCTGAAAGTTCAACCTTTCATCACAAAGCAAACAAAAGATTCCTCCAAAAAAAACTCAACAAAATCAAAATGCAAATCCGTTTACTCAAAGTTATTCATTCAATCCGTCCTTAAAATAGAGAATACGTAAAATAAAAAGTAAATTCCTAATTCTGAGTCGTAATGAAATTAAAAACTTGCGCTGGATGGCAAAGTTGCAAGTACTTGCAGGCCCCGATCCGGTTGTGGCGAACGAGATTAAGGGGTGAGAGTATCCGATTTCTACATTATCAATTTACAATTTCCTATCTAGACACCCAGATACTTGTGAACTAAGAACAAACGGAAAAAGTTTTAATTTGTTTAGGTCACTTGGCTTGTATCTTTGAGTTTTTTTCCACGGAATTAAAGGAATTGTTAGCACTTTAATGAGAACAATGGAAGGTTTAAAATAGTGCTGCAAAAGAACTGATTTTGGTCTAGCGCACCTTTTCGTTTAAAATAGTGCTTTACAGTTCATGATTAAAGCCAGCTTTGCTTGCTCATCTATTTTAACTCATTCAGTATTACTTGTTTTTAAAAAACCCCACCAATATAGTTCAACTAACCAAAGGTAAAAGAAAAAAAATACGCGAATTCAGTCATTGGAGACCTCTTTGTTTATCAATTACTGTCTACCTATACCTTAAATCTTGGGAAATACCAGGAAAATACCCCATGCATAATCATCCTACAACGTTCCCACTGCCGGGACACAGGCCTCCTCTCTGTGAGAGGGAGTGGGCCATAATCCACCACGCGGGTTGGTAGATATCACATGTCTTCGTTTTTTTGTTGTTTTTTTTTTTATTTTATTAAAGAACACCAACAATTTTCGAATACCCCATGACCAAACAACAGTTTATTTAAAAATAACGCAATCTCTTTTTATAGGAATCGACTCATCTTTGTAATCATATCAAAGCGGATGAGAGGATTGATTTATCAGAGCTCTTTGAGATAATACGAAATCTCTACAAGTACTACGATATTACTAAGGTAACCACCTTATCATTGATAACGTTTTGTATAGTATCATGCAGCTATTTGAGATGTCCTAATAAAGATATCACTAAAAATTGGTATTCAATAGATAAATTAGGTAGGTACGGGCTTACTCAAACAGGTATAGAAATTAAGGAAAATACTTCAGGTAAATAATTGGCCCTATAAACAATTGAAAATCATTATTTACACAAAATAGTATGTTAAACATTCTCTTCAAAATGACGTTTATGCGCACACTTTCTTTCATCATATAGTATGAGTATTACGTTAGGTACCTACACGTGTGCAATAAAAATAATATCAATCATAATCGGAATGATGCAAATCACGATTACAGAGTTATTTCAGAATGACGAGCGCACACACCTTTTTAACGTCACTTAGGAAGTTCATTGGCGCCTAGATACTAAAACGGCCTAACGTATGAATCACAAATGATAGAATTATCTTGTTTCTGTGTGCTTTTACAATTTATAAAATTATAATAACTATGTGGCTTAAAAACTAGGTAAGTATATTTTTCAGTGTCGTAGTGTCGTAAATTAGATTTGTTCCATTGAATGACTTTTTCATGAAATCATGACATTTGAGAACAAATCTAACTTATAGAGATTTATTTATGATTCTAATGATTATAATTCTGAAAATACATATTTTGCCATACAATCATCGTGAATCATATTTTGATCAAGATACAACCTGTCACCGCCCTGCAAATTGCAAAAACGTAAGTAAATTTGAATGTTTCGCGCTACCACTGCGGGTCTACCTTAAATACCTACATAAATTCATTCACTGACAGACAACGCACAGCCTTAACCGCTGGGGCTACAAATATGACATTTTGCAAAAACCAAAGGTGAGCACTAACGAAGGATTTTTGGAAATTAATCGCCTAAAGGGGTTAAATATGAAATTAAAGTTTATACGTCGCCATTTTGCCGATGGGAAATTCCATCGGCCACATGGTTTGTAATATTATAAAACCGCGTGGTTTTACCTAATTTGATCACCTACTATTAAATGTAATCTGGATTTACCCATCTGACGACAATTATGAAATTTTGTACCTACTATTCCCTTATCTTAATATTTTTGCATAAACTGCTATCATCGTTGACAAATTATGGTTGATTACAGTTGTGACTATCTCAAAACGGTAAAGGAAAACATCGTGAGGAAACTGGCATGTCCTAGACCCAACAATTCGAAGACATGTGACATCTACGAGTACCAACCCGCATTGGGCCCGCGTGGTAGATTATGGCCCACTCCCTCTCACAGAAATGGTCTATGTCCCAGCACTGGGCTAATTATTATGCAGTTGTCATTGATGGATTATGGGAAATCCTCACAAAGATTCATGGGCAGCAGCGGCACTCCTCGTAGATATACTATGGGTGATCAGCAATTCGTCTATCAACGTGATGATTATCCCAATATGATAGGTACCATCCATAACCGGTCAATAAGTTCCAATATTCAGCAGTAGATTCTGGCAATATTTAATAAACGACTTCTGTTCTACATAACTCTTCGATATTCAAATTAGAAATTCCAAATATTATAACGACTAAAGTTGCCTAAGGAGGAGCAATTTTGTTAAATAGAGAGGTTCTAAGTAAAGGCAAGGCTTGGATACGTGACAACAGTTCTGGGAAGCTACCGTCAGAGGGAGCCTTTTGAATTATAGCCGCCGTCTGTCCCACCACTTATCTCTGCATAATGATACTAGGTTCGGTTACATGATTCTAATGTAAGTCTGGGAGTTTCGTCTGCTATGATAATTTTGGTGCCTACTGTTTTATGGTTGGTTGGGTTTGTAGGTGCGCAAGAAGGTTTGAGAACACGATAAATTTTAATAAAACAACAAAAGCAATATGTTTTTTTTTTTCAATTGATTTAAATTAAATCTACTGCAATTCTATAATATGTGTCTCAATCAAAGTAGGATAAATAAAATGCGTTCAATGTAGTGCGTTGTAAAATATACGTATACGTGTGTATATAGTCACTTTTTTTTAAATATGCTGCTTATTAAGAACGTGTGCCTTTTAGTATGTGCTAAATAAATGTATTTTCTTTCTTTTCTTCTTTACGCAACTCGTCATCTATCTTAGCTGACCTCCACATCCCAGTTACTGGGTAACACGAAACCCCTTGGTAAGACTGGCTGTCGGAATTTCGAGCTTCTAATGACCGATTAGTAGACTACGCAACTATTTAGATCTAAACATAAAATAACAAGGGATTTCCCAGTCAACAAATAAACCGAAAATAGGACAGGATATAACCGTCCAATATCTATTAGATTTAATTCGAAAAAGAAGATAATAAATATCACCATTAAGTCGGCTTAATGCCCAGTGCGTTGTCATTTAGAAAGAGATGAATGTATCGTAATCTTCTAAAAACGGGAAAAACTATAATTTATCTAATCTCATATGTTAAACAAAGACTAAAATATTATTTGAGAAGCAAAATACGTGAAACATTCCTTCAATACTAGTGCAAACGCCATATTAATTTTAGGAATGCTAAATACAAGTGGTGGATGTACTAAAGTGTAGTTAAATGTTTGATGTTAACCAGAGCTTAACATTGAGTTCTGATATTTTAAACCACATCGTAAAGGTGCATTTCCACAGAAGCGGAGACGAGCGGAGCTGAGCGAGTCGTCCAGGAATCGTCCACGCGACGAGAGACGCGTTGAGGATTTCAATTATTGTGATTAGTCGATTCCTGCAGGTCTCCGCTCTGCTCTGCTCGGCTCCGCTTGAATGGAAACGCACCTTTACTACAGGCCAGTGTTTCTAGATTAAAATACCAAGTATACTTAATTGAATAATAAAATTAAAAATCTTTCAGTAATGTTAAAATATTATATCTGTTGTTGGATAATGCATATCCCCAACCCCATCGTATATCGTTGTTCTAGTGGTCGCAACCGCTACTGATGGGCATTAAGTCCTGGGTTCGACTCCCAGGTTAGGCAAAGTGTTATTGGGTTTTTCCTTCAGTTTCTCAGTAGCAGCCCGGAGTCTGGATTTGTGCCCGTTTGATGGTAATTGGCTCGCCCCCTATTACATGGGACTTAAGCGTAACTGGTGAAATGTGGGTATAATAAAGGTACACCTCTGCCTTACCCTTCGGGAGTTACACACGTGATGTTATGTTATCAACACCCAATCAGGTCTGTGAAGTTTCTCCAGTTCATTTTATTTGACCTTAGTCATGAAGTTAGGCATTACAATGACTTTCAAAAATTGCATTTAACCTATATTAAAATAAACTCCAAAAGTAAACAGCTCAAATTAAATCAAGCCGTACATCGGCTTGGTTTAATTTGAGCTATTAAAGCCTAAGTTACTCGACAATATAGAGAATTTTTGTTTCTTTGCTCACTTAACCAAATTAAGCAGCGTTAAAACTCATTTCTCAAAGCAATTTCATAGAGGGAGTCAATTTAAGGGCGGAAATTGCTTCATTTAACGCTACTGGGTGACAAAATAGGTTCAAAGATATTCACCTATTTCCTATGTAGAACGATTTGTCGGCAGACTGAGACAATTACTTGAGTTTGTAATTAAATAAAGTAATGATTAAGTTAAATCATTATAATTAGGTTATTCTTATAGTTAAGGAAATTAGACGTTATTAAGTGCCGCTTGTTATTTCTGTGTTGTTTAGTCAGATTTACTGTTATTGTATAATTAAATGATTAGGGGGAGTCGGTGCTTTTCTATTTTGAGCACCGTGATGATTTAGTTCCGTGAACGTTCGAAAATTTATTTGTATGTTCGTATGTATGTTCAGGGATATCGGTGGGTATTATAGAGTGTCAGCAGGTATCTAGGGCATGTAGGATTGTACCTAATGCTTAATACTAGAAAACTAATTCCGAACCGAAACATTAGAGCAACCAAAATTTCGCGGTTTGATGTAATTCCAATACCACAAAACAGTTTCTGGTCTTCATCAAACTGATATTACCCCTCTCACCTTTTAGCCACTCACGGAAAGAGATAGAGTATATTGCTAGCTAGAAATACTGTGCTCGCTAATACAAAGTTTTAACATAAAGCGATAGCATAATTTTAATATATTATACAAATTGATACTGGTTGGCGATATTAAACGCAAAATTCAAGTGCCTTTTGAGCGTAGCAATGTTATTGGATCTTCTAGGAAATTGAATTTACGGCAACATAATAACATTTACCGCCCCATTGGTCTAGTGATTGCGAGAGAGACTAAATCTTGAAGACTTGCTTTTGATCACTAGGTAGTGAAAATAATAAGTAGAGACTTTAAAATTAATTATTTATTGAAATAACGTGGGTATTCCTCTTCATTTTCCCCTCGTGTAGGAGGAATCAATCTAAGCGTGCTTCAATTTTTGGTATAAAATGATAATAATCTGATAATAAAAAGTTAGTCTCTTGAATACCATTAAACAATGTAAAAATTACAAAAAAATAAAACAACCGACTTCCAAAAAAAACACTAAAAAAGTGAAAAATAACTTTAATTTCGGAAGTCGGTGTCTTTGCTTTTCAATTTTCGTTTTTTGTTAACTCAAAAATTACGCAAGCAAAGTTAATAAAATTTATATGGGACCACCTCGGAAGCAAGACCTACCAAAAAAAAAAGAATCATCAAAATCGATTCATAATTGGCGGAGTAACCGCGTAACAAACAAACAAAAAAAAAAAAAAAAAAACAGACTAATTGAGAACCTCCTCCTTTTTGAAGAAGTCGGTTAAAAACAATGAGCTATATTACAATTATTTTGGCATCACTAGCAGCGACGCCATTCAGACAGCAGAAAAAAATAAACGGAAAAAGTCCACAGAAAAGTATTAAGTCCATAGAGATCACGAACCTCGGCTTTGAGGAGGATAACGCATGGAAGAGGTGAACCCAGTTCTTATGATGTAAATCACCATATCCTACTAGTTGTGATGCTAATCACGTGAACCTGAGTCATCATGCCAGTTTCCATGACCTGCCTGCCTCAGCGGTGGCAACCATCCTCGGGCCCACAATATTAAATCATTCTTCACGTAAGTATTTATAGAATATTTATCACATAACAATATAGGTTTATGAAATAATGTAATATCTGTATACTAAATGTTGGCACGGCATTGTGTTGATGATAATAGCTATATGAATGACACATCGCATTAATGCATAAGTGTCGACAAGCTTTCAGCATGGCTGTTCAGTATTGGTGCCGAAAAATAGACAGAAGTTGACACAGTTTGCACTTTTTTATGAATGAAATATTATGTGTAATATTTACTACAAATTTTACACACGATTTTAATAGGTATAGAAAGTAATGCATCGGAATCGTTTTTTTTGCTGGGAGTTGCAAGTGCAAGACCAAACATTTTTTTTTGCATTCACTGCAGACTAGCTTTTGATCGCGGCTTCGCCCGCGTGCTGGTTGGAATGTGTTAATCCAGGTTATAAGCTATGTGTGCCTAATTTCATCCTAATCCGTTCAGCCGTTTTTGACCCAATCCAGAACATACATCCAGACAAACAGGCAAACGGACAAAAATTCTACGTTACTATTTTAATATGTAGTAAAGCCCTACACTACCGTAGTACTTTTTAATGCATTATCTATGTTAGTTAAAAAAATCAGATTACAACAGACAACAACAGGGTAGACATGGAACCTGCCTTCTCATAACTGCTATAAACATTACCAGTACCTAGCAGCATTGTTGACCACAGCGTGGCCAACTCAATACACAAAGATGTCCCTAATAATTTTCTACATTAGAAACGGCAATACATTTAGAACCAAAGAAAACTAAAACCCCTCCAATTCCAGACCCCAAGAAAATATTCCCATAACTCTGTGGAACTCGCAACCTGTCTATACAATATGTAACGAAGGTACAAGTTTACGAACCGTGAAGTTATTCCTCGCACCTCCTCTGTTTGCCGTCCTTGTCCTACAGACTACAGGCGCATCTTCACGCGTACTGATTTTTCGACTTGAGTGCGCCTCAACGAATGCACATACAGAATAACCCAGCCAAATCACGGAGCCCCTTCGTCAGCAACTGTCACACAGCACAGGAGAGTTCTGTAAACGGTCGGGTAACACCTAACAAGTGCTTCGGAGTTGACTTTGTTATGCTAACAACGTTGATTTGTTTCTAGTTTTGTTTTTCTTTTAGATCCAATGTTTTTTTGAAGATTAAGGGGATTTTCAATTTATGAAAAAAAAGATAGTATTTGTAGACTAGTGATGTAGGAGACTGAAGCAGAACTGCAATCTCTGTAAAATACTTTCAAATAAAGGCCCCGAAAGCTACATAGTTGTAAAAAACCCATAGGAGGAACCTTGGCGGTGGGAAATAGGCTGATGACATAATGTGAGAAGGAGGTACCTAGTAGGGTTCTAAAGGCGAAAAGCAGAAAACCAAATGTTGTGATATAACTAGAGACAGGCAAACACTATCTTCAGAAAATTCTCTCCTATATTCGTCACAAAATCGTACTTTAAAAACTGCTTAATTTTTATAATAAAAGTATAACATTCATAAGATACAGTTAATAATAACAACATAACGTAATGTTTGCCTTTCTAACCGTCTTATCGGCTTATCCAGCTTTAAAGGATTACGATTACATTATCGTGATTTGGACTTAGTATCAGAAACTGAAAAGAATAACATCATATTATGTGTCAGCTGATCAACCCACGCGGTAAAAATGTTATTGTTGTACTTACATACAAGAGGGCGGTAAGTTGACTATTTTGTTTTAGGTATATTGTGATATATTTATCTGATATTACGGTATAAAAATACACATTATATCTAGTTATAAAACAAAGTAATCTTGCTCAGGTGGGTACACGTGCAACCAGGAGAATTGATGAATGCTGACGAAAGTGCCATTCCTATCCCGAAATACATATAGCAGTAAAGCATGGCACGTAAGGGAGGAAGCCTATACTCAGGAGTGGATGGAAGAAGCCTGAAAACGATGATGACGTGCCATCACGCGACGACAAAGAAGACTGGGTAAAGTGTTTTGGAAGATTTTTTAAGCACTAAAATAGCGGCTTGTGTAACTATTTATAATATACCCACACGCATTATGCTTTTTGTCAATAGGAGCAGAAACCTATACTTAAAGTAGCAATCCTTAGAAACTCAGTTGGCTTCTCCAATATTCGTAATTCGAAATAAAAATGTAAAGCATTTCAATTAACGAGAGCAAGAGGAGCAGTGGAAACGTATCTGCAATGAAAATCTGTTAAAAGACTGGAATTACAGATGAGACTGTTCATTTGAGAGGATCTTGCCTCGTTCCCATTGCCAACATATTATGAAACTTTTAATCAGCACTTAGCAGCACCCCGTTGAGTTTGTAGAAAAATTGGCGAAGATGGCTATTCTAAAACCAATCTCTAATACTATTGTCTTTCCAATGACATTAGATCCTACCGTTACTATCCAAACAAACCTTACGTCAAAAAGCAAACGCTTGTTTCCACAACAGAGAATGAAAATAGAATTTATTATAGGTATTACGTCGTCCATGACGAAACTGATGTTGAATATGTGAATTCCTTCAACTGTAGCTGTGTGCAAATACCATATAATTGTACGCATCCTCAAATATTGATAGAGGCACGTCACTAGACAAAGCAGGGCAATAAAATAAATCAACAATTACATTCTCAAGTATACTAATATTACATTTTGAACAATGCAAATTCAATTACCTATTTATATTCACCTTCATTACTTATACCTGCAGTTCTACTCACATGAAAAATACTTTGTTTTAAAGCAGAGACAAACTCCTTTATTTTTAAGGATTCATTCTGTTGTTACTAGTTGATGGATTAGTTAACATACATCCACTTTTCGCCTTCATGACATAACTCTTCTGACTCGGCCTGATCCTGATCCAACTAGGTACAGAACTTACGTAGGTACACCAATTACGATTAGTTTAACCTACCCAAATCCAAAATGCACCAATCAAATACCATTCTAAGGTAATGCAAATACAATCCTGCGCTCGACAGGCTAACTATTACCACAAGAATACCCCTCTGAACTGATTAGCGAGCAGGGAGATGCCGCCAACTGGCACACGCGTCGCCTGCGCCGGCCAAACTGCCCAACTCAGCACGCCTCAATGAACTGATTGTCCAATTAACTCCATTCATATGTTCGACGCCACTAACCCACACGCTAAGAGCCTTTTTCAGGCTAATACGATCGTTTGTTCGGGTAATGTCGGAAATTGCGAGCGCCATTTGCAATAGAACAAGATTGTGGTATGTTAAGAATAAGTGGTGCGGATTGTGATGAAGTTGCAGTGTTGTTTGTATATACTTAGTAAAGTTTATTTTTAATTTCTTCTGGTATATTTTCATAAAGTTTATATATTTTTAATAATTGATGCGCATTAAACAACTTTCAAAATAGCTGAACATTGATACGTTTAGATGATTAAATTGATCATCAATCCATTGGCATATTACTTTGTTACATGAAATCATTCACAAGAAACATAATGGGTGAAATCGGGCAAAAATGTCCTTACCAACAATATGCTGCACTCAAAAAAGAACTGCATTTTAAAATGAACATTTTAATTTCGGCTCCAAAATGCAAGTTTAATTCGGAGCACGTATTGAAAAGTGCCAGCATCAGACACAAAAGCTATGAAAAACTTGTGTAACCGTAAAGTAAACACACTCACTTCCTATTGGTACGCCCAAAGTGGGGCAGCTAAAGGAAAAAAGAGAAGTAGCAGAGCATTTCACGAAGACGTTCCAGATGTTTCTACAGATGCTTTGTTTTGCCAATAGTGTTTTTAAAAGTCAAGCTGATTTTTCGGGAAGTTTTACTTTTTGACTGCTTTTTTTTGTTTTGTTTTTTGATAAATATTACAGACATTTTGTTTCATCACAAACCACAAAGGTTTGTAAAATTCCAATGAGACAAGGATAACGCTTTGGAATAAAATATCAATTCAATCAAAATTCAATCAATCAACGTAAAAAGAGATAGGTAAGCTATAGAAGTAATTTAGTGAGCCTTGTGTTTAAGGTAACATTATGAAATAATCCTAAAAAAAAAATACAATGAAAGTTACTTGGTTACTAAATGCGCAATTTCTATGACACTTCTATGAAAATTACGTAAGTATAGGTACTCGCATAGCGTTTCTGTATTAACTACTAAACTATCGTTAAATTATAAATTGTCTTTGCAAATTACACTAATGTGCCATCGCAAGTATCATTAGCTAAGCCATAGAAATACATTTAAATTAATTACGGCAAGCATCGCAGTAAATTTCTAATTATAATAAGCTTTAATAGGTGCCTTTACCTTACTGGTGTTCTAGGAAAATTTCTGCAAATTGTGGTGGTAGCACATATTTTAGGCGTTTAGGTAATGACAGGTTCTCTAATTGACAAGTTTCTTGGAAAGGAACTAGTTACGGTATGCTTTTCGAGCGTAATTCCGTATTCTGAAAGGTGACTTCAGGTTAATAATGATCAAGAAGCGTCGCGCGTGATGATAATTATTGCGGTGTCTTTCCAGTTTAAAACACATGCCGCGATGGCAGTTTCATTTTCCTTTAAGTATACCTTTTCCAATATTAAAAACATTTATGGGTATACCGACACGAGTAGTCCCTAATGGAAATTTTCAGGCTGGTTTGGTTCTAAGTCGTTTGCCTTTGTAGCAGTCATGATCCTAAGATCAAAAGCGTACGATACCGGCAGATGTCAGTGAAGTGCGCCAGTGATTACGTTATTGTGGTAACTGAGATATGAGCACTAACAGTACGATCCAATTTAGTCTCTTTCACTCAAATCATTACAACTCATGTGACCAACATCAAAGAAATCAGTTGTATTCTTGCAAACACTATTTTTATGCGCCCATCCAATTTATCATCGTGCGTTTCTAGAATTTTAATTTATCACTTGTTTTTTAATTTCTTTCATATTTCAGAGGTTAAACAATTTTTCATTTGTTTTTTAAATAATTGTACCTAATATTTAAAGTGAATATTGTAATAGCGGACGCATTATTGAAGAACTTTTACACTTTGCCAGCCAAATAAGTATCTTTATAAATTCTTTAAAACGATTTATTATACTGAGCTTTGTTCTCTGAAAAGAAAACTTTCTGTTGTTGGAGAGTCTGATAAACAAATGGTAGAACTTTTACGCAAATAAAGAACGTTAGAAGAAGTGTATCTTTTTGTAACAGATACAACACTCTTTAGAGTTTTGTTAGGTGATAAAACTAAGCAGTAACAGAATGATGGAGATTAAGTAAATATCAGTTAAGTGAACTTTTTAATTATTGTTACGAGTGAGAAATGGAAATGATTCTGTATCATCTGTTGGGATGTTCGCGGCAGTACGGAGCGGTGCGGCGGCGTGGCGGCGGCGTTCCCCTTCAAAGGCGAACTCGGTACAAGCTAATACTTACACGTCCTCCAGGCAGTAAAAGGACCGTTTACATTTTTCACCGTGCTAATTTTATTTGACTCGCCCTGAATATATTATGTCCTATTATTACGCCGCCCACCCTCCACAAGCGTTTAATGCTAACAATGAGGAATTTTTTCCTCTTTAAATTGTTAACATTAAATTTTGGAGAAAATGTAAAAAAATCTGATATCATTCCATTTTATTGCTCATTAAGATTAACTTTTATTTTCTTGGCGCGTTTAATTTTAGCCGAGATTTCGAGAATAAAAACGTTTTGATGTAAAAATACCGGACTCTACGCACAATATAAATATTTTATGGCTCTCACGCTGTGCTTGGGTGGAGATAGAGCAAATCGATTAACGACATTCGAATCTATGATGCTGACGTAGAAAATGATGCGTTCTACTCGTTCCATACAAGTTCTATGAGGATGTAAGTCGAATGTTATTTTTGCGTATACATAAAACGTTATCGAACTGACGCACTTGCTAGCTAGATCAATGTAAATAAAGTCATACAATTCATAAACAGATAAAAGATTAAACCGAAGATAAAAGTTTCTCTCATTCACAAAACGTTTAGTTTTTCGGTAGCGAATCGATTGGTAGCATCGTTGCACATCAATCGATTCTCATTAATTTGTTCAATATCAGCTGGTCAATGACTGACACTGATTGTCTGGCTCACTCGGAGATTTATCGAACTGCTTGACAACCATGACGACTAAAGACTTGTTTCATCATTTTATTGACTGGCTATAAATTAACTATTCGCTGGGTGGTATTCAATTATTCATATTCCGGTAAAGTTAAATTGTTTCTGTAAACGTAGTAAAATATCTGAAAATACCCGACAAATAGTTAATTTCAAAAGATCTTAAAACTAAGTTCTGAGTCTGGACTTTTATTAAATTGGGCCATTTCAAGAAATTAATTTTATAATTTCCACAAACGCGACAATGTTCAGCTCCGTCTGAGATATGAAATTAATAATTCATAAAATCTTAAGCTAAGATTTAATCTCGTTATGATGATAACTTACGTTTCCTCCACATCTACATCGGATTGTACAGTCAAATAACTTCTTGTGCAATTTATTGCATAATTCTACCTGAAACAAGAAGAAAATGTGTTAGTGCAGTTCCACTAGGACATGGCTATCATTTGCAGTAATTATAAATATTGCAGTTGTTCAATTTTATACATATAGTTCACCAAAGTTCTGAGGGCAATTCTTTGTGTTTAACGCAAGCACCTATAAATCTTCACAAATACCAAGTGATCCGGAATGTTCACATTACTCCTAATTGCCATTATCATTTACATAACTACCATCATATAAATACCAAACACTAAATTCCAAACTTATAAATGGCAATGCGAGGGTTGTCATCTGATTTAGTGGCCGCAACCAAATAATAATTCTGCGTAACTAGAACGTTGGAAAACAAATTACAGTAATAAGATAAGCGGCCTGCGATTTCTAGCTGAAAATAAATCAAGTGGTCTGCAGCTTCAATTAATCCGGCCGCCATTAAGATAATCCGAACTGTTTTTTATCAATAAACAGACGATGATCTATGGTGGGATTGCGAATGATTCATAATTAGTGGATGTTTTAATGAGTGGTCAAGCTGGCCGGTGCGGGAAGGCAGCTGAAATCCAGAAGCGTTGATCCGAAACAATCCAACCCAATAATAGCATGCTTCGATCGCTCTAAGTATAACCGCGCCGACCCCGTTAGCAAGTCTACCTGCCCGAACATTGCAACATTAATGGAGGCACCGTGTCATTTGTTCTTAAATATAAAACCGCCACTGTTGACCCACTCTAGGCTTGACGTTTCCAGAATTATCCACACTCTGTTTTAGTGAGATTTCAGCTTTGAACAGTTTGTAGTTTAATAGAATAAATTATGAATAAAATTGTTAGCCAAATATAGACTGGAATTGAAATTAATGGAATATCAGGAGTGAATTGTGATGTTTGGATGGGGTTATAAATAGTGATGCTGTTATGAGGTGTTAGGTATATGTAACGTGACGCTGAGAGCTTGCTCTCATAACCAGGACTGATAAAATACACGACAGCTTACTTCAAGTTATCGGCGAACACACGAGCATTAGCTAAGCTTGCTTGCAGACTGTCAGAAATATTACCTTTTCTGTGAATTTGACATAGTTAAGGTTATAAGTTCTATTGAGGGGCAAAACTTATATCAAAGCAGATAGGCAAGATGAAGTAATTCGACACACGTGAACAACTTTGGAAAGGCACCTGACTACAAATGACCGTGGATTCGTCGGAGAGTCGCTATTAAAACATGAACTACAGTTTTCACTACAAATAAGGAAGTCTCAATGATTTTGGGCCGTGGCGCATCCACCACTATACATCAGGGACTATGGCAGTAATATATTAGTACGAATGTGTCTACACATTGACAGTGCACTTACTATTAGCTACGGCTGGCTACGCACGTTACAGCCGTGAAGCGTTCTTAACGAGCCGATCAGTAATTTGGTATCATTCTTAGGTGCCAATGAAATGTTTTTATACGAGAAAGTTGGTAAAATTTATCAAAAGCTACATAATATTTGCTAGTTCAATGGATACAGATATGTAAAATGACTAAAACGAACTAGGTTTGAACGTCTAGCAGCCGAAAAGGTTCTGCAATGGCAACCAAGAACTGAAAAGTGGAGTTTAGGTACGAGCCGACTTTGTTGAGAGCGGCTAGGTTCGAACCCAGTCACGTTCGGTTTCAAGATAAAATAGTTGGGTTGATGACCGAAGCCCCATTTACACGATGCAAGTTCCTTGCCTGTAATTACAATAATATTAAGGCAATAAATGACTTGCGTCTAAACACTGTTTATATTAGAAGATGCAACTTTTATTGTTGCTTCAACTGCAACGTGTATATCTGGCTTTAGTTTAGTTAATCCGACATCATGGAACGAATTAAATCTGATTGAGTTTATTTTATTTACTCTGTTATAAACCTTAATTACAATAAACAAGTTAACACTAAAATACGCTAAGCTACCGGCTGGAGCGCGCGCGTATCCAAAAAAAAACCGAAGCTAATTCAAATGTCCTTGAAGCCTATATAGTATGTACAAGAATATTATAAAAAAGCGGAAGAGGTCATTGGGCATCAAAAAAATCATCCGCATCGCTGTCACTGGGAAAATTGGCCAAAAGGGGAGCATTGCCACATTGGATGACAATGTTGATTCCTTGGGCTAAAAGTAGGCCTGCCCTCTGATCACGTGAAGATTCCATCAACCGTTTGGCGATGTTCCGAAAATTGATAGTGTTTGGTTTTAAAATCTGATACTATAGGTATCAGATTTTTAACCTGACAGCCAGAATAAAAATCTGACGAGAAGCTTATGTGATTATGACAATAGTTTCATATATGCTTCCGAAAACTTTCCGGGTCTAAAAGCTTGGGAGAAATTAAATGTATATTATTTAGCATTTATACCGAAGTGTTGGTACCGATATTTCTTAATCTTTAGCCAACTCATGTGACGCAACATAAAAATTAAAGAAGCCAATAAACGCACCTAGCATTTATATACCGGTCCTACTAGTTTTATTTACCGTAAGTGAACCTTGTAAAATTACTGCCTAATAAAATGTTTATAAATGTAAAGACCATGTCTAGCCATTACTTGAGAGGTTTATTACTGACACTGCAGAATTATGTACCTACTTTAGCGACTTTTAAAATCCCAGCTTAGGTTAAGCCAAACGTTCAAGCCGTTGTGTCGTAAGGAGAGTTGTACGAGCATAGGGAATAAAACAACGTCTTATTCGACAGTAACTCATAAAACTGATGGGAGCTCAACAATCGCTTTAGAATAGTTTCTTAGTGAACATATTGAGAGAAGCTGCTGTTGCTTTAAAAGACATCGAATCAGAAAATGAATCTATCTGTAACCGTAACTATCGCTCGATGAACAGACTCTGACAATGTTAATAATTGTAAGTTTATCACATCTCCGGTCAGATGGATAGCAAAAAATCTGCCGTCTGGGTAAGCCATTAGAAAATTAACACTCTCAGCTCAGAATAAGAAGCAAGTAGATTTAGGTTCAACCTGTATCACAGTAGACCTAATACTGTCAATTGCCGGAAATAAAGCCTTCCGAAAGACTCTCTAATCCCCAAAGAGATGGGCATGACAGTTGTGACAAAACCCTAGTTGAAGCATAGATTTTACAACCACATTAACTGACATAATAATTTCACCAACGTAAACACAACATTTACTTGAAACGCCACCCATCCACTAACACTTAAACTATCTAAGAAACGAACTGCGTATAATTTCCTCCGTGAGTCTGAGATTCAAAAAGAGCGCTAAGAAAAATAAACAGCACTTGTATCTCAACGCGGCCATCTCATCTGTGGCGAGACGGCACGTTTCTTAAGAACTCACTGCACAATATAAACACCGTCTGCGGGGTTTACGTCAAGCCTCAACTGCGAAATTTTAACAACTTCTCTGATATGTATACATTTGATGTTAAAACAATAGACCTGTAGTTACCATTTACTAGTAGTTAGTATTTAATGGAGTCCTTCGTGGTTAATGTTACTCCAGAATTACCGACGTGATTGAGTGCCAAGAATTCGTGGCAGCGACTGGAAATACATTGACATGAGCTAGCTGTCTTGTTGTATTCCCTGAAAGAATTTGTGGAAGTACTTCTGTAAAGGTGCGACTACTATTAGAAAGTAGGTGTAGTCCGTCAGGGTGATATAACTCTTAATGTTGCGACAGCATGCATGTCTTAATTTATAATGGAATCTTTCAATCACAATTCGACTAGTCGCATGAGGTCTTGTGACGAAAATAAAAAGCTTTCCAGAATATTTTTCTAAAAAACGTTTCGAAAAATCGACACCATCCTTCATTAATGTAAAAATGAGGAAATACAGAAATATATAAGTACGCGACAGTCTCATAAAAGAAAAAAGGAAGGACCATAAAGCTCGATGCTCGACAACCGTCCCTTCGTCAATTATTTCCTCATCACAGTACGAGTATTTATTGGGACTTAGCTGTACCGAGAATCGAGTCGAAGTGCTCTCTGAAAAGAATCTATTTTAACTTACCACTGAACTAATGTGGGTCAACTACAAACTCAAGTATCGTAAAATATTGAAAGCAAAGTAGAGCCTTCTAAGTTCTAGGACATGAACTCAAATAATCTTACGAAGTGTAGATACATATTGGGTAATGGCTATTTATACGCACAAGTAGTGAATATTAGATAACAATGAAATTGCTGTCTATGCCAAAGTCGTGGGTAAAACCTATTTTCCATTGCAAATTTCGTGTCCCACATCGTCTGAAAGCCCCGTTCCGTGTCCACAAAAAACGAAAGATATTTACGTACATCTAAAATTTTACAAAGCAAACAAGATAAGGTCTGACTCGGGGTTACGTGTGTGTGTTATCAGATCGTTTCATAGTCACAATGAAGTTTTGTGTGCGTACGCAACGAAACACACTAAACAGTTCAATGTACTCTGATAATACAGTAGGTATCGTATGACAGTGATCGATTGTTAAGAAGACTTTTAACTTAAGCAAACATACGCACTGGGTATGAAAACAGAAAAATCTCTGGAGACGATATGGCTTCACGTCAACTTATGACGGATTGCAATGGAAATTATCAGCATCAGCGACTTGGTACCGTGAGAACGTGTTACTAGCACACAAGAAAACATGAACTAATTTGAATATAGAATTTGATACAGGAAAATGATGATGGATTTGAAAATGGAAACGGTCTCAAAAACAAGATGGCAACTATTTGGTGCAAAAGCGTTTTAATAAGGTTATAGTTGAAAAAGTTTGAATTATCGAAATGCGAAAGGGTACTTACTATGTTTATATGGACACTTAGGTGTACCTCTGTTTAACCTTTCGGGGAAAAATAGGCGTGATGTTGTGTTATGAAATTAAAGCCTGTATTTACTCATTACCTAATATTATTGATCTCTCTCTTTAATGCCGTTTTATTCATTTAACATAACTAACTTATTATAATATTAATATAATATAAAATTCTAAATAAGAAAAATAGATAAATTCTATTTAGAATTAGATTCGTAGCCTGAAAGTTAGCACTCAAACGTGACTGGTTTGTTACAAGGTGCCAAATAGAAGAATATTGGCTCTAATTGAACTACATTAATTTACATTGTAGGTACTGTATTGGCTAGCAATTCGGTACAATTACATTGTAAAATAGCGATTTTAAAGTGTCAATCATCAGCCACAGAATGAATGAATTACGATTATGCTGACCATGAAAAAGTATTACTGATTTTATGACGCCTACAAAGTTGTAAACAATAATAATATTATTTGCATGCATGCGGTTCTATAGATCTTTTCTTACACAAGGACGTCATTATATTTCTTTGATATGTACCCGTTACTAATTATCATTTGTCTATGTGTTTACCGTCTAAAGGACTGAATTTAAATTACGACTCGACATACCTATTTGTTTGGATATTAACACCCATTGGTACCTCTCAACACTTCTAAAGTTGTTTTAAATTATTAAAAAAAGAAAAAGGACTACAGACAAAAAATATTTACGCTAAAATCTACTTCCAAACATACGGTGCCCAGTAACACATGTTAGAGAAACTAACGACATAATGACAAAGGGTAAAACGTTGATTGATTTAGGCAGGGACTAATTACAGGGCTGAGGTACGAAAAAAATGTGTTTTTGTTCCAAATTGTTAGAACAAAAAAATTACGAGTGCCCGTAATGACAGTGCCGATTAGCGCTTGAAATGTTTGGTTAGGTTATTTGGAATGTTAGTTCATTAGGTGAAAAATATCAAGAAACTGTTTTTACTAATTCTATTATTATTGCTAGTATTTTTTTGACTTCTGCGTTTTGAGTAGCAATAGAAATGTTTATGAAAGAGTCACAATGACAAAAACTATTTCTGGAATATTAGGCTTAAAAAGGGCTTAGTGAAAAACACCTAGAATACGTTTCGATTTACGTTACGTACATAGAATTTATTGAAGACGTAATAGGCAATGGGTAGGTACGTCAACAAGTGAGCCAAAGTCAACTATAGGAATATGAAAAATTATCTCATACAATATACCCCAAACCAAAAGAATTTAGCTCTTCGTTCACATTCTTGCATATTTCCATTTTCGAGTTCCATCCAATAACCGACGGGTGCGAAAAAAAATAGAAAGTGATAGTCTAGAAAATTACTAGGTAATATAGCATTTTTGCAACCAATTGAGAGGTTAAAGCGGTTTTTACTTCACACTATATCTGCGGGAACGTATACCTATGATGTTTGTGGAGATAGTTTATGTGCTAACTAATAACAATGGCCATTTCTGACAGTCTGCAGTGCCAGTTCACAGCACATTGTTCGTTGCACAAGCGACCCATACAGCTGTGCAGATGGCCTGTCCATGTCATTTCCATGTGCATATTTTCATAGATTAACGTGCACAGCAGATTTACCAGCACACCAATTGCGTGATACACTCTCAATCACAATCCGAAAGATTTTGAAGGAAATTCCTAACCCATTGCTTCAAAACTTTGAAAAAACAACGCAATAACTGTTGTTTAATTTTCAAAATGAATGGCAGTGCCATTGTGATTTTATGCAATTACCCACTGGTTAGCGTTTATATTCTTGTTAGCTATGAATTTGTTAAAATGTCTTCATTTTTAGCCGGTCAATTTTGTTTTCTTTTTCATAGGCATCTTTTTACATCAGTAATTTTTTTGGGAAAATACCTATCGATATCGAAGTAGGTAACTGCAGTGATTCTTTTGGCTTTTCTCTTCGTTCTGGCTTACTGCGATTTTCCGCGATTAAAAACTGTTATCCCATTTTTCACATGCATCTTTATTCATTATCTCTGATATACCTAGGTATGTTATTTATAATCATAATTAACGGTATATTACAAGAGTTAATATCTATTTGAAAGTAAGAAAAGTAGGTACTTACATATTACTAACCTAACCCACGATAACTCTAGGCTAAGGTCATAATATAATTCACATCGTGGCTTCTTACTGCTCTTCGTCGCAATGCTTTTATAAAGATGTCAGTACATGAATTCAAATAGTACATATCGCGTTAACAGTTCGCGATACAGACGCATCTTTACGACACAGCTACAATTCAAATGTCTAGACTAACCCTGACACTTGATCGCGATGCAGTCTCACCGCTGAATCAATTGAAAACAAAGTCGCTAGGTGACGGGGCTTTGGTACTCTGTGGCAGTTAACACGGTAACACCTAGTAGATATAAGTAGGTATACATTCGCGAAGCCATTTTGTCAAATGACCTTGTGATGCGGTGCAGTGTCACTGCAATAAGTCGCGTGTGTATGGGCCCTTAATACATTACTAAACACTATCTTTGTAATAACATCTACATTCTATAGATATTAATGCTCGACTGCTCGTTACTTGTTATTCATTCTATTTCTTATCAGCTTTAAGCACCGAGAGGGCAGACTAGAGATCACTTGCCATGGCCGTAAAATCAAGTATATAACCATAAAATAATAATTAATTTTACACGACACATAATATATGATATGAGACTTTAATACCTAATTAAAGGAACAGTTTAGAGTTGTAACTAATTATAAAATGGACGACACACTTACGGAAATCGTAAAATGTTGAATTAAAGTTAAACGACGAGTCACTACGCGTGTTAAACATTATATTTTTACGATAAAACTACATAGTCTGAATAAAAAATCATAGACATTCTTCGTGATTGTGAAACCGCGATGTGTCAGTTTGATAGTGATAGAGTCGCTCCATTTGATTCACTCTCAAACATTGTGAGATACGGAATTAATTCGCAAAATCCGACACATTTCAGCGACAGAATAATGATACTTTGACAGGCTCGACTGCGTAATAACTTAATTGTCAATGAAAAATTCTTCGTGCGGAATAACCATAATTCCATAATTAATTAGGCTCCACCGCAGATTTCATCAAACCTATTAATGCTGTTATAGGTCGTTGATCTCTCATATTTTTATACCTACTACAACGCTAAATGATAAATCATGTTGTTTTACAATATCTTCCACTCGTATATTTAAACACGTGAAGAAATATTTAACACTTCGATGGTATTTAAAATATTTGTCAGACGTATCATGAAGGAATTGTCAAACAACAAAAACTTTTTGTAGGTCGCGCTATTTGTCTTCGCGGTAACAAAGTGTCAAAACAGAGATTTCAATCGTCTATCTTGGAGTCGTGCGGTTCTAATCAAAAAGCGCCTAACATCTGATACTTTCCCGAAGAAGCTGTGGACCAGAAGTGCTAACGGAAACAAATGAACTGTTGCTAGCTGAAGGCTATCTAGAACTGTAATATCGCGCAAAGGATTCTCGCCTTTATTACGGCTAAGTAAAGCCTCATTTCGAGTAAGAAAACTCGAGATAAGCAAACAGGTCTGGTCGCTTTCAACGCACTGCACTGCATTCTATTGCAGCCGCAACGAGTCGGTCGGAGAGACATTTGACACGTCCTCGCTGACAATAATATGTGTGTGTAAACCGGAGCGAAATATATGCAAGCAGTTCACGCCCTTTTACACACCTCTTCCAAATTAGAACAAATCGTTGCATGTATTACAATAAATTAAACCTGTTAACATTTTCCATTGCTACGCTTTCAGCCGGAGAAAAAGAAAAACATTCAGTAGACGAATGTAAAAATTTATCTGCCTATTAACTATAATTGTTGCTATTATTCTGATTTAGAATTGAAAAGGTATGCTAATTAAAGATGTGTTCCCAAGAATTTTAATTATAAATTAATGGTGTCAATAAATTTTCGTAAGAGAGTCGGGAAATACGAAATACCGAGTTAATCATCAATGATAACAATCTTAACGTGACGCGTTAAACACTTTCACAAATCATCAAACCCATTCAAATTCCCATTTGCTTCGTTTATTAATTACACGGGCGAGTTATCCCGCGTCGCCCCCCGCACCCTGTCTCGTCCCTCTCAACCCTCACTAACGCCAATAACTTGTTTATCGCGCGACTGCGGAAACTAGATCCCTAACTCTGATCGGAAAATATCCCCCGAATTTCCTGCGCGACCGACACAACTTCGCTTTACAACTACGACGCAAGAGGGTTAATGTGATTTTATAATTTCTCACTGATTTACAATTATTTATTTGTAGCATAACAATTGCAGTTTTATTCCAAATGCCATCAGCAAATAACTGAGTTAGCTAACATTTACGATTAATTAAGCTGATCAAACGCACGACAAATATACGATCTCATTCGTTTAATGTTGTTTAATCTTCGCTTTATTGAATGAGACATAAGATAACTAGTACTATTTCAATCTGTCGACATCCATTCCTATCTCTGCGCTGTAAACTCGTTATAATTCAAACATTGACGCCTTTCAGAGTAATAATTACTTATATCAGATTTATTAATTAGATGTAGTGGGGACGTCTCTCGGGTCTGTCTGGCGGTGCAACGGGCGCGTCGGGGGGTGCGAGGGGGGCACGGGGGCTGGGCCGGGTGGCTTCCGCACCGCCACCGGAGATTGCGTCCCAGCCTCCTGCGCAAGCCGTCTAACTCAATCATCTGCGTGAAAATATCGAATAAAACTTGCTCCCGGCGACACTTTTAACTGTACACGTGGGAGGGAATGCGCCAATTCGCTATCGTAGTTTCGTTTACAGAAACGAAATAAAAATCATATTCGTATTTGAGCCGCAAGCGGTCCGCGACGCGACGCGACGGTCTCCGTCTGAACCGAGTCTCGCCGAAGTGTCATCGTCTCTTGTGACTAGCTTCCTGTTTGAAAGAAAACGTCTAAAATTCATTAGCTCATGTGACCGCCGAGCATCTCTGCGTGTTACGTTCCAACTAATAGAAAAAAACCTCGCAGCGGCCGAGGGCACATCGGTTGGCACTGCTTGTCTTGACGGCGGGACGTCAAAAACATGCGTGTGTGAGACTCGACATCAATCAATGTGGGCTGCTTTTATTTTTGTTCGGGCTCTGCTGACGACTGCGACTTATTTTTAGGGTTGCGCAGGACTACTAATGAACTAGTCGATTGTGATCCTCCTCTAACTGATGACTCATAAAATATCCATCTATTTTGTTCTCTCTATCTCCTACACGTGACCACCTTTTACAAGTATATCCTCCCTTTTGTGTATACATTTCGTATGCCTATATGTCTGTGAATCCAATTTTAACTTTCAGACCAAGACCCTAAAATTCCCTTAAGGCCTATGAATAACTGGTTCTACGCGACTGGTTCGATTTCTTTAGGTAGGATTAGGTATGTCTCTAGAACCTAAAATATCCATGGAATTTTTATGGCACTGTTACTATAGTTGCAGCATAAGGGCTATATTTCCAAATCAAAGTTACTTCAATTGCATTAAAATGTTTTGCAACTAAATTAAATAAGCCCATAATGTAAATTATAGGACACATAAAATAGGACACGCACACATATAATGAGAAAAAAATTAAGCTTTATTAAGTTACATCTTCCTGAGTTCACCACAATTATTCGTTCGCTTAGCTTTGTAGCCTTTAAATACTATATTCCTTAGACGACCATGAACGTTATCTATAAAGCGCATAACCGAAGCATACATTTCACCATAGCATCTGCCTTTAATGTAAACTTCATGTCTGCACTGATAATCGCGCACAACATCTGTCCGTGACCACTTCTATCAGTGAACGTTGTGTAGGTCAGATTTCAATCCCTACGCTTAGTAATGGGACACTCACGAGCTTTGACGACACTGTCTGTCTCTTGCAATGACACATACGATTGTTGCCAAGGGAAACAATATGGCTAAACAATACTATAAGAACCACAAATCAACACTTAAATTGACAACTTGCTAAGTCGTTCTTCATCTCTTTGAACTAAACTATTAAACAACTGTCATATTTCATACGAATCATCATTATTCTAGAGCTAAACCCTTATGATGTAAGTGCTTCATACTGGGCAGCCATTACAACGCAAACGTTACTGTGATCTGTACAAGGAACACTTATATTCAGGAAGCTATCCTAGATTTATCACTCTCTCAAAGGCGCACTAAATACCGTTACAAGTGATGACATTAACATCCATCATGTCAATGGACAAATTATTTGTTGAAATAATGAGGTGCCTACAGATGTGAAGTAAACTATTCCATTAGATAAAAATTTGTTAGACCACACGTCCACACTAAATAACGTAACAAACGATACATATTTTTAGAAAAAACAACATCTTTTTTACAATTTTTTTTTTCTTTCACAATTATTACAACACGCAGCACTAGTACGGATTATAAAGACGCATTTAATCGACGAAGCTTATGTTTATAGGTGTTGGGGCTTAATGTAAAGTTTTCTACAATTTGAATTCTAAAACTGTATCAGTTTGGAGTTATCTGCGATGATCTCGTGGCCCTAACATCGTAAAAAGTATAATAGAACAAGATAAGCACCCAAGATCTTCAGACTTTAGACTTGTTGTAGTTATCCTTTCTCCAAAGACGACAAACAATATTTCTGAGGCTTGGAACATTGCCAACATTTGATTATAATGACAGTTTATACCCGCATATGTCCGCTCTCTTAGTATTTTTTCTTTTTAATATTTCTTGTTTAGTGAACAGAATAGAAAATTGTGCAAATATATAGCTTTTACTTATACTCTACTATGAATACTGACAACAGCATATATTTTTGTTGCCAAATTGAAGTTGGTTCCAGTAAAATATCAGTGAAAAATATTTGTGCAATAATTTCTTACGAACGTTGACTAAGTATTTTTATCGTACTATATCTTTCGTCTACGTCGTCAGCCGATACGCGGCGTATGATCAAAATTGTGATTGTTGTTTTTTAACTAAGCTCTAAATATCCTGACCTATAACTGGACGGATAGCTCAAAACGTCGGCCGAATATTTATAAATACGGTAGCGGAGTCGGTAATGCGCCTCGACAGACAGTTGCTAAATTTCAATGTGCTCTATTTAGAATTTGTAGCTTCGGCTTTCACGTGGACAGAGAATAAACTGGACAGTAAGTCTAGGACACCCTTTTCGTTAAAGATTAAAGCTGACACGATGAACAAAACGACACTAAACGATCATTTGGAGAAGCGTCACGCTACTAAGTAAACGGGAAATTGAAACTAGACTGATGCGAGTTCTAAGAATCACGGAGGAAGACATAAGCTGTCATTACAGACTATAAATTTAAACTCTACCAAGAATATTTTTGTGGATAGTTAGAAACACCGTAAAGAACTATTTCAATAGTCGTGTTATGACAAGCTTGAGCATGATGGTTAATTTTGAGAATTTATTAAGATTGTAATTAAAATTTAGACGAAGTTTCAGAACATCTACGCAAAATGGCATTAAAAATAAAATAATAAAATAACTTCACCAAAACGAAAGAATTCGAAAAGACACATGTTTCAAACGATAACAAAGTCCAACGAAGTATTTACTTCCAAAACTTAAAGCTGTGCATTCATAAAACTGAAGTAGGTAACCGGTATGCGACCGACCCACGGCTATCACTATAATATACAATTCAGGTATGCTTACGGGAATCCCTCACCTCTATCGGGCGGGCTGCACATGGGAGGGTTTCAAAGAATTATATCTAGTTGAACTAAGTACGCTATTGGCAGAGCGTTCGAATATCTCGTGAGTGCGAACTGCAGCCGTATATATTCTTGGAGCTTCGGAAATACCCTAAATCCGACGTACATTGTAGACCATATTACTTCGCGCACTTACATTTGTGCTCGCTATGGACTGCTCAGCCAAATTTTTGAATTATGCCCATATGAAGTGAAGACAGTTTATGATCGCGTATGCTATTTTCTGAAAACGCTTCAGCAAACGCTCCATATTGCCATCCATTTGGCTTCAAGACTTGCTCTTAGATTATCTGAATAGTGAGTCATAGAGAAAATCGTACAAATATTAGCTAAACAAATACCTGGTAAAGTTGGAAATGTTTGTTTGAACAGTAATAGTCCAAATAAAGAGGTATTCTCGTGAGCTAGTCCATAATACATTGGCAATAAACTTATTTTCTATTAGATTGCAAAGAGGAAGAGCTTCATGGTTCTCATAAAACTAAGCAAGATGCAAGAATCAAATATAAGATATTAAATAGTAGTACTTCATTCAACTGAAATATTTATCGCGAGATGGTTCAATATGACCCAATTTTTTTACTTTACAGGAAGACAACGCAGCTTTGAAAATAATCCGTAATGATCATAATAAAGAACTAAATTGTAGTTAACCTCCCAGACATAAAGCGCTTTGCATCAATGGACAATTCATCCTTTACGCGATGACGAGTCCTGCTCAGCCAATGAATGTGTTCCTTTGCAAGACTGGCTTCCATCTAAAACGACATTCTCAATCCAGTCACACACGCCTCGCTCCTTAAAGCTATTGTATTGATTCAAAAGCTCCCAAAAATCTGTAGACATGTAAGCAATAAATGCGGGGGAAGGACGTTTTATAGCTGTGTATGTTCGTGAGAGCATGCTTGCGGACGTAATTGCGTTTCTAGGCGTTGTGACATCGTTCCTCGTCTTTATAGGGCAATTACTGTCGTTATCTGGCATTGATATTGCATCTAATTTATTCATGCTCCCATCTACATTTGAATAAATACTTACCAGCTGCACTGACCTCCTGGAGACGTATTTGTTACTTTTCGCTAATATACACAAGTTGTGCTGTTATTATAATACCATTATTCTTCATCTCACACTTAAGAAATGCTTAAAAATGAAGGTGAATTATAAGCATTTCAAATGTGCTGTTTATTTTGGTGGTACAATTTGATGGTGAGTCTCGTCTATATGGAAGTTAAATTGCGAAGGAGTAGATTGTCTGAATATTTCATAGAGGAATGCGGTAGTAGATGAGCGATATGCAAATTCAGGGGCATGTCCTGCTGAAACCCGATTTTGACGTTACGCAGTCGAGCACCTACTCTTGACGCCACGAGCTGACGTGTCCCATACGTGCTGACGTCTCCGTCTGATGCAATTCTGAGACTTCACTTGTAGTCGTTTAAGCTCAATTTTCTTTGCGTCATTTCGGAATATCTAGAAATTCGGAATGGCACATGCATATGTAGTAGACATACAAATGAAGATTACTTCAATCATGCTATCTGCTTAGCATTCGAATGCCGGCAAAGCAGTTATAAGAATGGCTATAAATCGAATACTATATTTAAGTAATGTCCTATAAATTTTATGGGCGGTAATCAGGCTCATTCGTGTATAATATAATATACTGTAGATAATTTATATTGTTAAGTAACGGACCTAATTGGTGAAACTTAATTTCGCCATGACGCATTTCATTAATGAATAACTTTTCTGCGTGTGCCAAATTAATTAACGTTAACTTTGTTATTGTTGTATTGGCTGAATCTACAGGACTTTATTTACATTTATGCGTCAATAAATGAAGAGTTTATGGCCCATTGTGAAACATTTGATATATTTGAATACACAAAGCAAAACGGGTATTATTATAACGACGTCATTTTAAAAGTCGTATTATTTAGCTTCATTATGGTTCTTTATGAACACTGACTCTTGTTATGACACAATAATAAAATGTTCTCGTTAATTTTATCACCTATTTAAAATCTACACTAGCTCACACGATATGAGATATTTATCCATTCATAATTTTTGGCAACGTTCACATATTTTTTTTTAGTATTAACGGTCTTGTAATGTTGGATGTCAAGAAAGTTTCTCACAGCCTATGATTTTCTACTACAGCTTCAATCTTAGCTGAGTAAAAATGTTTAATTTAGAGTTGATAAGGAAGTCAGTCAGTTATCGCGTTGACATCCTGATTTTTTACTCGGTAAGATTGTGTCGAGTAGAGTAAACAAGATTCTTATCTGGAAAGAAAACATTAAGCTTTATCAGAATGATAAAACACCTACTTGTTCCCGAAATATCAGGGCGCCAGGCAACTTGGAAGCAAGCTTATCGTGGTGTGAACCAACTTGTTTGCATATTAGGTGGAATATTAGCTAATCTTTAGATACATATATTCATACAAATAAATAAATGTTGTTTGTAATGTCAAAATAACAGCTTTTTACTAAATGCATATGAAAGTATATACGGTACATATAACAAAAAATATCCCATTATTAATATTCTTTTCTCTCTGTCGGTATTTTTGTTCCGGCTAATCTCCGAAATGGCTGAACCGATTTTGACTTTGACTGGCAGATAGCTCATGTTGTAAGGAGTAACTTGGACTAATTTTATTTGAAACAAAAAAAGAATTTGGATCCACGTGGGCGAAGCCGCGTTTAGCAGCTAGTATTCTAGTTTCGTAAAAGTCTGATAAAGGTTTATAATAGTGAACTAAGAATTCGAAAAGATGCCCGGAAAATTGTAAGTTCGGAAAAATGTTAAAGTTCTTTTTTCTATAGGATTTTGTATGAATTATAGTATAAAAATCTAATCTAAGTAATAAAATCTGATCGGACGATCTAGTTCAAAATATTAGCAGACGAATGAAAACTTATATCATTTTTTTGTGAATATGGATTACTGCTCATTTTAGGTTTTCATCGGTATCATTACTGTCTGAAACGTTAGTTGAAGAATAATATTTAATTCTTGGTTATAACAAATGATTCTCAAAGTGCCTAACGATGCGTTTGTTGTTTTTTCTCAAAGGAAAACTTTTTAAATTTGCCCTTGAAACTTAAAAAGATTAGGTATACATTGATTACTGAAACTTTCAAATCCCAACCCTAAGTCAAGCTAAAAATTTAACCCAAAGACTGAAATGGGTTAACATACGAGTAAATTACAAAATAATATAATTATTTCCTACTTTCTTATTCATCTTAATCAATTTGAATTAAAAAAGCAGTTTCTGGCACAAAATAAACTATCCTAGTCCCAAATACAGTCCTAACAACCTCGAGGGACCATAATCCAGCAATATATTCGACCTAACCTGGGCACTAAGTCGCAGCGATGATGTCTCGTCTGAGACACTAGATGTCCTAGATGAAAGGAAGGTATCAATCAGTCTGTTCGCGCTGAGCTACCCAATAGTGATTCATTTGTTCTCTCGCACGGGAAATAAAAAGATGTCTAAAATTACTCGCCTTTATTCTACGGGACGTTTCGTTCTTCATTCGTGGTTAAAATGGTGGACTTCCGACTTAAATTATAGTCTCACTTTTGTAGTTGGGATTTAATTACAGAATTCTTTTTCTTTTTTTTATGTGGAGACGTTTCACTGACCATAAAAATTCTAATTTCCTTAGTAAAGTATATATTATTATGAAATAAGATTTTTTAATTTTAATGTAATAAGAACTATCATTAAAATGCTTATTTACACTAGCTACTAAATTAAAAGACTATCAGTTGGTTAAAAAAAAACACTACTTAATTACAGCTCAGTTTTTTTTTCTTTATTTGTGTCATGTCATGACTCATGCATGATCATGATTGATTAAAATATTTTTTGTAATGTTAATTAGAGATTTAACGTCGTATTATACGACGTAAAAATATTTAATAAAAATTACGATGTTTGTATGGTAGGTACCTAGGTCAAAATTACACAAACGTCGTAATTTTTATTAAGTATTTCAAGACCCACATTTCCACTTGGCGACAACGAGTATTGGCCTAGCCTGTAAATATTTGTTCTGAGGGAGTGGATGTTTGCTCACGTTATTTCTAAATGCAATAAACCGTTGCAATAAGACGCATGACATTCGTACCTATAAGTCTTAAGACAAGCCATCTTAACTGAAAAAAAACAGAGTTTCTCCAGTTAACCCGTAGGTTTGGAATGTATATTATTTTTATTGTTTAATTAATACAAACTATGGTAGGTAAACTGGTAGCAACTGGATCAGAGTTGCCGAGAATCGAACTGAATGGCGTGCAATTGGAGAGGCCTATGTCCAGCAATGGACTGCTATAGGCTGATGATGAATACAAACTAAAGAAAGTGATCCTCACTATCAATGTTCCGCCAGCGGCTTCGCCCGCGAGATATCTTTATATAGATTTATTTCATTCTAATACCAAAAATAGTAGTAGTAATAGTAGTATTTGATTATGACCTATGTTTTACTGGTGAAATTTTTTTTTTTAACGATCCATTAGTTTTTGAGTTTATTCATTACAAACAAATATACTAACCTTTTCTCGTTTTAATATTATTGGAGATGTTATGCCACAGTTGCGTAAGTTACATTAGAAAAAATAAGTCTACCTGAGGCTGCTAACTACTCTACTTAGATACAGATTTAGCCTCTAATACCCAGTTAAAATACGACTTTAGACTGTTAACTTAACAGTTAACCGACCATGTTTCTATTTACTCATACTTTTTTTTTCTAAAAGTACTTTGACTGGTATATCTTACAAGTCACGGTGATATGTTAGGGCCCTTATCTTATCATGACACTTTTTACATCACAAGCTTTGTAACTACAACCCTCGAAGTAAGAAGTAGCTGTCACGTAGCGTTTTTGAAGCCGTTATAAATGTATGTACCTACTTCAGTAGCTGTCAAATTAGTTTTGGAAATCATGATTGAGTTGAAATGAAGTGTTTACAAGTCCATGACAATTATCACTTTCCATCGGGCCACAGTTTTGCCAAAAGATGATAAAAAAGACTTTTGAAAACGTAAGGCCGCGTCCTAACCACAGCGATTACGCGTGCTTGAGTTACATATTATGAACGCAACTATCGCGAGACCGATCGCTTTGGTGGACGCGGGGTCAAGATTACTTCTCAATAAAAATAAATATTTACAAAAAAAAGGATCCAAAGTTGTACACTATCGTAATTGACACTAACCGGAACATTGATTTTTCTTTTGAACTAAAAATAAACGATGAAACCAAAAATACCGACTTTCAGAAAGATTCACCCTTTATTCATATACTTTCATCATGACCTACGTTAAACTCTTTAGCGAGACTCGTTCCTGAAATTTTTTTGGCTAGCTAAACTATGGACGCGTAGGAAGTATACAATAATAAAATAATATAGATAGATCTGTTTTTCGAGTTGATCTTTCTGTTTCCATGTCTACTAAACCTAGAGGAAACGGCAGAACGCTCATTAGCATAAATCTGCCGATACTGTTGCCAAAAATAGCAACAAGAACAAAACTACGATTTCCAATACACATACAGTAGGTATATGTGTCTAATAATATCCTGAGTTAACTGGAGAAAACTTTGGCAGAAGTTTGACCTATAAAATGTTACTGAGATATTTTTGTTTCAGCCAAGTTACCTTTACAGCGACTTGAATATGTTAATGTTATCGAAAATAACTCAAAGACTTTGTTTCGGGTATTTTCACGCGTTGCCTGACACCCACGACTCTTTCAATGAAACATTTTACTCTAGTTTGGCGGCTTTGGAAGTGCCAAAAAAGTTTTCTTAGCTGTAAGAAAGTTAATTGCAGTTTAACGAACGCTAAACATCTGATGACAAAATTTGTATTTATTGATTTCAGCAAAATAATACTTATTTGCTCGCCCCCTATTACGTGGAACTTAAACATAACTGGCGAGATGTGGGTTTACTATAGGTACACCTCTGCCTAACCATTCGGGGAATACAGGCGTGATGTTAAGAGTCAATCAATCTGCCAGCCTTTTCCCAATTATTTTGGGGTCGGCTTCCAGTCTAACCGGATGCAGCTGAATGCCAGTATTTTACATGGAGCGACCGCCTATCTGACCTCCAAAACCCTGTAACTGGGTAATACGATACCCCTTGGTAAGACTGGTTCTCAGACTTTCGGGCTTCTGACGACCCGTAATTACGACTGTCAAAGATCCAAGAATGACAGCCGGGACCAACGGATTAACGTGCTTTCCGAGGCACGGAGGAATTTCAGTATGTAAAGATGGTCACGCATCTACGGATCAACCACGAAAAGCGTACCTTACCCTGATGGATCGACCCGTGTGGCTGTTATTACTTAGCCACGAGCTGCTCGAGCGACTCGAGGGTCACGAGCTCGTGATGTTAGATTATCTATTTGTTATCAAGCTGAAGCAGTTTGAGTTGTGAATTCACAATCTGCAACTCGGTATTAATTATATTCGGATGTTGTATTTCATGACTCACGTAAAACTTTTATGGCTTCTCGAACAATCTGCCATTAGACGAATTAACAACATAGTCTCATTATTAAGTACTACTGAATTGCACAAAATGACCAACGACTGCGGCAAGGGGATAAATTATAGCATTTTACGTCGCCCGTTCCCCATTACACGATGGTATAATTCCATTTGATATAGTTAAGGTAATTTATATCTTACCTACTTGGTATGTAATAATAGCTGGAGAGAGTCCAAGTAGCGGTCTTGAAGAGTCCAAAAAGTTTTGGCTGGGTGCATGTAAACCTTGATGTGAAAACCAAGAATTTGTAACTCTAGAAGAGCTTTGGAGAGAACTTGACTTATCCTTATAACGCTAAATGAAAAATCCTCGATGAATATCTTGTCCTACTAATTTTGCGTGGTAGTCTCTTTGTTAATCAGTCACGCGTTAACGGCTGAACAGATTTGGATGAAATGTGGCACACGGGGAGTACGTGACCTGCCGGTCTATTCTGTACAATTGTCACCGCGAAAACTTAGGTGTGTGAAGTGAGCTGTCAATAGAGTCAATCTCTAGCGTCAGATGGAATGTCAGCTCACTATAAGCTCACTTCACCTAAGTTTTCGCGGAGAGATCGGCTTAATTAGACAATACCTTTTTATGCAGGTAGTAAGCTTTCTGCCTAGCCTTTTCCCAACTATATTGGGGTCGGCTTCCATTATAACCGGATGCAGCTGAATGCCAGTATTTTACATGGAGCGACTGCCTATCTGACCTCCAAAATCCTGTAACTGGGTAATACGATACCCCTTGGTAAGACTGGTTGTCAGACTTCCACTTTATTATTGTAACCTTTCGGTATCCAGTGGGATAATTTTTGGCTTTCACGCGGGTGAAACCGCTGACAAAAGCTTGTTTATAATAATCGTAGTTCAGTTTGAAATTAGAATAACAAAAGTATCGTGTTTCCAGTTGATTTTCTCTTACTAAATGGTGACTAATCCGTCGCCTTCCGTGTTAGAAATTATACGAAACTACTAATATGACAGACGATGAATTACGTACAGTCATAAAGACAACATAGAGTTAGATGTATAGAGGCTTTACAATACGCCTAGATGTGGCATGTGATGCATTAAGATTAAGTCTGAAGAATGGTTATATCGAGTATTTGTTGGTAATGGTTATATTGAATATTTTAGTTCAAGTGTAAGCTTATTATTCGACATGTGCTACTCGCTAACTAGACTCAATCTACCTAGCCTTTTCCCAACTATATTGGGGTCGGCTTCCAGTCTAACCGGATGCAGCTGAATACCAGTATTTTACATGGAACGACTGCCTATCTGACCTCCACAACCCAGTAACTGGGTAATACGATACCCCTTGATAAATGGCTTGGCTGATTGTCAGGCTTTCGGGCTTCTGACGACCCGTAACGACTGTCAAAGATCCACGAAAGACAGCCGGGACCAACGGCTTAACGGACTTTCCGAGACACGGAGGAGTCTCGGTATGTAAAGATGGTCACCCACCCAGAGATCAACCCCAGCAAGCATAGCTTAAACTGATGGATCGAACCGTGCGGCTGTTGTTACTTAGCCATGAGCTCCTCTACTTAGCCACGAGCTCCTCACTAACTAGACTATATATTTTAAATGTCTTTATCTTCTTCTCCTTTTCGTGTCTATGGTGCTCTTCTTCGATGTTTTTATATTGATTGAGCCCAGGTTTCCCGGATTGATTGCGGCATCAGTGGTATCCTTTAGGTTCTTTATCTAATCTTAACTATCCTAAAATTATTATTTATTAATATTATTTTAATATTATAAATTCGAAAGTGCGTTTGTTTGTTTGTTACACTTTCACGCTAAATCAGCTGAACGGATTTGAATGAAATTTGGCACATGGGTAGACCATGACCTGGAACAGGACATAGGCTACTTTTCATCCTAGATCGCAGATGAAGTAGCGGTGGGCAACGGCTAGTTTACTATAATTATTAACAAACAAGTATCGTCTAATTTACAAAACTTGTTAGCATCATACTATGATGACTTATATTCCAAAACTTAGCCTCCACTCTTTAAAAATAAAGAAATGATACAAACTTTTAACAACCAGTAACCCAACCCCTTATGAGTGACGCCGCCAACTTAGCAAAGAAAAACAAACAACCATTTTGACAAGTTCAAAGAAACATCTGGACAAAAAAAGCTGGCCCTTATTAACATGAAACGTCTTACGTCAAGCGAACGAACTACGTTCTTAACTGTACAGTATACACGGTAAGTGTTGCTTTCCTGCCACGGAAGTGAACGTTTGCATTTGTTAATTTAGTTGTTACCGGTTTTTTTGTCCCGACTTCGTAGGTACACATTAGTCGGCTGGTTAGAGCTGATTTTAACTGCTTAAAACAACACATATGCAAATTTAGTTAAAAGACAAATAAATGGCCGCCGGACAAATACTTGCAAATACAACAGGCATCCTTTATTTTAATCACGAGAGTACCTAATTTCGTTTCTTAATCCTTTTTCTGAAGACTTGTTTGTATCCCTAACTAAATACGGAGGTATTTATGTTAAATATTTTTCGGTTATGAGCAATATTGTGTAAAATATAAATAGGTAACCTATTTAAAAAATGTTTCACCGCCTTTTTGCTGTCTTGTTTATTTGTATAAGTATCTCATGTAAAAACTACTGAACTAAATAAGATTTTTTCTATTTTATAGTTCAATGTCTAGAAAATAAACTCGGTACTGAATTATTTATTTTATATAGACATGACGTCAAGTTATACAGAAATAAAAAATAATATCACCCTTCTTACGTAAGTTCGTGGGCGGAGTCGGGAGGAACGCTAGGCTGAACATAATGACAAAGTTAAGTGTATCTGACAGAACAAAAGTTTCATAGAAAATTTTATTTTATTACGTTTTTGCCGGCACAGTAATTAATCACTTAATATTTCCAGCATTTAAGGGAAATTAATGGCAGCAGCAGGTGTGCCAAAACTGTGATAGAGTATCCCAACAAAATAAAAGACAACAACATACAGCGTGTAACAAAAACCCTGTCCGATCCTATGCCGCAATAATATTATTAAAATATTATTAAAAAGTTTTTTTTTTGTGAATATAAATATTATAATATTATTAAAAAGTTTTTTTTTTGTGAATATAAAGATATTACTACTTATAATTCACGTTTTTAGTACCACATAAGTTACCCCAATTTCATTATAAATTAGCAAATTTTCTACAGAGGTTATGTTATGACTTTTACACACCCGCTACACGACTATACCGCCCGGGCTCTATGTATTTTTTATCAATGAGCAATTTTTGCCCATTGAAAAAAAATGGGGCAAATATTTTAATTCTTTTTTCAACAACAAAAACCGCATAATTAGACTCTCAGTATAATTCATATCAACACCCTCACGGATCAGACAGTTTTTTTTACACGCTGTATAAAACACAACAAAAAAGAAAAGACAAATAATTTATATTAAACTAAACAAATTTGAACTAGACGGAAAAATAGCGTGTCGTAGGTGTCGCCATGGTATTTAATAAAGGCTGATTGATTGAAAAACATGAAATATTCAATGATTACATGAAACCGAGCCATCGTGTTTGGTCGGCGTTATGCCAGACATAAGAAGTCAATGATTAATTGGCCAGTGTTAGGTCGACACTATTTTATAGCCCCGTTATAAAATAGATATTCTGTTTGATAGATAATATATTGAAACAACGATAATGACCAACTTATTAGAAGATGGGATTGTGAGGCTATTTTTTTAAAATCACAGTGATTTGTTTTCATCATCATCATGATTTGATTTGATCAGTGATTTGGATTACATTTGAGAAAATCATCAAGATGGGTGATGTTTGGGATTTCCAACCAATGCGATGTGATAGGAGATGCTTTGCCTTGTTTCGATACGATACTTTTACACCTACGAAACTATGGAACGCTGGCGGAGCATCGGTCGCAACTACAAATCGAGTACTACAAATGTTGCGCTAGTGTGCCTGTCGGAGCGATACACACAGCTACCGTGAAAGACCACGCACACATTGGCATTGACATGACATTTGCTTGACGCGATAGCACTACTAGATATTCCGTAGGTAATACCTAAAATGATGAATGAAAACTAATGGTTTTTTCATTTTTTTTTTGATAATTTGTAACTTGATAATATATGCTATGTTTCTGCTGAAACCATATTACAAATATTGTTGTTTATAATACAGAAAAAACAATATGAAAACATGTCATTTACGCTGTAAAAATGTGCGAAATTCGATTCGCTTAAACTTCATTTTAGGTACCTTGAGATAAATACTGTCTAAATCCAAATATCAACATAGTATGGTGGAGATATGCTCAAATTGCAAATGATTTAGGTATTACGTTTGTATGGAAAATTCATCGGTCCCGCATTATTAGTTGAGAACAAACTTAAAGAATAAACATGACTTTGATGTTGCACATGATACAGAGGAATTGAAAATAGAGATTGAATATCCAAGCAATAAGATTACAATCTTTTCCAACCAAGAGGAAGCTGCAGCTCGTTCCAGATGCCATCCATACTAATATTTATAAATGTGAAAGGAACTGTTACCTTTCACGCTGTACGGATTTGGATGAAGTTGAACAAACCGATAGACCATAAACTGGTTTAAGACATATGATACTTACACTCACAAGTTTTCAACATAAGTAAATTAGTAGCAGATAGTTTTAATTTTTGTTTATCTTTTTAAATTACTTTTACTGTTTGTTTTTAATTATTATATATTTTTTACGAGTTCACTATGTTTTAGGTTTTACGTTCGATTTTATTTTGTATTATTAGTAATGTTCGATTTTATTTTGTAATATTTGTATTTTTATGTAACCTAGTTTCGAAGTGGCTGGTGTCTGTGATCCAATGATTTTTCATTAATACATGCACCAACGATACAAGATACATTTTTTCTGTAATGTTCATTTCTTTTTAACCGACTTCTTCAAAAAGGAGGAGGTTCTCAATTCGTCTGTATGTTTTTTTTTTTTTTTTTTTTGTATGTTTGTTTCGCGATTACTCCGCCAATTATGAATCGATTTTGGTGATTCTTTTTTTGTTTGGTAGGACATGCTTCCGAGGTGGTCCCATATAAATTTTATTACCTTTGCTTGCGTAATTTTTAGGTTAGCTTCAATATTACGTATTTTTCCCGCTTAGTTTATCTAGACGATATCCTGTTTGACTCCTTCACTGTTATTTACATAGCAGGTAGTCGTATTCGGATTTGTGTGGGGTAGGTACCACAACTAAAAAGTGAAAAATAAAAACTGTGTATGTCTTTGCTTTTCAAATTCCGTTTTTTGCCACCGATTTCCGAAATTAAAGTTATTTTTCACATTTTGTGTTTTTTTTGGAAGTCGGTTGTTTTTTTTTTTGTAAAAAGTTTTTTATTCCAACAGTACGATCCAGTGGGACAATTTCCGACCTCTACGCGGACAAAGCCGCGGGCAAAAGCTATAGTTTTAATATAAACAGAAACTTTCGCTTAGTTTTGTCAAGCTAACCTATGACTAAAGTACTGTCGAGGATCTAACACGAACATGAGATGAGAACTAGTTTAATGAGGCCGTGACTTGTCATCACGTAGTAAACTATCCTCATTGTCATCAACGGAATCATTCGAGAACGAGGTGACTCAACAGGCTCGCTTTACTTTTATCCCTGATGAATATTAACTAGGTTAATTAATTGTAGGTTTTAAGGGCGTACCCTACCCCAAATTTCTTAGCATGATCCTCCGTTATGACAAAAATACTGCAGCATTAATTTTGAAATAAATATATTATGTTAAGTTGAGAATGATGCTAGGTCTTATGTTTGGGCAAAACACGATTACATAAAATTTTCTCTATAGAAAAAAAATCTAAAGTTACCTCTAAAAACGAACTATAAACCGCTGGTATTCAAACAATACTTTAAATTAGATCATGAAACTTAGCATAATAAACTGTTCGAGACTTGAGAGCCGCCAGCACCCCACTCTGTCTCGCTCTCACTCAGGCCGCGAGTAGTATGGTGCGAGCGAGATAAAATTGGAGGTAGGGTACGGCCTTAACGTAACAACAGTCTACTGCACAATCATCCTATAAATATTCCCACTGCTGGGACACAGGCCTCCTCTGGCGAGAGGGAGTGGGCCGTAATCCACCACGCGGGCCGTGTGCGGGTTATGTAGATGTCACAATGTCATCGAATTTTTGGTTCTAGGACATGCCAGTTTCCTCACTAGGTTTTCCTTCACCGTTTTCAGAGCAATGGTGTTATTTTTTTACACAAGGTAACGGCGCCTGGATGTGAACCTACGACCTCGAAAGGCAGGGCCATTACCACTGGGCCGCCAATGCTCTTCAAACATAAGTAAATAAAAATTGATTTAATTGTAATGTAATTTATTGTAATTGTAAACTTGTAATATTAGAAGATGTCATTAAACGACTTCATCTCGATCATCAATCACTCTTCAAAACTTCTCGAAATGAACGCACGACTTAATGAAGACAAAAAACTTCAACTCATTCGTTTTGGGGTTGTAAAATGCTTATCTAACTCAGAGATCCTTCAAGCGGTCTTTCACACCGGTAGCACACCGATCCAGATTTGAGTAGCGGTTTCGCTGCTATGATTTCGCGGCGGAGGTGTGCTACCGGCGTAAAGATCGGGTAATTTTCAAAAAATCTCATAAGCAGTGCTTTGTGCTCATTAAATGGGCATAGTCTCGTCACTATTATTGGGAATTAACGTTTTTAAGGTTTAGAATAACAAACGACATTTCCAGAACACCCACCCTTCACCACTTCCAAATGATAAGCTGGAAAGAAGAAGTGGCGCAACAAACTTCTAAGCAGTATAATGACCTAATACTTATGTGAACAGGTACACCTACTTAATCGTAAGAAACTTCTAGAATACCAATTCAGAATACTTAGAAGTTTCGTTAGAACTTAAAGAGGCCGACCGTCAGTTGTAATATCAAATATGAATGATTCAGGTAAACGACATGTTGTTTCAGTACTAAAGGTGTATAGTGAGCAATGCTGACGCTAGCGGGAGCGGAAAACGATGCAAACTAGAAGTAACGTTGAACATTTTTTGAAAAATTAACAATGACAAAATGAAAAATCGCTTTGGGCGTGCTGGTCGATGTTGACGAAAGTTGTGCATTCATATTTATGCACAATTTTCGTTTATATATATCTAAAAGATCTGTGGCTAAATGATTGTGTTAAAGCAAATTGTTGGCCGTTACTAGCTGTTTAAGGAATGTCTATCAGTTGACTGCTATGGGATAATGACGACTTTATTGACACTGTTTTACTTTATATTGAAATAGATGATGCGCAAATACGGGGAGCAACTAACAAAGCAAGTTACACTTTCTAAAAGGAACGCAGTAGCAACATTGTTATTGCATGTCAACTGTAGAGTTTCGCCCGAATTTACCCGCTCCATTGCCCGCTTACCTACTTACCTAAGCTTTAGGTACTCTATCACCAGCCTTACCCGCCTACATTACCTTTCGACAAAAGACAGCTTAATAGCAGTCAATTTGAGCTGTGTTACCTAATAACGTTTGTTTTATTAAGCGTTATTTTATCGTTTCCTTTTTTGTTTATTTTCCACTATAGCTTCTGCCTGTGGCTTCGCCCGCGTCGATGGCGGAAAATATCCCACGGGAGCGTACTTCCGGGATTAAAAGTAATACATCTTTTTCATACGAGTTTTATTGGTTTAAGGCTCTTAAACACTGGCGTGACTTGTCGCGCGACGCGACGCCGCCGCATTGTTCGCCGTGAAGTTTTCCTAGAAATTGCTTTGTTAAAAGTCGCGTCGCGCAACAAGACGCGGCAGTATGTAAGTGCCTTTACGCGGCGCACGCCAGTAAAGCTCCCCATCGGCATGATTTTTTCCAACATCTTCAACAATCACCGTCATATTTTAGCCAATTTAAACAAAAAAATTGTAATGAATTATACCCTGACCTTCCTAATAAATCATTCCGTCCATTCGTGAAAACCGTATTAAAATCCGTTCGGTAGTTTTTGAGGTTATCCCGTTCAGACAGACAGGCGCGGCGGGGGAACATTGTTTTATTTTACGTGTACCTATGTAGTGAGTATTGATGTTTGAAGCAGGCTAGATTATGAATAGATAATATGATTTGAATACTTGAAGTCATCAAGTGAATTCAATGTAATCTTTACTAATTTACTGCTTTATGAGAATTTCAATTGGGAAAAACGATAACTAAATAACGACGTATATTTTTTTCTGTTTTAGAAAAATTTCAAATACCTAACTCCGTCATTAAAACTTTATATACTGTTGTCGAGTGCGGCTTCAAATCTAGAGATGAAAGAAGGAGGAAAACATTTTTATAGAAATGTAACGTGGGAGGTACCTACTAATATAAAGCTGTAGGCCCCGCTCGCCCCTTGGATCTTGCCCCTAATTACCTAAGTGTACCCACTCGCCCCTTTCAATATTAGATGGCCCCAGTCGCCCCCGATTGTTGGTAGGTTAAAAGTACAGTCAGCACTCTAAGTTTTTAAATATTAAAATAAATATTGTTTTCTTAAACCTTCAATCAAAACCTCACAAAAAGTACTAGGCTTGCATGAATTCAAGATAGTATTACAATCATCATTAGTATTATCCCACTAATAAGATTTGGATGAAAGGCACACAAATTGTTTATAACTATGTAACGAAAAAGTACTAGGCTTGCATAAATTCACGTTTAGTTACACTTGGAAATAAGTAATAAACTAATTAGCAAATATCGCAAAACGCATCCCTTCTACATTATAATACGAACATAGAAAGAGAAAGCATTCATAATATATTCGACTCTCATACGATTTTCTCAACGGGTAACATATATTACCAAACTTTTTGTTTATTGGACCTATGAACAAGGTTCCTTTTGTTATTATAGGTAAGCCAGGAAGCAACAACTATCACAAGTGTCATGAGTTGATGAGATTACAAATAGAGTTATTAAAGTAATCAAATATAGCGTTATTCATAATATGTGCATTTTTCTGTCTGACTGTACCTTTTTTGGTTAAATTTCAAAGGAAATGCCGCAAGGGGCGAGTCGGTACATCAAAATAATTATTTAAATGTCAATTTTTCACACAGTACACCAAAATTATTAAAAAACAGGGCGAGTGGGACATATTAATGAAAGGGGCGAGCGCGGCCTACACCAATATAAATGGTGATGTTGTACATTTATATTTCAATAGGACCACGACCTTTGACGACCGTGGTTTTAATTAGGAGGATAATCAGAAAACGTGGTAACACATTTTTTTTTTCAGTTTTTTTTTTACATTAGGTAGGTACACAAATTTCTAAGAGAACTTTTATTTTTAATTAATTGTCATTGATTGTATGGTTGAAAGCTATATTTTAATGCTTTTTCATATTTCGCGTCACATAACCAAATCCTGTAAATCCACACCTACTGCCAAATAAATCTACATTATAATAGAACTTTGAATAGTAAAATAAACTGTACATGTCCGTGTTACGTGGATCAATATTTAAATTTAAACTGGATTGCCGGAACGTCCATACATACGAGATTCAAAGTATGTTAGCGTAAATACAGGCAGTCTAAAATTGGACAATAGAGAATCCATTTGCTAGCAATGTTTGATTTTTTTATCGAACTGTACCTCCGGCTATTCGGAACGATCATTAAGCACTTTTTCCTTTATCTGGTGTTTAGTTTTAGCTCGTATTGTATATTTTGATGCGTGTATTTGGTTTTTAAGTACTTGTTTTTTCAGTTGGAAAGACAACTCAATTTATTTCGAGCTTAATTTTTTTAATTTAGCTTTAAAGTAAACGTTATTACAAGCATTATATGAGTTTAAGCAGTTTTATAAAGTGTAATTAGACATCAATTTGTGAGCTCGGAAAGTCGTGAATGTAAGTTAGAGTGACGCTAACATTTTGTCACGTAATCGGATTACACGGAGCTCCCAACTTCATGTCTTCCCACATACAGACGCAGGTACATTTTTTATTTGTTCGTGTGAATATTACTGCTGTATCGTTTACTGGAAGCAAATATACAGTTTTTAAACGAGTTTTGCTTTCGAACAATATTTGAATAAATTCAAGCATTTCCACTTTTAATATTTTGAAACATAACTTGGAAAATACTGATTCCAAAAATCTAATGTTTTAAAGTTTACCTTAATATTTCTTGTCGCTGTCTCAACTAAGAAAATAGGCAGCACCATTCCAAACGATTCTTTGGAGGATCAACATGTGTAAATAATATTTGTAACCACCTAATTCTGGTATAAATATATTCATAGAATTTCAAATTTATTTTAACTCGCTACTTAATCAGACAAATTATGCAAAACTCCCTCCATTTTAATTGGTTTGTTGGGTAATTAATTAGGTAGTGATTAGATATAAAACCAAAATAGGTACGCTTTAAATTAGAGAACAAGATGAGCAATGAAGCAGAACTGGACATGGTTTCAACTTTTTAGAATAGAATTATGATAATCATAACGATGCTTATTAAACGATGAAAGTATAGCCAACGGTGCAAAATAAATCGCACGTATTTTTTATACGCAATTATAAGTCAGCCTGGAGTGGGTGTTGCTCACATAAATTCAAGTCAGAAAGTACACGGTGCGACGCTGCGAGCTAGTAGTTGTAACATACACTGCAAACTAGTCGGCGAGAGCGGCCGCGGCGACGCCCCGTGCCACCGCGTAGCATTTTGTTACACATAATCGGATTAGGGGCGAGTGTCGTCTGCCGGCGTATGCCTTCGTATGCGCCTTGCACGGCGCCCGCATATAAATACGACCCGACCCTTACTCAGGATTTAAATACGAACTCCGACTAGATACAGAAATAATGAGCTTACCGTACCACCAAAGAAAAATACTCTGAAATACACTGCATGAAACATTGTAAACACTGTAGCGTTTTGCATCTGAGCATAGATTTTCCTATATGCATAAAAAGTGGCGACGCTAGCCGACGTAGCCAAGTCAGCTTTCCATTACACGGATCACTTGGCTTGCGCTCAGGTTCACTAGCTAAAGCCCTTCCTGCAGCCTTCCAAAATTACCCTGAGACATTTCATGTAATATTATTAAACCATATGTACCTACCGTTGAAATATTGCTAAAATTAAGACATCGAACAAAAAGATTTAAAAATACAACAACGTGTGAAAAGTAAAAATACATTAAAAATGTGCAGTAAACACTAAGATGCGCCACAATATACATAACAACAAGATATAGTAAAGTAATCGTGCTCTTATCGTAATCATGCATAGCGTGTCATCGACCGTTAGCGCTCAACTAGCTAGTAAGCTCTGTACGGTCTCAAGCGGCTACTCTACGGTGTGAGATATGCTTCCGGTGGTTCCCGGGAAAGATCTATTTATGCGCTATGTTCCGCACTGTTTCTGTTGGTGTCAATAAGCTGTGTGAACAGGGCATGAGCGGTACAATCGACAAAATATTTCTCTCCGGAATCACGTCGGGCAGACTGTGTATAAATGGAGTGCCTCACTTACCAAACTTCGGAAGATGGCAACTAAGGTGCTCCACCACAATTACCGCTTGCGTAACCCTGGGAAAAATATTTTTCTCCGTGAATCTAACGTGTAAGTAAGTCTTATATCAGTGGTTGTTCTTATAATATAGGCAGGGGATTCTCTCAATCATTACTCCGTGATATTGTTTTGGGGTGTGGCCATCTTACTACTGACATGCTGATTTACGTTACTGGTACTCAGTGAGGAAGATTGAGGTTTGTTCTCTTAAAACTATTATAGAGTGGGTTGTACATTTGTGTTTGCTTGTACTCAAAAGAAAATTCAATTGGACATGATCTACTAAATATAAAAAGTTGAAATAAAAACGCTAGGGCCGCTACTCGGTGCTATAGATACAGATACCTATCTATGAAACTAAAACACAAGGACTAAAATGTAGATACACCGGTTTCTAAAAATTGCAGCAATTGGTAACTAATACTTGCTGTTGCTCGTAATATACGATAATAGACTGACACAATAGTGAAGGTAAATAAGAAATACTTTACTTCTACAGTACAAGAAGTGAATTATATTATAATTTGTCGCAATAAATATTACCATTTATGAGTTAATAGGTACTAAGTGGTAGATACCTGGAAAAGACACACAGGTATATTATTAATAAATCCATTAGTATCATCTAACTACTTACACTAGAATTTATAATATAAAACAAGTTATATAGGTACATCACACGTCGCGAAAACAGAATAGATCGAAAAAAATTGACGACAGAAATTCATGTGAGCAAAGTTAATTAGCTAATATATAAAATTGGTAAATGAACAGCAGTAGAAAACCAATAAATAGTTTCGTATTAAACGCAATGAAGCGATAATGTAAGTGCATTCAGTGCATATACAGAGTTAAAGTGTCGCGACTGTTTAGAGGTCTTCCATAAATAAATATGTAAATCGGTCATAATCAAATGATTTACTCACTGCTAGATAATGTGTTCTAGATTCACATTACGTAGGTACATTGATAACAAAATTATAATTAATGAGATAGAACAGTCATTAATTTTCAAAACGCATCTATAAGTCATAACATTATTTTGCGTGGAATCAGCGCTTGGAATTGTGAATATGTATGTACTTAGTTGGGAAAATAATTGGTACGAGCAGAAAAGCATATTGTGAAGCAAACAAACAAGCATTGTGGAGTAACCGACGGCTCGGGTGCGGTGTCCGGCGCTGGAGGTCGGCGCTCATTGAGCGCTCGCCAATTGAGATAATGGCCTCAAATGCAGATGATTACTGACCCATTCATTGGAAACTAGCTGTTAGTAGCTCGCTATGTACGCGATTTATATCATTACGATACGATAGGCACTTCTATTAAATTAAGTTAACGTTAACCACGCGTGCCGCCGCGATGAAATGTGTGTTTACCTGCGAAACTAAATATATTATTGTAAATGCACGCGATTAACGGATAGCAGTTGAATTGTAGCGCGCTGTAACGTAGTAGAGGTTACGCGGAAATAGAAATGGAATATTGTGAAGTTACTAATAATTTGATTTTACGCTGCACGATGCATTGCAGACTTGCGGTTCGCCAGCGGTTTATTACTAATTGAGAATCGTTATGCGTTGTGTTGTTGCGTCAAATGTGGCGGTTTAGTTACAAGGACGGGTTCAATACAATTATAAGTAACAACCCGAAACGTGTTTGCACAAATGTTGTCCAACACTTGACACGGTATTATTTAAAGTAATAATAAACAAGGGCGCGTGTTTTATCTTATTTATAATCGCTCCCGTTGTTAATTACTGGTTATATATGAAATAATTTTATTATTACGAGTGTGCAATAAAATTCAATGTACCATTAAGTGTGCGCGTGGCCCAATGATTTACACGGTAACTTTCGTCGTAACAGAGATTTACGGTGTCACACAAACAGCTATTTTTGAAACAGTTCGACTCTCTTCACACTTTAATATAGACGTACAATATAACAAAATTATATTTTAGCTTCGTGGTTTGCCTTGAAAATAAATACTGTTCCAGTTTATGAGTGGAGGAATGCACGTTACGTTTTAGAACGTTCGAAAAGTGAGGAAAAAGTTTCGCAAAGTTTATATTTCAAAAGAGTTGGAGTAGAAAATGATTGACGGAAAGCTACGCGGAAAGCTCAACTAATAGCAGAGACAATTTTCACAAAAATATATATTTTTTTTAAATTACTCGCACTTTCGCACTTGCATTGTCAGTATTTATTTTCATGTTTTAATTCGAAGTAGACAAGCCGATCAGTGCGATCTTAAAAGTAGATTAAATTGATGGCGACATTTGACAAACCTTATAAAACATTTTGTCACCCAACTATCTTACTTATTTATAACTAATATCGCGATACGACGAGATACTTATCGTGCGATAAGTGTGGAAAATAAACAAAAAATACACGACTACTGTGGTTAAAGAGACTTATTCAAACGTTTTTATTTAAGCTGCATGGTGGTTACCGCGGCATGGCTTTGGTAGAAATCTTTCTTCCCAGCGCCATTTTGGAAATAGTGCCAAGTTCTTGTTTTGAACAAAGTAGGATGAATTGTGATGACTCGTTCTAGAACGTTATGACCGCCACATATTAAATTTTGAACGGGTTACTGCACCCTTTTATAGCTTTTGGACACGGCGGTAAACGACGCTTTAGCTTTTGAAGTGCCTTGATATTGACTATCAAATAAATGCGTGTAAGTCGCAGATTTCCTTTTAAAATAATAATATTAATTGCACAACAAAATACCCAAAAAATACTTAATAAAAAAAATAAGTAGTTGTAATGAATATTATGAAAATAATCTACTGACTGAAAAGTTTTACTATTACCTACTAAGAAAAAAAAAACGTAAAAAAATGACAACACCCGGAAAGACGAACCTTCATACGTCATAACAACTCACTCTATGTCATAAAGACGAGAAAAATCACTTTGAGAAATACCTACAAACGCGTCAGGAACTACGGTGACACTCACGTAAACACTACGCTAAAACTAAATATATTGTTAGTGCGCGACTTGACATGCTTTTGTGTCCAAAATAAACTTTGAAGCCATTAACTTTTATTTTACGACGAACATATTGGATTCACATAATCTAGCAAGTCACATGATGACTAAAATGAAAATCTAAAGACAATATTTTTAAATATTCGTCTGAATCTTTTAAAATCCTCCTGAATGGTTTAGTGGTCGCAAGCGCTACTGCTGAGCAAAGGGTCCTGGGTTCGATTCCCGGTTCGAGCAAAATGGCATTGGATTTCTCCATCTAGAATTTCTCAGTAGCAGGCCGGAGTCTGGATTTGCGCCCGGTTGATGGCAATAAGCTCGCTCCCAATTACATGAGATTTAAAAACATAACTGGCGAAATGTGGGTGTACTATAGGTACACCTCTGCCTAACCCTTCGGGGAATAAGGCTTGATGTTATGTTATCTTTTAAAATAGAAACGTCCATGTGAAAAACATAACCTTACTTTAGATTTTATTGCAGTTCGCCTGAAACTTTGTCGCTAAGAATCTGTTTATTTGCACAAACAAGACACACAATGTTTCTTGAATTATAATATTGGCCAGCAAACACATAAGTCTGTAAAATATATGGTGTAAAGAACGCCATACAGACTCGCATATTTGTTTTATCTCAAGGATTTTTGGCTTTCGGTTTAAATGAAATACTATGACTGCAATACGTATTACATTCAGAGAATTCTGGGTGTTATGAAATACTTATACATTGCGTACTTTAAAAATGCAGAGAATATACACATAATTTTGTTTCAGAAGTACCTACCTAATAAGAACAGATAATAATATTATCGCTAGATAAATTCATGTCTGTCAACATCCAGAGTTATTTAATGCCATCCGACTGCAAAAGCCTTATCGATAAATACCTATGTATTACCCACCAATAAGTAGGCACCTAATTAAGGCACCTATTAATTAGATTCCTTCATACAAAAAAGCGGCCACTGATATCAGTGGCCTGGAGTAGCTATTTGCGCAGGAGTTTGTATTTAGATAAGAATACTTAAAATAGAACAAGGATAAACTTCAATATTATTTTGTACATATTTTAGATTACCTACGTGGCAATTTTTTTACACAACTACCCAAAAAAGGAATGTACTGTTTTCAGGGTTCATGTGTATGTGAGTTTCTGAATTCCACCATAACTTATACATGCCTGAACAGATGTAGGTCTCGTTAACTTATTTTTTACTTTTTAGTTCATTGTTTGTTGGATTGGACAGTCGTATTTATTTTTATTTCTTTACTGTTACTATCCTGATCGCGACATCTACAAGGGATTGTTAATTGAATAACGTTCTCTCGTCCCCAAATAAATTCCTAAATGTTCGGTATCAATTAATTTAAATAAAATAGAAACCTAAACTATCTCTGGCAGTAGCCATCCTTACATTTTTCACTAAAAATAGATTTCGAAGGAGGCCCAAACAAAAAAAAAACACTGGCCGATTTAATTTTCCGATCTGGCAACTGTCAAATTTTTGTAACTGGAAATCCGAAATAAATTGTTTGATATACCGTTTCCTTCATGAATGAAATTACACGACCTATTAAAAACTATTTTGAGGAAGTATTCATCACGAAGCTTCAATAAAAATGAATCCTATAAAATGGTTAGATTGGCACGAAACGGCGTCGTAGAAATGTCAGCGAGGAGTGAATGGACTCAAGTTTTTGTTTATTTATTTCTGCATACGTCCGCATGCATGTGCCAACAAAGCAACGAGATCAGAAAAGACTCAAAACAATGAAGTCATTAGTCGTTGCTATTTCCAGCAAATAATGTTGGTAATAACTTCTACGAAATTGTAATTGCGTTTCTTGTGGATTTTTCTTATCTTCGAACAACAGATCGACGTCAAGCACTTAACATGTTAACCTAGGCTACGAGGGGATTCTCAAATAGCTTCAAGTTTATTAAGTTCTACGCAGCTACTATGTATTTTAAAAACGCATAAACATATTTTATCTTGACATCTCCATACTAAAATACGTACATTCAATTTTAACATTGCATCTATTCGATTTTACTTTATGACTAGTTAAATGTATTTTTGCCGTCAACAAAGTTCCGAGTATGACGAACGAGCGATTGGTAAATTTTATTTATTTTCGTGGTAGAACTGTATTTAAAGTATTAATCGAGTAGCGTTGTGACGTTCGTGGAACCCATTGAGGACGGATAATTAACCATTAGTTATATAACGAAGTTCAATGACGTGACACCAACGACGAGTATCGGTTTCTAAGTGGATTAGTGCGGGCTATCATAGGCCAGCGCTGCAGTGCGTGTGCGCAGCGCAAAGGTCGTGTGTGCAATCGTCTCGCAAACTATCGTAACGAGTCTCAGCTGAAGCCCAGCTAGCTGTCACTCACCACTCACGACGCGGACGACACGAATTATTTATTTACATTGAACACTAGACTGTCACTTGTCTCCGCCCATTGTAAAATTCGACTCTATTCTAGTCAAGTTTTAATAAAAAGAGCAACTCTATATTTGGACCTGACCTCTCAAAATATCAACCCACCCGTGCGCGTCTAACAGGATCAAACTCGGCCCGAAAAACATACTTAGATAGCAACGTTAAATTCATTCCATCGCTGACCTGCCTCACTACTTAAATGAATGACTAAGGCTTCATAAAGCCTTAGCGTTAAATGTAATGTTAAATTCGGTTGATGCCTGCTTTACACCACAGAATCACCATTGAATTTTGTTTAGAATTCCACCATACTTCTTCTACGCCATCATTTATTAACAAAACATCCGCAGAAACAGCAAGGGGAAATTCAAACGTTGAAATTCATAGTTTTTCACATTAATCACTTCAAAATTTTTGTGTCAAAGAGTATATTTAGCACTTCGTTGAATTAATAATTAATTGTGTCAAAATTATGTAGAAATAGGCTCGTTTAGCTCGCCTGAATGGTAGAACACCTACGGTTGAACTATTAACGTTATCGGAACAAAATTCTGGTAAGATATTCCGTCCGAAATCACCAACGAGACCTTCAGGTATATGAAGTCCCTGATATGAGTTTACAAACACACTTAAAGTAACAAAGTCACGACATTTAATCCCTTTCCCGGTATGTTATCGCACTCGACTACGGAGTACCCTTTGCCTAAACTAATATTTGCATTTCCCTGTAAATAGCAAGTGACTATGTTTTGACGCCTACACATGCTTACCCTGCGTTGTGTGAACGACGTAAGGTCGAAAGGTATTATACGTAATCAGAAGTCAATGGTCTCTTATTAATAATGTTGATCTAACGCAATATTGTGAAAATCGGAAATTATGCTCGAGAGATAAAACGGATAATTGATGTTGTGGGCACGCACTAATCCCACATGAATAGTTTATGCTTACCGACATTGAAAATAGCTATATCTATGTCTTATTCTTAATGTTAATAGCCAAATTCCACTTTCGAAATCATTTCTTTTGTAATAATATTTTCTGCGTTTCAAGAGTATCCATTGAATTTTATTTGACGGATGTAAAACACGGCACTGCTGAAAGGCTGAAATACATTTCATTTCGTCAGCGAATTTCGTCGAAATAATGGTTGGCAAACAAAAAAAGTTAAACAAAATCCCGAATTACGTTAAACTGCGATGAAACAGTGACGTTCTGTTAAACATTGAATATTTATAATAACTGTAGGTCGTCAAATTAAAAGGTTCACCACATAAAATATGTATGTAAGTAGTAAATGAACAACAAACAAACGGACGCTAATGGCTTTACGGGAATCATGTTAAATCACGTCAAATGTGGAGTGAAGTTGTTTATTTTGCTGTATTCGTGAAGTTATCGTGTCATAGAGATGAGTCTTGGCCTTCATCCAAACACTTTCACCCAAATCATGTGGACATTGCACAAAACTGAAACGCCTACATTTTCGTAAGAAGCGTTATCATACTTACTCCGCGCACGAGATTCCTGCGGCGACACAACAAAGTGGATGGCTGTTTTATTGAAATTTTATTTTTGGGTCGTTTTAATAAGTTTCAACGGTCCGATGTTTCAGTATTTTATGACTGGCGAATCGCATTTTTTTGCAAGAAACATGAAAATCTTCTCTCAAACATTTCTTGAATGTTTTTGAACTGTAGGTACCTATTCTAAACTAAAGTGGTCTGTAAGGCGACCAAATTGTGAAGCAATCTTAACTTTTATAGAAATAGAGAAAATAGTGTGAGATGGGGACGAGCGTGGCGGACATCCATTAGACGCCCTCGAAGTGCACGGAAAGGACCATTAATTGTGGGCGACCGTCTCCGAGCTTCACCTGAAACACTACCTTCAGTAAACTAACTTGCAAACTTACAAGATACTCGTGTTTAACTGAATGCACTCTAAGAGGGCTTTGATTTTAACATAGAGTTCGTGTAGGTTGATAATGGCTTCAAATATTGAGAATTTCGCAGTGTTTTTTTTTTGACCAACCTACTAAAGATTTTGTCAAAGTCAAATCTTAAAAAAAAACAAAAATGGATTCACGTCGTTGCGAGATTCGCCTGAATTTGCCACCATTACAGTGGAGACTGGCTCGTGTCCATGGTCTTCATCCGGGTTCCGACAATTTTACTCGTGTCGTACTTTACAAATGGGTAAAATTAAAAACAGAGATATATTTTTCATAATTTCGTAATGTTACCAAAAGGGTTTAAGTTTCAACACCCAGTCAATGCAGTGCCCATGGCGAAATCTGAAAGATTGCATAGAATAAACTTCTTTAGTTTATGGTAGTGTCTTTATTTAGAGTGTCTATGAGCAGTCACTTTCAAAACATCCATCATGGATAATAAATAATATAAGGCGGAAGTTTAACTGGTTTTAACTTTATAGCCTTAACTATAAAAAAGTTTAGTTTCGGTCGTCATCGCCTTTCATTAAAAAAATCCTAAAACACCAGAAATCCTGAACCACAAATTAACAGACGAGTCACATTAATCAAATTAACTCACCAGTTTATAAATACGAACTAAAGTATCTTTATACTTTATCTACTGATTTCGAAACGAGAGAAAAATAGAGAGAGAGCTTGCAGTCTCATGTAAGTTGCAACAGCCATGGGGATCTAATCTAATGGCTCATCTACATAAGATGACAAATCAGGCTTTGCTCTGCGAGAGACTGTATCGAGACTCTACATGTGTTTTGCAAGGCTTTTGGTGTACCGATTGATGAATTTCCTAATGTTTTAAGCTAATTCGATGAAGATTTTGGTTTTTCTTCCTTTTATTATTATTTGTCGATTTTTAATAAAGGTAGGTTACACATTAGGGTAAACATTTATGTACTGATTTCAATGATAGTTCAAAGCCTGGATATATGCGGTGCCCGCATGCGGCTACATACATTATTAAATCTATACCGTTTCCTATCTATTTCACAAAACCTAACGAGCTATAGTTATTCGCACATTATTCCTAGTAAATTAGTTGAAACATAAAGTTTATTAGTTTAGAAAAATTATAATGGATGCACAAGCTTAGGCAACAAGGAAAGATGAAAAGTTTACATGTGCAAACAGCCTCACTGACAGACGTTCACTTATGTTAATGAATCATTAACGAAATTCTACTTGAAGGCGGCTGGTACTTGTCAGGTGACAAAGTAGACAATAATCATTGAATGAAAATATTATAATGCTATCGAGGAGCTCGTGGCTACGTAATAATTGCCACACGGGTCGATCCATCAGGTTAAGCTACGCTTACCGGGGTTGGTCCGTGTATGGGTGACCGCCTTTACATATCGAGACTCCTCCGTGCCTCGGAAAGTACGTTAAGCCGTTTGGTCCAGGCTGTCATTCGTGGATCTTTGACAGTCGTTACGAGTCGTCTGAAGCCCGAAAGTCTGACAACCAGTCTTGCCAAGGGGTATCGTATTACCCAGTTACTGGGTTGTGGAGATCAGATAGGCAGTCGCTCCATGTAAAATACTGGTATTCAGCTGCATCCGGTTAGATTGGAAGCCGACCCCAACATAGTTGGGAAAAGGCTAGGTGATAATGCTATCGCTAAGTGTTCAAGCCGAGCAGCTACGAAGTTGCACCTACTAGGTTACCACCCAATATGGAATTATTCGTCAGTGGTGAATTCCCAATTACTCCTAGTTAATTAGGTAATTTACGCTAATTAACGCTAAAAGACATCTGCGAATCCAACCTTACCACCGCCACATACAAAAGGTCAAGACACATTTAAGATCTCTCAGAAATTATGTTTCTCACTATCCGCAGTTTAGATAGTAATATGTATGTTAGTAAGAAGAGCTGGTTGGAATGCCCGAGGTAATTACTTTCGCCCGCATCGAATTTAATGAAGGCTTAATTAAATATTGCATGACAGTGAACACGATGATTAACTGATGATGTTCAATTAACCGTGGGGTTTGATCTACGTTGGTATATAACTTGGGGGATGCTGAATTTCAGTTTACTGAGAGAGGTACCGAAATGTATTTCGTTTTTGGTTATGGTTTATTTATATAAACTTATCGCACTCAAAAAAATAAACGTACAAAGGCGGACTTAATGCCTTAGGTATTCTCTACCAGTCAAGCAAGAGTCGTGAAGAGATTAGATGGCGGGTGCTCTGATTGAGAGGAACAAAGAGAAAAAAAAAATATATATATATATCATAATGCATTATAGATAAAACCAGGTTTTACGGTTTGGCGTGCTTTTAATAAAAGTCTCTTGACATTTCTCGGGACCCTGGGTTTCTCTGGACCTATGGAAAGCATACGAGGGGCGAAAACCAACTCGCAGAGACCCGTTACACGTTTTAAATTAAATTTGGGATCTACCGACGATTATCCCTGTTCGCACTATATGCACAAGTGCACCCAAGGACAACCCCAGTTGGTGTAGGACTATTGCAGGTTATAGAAACAAAGATATTGGTTTACAAAAGTTAGATTAGGTATAGAAGTTATATACTTATTCCAATTTACCAATTAACAGTTTTCTTCGGAAACTATTTATGAAAAAATTATGTTTACTTCGTTTTGAGTAATTTCAATAGATATGATAAAATAAAAGCTATTGGACTTAGCTTTCAGTCATCAAACTTCTGACATCTTTTATTCAAGTTTTGACGGCGATCCAGTCTTTATAGTAACTTTCAAAGCAAAAAGATACATCTTCATAAACTATAACTTCCTAGAAAAGAAATCAAAAGATGTCACTCAAGCCTTAACAGGTCGTGACGTCACAAACGTTCGCAAAACGTAAATAAAATATGAACCTAACTACCTGACAAGCTAAGACGTCCATCTTACTAAACACGGCATTTCATATTAAGACGTGTGATTGTTATCGGTTTGACAATAATCTTCAAAGAATCCGATAATGTGGTCGTGATCGTTTTGGCGGATTACTTCCTATTCAGATAAAAATATCTGCTGCTCCATAAATTTGGATCAAGTAGGTATTGAAGTTTTGTATGGGACAGTTCATAATTTTTTCGCGCTTACGATGTCGGTACCATGAAGAAAGTTGTTCAGTTTGATAGTCTATACCACAAACCTTAAATATGACCACACTTTTATGATACATGCTGATTGCAGTCCAATTCTGGGTATAATAAGCCTTCTCTTTTAGTGGGCTGGCCATGATGGTCGGGTGTACCCGGAAAGGATGAGTTTGTGGCGGTATCTACATCGCCACATGCGAACTACGCATCAAAGACCTGACGTCAGACAGACGTCACATAAATCCTGCATCGCGCAATTAAAGTTTACCGTGCAGTGGATATATATACAATGGGCAGTTGCCCGCCAGACACAAAACCCGTCTGGTCGGAGGATCCTCCCTTTTCTATGGAGTATGAGTGAACTATACACCCTGTTCCTCATGCCCCTAAAAGTTTTTAGTAAAAAGACGTAAAGCGACAGTTTGCTTGATATAATATTTTTTTTAGAAAAACTATTTTCTGATGGGCAAGGCGTTTTCATCTTAATCACACAAAAATTTATGAAAATATGTTGGTTGTAAAATTCCAGATCAAAATCTTTTAATACGCTTGAACACACACACTCGCACACACACTCGCATACACCACACACCATACTCACCTACACATACACAAACACACCAGATATACCATTACAACACCTGAAATCACTTTTCTAGTCTCCACTCTGGAATTCGTACCCCGAGCCCCAAGATACAGAGTAACTGTCTAGTTTGAGGCTCACTGGCAAATCATTTTGTAACCTAGCTTTAGGTCATATTTTAAGCTACTCATGTCGTCTCAACTTGGTGTTAAAACCAGTAAACCTGCTTACTGTATTACCTGGAAAATAAACTATTTCTATATTTTCTAAACTTCTAATAACTTTCGACAATAAGTAGTTATGCTGAAGAACTTAATAAAATACCGATTAGCATTTATTTACAGAACAGGGCTAAATAAAGCGGGACATGGATGTGTGTGATTTTCTCAGGCTCTGCCCGGAATATTAATATCTACGTTCTCCAGACGCTCTTTCATACCGTGAATAATATTTTGGGTAAATATGAGTTGGTCGTAAAATCAATGTCTAGTGAAGATTTTTTTTAGTTAGTGTGAGCTATTTTTTTTTTTTTTTAAGCTTCTTACAACAGTGCTTATGCACTCCTGTAAATAGTAAGTCACTAAATAAGTCACTCGGTCTCTGTCTTTTAAGTCACTTTTGTCGTTGCTATTACATATCAAAATGACAAAAGTGACATCAATCCTGCTCAATATTAAGCCGAAGAAAGAAATGGGACTGTTTGTTTATTTTTATTTCCTCATCTACGGACATACAACGACTGACGATTAGACTCTTAACTGTGGTCAAACCACGTTAGGTAGTTCAAGTTTTCATAAGGATAATAATGATTAGGTACCGACCTTCAATAGGTAGGTATCTACTTTCAAAAACAGCGAGCAAATATTAGTTAGGTAAGTACTTTAAAAACTATTTCATTCCCTAAAGATATTGGGGTTTATTCATAAACCTTGCTTAAAGTTAAGAATATTTTAACGCAACGTTTATGAATAAAGGGGATTAGTTCTATTTCCTTACCTTCGGGAAAACCGCTAAGATTAGGCTCTATTAGTTGCGGTCAAACTACGTCAAGTACTTAGGTAGTTCAAGTTTTGATCCTGGTAATACCATTTTATTATTACAAAACAGCGAGCAAATATTAATTTAAAATCTATTCCATTCCATATCGTTATTGACTTTACATACCTATTCAATTACAGATTCGAATCTAATATAAATAGGTACATTATAAACACGCACACAGACGAATTGCGTCAATAACGTCTAAGAATATATCTTATTTATGTGTTTCACCCATATTATCTAATTAAATGTGTGAACTTTGAGATAATTCATGAATTAAATGACATTAGATTTACATAAAGTAACGCCCTAAAGGATCATTGTGGACACTATAGTTATACTGATAATTTACGTGCCTGCTACACGGTCGCTAACCGCGTCCCGACAGTGGTGACCTTGGTGGTTCAAAACCGTGTAGATGATGGTTTACCACCAAATTTGAAACAGCTCTAGGTCGCCAACCAAGGTCACCTGTGTCCGGGACACAGTTGGCAAGCGTGTAACAAGCACGTTATGGATTCAAATCACTGAAATTGATGGACGTCTTGAAACTAACGAACATAACAGGACCCCTGTGCCTATACCTACCCCTGTGCCTGTACCTCAATCTGCCTAGCCTTTTCCCAACTATGTTGGGATCGGCTTCCAGTCTAACCGGATGCAGCTGAATACCAGTATTTTACATGAAGCGACTGCCTATCTGATCTCCACAACCCAGTAACTGGGTAATACGATACCCCTTGGCAAGACCGGTTGTCAGACTTCTGACGACTCGTAACGACTGTCAAAAATCCACAAATGATAGCCGGGACCAACGGCTTATCGTGCTTTCCGAGGCACGGAGGAGTCTCGATATATAAAGATGGTCACCCATCCACGGACCAACCCCGGCAAGCGTAGCTTAACCTGATGGATCGACCCGTGCGGCTGTTATTACTTAGCCACGAGCTCCTATCTTCTGATAGCATTATAATATGTTCTTTCAATGATTATTGTCTACTTTGTCACCTGACAAGACAGCCGCCTTCAAGTAGAATTTCGTTAATGATTCATTAACATAAGTGAAGTATCCTATAGTACCTATATATACTTATAGTACACCCACCCATTTTGCCAGAGTTCCCATGTAATAGGGGGCGAGCCTATTGCCATCAACAGGGCACAAATCCAGACTCTGGGCTGTGACTGCAAAATTTCAGATGGAAAACCCATTAACATTTTGTACGACCTAGAAATCGAACCCAGCACCTCATGTTCAGCAGTAGCGCTTGCGACCACTGGACCAACGAGGCAGACAGACCAACGAGGCAGCTTGAAACTATTTCTTGAATTTATTTCTTCTGAGGACAAAGATATGCACTTAATGTGACGGAAATCTTAGCTTATTTAGAGAAATTGAATATAGGCATTGCTATGGTTTTCACACAGCAGTCCATATATCATTTTGAATTCTTACTGAGTTACGGATTAATCTTAAAATGTTACAAAAACTAACAAGCTCTTAACTGGGGTTTATCAGATAAATAACAAAATGAAACCTTTAGGTAGGTATGTTTTAAATGTCAGAGAATTCACAAATGTCAAATTTTATTAGACACGGGTAATACTATTAAAAGTTTTTTCAGTAATCACGGTGGAGTTTATCCTCATAATGTAATTAAGATACAAAATTCGAAAAACATTCTGTATCAGTTCGCTTCAGTGAACAGAGAGAACCGAGAAACTAATAAAGACGCTTTAACGTCCTTCTTCAAACACCAAAAGGTTCTACGGGGAGGACTTAAAACAATCTTTTCCAACCACTGAGACAAACATTTATTACGGAAAGTCAACAGTTAATTTCTTTTCTCTTTTATAAAATAAAACGCTAGAATTATGTTAAAATGCTTCAGGATCTACTACAGTTTTATATAAACTACCTACTTCTACATCTTGTTTGAACAAAAATGATGGAAGAATTAAGTGGATAAACATAAATATTTTACTATGAGCTGTTGTAATCTTATCTTTGAGCTCATTCATTAAAGGTTTTCATTATGAAAAAATGGTTATGGAAAATTAAGCTCTGCTACAAGGGTCTAGGTTATAAAATCGTTAATCGTTTAAAAATAAATTCGTGTTATTAAAAGTGCAGGCACGAGGATCTATTTTATACTTTACCTGATTAATTCCGAGGTGATTTTAGGTATCTTACTTTATCTACTTACTATTCGGCTATTCGAATACACAAACATTGAAATTATTAGCGTAACTTCCTATCTACTAATGTTTTTTATTTATGCGGTTTCAACAAATTCGGTAACTTCCTTTTCCCGTATTTTTAAGAACGGTCGTTCCTATTTTAATCAAAGTCGGAATCTGTCAAAAAAAAACTTAATTTCCCTACATTTTTAACAAGTTTTTGACATTGCTTGTCACAATGATTATGAGATTACGACTTGAATTTGAACGTTCTCTAAGTACGAGAATTGGTTTTCTGAAGTCCTCAGAATGTTAAATCCAGATATTGGCCATCACTGGCGCCACTGCTTTTTCCATGACTACTTAATCGAACAAGTAATTAATTAATGGAAGGTACCTATCGCGAAACAGACTAAAGTCCAAGTGTTACGTTAATGAGCATCTATTTCTGTTACAAAACCCCAAGACCATAAATACTATTCAATACTCGAACCTATGAACTGAATACCTAGACACGCATTGCGCGTAAATCACAGTATCAGATAGTTCGCTGTTATCAAATCAAAACGTTATCTTAGAAAAAAACTACGTTCTTACGTATTGCCTCACATACGGACGTCATTTGTGAAATCTGATAGCAGACACTGATTTAGGACCAAATTGTTGTTTTGTTACCCAACAACGCGTTAAATAAATGTTTCTCCATAGAGACAAACCACGTGAAAGTTCTAAGAGCAACGATTACGCGTCATAGTAATACATTAGTCTTTAGATCAAAATACAATGTCATTATCTATTGCAAAACAAGTCAGCGTTCTGTGATTACTTTGAAGAGCATATTTCGCTTGTAATGCGACGCCACGCATCGTAACGTCAAAATCAAGAGCATTTTCTATTAGTTGGTCGGAGAACAAATATCACACCGTGACTAAAATTCGAAAAAAATAGTCGTAGCTTTTAGCCCGCGCTTCACGCCGCCGTCAACTAGCATGTCGTTTGAAGACACGCTGCTCCGTCGTTTAACAAGTTTCATGTGGACGTAACATAGAAAAACTTGGGAATTCGAATTATGCCGTGCTGCCAAAGTTTTAAAGTCCGTTATTGTGAGTAGAAGTTGTGAAATGTGGCATTTTGTTAACCGTGACAGCGGGTCGGTAGCATGAAGTCGTGTGCGCGACAGATGAGTAATGACAACAACGCAGCGGCGTGTGTCGTCTCCGAACGTTCCCAGATGTGCGTCTGGATGCACGGATTGCACGAGTTATGCAAGCCGGAGAAATACTCCTTGTAGGTAATACGAACAAGAATACCGAGCCGGATTGTCGACCTCGGCGGGGAAATTACAAACATTCGAACGTCTCATACATAAATACAAACGACATGGTGGAATATCAAACGCTAGCATAATTTTAGGTCGTTCTCAACAATTATTATAAGATTTATAAGAACTATTTAAATCACATAAGATAAAATTTAAATTCTCAGCGAGCGACGTACGTGTTGGCAAGATGTAAGTGGGCAATTTTCATAAAAATGCGCCTAAACAATAATTCTTTACTCAAACATGTACAAAGTGTAGTAAAGCAAAATAGATATGAAATTATAAATATGAATAATTATAATAATATGAAGTAACTTGTATGAACCACATGTGTTGTCAGGTCAATCAACGTTAGATGAAAAAAACTCAAGAAAAATAATAGTGGCCATCACGAGGTACTTTTTGTGTAAAACATGAAATCGAAATCATAAAGTTATTTGAACGTCGCGGAAGAAGATAAAACTCTACTAAATCTCCGGAGTATTTACAATAAAAATAGTTATCTATCACCACGGACGCATCTCACACTAGTACTCTCAACAAGTTTTCTTTATTTACGCTTCCAATCGTTCAACGCAACACTATAACAAAAATTTTATTACTTCGAGCGGGAAGCTGCGCCTGCGCATCGCGGTAGTTATCGTGCCATAAAAAAGAAAACAAATAGCTTTCCATATTTTGATTAAGGGGAATGCGCTAGGGTAGCCCTTGAAATTCAAAATTACGTTTTTTGCAATTTACAGGTCGGTATCAGGTTGTATTTTGAGTAAAATATTACCTGAAACTGACCTGCAAATTGCAAAAAACGTAAGAAAATTTGAATTTCGCGGGATACCCTAAAGTTTTCGCCTTACCCAATTTTTTTTATTTATCCTACAGATAATACGAGTACTAGTGGTGACGCATAATTTCGCAAGCAAACCTTAGCCCTGGCATCCATCACACTCGCTAAAAGCTAGTCGCTAGTCAATGATATATTATTTTTTTCTTTTCTGATTTATGTTCTGTAAAGAAGTGTCCGCACACGCACACCCATGTCTATTTGCGGCCAGGCCGAAATAACTGGGCAAAATGAAACGTGTATCCGGTCCCCAGCCGACTCCCAAACTGCTGTTTGCTCACATACGACCACCGTGCGCTTTGTAAGAGGGATTATACCACGATTTGCGGTAATGCGGTTAGCTCTTCGCCGGGAGCTTCTTTCCTCTTTGACCACTTGCTAAATGTTCTCCCTGTCAGATCATTCTGGAATAGGTACTACGGAATAATGTTCTCTGGCTAATGCAGCCCGATGCGCTTTGAAGCTCTGATGAGCACCTGCGGCTTTCAATAACCCGCATTGATTTAGAATCGCTGCAGTTACTACTTATTTTAAGTTTGTAAATAATGGACGTATGCACGCTCGCTCGGATGGTTACTTTGGATAATTTATAGGGCCATGCCTCAAATGTAAGTACTGACTGACAGAAACTTTACTAAAGAAACTGAATTAAATTTTTACTTTATGTAAGGATTTTTACTATGGCTACCGATTCTACGTCTAATCATTTTACAACACAATTTTCGAAGCTTTTAAACGGCAAAGCACCTGTTGAGATTTTTTAAGCTAACCAGACGTCTCTACTTATTCTGTTTCGTTTTGAACCAGTAAATTTGTCTTAAGAACTTAATAAGGTTGGAGTGGAGACACTTGTTCACCGCTCACTCCTGTTGCAACAAGACGGTTTCCCGATAAATACAGTGCACAGATGAATCAGTGCTTATTAGTGGAGCCGATTCCAAGCCAAGTAACGTTCGTTGGGAACTAAGTTTGCACCTGATTGGTACCTAAGTTCGCGAGTCGGCTACGTCGTCGCGAACGTCCCTCAAAGTGGAAATTAAATAAGGACAATCCGTTCGTTCTGCATCAGAGACTTCGCTGTTGCATTATTCAACGTATGCAAAATCTCTGGATTAATAATAGATGACGACGAAGGTGAATTCCTCGCAATCGACTAAGGAATTGAGATGTGACCCTTTCAGAGTGCGAAACGGGTTCGCGAGCTTTTGTCTTCACGGGAAATTGAATGATAATTTCCAACATTTAAAAGGAATTGTTCGAGTTTATCTATGCAGAAATTAACTCGTTATACCAAGCTGAAGTTATCGCCTGAAAATGTTATTTTCGCCGAAGTATAGAAGCAGGATAAAAATATTAGGTGCCTACATCTATACCGCGGACAAAATTATACTCCGCTTGAAATTAAAATAGAGCAGCTTTTGACATAGATAGATGGGACGAACATATCGTTGTCATTTGTTGCATTTTGGAAATACCAACAAGTTCAAAAACAACGACCCATTATCTCTTTAAATCTGTCTTGAAACTTAAAAACATTCAGTGGTATTTATCATTCTGTGACAATAATATAAATCTCTAAAAACCACCATGTAAGATGTCATTAATCTTTGAATTGCGTGTACCGTTATCGAAATTAACATTTCCAATCATCAAGTGCGCATTGAATCCGTGAAGCGTGTTCATAAAAGAGTCAAAGGGAACTGTATAACAAAACGGTTTAGTAAAAGTAAAGACGCAGTGCGCACGAGCACGATTGAGGCAAACAATCGTCGTTGATAATAACCGTAACGAGTCCGGCGTCGATCCCGTTTGCATCTGTATTGTGTTGGGGGCACCGAGCACGCAACCTCAGTCATCAACTGTTTACAGCTCAAACTTTAAACAATGCTAGACTTCAGAACTTCGAGCAAACTCGTGCATTGATTACCGAAACAACGTTAAGGAGATTTGTCAATATTTAAATCGTTACTCTCGTAATGTAGCCGTCAAATGGTTTTAGGGCTACATGAAAGACTTTTTTGGTTATTGGTTCTGGGTAAGGCCAAAAGTTTCATCAATTTCAGGACTTCAAGCGAACTCGTCCGTTTATTTCAGGAATACTATTTATGGAGTTAAGGGGACTTTTTATAACTTCCCAATTACCCATACAGGTATGGAAGTTTTGTGCAAGAAGATGGTCGAGACGAGCTCTGGACAAAACAAGGGGGTGTAAAATGAGGAAGGAAGCCTCAACATTAGGCAGACTCAGACTGAATAGATAAAAAAAAAATTAAACTGTATATTTATGAGCAATACGAATGCAAGGTGTTAGTTCTGAAGTCACATTGACATAGCAGTTACAAAAGTAGGTAGGTACTTAGGGGACTTAAAAAATAAATGCGACGATACGTTGATTGCTCGTTGCCCTACAGACCGAAGACTTTCTAATCACTGTCGACACTACCTCTCCAGTAACATTTGAAGTCCGACATATGCAAATGATAACTATAGATTCTATGCTTTAAATAACGGACTTTACTATATTATAAATATGAATATTTATGTAGCAGTATGCAGTAAAGTTTCAGAGTTTCTGTTTCTGTTAAAATTAGTCAAGTCTGTGCAATGAAGTATCATGTTAATGATACAACAGACGCTTCAAATAAGATAATGAATAATCTTTTGTTCGACAACTAAACACCCACTTTAGCTGGTGTAGCCGTCTTAACAGTTAACACTGCAAGCAATAATGAGTTAGTTTAGTAATACATATAAGCTAAAATTACTTATCCTTGTCCCATTTCCTAGTCTACATCTTTATTACTCGAGTGACCAGTGCCTATAATGATTGGTAGGTTTGAAAGCAAGACGGGTAGTAAAAATTGGTTGACAAAAGCGACCGAGGGAAAGTATCATCTAGGGACATTAAAATGTCATTACATTTTGATATAACTACCCACTAAATATTTTACATATAATTTATGTAGGTACGTTCTCATGCTATTTACGTTCTTATTGTTTTCTCATAACATTGTCAGTATCTAAATTAACGTGGACCATTACAATTTTGTCATTAATATCTTTATGATTAGTTGTAGACACAAAAACATGGTACCTAATAATGTACAAATTTTTGTTATCGAGTGTTTCGTGTTATGAAATTGATTATCGACTTGTAACATAGCAACAAGTTGTAACATTTAGGGGTCTCTTCAATACAATGTGCTATATAGGTACTTGCGTGGGAACTGACATGGGTTTACTGTACATTTTCATTCAAATCTCTATACCGTTCGTTTTTAGTTGATAATAATATATTGATGAATGGAACAGTTGACCGATTTACCTTACAAGACCCGGATGTAAGTGGAAAATAATTTAGATCTTACTAACGATATTAATAGAGCTCAATTTAGATGAAGTCGTTCAATGAATGAACTATTATTTATAAACTGCGCTTCCTTCATACCATTCCAAATATTATTTACGAACATGAGAGCATCAAGAGAACGCATTAGCGAATGTAATACATTACTAAGATAGTAATACAAATACAGTGGCATGTCGTTGTTGTCAGCCAATTTATTTTCGTCATTATAATTTATTTATTGAATAGCTACTTGCACACTACCTGATAACAACTCTACTTCCGCGTTGAAAATATTTCATCAGAATTTCATAAGAGGATGGCTTTAGTGTGTGTCTAACTGGGTTCTTATTGAAAATTAAATTTTACTGTCGTGTGATGATGTCGTTTTGAAATTGATAAGTATGCGCGAACGCCTTAGACTGCGAAATAACGCGAACGTAGTTGTACAGCACTATGTACCTACCTGTCAGTCTTATCAAAAGATGTGATTGATTTTTTTGTGAAAAACTTGGACAGCTCGATAATTGAAGACTTGATATTTGTAACGCTGAGATTAAGAGTCTAGGGCGCTTCATTCCCTATCAAAATGCGATAACAGTTGGTGTGTCCGTGTGTCGTGATACAAATATCAAAAATTATCTTATCACACTAGCTCCGGCAAGGTGCAAACATCTTAAACAAACAACGTCAGTTCAGTTAAAATTTTAAATACTTTATAAATTCTACGCAAGACGTTAACCGGCGACAACGTGTTTAGTTAAGAATAAAGTTGGCTCGGAACCGGAAAGAAAAACTAGGCTCATTATAACGAGTACAAACGAGAACAGTAAACGAAAATTGGCAGAAAATTATAATCACGTGGAAGACACCACGAGACAATTTAAAAGAAGTCTAAAAGTAGTTTTGCAAAACGATATTGTAGTAGCACATGACTGCAAACCGTTCGGTTTTAACGATGTAAGCGAGTCTTCCACAGCAGTGAGCTCATTTCTGACAGTTCCCGGTACATATAGAGCGCAGCGCACGATCGATGATAGATCCGATAATATCTCGAGTGTTTTGCTTGTAATCGCTGATGCAGCGCTCTAGATATCTCCAGAGAAGAACAAAGTTGGCATAGATATTGAGGATCAAAGTGCGGCGTGGGCGCACGACCCAATACCGCGGGCGGCAAATCACTCGCGCACGCGCACCGGACCTTTTGCGTGTGCATCGCGCAATTAATTTGTTTGTACGCGGTACAGAATTGATGTACTTCATCGCACTCCCAGTAAATAGGACACGCTAATAAACATAATATAACTATTATTTCATATTGTAATTTAGAACTAGCATAGATCTTATAGAAAAAATCTTGAACCTAAATCCAAATTTTGATTGATGCTGCCCTAACTGCGTTGAAGGATTGGAATAAAACAATAAATACTATTTCTTTATGTATTTCAAATAGTTCACAAGTTATTATCAAATACAAAATATTACTTAAAGCCAATTGTTGTCCTGCCCTACTAAGTATGAATAGACTATAGGCTAGAGTCGACCTGACGGAAACGCGCCGGTACCGAGCTTTACGTACTTGAGATTGAGGTTATGTTGTGATAACTGTTTGGAGCAAAAGCCGGCTATGAAACTGTAACTGGAATTTGCCTCTTAATTTTACTAGTGATAAGAACTAAAATAGCTCGCAACCCCGTGGGGTGGAGAGGTCGGAGAGGCGATTGAGCCTGCGCGCGCAGCCGGCATGGCCGCCGCCGCACACCTGATTGCCAATACAACTCGATAACATAACTGAATTACAGCATATCACACACGTTCACGACGCCTTAAATACCCCTGGATGCATCTCACACCGATATTATCACGTGCACCACTTCTGCACACCGACAACGACAACTTCTGAACACGTTAAGTAATCAGCTGATTATCAAACTTTTACCGGTGTTTATGTATCCGACACGGTACTTCGTCACTGGAAACGATCCGCGTTTCTCATTTCACGGTCATAGGAGGCGTCTTCCGCGAGCTAAGCGGGCGGTCAGCCGTCGCCGGCTCGTGCATCGGATGCACTTCCGCTAGAGGCTCGGGCGGAGCGCCAGGGACCGACGAGCGTACCTGGACTAGTCTGCCAGCTGAGGCCTCCGACGAACATCTTCCTGCAAGATAAACAATACCAATCAGTCACTGAAAAGAGCGCGACGAGCCGGCTTCTTGCGATTAGGGACGTACCCCGGGTCGTTGGGCACCTCCGCGGGGCTTCTGGCCACATCCTGATTCTGGGTTTCCATGGGCTCGGACGCCAACGGCGCGGGGCGGGCCGGGCGGCGCACTACGACTACGAGCGAGCGACGGCGCGGCGGGGACGGCTCCCGGAGTCGCTCGGCTGCACTACCGACTACCGGCACGAGACTGGCGCGCCGCGGCGCACCCCTCCACGCAGCGGCCGCCCCCGCCCGCCCGCACCCCTCATCGCCCGCGCCGCCGCCGCATCGATTCATTCACTCCGTACACAATTATTCATACGGTGAGCACGACGGACGCGAGCAGCGCGCCGGCAGCACCACGTGAGCGCGCAGCACGTGCTCGTGCCCCCCCTCTGAACCCGCGCGCGCCCGCTGCCGCCCCGCCCGCGCCCAGAGCACGCCCACCGCGCGCCTACACGCACCACCACCCCCATACACCCAACTTCCAAACTTTATCGAAACTAATATTAATAATTAAGTTTCAGATAAAACTTTTATTACAAAATATTCTATTTGGAATCAGTCATCGTAGCACTCACTATTTACATGAAAACACACAAAATGATCTACCTACGTGTTTCTTACATCTTTCAAACCTTTCATAAATATTGCATCATAATAATTCCGTGCGATATCATCAGAGGTTGGTGCGTCGTCGCACCGATCGTGTCGTAGCGGCGAGAACCTCTATAGCTGACGTCACTGAGTGGCTTGTCAGACGCTCGTAGCACTCCGCTACGAAGTGAATGCTGCTACGACCGCTTAATATACGGACATGTAACAAACGAAAACTTATTTTCGCATTTATCTAGTTGAAGCAAATTATCCGTATCCTGAATTTATTTGCGAAAATAAAGTCTGTAAATAGGTACTTATTTAATTGTGAATTATTTTGGGAAACATACCTATTTAATAATATAAGTACCTATTTAAAGCATATTTTGTAATCTCTTAATCCATAAAAGTTGGCGCAAAAGTTTGCCGACGATAGCATAATGGATTAAAAACTCGGTAACTTGGCGAATTTACTTTATCGAAAAATATAAAAGTTAAGTCCTTATTTTATTCACACGCAGTATCGTATACAATAAACTGAATATTTAAAACAAATGTTCGAAAAAGTTTTGGAAGTCATATTGTAATGATATTAAAGATACAAAGCCCTCACATTTTTTGCGTCGCGTGTTGAGACATCATTAAAATCCGTATAAAGATACGGATTTTAAAAAGCCACATACTGCAAAACATAGCCTACATAGAACAAGATTTAAAAATAATTAGGTGTTTTTCTTAGGAAAAAAAAGAGAAGTGGCATGTGGTGGTAAATATAATTAAACCTGCATTTTTTATTAATCCCAACTACAAAAAGATCAAACAACGAAAAAAAAAAAATTAAGAGAGCTTGTCACCTTGTACATATACTTCAAGCTTTTAGGCTTCTAGGCTATTTCCAAACTACAGACAATGCCTGGAAACATAATTTAACCATTCCAGTTAGTGGTTGCGGCTGTGCTGAAAATATCATTCGCTTCAGATCAATACTGGGACCAAAATGCCGTACTGACCCGGTCTAACAATAGACCAGCCCAATTCCTCCCGTATTTTGTTATTCAGTCTGGATATAGGTACCTACCTACAGAACCCAGGCCTATGCAGGACAAAAGCAAGTCTTTTCTTTCTCGTGTCGACTCGAGCTATACGAAAACTGCTCAGAGGTGGTGACCGTCGGACTGCCAAGTCATAGATCTCGAGTTCGAATCCTAGACACGCACCTCTGATTTTTCGGATACATGTGCGTATTGTATAATTATCACTTGCTTCAAAAACGGTGAAGGAAAACATCGGGAGGAATCATGGAGAAAGCATGCCTGAGAGATATTTCTCGACGGCATGTGAAGCCAAGTCATAGGCCCATGGGCAGCATGAAAACTCTGACACCAGGTTAATCACTACCTAACCATACGAAAAAGACCCAGTCAGAAAGGATGAAGAGTGGGCTGGCTGCTTAAAGCGCGTAGAACTAGTATAAGTCAGAATTGTAGACTGGAGAGTTCTACAGGATATTTCTGACTGATGGTAGCTACTACCAGTGCACAGGACTCATGCATTTATGCACTTGTTCTGTCACTTGGAACGAGAAACTGGTTCCTATTCCTAATGGGAGGGTTGTTGCGTATCGGGTCAACACGCGTAAAATATTTTTACGTTAATAAGTTACCGAAGAGAATGGGAGGATGTAGTACCTACTTTCTGAACAGCATTATGACAAAAATTTAAGCTTCGACGGTGCTAAAATCTTAAATAGATCCTCTGCATTGCATTTTTAATCGCACCTGGGCTGGAAATATAATTCGTTTTAGATCAATACCTACTGCAACTAAAAATGTCGAGTTGGCCTGCCTAAGAATAGAGTAACCCATTTGTTTCTACGGATGAGGATTTTTTTAGTGAAAATGGAGCATTGCTTATGCATATGGACAAGCATTGCATTGCATATGGACAAGCAACTGCACTGGGGGCCAAGTCTACTAATTTACAAACGTGTCAGTGATCTCACAATGATCAGTTTTTGACAGATAAGCCATACAAAATCTGTGAAAAACTGATCATTGTGAGACCACTGACACGTTTGTAAATTAGTAGACTTGGCCCCCAGATGGTGGGTTTTGTCACAAGAATAGGAAGCTCTGTCATTTTGATACTTATTTCAATTCTCCCATTGATTGTTACTTGCAACAGTTTTTACTTACCAGAAGAAAAGAAACAGATGTGATTTTGTGATCGATCTATCTACTGTTTCTGAAACAGTCTTCTGCTGCACAATACCGAAAGACCCTCAAAAGTGAAGTGAATGTACCGTATCCCAGTTTTCCGATGACGAACAGCTTGCATGCCGTTGAAACTCATAACCGGATAATATGCAGTTAAGCACCAATAAAAAATTTGTTAGAAGAGTGGTGGTGGACGGACATACACAAATATATTATCCGTTTCGGATCAATACGGAAACTAAATCTGCCGAGCTGACCCCTTCTAAGAATAGAGCAGACCAATCCTCCTTCTATTTTGTTAGATGTGATTAAAGGATTTAATCGCAGACATACCTATAGCAGCAGGAATGTTGAATTAAATGGGTCATAATAAATTAGACAAGAAATTGCCTCGTGCGCCCGTGAGAGCGGGACAGAAAAAGTTAGAACGTTTTAAATTTCGACCAGTTTTATCAAATTAAATACATCTGCTTTTAAAAGAACGGAAGGTCCATTAAGTTCATAATTTCGATCGATGATAAAGGCGAGGTCTATTTAAAACTTTAGTAGGTAGCGGCTAAATGACAGGTTGAAATGAAAGCGCTAAAACGAGATATAGTTGCAGTGCTGGTTGCGGCAGTACATAAATATCATCCGTATAATATTAATCAGCCTATAAAGTTTCCAATGCTGGGGCGCAATCCTTGTTTCTTCGAGGAGTGTGCAGTAATCTGCCACGCGGGCCCAGTGCGGGTTCATAGATGTCTCGTGTTTTCGAATTTTTGTTTCTAGGACATGCCGGTTTCCTCATGATGTTTTCCTTCACCGTTTTGGGAACAGTACAGTGTGGTGATGAAATTATTTACACAAAGTAAGCCTGTTTGGGTCAGAACCCACGACCTACAACTCGTAAGACGGGGTTGTTACCAATGGGCCAGCACTGCTCACATCATCCGTTTCGGATCAATACTGCGATTTAAACTGCAACCAGGAATAGAATAACCCAGTTGTTCCTCCAGATGACGTAAGAGGTAGTTAGGGCATTAAATCGGGCATTAAAATACCATCCGCGATGGCAAATGGCAATATTGAATTAAACGGACAGGCAGTAAGAGCCGAAAATTGTTCCCATTACACAGATGGACCTTCACGATTCCATCTATAAAAAACAAGTAATCTAGGTACTCAAAAGCACATACTACTCTTATCATGCTTGTGCCATGACATTGCATTTAAAAAGAAATTAAAAATGTGAAATGTCTGGTATTTCCTCCACTTGAAACGTTTTTAAAAGGCACTAAAAATATTCTTAAACCTCTTTCACATTATAACGTCCTCATTATGAAACCGTCCACTAAAAACTCAACAATATGGAATAACTTGTTCTCTCAGTAAAACTTGGGAAAGCTAAAACTGTCGTACTAAAAATTTTAAAGACGGATTCAGTTTTAGCCTACACTGAATAATACAATAGTTAACGTTTCCGATTTTTGTCATAAGGTCCATTTTAGCGATATTTTTTTTATGACTTTTAGATGTTTTTCTTTATTTTTCTTTTATAAGTTTCTATATCTACTTCTATTGGCATATCTTCAATAGTCTGCAGGCATTCTGAGTGAAGTTGCTAGAAAGATGACACGAGGTCCAGGTACTCTCAGGCCTGAAACTGCGTTATTCGGACGTCCGCGCAGTTCCATACAAAAGTGCTCCGTTGCGGAGACACGCGCGGGCGTCCGTCGCGGGGAGTCGGGCCCCGCGCCCGCGCCTGATTAAGTTCTCCATTGACACGACTGTGCATGCACAATTGCACACCGTTGAAATTGAACTAGCGACACTGCGTAAATAAAATATAATCCGGTCTCCGCGACGGGTACCCGCGACCGGGAGACGTCGCGTTCCCCCGGAACCTATCCGCGTGTCCACGATCAACGGGTGCCGGTCGCGGGCGCGCCCGCTTAACGCAGTTTCCGGCCTCAGGCCGCGTCCTATTTAAAAGCGATCGTCGCGCGATACGCGATCGGTCGCGTGTATGTCACTTTTTGTTCAGAAAACCGGAATGCGCCCTCTGTCGGTGCGACCACGCGTTCAGGATCACCGAACTAAAAGTTCGAACAACCGTGTATTCGCGCTACAATCGCTTTTAAATAGGACGCGGGGTCACGACTTTTTGCGATTGTTAGTAGGTAGGTAATTAACATTAAGACTAAAATCGGGATGCTAAGTAGCAATAAATACAAGGTCCATGTCTTTCAGTTTTGATGAAGCAAGCAAATTAAATTGCAACAAAAAACAGGGAATCCTTTAATGTCGACCAAATCAATTTAGTTTAACCGTGTATTATTGCTATAAAGATATTATTATTACCTTCCTATGTATATCGGTGCGTCGGACCCACTCAATTACCCACTAGCTACCTAATAACTTATCCCTTAAATAAGTTAATGCTAGATTGCAATATTAGCAGAGATCTTAAATACTAAAAATAATATTATGATTAATTATAACTACACAAATATCAATGGAGTAGGTTTAGTTATAGATAGAGAGAAAGTTAAAACAAAATCATACAACAGAAATTAATTGATAAACATATCGTTTATTACATTACTTCTTATATGAATACGTTATATTTGGCATGATTGGGCAGTGCTACATCACAAACTTGGTGACATTTATATATTTACTCTAGAGCCGATACCGCTCTTTCCTCGATAGATTTTTGCTATATTCGAATCAGTAAAGTCTAAGATATTTTGCATATCTATCAGATCTGATATACGGATTTCCTGAGCCTGGTTACATTCGTTTTGCCAGCGCAAATTAATATTTCGTTATTAGAGCCAATACTTATGCAGTGGAGGACACATTAGCAAAAATTCAATAAAATAATCCTAAAATATATGTAACCGATAGTCAGTCAAAACCGATGAAGGGGATACGCGTACTTAGTGAGTCGATCTGACTCCATCGTCTACAGTTCTCTCAGTCTATCATCGATCATTCCACCGCACCACTGATTTCCTATTCCATCATTATGAGAAAACTTAGTTTTACACATATCAAGACGCAATCTTCGTTCGGTGGGTAATATGAGCGAAAAAGAAAAATCTCCTCATAAATAATTTAAATGATGCTATATCGGAGTCAGAACATATCAAAATCAGAGCAATATCGGCACTATAGTTTACTTGGTCTTGTTTTTTATGTCACAATTATTAGGCAAGCATAGCAACGTTCAAAACTTCTATGGAAAATAGCTTGAAACTGCTTATAGTTATGAGCGTATTTAATATTAATCACAGTATGGAGATTCGTTGGCATTATATTTAAAACTGGGGCGCTAATGTCGTATTTCAAAACCTCAATGATAGTGCTTATTGATCTTAGGACAGTTAGGACGGTTAAATAGCATACAGCGCAGCGGTTCATTCTACAAATCGTGAAACCTATTATTTATGTCTCCCGAAAGGCTCTACACACACAATTGGCTATATTGCCAATCACGTGGTCGGATGCTGGTATTTTAGCAAACCAATCAAGGCTACCATGAGCGGTGTTTAAGCATCGTTTTCAAGATAAATGTCGTCAAATCGACTGGCGATTCGGGACTTTATTATCGACTTTCGACGGTCGAGAAACTCTCATCGTGTAAACGCGCCTTGACGATGAAAAATTCGCGAATTCGTTGAAATAAGACTTGCAACAAACAAGACAACAACTAAATAAAATTAAAATATTTGAAATAGGACATTAACGCACAGATGACTATTACAATACACTGCTAGATAAAATACCTACTTAAACTAGAGATCAAAATATTTCACTAGTTATGATTAAAAGTACATATCGCATAAACAACCACATTCAGACAAAATGGCAATAAGTACATCAATGATTACATCTAGAGTACACACAGCCACGACAACCATAGTAATACCTAGTAGGTACATACATCATTATCCTAAAGAGATTCAGATTTGTCCCAGATACACTGGGTCATACTAGATTTCGAAATGATCCAGTTGGAAGTCTGTAGAGACTATCAGCAAAAAAAATATTAATCACTAAAGTGAAAACACAGCCATTTAACAACACATTACAAGGATCCTTTTAAATCCTGAAATGATTATTGGAAAAGTCCAAAATAACCTAGTCCTTAATAATAACAAAAAGTTGTAACTTCAAAGTTCAAAAACATTGTCTAAAAATTATTTAAAACAACATTGCAAAATTCGTATTAAAAATTTAAAAAATAGATAAATATTATACGTATTGCAAGCTAAGCAAATATGAGGCTGGCATTGAACAAATAAAACAGCCGTCGCTCAAAACAAATATTGCAATGTAAAAGCACAGCCTAACTTACATAATAAAAATAAATAAATGTAAAATTGCACGAAAGCTTAAGAAAAAAAATATTGCAAGCAAATAATTATTAAAGCTGAAATCATAGCCGCCAAATCCTAGCAAAATTATATGTACTGCAACTCAATAACAATAAAGTTTAATAAATAAACGGACTGGAAACGGACATCTATGGTCCGCATGGGCGAAGCGTATTTTTTTTTTATTTCAGTAATTTTCTTTCTAATCAGTAGAATTACTATATTTAACCCTCTGTACGGTGAAACCATACACTACTAACGAATAAGCATTTTTACCTTTTAAAAAGTGACAGATTTTTTTATATTTGTATGAAGTTCACTTTCTGAGTGGTCCGAAAAAGTAGGCCGGCTTATTTTACTATTTATAACTCTTTTATTATTGAGAATAATGCACGTTATAGTGCTATAGGTGATTTATATTTTATAAATTGCACAAAACAAATAATAAAATGTTGGCAACTTATCTAAATCACCAGTGCTTCCCTACATAAGGTTCAATCAGAACAAACACGAGTTAAATAAGATATACTTTCAACTCAGTATACCGGGTGGAGATTTAGTCACCATTCGTCAAGGTGGTAATTCTACTAGTCCAACAGAACAACTTTTCCCACGAAAACCATATCCGATTGGTAAAAATAAAAACTTTCATACATGTATCGAAATAGTCTGTCTATATATATAATTAGTTCTTTTTTACGAATCGCATAGTCCGATATGAGTTTCATAGCTAAAATTGTTTGGAATGACGGATATAATCACCCCCTTGATGAATGTAGGTGACTAAATCGCCACTATGTTTAATGCCTTATATCAATAAGTGACACTATATTAAATTACAACACAACCTTCGTAATTTGATTTATGATTGCGATCTTTTATTGACAGGAACTCTAGGCAGAGTATAGTATATCTGCATTTATAAGCACAAGCATCGATAAATACGTTTGAAAGCAACACTATGTGTAAATTCTGTAAGAAAGCATACTAAAAATAATCACAGGTACATATTTAGTACAATATTTGGCACAATTTTATTTTAATATTAAGTAAAATAAATAATATCCGCATCATTCAAAAAAACAACATCAAATATTTTGACGATAATTTGAAGAACTTCTTAGCCTATCTTGAACAACTTCTTGATCTACGAATTAACCTACATTGTTACTTAAACACTAATCTACAAGAATCTAATGAGTACTTTAAAGTTTTAATTATCTTCGTGTTAAAAATACTGGAAACATATTAGATAAAACCCTCAGCTACGAGATAAAAACGTCTAAATAAAAAATAAGTTATTGAAATCCCATCAAAAATAGAATCACTTGATTTATTAGAAAACGGTATTAAAAAATATTTATTCAATTTTCATAACTAGTCAGTTTCAAAAAGGAATCACTGTGGGAGTTTACCCTTCTTAGCGTAATATACTTTAAATAAATAAGAAAATAACCCATGGATAAAAACGCCTTCATAAAAGGATAGAGAATTTGTCAAAATCTTTAATATAAAAAATGTACTACTCAAAAGGGAAAAAGTAACTTACAGTAACATTAATAAGGGATTAACGGCCAGCTTCTTCATCAAAAGTTACAGCCAAAGTAACAGTCAACTGTTCTTTGCACTGTTTTATTTTCAATCCTCGGCGCTGAGGCGAGGGTTGTAAATCCAACAGCGCGGAAGAACAGTTGACTGTTACTTTTGATGAAGAAACTGGCCGTAAGAGAGATCTGCTAGTCCTAACTATAACTTAAATAGTCAATCACTTTTTGCCGTACCCTGATAAAGTAATATATTCAATTCCTATAATTGAAACGTGTTTTAACCTAATTTAATATTCTGAAATAAATCTTTATTTACACCTTGACCAAAAACTGTCAAGATACTGAATACGATCAAGTAGCTATACAAAACTACGCGCGAAAATCATATCCCTTCTTGGCAATCGGGTAAAAAAATTATTATGCAATATTGATCTTGTTTAATCGAAGTGTAAACAAGCCTAGCTCTTAAAAAATATAGTAATGCATAATAGTTCTTAACAATAATAAAGTCGAACTATATCACTACAAATAATAGGTACGGAATTTCCGCACAATCCCAATTTGTACTTCCAACGAGTAATTACACAACCTTTAGTACTTCTTAGTACACAAACACAATAGCTACCTACTAAAATAACTTTCAGGTAACATAGAGGTAGATAAATTAAACATAGATAATATTGCTTTGCTAACAAAATAAAATCAGGCATCATGATGGTTAACATTTAGGGAATAATATTTTATGGTACCAATCATCTCAGGCTTCATTAATTACTTCACTAAGCTTCTCTGTTTGAATTTTATGAGGTCCTTAGTGCTCATCATATACACGAGCGGCACGCGCCAACGGCAGAGGCAACGGCAGCTCTGAAGTATCTACGGCTCTGCCACAGACGAGTGTCGGCCTGTCGACAGCCTTAGATAGATTAGCCTGTCGATAGACTTAGGCCCAAGACACACAAGCCGGCACCGGCATTATGTAGGCCTGTATCATAAATGGAAGCCGTTGATACAACAGAGTTCATCTATCAGGATGGAATTCGAGAAATTTTAATATTATGCAGAACTTTGTTACAGGACAAAAATTACTATGCAATTACTAGTAATTCCCACATAGTTTTAAGTGAAGTTTATCCAAGGACACTTATTAATTACTTACTTACTTTTTTCAATTATGCTTCGATTGCTATTCTTTTTATTGATACCAACTTGTAATGCTGGGCCTTAGGCCTGACGTTTAATGAATAATTTAAACCTGCAGTCAGGAAACTTTTACACACATTTATATTTGCAGTATGTCTAGAACTACATTATTATATTGATTGATGCTATGTAAATGTAAAGATCAATTCATCGATTATACCATTTCATAAAGTTTAAGGAGATATTTTTTAGTAATTATATGAGATCAAGTAATGTGGAACTTCTATGGAATGGAGCCTGGAATTTATTTCTTATTCTTTTGAGAGTTTTCAGCGTTTGACGCTAGCAAAGCCGACAGAGTGGCGTGGGTAGCACTCAATGTACCAGACGTAGGACTTACGATATTAGCGGATGAATGTCCCACGTTATTATTGTTCATCAAACCCCCGCTGGTCCCTGAACTAACGATAGTAACGTTCGGAGGTGGTGTAACACCATTCGCGAATCCAGTTGACAATACCTTCTGCGTATTATGCATCATAAATGACTTTGCGGCACCCGCGCTGCCTAAAGTAAGAACTTTCTTTAACATAACAGAGGAATTACATGCATTGTCGATCATATCTTTGGTAGTAGAAATACTGTCGAAGTCTGTAGAACTCGCTGTGACGACTGTACTTATCTTTGGCGTGGACGTGTGTAGTATCGGGCGCACCGCGGTGACGTTGAAGGTCGCGCTCGATGCCGGAGACAGGTTGTTGCGATTGATGATGTTCCGTGAAACAATGGCGTTGTGGAGAATGTTCCCGGTGGGGAACGACTTGGAACTGACATTGACGTACTGCGGGGTGCCGATGATGGTCGCGTTGGATGTGCGTGTCCCGAAGCCGATGATTGTACTGCCCGTACCTTGAGACATGACTGTGCTGAATGTACCTTTGGTGTTAATTGGTATACTGCAAACAAAACAATATAAAACGTTATAGCCAACAATGAATAACTGGCAATTACTAAAACTTCGTATTGACGAGCGAATGCTTAGTGCGTTACTTTTGCACATACATATTAGAGGTGGGAAAAGTGTATCATTTTTGCGATTGGATCATTCGCATCTGGATCACTGAAATGATCCGAAACACTGATATGTATTATTTGGCTCATTTGGATCATCGGCTCAAAGGATATAAAATACAGAATGTTACGTATTAGCGCCTTAGTGGTCATTTTTACGTGCACGGATAACGAAAACGAATGCACAGAGTAAATTTGAACGAAAATCTGTGATTGTATGAGTGATACTCATCTCATTTGGTATCTCTTTGTGACTTGTATAGATTGTAATTATGTCGCCCGCTCACTCGCGACTCAGAAAAACTCAGTGTGTCTCAGTCTCCCTTTCTCGCTCGCTCACTGCTCAGTCGCCTCGCGAGCGACGCGTCGCGCGGAATGAGCCAGAGCAAAGTAATGTTTCAGATCCAAATTATGCGTTTGAAACGTTGTTACTGAACCAATCTTTTGAATCACTTCAATGATCCGGATCAGTGAGTCGGTTCCGTAAAGAGTTACACACGCCTAATACAATCTTAGTTGTAAAGGTTATCAGCAGGACTAGGGCGTCATTTCTGTTACTAGATTTGCACGCAGGAAGTCCGCAGCTAATCTACCTAACTAAAGGATAAACTTACACCGGCAAACCTCATACGTCGCCATCACTTTACCGAATAAACGCCTGACATAAACGTAATGCAATCAAACACTCACCCACGAATAACCTGCGAAGTAGTCCCAGGAATGTTCTGTATGGTGACAGTGGCTTGCGGCAGATGATGAACGGTCCTCTGCCCAGTCGACGGGATGTTCGAACTGGTGTAGTAATGCACAGTGCTGCCAGTGATGCGGGGAGGTGCGGCGATGTGGGCAACCGGCACACGGTGCACTATGCCGCTTGTGGTTGACGCCACTGTGATGCACTTTGTTTGGTTCACTGAGAACTAAAAGAGAAAAAAAAAACATTTTTCCACAGTGCATTGAACCATAAAAATGTTTGAATACTTGTTGTCTGTTCAGTAGCAGTGTTTTATTTCTTGTTTAGTATAATCAAAGAAAATAACAACTTACATTACTAGTGTTCAAGGTAGTTCCCAAATCAAATTCATCACCAACCAATGTGATAGTATCAGGATTAGCTCCAGTCAGCTTCTCAATTGCCTTCCTCGCGTCTGCATCACTCTCAATGTTCCCCAAGTTACTGCTCAAAAACTCGATGTCTGACTCTAACAAGCCATCCACCAAATGATTTTGACCATCCTCAGGGTCTTTACAAAGTGAGAAATCGTCATTCTCCAACTTTATATCCTCTACTTTCATTCCATCAACATCAAGGTCGTCCATATTCTCCACTTTAATACTAATGAGATCATCTTCATCCTTCATCTCCTCCATTTTAATTTCGTCCAAATCTTCGACTTTTATTCCTCCAACTTTCATGTCATCCATATCCTCGACTTTGATATCAGCGAAATCTGTATCTTCCTTCATCATTGGAACATCTGAGAAGTCTCTGCTATTTTCACCATTGCCAATATACTGGCTGGCATCAAAACTGTTGCTATCAAAATTGTCGTGATTCGGTTCAACTTTGATGTCCTCTATTTTGTACTTGTCTTCTTCTTGTATGTTGCTTGTGCAAGGTTGTGGGCTGTTGGCGTTACTTATGTCGCCGCTGAGAGCTCTTTTAAGAACATACGCCTTTATTTTTCTCAGCATAAACAAAGGAACTTTGAAGCCTGTTAGTTCTCCCAACATAGGGAGTGAATTGTGTTTGTATGCATCACTGTTGGCAAGTTCTTCAATGTCTTCTAAAACCTGAAAATAAAACAAAATTAATTACAACTAATTTTTATAGTGATTCACCCATCAGTCGAGAAAATAAGACAAGATAATTACCATAATATAGGTTTTCCCGCCCACAGCATTTACCAAGTTATGGCTGGCAATCCATTCCTTATCTGATGAGTCAGCTGGATATCTGAGTAGACCAGCATGTCGGGTATACAGGCGGCCACGAGAGTGACCTAAGCCTAGTAACTGAAAGAAGAATTTTTTTTGGGTTAGTAAACCACTCCAGAAAGCTGCCTAGAACTTTCCAATGGATTAACAAATTACATCAAGCGCTGCCGTCTAAATGCAGCGTACTGAGCGCGCGTCTCGGGCGCTTGTTATAACTAGTCCCTTACCCATGCAATGTATAAGACTGTTGACTTTCTTATGTTTCCTCAAATAAAAATAATTTGGCTCATTCAGTAAGAAGATAGACAACATCCTCTCTGTTCTAACAAAAATGTTTGGAAGACCAATTTTATATTCATGTTCCATATAGATTGATTAAAGTTACACATTTTATGTACATACATATAAGCAGTTTTAGGAGACAACAGGCAGCCAATGTTATACAAAGCTCAAAAATAATATTAACATAAATTCTATGATTCTTACTTTATGAGCATGAGACCCCATAATAAACAGTGTCTCTTGGGTCAATCTAGCAGGGTTCCACTTCTCAGGGTCTCTGATGGCAGGGGAAGGTAACGGCGAAGATGATGCACTGTCTGTGCTGTCCTCCTGCTTGATCTTCTTCCGTTTTATAGTCATGTCAATGTCATTTTCGGAATCCTTTCTTTTTGGGCATGGGCTCTGCAACTGTTGTCAAGTATTTCATGTATCATTGACCAAGAATCGTATTTGAACATGTTTTGAACATTTATTGGTTATTCAAGCAGTAGACTTAATACTTTGGTACAAATGCATACATCATGAACTAGAAAGTATTATGGTAATTGTGTATCAGTACTTACACAAGTACAAGGCACCTCAGATGTATATTCAATATTATTATCATCATCTGCCTAGCTAACTTCCCAATATGTTGGGGTAAGTTTCCAGCCCAACCGGATGCAGCTACATACCAGTATTTTGTATACAAGTATATTCAAAAGTATTTATTCTCAATAAAAGGACCAGTTAAATACCTACACATACTTTTTTAACTTCAATAGTTTACTTACAGTAGGTGGTTTGACAAGTTTAGAGTCAACACTATTACTGGATTCTGAATCACTGGTCTCATACGGTGACTGTGCTGGCCGAGGCGGTGTTGTGTACAGTAAACGGGTGGCATCCAACATAGCTCGACATACTGCTCTCACCTATGAAAAAAAAACAATTAATATCATACAAGTATTTCTCTTGTTTATACTTTTGATTACATCACACACACAAACTCTATTGTTACTCAAATTGACATACAGAAAAAAAAATGTTTGTTTTGCAGTAAAAAAAAAATACCTGGTCTTCGCTAACAGATTCGTCTCCCAAATTCAGTCTTATGTTGTTGACAGCGGGTACAAAGAATTTCTGAAAAGTAATATAACTTAATTTATTATTGTCTTACAATTTATAAAGAAAAATACACAATAATATTCTTTATACATTTGGACACATTTTTTAATGAAATGAACTGATAAAAAAGATTAAAATCAAATGTTTAAGTGACTTTTGTAATATTAAAAATAGTAAAAATATACTTTTAGGAGTAGTAGTTACTCATGAAAGTTGTTAAATATTTTTCATTCTCAATAAATCAACAAAGTACCTCCTGCAGTCCACTTACTTCCAAATATTTCTTGATCACTTGATCTATTTCTCTTGTGACAGCTGACTGAATAGTTTGCCGTAACATATCCAAAGACTTGTTGGCACTTGCTCTAAACTCCGCAATAGGTCTGGAATGTGGCTGCACTGGTCCAGGTAAACTGAACCTTCTGTGCATGGCCGCCAATGTGTTTATGGCAATCTGACGAGTAACTGGCTGCTTCTGGAATTATCAGCGCCATCAAATATACAGATTGAGTAAAATGGATGGAGCAGGTTTAAATTTTCGTCTTATAATAGTTTTTTGAACAATGAATGCAGATGTCGATGAATGTCGATAGCCCAAACTGACTAGCTCAAGGAACAAATAAAAACAATAGATTTGATTAAACAATAAAATTAAAAGTATTTTTTGGATTTCAATTCATAATAATTATTACCTAATCATTGATTCATGAAAACAGACTCAAAATTAAATTTATTTACAAAACAAGTCTTCTGGCACACGAATTCATTATTTACTGACATTTTCATGGTCAAAGCTATACGGATTTTATCTTACCGCTTGCATATTGTTGGGTGTGTTAGAACGAGCATTCAATGATTTGGTCGGCGCCTGGAAGCCCCACGTACCACTGGAGCTCTCAGTAACTGGATTCTGATGCGAAGTATCAACGTTATTCCAATTCTTTTGCACCACCATGTCGAATTCCTGTCATAGACTGTTTTGTTTGACTTTCATACCCGAATACCCGCGGGATCATTCACGATCCTGATATAGAATCACTCAAGATAACAGAACAATAACGCTCAATTATATTATATACTTTCTGGAAAAAAATCAATTTCAAGTAAAATTTTTATTAGCAAACAGAAAAAAGCATCGCTTCGAAAGCTGCTCAACAAAGTCGTCGGACCTGTGGGGCGGGCGCGGGCGCGGGGTATACCTTAAAGTTACTTTACTCTTTGGGGTATACTGATATACTCAATGTACTCTGTGGACTTACTAGAGTTGACTGTTACCAAAGAAAATTAGTGAAAATAGCTCTATGGCGCTCTATGGTAAATCCCATAAAAAAAACTTTTATGTGAAAATGGAAGCAAAGTTCAATAATAAAAATATGCGTGTTATCGATTTCGCCGACAAGAGAATAGAGACCTAAAGTGGTGACAAGTTCATTGAAAGACATCGGGAATGGTTCGTGACTGAATGTCTAGTGTAACCGTTCTGCCCGTGCTGCGCGGCTTTACACTGTGTAAAGCCGAGTCCCCACTAGGGCCGCGCTGCTATATGGGACCGTAAGGCCCGGCTTCCCGAGTCTTTTGACCTTTTTTGCAGCACGTCCACACTATAAGAGCTTCGCGACCCGCATTGCGCAGTTACTTTTGAGATGTAAGAAGAAGAGGACGTGCTTTTGGCTTCAGCAGCATCTATAATAATAAGCACTGCAGGCTGCAAACAAGTGAAGACGATGGCAGTTTGGATGCAACCAAGTTAACTAGTAAAAAAATATACAGTGCTAGTAATTTGATACAAGAAGATATTTAAAATATGCAGACCTTGCTGAGGCAGTCTTGAATATAGATGAAATGGAGTATTACGAAACCTTTTTCGCATGTGAATCACTTCCGGACTTGTTATAGTATTTTCTTATATACCTAATTGCCTCGCAAAAAGACCTAAAAAATTGTGCATCATCATAACAACTTGATCTCCACTTGAAGAATTGTAGCAATCTCCATCAGGGCATCATTCCTTTTGTTTTTATTTTTATAAAAACAACTGCGACAGTCCCATTACACCGGGCCCTCCTGATACAAATCAATTAATAAAACACATCTTGGCGCGAATACAAACACAACTCGGTGTAGCGGTGGTTACAAGTGCTCTCACGTGGCTCTCACCGGCTGGCGGCCGCGCGGCCCGTCTCCACTACCCAGAGTAACGCAGCTTCCACAGACTACTTAGAGATACTACGTATGCAGCTTCTTTGAAGTATACCCACAGCCGTCGGGTTGAGCGAGGCCTTCCGCGCGGCTCAACTCAAGCCCCGTTCACGTCTGTACACACTACGCGGCTTGGCCTCAACAACAATCACTTGAAATGTCAAATTAGTCCGAGTGTCAAAGTAACCGATTATAACTACAACAGCGCTATTTGGACAGTTGCCTTCCACTTTCCACCTTGCTGAATTTGCTGAGAAAGCGAGCATTCCGAACAATATGCCGTTGACTGCCGTTGACTGGCCATGGCCATGGCACAGAGCACTATAATTATTGGCCATGGACTACAAACACTACAGCCTACTTTTCACCTCGGTGAAGTTAGCCGCACGATTTCATTATTTTGAAATTTTGATAATGCTAATCGTTAGAGAGTGTTAGAGAGAAAAGAAAAATCGTTAGAGAGTAATTAGGTTTTATGTAAAAGCAATTTTAATTTTTCGTGTGAAGTTGGCCCCCCTGCCCGCAAAAATGGACTTAGACGTAATTTTTTTTTTTATCGTTTGAGAATCGCTAGATAGAGATTGAGAGATACACAAAATCGTTAGAGAGTTAATATTTTATTTGTTATTAAATCATTTCTAAGAGCGTGAAGTTAGCCCACCTCTGTGAATTTAGCCCCTGATTTAATTATTCTGAATTTTTGTTAATGCTAATCGTTAGAGAGAGTTAGAGAGAAAAGAAAAATCGTTAGAGAGTAATTAGTTTTATTTATGAAAGATTTTTTATTTTTTTGTGAAGTTGGCTCCCATTCCCGCAAAAATGGACGAAAACGTATTTTTTTTTAAATATAGTTCGATAATCGTTAGAGAGAGATTGAGAGTTAAAAATAATCATTAGAGAGTAAATATTTTAATTGATATTAAATTTACCCTAAGACTCTGATCAGAATTAAGTTTAGAAACGTGCCGCCTCGATAGGGGAGAAAGGAGAGGGGGAAGGGTTAGTAGATCCCCCCACTCCCGCCGGAGATACAAAGTTTTTATTAAATGATTTTTAAATATGACAAATCTCACATGCTGGGGCCACACCAACGGGAAACGCCGTTGATTATCGCGATAATGGACGTCAACCGTTGGTGTAGCCACAACTTACCTCGAGTATTTGTCAACGGCATTCACATTGGCGTAACTGTGGTCGCGGTATTTTAGGCAGATCAAAGAGATTTACTGCGAGAATTATTGCATTGAGTGAAACGGTGCACAATGAGAAACGTAGGTTTGATTAGATTTCTCATTGTGCACCGTGAGCGCTACGGGATCTCACGGTACATAATTATTTAGCGGAGCCGATCAGCCCATTATGGAATGGAATGGACTAACGAGAAAGCCATTGAGCTTCTCGAAGTTCTGAACTGAACTTGATACTAAATGACCAGACCAGGGCCACTAACAATACCTATTATTTATTTATTTATACGTGTGGAGTTGCGTCGTCCGAGTATATTCTTCTTACAAATAAATAATATTATTAGACGATGAGATCGTAATAATAATCGTGAATGTCGATGTTACGACCGGCCGGACGGACTGCGGACGGCGTTCGGTCTGGGTGGTTGCGGCGGGGCACAGCTACTGCGGATAGGCGTCCGCGGGTGCGATAAACGTTTTTTCTTTGAACTTCCTTATTCAAAACTTTACCAAGTGCTTAAAATTAAGTTTACAAAAACTTACGTTTTTGGATGATAGATTTATTTTTATAGACAATCCATTTTATTGTCAAAACCGGCTATGATTAGAAAATATTTCAAGGGCGTGGATAAAGCAACCCGCACCGGGCGCATAAAAGGCTAATTACGGCAGTGATAAAAGTAAATTATTCGTAAGTTCAAAGAAAAAAAAATAAGATCATCACTACATAGGAAGCCCTTCCATTTGATATGTCACACTCACTCTCGCGGTTAAAGTCAAATAAATAGATGCCGAATGAATTTCAGAATGTATTTATTTACGTTTTACGACCCATGTTTGGGTCACAGTAATACATAAGTAAGTGTATCTAATTACCAAATTTCAACTTAATCGGTCCAATAGATTCGGAGCAAATTGGCTGTGGCAGACGGACCGACACCAGCGTCGGTGCTGACCTCGCCGCCAGTGCCTTGGCCGCCTGGCCATCCTGGTAGCAGGCGCGGTCCGAGGGAAGAGTCCTGGGGATCATGAGCCCCCCCCCCCAAATCATTCAAGCTGTCGAGAGACTGAATGATTTTGAGCCACAGTGACCCCGATGGACATGTTAGTATAAAAAAAATGTTTTTAGGGTACTTATCAATTGGGTAACCATTTCTCTAAATATATTCCTCGGGACCTCCCCACAAAATCTTGGGCTGCGACCGCACCTGCCCGGTAGGATGTTGCGCTATCTCCCAAATGTGGACTATAGAAGCCTTGCAGTAGGCGGCTAGGCAAGTGACCAGTGGACGGCATAATGTTGTTGTACCTACATGTATGCAGACTTATGTAGTTGTAAGTGCGGCGTGCGGTACGGCGGCGGCGGGCAGTACATTTTTTATCGTTTCGTAATCAACAAGGAACCCTTATAGTTTCCCATGTCTGTCTGTCCGCGGCTTAGCTCAGAGACTGTTGTTACTAGAAAAATCCAATTTGGTATGGGTATGTATATAAAAATCATGCACACATATTTTTAGGGTACTTATCTCCCCTACACTTAATGTGGAAACTTTTTTTTTTCTGGCCTATCCTTTTGTGTGGGCTGTCTTTGGAAAGATCATTCAAAAATATTGTGAGTTTGTTTGGGAAAACCATTTTTGGATTCAGGGATCCGTTTGCGTAATATTAAGCTATATAGTGCTAATTTTTGTTAGAATCAAGTTGCCCCCCCCCCCCCCCCCCTTCCAACCAGCTAAACGGTTAGTTTTGGATATGTGAAAAAAATCACGGCAGTAGTATGTATGTCGCAGGGAAATGAGGAAAGCAGGGATTTCACAATACCGCTAGGTACCTATACCGCGAAATCACGGTAGATGTCGAATATTCTTGTATAATAAGTCTTCTTTCTAAAAATGTTTAGTGATTATGACAAAATGCTAATAATTATAATGTCAGTGATATGTCGTTTCACTTCCAACTAAATCTAGTAAAATGAGAAAAGTGTTGATGGATAAAAACAAAATTATTAATTAACTGATGCATTTTTATTTGATATTAAAGTTTCAATTAAATAAACATCTATTCTGACGATGATCTACTAACCCTTCCCCCCTCTCCTCCCTCCCCTATCGAGGCGGCACGTTTCTAAACTTTATCTTGATCAGGTCCTAGGGTAAAACGCGTTCACAGAAATAATTTAATATCAATTACAATATTAATTCTCTCTCTAACGATTCTCAAAATATATTTAAAAAAAAAATACGTCTTTTTCCAATTTTGCGGGAATGGGGGCCAACTTCACTAAAAAATCTTTGATAAATAAAACTAATTACTCTCTAACGATTTTTCTTTTCTCTCTAACTCTCTCTAACGATTCTCTAAAGATTAGCATTAACAAAAATTCAGAATAAGTAAATCAGGGGCTAAATTCACAAAGGTGGGCTAACTTCACGCTCTTAGAAATGATTTAATAACAAATAAAATATTAACTCTCTAATGATTTTGTGTATCTCTCAATCGCTCTCTAACGATTCTCAAACGATTTAAAAAAAAAAATTACGTCTAAGTCCATTTTTGCGGGCAGGGGGGCCAACTTCACACGAAAAATTAAAATTGCTTTTACATAAAAACTAATTACTCTCTAACGATTTTTCTTTTCTCTCTAACACTCTCTAACGATTAGCATTATCAAAATTTCATAATAATGAAATCATGCGGCTAACTTCACGGAGGTCTACTTTTCTTCATTTCTTTGATATGACACTGGCAGTGACACCAACACCACTTCAATGAATGCATGACACATGACACTGCATGACACCGTTACCGTAGCATCGTAGCTTTTGAGCATTTGAGCCTGTAAAAAAATGTACTCTGTGATTTGACTTAGTGCTCTAAGTTCGCGTAACTTTAATACACTAGGTATTCATTTTTGAAATTCCCACACGTAACTAGTTTTATTTTTAGTCGGCATTCTCGGCATCAATCCACGTAGACACGAAGATTCTGGTTACGGAATTTGAGCGCATTTCATCTGCTTTCTCTTTCCTTTACATCTGTTGGTTGAGTGTTGTTGAGTGTCGATTCGATACCTTGTATATTAGTGAAAAATCAAAACATAAAAGGTAAGTGAATAATCACTATACAAACTTCGCGTCGGTCTTTCGTCGAATGTTATTCATTCAAATAATTAAACATCTACGTATGACAAGTTCGTAACTGATATCATATCATTTACGACTCGGCCACTGCTTACAGTCCGGTTTGTGAAGTGGGTGGAGTACGACGTGGTCAGTTATCAAAACAGTTATAATTTTACGAAATATTAATTGGTAAGATAACACGCCCACAGGTTTATCATATCGTTTGCTTGCAAAAAAAAATTTTTAGGTCTTTAATACAAGTATTTTCTGTAGGAACCTATTCTGTGGTTTTTTAAAAGCCTTCCACTCAAGCCTTTCGGACTTTGTACTTTGCGTTGCCACGAACTTGTTTTCGTAGTTTTGAATAGTCTTGATATTGTCACACAAACCAAAAATGTATATTATTCCGGTGTACAGGTTAGGTATCTATGTATTTTTAGAACAAGACCTCATTTTCCTTCAAGCTAATTTACTAGCAGTAACTAATGCCTTATTAGACATTTAAATGCAGCTCTTTGCATTTGAATCTCAGAATTGATTTTCAAATATTTAGGGAATATTTGGTCACTTACAGTACCTACTATTTCATAAAAAGTTGCAAATCATTGCTTATCTCTAGGCATTATCTCTCAATCTTTATCAGACTGGTAATGCTTCAATTTGTTTTTGGACACCTATTCTGTAAGAAAAAAAATATCCTAGGCATATCAATATATATTTTTTGTCTGAAAGCCCTATGATGTTAACCATCATGATGGTTATCAATCATACCTAATACAACCCACTGACTGATACTTTTAATTTCTAGATATTATGATATAAGCGTGTTTTGAATGAAGATCACTTCTAATTGAGTAGAACATGGAGAAAGAAAGCCATGCAGGATCTCTGATCCTAAACAAGATAGCTGATTCGCCAACCATACCAGTATTTCTTGGTTTTTTTTTTGGGGCTATGGCCTTGTTGTTAGAAATTAGTTTAGTGACCTCAGATAAATCTTTGGTGACATTGTTTTCTGTTATCTTAATTTATGTTTAGCTAAAACTTTATTTAATCAGTAGTTCAGTTAGCAACAAATGTTTTTAAACACTTTATTGAGCAAAACATTTAATTAGGAACAGTAGTAAAATTTAAAGAATAGTAACTTTACACTCTTTGAAATGGTGAAACAATATATTGAATAATTTTCTGTCAATATAATTATACCAGACTATTAATGTCCCACTGCAGGGGGCCAAGTCTACTAATTTACAAACGTGTCAGTGGTCTCACAATGATCAGTTTTTGACAGATATGCCATACAAAATCTGTCAAAAACTCATCATTGTGAGACCACTGACATGTTTTTAAATTAGTAGACTTGGCCCCCAGGGCAAAGGCCTCTTCTCATACAAAGATTGTTGTGTTCTTTTGAACGAGTAATTAATAATTTGTATTCACCACTCTTGCCCAAGACGGGTTGGCAATTTTAGACTTATATTAACTATAAGTCCCAAGTTTCCTCAATGTTTTTCCTTCACCCATGTCAGTAATGTCCAAAATAAACTCAGAAAGTACAAGATATACAGATGATGTGTAAAAGCAGCAGTGTTAATAGACTTTGTTGCTGACTGTACCTACATAAATGACATCATAAGAACATCAATGAATTCACTATTACCTGGACTCATAAATCATTTTGTTAGTAAGTACCTAGTAGTATTCACAGGGTAGTAAATAGGACTCTATTGTCAATCAATTTATTACATCAACCTTGATGTATGAAGATAAAATTCATAACATAATAAGTAGTGCAATAACTGTTGAAAATATGTAGTAAGTATTCAGATCCTATCAAACAACACATCAACTTGTTATTGTTTATATTAATTTTATTACCAACTAGCTGACCCAAGAAGATAATGTCCTGTTAAAATTTTAATAAGTTATTCATACAAAAAGGATGTTCAGTTTTTCCTGAATTTGAAGATTTTACAGGATACTTTTCCAATTTTTCTTTCTGTAAGAACCTGATTCGACCTATTACGAACATTTTAAAGCAAAAAATAGCCCGATCGGACCAGCGGTTCTCAAGTAACGCGCTTACCAACGAACATTTCATTTTCATTCACACACATACACGCGCACACATCACATTACGTCTGATTACGTACCTATAACAATTGCAATTATGTTTGATTTAAGTATATTTTATTATTTAACTATGTGCATTACCTATTTACCTTACGTCTTTTCGCATGAATATATCAATTAGTGCAAGTACATATAACCAAGTTCTAAATGTCTGTCTTCTACCTTTTTTTTTTTTTGGGTGGGAAATCATCAAATGACTTCTCCCGCTCTGGGCGGAGCGGAAGGGCGTGTCAGACTCTTACTGAATAAAACCCACCCGTGTTCCTTCAGTTGCCTGCGGTTGTGTTCTAGAAATTTAATAAAAATGCTAAAATTCTACACAATATATTTCACAAACTTGCTAGTTTAAAAACAACTTGTCTACCCCTTGTGTAATATTGGCCTACGTAATGTATTCTTTGAACTTTATTAAGTAATTAAGAGTACATAGTCTACGAATTTTGTTTATTTTAACATGAATTGCGGTTACAAGGTCATTACACCAATACGTGGTAATGGTAATGTTTACTTTATATCAATTGATAAGGTGACATAATATCTTGCTAGTTAATTTGCGGGTTGTTCTGTATTATTTTATGTACCTACCTATCTAAACAAATTCTTTAACTGTTCTACCTCACTCCCTCAGTTTTATTTGGTTTTAGCAGCAAGTTAGGTAGATCCAAGTACTAAGTTAGTTTTTAGTTAAGTATTTATATTATTTCGTCCACTAAACATATTTTAGCAAACATGTTTCTTTGATTCCAGATTCCCACGATGTCGAAAATCAAGGCTGGACCCGTTGTTGATATCCTCGGTGATGAGATGACCAGGATAATTTGGGATCTGATTAAAGAAAAGCTCATATTGCCCTTCTTGGACATCGAGCTGCACGTCTATGATTTGGGTATGGAAAACCGTGATAAGACTGATGACCAAGTAACCATTGACTGTGCTGAAGCAATCAAGAAATATAATGTCGGCATTAAATGCGCGACCATCACCCCTGATGAGAACAGAGTAGAAGAATTCAAGCTGAAAAAAATGTGGAAGAGTCCCAATGGAACAATCCGTAACATTCTCGGCGGCACAGTCTTTAGGGAAGCTATTATTTGCAAAAATATTCCACGTCTCGTCACTGGCTGGGAAAAACCTATTATTATCGGCCGTCATGCACACGCTGATCAATACAAAGCTACTGATTTTGTTGTACCTGGTGCTGGAAGCCTAGAACTCATTTGGACGCCACCCAAGGGAGAGCCTATCAGGCACGTTGTTAATGATTTCAAGGGTGCTGGTGTCGCCCTGGGCATGTTCAACACTGATGCCTCCATCATTGACTTTGCTCACTCTTCATTTAAATTTGCACTTGGGAGGAAGTATCCTCTTTACCTGAGCACCAAAAACACTATTCTTAAGAAATATGATGGTCGCTTCAAAGACATCTTCCAGGAAATTTATGAAAAGGAGTACAAATCACAGTTCGAAGCTGCTGGTATTTGGTATGAGCACAGGTTGATCGACGATATGGTTGCTTACTCGATGAAATCCGAAGGTGGATTCGTATGGGCCTGCAAGAACTACGACGGTGATGTGCAGTCAGATTCTGTAGCCCAAGGATATGGTTCTTTGGGTCTAATGACATCTGTACTAATTTGCCCTGATGGAAAGACTGTAGAAGCGGAAGCTGCTCACGGTACAGTAACAAGGCATTTCAGATTCTATCAGCAAGGAAAGGAGACATCCACCAATCCGATTGCGTCAATCTTTGCATGGACCAGAGGTCTCCTGCATCGCGCTCATTTGGATAACAACGCTGAACTTAAGAACTTTGCCGAAACTTTGGAGAAGGTTTGCATCGACACAATTGAATCTGGAATTATGACTAAGGATCTTGCTATTTGTATTAAGGGTATGAACAATACAAAGAGGTCAGACTACTACGAAACTTTCGAGTTTATGGATAAACTTGCTGAAAATCTTAAGAAAAGTTTGGGTAAATGACTACCTACACATAGGATGTTGTGTAGCCTGTGAAGAATTTTTACCAATCAATGTTTACGTATGAATTTTTATGATGTCACAAGGGAATGAGGGTATATTATTTAAACCTTATTTATATCAATTAATATAATTTTTTTATTACTGTAATAAATGTAACTTTAAAATAACAATCATTTTTACTTTTGAATTAGGTTTCACCTTTTCCTAGTTAGGGTCCCGATTGTAATTGTAAATGAGAAACAAAACAATGTTGTATTGTTCGATTTCTAATACTTACCTATCGTTTTTATTTTATGCCTAATAAACATTATAAGCAGTTGAAAGACAAAGAGGACCGTAAAACTCTTTATATTATGACTTAGGTTATCGATCTCTGGTCAAGAATTTGAACAGCAATGCATGTCTCATATTTTAAACCCAACCACATTCCTTTCCTAGGTAGTTCTAGTTGCTTATAAAACATTGCGTACCTAGGTACCTTCAAATTTAGGGCTTCACCACTGTAAGGATTGTTAAACTGTGGATTACACTACGAATGACCCTGCCAATTAATGTTTAATAAACTAAACAGACCAATCTAAATCAGACTTATATGGCGGGCAGGAGACAATAACTTGCCACTTTCTATCCATCAACCTCGGACTAAATTAAAAACCAAGACAGAGCTCTGCGAACAATACAGTGAAGCATGCTAAAACTACACCTCTGTGTGCATAGACGCTCACACGCGTACATTCACAACCAAACTACACCTCAAGAACTGCACACACGTTTACGAAACCGGCCTAACGTCACTGCAGCGCTGTCTTGGTTTTTATAATAAAATATGGTCTGAGCCGTCAGCGAGGCAACTCATCCAGTCCGCCTATTCTCTAAGTGTTTCCTCGCTACTTCCCCTTTTTATTGGTATTGGCATGGTGGCACAATGACCCTGCTTATTTAAAATGCCCAATTTGTATTTTGATTCTGTCTTGCGGCAATAACCGGAATTACTTAGGTCAATCTGGTGTTGATTCCTGCGTTTTGACCATTATTGTTACTGAACTCTATCGGTAACTATTCATTATTTTTTTTGTCAATCATTCTCCACCCGTCTACTTAATCATTTACTTATTTTATCTTATGCCGATAAAGCATCACATGAGGGGAAATGTAAATCAGATAGGTATAATTATCTTAGATATCTTGAGAATAACAACAGGCAATCACAATTGATGCAATGGTTCAATGAATAGAAAACTATTAGCATCATCCAAGGTCTTACCATATCTATGGTCTTACCTATTGACAACTCGTACCTATGTATACTAGCGCCATGGCATAAACGGAAACTATGGAACATGTAAAGATCTAGCCACGTCTATTTTAGTTCTTCGACTATCTCATAGATGGCATAATTATAACGCATGTTAATACATGTCTTGGGAGTACCTACCTGTTTTGTGTTTTATTGTGTAATTTTCATATTAATTACCTACTACGACTATAATTTACATGCCATAAAACGTTCATTAAACTCATTTTAAGATAAAACCGTTCGTACATGATTATGCAATTTTCTTATTGTTTACGGAACGTATCAGAGTTTGATAACAATGAGCATGTATGATAACTAGTATTACCCAGGGCCGGACTTAAGGCGGGGCAACAGGGGCCATGGCCCCGGGCCTCCACAAAATAGGGGCCTCCACAATATGATTTTTGTAATAAAAAAGTATTAATTCACAAGGAAAATTTTTTAATTTTCTTTTCATGTCCATGGGTTGATGGTGTTAAAAATGGTACGTTGAATTACTTTGATACCGAAAGCCGAATTAACTCTTTTATTTTTTCATCTTTTCCATAAAATTTTCGGGGCCACCAGTTCTTGGTTGCCCCTGAGCCTCCACACCTTTAAATCCAGCCCTGGCATTACCTGTGTACCTACTACGTATTTTTATCAGATTTTCATGACCGTAAAATGTATTTTCTATTACTTGTGAAATTGTGTGTGACTGAGATAAACACATAGGATTGTAGGTACTTAGTTAGATAAAGTTACATTGGTGCCGATTCTGTTATTGGTATGGTACCTATGGTACTAACTATTTACATAAAAAACTAAAACTAAAGGGACTAAATAAATAAATATAAAAACAAAGGGACCTTTAGGCGTCGAAGTATTCGTCCGCATCGCTGTCATCCGGAAACGTGCCTAGAAGACTAGCAGCATTGCCACGTTGAATGGCAATGCTAATTCTTTGGCCAAAGAACAAGCCAGCCCTCTGGTCACGTGAAGTGTCCACCAGTCGGTGGGAGATTTCCTTAAAAAGGAGACGCGCACTCGGGCCCCGTAACCCGAGCGTTTCGACCCCAAACGGCTCAAAACTGTAGTTGCCTATAAGGTTACAGTATTTGCGCCGCTTGAGGGTCTCAGCAGCAGCGGCGCCAGCACAGCCCGCCGTGCTAGGAACATGGGATGGCGCAAGGGTGTCGACACAGGTTGCGTCCCACACCAGAGGCCTACCCACCTTCCAAGGCAACAACGCTATGCCATCTGGTCTCTTCCCATCATCACGTACCAAGCCGTTTGGTTCTTTTACCGCTAGTCCGCCGGCGGTGACAAGGGCTCGACGAATAATATCGTTGACGCTCGCGTGCCGTGCTATGCAGCCTGCACTCCTGCTGCAGGACAGGCCATGGTGCCCGAGGCTGTCGACAGCTTCGCCGCCGTGACACCGATGCGGAGCAACACAAGGTGCGCCTAAGCGGAGACATGTAGCGAGCCGAAACGATGAGTCATCCATCATAGTGCCTATGGTGGATGACGGGAGCGCCTGAAGCCACAGGACTAAACTAAAATTTATATTCTGTCCTTTTCATATTGAAGTAGAAAGAAAAAGATGCACTGCACTTAAATTAAGTTATTTTGTGAACAACAGAATCGGCACCATTACCTAGGTACAACATTTTCAGAAATCTAAATATGTACCTACCTAGGTACCGGTATCATGACCGGTAGGCATTCATAACTGTAATAAAAGTCAATGTTAAGTATGCTACATTCGCAGTTGCTTCCGGATACGTAACTTGCCAAGTTCCCATTCAAATAATACTTAATAATACCCTATTACCTATTACCCAATTTACAAAAAGTCAAGGCGAAATATCGGCTGCTGTGACAACCCCAAAGATAGAACTTTTGGAAGAGTTCGACTGCCGGATATATTTGAATTTTGACCTTGCTTAAGCTCCGTTCTATATTTCACGACAACCAAAACTTGTATTTAATTAGGATGACTCCTCCAACTCCACATAAATTGATTTGGACAAATATGACTTTATATCTAGGAAGTAGTACCTATCCAATTCCACTAAGTACCTATAAAGAAAATAAATAAGTACTTCTTTATTGTTTGACAGTGGGCTAGAGAAAAACGGAACCCTGAACAATGCGGTTTTCACAAATAATTTGGTAAGTACCTACATAGGTACCTACTTAGATGATATTTTTATTTTTGGTTTGTTCAATTTTGGTCTTGTCTAGATACCACAGCCCACACATTCGGCTTCAATTATCTCTAAACTGAAATCAGATTCTGCAATTTGCGGTTGTAGGCACGCAATAAACAACGTCGTGTAATGTAATACCAGACCTACATACAGATTTTGGACTCCTTAAATTAACTAGGTAGGTAACGACTACCTATCATACGTAGGTACCTACCTGCCTTCTTAGATATTTTATGTAGGTAGGTATTTAAAGTACGTGATAGGCATGTGTAGCACCTATTGCCTTAGTTAGGTAATGTGAATGTCTATGTAAAACAATCGTGGCAGCAGCGAGCAGTGGTGGTCCAGTGGTAACGGCCATGACTTACGAGTTGTAGGTCGTAGGTTCGAACCCTGACAGGCGCTTTACTTTGTGTAAATTATTTCATCGCCACTGCTCTCAAAACGGTGAAGGAAAACATCGTGAGGAAACCGGCATGTCCTAGAACCAAAAATTCGAAGAAATGTGACATCTGCCAACCCGCACTGAGCCCGCGTGGTGGATTACGGCCCACTCCCTCTCACAAAGAGGAGGCCTGTGTCCCAGCAGTGGGAACATTATAGGCTGACTATGTATGTAAAACAATATGCTCTAACTATTAACAAAGTAGGTTCAAACAATTTCTTCCCTACTAGAAGTACCTACCTAGATAGGTAAGATTTTTTCATGTTAGATATCTACTTGCCACTCAAGCGGCTCAGGCTTCAGTTGTTTCCTAAGACTTCTTCAAAATTGTATGGTTGGGCTACCATGGTTGTCCCAACGCAAAATTCGGGCGCTTGAGTCCCTAGGTAGAATGTTATCTATGTATTTACCAACTATCAAAACATAATATTCCTTCACCCACACTTTTTTCCGATCAATAATAACCCAAAATTGGCCGTCTGCAATTCTTCAAATCGCCTATTCACTTTACAAATCGTTTTCATTTTTCTATTACAACAGCGATCCCCTATGCGGCAAGTCGTCAAATAACTTTTCTTAGTGAATTACCGGAGGCGGTTGACGCGGTTTCCCCTACAAGATCGTCCCTTCCGCGACTCCCGCCATTTCTCCCTCTTGTGGAGTGGGCCATTCAGAGACGGTTCGCGAAGCTCTCACGGCGCTTACGGCTTGCTTCAGTTTGGCGGGCTAAGCGTCAGCCAACAGGCGTGCGCGTTGTGGTCACTCCATCTAACATTTGGCGGGAACGAAAGCTCGCGTTCGCGGAAAATTAATCGCAAATACAGCGAATTACAAATCCTAAGTTTATGTGTATATCGTGAATGATGTCTATTAAATCGAGTCCCTTGATGCTTTTACGATGGTTCATCGTAATAAATATTATGGTAAGCTCATTTTGTTTATTATGACTAGACGTTTATTGTTTTTCTCTTGATAAACTATGTAAACACATAGAATGGTATTAGGTATACTAAGTATTTACTTATAAATAAACTATTCTTGTGACGATGATTACTCCACCATAAAAATTTCCTTAATTAGGCATTCAAGGAAAAATACTTAAAAACCTTCTTGGTACTTTTAATGCGTTTGTACTTAATTATTGTATTTTTTTAGAAGTCTCACAATATCAAACAGGGTATAACAAACAGTTTCAAGAATGCAGGTTAACTGAAAAACTATAATTAAAGTAGAAAAAAAAACTGACTACAGTAAAATATATATTTTACCGAAGAATAAACAGCAAAGTGCCGACGCCTAATGTGCACTCAAGAACTTAATTCGCGGAGTCGACACGCAATACGCAGTTACGCACATAGACTTCCACAGTTCCACGCAGTCATTAACGCGCACAATTTAGCCCAATTCTTTCACTCCTCCCTCAACGCAAAGTAACATCAAAGCGAGAACATTTAGTTCAATTACCATAAGATAATATCACTTGAGTCCACTAACTGTAACCATTGCAACATCGTGCATGGAGTCGAATCGATCTCCGCCCAGAAGCGACGTTCGATTGCCGTAACGATGAACTTGCGGATCGAAATGCCATACATATCGAAGGGCGTAGATGCATGCGCCGATCGAGAACCGCTAGCTTGCCATATCAATTTACTAGCGCCGCTCTGGTGCACCCAATTACTAGCTCTGGTTCACATGATTCCTATTCATCAGCCTCTAGATTGCTTTAGTACTTATTAAAAGAACGTTTGATGAGGAAAAATGATTTTTAAGAGCATCCATGTATATTGGGACGCGGACAGTAATGCGGTAGACCAAAATTATTATTATTACAATTATTATTCTTAACTTAGATAAATTTTGGTAATAATAATAAATCGTTCTTCGCTTAATGTTTTTACTTAATACCTGCTTCTAAAGACATGAATTAATATACCTAAGTAAAAATTTTATTTACATAATTAATTCGTGGTCAGCTGCTTGTATACTGACTTAGGTACCTACCCACAACTTACTGAAGCCTTACATCTCATTGTAATTACAGATGAACGTAGGTATGTACCTACCTACTGTTTTATATTTTCTACAGTATTTTTTTTTCTAAGTAAAATAATAAAAAGACAGTTAGAAGAAATAAGATTGTATCATAGCACAAACTGCCGTAAAGAAAAATAGAGCGTACAGATAGTCAAAAGATTACCTATAAAATATGACTACCGTTTTCTTAATTAATTTCTTTGAGTTTTATCGAGGAGTTACGAGGCGTGAAGTATCAACGGCCATGCAGAGCAATGCACTTGGTGCGTAGGTAATTTATGTTGCACACCACACGTGCAGGTGTAAGATTTACAAGAACGGTTTTGCCGATCACTAAACTTCATTAGCACGGGTCAGACGTCCTGTCAATCAGGTAGTTAGCTAGGTACCCTACTACCTTACCCACTTGAATTAGATCGTGGAAAGTTTATATGGAGAGAGTGGGATTTCCTTAGTGCTCGGAATAAATACCTTTAAATACGTACAGTAACCGACAAAAGTTTGTTTACATAAAGCAAAGTTTCAGAAAAGATTTATGAATATAACTGCTACTTCAATATAAAAAAGGAAATTCTTTGGATACCAATCAGTATTATGTTAAGACATAGTAGGTATATAAAATAATCATTGGTTTAATTCAATGCCGCTTGATGTAAAATACAGCTGCATCCGGTTAGACTGGAAGCCCACCCCAACATAATTGGGAAAAGGCTAGGCAGATTAATTGATTGGTTTAATTCAGTGTTATTAAATAAATAAAAAACCAAAACTACCAGCGATTTGTGTTGCTGATTATAACTACTTTCCGTGTCCATAATTAAACCAACATCTGTGATATTTTGTGAACAAATAAGTAAAAGAAGATATTTAAACAAAAATATAGCAAAATTACTTCAAGTTATTTAATAACAGAGTCTGATACGTCCTTCTCACCACCCAGCGGTCAACCACTTTGAATAAACTTTTGTTCCGCTGCATCGATGGTGCGTGCTTATATTTTTAAGTCCCTGAGTCGGAGGTGGTCGTGCATTCCCATATTACTATTCAAGTTTTACAATTGTGGCGGCATCTATATCGCCACATGCGAGCTACGCATCACACTGACGTCACGCGAAATCCTGCATCGCGCAAGTAATGTTTACCGCGCAATCAGCATATATTCTTCCCGACATCAATCGTCGGGCAGTTGCCCCATACACGACACCCTATTTCTATACAAAATGAGTGAACTTTACACCCTATTCCTAATACCTCTAAACTGGTGATCCCGACGTGATCATCATTACATATTAGGTACACCGAGATAACCTGGAAATCTGCAATGAAAACAATCGTTTTCTTTCACCACAGAAACTTATGTATGCTGTAAAGAAAAACTTTCGTATATCTGTGATTCAACACCATCACTCTATACTACTTCCTCCAACATTTAGTACCTATTGTCCTATATAAAACATAGAATCCTAAAAGATGACATCTTTGATCGTTGCTCTTTTCTAGATTTTCTTTCTGGGCTGTTAATTTCCATTTTCATCTACTGTCGTGCATCTACACCGCTGAAATCATTTGCTCCTACTTACATAGCATCCTCTTCTCTCTTCAGCAATGCATCTTTAACAGATATTTATTCTGTAAATAGGATATCGGAATCACTTAAATACGACACATAAAAAAAAAATAAGCAAGATGTGGTCGGCGTTTCCTATCTGACTAATCTCAGAAGAAAGGCTGAAATAAACTCAGAGGTTGCAGTCTCTTTTAAAGTCCGGACATAATCTTGGTCAGGCCATATGAGGACCATTTTGTCGGTTTAAACAACAAACAAAGTGTAAACACTTCTTGGACCTCCCGCGGTGTCTCAGCCCAAGTATCTACAGCTAAAGCAAACTATATCCGGGACGGACCCACTAGGACGTCGCAAAACATGTTCAAACCTTATCATCTCTCAGGTTACTCTGCAGTGCTTTTTGCATAAAGATGAATCTACTATATTAGTGGCTAGTAGTTACTCTGGTTGTTCAAATGTCAATAATACCTACATCCTCTTACTATGCAATATGCATTGCATTTATTCTTATGACACAGAACTTCTGCTTAAATTTTGTCAAAGCAAAAATTATTTTATTAACTTACGGTCTAGTCCTGGCGGTTGGCTGATGCATTGCTCTTTTTTTATATAATCTGAGCTGATTTAGATCAATTTTATGGCGTCTTGCTAAAGTTACGAGCTACACATTTTATTGTCTCTGGCTATATTATATATGCGGCTATGCATGTTGTGGTTGTAGGGTCAGTGCCAGTGTTTTTGCGTAAGCTGTTTTTTTAATTTTCTGTTGTAATTCTGCGACGCATAGCAACTACTACAGCTTCATTAAATAACTGGGGGCTTAAAACGGCCACACAAGCAATTCAATTCTTATTGTCTGGACCATTTTACGAATCTCCATAGAACATTGTCAGTTTGTAACATTTTACGATGTTTCATAATATTTTCCTATTAAGCCCCCAGAACGAGATTTGTACGATTCTTTCTACGGTGCTAACTGCTAAAATCACCTTTCCATTTGGCATTGCTGTAGGGGATTAGTCATCTTATACTTAGTTATAAACATATGTAGGAATACTGTTAGACGCATTACGAAGGACCATGGAGCGTGGCATTAGGGGCCTGCCTAACAGTGAGCGGAATTAGGTCGAAATGATGATGATGACAGACTTAATTTAAGTTTCCATACACATAACATATCGTTACTTTAAGCCCGTGTAATCGTGTGAGCTAGGCAGCTAAACTTTCAAACGATTTACGAGATTCTAGCTAGCGTCAGTTGAGTTAAATCGATGATCCCCTGATGCAAGCAACGCGTTTCGTTGTCAACAAAGGTATTAATTTACTAAGAGGCTATTGTTACGTGTTGTACCTACTTAAGTATTAATAGCGGGTCCCCCTGCTGCGTTTCACAGAATTTTGATTAAAGTTACATAACGACGGTCGTATCCACGTTCGGTGTCTGATCTTCATTGGCGCGCGTGGGAATCGTCTCCGGCTATGCAATTAGGGAACGCCGGGAGCGGAGGGTAGTCAATTACCGCGCACTGTTTTTATTGCGACTCTCCTTGTCGAAGCAATGAAACCTCAGCCGAAACATAAACATAAGGAGGATCATAAACTTTATTGCTCCCCAGTTGTTTAATTTGCACTGGAATTCCTAGTTTCACACTAATTTGGTTTTTAGTAAAAGGAAACAATAAATAAGTTGATTGGATACCTATGTTTCTTTGAATAATTCTTAGCATCCGTAAGTTAATTACATTCCAAAACAACAAGTTAGATACATAAATCATGAAAAAAGTTGTCATAATCATTTGTAAAGACAGCTTTTCCTTGTTGTTTATCAAGTGTTTATATTACTCACCTGTTGTAATTCAATGAATGGGAACGTGCCTTCATGTTCCACATTTTTTAAATTAATTAGATTCTTTTTTTTACCTCCTGTCCACTACTCATGCGTAACAAAACACATTAGTTAAGCAATTCAAACCACCTCGTGCTCTCGCATAAAAAGCTAGTGAGAAAGTGATTGCGAAAAAAAATTAAAGGAAAATGTCCATAGGTATCATGTCATATGTGTATTGCCGCGTCTTCGAGTCAACGACCTAAACCCAATTATAGTTGCATAATAGAATGTTTTTTTCCAATGGTTTAAATTGGTTTTTTCGAACCTTAGCCAATTTTCGATAACTATACAGATAGCGTCATAGTCGGTTAGATGGCTTTAGATATGCGAGCGATACTTGGCCGTCACCCGTACATGTTTTTATTTGTTCGTCGTTGGTACTTAGGTACTAGGTTTTGATAGTACCTACACAAACTGTTATACATATATGATAGTGAGTCTTACATGCATTTATTTTAGGTACTGTTTACTTTCTAGTATTGATCAAGCAATTATCGAATGGCTTTTTCGTGTTCCCATGCGTTTTCTCTAGTAGAAAATTGAGAAACGAAGTAGGTTCGATGTTAACCTTATACATACCTACATATTTTGAGAATAAGTACTTATGCATTACTAAATTTTGTTCTTGTTCAATTGTTGCTATACCTACTGGTTTTAAATAGGTACCTAGATACCCACAGTCAGCAACAAAAGTCGATTAACACTTACTTTACATTTAAAAATATCATCTAAATTGAAAATTCCAAGGTTGCCTTGGAAGAGATACTAGTAAGCGATAAGGCCGACCGTAAGGAGGTATATTTTGTAGAATATAAATTATTTTTGTAATGTATAACGTGTATGTGTTTTTGTAATGTAGGTACCTACACATAATTATACTTAATTAAATAATTGATGTATACAAAATATTGTAAAACATTTTTAAAAGAGTAACAACGGTGGAGTTTCTTGCCTATTCTTCTCGATACGAAAAATACCTTTTGGTAGTGGCGACTAGAATTAGTTCTATTTCTTTGTTTTGACGTTCAAAATTGCCTTTTATGTGCCTCTAACATTTTAGACAAAAAAGTATATAATTATAAATCTTCTATATATAAAAAAGGCTAGGGTGACTGAGATATCAACGCACAGCCTAAACCGCTGGTCCTAGAGACATGAAATTTGGAGGGTGTGTTCATTATGAAGAGTAAGTTTCCACTAAGAAACGATTTTTCGAAATTCCACCCCTAAGAGGGTGAAATGGGGGGATTTCGTTTGTATGAAAAATCTTATTCCTTGAGTTAATAGACTCGAAACTTGGCACAAATACTTATCTAAGTAAATTATAAAGTTCTTCATTTTTTGTTTTTATAAACTACCCCCTAAACGGGGATTGGGGTGTGTCAAAGTATGTATAGAAGAATTTTAACGCGCTGTCCGATTAACTCGAAACTCAGTATTTATACTTAAAACCGAAAATAAAGAATAATGTGTATCAGGGTTTTTCAAAAATCTACCCCTGACGGGGTGAAAATGGGTAGTCTACGTCACAGCTTAAACCACTGAACGGATTGGGCTGAAATTTGGCACATAGATAGTAATTAGGACCTAGACGTCCACTAAGAAAGGGTTATTGGAAATTCGTCCTTAAAAGGCGTGAAAAGGGGGAGTTTTGTTTGTATGAAAAATCTTATTCCTTGAGTTAATAGACTTGGAACTTGGCACAAATACTTATTTAAGTAAATGATACAGTTTGTCATTTTTAGTTTTTCTACCCTAAACGGGAATAGGGGTGTGTCAAAGGTTGTATGGAAGAATTTTAACGCACGGTTTAATTAACTCGAAAATTAATGTTAGTATCAGGTAATAATGTATAACAGGGATTTTCAAAAATTCATCTCGGGGAAGGCTACTTTTTATCGACATACCACGCGGGCGAAGCCGCGGGCGGAAGCTAGTACTTACATAAATATATAAATAAAAATATTCGATACATTGCTTTTAAGCATTTCATGTAATAGCTAAGAGTTAAAAGGTCCTACTTACTATGTACCTACTCTTAAAATGTTATTTATTAAGTAATTAAGATTTTATGAGTATTTTGTCATTAATCAAGATTTGAAAAACTTAAATGTAAATTGACTTTTGTTGCTGACCGTACCAACCTACTGCCACCCTCAAATATTAGGTACTCATTGTTGCTAGGTGAAGGCTCTACTGCATTTGAAGTTTAACATGTACTAATTAAAATTACTTTATGCAATATTTACTACATTTACATATAAGTACTTAACATACATACATATGGATCACTAATAATGGCTACTGATTATATAATGACGGAACTGCAAGCAGTGCCAAGCTACGTGTGTATGCACCTTAATACCTATTCAATGATTTCAATTCTAAATGCAGTCGATTTGAGTCCAGTAACGATGAATAATGCAGTCTATTATTGTATTTTGTTCAATCATTCAATCCTTTATGCGTATAAATAGGTTTCTCTGAATCGTATTATAAGTTAATCTTATTAATAGATTAACTAGATACTAATCTTTATTAACCTTTTCGCGTACAATGAACCTGATTTAAAATCGATTCCAATTTTATAAACCTACTAGCGATCCGACCTGCGTCGCACGGTTTTTACGGCTTGACAAATATCGAGATTTCTTTATTATCAGTAAGTTTAATATAAGTGTATTATATAAATAAACCTTCCGGAATAAATTCTCTAAATGATGGTGAAACACGGATCCAAATCCGGCACACAGACAGACACGAAAAGCTACTTGATAATATGTACATAAATAGTACTAGAAATAGGGACCTATTAGTTCAACCAGGTTTCAGACTGACTAAAGTAGACTCATCTTTCATGGGGTACTGTTTAAAATGTTACAATAAAATCCCTCCCCACATACTTCAACTGAATGAGACGAAATTCAAAACTTGTATAAAACGCACACTATGTAGGCAGGCATATTATAAGTTGGAGGATTACATCTCTGATAAAAATGCTTGGCTTAATGCTGGTCCTGCTCCACAACCACAACTAACTAATTAACATTCGAAAATGCTGTTGGAGCTGCTGAAGATTGTAAGACTATCTTTGCATTGTATAAACTCAATCTCCTTTGTATTATATAATTGCACAGGTGTGAGTACTATGTACTATAGAGCTACCATTAACCGGGTATTTTGTCTTTCATTGCCTTGAATGTGCCCTGGCGGCTGGAAATATCATGCTCACTCAAATGTCTCGCTGATGGTGGCGTATGTGTTGGATCATTTAGCTCCCTTCAAAATGGTTCAGCTGAATGGTGCTGATCCATGCGTCATGTTCGTGAACGGGCGCCGTCAGTTGTGACTGGTCATTTCTTAGCTGCCATGGCTTATTTTAATTTTTGAATTGTTCTTATTTTATAATTGCGGATGCTTTTAACGTGCTTTCTACATTGTTCTCACATGTATAATTTCAACATGAATGATGAAACCATTATATTGTAACAATATTTTGATTTAAAAGAGTGTCCATGGAGTTTCTTGCCCGTTCTTCTCCATAGGTATCTACTACGCTTAGGAATGGGCAACTAGCTTCATATTTCTGAAATTGAAATAAATGCTTTGAGTTTGAGTTTTGAGTTTGAGTATCAGATAGAAGATTTTGATGGCCGTTGCTTTTATAAAAATCACTTAATAACTCAGCTAATAAAATTAATTGACTTGATAAGTACTTATCATTCTCAAAATACAACCAAATACACCTATCTGAAACCCGTCATTGTCATAATTGATAAAAAATTCACTTTGTCATCGATGCTGCAAATAATTTATATTCCTTTACTTACCGAGTTATTCCAATGTCCAATAACCAACGTCCAACTGGAATATACGCTGAAGTTTTTTTCCTACTTTGAACTTTGTATTTTCCTATCGTTTAAAAGATATTTGCTGATATCTGTATCACCTTAAACCTCGGCCTTGGCCCTGATACATTTATTTAGTACATTTTATATTTATTTTATTAAGCATTTATAAGGCACACAATATACTTACATAATATACAGCAGATAACAAAAGATTGATCGATCTTTTTCGCCTCAACAGAGTTGAATCTCTATTTGTACAGTCAAGGAGTTTGTAGTTTGCCGGTAAATGCTATATCACATTTTTCTTATAAACTGTCAAAGAATGACAGTACTTGTCACTTGAATATAAACAAGGACAATTTAATTTAGTTGGTAACATCACTTAACAATTCATTTCCCTGAATTTACCCAAAGACAGTTTGAGCGAGCGACAAGACAAGAGAGATAGGTACCTACCATTGGCTTGCATGGGATAGCTTGGTTTGACTTGTCCAGCATGTTAGCCCAAGACTAACGTGAATTCCTATTTACCCCACTACGGCGAAGAAAAAAGGAGGGTTATGATTTTGACCGGTATGTATGTATGTTCATCTGTTCCCTCATATCTTCTAAACGACTCATCACAATTTGACAAATGAGGTCTCGTTATGTGGCTATGTGACGTCACATTAAATTAAAAATGGCGCCCTCTAGACGACATAAAGTCAGGAACTAAAAAAAAAAAGTTTAATCATACCGTGTTGGGTATCAAATGAAAGGGCTTAATGAGCACATTTCAAAAATATATATATTACTAGCTGCCCGCCCCGGCTTCGCACGGGTAGCACTAAGTACTTATCTACAGCGCACCTACCCTACCTACTTATCTAGCCGACCTACCTACTTACCTACCCTGCCCTACCTACCTACCTACCCTACCTACCTACCTACCCTACCTACCTACTGTACATACCTACCTACCTACACCTACCTCCCTACACTTACCAACATATCTACCTACCCAACCAACTTACCCTACCTACCCTACCTACTTACCCTACCACTCAACCCTACCTACCTACCTTACCTACATACCCTACCTTAACCTACTCTACCTTCCTACCCTACCTACCTACCCTACCTACCTGCCCTACCTACCTGCCCTACCTTCCTACCCTACCTACCTACCTACCTACCCTACCTACCTACCTACCTACCTACCTACCCTACCTACCTATCTACCGAGATATCATCAAGAAAAAAGCCATTCTATACTGAATGTATGAGCCGGTATTTTTTGGAGCTATACTTACATTTTTAAACTCGTGATATCTTTCGAATAGAATGTCTGAATCAAAAATTTATATGAAGGTGTTGAAGCAGTCTTAATAATGAAGTAATTTATTTTGATAAGGATTAATACCAAGATACAAATAAAGAGCCTTGTCTAGCGGCGTCAATTCAATTAAATCAAATTAAAATAACACTTATTGTAGGTATTTACGGTAATTTTTTTACACCTTTAAAACTCTAATAATGTAATTATTGGAGTTTTAGTAAGGATCCCTAATCTTTTCTATCAATAAATATATATTGTTACTCAGGGTGAATGTAGCTTTCTAGTAGTGAAAGAATTTTTAAAATCGGCGCAATAGTTTTTGAGTTTATTCATTACAAACATACACACAAAAATACAAATCTTTCCTCTTTATAATATTAGTGTAGATAACCCCAAACATACAAAAATCCGGAGTCACACGTAATCTGTTCGATTTATGCCCTAACACGTGTGACTCCGGATTTTTAATTTGTCTGTCTGTGGTGTCTTGTTTATACCTTTTTAGTCGTAGTTGGGTTTTAGTTTTTATTACTCAATTTTTTTAGCCAGACAGGTCGCCATAATGAAGTAGGTAGGTACACTGTCTGTAAATAGACTAATATCAACTCAGACAAAACCGTGGGGGTCCCTGCATATTCCTCAATGAACTCACTTGTCTTCATCATGTTAATAATTCAAACTGGTGTAGATTTTATCTTGTAACATTATACTAATCCGTCCTGTCGAGCAATATTAAAGTTGTTAAGGCTCATGTACGGTTTATCTCATGTTTAGAGAGTAGATTAGACTTTTTACTTTTGTTTTTTACTGGCTAGCAAGTACCTACTTAGTTATTATGAATTAATTAGAAGAGTAAGTAGCTTATTTAGGAAAATTAATGCTGATGTTACGCCGGATACTTATACCTTTTTTTATTTTTTTATTTAATGAAATATTTAAAATGAAATCTGTTGAATGGCATCCAATACCTATACTCCATTTGAAATAAGATTAGACATTTAAATATACCTTTTTTACAGTACGTTCAAACGATTTTGACTTCTATTGCGTTGGTAGCATGAAAAATGGCAGGTGCAGTAAACAGTTGGTATTGTAACCACTTTTTGCTTTTAATGCCATCCTTATGACTACGGTATTCCCATCAAAATCGGTTGAACGGACTGTAACAAAGGTATAATTAAATGTATAATCTTATTTCAAATGGAGTATAAAGTTCTAAAGTTAGTAATCAAACATTGACTCTCTCCTTCTATTTTCAGTTCAGACAAAAATGAACCGTGAATGAAGCGTGAATATGCGTTTAAATATGATAGTAAATCTGCACGCACACATCTCTCACATGCAATTTATGAAATGACCCAACTTTGTTACATTCAAGAATAGAATATTGTTCTTATGTACCTACAAACACATTTTAGCATTATTATAATAAATGTTAGAGTTACATTGTTAGCTTTTGAGAATGGGATAGGCTTGGCCTAAAGATCCTACTCAGTATAAACGGTAAATAGCTGTGTGCCTAAACACTATAGCAGTTTATAGCTTCGAGTTAAATTGCTTGTCACATATGAGATAAAACATTGTGGATATAGTAAAAAAGACGTTACTTACATTTTGATATTATTGGCCTAGTCACGCAATTATTGTAGCCATTGGTAGGTTTTAAATTCTGAGATGTCTTAAATTAAAAATAACTCTACCTAGAGCAATGTCTCTCTATCTACAAGAAGAGGTGAGGCTCTCTTTTCTGTAAGCGTTAACGCCAACGGAAAGATCAAATTGTATGAAGTTGACAGCAGCAGTCACGTGACATCTCTAAAGCTAATGTCAATTGCATACAATTTGATCTTTGCGTTGGCGTTAACGCTTACAGAAAAGTTATTTTGTCTAGGCCCCCTGATCAGAATTGAAAACGCTAATTGCGTGACTAGGCTAATGAAATGCAATGTACCTATCGAATTGTTATTCCATCGATTTAGATGATATTACTATGTAATAGTAACAGCGTTAGGTAAACGACTTTTTTAGCTGACTGTCATCATCCGCAGCCCGACTTCACCCATTGCTGGGCAATGCTGGGCATAGACCTCTCTTTTCTTGTGCCAATCGCCACGCTCCTGTGCCAGCCTCATCTAGGTTCTACCCGCGATAGTAACAATATCATCGGCCCATCTAGCCGCCGGACGATCGCCATCGCCACTTCGCCTTCTAGTCCTTGCTGACTGTACCTATCATCCTGTATTTTCTGAAAATAAATTATTCTTATTCTATTCATAAATAAAAGGAACTTGTTTTTAACCGACTTCTTCAAAAAGAAGGAGGTTCTCAATTCGTCTGTATGTTTTTTTTTTGTTTGTTTGTTTGTTACTCGATTACTCCGCCAATTTTGAATCGATTTTGATGATTCTTTTTTTGTTTGGTAGTTCATGCTTCCGAGGTTGCTTGCGTAGTTTTTGAGTTAGCTTCAATATTACGTATTTATCCCACTTAGTTTATCTAGACGATTTCCTTATTTACTCTTTCACGGTTATTTACATAGGAGGTAGTGCTATTCGGATTTGTGTGGGGTAGGTACCACAAGTAAAAAGTGAAAAATAAAAACTTTTTACAAAAATATCAAACCGACTTCCAAAAAACACTAAAAAGAAAAAAATTACTTTAATTTCGGAATTCGGTGGCATAAAACGAAAATTGGAAAGCAAAGACACCGACTTCCGAAATTAAAGTTATTTTTCTCTTTTTAGTGTTTTTTTTGGAAGTCGGTTTAATTTTTTTTATAAATAGTTTTTTCTTTAACATATTTGTATGCCCATCCATGGCGAGATAGTTATGTCATGTCATGATAATAACCCATTATTAAGACCATTATTGTACCATGTGTTGATGCAAAAACACATAGGTAGATATTATATTCTATCTAAAATCTATTGTACCTAGGTATAGGAATAATTAATAGAGGCATAGCAACAATTAAACAAGAACAAAATTGACTAATTCATAAGTATTCTCAAAATAATTATAAGGTAAACGTTGAAATCTTATCCCATGAAATTCGATAACACAAATACCTACTTCGTTTCTCAATTTTCTATTAGAGAAAACGCATGGGAACACGAAAAAGCCATTCGATAATTGCTTGATCAATACAAGAAAGTAAACAGTAAAAGAAATGCATGTAAGAATCACTTTTATTTACGTACATAGTGCAAATAGATAAGTATCTACCAATGTACAAAAGTTTGTGTACTATGAAACCTAGTACCTAAGTAGGTACCTAGGACACGAACAAATAGCGAGCAAATAGGAAAGCTTTTTTTAATTTAGAAAAGTATAGCCGTCAACACCATGACTAAGTTTTAAGAGGTACCTAATAAATTTTAAGTGCTGTTATTATAAACCATCATCTAACATATCTACACCTACATGACGTGTAGAGGTTACAGACTCCTACGGTAAAACAATTAGCACTAATTGTGACCCCAAGCATTTTGCCTAATAGGTAAGTACGCAAATCCTGCAAAACCCAGCCCTAGGGTATATTTGCTAATGGAATTGTTATTATCACGTACAGAACGGAACAGCAGGAGTGCGGTTAAGCTGTAAAGTCGAAGTACTAGCCTTCTCTGTGTACGTAAGATACAAATACTTTTATAATTATTTTGCGGTCAATATAAGTTCTATTCGTTTAAGTAATTATTTACCGTATCGAACAACACTAGGTTTTCATTCTTGTAACCGCACTTCTAATATAACACAGGTAGGTACATTAAAATTGCAACAATCATACAATAGAAGAAGAATTTATTTATACACTTACCTACAACCCGTGTGCCTGATGTGAATACCCACAGGGAAAAATGACGAATTTCAAAAAGGGTTCGTTTCAGGGTTCAATTTTCAATAATCCTTTCGCTACATAAAAGCTCTTGTGCAAGATTCCATGCTTCTAGACCCAGTATTGGCTGTGTGTTGCCTGTCAGAGAATGAATCAATGAATTTAAGATTTTTATAAGTAGATGGACTGAAAATAACCGCGTACTATTCTGTGCACACCTGTTTATAACAAAGGTGTTAAGATAATGTTTAAACGACACAAACATTAAAGTAAGTAAGTAACATATAATGCAGAGATAAAAAATCCATTCAATTAAGTGTTTTAAGTAAAAAAAATCATAGATCCCAGACCCCATTAAAACACATTTTGCCCATACAACTAATGGATGATTACGCATTATATGTAGATATGCATGAACAGGGCCTCTGGTCATCAGTACCGTTGCGTGTTGCTTACTGCCGTCAATGGTCAGGCAGGTCGCAGTGCCTATAACCTGCGCCCTATCGATCCATATAAGTACAGCGTAATGCCCCTAGGCATGCACTTAAACTAGCTTTGGAAAGTCCATCAGGCCTTTAGTATGTGTGTTACTTAGAAACACATTACTTGTATTACGATATAGCCTACGGTAAACTTCATTACTTACCTGTTATATTTGAAGTCCGAAACATTATTTGGGAAAATATATCTAAGTAGGTTTATAAGAACTTATCTGCTACGGCCTCTACGGCTAAGCTACGCTCGTAGCGAAAAGTTTTCTGTAGGCAAATGTGGATATTTGTCCAATTACAGTGTTTGTTCAATAGACTATTTAAATTGTAAGGAATCCTCTTCCCATTTATCTATTGTCTTGTCAACATCAGACTTTGTTAGGGAATGCAGATTAAATTGTTTGTATACCACTTATCGATTTTAAAGATTATGTTTATTTGAGAGCGATCGACGTGAATATTTTCTTGGATTCTTAATTAAATTAATACCTTTATAAAAAAATCTTGATGTTCGGTCAGAAAATTAGAACCAGGTTAAAATTCCGTTATAGGTCATTCTGAGCGGCCAAACCGATAAACAAACCGACTTAAATGTTTTGATTGCGAATTTAATTTAATGACGTTACGCCTTTTAAACCAAAAGTAGAATAGGCTTCTGATAAACCAGTCGTACAAACCGTGAGTAATTGAATGTCTAACATGCACGGAACTCTAAAAATCGATTAACTTCCTCCAAAAAACTAGCTCATTAATTAACTGCAAATAGTAAAAAAGTGCGCCTAAAATGTTTATTCATACATCTATTACTTTTTTGCGACATGAGTGTTTAATTCAATTAAGTAACCATTACACCGATGACAGGCGATGTCAGCGCAGACGCACAAAAAGTTGTCGCGGTTGTCGGCCCGCAACCACGAGCAACAACCACCGACACTTGAGACACGACCCACATACCTCCATCACTAATAACTCTAATCAGGATAATTGTAATTAATTAACACAGTTACTTCTAACAAAGAACAACGCAAAAAATTAGCGCTTGCTCAGGCGCACTGCGGCTCTAAACCGTTATTGTTATGGATGAACAGAACTCGCACTCTCTCGTGACTTCAAAGAGAAATACCATTGACATTTGTACTCGCTATTAAAGAAATTCTTTTGACCAGGTCTTATCGCGATCACCATAAAACAAGTGGACGTGTAATGTATGGGCTTCTCCGTGTTATATACTTTATATGGTCACTTTGAAAGTGTTACATGTTTGTAGGTATGTAGGTGGAAAATCGGATGAATAACACACATTTATGACTTCCAAACTGGAACAAGTTTGTTGGAGTTGGCGCAGTACATCTGGGAAATCAGCAATCAGAGATGGCAAGGAAAAGATTCGGTGGTTTCATGTTACATAATGTTCGTGAACTTCGCTGACACAACTCAAACTTGTCTCGTTTCCAGAAATCAATGTTGTTTGCGATCGCGGTGGCCGCTGCCCCTCGGAGGGTGGCACACCCCCGCTCTATAAATCACTGTCCGAATTACGGCGTTTCTATAATATTTGTAATCCGGCGCTGGGCACGCGGCCGCGTACAACAATTGATACACCCTACCCTATGCGGTCCACTCACAAATTAATTGAAACTAGTTTCGTCCTCGTTAATATTTTGATTATGTCAAGTTCAAATCCTCGTTCTTATGTATTTATTTCAAGATAGAGGCACGTAAAATAAACAATGTAAATAATTGCTTTACTCGCATCAATAGGTAGTTTTTTGTTAGCCCGATCATTTTCATTTTATTCGCCCGATCAAGTATAGTCTCCCACAATAGTTCAAGTAGCGGTAGTACAGGTTGCTAGTTCATCACCTACGAACACCATTACGAACCTGATTCCCCAGCTGGCTCACACATACGCGAAGCTAAACAGTTTGTATACGCATTAACACATAATGTCGTATGCACATTAATTACCAAGTTTATGTCCTATGAATAAACTAAGCGAAGTTATTATCAAGATACTCTAGAATATTGTATAAAATACGAGAGGTTCGTAATATAGAGGTATTAACGCTAATACCCAATTATAGACTCGCATCAGATCGGCGCACGGACCGGGGAAAGAAGATTAGGTTTTCAACCGCAATCTATAGGGGTGAGAGCAAACGCTATTAAAATGCTTCTATCTCCACACACGGACGGCGTCACGTAAAATTAAATAAATTGTACAATTACATTGCACTTTCTCGTCAAATAATAATTTGTATGTGTTCTCGAGTAATTAAAAAAGTTACGACCATGTATCGTGATTTCTCTAACTGAGTATTGTTGCTGACATGTTAATTATTGCATTTGCATTTTGTAAAATTTGCGTGATACATACTCTTACAAGTTGTTTTTTTTTATTATTTCTTATTAGAAGTCATTAAAATATTCCGGGTGAGCAAATTGTACGAATATCTTTTCTCATTGGTGTTTGATAGGTACTGTTACTGATCTAAATATAAAGTTCACAACAATTACGAATGCAAAATATGACCTGCTCCAGTGCAGAGCACGCGAGTCATGTATGAAAAACTGGCCGAGTAGCCAGCATCTTGTTACTCATTACACGCCCCATCGACTTCTACTCGGTATTGACACGATCAATTATACAGATTACTCCAACTATTACTCACATATTGAGTTCCCTATATCTAACCGTAACCGACCGTACTATGTTTACTTCTTCAATAGTTTAACAACCCATTAGTCTCGCATTACTTTATGGTTTATTTTTCCGAGAGTTTTCCTTTTACGGTATTGTTTTCGCCCGGGAAGACGGTGAAAGCTAACAAGTTTTCCATGCTATTGAAGAAAACTTGTTTACAAGAGATCGTTCTATTTGCTGATGTTTAAAATGAGTTGATCCCACTCAGTAGTCTAGACGGAGCCCGGGAGGGTGCGCCCCCCGGGGAAATGCCAATATTGCAAACCAATAAACTCATCTTCATTCTATTTCGAACTTCGTCATCTCTTATTTATAAACGTTTTATAGCTGCATCAGGATTTTTTAAGTTGGCAGCTTTAATTTTAAGGAGAAAGTCTTGTTAGTAACATATTAATTACTAACAATAAATAATCATGTTAACCATTAACTTAACATGCAACCGTATGCATAATTATATTGGTAATAGTTTCCAACTATTATAGCCATAAGGGGAAAGTTAAAATAGCTTTGCTATTGGATGTAAATCCTAGTGAAACAGAGGTGAATTGATAGGTCGGGAGAAATTTGCAAATGTTGGCAACGGTCCAATAAACACAAATAAACAATAAATACTGGAAAGAAAATAAAATCACATATATGGTACAGAATTTGACTTAATTCTGTTCACATAAGTCAGTCATCATTAAGTCAACTTTCAAACAAAATGTTTTTGTAGAATCTACCATTCCATCATGGTCTTAATTCTCCGGCTTGTTTGAAGTTTTGCGTACTAGAGAAAGTAAAACAGATTACAAATCTCATAAATTCAAAATCTGTATAACAAGATCGACCAAAACATAAAAGACACAACAATCTGCCGAAAATAATGGCTTTAATATAAATCAACAAAAAATAGGATTCGACGACTTTTTGTACGCATTGCAATATCCATTAACTATAAAACTTGGATCTCGTTTCGTAGAAAGAAAGTATTAATAGAGTATATAATATCTGTGATACAATTTCCATTGTTAAGTTTGGCAAAATCGTGAAGCCATCCGCGCGTGAATCGCACTATTTAACGGTTCAACTTTGACATAGAAGAGTTTATGTCCAATGGTTACCCAACCATACTGATCCAAGATCATCCAAAAATTCACAGTCAACACACGCGTCATTATTCTTGATAATAATTATGTAGGTATATACGGAAGAGTCAAATCATCAGACAAACAATATTGTGCATTTAAAGTAACAATAGTTTTAAGACATACACAGACAGACATATGTAACATTTCATATAGATTATGAAAGAGTCAAATCATGAAACAAACACTACCTCTATGAAATAACATATCTACGTACTACAATATGATGAAGCAATACGTGACTCTAATCTGCACTTGCTTCCTATCAATGATAAGGTTCCACGAGGTTAGTATTATGATCATGATTATACAGACGGCAATTTTACTGGGCATGAACATTGAACAATAGATATTATACTTACTTTATCTATAAGATAGATATCAGTGCATTATAAAGAGAGACGTCATAGATGCTGTGCCCATTGACTCGGATCGCAGCGCGAGGGCGCGCGTGCCCGGTCATCGACCACTACACGTCGCGCAAGTTCACTCGCGCATGGGAAGTAGGAGCTGTTGCGCGCGCGCAAGCGCATGCGCGGCGTGCTCAACTGGTGTCACCGATGCTGCTCAAAAGAGACCGCCCACACCAACCTCACCTTTACACATCCGGGATCCTCTAGCACTAAAGAAAATATTTGCAGTAAATTATCCAGTCAGCCCGGCTTTAAATTTCCTTGCAGCAATTATTGGCTGTTGATTTACGAGCACATAAAATTCTGAAGGGTTCATTTTGTGTTACCCATGAAGCTTAGACATAGGTACGTTGCGTTTCGGCTACTTCCTAAGCTCTATTATTATGTTCTTTCCAAATTTCGTTTATGGGCTATGTACGTATTAAACGATACACCCAAACATTTTTCGTGACAAAGGGAACTTTACGTTTTACGAGGGCACATTACTATTTTAGAACGAAATAAAAGTCGTTTCGATTTTCCCCCCTTGTTAAGAAATTCATGTGGAGCGTGTTTAACTTCAGTAAATCATAGCGGGTGTGCATACGTTTGTTTCTTTCTTTAAATGCTTACGGCTCGCACGTTCCCTTCCGGTACATTGATTGAGTAAGAGGAATTGAAGTTTAAACAATCGTCATACATTTCATATTTCTTTAGGTCGTTAAGATTGTTAGGAACTACTCGGTAATCGGCATTATATACGTCTCTACTGTCTTGGAATACGTAAGCGAGCTAAGAATGAGCCGTGATTGGCAAGCAGTACATCACTCATACTGCACATATCTTATGCCTCGCGTGACAGAATATCAATTCCTTTGGAGATTTCCGTCATGAAACTCGTTCTTAGAATTACCATAATTTTCTTATAATCCAATATTGTCGTCCTAATACAGTTATTTGTAACTGTTTCGCATACTATTTATTACTTATGGCGAATATTATCGACTTTTTGTAGTATCCTGTTTAAATCGGCGGGATCTGTAGCACAGTTATTATAGATACATAGTTAGATTAAATACTTAATTGAATATTTATTTTAAATCTCTCGGATATGCAAATTCTTTGCTCCACCAAATTATAAATTATTTCAATGACTAAATTAATTTCTGCTACAAATTTTGTTGACAAGGACATATTTTTACACCTGTTTATAATTTAAATTACTAATTAAGAATTTAATAAGTTATGTGTTTTTTTGTGCGACTTGATTAAGGATCTTTCTCCAGTGGTTTTGTGGCGCTGGCTATCTACAAACCAGACAAATTCTTTTAGTTTCTCCTGTAGCCAGGAATAATCGGCGTAAGCATTCCCTTCAACTTTTTGTGGAATTCACGTAGTTATCTTTTTATTATTTTTTGTACGTAAGTTGCTTGATAACCGAGGTGACCGCAGCGTGCAATATTCTCGTGCGGTTGGCACTCTACCTGTCTATTGTTCACACTGGACGAGTGCTGCCTTTTGTTTTGTTATACCACGTCGTAAAACACAAGTTGTTTTGCTCTTCAGTAATATTCGCATTCTGAATTGCCTTAGAGAGATGCATCTAATAGTTCGACTCAACTAGGTACACACACTGCTTTAGGTAGGTAGTTATTTAATTATGTTGTAATAGCAGTTTCTACATATATATTTTCTTTATCATAACCATGAGTCGATCGCCTTGGAAAATACCTTTGCAGATGACAGAGAACAATCATTTCACTGTTGAAATAACTGCTGCAAAGGCTGTTGCTGGAGAGTGTTGCATTATGATTTAAAATGTCCATAATAAGAATAACTAAAGGCAGGCTGGTAGACTGGTTTGGCTTTTGAGTCTTGCTTCTAAGTGACTCATAGAACCAACAGAAGAAATGCCATGAGCAAATAAGCATAAGTCTTAAATCAACAATCGCTCATTACCTAATTAAGAGAGGAGGTAAGTCCTAGTAATTGAATTAAGGCTAAGACAGTATTATCATGTCATGCATACGCCGTAGATGCCACAAAAAATTACCAGGGTAAGAAAGACGACTAACACAAGATCGATAAATATTAAAAGGAAGTATCCAGATAATGTACCTAAAGAAGACAAAACAAAGAAAGGAAGAGAGACGCACTACCTACATTATAGGCAATCGCATTACTAAATAAACTCCTTAATATCCAAGCGTGCAAAGCAACATAAAAGTTATTTGCATAAACAATAACAGCCTTACCTTATAGTTAACAAAAGCAAATAGCAATACATTATCTGCCTACATTATTGCTGTCACTTTCTAGATAGGACTTTGTTGAATTCTCTTACAAAATTACATAGGTATGGAGACACACCAACCGGTTTTCATCAAATTACTGTTCACAAATATGTCTGAACTACCGTCACTTTCGTTGTTAACTCAAAAACTTAGTGCTAAGTTGTGATCCACATACGACATGATAAAACATCGAAATTTATTTATTTTATGTAAGTTTAATATTATTATTTCTTTTTTACCTATAAAAAGATATCGACATTATAGTATATATATATATGTTTAAAAAACTTGATGAAGATTTTAATATTATTATAAACTAGCAGATCCTGTGGAAATATCGGGATAAAAAATATCTTTTATTTTAATCCAGGTTATAAAATTTAATCCAAATCCGTTCAATAGTTTTTGCGTCAAAGAGTAACACACATCCATCCCTCCGGATGGATGGATGTTTGTTACTCTTTGCGCTGAGGCTGGATGCATGGATATCCAGCCTCACAAACTTTCGCGTTTATAATATTATTAGTAGGATGTTTTAGACTCGTAAACCTTCGGACTAAATTCTCTAAATGATGGTGAAAACCACATGAAAATCCATTGCGTAGTTAAGAAGAAAACACGCGGTCGCACAGACAGACACGAAAAGCGATTTTAATTTATAATATATGTATAAACTAAGCATGAATACGTGCTTGGAGAATGTTTACTTACCCATAATAATGATGTAGACCACACAATATTCTTGGTCGCAGTAAAAACGAAACCCATCAATGGACCTCTCATTAGGGCCCCACTTTATGTCGTCATCAAGGAAGACTTGTATCCTTGCCCAACGCATTAGCTTCAGAACAAAATATAATATTTACTGGCAATAATCTACATGTCCATCCGCATGGAAATTGGAAATGTTATGGATTTTTTATCTCCTTTACATGGAGAGGAAATAGTGTGCAAATTGAGGAAGTAGATAAGTTTATATATTTCATAGTTCGTACAAGTTTTACTTTATAATGATCTTTAAATTAAAATTTTACCCAGAAAACTCTCCTTATGTCCTAACCGTTAGTAGAGTCGATACCAAAAATGTCGCATAATTTATTGATATTTTATGGACGTAAAGTCGTTAAAATTGGTTAGCTATAAATACTTCTACAATTATTTATGTCATAATCAACACAAATCTATGAATAAGGATATCGTATTTTATAACTTTATCTGATAAATTGTTTGTGGTGTTTTAGTTTTCTTAAATAGGATATGCAGCTGTAGCGATTAAATCAGACTTTGCCTTACTTATTTGTCCCTAAAAACGTACAGTAACGTTAGTGTAACAGCTATAAAATCGGAATGACAAATCGCGTCTTCATTCGTCGTACGTAACCCATTCCCATATATGGCTTCTACTGCATAATACATTTGCGGTGAAGGACCGTAAAAGCTTATATATTTATTACCAACCTTCTTCACTATATTCTTGTCATGTACCGATGTGTGAATTGCTTTCCTACAGACTTTCTGAAGGTAAAATACAGTTACCCTCTTAGCGAGTTCAACGTCGTCATGACAATTGTCATATGCGGCTAATTGCCGTAAAAACTGAGCATGTTTAGGTAACATGAGGTCTCACGAGTAAGTGCTACCTTCTAGCACATAGTAATAATCGTAGTATAGCGTTACGCTCTCATGAATACCGTGATTACGTCAATTTACTCCATTAAAAACACACTCACATTTCATTTGGTTTGCAGATAAAAATCTCAGTAGAAGGGTGGATAATTAAAACAATTAATTATGCGCTGTTATGTCACGTAATGCAATTACACGTCATGGTAATGACGGTAATGCACCGATACAGATCGCTACAGCCTTGCGTTTTTACGTCGGAGAAAACTTTGCTAGGTTGAATAATAGCATTAAGTGGATAACAGAGAAATTCATTTTATTATAATGTCATTATTATTAATGGAGTGTTAAAGAGTGATCAAATGCTATTCAAACGTCATTACAGCCATCAAAAGAATGAAAGTTATCTTTCACCTGATTCTAATCGTGACACTCGACGACTCGTTAGTGTCGCTATATTCGCAGATAAACGAGTTATTTGCTTTATACCAATAACTTTTTTGCATTAGAAAGGTAAGTTTCTCGATCATTACCGTTTTTAGACTTCCGTAATACAATGAGTTTACTTCATAATGGCAAAACCGAAATTATTAACTCACTACTTGCACGAACTGTGGATATTGAACTAAGTATAGACCGAGGTGGTTAGTGATTTACTAGGAAATTGATGAGAGAGCCGGGTTCGTGCTCGGGTCATTTACGCGCCAGAGCGGTGAAACCAAATCATACGGCTAAATAAGTTTCGTCGGATAATTGTTAACATTACATACAATCGAAGCAACCGCAATCCGCATGATAGGTACGGTAACGGACGCGTTTTTGCGTGTGCTCGTTTAGATTCTAACAATGCTTTCTTAAACAAAAAACTGGTTAACTCAAATTTGGCTGCATAGAAATTGGGTCACTAAATCACTACACTATAGAGAACACAATGTGTCCGTTACTAAAGAAAGAAAATAATTACTTTATTTCTAACGAGACTCAATACAATTATTAGCAGAAAACGAAGGCACTTCTCCGCAAGCAATCGTACGTGTTTTGTTGCGATCAAACATTCGTAAACTGTGTACAAAGTGAATCGTTTTTCATATCCCTGTGAGATAGCTTCACAAAACGTTTTTACTCATGCATTATGTAGAATGTTATGTACATACGTAAATACTGACGTAGGAGTGTAGGACGGACCCTTCTTCCTTTCTGTATAATTTCATGTTCCGAAGCCTGAATAAGTAATGCGACGATTTCGAAACGTTTCATAAAATTTTAATTTCGGTCGATATTACATCGTAACGTTTACTTACTGACTTATTTGCGTTTTTTTTAACAGTGATGTCATTTTGGGCACCAACTAGGTGATCCTAGTAAGAACTAGAATAGTCACAGCTATTACAAGAATAGCTCCTTTTACGTTAGTAAATGAGATACGTAATTATTCCTTGTCAGAAATATATCTTGGATGATGTATGACCGTTGTAGGCGGAGCGGACATCCTCATATAAGCGAAGACAATGTTACAACTAGGAATGTCATAGCAATTTGCAACAATGACATAATACACAAACACGAACAAACGAAGTGGAACGAATCGTAATCCGCTCCTAAAACGCATTCGTCTCTTCACGCATTAGTGCATACGTGCTGCTATGAAGGATGTTTCTCTGCCAAGGTCGACGTGCAAGTTTACACAAGAACGTTGCCCTTAACAAGTAAAAATATCCAGCGTGAAAAAAAATAGCATAAAACCACGAAATACTTTGCAGTGGTTGTGTGTGAGGAGGATTCTTGGAAACGTTGCGTACCTACGCCTGACGTGATTAATACGCTTGCGTTGTTACGATCATTGTAAATCATAGCAAGGGGTACGTTCCCTTGGTATGCAAATGCAAAGCAAATTCGCGGGGAAATATAATAATAGTTGTAAAAGCCGTGTTCGTCGACAGGCCATAACTTTTTACGACTTGGTATAATTTTTCATTAGGTAAGTATAGTGGAAGAGTGACTTTAGTGGTCTAGGTGTAAATTTCTTTTGTGTTGCCGATATTTAAGTTGTGATATCTTTAGCTCCATAATAGTTCTCTATTTGAGGGATATTGGGCGGAAGCTACTAGACTACCAAAGGTTTTACGAAAACAAAAACAATACTATAAGGATCGGTGTACGTAAATATTTAACTAGTTTGGGGTGCTCAGCATCTGAAACTTTTTCTGTTATATGACTATAGGACCATGGACAAGAATGTATCATCATGTATACAAGAATATAAGAATAAAAAATTCAAAGATATATTTTTGTTTCAGATAGTCCAGGCAGATAACAGAGCATCCTACCTGGGTGCTCGTTGTCGGGCCAAAAGCGACTGTGGTGTCACTAACTCGCAATGCGAGAGAGGCGTGTGTGCTTGTCAACCGTACTACGCGCGGGTTGACAACTCTACCTGCCTTGAATGTAAGTACTTACCTAACACTTTTATTTTCCAAACATGGTTCTTGAATATGTCTTCTGTAGCTGGCCTGCCAGTAGCTTCCCACACGTAAGTTGGATACAGTAATAATTTTCTTGGAAAACTTTCTAAGCTAGTGAAAGCTTTATCAAAATCCAACCAGTAATTTTCTATATTGATTGGAAAATACGAGTTGATGCAACCAAGAATTTATTCTATAGTGCCTGTATTGAAACTCCATTTTATCCTTTTTTCCTTGCTCGCACAGTGCGTAGGTAATTGATGCAGTTTGGATCGCGGTTTTCACCTCTCATTGGCAATACCTTACCTAATCACTCTCGTGTGGTTGACTCCGTGGTGAGACTAACAAATTACTTTCACTTGGATGATCAATAGCCATCAAGTAATGGCGGTAGTTTTCATTATAGGACATCAACATTATCTTTCGGATTGAGTACCGAAAATCAATTTCGCTTTCCATTCGTATTTTGTGACTTGTTGTGTCATTCTGTTTACTAACTTCGACAATCTTTGAAAAGGTAAAGTTGGTTCTTTATTCACGTTCATTTCATTGTATCATTATTATAATAATTTAACGAATGACTGAAAAATGGACGAACAATATAGCTACCACTTCCCGTTCACACCTTGCTTTCACTGCATTTCGCATAACCATTTTATAATGCTCAGAGACCATCATCTCTAGATGTTAATAGCACTTTAACGGTGTAAAAAAACGTTTAGCTTGTATATTAAAAATAATAACATTCCATTTTGTCTAGACTTTTCTTTATCTAACTGGAATCATCCAATTTTGGTTCGCCTAAAGCAGGGTTCCACGATACGGATTCAGACCGATTGGAAACGAAACGAACTCAGTACCTACTATCGTACAATATCGGAGATCTTTTATTGCGATAGTCCTATAATCCCACGCTCGTCTCACTTTCTTAGGCACAAAGGTATCTGACCAAATCGGACAACTGGATCATGTGGATTACAACTTCCAACGGTTCATTCGCCGATTATGTTCCGTATTGCTTCGAATAAGGACCACTGAGCCGAATTCGCTTTTATGGGTTCTGTGACACCTTGAATGATATAACGGACTTTTTATTAGCTTTGTTTAATTTGCGTGTCCAGGTTAAGATGGATGTTATAAAGAGGAACTACTCACGGATGCGTTGAGTAACATACTTTACGAACCGGGTCCAGTCAGGCGGCATTTCAAACTAGGATTGAACACAGGGTCCGCTAGCTCGACGGCCATACTAACAGCGTAATCAATAATCATAATATCCCATCTTGTCCTTTCTTGGTGTGTAATGCGTGTGTGAAATAAATGGAATTATTTACTTAATTTTATTGCTTTGGCCTTATAAGTAGACTTTAAAGTGGCCGCGTCTCGTGAGGAATAATGCGTCAGAGAATTATTCAGCGATGACGTAAAAGATCCACTTTATTCATTTACTTGCATGTTGACTATACGGTACAGGACTAGTAAATTGTAACTAATCAGTTAGTAACTGGTGTATAAATACAGGGTGAAAAAAGACCCATCACATAGCCGTCAACTACGCATTCTGTACATCAAATTAACATTGCACAAAAATAATTGCTGGGAAACGACTTTTATTTTTGGTGTGAAAAGTCGCTGTTTACGGTAGTGCGCAACGTAAAGTAAAACATTGTGTTTATAGGTGCTTGCACCGGTCCAAGGCTTGTGGGGATCTAAAATTGAATTTTAACATTTATAACTTGCTTTCTTTAAAAAACGTCTGAGAAAGTTGGAACTTTGACCTTCAATAACTCCGTAAGGTTCCCAGGTATTGACCTTCAATAACTCCTTACTTTGACCTTCAATAACTACTAACTTATTTGACCTTCAATAACTCCGTAAGGTTCCCAGGTATGGTCCAGAACAAAAAAGTGATTACATCGACGGGAATAACAAGTGACTTTCGGCTTCACCCGTTATATTATGTAATTATAAATCTATACTCTGAAGGAAAGTCATATTAAAATCAACAGGGCACCCTACATAACAAGGAAGTCATTATAGGAAGACATTGAACATTGGAAAGGGGGTAACCGTGTGTTGGTTTAGATGCGAGCCGTCAGCTTGTCATCTCAAACTTCCTCGTGGTCAGTGTGCCAAGCGTGAGCAATCATCTACACAACACAGAAATATAAACCGTTTGATAAAGACACAGATATCTGTCCATCTGTCAGCTGGAAATAATTGAGCTCGTGTTGAGCTCTTACCAATTTTCCTTATAAGATACTGAGACTGCAAAAAGCAGTAACTACTCATTATTTAAGCAGTAGTGTGTACACCCTGCCTTTATTTATACTGCAGTGTTTACATAGTCGTTAAATTACATTAATTCAATGGTTGGCCACCTACAGCATTGTTAATGATGATAAATGAAATTGTATGTTTTTACGCTATTCGCTTTTTTATTTTATATCAGGGTAGTCAGCTATTTTTTGAGCTAAATAAAAAGATAAAATATTTTTTTAATTGTATCTACGATTGGCATTTCAATTTAACCTGATTACAAGGCTCCCTGAATATCAAAGGAACGTCAGGGGTAGAGAACTCTATGTGAATTATTGCCTTATGGGAGCTTATGTCTCATCACCTCCTGTCATTACCTCAATTTTTGGTATCGGTCCAGCAGGTCTTCAAATTAAATCAATTTATTTGCTATAAGGGGTTGGTTCAATCTTCTTACATAAATCTGTATCCGCCTTCATCTCAGCTTATACGTCTATAAATTATTATTGTGCTCATTTTTATCCAGAAAGTAGTCAGACGTAATAGAATTAAGTATTAATAGAATTGTTCTAGGTAGATCCCGAAGTTCTTGGCAATAAAAATCCATAATATAAGACAATACTACCTCCAACTGTGCCAATGTCGTTTGTATCGAACGCTCTCCAAAAATAGAACGGCGGCTGTGCGCCAGAATAATCAAGTAACTTTAGTTCCGCAGAATCTGAGTGCAGGCTAGAGACCCTAATATTGATTTTATGAATTAAGATATTTTTATTCAATCAAGAGATTAAAGGACTCCAACCTCTACACTGGGGAGGAGAAGATGTGCAACTGTTTCGAAGATAATCGGTTCCAATTTTAAACTATCCGTCAAAAACTGATATGCTACAAAAAGAGAGAAACAAATCGAATCTATGGGTTAAATAAAATTAGGTATTGCTTACTCCTTAGATTATAAAATGGCTTGCCCCATTACTTCTGGGAACGCAGTTTCTTTATTATACCAAATAACGCATTGATTACCCATTAGCAGAAAGTTCCAGACAAAAAAGGAATATATTAGCGAAACGTTCTCATCAGCGTTCGTAGTTTACTGGTATTATGACGCCAATAAATCCTTGTCGTCTAAAGCTGAGTGCATGGACGCAACGTGAATATGTCCATCTCGTTTATTTGCGGTAGGTACCAATTTAAATAAACTTGTTGATGATTACGAGAGCGGCCCCGTCGGCAAGCTTCGACTGACTTATCGTCCGGTTTGCCAGCCGTAAATTGGTCCCGCTATCCTTCGAGGGTATGAAATGTAGGGACTCTTATCCATTTTATTTATTTACTATTATACGAGTCCGTTAGTTCTGAAACTATCATTGCTGTTTCTTCCGCGTGACCCCTTGACGAGTTCAACCTAAGAATGTTTGCACCCAAGGTCTCAGTGACTGAGTACTTGTGTTGGTAGAAATAAGTAGGTAGGTACACTACTTAACGTCAACCACGGCTGTGACGTGATCTTCTTAACGTTCCTGAGGCATCCAAAATTAAAAAGGTAGCTACTGAAATACATCTAGAAGGTAAATACCAATTACCAACAATAGCTATCTAGGACACACCGAAACAAAATCTCATGGGTAAAGAAATGGCATTACGAATACAGAAACCATCAGATACGCCAACGATTAGTGGATTCTCTGTAATAACGGTATGCAGGCACAATTTTATTTGTGTTTATTGCTTTTAAGTTGTAGACAAACACAAAAATTTCCATTTATAGTAATGATTGTATTGTCACTTAAGTTTGGGAAGCTTACTTTCTAAGGGCACATTATAGAAAGCGTTATCAAACGTTTAGTTCCGCATGTTACGCGTTTACGCCATTATGGTGGAAAATAGGACACCATGCTTTTCGAAGAAGTCACAGTGCATTAATCAATATATTCACCTGCGATTTTTGTAGCTAAGATTGAGCTCAGTTAAAAAATTGTGAAAAGAACTTTTAGAAATCAGTTCTGAAAATATTATTTTCATTTTCCAACATTTTTGGGTTGTTTTGGAAAACCTTTGAACTATACGATAATAAAACAACTGGATTTCCGTCGGTAGAACCCAAAGGCCAGTTGCATATTTCTCAAAGCAAGTTTGTCACCTTAGAGGTATGCCGCTTTAACACAAAAAATATAGAGGCACGTACTAATACGTGCCTGTGTACCATGTCAAAGCATGTAAGCATGACATACAGTTTTTCTGTGCAGCACAAACGCCCATTTTGCATCCATTAACCCAGTTATGCATAGTTAACAAGCGTGCAGTTTCTTACGATGTAAGTATCGTAATTCAAACGATATCTTAAAATATCTCTACAATTGTTTTTTGGCTGTATGTAGTTTTAACTTGTAATTCTGGTTTTAGACTACTTGGGTTCGATTGTAGAAAATAACACTTTTTCACGCCACAATTTGTTAACTCTTGTAATCTTTTAAGGTTTTGTAAAACCTGGACTCGTAGCTTCAAAAAGCAGATTGCATATATAGCTCCAGCCTCTAAGTTTATATATTATGACAATATCTGTATCACACGCCAATATAACACAAGTTTAACAATTAAGTACTAAATAAAAATCAACATAATTTCTCCGTAATTTTATTGTCTTGGCTCTGATCTTTCTTTCTGTATTGTTCTGCAAAATACCATTGTTATTTTCCGAAAAGCTAAGCTTACTTTCTTTTGTTTACAAATTATAACACATTACAGTGTAACTGCTTTGATGTTGTTTTGTTTCTGAGTTTCATCACAGTCATTTGGATGGGCCGATTGTGAATGGGCTACCACTACTTGCATACGTATAATCATATGATTTGCAGGTGCACTTAATGCTAGACCCACATGATGTGTAATTGCAACTATCTGTTCCCGTACAATATACAAAGAAGGTGATTTAGGGCGCCTATGACTAGACAACCGTTATAAGATAGACTTAGCTCCTATAAAAGGATCGAATCTATCCGCCTGTCGCCTTCTCACTGGTACTCAACTGGCTGGAAAGATCCGTCTGGGTGAATTTCGGATGTGAAATACCGAATGAATGAAAGACAGCTAATGACACCGTTTCATTCGCTCATTACACGTGTCGAATCGACCTTGACTTTGTATAACAAGATTATAATCTTCGGTTTGGAAATCGAAAACACACGCACATGTACACTCTTTTCACGGTTGTCAGCAGCGTGCCAAATCTAATAAATGTAATATTCTTTGTGGTCTTCGTTTTGAGATTAATGTGTCAGACGTCGTAGATGGTTATCGCGAGAAATATAAAAGAATTATAATTGTAACAGGCCGAGAGCCATTCAGAGACATCGCTTCACGTACGTGCTAAAATCAAACGCGTGTAAATACGTTTGATGATTTACCACAACCATCACTAAAACTGGCTTTTAATTAAATTGGTGGCACGCTTATTTATTAATTGAGTTAAGTGCTAAAATACGTGTGTTTACCCTCTATTAAATTGAGCGAAACGTCGGAACTAATTAATAACGGACAAAGTGAAATGATGTTTGGATGGACATGAAAAAAATATCCGGCTTCCAAAAAATGCAAATGTTTATATAACCGATTTCCCGTATTAATCTATGAATGGAGCTAATGGTATCATTAACGGAGATATTGATCGGTACATACGACTGATCAATGCGGCTGTAGTAAATAAATCTCTCATGTTTATTCTACAGTGTTAATCGCAGCTACTTCTGATATTCTTGTAAACTGCCGCTCGAATACCAACCGTTGTCGGTGTGACTCTATTATTTATCGTTTAAACGTTTGAAAGTCGTGTTATGCATAAACATGTTGCTTCCACGAACGAAATCCTGCTTTATCATATTGTAAATCTAAATATAAACATATCATTTTAAAAGTGCCAACGAATGTTCAGGATGGCCTTAATACTAGTATTGTTTATGACGTAGTAACGTAAATGTATGTACATACATTGGATGCAAATTGCCGGCCACACCCGTATAAACGAACCAACAACGGTGAACTTGAAATCAAATAGGGTCGCACACGCCTTCGGGTCGTGAACCCGTCACTCAGTGCACTGTCACCATAGAGACTAGGACACGTAGAGAAGACAACTAGAACTAGGAACTGGCCATTGAAACTTATTGACAATAGCTTGAGCTGATTGACAGATTTAAAATGGAATATTATACCATATTCTTCTCTTCTCGGAATGGATATTCAAATCAGTGTTCACTCTTCATCTTCCTACATGTACCTTTACTAATAAATAGAGGTACCAGCTTTTGAGTTTTGCCCATTATGCATTTCGGATGAAAACTCACTTTTATACTTAAATACTTTCTTATCCAATTTCAATGTCAGTTATTTCATACCTTTATTGATATTTGTGTAAGTGTTTCTTGTTCTTTTTACAAGCTTTATTTCTTTATTTAGACTTAAGTTAAAGCTGTTTTGTTTATAATGTTGTTTTTCATATTAATTAATATTTTAAATTTTATATTATTTACGAAGGTTACTTTGTTTGATGGGAGTGTCGTGTTGGTATCTACAGTATGTTATCTAACAAAGGGCGTTCCCGTTAACCTTCAATAGTACAGCGTTTATACATGCTAAAATAATATTACCATTTTAAAAAAAAACAGTAAAAAAAGAAGTTAAAATATTCACAAAAAATATTAAATGGATACAGAAAAGAAACACTGTATACACGCATACTTGTAACACTTGTCTTTTTACGTTGAAATACAAGTGTGTACAGAGTGTTTGTTTTACGTATCAATTTAATACCTATGCGAATATTTCACTACTTATATATATATATATATATATATATATATTTTATTGGTAATATTTTTTTTGCCTGTATGAACGCTATACTATTGTATAAGATATTAAATAAGAACCCATGCCTCTTAACTTTTATTATTTAATGTACAATGTATATGCTGTTGAAGGACATATTTCAAGCAAGGAATAAAATCGTTTCTAAGAGCTCTCTAATTGCAGTCCTGAAAAATGTATGAATGAATTGTCTGTGTGTATGTCTTTCCAGGTTAGCAACTAGACGCCAGTTGTCTCATATCTATCAGTCAGTCACGGAACTGGTATAATTTAGATACTATATTGAATTGCCTTTTCTTAACATTAATGTATCTATGACTGTCGCTTTGATTCCTAGCAAAGTGTATCACTCCTTCAGTCTAGTAAGTTATAGCATTCCGTTTTTTCAGTCTGTATCCGGTAACGTTTTTTACAACAAATTCGAATTGATGTGATTGTTGAAATATGTAAACCATGATCTCGTTGGTGATTGCAATCTTCACAATACTTTTATTGTGTCTTCCAAAAACTGCATTTTATAAGTTTTTTGTTCATTTTTGTAGAAAGTACATAACTTTTCACAATAGTGCTGTAACCGAGTCGTGACGTAAAATTGTTTATCTCTTGCTGGGATCAAAGTTTTGTTAATATGGTGACTTTTATACTTTTCGCTTTTACGGTGAATTATGTACCTAGGTACTGACAGTTTTTGTATGTCTGTATTAATTCATATGAATGGTCGTTAAAATATTTCATTTCGTGGCATGGTCTGTTGAAGTGTTTTATTTCTTAGAACATTTTTTTTATTGTTACAGCTACACTATTGGGATCAGAATGCTCGGTATCAGAGCAGTGTACCTTGAAGGTGGCATACAGTGCCTGTCTCGAGGGGGTCTGCCGATGCTCCGATGGACATCTCCAGTTCAGGAAACACACGTGCCTTTCACGTAAGTAAACTTATTTATACCTACGATAAATAGAGCTTTTGTGAGTTATAGTAACGACTAACAATCCATATAATTATAATAGATAATTAGGTACCTACGTATGTAATTTCGGAGCAGAAGGGCGTGGGGCGGTACATTCACGAGCTCCAGACGTTGTAAAAATGACTTTTGTCGGAAAACTTACTTTTGCGAATCCGAATGGGCTGCCATTTCCTTCAGTTTGTAAAACTGAAAACAAAACTCTTCACTTCGACGATATATGTATTACCTACGTAGTTAGCTGTTGCACATGTGCAAGGGAATGATTGATTCGATGTCAGTCTATACATTTATTACCGACCGCCGCCAGTTTTATTGCAATAGTTCATGTGTTTAGTACCCACCAGTATCGCCTACTGACGACAGTATTTTGAACGACGCGCGAGTAGGTTATTCGTATTGGGAAATACCATTACGAGCCACTGATTAAACATCAAACAATGAGGCGATACGATCGACAAGTAAATTGGATTTCATTTCCCAATGCAAATTTTTATAACGACTTAAAATGGGTAAAAGGAAAAATGCGTAACATTGTTTTTTTTAGCGTAACACTTTTAAATGGCTGCTTAACGAGCGTAGCGCGGCTATCAATTAGTTTTTCATAGGAAAGATGTCATTGGCGTTATAAGCCGGTAGTAGGTATTTACTAATATTTTCATTATTTAGTTCCTATAATTTAATAGAAAAATATTTCGCTTTCGCTCCGCGTATTTGGGTTTTTATTTCGTGGTCGAATAATTAGACATTGACGTGTGAATTTTAATATAAGAATTTACGTTATAATTTTTTAGGCTGCCGTGCATGCGCACCTCTGGCTCTAAAAAAATAACACGGGGTAGGGAAAACAAGTACCAAGTGGAGGCGCGCGGTTGTCAAATTCGATTTAGTTGTGTCAAAATAAGTTTTAAATTTAGAGAAATTATTTGTCAGAATAGTTCCAAGATTCCCATAGTCAAAAGTAAGGAATTTTAGTGATAGTTTAGTTCGGTGTTCAAGAGAATCGGCACCATTGACGTGTGAATTTTAATATAAGAATTTACGTTATTATTTTTACTAGGGGCGTGAAGGATGGATATCTTATTAGGTGTGTGACACTATACATAATAATGTATGTCATCCCTTATATCGCCATAACGGTTTATTAGGAAGTCCCATTTTCAGCAGCATAAGTAGAAAATACATAAGTATACAGGTTGATTCATATTGAGATGGGTCATCGTATGGAAAAATACGAAACCATTGAAAGAAGAGAAATTTGTTTTAACGAACGATATACGTCGATTTTAGAGATAAGTTATGGAAAGTTGAGATGGATTTCTCAATGTATCACTCGGTTTAAACTTTCATGATTTGTCAAAGAGTTTTTTAGTCAAATAAAGAGTTTTAGACAAGGGATTCTTTCCAAAGAGTTAACAATATTAATATGTTGATATAACTTTCGGTTTCATCCAAATGTTCCAATTTCTCATTAAAAATTATACGTAACTAATAGTCATGGTTAAAGTTACTGCTATATCTATTGAATCATAACGAATAAGCCGTGTAATTGAATGAAGCGGCCCGAAGAAAGTACGGGTTGAAATGCCATGAATTTGACCTTCATTCCAATACTATTTCACGAGTAGTAGCGAATTCCTCAACGGAATAGAAAAAGTGTCTCGAATTCTCGTTAATAGGTTTTCTACCTCATTTTGCCTATTCATCATTTGTTTGTTACTATTGTTTAATAGATCGTAAATAACTTTTGTTCAGTGGCATTAATTGGAACCAGTTCTAAGAAAAAGCCCGAGTTTGGCGGCGAATGTTTTGTAACAGCTATTAAACAAACTGGCACACAAATACCGTAATTTACAACGTAAGGGCTTGCTACGTCACATTTGGTAAAAGCTCAATAAAGTCTGATAGCCGTTGCTTAATAATCTCCTCTTCGCTGGTCTCAATGGTTAAGATGCTTTAACAGACCTTATTTCCGCGATTTATCGTAAGAGCTCTGTGAGAAAATGAAGCAAGTAATTGTTCTGTCAAATCCACCGGCGTCTGCTCATGTGAACCGCGCTTATTATCGCACATAATGTGGGTATTGTAACCTTACTGTGAGAACTCCTAAGTATAGCTTTATACATTCTTTACATGCCAAGATACCATAATAAAGATATTTATGTAGATAAAGAATCTGGATCACGAATAAGGCTGACATTTTAAGTCTTGACCTTGTTACCTCTAACCGTATGAATATCCAAATCAAACATAATATATTCTGAACGATGAAAGGTGGAATATGTTTCACTATTTAATATCTCGACCTGTATCTCGATTCGCCAAAAGGTTAGAAGTTCAAATCAAAGTTGCGCGCAACAAATCATGAAATTATTTCGCGCAATCCGCTTGGAACTAGAAACAGTTATACAAAACGGAATGATTGACGTAGTAATGCACTTGTTATTTCTAACAAAATTGATTTAATAAAAATACGGATGGACTAATATAATATAATAACAGCTCATGAAAAATAACGACACACTCATGGATAGGAGTAGGTCGACAAATAACTAGCGATGTTGCGTGCCGTGCTTTACTGTCCCTGATTAACATATAATAGCCAATCAAATTACCATTTGTGATTTTACATTCACGACATTTAATTTAATTGAAGTCATTATATGGTTAGCAGGCATGGGAAAACAATATAACAATTTAAAACATTTACATTAATGTATTATCGACAACAATAAGCTTTTCAATGACATGATCACTTTGACATATAGAAATCAAGTTAAAACTATATCTACCCGACTATTAGAGCATGTAATGGTAGACCGTATGACTAGGCTCGGGAAAATTGCTACCTACCACTCGGTGCGGCAACAGTCACGAAGTAGACAAATACCTCGGTGTATTTTATTCAACGACCAATTGGCGTGGGCCAATTTAACATTAAACCTTAAAAACTGCATGTGCTACGTGTGCTTACGTGTTTTATCTCGTTATTTCAGCTGCACCACCCGGTCACGTCTGCTACAGCAACGAACATTGTCGTTTATGGGACAAGGAGAGTCGTTGTGAGTTCGTCATACTTAACCTTTTCGGAAGGTGTGCATGTAACAACTATTACAAACAAGTAGGAGACAAGTGTGTCGCTCAGAAAATTCCGCCATATGCCACCGAAGCTGTGGTAGCAGAAATGGATGCAGTTGTGGCTCCATTAAACGGATCAACAATCTACAAAGAGCCTAGTCCAACAGTTCAACTAACATCAAGTTCAGTCAACTCTTTTGGATCCCCACTCTCTGTAATCAGTTCTGATGATATTCAGCCAAGCAAATTACCTCTGTACTCAAACAAAAACGATGTCTTTAGTACTGACGAAGATAGTCCCTTGATGCAAGCTGTCATGAAAGTGCCGAGTGTAGAACCAACGAAGCGATTACCCGTTTCTAATAGAAAAGACGGTGAGCCGAATGAAACGATAAGGGTAGACGAAATGACGGCAAATTTGCATGCAAATGACCAACCCATTTATAGGGTTGTAACTCAGCCTTCTGTGGAAAAGAAAACCAACAAGAAAGGCGGTTCGTCAAAGGAACAAGTTAATTCTGGTGGGAAGCCTCATAAGGGTGGACATCAAAAGAAGTCTTCTCTAAAAGGTATTTTATATTTTAGGTATTTTTTTCCATACATTGTCTTTTATACTGAACAAGTATTTTAAGGACATAACTATTTCCAGACAAGCACCGCATCCGTGCAGATACACCAGTTTACGACCTTGGCCCTGCATCTCTCGGAATGCCGTGCCTTACGGATCCGCAATGCCAACAAGTGGATCCTTACACGCGATGCCTCAATAAGAAATGTGACTGCACGTACCGAACAAATTCAACTTCAGCTTGCTCGGCTCGTAATAGAGGCTGCTTGCCAAACACGTTCCAAGTTAGTACTTATTATGTTTTCTTAACGCTTACTACGAAACGACGTCGTATATGCTTTTGAATGTTACTTATTTGTAATTTCTTCTATATCACTGCTCGGATTTACGTACAGTTTAGCTAATGCTTCATAATTTCCAAAGAAAAGTACAAAAGTAGCATATTGACAACGTAACACGGCAAGTTTCTTTATAAGGTTTTTTCTGCTAAACAGTTCTCGAATAGCAAAATTAAAATATTAATTGATATACAATCAACCAAATAATGATTTATTTCGGTGGAATGGGACACTTAGGTATCCGTATTATTACAATTACATATACTACTAGTACTATACTAGGTACTATTTTATTAAAGTTCTCCATCTTCTTAACCTCTTTCAATTTTCAATTTAATTGCTTTATCATAAACATTGTTATTATTCCAGTGCCGATCAACAGGGACTTGTATAAGTTGGTACTTCGTGTGCGATGGACGCAAGGATTGTCCAGACGGTTCCGATGAAAAATGTCAAGGTACTGGTAAAGGTTCGTACACTCTGCACTCTTTATCTTTTGTGCACATCTTTCATCTTCATTATTTCGTCTCACTTTCATTTCGTACTCATTTACCATTTCATTTTACTCATTTTCCGTTATAATGTTTGATTATTAATACTTACTAATGACTTTAGGGAGGTTCTTCGTGAAATATTGACTATCTTTTATTTGTCACCGAGCGATTGTTGAGACTTTTGTCTGAAGAGATGATATAATTGATTTTGTTCTTTTAATTGTCTCATTGATTCACAGCAATTATACTTATAATAGGTTTATGTGGCGTGTGCACCATGACTAAAATGAGTGCCTATGTTTATAATAGGTCAGTTCATATTATTATGCACTCAAATCAAATATTTTTCGATAGTTTATACTCATTAATTAGGTAGGTATGTGACCATGTTACGATTAGACTTTAGAAAATCGCAGTCGATCTACTATGGGGTAGTAGTTTATAGACCATGGTCACTTGCATTTCACCACCATACCTTGGACGACCAATACAAGATAGGTATTCACTACATTTAGTCACAAATTCATGTATCGTACTTTTAGCATCCTCTGTGATCTCATTCTTTATAAGACATGAACTTTATTTGCAGAGCTAACAGGGGAGCGTTGTCCAACAAATTCGTTCAGATGTGGAGGTCCTGGGTCACCGTGTGTATCTAGAGCGTCAAGGTGTGATGGTACTCCTCAATGCCCGGGCGGAGAGGATGAGAAGAACTGCCGGACGACTCGACGTAAGGGGTAAGTTTGACAGCAAATATACATATCTGAGTAATAAATAGGTACATACATGAATTCACGCCGTTTTCTCACGAGGGTAGGCATGTAATGAGGTCAACCTACTTAATTAAAAATTTGGTCATAGTTTAGAGGAAGGTATATCGAATTTAAAAGGTAAGCATAGATTTGTTGTTGTTTATAAGCTTTCATGTTCTTTATAAAGATTTTTATTTCTCCAACATCGTAGATACTGGAACCTTAAGCTAAATGTATGGTAAAGAAGTTTGCTTAGAAAGAACTATGATATACTTAGTCTAACTAAAATCTCTGAAACGATTGTGGAAGTTTACGTGTGTAATACAAAAAACCGTGGGATTGTAGTCTAGCGCTGTTGAACTTTTATAATAACCCATTACCAAACATAATTTGATGATTACGCTTGCTAATTTAGGTACAAACTCGTTTCGTTCAGGTGTCCACGTCATACATTCCGTTGCGGTTCAGGGGAGTGCCTTCCCGAGTATGAGTTCTGCAATGCGATAATATCTTGCAAAGATGCCTCGGACGAGCCGCCACACCTGTGCAACGAACAGTCAAGGTAAGGATGCGTCTTTTCATTTTATTTTATAGACTTACTTACTTTATTAGTTTACAACAATACTAAGTACAGACACCGTAATAGTTTTGTTTTATTATCTACACACTTGTCATTTTGCTTCGAAGCTTCGACTCTTGACAAATGCTCTAACAGTACCTATCACATGGCGCCGTGTTAAGCTTGAGGCGGTTGCCACAAAAACCTTATAAGCTGTTAGGTGTATTTGCCATTGCATTTCGTAATCACACCACGTGCGACCTGTAACGGTGTTTGTCCAAATATTTGACCTTTATGGTAGTAGTTGACACGTTTTCCGTATGTATTCAGATGGCGTGCGGCTGACTTTTGTCCGTTCCGTTGCGGGAACGGCCGGTGCAGGAGTACTGCTGTGGCTTGCTCCGGCCGCGATGGCTGCGGGGACAACAGTGATGAAATAGCCTGCAGTGTCTGCAGTAAGTAACTTATTACATTATAAAAATCGTTTGATTATCATCGTGTAAGTTCGACTGTGCCACTAATTAGTTCAGTGTTGCATATCTCGAGAGAGAACTCGAGTCCATTCTCGATCCCAACGTAATCCAGTCTTTGATCAAAAATCCAAAAATTTTCGCCTATTTTATATTTATTCATTAGTGTGGAGAAGATACGTCATCTAGGTAGGCCATATACTCATGTTTTCAAGTTTGAACATAAATAGGACTTAATATAAGAGATATGAATTAAGCAGTAGGTCGCCTTATTAAGCGTAAACTCAAAAAACAACAATGCAATCTTGTATCGAATAAGAATGCAAAAAATCTCTCTATAGCTTGACCAATCATAGTGACAGTATTGTCGGAATCCAGTTGAAATATCAAAACAGTTCGCAACATAATGATTTCTGACAGGAACTGTTAGGTGACCACTTGACCAAACATGTGAAATATGAATGACCGTCGCTTTCTGCATATCAGCGATTCGACACGATAAGCGATGCCGTTACGCGGACAATAGTGTTCAAACGATCCGGCAAACGGCATCGGACGGTATCGCAGTTGTGCCGGCCAACGGCGAACGGCATAACAATGTCTTAATTAACTCACGTTTGTCTTTTTTGCAGGATGCCCCGCCCCCCCGCAGCCTTGAACGTCAGTGCATCGATAGATACGATTGAAAGCTGAATATCCGATTGCTGGATCTCAATGCTCAATATTTTGTGTTGATAGTAAAACATTCCTGCTTATTAGTGCTTCAATAAATTACGATAGGAAGTTTTAGGAAAACCTTTAAGACTCTTCTTCATTTTAAAAATTCATATTCATTTAATAGAATCTAAAGAAAAGTTGTCAAATTGTCTATCCAATCACTTTTAAGGTAAAAAAAGGAAGAATGAGGAAACATGGAAAATATTCAGTGTAATGTTTTATTGTTCGACGAAGGATGTAAATTAAAAAAAATTAAAAGGCTCATTTTTATCTTTAGGCTTATTTTTTAAGCGTAAATGTAAATATAAGAATATTTCACTATTTAAGTACTAGGCACGATACTGGTGAACAAAAATTTCTGTCACAATTTCTTTTGATATTCTCATGCTCAGATGAATATGGTTTACAAAAACTCTAATATAAGTATATTTAAGCCACGCATAAAACAAGACTGAAGAGTGATAGCCGTGAAAATGATCAACTTGAGAATTAGATTTAGATCAAGAAAACCGTAGAATGCAGCTTACTCAGAGCCCGCTCAAAATGGTTGTAAATATGACTTTTTTTAACGAAAGTCATTCGTTTGGCACAAGCATCTTATTTTCGTATTCCACAGACTATAAAAACGTATAATTAAGATTTTTATTTTAAGTTTCTTGTGTTTTGTGTGAACTTACCTGGCTAAACGCAGTCAAGTGTAACTTATTGTAATATAGTGTGGTTATGTGTGTGAATGTGATAATGTATTTATTAAATTAATTTCATTATAAAATTCGGTATTTAATTAAGCAACTAACTCCTTTAATTTCTCTTGATGACAGCAGAATGTATGAATAGTCCCATTCCGTCTCATACAGAAATTACTTTCCCACAAAGTTTCCTCATTTCATGAGATAAGTACCTAGAACATTATGAAATTCCGTGTGAATCTTGTAAAGAAATCTTTTGTCTTAAAATACAAACTTTCCGTTTATGTGAATTCGAAAGACACAATATCTTGTAGGTACCTAGGTGCCTTCGTGCTTTTACTTTTTTCGTTATCACCCTAACGTCCATAACTGAGCATCATGATTATCCTGCCGTTAACCTGGTTGTTTTTCAGTCCTAATGAGAAAAAGTAGACATACATTGCTTTGTTAACTTAACCCACACGACGACATCTATAGGAAACAACTGAATGCAGTTTAACTTAACTCTAGCTTGAAGTTTCCATAAAAACTTGTTAGAGATTTAGTTCCGCAGAGAGCACTAGATGTCGCTTTCTCGTTGTTTTCGTTATATTCGTAGAGTCTCTACGCTATACGAAGTCTTTGAGATTTTTATTCAACACAAGATAATTCCTTACACTACATATCTTCTTAGCGTGTCTATGGTACTCTAAATTGAGTCGGACCTGAGGGCAAGAAAAGTGATAATCGAATCTTCGAATTTTTGCCTTTTCCATCATCGTTATCGCTGATAGAATGTCATTTCGTCTAGGGCCTCAGAACCGAGCAACGACTTTAGCGTCTATAGTTACTATAACGGGCAGGCAACTATCAATACATCAAGAAACACAAGACATCAAGAAAGCAGGGCATGGGTTTTTGCTAGAAACATAGGATTCGGGCGTCGCGTTGATGGGTTCTTTTCACGTCTTTCCCATCGATGCGACTTCTCCCTTTGCCGTTGACTTCTACTACAGTCGCTGCGTAGGTACCTGACGTACCTACCTACACCAGCGAGCCAAGACCGCGGTTTTCTTCACTGCAGTCCCTCGCGGCTACGGTTACCATTTCTAAATTTTAAAAGTCCTAACGGGACGGACATTGCAAAAAAGTCATTGGGACATTATTACTTTTTTATCTTTCTTTTTTCAGTTCTTATTGAACTCTTTTTATTTTGTTTTAAATATCCCCTTCAGTCGAAAAGTCAGCAGAAATGAATGCCAAAAAGCCGGGCATGTCAGGATGATAAGTAAGAGTAACTCTACTCGCTTCTTGTCTTACCAAACGAACCAAACAGACATTCTTTCGGCCTCATATGCTCACAAGAAGTCAATAAGTATGGAATACTAGGCATTTTTAAGGATGTTTATTGTCATAGAATGCAAGTATTTATTTACAAAACGCCTTCCCCACGAGCAAACATGCTTGACGCGGGCAAACATTCGCCTTGATTGAACAACAATCATTTTTGCGACTGCACAGTTACAACTGCTTCTTTAACACCAATTTTATTGAAATGGAACGTAACAATAGTAAAGTGCGTGTGTTCTTCATAAAAATATTAAAAATATTATTGACTCCGATAGCAAGGTTGGTGTTTTTTTGTATTTTTTTTTTCAATTCGGTATTGGATCTACCTACATATGTAGTTAAAATCATAGGTACATAAAATAAAAAGCTTTCATCAAATGAGCTTAGGTATTTACTTCCAGGCTTCGAAAGTTAACAAGGAAATGGAGCATACGACAAATAAAATTTACAATCGGTGTTGGTGCAACCGTAGCTGTTATTGCACTAGTGGCTTACTTGTGTTGGTTATCAATTTTTGATCACGAAAGAAACGAACCCCACGAAATTGCTGAGGTGTTTGGGACTCCAATGATGCGTGTACCATTAGACGTAGTATACAAGGATTTGAAACCATTCGATGAAGATTACAATATTTTAGATGAAGAACAAAAGGCCGAATGTAGGTATTCATCCACATTGTTCTAAGACAAGATCCCTGTCGTCTTAACAAGTATTCGAGCGGAACAAGTCTGGCAATAAGCTTTTATTTACATAATTATTTTTGTGAATAATTTAAGTCAATCAGAGTATACTTAATATTAATTTACGATTTTAGTTGGAATGATAAACACTCCTGGATGTACAATACCCATAGCTGCGATTGATTACAGAGGAGATTTACGAAATAGAACTAGAAATAAGATTAATATTTGTGGAACAAGAGCCGTATTTTTGAGAAAATATGATGATAATAAAGTAATAGCTCGAATAAAAACACGAAAGATGGGGAACATAACTAAGAAAAACGCTCGCATTCAATGTTGTCACAGATTTATAGTCGACACTCTACATAACCCACACGAACATGATAAATTATTGTGAGTATTACTTATTACCTAATTATATTATATTTTTAAGACTCTTTTTAGCTGTGGAAATCCTGTCCTCACGAACGGTCTCTAGTTTCCTTACTGCCGACTGAGGGTTTCGTGAAACTCTCGGTGTATTTCCAACTATCTCGGAACTCGGACCTACCCCCAGCCCCGATATGTAGTTAGGTATTTTGGCAATTGTATTCTGTTAACTGTTATATCAGACTAGTTTACCACCCCAGTAGACTAGCATTCATTAAAATATGTTGCTAAAGCCTTGAAAATCGTTTGTCAAACCTAGCGAACAAATGAGGAAGTCTCTGCTTGGAGCAGTAAGCACGATACTGGTGCCGATTCTCTTGTCACAAAATTCTCTAAACTAAACTAAAAATCACTCAAATTTAGTTTAGTTCTGTCAAACGATCAAACTCATTCTGAAATAGATTTTAAATGACACAACTTAACTATAATTTAGTTTGACAGCACTAAGATGGCACTGAGATTAGTTTAGTGAAAATGCTATTCTGAATTTGACGATTTAACCTAAAATTTTGTTCTATATCTAAAATCCTCTAACTAAATCTGACTATATTTAATCGCGATTAAAAATGTGTGGAATAAAATTAGATGTCATGAACTAAAATTCAAACCAACACCTCGACTTCAGTTACAAAAAACAGTACTGTATTTTTTTATTTTCTTTTGCTTATATCTCGAAAACGGTGGGTCCTATCGCAAAAATAATGAAAATTTCGACCCCCTTTAGGAAACCCTTAACCCCTAATTCTCAAAATGTTGGTAATAATTTTTTATATTTTTTCGTTATTTTCGGTTGATTTTCGAGATATAAGCAAAAGAAAATAAAAAAAACAGTACTGTATTTTTTTATTTTCTTTTGCTTATATCTCGAAAACGGTGGGTCCTATCGCAAAAATAATGAAAATTTCGACCCCCTTTAGGAAACTCTTCACCCCTAATTCTCAAAATGTTGGTAATAATTTTTTATATTTTTTCGTTATTTTCCATACAAAAACTGAAAAATTCCATTAAAAACACGTCGAGGCTGCCGTGCATGTGCGCCTCTGGCTCTAAAAAAAAAACACGGGGTAGGGAAAACAAGTACCAAGTGGAGGCGCGCGGTTGTCAAATTCGATTTTAGTTGTGTCAAAATAAGTTTTAAATTTAGAGAATTTATTTGGCAGAATAGCTCCAAGATTCCCATAGTCAAAAGTAAGGAATTTTGGAGATAGTTTAGTTCGTTTAGTTCGGTGTACAAGAGAATCGGCACCACTGTCAGAGTAAATGAGCAGTAAGCACGATACTGTCAGAGTAAATAATTATATGTACTAAAGTTAATTTTAATATCTTTGGAACAATCGTTTATGGCCTATGTTCTCCATTGCAGTCTTCCACTTTTCTACGCTAAAATGCGAGGATCACTTACTAATAAATAAATAAAAGAAACCTTTGTTACTTTACTAATTAAGATACAAAGTAAGCGATACAAGAAAGATAAATAAAGTTACCTACATTAGAATTGTAAAAAAAAAATGTTTTTCACATAGACATACAAATGATTTGATTCATAAACACATAATAATATGGCTTTGTAGTACATGTGGAGACGACAATACAACAATAAAGGAAAACACTGGCAATACTAATGCATATGACTATTTTGGAACTATCAAATAAATCCTAACATCGAAATTAAAAAAGTCATTTTTTCAAACTAACTAAATAGTAGATGGGCCGACTATGGGGTTTGCCGATCTTTGACTAGCCATCGTAACTAAACTATTGGATATATTTGATATTTTTTTTGTATGAAGACGATAAGATAAGATAAGATAAGATATTCTTTATTTGTCTAAACATGGTATACATACAAGAGCATGCAAGATTAAAATCAATTGTTTAAGTCCAGTCATGTTTAGCCGTAAGTATCGGCGTACAAATATTTCTATAATATTGAAAACTATTATTCTTTTTATTGACTACTAAAAAATTATAAAATTTCACAAAAAGAAAGAAAGTTTCCCAGAATTGCAAATACAATTTTTTTAACTTAGAGACCTGTTAATTCGAAATTATTATTATAACATAATGTCAACATTCAGATTGAAAAAATAAATCACAAATACAAGAACAATGTCAAAGTTTAAAAAATGTATGTCAAATTTGAAAGATACATGTCAAAATTACAACCGAAGTCCAAATTAACAGATTTATGTCGATTTTACAATGTTGATTGCTAAATTACAATGTGAACGTCTAGATCATGTCAAATTACAAGATGAATGTCAAAATTACAGGATTTATGTCAAAATTACAGGATTTATGTCAAAATTATGAGTTAAATGTTCAAATTACAGGATTTATGTCAAACTAAAAAACTTTTTCGGCTAGAAATTCGGAGACACTGTAATATGCTTTATGCAAAAGGAACAGTTTTAATTGACGCTTGAATGCATTCCTATTTAACTCTTTCCATCGTTTAGGCAGTATATTAAATATAGTGGGAGCCATGCAGACGATACTCTTGCGCATGAGTGCCGTTTTTGCTGGATAGATGCGAAGAATAGTCGCATCTCTTCTGTTACGCGGTACGGCGTCTCTAGACGTGGGAACAGTTTGGGGTTAGTTTTAACAAACATTGCGGTTTCGAGAATATACATACAGGGAAGTGTTAATATTTTGTACTTTCTAAAATATGGTTTACATGTATCAACCGTTTTTAACCCAAACATAGATCTAATACATCTCTTTTGAGCCTTGAATGCCGTGTTAACGTCGGTAGAATTTCCCCAGAATATAATGCCGTATCTTAGGTGAGACGCAGCTAAGCCATAGTAAGCTGCAATCAAGGTGTCTACATTCACAACTGCAGCTAGAGAGTGCAATGCAAATGCAGAACTACAATTTTTTTTGCAAAGGTTCTCTATATGCGATTTCCAGTCAAGCCTTTTATCAATCATTAGTCCAAGGAATTTCGTACTATTTACGCTTTCAATTGTTTTATTCGTTATATTTATGTGGACGGTAACCCTGTGACGGAGAACGTCATTAGCTAAACGGAGTTTTATTTTTTGTCGTATTGTCGTCTCCACCTTGTATATCAAAAAAAGGTTATAACAGGAGCAGGAAACATGTTTAATTCAACAATTTATTTTTTAGACAATATATACATAACACAACTAACTATTTACAAAAAACACTAAAACTTAAAAAACTAACTAAGTATAACTAAAGTAAGGCGTCGAAAAATTCCTCCGCATCGGTGTCGGCTGGTAATGTACCCAAGAGACTCGCTTGCCCGAATTCAGATCCACCCGACAATCCATCTTCCCAGAGACGGTGGGATGAGCCGCTCTGCAGAGTAGTACAGAACAACTTGCTTGACACGTCTGCTACTACTGCGGAGCGCGCGCGCTTGCTGGCTGTGGGTAAGTGGGAGTCGGGTCTGTGGCTTCATGCACTACCGTCATCGAACCTAGGAACTGAAGATGGGTAGGCCTTTAGTGTGGGACGCAACGTGTGTCGATACTCTTGCGCCATCCCATCTTCCTGGCTCGGCGTGCTGTGCTGGCGCTGCCGCTGCGGCTGCGGAAAACCTCAAGCGGCGAAAGTATAATAGCCTTATAGACAATTATATTTTCGAGCCGTTTGGGGTTGAAACCCTAGGGCCGTGGGGTCCGAGTGCTCATAGTCTGTTTAATGAAATCTCCAAACGGCTGCTTGACACTTCCCGTGACCCAAGGGCTGGCTTTTACCTTGGTCAGAGGCTAAGCATTGCCATTCAACGTGGCAATGCCGCCAGTCTCTTGGGTACATTACCAGCCGACAGCGATGCGGAGGAATTTTTCGACGCCTTACTTTAGTTATACTTAGTTAGTTCTTTAAGTTTTAGTGTTTTATGTAAATAGTTAGTTAGGTTATAACTAATACTTATGTATAGTCTGTAACTTTTACCTATTAGAAACAAATTGACAAATCATCATGACTGTTTCAGATTCAGTAACTGTACAGATTTCCAGGACGAGTCCATTATAACTCTACAATCTGATTTTGTAAATATAATTTGCTCCGAATTCGATGACGCCAATACATCACATATTATCTATAATGACATGTACGCCTTTAGTAATAAAATTCAAATTTCGACAATAGAGAAAAAGAATTGTAAAGTCAAATACAACGTACTAATACTGGGAATGGAATCAATGTCTATACCTCGCTTCGTGATAACGATGCGCAGAACACTCCATCACTTCGGAGAAAACAGTTGGCTCGGTTTTCATGGATATAATAAGGTACCTACCTACTTAATTATTCAGAGGGGCAATTCCCGTAATTTTTGAGGCCGTACCCTACCTCAGATTTTATCTCGCTCGCACCATACTACTCGCAACCTGAGTGAGAGCGAGATGGTTTGGGTTGCTACTAGCGGCTCTCAAGCCCCGAAAACTTTAGGTACCTAATTGCTTTTTACGGTGAAATTATTGGTAATTTAAAAAACATAAGTCCTGCTTTTTAGTTAGTTCTGTAATTATGTAAAGGTTCTAATTTGAAGTATTTTTTGAATACCAGCGGTTTAAAGTTCGGTTTAGAGGTAACTTCGAAAAAATGTTATGTAATCGTGTTTTCGCCAAACATAGGACCTAGCATCTATCCTCAACTTAAACATATTATATTTATTTTAAAATGAATGCTGCAGTATTTTCGGCATAACGGAGGATCATGCTAAGCAATTTGAAGTAGGGTACGCCCTTAAAAACGTTCGCATTCGCGTCTCCTTCGCTATCTGTCAGAAATACAATGAATTTACCAAAATTTTTGACAAGTTTGCCCTATTGCAACTTGAATGTGAACGTTTTTTAAGTACGGGAATTGGCCTACTGATTTATTCTTATTGATTCCTTTTGGATTTATTATAAAACATAACAATAACGACTTAACAGATTGCAGATGACACATTACCTAATTTAATGGCAGCATTAACGGGAAAAAACATGACTTCAATAATAAACGAATGTTTTGCCTCAATGGATGAATGTAACTACCACTTTATTTGGAAAGCGTTCAAGAACGCCGGTTATGCTACAGCCTATGGTGAAGATAACTTAGGGAACACATTTACAAAAGACTACGCATTTCACAAAGCTCCCACGGACCATTACATGCAACCATTTTTTCTCAATAAAGAAAATAATCGCAATAACAAGTACTTATGTACTGGAAAAGTATCATCGGGTCAACAGCTGTTAGATTACGCTGTAGACTTTGCTAATACTTACAAAATGGACTCATTTTTCGGCTTTTTTTGGCTAAACTCATTTAGTCGCGATGAGAAAAGTCGACCGGAGGACGCGGACAAAATGATCGAAAACTTCATGAACCAGTTGATTTACACAGGTATTATGAAGAATACTTTTATAATTCTTTTAAGCGCCCACGGCTTACGTTTCGGTAGAAACCGCCTAAAAATGGAAGGCTACTACGACGATCGTTTGCCAATGAAATTTTTGTGGACTCCGTTACTTTTTAAAGGAAAACAATTTAACAAATATAAAGCTTTGATGATGAACCAGCATAGCTTGACAACGCCCTATGATGTTTATAGCACCCTCTTGGATATAAAGAAAATATCTGTGTGCAGTAATTCAAGCGACCCAGTACCTGAAGGGTGTCCGAATTGCCATACGATGCTCAAACCGATAAGCGAAAATCGCACGTGTAAGGAACTGACCATTCACGAAAAGTGGTGTACTTGCCACAAACTGTATTCTCTCGCTATTCAAGACCCTATAGGACTGAAAAGCGTTAAAGCGGCCGTAAGGTACATTCAAGGAATGACTATGAACATAGAAACACAAAAATGCTGGCATTGTTCGATTCCTTCCCTAAAAAACGTTACCAGAATACATTTCTATTACGACGAAGACAAAACTAAAATATTTTATGTTGTGGCAATTACTATGTCCCCTGGTAATGCAACATATGAAGCATTGGTATTGCGGAAAGATGGGTATCATGTGGTTGGACCAGTCAGCTCTATTTCTTACTACCAAGGTTTAGGTAAATGTGCTCTTAACCGAAGAGACCGCCTGTTCTGTGTCTGTCAAAAAAATTCTACATTTTGCTAGCTCAATATTATTAGTAATTATTTTACTCGCTCATTGTGACAATATATTACTTATCCAGCGTGTTACAATAACCCTCTCCGATCTGTGAGGGTGTCCATTTATGTGGTAAGTTTCTGGAAAAAGAATCGCCGCATTTTTTTCAATGCGGAATTTTACCGGATTATTACATGGGGCGCGGGCAGCCGGCGTTTAGCTGGTGTCTGCAAGTCATAACTTATGATCTCGGTAGATGCTAATTTATAATGAAACTGTGGTAATTTTGGTACACACGGCTACTGATCAATCTATACATGTCCAGTAGGTATAAGCTGACCTCGCATTGTACGGAAATCCTATACAATGCGAGATCAGATTAAATTGGTGGAAATGTACATAGAACTTGATGTGTAGCCGTGTGAACTTTGTAAAACGTGAATTTTAAAAAGCAATATGTAACATGTTTATTATAAAAAAAAAAACTTTTTATAATGTTATTGTGGTACCTATGCACAGTATGCACCCCCTTTTGGATCGAACAGGGTTTTTGTTACATGTAATAATTTGTAAAAAAAAATAGAATTGCTAAAAACTTTATTTACAAACTCCTGTTTTCTTAAATAAAGTAACTATGACATTCATTTTGTTAATAACATAATAATGCTACAACAAAAAAGTAATAGTTAGATACTGTCATTAGTTCCACTGACAATATAAATTGTTCTAGTATCAAGGCTGTTGTTAAAAATATTGTTGCACCGACAACTTACTGCGTGGTGATGAAAAAATTGCCTTACAGACTATTCCCTATGCTCCCAACGATATTTTTTCTCAGTAAAGTATACCTATAGCGCAAAGAATGATCATACATAGCACTTATCTGCGTGCACGGTGATGATAAGTGAGACGCCTCACTCAACGTAACTTACTCACGGTAAGTCTCCACTTTATAGTATTCGTTAATTTATTTAAACATATATTATATATTACTTAATCTAGTTTTAAAATAATATACCAAAAGAGTTACTTAAAAGTCATTCAAAATATTGTATCTTCTTTTTAATTTAACTACTAATAAAATTGTTGTGTTCTTTTTAAATATTTGATGTAAATTGATGGCCTCAAACACAGGTATTCATAAACCTAGATCAGGCAGGTCTATAACCTAGTTTGTATGTAATGTAAATCATAATATTACTTTACTTGAATATTTTTTATTACTTAAGTCTTATTCATATATCCAACGGATGTATTCTGCCAACTACTACTGCACAAGTGCACAGATATATATATGTAAGGAAACGTGAATTAATTAAACAATTAGAATAAAACGCAGTAGTGAAGCAGTAATAAAATACATTGTGTAAGGCTGAAGCCACACAAACGCACTGTATTTTCAACGCACTGTTTAGCGCCAAAGGTTCAAAATCCAGCAGTTTATTTTTTGACGCACTGGGATGCACTCTGTTGGATTCTCTGTGCTCGGCTCAAAACTGAGATCTGAAAATCCAGTGTGCGGTAATAAAATCGCCCCTGCTAACCTGGCCTAAGACGGCTGACCGGAACACAGGGTACACAGTGCAAACTTATAGCTATGGTCGCCACGTGCTGTTTACGCATGCAAGCTGCTGCGTGTAGCCGAGCCTTTAGAGGTACGCTGCGTTTAGGTGAAAATGCTTCGGAAGGTGAAAGCGTCTTACGCATTTGGGGTGCAGATCACCTAGAACCTAGCTTAGCAAGCCACACTGCACGGGTCGAGCTTCTCCACCAAGCGGGGTACGTTTACGTTGGCACCGAACGAAGCTCCTATGTTACAGCTATGTGTCTTGAGCCTAATAATTTGTTCTTGATTTTTAACTTAATTTTTAAATCCACATTTATTACACATTTTATATTCTTGTTTTGAGCATTTTATTTAATTCCAATTACATTTTTTCTTTTTCTATTTAAATCTTAATTTAAAGTAACATAATTTAGTTAATTTCTAATTGTATTAGGTTACAATTAGAAATTAAATCAATTATGTTACTATGGAAGAAGTTACTGGCTCCTGAAATACAGCTACTCTAACCTAGCTCTGGAGCCAGGCTCTCAAATTTTTTGTAACCTGTTTTCATCGCAATAAATAATTATTTTAATATAATTATATTATGTTATACTTATGGTTACAAGTGTTACGACCATGTGGTACGAACCCTTTGGTGATAAAACAACAATAATGTGGCTATTAAACCACTTGACCGTTATTCGAAAAATAATTAAACAATTGAGATAGGCTGTACCTTGTTTTCCTTAGTACAAAGCTACATTTATACTAAATCTAAGTGGTTTTCTGTGCGTTCTTTTCTCACGTGCTAGCGATATAGCTCTGTCTCAGTCTCATGACGTCACCGGGTGTCTACTGTCTGGGTCATACACGGGAGCGCACTTGTGAGCGCACGCGCCACGGTCTTGTTTATTGGCGTGCTTTTCTTTGCCTGTGACGGTTGCTGCGTACCAGGTGAGTTATTTTAAATATTTTGACAACCGTCATTATTTTTCGTTTCGATCGAAAAGTGAAACCAATTTTCGATTTTTATTTAAACTGTTTCTAGTTGATAACAGTTTTTTTATTATTTTAATGTGTAGTTTATTTTTTCTTTTCACAGTGCAATAAAGTTCATTTGTTTTATATTTAATACATAATGGATAAAGAAATATCGTTTATTTTGCCCGATAAACCGGTCGTAGGACCATCCTATAGGTAATAGAGGATCTAGTGCAAATCGGAAGCGTTCACATTTCAGCAGTAGTAGTACCTAGTAGTAGCTCTGTATTAGCGGTACCAGTTCATTTAGTTCTTCTGACCATAAGTCAAAACATACCTAAAGGTTTGCCCACATTTTATAACATGTTATGTTAAAATGTCATAAAACATAGTTATATGTATAACATGCTTCATGTTAATACAGAGAGGTTATCAATTAAATAATTTGAACGTGTTATATAACATAATCTGGACGCACCCTAAAGATGGCTAAGAATGCGCATCTCCGCCTTCACAAAAGAAGAGGGGGAAAGCACAAGTGGGTATCGCTGTAATCTGTATACTTAAGTATAGGAAAATAATAGTATACCAGTAGCTGATGTCGCCCTTTCCCTCTTCGCTGAGGATGATTTTGAACGGGAAGATATAAATTTTAGTAATAATTTAAATGTTGGATTTTCTTCCTCTACATCATGTTTCTGCGCTCCCCTCCGAAATAAGATCGGAAAGAAACTGAAATATATGTATGTACCTACGAGTAAGGAGTTTTTTATTTCAGACAATGCTACAATTTGATAAATTACAGGACGGAGTTGTATGGCTTATTCGAAGAAAAAAATATAAGTTATGTATACTTATTATATTAATTCTTATTATTATATTGGGGATCTCACTGTGTGACTATGTTTTTTGGTTTACGATACCAAGCTACAAAGTAATGCCACCTGTTACTCCAATTGATACCAGTAAGTTCTGTGAATGATTTTTGGTTATATTTCATCAAGTCTCTTCCTTTTAGTCACTTCGTAAAATCTGAAATCAAACAAACGCCTCCCATCCGTGTAACGCAACAACAGGCATGAAATTAAAAAAAAACTTTTATCTTTTAATAACAACGCCTCGACGTCCAATCATGAACGTACTACAGTCATAAACAATGGAGAACCTTGCAACAAAACTCAAATAATTACTTATCCTACTTACTTGGTTATTCATTTCGTATAGGTAAAATCGTCAATTTTTTATTTAAAATACTTACTACCTACTTGTAAAGTATTTTAGATATATTACCTAAACAAAATAAGTAATAAAGTGCTATCTATTTGCCTCTGATTTGTTCCCAGCGATAGAAGACTTCAGAATTAAAGGTATGTTCAACATCTACATCTACCAACAGCAGTTTTTTGTTGACGTGTAACAAGTCCTATCACCAAGCCGAATTTTCTTTCAGAAACTCAAGATTTCCTCATCAACACACCAGGATGTTCCATACCAAATTATGCGAAAACTTTCATGTACAAGAGTTCAGTACAAATATCCTCAAACATAAATGATATGTGCGGAATACGATATATATTCATAGACACCGTGGGAAATGATACAATTATGTTCCGAATGCACAATTATACTAGTGGGGGAGTGACTTGCTGTTATCAATTTGTTAGTGAATCTACAATTCCTGGACATGAACACGATCAGCTATCGTAAGATGATATTTTAAATTAGGTACCCACTTGTCATGTCATGCACTATCCCCATGCCACCCGTAGGTGTAGTAAAGGAGCTTTGATTGGAAGTATTCAGATGGTTCGAAATGCTTTCGCCTTAGTAGTTGATCCACTAAAATTGAATGGTGTGAACCCCTTATTAGATGATGCAATTTATTTCATTTTTGATAGTTATAAATGTCAATATCTTCAACAGATGGAGAGTGAAGGTTGGCTGGATATAATTATAGCATTCTTAACACTATTGCCTTTATGAGATATAAGCTGTTGGATTGGACATAAGACTAACAAGGTGAAAAATTAAACCCAGTGTTGATCAATATTGTTTACATGGTTTTATTGAAATTGTTACATATAAAATTTTGCACTTTTTCTTTACTCATTTATGATACTTAAAACATACACCGTTTGGTAATAAATACTATTATAACTCATAGGACTCTCAAACAAGTTTTAGTGGTCCTTCAAATAGCTTATATATTAACGTGCCAATCTGCAGGTGGTATTCGAGGAATAACTCGCGAAGTGAAAGTAAACGGGCACTCTATTATTATTATTATGTAAATGTTAAACAATTTTCAAACAGTCCTGTACCACAAAGCGGGCGCCCGCGCATGTCACCTTTTAGAGCAGTCATATTCACTCAAAATGTTGGCGATAGGTACATACCTATCTATCGACATACTTAAGTAGTTGGAAAAATAACAAAAACGAACAAGGTGCGAGTAAAAATGAACCTTTTTATTCGCTAAGTGGAACACCAGGGGTAACTAATCTTTGTGAATGACGGTTGAGTAGGTACCTAGTCTAAGGTTAGACGGGTAAACAAAACTAATAATTTTACTAGCAATTTTTAACTTTCAGGTACACCCCATGCGAAGTTTTCACAAACAATTCCATGGCGTGGCATCAGCAAGAAGTCATTACAGTAACTTGTACATATGAGACAGAAAAAATATACAAAGACGCATATATTATACTTAAAAAAATTGAAGAGGATAACTTACATTCAGAAACAAATTCCCAGAATATGCAGTGGAACGTTCTTATGATAGGCATAGATAGCATGTCGAGGACAAGAGTGTTTGATACCATGCCGAATACTATTAAATACTTAAAAAAACATAAATGGTTGGATTTCAAAGCATATCAAAAGGTAAGAATAGGTAATTGATAATTATGATGAGAATCTTTACAACATTTCAAGAACAAAAAATTAAGAAAGAAATACTTAATAAAATTTATTTGGCAACAATTCATGAAATACAAAATAAAAAATAAAAAAATGTTTCTCACGGCTGCACCAAAAAAGGTTGTTATTTTACATTCGACCGCAAGTCTGTGGTAACACATTGACTTTGAGATAGCCTAGCGTAGTAACTTACCTATACTGGTTTTGTTACCACTGCAGCACTAACGATGATGTGAGGGTCGGGGAGTGCCCTACTGGCCTACGAAACGCGGTCGTAGCGCATCCGCTACGCAACACGGCCGTAGGCCCGTAGCGCGTCGCATCCGCTACGCAACGCTGTCGTAGCGCATCCGCTACGCAACACGGCCGTAGGCCCGTAGCGCGTCGCATCCGCTACGCAACGCGGTCGAAGCGCATCCGCTACGCAACACGGCCGTAGGCCCGTAGCGAGTCACATCCGCTAAGCAACGTTGTCGTAGCGCAGCCGCTACGATGATTACTTTTGCCCCAACTTGTATATTATTTAACATGAAGTTATTTTTAGGTTGAAAATAATACATTTCAAAACTTAATGTCTGTCTTGATTGGCAAAAGAGTGTCTACTATGTACTCAAATTGTAGTTCTGATATAAACAAGTGTGTAGATTACTTTATTTGGAAGAAATATAAAGACGCTGGCTACAAAACAGCACATGGAGAATCCAATTTACAATCAGAAGCCTTCTGTAGTGGGTTCAAAAGGAGTCCTACAGATCATTACATGCGACCGTTGTTCCTTTTAAGAACGAGCAATTCTGAGGGAATACTGTGTAGGGAAAAGAAGCCTTCTGCTACGCATTTGCTTGAATACGCTCACAAGTTTGTTGATTCCTATAAAAAAAATACTTTCTTTGGAATATTTTGGATTAACACCTACAATTCTTATAGTGATACTCCCCAACTCTCTGATACAGAAATTGTAAATTTCTTCGAAAAACTTAATAATTCTGGCGTGTTCAACAATACGTTCGTTATCTTCTTTAGTGACCAGGGTGCCAGTTTTGGTAAAATGAGACATCGAATGGAGTCTTACTATGACAATCAACTGCCAATGTTATTTCTCTGGACCCCATTAGAGTTTCGACGCTTTTACACAAGTAAATACTACAATTCAAAAGCGAATCAAGAACGTTTAGTAACCCCCTATGACGTACACATAACGTTAGCAGATATACTTAGATTATCAATTGATTCAAGTGAAGCAATACAGTCGGAGACATGTTCACAGTGTACGAGTCTATTTGAAAAAATCTCACTGAAAAGGACGTGCGCAGACGCAGGTGTTGGTGAAAACTGGTGCAGTTGCCATAACATGTCGGAAATTGATACTGATGCTGATGTGAGAGGCTACACTAGCCTATTGTACGCTGTATCACATGTACAAAAAAAAACAAACTCTGTCGAAACAATACCAGGTACTTCGTGTAAACAATTTAGGTTCCCTACTGTTATCAGAGCACACGAGTACCACAAGGGAAATAATACGTATCATGTCATAGCCTTCCAGATGTCGCCGAGTGCACCAAAATTCGAAGCTAAAGTAGTTCACCACTATGCTGCACGTTTGAAGATTCTGTGGTTACGTAGCATGACTCGTTACAATTACAGGGGAAACTGTGTACTGCATAGCCAAGATCGTCATTTTTGTGTGTGCGTTGTTGATCGTAAGTATACCTTATCATAAAAAAGTATATATGTATGTATTCATAAAAAAACATAGTAGATTCTATAGATCCATCAAACATAAAACTTGCTGACGATAAGAGGTTCTTAAGCTAGAAAATTCCATAATACCTTTTTTTTTTTTTATCCAGTATTCACTTGCCAGTTTTCACGTGAATATTGTGCTTTTTTTGGCGGAATCATAGAATGATGGGCGTGTGATTCAATGAAAAACTGTTTACCAGTTTATAAACTTTATTTAATGTTAACATCATTTTACAAAAAAAAACATTGTAAGCATTGGAACGTTTCACTTAAACTGTTTAAATTTTTTGATTTTGTAAAATATAAATTTTAATTTGTCTTAAATAACAGGATTGGTTTACTATAATATTACAACCATACCACATTTTGTACCTTTAACTATGCTTCAAATCAGAATCTTGGATAATTTACATGCATTAGCTACGGTCTCCTAGAAGAGCGGTGGCCGCCACCTAACGGCCGCAGTGACGGCTGTCATGAAAATAATGGCGGCCGGGTTTGACTTTACGGTGTCAAAACGCTCTCTAGAAAAACACACCAACTTACTTTCATAAATAACGTTTCAGCCGGTAAATTGTAGCTATCCTAGTAAACCGTAGCTTTACTCAAGTATCTACTTTAGCGTAAGGACAACGCATCGAGTGCCGCTACGGCCACAACGACACGTGTGTACAGGATCTTAAGCTTTTTGAGTGTCTATTTGTAACAAAAATTTGGTTGCAATGAAAATTGAACTTTGTCATGTAGGACATTGAATTACAGGTTCCAAAACATGACAATTATCTGAGATTCTAAATTCAAGTATGTAAACTTTTAAATAAACTTTTAAAATTAAACATTTAAATATTATACAAACATAATACTGATAGTTTCAAGGTACTGGCACAGAGGTCATGGCCATACAGATATGAATACAATTCTTGAGATCAAATCTATTATAAAGTAATAATTATTTAAGTTCATCAATTCAATCATCTTTTAATATAAGTCCGGGTCCTTTTAAGAGGGACTCAATCAATCTGCTTAGCCTTTTCCCAACTATGTTAGGGTCGGCTTCCAGTCTAACCGGATGCAGCAGAATACCAGTATTTTACATCAAGCGACTGCCTATCTGACCTCCACAACCCGTTAACTGGGTAATATGATACTCCTTGGTAAGACTGGTTGTCAGACTTTCGGGCTTCTGACGACCCGTAACGACTGTCAAAGATCCACGAATGACAGCCGCGAAGAAAAAAAAAAAAAAAAAACGTGTTTTCCGAGAAACGGAGAAGTCTCGGACCAACCCCGGCAAGCGTAACTTAACCTGATGGATCGACCCGTGCGGCTGTTATTACTTACCACGACCTTCTTTTAAGGGGTGACTGTGTTTATAATTAAATGTAGGACAAAAAAGTTGAATAATAAGAGCCGATTTTTTAAAATTACTTTTATGATAAGTCCTTGATTTGACTTGCAAAAATTTTAAGGCGTGTACGCACGAACGAACTTAACATGGTGAACGCGAACATCGAACACGGAACATTTGGATTGTACGTGTGGACATAAATGATCAAAGCGAAAATGAACACCATACGAATACAGTTCGACTTGTGTTCACGGTCAACCACCCAGCTCTCTTTAGTAGCCATGGATTCGCCGTTGGAAGTGGTCTACAATGAAGTAACCACCAATTTCTCCAAACACCGTCCACACAGCCAAGTTCGTGTTCACCATGTTCTTGTTTGTTCATGCATACACGCCTCTAGACGTGTTTAGTTTATCACTAAACATTTACCCCTTATAAGACTTGTATTATTATTCAAAGTCAGGTCAACATCATACATGTATAAATTAAATTGAACTAAGTATGTATTTGTAATCAGAACTCTTGTATGTTTTCATACAAACAACTGTTTTCACACTACCTACAATATTATTTTTATTAACATTATGCTATAAGATTTTTAATTGAGCTGGGTGATTGCGATTTGTTTGGGTATATAACAAATAGAGAGAGTTGAATAACAGCCAATGCAGTACCAAACAAATTCGTCATCTGTGAACAAAGATATAAAATAATTAGAATAATTACTTACTTACTTTTATACTAATAACTAGCATTTGCCCGCAGCTTTGCCCGCGTGGAGTTCGGAAATTATATAACAGGAACATACTACCGGCATAAAAAGAATCCTGTCTTATTCCAGGTCATGGTCTACCCATGCGCCAAATTTCATCCAAATCCGTTCAGCCGTTTTAACGTGAAAGCGTAATAAACAAACTAACTTTAGCATTTATAATATTAGTTAGGTTATGGACTAACACCAATTGACTACAAAATTTAGAAAAGGCATTTTTTTATACTCCTGAAAAATATAATGTACTTACTCACAAATTGGTAAACTTTTTTTTGCCATATCTTAATCATACCTATAGATGAATGACCAAAATGAAGAAAGTAACTAATTCATATTCTTTAAATAAATTATCATATTCAGCAGTTGAATTAAACAGCGAGTAATGATCATGTTTCAAAACATACCAATAAAAAGTTGTCATCCTTTATGGTTCCATACAGGAACCATAGCATAGACACAAAGAAGGACATCAATATCATAGGGAAGGGCAGACATTCGGTGCTCTTCACTCTTATCACATACAGTAGTTTGCTCATTGGGGCTGCAATAGTTAGTATGGTAAAGGAACAAGCCATCAGTCCTGAAACGTGAAACAGTATAAGTTAGGAAAAGACATTAAAAGAAATTAAAAATATCATTCTAGCAAGATATTATCACAAAATATTTTAATGAAAACAATATGAGTCAATAAGTTACAATGAAGCTTATTAATTATAACAATTTTAGTGCCATTGTAATAGCTATACGTAATTCAAATGCTCACCTAGTGTACTAAAAAGTACTGCTTTATCATCTTCTGTAACAGCATAACATAGTATAAATATCACAAACGCTACTGCTCCAACAACCTGTTTTAAAACGGTTGATTTCTTAAATGTATAAATGTAAAATACTGCAGTGTATGATATCATCAACGATACGCCTATTGTATTAACTAAAACTATAATGTTATCATGCTTAACTAATCCGTAGAGAAACCACAGGCAGCAGCTGTAAGTACAAATAAGAAAGGTTAATTGTTTCAGTCATTTACCTCGACTTATTGGATTTTAATTGTCTTTACTTACCATAGAATTCCGCAGACAAAAGGTAGTGACGACGTCTCGGCAGTCGTTCGGTTAACAACATATTGTTTACATACGAGGCTGAAACAGACGTAAAAGAAGTTATACACATAAATCTCTATACTTACATCAAATTAACGTAATAAATAATAATTAATAAAGGTGTCGTTTTATACATACGCGCCAGACAAAAACTGCAAAATTGTAGCGATTACAGCTAGACTACTAACAACATTCTCAAAATCTGATAGATGCATATTGCTATTATATAGCTCCCCTGCAATTTTCTATAGTTTATTTATTGATTATTAGGTTTATTAATCGGACCATGTTAGTCAGAGAATAATTTATAAAATACCGATATAATGTTTTTCATCTCAAGTCAATAAACACGTACACCGTAAACACACACTGACAGTCACAGAACACCCAAGAACAAGTGACAGTGAGTGACTGACTGAAGTGACAACAGCTGCTCTAACGGCTTTGACTGATGATGATATCAGCACGGATTTAGTAACTACAATGATGACAGAAATTGAGACGTGAGTTGACGTGACAAATCAGTGTTCTAAGGGCTTAGAACAGCTACTATAATCTGCGTGCAATTCTACGAAATAATTCATCTGTTTGACAGTTTTCTATGGAGATTCGTAAAATGGTCCAGAAATTATGAATTGCTTTTGTGTCAAATTAGAGGAATTGCTAATGACAGCTAAGAATTCAGGAAATGAATTGCTTTTAGAGGAATTGCTAATGTGGCTGGTTTGGGCCTCAGGAACAATATGCACACAAACAAATAGTTACTTTAAGAACGCACGTCTGTCACCGACGCGCGACGGCGAGCCAAGTAAGGTTGCGATCTTAAAGACCGCGTACTTTAAGTACGCACGTCTATCACCCACTTAACTGTGCGTTTGCACTGGCGAATCATTGGCAACAAAACGTGTTGAAATCTCTAGTTCAATGTAATGTTTCTAAACAAGCTACAAATCAAGTTATACATTTCCAGTTTATGCTGATCTCACTTTGTATAGAATTTCCGTAAAATGCGAGGTCAGCTTATACTGGAAAAGTATATCTTGATGTGTCGCCGTGCGCGTGTACCTACTACAACAAAATTACTTCTTCTATTATTCGTTTTTTTCTACATCTCATCTCAGAGAGATTTGATTTATTTTGACCATTCTTACATAATAATTTCATTGGTTTTACTGGTGGTCAAGGCAACCATGATTTGTTTTTTTACGTAGAAGCGCGGGACCTACAGGTCCCGCACTTCGAATTAGCCACCTAAAAGTTGTAGTAAATGCTGTAGCATTTAATTATAATTCGGCTCTTGATCATAGCACAGAGTTTGCGGTCAGTTAGACCTACGACGGGCAGTAAGTTTCCAGCGTTATTTTTATGTGACACACACTAATGTAGTACCTATGCACGAATAGTGATAAAATTAAATTGAGATAAGCTTATGAAATATACAGTGAAAATTGCTTTTGCAAATATACTTAATTCAATTAAGAAAAATTTGGCAGTGGTAAAATTCAGATTTCAAACATAGCAGATTCATTTATTTCATTTTATATTAATATAATGGAAGTGCGTCCTCTGCCGGCGCCGGTTGCTGAATTGGCTGCCGGCGCTGACTTTGGTTGTCAGTTTGGCGTATGGAGTAGAAAGGCAGGGTAGGCATAATTAAAAAAACATGTAACAGATTTTTTTTTTTTCCATATTCCAGTAATAAAGTCATAAAGTACTACCCGAAACCGAACTAGTAAGATTAGGTTTATAATTAATCGCAAAAAAGGTTAGGTTAGGTTAAGTTAGAACTTTGACCCCTACGCCCAAAACGTCTAGAATATGCAGAAAAACATATTTTAGTTAGGGTTAGTTAGTTGGGGTTCTGAATACTGGACTGGCTGTTTCTATAAACGCCTCGCCGCCAGTGTCCATTATGGGAGCCGGCGGCGGTGACATTACTGCTGGCAGCCGAGATTAAAAACATCGGAATAGTAATGTCGCAGCCCAGGTTCCCAATGGCGTTATTTTTGGGAGCCGGCGCCGGCAACGGAGGCACTCCCTAATATAATTATTAGACCACTAACTATTATTTAAATACTTCATACTTATTTAACTATTATCTAAATAAAATTAACTATACAAACACGATAAGTATGTACAATTATAAAACAAAATTTAAAAAAAAAAAAAAAATGGGTCATTGGGCATCAAAGGAGTATTCTTAAAGTACGCGGTTTTTAAGTTCGCGACCTCACTCGGCTCGCCGTCGGTGTCGGTGACACACGTGAAGCTTGCTCAAAATTTCATTGTCAAATTGGCTCGCGGCGGTGACAGACAACGAGCCAAGGGCTACGAGCAAAATTTCAAACCTGTTGGATCGCCGATGAACTTGCTCGGCGGTTTTAAAGTCCGTGTATTTAGCATGACACACGGGCGAGTAAGCTCGCCGAGCCATAAGTACGCGGACTTGCTCGCACGTCTATCACCCCTTTAACATATCTATACCCCATTTGAAACAAGATTAGACATTTAAATAAACCTTTTTTATAATCCGTTCAACCGATTTTGACTTCTATTGCGTTGGAGGCATGACAAATGGCAGCTGAAGTAAAAAGTTGGTATTGTGTAAACTTTTTTGCTTTTAATGCCATCCTTATGCTTACGGTATAGAAGTCAAAATCGGTTGAACGGACTGTATAAAAGTTTGTTTGAATGTCTAATCTTATTTCAAATGGAGTATAGAAAGGTAGAATTTGCTATAGGCCCCGCGCTGATTTAATCCGGCATTTACAACTGTTCCATTCGTTATCGGATTCGATTGTTAATGTTAAGGTTCGTTTTGGGGAAAAGCTTATTATGTTAATTTTTATGTTAGAAAATGTTTCAAATTTGCAATTGAATCCAATAATTACCTACTCAAGTCACCAAGATCACCAAGCAGCCAAAAGCCAGATACTCATTATTGGATCATATTGTTTTCACATTTTTATATATCTCAAGCTCAACTGTCAATGTCAAAAATTGTTGTTCTTTTCTGCTGGGTTATTGTGGCTTCACTGTTATTTTTCTGAAAATTACTCATTAATTAAAATGTGCACACCGTTCCGATTATTTTGGTCATGGAATAGAATGTCCCATTAGTGTATTGTAACCAGTACTAAAATAAGACTTCAAATATGAAGTCTTTCAAGCTCATTGTCCACCAGTCTAGCTTCAGTCGTAAGTATTTTTATATTATTCAGAACATAATTATTGTTTGCAAAAATGTTGTTTTGTTTCTTTCCATTGCAATATTCCATGAAGTAAACAAGTCCAATGTAATAATTGGTCAGCTAAAAGTGATGTTTACGAGAATATTATAGATTACTAAAAAGGAAAGGTTGGTTTAGTTTTTTCATTTTATTCTCTGTGTTAAGCCTTAATTTTTTATTGATCTCTTTTTTGATTTTTCTATTGTTGTACTAACTTTCATAAATATATTCTAGCTCTGGACTTAATAATTAATTTGAAAGACTACCCTGGACTGAAGGAAAAAGATATTGTTGAGATATATCATCCGGAAAATGATTACCCACGCCTGCTACTACAAGTAACCAGAGTGGATGCACCAGGACGTGGAAGAGGTATGTGACCTACTGTAGCTGTTTATGTGGTAAGGTACAATGTATGAGATCATTCTGGATACTCATTATGATGGTGAATATTTAGTGTTTATTTTGTATAGCCAGCTTTCAACAAATACAGCAGTGCATATTGCATTCCTCAACAACTTAGTAGGCTTCTAAAAGAAATACCATTGTGTTGCCTGTCAAGGACAGCAAAGTAAGAAAGAGAAAGAAAACTGTTATTCAACAACACTTAAGGTCCAGAAGCTACCTCCGTTATGTTCCTTTATTTATAATAATCAATAATAGATAAAGAGGTCAAACATCAACTTACTGCATTATAGTAACATTGACACTACAAATAATCACTATTGGCTAGTATTCTTGAATATTACCAGATTGCAATGCTTATTTTCAGTTCAAAACAGAAACTTATCTCAAATCCAGGTTTACTGACATAAACACCAGTGATCTGAGTATACATAGTGAACATAATATGCATTCACATTTCCTCCAGCTGTATTAAACTTGTAGATTACAAATAAAACACCTAATACTGAATTAAATAATCAGCTTCAGTAAATTGGTCCAGGTGATAAGCAATTATTTGCTAAAAGTTTAATTCAGTCAACCAGAAGTCGGTAGTTCAATATTTATTACAGATAATATTAACAGGAAATCAATACACACAAACTATAGTTAGTTACTGGTTCATTCCCGGTGAGGACTTTGGAGCGATCCATCAGACCCTGTAGGCCCCAGGGTGGGTTGATCGTCCCTCTGGAGCCTCCCCAGGAATGAACCGGTTAAGAATACTCATTTTTGAAATCTGAATTATAATTGCAAAAGCAGTTTTTACTACATATTTCATAGGCCTAATCTCAATTTCATTTTATCACTATTCGTGCATACTACATTACACTACTACTACTACATTTTTACTGTAAGAACTATAGTTGTCATGCATGCTAATGTCTGTAATAGCAAAAAGCTTAGTAGGTTTAAAAGCGAGTAATATGGTATTGTGTCTGGTTTGGTCAACTGAAAAGTGATTAAAATTCTTGTTATTCCACAGATACCATCAGTGTGGAACAGAGCATAGCCACAACTTTCCAATTGCGAACTTTTGCAGATGTTTACGTGAACATTGTTAATGTGGCAGATGTGGCTCTGGACTCTGTAGAGCTCACATTCAAAGATCAGTATATGGGGAGGTCAGAAATGTGGAGGTTGAAGAACAGCTTGGTACTTATCTATTTTATTTCATTTGTTTTATAGACATATATAGGGTGTAAAAAGACCCATCACATAGCTGTCAACTATGCATTCTGTACATGAAATCAAGTATTATTTCACATAAATAATTGCTGGGAAAGGACTTTTATTTTTGGTGTGAAAAATCATGTCAGCTTTGTGAAGTTCCACCAGTAAATTAAATTTCACCCTGAATATCATAGTATATTTAAAATGAGGAACACTTTGGTTTTGGTTGGAGCATTATTAGAAGATATTTTCATACCAATGTTCAATCAATCTGCCTAGCCTTTTCCCAACTATGTTGGGGTCGGCTTACACTCTAACCGGATGCAGCTGAATACCAGTATTTTACATGGAGCGACTGCCTATCTGACCTCCACGACTCAGTAGCTGGGTAATACGATACTCCTTGGTAAGGCTGGTTGTCAGACTTTTCGGCTACTGACAACCCATAACGACTGTCAAAGATCCACGAATTACAACCGGGACCAACGGCTTACCGTGCTTTCCGAGGCATGTAGGAGTCTCGGTATGTAAAGATGGTCACCCATCCACGGACCAACCCCGGCAAGCGTAGCTTAACCTGATCGACCCGTGCGGCTGTTATTACTTAGCCACGAGCGCCCATGTTAGAAACTAAAATAAGTCATATATTTTTAGGTAAGCACCTGCGTGTACTTAAACAAGAAGATTGAATACTGTGGTGGTGCCATAAGATGTCAAGTTTACGAGATGTGGTCCCAGGGTGACAGAGTAGCTTGCGGCGTCATCACAGAGGATACTAAGATCGTGTTCAGATCCTCTACATCCATGGTCTACCTGTTCATACAGATGTCTTCTGAAATGTGGGACTTTGATATACATGGTGACTTGTATTTCGAAAAGGCGGTTAACGGATTTCTTGCGGAGCTCTTTGCGAAATGGAAAGTAAGGTTATAATATTAAATTAAACAAAAGGCGACTGGGCAAAATTGCTTGTAATTACTTCCCAAACAACAGTGTCCAGTCGACTTTGAGACCACTATGGTAAATTAGAATATTGTATGGTTTTTAATATTACTACTATGTAATATGTTATGTTTTTTTCTAGAAAAATGGCAGCAATCACGAGGTGACCATAGTGCTATTCTCAAGAACATTTTATAAAGCTAAATCTTTGGAAGAGTTTCCTCAACACATGAAGGAATGTTTACAAAAAGATTACAGAGGCAGATTTTATGAAGATTTTTACAGGTAGCTTTTTTAAGATTTTAGTTTGTAATATTTTAATATATTGGCTATGAGGCCGAAACATATCATGCAGCATGCACTATAGTTTAACCAATACCGCTGTACCGCGCCTACCGGACATGAAAAGCAATGGTCCGATTTTAAACGCGTTGGGAGCGGATAAGCTTCTTTTCGATTCCAATAATTATTTTATTCATTCAAAGACATCGCTTGGAAAGTCAGATTTTAATGACATTATAATATTTGAAATGATTCATTTTTCTGACACTAAACGTAAAATCCTATCACATTGTCACTTATTTTAGCTTCATACTTAATTTTCTGCACAGGGTGGCAGTTCAAAATGAGAGATATGAAGACTGGTCAAATGTTCTCCTACAATTGAGGCGATTATTCACTGATTATCAAAAAATCGTGTTGCAATATCATGAAAGACCGAACTTGGAAATTCCAACAGCAATCAACTCTACGGCAGCTCAAGGGAACTTTCTTGAGGTTTTAAATATGAGTTTAAATGGTAAATCTTCATTTATAATTATTTAAGTTACTGCTTATAAGGGCCAATTTCATTTAAGTCAGATATCTTTTATCCCAGGACATTTGGTCTGGTTAGTAACATCAAGGTTATTAAATATTGGCATGATTCATATGCTCGTGATAAATCGCACACCTAGATCTAAACTGAGACAACTGGGAAGTTATACAATTTAATTTGATTCTAGATAATAAAATAAATAGCTTGTAAAATGTCACTGTATATAAACTGGGGCTAAAATTCAATCCTTTCTATCGATAATCACTATTTTTCGAGTTGTTACACTTTAGGGTGGTGACTATGTATAAAAAATAAACACCTTATCAAACAAAACTGGAAGAAGTCAAAATATCCTTATGTAATATGGCAGAACAATTCACCAACACCATGATAACTCTAATTAATCTCACGTATACGTTTCGTCAAAACTGTAACAATTCGAAATATCCGCGTTTTCGTTCTTGATAATACGTGCACTCCTTATGACTAGTGAAGGTCAACTCACAATAGACTTGTTTAGGTGGGACAGGGTGACAGACGTTGATTCAATAAAAGAAAGTTAACGCCATATAGCGATTAATTTTAAAAGCATTTATTGAACCTGTCTTTTTGGATAGTTGCGTATGATCACCGTGGATTTGAATAGAAACATAACTCAAAATTAACGATTTTTGAGTTGTCTCAGTTTAGATCTAGGTGTGCGAAATGTAGTAGTAATCTGCTGGATGTGAGAACCACAGAACCGGTTGAAGTGGCGATGTTTGGGTGAGGCATATGTCAGCACCACTAGATACCAGCAGTAGATTTGTTTCGGCTGAAATAATAATAATGATGAACTGTAGTAGTTAGTTGATGCGTATTATGATATAAGCTCAATACATTTTCTTTATTCCAGTATTTGAAAAACATTATCTGGACAGATGTTTCGATCGTACCGGCCAGCTCAGTGTGGTCATCACGCCCGGCGTCGGAGTCTTTGAAGTCGACAGAGAACTAACCAACGTCACAAAACAACGAATCATAGACAACGGCGTTGGCAGCGATTTAGTTTGCGTAGGGGAGCAACCCTTACATGCAGTACCACTGCTCAAATTCCACAACAAAGACAACAATCTCAACTCTATAGACGATTACTCTATGCCACATTGGATAAACTTATCGTTCTATTCCACAAACAAAAAGGTTGCATATTCAAACTTCATTCCTAGAATTAAATTGCCGCCGAGGAAAAGTCAGGAGCCGTTGCGGAAAATGTACGAAGACGAACGGAAAGGGAAGCTGTTGAAGGAGGATGAATATATGCACAATTCTATATTTGATTATGACGCGTATGACGCTCAGGTTTTCCAGTTGCCTCTGGCGCATAGCACGTGGTGAGACTTCCATTTACTGTACGTCAATCTGAGTGCCCGCAATTACTCGATTGACCAACCGGTTGACTCTTATAATATTCTGTCATTTCAGCAGATATAACATAAGACTTAATTATTTTCTGCAGCATATTTTCTATTGGCATCATAATTACATCTAGCTTATTTTTTAAAGTTGGTTCTGATACTTATTTACAGAACAAACAATTTCATTTCACAAAGCTTTATCCAGACTAGCTCAAATGCGAAAAAATACTTGCATAAAAACATTACCCTCTTTTTGGGCTCCGCCGCAGTCTCTAGGTAAATCGAGTTTATAAAAAAAAAAACACAATTCCTATTTGTTATAGTATTATTATTATTTACTTTTCTATACAGAAATAACCATTATTTGTGTCTTGTGTAGCGTGCAAAGAGTGACACGCACGAAGAAGACGTCAGTGGCTGGATTAGAAGGAATTAGTCGAAGAAGTCCACCCACGTCCAGTTTACATCATAGGAAGATGTCGGATCCAGATATACATCACACTGTTGCCGACATACTGGCTAGCGGCAGTAAGTTATAAAAAAACGCAAAAGGCATTTGAAGAAGTGAATCTTGTCTAAAAGCTTTTTTCAATCTTCAGAATATAACAGATAGACAGTTATTATATATATAGAAAATATTTCAACCGCCACATTTATTCTTCAGATAAAAGTTATCTGAAGGTTAAAAAATCGGCCCTAAAACGGATAATTTAGTCCAATCTTTTAAGCCTAATATGAAATAAATGTAATCCGTTTTATTTTTTCGGGTCAGAATGTTTTCGTAAAATTTCGTTATAAAGGCGTTTTACTGGTATATATCTATACATATATCCATGAAACTACTATAATTTTAATAAAACCTTAATTTTTCTAAATTCACAGATAAACAAGGAGCCTACGACACAAACAGTGATGCGACGGACTCGCCTCTCTCAAGCAACAGACTTTCACCCCGCAGCTCAATCTCGTCCCACAAGCCGGTCATCAGAACGGGGCGAGCTCTCATCAACCCGTTCGACCCTTCACACGTTACTGTTAAATTAACCAGTAACAGACGACGTTGGACACATATATTTCCTAAAGGTAATAGTATCTATAAACAAACTTTGTAGATAGAAAAAGAAAAAAAATACTTTCTGCACTGTAATACAATACTTGTACTGCTATGACACAGTTACATCTCAAAAACTCAACCAGCATAATTATGCTGGTTGAGTTTTTGAGATGTGACTTTAGTACTCGTCAAAGGAGTTATGAGCATGATTTCTGAGAAAACGAAAACTGTAGTTTTAAGCCAAGCGCACATTACAGCCGGGCCGCAGCACCGGTCCGCAGTGCAACGCATTTTCATACAAATAACTACAGTGCGGCCGCCTGTAGTGCAAGATTTTTTGCAAGTTTATTTTTTTATTTTTGGCAAGATTTTTGCAATGCATTGCGTTGCGTTCGGTCGCGGCTATCCCCAATCTGCCATTACTATTCATATATTTAAAAAAATAAAGTGCTCTGTTGCGCATATGCATCAAGTTCTGCTTAGAATATGTTGTTCTGTACGGGCAGGTCCAACCGGTGTGCTGATACAACAGCATCACTACCAAGCGCGGCCTGCAGGGGAGCCCGCGTCGAGGACTGAAGACCACCGCTGTGAAAACAACATATCCAAGGAAAATGGATCGTCGTCTACCATTAATAATAATCATTCTATCTATCAGGTTGATGGTGAGTAACTAGATTATTTTATAGTAACACTAGCGACCCACTCCTGGTTCGCACGGTTTTTACGACTTGATAAAACATAGAGATTTCTTAGTTATCTGTTACTTTAATATTAACGTATTAAAGTTTAATACACAGACCTTATGTTTTAATAATTAAAAACGTAAACCTTCCCGAATACATTCTCTAAACGATGGTGAAAACCTCATGGAAATCTGTTGCGTGGTTTAGAAGAACAGCCTGCTTTTTCCGAAGGGTTAGGCAGAGGTGCAGGTGCAACTATTGGCTTTGCGCCACGAAAACTGCACTTTTAAAAGTCTCACAGACCATATGTTTAAATTATTTCAAGCTTTTTCACAATTAGATAAGAAATTGACAAAAGCGTGTTTTTTTCTTTGGTGTACGAAGCCTTAATGCTGAACGTTAAGTAATTCATTTTCTAAATCAATTTACCAGTTATAATGCCTATAAAATAACAAAAGAGACAAACGGAAGTGGTGCCCTCTACGTTTACACTCAACTTTGTTTTACAGGAAACGTAATAGGCCGCAAGCGTATGATAAGCGCATCGGGTACCTTAGCAGTGCTGGGCGTCGCATCCGGCACGCCTTCCACAACCAACAATGCTACGCTAGCGTTGCTGTGGGGTGCCACGGGCGAGCAGGAGTGGACGCCCGCCCTTACCACAGGTCTGTACCCACTGCTTTACATTAGGTGTGTGTTTGTGAGTATGGCATTGGTTCGTTCATGTATAGAAGGCGAGTAATTTATTAAATATCTGAAAAAATTACATAATGTTGGTAAAATATTGACTTTAACCATTAAAAAGCTATTTGGTAATTTACTTGCTTAATTGGTGAGGATATTGATTGGTTCACATTTTAGCACACTGTCCTCTGGACTAAGACATTGTTAACTACTCGTTATTTTAGAATCGGGGTCAATTTATCCTAAATTAAATTAGTTTGAAGTTCAGTCGAGTCGCCATTTATATTTGTAAATAAAAATATCTCTAAAAACATACTATCTTTTGTGTATCTTTTACAGTAAAGTTATTTCTTCGAATACCACTGGCATTTCTGATACCTACAACCCGTGCGCATTAACATGGCACCTGGCTCAGTGACGTTTGGAGCTCCCCTCGCTACCCCGCACGGCGAAGACGGGGCGGCGCGCGGGTAGCGGGGAGGTATTGAGTTCCGAGCCAGGTGCCATGTTAATGCGCACGTGTTGTAGATAGTTTTTCTCGTAAGGTCAGACACACGATATTTAATAATTTTCAAATTCCTCTTCTAGATTTTTCTTGCATGTACCATTATTTAATGGCTAATGTAGCTACCACTTAAGCTCATGTCAAAGAACGTTCAACGACCATTCATTTATTTTAAACTAACAACGCACATCTTTCGCACGGAAAAACATCATTGGTCTTTGAAACGATAAAAATTAGGAAGAACTCAATAAAAAGAATTAGTGGGGTCACTAACCGCGTGCAAGAAGCGAGAAGCAAATAAAAATGTATAACATAGCAAACACCTAATCAAAATTAGTTACTAAAAAGTCATGGCGCTCAAAAATAACTTACGTTATCTGCACGCGAAGCAAATATACCAGATCTACATAGGTATTCACAACCGTTCGATACGTTTCCGTGCCTCATCGAACATCAATCTATATTATCAAAGGAGTCCTCTTACGGCTGTTCACAAATCCAAAACCCGAAAATTTCGCCAGTTTAAATCAAATAGACGAGTGCCATTCTTCCGACAGCTACTTTCTGTCGGGGGCAAGGCAAATCAGTAATTTAAAATGTGCCATTTTCGTTTCGACAACCTGTCGAATGATTGTAAACACCTATGCTGGCCTGTTTTTATCTAGAAGATGAATTTGAAATAACTTCATAAAATATGCATCATAATCATGTAAATGGGAATCTAGAACAGAGTCCAATTAATCCATAATTGGCACTTTGTATTGGTTTGGAAATCATGATAAAATGATATTTGTTTGTTGTACTAAATGTTCACCTCACTTTTTGTACATGTTTCATGATACCATCGCGTTGAAAAATTCTCTTCAAACCTCATTGGAACGAAGCGAACCGAGCTATAGGTTTGATATTCCATTTATTGGATTTGCATTGAGTAGTTTCTGCATTATTATATGTGTTAATTAGTATTTAGTATTATATGCGCTACGGGGATACATTTTAATAAAATGTGCGCTTTTTAAACAAAATGTACGCATCTATATTTATTTATTTAGGTTGTCTACAATATTATTTAAGTGCTCTATAATTCTACACGATGTTCACGTAGATCAAAATCAAAAAGCTTTTATAACGCTATCGCAATATCTTAATAGCACAGATACGAATGAATAATTATGTAGGTGGTATGCATGTCAAGAGCAAAATCAGCGACTTGTGAGAGCCAATTGATAAAAACATGACCCTGTCTTGACTGACGCGCAGTCGGGTAAAAAAACTGAGAATTTTATTGGCCGCTCTGTTCTCTCGCACAGAATATTACAGAAGGCGCACAAGTAATACTTATTTAATAACACCCGATCTGCATGCATTATGCTTATTAAAAATTAACGCTTTAAAATAATAGCATATTTGGTAAGTATCACCTCATTTACATTTTATATTAATTTTATAATATATTTTTTACTAAACCTTTATTTCAGCTTCTCGAAATATGTTTTTGTAAATAACTTATTAAAATGTTTAGTTTTAAGTTTATTTGCGAATAAAATTAACAATAAGCCTGTTTGGTATGCTTGCAGGTAAAGTGAATGAATTATTTGTAAAAGCCGTATTTATAAGTTATAAAAATGTGTAAGTTTTGATAATACCTAAGTAGAGCATTTTAGAGATTCATTCAAGATAATAATTACTATGTAGTCTAAAGAAACAGTTTATTAAGTGAATGCAGAATTATCGCCTCTAGCTTGCTTGTGAAAACCTTAAGGGTATTATATACCACCACCACCAAAATACCAAAATTGGTCGACAATACAAGAGCTAGACCTACCAAGTCACTATTTTGAAGCCACGCAACAGGCACTCGACAAAGTCATCAGTGCCCGCGCTGTTTCTACTAAGACTGAGCCTTTTTTTTTTTTTTGGTGGGAAATCATCAATGACTTCTCCCGCTCTGGTCGGAGCGGAAGGGCGTGTCAGACTCTTACTGACTAAAACCCACCCGTGTTCCTTCAGTTGCCAGGGTCCCGGTATCCCTTTCGGACTATTCCGCAACCCTGGCAGGCATCGGTCCTAACGGACCCAGTCAGGTGTGCTGACATCTCTTTGAGGCGCGCGTGGAACACGACGCGCCATCGACCCGGGCCTGGTCCTTATCGGACGGCGAGCTACCCATTGCTCGCCGTCCGCAAGCCCACTTAGACTGAGCCTAATTTATTTTCTTGGACCCTTATCCTGGGGCAGCGCTCATAATTATGCAAAACAAATATCGACCTTGCGTTAGTTGAAATAAAATTAAAAATAAATAAACTTCGTTAGCCAGAGAGAGCATCAAAGCGAACAAAGCCGCGAGTTCCAGGTTAGAATCAGCTTCTTTATTTTAAGGAATGCAATGTTAATATTTGTATGGCAGTGACAACCGCGTTGCATTGCGACTCATAAATGCAATAAGCCCTCTCAAAACTGAGTAACTCTACCTAGAAGTAAGTATAACTTCTAATAACACAAATACCCTTACTAGGTGTGGACTGGAAATCATTGACTATTCCGGCGTGTTTGCCGATCACCACGGATTATTTCCCGGATAAGCGTTCGTTACAGAACGATTACCTTGTGTCCGACTACAATCTACTACCGGATGACGTCAACGCTGACTTTGCACAGAACAGAGCTATTTATAAGGAGCCCCTTACTACGATGGAAGTCTTTAAAGAGTTGGTCTCACAGAGATTGGCTCAGGTAAGTGTGAAAATTAATTTCGAGAGAAATATTTTTATATTCCAGCATTCTTTTTGACACGCAGTTTGCTTTTGGAACCTCTTAAGACGTGCCCTCTGGCGTCATGAGTATAATATGGTCAGCTGCGTTAATTGGTTACCTCGTCTCCCTTTTCTAACGTAGTCCTGGGCTCGATCCCCGGGTGTAGGAAATTGCCATTAGACTGGAGCCCGCATTCGTGGTCGGTTAGTAGCCATATGCTTGCTCCACAGCTCCATAACCCTCCGCAGTAACCAGAATACAGGTGTGATTAAAACGGATGTAAAAATACCCTTAACGAAATCGGGTCACTTGTTCTTCTCGTTATTGTGATCATTTTTTTACCGGATTATACCTGGGTACCTTCTGGTTACGAAGATATTGAAGCTCAAAGTTCCAACTTGTTTAACGGAAACAAATGTTTAATGTAATAACTTAACTTTAAGTACTCCCACAATCCCATAACATTACATCTACCCATAATAAGGACAATGTTTTGCGTGCGTTACATTGTGAAGGGTTTTTTTTTACACCCAGCATGTATGTCTGACTATACCGTTTTTTTTTATTTCCAGGGTTTCCAGCTTATAGTGGGTGTGAATGAGAACGAAGTGATAGAGTCTCACTGCCCATCAACGGCCGTCCCGCCTCCTTCCAAGGTGGCCCCACAGTGCGGCAAGCAAGTCAACGCGGCGCCCACTAAACGATACTTGCTCTCTATTGGAAGAATCTTTCACAAACTTACGCTCGTTGGATCTACTATCACGGTCACTAGATATAGACCTAGGTAAGTTTATCGGCATTTTTTCTAATTGTGTCTCCGTAGGATATAACCATCACAGCATTAAGGCAACTGAGTACCTAGACAAAGTGACATTCTATCAGATAACGATGATGAAAAAAGGCAAAAATGTATAGGACTGACATAAGCTATCGAAAACTTTATGTCAATCCTGTTGAAAGTCGTTGTAGAAATACGAAACGCTTTGGAAGCGATTGTCACTCGTCTAGGCCCTCTGTCCCACCACAGTCAAAGAAGCTATAGACTATTTTCTCGCTCAAGAAACGAACAATAGAAGTAAGACCCGTGTCGGTAAAAGAAATATATATATTATTACTAAATCGCTGACAGTTCCCACTGCCGTCGAGAACTCTCTCTGGCGTGTCTTGAGCGAGAAAATAGTCAGTAGCTAGTCGCTTCCTCGTCGGCGGTGAAACAGGTCTTACCGAGAAAAAGCCGCTATTTGGCGATGCAGGCTAGAGAAATAGCATATTTCAATATGTAAATCTTTTACAAGTCGGGAAAAATTAATAAACGATTCGCGAGCATATAATTATTATATTTCTTTTATGAATATCACATGATATTTTATTTCCTGGATATCTTTCAGACATCCATACCCGCCGTTCAACATCCATTACCGCTACCGTTTCCACGCGCCAAACCACGACACATACGAAGTATCCTGGGTCTCTTTCACTACGGAAAAGCTAGAAACCTATAACTGGAACTACATGGACCACTACATATGTACACGAGGGGACACGGACTTCGCGCTGGCCGAGGTGATTGTCACGGTAATAGGCCAAACGGCAGTCCTCATTAACAGCTTTATTGCTTAAATAACTTAGCTGCCGGGCCTTTTTTATTTGCTGTTTAATTTACGTATGGCGATACCTCGATGTTGAAATTATTGGAGTTAAAATAAAAGTTAGCACTGCGGCCCTGCCCGCTTGAGTTTCGATGTACAGAGTTTTGTAATTTCTTGGTAATTCATATTTTTATGCACTCTGAAAAACATGGTCGTTTGATCGAAAATTTTAGACTTTATTGTGACAAATCACCAGAAGAATCTTCACTTCAGAATTTGAAGTATCTAAATCGGGGTATTACCATACGTAAAAACTTTCTCCCGTACTAACAAAAAAACATTTTTAGGCTCTCAAATACTGGAGGTTCCGAACTCTCCTCCTGCCGTTATACAATCCAGCAACCAAACAGATAATGGACGATAATGTGATCCACTGCGATATCTATCCGACCCCAACACGGCATGACCTCGACCAACTAACAGATGGGTTCCTAAAAATGACTGAACAATACTTCAATAAGGTCAAACGTCCTAACAAGCAGAGGGTAAGTATGCCAATAGGATTAAGAGACTGGATTTCATGTGAAATTAATTGATCGGCGCTAAATTTTATTCGATATTTTGATTAGAACTACACGGTACACCATAAATGGGTAACGCAGACAATTATTTAATTTTGACAGTTCAACAACATCCATTGCGTTGTTGTTGTTATTTGTCAAAATTAAAGTGATTGCCATTAGAAGTGTGTTACGTAAGTAGGCTGTTGCTTAAGCGTTTTGTGTCAGTAGTGTTAAATTGTTATGCTATTTATTATAAGTCCGAGGTACCATCTAGCATATTAACTTGACGCGTAGTTTGCGTAGGCCGGACTGCATTTAGGCTGTATTTTGTTGTTCACAAATGGAATGTTGTTTAAAGATATTATTCAAACTTCAGCTACAGTCAATATTATTTAATTATTATCAAAAATATCTCTACTTAGTATTTTTTTGTTTCCTCACATTTTAGCTACTTGCACACTTACATGATTTGCTCAAAATTTAGACATTTAGCGCTGATTAATTAATAATATTCAAATCCAATCTCTAGAGTGAACAAAAATACAATAAAACGATATCATGATTTGTTTTATTTTAATCGATTTTTCAATTTAATTTATTTATGAGTAATTTTTAAGTGTAATTATGTATGTAAATGATTCTATCACTTATAGACATTATCCAGGTAATTCAAGAGTTGACCATTCTCGGTCAAAATGTAAATATTTATCCAAAATAATGTTTATAAGTGAAGCCATATTAGCATGATTATAGTTATTTGCACATTGTATGACACGTAGATACCTACTACTTGCACTGCATGTATCATAGAAGTGCACCCTTTCCTAAATAATATGTAGACTTGCAAGAATATTGCTTAACAATATCAGATTTAATGTTCTCAAAATTATTTACACTACTGAAATAATTTGTACTAAATGTTTACTCAAACATGAAATTATTAATTTCACTGTCGTGATGTAAACGCATGTTAATTTTCATCAACTAAAATCTTTGCAATTGTCCCCACTGTATTGAATTTGTCTCTTACTTATAGGATGAAGCATCGTTCATGTTTAATGTATGAATGTGATGTGAGCAATCGGGCATGTTTATAATTCTGTCCATGAAATTTTATTTATTTTTCTTGTGCACACTAGGTGTTGATAAGTAATTTCTTGTTTGAGTCTGAACGCATGATGTATTAACTTGATATAATCCTAGAGACCGCAGACCGGGCGTGACATGAACTGCCTAAGCATTGTGTAGACTTTTGGCTTTGAAGTAAATATCACTTTCAGTACATATCGAACTAAGCATCGCTATCAACATTACCTAAGCAAAAAACGAAATAGGCGTCATCGATTTTGGCGTGAGCGCATAGGTAGTAGCGTCGCTTAGCATCGATTTTCTTCGTCGTCATCAGGCGACATCGTCTCCGCTCTGCGGTCAAGTTTCTGTACTACTGTAAAATTGCTGTGCAAAAATCGCACCAGTAAAATGCCTCGAGATCGCGGGCTCTCAATACCGTTATTGGGTGCGTCCGGTCGGAGCCAGGCGACAGTAGCTCGGCCTGTACTGTGGCTGCTGCAGATGGCGCTGGCGGGCGGCGGCGCGGCCGACGCGGCGCTGACGCGGCGCCGGCACTCCACGTCCATCCTCACGCGGAGCGCGCAGGTACCGCGACACTCGCACTGACGTACACATGACCCGAGGGCCGCCCACCCACCTCCGACACACACACCGTGTCCCTTAGGCTCTACCGACACTTATGATCGTAGGATAAGTGTGAACGTCGATTGGATTGTAGTGTCATGTCATGTGTAACGTTAAGAGTCCCGTCTACGTTAGTTAATACTTAGTGTGCAGCCCAACTCCGCCGCCACTCCCTCCGCCTCCACGACTACTCCTTGTTGACACTTTTCAGTTTTCAGTTTGTGCCGCGATCAAATGGGGCAGACCTCCATTTTTTATTAAAATCAGTGTGCAGAGTAAAATGTAACTAGATCCAGAGTTTTAATTATCAAAAGCTTACTAAGAAAATAATTGGAATTTGGAATCAAAATTTTATAATTTCGAATTTATTTTCTGTGGCATATTTGCGCACTCATTTCATTGGCTCCATGAAAACCGGGTTTGTAATCGATTGTTAATTTGAATTAACCTAACATTGGAGTGGCGTTTGACCTTCTAATTTTCACACCTTAACCTTAGTAGACTAACGTTAACACGTTGATTATTACGACACAGTAGGTACTAATTTCACAATTAATCGTAATTTTATAGATAACAGTGCAGTGGAGGTCTTCGCCAGGTGGATGCACTTCTTAATGTTGACTGTATTTGTTTGGCATCAATCACCCACAATGCAATACATAAAATGAATATCCTAAAAGTCCATGATAAAAAGTAATATTTGATGATATATTCAAAAATTTCTTTTTGTCAACCGACTGTGGTCCCAATGCAAAAGTTCTGAAATACAAGGACTCTCAAAAAAAAAACAACCACATTGTATATGCATACTGCGTATATATTTGCACTGCTTATTATAAAATTATGCAATTCTTATTTTGCACGGAATGCACCAATATTGAGACATTTTGTTTGCTAGCTTGTCAAATTATTTTGTTAATATTTTTTTTTTGTATTCTGCGGCATAACACTTTTAAATAGCATAATACTGAAGTTTATGAACTCTTGGGTATTTTAAAAATGACAAACAATGTCGGATTTATGTCCCGCTGCTATGCAGATGAAGTTAATCAGTGTGTGTAGCATACCATCAACTATTGGTAGTACAAAGGGCCCTGTTCCATACAAACATTTTAACCGTATGAAGTAACTTTGTCTTATGGGTCTTAGTATTATACTATTTCGAATGTTATGATAGGATGTAGGTAATATGTTGCCGTGTTAAAATGCGTGTTGTGTGTGGTGTATCAGGGCGGTGTGTCCAACTCGCCGTTCAGGGAGCGCGTGGGCAGCACTCGCCTGCCTGACCGACCGAGGCTACGGATCGAAGCCATGTCAGTACCTACGTGACACATACATATCATAGCCTGAACTGACCGATTTTAAAGACAGAACCTAAAGTTCGTTTTTTATTCGCGTTTGCGTTACTTAACCTGCTTGAGGAAACTGTCTTTAAAAATGGACAGTGATTTTAAATGATTTTTATACGCGTCTATAAAGTTGCGTCTGGCGTGTTTTCTACAACATGTGTTACCGTGGTAGCCAAGCATTACACATGCCTCGAGATAAGGCTGCTCAAAAAAATGGAAAAATAAATCTGCTTTATTTAAAAAAATGGTTGCCGTAGTAGTTCCGAGTCTAAAACTGAGGTTTAACTTATTATTAAATAAAAGCTGATTTAATTGGTCTCTGATAAAGTGATAAGTTAAAAGAACACATCTCTGGTCCAAATCAAACTATTTTATAATAAATACTATTCAGTTTAACCATGATTTGTAGCAAGACGGTACGAGACCAGTTACCAATATTATAATGACTACAAAGACGCGTATAAAACATCTCAATGCGTACACGAGGATCGCTTCATGTCCGTCGCATGGTGTGCTCGCGCTTGACCAAGTTTCTTCACATTGCTAACATTCGTGCACTCATTCGTTCTCCTAACACACATTCATTCATCTCTTCCTTTGTGAACCAACTATGCTTCGTACCTTTGTGCTCTTGTAAACATTTAACTATCTCACTTGCCTATTTTTTATTTATTTATTTATGTAAGTTGCACCTATGTTTTAATTTAGATATGTAAAACATTATGTAGCTTTTATTTTCCCTTTTGTTTTTACTAAATTGACAAATTGTTTTTTACAGATATCCCTAATACCAATTCTAATTCATGACACGGTTTATTTTACTATCGCTAAGCTATCATCGAATGCTTGCCCGTGCCTCTCCTATCAGTTGCTTATTCTTATCCTTATTGAATGTTTCATTGCAGCAACTATCACCTACTAAGTCACTAAACACTAGTCACAGTAACAAGTAAGTATACAGTTCGCTTCATCATACCTTTTTATTAGGGCGTTTTTAGAGTCAAGCGTACACGACTTTTGTCACCGTTTTTTACTCGAAACTTCATCATGTACCCGGATAAAAAGTAGCCAATATCTTAAACCAAGACATGGTCTATCTATGTGCCAAATGGCATCCAAATCCGCTAAGTCGTTTTGCGTGATTGAGTAACAAACTCAATCACGCAAAACGACAACAACTCAATGAAATCACAATCCTTTAAGATACAGATATTGTATATCCAACTCATATTATAAATGCGAAAGTGAGTTTGTTTGTTACGCTTTCGAGTTTTGCATGTGTAACCATATGTCAAATTTTATCCACATCCATGACCTGGAGAAGGACATAGGCTATTTTTAATCCTGGATCGCATACGAAGTCGCGGGCATCAGCTAGTAATAAATAAATATTACGTGCTTGCAAGGCGCAGGAACTCTTTGGTTTGTACTGTCGTAGATGCAAACCCATTCCACTTGCGTATACAAATGGCTCTAGAGCGCCCTAAAATCATCATAATTTTCTATAACTCAACTTCTGCTTGGCAGCTTGCGTTTAGAACATCTGCTTCATTATCATCGTAAGATATGTATTCAAACTGTGTTGAGATGTTCTAATATGAAAATTACTTCAGGGCCGCAGCGAAAACTGTTCTAGAGAGAACCCAATCTCAGACTGGTGAATGCGACGACACGTATGATGACGGGTAAATATTTCAGAAATTATGCTATGAATCCGAATCTAAGGGTGATTTTCGCACATTTCACGATCCCAACACAATATTATGAGTATTGTTTGAAATTGATACCCTGTGGTTTTAGAACTCAGTCTCTTTCCGATTACGACTTACATACACACCGTACTATAATATTTCCAGGAAAAAAAAAAAACTTATGGTATATATATCTAACATAACCTTAAACATCTAAAAACGTCTTAAACATCTACACTTATTTCAGCGTGCCAGAACCGAAATTGAAAGCGAATTCGTCATTGGCGGAGATTGTGGAACGCATGCGCAGCCCACAGTTGGGCGTAGGATTCCTGCAACAGACCGTCAGTCTACCGTCTCACACATTCGTCTCTATATACGCCATACATTGGTTACAAGCTAATATGGAAGGCGTCACTTACGAAAGAGCTACGGCTGTTATGGAGGTAAAGTGATGCAGTATGCAGGGTTAAATTAAATTAGCTAGCGGAACTCCGCAGATGTGATGTGTTACGATAGCATATCATGATAAAACAAAAAAAAAATGATATGTTGTTTTTTTTTTTGTCAACGACAGAAAAATCAGTCCCCCATCATGTACTTATGCGGAGTTTCGATAACAAAATTAATTTAACCCTGTATTCGTTATTTCATTATGTATCTTTATTATCTGCTAAAAGCACAATTATATCCAATAACGAGCTACGTCGTCAAATTAGTAGGAGCTACATCTGCTAACAAACTGCAGTGCAGTTTGCTAGAGGTAATAAAATAAGTAGGTTGTAAAAAAAAAACTGCGAATAAAAAAAAATTCAAATAAAAAATTTAAAAGTTTTCAATTTTTAACATACTCCACAGATAGAAATCGTCAGACATGGCATCAGAATGGTATCAGAATGGGATAGGGATATCCCATTCTATTACCACTTCGAATCTCAAGTTAAGTTTCAAATAGGTGTTTGATTGAAATCAAATTGTTATTATCTTTTCCAGAAATTACTACAAGAGAAAATGATATGTCACGCATCTGGTGATACAACGAAACGTTTCGTCGTAGGATACTATATGTATCATATATTGCCACAGAAAAAAGAGAAAGGTTAGTAGTAGTTCGGTTAGTTATGAAAATTAGATTTTGTATTAAATGTGTGTGACGACAAAATAAAATGCAACTCAGGTCGGACAGCACTAATTACCTACTTGGACTAGAAAATAAATAATGTATATTAATATAGAAACCTGTTATTTTTACAGACAGTATGCCCGACTACGTGAAGCCTCTAGGCGACCTTCAAAGCTTCGAGAACGAATGGATGGAGGTCGAAGTGTTAGGACCGCGGTCTCCATTACTCTCCGCCGAGACTTTGATCGGAGCCATCGATATATCTGGCAGCAGCCCGGTGACGGACGACACGGGAGTGCCGGCCTTCCTCTGTGATAATATCGACCCCAGTTATATGCAGTTGGGTTCTGATAGTGACAGTAAGTATATTTTTTTATGGTTGTGCGGTAGTTGCAGATACACTACTACAAGGATCTTTTGGCACTCGAATGATGTTGACAGGGAGGCGCTGTTGGCAGACATTTGTGCGAAATGTTACTTGAAATGTTTACAAAAAATAAGATGGCGGCGTTAGTGCCGATTTTGGCCACGAGCCAAAATAACCTTGTAGCGCTGCTTTTCTATTTAAAAATGTCACGTGTTCTAAAGTTATAGCAACACTATCGGACAAATGTACAGAGAGTTGTTGCCTGTTATAACTATGAGAAGATTCATTTTGGAAAAATCAAGTTTTTGTATAGTACAGTCGATGACCTGCATAACCCGACCCCTCTTCTTCTTTGTAAAAGGGGTCAGAGGGCATAGACAAGTGTCAATCGCTTCCAAAGCGTTTCGTATTTCTACAACAACTTTCAACAGGATTGACATAAGCTTTTCAATAGCTTATGTCAGTTCTATACATTTTTACCTTTTCCATCATCGTTATCGCTGATAGAATTCCACTTTGTCTAGGGCCTCAGGTCGTCCAAAGTACTGACCGTACTACTATTTTGGCTGATTTAGATCACTTTCATTTGGGAAGTTCCTTTCCAATGTAGCTTTAAAGACCTTTTTTTTTATTATTTTCTGTGAGTGATTCATTTAGTCAAAGGTTTTGCCTATAGTCTAGAAGATAATGAGACTGTAACCTTTGAGTTTGTTTCGGTATTCCTTCTTAGAGCGGATTTCACCAATTAAACTGAACGCGATCAGCACATCTTAACCGCGTTCAAAAGCTGTCAGTGTCAATATTCCACAGAAAATAATCACACTGACAGCCCTTAAACGTAGTTTATGTGTAGATCGCGTTCAGTTTCTTTGGTGAAATTCGCCCTTAGAGTAGTCGTATAGGAAACACCGAACCTAACTAGTTTTAAAACATAATTTATTTTAGACGAGTAAAACTTCAAATGTTGTTTCGTATCACTGTGAATTATGTGTGTAATAAAATAAATAAATATCATTTATCATTAAACTAACAAATATTTACGATTTTCAGTGCCCCTCTACAAGAACACGCACTTGGACATCGACATAAGCAACAAGAGCGATCGCATCGAGTGGGGCCACGCGCGCTACCAGGCCACGTTCCGGCCGGACCAGGCCTACGAGATGTGCATACAGTGGGCCGTCGCCAGCGGGAACATCGTCGCGGAACTGGTTTCTATCACCAATTATTTATTTACAAGTCAAGGCATATTGTGGATGATAGGATTTTCCTTCGGCAAAAATGACGAACTTCCATAGATACTTCCAGTTTAATCCCTTTAGTGAATGAATTTTCAAACACCGGCCAAGTGTGTGTCGGACCACGCACAATGAAGGATTGCGTAGTTGGGAATTTGGGATGAATTTATCCCAAGAACAAACTTAATGTTAGTTGTAGTTGAAAAACATGTTCTCCCATACGAACTGTATGTACGGAGAACATGTTTTTGCAACTGCAAATGTAAGTTGGTCGTTTATTACTCGTTAACTTGTAGAGCCCACTTAGCTGTGATAGTTTTCCTTTTAATTTCGTTATATATACTACTGCCGTGAATTTTTTCACATATCCACAACCAATCATTTAGCTGGCAGGGAGGGGGACTTGACTCTAACAAAAATTTGCACTTTTCCAACGACACCCCACACCATGGGTTAGACAAAAAAACACATCACAGACGAGCAGTTGTGGCCCAGTGGTAACGGCCGCAGCTTATGAGTTGTAGGTCAGTAGGTTCGAGCCCAGCCCGCGTGGTGGATTACGGCCCGCTCCCTCTCACAGGGAGGAGGCCTATGTCCCAGCAGTTCCTAGTTCCTACTACTGGGACATTATAGGCTGATTATGATATCAAAAAGCCTAGATCTCACAACACAGGGATTCCTAGTGTGAGGTCTAGGAATTCAATCCAATATTATGTAAACTTACGAAAATAAATTTATTCTTACTCTTATTACTATTCTTAAAAAAAATGGTTTGTTAACATCACGCCTGTAATCTCCGAAGGGGATATGCAGAGAAAATGCAAGTGTACTGCACTTGCATTTTGCCAGTTATTTTTAAGTCGCATGTAATAAGGGGCGAGCCTATTCCCGGCTATAGAGAGACACTAATCGAGACTCCGGGCTGCTTCTGAGAACATCCTAATGGAAAATCCCAATAACACTTTGCTCGACCGGGGAATCAAAGCTAGGACGTCCAGCAGTCGCGCTTGTGACCACTAGACGGATATTTTTTTTTATCTGAATGTGACTGTCTAAAACAAAATACCTCTTTTTAATGAAATTTACTTTTTTAAGACTATTCTGTAATGGTGGATCCTCACAGCTCGGCACTGCCGGCGGCTTGACCACAAGCAAAGCCGCCAAAACAGCTGCCGGCAAGAGCGACTGTAAACCGATATTCTAGTTCTGGGCGAACTGTTCGCCGGCGGCCGAACCGGCAAAATAGCCGCTGGCTTTGTTGTGATTGCCGCACGCAAACCGGTATGGCTGTGTGGATCCCCCACAATATATCAATTTTTCAGATATTCGGCTGGGCGCGCAAAGCTCAAAGCTGTAGACTACAAATGGTGCCAATACCGGCAGACCCACTAGCTTTGCCCTTCACTTTAAAATCGGACCCACTGAGGGGACCTATTTACGTGCCTCTAAACGAAGAACCCCTGCTCAGGAGCAAAGTTACGTTATTCGAAGGTATGTTCTCTTTCGGTTACTATTGCATGTAATACGTAAGTTAAGCACCTTTGCCGTATTTTTTTTTAGTAAGCGAACAAATTAAGATCATGTTTACTGAATTTTTTGTATGAAGTTTTCTATACTTTATGGTACCCAAGCTTCAAGATACAAGCCCTGCCTAGTTTAGGACCAACGCCATCTCCGTATTGTAATTCTAATGTTGAAATAAACCATTTTTAGGGTTCCGTAGTCAACAAGGAAACCTTATAGTTTCGCCATGTTACTTTTACTTTTTAAATTCCCAGGTTTCCCTGAAGACACATGGCTGGAACGTCTGTTCCTATTCCAAGAAGCCATAGTTGGTCGTTTCGGGTTCATAAAATGTACTGTAGAGAGTACATCTCACGAGGCGGGCGTAGGCGACCATTTATATGTGCACGTGACTGGGAACATGTTCATACTCATACCTACCACTGTCAAGTCGGAGCAGAAGGCGTTGAGGACCAAGCCAGCCAACAAACCGCTGAACGCGAGCCGGTAATATTGCATCTTTCCTTTATATTACAACATAACATAACATCATGCCTGTAATCACCGAAGGGTTAGGCAGACGTTTACCTATGATATTTCCATGTAATAGAGCTAGAAACTATTGCTATCAACCGGGCACAAATCCAAAATCCGGGCTGCTACTGAGAAAATCCACATGGAATACTCAATAACACTTTGCTCGACCTGCATGTGCAGCAGGGCCACCATAGAAACGGGTTTTGTCGACGGAAGAATAGACAAAATGACTGATGGTGATTGTTTATCTGTTATTTTGACTATTCTTCCGTCGACAAAACCCGTTTCTACAGTGGTCATGCTTCGCGTGCTGGGAATCAAACCCAGGACCTCATGCTCAGTAGTAGCGCTTGCGACCACTAGACCAACGAGGCGTCTATAAAATTTTACTCCTAAATATAAAACAACTAGCTGCGCCCCGCAGTTTCACCCCCATAAATCTCGATCCCGTGGGTATATCGGGATAAAAGGTATCCTATGTGTCTCCAGGTCATGGTCTACCCATGTGCCAAATTTCATCCAAATCCGTTCTGCCGTTTCGGCGTGAAAGCGTAAGAAACAAATAAACTCACTTTCGCATTTATAATATTAGTTAGGATAACAAATGTCATATTTTCACGACAGATACCCCGTTCACCCGGAAGCGGCGCCTAGTCCCCATGAGGGATACATCACGAGACACGTCAGCGGCAAGAACAAAGACGATTACGATAACAGCCGGCGGGTAAGATCAATTGGATATACTCTACCCGAGCGTAAATGTGACACATCGCGCTTTAGAAAGAGAGCGTCTCACGAGTGATGGTGCCGCTTCACATCGCTATTCGTGTTCGCGTATTCGTCTTATTTGTCCCAATACGACGCTGTGAAGTTACTCTATTCGCCTATATTTGCCTATTTTTCACGAATAAGACGAATACGCATGTACGAATCCGTCGGGTTGTCGGTTTTTGATCACATATTAAAGGATTGCGAATATACCGAATAAGTTCGTTTACCGTCCACACATAGTTTGCTCAGTAGAGTGCGGTTTTATTAGTAGAGGAAATAATAAGTCGTAGCCGTCAACACGTCCATGATTGCGTTCATATAAGTATACTTAATTATCTTTAGATAGCAAAAATATTCTTGGATGTTCGGCATATTTGCTGTTCATGACAATGTGTGGACGGTTCGAGTTATTCTGACTTCTCAACTATATAGCCGAACACAGTAAAAAACGCGAATACCGAATAGCGATGTGAAGTGCCACCATGACAGAGTCAACGCTATACAAGGTCTAACTTATTCTAGAATTCAATGACCATTTTTACGGCTATATTCAGTCACGGGCGCCGGCAGGTTTATTTTCAGGGGTGCATCTTCAGCTTCACGAAGCGAGCTCAATCATTTTTGCCGTTACCTCGGATATGTTAAGTTACCTATCGTTTGTCCATTTATACAAGGAGTAACTTGGTCGACTTATGCAGAAAAGCTTAACAAATAAATAAGAGAATGTAGTAGGATGCAAGAGCGAGCGAAGCAAGCTTGATAATGTTATTATCCCGCCTAGGGCCGATTAGATTTTCGGAAATAGGAGTTCGGTACTTTGTCGACTAATAAGCTTTAGAATTGAGAGATTGCAGAATGCAATATCAAAAAAAAATTGCATTTCGTCTGGGATAGGTTAAGTTCTCTATTATTGTGTTAGGCGTTTTCGGATATGTCTTTAGTTCGATCAGCCAGAGAGGTGCACCCTCTTGCAGCTCTCTCCCGGCGCCCGTGTATTAATTACAAGAGCAGAGGTGGCCTAATGGTATCGGCCCCGACTTGCGACTTGTGTATGTAATATTATCACCACACCACTGCTCTCAAAACGGTGAAGGAAAACATCGTGAGGAAACCGGCATGTCCTAGAACCAAAAATTCGAAGACATGTCACATTTGCCAACTGCACCAGGCCGGCGTGGTGGATTTTGGCCCATTCCCTATAACAGAGAGAAGGCCTGTGTCCCAGCACTGTGTAGGAACTTATAGGCTAATTATGATATATTCATTAAAATTGAGAAATCCCTTGTTTCCCCAGTCATATTTGCAAAATAATTATTTAGTTTATTTTTAACTTACGAGGCACGAATATCCTAACTTATATTGAAAAAGTTATATTGTTGTGATAGTTAATTGATTTAGGCGTGACTTTGCGGAAATCCATTATAAAATACAATAGACGTAGATATTAGGTCTTTACCTATGAAATTGCCGTTCTGCAGTACTGGCCATTTCAAATCAAAATAATTTTTGTTTGGCTAAGAATTCTAATTTCAAATTAATTTTATTTTAAAAACATGGATTTTTTTTTCCAAAAGTAGTCATTTCTTTATTGATTAGTGTTACATTTTCATTGCATTTCAATCTTTTTCGTCATCATGGATACGTTAAAAATTCGAGTAATTATGGAATATGAGTACCGTCGTGGCAGCAACGCGGCACAAGCGGCACGCAACATCAACGACGTTTACGGAGCTAACACTACAAACCAACGCACCACCTGTTATTGGTTTGCTCGCTTCCGTTCTGGAAATTTCGACCTGAAAAATGAACCTCGCGGTCGTCCGAAGACTTTGGTCGACAATGACGAATTAAAGGCGATTGTGGAAGCTGATGATACACAATCTACGGCTGAATTAGCAGCAGCTTTCGACGTTAGCGTCAAAACAATATTGGTCCATTTGCGTCAAATTGGCAAGGTAAAAAAGCTTGACAAATGGGTGCCCCACGAACTCAATGATCGCCAGCGCGAAGTACGCGTCGAGACGTGCCTTGCACTGCTCAACAGACACACAAATGAAGGAAATTTGAACCGCATTGTTACCTGCGATGAAAAATGGATTCTGTTTGATAACCGCAAGCGCTCAGCAAGTTGGTTGGATCCTGGTTCAGCACCTAAACAATGCCCTAAACGAAAACTTACCCCTAGAAAAGTGATGGTCACTGTTTGGTGGTCTAGCGCCGGTGTGATTCATCACAGCTTCTTACCAAACGGGGTGAGCATTACTGCAGATGTGTACTGTGAAGAACTGAACACAATGATGGAGAAGTTGGCGCATCTCCAACCAGCATTGGTCAATCGCTCGTCTCCGCTGCTCCTGCACGACAACGCGCGACCTCATACTGCACAGCAGACGGTCTCCAAGTTGCAAGAACTGGGGTTGGAAGCTCTCCGTCATCCGCCCTACTCACCAGACCTTGCGCCTACAGACTACTACTTTTTCCAGAATTTGGATAACTTCTTGGCGGGAAAAAAATTCAATACCCGAGAGGCAGTACAAAATGCCTTTGAAGAATTTGTTGCCTCCCGTCCAGCTGATTTCTTTAAGAAGGGCATCAATAAACTGCCACTGCGATGGCAAAGATGCATTGATTGCATGGGTGATTACTTCGATTAATACAAATAAAAAATTCATGAAAAAAATTCGTTTAAATTTTTTCATACAAAACGGCAATTTCATAGGTAAAGACCTATTATATTTAGTAACCTATTCCGCTTGAATATTCAAGTCAATCGTCATCCTGAGGATGCCTCGTTGAGAGGTGAAACACGTGTCGATTTCTTACAGGGGTTTTTTATGACTCTTGAAGAATATTCAAGCGGAATAGGTTACTAAATATATCTACGTCTATTGTATTTTATATTTTTGTGGGCATAGAATTATGAAAGAAACAAAAAGATGGATAAAAGAACGGTACAAAAAAGCACGCCGCATTCGTCAACCGCTAACGTATATTTATAGCCTGCGCTTGCGACGTTCAGCATCTACGAGGCGTTAACACCCAAAGGGTCTCCCTTGGGTGCATGCATAATTTATAAATGAAGGCTTTTGAAGTCTTCATAATTGTCCTTGAAAGACTCCTTGGCATAAGTGCAATGTTTTGATTAGGTACGGCATCCTAGACAAAAATAAGAAATGTTTGGCAAATAACTACGGATTGCAACACTATTTCCGAGTTGCAAAATAATTGCCAAAACGTTTTTGATATGCGAAATATTTTGCAAAATCTTTCAATATTATATCATGCACGGAGGGTCAGTATATTACACAATTAAATTGATAATCTAGAGGTCGAGTCCTAGTGATTTTGCTTTACAAGCTTTTATTTAGTTTCGTCTGTCCCGGACTTCCGGTGTCTGTCTGTAATCTAACCTTGCAATTATTTTTTTATCTTGTGCTGCATTCCACAATCTATATAATAAAAATGAAATGCTGTTCGTTGGCAAGTGCGTCACTTCAGAACGGTTGGAACGATTTGGCAAATTTTTGTGTCCACCAATGGATTGCGATATGCCGAGATGATTGCATTTTACTAAAGTAATATTATTTCAGATGGGTTTCCTCTGGTCATGGAATCACATGATATCAAAAAAGTGGAAGTCATCACTAACTCCAGCGACTGGGGATGAAGGCTTCCAAATGCGAATGCTCAGAGACTTTAAACATTTCTGTGCGAATCAGGAGCAGAGACTCAGTCAGTTCTGGGACCAATGTTGGGAAATGCGGGAAAAAGCCCACGGCATGAAGTCTTGTTAATTTATAAGCCAAATATTAAATTTATGATTACTGTTAAATATATTTTTATTTTCTTAGTTGTAAGTATTATTGTTATAACCCTCCTTTTTGCTTCGCCGTAGTCGGGTAAAAATTATTTCACATTGCCCTTTTCGTCCTTTACTGTGACTACTTATAATAATAACTTCGTTTTGTCATAGTGTCTTGATGAGAGAAAAAAAACCGTATTTTCAACATCATTATATTTCTATTCAAATACAGTACTTATAGTCAATATAGTCCAAAAGATAAGTAAGTAAAGTCTATAACATAACAATACAAAGTAAATCATGTCTTTACCTACTTAGCTTGCATCATGAGGGTCTGATTGGCCTTCAAATTGTATTGATTAAAAAAAGTCTAAAACATATCAATACATAATAAAATTATACAAATTGCAAGTTATTTTTTATATTTTTTCTAAGTTGAATCAAATTTTTAAATCGCACATTCTTTAAAATAATCAAAAAACGATTTCGTACTGCTTGAACTATCAGGTTTTTTTGTGAAAACGAGACGACGTGTTAGCATACTCGAAAAGCATGGAACTTCCTTTTTAAGGTTACTAATGGCCTCAGCAGTATTCGATTCATAATTTAAGGCAACCTTTTGACTCACAAATGTAAGTAATGTCAAAATATCAGTTTCCGATGCCGAGTTGTACAACTCCTCACATAGAGCCTGGATGAACCAAGAGCCAGCAGTGGTATTTCTCCACGCGTAATATCCAGGAACAGTAGCACGTGCTAGAAGGAAGTCAGGATGAACCGGAATTTTGTGTGATTCAAACCATCCGTCTGTCGCGATGTCGCTTGTTAATGTAATACCATCATCATAGTCTTCACCCTGACAAGCTTGAAATATAAATAACTTCGGCTTGCCTGCAAGTGTAGGGCAGTTTTCGTCGGTAAAACCACTCCACAATTTTTCTGACCGGTAATGGGTATCTTTTGCATACAAAATCCGCAATCTCCGTGAGTTAACACCACAATTAGTAGACAATCATTCTTGGAGTGATTCATCTTCGCTGTCAGCTTAATATGCTTCATAATTTCTTCAAATGTTAGATTACGGAAAACATCAACACTAAATGCTAACTCTTTAAGGCATTTCTCTAGATCCTTACTATCTTTAACAGTGCCGGCTCGCGGTGACATATCTAAATTAGTGTCAAAGTGGTCGTGACTAAAAATGAGGGCCTTACCCCGGTTCTTGTGATTCATGTTGTAAAATTCATTTTTCAATGTGTTGTAGGATTCGGGATGGCAATTCTGTCTTCCGCCATTGCCACATTTTGAATTTTCCGCTGTTTTTCCATTTTCTTTTGCCATTTTATGTATTACCTACTTAAATATGGTATTCCTCACTAGTGTACGTGTAGGTTAGGCAGATAATTACTACAATATAATTAAGTAGGTATTGTAATTTAAAAGATAATTAGTGGTATGAACTTCTAAACATTGCACGTTATCAATCAATTCACTTAAAAAAATAAACATCGAATGAATTGTGCAATTAATAGGGCGTGGTATTTATAGGCGATGATGACGCAACAATCAACGTGATATTGCAAAGCAGCATGCAGCATGGGGAAGTCCTACGAACGTTGGTGTTACCATGCACCTAGTTTGATGAATACTTTGGTTGATAATTAGGTGCTTACAAATACATATAAATTAAGCATAGGTAGGTTGTATTAATATAAATTATAAACTCCATACACAGTGCCGTATTTACCCAAGGGCCATGGCTCGGGGCGGCAGGCTGCGAGGGGCGGCGCAAGCCGCATCTCACGCTCAGCTTTGTTAGCCTTTCATTTTTAAGAAATTAGAAATAAGCCTACTTAGCAAAAATTAAAACTCATTTGGTTGTAACTTTGATAGACATCAAGACACGGGACTGTCGTAAGCTCAAAACACACACAAGGCGGGTGCATGTCGGGAGCGGGACGGGCGCGGGAGTACGGCGGGCATAATAAATTGTAATTCAAGGATATGGATGCCAAGTTGCCAACACATAGAACGCGTGGGCGGGTCGGGCGCGGAGCGGGACGGGAGCGGGAGCCTCGACCGCCGCACGCCACTACAGACAGCGCGGGACTGGAGCGGGTCGGGAGCGGGAGTATGGTGGGCATAATTTAATGCAATTCAAGGAATTATAATAATATGGATGTCAACACACAGAACACGGGCGCGGGTCGTGCGCGGAGCGTCGATTCTTGTCGAGTCGGTCGGACTTCGTCGCGACTCGGGGCTGGTTTAGTTGCTTTTTTTTTCCTTTAATTTATGGGGCGGCAAACCTTACAGGCCCAGGGCGCTGAATCTTAAAATACGCCACTGTCCATACCTAACTTGATGCATCACTGGACTGCTGTATGACTAAATTGTTGCCAATTTAGTAAGTAAATATTCGGTGGTAACTTTACCCGCGTAAGATGCTTTTTAGGGTTCCGTTGTCAACAGGGAACCCTTATAGCTTCGCCATGTCCGTCTGTCTGTACGTCTGTCCACGGCTTAGCTCAGAGACTCTTAGTGCTAGAAAGCTGTAATTTGGTATTACAAACAAAGTGGTAAAATAAAATCGTAAAGTTTTTTTTTTATGGTAGGTACTGCCTAGGCACCTAAACGTAAATTGGAATGTGACTAGGTACCTAAACGTAAATTGGAATGTGTGTGGGATATTGTTGGAAAGGTCGTTTAAAGATAATGTGAGTTGGTGAAAACCATTTTTGGATTCAGGGATCCGTTTGCGAAATATTAGGTAAGTGCTAATTTTTGTAAGAATCAAGTGTTCCCTGCCAGCTAAATGGTTGGTTTTGGATATGTGAAAAAATTCACGGCAGTAGTATACATATAATATAACGAAATTAAAAGGAAAACTATCACAGCTAAGTAGGCTTCACAAGTTGCTGAGTAATAATCTACAGTTGGAAAAACATTTTTGTTCTCCCGTATAGAATATAATAACAAGTTTTCAACTAGAATGTTAAGTTTGATGGATAAATTCATCCTAACTACGGAACCCTTCATTGCGCGTGGTTCGACATGCATTTGGCTGGTTTTTAAATAAATTATATGATTCTATTGTCCGTTTTACCTAACAAAATAAGTATAAAAGAATGTAGGTAGGCAATGTGCATTGAGCAATAAACGTTAATTTAGATTTTTTATAATGTACCTAATTTAAAAAAGGGGCATACCTACTTATTATGCTTGTTAACTAAGTACAAGCACTCAGTAAAGCAAGTACCGAAGTACGATAGTCGAATATTTTAATAATCGACTAACTTAGCAGATAAAGCGGCGTTGCGGGATAAAAAACCACTGTAATAAATCTGCCAACGAACCTAAATCATGCGAGTCCAGCGCTGGACATTAAGATTACGTACAAGCAAAATGCGCGAAATACTGTTAATTCAATTTGTTATACTGCTGAAATATTATAGTAATATCATTGCTGCCTCTAAACTCATTCATGATAGCGGACATACACCATTTTCAGTACAAATTGCCACAGTTCATCATAATAATATTGGCTTAGAGCATGTATAAATAACTTTATCATAAAATAATGATGGGAAACGTCTTTTGAAAAGATTGTGAAATTAACATAATTTTCCACACCCTGAATTTAAAAAATATAGGTAGTTACCTACTTTGCAGCAGATTGCAGTAGCAGTATGTGCTCAGTTCGTAGCGCAAAAAAAAAACTCAGGGTATACTAGAATTAAAACCATAAATATGTGTAAAATAGGTACCTACCTATTTATTCATTCACTATCAAATAACATACAATAATAGTCCAAGACTAACAACAATTATCTATACCTACATATAAAATGACTCTTAAAAGAAAATCATACAAAATAAAAATAATTTAACAATACACACGGTACAATAACGGTACAATACGTTAAATGTATTTTTTTTTTAAACAATTAAAACAAAAACAAACAGAAACATTATAAGAAATGACGACATAATAAAATAGGTATACATAATAATAGGTCTTTACCTATGAAATTGCCGTTTTGTATGAAAAAATTTAAACGAATTTTTTTCATGAATTTTTTATTTGTATTAATCGAAGTAATCACCCATGCAATCAATGCATCTTTGCCATCGCAGTGGCAGTTTATTGATGCCCTTCTTAAAGAAATCAGCTGGACGGGAGGCAACAAATTCTTCAAAGGCATTTTGTACTGCCTCTCGGGTATTGAATTTTTTTCCCGCCAAGAAGTTATCCAAATTCTGGAAAAAGTAGTAGTCTGTAGGCGCAAGGTCTGGTGAGTAGGGCGGATGACGGAGAGCTTCCAACCCCAGTTCTTGCAACTTGGAGACCGTCTGCTGTGCAGTATGAGGTCGCGCGTTGTCGTGCAGGAGCAGCGGAGACGAGCGATTGACCAATGCTGGTTGGAGATGCGCCAGCTTCTCCATCATTGTGTACAGTTCTTCACAGTACACATCTGCAGTAATGCTCACCCCGTTTGGTAAGAAGCTGTGATGAATCACACCGGCGCTAGACCACCAAACAGTGACCATCACTTTTCTAGGGGTAAGTTTTCGTTTAGGGCATTGTTTAGGTGCTGAACCAGGATCCAACCAACTTGCTGAGCGCTTGCGGTTATCAAACAGAATCCATTTTTCATCGCAGGTAACAATGCGGTTCAAAATTCCTTCATTTGTGTGTCTGTTGAGCAGTGCAAGGCACGTCTCGACGCGTACTTCGCGCTGGCGATCATTGAGTTCGTGGGGCACCCATTTGTCAAGCTTTTTTACCTTGCCAATTTGACGCAAATGGACCAATATTGTTTTGACGCTAACGTCGAAAGCTGCTGCTAATTCAGCCGTAGATTGTGTATCATCAGCTTCCACAATCGCCTTTAATTCGTCATTGTCGCCCCCCCCCCCCCCCCCGAAATGCGAAAAACCAGAATCTCAATCCAAAGATCGACCCCCTAGGGTACCTTCATAAAAGCGTACTTTATAATCCACAATACCAGTAAAAGTATGCTTATAAACTGTATTTTTATCGACTCTGACTTTGTATTGAATAAATTCCTGCAACTTCAGCATTCTCTGAGACTAACTACTAACCTGCCCAAGCCTCTCCCAGGTCCCCTGCTAAAATTTTCGACCTCGCTTCGCTCGCTCTTCCATCTTTTTTGCATCATCCTTTTAACATTTTCCGCATATTAAGTCGGTAAAGTTACTTCTATTTCTGTATGATCGATCAACTTATTAGAAGCTGAATGCTAAAAATGTTGAGCTCGCTCAGCTCGCAATATTAAAAAACAAAAATCCGATAAAGAGGAAAATTGCTATTATTGATTAAATACTGTATTTTTATCGACTCTGACTTCATATTGAATAAATTCCTGCAACTTTAGCATTCTCCCTTAGATATTCTGAGCTCCCCCAGCCTCTCCCAGGCGGGGTCTCGAAATCATAAGATAGAGAGAGATAAGATTTCCTAAAAAGAAGAAAATACGTTTTTTTTTAAAATCTGTGTTTACTATACAACACAGGCACAAAAAGGTACATGTTTTTTTTTTTAAACAAGTCGGAAAAGTAAGTTCACGTCTTCAACCGTAGAATCCATCACAAAAAAATCGTTTAACTTTACTATCAATTTTAAGAGAGGTTGTCAAAAGTGTGCCAAAAATGCGACTAATTTGCAAATGAAAATTGTACTCCCTTTTTATTTAACATTCCACAAACCTATTTAATGAGGTGAAAAACAAATTATTTTTTAGAATTCCTTATCTGGGAAGGGTTGTTTACAAGTTGCTATCACGAATTTCTGGAAATTACGTCATGAATTTTGCCCCGCTAGCTTGTACTAGACGAAATACTGTGCGCTTGTGGATGGGTAATGGCAAAAATAAAAATCATGTTTTCAAAACTATTTTGTTGCCAAAAAAACATGGAACAGCTGCACGATGTTGTGTAGAGCTGCGTTATCGCACTCTAATGTTAAACTATAACTCTATTTGAAATAAGATTAGACGTATAGATAAGCCTTTTTTACATTCCGTTCAACCGATTTTGAATTCTATTGCGTTGGTAGCATGACAAATGGCAGCCGCAGTAGATAGTTGGTATTGTGTATTTTTTTTTGCTTTTAATGCTATCCTTATGCCTACGGTATAGAAGTCAAAATCGGTTGAACGGACTGTAAAAGGGTTTGTTTTAATGTCTAATCTTATTTCAAATGGGTTATAGGTAGGTATGTAAAGTATAAACTCTGAATGAAAAATCTCCTCTAGGTACTATTTATCACTCAAGCAAGTCATTATACCACCGAAAGAGTTTATTTCGGTGAGCTACATAGGAATTTTATATACCTATTTATATTACATTTGATGACGCACGTTGGTTTTTACGGCTATCAAACTAAAAGTCAAGAAAGTTATGATGAATAAGTGAAAGATTCATTACGAAGTGACTACTGTTCAATGTACCTAGGTACCTAGGTACTTAGCTAGGCACCTAGATAACGGAATCCGGTTGGTAGGTAGATATTATATGACTATGTGATCAATAAACATTCAAGAAAACGTAGATAAAGCACAATAGGTATGCAATCGAAATAGATAGCAAATAAGTAGCCTTCGGGGAGCAGTGGTGGCCCAGTAGTAATGGCTACGACTTACGACTTGTAGGTCGTAGGTTCGAACCCCGACAGGCGCTTTACTTTGTGTAATTTTTTTGAACGCCACTGCTCTCAAAACGGTGAAGGAAATCATCGTGAGGAAACCGGCATGTCCTAGAACCAAAAATTCGAAGACGTGACATCCACCAGCCCGCACTGGGCTCGCGTGGTGGATTACGGCCCGCTCCCTCTCACAGTGAGGAGGCCTATGACCCAGCAGTGGGAACGTTATAGGCTGATTATGCTAAGTAGCCTACCTATTAACTAGGTACTTAGGGGGGAGTATTATGAAGATCGAATGACGTTGTTTCCACACACCCTATTTCGAAAAAAATTGCGAGTCGTACTAACGCCAGTTCGAAAACACATTGAATCGAAAACCGCAATATCGAATAACGTTATCGCGAACACGCTGATGCGACTTATTTATTCTGTGACTATGCTTTGTTGTCGGCATAACTTTTAAGAAATTGCGCGGCTTTCCTCTATTCGCCTACCATATGATCCGTGACCCCGGCAAATTACCTCTTCGCTACAGTTCTTTAAGTACAGGTTGCTCCAGGATGGTAATTTAGAAAATTGAAAATAAATCAATAAATTAAAACGTTTAATGAAATTCAAATATTTTACACATTTTTGTACATTCTTGAAAAATGATTCAATGATTCAAGAAAAATTATTGGGAATGTAATTTCACTGACATTATACATAGGTATATATTGTCTAATAAAATTTTGGTACGCCACGAAAATATTCTGTTTTTAATTAGTTTTGTGATATAAATAAGCCGTGATGAAAACTTGAATAAACAATTTTTTGTGTTTTGAAAAGAATTATAAGATAAAAAGTTATTATTATGTTATCAAGAAGTAAAAACTAATGCAATACCTACATTCCTAATTCATACACAAAACATCATAAAAGTTGAAAAATGAATCAGTATATTTACCTATAGGTTATACAATACAATGTTAAACAGCGACGTGAATAGTTAAAACTACTAGTGTACTGTTAATTAGCAAAAAACTGAATAAAATTACACACTATAAGATAGAAGCCGTTAATTCGATACACTAGTGAGTCTTTAAGCAGTTGCAAGGCATCTAGTGATTGTTTAAACAGCCGCTATGCAGACACTATCAATGGCAGTGTAAAGGCTGATTAGCGGTAGACATATTCAGCAATAAGCTGTAATGTGGGCCACAAATCATCCATTATACAGCTATTAACGTCATAATAGTTCACACGTGGCCCTTTAATAAGTCAGTGTAATAGGAGTTCACAAATACCTTCTTATACAGCATTTGGCGTAATTTCATCCACTAAACAGCCCTTACTACGGTTAAGGCATTAGAGAAGGTTAAAAGCTATATAGAGTCGTTGAAAATATACCTTTATAGCACTCTTAGCGTATTACCTAATGATAGTTTTGTCGGTCTTAATCAGCCTTAATGCAGCTCTTAATCACCCCTAAGCTGTTTAAATATCACTGACAGCTATTATGCAGCTGTAGGATCACCAGTGTACCCTTAAAAGAGTCTTAATACGCATAGAGTATCAAATAGGTCTAAAAGTGAGTAGTTATACAGCTATCTGTGCTACTTGGGAACCCTCCTTTTTGCTTCGCCGTAGTCGGGTAAAAAGTAGGTGCAGTCTTTCACATTCATAGTCAGTAGGTATTATAGTAAGAGCGATGTAACTACTTACCTGCTTAGACGATCTTGAGTTTTTCTTTTTTTCGGCTTTATCTGGTTACATCATCTGATCATGGAGTTTTACATGTCGGTAGATCGAGAAGTTCTTTAATTAGTTACAACCTATTCTGTTCGTAGTGTCGTGGTTTTATTTTCATTGCCAGAATGCGTTGTTGTCGAATATAAAAAAGAGCTACGTCACGAATTCCGCTGTGGCTATTTTGGAAATGACAGAACGCGTGAGACTATTTTTTCGCTAAACGAGCGTTTTCGGTACCTAAGTATGTGACCTAGCTACCTATTTGCATACCTATACTTAGTGCGCGCACTGTATATGTATAGCTATTATACTGTACTAGCTCATGCCCGTGGCTTCGCTCGCTTCTAATACTACCTACCTACTAAAACTTTAGTCGAGAACCACTCTATCCATTGGTAAAAACAGCATGAAAATCGGTGCAGTAGTTTTTGAGTTTATCGCGAATAGGACGACAGTCGCATATGTAAGAATGTAAGGATAACCTCCTGCCATCACCGGTAGCCGTGCTCCCGGCAATATTTTTTGCCGCCGGTATCCAATGGTGCTTTTTTGGGACGGGCGCCGGCAGCAGAGGCACTCCCTAATCAGAATTTCTTTTTGGAAAATAGGTTAAACATTACCTACCCTTGGTTCCCCGAAGGATTAGGCAGCAGACGTGTAGGCCATAGTAAGTACACCCACTTTTTAACCCCCGACGGAAAGAGAGGGGTTTTTAACGTATACGTCTGTTCCCTCGTAGCTGCCAAACAGCTGAACCGATTTTGATTAGAAATGTGACTTGATCAAGAGTGTTAGCTATGATTGTTGTCTTAGCTATGATTCAAGAAAATCGGTTCAGCCTTTTGAAGATTATCAACTCTTTTCTAGTTGATGATGAGAGCATCTTCCACGGGTCTAATTTATTGGAAATGTAGTATTCTGTTACTTCAATGATATGAGAAGAACATAGTAACCTTGAACTGATGCTGCAGCATCCCCTGGAATTTGTAGGATAGCCAACTCCTTCACCAACTTACAGCAGAGGTATCGTGTATGGACTCATTGGAAAGGTCTAAAAAAATAAGTTACAGATAGATGGTGCAATGATCAGGGTCTGATAATGGAGTAGGAAAGATAAATGAGACTAAATTATTAACTAACTTCACTGTGGAAAAGATACGTAGGTACAGCTACGCAGATCTCGGCGAGACACGTGTTGATCGTAGATCGTGGCATTTCTACTAGTAATTATAACATAAAACTTAAAAAGCGTCACACCACGCGACAATGCGACGTTAGGATCAAAATATTACCTACCTACAACTTTTATAAACTTAAAGGGCCAATACCCAATACATATTATTTTTTTACTTTTTAGATGCTTTGTTTTTGTCGGGGGTTCTTTAAATTTTAAATATAACTTTATTGCCAGTTATGTTTAAAAAATTGATAGGCAGGTACCTACTTAGTTCATTTTTAGGCCGCTTTCACATTAGGACGTTAGCAGCGCGGCAGAATCACATTCCTTCACATTATTCACAGAAATACATATGTGTACCAAATTTGGAGCAAATTGGCTGTGACAGACGGACAGACAGACAGACGTACTGTTTGTATAACGTGAAGGAATGTGCTTTTGCCTTATTGTAAAACTAACTTGATAATAATTTGATCTTGAAATAAAACAGGTCACTTAAGAATGGAAGAAATTTATTGCTTATGGTAAGACATACAATAAGCATTTATAAAAAATACAAACGTCACATCATGGCATCAAAAATCTTTAAGGAGGTTAGTAGTTATAATAATAAGAATCATCATACAAAATAAATTGTAGTGTATCTAGAATATTTTAAAGTTGAACAAGGCACAATTTCAATATACCAATAATTTCATAATTATTTCTTATATAAATAAATCCATGGTAACTCCTCGGCCTCACAGATATTCTGAATTTTATTCACGATGTTTTGTGCTACTTAAAACTAAAGGCTCGACAAAGGTACCGCTGCCTGTCGCGCCCGCGATATCGCGTCTGTTTGCACGAACCTTAATACAACATTAAATTTCTCCTATTTAAATTAAGTTTATGTCTTTAGGTAGGTATGTATGAACCTACCAGTATTAAGAAAAATGCAAAAAAATATCTAAAAACATAACAAAGATGTAGGTAACATTGTTGAAATTAGATCTGTAGCAAGGAACCAATTTATAAGTTAATACATGGACCCGAACAGTATATAGCTAAAAAATAATTTAAGATAAAAACCGGCCAAGTGCGAGACGGACTCGCGCACGAAGGGTTCCGTACCATTATCTATAAAAACGGCAAAAAAATCACGTGTGATGTATGGGAGCCCCCTTAAATATTTATTTTATTCTGTTTTTTTAGTATTTGTTGTTAAAGCAGTAACAAAAATACATCATCTCTGAAAATTTCAACTGTCTAGCTATCACAGTTCATGAGATACAGCCTGGTGACAGACGGACAGACAGACAAACAGCGGAGTCTTAGTAATAGGGTCCCATTTGGGTATGGAACCCTAAAAATCAATGTTTTTGACTTACATGATATGTACTGTTGTAATTGATCTCTTTGTTCTTCAGCTCTTTATCAAGTATGTTATGTAATATCAAATGTTATTGCATACAATACAGGCAATACATTTTTTAACACATAATTATGGTTGGCAGCTAGCAGCACATAATCCCATTTTATATTAATTTGAGCAAATACTAAAGATAAAAACATAATTTGAAATTTGTGCATAGGTAACCTTAAATTGTAAAATGAGCAAATAATTTTGATTACCAATTTCTAGACTAATCACTAGCACTTGGTATGTATACTAAAGTAATTTGTGACATGGCATTGTTATCTTAACACTAACCACCATACTTCATTTGGATACAAAGTTCTTTAAAATTACTTAATGAAACAAGAAATGCAAAAACAAAATAATCTCACAAAATGTATGATAAAACAATACATAATTATCTACTATAAAACATTATTTTTAACAGCTATTGAACATTATTTTCTAATAAGTAAGAATAGTTTCCTTTATTATCCATATATTTTGAATAACTAACAAAATATTTGAATACCTAACATAGGTACAAGATGAACAACAGCTATCAGTGGGATTACTTCTTACCAAACACAAGGAGGCGAGTGAGCATGCTTGTGACGCAAGGAACTTGCTTCTGCTGATGTGTGGTTGGGTGGTCTGGAGTATAAGACTCAAAATCCAGAGCTACTCTTTGACAAACATAAGTTAATAATGTCAAGATGTCTCTCTCTGTTCCAGTAGAGCGTAACTCATCACACAATGCTTGCATAAACCAGGAACCACTAGTAGTGTTTCTCCAAGAATAGTATCCAGGCACAGTAGAAAATACAATCAGAAAGTCTGCATGGGCTGGAATTTTGTAGGATGCAGAGGAAGATCCATCTGTTTCAGTATAACTGTCCAGATTAACACCACAATCAAAATTATCACCCTGGCAAGCTTGAATAAAGAACATCTTTGGTTTTCCAGCAAGAGTTGGGCACCTGTCACCAGTAAAGTAGAGCCACAAGTTTTCTGCCTTGTAATATGTATCTTTGGCATACAACATTCCTAGCTCTCCGTGGGTTAACACAGCAATAAGAAGACAGTCAAAGTTAGTATGGTCCATGTCTGCTGTCTGCTGAACATGCTTAATGATGTCTTCAGAGTTCAAATTGCTCAGCACCGTAACTTTGAATCCTAAGCCTATGAGGACCTTGGAAAGATTATCACTGTCTACGTTCGTTCCAGTACGTGACTTCAAGCAGTAAATATCGAAAAACTCGTGGTTGAAAATAATTGCCATCCCACGATACTTATGGTTCATGTTGTAATACGGTGCGTTTTTGTCAACGGGCATCCTTGCATTGCCGGGTGCGCTCGAGGATTCATGACTGCCCACTGCGTCGACTTCATCACCGCCACCGTTTGCGTTGGGCTTGGGCCTTTCAGTTTCAACACTTCCGTTGACTAGAGGTTTGCCGTCCATCATTTTTTTTTTTAATAGAATTCCAGACAAGCGGTATGTACTCGAATTGAATTAACACTGATAGACAGAATCAAGGAACATTAAACTCGCCTACGGCGAGGACAGAATAGAATTGCCAAAAATGTTGCATCAACTTGCGAATCATGCGCTGATGCGCTTGCCTGTGAGTATAAGTTCCTCCCATAATATTATTATACTCTTTGATACTATTATTATACTCTTTGATTCCCACTAAGTTCCTTGATCAGTTGATCATGCGAAGACCAGGCGGTACAATCTTAGTACAAAAAGCTGGGGAAGGCAGTGGATACAATGATACTAAATCACGAAGTATCTTTTAATCCATAAGCGAACAAGTAGAAAGGTGATTTTTTTATTTGGTCGGGTTTTAGCGGTTATTTTACTAACTCTGGATACGAGATGGCAGCTCTGCACTGATGTTTACTAAAATTCCAACAGATGGCACTAAACAAAATCGAACAATGACAATTTTTCGAGGGTGACAGCTACTAAAATAGTAGTTTTTAATATAATTTGCGACAATTATTGATATATTTTCCAAAGATTTTATTAGAACAAATTTGTTATTAGGACATTTGATTGCTTTTAGGAAATAACAAATATTCCGAAAATGTTTAACAATAATCTATCATAACTTTACTTCAGTAGAATTGCAACGATGGTAGAATTTCATTAGTGGTCTTTTTATCAATAAACTGGTAGCCCCAAATGCAAATGTCTCCTGATGCTTGACGCTCGCGCCGGTTTCATGGGATGTTTTTGTTTTGTGTTCGTGTTGTGTTCTTTCTGTGTTTCGTTGTGCATTTGTCGTTGAGTTGAGCTAAAGTTCCTCCGGCTAATCCATAATTGTGACCAGAAAGGCATTTTGTGCGATTTTATTCCAAAACTGAGATAGGACTCTGGTATAGTGTTGTGTTTGAGATAGGACTCTTTTAGTGCATCTGTTTTATTGCACTATGTCTTCGGACAAGCACTGCTGTGTCCCAGGTTGCGAGGAGAGTGGAGGTATGTCAGACTTAATTTTAGTTATTTTACTTGTTTGTACAAACTGCGTATTATTTACCAGTTAACCTGAAACAGTAATCTGTCGGTCAATCCATAATATTTATGTAGGTATGTATGAAAGTACAAAAAAAATTAAATTGTATTGAGTCTTATTAGTGACAGTTGAACTATTCATGAATGCAACACTAAAGGAAACATCAGTAATCATCACACTGTGACAATACAAACTTGTATATTTATAGTATATTATCTATGATGAAACCACTGCAACTGAACATTGCCAATGGGGTAAAAAACCGTTAGATTGACACTACGGTACTGTACCAATTGCCCAAACTCATCGGCCCAAAGTTCATCAACATCTAGCAACCCGCTAAGAAAATCCACCAGTACAACAAAATTAGTGTTTGTGAAATTAACTTAGTTATTTTCCAATTTTAAGGACTATTTTATATTCTTTATTTTAGGTATGCGACGAGTGCTCCATAGGTTCCCGAACCCTGAAAGCGATAGAGAGCGATGCTTCAACACATGGCTTTATAAGATCAGTAGTGACATATTGGGCTTGGAAAATGAGCACATATTTAAGTACCGCCGTGTCTGTCGCTCACATTTCGAAGAAAAATATCTATGCCGTAACAACAAAATCAGCAACATTGCTGTGCCAACATTAAATATGCCAGGTTTGTATAAATCATCATTGTACTATTGAAGAACTTCATATCTAAGCAATTTGATGAAAATAACATTCTATGAACATGATGGCCACATCTGTTACTGCCCGGTTCTAAAGTGGCCAAGCGCTGCAAGCAGGAATAGTCCTTACGGTGTATAGATATGAACTTCTTCGATGGTAAGGAATGTACCTACTCCACTGTGCTGTACCTATTCATATTTGGATTTAAGTTGATGCTTTAGTAATTTATGGCTATATTTAGATAATTATGTGTTCTTTCTTTCAGCACCATTGTCACTGAAGAGATTTACATCTGTCAAAAGAAAGCCATTACAACAAATACTGGAGCAGCCATCAACATCCTCAGGTACCTATTTAAATTTGCTAGAATTTGTAAAAAGCATTGTTTTAAAATTTTATATGTAATTAATCATGTTTTTTTTTTCCAGCATGCCCTTTAAATTTAGAATATTTGTCGCGTACTTCAATGAGTATTGGAAAGGATGTAGTACAAAAAGAAAATATTGGTAAGTCTTTATTATTTCTGATTTAAAACATTATCTGAATTATGACCTGGACTGACAGAAGAGATTGTGACCTCCGAGTTTGTTTCGGCCTTTCTTCTCAGCCAGATAGGACCATCAGCTAGATTTTAAAATAGGTAACATTCATGTGAAAAAGTCTTTGTACAAACCTATTTTCGGAAAATAAAATCATTATTTCGATTTTTGCTGATTTATTCAATCATAAAGAGCATCATTCATCATAAAGTTTTCTTTCACACAGAACAATCTATTAGATTGTTCTGTATAAGATTTGATCTTTTTTAAGAAACCCGAAAAAACTAAAATGATATACAATAGTACATAGACCTAACCACTTTTAGCATAGAAAACATAATGATAATAATATTTAATTAATATATGTATCTATACCTACTATGGTTAAATTTGTATGTAAGGGGTAATCTCTGGAACTACTAGTCAGATTTGAAAAATTATTTTTGCATTGGATAGCCTAATTCTTAAGGAAGGTTATGCTAGCAAGTTGCGAGCAGAAACTAGTTTATAAATAATACTTTGTTTTCAATAACTATTATGAACTGTTAAAAACCTGACCAATTGTTGGCCTTACCTTACTACATGATTATATATTAAAGTATTGTATATTAAAATATTGTTAGCTTGCATATTATTAAAATGAAATAAACTCATATTTCAGATCCGGACACTCCAGTGCATGAGCATAACATACCAATTGGAAATCCTCCAAGACCCAACAAAAATATTAAACAAAATCTTGGTAAGTTTTAGGTGTCCACAAAACATAAGAAGCACGACACGCACTTGTCCGGTTTTTTAACTTAAAAACGTTAAAAAACCGGACAAATGCGTGTCGGACCACGCACAATGAAGGGTTCCGTAGTTGGGATGAACTTATCCCAAGAACAAACTTAACATTGTATTTGACAAACATGTTCTGTTTTTACCACTTGGGCGTGATTAATAAGTATCAATCAACCAATCAATCAACTCAGCCTATCTGCTGGACATAGGCCTCTCCCAAGCTGCGCCACAACACCCACAACACACAATACTGATGCCAAATTACAGCTTTCTAGTACTAAGACTCTCTGAGCTAAGCCGCGGACAGACAGACAGACATGGTGTCAGACGACCAAGGCGAAACTCCAAGGGTTCCTTGTTGACCACAGAACCCTAAAAACGAAACTTTTTGACAATTTTAATATAATATAATATTCAATAAGGCAAGACCTGTTTCTATGATCCTATCTAACTACAAATGTCAAAAATCTTTGATCAAAGACGATTTGATTCATAATTATGTTTGTATTACATTATCATAATATCTAGGACTCGTAGATATGGGATCCTAGATATAATTATGATAGTGTGATACCCCCAAAAGTCCGCGAGTCGTGTGAACTGCGGTGTAGTTCCTTGAAAATATTAACCTATCCAATTTATATCCCCTTATCTTTACAAAAGGGGATATAAATTGGATAGGTTAATATTTTCTGTTGGTTTTCCTTTTACTAGATAAATAAATAAGTTTAATTTATTTTGGATAACACTCTTTTATTTTCAAGTTTGATTCTTAAAACAGTCACTTGGCTTTTTTTCTGAATTGTATTTACTGTTAAAGAAAGTTACCGAAAATATTTGAAATAATAATAATTGTTTTGTTTCTATTCTACAGGAGAAAAGAGAGTAGTCGGGAAAACTACAAAAAAAGTTTTCCTTACAAATGTGGAAAAAGAATTGCATCAAAAACTTGTTGCTGCAAGAATAAAAATTAGCAAAATAAAAAATAAAGTTAGAAAACAGTCGGCCAATATAAAATCAGCAAAAAAACTTGCATCTAGTCCTGCAGTCTTAGATACCCTTGAAAATTGCACAAGTACTGCAAAATTATTAATGCGAATGCAATGGCGGGAGGACCGTAAAAAGAAAAAAGAACGACGATTTACGTTGCAGGAAAAAATTGCCGCTTTATCTATATTTAAACAAAGTCCCAAAGGATATAGATTTTTCAGGAAGATTTTTATTTTGCCTGCTCAGCAAACTCTTATTAAACTCATTCAAATGAGTAATCTCAAGCCTGGGATTAACAAAAATATTTTCTACCAATTGAAAACCAAAGCTGGGCTTATGAAAATAGAACAAAAGCTGTGTATACTGATGTTTGACGAAGTCTCGCTGAAGACCAATGTCACATACCAGGAGAGAAAGGACAAAATAACAGGTCTTGTTGACAATGGGCAAGAAAGAAAGGGTGATTTCGCAGATCACGCCCAAGTTTTTATGGTGCGTGGCCTAGTTTATAATTATAAACAGGCAATTTCTTACACATTTGCATCAAGTGCAACCAAGGGACCCGAGCTGGCGAAACAAATAAAAGAAATTATAACAGGCTTGCAAGAAGCAGGGTTGATAGTGGTTGCTTCAGTATGTGACCAGGGAACCAACAATAGACAAGCTCTCAGACTGTTGATTAATGAGACCAGAGGACTTTATTTAAGGAAAGGAGAGGAACCCAAAGAAAATATAATTCTTATAAATGGCCAAGAAGTCGTACCTCTCTATGACCCCCCACACCTTCTCAAAGGGATTAGAAACAACCTCCTAAATAAAAACTTAAAATATACCTCAAAAGAAGGTGTTACAAAAACCGCAAAATGGTCTCATTTAAAATTACTATATGAAGAAAACCCAGGTTACAAGGGCGTTAGATTGATCCCAAAATTAACAGAAAATCACGTCAACCCTGAAAAACTTAACAAAATGAAGGTGAAATTCGCCTCACAAATATTCAGCCGTACTGTAGCATCTAACATGGGATATTTAGCAGGTGATGTTTGGCATATTTTATATTATGACTATTTATATATTATCCAATATTTTGAATAGATTTGGATTACCAAAGTTGACATACCTGGTAGCTTTGGGACGTTTTTTCCATACTATACTCAGTCAGTTTAGGTTATTTAATAGAGAAAAACAATCTTGACTAATTTTGTTATCAATTTGTACCTATTTATAAAATGTGAACACTTTGTCAATAAATGTCCATTCTCCAAACGTCATTCAGATTTTCTAATTATGCAGATTTAGTTAATAGATATAATATGCTAGAATTTTAGGATTTAGTTAAGAGTTTTCCATTTATATTATATTCCTGTATGCCATTGCCCGTGGTTATCTTTAAGTGATTAAAAAGTATAATTATTATTGATTGTGACCAATTTAACATGACCTCTGGTATATTGCACTATAATTATATTTTGAGAGTTAATTTTGATTTGTTCTTGGCCCCAAAGATTTGTTCTTTATGATTTGTTTTTATACTGTGTTGATGATCAGTTAAAATGTCAAAAGCAACAAAACCCATCCTGATTAACAATAATGTTTGCCCAGATTATTTCATTTATTTAAGTATTGTAATTTTTCTGTTTGTTTCAGATAAGAACATCCTTCCTACAGAGTGCAAGGAAACTGCGGACCTGCTGCTTTTCATGGACAACATTTTTGACTCGGTGAATGGCAGTCAAATGAAAAACGCCAAACCCCTACTTGGCCCAGCAACACCGAACTCTGTCCACTATAAAACGTGGGTTGAGGGCATAAAAATATTTAATTCTATGAAATTTATAACTTCAACTGGTAAAACAGAAATTGTTCCCTCAGTAACTAATTGGGTGTGGACACTGAAAGGAATGCAAACTTTATAAAAAAAATTAAAGGATGATTTTAACGTGTCGTCAGTATGGTTGCGGCACCTTAATCAGGATCCATTAGAAAATTTCTTTGGCGCAGTTAGAAGCCAAGGGTGTCGCAACACTAACCCCACCTGTGATCAGTTTGAATCTGCTTTCGCCACACTTTTAATAAATAATTTAAGCAGTGTCCACACCCGCGGTAACTGCGAAGGAGACTTTTGTGATGCATTGCACTCTCTCATCATCAGCGAAAATGCGAAAGCAACGTCGACCTGCTCCTCATTCGATTTTTCAAAGATTTTTGATTTTAATTTTACCCCACTAGAGGTAAAAGAAAGGGATCCCCGGATTATTGCTCCAATCCAATACATGAGCGGATATTTCTTAAAGAAAATAAAATCAAAAAAATTTAAATCTTGCCCTGACTGTACAAATGATTTGTCATCACAAAATGAAATAGAATACATCAAATATAGAGAATATGCAGGTCGACGATGGCTTTGCACTCCCAGCAAAGACTTAGTACAATTGATTTCAAATATGCAAGACATAATAAATGAAATAATTAAAGAAAACATAGAAAAATGTGATTTAAAAGAAATAATTAGAACAGCAATAATTATATTTGTTGATTTTCAATTTTTGAAATGTAAAATACACAAACCCAAACTAACTGATTATTTAATTAACATTGTCATTCGATGTATGGTTTTTAATTATTGCAAAAATATTAATAAAATATTAGCTGGGAGAAGAGAGGTTGATGATGATGAGGACAATCTACAAATAAAAGCCAAGAAGTTAAATAGATGCTATAAAAGACACAAATAAACTTGTTTTGAATAATAAAATGTTTCATTTATAAATCCATAACCTACCTACAGTATATCCTATACATTATGTACCTATAAATACGTACAGGCCTTGCATGTTTAGGTATAGCTATAATTATAGATATGATGAGTAAAGATTCTTACTCCTGATAACAGATGGCGCTAGGGGCCAGACGTAAGTGATTGCCCATTCTAAGCCCGAAGATTGCTCTCTATTTCAGTATATTAGAATGTACTCTGTGGCGAAGACTGACGAATAATAATTAAACTTGTGACAATCTAAGAAGCCCGTTTTGACGATTCTCATCATACATGCCGCGATAACTTTGTATGAACGTCTACGTAAGAGATCAAAAATCAAATTCATAATCCTAATTAATTATTATGTTATCCATACACTATAACAATGAGTATCATTCGAAAGCACCAAGTTTCACTTTATATTGGAAAAATGCACTCAAAAACAGGAATTAATCGTTGATTAATATTCTGACAGGATGTTATTACAATGCCATGTCTTTGGGTTCGTTGCTATGGCAACGGTAGTGTTGTGAAGATTTTAACCCGTTTTTTGAAATAAAAAAAAAAATCGATAAAATCGATGTTATGAAAAATCGATACTTTTACAAACATTACATTTAGAAAAGAAAGTAACATAACAAATAAAATCTGATCACGAATATATTTTTAGCTTTCTTTTGATATTTAATATGTCATTAAAGGAAATGATAATGATAAATGATAAATGATTTATTTCTGTAAGTAGGTTTGTACAAACACTTTTACACATCAAACACATTTTTTAAAACTAGATGAGGTCGGCGTTTCCTATCTGACTACTCTGAGAAGAAAGGCCGAAACAAACTCAGAGGTCACAGTCTCTTTTAAAGTCCAGACATAATCTTGGTCAGATCATGTGAAGACCATGTAGATTGGTGTCTGAAATGGTCTTTTGAGGAAAGAACCACACAGATTGAGTGGACCTGTCCAGTCAGTGCACGCATTTGTCAGTGATCGTGCAGCTCAACTCAGAATTTAAGGAGCTCAACGATTTGACGAACAATACCAAAAACAGGACATTTGGGTAGGCCGCATAAATTACTCAAACTGCCAGACCATGATTAATTAAAACGAAGGAAAAATAAATAATAAAAAGAAAAGAATGATCCACATAGTCTTCACATTCACAATAATTAAAATAATATAATACTTTACAAAGTAAATAATTCATGTCATTGTAGGTATACATAAAATGTCAATGTGAATATAAAATCCAGAAATAATCTTGGTCAGATCATTTGAGGACCATGTAGATTTGTCTGAGATGGTCTTTTGAGGAAAGAACCATACAGATTTGAGTGGACCTGTCCAGTCAGTGCACGCATTTGTCATTCATCGTGTAGCTCAACTCAAAACTTAAGGAGCTCAACGACTCGACGAACAATACCAAAGAAAGGACATTTGGGTAGGCCGCCTGTAGTACTCAAACTGCCAGATAAATAAAATATATAATCCACATAGTCCTCAAATTCACAATAATTAAAATAATAATAATATTATACTTCACAAAGTAAATATTCATGTCACTATATATGTATATAATAAAATACAAAGTTATCAAAAATAACAAAATTCAATAAGTAATTTTTTTTTTTTAATTGGAGCAGCTCAATCCCAAGCTTTTTTGTCCTCAATGTAATCTTTTGTGGTATAAAACGCTTTTTGGCACAACTTACTTTTAATAAATGTTTTGAATTTATTAAGGCTAAGATCTTGTACGTGGCTTGGAAGCTTATTGTAAAAGCGTATACATTGATATCTGAACGAGCCACCTATTTTCTTGAGCCTAGTTGTAGGTACAACAAATTTGTCTTTGTTCCTAGTATTAATATTATGGATATCACTGTATTTTTTAAACAATTTTATATTTTTATGGGCATATAAAAGATTTTCAAAAATATACTGAGAAGGCACTGTCATTATATTTATCTCCTTAAATTTCTCTCTGAGAGAGTGTCTCGGACTTAATTTATAAATTGATCGAACAGCTCTTTTTTGCAAAACAAAGATAGTCTGAATGTCGGCGGCATTTCCCCACAATAGAATACCGTACGACATTACACTATGAAAATAGCTAAAGTACACTAAACGGGCTGTCTCTATGTCAGTTAAATTACGAATTTTTCTAACAGCATATGCCGCGGAGCTTAGTTTTTTTGACAATTTATCTATATGTGGGCCCCACTGAAGCTTAGCATCTAAAGTTAAGCCTAAGAATATTGTGCTATCTTCAGGATTCAATTCTTCGCCCTTTATCAACACATTAGTTTTCACCTGCCTAACGTGAGGTAGCGTAAACTTAATGCATTTGGTTTTTTTTTTCATTAAGGAGTAAATTGTTAACATTAAACCAGTGAACTACTTTTGAGATCGCGCTATTTACATAGTCAGTAACCAGCTGCTGACGTTTAAGTTTAAACAAAAGTGAAGTGTCATCCGCAAACAACACTATTTCATGATTATCCTTTATGAGGTAAGGCAAGTCATTAATATAAATAAGAAACAAGAAAGGACCAAGAATCGAGCCCTGTGGGACCCCCATTGTTACTAAAGATCCGGGAGATCTTTTTCCATTAACGTCAACGCTCTGAATCCTATTACTCAAGTATGAAGTAAAAAGATCCAGAGCGGTGTTCCGGATTCCGTAGTGGCGGAGTTTCCTGATTAACGTTTCATGAACAACGCAATCGAATGCCTTAGACAAGTCACAAAAGATGCCCAAGGCATCGCATTTATCTTCCCATGCATTATAAATATGTCCTAAAAGTTCAGTAGTTGAACGACCCCTTGTGAATCCGAACTGTTTGCTATGTAACAATTTATGTCTATTAAAAAATCTTTGCAATTGCTCTAAAATTAACTTCTCAAAAATTTTACTAAAGGTAGGTAGTACTGAAATAGGTCTATAATTTGTGGGGTCTGATGTACTACCTAATTTAAACAAAGGTATTATTTTACTATTTTTCATAAGGTCAGGAAACTCCCCACAGTCGATACAATTATTAAAGATAAGAGCTAAAGTAGGTGCTACGATGTCAATAATAGACTTAGCTACTTCTACAGAATTACCCCACAGATCTGTAGTCTTTTTTACATTTAAAGTGTGAAAGGTTTTAATTATGTCTCTACAGGTAATATGTTCAAAAAGAAATTCCGAATCGCAAAAATTAACATTTTTCTTAAGCAAAGACTCAGCAACAGAAGGTGATGAGTTTAGGGATTTAGTAGTTGAAACGGGAATATCTGAAAAGAAATTCTCAAAGGCCTCGGCGACTTGTGAGTCTGATTTTATTATTTTGTCATTAATAGACAGGCTGTAGTCAGTATTTCGGTTACTAGACCTTCCCGTTTCACTATTAATAATATTCCAAGTCGATTACTACTGTTTTTAATCTTCGAACTCAAATAACGCGACTTGGCCATACAACAAACTTTTTTAAATAATTTGGAATAATTTTTAACATATAAATTAAATTCAGCAGTGTTTACATATGTCCTTTCATTATACAGCTCATACAGCCGTGTTCTACTTTTATGAATACCAATCGTAGCCCAATCACTGAAAGATACATTACTATTAACCGAGATACTCTTGGGAATAAAGGTGGAATTAAAATTTTTACAGTATATTTTTAAAAAATCATCATAAAGATGATTAGGGTCAGCTTGAACTGACAAAATCGGTAATTTATTAATTAGTTTTTCTTTAAAAACTTCCAAGCGACTTGCAGTTTTGGGGTTAAATGTGATATCCTTTTTAGCCACTTTGTTGTTTTGGATTGGGATAGTAACCCTTTGCCCGCAATGATCAGAATCGAGTAAATTTATAATTTCTTTGTGGCTTGGTATAACATCCGTATAAATATTATCTAGGCATGTGGCACTAGTAGGGGTTATTCTTGTGGGCTCCAAAAATAGGTTTACAAGATTGTAGGACTGAAACAAACTTATTATTTTACTACAAGAACCTGAATTTTCTAATAAATTAACATTAAAATCACCGCAAGTGATAATTGACTTATTTGAGTCACAAATCTTGTGTTACAGGTTATTGTTATATTTTCTGACTCGGCTATTATGTGATTTTGGTGTCATCGTGTAAACTCGTCAACATGTCTAAAAGAGGAGCGACGATCTTCGCAGGGTGTTTGGTAGCAGCTGGATAAGTTACCGAGAATCGAGCTGAATGCCGTGCAATGGAGAGGTCCAGTAGGAGACTGTTGTTGGCTGATGATGATGATAATGACGTGTAATAAAACGATATGACCCGAGAATCAGTTTGAAGTAATGTAGATAAATTGTCGATTACTAACTCTGAGTATGATAAATCGATATGATACAACCGATTTTTTCCTTCACTACTAACAGTATTTTGATAGGTGTCAAAGCGGGCTTCTTAGATTGTCGCGAGATTAAGGTGGATGCGCTAGGGTAGCCCGCGAAATTCAAATTTTCTTACGTTTTTTGCAATTTTCAGGTAGGTAGATAAATATCTACCAAGTATGGAAAATTTATCAAAAACGATATATTTCCAATAGCAACACTGTTGTCGCCACTGACTAAACCCGCTGGAATTCAGATACCGTAAAAAGTATACATTTTTTCCTAGTTTGGTATAATTTATGATAGTAAAATTTTAACTACATAGGTAAAGTTTTTTTTTTTTTTTTGGAAATTCCACCGATATATCGTTTTTTTTTCGATATTGATATTTTATTTAAATATATCGATACGATATATATCGATACATTTTGACACTTCTTGCATCCCTATCAAAAAGTCTAATTTAAGGTGAGCGTATTTATCGTAACAGATAGAATTAACAGTTAATAAAATAACAATTTGTTCCTAACAATAAAACATACAACTTAAAATAACAGATCTTCAAGACTGTCACCGCGGCTGTTACTGTTAATACATTATAACAATAACCACACAGACTGTTACCGCGGCTGTTACTTACGTCTGTACAAAAATAACAGGCTGTTATTTAACCTTGGTGTTAGCGGTTAATAGCAGATAGATACGATTTTCCACTTTAAACCAAAAGAAATAAAGAAGATATTCAATTGAGATTTAATTACGTATTTATCGTCAAAATCAAAATATTTTATTTCACATAAACCTACATGGGCACTTATGAAACGCCAGAAGCTGTTCCAATTGGTCGTTTCCTATGGAGAAGAGCCGGCAAGAAACTCCACGGTTACTCTTTTAAAAATAATTGGCCTTTATAATATTTTCAAACTACAGTGTTAGTAGGCATGGGAGGACAATGTAGGCCTTAGGTAATATGGGCTGGTATCCGCAACTCCACGTCAAAGCGCGTATTTTGCGTACGGCAATGTAGGCCTTTCAATAAGTACCAGGTACTTAACAAAATAGAATATGTTCAATAAATCTACAGTCCACTAAGCCTACTACGTTCTCACGTTCGCAAAATAGAAAAGAATCTATATAAAAGACAAATAATAATCATAAAGTAATAAAAAAACAATTTAAACCAAATGACGTGATTGCTATTACAACTATAACAAATTGAATAGTTATCATGTCCACAAAACCACTAATAAAGAGTTGAAATTAAATTGTAGGTAAGTATATAATGTCAAATACGATGATCATCTCAAGGATGAATGTTAAGAAAATAAACATGGTAATTTGGGAGCAGTTCATAAACTCTTACATAATTATGCCGTTAATAAGATACCAGGGAAGCCACATGTGCAGAAGGAATTATTGCCAAACTTCCTTGTCTTCAACGTAGTCTTTAATCTTATAATATGCTTTTTTGATAAGGGCACGTTCGATGTGGGTTTTGAACTTTTCATCGCTTAGTTCTGTAACCGACTTTGGCAACTTGTTATAAAAGCGGATACTGTTTATAAGAAATGACTTGCTTGTTTTAGTCTGTTAATCTTAATTTGGGTATCACAATTTCATGTCTACTACGTGTATTTATATTATGGAAACCGCTTCTTATTTTGAAAAGTCCTAAGTTTTTGCAAATATACAAAATACTTTCAAAGATATAGAGAGAAGACAGAGTCAGTATAAAAAAAATATTCGAATTTGTTCCTAAGGGACTCACGAGGACCTATTTGATAGATAGCGCAGATTGCCCTTTTCTGTAAAAAATAAAACTGAATCTACGTCAGCTGCCGATCCCCACAGCAGAACGCCATAAGACATAATACTGTGGAAATAAGCAAATTATACTAATCTAGCAGCGGCTATATCAGTCAAGTGCCTTGTTTTTCTTACTGCATATGCAGCTGAACTTAGTCTACCTGAAAGAGTTCTAATGTGGGTTATAATTTTGTAATTTTGAATTTAAAGTAATTCCTAAAAAGATGGTTTCTGTAATTGCATCTAGTTTCTTGCGGTCAAGTTTTAGATTTTCGTCCGAAACATTATTCGTTACGTTTCGTACAAAAATAACAGGCTGTTATTTAATAACAGATATTTGGATCTGTAATTTGTAACAGTAACAGTGATAACAGATATCGTGTTAAACCTGTTACAACCCATCTCTAATTTTACACTTACAATACAAAGTTACAAAATGTCAAACTCAACAGTGTTGCTTGCACAGAGCACTATGTTTCAGCAATGGCAGACGTCGAAATAATTACAGCGCTGTGTCTTTTCGCGATACCTACATAATTATGTTCGATATTTAAAAAGATATCGAATACAAAAAAAGAAAGTTCGTCGTAGACGATGGTGGATGATATCTGTCCATAGTAATAGTACTGAGTGACGGAGCAGAATGTAAACACGTAACACGCACTGCCGCTCGCGCTGCCACACGGTGGATCGAAAATCGGCTGTAGAAGACATAGGATCTCGATTTCTCAAATGTTATTTTTTTTGCTGGAAATGACTTCTGCTGATCATTACTGTTCTATAAAATGTCATATGAAGTAAATGTGTGCACAAATGGAAGAGTTATAATTTTTATAAGAAAAAAATGTATGGATAGCTCCATGAAAAATCTGAAAAGTATGAAAAATCGAATTATCTCCTAAACGGCATGTTTAACCGTAATATCCTTGGAGGTGGTCATATTGCTAATTATTTATAATTTTTTGGTTGCGGATTTGACGAAAAATATCATACCGTTTTTTTTTTTTAATCGTCAAAATATTTTTATTTTTTTTTACCTATGAAACGATTCCTTTTCGTGTTTATGTTGAAGAACACGGAATTTTAACTACACGTAACATAAAATAGCATCACTCCTATATTTCCGAAGGAGTTGGCATATAGTACACCCACACGTAGACAACTATGTTTGAGCTAGATATTTATCAACACATCATGAGATTTAAAACTTTTCATACAACCAAATTACCAATTGTTTACTCTTCTAATGAGTCCGAAAAGAAGTGATTAAGTAACTACACTGATTAGGTCTTCTCTCCTTCAATATCTCACGACAATGCCAACTATGGATTACATTCAACTTTTCCTGATAAGTAAGCTTCTAAGAATAGTTAGTGACAATTATAAATTTTCATTAGCTAATGAGAAGATAACCAATGAGGGTAGTTACCTAATTATTGGCGTTATGCAATAAAAGGCCTTTTTTTTTTTTTTTTTTTTTTTTTTTTTTTTTTTTTTTTTTTTTTTTTTTTTGGTTGGGAAATCATCATATGACTTCTCCCGCTCTGGGCGGAGCGGAAGGGCGTGTCAGACTGTTACTGACTAAAACCCACCCGTGTTCCTTCGGTTGCCTGTTGCCAGGGTCCCGGTATCCCTTTCGGACTATTCCGCAACCCTGGCAGTTGCAATAAAAGGGCTAAAGTTTTGTTTTATAATTTAGTTTGTTCACAACTGTGTAACTGCTAACACTAAATCTGCGACTATAAAATCTTAGAATGGAAAGTTTAATCACCAATTTAGACTTGTTTGTTCTTCTACGAAGTGAGAGTACTTCATTTGATCATGAAGTATTGTTCAGTGCAGATGTATCCCGCATAGGCGATTGCCTGTCTGACGAAGATCGTGTTGTTCTCAAAGAATTTTGTCGGAGATTTACGCGAGCTTTACAAAGGTGGCAGAAATCCAACCGATTCCTTGATAATTTCAGGAGAAAGTACGAGAATTGGTTGGGAGCAAATATTGATTGGCCGAGTTTGTGCAAACTTTAGTTAATCAAAAACCAAGTGTTGATGAGATACCAAGAGCGCCCTCAGTCTCTCCAGAACCGTTGACATCAACGTCCATTGGAACAGACGAAAAGATCCCGTAAACCATTCGAAGATCTGGGAATTAAACAAAAAAAGAGAAGATCTGATGAACACAAAGGCGAAGATTCCAGTGAATTGGCATATGCAGCTGCAGCACGTTTAAAAGAAGAAGGGCATGGAGATATCGCCTCTGTCATCGAATACATGATGAAAAATCCTGAAGCAGCCGCTAAATTAAATGAAACGCTTAAGAAACCAGCGAAAACAATCATATTTACTTCAGAAAAGGCGCTTGGATTGCTTCTTTCGCTAAAACTCTCTAAGTGGCAATATATTACGTTGCGAGAGGCTGCCATTCGGGAAGGTGCTAAGGATATTTATCCATCTTACGTGTATAAAGTGCAACAAACTAAGCTTGATTGCTACCCTCCGAAGCAATCAGTGACAGTTACTGATTCATCGGCTAGGATTACACTTCAAGCTTTACTTGAGATCACAGTTACAAGAATCCTTTAAAGCCTTTCTAAGGAAGAGCATAACAAGCAGTTGAAGCTGATATCCAAGTGGGGATTTGATGGTGCTTCTAACCAAAGCCGATGCAAGCAGAAAATGGAGGGTGAGGAAGATGACTCGAGCATTTTCATGACCTCCTTGGTGCCACTTAAACTGACAGATGGAGACAACATCTTATGGACGAACCCAAAACCATGCTCAGTTTTGTATTGTCGTCCAGTTCAGTTTACTTTTGTAAAGGAGAGTGAAGCAGTTGTCCTTGAGCTGAAAAAACAAATGGATGAATAAATTGAGGCCCTTATCCCCACAGAGTGCAATAATAATAATAGGGTAACTCATGAACGAATGATGACGATGATCGACGCTAAAGTTTGCACTTACCTTTCTGAAGCTAGATCAAATGCATCGTGCTACCTGTGCTTAGCAAAGCCTACAGAAATTAACCGCTTAGATGCTGTAACATCAAAAATTGTGTGTTCTGACCTGTATGAATTTGGCTTGTCATCCCTACACGCCCGTATAAATTGTATGGAATGTCTGTTACACATTGCATACAGGCTCGACTTCAAACGGTGGGCAGCGAGAAATGATGAGCACAAAGAAATGCTACAGACAAGGAAGAAAATAATTCAAAATAAATTCAAAGATGAGCTCAATCTGTTGATTGATATAGTAAAACAAGGCTCGGGAACCACCAATGACGGGAATACTGCAAGAAAATTCTTTGAGTTTCCTAATAAAACCGCAGCTATAACCGGTTTGGATGAAGACCTCATCAAAAGATTTGCTGTAATTTTACAAGCAATTACATCTAGAGAGCAGGTCGATATAATAAAATTTAAAGATTATGCCCGCAAAACAGCAGAAAAGTACGTATTATTATACGACTGGTACTACATGTCGTCAACCGTTCATAAATTATTAATCCATGGGTCTGACATAATCGAGAAAAATAATATTGTGCCGATTGGGACTCTCTCGGAAGAAACCTCAGAGTCTCGAAACAAAGATTTTAGGAGGTTTCGAGAACATCATTCGCGGAAAAGAAGCAGGCAGGATTCCAATCAAGACATTTTAAATATGCTTGTTGTTTCTTCTGATCCTTTGCTAAGTGCACAAAGGCTTAAGTTAGATGCCAAGAAAAAGCAGAGCTTTTTTGCTGAAACTCTCGACTTAATTCAATTTCAGGAAACTGAGTTCGAGTTTTTGGATATATCCAAATTCCAATCTGGATGCTGACTCAGAATTGGAGTCTGACAACGAGAGTGATAAGGAAAATTTGTAAAAAAATTATATCTGTACATATTTGTAAAGTATTTGAGTGTGTTTGGGTTTTTTTTGTAATATTTAATGATATTTTGTCTTTTTTTTATTTATTTTACAAATGCTTAGTATTAATTCCTTAAATTAAATTATTTTGTATATAATAATACATAATCAGCCTATAATGTTCCCACTGCTGGGACACAGGCCTTCTCTCTGTGAGAGGGAGCGGGCCGTAATCCACCACGCTGGCCCAGTGCGGGTTGGTAGATGTCACATGTCTTCGAATTTTTGGTTCTAGGACATGCCGGTTTCCTCACGATGTTTTCCTTCACCGTTTTGAGAGCAGTGGCGATGAAATAATTTACACAAAGTATAGCGCCTGTCAGGGTTCGAACCTACAACCTACAACTCGTAAGTCGTGGCCGTTACCACTGGACCACCACTGCTCTCTTGTATATAATATAACTTTATAATTATGTTACTTAAATAAGAGTTTGATAATCTTTTTTTATTTAAATTAATAAAAATGTGTCAAAAAACAGCAATTTTTTTATTTAATTTTTCTTGTTTTGTGTGTTCTTAATATTTGGGTTAATAACATATCGAACTTTTTAACTTGGACACTAAAAGGGATCGTTTTACATGTAAAAATAAATAAAAATATTTTGACGATTTTTTTAAAAAAACGGCATTACATTTTTCGTCAAATCGGCAACCAAAAAATCATAAATAATTAGCACTATGACCACCTCCAGGGATATTACGGTTAAACATGCCGTTTAGGAGATAATTCGCTTTTTTCATACTAGCTTCATACAAATTTTTCGTAAAAAAATTATATTTCCTTCGTTTTTGGGCAGAATTAACTCGGGTGTCATTTTTGTACATAGTAATGATCAGCAGAAGTCATTTCCAGCAAAAAAAATAACATTTAAGAAATCGAGATCCTATGTCTTCTACAGCCGATTTTCGATCCACCGTGTGCCGGTCCTTTGACTTCCGCACAAAAACCGCCATTTTGGGGAGTGCCGGACAGCGCGAGTGGCAATGGCAGTGGTATGAGAAGTACCTATCGTGTTTAAACACTCGTCCTGCCCACTTCGGCTGAATGTAAATGAGACTTGGCTTTCCATAAAGCCTACCTACCGTAGTCCATCCATAAATATACCTACCTACTTAGATAAGTAGGTACTTACCCTATCTACACATTAGGTAAGTCCGCATACCAGCTGCTGGGATCTGACTTAATGGAGTGTGTTTAGTTCAAGATCCCAGGGCCATCAGACGTCACGTATTTTCTGACGAAGGAAATGTGGACGATTGAGTAGTGTTAGTATGTAGGTACTAAGAACGCATTTACGCATGCCTACCTGCTAGCTTGCTTAGATGGCCAATTTTCAGGTATCAGGTAATCAAGGTACATAAAAACATGACTTACCTACCTCACGTAAATTCTCTAAGCTGATTTTCACGTATATTTTAGGCAATATTCTTTAAAATAAGTCGCCAATACTCCCAGACACTTTCCGTCGGCCGTATTGCTTTGCAGCTTTAAAGCCCCCAAAATAATTACCTACTTAACTTCACGTAAATTCTGATGCTCCATTTTTATATATGTCCACCTGACAACTATTTTTAAAACCTTTTACATGAAGACAGACCGATCCAAGCGGCCAATCATCCCTAAATTTAATTTTAATGCCTCTTATTTTACTTTTATTGCCAGTTATGTTTAAAAAAATTATAGGTACTTACTTAGTTAATTTTTAGGGTATTAAACTAACTTGATAATAATTTGATCTTGAAATAAAACAGGTCACTTATGAATGGAAGAAATTTATTGCTTATGGTTTACTGAATACATAAAATAAGCATTTATAAAAAAATACAAATGTCACATCATTGCATCAAAAATCTATGAGGATATAAGTAAGAATCATCATACAAAATAAACTGTAGTGTATCTAGAATATTTTAAAGTTGAACAAGGCACAATTTCAATATAGGTAGGTACCAATAATTTCATATTATTTCTAATATAATATATTCATCAAAATCCATGGTAACTCGATCCTCACAGATATTCTGAATTTTATTCACACTAAGGAAAAATCAGTCAACAAGATTCCACTATCACATACTTTCCTAAATATGAAATAGATATTAATTTTTTTTTTTTAGATTTTTAAAATATAATTAATATGTGGCGGTATCTACATCGCCACATGCGAACTACGCATCAAAGACCTGACGTCAGACAGACGTCACATAAATCCTGCATCGCGCAATTAAAGTTTACCATGCAGTGGACATTTATACGAGAACCCAACATCAATTGTTGGGCAGTTGCCCGCCAGACACAACACCCGTCTGGTCGGAGGATCCTCCCTTTTCTATGGAGTATGAGTGAACTTTACACCCTGTTCCTCATACCCCTAAAAATACAATAAGTACATCATCATTATCATTTCAGTCGAAAGACATCCACTGATGGACATAGGCCTACCGCAAGCACAACCACTTCAACCGGGTCTGTGTTTCCCGCATCCATCCAAAACAATTCAATGGTAAAAATTTAAATTAGCAGATCAGAAAATTATTATGACACCTGAGCATGCAATATTAGGCATTTTCATTCAAGCCATACACAATCAAAATATCAATTACTAACACAATAACAATTGGCAAAAATGTTATTTGTGCTACTAACAACTAATACAACAATAAATGCTCCTATTTAAATAAAGTTAATGTCTTTAGGTAGGTATGTATTAACCTACCAGTATTATGAAAAATGCAAAAAAATATCTTTAAATATAACAAAAATGTAGGTAACACTGTTGAAATTAGATCTGTAGCAAGGAACAAATTTATAAGTTAATACATGGACACAAACACAATGTAGCTAAAAAATCATTTAGGAAAAATCTATTTTTTTGATTTACATGATATGTACTGTTGAAATTGATCTCTTTGTTCTTCAGCTCTTTTGTTACATACATATAATAATTTTAACTAATATGTATTATTATAGTATGTTATTTAATATTAAATGTTATTGCATACAATACAGGCAATACATTTTTAAACACATATGGTTGGCAGCATATTATCTCATTTTATATTAATTTGAGCAAATACTAAAGATAAAATCATAATTTCGAAATTTGTGCATAGGTGCATTGTAAAATGAGCAAATAATTTTGATTACCAATTTCTAGACTAATCATTAGCACTTGGTATGTATACTAAAGTAATTTGTGACATGGCATTGTTATCTTAAACTAACCACCATACTTCATTTGGATACAAAGTTCTTTAAAATTACTTAATGAAACAAGAAATGCAAAAACAAAATAATCTCACAAAATGTATGACAAAACAATAAGTATCTACTATTAAAATATTATTTTTAACAGCCATTGAACATTATTTTCTAATAAGTAGGAATAGTTTCCTTTTATATATAACTAATGCTAACAAGATATTTGAATACCTAACATAGGTACAAGATGAACAACAGTTTATCAGTGGGATTACTTCTTACCAAACACAAGGAGGCGAGTGAGCATGCTTGTGATGCAAGGAACTTGCTTCTGCTGATGCATGGGCATCAGGTCTGGAGTATTAGACTCAAAATCCAGAGCTACTCTTTGACAAACAAAAGTTAATAATGTCAAGATGTCTCTCTCTGTTCCAGCATAGCGTAACTCTTCACACAATGCTTGCATAAACCAGGATCCACGAGTAGTGTTTCTCCAAGAATAGTATCCAGGCACAGTAGAAAATACAATCAGGAAGTCTGCATGGACTGGAATTTTGTAGGATGCAGAGGGTGATCCATCTGTTTCAGTATAACTGACCAGATTAACACCTCCATCCAATTTATCACCCTGGCAAGCTTGAATAAAGAACATCTTTGGTTTTCCAGCAAGAGTTGGGCACCTGTCACCAGTAAAGTAGTGCCACAAGTTCTCTGGCTTGTAATGTGTATCTTTGGCATACAACATTCCTAGCTCTCCGTGGGTTAACACAGCAATAAGGAGACAGTCAAAGTTAGTATGGTCCATGTCTGCTGTCTGCTGAACATACTTAATGACTTCTTCAGATTTCAAATTGCTCAGCACCGTAACTTTGAATCCTAAGCCTTTGAGGACCTTGGCAAGATTATCACTGTCAACGTTCGTGCCAGTACGCGACTTCAAGCTGTGAATATCGAAATGCTCGTGGTTGAAAATAATTGCCATCCCACGATACTTATGGTTCATGTTGTAATACGGTGCGTTTCTGTCAACGGGCATCCTTGCATAGCGGGGTGCGCTCGAGGAATCATGACTGCCCAGTGCGTCGCCTTCATCACCGCCACCGTTTGCTTTGGGTCTTTGTTCAGTTTCGACACTTCCATTGTCTTGAGGTTCTCCGTCCAACATTTTGATTATTTATTTAATAGAATTCCAGATAAGCGGTATGTACTCGAATTGAATTAACACTGACAGAATTGCCAAAAATGTTGCATCAACTTGCGAATCACGCGAAAACGAAAACAGGAAAACCGTAAACCGTGACTCTATCAAAAAATCTAATTTTACACCACAGCCACAGATTACAATTTTACACTGACAGGGTTACCATTGTTGCCAATGCCTATTTTCCAGATTCCCCAAAATCATTGGTAAAATCCCCGATTTTGGGGAGAGCAAAATCCTGATTCTCCACAAAATCCCCTCAAAATTAATTCATAAAATAAACTCATTGCTATAGAAAAAATCAACAATATTTAATACGAAACTACACATATACACAATTGTTAAGAATATAAACCTTAATAGGATAAAATTATAATTTGTCACGCAGCTACACTATAACAGGGGTTTCCAACGAAGATTTATTGAAAGTGAAGTAATGTTGCCTCAAAAAATAATATATTTAGACTGGAATTTACTGTATGACTGATCCATAATCGAATAAGTAGTAGAAGGATGTTTGTTTTTAATGTAATATTGGTTTGACTCGGTAGAATATGAATAGAATATCTTAATTTTGCATAAAAGGTGTGCATTTAACATATTTTGCGTACCTACTTACACATTTTTCAGCATGCTGAAAATACCTAACAAAATAAAATTTCAAAATCCCCGCATAGTGCCTCTCCCCACAAATTCTTAACAGTCCCTATCAATTTCGGCGCGCTACGAGTTTAGGTAACTATCGGAGCGCAGTGTGTCTGTGTGCGGTCGAAGTATCGCCGACAGTCGTTGTGTGCGCTGTGCGCACGGTATAGCGGGAACTAATAATCTTGGTCCATAACCGCTAATATTAGGAATTTTTACTTACTAGGTTCCGTAATACTGGTGCCGATTCTCTTGTCACAAAATTCTCTAAACTAAACTAAAAATCACTAAAATTTAGTTCAGTCCTGTCAAACGATCAAACGCATTCTGAAATAGACTTTAAATGGCACAACTTAACTATAATTTAGTTTGACAGCACTAAGATGGCACTGAGATTAGTTTAGTGAAAATGCTATTCTGAATTTGACGATTTAAACTAAAATTTTGTCCTATATCTAAAATCTAACTAAATCTGACTATATTTAATCGCGATTAAAAATATGTGGAATAAAATTAGATGTCATGAACTAAAATTCAAACCAACACCTCGACTTCAGTTACAAAAAACAGTACTGTATTTATTTTATTTTCTTTTGCTTATATCTCGAAAACGGTGTGTTTTATCGCAAAAATAATGAAAATTTCGACCCCCTTTAAGAAGTCCTTAAACCCCTAATTCTCAACATGTTGGTAATTATTTTTTATTTTTTTTCGTTATTTTCCATACAAAAACTGAAAAAATCCATTAAAAACACGTCGAAGGTGCAGGGTATGCGCGCCCCTGGCTCTAAAAAAAAAAACGGGGTCGGGAAAACAAGTACCAAGTGGAGGCGCCCGGTTGTCAAATTCGATTTTAGTTGTGTCAAAATAAGTTTTAAATTTAGAGAATGTATTTGGCAGAATATCTCCAAGATTACCATAGTCAAAAGTAAGGAATTTTAGTGATAGTTTAGTTAGTTTAGTTCGGTGTACAAGAGAATCGGCACCACTGGATGGATTTTATTTTGTGATTATGACGTGCTATGTTTAGGTACCCTTTAAAAATATGGTTACCTAGTATGGCATTCACTCAAGTAGCAGCAAACTATAAATTGTGACCAGCGTAAGGTAAGTCTGAAACTAATTACACGTGTGATAAAAGACAATGCCAAGAATCGGCTCGAATTGTATGTAGTGTCCGACAGTCTTTCCATAATAATGATAATTCATATTAAAAAATAGGAAGAATTATACAATATAAATAAAATCTGTAGAAGCACACCGTTAAAAAGTAATTTTAAATAGTTATTCAATTTAACAATACATTTCATAGCTACATTTTCAATTAGAAATGTTATCAATACCAAAATATAATAATATCGATACAAAATTACACTTGCAAATCGATTACAATAATATCAATATGAAGATACGTAAGTGAATTTATTACCTACATAAATCATAACTCGTAATTATGTTAATAAATAGCGTTTAGTTATATTTTTAAATAAGTATATTATATTTTATAGTAATGTAATAATTAAAAATAGTTTTTAATTCGATTATCAATATCGTTTAGCATAGTTTATTCCTAATAATGTAAATATAGTGCTGGTAACATTTGATGTAAAACTCTATCTGGCATTTGTAAATGTCAAACAGTTTGATTTCTCCCGCGTGATAACACCAGCAACGATTCAACGAATTAGTTTCGTATTTTTGTGTGAGTATTCTGTTGTTTATTACTGTGTTTCTGTAACCCGATTTTTCTAACCTTGGCTGTTGAAACTGAGGATAATGTGCTAAAGTCATTATTTTAATTAATCATTTAATTAAACTATTAAATGATTAATTAATCATTTAATTATTAAATTAATTATTTAATTAATCCTTTCATTAATAATTTAATTAATCATTAATTAATCATTTAATTAATCATTAATTGATCATTTAATTAATGATTAATTAATCATTTAATTAAACTATTAAATGATTAATTAAAATAATGACTTTTTCATGATAACGTTCAAATCAGAAGTATCAAGTGGTCAACTTTAAAAAAACGATATAAACTTTTTTTGGTGTGCTTCAAATAGAAAACTAATTATACTATCAAATTCTATATTTATTTTCCTTTTTTATGAAATATAGTTCATCTTTGTCGGTTCTGGCCGAGTCTTGTGGGAGACCCTGGCATTCTCCTTTGATAGTATAATTAGTTTTCTATTTGAAGCACAACAAAAAAAAGTTGCATGCTTCTACAGATTTTATTTATATTGTATAATTCTTCCTATTTTTTAATATGAATTATCATTATTATAGAAAGACTGTCAGACACTACATACAATTCGAGCCGATTCTTGGCATTGTCTTTCTATATTTATTTTCCTTTTATAATAAACTTTAAAAAAATAAATTGTGAGCTCACTAGTATGTATACTATATGCCCAGTATTTAGGATTTTTCTGAGATTGATATTTGCTACCAGTAAGCTATAAAAGCAATTGAAAAACCAGGTGTTTCGCACTTACGTAAAAACGTGTGTTAGATTTTTATTTTTCGTCATTTATATTGAGTAGTTATCTAAGTTTTAATTCGTCGAGTCACTAGTTAAATAGGTGATGAATAATTCTGCATTAAAAAAGAAAACATATGTTAAGGATATTGAGGAATCTGCGCCGAAAAAACTTGAATTTTGTTTGTAGACCGCAAAATTGATAGGGGCTCTTAATCGTTTTGAAATTCCCCGCAGTTTGGGGAAATCCCCACAAATTGGCAACGCTGCTTACAAATGTCAAACTCAACAGTGTTGCCAGATGTCGCGCGCTGCGCTGGCTGTGCTTCAAGTCAGGCTGGCTCTATAATATACATGAACCACTAATACACCTGCTTGTTTTAAAAATCTGGATTTATTTCCCATTCGTTGCTGTATTTTTTGTTATATTTTCCGCGTTTTACCATTTTGTTATCACAGTATATGTGTGGCGCGCTGCGCTGGCTGTGCTTCAAGTCAGGCTGCCTCTATAATATACATGAACCACTAATACACCTGCTTGTTTTAAAAATCTGGATTTATTTCCCATTCGTTGCTGTATTTTTTGTTATATTTTCGACGTTTTACCATTTTTTTATCACAGTAACAACTTTACACTCAAATCTGAAGGAAATCCTCTCAACATAATTATGCAAAATCCGTAAACCGTGCGCTTGCCCTGGCGAAACTTTACAACAAAACATCGTAAAATCTCTAGTTCCTGTCAAAAATTGTATGGAAGATTGACAGGAACTAGAGATTTTATACATGTTTTGTTGTAATGTTTCGCCAGTGCAAACGCACGGTTACTGTGCCGTGTGCATTTGCACCTGGTGAAACATTCACAACAAAAGATGTAAAAAACGGAACCCAATAGGATCACTCGTGTGTGTGTCTGTCTGCCTGTCTGTCATGTCTGTCACAGCCAATTTGCTCCGAATCCAATGGACCGATTGTTGAAATTTGGTAGCTACACAATATTGTATTTTTGTAACGCAAAGACGTGTATAACGAAAAAAATTAAATTTTAAATAGGTTTGGAGGAAAATTTTAAAATTAAAAAAAAAGTTTTGGTAACTGCACCGCGTGACCTAACAAATGAAAGCATCTCAAATATTTTCTTTTTATCATTTTAAAATAAATACTTTACCCTTATCTCCGAAACGAATGATGAGCCTAAAATTTTGAAAAAAAATACAGAAAGTAGTTCTTTATTTATTTAAGTAGATCGAAATCATGGTAAATTCATCCCAACTACACTACGGAACCCTTCATTGTGCGGGGTCCGACACACGCACTTGGCTGGATTTTTTTATAGTTACTTTCTGACAATTTATTCCTTTTTTTAAATTTTTATTATCTATACTAATCTATACTAATTACTAATATTACTAATATATATTATTATTATTTATTATATTTTTTTATATTATATAATTATAAAGCTGAAGAGTTTGTTTGTTTGCTTGAACGCGCTAATCTCAGGAACTACTGGTTGTAATTGAAAAATTCTTTTTATCTTGGATAGTCCATTTATCGAGGAAGATTATAGGCTATATAACATCACGCTACAACCAATAGGAGCGGAGCATAAATGAAAAATATTGCAAAAACGGGAAAAAATATTCCTTTTTGAGAGCTTCCGTTGCGTGCGTTGCGTAAACGGTTTAAGTTACGCAAATATCATGTACGATGGAATTGTTCCTCTTTAAAAGTTTGAAAAAAAAGTCCGCGACAGCATATGTCTATCTTTTAAGATTGACTCACTTTATCCTTTTTTATTGGAAATAAATTTGTTCGAAATTAATGCATTATTTGCGAAGGAGTTTTATCAACATAATATTAATTCTTATTTAAATAAATAGTTTTAACATCAATGGTATTTATGTAGCAATAAAATATTTTTTAATTCATTCGAATCGGACATTTAATTTAGAAGTTATGACGAGTATAAAAATGTAATACGCGTACCGTTCGACGCCGGCACCGCGCCGCCGCGACTTTCCCTACTCTAGAGAGGAGAGGATGGGCACACGGGTAGACCATGACCTGGAATTGGACATAAGATACGATTTATCCCTATATTCCCACGGGATCGCATAGATCGACCGCAGGGCACAGCTAGTTTTACTCATAAAGTTTATTATTTAATCCGCACGCATTCTCGCAAAATACTTTACAGGTTAAACAATGAATAAATAGTCGGAAAGTATTTAAAAAAGTCCCAAAAACTTTACAATTGCTGCTAGTTAACGAAAAGTTGAAAAAGCCAATTTTTTTTATTTTTATTGGTGCTAACTGGGCCAATCTCGACACCAGACTTAGCACGCGAGTTGAGGAATTGCCAGTCTCTATTCGGCATCAAGGAACATACGAGATACGCCTACGACATTCTAATTCTGGGGTTGTGAACGCACTTGCGACGCAGCGACGATTCGATTTTGGAAATAACTGCTCCATTAACTTTTTAAACTTGGCTTTCTATATAGCCTACCGTAGCCCATAGGTATGTATAGATACTTACCCTACCTATAATACTATTTTTATACATTAGGTAAGTCCGCATACCTGTCCGTCATCCGCCATCCGTGTGCCTGTGCACGCACGGGTTTTCGAGCTAGCCATACACGCACAGATGTGCCCGGCGGCCGCCTCTCAGATCTGATCCGTTACTTCGCCACACACGGTCTCGTGTTAGTCTCGGGCATCAGTTGTAATCACGACTTTAGCTCGAATTTTTCCGCCCCGTGCCCGATCCGTTCGTTTTGCGGCGGGCAGGCGACAGACAGACACATCCGTGCCTTTTTTCTCCATAGACACACAGATTTTCCCGTCAGGTACGCGTTCAGGTCTCATCTGCCGGGCACATCCGTGCCTGTATGGGTAGCTATTGTTACAGTAGTACGACCGCCACGTCCGTCAATGTAAAGCGCGTTACTTACATTACCATATTACTTACTAGCTTTTGCCCGCGGCTTCGCCCGCGTGGATGTCGGAAATTATCCCACGGGAATGTGCTACCGGGATAAAAGTATCCTATGTCCCATAACCCACGTGGTCTGTCTAGGCGACCTAGGCGTTACGGCGTAAAAGTAACAGACATGAGACAGCCAGTAACTATATATATTGTGGTGATAGTGTGGATAGTATGGACAGCAGTATGAAACTGTCGGAAAGATTAATGAAAAAATCTTGTATAAAGATTAATGAAAAAACTATGGCATATTGTATGGACGATGGAAACTAAGGCGAAAGCTTTGGGGGAGCCTGCGATATTCAAATTTTCTTATGATTTTGCTTTTTACAGGTCAGTATCAAGTTTTATCTTGATCTAAATAATGAGTCGCAGTTGTTTCAAATATTTATTTATCTAATCTAACTAATATGGCAGGAGTTGTATTCCTGTATCTAATGGTTATTATTCTGTAAAGCTATTATTTGCTACGATCGCGAATCATATTTTAATCATATTGACATTCGAAACTTACCCATTAAACGATTTAAAAGCTGTATTAAAACCAAACTTTGTAAAAAAGGGCACTATACAATTTCAGATTATTTAGAAGACAAAAAGCATGGGATTGAGCTGCTCGCTCTGCTAACATTTTGTCATTTTGGCATTGTGACATTTTGAATAAGTGAAAATCATCAAAATATACCTACCAGTTTTATATACAAATTCACATTATTGAATATTATATGTAGGATATTGACAACATGACATGATTGCTTCTTTGTAAAGTATTGTATTATTGTGAATGTGAGGACTATGTGGATGTTTATTTTGTTTTTATTCTTATATTTTTTCGTTCTCAGTTAGTTTTAACAGTGGTCTGGCAATTTGAGAACTTGATGCGGCCTACACAAATGTCCTTTCTTTGGTATTGTTCGTCGAGTCGTTGAGCTCCTTAAGTTCTGAGCTGAGCTCCACTATTACTGACAAATGCTTGCAGTGACAGGACAGGTTCACTCAAATCTGTGTGGTTCATTCCTCAAAAGACCATTTCAGACTCTAATCTACATGGCCCTCATAGGGCCTGACCAATATGCCAATATCTGACCTAGGTATGTCCGGACTTTAAAAGAGACTGTGAGTTGGTTTTGGCCTTTCTTCTCAGAGTAGTCAGATAGGAAACGCCGACCTCATCTAGCTTAATTTTACAATTTTTTGATATTATTACGACGTGTAAAAGTGATTCCAATTACCTATTTACAGAATAAATAATTTCATTTTAACATACAACCTGCCTGACACTGACTTGCAAATTGCAAAAAACTTAAGATTTGAATTTCGCGGGCTACCGGCGCATCCCCCTTAAGACAATCGCATCATTTGCACAACGCTATCTATCGAGTTAGTACTCACTGGTAAACTCAAACTCTTCGTTCCAAGCCAAGAGCCAAGTAGTAATAACTTTTGATTGAGTGGACAGATTCTCAAGATACGGACTATGACTATATTCTCAATCCCTTAACGCTCTTGAAGAGAGTCCCGCAAAAATGTCAATAATAAGTACTTACATGTGAATTTTAAAATCAAGAGGGTAAAGAAGGGTTTTTACCCTCATGAGGGATGATTTTAGAAAAACGTAACTCTTTGTTAGTTACAAAAAGCATAAATTTTCACAGCCCTAACTTAAAAAAAAACCGGCCAAGTGCGTGTCGAACCATGCACAATGAAGGGTTCCGTAGTTGGGATGAATTATTTTATCAAACAAACTTTCGCAAAGTTTTATTGTTATTACGTCTATGGGCGTTTACTGTCCCTCAAGGTGTTAAAAAACTTGTTCTCGCATTCAGAATGTTTGGGTTTTTGCACATGTAAGTTGGTCGATTAAAAGTTTTTGAGCTAAGTCGCGGACAGACAGACATACAGACGGACATGGCGAAATTATAAAGCTTCCTTGTTGACTACGGAACTCTAAAAATGATAGGTTTCCCATAAAAACTTTCATCCCCTATATCCCCCCCCCCCCCCCCTTACATTTGTTTTTGAGAAAATAATTGATGACGGGATGCCATCTATCTCTCCAAATTTTATTTTTAAATTTTAGAGTTACTATCGAATTTATACTTTTAAGCATCGATTAGCATGGATTATGTGTTCAATTCAAAATGAGCCAAATGCTCGATAGTTATGAATTCGGCCCGCGATTCAGAAAATGACGTTAAATGAACAACGCCATCTATCGAGCACGAAGTGATACTGTCAAAATATATTATGGGAAAACGTTCGAACACTCTGTAAGCTATGTAGAAAAGACGTAGGGTTCCATGACTGACTTGACTTGACTTGACCTGACCTGACTTGACCTGACTTGACCTGAACTTGACCTAACTTGATTTGGATTGAGTTGAGTTAACCTTGAGCAGGTATATTTTATCGCAGCAGGTACATTGGTAGTTGAAAGAAAAGTAGATTACTCGTGTTTATTTAGTAAGCGCATTCGTGCCTTAATTACTCACTTTTTGCTCGATGTAAGAATCTACAATTTTTAAGAAATTAAAATTTGTCACCATTTTTTCATGATTAATATTTGTATCATGATTTAAAAGATAGATAGCGCCACCTATGGCACTACTACCAAACAATAGATTTGGAAAACTTGAATTAATCAGACTTTAGATTGGGTGAATTCACAATGTATCGCGTTATGTTTCCGCGCGAAGTATGTGAACATATGATGATTATGATCGTGTGTTACACACGTTCTCACAAACCTACCTGATTTTACGCTAGTGTCATTTTACGACAATAGATGTCGTTACGTGTATCTACATTACGTACCTAATGAAAATTTCTTCTTGAATACTTTAAACTCTTATATCTTTTGATATTTTGAAGCGATTGCGATGAAACAAAGACTAAATGAAACATCGAGTTACACACAATATTTGAGTGTATAAGTTAACCATATTGATTTCGTACTTTTTACGTGATACTGGAACAATCAAACAAACGAACAGACAAACAGACAAACAGACAAATAGACAAACAGACAAACAGACAAAAATTCCAAAAATGGTAGAAATGGCATCTGTTGGTTATTCTTGGACACTCCGCCTACGTTTTTTTTTTTTTTTTTCATTGTACAGAAACGCCTCGTCTACAGATTTATTATATGTATAGATATAGATAGGGTAGGTATATCTACTTATTCTGGGCACGCGTCCATTTTAAGTTGCATTCGGGAACTTTTAGGCTGGCCGCATACGTACGATTTCCTGATCAGGATTCCTGATTCGGAAACCTGAATGCCTGCTTTACATACAAAATGTTCAACTGGCGCACACGTTCCGAACGGAAAAAAATCCTGACGTTTGTTCGAATCAGGAAACCGTACTTATGCGGCCAGCCTTCATGTCTCCGAATCAGGAATCCTGATCAGGTAAACCGTACGTATACAGCTACGGCCAGCCTTAATGCAACACCGCTCCTTGATGTCCAGATGCTCAGGTGTTGGACAGAATGTTACAGAGATCTAAGCCAGCTTATTATATAATTCACATGTTTGGAATAGCCTCGTTTTCATTGAAAACAATATTGCGCAAAAAATGCGCCATTTGCTGTTGCGGGATGTTCTTTTATTTACCATGAATGAACAGGTCTACGGAATATTAATGTTGCCAGCAACACCGCAACCATACCATATTGCTCGCAACACAAAAACATGTTGCTAAACCATAGGCTGCAACAATATTGCGCCACTTGTTTCCCAATGATATGCCGCTTTTGTTTACCAAGTTAGCAGAGGCGTTGCTATGACAACTGTAGGTACACCTACAATGAATTGAGGAATTATTGAGAAATGTACCTGCGTTAAATAATGGCAATAAGAATTAGTGAGAATTAAAAACATGTCTATTTTTAAAGTGAAATACTGGTGGTCTAATGACAAGCTGCAAAATGAACAACCAAACGAAGGAAACCAAAATGCTAATTGTTTGAAAGTGGATAAGTTTAATTCGCACAGTGATAGTGATTGTATTTTGGTCGGTGAAGGCTCATTATTAAAAGTTTATAAACCGATTTTAGAACAGGCATCCTCTCATACCTTATTAGAAACTCAATTGAGTGATGTTGTGCTACAAATTGAGACTGGAAAGTTCACTGGGTGAGTTAGTTAGGTAATTTACTGTTGCCAAGCTCCGGTTTGCACGAGCTTTGTATAACTTACGCAGTGACTTTATTTTTGTAGGAATTGTGAAGATCGTCAGATTTTATTGTTGCATCCACATAGCTACGAAATATATCATCTGAAGAGGAAGGAAGGTCACATGGAAGCTGGTACTTCAGACGAATAAAAAATCCGGAGTCACACGTGTTAGGGCATAAATCGAACAGATTACGTGTGAATCCGGATTTTTAATTTGTCTGTGTGATGTCTTGTTTATACCTTTTTAGTTGATTGTTTTTTTTATCGTAGTTGGGTTTTAGATGACTTTTATTTAAATTTTGTTTGGGGTTATAATAATATATCTACAATAATCTACATCATTTTAAAATGTGCCGCATTTGAACCGAATTTCGGCCCATCCGTTAATGAATATAATATATTACAGTAGGTAGATAACTCCAGTTAAGTAATATTATTATTTTATCAAAGCTTTACATAAAAATAACGACACTCAATGCAAATCGTTTGTTTTGGAAATTGCAGGTGATCAAAACTACATCACACCAATAATAAAACATTCATTTACAAGAAAAGCAGACAGTTTGACCTGTGGCCCCTTCGGAAATATAAAAACGAGAGATTTTATTTGTATACAAAGTCTGGACGGAAGCCTGAGTTTCTTCGACCAAGACACGTTCTTGTTTATGTGCCTTTTCAATGATGTCATTATACCATCACCCGTGTGTTATATTGCCAGCAGTGATTCGTTTGTAATTTGTAAATCGACGTGGGTGTTAGAAATATACAGGTAAGATCGGGACTAATAGGCAGCTCCTCAAGTAGGTGCTGGTCCTAACTAGTGTTGGGTAACTCACCACACGTGCTAGCACAGTTGTAGCTACTCACTTGGATGAAAAGAGTCACTCACTCATTTTATTTTGATGTGCTATACCACACACCACAGTGGCACAGATTAGTTACACACAGAACATTTTGTACTTGTGAGTTTTGAACGAAATCAGTCAGTCGATCGAGTCACTCACTCTTTTTGTGTATTTTGATCATTGATGTCTTCGTTCACTGTTGCTAGCACAAACATACACCACCCGACACCCCCAGACAGAATTGACCGCGCGTCTGCCTACTCAATTGCGTATGTGTGCCGTGTCGTGTCGCGTTGTCGTCACTACTCACTACACACCACACAGCAAACACGCGACGCGCGCGGTGACTCGGCGAGTCGGCGAGAACGTGACTCACTGACACACTCGCAGCACGTTCGTGCTCACAAGCAACCGCAGCCTCGCCTCATTCGTGGTAGCACAGTGTGCTACCACACTTTGTAAAAAGAGTGCCTCTCACGATCCTCATTTTAAAAAGGTGTGCTACCCATCTCTAGTCCTAACCGTCTGACGCTCAATGCCTGTGTAAGGTCAGATAAAACTAACCAAGGGGAGATTACATTTATTTTCACAATATAGGTACCTACATTTTATTTTCAAACGGCTCTTCTCCGCTCTACATTCATATGGGACCGTATAGGTTATCAGCATGGACATCGAAATCGTAGCATGACGTGTAGGATCATTTTATGACTTTTATACTAATTTTTTTAGCTATCAACAGCTAAGGGAATCTAGCGAACTAACTTTAAAACAGAATAAAAAGAACATACCACAGTGGGTATACAACGCCGGAGAAGAAATTTCACGTGTTCAAATAATCCAGGTACGTACGGCACCAAAAACATATTGTATGTTTTATTTAATACTACTAAACTCATACCTAAATTGTAATATTGCTGTTTTCCTCCAGACCAGTAACAACTTTTCTAGTATAGTTGCTCTTGGCGAAAGGCATATTTACTGCTTCCAAGACAATGGACTGATGAAGTACATGATTAAGTTCGATTTTATGCCGATTTGCTTCTGTGCTTATCTCATTGGTTGGTATTATGGTAAGTTAGTCTCACGTAGGTACCTTTATAACATGGTAAGTCGAAAAAAGGATTGGTGCTAAGCCGTATGACCATTAACTGTATTTAATTTTAACGTTTGTTTTTTATTTGAATGCAATCGGTAGTTTAATCATAGACTTTAATGACTTAACGGAAAGACAAGGAAGGAGAGCAGACAAGAGGAGGTGTTTTAAACCAATCCGATTGCTAAACGGGGAAGAGATGTGGAAATAACGAAATCGGATTGGTTTATTCAAACACATCTCTTTTCCACTCCTCTCCGCTTAAAACTCCTCTGTATCGATCAATTCGAACATTGTTCAACATCTAGTTTAGGGTTAAAGTCGTAAATAAATTATTCTTTACGTTATTAGTTATTTTTTTTAGCTTAGTAGTAACCCGTTTTCGACTATAATATAATTCTATAAACGTGTTTTTGGGAAAATATTTACTAAATAAGGTCGTTTTATTTACAGAACCCGGGGCTCGTTTACTTGTGATGGTAACATCGGAAGATTCAAAGTTATTTATCTACGAGGGCACTACTTTATTGTGGAGCTGTTCACTACTCAGCCCTGCAATATCAATATCTAGATGTTATCTAAAATCTCTCCCAGGAGGTCTGGTCACACTCTCCGTAAGTGGAATAGTAAATGTGGGGTACTTAGGAACGGAACCCGACCTCAACTCAAATGCCCCACCAATGATCAATGAAAATAATGATCCAGAAGAAATACAAAACGATTTGAAAATAGTTGAAGAATCATTACGGAAAATTTTAAACAACAATGAAGGTAGAATACTACTTTTAGGAATAGGTACATACAATACATTGGAGTTTTTTTTTGAATAAATAACGAAACCATCGTTCTAGATGCAGATAATGGAAGATCTTCAATGGAACAAATACTCAAAATAAAAGCAGATGTAGGCAAGCCAGTACAAAATTTATTTCAAGAATTTTCTAAAGACAAGAATGAGGCCCTACATTTGTTGATGTGTCCAGTGCTCGTTATACTAACATGTGAAGACCCTAAGTTTATTCTTAGTGTTCAAATGACTTTTGAGTGCGCTTCACCGTTTTCTTGCTCAGAGTCGACAATTTGTTTGGATGGTGTTAATGGGACAGAAATAATCGAGAACCAAGTGTTCTTGTCAAGTGACGCTGATGTTTCCGAGACTCGAGTGAAAATATTAATAACCATCACTGATAATACCGGAAAAATTGCAGTTTTGACTAGAAAAGTATTACTTCCCTCAAGTCTTTACTGTACGCCATTAGAGAATGTTGCCGACAGCCGGTTAAAGTTACGCATTCAAACAAATAATCCATGCATAGAATTTTCAAGGATATTCACAGGTAACTTATTAAAATTATACATCACTGTTTACTTGTTCCAAGAGTTTCAACTATTTCCATGTTTTAGATTTTTCGGAAGATGAATTGAAAAAATATGAAGATACCATAACGTTGGCGTACAGGTCGACAAAACAAACCGTAACATTAAAAACTGATGGCGAGCAATATTCAATGGAGGCAAACGATTTCACTGAAATAATTGCAGTACTAGACCATTTTCTAATTAAATTAATCGACCACCACACACGGATGGGTGTAAAAGATTTCAGATTTAATATAAAACACGATAAGGAATTCACTAGGCAACTTATTCATAAGTTTTTAAAGTGCGTCGAGACTCACGCTAAGGAACGAAACAAATTAAAAGAATTAGAGGCAAGTTTTTGCAATTCAAAACAAAATGTATCAAAAAGAATCAGTCAGCTAAAGCTTATTGTTTATTGGCAGGATGAGCTGAACGTGCTTCAGAAACAGTTCACAGTGGTTCAAAAACGACTGTTGGTTCAATACGGTTCTTTGCCTCCTGGAGACTGCGATCCCTTGGAATTTCTCATGAAGGATACACATACGCGCTTGATAAAAGTGGTGCATGAAATAATAGAATGTAAGGAAACTGTTTGCAGGTAGGCAGACAAGTAGCAAAAATAATATTAACTCTTACGCCCCTTTTCATTAACACAAGGCGACACATAACTGAATGCCTAAATGAAAGGGCGGTGTTAGATTTTCAACGCTCGGCTCGACGTGGAAAGTTGAAAATCCAACAGCGCGCTTTTACTGAGGCTTTCATTGCATGTTGGATTGGCGCTCTATGACTGATACTTTGCTCCAGGGCCGGAAGCGCCTTAGCAGCAGTTGGGAATCTCATTATTTATTTATTGAAGCAATCCGCTAGGGATGAATTCAAAGTCACGCTAATAGAAGAAATGATGTCTTTGGGTTCACTCTATGAACTTTATCAGGTAAGTGAATCGGATCATAAATAATATGTTAACCTGTGATAGAACATATTCATATTTTGTATTTCTGTAGGAATGGGAAGAGGCAGTTACTCAAGCTATGTCCTACATCTTGAATAACGTGTTCGAAAACACTGAAAAGGATAAAGAAAAACTAGCTCCAGTAACCGAACAAGGAATTTTGTCCCATATCAATCTAAAACGTTTTTTGAAACAAATGAAGATGATATTCGACAAAATGTTTTCTGAAATATTAGAAAACGATAATGCGGAAAAGGATATGCATAAAGTGACACGTATTCAAGAGCTTGTTGAAGTGATATAATTAGAAAATTGTTAAACTTGTGTACTTTACTTTATCTTAATTATTATTACAATATTTGTTTAAAATAAATTGAATATTACAAACATTAACAAGCTTTATTTCATGACATTCAAGAAAGTGGATATAAATATTTATAGGTAAAAAAATCTTATGCTACTCTTAAGCAACGTGTAGCAGTGAGTACAAGACAAGGTTTAGATACAACATATGTACCAGGAGCAGGAGTACCTTGTCACGTCATTTTTTCTTAGGGTCCTTTAAACCAGCGCCAGCGTTGAATTTAAAGAAAATTATATCTCCATCCTCAACAACGTAGTTTCGGCCTGCAACAAAAAAAGAATTAGGCTAAGCATATGCTGAGACGCAGGTGACGCCGGTCCACGCAGAGCAGATTTCGTAATGCATGAACTTACTGACAGGGCCCTGTTTATCAAAAGTTACAAGTCTACACGTTCACAAGTTACCTAGAATGTTAATTTTCGTTAAATTCATAGCTCATCTAGATAATCAGCCTTAATGTTCCCACTGCTGGGACACGGGCATCAGGTCATCTCTCTCTTTTGACCATGTTTTAAAAAAGAAAATCGAATTTAAACGTTTATTGCGGTAGTAAGCACGACACTTGTAAACTTGTAAGACGGAATGGAGAGTCGCCGGACACAAGACAATGACATTTGGTAATACAAGTCTTGTAAGTTTTGATAAATAGGGCACTGGTCGTCACTTGTTTTTGCGACGCAGGAAACGCGGCACAGCACAGCACGAGTCGCGCAGAAATCTGTGCCAGCTCTACAAACAGACGCTGAGCAGGACAGACACATGTCTGAGTCGCACGTGCCTGCGCCGCAGCTGTTAGTACGTTAATGCATCACAAAATCTGCTCTGCCCTGCGCTGCGTGGACCTGCGTCTCAGCATACGCTTAGCCTCACTATATCATAGGTACCAAAGTACAGAACATACAAAATTATCCAATAATGTTCGCGCTGCTGAAACTTAGCTATCCTCTCATTGAGAACGAGAGGGGTCTAATTAGCATTGTTGGTTTTTGGACATCTCTTAATCATTTTCAGGGTGTGTAGTAATAATATTTTATGAAAATATATGTCAAGTTGTAGTGTTTTGAATCAATATACTTATATCATTTTTTTTTTTTTGTTTAGCTAACAAGAATTGTGTGGTTGTTTCAGCTACTACGACAAATTGCGCGAAAAGTACATTAATATTTGTTCAATGGATGGAGACACCTAGCATTTTCCTCGCTGTAGTGAGGTGAAATGTTGTGTGTTTCGCTCGGAAGCAAAGTTTTTCTCCGTCTCGTACCTTTGAAAACCTTCGCATCGCTCAGGTTTCAATAAAAGTAATCGCGCCAAAAATCTACATTGCAGTCTTGCATAAGAATTACATTACAGATAATACTGAATACTAAATAATTATTTACCTTGTTGTCTGTATTTGCCAGCTGCTTTGCAAGCGGCTTCAGTGCCTTCCTCTTTAAAATCCTTGTAGTGCATCACTTCAGCCATAATGAAGCCCTTTTCAAAGTCGGTATGAATTCTACCGGCGGCTTGCGGAGCCTTTGTTCCTTTCTGTCAAAATAATACCAAATCACATAAGGTTAAGGCCAGACAAACATTTTTTTTTACCCAACTACACAGCGATGCAAAAAGGAGGGTTATGATTTTGCCCGGCATGTTGTTCATCTGTTCCCTCATAACTTCTAAACTGCTCATTATAATTTGACAAATGAGTTATCGTTTGAAGCGTCTTGATCGTCCGCTGGTTATAGGCTTTAGATTATGGCGCCTTCAAGGACATAAAGTCATGATTATATATTTTTTTAATAATGCCATTTTGGATATTGCTTAATTAGCACATTTAAAAAATATATATATCATCACCCCAAAGAAAATTACTGTATATCTTTTTAAAAGACTTTTTTGTCGTAGTTGGGTTTTAGTTTTATAACTTTTATTTTTATTTGTATTTGGTGTGGCCTGGTGCGACTGTAATATGTTACAGTCAAGTCAAGTCAGTTAAGATAACAATAACATAACATCACATCTGTATTTCCCGAAGGGTAAGACAGTGGTATATATTACTTCCACATTTCTTCAGTTATGTTTCAGCCCCATGTAACCTATTGACATCCACTGGGCCAAATACAGAAAATGGTCTTCTATTGAGAAATTCCTGATGGAAAAACCCCAAAAACACTTTGCCTAACTCGGGAATCAAACACAGGGCCTCATGCTTAGCAGTTTGTAACGACTACACCTAAGAGTCGGACAAGATAGAATGTCAGGCACAGAGCTTGAGAAATTAATTAGCAATGGCAGTTGATCATTTACCTGAATCGTCCAAGCCTTCACCTCATCTTGTCCAGCAGTGAAGAAGTACTCCAGTTGCAGCGCTTTGTATCCTTGCACGATGATCTTGTCCAATGCGCTGTGTGTGCACAATTAATCATAAAACATTAACTTAAAAATAAGAGAGAAACGACTACAAAAATAATAACCTCTGTCTGTTCCAAAAGTTTCGAATGAAAATGTAAACAAATGGATCAGAAGCTGTACCTGTGGATGCCAATTTATAGTCATCATCAACCTATAATGTTCCCACTGTTGGAACACAGGCGGACCTCCTCTCTTTGAGAGGGAGTGGGACGTAATACTCGAATTTTTGGTTTTAGGATATGCCTGTTTCCTCACGATTTTTTCCTTCACCGTTTTGAGAGCAGTGGTGATGAAATTATTTACACAAAGTAAAGCGCCTGTCTAGGTCGAACCCACGACTTACAACTCGTAAGTCCGGGCCTTTGCCACTAGGTCACCATTGCTGCATGACCAGTACAGAATATTATTGCAGTGCCACATAACAAACTCTAGCCGAAATTCTAATTTTCAATCACCTAAAAGATGTTTTCTATTCAACAATTCAGGTTAATTTTATAACCCTAATTTTGAATTGTAGCAGTGCGCCTAGCTGACCGGGTCGTGGTTGGCTAAGATAATAATTACTAAACCTAGATAATAATTACCCACATAAAACGTGTGCAGGTGTACCGGTGCTCCTGCAGTAGTTGTAGATAGGGTTAAATAATTTTGATTGTATATAGAGCCAAGATACAATGTAAAACTGTTTACCTAGTAAGATTGTTTTCCTTTAAGAAGGCCTGCCGTTCTGCTGGCTCCATATCAAACAGTTTCATCTCAAGTGAGCCAGAGAATGGTATGAGAGGTGCTCCGGGGTCATTCTTGTCAATCCATTCCTTTAATTTCGGCAGCCTAAAAAAGAGAAAGGGAAACATCACTGTTTGTCTATTGAGAGAAAACAAAGATCGGAAATTTACAATATACCGATATTTTTTATTAAAAAACTAATTTATCTACAAAACTAATTTAAACTTGTTCAAAAGTTATACAAACCATTTATTCTTCTTTCGAATATAGTCTTTTTCGGACAAATTCACAAGATATAAAGCAGGCTTGGATGTCAAGAACAGGTATTTGTTGAGCACTTCTATCTGAAATGACAATTGTTTCTATTAAGTGATATTCTATAAAAGTAGAATAAAATAAATTCAAGTTCTGTTAAGCAATAATAAATGTCCAATTAATTAAAAAATCTATAATACCGTAATATTATGAGCAAAAATGTTACGGAGGCCATTATTTTGTTTTACGAGGGCATTAAGTATACATTATGTAGAAGCAAATAAAACAATTACGTCTGCTGCACTCCAATCTCCAAATCGAATGTGTTTCTTTTCATCTACTAAAACAGTTTTGATTTTCGTCAGTGAATCCTGTAATAATAAAGTTAGTTATTACTACATTTGGGAAATTCTATGGAGAAGAGCATTGTCCACGTTTGCCTTTAAGTTTACTTACGTATTCCGACTTCAATTTTTTGTCTGGACCACGATTGACGAGTTTGTCGAGTTTGTCAAAGTTCTGCACCAGCTGTTCCTCATCCTTTAAGCGAAGCTCCTCTCCGATGGTCTCCAAGTCTCTAACGGGGTTCACTTCACCATCGACGTGGATAACGTCTTCATCATCAAAAGCACCTAAAAATATTAAAGTCTATTCAAATCCTTGTTTCAAATTGACCTTATTTCCACTCAAACAAATATCAACTCTACGCGAGTGTAAATTAGGTTGATTTCATAGTAAGTGACACTATAAAATTAATAAAATAAATATATTGAAGTTGTAGCGAAAACTAAACTTACGGCACAGATTGAAAATAGCATCACAAGCTTTAATATGCGACAAGAAGGCGTTTCCGAGTCCTTGTCCTTCGGCTGCTCCCTTCACAAGACCAGCTATATCGACTACATTCAGGAAAGCAGGCACTTTGCTGAAAAACAAAATAGCTTTTATTCATAAAATAGAATTGATAGATGATCTGCATCGAGAGGGACTCGTGACTTCAGGTACTTTGGGCCTACAGATTTTCACGATCGTTATTGTCGCTCAATATACTGTGTTTTGACGATCAATAAGATCTATCAACTTCTTACCGTTACTGTCGCCAGTTAGCGATTGATAAATATCAAGGTTATGATCGAGTGTAGGACCTGCGCCTAGTTTATATTGATCGTTTCTGCTGCTCGACAAAATATGATAAGTCAAAAAACCCCCGACAAAAACAAAGCATTTAAAAAGTAAAAAATAATATGTATTGGCCCTTTAAGTTTAATATAAAAGTTGTAGGTAATATTTTGATCCAAGCGTCGTCGCGTCGGGGGACGGCTAATGAAAACGCCAACATACACTAGGAATAATGAATATATGCTATTGTAGAAAGGATAGCTGCTGTTAATTTCCTATTTTCATGAGCCGTCCCCCGACGCGACGACACTTGGATCAAAATATTACCTACAACTTTTATATTAAACTTAAAGGGCCAATACATATTATTTTTTACTTTTTAAATGCTTTGTTTTTGTCGGGGGTTTTTTAAATTTTAAATTTAACTTTTATTTCCAGCTTTTTAAATTTCATATTATATTACTAGTAGAAACGCTACGATCAACACGCGGCTCGCCGAAATCTGCGTAGCTGTACGTACTTTTACTACAGTAAAGCCAGTTACTAATTTAGTCTCATTTCTCTTTCCTACTCCATCATCAGACCCTGATCACCATCCATCTGTAACCTATTTTTTGAGACCTTTCCAATGAGCCCAAACACGATACCTCTCTGCTGTAAGTTGGTGAGGGAGTTGGGTATCCTGAATCCAGGTGATGCTGCAGCATCAGTTCCAGGTTACTATATTCTTCTAATATCATTGAAGTAACAGAATTCTAAATTTCCAATCGATTAGACCTGCGAAAGATGCTCACATCCATTCATCAACTAGAAAAGAGCTGATAATCTTCAAACGGCTGAACCGATTTTCTTGAATCATAGCTAAGAACACTCTCGATCAAGTCACCTTTCAAACAAAACAAAAAAAAACAAAATCGGTTCAGCCGTTTGGCAGCTACGATGGAACAGACAGACACACAGATACACAGATACACAGATACACAGACACACAGATACACAGATACACAGATACACACGTTAAACTTATAACACCCCTCTTTTTCAGTCGGGGGTTAAAAATGATCCACTGTGTTGAATGTCAAAAAGTACGATGTAGGTACTTAGATCGTATGTTGCACTTTTTTTTTTGTTCGCCTTGTCTGTGCCACGCCACTGCTGAGCAACGGCCTCACCCAAATCCTTCCAAGCATCCTTTCCAGGGCCATCTCAATCCAACCCTTGCGGTACGCGTCTAGGTCATCTCGCCACACTCGAAATTTACCCATACATACAGTATATATTATGACGTCAAGTTATTGTTTACGTAGTAGTTTATGTGAACATTGTAAACGACACTGACCTGATTGGTTTGTGAAACTCGCAGAGGTAATCAAATCTGTCATCCGGCACAGGTACCCTACGTGCTGAAAACACAAAAATCGTTATACATCTGAATTAAATAATTCCTTCCAAGTTCATTGGATATAATTATTAAGATGTGTTGCTAACCTTATGTGTACCCGTTTCCTTTACTGAACAGGTAGGTTATGATTTTATGATTAAAATAATATTAATATATTTTGAGTCAATTTTATTAAATTATAGTAGAACAGACCATCTACCTAAATAACATGTTGGCAAAAACATAAAACAATTATATTAAGTATACTAATGACGCTTGCGATGAGTACCTCTCAAACATACGATTGGCTTAGAAAACAGATCTTATGAAAGCAAGCGACTATAAATACATACCTAAAATAAAATAGATAAGTAAGGAGTATGCTAAGATTAATTTCTTTCCATTTGGCTTTTTGCTGTCGAACTCTTAGTTAACTTTTGAAGAAATGAAGGTTTATGCAGTTGAACATAAGTTGAAGTTCTTTTAGTTATATCAATTGCAGGTCTTTGTAATTGTGACGAACACAAACACGATGATGGGCATTGTTCAACATCGGCTGGGTTAAGTGTAGGTGCTCTGTGGAGACATTTAGGATAAGTAGCAAATGGATTGTCCATTGATCTTAAGAGCAATCCTACATCTAACATCAGTTTGCATCGAGATTCAAATACCTTAAGAGCTTTAAGGTACATTGGCATCTTATTTTTATCCATGAGAGGATTGTGTGTCTTTAAATACAGTGCTATGTAAATCAAAGCGGATGTTTGAAAAGAGAGACCCGGATATTTCGGTCTAAGCACATTCACGGAGCAACAGGCTTCTGTTAACACATTGCCCAAAGTTTGCTCTAAGTATCCGATGTTAGGCAGATTTTTTAAAGACAATTTCGGAAAGCTTTTTGATTCTTTAAACACAATTATGTCTTTATATAAATATGGTTTAGATATAAATTTACAAAGACAAACGTCACTACAAAATAAATAAGATTTACCAGCATAACTTGCAGCATGTTGATTAGTGCCTATTTTTATTATTTGAGCTGGTAAGTTTTCGGCATAAGTAACCACGCATATTCCATTTTCATAAATGTTATCTAAATTGACTATATTAATTAAAGCGGGCATTTCGGGAATTTCTACATCTATCGACGTCAAATAGCAATCTGGAAACGTCATAACCAAATCCATATGTTCATCGCAGATCCAGTAAAACTTCTTCAGATATTGAACTACACCTGACAAACCGCCGAAGTAGCTCCCCATATATTTATATACTTTCTTGTGAAAGCATACTGGACACATATTTTTGTACTGGGATTGTCTCGCTTGGAATTCTTCCTCTGAGATCCAAAGAGCGCGCACAATATTCTTTTCAACATTGCTTACATAATTATGAAGTTCAGAAGTTGCTAGCGTTAGATGATTACTTGCTTGCTGCAGAACATGCCAGTTGGATTGATTACCATCAAGAAGATAACGATTTTGATGCTTTTCAGCGATCCAACCTCTAATTTTATGTTGCTTTTTTCCCCAATTCTCGTATCTTATTTGAATTAGATCATACGGATATGGTGGCTTATATTTGAGAATATCATAGTAAATTTCATTTTGTGAATTTTCTAGAATTTTGGATTTATTAGAACAAATATCAAATATCATATTAGGAAAAAGACAGCTTTTGACATGGCCTTTTGCTCGGTAAGGAGATACAGGTGCTCCATCTAAAACATAACCGCATGTAACCGTTCGATGATTAATAGCGACAGTATGCATAGCTTTCACAATATGGTCGTCCCCAATTTTTTTGCCTGCTTTAAGACACTTTGTCATTTCGATAGCCAGTTCCGTCCAATGCAAGTTTTCTAATACACTTCGCACAGCGCTTCCTCCTGATATGCATAATAATCCATATTGCTTAGCCAATCTAGCAGCTAGTGTGCTCTGTCCCGATTTAGGTGTTCCTATAACACCAATTCTCAAAGGATACTCAAAATACGATTTAATATTGTCACAAGTAATGTATTTCAGTGGATTTTTTCTAAACTTAGTTACATTATCTGCACTACTAATAAAATATATGAACGATCTATGAATTACCGGAAAAAGTGTTCCTCTACGTCTGGAAATTTTGTAAGAATTTTGAATAGCCTGCGGGTTTTCAAAGATATATACTGGACAAAGACGATAGAATTTGCTAAAAAAATAAAATCCTCTTGATAGTAACTTTTCGGCAACATCGGTATTGACAATAAAAGTTTGCTCAAAAAATGATTCACATCTATTTTTCAAGTTTGTTAATTTGGATAAAGTATATCTTATTACTTTGTTGAAGGGTTTTGTAGCATCTACTGATATAGTTTTAATTCTGTTTTCCATTAAAATTTCATTCATTGATTGGATATTCTCATCATCTGTGTCAAATATACCTTCTATTCGAGCTTCTATTCCTTCACGTGCCTCATCAGATTTTTCCCATACACTTGTATCTTGAGGTTCCGGAAATTCTTCCACCATTTCATTATATGTGTTAAATAGGATTGGATCAACATTTGAAGATCCTGCTGGATGCGCATCTATTATCACGCTTGCAACAGAATCACTTTGCATTAAGGGTTCTGGTTTCAAGATAAATATATTTTCGTACAATTCTTCGAATATTAGTTTGGCAACAATTTGTTTTGTAATAGAATCTAACCATATTTTACGTTCATTAGCCAATCTTACTGCGGCAGTCTTTTTAGCCTCATTCTGTTGAGATTTCCAAGACTTGAGCATTATGGGAGCAATTCGATTAATAGCAGTTTCCGAATTATTTTCTAATTGTATCACCACGTCAGGTATAGCATAACATGCTACCATGTCTTCAACGTCACTGGGTAATTTCGGATAACCATCTAGAACAAAGCCTATTGGCGAACTAGAATCGAACCAAATTTTAAGAATCAATTTTTGCATAAGTTTTGATAAAATAGGCGCTCCACGTTCAAAATAGTCATTCAACATTCGAGTCAATTCTTTTTCGTTTCCTAAGATATCGGATATTAAATTAACGTTTTCTTCATCCATTTGAAATTCTACTACACCTTCTTCGTCCATAGACCCGTCAACAAACGTATTTTCGTAATGACGTCCAATCTTTTTGAAATGTTTTGGTACCAAATATTCGTTGATAGCTTCTGCAAAATCGATATGTAACAATCCGAGCTCTTTTGCAATGTGCTTGGATAAACTGGTTGCTCCGCTACCGATGCTACCTATTATGCAAATTTTCAATTTTGGTATTTTTTTATAAGGTATATTATAAAATTGATATTTGGTGATGTCTTTTTGAAATAATTCAACAAACTCTTCTTTACAAAAGTAATGGATTTTGTTGTCGTATTTCAAAGAGAACTCTGGATTCCCCTCCCACAAAATTTCATGATCATAATAAGTAACAGGGCAATAAATATTAGTCTCGCAAAGAAATCGGGGATCGTTGTAGCTAAGAAGATCTTTTGACGTTGCATCATCATCTTCATCCGCAACGTCGGGTTCGTCATCCTCATTACGCTCGACACATGTAGGTCGATAGCATTGACGGAGTTTTTGTAATATTTCTTCAATAATTTCCACATCTCTTTTATTTTCTAATTCAATTTCAATGTAAAATTTAGATTTTTCCTCTATTTTTAGTTTTAAACTGTCCCATTCTTCACGATATTTTTCTATAGCTTCGGTAAAAGATGCGATATATGTAGTTTGAAAATCTGTTTCTAAAGGTTCGTCCGTCGTGACGGATACCTTTTTATTAGTATCAGTAATAAATATTAAATCAAGAGTATCGTTTATCTCATCATTTACAATATTTTGTATATCGTATCGTATTGCATCGTATTGTAAACGTGAAAATTTTGTAGCTTGCAATTTGGTATGAATGAGTGGATCTTTAACCGCTAAAATCTTTTCATCATAACGTCTAGTATTTTTGTCAGCACTGCTATAGTATTGATAAAGTTCTTCATCAATTTCCCGATTTTCTATTAGGGCTATCGTATAATCTGGAATTAACTTAGAATCGCTAATATACTCAAAATATTCTGGGTCGGAAGGAAAACCGTCTATAATGTACTTTCCATATAACTGTTCAGATTGTGTATATTCTTGATGTTGAGTGTCTAATGCACTAATTAATTTAACTATCTCTGTCATTAATTCTTCCGTGGTAGGCTCAAGTTCTTTTTGTAAATCATTGGCTTCAATATACTGGGTTATTGCTATTGTTACATCTGCATCACCTAGAATAGGTATTAAAGGCTTGTTTGTAACTGTTGTCAATTCAATAGGTGCATATTGTGAAATGTTCTTGATGTTACAAGCAATTTTGCACTCCTCTATACTGTCTAATATAGGTAAAACAGAAAGCTGTATCTTGAGATTGTTGAATTGATTTAGAAGACCTGGATCCATTATTTCTTCTTCAAGGGCTTTGTCTTCTTCTTTTAGTTCTTCTTCTTCTTCTTTTTGCTCTTCTCCTTTTCCTTTTGGTTCTTCTTCTTCTTCTTCTCCTTTTGGTTCTTCTTCTTCTTCTCCTTTTAGTTCTTCTTTCTTTCTTTTTAGTTCTTTTTTCACTCTTTTTAGTTCTTCTTTCTCTCTTTTTAATTTCTCTTTCTTAGCTTGTTGTTGTTTTTTAAGCTGATATTGTGCCTTTTTTTCGTCGAATTCCATTTTCGTAATAAATAAAGTTACATATTTTTTTAATAGATTCAGAGCAGAGTTACACCATTCCAACAATTTCGTTTCTCTGTTTGTTTCTGTTGCCTGCCATTCTAGAATTCGAGCGTCTTCAATAGTGGCTATAATTTCAGACAAAATAGTTTGAGCAGTTGGAAAATACTTTTTTTCTTTTTCAGTTTCTAAAATTGTATTGAAATTTAATATGGGAGCATCAAAAATCCATGACAAACATTGAGAAATCATCGTTTTCCCAGAACTTTTCGTTCCTGTTACTATAACTCTACAAATTGGTTCTAAATATTTTAATTTCAAATAAGGGCGCGGGTTTCTGTAAAACGCAATGAAATTATCAAGTGAGGACATTAGATATACGTGTTTGAAGAACAAAACAGCATATTTTGGTTTTCCTACCACTGATCGTCTAAGTTTTAATTCAATAGGACACCTGTTAAACCAGGGCGAAGCATAGTATTTGAAATTAACGACATCACTACTTATAACATCTAATCCGGCTACAGTACTGGCCCAAAATTCTTCCATATCTTCTGGAACTTCTTCTAAAAATAACGGCTGCGGTATAAGTACAGGTTGAATTTGGATTAAAATTAACGTTTCAGCAACGTGATGAAGCATTTCATTGCAAGAAATTCGGCCGTCTAATTCAATTACCATTTTTGGATCAAAATCTTTTAATTTGTTTTCTATATATGGATATACGTAAGTTTTATAATTGCAAATTTGATCAATTATTTTATCTTCATAATTTGAAGGTGGTCTGCAATTATATTTAGGTTGAAAAACATTAGAAGAATGCGGATTTTCATAGTCATCAAAATAACATTTACGAGGCCAACTTGGTTCTGGTATATAATTTGGAATAAATGGTTTATTTGTATACATGCCTGTTTTATAGTTTATGTAGCTATTGCCTCTCATTTTTACTAAGTCCATTTCAGGGTAAGTAATATGAATAATTATATCCGGCTTAAAACATAGATTAAATAACTCATTAAGCTGACAAAGAAGTGCAGCTAGTTGTGGTTCACAACGAGGTTTTTTGTTGATTATAACATTGGAACAAGTATCTAACAAATATTTCGGCAGTTCGGCAGGTTTATCTTCTTCTTCTTCCAGAGCTTCTTCATCCTGAATATCTGAATGCTCTTCTTCTAGTTTTTCTTCTTCTTGTGCTAACGCTTCACTACTTGCAGATGAAGCTGTCCCAGGTGTTTTTTGTTTCTTTTTCTTTAAGTTGCGAATTGTTTCAAACAACATTTCATCTATGTACAAAAAAGCTTCTTCGCCATGCAATGAATTTATATAGCAAAGAGGATTTCTATAAGAAGTCACTAAAGGAAGACCCGATATTACATATCCTCTATGTTGAACTACTTCACAATTCAACTTAATCTTCAACATTGTTAATATCATGTCATATAAGCACACTTTATTATGTTTCATATTAAAATCCCAAGTTCTCCCTGCACTACTTTGTTGTGATATTTCATCAAGCAATATATTTTTTGGGCATAAATGAATGACGTTGTACTTTTTCGCCATTGCTTCGCCAAGATTGAATGCTTCTGGATCCCCTTTTCCAAGGATTATGTAACATGTTGGCTTAGTGTTCAGGTGTATTTCTTGAGCATCAATATCCGTCCAGGTGTCCAGAAATTTGGTGTTCTCTGGAATAGGAACTCCTGTGTTGTCCAAACCGAGTATTGCAGCTGCCAACAGCGGACTAGTATGCTCAATTGATTTTATTTGTGGATTTATATATTCCGTTTTTCCGGTATACACCTTACCTGTACCGATTTTAATTATTTTTACGCCATATTTGTCAACAACTTCTAAATTACTTTTGTAATTCTCAAATTCCATCATTTTAATTTTTTTTCATCAGAATGCGGATTAAAATAAAAAAGTAAGTGCCACACTGCCACATGTCATGTCAGAGTTTGACATGGTTTGAAAATTGATAATTATTTTTTATTCAAAGAGAATTTAGGTTTAGAAACGTTTTTTTTTTTTTTTTTGCTATACAGACTCTGTATTAAAGTTCGACATAAAAGACCGGCAAATGCGTGTCGTGTCGTGAAGGGTTCCGTAGTTCGGATGACTTTATCTCAAAAACGAACTTAACATTGTAGCTGAAAAACATCTCTTCCTACACATGGATAATTGGATAAACGTCATGGTCAATTTTCCAATTGCAAATGTATGTTTGTATCGATTTTTTTTTGTGATGAAACTACAAATTAACGATTTTCGGACTTTTCCTTTACATAAGCTGTGACAGTCTCACAGCTTATGTAAAGGAAAAGTTCATGCCAAATTTCATGATAGGTCAACAAGAAGTACCTATAGATTTTAATTTATTTGAGGGATCAAGATATGTCGCATAAACGGCGTATTTCTTATTATGGAGACTTAAAGAAGCTTGATTTTTTTTTAGCTCCATGGTACCATAGACATCCATATTTGAGATAAATTTCAACTTCGTATCTCCACGCATTCCTGAGAAAAAGCCTCTTAATAGACTGACAGACAGATGGTACAGTGACGAAGTGATCCTATACTGCCCTACTAAGCGCAAAAGCGGTATCTAAAGTTGATTTTTATGCCATCTGATAGCTTTAAAAAATACGCATCTAATGAACAAAGCCTTTTAGCACTATCTTGTTCAAAACATATAAAAAACCTTAAGAAAGATTTCCCTATCTCAGTTTTAGCTTAAATCACTAAGGGTATTAGAGGTATATCAATATTACATAGGCAAACAGCCGTATATTTGAATACCTTCAAAATAAATAAAATTTTGAAAACTCAACTCAAGCCACCACCGAAGAAGAAAATTGAAATGGAAGGCATTTCTAAAAGCAAAAAAAAATTGAATCTTTTTAAAATATTATACCGCAAAACAGAATTTCCTTTGCAGAGAACTGCCTACTTTTGACTAAATTAATTCATAGAATCCGTTTTTTCTTCAAATATTTTTTATGCCATTATAAATTTGAATAATAAAAGACATTATAAATATACTTTGATTGTTTTTTTCCTTGAAATAATACATATTTTATTCGATATAAAACTCATATGTTTTTGTATCCATACATGTAGGAGACGAAAAAACGGTAACTAAAATTTTAATTTTTTAATTACTAAGCGGTGTAGCAGTATCTCATGAAAAAGGTAATCCACATACATTTTTGATATTTTAACTGTTGTGGTAACAAATAGATCCAATATAATAATATAAATTCTATTTAATAAGCAAAAAAGTTAGCATATAAAGTAAAAAAAACTATTTTAACATAACTCCAATTATCTCGAAACTCGTTTTCATTAAGATACTGCTTTTGCGCTTAGTTGGGCAGTATAAGGGTTCCATTTTCTTCCTTTTGAGGTACGGAACCCTCAAAAACAAAGGAATGGTCTCAGAAAGGCCTTTATTTAGGAGATATTATTATAAAAATGTTCAGATACTTATTTTCATTGGGATCAATTGTGCAGAAAGGGAAGTTTTCAGCTGCTGCTTGGCTTTTCGTCAATACATTGAAGAATGTTGACTTCCCAACATTAGGCACACCAACAATGCCAACTTTTAAGTTTGTGCCCACTCTGCCAATTAATGGCTTTTTTTCAGGCTCTTCTACTTTCTTAGGAGGCATGCTGAAAAAAAAAAATGAGATTTACAATTTTTGTAGTTGCAATAAGTATGGGTAATTTTTTTCTAAACTCAACTTTTTGGGTGTTTTTTGAGATGCTGTAGGATTGGAACTAATGATAAAGAAATGGGATAGGTACTTAACATTTCCTTTGTTTGATCAATAAATGATTTGTTTTAGAAAGCCCCTATTTTTTTTTTATTGGATTTAAAATTATGCTTTTGATGTTATGGCTAAAACCAGGCCAAAACGGGTACTGAGATAACGACTGTAAAAGTTGTATGGAAATTGATAGAATATACGGTGCAGCCTGGGCCGGTCCTTAAAATACAATACATTGTGATAAATCTTCTCTTCCTGAGAAGATGACGATGATGACGTATGTTAAGAATTCGAAATAATATAACTAGCTTATTTTGTGTTGTGTTGTGTTACGAGATAACCTCTCGCAGAAAAAAATATAATGAAGTTACCTACCTGATCGGTATTTACCCTGTAGATGATAAGAATCTAAGATGAAACCACACCACCAGGTTTAACTTTGAATTTTATTTTACTACGTTAAATATTAGCTTCAGAAGAAGAGAGAAAAAGTAAACGTGCAACTTGCAAGAAAATCTGTCCGGCAAATTTGACTTATTTGACATTTGTTTGCAACAGATAACAAAGATTATAAAGCCTGGTGTACGATACAGCCATTGAGTTACCTACTATGCGTTTGCACGAGAAAACATTCAACATGTAGATGTTTCGAGACTTGTCACATGAAACAAATCTCATTACTTGTTTTGTTGAACTTGCGATCGCACTGTACAAAACATGAGTAAGTCTTAAGACAGATCTCAAGATTTGTTGTAAACTACATTCGGACTGTCTAGAAACATACACAATAGACATGTTTTGTATAGAGATTTGTCTCGTTTGTTGCTTGTGCAACATGTCTATTGCTTGATGTTTAGTGTTGTCCGAGTATGGTGGTAAACCACTCTATGTTTTGATATAAACATTTTGATTGTTTATATCGAAACAGAGTGGTCCAAAGTCGACACGATGAAGTATATAGAGCTTTGGCAAGGTGTCCATGTTTGTGGAATACAAAATGTGTGGACTATAAAACCGATCAAAGTGTCAAAATAAATCTTACAACATGTTACTAGATTCATACAGATACATCTTGATACGAAATTGGTTTGTAAAGACATGTCGAGTGATTTGAAATGTCAAACATTTTTCGCGTCAACAAGTTGCGTGATAATGCGAACGCGAGTCGATACATTGGCAGAAAACAGAGATTTCAACATGTTTTTATGTGAATGTTTCGCCAGTGCAAACGCACGGTTAGAAAAAATATCGAGGCGCCCGCAGATAAATCTAACGGGCATTTAATTTTCGGCGGTTGCTAAAATAGGTAGGTAGTTACAATGTCAGTACCTATAAAAAATACTCAAGTATTGTACTAAAGCCGCAAATACACTTACCTGTAACTTGCACGATACTATGCAAGTAGCTTGCATGTCATTGTAACATTGACCAATCAGAAGACAGATGTCTCAATAGCATGCAAGCTACTTGCATACTTTTGTTCAAGTTACAGGCATGTATATTTGCAGCTTAAGAATGGGCAGTAAAAATGTTGGAATGGACGGTGTTGCCTTAAGGCCTGCCTGTGCCTGGGTTCTGGTGGAGCTAGGGCTTACTATGAGCTTATTTGTCTTGATTATAATTTAATCATAAAATGGGCCAACGTGAAGCGTCCATTCACACAATGGCCGGACAACCGGAAGAGACATGACAATATTTAGCTTTTACTGCCGAATCTGTTAATTTACCAAAACTACAATAAACAACTGCCTAAAAACTGTCTTTACAAATAGGTTGGCTTTTTTACCAGTGGTTGACGCTTCCATTTCCCATAACTCGACTTTTAACTACTGTGCTATGCTCCAAATCATTTAAATAATTATCTAGTGGTACCTTTTTGTTGTGACCGACAAAAAAAAGTGTGGACTCTGGTCAGGCTGGGAACGAAGAATCTCGATACTCGCATGCGCACAAATACTCGTAGGTATATATTAGAAAGAGACAGAGAGAGACAAAGGCGCATGGAGGGACAACGCTTTTTCCAGTGACTATTTCTACCAGCCAGTGGCGGTTTGGAGACGTTTAACAGTGCTACCATTTATGAAGAGCTTTCGGCTTTCAACGCCATATTTTCAACGTTCATATTTTGTTTATTTTTTAAGCTTTCACGCTAAAACGGCTGACCGGATTTAGATGAAATTTGGCACATAGGTAGACCATGACCTGGGTTAGGACATAGGATACCGGTTTTCAACAAGTGTTTGAAAAAGTAATGTTAAATCAAATGCTCAACCATTTATCAACAGTACGGTTTCACCAAAGGACGTTGCACAACCGACGCCGGGGTCACCTTATTAAAAAACATCTTTAACGCATGGGAAGAAGCACAAGATGCAATTGACATCTTTTGTGACCTATCTAAGGCATTTGATTGCGTTAATCACGAAACACTGCTCTTGAAACTTGAGCATTACGGACTGAGTAAACTTGTGCTTAGCTTAGTAAAATCATATTTGAATGACAGACTGCAGCAAGATCAAATAAACGGTGTGAATTCATTGGGTTTAAAAGTCAAAATGGGTGTACCACAGGGCTCGATATTGGGTCCATTCCTCTTTTTAGTATATATGAATGATTTACCTCATCTACTGAAAAACCGAATACCTAAAATGCGAAGTGAACCATTTGTATGTACCCGAATGTCCTTTCCTTGGTATTGTTCGTCGAATGACACATCACTTATTTTTAAAGTAAATAGACATGCACAGGAGTTTTACGACGTAAATAACGCTATGATTAAGGTCCATAATTGGTTTACTGTAAATAATTTGGTATTAAATGAGAAGAAACCGAAATGCATAAGATTCGCGTTACCGAATGTCAGAAGTAGTGATTGTCACGTTGTACTGAATAAGGAGATACTAGAATTCGTCGAAAAGACGGTTTTCCTGAGGATCACAGTTGATTCAAAACTACAGTGGGGTCCTCACTTAATTTCACTTGTAGGGCGACTAAGTTCAGCCGCTTATGGAAAATCCGCCAACTAACTGACGTGGATACCGCGAGACTGGTCTATTTTAGTTACTTTCATAGCATCATGTCTTACGGTATTTTGCTGTGGGGACGGGCTGCAGATATTGATTCTATCTTTATTCTGCAAAAGAGAGCTATCCGAGCCATCTACAACCTCCGCAGACGCGAATCTCTGAGGAAACTGTTTAAAAAAAAAACATCATGACGGTAGGTACCTTGTCAGTATATTTATGAAAACATTATGTACTAAGTTCGGAAAAATCTACATCTTTTTAGTAAGATAGGTGACAGGCATAATTTTAACACTAGAAATAGGAACAAATGAGATCAACCACGTTTCAGATTGTCTAAAGTCGGTACATACTTCTTTTATGGGGTACTGTGTAAAATGTTATAATAAAATACCACTCGATATTCTTCAACTAAATGAGAAGAAATTTAAAACATGCATTTAACGCACACTATGTAGACAAGCATATTATATGTTGGATGGTTATATACTTATATCGTAGATAAAAATGCTTGGCTTAATGCTGGTCCTGCTGCACAGGCACTTGAGCTCACTAAGTAAAATTTTAGTAATTGGAAGAGTTGCTTCCCCTTTTATTTTTTCTGGCATTACGTTTGTTTTTTATTCTTATTTAACTAATCTAAAAATAATATTGTATTAAATCTATGTACTAAATGTGAATACCTACCATGGAGCCTTTTATTGAGGTGGTATCATGATATAGGTTGACTTGAAAGAGCATAGCAGATGAGCGTATGTCATGCTCACTTAAATGTCTCGCTGATGGTGGCGCGTGTGTTGGATCATTCGGTTCCCTACAAAATGGTTGAGCTGGATGGTGCTGATCCACGTGTCATGTTCGTGAACGGGGCCCGTCAGTTGAGACAGGACATCTCTTATTTGCCAGAGCTTATTTTTAATCTTATATTTTGAATTGTGTTTGTGGGGACAATGTAAAATTGTTCTCACATAAAGAAGCAACAAGAATACTGTCCCCAGGATTTTGTAATATCTATATCCATTTAAAAAAAAGTGTCCTTGGAGTTTCATGCCCGTTCTTCTCCATAGAACTCTACGTTTTGGAATGGCCAACTAGCTTCAACTTTCTGACTAACCGACTCTTTGACAATTCAAAAGTGCCTGTAAATGGTTTAATTGAAATAAATGGTTTGAGTTTTGAGTTTGATACTTTTTTATTTCGGTTTTTATTGAAAGATAATAATGAGCAGCGCTCTCTGGCGCGGACGCGTGGCACGGGTTTCTACATACCTACGTTTTGCGGGCGTCCCACAGAGTACATTATACTATACTGGGCGTCCGCTCCGTGCACCCGCCGCGTGCGCACGCTTAGGTGCAGCGCAGACGCCACACTTTTTGTGCGATCGAGTCTGTGGCGCTTCAACTCCAACAAATGATTACAAAGCATGGAACAATGCGAATCGATTGTTCCTCGCACAAAAAGTGTGTCGTCTGCGCTGCACCTTAACGTAGCGAACGCTCTTAGTACTATATTTCTATGGAGCTAAACAATCACACGCGGTATACATTTCAACAGTCGGCTACCGCGCCCGCATCGCCTCGCTCTGAACAACGCATAACGTCTAGACAAAATGATGCGATCTGTAGTCTATTCACTTCTTCAAGAGTTGACTAATTGAAAAATAAATATATGGTAGTTTTGGAATTTATTACTTATATTAAAAACATATATATTATTCTTGATATAACATAAAATATTTATGTAGTAAGCGCAGCCCATGGAGGTGACATTGGTGCAGGATTTTGTAAGTATGACATAACAACTGCAGATATCGACAGCATGAAGGAGCTCACAATCTGAAAAGATAAGTAAGAAAGAATTTATTTCGCATTGCTTACAAAAGATAAAAATACAACATAAGTTGTAAAACTTATGTTGTCTTTTTGGATACACCATTATTAAGATCAAAATGAAAATCGCTAATATATACAAATAAGTAAAATTGAAGTGTCTGTTTGTAATGTCAAAATAACAGGTTTTTTACAAAATGCATTTGAAAATATATATTATAATGTGGTTACAACAATAAAATATATTTTTTTATTTTGTCTGTCTGTCTGTGTTTTTGTTCCAGCTAATGTCTGGAATGGCTAGACCGATTTTGACAGGACTTTCACTGGCAGATAGCAGATGTTATATACTAGAGGGAAATTATATATACTTGTTTATTATTTATATAATACTAAAAACAATTATAGGTACCTATGTATGATTTTAAGACTAAATGATCGGTCTATACGCAGTCTGGCCGTCAAGAGAATGCATTCTTGACACCTGTCAGTTTTATACTAACGATTATGGGTTTGTTCAACAAATTGTTCAACTGACAGGTGTTAGCAAAACATTCTCTCAACAGCCGGCAACTGGCCAACTAAATTGCAGAGTATACCAATAGACATAGTACATACACACACATATAGACATAGTGACATAGGCGAGCCCGCAAATTGTCCAACTAAATTATAATATTATATTGGTTGTTCAAATGTTGGCCGACTTACAATTGTATGTTTGCAGGAGCTCTAAGTGCCAACAATAAAACTACTAGTCCTCTTTTTTAAAGATGTATAAAGAGTATGGTATTCTATTATATTGTACTGAAATGACTGACCACCAAATTATTTATTTCTCACCAACCTGTTTAGTATCATCTGAGACTCTGGAATTAGCAAAACTAATACTGGAACAGAAGACGGCAGTCCAAGCGCACCATTTTAGACGCATCATTAGACCACACATTGAAAACACCATACCTGGAAAAAGTAGTATTTCTTTAACAATAGAATCTAGGTCAAGGCTCTTGGTAAAGATAATAGAAGAATGTGCTAGTACCTAAGATGTTCATGTAATCTGTAGTGAGGTCCTCAGCTGGTGCTGATGTTGCTGGCGGAGGTTTGAAGCGACGTTCCCGATCAGCACGTCTTGGGTCTGATGTGAGTTGCATCTGAGAATGAAGGGAGACATTCTTTAACTCGATTTCACAGTAAAAATACCGATTTGAAATAGGGTTACCTTAATCTGCTAGCATAATAATAAACTGAAACGAATATTTAAGCATTAATTTAAATTAAACTAGTGTTAATTACTCACCTTTTGAGGTTTTAATACGGGCCCACAAATAATTGAAACTTTCAAGGTATCGTTCTCATAAAATGAACCAGATTCACAGACTCACAATTCCCGGTAATTACTGATAAAGATAAACTATACCTAAATACTTAAGTCTACAATAAAAGGATTATCAAATTATTTTAGTTTCATTTCAATCCAACACGCTCCGATCTGCGAGCTGCGAGCAGAGCAGAGTAACTTTTTTATGTCTTGTCACCCATGTCACCGTGACAGTAACTTGACAATGACAAGTATGTGCGTTCTTAGCTGTAGGTACTTACGATTTTTAACACACACGCGTCATCTATCTTCATCATCGTCATCTTTTAATCATAATTTTTAATTAAATACTCAATGTATATTTTATAGTAGTATGTTATGTTACGAAATACCGAATAAATTGTTAATTACTTATCAACATTTTCTACCAAGTTACCATTTTGTAGCGTTCCCCCTAAACGAACCTGAGCAACCGACTTCGATACGGAATCCAGTGGTTGTGACAGCTGTGTGATCGGATTCGAACCCAAGACGTGACAACCGCAACATAGTAACCGTGCGTTTGCACTGGCGAAACGTTCACAACAAAACATGTTGAAATCTCTGGTTCCTGTCAAAAATTGTATGGAACATTTACATAAAATAGAGATTCCAACAGGTTTTGTCGTAGGTAAATGTTTCGCCTGTGCAAACGCACGGTAAGGTAGCCAATGGATAGACATACGTAGTACCTATCTCTAAGTAGTCTGTGGGATAGACCAACAAACTACGAGCGAGGCAGTCAATGATCCACCTCGGTGAAGTTAGCCGCACGATTTCAATAATATGAAATTTTGATTGAGAAAAGAAAAATCGTTAGTCGTTCGTCGAGAGTAATTAGTTTTTATGTAAAAGCAATTTTAATTTTTCGTGTATAATGGCCCCCCTGCCCGCAAAAATGGACTTAGACGTAATTTTTTTTTTATCGTTTGCGAATCGTTAGAGAGAGATTGAGAGATACACATAATCGTTAGAGAGTTAATATTTTATTTGTTATTAAATCATTTCTAAGAGCGTGAAGTTAGCCCACCTCGGTGAATTTAGCCCCTGATTTAATTATTCTGAACTTTTGTTCATGCTAATCGTTAGAGAGAAAAGAAAAATCGTTAGAGAGTAATTAGTTTTATTTATCAAAGATTTTTTTTTTAACTAAGCAGGTTAAAATTTAAAAACGTGCCGCCTTGTTAGGCGAGGGAGGAGAGGTGGAAGGGTTAGTAGATCCCCCCACTCCCCCCTGTCGGAGATACAAAGTTTTTATTAAATGATTCTTAAATATGACAAATCTCATATGCTGGGGCCACACCAACTGGAAACGCCGTTGATTATCGCGATAATGGACGTTAACCGTTGGTGTAGCCACAACTTACCTCGAGTATTTGTCAACGGCATTCACATTGGCGTTTAACATTGGGTGATAACCAGACGGACAGACGCCAGCGTCGGCGCTGACCTCGCCGCCAGTGCCTTGCCGCCTGGCCATCCCGGTAGCAGGCGCGGTCCGAGGGGACCTGGGGGTCATGACCCCCCCCAAAATCATTCAAGCTGTTGAGAGAATGAATGATTTACGTGCTTTACTTCCTAAAAACTGTAGGTAGGTACTTGAGCCACAGTGACCCCGATGGACATTTTAGTATAAAAACAAAGTTTTTAGAGTACTTATCAATTAGGTAACCATTTCTCTAAATATATTCTTAGGCACCTCCCCACAAAATCTTGGGCTGCAACCGCACCTGCCCGGTAGGATGTTGCGCTAGCTCCCAAATGTGGACTATAGAAGCCTTGCGGTAGGCGGCTAGGCAAGTGACCAGTGGACGGCATAATGTTGTTGTACCTACATGTACGCAGACTTATGTAGTTTTAAGTACGGCGTGCAGTACGGCGGCGACGGGCAGTACCTACATTTTTTAGCGTTTCGTAGTCAACAAAGAACCCTTATAGTTTCCCATGTCTGTCTGTCCGCGGCTTAGCTCAGAGACTGTTGGTACTAGAAAACTCCAATTTGGTATGGGTATATACATATAAAAATTATGCATACATTTTTTTTAGGGTACTTATCTCCCATACACTTAAAGTGGAAACGTTTTTTTTTCTGGCCTATCCTTTTGTGTGCTATCGTTTTTTAACTCTCAGTCTCTCTGTAACGATTCTCAAACAATAAAAAAAAAAAAATTACGTCTTAGTCCATTTTTGCTAAATAAAACTAATTACTCTAACGATTTTTCTTTTCTCTCTAACTATCTCTAACGATTAGCATTAACAAAAGTTCAGAATAATTAAATCAGGGGCGAAATTCACAGAGGTGGGCTAACTTTACGCTCTTAGAAATGATTTAATAACAAATAAAATATTAACTCTCTAACGATTTTGTGTATCTCTCAATCTCTGTCTAAAGATTCGCAAACGATAAAAAAAAAAAAGTACGTCTAAGTCCATTTTTGCGGGAAGGGGGGGGGGGGCCACTTCACACGAAAAATTAAAATTGCTTTTACATAAAAACTAATTACTCTCTAACGATTTTTCTTTTCTCTCTAACACTCTCTAACGATTCTCTAACGATTAGCATAATCAAAATTTCATAATAATGAAATCGTGCGGCTAACATCACGGAGGTGTGTGATCCGCTAGCTTTTTGCTACCTACCTTTCTTACCTTCCTATTCTCTTAGTCAGTACCTATAAAGCAAATACAAATAAACAACAAGGATGTTTTAGCGCCTGAATGACATTGACGACTTGTTGGTAAAATTTTGTGAAATTGACACAGAAAACCCGAAGCCGCGGGCATCAGCTAGTAGTAAATAAACGGAAAATTGTGATACCATCCTACCAGCCTCAATCGGTGATTGCATAAAATTTTGTAAAAAGAAATCCACCGAAAGTAGGTTGCCAGTAGGAAATAGGGTCGGTTCCCTCGCCATACAAACGCTCCCTCCTGTTCTCTCTAGTTCAAATTGGTCCAATATTGGAGGAGGAAATAGACGAGAGCCGAACCTCGAATTATGACTTTTTGTATGGAGAAAAGACCGACCCTATATCCTCTTAACGCTTTCACTGTTAAAAAGTTATCAGATCTAATGTAGAGCCAAGCCCCTAACTCTACAAGGCCTAACTCTGCAAAACCATACATCTTGGTCAAAATGTACGGCATGGCCGTTTCGCGACCGTCACAGCCACAGTGGACCAATATGATAAGAAATTAACCCGTCGTATGCCGTAATTACAGACACAATTAAAAATTCATTGTTTCTCAACGAGATCCACGTTCCGGCCATACCAAAGGTTAAGTCACTGTTGGTCTATAAGTTGTGTAATGCAATACCTATTTCAATGGAACAAACCGAAGGTACATTTTTGTTGTTTGTGTGCAAACCCTAGTGTGCATAACAAACTTCAGCTTTCTAGGACTTCGGGAAGTGCCCTAGAGGTTTTGTGGCGGTATCTACATCGTCACATGCGAACTACGCATCAAAGACCTGACGTCAGACAGACGTCACATAGCCTCATCACCCCGACCTACTGGGGAATCACCTCAATCACTCATCACCCCGACCCACTGGGGAATCACCGCAATCACTTCAATCACTTCAATCACCACAACCGCCGCAAACAGTTCCGACCCACCGTGAACAATGCAGCACCCGGTTCCGACTCACTGGAACCACAACTGGCACTGGCAAGCATCGCAAGATACAAGACTCAGCCCACTATTGACCTCCGGTCTCCGGAGGGGAGTGATGTGGCGGTATCTACATCGCCACATGCGAACTACGCATCAAAGACCTGACGTCAGACAGACGTCACATAAATCCTGCATCGCGCAATTAAAGTTTACCTTGCAGTGGAAATATATACGAGAACCCAACATCAATCGTTGGGCAGTTGCCCGCCAGACACAACACCCGTCTGATTGGTGGATCCTCCCTTTTCTATGGAGTATGAGTGAACTTTACACCCCTAAAGTTTTAAGGAGTGAGTGAGTCAGTCAGTCCGTGACGAAATCGACGTTATTTAGGTATTAATAAAAGTCGAAGTGTAAATGAGAGCAGTGGTGGCCCAGTGGTAACGGCCGCGACTTACAAATTGTAGGCCGTAGGTTCGAACTCCTTCAGGATTCTCCTGCAATTATTTCATCACCGCTTTTCTCAAAAACGGTAAAGGAAAACATCGTGAGGAAACCGTCATGTCCTAGAAGCAAAAAAAAATGAAGACATGTGACATCTGCCAACCCACACTGGGCCCGCGTGGAGGATTACGGCCCACTCCCTCTCACCGAGAGGAGGCCTGTGTCCCAGCAGTGGGAACATTATAGGCTGATTATGTATGTACAAAAGACTTATAGTGTGTTTTATTAGTCTGCTAACTACATCTTATCTATTGAGCTCTTTACCATTACCTATCCAGGCTACTTCCGAAACTATGAATGAGGGTTTGAAAATACGACAGTATAAACGCTTCGAGAAAAGATATCTAGTACCCATGATTTTGTTTTAGGCGTGTCACCATCGTGGCGTGCGTGCCCCCAGATAACGAGACTGCCCTCTCTAGACGGTTCATACTACTGGATACATAAGTATTAGTTCCTTAGATCGCCACCAGTGGCAGCCACTTGTGGCTGGATGCGGCCTTCAGTGAGTGCCACTTGCGTCAGTTGTTCAAGTGTAGTCGACAGAGGTGAAACGCGGGAGCGGGGAGAAGCCGGCGACTGTGGCCGTGTATGCGCGCGAGTCGAACGACAAAACGCGGCCACAAGTAGCGAGCGCGGTCGACTCCCGCAGCTTGTGGCTCGGACGCGGCTACTCAAACGCTCAGTGTGCGCCGATGCTATACGAAATGTATGGAGAAACGCGTCCGAAACTTGTGGCGGCCACTAGTCGTCGCCACTAGTGGCTCAATGTGCGGAGGCTCTAACGGTTCATGCTTATTTTATGTTAGTCTTTCAGGACTCGGGAGAACTAGTTTAATTATACTAGGTACTTATATAGAGTATCAACCTACTTGAATTTATAGTGGTGGACATCTAGGTACTTCGGTACTATAGGTACCTACCTACTATAACATTTCTATACAAATATTTGAAATGTGTACGCAACAAGCAGAAAACTAGGTATCTCTACCTACGAGTACCTATATATGGTAGGTAAGATAGATCCAAACAATTTTTTACAGAGCAGAAGTCTTTTTGAAATTAGTTTAATTATAAACCCAAACCTAAGGCATAACAGATTGTCAGTAATATAAATCTAAGAAATAATAAATAGTCGAAGAAATGACACCGCGTCGTCTAATCTAATATAGGAGGAGAAGGCTTTCATTAATGTACTTAAATAAATAATAGTAGGTCAGGACGTACCTACCTCCTATCTAGGTAGGTAGAACTAGAAACGAGCTTTCGGGCTGCTACTGGACAAATCCATATGGATAAACCCAATAATAATGGGTACCCACCCATGAATGACTCCATCTCCATGCCCAGTGCCGCGATGAGGCAGTCACGAGGTAGGTAGATACCTACCTTCCTATTGACTCATTATAATATCTATCGATAGTATTCAATATGTAGGTAAGTACTTAGGTAAGAACTAATACTACCAAATGATTTGATTCAGTTCGCATTGCTGCATATTAACTAGGTAAGTATATATACTTCCCACCAAAACATAGTTATCTCATGTATTTTCCGAGTAATGGTCAAAATATGCAAATGAGCAATTAATGTAACTGGCCGCAGAAAAAGGGAAAATATTCGGTGAGTTTGGTGCAGGTCTGCTATTGGTCAAAAGATCGGCGCACGCCCACCGCCCGCGGCACGCACGCCGCACGCCTCGCCCGGCCATTTACATGTGAAATCTAAAATAATACAGCCATCTACTTGATATTAAATTTTAATAGTCATACAGTTTTCAATTTGTAGGTTCGGAATTCTTTTTCAAAAGAACTTCTTATTTAATCTACAAATAGTTAGTACAAGCCTACCTAACAACCTAGAGGGTTACCTCTAGGTAGTTATATAGGTATTATAAAACAAGCAATAAACAAAAAGCGTAAGAACGAAGAAACTCTTCAGCTTTGATAATAGTGTAGTTAAACACCAATATTCGAGAAAAGTGGTAAGGCGCTGTGCCTTATTTATTTGTTTTTGCTTGACTTGGCGGGGTCAGATAGATAGCTATACTACAAGGCATCCCAACCACAGTTTTGAAGGGGAAGACAATTAATTCACGTGTTCTTTATATTATTCAGCACTTGCACTGCAGTTTAAGTTCACTCACGGTGCACTAAACTAGGGAAACACCCTTTGTAGTCTTCGCCAACTCCTTGACATCACTGAATTAGAGTGATGTCAAGGAGTTGGCCTCGACATTCACGTGATGATGAAGTCTGTTCATGAGCTTCTGCATATTATTTTATAAGTTAGGTACGTACGGATGTTATTTACGACATCCGTCTTGAGGTCCCGGCCGAGGTCGCTGTTTGTAATGTACACACGGCTACACATCAAGCTATACCTTTCCAGTATAATGCTGTCCTCGCATTGTACGGAAATCCTATAAAATGCGAGATTAGCATAAACTGGAAATATAAAGCTTGATGTGTAGCCGTGTGTCAGGGCGCGTTCACTATATGCTACTTTGTTTTGAAATCATTGTATAATTTCAGAGAAGGTAGGTATTAGCCTATTCCTGCAATGGTGTACTCTATTTTCAATAGACTTCCAAAAAGGCGGAGGTTCTATGTTCGTCTGTATGTTTTTTTTTTGTGTATGTTCATCGACATCGAATTTGTGTCGGATATGGACCACAACTAAAATGTGAAAAATAAAAACTTATCTTTGTATTTTTTGGAAGTCGGTTGTTTTTTTTTGTAAAAAGTTTTTTGGTTGTGTAGCTACGGATGAACCGACTAGCAAAGTATAACAACCGAGAGGTTGCAATTCAAATCAACCCCATATTCCGATATTACGGCAAAAGCTTACTTCACAGGATTATTAATACCTTACTACCTTCTAGTTTGGAGGTCGAAAATTATCCTACGGTAACGATTACTACCGGGATAAAATGTATCATATGTCCTAAACCAAGTCATGGTCTATCTATGTGCCAAATTTTATCGATATCCCACCAAATTTCGGCCGGATGCCGATATTAGGTTAAACCGAATGTGAAACGAATTTTGGCCCATCCCTAATATATTCTAAACATTATCAAAATGACATGTAAACATTGAAATAATTATCGCCAAAATCTATATTTTAATTTTTTATAAAAGTGTTTTACGTTTTACATAGGTAGGTACTGTTATTAAAAATTTACCAAGGGCGAGCTATATGGTTCAAAATTTAAATATCATGGATCCTGCGTTATCTGGCAGGAGTTTTAGTTGGTAGGTATGCATTTCCTGCCTCTGGAAAAAGTCGCTCGAAAGCTCCGTTTAGTACCGAGCTTTCAGGAGGCGATAAAAATATTCGTGCGCATAAATAAGACCCGGCGTATCACTCTCGAGAAAGCGAAGTGAAGATAATCGTAGTTCTTTATATTTTCACCGAATGTTCTGCCGAAGTTTGTATTCGGTTCAAGTCACGTTCGGCTCATCCCTAGTAGTTATGGATGAACTCTAACAAATAAAACCTTAGGTAACAAATAATTTGTTAAGTGTAACATAAAATCACACAGAAACCATATGTAACATTCTTATAGCATTTATTTATCATTTCTTCGTGACCTCTATACTTTCATAGTAACAAAACATACAGTAACCCATAAAAAGGTTAATTCTACCAGTAGCTGACACTACCTAATACCTAATGACTGCAGAAATAGTACCTACTTATTGTAACGGAAATACTTTGGTGCAATTATGAGCGTGAGTGGAGCGTAGCGGGCGCGGGAGCGGGGCGGGGACAATTAAGTAATATGGCGGAGTAATTAATAGTCTCTCTGTGAACATCGCTCATACAGTCATCATTAGCTTCAGCTAGCTAGGGATGTTTCTTAGGTCATTACGCTGGTATTTAGTTAGCTATCCTCGTAGGTACCTAATGGTCTTATTTATGCTGAGGTGTTCAGTTTTTGTGATCGTTAGGAATTTTTGTTGTTCCGTCTCATTACCCACACATAGAGTAATTAATATCACCTGTGTTTTCTAATGACTACCAACTAGATAGATCTACAAATACTTACCTGTGTTGTACTTACATTGTGTTTCCCATGTACTAAAAAGAAAACGTACCCAGGTACAATTTCTCCATACTTTGCGCATCATATTGGCGACTATGAGTCAGAATAATCGTTTCCCTATTAGCTCAACCATTTATATCAATAATTTGGGTCTGATTCAGACATGATTCTGGCAAAATTAAGTCAAATTACGCGGCCAGCCTAATTTTATTAGTGATTCGAGTTAATATACGTCATTACGTATATGATCGTCGAGGGTAAAACAATGCTTGGGTGTTATTTAGATAAGATATTTATTATTTAAATCGCCGCAGTAAGTATAGGCGAGAGGAGCCGGTAATTCGGTAATCAGTGGTTGCAAGTTCATGGTTACAAGGTCATCTGGACCCAACGAGATAATTTGGTTTTATTGATAGTCGATGATGCGCTTAAGTGATCTGGTGCCATCGATCAATTTTTTTAAGAATACCTTATTCCTGTATGGGAATATATCTATACCTATACTCCATTTGAAATAAGATTAGACGTATAGATAAGCCTTTTTTACATTCCGTTCAACCGATTTTGAATTCTATTGCGTTGGTGGCATGAAAAATGGCAGCCGCAGTAGATAGTTGGGATTGTGTAACTTTTTTTGCTTTTAATGCTATCCTTATGGCTACGGTATAAAAGTCAAAATCGGTTGAACGGACTGTAAAAGGGTTTGTTTTAATGTCTAATCTTATTTCAAATGGGGTATAGGTAAGCAAGAAACAAAGAGTCTTGATAGGTACATTTTGGACTACTTAGGTACTCAAAAGTCAAAATTAAAGCATTTATTAAAAAAAAACTGATTACAGGCTTTTTGAATTGTCAAAGGGTCAGTCAGTGCCACGCCGCCACTGAAGACAGTAATGGAATGTGATGCAGTTTGTACACGACAGATGCAGTTTCATGTTATGAAGATTTGTCACCACCTAATGTAATTCTTGAATTCTCCATTTCCTTCGTGTAAGCTAATACACCAGAGCCGCGTCAAAAGGAAGGAAGGTATTATACATATTATTTGTTATTTTTTTTTTCCTTGTTCCTCTTAAGGAGATCCGCCATCTAATCTCTTCACCACCCTTGGTTGACTGGTAGAGAATGCCTAAGGCATTAAGTCCACCTTTGTACCTTTTTGTTTGAGTGCGAAAAGTTTAAATAAATAAATAAAAGGACTTCAGTGGTGGCGCGGACTCTAGTTGCCCATTCAAAGGCGTAGTAGGTTCCTATGGAGAAGAACGGGCAGGAAACTCCACGGACACTCTTTTAAATTAAAATATTGTTATAAAATATTGGTTACATCATTCATGTTGAAATTATACAAGTGAGAACATAATGTCAAAAGACGTGCACGTTAAAAGCTTAACTGCATAAACCTACCTAGACACAATGAAATTTTTTAACTTGTTATATGTGTGTTAGGTAGGTAGGTACATGTTTTCTCAAAAAATAAAAATAAACTCCCGTTAACTACTCCAAAAGTAACGGCAATTCTTAAAGACCCCTTTCACTCTCCCTCACTATAGAAAATATTGAAATATCAAAGCAAAGCGTGACACGTGCTGACTTCTCGCGTCAAAATTCTTGCGGGGCGGAGTCCACAGTACAACAATACGAGTCCTGGAGAGCCTAAGGATCTCTAATTCCAGGGTGCAGGTCTAACTTCCGGAGACTGCTGCGCGCCAAATTGCCGAAGAAAGGGTATTGGGGCGCGCTATTGTCAACCGATTCCAACGAACAAAACGGAGTTAACAACATGTAGCGATCGAGTCTTTTGTGCCGTCGTGCACTCCTTAATTATGTGGAACCGTGAAAGGGTCATATTTTCTATTAATATTATACAATTGTAATACATGATGTTTCTTTTTCGCCATTTTATTAATGCAGACGGTTTTGTAATAAAACGATGTTCATACTAAATGAGAGCTGAATACTTAAGAACTCTGTGCGGCCAGCATAACAGATTTCTTCTGTTATGCTGGCCGCACAGAGTTCTCCTTGTGCAACTTTAACCGCCTCTGTGGTCTAGTGGTTAGACCATCTATCTTGTCTCAGACCCAGAGGTCCCGGGTTTGATTCCCAGTGGGGGAAATTTTTTGTGGTCAGTTTGGTTAGTGTTAGGGCTTGTTCTAAGTACGTCTGGCTAGCTACCACCATCCTAACAGCATTCGGAGGTTATAGGTAAGATAGCCGGTCCCTTTGTGGTTGAGGATTCCGGGTTAAGCTCGCTTTCACCTTCAGCCTGATCATCATTTACCATCAGGTGGGATGCAGGCCAAGTGAAACACTTTTGCGAATAAAAAAAAAGAATATACTTACCTGCGTAAATAAAAATAATGAGTAGATACCTAAAAATATTGATCGAGTTTTGATGTAGGGAAAAATAGGAAAGTAAAGGAGGGTATAAGTAGAAACCATATTTAAAAAAATAAAAATAAAAAGGACTTCTGGACTGTAGTTAGGTACCTATATACTATCTTCTGGTGATCATAATCACGCCCAAAATTCATTTAGAAGGGGCATAATAGGCAATGTTATACCAATGTTGTCATGTTCCTTTATTAAATACCACTCCTACACAATACATCTAATATCAGTGACACATTTCTTACAAAACCAATATTCAACATTATCGCAATTCCTAATTTGAATCATCCTGTTTCCGTGATATCGCATGCGGTGGCACGGCGAGTGAGTGCAGCGCTATTGTACCCTCATGAGCAGATTACTATAATCATTGTCCACGTAATGTGGTAAATGATAAGGTGTGCTCTAGGGCTCAAAACATATGCTTTTGTAACTCATTCGTTCCAGTAGGTACCCTCGATGGCGGCCGCCGCTCCCAATCCGCGCCCGTTTTGGTCAAACAACCCAACAACCCTCATTAGAGGAATTTATTATGTATCGGTTGTTATTTGATTACTATGGTTATTGATATCAATAATACCTACGTGTATTATCAATAATACCTACGTGTGATATCAATAATACCTACGTGTACCTAATTGTATCTAACCAGTGCTAGTTATAGACATTCTCTTTTCTGTCATTGAATACATAATTAGATGATTAAAATTGTAACTTTATGATTTTTAATTTTAAAATTGAGAGGGAAAAGTAAGCTTCAGAAAAGCTTAACTTGAAAATTAGGATGTTTTTCATAACGGAAACATTTTTCCTACGCTTATGGAGTATTTTTGAGGAGCACTCGTAAACTATGGTCTTGTTTTTTTTCGTTTGAAATAAGAATCGAGCCTACAAAAACAATAGTTAAAACTTGCAACATTTCTCAAACCTACTTAAAACGCAACGCTCCATCTTCAACAGGCACTTTCCTACGTATTTACCTACAGCCTCCGATATCCTGAGCAAATCGCTCCAATCACTTCTAATTACAACACAGTAATGCTAGACCATTCGTTGCTGGCAGGCTACCTACGAGCTACGCCTAGTTATAGGTAGGTGCATAGAAACGCAGATCAATCGGCGGGATCGGCTCATTATGCAGCATCCATGAGCACAGACGCGGCCTGTCATTACGGCAAATGGAGGCAAATTGCGCACATCTAACGCACTGCCGCCGCCGCCGAACCGTCGGTAATGCCGACTGCCGGTAAAAGCGTGAACTCAAATCGTTTCGGTATTAAGGTGTATGGTAATGAGGATTCAGGCCTATGGTGTGTACAACTACCTACCTTAGCTATGTACTTACTACTTTTGGTAAACTATGTTGTATTGACAAGGAAATTCTCCTGGAATTCGTTTTTACCTTCTGTTGTCATTGTAGAAAGGAGTGTTACCGTGAGGGCAAACATGAATATCCTCGGATGTTTTAAATTTATCTTTGTAGTACCTATCTACTTAACCTAGCGTGGTCCAGATAGGCCTCTTCTAAAAAAATCGCACTAGTTTAAAAAGGATACCTGAAATATTTCCTTAAAGAATTATTGTAGAATATTAATATAACTTCATCGCCAGAATAACGCAGGGCTATTCTGTAAAAATCTTACCGTGAAAACTTGCTTGAAGTTACCTATGTAACTTCAAGCTTACTTCACCTAAATCCACCAATAGGGTCAATCTCTAGCATCAGGATGAAGCTCACTTCACCTGAGTTTGCACTGTGAGATTTTTGCAGAATCGATCGTCAGTTACCTGTCGAATATTTTCAAGATTGATATTCAATTTACCTACCCCAACAATCCTATATAAGCTCTAGACTTTTCCCATATACTTACCCATGTACAACGATGTGGATAGATTTGGCTAAATTCAATGTGTTTTCATTATGTACAATCCAATCATACACCTAGAAACAATATAAAATCTATCCATGACAACGGCCGGTGTAAGTCAGCTAAAAGGTTGTGAATTAAAAGGATATAATTAAGTTAGCAAGACTATATTCAGTTTTCTGTAAAGAAAATAGTTAATTTGAATTATTTTGAGACTGTGGTCAACGATTAGCAATCGAGTTTTTGCCTTAGCGGTTGAAAATTGTATCTTTTGTCAATTGATGCGTCCGTGATAAATATTGATGAGGACTCAAATATAATTGTTTCTCACACACGTTCACCTGTATGTAGGGTAAGGAAGATACCTAGCAATTGGTACTCATTCAAGAAAATCATCTAATTGTCACCGGTCTATTATTTGCCGTAATTTGCGTAATAACCAGTGCCCTTGTGTCGGTAAATGCTACTTATGCTCGTATGTATATACTTACTCACGATTATGCTCATGTGTTACAAGGTACTACATACGTTAAATATACAACAGACGTGCATCTTTGAGAATAAACCATAGTTATTTGTTATACAAGAGTGCAAAGTTGCTTTTTAACCGCGTGTTCAATTTTGATGACCGAGCAAGCGAAGGATTCTAAAATTTAATCACGAGCGTAGCGAGTGATTCAAAATTAGAATCCTGAGCGTTAGCGAGGGAATCAAAAGAGCACGAGGTGAAAAATCTTTGCACTCGAGTGCAACACGTAACTTTTCATTCCACCTCAGCGAGGAAATGACTAAATGCAAAAAAAAAAACGTTTACAATCACAAGATAGGTACACTTTTATTTCAGTTTAGGTATTAATTACTACATTATGACAGGTAAGTAATATAGAATAATCTTTAAATTATAACAAAATATTACTAAGGTATAATTAAGAAAATTTTAAAGTAACGTTGCTACAGTTATTTAAATTGAGTGTAATATTTTTGTTTGGTACTGTAATATTGGTGTTAGTCACTTGTGTACTGTTTTTCGGTAAACTATCTGTCATACTTAATAGTTGTACCGATTCATCGGATTCCCTTGGCGTGAATGTTGGAGAGAGAGGGAGATGGTTAGGTGTTTCATAACGGCTTATTTTTGATGTAGAAGGGCCAGTCCAAGGATCCGATTGAGGCTCTTTCAGTGTAATGGCTCCTACGATGCCTTCACATATTTTAGACTTATTTTGGATGGAATCCTCTATGTATCCCTCTACAACTGCATTGGACTTCCAGCCTCCGTGGCGCTTAAGGGACAGGAGATCAGCTCCGGAATCAGCCAAAAGTGTGGCTGAAGTTCGTCGGAAACAATGACCCGTGTACAACAGGGGTTCTGGAAGTTCAAGAAATGTTGCTATTTCTCGTGGGATACTGCCAATTTTATTAGTACCCATAGGCTGTCTAACACACTTTCCATTGCGATACTGTAGAAAAAATCGATTGATTGGAGTGTTAGGCGGGCGTAAGGCTTGATATTTCTCAACAATCGTTACGTATTCCTTGCGAATGACGAAGTTGCGGTCTCTTTTTGTCTTTGTATTAGGTAAATTAATTAATAGTAAGTCATCTGAATGTTTCTCAATGTTTTTGACATTAAGTTGTGTTAGTTCATTAGTTCGACATGCTCCGTTTATTCCAATAATAAGAACAACCTGTAACGTAAAGAGTATTGTAGTAGATAAATGAATAAAATTGATATGAACGCATAATTATGCCTATCAACATCTACTAAGTATACTATTTAATTGAGATTAATATACTTAAGTAGATACTGAATGTGCAACTGACTTACTTTTGCCGCCAAATATACGGAATCGGGTGCTTCGTTAAGAAACTTTTCAATATCAGATACTGTGAAAACCTTCGATTTTTTTGGTTGATGACCAGATGAGGCTCTTTTTAAAAATGCCACTAATTTAGGATAGGTATCGATATGTTTGTCTTTTTTCATCTTTATTGTTGCTTTTAGCATCGAATACGTACTCCATAGAGTGCTTGCTTTCTTGTTCTCGGATAATTCTATAAAATATGCCAGCAAAACGTTTTCTGAGAAAGTTTTGGCTCCTTTTGCTAGTCGCCACGTGTTGAACATATCGTACTGTTTTAAATACTTCTCGCGTGATTGTTGAGGGAGAAAGCTCATTTGCGCATTATTAACAGTTTCAGTTAATTCTGTTGGCGTCAAGCAAACTTCCTCGTCGCTAGAATCACTCATTTTAGTTTTTTCACTTGTTTTCAAGTTTCTTGTTTTTAATATAAGGTTTAACAATGACGTGAAAAAATGCCGCGTAAAGAACCGCGTACAAAGCAAATTGAAAAAAGAACACCAAGAAGGTTCCGAGTCTGAGTTTTTAACAAATTAAAAAAAAGTTGTATGATATATTCGGCACCATAGAGGTAGCAGTAAATAGGTTTAATGTTTTTTTTAATTCACAAACTTAGTGCACACGATGTTCTAAATTCAATTTACTTTATCCTCTAGAGAATAAAAACGGCTTTTCCACTCAGATATTGAAGATTAAAAATACTCTTTCCGAGATGGTGGGATGAAAAGGTAATTTCCTCAAAAAAGACCCTGATGACGAATTTGTTTGGAAGGTGTTTCGCGAGAGACATAGTTTTTAAACTAGGAATCTTTTTCAATACTAATAACAATAATGTAAGTAAGTAGTGTAAGTATCATAAATGTAAGTTCGAAATGGTCCTCGAAACATTGATGCGCGATGGCGACAAAAAATTTAAATCGTCTGCGCCAGCATAAATGACGGGCCAATGATGGCCGTAGAATTTTCTGTCTCATCTCAGTTTATACCATTCTTCATTCCAAACGTCTATCTTTTTTCGAGTTGAAATCGCAAGAGTTATTGCAATGAAAATACGATATTAGAAAGACAAATTCATGCTTCAGAAAGAACATTCAGTAACCACGTAAATAAAAAGTTTATAATAATAAAATATTCCGTAGGCAGTGCTACGCAGGGTCTACGACGGCGTAGAGGCTCATAACTAAGTTGAGGACAAATATATATTAAAACGATTGCCTATTTCGAAAAATATACTATGAGTGCAATCAAATGATTCCATATTTTATGTAACATGCTGACAAACATAGTTTGTATACCTATTTAAATTGAAATGTAAGAATAAGTTTTGAAAAATAATGATGTATGGCGTAGCAGGCATATAACATTAAAATAGCTTAGTAAAATACGTTGAAAAATACATTTTACACGAACTGAGAGCTCATACATGGAACCCAAGTGGTTTTGGATTATCGTTTTGGCCATAATAGGTATATTACCAGCATGGGCAACATTACTAGTAGAGATGCATTGAAACTTGAAGCAACGGAACATTGGTTCGGTTTACTTGAACATTGTAGGTACGAAATTGTTGTTTAAATAGAGTTTTAGGTCATTATGCCTTTGGCCGGAACATCATACAGAGAAAAAAAAATCCTTCAGAAGGAAAACAAGACAACATGGGTTGCACTAAATACTGCTTAACCATTATCATCCCATGGATATTACCCAAATATTAATAGAAATTCTTCGGTTGAAATGATCGGCCATTTTGATGAAATGTATCCTTTCAATAGGTACTTGAAGTACAAATACGCATGCGACAAACCAGCACCAACGCAAGTACATTTCATACGATACGCAAACAGCGTGATTATCTCTGATGCAAATAGCATCAAATTAATATGCGGTTTACAGTACCGCTAGTAGATACACATAATGTTATACAGGTCCTCATAACAGAGGAATTATTCGCATCAGGGACCGCGGTAACGAGCGAAATGACATCAAAAATGAAAATTATTTTTAATCGTGTCCAATTGCCGTGCGGCGTGACGAGTTCTAACCACCGGCTCGCTGCTAGCCAAGCGTGGCTTTAATTAAACGGTAGCTCTGACAACTGTGCCGCCAGGCCATATTCCTGTGCTTTGTGTGTTTTCGTCTCTGCGGTGCAGTGGCAACGAGCTATCGGGTTAGAGAACTTGTAAATACATATAAATTCAACCAAAGCATTTAAAGTTATTTAAGTAGGTACCTAAGTATCTTTTCCACATTAAAAGCAATCAATTATGTATGTACATATTGATTTGTTCGTGAGCACCATTTGTGAAGTTTCGCATGACGTTTATAGCGTGATCCGCGCACCTACCCCGCGCGTTTCTCCTAGGGATAAGAAGCATATTTATCATCATTGAGCTGCTGAAAGCCCAATGTCAGCGGGGTTCTTGATCTGAAAAATGGAAACTTCGACTTTTATTTATTTAACATATTTCCGTTATTATGTGTCAATATCATGACGGTTTTCGTCAAGGTAGAAGCTTTACTTACTATTCGGAGTCCTTGACATAATTTCTATAAAGGACAGTCATCAGAGGAAACGTTTTCATTGAATTTGATTTCCAGAAATCGCAAGCCTTAAATAGTGTCTTAGGTATTTGGTGTCGGTATTCTCTGCTTTAATCTTTAAATTTAATAACCTAGGTACCACTTATTTGTTAAAAAGCCTGCAGCGATATGTACCTTAAATGGTAGACGCCAATTTGTTCCTTGGATACATTATTATCACGTTAGAATCGTGAGTGGTTACCGCCTTAACAGGTAACTATATTTTATGTAGGTATACTGATTATCTGGCTCTAGTAATATTACGTCTACCTGTATTATAAGTATATAGAGACAGACATCGAACACATTCAATTATCCTATCTTTATAGTAACTGCGTAAAATGAGAATTACCTAGGAGCGAGATATGTCATGGAACATAGCTTGTTAGGATTACGCTTATTATCATCTGCCTAGCGTTTTCACAACTATGTTGGGGTCGGCTTCCAGTCTACCCGGATGCAGCTGAATACCAGTATTTTACATGGAGCGACTGCCTATCTGACCTCCACAACCCAGTAACTGGGTATTACGATACCCCTTGGTAAGACTGATTGTCAGACTTTCGGGCTTCTGACGACCCGTAACGACTGTCAAAGATCTACTGATGACAGCCGGGACCAACGGCTTTCCAAGGCACGGAAGAATCATGGTATGTAAAGCCCCCAGTCACCTATCCACGGACCAACCCCGGCAAGCGTAGCTTAACCTGATGAATCGACCCGTGCGGCTGTTATTACGTAGCCACGAGCTCCACGATAGGATTAGACTTATGTTTGGTGTAAATAAACTCCCGACAATATAGCAGCTGCAGCTATAGTAGCTATAGTAGGTACCTAAGTACCTCTAGGCTTAAAATATTTGTGTAAAATCCAGTCCCTTTTGGAGCTTGACGGCATTAATATATGCGTAATATACGATCAATCAGAATCTGAATAGGTGTTAAAAAGATTGCTTATCCATTGCTTCATAAGTTCGAAATGTAAATAACGCCATGAAGGATGTTGAACTGTCAAAATGAAACAGATCAGTCTTAATTGGTTATGAAAATAAGTTACACAATTAGATGGCCCTTAGTCCGGACGAAGTTACGATTGTTACGAATGTGTAAGTTTCAGCTCTCAGCATGTAGCAGGCACAGGTATGTTTCGTCAAATCAACCGGCAAAAGAGTGGCACCTATAACTAGGCAAAGTCTCTTGAAGAAATTACCAGTAAGTCTATCCAGACTATGATAGACCAGCTATGATAGAGTTCTGGAAACAAAAGACAAGTATAAAGGAGAATAATGTACCTGGTCGCACACATACCGATATAAACAAAAATAACAGTTAACTTCATTAATAGGGTAAACTAACGTCTTCTAAATGACGCATAATTGACTGAAGTGTGCATAATTCATATATACAATTGCTACTAGAAAGCACCATTAAAGCAATTTACTTATATCGTTCCTATAGCGGACTTCATCACGTTTTGACTGCCCTGCTTAACCATATAATCACTACTGAAATATTTCACTCCACTTACAGTAATATCGCGCATTAAGTCGCTATCGCGTGTGTAATTACCTTAGTTGAAACAATACAAAATAATAAAAGCGAATCGCGCGCTGGCTATTTGCATTTCCGATGGACGGTGGTCGCGGCGGCAGGTGTTTTTCCTTTCTCGCTGACTGATGTTGAGTGCGCTAGAGCGAGAGCTCGACCACTCTCTTGTACCGTTCTGTTTCTCCTTGCCTCATACGAAATTATTATTTTGATTACGTTTAATTTGCATACGGCCTGCGGAGCGGTTGCCCCGGGGCCGCAGGGCCGGTGCGCCGCCCCGCGTCGTTACGACCCCTGTACTTTTCTGTAATGTTTTCGCCATTTTCAACAAAATTCCTCACAAATCATATAATTTCAGGTATCATCATGGTTATTACGAAGAAGCGCCCGTAGTCCTCGTACCTCTGTAATAGGTCGATCGATGCTCAAATTCTTGATAACTACGAGTAATCAACATAGAACCAGCCCCGGCAGGCTTAATGATCCAACGTCTTCAATTATTGGTAATATCAGACTTTTAAATGTTCTTAGGAAGCTGACTGGCAGGTTTGGCTGGATGGGAAGACCACTTATTTATTCCTAAGGTCACATTTCTTAAACGACTGCTCACACGCATGTCATATTAATGTTTTAAATGTCTCTTATACACCTACGTAGAGTCACTTCAAGATGTGAAGGTAATCGCTACAGAAATAGCGACTGCCCGTACTAATAATTATTGGATTGTGCAATGGGATATTGGAAACCCATGTTCACAAATCCCAATGAAAATAACATGAAATTGTGTGTAATAAAGGATTTACTTTACGAAACACATAATAAGAGCATGTCGGGCGGCTTCTGTTCGGCGCACACGCATTGGCGTGGGCCGGTCCAATCGGCGGCCGGGACACGCCCACATGCGCACAATCTACTTTATTCTGACATTACTTGCTATAAAACTCACGTATATTGTCTGCTTACAAAAGTTCGTGTGTATCTATTTTGTTTGTGTCCAACTGCCCATTTTATGAACCTCCTAAGTTCGGTTTGAGATTTGTGCTTTGTGTTAAAAAGATTTACAGAGTCTGTATTCCAGCTTTTGTCGGTTAACTACGTGCTGTACCATTATGCGGGATAGTTGGTACCTATCCATCTAGATTTTAGTCTTTAATTATCTTAAACGCACATAGAAGAGAAGCCTTTATAAAGATGCCTAATTAAAAGTATTTTCATTTTTCTGGTGGATCACTAATCTAAGTTTAGAAGTTTATTTATTTTTTGACCTGCGGGCCTTCCATTTAAAAACAGAAAAGTAGAGCTGTACTGACCAACAGTAACTTTTACAAAAACTATAAGGTATCATTGGAGACAATTGGTTGATCGATAGCTGTCGGCCATATTCCTATTGGGCTTTTCATCGACTTTGATATCCGGGACATAGTGAGGCTGCACCTAATGACATAATCGCGGCCCGCGGCGTCGGTCGCGCGATCACAGTGATTACGAGGCGAGCGGCGAGCGTAGCGGGCAGCGGGCCGAGATACTGTTGCAAATTGATTCGATGCTACAGGCACTGCGACTGAACGCACCTGACCATCTATATAGTATATGATATATATCGGTATATACACTGAAAATTCCATAATTTACGACGCATTTACCTTCGTAAAATTGCAAAGAAAGAACTTCTTTCATTAGGACGTTAATTTTCTTTTCCTACTTGCCTTATACTTAAACAGACTAGTTTGTAATCTAACAGTAGATACTTAGTAGCCTACTCCTAATGAGTAGCTCACCTTACTGATGATTTGACTTGCTCTTTAATTAAAGTTAATATTACATACCACGTTTGCGTTAGGAGTGCGGGAACTCTCACAGAAATATATACTCATGCAATGTAGTAGGAACATACTTTTTCATCTTTTGTTACTTTGCAGAAAAAGGTGCGGTTGGACACTGGTGCACCAGTGCGTTTGGTAGTACCAGCAAAGCCACCATTTTTGCGAGGGTGATAATAATTGTAGTTACCTAACCCTAATTGTAAAGATAATTATTTATGGCGAATTGGCGAGGTAGGCATTCTGCCAATCCTACGAATATTATAAATGTGAAAGTTTGTGTGTTTGGATGTTTGTTACTCAATCACGCAAAAACGGCCGAATGGATTTGGATGAAATTTGGCAAACAGATAGTTTATAACCTGGATTAACACATAGGATACATTTTATCCCGGTATTCCCACGGGATCGAGAATTACGCGGGTGAAACCGCGGGGCGCAGCTAGTATTGAATAAAAATAGATCGTTGCGGATATCGCAGAAATATAGATCATCTTTTTTCCAAAAGTTTTTCAAAAGTCATTTAATGGAGTAGGTACTTATGCTATGAAGATCAATGTTATAACCAGTTAACCATGTGGTTGGTTTTTATTAGCATATTTCAGCAATTTCCTCCTGTGTCTCATAATTTTCAATTGTGTATGTTTGGGGCTGATATAGAAACTCGTAAGAGCTTCGTGCGTCCTTTGGGTTGCTGTAGCATTTGGTTACAATAAGGAATATGAAAGTTTCCACTGGTCTGCCACAATAAATTATTTTAATAAATACTATAGGATTGTAACAAAATTACAAAGTATTGAGTAAATAAAAGAAACCTATAGGTACAATATTCAAATCAGAAATACCTATCTGCTTATCATTCTAATAAAAAGAATAGATAACACACGGTGTTGTGAAGGGAAGACGTCCTTCGTTCATGACCTAAAGTCTAAATATTTAATGTATTTTTCCGTTTTTCCACGACATTGCCCCAACCAGTGGTTAGACGCTGCAGAATAAACACAGCAACAGCCATTGTCTGTTATTATTGTTTTAAAATTCAACTCCAACTGTCACAACACTACGCGGCCTATATTGTGTCGGTGGAAAAAACTGTAATTTTCACACTACCTGCATTTAATACTTCTAGGTATGTTGGACATAATAGGCTCTAATAGCATTAGATTTTCCATGTAGCTATGGGATTTTTTTCATTGTCCTACCAACTGTTGTTTTCTATGCATAATAAGAGGCTACGGCGAGATTATAGAGTAGTGTTGCTAGTGATACCTGTATTTCCGTGGGACTGTAACGGGAACGCATTAACAAAAGACTCGGCTCGATTGAGGCCGCAGTCGTAGCCTAACATTTTCTAAAGGAAAATCACAAAGAAAACTCGACAATTTTTTAAACGATCTCTTTGTCAAAACACATAGCTATTGACGTCAGTAATTCTTTGAATAATAAAGTAGTTTGATCGCAAAGGGTTTTAGAAAATTGCACTAATGTTCAATAGAATTAAAGTTTCAAAGAAAATTGCTAGTTGCTTTGAGCGCGAGTTCATATTATGTAGGAACTCCAATCATGGTAGATTTGTCATTACGTAAATTGGTATCAATGTTTTTTCTTTGATGAATCGTGTTACTTATTCATAGAATCTTTGCACAGATCTGCATGAAACATGAAGTAAATTAATAATGCGAACTAGGATAAGGTTGCGTTAGGACGTAGCTATGCCTATGTCGTACTATAGCTACATGTATCTGCTCTACTGTTTATAAACTTTTTGACTGCTTCTACACTGTGATGCGGAAGCGGTGCGAATCCCTGGTTAGTAGGGTGAGGGGCAGCACCAACAGCATCCTGTCTATGATAGCAAGCAGGCTAGATTGTGCGTTTGTGAGCCACTGCAGCAAGGTATCGGCTAGGCCTACAGCAGTGATGTCACAAATTGTTTCTGTGTTAATGTTTTACTAACACTATGATTCCTGTTGCTTGAGATAAATGAATAAATAAAAATAAAAACCATATAATGATGTATAAATTTTGGTAGGTACCTACTATTTAGTTAGCTAACTAAAACAAGTGGGTTGCCCGTTGAATTTGGAGAAAAAATTAACAAAACGTTAGATTTTGCTACCTATTGTCTTCATTCAAATGTCTTGCTCATCTGTAAGCTATTTCTGAAAATAATATTTCAATAAAGATATTATTTTTGTTCGTGACTATTTTCTTGGTTTTTCGACATTACTATTGGCAAGTGTAGCTCATGCAATGCTTATTTTATTTTTATTTTATTTTATTTAGTAAGGGAAAACAAACAGTAGCATATTAAAAATAAACAAAAATTACATAACCATAAATTTAATAACAAATATGCTACCCGCTACATTTTGCACAGATTATGGGTCTTATGGGTCGTCAATGACGGCTCATAAGCTTCAATGTTATTGCGTGATAATAATTGATCGTATAAGTGAAAGGGGTGATATAGCGCAATCAAAATATTACGCCAATTTATTAAATAAAAAGTAAAATATTACGTAAAGTACCATGCCTTGCTTTGCTATGTCATTCAGGGAAATAATTGGCCACTCGGTAGAAAATAAATAGATCAGGATCAGAAACAAGCACAAAAATAAAAGATCCTTAGATAAAACTAATGATACCTGCCATTCGTCTAATAAGTCCGTCTTTTTGTCAAATTATCGTAATTTAAAAAGTCATTAATGAAAGAAAACGCATTGGGTAGGAGGTAGACCCGCCCGGGTCGCCGTAGAGTCCCTTTGTCTGATAATTACATGCTACGAGAGACCGCATCAAAGTAAATGCGACATAAAACTTTATTTTATTACTCCAAATTGTCTCAAATTTGACAAAGATTGTATCATAATTAACATAGTTGGAGAAATGAAATGATCATTCATGTTCATGTGGGGAGCGACCGTTTGGACAGCAATTTGGGTAGGAGGTAGGTACGTTTTTATGAATTTGGAGGCACACCTGCTTTTTGTTAATCAAAGTAATAGACAGTATCGAAATTGACAAAGATTTCCTTGACAGATAGGTTATACCTACATTTTAAGTCAGGACTTAATTTTTTTCAAGTAAATATAGACGACTAAATATATTACGAATGAAGATTAAGTCCATTAGGGATTGATTTCATTTCTTTTATTTCTAATAGTATAAGGGCCTCTTAGAATTAAAAAAGGGAGCGGGCTAAAGAAAATATTTTTCTCACATTTTCCCTACGAGTTACGAGCAATGGCAAGTGTGAAATAAAAAAGTAAATTTTATGAAACTTTGTAACAGTAACAAGTGAATCATACATTTGGAGGTTTAGTTATGCTAGAATGAAGCGCGTTATTCGAACCGAGAGCCTACTGGGAGTGTTTAGATATAGGAATTTACTTAATAAGTTTAAGTTGAGCATAATTTTGTTCATGAAATCACAGTCTATAGACTGAGGGAGACATCTACAGTTTAAACAGTTGTTCCGTAGTATGTGTCAAGTTGTATATAATAAAAAACATTAACCCCAACCGCCGTATCTCTACGTTGACTTCGTGGTCGGGCTTGCGCTCGCGCTCCTCAACTCTTGGTCTGAGCCGTAGAGTTTACTATACCGAAACAAGTCTAGGGTGAGGAGCTCACATAAACCCGCAGGGCAGCATGTGGCGAGCTGTTCGGCAGTAGTGACCAAACGAACTCCTGGGAGAAGTCTTGTTACTCACCTCTGGATTGCCATTATTGGCCGGCTAGAGAGAATAATGACGATGAATATAGCTCCCACCTTTTTCTTGCCTTTATCGGCTTGAGTGGGATTCGCAAAAGCAAACGTGCTCGGAGGACGGAAGTATTTCAGTATGATCTTGACCATCTTCCGTGCTCTGGGATTTTCCTGATATTCGTGGAATACCTCTCCACGCCTCAAGCACCTCGGGCGCCATTATTGAGTGTGCAAGTTACCCCCTGCCATTTTATCCTTAGGGAGTGCCTCCGCTGCCAGCGCCGGCTCCCAAAAATAACGCCAATGGGAACCGGCAGTGACATTACTGCCGGCAGCCGATGTTTTTAATCTCGGCTGCCGGCAGTAATGTCACCGCCGGCTCCCATAATGGACACCGGCGGCGCGGGCGTTTATAGAAACCCTTCCAGTATTCAGAACCCCAACTAACTAACCGTAACTAAAATATGTTTTTCTGCATATTCTACTCGTTTTTGGCACGTAGGGGGTCACAGTTCTAACCTAACCTAACCTAACCTTTTTTGCGATTAAAATTATTAAACCTAATCTTACTAGTTCGGTATCGGGAAGTACTTTACGACTTTATTACTGGAATATGGAAAAAAAAAATGCTCTATTACATGTTTTTTTAATTATGCCTACCCTGCCTATCTACTCCATACGCCAAACTGACAACCAAAGTCAGCGCCGGCAGCCAATTCAGCAACCGGCGCCGGCAGCGGAGGCACTTCCCTATATTATATCCTAACATTGCAGCATTGGCATTGGTCAGACAGGGGACATAGTTATTCCGTAGTTCAAAGTACCAATCCACTATAGCCACCCAAACCCATAGCCCAACATGTTTTTTTTCTATATCCTGCAATAGTCCTACACCAACCGGGGGTTGGCCTTAGATACACTTGCACAGTGCATGCAGGGATAATCGTCAGTTGGTGTCTCGATAATTTAAAAACGTCGAACGGGCCTCTGCGAGTTGGTTTCGGACCCTGGTACGCCTTCAAAATATCCGGGACTCTAGGGTGCCGGGAAATGTCAAAGGCGTAGAAAAACAACAACAACACTCCTGTTTTCCTGGAAGGGGGCGATAAAACAAATGATTAATTGATTATTAATCATTTTATTTCAGAATAAAACATTCCGTACTGTTCGTAAATAATACATATATTATGTTAGTAAAATTATTAATTATTATTTTATTATTAACATTTACAATTGCGCTATTTATAAAGCCGCACCTTTAGATCGTATTCTAGATCCTCACAACCGGGCAATTAATCCTTCCCTTATTTTTGCCACTGAAACACAAACAGAAATGATTGAACTTATCATCTAAAATTTACATTTAAAAATGATTATAGTCGTGTTAAAGTCCGAATTAAACAAAAGTTAGATTTAAATCATACAACTTTGGGGTCCAATGGTACAAGATCGGCTACTCACCCACTTTCTTGTTTTAATGAAGGTAGGTGTTTCAGAAGGCGAATTCTCTGAAATTAAATCAACTACTTATATCACTTTTTTGTGTGTTGATAATTATTCTGAATAATGATAAATTTATTCATCACTAGCTGATGCGCGTGGCTTCGCCCGCGTGGATGTCGGTTATTATATACTAAAACCTTCCTCGAGAACCACTCTATCCATTGCATTGGTAAAAACAGTAGGTGAAAATCGGTGCAGTCGTTTTTGAGTTTATCGCGAACAGCCATACAGACAGACGCGGTGGAGGACTTTGTCTTATAATATGTAGTGAAGGGTAAAAAGATATTCATCATGCAAAACGTATGAGAGAGAACTGCATCGAATTAGACATTATACTCTCAAATGGCTCTCACAAGAAAGATAATGTGGATTTTTTATAATTAATTAGCGAATAATATTAAAGCGTATTAGTATTTAATGACTGCATTCTGTTTGTGGGAGTGGACGAAACATGCCATTTGTTCTTTTACAAAGAGTGTAAAAACGTCGAGTGATCCGCCTACAATTGGATCCAACATTTGTATTCATCACCATCCTTCCGTCTGTGTTGGTGCGGAACCTAACTGATGCGTGACACGCAATCGATGCGGTGACATAGCACCGCAACGTATAATTCAAATTACCGTTAATAAAATATGGTCGAAAAGTTTTTGCTTGTGGTTTCGTTCACTTGGACTGTCATAAATTGTAGGGTTTTATTTTCTCTAAAGTGTTAATGTGTTAGCCATGCTTGTCATCATGGTTTGCTCTCTTAAATTGTTATTTGTCGTATATTCAGCAGGCAACGAGTAAGATTTGGAGGAAAGAAAATACTCCCCTTAGAATAATATTCTAAGATCTCCCTAAAGTTTTTCAAAAACATTTCTTAAGTTTCTTTTTACTTTGGAATTCGTTTCAACTGGACCGTTTGGTAACAATAAAATTGATTGTAACGTTAGTCGCGTGCATCAAAGCCGTAACCATTTTGAATGGATGCTGATAATTCAGGCTGTGGTAGCAGCACCGGCGCGTGTTGCTCAAAGAGCGGCAGCTGAGGGGGCGGCCGGGGCGGCTCAGACCCGCCTCAACGATTGTTGCCCGCGAATAAAGAACATTAACCATTCACATCCCCGTAGAAATTCATTTCGCCATGCATTTTATTCCCAATAATAATCACCCGAGGCGAACAACACCCACTCATTACGTAATTCCCATTTTTTGTGTCAATAATCAGAAACATTTTCTTGCTCTACAAATAAAACGCATCGGCATATTTTATAAGTGCTGCAGACAAACAAGTCGGTTGCAACAAAGTGTTTGAAACGTCATCGCGTGTAATACACGATGTAAAATCGTTCCCGCAATAAAACCGTGAGCGTATTTCACAAAGCTCCATAAATAATGGTCAATATGTCGAGCGGTATTGTCGATGCTGACAAATTGCCCCTCTCGGTTGCCGCCGCATTGTTGGCTACCGAAGCAGCGTAGTACACTTTTGTCATCTCTCCCGCACAATGCGACACGAATCTTCCGAATGACTTTTGTCAGCTATCATTTTCACTTCTATCCTCAACAGAATTGCAAATCGGTTTTATTATGTTCCGTGGGTCGTGAGTCTTCGTTTTACTATTTTATGATATGATAAATGGGAATGTTTGTCTCGAAACGTTTGTCGCCGATAAATGTTTGGTTTGTGTATTGTGTGGAATTCATGAATGAAACTTTGAAAAGAAGGCAAATAAAATTGATTGGTATGATACTATAGCAAAATGGTACGGCGAAAAAAACTTGGAATGCTGTTGTCAATATGAAATGACACAAAAAAATCAGATTCTTTACGCAATGACTTCAAATCCTAGTCTGTTTGTTTTCTTTATCTTTAGGCATATTTAGAGCATAGTTCCTACTTACATTTAAAAGAAATAATACTAATAACTCGTATTTTGGTCTAAACATGAAAAGGTTTTTACGTAAATTACACTTACAGTTGTAAGAACAATTAGGTATCTAATAGAAAAAAAGTTTGCTACTGCTTTGAATTTTATTGGAGTACCTAAAATTTGGTAATACTCCTCAACTATGTTAAACGCACTCAGTAAGATCCTTCTTTCTGCAAGTTTGTTTTATTAATCAAAACTACATTTACCTATATTTAGTATTTAGGCTATTAAAGAGGGTGTGAACCGTGTCCCCGGCACTCCCTCCAAACTTTATATTTGCTTTAAAATCGAACTGCACAATAACATTATTGTTCCCTAACAAAAGTAAATTACTGTGAAAATGAAATAAAAACCCTCTCTTCATCCCCTACTATTAAGAGATGATGTAGCGATACTCTGCGCAAGCGCAACTGTGAATGTTTCGCTGATCGCTACGCTTTATACTATGAATACGTTCAAAAAAGGACTTTCTGGTGCTTATTAAAAGTTTAAATTACATTTTCCTGTTTTGTAACAGTGGAATAAAATCTAAAGTAACCGTGACGGGTGAATAGGGCATAAAAACCCCATAAATCAAAGTCAAAAAGGCATAGAGAATGGGCAGAGCGGCGGTCGCGAGTAGTGTGTCACCAGCTGCTTGGCTCGCGGGGTTGGTAGTGACATTGTTCGTTAGTTCCCATCAATAATGAGGGTAATTTTCGGCATTTTGTCACATTAGCGACACGTATTGAACTATTGTTGTTTGTTATTTAGAGGGATTATTGCTTTTTATGTGACATAAACAATATCCTTGCGATTGATGGCAAATTAAATTCAAGGTATCTAGACCTAATGCAGTCAAGATTTTGGTAGTTTGATGCTTTTTTGATTACCACCCTTTTTTCCTAGAGAAATGAACAATTCTTTCTTTTTTATTTCAATTTCAAAACTTATTTTCATGATATGCTGATGGGTATTCTGATTTGAAACGTAGCTGAACTGAAATTCTCTCGTTCTGCTCCTAGTTACCATTTGTGTCCCGGTGAAAAAATCTACGTTCAAATTCGTATACCTTTAACTATTTGTATAACACTCAGCGGGACTCATGTTTGTCCACGGCTGTTTGTTTACTGCAACTGAACTTTTTGCATGTTTGTCGATTTGTTCAAACACTTTGAAGTTCGAAGCATGTTTGTCGAAGTCAATAAATCTGTCGGTTTTAGTAACTTGGATTATTTATTCAAGATTTACGACAAGCAGATTCAGAATCGCTGTCGATGTATTTCGTAACTATGATTTTGTACTTTAGTAGGTAGGATATTTTCTGAGAGTACAATTTTTTTTTAAACTGTAAAGTCGTGGTGGTATAGGTATTATGAACCTTTACAATTACTCCCTCTCAATATTTCAAACAAAAATATTGCCAAAGTCTTTAAACTTCATAAACTTAGCCACAAAATTAGTTATTCTTTCAAATATTAGTGCAAGACTGTTTTATTTGAAAACGACCGCCATTTGTGGTTAGGCAACAAACATTAAGTTCTAAGCTTTATGTCTTCATTACAAAATTAGGCTGTTTCGTGACGCAACTGTTAGCTGCACCGCGCGGTACGAATAATTTGAAGTAAAACTGTAGCAGTTTGAAGTTACATACTATAAGTAGGTACGTATTACAGCAAGGTTGACTGCTTTGTTGGTCTAGTGCTCGCAAGCGCTATTGTTGCGCATGAGGTCTTGGGTTCAAATCCTGGGTCGGGCGAAGTGTCATTGGCTTTTTCTATTTGGATTTCTCAGTAGCAGCCCGGAGTCTGACCTTGTGTCCGGTTGATGGTAATAGACTCGCCCCCTATTACATGGGACTTAAACATAACTGGCGAAATATGGGTGTACTATAAGTACATATCTGCCTAGATCTTCGGGGAATACAGGCGTGATGTTATGTTATGGATAGGTTTGCATTTATTAAAACTCAGCTCAATTAAACCTTTAACTTTAAGTACCTAAACTACGATTTTCAGGAGGACCTTACTTGTTTTAAGTTGATTTTTCCATTTAGGTACGTTCTTATTCATTTTATTTTCTACTACATAAGTATTACCTATGTGCTTATAGTGTGACCATTAGGTATCTTTTGTATCTATAAGTAATAACCTATTGGGACCTATTACTTACTTGAGATAACATTACCTACATAGGTATTATGGGCAGGATGAGCAATAACAAAAATGTTAATAACTCTGCAATTTAACTTCGATTAATTTATACTTTTTCGCTAAGGCAGGCAAAGCACGTGTCACAGGCATGTGCAGATCCCTGTTCTCGTGTATGGACAGGACAGAGGCGGTTGCGGTCGCGGCCGCGGACAAGACGCCCCGCGCGCCATCTGCCGCGCCGTAATTACTTCCTATGCTTTTGAACTCGTCTGTACCCCGCTACTGGCTTTTGTTACTTACCACCGTTTAATTTTTTAAATGGTAATTACGTGTTTATAAAGAAATAAGAAAGTACGCCACACAAAGAGCCATGCGAACGGTAGAAAGTTTCGGTTCCGGTCGTTCCCAAACTGTCGTGGAAATAGTTTTGTTTCTAACCGCAAACTATTGAATTATTGAAATAATATCCTGTTTAAATGCATCACAAATATTGATTATACCTACGTGTTTTCCCCTTTACATATTTTATTTGAACTCTCTTTAACAAATTCGTTTCTCTTTTAAATACACTGTTTCTAAGCTTTTGGAAAGCTTGTGTAAGTTCCCCTACTCGCCGCTAGATGGTACTATAATTACATGTTAGAAATTCATTAAATGATGTATTTCGAAAAATGTTTGTGTTATTTAATTAACTATAAGGTTACTAATTTTAAGGTAACTTTTCAGGTGAGTTTGAAAAAGATCAAAAGGCATGTTTGTTGTTTCAACTGTGCTTCCATTACATGTCATGGTATTGTTATACCAACCTAATAGCACCTAATACCTCGCGACTGTACTTTTCCTTAGGGCGAGCAGACGTATGGGGGGATGTTGTAAAGCTCCATATTACTATATCCATGTTATTTATTTATTTATTTATTCACTTCCAACTTACATCTATCATTACAGGGTAACCTATTGCGATAGTGTACTTATCTAACTCTTATTCTATAAAATTTTGTAACTTATCCTACTAATATTATAAATGTGAAAGTTTGTGTGTTTGGATGTTTGTTACTCAATCACGCAAACACGGCTGAATGGATTTGGATGAAATTTGGCAAACAGATAGTTTATAACCTGGATTAACACATAGGATACTTTTTATCCCGATATTCCCACGGGATCGAGACTTACGCGAGTGAAACCGCGGGGCGCAGCTAGTTACAAATAAAGCATTCTTTGTGAACTCACTCAGAGAACAACAGAATAGGTCCGAGTCATTAGCTATGAGAAAAAAAGTTATAAAGTCAGGGACAGTACCTAATTGTTAAGATTTAAATTGTCCGTATATTTCAATCACAACTGTCATTCTTTGACAGTTGCATGAAATTGCTATTACAGCAAATTTATGTAGGGTGTCAATTTGCTTATAAATTCATTTCCCTGACTGTATGTAGGTACATCCAAAGTGACCAAAGTTAGCCAAAGGAAGATACAGTATATCGAGGTAGAGATCCTCTTTTATTTCCAAACATGTTTGAAGCCAAACTACGTGTAACTTTCGTTTGTAGAGATCGCAATTTAACCACATGCAGTTCATTATTCATACTAAGTACATAATATTAACAACATATAATATACAATATAATATTTAATAAACAAAGACTCACATTACCTACAGTGGGTGTAGGATACCTATTAAAAAGTTGTTTGCAGCTATCAATTTAAATCATATCAATTAAGATCAATATGTCTCGAGGTAATCGGACGGTTAGTCACCATAAATTCATGGAAATACATGAGTCATTGTATTGTATATTCACATTGAATTCTATCTTATTATTAAACGAACAAGGTAAGTAACAATTTTATTAAAAACTACTTATTTGAGCTTCAGAGGTAACTTTTCACATATTTTCTAAGGCTCTCTGTACACGGCACAGTTTCTTTACGGTACGGAGTTTAAACTGTGCCGTAGAAAAAATGTAACCGTCAATAAGATTCCATAGTGATCTTTAAAACACCGAAGACCTTGCCTACACACTAAACCATAGTTTTTCACGGCAAGAAAAACGTGTGTGTTTAAAGGATCCCATAAGCCTGATTTACACGGTGCGAATTAGGGAATTGCTTGTGGCATACCATAAGTTGAAGCAATAATAAAAATTCCACCTTCTAAACTGTATACAGTGTTTAGACGATGCAAGTCATTTGTTGCTTCAATTTTATTGTACGCCACAGGCAAGAAACTTGCATCATGTAAATACTGTCTTAGTCTGGAAAATGAAGATAATTCAACTGCTTATAATTTGGATCGTTGCGATAGATAAGGTCATATTTATTTTCCTTTGTTTAATTAAGTGACACTCATGAGTCATGAATTCATAACCCAGAAATGAGGCTTTAGGTACTCAGTGTTAGTCACCAATAAAAAACCTCTTCGTCTACCTACCTACATACTTAGGTTAGGTACCTTTGTGTACTTAGGAACCTCCTAGTCATCATACCAATATTTTCCCAACACACCAAAAACAAAGCCGTTATTAAATTAACCCAAACGACTTCACTCTTAAAGCTTTTAATTATGGAACGTCCAAACATTTTACGGTAGCGACGTGTCAGCTCTTCTGGAGCGATCTAATTCAATTAATTTATTTTGGTCACCAATTACAGGAACAACGGCGAAGCGACCGAGCGCAGAAAATACGAACAAAATACGTCTATTTATTATTTGTGCATTGTCCCGGGAATGAACCTGGGCGGCGCCGCGACACAATGGGGCCCTCCATTATCCGATAAAACAATAAGCGCTTTATTAAAAAGACATTCAATAATTTATTTTATTCATATTTTATTCGCACTGGACCGGGTCTAAACAAAAGTGCTCAATACATCCCTAGATATATAGGTACGAGTAGGTGCACAATAACTGCTGAATTTGTCGTGTTTATTAATTTAACGGATGGCACAAAGGTGATAATGATAGATCTGCGCTTTTGTTTTGTAAAATTTTCTGTTTGTTATCGGTTCACAATTTTTTAATTGCTTACCTTAGCTTGTTTGAGAGAGCAGGAGCTTAAACGTATAAATAAGCGGCCATGTAGCTACCGTTACAGTGAACGTCACCAGGTTGTAATGAAGAATAGGAATGGGCGGTGCAGAGCCACACAAACAGCTGAACTATTCAGGGAATGTTTGAACAATTCGGGTCGCGCGCCATCTGTCGAGGGTCGATTGAGACATTTTTGCGAAATAGCGACGTAATTACAGACTTCCGCATCCGGCAGCGCGTGCGCAGACGTCGACGCTCACGCCCACCGCATTTTCGGATTTATGAAACTTAACACTTTTCGCTAACAATACGCATATAAAGTTGCCACAAGCTAATACTCTTATTCATGTTTTATTTCCATTCATACATTGTTGCACATTTTATTCCACCTTTTAAAAAACTGTTCATAGAACTTACTTATTGATTTCTCCAAATAAGTAGGAATAAATCACCCACCAAACAGTTTTACGTTGTAAATTAATTTCCATTACCTATTTTATATTAATTACGTTAATTATATGAATTACGGGTAAGGTAATCACCCTGATAGGTTGGTAATCAAGAAATGGTGGGCACGAACTTAGTGAAAATAACTGCTGTTATCTATTTTATACATATTGGATGAGTTCATAATGCTGAGTAGGAGCTATAGGTACCTACATAAACTGAAAATTGTTTTTATAATTTATGTTTGACTTATTTTATGCAAAAGCTTGATAAGAACATCTACTTTAAAAATGATATATAAGTTATACCATTCCCTTTCTTCCGCTGTCAAGAAACTTGGAACTAAACGACACTTATTCAGGGTTCAGCGACAGGAATTCACATAATTAATTAAAGGTCCCGACACACATAACTGAGTGATTTATATTAGTCCTTCGGAATTCCAGTTTTTGTTCTGACACACGACATTCATTAACAACAGTCACGTGTAAAAAAAAACTGCCATGCGCGTGTCAATTTTACAAATATATACACTAACTGCGGCGCCTTGCTGCAATTTACGAGATGAACATTAATTATGGATGTTTTTTATTTTTAATAATTAAACTGCCACTTATATTATCATTGTATTTTGAATTAATAAAAATTTGATTATTTCTTACATGTGTTGCTACGCCGTAGCTCGTCGTAGCAACAAACGCGTAGACTCAGAATTTCTTAGAATATAGTTTGTCTACCTGCGCAATTTAAATTCGTTAAAAAGAGATGAACATTTTTCTCATGTAATGTACTTATAAACACTGCACATTTTTATGATTTGAAAGAGTAAAAGGGAATATGTTTGCCTTTATTGCTTGCTTATGTATGTTAAACTCATGTAGGGAAAGAAGACTTTAGAAAGTAAAACATGGTGGATAACAAATGTCACAATTTTCTTTCAATTATACTACATGATAAGAAATACCGAGCATCGGTTAGAGGTTACAGATCGTTCCGCCGCCGTTTGATCGGGTGGTTGCGACTCGCTGCTCGCCGACAAAGCTCACATTTGCATCCACTTTGTCATTCATGTCAGATCCTCCAACTCATTCCTATTCCGCTTATATCACCGCAGAATGTGGAGCCATGGTAATGAGATTCAGACGTTTCCGACTTTCTTTTAAAACTTAATGATGTGTGCAAGCCGAGGGTAATGCCAACATTTTATTATGTATCTGGTACTCTACTACACTACTGATATTTTCCAAATTATATACCCCCGGCTCCGAGTCTCTCCGACTATGAAAGCGAAATTAGCATCAATAAACTGTAAACACAATGAAGCTCGATTACTTTCCAACATCAAAAGAACAAAATAAAGCACAAACTAATAAAGTGACGCAATAGGAGATTGCTTTAATACTTAAAGTCCCCAAACGAGGGCTGATTGAAAAGCTCCCCTAAGCGGCGTCAAATGACAGAGCACGGTTTTCATTTTACTGAATAGATGCGCTAATTTGCATCTACTTTTTGAATTGCAAACAATATCTCTCCCCGTGACCTTTATTTTTTCATCAAAAGTATTGATGAGTTCATGACGTAAAATTCTACATAGAAGTCCCTGATGTCCTTTATCAACATTTTAACTTTTTAATTATGCTCGAAGTTCTTGTTGATTAGGTTCAAGTCAAAGTGAATTAAATACAGTACGGGGACTGAACCCCAACAGCAATTTGCTGTCATTATTTTATCACGTCACAAAAAGACGAGTCGTATTCGCGGCGGGCGCGTATTTACAAATTTTAAATCCGCTCGACGCGGCGTGTGTGCGAACTCGACGCCCCCCGACTTTATTGGCGTCGTCGGCACCTCGCCTCTTTATTAACTAGTGTTTGATCCTCGTGTGACGCACGAGGAAATAGATAAATTGTTTGTTTTCCTCGCTGACGTCAATCGCGACAAAGGGTCGGATTTGGTGTACTAAAAAAGTATTTTATTTGTACGTCTGTCGGAGTGTGTTCTAAATCATTATTTGAAGTTCAAATATTAATTTCTTTAGGCGCTCGACTTAGCGCTGTCATTTAAGCGGAACATTAAATGTAACAAGTCAAGTGAAGGGTTGTTTTCATTTCCGTGATTAGTGCCGCCGCGTTGTGTGGAGATTTATCACCTCTCAGAACGCGGCGAGTGTCAAATGGCGCGGCGGATGGCGGATATGCCGCGTGTGACGAACCGCACCACTAAATTAAAACATTTTAACTTGACAGCTACCGTCACGGTTATACTGAATACGTTTTAACGGAGATTTGCCCTTCGGCGAACGGTATCAGAGGAAATGTTGTTTGAATTTAAATTAATTTGAAAATAATGTGTAGATACGCAATGGGCGGTGTGTAGGCGTGCTGTTTGCCATTTATGGTGTTATAATTAGTTTACATTGCGTATATGATCCATTAAAATCAAAGTTTTTAGTCGCCAATTATAATTTATGTTAAATATGTAGTAGATAGATTATTTAAAATCTTAATACTTCCTTAATATAACTTTTTTTATTTGTCTGAAATAGACTATTTAAGTTGCAGATCATACCATAGAAGAAACACCTGAAAAATCTGTGCATCACGCTATTGAAGACTTCCTACGTTACGAATTCAAAACTTTAAAATGAGTTGATGTTATGTTAATAACAGCTCCTATACTTCCCTGTTCCAAACGCAGCTATATGTCACTGCAATGGGAATGATCGCAGCTACCGTTTTATGATGCGCACTGACAGCTCCAATAGTCGTGTCGCCTCTACACAACAAAAAACAAACGACACACGTTGCTTTTGTTTCTGTCAGTGAAATTCGAAGTTGTACCATCCTTCTTTTGTTTTCAAACGGTGAAAACCGTGTTTTCGAATAAAGGTACAAAATGAGATATAGTGTTTGCTAAATGCGTTCTCTTTTGTGTCTCGACGTTTCCCTTCACATATTGAAGTATGGCAGATTAATGTGAGTTCGAAGAAGTCGATATTACTTCTGAAGGGGGTCTAAACTAAACCATGTGATTTACAGCGACCGGACTGGGCTGTTAAAAAGTTGTAAACTGCCTGTGTTTCCGCCGCTTTTTGCAACAATGTTTTAGTATTTTGACGACTTATATGCTAATGTTTTGTATAAGTTGTTAACTGTCTAAAACAATAAACTTTCATAATGTAAGTACCAACGCTTTTCTTTAATGTAGCATGAACGTATCTTTCTATGACTACATGATTTGATCAACAAAGCTTTGTCTTGTCATATGTTGTAAACCTGTAGGGTATGTTGTAAAGATCGTATCTCGCTACATGTAGGTACTGGGTGTTGTATTGAGAGCAAACGCTTTATGAATTGAACAGTAACATCACAAGATATGGGGCCCTGGAATTTATGAGATGGCTGTTATTAATAATTTGAATTGAGCATAGAATCATAGCTTACCTAATATGTAGATTATAGATATCCAATATACCGATAGGATAACTTTCTCATTTATCAAAGGTGCCAAAATGTATAGAAAACTTTGGAAATAACAGTAAGTACGAAGAAGGACCTGTAGAAAAATAGAAGTTTTCAACCAGTGGGTCCGGATTTTTTTATACACAATGTTATTTTTTTTAAATCATATTGGGATCACTTTAGAACATAATCTTATGATACTTAGTAAATTAATCATAAAAAGTATCCAATTAATTTATGGCGGAGTGTGTTGACACCATTTCTCGGAAGGTGTTGCCATGTGTGTGGAGTCGTTTGACTTGCCGACAACGTCACTATTTATGAGTTGATATTAATCATAACTTGTTAATGAGCCCTGGTTTATTTCAAGGGCAAGATTCGGCCTGCGGTTGCGACTTGGAAGGATTGTAATAAAATCGGTATTCGATTATATACACATCGTATAAGTACCGGAATTAAAAGGTAAAAAAAGAAAAAAACCTATATGATGGCCAGTTCGAAGAATATTGTTTGGGATGGAATCGATAATATCGACATCATGGTTTAAGTTTCATTTAAAAAAAAGCTTACACCATGTCACCGCATCAGTTTAAAATAGCGAGAGATTTGTAACAACTGCACCTAGACATGACTACTACTTTACGACGATTAATGACAATTTCAAAATTCAAAACGTTAATTTAAGTTATCTCTGCTCTGGCTGAGCCACTTTACAACAATCTTAAGTTAACGTGAGATTTCTCACAGAGTTAGATAATTCAAAAGGAGCTGAGAAAGAGTATTTTATAGAGGGTAAGTAATTAACGTATGTAGGTAATTCTTATGAAAAGATGCCTTGTTCTTATCCTCCTTATCATTAGAAAACTAGCAATTTACGAGGCAGCTATGGCTAAAAGACAAAAACTTTAGTCATAGAAAACAGCCAGGTGTCAACTAACTCCAAACAGTTATACATTGCAATATGAAACGCAAATATTACAGACATACGGGATATTCGAAGCAGGTGGCACAAAAGCGCTTCTATTTAACGACGCGTTTAATACCTTTCCTTTGAAGTACACTATCTCCATCGATCGAGTTAAAGGCGGTTTGCACGTCAACAACCAACCATTTGTTTTGACAGTGATATAGGACTTTGTCAGTGGACTTGTAAATGAACTATGATTTGCTGTCTTGAAATGAGTTTATGTTTTCCATTGGATTTCGTGAAATGAGTGTGATATTGCCTTATATTCTTATCGTTTGCAGGCAGGTAGGTAGGTGCTGCGCAATCTGACCGGACAATATCTCATTCAGAAACTTAGGTATGGAGATTATTGTTTAGTAAACAAATCGAAAAGTTTTGGTTAATTAGGTAATCTCTCTCTTCAGATTTTGATGAAATATTGATGAATGAGCCTTAAAATTCCAACATGACTAACTATACTTCACAACTTATTACTCTGTGTAAACGCTCCTTAAGCGCAACATTCAGCATCTCCTAACTAACTTAGTGCTTCTCACTACATTAACCTGAGCTCAAAGGATCCACCATCTAACGTTAAAGGTAAGCACTCGGAAAGTTACTGCAAAAGATAACTAAACTAGCGCAGAACACCTGCCTGGAGGAAACATAAATCATTACGAACAACTGTGCTTATACCCACTTCTAAAGAGTTAAAATGAAATAGGTTAGCTTTAACTAGCACTCGATAATCACTAACATTTAAAATATTTTGCGAGTTAGCCGCTGGTAAGGTAAAAAGTTTTTTTATATTGTGAGGAAAAATAAAATGGAATTTACTACTTACAGTTGTTTTACCAGTTCATTCCAAAATGTTATTAGACTAAACACAACGTGACTGGTTTTTTATTATAAGTAATTCTGTTAGGCTAGTATGGCAGAAATGAGAAAATTATACGACGATGTTTCTACACACATTAACTTTTCGGTACTGTATAATTATAGATTAATATTTGGGAACATTTGCCTATAAATTGGTGTATTCACACGACTTTAACGGATGTCGAAAATTGAATTATTTTTAGAAATGAAATAAATGTTTTAAGAATGTTATTACTAGGTACCAATTTTTTTTAAACGTCTCCATTAGGTAAGGATATTTCTCACACTTCTGTCACAAAAATAAACTCTCGCATGTTCTTCACCAAGTATTTATTTCGTGCGGGGATCGAACCGCACTGTCCGCAGTGTAAGAAACTGACGTTCGGGGCACTGCGCAAATCAAGCCGTCGCGTCCTGTACACAACTGACTGATAACTGGAACTGAAAAGACCATGACTAGATTTTCAAAGACAGCCATTGTGGAGAAAACTGTATGAGCAGACTTTATTCAGTAGGTCTATTCTGTAAAAATCTCACCGTGAAAACTTGAGTGAAGTGAACTTGAAGTTAGCTGACATTCCACCTGATGGTAGGGATTGACACTATTGCCAGTGAGAGATCGGCAGGTATGCCCATAAAGTCTATTAGATAATTCGAAATAAACAATTGCTTCATTAATCCACAAATGTCAATCGGGCTTTTAAATACCGATAACAATTAAAATTCTCTTGTGCTTCGTTAATGACAGTTGAAGGTATAAGTATTCTATATAGTAAGCTTAGCACAGTCTTCAAATTGAGCACAGCTTTACAAGTAGGTAAGTATATAGGTACTACCTCATAAAATATCTCCACAAAGCTCGTGGCTAAGTAATAACAGCCGCACGGGTCGCTTCATCAGGTTAAGCTACGCTTGCCGGGGTTGGTCCGTGGATGGGTGACCATCTTTACATACCGAGACTCCTCCGTGCCTCGGAAAGCACGTAAAGTCGTTGATCCCGGCTGTAATTCGTGGATCTTTGACAGTCGTTACGGGTCGTCAGAAGCCCGAAAGTCTGACAACCAGTCTTACCAAGGGGTATCATATAACCCAGTTGCTGGGTTGTGGAGGTCAGATAGGTAGTCGCTCCATGTAAAATACTGGTATTCAGCTGCATCCGATTAGACTGGAAGCTGACCCCAACAGTTGGGAAAAGGCTAGGCAGATGAAAATATCTCCACAAATATAACAATAATGTTGTGACCATTTCGCAGACAGGGGAGAGATGACTAGAATATAAAACAGTTAACATAACCTCCCTCATCTTATGCTCAATCAGTTCCCGAATAATTCGGTTAGGGACGATAAATCTCTGTTTAGGAAAAGGGAATTAGATTACGAGAAGCTGAATGGGATAGCGTCCTGCATTATGTGATTATAGAGGTCACTTGCGATTGATTAATTTTATGATCTAACGAACGTTAAATGTGATACCAGTGATATCAGATTAAATGTAAGTTAGATTAAGATACCACCCGCTTGTGTTTAATTTTGTTATGGGTACTTTTCTAATTTCTATTGTTACTTATTTGCAATTGTTTTTGTAGGCAGGAGAAAATGTATTGATATTTTCATGTCTAATTAACAGTTTGGATGGTGGTAACTTTTTGCTAAACAGTTACTTACCAAAAGTTGCACAATGCCGTTTTATCATGTTTTAGACCATCATTGTCATGTGTGGTTACTAAGTTGTCTTCACATTTTATAATTTACTTAACCCCTATTAATTAACCCCGGAATAGATTCGCTTTGCAAGTTACGGGTAGTGACATTTTTTAAGTTAGATCAGATTAATGTATACTCACAAATACTTACTTCTACCACCCATTTGAGTTCTTTCTTCTTTGTATCAAGGCCATGGATGCTCCAAAGAAGACGCTTGAAAAATTCAGGATCAGTGATGCCAAGCAAGTTACCGCAGTATTTGATATTATTTTCAACTTGATAACTCCAACCGTTTTTGAGAAAAAGGGTTTTGACAAAATAATGGACACACGGAAGGACGGAAAACAAAGTGATACTTATATATACTTAGGGATCCGTTTTTTCTTTTGAGTTACGGAACACTAAAAAGTAACATAGTATCATACATTACTGGTAGATCAAGATTTACTCAGGCAGGTTTCTGGTCTCTGCAGCTCCCTACAATATTAGATTGACACATCATTGTGTTACCGACTGCGGAGTGCGGAGCTGGGGACCACCGAGTGTCGAGTCATTAATAAAGCGTAGATTGAGCTAGGCCGTCGTGTAATGTAGTCGGGTGTTGCAGATGAGCTCGGTTTTTACGGCACGAGCGGCCACCCGCAGAGGCGACACTTAATGCTGTAGTAAGCTTAGATTACGTTACGCCACGCGTAGCAAGGTCTGGCGTAGCCGTCGTTGAGCGTAGCACTTTTAGTTGGCTACGACTTTTTGTGAGAAATTGTGTTTGTTTTCATTTATGAATTTATTTATGTTAATGGTTGTGTGTAACCATTAAATATTTTTAAATCATTTTGTATGTTTTTGAGAATACTTACGTAGTTTATTAAGGGTGTGGGTCTAGGTATGCGCCGGGTGTTTGTAGGCCACGGTACTACAGACTGTAGCTTACGTAAAAGTAATTCTGCCAAGTAACTCTTACGTTTCCAGCTTTGCGTCGATGGCGGAGCGTATACTGAACATGTTTTAATCTTTACTATGCTCCCCTCGTCATTTGTGGTTTCAATTCACTTTTTACGATGAACGTCGCCCTCTTTGCGTCCCAAATTACTCCTAACCAAAAATGTCGTAATGACCACGATTTGTCAATCAAAAACTATACTTATTCAGTTGGATTAAAGCTCACATCGCGTTCATTTGGAATGCACTTAAGGTTATTGCAATTTGTTAAAGTACTTGTGCCAAAATTCATTTGTGTGCGAGTTGATTAAAACAGTAGGTGTATCAGTGGAGGGTATCAGACAGTTTACTGTTTGTTTAGGATTCTATTTAATTTTTAATTTGTGATTTTCTAGTATTTTTATACTTACCGTTTTTTGTGTGTTTGTTGTGAATCTACTTATTCTATCGGAACCGATACATAGATAAAAACTGTTCAATAAGTGTAGAACTTATTGAACAGTTTTTATCTATGATGATTCACAAGTTAGTCTCGTGTTTTGAATGAACCAGTACGCTCAATTAGAATTTCTGTGCGCTATCGATTAATTATAATAATAATATTCAGTATGAGATGGTTGAATTATTAGCTTTTTCTACATTTTTCAACTCATGCATGTAGCGGAGACTGCGAAAATTAAACTTTATTCCACCAGTTGCTGATAACTGCTCTATGAATGCTACCTTTTGTGATAAAACTATTTTAAGTAAGATAAAGCATCAAAAGAGTTGTCCCAACGTAGCTGCAGTTTAAGTCACCGACGTATCACAGTTAACGGCTGCTAGATGGCAGCACCGGTCTCTTATGAGGATCTTCGTTATTTTTAGGAAATATCTACTTACGCTCTTCATCTACAACTTTTCTTGGACAGCATTCAATAAGGCTTCAAAATAAAAATGCAGACATCCACTCGGAAAAATATATTCAATTTTTATAAAATCAATATCAGGCATTTTTTTAATTCGCACAATTTTGTACAATATACATTTTACAATTACAGTTTTCAAGCTAACAATTATCACCAAATAGTTATCAATTCGACAAGGACGCAAAAGCCACTGATATGGAACATATATTGTAGAAAGAAACTGTTTATTTCAAGTTATCTCAGACTACTATTGCATGATACAACATAATTTTACCCAGTTATACATAATTTACAGTTGTATTTAATTTACTTTTCTCATAAACAACATGATCAATACCTAATACAAAGAAAAAATATAGCTACTTAATTCCAGGAAGTATGAAATTATTTGTATCTCCGCAATTTAGTTTTATTCTACAGATTACAGGTATTCCAATAACTGCATTATCATAGCTAAGTATAGTACAACTCAGTGGCGTGCCTGGGGGTCAAAATCAGGGCAAACAGATAGGTTTTTTACGATTAAAAAAAATAGCCAAGTGAGCGATTTACTTATTTTCTATGTTGTTCATGGTAACACCATTATTACATAGTGTTATTTTTTTTAATTTATTGATAGGCTCAGTTTTGAAGGCAAGCCGGGCTTTTGGGCTTCTATGGAAGGAACGCCACTGGTACAACTATATTCTTAATGTCCCCGGAGGCTCTGAATCGACTTGAAAGTAGGTATATAGAGAGCGTCCGGTTTGCGCCAAGTGCAAAGGGCAACTGATAGAAATCCGACGACGTTTGCCGAGGGACATTAAGAAAATAGTTGTACTAGGTAGTTTTAGAATAGCAACAATAAAACATGTTGCTCTGACCTGACCTGTCTCTGGCACACTGTTCCCAAGCTCTAGTGGTGATCAGTGGAGATGTCACTTCCCATCATCCCATGCTCTTCAGTTCGGTACCTATCACTGAAGCTGGCATCAAACATAAAATAAAATAGACATAGACCACGGTGGCGTATTTCAGTTACATAGTTATTCATTTTAGAACATTACTTACATCAGATATCAATTTAAATAACATCACAATAGTTTAGATTTAAATCACAATTGTAGTCAACTACTGGTCAAAGTGGTTGTTTATGGGAAAAGTGAATACATATTTGCTTAATTCTGTACAATAAATAAAAGATTTCTTTTGAAACATGCTGAGGTATTGTTTCAATAAATTAAATCTGCAATTTTGGACTAAAGAGTGATTCTACTTACACTAATTTAACATATAATATCTAGCTATAATATGAGATAATTATTTTTTAATAATATCTATTCTGTACAACACTTTAAGTCTCACAACAAATACATACACGTCGGGTCGCGTCGAGCGGCGCATTGTCTATATTACACGTGTGGTTCCTATGTTACAGTGTAGTGATATGTGGTATGTACAGCGGTGCGCGCGGCGGTATCACAGGAGCGGCGGGGCGTGGTGCGCGGGCGCCGCGCGCCCCCGTCACACCATCGAGCTCGGCTTCACGTCCAGCGCGTGCTCGGGCGATCGCCCCCCCGCGCCGCCCTCGCCCTGACTGTTCTCCTCCGAATCTGAGCATGAGTCTGAACTACCCTTCTTGCCACCGTTGTGTGTCTTCACGTGCTTAGCTAGGTGGTCAGACCTCATGAACCTCTTATTGCACACTGGACATGCGAATCTTTTTTCCCCCGTATGTGTCCGTAGATGTCGTTGCAGCTCATCTGAGCGCGTGAACCGCTTCCCGCAGAACAGCCAGTTGCACACGAACGGTCTCTCGCCAGTGTGCCAGCGAAGGTGAGCTTTCAGGTGGGACGTCTTGCCGTACACTTTACCGCAACCGGGTATGTGACAACTGTGTATGTTTTTCTTTCGTAAATGTGCCCCCGCTGGACCGAGCCTCTCTGCTTCTTGACAGTTGGGACAGTCGCAGGTAGCTCGGCCAGCGTATCGACGTTGTGACCTCGGTGATGGTGCTTGTGCAGGCGGCGCTGGGGAGCCGGGTGCGTGCAGCCCGAATGATCCTTGTGTGGGGAGCACTGATTTGTAGGCGTCTTGTAACAGATGGGGCGCTGGTGGTAATAAATGCGCGCCACCAGATAACGAATGTGTCAGTTGGGAGTAGTCTTGGCCTGCGTAGTTTGCCATCTGACCGCCGACGTCAAGCCAGCCGCTGTGCACATCCCACCAAGTGCTGCCGACGGCGCTTACGCCACTCATCTCGGCTGCTTTAAGAGCACCAGTCCCGCCGCCGCCGCCTACATTGAAGGGCCACGACTCATAGGGGTGACGCGAGTACATAGAGCCAAGACTTGCACTGGATTCACTTTTGCCGAGAAGTTGGTCTCCCGAAGAGGGGAAGTAGAGATCATTGCCATACGAGGGCGCAGCTGCGCAGGAGGTGGGTCCGCGGCCATACGGCGAGCAGGCGGGCGGCTGTGAGCGCGGCGCGGCGCCGGCGCCGGGCGGAGAATGCGCGCCCGGGCTCTTCTTCCACGGGTGGAAGCCCTTGCCCACGGCCGCGTCCGCCAGCGGAGGAGGAGATTTACTGGACAGTTTGTTGCACTGGGCCGCCAGCATCGCCAGAGGCGTACCGCGTAAGCTCGGATGTTCCTGGAACGACAGAAAATAAATAGTTAATTATTTTAAATAAAAAAGGCAATACTTTATTCGGGTTTAATTATCGACCTGTGTTTTAAACCGTGGGAATCGGTCGAAGTGTCAAATGAGATTTATAGCCTAATTTATATGTGAACTAATGCTGCGGTGTTCCGCTCGTGCCCCGAGGCTTCAGAAATAATATAAATAAATTATGAGAAGCTTATAGGTAGTGTATTTACAATTAGGCAGCGCGGTGACAGCTCCCTTCTGCTACCGGCCGCCGGACGACGTTATTAATACAGCTGCTACACGTCTGGCTCTCATAAAGCTCAGCTCTCAATTTTATTGATGTGGAGCAATATATAATATTTTCTTTATCATTTTTAATAACGTTCAGAATTCGTTGATGGAACATGAGTGCAATGGACCCGCAATTATTTAAGACCAGTTATGATTTTATTATTATTGTAAATCAAAATTATGTCTGTAATATTACCAAACGGGTAACGAATAATAATCCGTTCATTGATGTTCTTTTTGCTAAATAAAGGTGAGAGCCATAAGAGCATCCGGCCGGATATTTCACCCCAATGTGAGACACAATGGTTTGATAAAAAAAAAGTTCCATTGTATGCAATAATATAATCCGGGGATCACAACACGGGTCCGAGACGCGGGGGGCGAGGGGCGAGAGGTGAGGGGGTGCGCAGCCACGCCCATTATATTGTGATTGGCGCAGCTGTTGCGTCGCAATGTGCGCCAACCCTTAACATTGATGTTGATACCCTTCAGTTCAAACCGTTCAAGTTCATTCAGCTCCCAAATTTTAAGATAGTGAAATAAAAGAATGGAATATGTGAACGCCTCTCACGTAATTGCCTTTGTTCACACGTACATTTTAAGTAAATCTATAACCCATTATTTATATATCTTTAAAAAAGCAATGTTATGTAATTTTGTATACCTTAACAAATGACGACGTTGGTATTTGTAAGTAATATATGTAGTATCAACATGAGCACAAAGTTCATAAGCAACGGTGCTAAAATTTCAAGATCTCTATTCTGTACAATCCTAATCACGGACATGACTGTAGACAGAGAAAGATAGCAATAATTATAACACACAATGTATTATTAATACCTACCGGTTGATGTGGGCCAGCGGCATTCTAGTAAATAGAAATAATGGGCCCGGCCCATGCGCTATCAAACGTCAACATCTACGGAGCTCACTTGTAAATATGGCTGCGCTCTCAATTAACTCCACGACAATTACAATTACCATAAAAAAATAATAAAACTCCGCCAAATTGCGGCGGCGGGCACTTACGTCGTATGAACCCGCCACATTACCTCCACGAATATTATTTGCTCTCAATTATAGAATTATGTTTGTTGTCTTGGTGTGATACGATTCTACGTCCTTCGTTCGACCTACGTGTGTATAGCACGTGTAGCGATCAAATTGATTCGACGATTCGATTTCCTAAATGTCCCTATATCAAAAATGAGTTATAAAATTGACACCGTTTCCGACGTTATTTCGAAACAATTTAAAGATAATGGATATTAGGCGACGAGTGGTAGAATCAATGCGAGACGGCGAAGGCGACGGCTGGCGCTGAAGTCATAATTACCCTAGGCATTATGCTCCATTTGGGCGCAGGCCGAAACAGAGTGATATCGGGTAATTGGTCGTCAACTCGGCCGCTCGGCTCTCGGCCGCGAGATTGGATCAAAGCGTAGATGACGCCTTTGAGCCGACACAGCGGCGCCACACCCGCATTATACAATGTTGATGGCCTTTTCCTTGTCAAAAATGACGAAGATCTTTTGTCATAAAAAATATGAGATGAAATAAAACGAGATTACCTAATGTGAGCACAAAATTGTAGTATCACTGGAGTCAGGTAGTCGCAGCTGACAATGCTCACGGACTATGTTTTGTTTTTACTGAATATAGGATTGTGGAAAGGGTTTTTAGCAGGAAATGAAATATGACTTTCAACAATTTCAACACCTGGCTAAAGTACTTTCAAAGGTTCCTTAATTCAGTTACGTTTGGAAAATCTGTTGACAAATTTAATTTTACATAGCGTTTGCGAGGCGTGTTCGCAGTCTGTACGCAGCGCCTACGCTATACGCGTCACTGCGTAGCATTTCGCTACGCGGCCCTACGCTGCGTCTACGTAGCCGCGTAGGCGTAGCGTAGGCGACAGACAAACGCGCTATGGGAAGACTATAATTATTATAACACAATTCTGGATGTAAAGTAATTATTTTATTATTGTTTTAATTTCTGTTTGTATTATGTGCTTTTTAATAAAATAGTGTCAAATATTAAGGGAACCTTTAATATTGTCCATAATATCAATATAGGGACGAATTGAAATAGAAAAATGCTCAATACTGAAGTCAAACTCAAAACCTTAATTTCGTTAGTTCTATTATGATAGCACACTATGTACTTACAGCTATACATGTGTATATAAAACATAGAGCTGCTGAAGCAAAGAATTGCTGTTATTAAGTAGATACTCTACGAGATAATTTGAAAGGAGGCCGGATGTATCAATGACTAAGCGTATCAGATTACTTAATAATGCAGCGAGGTTTATTAGGTCAATCCGACACACTGAGGTCACGCTCTCTGATATTATATCAATAAAAATATTTGTTTTTATTTTACACTCTTTTTGCACTTCACGAATAATTACATTCTACTGAGCTAACTGTAGTGGAAAAATAACATGTCTTGCTTGAAAATATAAGAGTAAAATAATTAAATTAATGTGTGAAGCAATAAATCGTGGTAACTGAAGGCGAACGTATCTCACGGAGCGGGAGATGGCGGCACCGGCTTCACGCAGATTGGATAATTTAAAATTATCTACCAAAATTATGATGAACCGAAATGAATATTCAAGCGAAACGCTTAGCTCTCGACGTGTTATTAAGATGATCGTGAAGTCGTTACTGACAAAATTGTATTTCATAAAATTCATAACTATACTTATGAGCTAATATTTTTCGACAACACGTTATTGAAAATAATGAGTCTAATCTTTATTCGGCGGACGATCATTTCGTACATGATAATAATATTGATTGGTTATTTAAATACATTGATATTATAACTTGTAAGTTGATAGAATTTAAAATGGCTGGTTAAATCCTATCACGGAAAAATTTAATAAGGCAAGTCAAAGTAATAGAGAACCGCCAATAGAAATGCAGGATTAACATGAATATTTGTGATTTATATTATCTGTAATTTTTAACATTAGAGATAATATCAATCAGGAATATTCATGTTAATGCTGCTTTTATATTAATTATTCTATTAAGAAAAGTCATATAAAATTAAATACTGATGGATAATATTCCATACATTTCGGTAGATATGAATCCAATTTCATTCACGGTTTTTCGATGCATATTATTGTATCTTATTACAACATCAAAGTTTAAAGCGACCCACTTCTGTTGCAATTGATGTGATTTCGGTCGATAAGCCGAGACCAAATTGCCAATGGGTAATTGCACAATTAGGGAATTATCGAGTTAATTCCGGGTGAAACCGTACGCCGTCGCCGGCCGCGCCGCGTCGACCCCACCGCTCCCCTTCAATTCTAATGCAAACTGCAACCAACTAATTTGGGATCTACAATTTATGACATATTGTTGGTTTTAATGTCGCAACAGAATTTACTCAAATCTATTTGATGCAAATGGATTCGCTCATGTATAACTTACCGACTTACTAAGCACATTGTGACATCGTTTTGTGGCCTAACATAAGCTAAGTATCTATGCTTTGTAATTTCCGCATTTTGAAATTCTGATAACTACGCAACGTAAAGTAGCCTATTGCAAAATGAAAGTGGAATGAAAGTTGTTATACAAAAGTGTTGAACATTGTCTTTGAAAGCTTGTTAAGAATGAGTAATCGCCAGTCGTTCATCGACTCGATCCAATTAATGAAGCAAGGATATGACATCAAATTACAAAATAATTTGCCACGTCAGCTAGTCTTGGGTCTAATTATGCTACTAACGTTTGCAGCTGTTAAAGGGTTCAGAGTGCTATTTGTCATGTGACACTTACGAGGGGGAATATCGATTGGCTCTTCCTATAATGCTACACTTATAGCTGGAAGCCCGCGCATGACTTTAATGCGTAGTCAAGTGTAGGCCAAACGACGCCCGATGTCGTAAAAATAAGTTGTATGAATTAAGTAAAAGATAATGACTTCGGAACATTATTTCTACATTAAGGTTCGTCTTGCACGCGAACGGTCTCGTTGATGTGTGAAACTCTCACTGGCAGCTTAATTACAGTTAATTAGATCACTGTTGTATCTTGTATCGCTGTTGCTGCAGGATTTTCTTGCATTCATTATAGTTTTTGTGCTATGTTCGTTAATATTAAATGATTTCGAGGAAACTGTGCGTGTGTGGAGTATAAGCAGCTTTAAATGTTAATGGGCCTACTACTGTAGGGTATTTTGATTGTATTTGACTCAATGCCCTTGAAATTCTTATAAACATTTCATATTTCGTGTCTGCAAAATACAATAATTACCAATACGTGAATGCAAGATTGATGAAGCCTCCTTGAATCGCGGAATCAGAAAATATTTAATAACCATATTCTGCGAGTAATGTTTACTATTTATTACATGATAATGACAGTTGTTACAAGTAAGTAATCATACGTTAGAGTGCGAACAATCTTCAAGTAAGTACCGGTCGATTGACAACTTTATGACAATATTATAGCGTTTAGGTTGATAAAGATATCCTTTAAATAGCTTTGAAGTATGTAATTATCAGGAAAACTATGAATGAGGCAAATTATTTTTAAAAAACGTCATTAATTGTGTGTATGTGTTACCTAGCTCTAAAAGAACACTAGCGTAACAAGGGCTGTTTACGTAATACATTGGAGCGCGAACGCGGACGGTGAGCGGAGGCGTGAAACCGCGCTAGTTAACAAAGGTCATTAGGCAGGCCACATGGCAGATCGCTCAAATCGAGCCGAAACAAATTATTTATTTAAATGGAAATTACCGTTTGTGAGGTGCCGGACGCCTTGACGCGCATGTGCGTACTCTGACGCCATATGTGGCCGAGCATGGTTTTTGTTCCGATTTCAAATTGTCATGGTCTATTGATTCATGCCGACTTTTTGCGCCCGAGCGATATTTTTGATGTATGCCTTTTCAAATCATGTTACGTGCATATTTATGGGTTCAAATCGACGCATAAAAAATGTAAATTATGTAATTTTCCGACAGTTATGCAGTGAGCTTTTTTTTGTGTCGATTTATGATCTACGTATTATCATGCAACACACTAGATGAGTACCTATATCGTTTTCTACGAATACAGTTACAATCACTTTTAAAAAATACAATAAAAGTACAGCTCCTCTGAATGTATTACACAAATTCACGCTCGAATGAAAATCTTTTATCTTTTATTAGGTTTAATTTATTTACGCGTTTTCCTTACTACATTTCCATTACAAGAACTTATCGATAACTCAGCTATCATAAAGCTAAGCGATCTAATAGCCATGTTTTAATATTCACAAGCAACACCTAAGCCGTAATGTGCGCGTTTAAATTTGATAAGTCGATGAAATTGTGTGGTAATGTGTCGGACACGGGCGAGCGGCGCCCTGTATCTGTCCGGCAGTGTCCGACCGCTCCGAACATTAGCCCCAGGGCCGAACCGGACAAACGCCGGCCACACTCGGATTATGAATATCTAGATGTAGTTCTGAATATGTTTGACGTGAATTATGTGTAGGAGTTTGAAGAGGTAATCGTGGTTTCTGCATCTTTGATTTTTCAGAGATGCGTGCATCTAATATTTAGATTTATGTTTGGTAAACTGTTTTCTTACTAATAGAAGAGGACCGACATCTTAATTTTTTATGGTGGTTGAAGAAAGGCAATCTAACTTCTCAAAGGTATTTTCGACACATTCATTGGGCCACGTCAAAAACACGTCTGTTAAAATTACCTACTAATATTTTGCGTGTTGGAATTTGCTCCAAAATGTTGTATTGTCGGTCGACCTTCACCGGCTGGGACCAGATAATAGGTGCACCAATTTGGAACCAGTTCCCGCGTGATAAAAAACAAGAGACGGACGAATGGAAACAAGGGACCCCCTTCTCCGAAGGCTTTGTTCTGTCTCATTGTAATTGTGTTCTAAAAGCGTCGCGGGAAAATATTATGTGGGTATTTATTTAAATGATATTAGTTCTACATAGCTACAAGTTTGTGTACAAATATTTTATATAATCAAGGTATGATGGTATTTACTAAGATAAGGCTCACTTTCTTAAAGTGAATTGCAGATAAGGTAAAGTCGGAAGACACATATTTTCAGTTTACATAGATTTAATTATACTACATCAAATACATACTGTAAAAAAAATAGTTCATGAATATGGTTTAATTTTAATTTTCCAAAAAAAATGAATGACATCTTTTTTTAAGCCAAAGTATCACAAGTAGGTGTATGTTTTGTACAGAAGCACTCATTAAAAAGGTATCTACTACTAAAGAATTTCCCCGGTACAACAAGTACAATGCCTTTATATAATACAACGAGCCATTAAACTAGAGTCCAGAGCGTGCACATTCAAGGTCATACTCTTGCGAATACGTTCGCATTGCGTGCGTCGCTCGACATCGCCGACGGCCGACAGTCTCACTCAGACAGTTCCAAGAAAAAGTCGTTAAACTCACGTATTTTTGGTAGCAGCTTAATGCCAGTAATTTCCAATGAAATTATTATAATTAGCTCCATTTATACGATAGTAACAAACAAATAAAACGGCTGGAACAACGCGCCCGAGGGCACGCAACTCGCTTTTCCATTAGTTACGAGACGACCTGCACCGATTTGTGGCACTATTTTACATTAAATTGAGGTTTACTGCTGCTGCAAATTGAACTCGACGTTTCCTTGACTTATTGATCTAAAAGGTGGGAGTCCCTTACTCATAAACCTTCTTTACTAGAACGCTGAATCTCTCGAAGTGCTGACTTGTCATACTGAAAAGAAAATAGCAGGTCTTCATAAATTACTGCCATCATTAATTGGGGGTGAAAAAGCTTTCAGTCATACTTACTATTTAAGTAAATATATACATACATACTACATCCCACCTTGTCTCTCTTCGCCTTTAATTGAAGTAGCGTGTCCTAGCACGACGCGTAATTAGGTAAAAAACAAATGATTCGGTAGCATAAAAACATGTGACATTCAATGAAAACCGCAGTGACACATGTCGGTACAACGCACAATGTTCGCTAATATCAATTAGTTGACATTTCGTCCGGCCGCTGATAATAGCGTGGAACTGTTTCAAAGACACGTAATTTCCTTCAACTTCTGTTTAATATTTTTTTACATTTAACTAATTGAACCGCGTAGGGTATTAATTGCTGAGAAAATTACCGGCGTAAGCCCCCGGGGGCCTAAACCACAAAGAGTCGACGCACGACGCAACGGCATAGAGCAGTCGACTCATAAAAACGAACAATTATATATTCAACTCTTTGTTTTACAACAATTACCTAGACCAACGTTTCTACCATCTTTTCTTTCTCGTAAATGGATTTGATTACCTATGTGTAGCTAATTATATGTCTATATTCCCTACACGTGGAAAAAGCTGCGTAGATACAAACTATGTATGTTACAATTGTGCCCCAACAATAATATGAATCGCAATACACTGTAATGATTTGTAACTAATAGTTACCTACCTATACTAATTACAATGATTGCAGTTTTCCCTACTTGAAATTTGTTCCAATGTTTTGATTTGATTAACGATCGCGTCTCTATCATCTTAAGGCTCTATTACTATTTACTCTTGCGTGGGCGCAACCAGTTTCTATAACCAAAGCAGATTTAGCCGCGACGCGCAACAATGTGCTACGAAAACGCTCCAACGTTGAAGTTAAATGCTGAAATACCGTACAGAATTAATACTTGGGTATGTTTTCAATCATAATCGTGAACCGCACCAGTAAAGTCCATTACTTACTTATAACAATAGCAACAATTAGATAATAAAACAAAAGACTATAATTTGGCGTCACGAAAAGTGGTGGTGGTGAACAATCGCGGGTGTATCAGCGATTACGAGGCGTTGAGAGGTTCGTCGTCACGTACCGCGCGGCGGAAGAACAAAGCGGTGTTCGCGTATCTATCTACTAAACAATTGAACGGCCACAAAAAGTCCCATAATTCAATTTGCATCCCGCTAGATAGTAATAGTCGGCAAGAAGTGGGTACGGTTAGTGCCGCGGGCGGCGCGGGCGCAGCTCCGCTTGCAATGCTGAGAACAGCTTTCGCCGCTTTTCAACACTTCGACGAATCGATTAGATTGACGTGTTTCTTTTACTGATTTTACCTATTACGGCTGTAATTTACGTCGTATTTTTACTTTTTGCACGCTGTTAGCTGTTGCAGGCGTTGATATCTGCTTAGATATTATATCGATATAGGCGTGGAAATTAGATTGCTATACTTTTTACATTTTCACTAGTCTTTACTGACATGAATCTTTCGTAAAGCAAGAATAATTATTTATAATGTAAGTGTAAGTAGATATTGAGTGTCAGTAGGTAATGAAGCATGATGCAAGATACACTCTCGATGTTGTCAAGTTGTTGACGCAAGCGCAACCGGTGAGAGAATGCTGAACTAAGAGAGTCGACCACAACCTTGTAACAACAAACGATATCTTAACAACTGCTACACATCTTGTAACTGGTATTGATATGGTAATAAAACAACGTTACGTGGTGGTATCGGTGCTGTGCGTGTCGACAGGCGAGGCGCAAGGCGCGAGCGGTCCAGTACGAGGTGACTCGCGCATTATTATGATAATGCAGGCGGAGCAGATGCTATCGCCCGCTATCCGCTCTCGTAACACAATTGAATTAGCATAGCGGACCGCAGCGGGCGGTCCCCGCCACGCGACCACCAATGCACCTCATCATCGATTCTATTTCGAGACTTATCGAACTAGGCGACTATGATATCTTCAATTACATCGCATTAATCTAGTTTCTTGCCGAAGATTTGTTCCCACCTTGTAACTAACACTGATCATCTGATTCTTTATGAAATTTCATACAGAACCACGACTACCTAAGGCTGCTATCGTTTTCACAAGTTATAAAAGTTAACTGACGGGAACGAGGTAATGTGGTATGGAGCCTGTGACTTACGAGTTTGACTCTTGAATCACTTGATCGATCGTTTGGCTCTGATTTCGATCGCTCTGTCATTTCTAACTTTCCTTGGAAATAATTCTCTAAGAGTGAAGTAGATCGTAACCACGTACCTGAATAAGGAAAGCGTGAAGAGATGTGACATAGAGAGAAACTTGTGGACGCCGAAACCGAAACACAACGAGCCGAAATCAACCAATACAGAGTCAAAACTTCAGCGCAATTTCGAAGCACTTGGTGTATTCAGCCGGTTTTCGTCTCGTAGGTAAATTGTGCTAAACGTTTCCACACGTCCGCTGGCCAGTTGCGGCGTTGTTATGAATGAACAGCAACTGAATGGACTCACCGCAACCGCAACGCACCGCTTGTCAGACGAGACCATTCCATCTACTTTAAATAATTGCTGTAGCGCCATAGATGAACAAATATCGTAGAGTGGTTGGTCGGCCTTTATTGGGAGTAATTTTAATAACTAATGGCAGTCAATTATGTTACCTACTTGTAGGTAAGTGTTTTATAGAACCCAGGCAAACTGCAGCAAAATGATGCAAGCGAAAAACAAAACTGTAACGTAATACTATGGAACATTTCTGTTAGTAACGTTTTAGAAAAGGTTTAAATACCTAAACAGAAAGTTTACCAAATAGCAAAAACACACAATTTTACCAACATAACAAATAGAGGGAAACAATTAACAAGCCGGTCGACAAACTCCCCTACAAAAGATCAACAATGTGACTGCATTAGGACCATCAAAGTCAGGCGCGGTTTAAACTGGAGAGCCGTCGAGTATTCATGGAGGAGCCGGCGAAGAGCTCGTGATATATGACCCTCATGGAGGGTCTTAATGGCCCTACGACTACGACCCTCTCAAATCTGGGGTAAAAAGGAAACGAGGAAGATGTAGAAGTCATGATTTTGGAGAGATACACAGGAAGATTGTGTGTTAAATTAATGGATAGAAAATAAAATGGTCAAATACGATAGAAAACCTAAAAGAAAAATAGAAAAATAAGAGTTTAAGTAGAGAGGACCTTTTTCACCGTCACAAAGTGAGTGTGTAAGTGTGTGTGAGTATGTGATTAAAAACTTCAATATCAAACTGCATGGTGAACCAGTATACTGTGCTCTATGATTCATAATTTTTACTACAGTTTAGTACAGTCGGCTCCAAATTTCATCTCCCCATTTAAAAGTTACACCGAATCCCCTTCGGTGAAGAGACATCCGGATTCATACCATAACAGTCTGTTGCCACGAGTGCGTTTAATAGCCACTACAATATAAGGAGCATTTGTTTGACTTCTACAAATTGCAACCGGAAAATTTACACTTAAAAGCCGGATGCTTCATAGTAAATAGTCGCAATTTCCGATATATCTTCTAATGTATGGGATGTGCGCTGGTTTTACGGTAATTGAATAGGTAATTGTAAAATTTATGGGTTTAGCCTTGTGAATATGTGTGATTCATTTGTTATATTTGTTGCATAAAACGGACTTACTTATGTAGGGATAGATAAGAGAGGAAATAGAATTCGTTCCAGATAAATTGAGCGATGAGGTCACGCGAATATCAAATCAAAATTCGATTCAATCAAAAAACATAAGTGACACCATTAGAAGTGACAGTCACTAAACCTTATAAATAATCCGTTATGGTGATAAGAGATTCGGCGGTTGTATGAATGGTATCGGTGTGGAGTGCTGTGGCGCGCGCGGCGGGGTGCACTCCGCGGGGCGCCAGCGCCGCCTGCTCAGCTTCTTTGTACCTCGCCTAAGTGTTAAATTAATTGTTGCCCACACACCAACAACACCTTTTCACTAACAACGGCTTTATAGGACGAAATAATCAATATTGATTTAATTTCTCTCTATAAATGACCATATCAACATGACTTGACACACATTAGTCTAATACCTCAACACATTCGAGTTGACAGTAGAACAATGAAGACGCCGCTTCTGATTTTTTTATTCGGTAGAAGGCATTAATTAGTGGTGCATCTTCGAAAATAACCTTCTCCGTTGTCGGGCCATCATATATTGACAGGGCGCGCGATGACGGCGCTGACGGGCAGCGGCGGCGCCTCTGGGCCCGTGACTTGCAGCTTGCCTTCATTACGCGCCTCCGAGCCGCCTCGAGCCGCCCCGGTACCACTCCACACACTAACAAGCCGGGCTAATGCAATGAGTTGCAAAATCTCAACCCATCATCGAGTCCAACCCAATTTTTTACTATTCGATAATCGTCTCTGCGTCACCTCTACAAAGACCAGAATGTCTCAGCAAATGTAAGGGCCATATCCGGGAGCTGTCTGGAACGATTTTGATGACATTAATGACTCCTAAATCGGAGCGATACTTTTAAATCTCAAGGGTTCGATGCGACTATATTAGTTTTCTTTGGCTGTTGGGAGCGGCGAAGACCAATATTAACTGAGGGCGGTAACAACAAAGAGCCACAAAAGAGACCCTTGGAGAGCAATCATTGAGGGTGATTGAGGCGGCGACCTGTAAGATGCAACGAATCTGAGGACCGATAGTTTGTTTAGCGATGATTGGATGACTGATTGTTATGTGGTTATCTTATACAATATCGAGCTTTTATGAGAACTACATAAACAATGCAAATACAGCGTGTATACCGGAAAATGTTTATTAAATAAAATTAAAGAAAATATACTCAAAAACAAGTGTGAACCACGTAGGGCAGTCTGTCGATGGTATCAGACAAGGTAGCTTCCACATTTTTATGTTATTATGACGCGTATGTAAAATCGTTTCCTGGACTATTTGCAGTGTGATTGGTAGGTACGAGGAACTTGCCTTTTTCTTATGAAACGCATTTTTTCATTACACATCGTTAATCTTGTGTCTATCAGTCTATTGCTTAATTGCCTGCGATTTTTTTATTATGGTAGTTAGTCTGAGTATTGGGATCGAGCCTTTACTGCGGGCCATTAGGTTTGTGGCATCACCAGCATGGCCTCGCTCCTCGTATTTTGTATCTTATCGTTCACAGCCTGTATAGCGGTCGGTCATGTTTGCTCATGCGCAGCCATTCGTCTTATTAACGACTTCTCACATTTAGCCTGCCAACTCGCTATGTTGCAAACAAATACATCATAATGATGCTAACCTTCTAGGACTTGTTTTTAGGTATAACAAATGTTAGACGTGTTTTCTGCTTAGCGTACAAATGTAGGACAACGAATGAGTTGGCAAATCAACTATAAGTTTCTATATCTTTATTTTTTAAAGAAATAAAATTAATTGTTTAAGCACCATGTCTACTAATCGTAGATAGGTACATAGATGGAGTATATCCTTCGGGCGATTCTTATTTACTACCAGTAAAATGTCAAGCAGCTGACATATCCTATAATTTATCTTTTACTTCCGAATTAGCGCAAAAAGTTACTAATAGGCATAATGATTGGCATTTATAAAAAAAAACATGCACATAATTTCATGTAAAAATATACCTATGTCACTGCTAAACTAAACAAATTAGATCACTTAGTATGCATTGTTCAAAATGCGTAACAAGGCACATACGGTATACAATATGCGAATAAAAATAAATAAATAATTATTAAAAAACGTTGCTACCAAGTAAACATAACACCATAGCATGTTATGAACCATAAAAATGCATATTTTTTCGCTGAACCGTGTTTACGGACTTCCAATAAATAAAAAAAGTGATGTACTAACAACAGTTTACAACAGTTTGACAGTTCTGTAGACAACACTTATAGTGACTGTCATTTTGACATGTTATTGGGCGGAATTTACTCGAGTGCCATTAAAATTGTAGTGACAAAACGGGTTGAAGTCGTGCACTGACATGTCAGCTTTGGTCGCAAGAAAGTTCATCTATTTCAGTTTTTGGGTGATATTATTTGATTTTCACATACATTTTCCCTAGGTATTGAAATCCATTGACAAAAACGGATTAACATTGTTTCTTTTAGACGTCATTTCATGTACACTACACGTTAATGACTGTACATACCTTCACCTATTCAGACCATCGCCGCAACAAGATGATACCTCCGCCACATAAAAAAATATATATAGGTAAGATCAAATACTTTAAAAAGAACGAGATATCGAGAAAGCCGTAAGTGATACTTAAACGCATCAATTATCCGGTAACGGTACAAAATTAACGTCTAACTAGTATTAAAAGGTCCTGCGGTTGCGACAGGAAACTGCAGTTACGTTGCGTTGCGGTTGCGCCGTTTTTGTCCAGTGTGTGGTGCGTTGAATTAATAAGCCTCACTACGGCTCAAACTGAATAATTGACGATCGATCTAGTTGTCCTGCGGTGTTTTTACAGTTTAAATGCGGCTTGTAACGCCTTTGCTTAATTGCGGGTAGTGGCGGACTGAAAAATGTTGCGTTTTAAGTTTCTGTTTAGTCTTCCTTTTTTGCCACTAGATGTAGTAATTTGTTGTAGTTCTCGCAAGAAAGATTGCTTGTGTATTTTTATTATAAAAGTAAGTGCGTATTTAAAATTGTTTGATTTTTTGTAGTTATTTTCATTCTAACAGTTAGGGCAATACCACAAAAACTCAGATTTATATCAAACTCCATAAAGAAATGTCTTTAACAGGTGTTTAGGCTAAACAACTGATAAACACGGTTTTGTGGTAATAAGGACAGTGCCGTATGTGATCGATATGCATTCATATAACACTGGAAGAAATCTTTCAATTAAATTCTAATTACGAATCTTAATCACAATATAATTTAACATCAAACGGTTCCAATCTCACAGATTAGAAGACAACCGAACCAAAAACTCAACAAGGCACAAAATGCGCGACAAAACAATTAGACGTGCGACAATAAATCGTTGAAACACGCGCACTGACAGATTTGCACTTCATTAGTGATTTTTTTTAACCCTGTCGCCGCAGACGCTCGACTAACATTGTTAAATTTGTCGCCGGCTTCACGTCGCGTTGACGGATACCAACGTAAATAACTTAACGAGAAAGCTTTACAGACGTTTAAAAGATGTTTTAGATACGATTAGTGGAATGTGAGTGTCGACTGCTGTCATGTCAAGACTTTGATAAGTTTAGAATTCGTCTCGTAGAAACAACGTCGTAGATAACTGTAAATACGACGTTTTTTCATGGTTCACATTATAAAAACTGTTCTTCTGAACTTCAGGTTTAGGTACATACCTAGAATAAAACAAACAGAATTATCCTCTGTTTGTTTTAAGAGATCTAAAATCTAAAAATAAAATATCCGGGTTTTTGGTTGTAGAAAGACAAAAGTTTTCAAAACAGAAACATCATCATTAGATAGGTATCTCGCACAACATAAATATCAATTGTACTGATCGGAAAGATAAGCCCGTCTCCCAAGCCACAGAGTATCAATCTAAAACCGTCACATCCACGTGACGACTGTTTAATGCTCGGTCGGAATGTACCCGACTTGTGCGCGCACTAAATATTATTTCCCCGACAGCTTCATTTAAATACCTTTTGTCAATGAACGGGTTAACACGACGAGTTGGTGCTATAAAAAAGAATTATGGCGGGCCCCGTCGCTACCGATACGGTTTATTTTTTAAAATAATTGGTTCATGCGACAAGTATTTTAATTAGAATTATGTACTTTGGGATGCATGTGTTGTTCTATCATTAGGATGGTTATTTTGGTAGTATTTTTGGATGACAGATGTTTTCTGTTGATGAAGCTATAATAGAGGTAATACCTAAATAAATTAAAAAGTAATTTGACTCATATTTCGTTCTCTCACAGGTCTGTTTGCTCCACCTTTGCTTTACTTTTTCATTCAACATCGCCAAGTTTTTATTTACATTGACAAGAACTTGAAGTGCATTTTGTCCAGTTACAAACACAAATCTTAGCAAAAAGAATACAAATGCCACTCAACAAAAACTGCATACAACTAAACATTTTAACTATAAGTGGCCTCATCCCAGAGTTAAAGTGTTTAATCCTAAGCAAACCGTAACACAAAGCACCGTTGCTATCAAAAGTGACAGATCTTAAAACGCATTGTAGTACCCGGTATTATAGAATCGCCATTTTGGTTTTTCAGCGGTACTTAACAATGTTACTTTTGCGACATAGTATCGAATTTGCGACTTTGCTGCGTCTCATGGTAGATGACAAAGCGGAGTACCTTAATCCCCATAACAGCCATTTAGGAGCATTACAAATAAAAGTTTGTCGGTCGTCGATTCGGTTGAATGCCACAATGGCCATTGAAGGGGCTTCACGCTGCGCATCGTGAATGGGCCAGCGCCAAAAAAATCTATTAGACACGCATAATGGTCCCGATGTATGGGATTGAAGTGCGGATGAGATGAAAGTTCCTGATTTGTTGTGTGAAGTGGGTGACTGAGCTAGTTAAGTTTCACGGCTGGTAGTGCATGAAGTGTTTGAGGTTTAGACGGCGGCGGTTCAGGCCTGGCTACGGACTGTAAGGACCCGCAAAATAACTCCTTACAAGTGACAGATTAAAACAGTAGCCTTAAACATTTTTTTCAGTTTACACTATTATACTGAAACTTTGACAGATTGCTAAATAAATACCGTATACATGAAAGTGTATTTAATAAATCAATAGGATAAGTTTCTGTTATTACAAATAATCAAACTTTTACAAGGCAGATTTACATGACCTATAACTCACAGTGAATGTAGATAGACTTCACAGTTAATCATATTTCTTAGAATTTCTATCGGCAATAAAAACTTACACGAATCTCAACCCACGTACTTATTGAATAACAGATCCATATCATGATTACCAATAATAAGACATACCTATTGTTCAATATTAAAATTACTAAATAATTTTCTAGAAGAATGTCCGATCTTCACAAGGAACAATACACATTGTTCTCTGTTACAAAAGCGCAATAAAATCTAACGGTTTGATTGAATTTGTTTGTGCGATTGGGGAGTGTGTTCTCGTTGACAAATATTTTGCCGGAAGATGGATTGCAGAGGAAACAATCGGATTCTATTCGGAAGCTATTGTTTGATTCGATTAGTTTGATTGAGCACCCTTTGACAATCGGTACAGGTAACATCGGGAAGCGGAATTGAGTAGGTAAGTCAATTTGTTATATTTTTACGAATGTTTTTAGATGTTCTGTGAAAGATAGTATATAAATAACACGTGTTTAAAATGATGAGTTGATAATATCTACAAACAGTAAAATAAATAAATGCACATAAAACTGATACATGTCACGGAAACAAAAAGATAAAAGGTAACTACGAAGTAAGAGTCCATTAAAATTTTGTTTAAAATGGAATAAAGCTAATTCAAGAATAAAGCCCCCACGATGCATTTTTTTTTACTTGTGGCATAAAATAAAATTGAAGCAACAAATGATTGCAATTGCAATTATTATTATTCTTCAACTCACGGAATGCCACAAGGCAAATACACCGCACCGTGTAAAACAGGCATAACACTGTCATAACTTTATTTTGGCGAAATAACTAAAACATACTTTTCTGAAAAACAATTTTATTGCTGTTGACTGTCACTTACCTACTATTTTGAGATACCTACGACAGAAATAAACCTACACCTGAAAAATTATAGGTACAAGCTTCTAAGATGCATATTTTTTTGTTTGAAATAATTTTATACTTCACATGATACAAAACGCTGGAACGTCTAATGATACCTAATGAACTATAATAGACACCTATCTAATTAAACAGGTGCCACTGGGAGGAGTTTCACTGGAGGTCTATTGTTTTGTCCATGGGAAGAAAAATGTGGAGAGATGCTTCAGATCTGACGTAAGGACAATGAGAAGAGAATTCCTGAAAAACAGTGTTTACACCCAAGTGTGCAATTGGTACCAATTACATACCTAAGTTTATTGCATTCTGGTTATTAGGTAGATATTATTGTAACACTTTCAGGTATATTACAAGATTCACACAGGGGATCTTACAGGTTTGAATATGAAATAAATAAGAATCTTAATTCTTTCGCACAAACTCTAAAAGCTCATCTGTGAATTACAAAAAGATTTAGTTTTTTTCTTAAATTGTTTGGAATTTTATGAGTTTTTTCACAAAAACCTAGAGTAAGTAGAGAAATTTTATATAGGTATAAGCCTATTAATATCCTTGGATGGGCTGTGGTCTGTGAAAGAAAACTACATACCAATAATTTTTGATCATTTATCCAATGTACTTGCCATTTAAATGAAAAAAAAGTGTTCATTTTATTAAATGAAATTGAATAATTTAATTTCAATGCAAAAACGCCGACGGCACCGTGACATGATAACTCTATAGGTCTTTTGTAAGTTTTATGCCTACAATTTTTCACTTAGTAACTAATTGTATAATACGAATTTCTTTAGATATGTAAAGACCCTATGTTTTGTGTGTAGTATTTTTTTAAAACATGATTTATTTCTGGTTTGGTTACTTAGGTAGACTGTAGCTAGCTAGGTATTTACCTACATAGAATTTCAAGAAAAATAATTTTGTTGCATTACTAAATATTTTAAAGTTGTGGGGGTTATTGTGTCAAATCTTGTGTTTTGAAATGTAGATGGTAGGGATCATAATTATGCAGTTTTCGTAATCCTCATTATTTTGCAAACCAAAAGTTCAATGTGTTGAAAAAGGACCAGAAAGTTTCTTCAATACCATTATGTTAGCATAGGCTTAAGTTAAACACCCTCAAGCTGAAATTCTAAGCAGAATCGCCTTCCCCATTTGTAAATACACCTTTGTATACAACAGCTGTTTTGGAGCTGTCAAAGTTGACGTTAAAGTAGAGTTCACAACAAACTTACAATGGTTTTATTGTTGGGCGGCGCCGGCAGCGGCGCGTACATATCAGTGATCATAGTCGAGAACAACACTAAACGTGACACATAGCGAACTCGGAACTGTTACAAAGTGTCACTTGTTAAACTACGCGATGCGGTGTTCGCATACTGACGTGAGCGGTGCGAGCGCGCGAGCGACGTGTGGCGCGCGCTGGAGTACGCGCGAGCGGACAGCACGCGGGGGAGTGGGAGCACGGGGGGAGGGGGAGGCAGTGGGCGGGGCCAGCCAATCCCAGCCTCTTACCGCGCCCCGCCCACGCCGTGCCCCGCCCGCAAGGTCGCAACGGGCGTATCGATCGCACGCGCTCGCACGACCAGACTCCATTTTATTTCGGCGTCCCTCGATTTGCATAAACTTTTTGTTTCAAATTATTGCTTAGTTGGTACTTTGACGTAATGTTGACTACAGTTGAGCGTTGAGTCGTTCAAGTTATAGATGTGGAGGTGTTTGAAAATTGTCAATGCTGACGCGATTTAACACAATCATTGTGAAATTCTTTAACTGAGCCTGACTTGCCTCTAAATTCTAGACACGTTTTCCGATGGTAGTTATTAAAATAGCTTACGACTCTTATCGTTTTGTACATTTATAGGTAGGTATGTAATAAATAGGTAATCATTTAAGTAGGTATTCTAAGTAACATGCGTATAGGTTTTTGTTGAGAAACCAATTTCATATCTTTTCAATTATAATGTAAAAAATTGAGACAGAAACGTTTAAGGATCTGTTACAATAAGAAAAAGAAAACTGTAGAGCCGTGAAATCATCATTCTACTTTGTATGGCAACTGTTTATTTTATGATGACATGAGATTTTATGATGAGAGAGTTACAACACTATGAAGCTAGTTGGAGACAGAGGGATGGCCTCAGAATCTTATAATAAAGTGGTATTTAGTAGGTACCTGTGCCCCGCCTAGCTCACTATAGGTAAATACTTAGAGAGTAATGAGAGGAGAGCAGGGAGACCTGGGCCCAACAGTGAGATACTTCGGGTTTAAGTAAGACATTTTAGGTGTTCCCATCATTCTGTACCGGTTATCATTCTTCCGGTACCGCATACGGGAAAACGTAGCGTTGGAAAGCCCACAAGGTGGACCGATGACCTGGTGAAGGCCGCAGGAATCCGCAGGATGCGAGAAGCACAGAACCGGTCGAAGTGGCGGTGCTTGGGGGAGGCCTATGTCCAGCAGTGGACGTCTTTCGGCTGAAATGATGATGATGACGATCATTCTGAAATGAGCAGACTGTGATCTGCATACATATCAACCTAATTCTTACTTCTGCTGATTCTGTCAGTGTTCTTCTTTGATTTCTGAAGGTTTACAGGATCCTAGTTATTATTATCTACAGCACGTTTAGCCGTCGGACCTATAACTGTCACAAAATTATTCCGGGCTTTGTCAGTCAGAAGCTAGAAAATATGATAAGTACCTACTCATGTAGCTTTGGATAAGTAAGAGTGAGCGCATGAAAATAAAATCATTAAGAAGAAGCAAGCGCGAAGATATCGCTATCAGTGATAAAACCGCCATTCTGCCTACCTACCTGTCAGAGCCCTAAGATACCTGTCTAGTTTGGGGCTAACTGGCAAATAATTTTGTAACCTAGCTATAGGTAATATTTTAAGCTACTCATGTCGTCTCAACTTGGTGGTAACCTGTAAACCTGTTTACTGTATTACCTGGACAACTGGACAATAAACTATTTTCTATTTCTTATTTATAGCAATATTTTAAAAGAGCTGTGTTACAATTTTGATGAAAATAACGTATATTCTAGAATATACTACAAAAAGAGCCTATGTACAGAATATCTACAAAAACGTCTACTCCAACGTCATCTTTTCCTCAGCGTTTTACAGGCAACAGCTAGTACCTACCTACTTACCTATAAGTATAATTATTTTTCAAGACATCCCAAGTCCAAGAAGTTAAAGCAAGAAGAGTCTTCGTTAATTTTATTATCAAAAATGAAATAGATTGGAATGGAATAGAAATAAAGATTACCTTTTTATTAGTCACTATCTCACTAACGGTGTAGTGTGGAACCTTAACCAGATGTTCGGGTGAAATTTCGGAGTGATCTTTGACCTGCAGTAGACTGTGATAAGCTGGATTTGTTGATTGATTGAAGTGGCCAATAGTCAAGTGACAGACAACATCAGGGCTTTGTAGAAATCCGCTCTTGTGACTAGGCTGAAGTTTAGATTTATTACAGCAGAAATATTTTTACCAAATTAAATAAACTTTACGGGTTCTAGTAAAATACCTATTATTTTACTAGAACCCGTAAAGTTTATTTAATTTTAAAAGCACTTTTTATAGAACACAAATCTTCCTGTTTAGAAATACCCGTAACATACATTTCCCCTTCACCATAACATCTGACAGAACGTTATTACGAGCTAATAGCGCCGGTGAACGACCAACAAGGTGCTAAAGATAATGAAATATAATGCTCACCACAAAAAACATTATAAACACGACCAAATAATTCGTAATGGCACGAAAAAACGGAGCTACGAAAGTTTGCGTGAAAAAAAATGATAGCGCCCTTCCGCTCCCGAGTTCCTTCAGACGATAAACCTTCTTAGTCCCAGGGACGTCGTCGCTTCGAGAATAGCTTAAATGGCTAATAGTTTTATGACACGCATAACACCAGTAAAACGCTCCAACATACTACAAACTATATTGAACTTTATGTTACAGCTCTCAAGGTGCAACATTCCATTCGGAGAAGACCGGAAATGACAGTCGCGAGGCATTATAGCGACATTAGACAGGGGTGCCATCGGGTTCATAAAATAGTGAAATTGTGGCGAGGTGAGGGGTGCAAGCGCAGAGGGGTGAATGGGCGTGTCCGGGATAACGAAATAAAAATGCTCAGCCCGCTCATGGGCGACCGTGCGAACTCCGCTTAACGCAATAAACATTTTAATTTGAACGTGAACTCACGCTGAGATGTGAAATTACGGCGAAAGGGCGGCGTGTGCGGAAGAAATCAAATTACATGGAAATTTCATGAAAGGCGTTTCTGCGAGCCCATCGGAGATAACAAACCAAATATGAAAAATTTGAATGAGAGTTAAAAAATAATTTGTTACGACTTCTTGCATCCCTAACTCACCAAGGGGTTCCTATTTCTATGTGAATGTTATCTATCTAACAAAAATTTTTATATACATAGATCTATGCATTAAGAAATATAATTCTAATAATATACCTACCTAACTGTCTTTTGCCTGCGGCTTCGCCCGCGTGGATGACGGAAAATATCCGACGGGAACGTAGGTACTTACCGGGAATAAAAGTATCCAGGTTATAAACTATCTAAGTTCCAAACTTCATCTAAATCCGTTCAGCCGTTTTTGTGCCAATCCGGAATATACATCCAGATAAACAAATCCAGATAGACAAACAGACAAATTCAGAAAACTATATTTTTGACATTAGACTCGTTGCCACTCCCACACCTAGTAGCAATTACTTTCTTTCAAAAATATTCAAGTTCAGTTTTCGTTTCGTCACTATTTTATTATATTATGTAAGATGTAGATAAAGATGAGAATTAAGGTATAGCTACTTATTGGGTAGGGCCCAAGTAACTAAGTTACTTTTTGCCATTACAGTAGTTAAGCCTAGGTATATTAGACTAACAGTAGACAATAATTTAAAAAGTACATCACATTAAAACCAGACAATCAAGATACTACACCACTTAAAAACAGCATCATTTCCTATTGGATTTAGGTTCTGTAAGAGAAAGAACTCCTGGTATATAACATTTCATCTAAGTGAACCACTTTTCGAATCTGCATCACAGCCACAAAGTACATCATCTACGTAGGCTAAAAGGTCCACAGTACGTAATATCCAGTTATGACAGTTGATACATCTCAGTTTGGCCGGCGTCGGGCACTCCTGGCGGAAATAGGCGGAAGTGACCGACGCCGGACCGACCCTCGGATCACCCGATCACTACCATTTAACTTTGTGTCACTTTGTGTTTCATATAAAGATCTTTCTGCAGGGCTTTTTCAAATATTCAAAAGATTAAAGGTACCTTCTGAAGGCGTTTGAAGGAGTGCGAGTATATGCTTGTTTTTGATATAGAGGCCTTAACTTGAAAGAAGCAATCTATGTTACAATTTTAGACGCTGTGTCTTTGATTGATTATAAAAACAGAACTCGAGAACTTTAAGAAAAGGGTAACCTAAATTAATAACAAAGAAACAACAGATATACTACAGCAAAACAAGTTTCCCAAAAACATTTAGGTATGTGCCCACTACAATAGTGTGTCGTGAAATATAGTCAGAAATATCAAAAGGGCTGTCTCCAATAATGGCCACACTTGGTAATTGTCGCGAGTTGCGAGTCAAAGGCACGATAGCCTGTAATTGTCCCATTCAACTGTGACAAACTTAGTTCTTGTCTTGTAAACAATAGTTACTGTCGAATGTGAAGACCGATTAATATTTGACCGTGAGAAACGTTTGACTGACAATTTACCAAGTCTTTTTGGAACCTCTTTGGTATTTGAAATCACTGAAATATAAATCCGCTTGTTTTAAAAATGGGTAATTGGAAAAGAACGAAGCTGAACACAGTGAGCTTACCAAGTTAGTTTACCTTCACCAAGGTCACATGATCTGACCAAGATTATAAGAGACTGTGACCTCTGAGTTTGTTTCTTCTTAGAGTATTTGGATAGGAAACACCGACCTTATCTAGTTTTAAAATATAATAGACGAGTTCATAAAAAAAAAATAGTACAAACCTACTGGCAAATCAATTATTATCCAGAGGTGAAAATTTTACCTTCTTACCTAATAGAATGATTCATAGACAGGCTGTAATTGTAATGCTATAAAGATTTTGATAAATTGCAGTGATTGGGCCCTCTAGTACCAAATTAGCCAAAATAAATGTTGGATTTAACAATGCTGCAGAATTTCATGAAACTATAAGCATGTAAAAGTCTAATTATGAAAAGCTTTCGACTCAGTAAAGCTAAACTCTTTACTCGTAGCAAAGAAGATTCAAAGAAATCGATTCAAGGAGGAAAACACTCGGATGAACGCTTTGTTTCAACGTGCCAACGACCCTCTACCTGCTACCTCTATCTATATAGAGGGTACGAACCTATTCATATACTGAGCGGTCTACCTATCTACTTGGTTAAGAGCTACACATATTCTGGATATGTGTCCAGTGTAGGTAGCTATGTGTACAGTCGAACAAACTATTTGGTATACATGAAAAATATATTTATTTTCCGCTACACTGCCAAAATTCGTTTTTATTGTGTGTGTAATTTAACTTTTTGAGGTTATAGCTTAAGAGAGTGACGTAAAAGAATTGTTGACTACTGAAAACACTTACAAAATTGTTTAAAGTAATTGCAAATTTTCTGCCTGTATACCAAATAGCTTGTTCGACTGTAACTTTCAAGACGATGATTTCCTATTGGTTGGATTTTGGGTTGGTATTTGATATTCATAGAAGTAGGAAAATGCTCATCAATGCTGGCATTGGGTCAAGTGTTGGCATGGAATCAGTTTTTCTGACTACTCATGAATATAAGATTCGATTTTGTGACCGATATTCATAGTTTGGTAGCAACTGAAATGACTGTGTTTTGAGAATTTGGTAAACGGCACTTGAAATCAGAAATTAATCTGCATCTAAATAGTAAAACTGATAAGCATAAACTTAGTGATAGGGTTACCTAAAGCTAAGGACGTTATTAGTTAGCGCTACTCAGCCAACTACAGACAAGTTGAGTAACGGGGAAAATACTACCTGTATATCCTACTAATATTATAAATGTAAAAGTTTGTGTGTTTGGATGTTTATTACTCAATCACGCAAAAGCGGCTGAATGGATTTGGATGAAATTTGGCAAACAGATAGTTTATTACCTGGATTAACACATAGGATATCCCGATATTCCCACGGGCACGAGACTTACGCGGGTGAAACCGCGGGGCGCAGCTAGTATACTAATACAAGTCGATAACTCTACACGATAATTACTACATTCAGTAGGTAAAATAAAATCTCAAGTTTTCTCATGATAGAAAACACTTCATAAAATATGACCTGACTGAACTGAACTGACCAAGGTTTCATGAAAAATCCTGAAGATTTAATTCCAATTTATTTCTATCCAGTGTAGAAAACCTAGTAACCAGTGTCTAAATTATTTCCGAAAAAAATCTAATCAAACTGAAAAACAAATATACTGACAAATCTCTATGTTATAAAAATATTACGTAGGTTTCAAATAAAAGTCCTCATAACTATAATGTTTGTTACTCTGTCGCTATAGCAATACAATTGGTGAATGTAGGAACAGAGGGCCACACGCTAGGCGCTGCCCGCGGCGACGCCTGCGATTTGCATTGCCTTCAATACTCATTGTGCGGCATTATTCAGCGATAGCCTTTTCAATTGAACATTCTTATGAGCGATTGTATTAAAACAAATAGGTATTAGTTATTACAATCGTGGTTAGATGCTGAAATGAACGTAGATCTTCGACAGCGGACTGAAAAGTTATTGTTGCATTGTTAATAATTATCGCAGTAGCTGACTATAATACCTATGTAAAAGCTATGAATATAGGTGCTCTTAACTAAACGATTCGGTTATCTTAAAATTACACACATTCATTGGTTTTCTGGCTAATTTAGGACTAATAGCTAACTCAGTCCTGTTTATCCTGTTTACACTCACAGATTTTTGTAAATATCCAAGTAGGTAATATTGAATTTCAATAAATTCAAATATTATTACAAAAAGGGTACCTACCTATGCTAAAACAAGCAGTCTATATAATTGACATGAGTTATGGACTTCATAAATTAATTTATTTGTAGAATAAGAAACAAAGTCCAGTAGATAAATCTATGCTGATCAATTATTTATAAAATTATAGGTTATTATGTTGGATCAGCAAACAATCATCAATTAATTAATAAAACATCAGTTCCTCTGAACTAAGTACTTCAAATGCGCATGAGCAATAAGATTGCATAAAAAATGGAATCAGCAAGCAGTGTCTTACTGTATTGCTTAATCTCCTGTTCAGAAACGTGGCAGCTTTAATGAAAGAACAAAAATAACGAGCAGCTTTTCTTTGCGGAAATATTATATTGAAAAACTCTACGTGGTTACTTAACTATAAATATAAATAGGAAGGTACCTAAAACAAAGATTTTTGCAAAGATCTAGCAGGAAAAGCTAGCACTTGCCATTTAAATAACGGAAGGTTACTAAGCGGTGCCAGAGCATCCAATTTCACACTCCAAAAAGGTGTACAGTTAAAAACTCCTTTTGCATAAAATACCACAATACTTGGGCCCAACATTGTCATGGATCACGTGTCTTGCGCGCGCGCATCCACCGCCCGTGTCCAATGCATTACTCGCGGCTCTCATCGCTCACAATACCCATTTCACAGTGTCCATCGAATCGATGACGACAAATCGAAATTACCGATTTCGTCATTCGATATTCGTTCCGATATAATTTCACTAGTCGATAGCGGAAAATTGTAATAGAGGCGTCGTCGGTATTACCGCTCAGGAATTGCAAGAGGTAAATGAATTAGAATTATCCGCTATCTATGCGCAATTTATCATCCCGCGTAATATGTATAAGCGACTGGATTTATGAGTTTGTCCATGTGTCTTGGATTTGTCTTCTATGAACGCAAGAAGCCAAGAGAATGCATAGATTTAGGTACGAGTATTAGCACCCTTGAACACAATGACCCTATGGTGGCATAGCTTCAACATTTAATTGCTTTTTACGAATGCAAAACTTTAATCACAATTAGATGATGTAAGCAGGTAGGTAGTGCAGAATTAGGTTATGCACTATCTAACAAAGCCTCGTCAGCAGAGGGCATTATGTACAAAAGCTCTCAAGCAGTTACTTTGTCACATGTTTTGTTTCAACATAAGCGTAACATTAGACCAACTGATTTCATTACCACTGTGACCTTAAGACTCTACACACTCTCCAATCCGGTCAGAACTCGGAGTCAATATGCAGTTCAATCATCGAGATACGAAGGGATACAAGTAATGGTTTGTTGTTCCACTTTTCATCGACGAGAGAGATGTGTAGAGTCTTAAGAACATAAAAGGCAAAGAAAGAACCCATGGGGTGTTAGTGCTAAAGTCACAAATATATAAACAAACATAATAACAAATGCAGTACTTACTAATATCTTCATATCCTTGTGATCTGCGGTAACGGGGTCGATACTAACCTGGAAACAAAAAAAAAAGAGTTAGTTTTTACATTCAATATGAAAAATTCACGTATGTTTCTAAAACCATACATTAATAGATAACCAACTTATTTAGTAATCTGTTCGAATAATACTGAGTGATAAATGTGAAAATGTAAAAAAGGTGCAAAGGAAATTAACGTTGATTCTTTTAAAGACCACCGTGAAGGTTATGTAAATTCAGTTAAACAAAACATCAAATTCGCGTTCAATAAACCGACCCGAAATTGATCGCAACAAAAACCCAGCCCTCGTACAAAACATTGTTGATTTCCTATTTTCCCATCAGTCAAAGTAGGAAAACAAAAAACTAATTAGAAAGTCCCTAAAAAGTTAATATCATAAGTCGGGACCGTACACACGAGCGAATTTAATTTGGAGCTTTTTTAATTACGCCAGGAGAATGGTTCTGAGCGGGCTGGTTTCGGCGCCGCGCGGCCGCCAGCCCTGTAATTATGGAGCCCGTAATTGCGGGACCCAACAGTGTGCACCCCGGCCCCCGACCCTCCCCCGCTAGCTAGCCGCAGATAGCCAACACAGGGAAATTAGAATACCCGATGTTTTTTATCAACGTCAATGTTTTGCAGAATTGATGTTGCTGTATTGTTTTTTGACCGGCTACGGTGATTTGGTACTTGGGGTTCTAGTATCAAAGATCTTTAAGAAAACAACCTGTACGGATCCATGGGACACTCACTTACATATTAGGTAGGTACATAGGAACATGAGAACAAAATGGTTTGAATAGTGTCCATGGTTTAATTGTAGCCAAGTAGCTAAGCTCTTTCTATTTTCGTCTTCAGAGAACCGTTTTAGCGAACTTTTGTAAGAACCGAGTTTCTCATGTGCCGAGTTAACTCAACCGCGCCATGTCAGCGTCGCCTGTTTCCCAACGATCGCTGAAGTTCGCAGAAATCCTTACATTGCGAGTAACTCCCTAGTTTAATTACAAAGCCATTGTCTAGTCACTGACGAGTGAATTCCGAAGATTAACTTTATTAAGTGGGCGGTTGAATGCACCGTTATGTCATGTATAATTTTGTATTTGGAACTGCATAATCAGCGTAGATAATGTTTCCAGCGCTGGAACTTTGACTCAGGCCCCTCTCATAGAAAGGAGGCCTGTATCAGAGAGATTTGTAACTGAGTATGAGGAAAATGTGTCATGAGAGTTTACCGGGGGCAGATATGCAAGATTGGTTCCAAGAATTCTTTTTAAGGACGAAGTGCTCGACGTAGACTGTGTTGTCAATAACCTTAAGAACATTTGTTTTTTTTTTCTTAAATATTTTTTATAACAGTTTCTATATTCAATGAAATTTAAATATAAAAGCAGGTGATTGGCCTTCGCATTGTTTGGTCACCGCTCCTAACAGTAGGTGCGAGTGAATCGTTCGCTTAATTACGATGACTGGCTTTTGTAACTCCAAAATATATTTTAATATTTTAAGTCCACATTATGATAATTATATATATTCGGCCAATGACTAATGTATACCGAACTACTTACTGTTAGGAGAGGCTTAGATATAAATCTGATATCTTTTGAGTAGCGTTTTACTTATTTAGCGAATGTTAATAAAAGTGGATGCATGAATTAAATATTTAAAGTTTGTTTAATTGCGTTAAAATGAATAATTATATTTAGGTAAGTATCTACTTATTCATTTCGTAAGGATTATCTACTAATTATTCGAGACAAAAAAATAATACTTTGTTGTTAAGTTCTAAAACGTTTCTTCTCTGTCCAAATAGCGGTACTTATTTTCTGTTAAAAGCCAATTTATTACAGAACTGGAAGTAACACAGACTTGGAAAACCAACACCGTTTCCTCTCAATATTAACAATATTATTACACTCCACTTCACAAAATTGGCTATTATTGTACTCATATTTGCCTAAAATCAATTGGATAACAAATAGCATTATAGCTAAGAAACAACAATGAAAGAAAGGCGTCTCGCGTTTCATTGTCGAGGCGACGGCATACCCCGGGAGGTGTTTGTGCCGTAATCACAACGTAATCACACCAATTAAATATTTTTATTCCCATTCTACCTTTGTGTGTACTGTGCCTTTGTCGGTATATTCGGTGAACGTCTTTTGTTTGTCAAATATACAACCGTGAAGTTTTTGCGCACATTCGAATTTCGAACCGTCGACGAAAATTAGTCGTCTCACAATCAATGAAATAGCTAATTAATATTGTATTGTGATAAATTGTTGGCTGCTTGCAACTTTTTTGTTAGAAAAAAAATGGCGGTGGTAATGTAATTAGCATTGTGAAGCGAAATTAATTATAGGTATAATTTCAGATATGGCTTGTGTAAGTTTATTCAATAAGACTCATTATTTGTGAAAAGGTATATTGCTATTATTTATGTTTTATTAGTAATAGGAATTAAATAAGGTATGTAGCATTTTTTTACAGTCAATTTAACCTCAATACTTACCTAGCTTTTTAGCGTTTATCTAGCTTAAAGATCAGTATTTCAACTCCTCGCAGTTCTTATCGCATTTTAAAATTGGATTTTTAACTGAGCGTTTATGTTTTCATTTATTTTTTCAGTTAAATCTTGATTGAGCTTTTGTTCGATCAGCGTCATTTAAATAAACGTTCTTACAAATGAAAAATAAAAGATTTCTTTACAGTTTTTCCCTATTTCAGGATTAAAGATTCAATCATTTTTACTTTTAGAAAAAATAACAATTTTTTTTTTTTTTTCATTTTAACAATCTCAACAAAAAATTCAGTATTTTGACTAAATAATAAAAATAATATTTACCTCGTTGAAGTAGTTATTATTGACATTATGGGGAGCCGGATGCGGCGCCCCGTGCTGCTGATAGTACGCACAGTTCATATCGCCATCCGATTCTAATACGACACGAGCACAAAGTCACTAGCACACGCGTGACAATTTTTCCATGTCAAAGAAAATTTCGGGGAACAATTATCTCGTAACGAATCGATGCGGCGAACGAATCTGGCCTACTAAATGTTAATTGTAGGGTTCTTGGTGCTGTGTCGGTGTTGTTGGTGCCTCACTCGCACGGTATCTGCGTCTCGCTCGGGCCGGTCTGCGCGGTTTGTTTACGGCCGGGGCGGCGACTGGCGCAGGGCGGCTCGAGGGCGGGCTTACGTCGCACACGCAAAACTAATGTACTACACACTTTAGTGCGTTGGAAAATTAAATCTCTGATTGTTTTAGTGTAGTGTTGAAAGACCCCACTATTCGAGCTATCGATATATTTTCACACCACAATATTTCATAATAAAACGGACCTATGATATATACCTTTCAGTATTGTAATTGATTGATTTACAAAAACAGTTATTAAAAAAGGATGAAACATAAATGTTTGTTTTAAAATAAATCAGAATGCAAAATCTTAAGTAGAATTAGCTTTATAAAAATAGAACAGTAGTAATATAGAAATAGAACAAGTCAGTCACAGATTGCATACCTAAATGCCAATGGTCGCATGTCTACATATTTGTTAATAAAAATAAAACAAATCACATGAAAACAGCGATCGATAAAGGTGTTGCATTGAATTGCATAGCATCCAAGCGTCAGTGTTGATTATCAACTGTATCGAACATCAAAAATCTTAGTAGACTTACCTTTATTAAAATACTTACTGGTACATTATACTTGTGTCTACATTGATTGTCGAATCCTATCCTAGTATTACAACAAGATGTCAAATGGATATTTGAGTTTGTATATAACTATCACGTAAAAAAAAAAACACGTTAACATGTAAGTAACCAAATTCCTCTGACAAGCCTTAGCTAATTAGGCCACCGTACCCTTACACCTCTTTACGTAAAATACTGAAACTTAGCATAGTTTTAAACAGCAAACTAGGTTCTTAAATGTCAACGAGCAAAGAATTTCCCAGAGACAAGAGGAAATTATTACCTCTTAAGATCCGGATTTCTATAGCACCTAGGTAATTGTCTAACGGAAGAACTTGTGAAATTTAATAAAGCGTTTGCCTTCCTTACGGAGATTTAAAATTGAACAACTAATCTAGTTCAACATGGAAAGAAAGTGTAATAAAAATATTGTACCTATACCTATTTAATATATATAATATATACATTTAATATAGTATACGTAATGTGTTTCGAATCAGAATGTATCTCAGTGCGTAAGTATCTATAATAAGACAATTTTTACACCATCCAAAAGTAATAAATGTTTCCGGTTCATAATAAAGAACATCAGGATAGTAACCCAGGCGACTATTATAAAAATTGCTCCATTTTTTACTGTCCCTCAGCGGCGGGGGCGGATACGGCTCCTATGACAGGATACGCTTGCCCTACAATGTTGGTATCATGCGAAATGGTCACTTGATACCGTAACAGATGTTCTACGAGATTTGATTTGATTTTATGGATAGTTATTGTGTTTAAAGGAAATTGAGTGTTTCTAAATAGGTGAGTTTTTTCTTTATAATAATTCTTTTTGTAATGGTTACTCGGATTCAGCCAACGTATTTACCTTCAGTATTCTACATTCGATTAAATATTTTTACATTTATGAGATTGTGAAAATGCGAAGGTCTGCTAACCTGAATATAGAATTTCACTCACTTCAATCCTAAACAAAAAAAAACATTATTTATCAATAAATCACTTTGTTAGGTAAACTTAGGTAAACCACCGATTATAGCTATCAAACGTTAGTTACGCAGTAGATAACTCGTGTTTTTCAAATAAAACTTGTCATGATTTTCGTCACGATAATATTTTACACCACCATTAACTTAGCCGGTCTGGTGGTTCCATCCGACACTTTACAACATTGGCACCTGAAATTATGTAATATCACAGTAGAACGAATATTTGTTAGAAATAGAATAACAAGACAGTCACAAATTGCATAAAACGCTAAGCATTGCCTGTCTAAAATCAGACTACTCAATAATTAAAACAAAACGCTATTCAATTTACGACAACGATCGATAAAGCAGTTGCATTGCATAGCATCATTACTGTCGATCATCAGCATTTATCTAGCAATCAAATCTAAAAATAATACAACCTAAAGAGTTGCTGATAAAAAGAAAATGCAGATACAAATAAGACTGATGACTGAGTGATAAATGAACAATTTATAAATAAAGAAATGAGGTATAGACTAGTAATGTAGCTGAACGCATGAACAGCGTTCCACACAGCTGAAACTGTGACCTAATGTCTGCAAGTTAAGTTCAAGCTAGGTACTTAGCGCCAAGTAAGTTAGTGCTAAGTTATACCACTTATCAATATTCTTTATTTTAGAAGAATTAAAATATAGGTAAGGATATCACGCTGACTGGAAATCCGAATTTGTCATTACAAAATTAGTGACACTAAATGCAAAATTGTTGACTCGTCGCCTGCACATAAGCGTGTAACTGAATAAATATATCCATTAGCGTTACTCAAAAACGTATGTACTTTTAAACAATTCAGCTGTCGTGATTTTCACAATGAGGTCCGGCGATGTCACCGAGCGATAGGGCGAACATTTTGTATAGAATATAGAATAACATGCGCAAATGATAGTTATTAGAGCAGAGTAGGTGAGGCGTGTGCGCGTAATTATTGTAATCTCGGGGCGCACGCTGGGCGCAGGCGCGAACCGGCAAGGAGCGCGGGCGCAGCGCGGCTCTATTGTTGACGGTTATGTGCGAGTGCGAATGTGGAGGAAGTGCTGTGTTGATTATAAGGGAGATTGATTGGAAGTTGTTTGTTTGGCTTAAATCTTTTTGTTGCTGTATTTACAGTAGGTTTCAGTAACAAAGGTCTTGCTTGTTACTACGTGCTTTCACAATAGATGTTTTATCTTGTAACAGATCTTTTAGTTACGTATGTAACAATATTATTACTCTGCAGATAATATGGCATAGACCTTAAACGATTAGCTGATAGTTCAGCAGCTTCAAAAACTAACAATAAATTAGGCCACATAGTTATTATTCATACTTTCTAAACAACACTACTACATACAAAACAAACATGCCAAATGTCCACACTTTCTTTGTATTGGCACATTCTCATTATGTAACGCGTTTCGTCGCGTGCGCATGTCAGGCCGCCCTCGATCCGCCCAGCGCCGCCCTAGAACCCGAACGTATCGGATTGCAATCACAAAACAACTAATACTTTTCATTATTATATTTCGCATTATTCTGGGCTCTATTTAAAATGTCCCAAAATGAAATAGTGTGTTATGTTGTATAATGCTGTAATGGAAGCTAGGGCCAGCTGTGGTACCTGTTTATGTAAATCTGGTATAAAGTTTGTCCAAAGTGGACATTTTAAGTAATCAACACAATAAAGTGGACATTTTAATTGACAAACTGTTGTGTGGCGAAATCTAGTTTGATGTTTATGATAAAAAGAAGGGTTTAGAAGAAAACAATAAGCAAATAAAATAATGTTCTTGCTTGCTATAGAATGATCAGTTATTTTGGAATGGAATGAATTACTAAGCAATTTCATCCATATATTAAGTTAAAACTAACCTAATAAGAAAAAACAAACTCTACATATTTTACACCACAATTCCACACAAAACATTCGGCTGTAACTTGAAATAATATAGGTAGCCTATAGAATGGTTTGCACGCATAGCCGTCACATTGCCCCGAAGTGCACGGTATTGTGCAACCCGAGTGCACGACAGTTGCCTATAGAAGGGGTGCTACGTTTCCGGTTGCAATCTTACACCAACTTCCGCTGAACATCGGCCACAGATAACGGTTGGATTTAAGTATTATACCAAATGCATAAGAACACTGGATATAAACGGGTTTGATTTGATTTTTTTGCAGTTTTCTATTTTCGCACATTTTTATTGTAATTTTTGGTAGATTAGCAAAGTAATTTATGTGTGTTTTATCAAACATTTCTTAGGTTGTTAGTTACTATAGATTATTCAGTAATTATGAAATGAAATAATACGCATCGTGTTGATATCATTAAGGTTCGTGTCACATATATTATATGCATGAAGAACATTATCTACCTACTGTTTATAAAGTTCTATTGTTGAAAGGTGCAATATTGCACGCTAAATATCAACAAAGCATAACCAAAGATAATCTAATACACACAGATATGTAGAACGTTGAACATTTCATTGACAACACGTGTGATTTGGTCTTTTGAGTGCAACGTATTGTTGACGAGCCCGGATTATCTCCATTCACACAGATTCATTCATGTTTCAATACCGGGACATCAGACGACAGTTTCCTATGCAAAATTTCGCGTAATCCCGGAATAAAGGTATTCAAAATGTTTCCGCTGATCCGTTGGGAACAGAGTGCCGGGACAATATCTGTCGCGGGTGAGATGTTCACTTGACGATATACGTCAGTCCTTGACACTGTTTACGAACATAATAGGATTAAATCTAAAGGGGATATTGTGTTTTGAAATGTTAAAATTTGTTGAATACTACACTCGATTTTATTGAGATAACAAATTGTAATACGTTTCGATAAGTACTTTATGGTAAGTACTCGAGTAAGTACCTGGAATATGAATGTTTGAGTGGACTTAAGTTATAGTATATTTAATCTGATTACGTACGATACACGTGCAGCTCTCATTTCTGTTCTACAGGGTCTACTTTGAGGGTATCGGTTTAAGTTCCTGTATTTTTCGGGCCAAAAAATGTGAACAAAATCATTAAATAAAATACGGGTATTCTATATATGAAGTGCATGTATTGCGAGCAGCGCGCGGCGCGAGCCGACACCAGCGCCGCGCCGCGACGTGCCAAACAACAAAATAAACCGGCCAACCCGTGTAATAATGGTGTTTCCACCCTGTAACAATAACTACATAATAGTCGAGAGCTTTTACGAGCTTTTGTGAGCTTGTCGAAGCTTCTACTTGGCATTTTTTGTGATGAATGCCGCTCGTTGCGCCGCGCTTCACTTTACGACTGGAGAATATTTTATTGAATACTTACGCCGCGCTTAAAGATTTAGCATTGCTCGGAAGAGCCTCTTAAATCCGTTCACTGCTTGTGCCATCGTCATATTGTTTGGCAGATGAAATACTTTCTTTGAGGTCGGTTGTAAGTTCGTACGGATGGCGCATGAGTATGTACAGCTAGGTTGCAGAGTATCATACGCAGCGGTCGAGATGAAACACGATCATGCGCTGAGACACTGACAAAGCACCGATTACCATATAAGTGCGCAGTCCGTGAACGCGTTCCATGTGAGAGTTGCTCAGTTGCGCACACGACGCTCGAGATGAATTTTTCCAATTATAAAAAGAGATAACCGCAACGTATAAAGAAATAATAGCGGTTGTTAATTGAAAACTTAATCGAGAATTCATATTTCATGGCCGTACTCTTTTAGAAACTACTTTCTCTATTTAAGGCGTGCTTATAAATATGTATTAAATTATGTTAGTAATTAGATAATAGAATAAAGATACGTATTTTTATATGATATTTATAATTAAAAAGCTTAAAAAATTAATCTTCCTCTGAAAAGAGTCTTCCTCTGGCAATATTAATTGGAGATTAAAACCTATTTGAGTAAATAAAGTTTATCAAGAATCTCTGCCCAAACATTTTGCTGCAGATTAATTTGATTTTAGAGATAAGATCGATGAAATCGAATAACGAAACAGAGTTATAATAGGCACGATATTATTAAAATAGCGTGCATTGCGAATAGGAGACGCTTATAGCCGGCATGGGCGATGTCCGTTGTTGAGATAAAATTAATGGCCGCTATTAAACCGCGAAACACTCCGCGGAAGACTTCATTAATTTCCCGCAACGGAATACGCCTCTAAACGGTGAGATGATCCGCCGATAGATTTATTAATTATTGAGCGTTATAGCATTTCCTTATCTGACACGCATTCCAATTAGCCATCACTATAAAGTTTTAAAGAAGGCAAATCAGGTGAGTTTAGAGGAGGGTCGTGGTGTGTAGCGGGAGGTGGGTAGGGGGGCAGGGGGGAGGTCGATAGCCGCAATAAATCAAGATATTATCTTCGCCGAGCATTACGAGCGCCGATACCAAAGGGTAAGTCGCCGGACCTCGGCTTTACGCACCGTATGTACTCACACTTACCTATATCTACCGAATATGGCGGAACACATAAATGCAATTGGGTTTTGTTGAGAGAGTACAACAAAACCCAATTCAATATAACACAGTGGTCTATACAAACTGTTATATCTGGGACTTTAAACTAAAGATTTTTCGTCGGTCGGGTTATATCTATCTATCGGTTATGTCGATCGGTCATTCGTGGATAGACTATAATTCCATCTTCTCAAATATATTATTCAAAATTAGAATTATTACGGGCTTTATATCTACATACAAAAAAAAAATTAATAATAAAAGCTAGAGAAATAATGCAAAGATTAGTGCCGTGTGCCCCGAAAGTTCGTAGGTCATATTCGTAGGCAAACATTTTTTTTGACATGAATAGACAAAAAAATCTAAAATAAGCAAGTAAAATAATACTTATTCATCTATTGAACACATTAAACTGTGATTATGTTTAGCCCTGTAGCTTATATGAGAATACTTGAATACTTTAATGATAGTTGAAAATAAATCATGTCTAATTGTCGTGTGCTACAAAAATTCGTAGCACATATTCGTAGCCCTACGATTTTTCGATACCGTATGTAGAGTGATAATGTGATAATGTGTGTATATGAGTGTATTGTGAGATGTGCGTGTGTGTGTGTGATAGTGTGTAGTAGCGATTGTGTGAGTGTTCCTGAATATTAAAACTAATATTATAAATGCGAAAGTGAGTTTGTTTGTTTGTTATGGTTTCACGCTAAAACGGCTGAACGGATTTAGATGAAATTTTGCAAATGGTTAGACCATATCCCGGTATTCCCACGAGATCGAGTCCTGTGCGGGTGAAACCGCGGGCGCAGGTAGTGTTTTATAAATAGAAAACAAAGTGATCATAATGGATGTTTTGCAGTAATGTTCCACATAGTGATATAAAAAATATTGCCCCAAAGGCAATGAACTTGTTCTATTTTTTAAACATACCGAATACCGGTATTGACTGGTAAGCAATAAATCATCTAGATGTATCTCCGTCTATCGATATCATTGTAATCTCTATGATATAATTTCGATTTTTTTAACCCAATCGCGAGGATATATTTCAAACGTACAATCGAAAAAGCAATAATCAGTGATAAAATAAAGTATAATTACACACTAAACCGTATAATTTGTGAACCATTAATTAAAATTCAACTAAAGATGAAAACAACAAAGTTGTCTGGGAATCACAAATCAAACGCCACTCGGCGATGGCCGCGGGCGCAATAAATCAGGCGAGCGCTTAGGCCTTCTTAGCTTTTCTAGATAGAGATTTATCCCGTAATAACATGTTGTTTTTCACTAAATCAACCGCCGAATTATCCGGTAGAGGAGCAATGATTAATCGGCGGGGCTGCCGATGTAATGACGGGCGCATAGCGAGCGGCGCACGCGGCCCACCGCGCTGTGCGGACGAATGCGCGCGCGCATGCCTAGCTGTGCTCCGCATTCTAGGGTTGTCTACTCCATCACCATCATTGATGCGGTGACCACCAGCGTCTTATACATCGTTGGCACAAATGCACAAGTTTATTATAGTAATACTTGTCCATTACATTACATGGATAGCTTTATAATGATTGGCCCGTAAAGAGATTTGCATATACCGAGGTGCTTATTGTTTTTGAGAATAGTAGTTAGAGTGCAATAAAGTGTTAGTTGTGAAAATTGCATGTCATTTAATTCCAAGCAGATGAGAAGAGTAAGGTAAGAGCTAGAAGATTATAGATCAAATGTTCCCTATTATTGTGATTTACGACAGCTATTTCAGAAAACAAATTGAAAGAAATACCCATATAATCGCTTGAACATCACAGAACAAAATATAGTTTTAAAATACATGAGAGATTTCATTAAACAAATTCCTGTGAAGTCGACACGACTTCCATCTGACGTTCATCTATGGAGCTTTTAATTAAACGCTATCTTTAATTAAAGCTACACGCGACGGACGATATTTCATAAAAATAAAATAAGTTAGCAGTTCAGCTAGGAAGTCTTTATTAAGATTGCGATTGCAAAGAGGCGGGGTAAGCCACTTGTTCGAGAATTTGAATAATCGGCGCATTACAAGTTAACATTATTATGCACGGTCAAATATACCGCGATTTCAACATATAATTATCAACAGTGAACGGACCGTATAATGTTCCGCATTCATCTATTAAGTCAGTCGGTCAAGAATTTTTAATGCTTTTAGTCAGCCATTTTGCGCTGCGATTTGGATACGAAAGCAATTATATACTTTTGTTAGTACCTACTATACGATACAACGTCTGAATTTTGTATGTAAAATCGGTAATTACTGTAAATTCAAAAATTATAGTAATTTGTAATATTTTTGAGTAACGACGTGTTATTTCTTCAGTCTAGTAAGGGTCGTTCTGCACTTTGATATCTTTTCTACCTGCCTACTGTAATCTTATCGAAACTATTTAAAAACGATGCCGGTCTTTTTATTGACCAATAAAAAATCATTTAGATTGAGATTGTAACTCGCTGCAAACCATTTTTTCCAATTTATTCATCCAAGATTCTTCTACAACATGATTCTTATCACCCTGTGTACTACTTCTAACAAAACAACAAAAAAGCTGTTGCAGCAAGTTTTCCAAACTAGTTGGCAAATGATAAGTGAGACAGTCCGGCGGCGCGCGGCGGATTGATCGCAGAACGCGGCAAAATTCCCAAGTTTGCATACGACGGCATCGGCTATATTTCAACCATAATGATAGCAAGCGAGCGTGATAATAATTGTTATTACTATGATCCACATCTGCTATTATTTTATAATTGAGGGCTTTTGGGTGAAACCCCACAATTATAAGAAGAGCCTAAAGCAACAACCAACATGCATGAGGTGAACGAGTTTTTGCCTCGTTCCCTAAATTATGATATATTTACCAAAATGCATCCCATCAATAGGTCGTGTGATAAATCTGCTGTTACAAGGAAAATTTATTCGTTTCGGTTTTTTATTGAAATAAAGATAATTGTTGTAAAAAAAAGAACGACAACGGACATGGTGACCAATAAGGATTGGAATCCATCAAGTATGTTGTTAAGTACTTCTACAAGATTGGTTTTTAATTTACATCTTACAATGAATATTTTGAGCGACATCAGAGTGACTCTTCAGACGGTCGAAATAAATGAAGACGTGACGTGGTGTTTATATGGGTCAAAATCCTTTTCCAAAAACATGAAAATTAGCTAATTCCCACGCATGATGTTAGGCAAACCATGAAGGAACGGGAACTTGTGTTTATAAAAAAAATATTACATATTGAAATTACCATGTATTGTTAGGGCACAAAATCCCGTGGAATTACTATACACAAAACTAAAATATTTTTGGTACGAAAGAAATCTCAAATCTGACTTTTGCACACTACAAAATCTTTCGTAAAAAAAAATCGCTGGTCAGCCGCGATCATTCGATTAAAACTCGAAAAAATATTAATCGCTCGAATATCTACATAGCGTAATCCTGAGAACGGAGAGTTCATTATTTATTATGAATATTAGTCAATTTTTATTTAGTGAAAAAAAGCGAGCGGCCAGCCCGGCTGCAATTAACTGGCCCAACCCTGTAATTATGGACAGTAAATTTCTGGACGGCAGGACTCGGGTATATTGTTCTATCTGGCTTATAAGGATTAGCTCACCGCTGCCAGGCATCGCTCATTTGAGGCCAGATATCTAGATGTGATCTGAGGTGGTGAATCGGCTCGGAGAATGCTGTCGCGTTTTTGTAAAACATGATTTTATATTTTAGGTTGGATATAATATGGATTGTAGAGTTCCATAGAGATCAAGTAATACATTGGGATAAGGGTACAAGAACGATGATGATGATCACGATGGCGAATATGGATTGTAGAGTTAGATATATGGAGATCAAGTTAGTGTCTGTGCCTGTCTGTAACTTTTTCAGCTCGTTTTTCTGTAAGGTGTCTAAGCTGGTCAACACATAAGGACCTCCTAACTCACCTTTTGCTACGCCTATAATTTCACAGCTATCATAAATGAATAATAATAAAGCTTCCCCTATTCTAAAGTGACCGTTAAAATATCGAAAACTTTCGACTATTATAGGAGAAGCTAAGGAAAGTTACCAAGTTAATTACATGTGGGCTCTATCAGACGCGGGAATCGCGTAGTGTAGCCTCTTAATTGAGTTTCCTATTTAAATAATTTGGGATGGGTCGGAGTGGTCCTAGCACCTTTACATAATAATAAAATTCTACACGCGTAGTCTGAAGATGACTAGGTATGTATTTTTGAAAATCTACCGTTTGACTACTTACCATTAATTAGAAATTAAAACTGTAACCGGCAAAAGTAAAGCTGTAAGGATAAGTTATTGCTAATAACATCCTCAACGCTAAGTATGCACTGCGTTTAAATCTTTAATGCTAGTGTAGCCACCCTTTCAGTTATTATAAGTATCTCGTTACACTTAACATTTTAAAAGAATTACTACGGTACACCTAAGTACAATAATAACATAAGTATTAGCAAACACGCACTTACAAACACGTCCTTGAAACCCAGGATGTAAGATGTCACGTCAAACGAACATAGTCGATAGAATGTAAATGAAGAAAATGATATTCATAACAGGAAATAGGTATCGATACCGATGCCGTACCGAGTCGATCTCTGACCCCTATTCATTCACAATTAGGCTCGTGTCACGGCACATATGTCGTGTCGTTGTCGTGTTTCGTCGTGATTTCGAGACACAATGGCATTCACGTCATGACGCGGCAGAATGTCGGCCATTCATGCTCTTTGCACCACACACGGTTGTCTATTTTTTAATACACACGGAAATTGTAACGTTTGGTGTTTAAAGTTCGTTATGGTAAATAGAGAGAGTTGGGGATTCTCTGTTTGGGAACACAGAAAACTGGTGCGATATTTTAGGAACATACAGAATGGGGAGATAGGGTAGGTAACTCATTACAAAATAATAACAGGCTCTACGGTTTAGGAGGGTTACTAGTTTTTTCCTGCAAACTAACTTACACATTTTCGGTCCAGATTTCACCTTAGATCAGATAAAAAAAGTTGTTGTAATATTGATAACCAAGCTGATTTGTACACCTATTGGCCAAGCATTAGTTAGTTCCATTTCAATTAGAAAAATCCAGAAATGTAAATAAATAACTAAAATACCACATATTCGAAGAGGTTGTGATAGACTTAACAGCACAAAACAATTAACTATCAATATCACAGGTTTGATTCTAAGATATCAAGTAACCATACTAACCAAAAACTATTTACGACCGTATTAAGTTTAGCTCATAAAACGTGAATAGTTCTAATAATTGTGTTTTTGTAACACTCTTTAGATTCACACCATTATTTCCTGGTATCAAATCGCTCATTATCGTAATAAGGTTGACGCTACGTGTATACTAATATTTATAACTACTCCTGAATTCCAAAATAAAACCACCCAAGACTCAAAGAAGGTAGATTGGTACCTACTCTTTCTAATTCAAAATTAATTTCAACTCCGATAAAATAAATACTTATGCCTCAAGAATGGACCAATAAGGGTTCAAAAAAAAACAATGACCACAGCGGTCGTGGTCGGAACATACGCCGCGAATGGCGACCTGCGACCCACGATTTGCATACAATGTGGTTGCGTGGGCGCATGTAGCGCATTCTTTGTGTGCACGTGTGCTTGGACGCGACTCGCTAGGGGCTATATTTAGTAATAGATAGTACAGTTTCTTTTTACATTACTTGAATAGTCCGTGAGTTCATGCGTACTTTTTCTTCGTCGGCAGTCCAAATATTCCAACCGGTTGATGCAGCGGTGACAGAGAAGTATGAGATAGTCTCGTCAGCTGTCACCAACCCACTTGGCCAGTGAGGTGGTCTTCTTGCGTCAAATTTTTGGAGCAGTCTTTGGTCAGCTAAGAGTCAGTATCTTTGTTTTCTTAAGTTATAACTACACTACACAGTTACAAAAGGCGGTTTGCTGAAAGCTGTGTGAACTATGTAGGTAAATAGTATATTCTGAAACTTTTAAACGTTAACCCATCCCTGAAAATATTTGAGTAACTTTTAAGCTGGTTCATCGATCCCATTAAAGTGCATGTCCCTGTCACTTCGCCAATCAACCTAGCAACATTCAACTCTGTATTTCAGACTAAACACCTGTGTGGGCTGAAACCCTTAATCCTCTAGCATTTCAATTTCATTACCAGATCAAAGGGAAATGGCCACCAAACCAGCCTACCGAATACAATCAAATGGCGACACCACACACTAATGGTCTTCCTAAACATATTTCACAGTACGCAATCACGCTGGCATGTTTATTTGAATCGGCAATTTTTCAACGCGTTCGTACCGCAATGCAGTTGCCTCGGAGATTTATTGCATGAGAGAGGAGTTGTCGGTTCGAATCAGGCGCAGCTTGATTAATGTTTGTCGCACGATCTATTTACTGCCCACGGCCCGGCAAACTGTTTCATACTAGGAAATAGCTTGTGGACTATTGTCTTTGCTGTTATGCGTCAAATAGTATTTTTTTGTTTGTGATTTGTGAGCAGATTTAGTGATTCGGTTTTGTATATGGGACTGAATTTTTAGTATTAGCTAACTGTATTGCAGTTGACTTACCTTTATATTTGTTACCACTTTATGACGTAGTATTAGTCCATTTCAATGCTGAAAAATATGTTTTGTGTTAACATATTTAGCAAAAAGCTCTTTTTGTTTATTAAAGTCAAAAGTCTCTACACAATTTTTCAATATGTCATACGCAAAACAAAGTCAAACAGAATTATAAAAGCAAGTACCGTATCTAAAGCGGTGATAATTTCTCATGATGCAGTTCCCACCAGCAGGCCTGAGGGAGCAGGAGCCAGGGTGCGGGGTTAGTTGACCGCATTACGAGAGCGAAAACGCGCACCACCCTCGGGGACTATTTATCAAATGATCATTTGATTTTCTTGTGTTTGATCACTGAACACATTAGAATTTGCAACAGCTCAACTTTTGGTAGCTTCACTTTTTTGGGCGCATTTTTATTTTATGTAGTGTTTTGTTTGAGCGTTAATGATGACCTATCTACTTGCAATTATTTTTGGATTTTGTTATTTTTGTTTCAAGTCGTGATGTTTTAAAACTTGCAAAATTAAGACATTGAAGTTCATAGGTAGAAGATATAGACTAATATTAATTTTACGTTTGTTTCTAGTTTTCAGATAACAGTGTACACCTTTTCATAAAGAAATAGATCACGCTCCATATTCATGTCTGAATTAAACTTGTAAAATAAGTGTAGTAGTTTAGATTGAACAAGCTCGATTGATTTAATGTAACATTTCAATTTAAAATTTACATACAAATCGCTTAGGCATCAGCCAGTTTAGTATGCAACTTTGTGTGCTGACAAGAAAGTACTTAAGAATAACGAATTTCATCGGAAAAAAAATAACCATTCCTACCTATTTACGATATAAAATCATTCACAATAATCTTATGCAGAAGTTAATATTGAAGTTTAGGTCCCGAGCAACTCTTATAACTGTCCGTGTCAGAATCAAACCCACACTCTCCAAATCCAACCACTGAGCCCACTCCACTCGCGCACCCTCGCCCTCACTCGAGGATACGTCTTATAAAATACGATCTGTTTTGATTGTGGCCTGGGGCACAAATCAATTAGGCCTCCCCTCGGCCTCCCGCGGCGGAGCACCCGCGACATCCAACCCAGTGGCTCGTTTTATGACACATCTCACAACGGACCGAAAAGCGATTCATTAACATTCGCCGACTTTATTAGGACCAATTGGCACACACTCCGCGTCTGCGTTATTATCATTGATTGGTTATTTTATTACTGCGCTGTAAATCAGCTTGTTGTTAACGTGAACTGTGCGGTGACGGTTGCAGGCAAGCTTATCCGGTTGGTGATTAAAGATTATTTGCGGAATTGTGTTTTATTAGTGTAATGAGGTGTGGTGTGATGTCCTGTGGAGTATTAAGATAGGCGTTTAAATATATTAACAGGTACATGTAGTATCCAGCTACAATCGAATACCTCAAAAAACTAGGGAGTGCAGCAGCAACCAACACAGGCCATAAACTAGGTACCCCCCTCCACAAAAATTCATATACAATTATTTGAAATGTGCATACAAAAAACAGTGGTGGGGCGTGCAATTTTAATTTAAACGATCTCTACATACATCAGGTAAAATTTACAAGTGATAATGACTACACGATCAATCAGTTTTAAGCTTAGCAGACCACATCCAAGAAAACCGTGAGAAAGAAGTTTTACAAATTAAAAATGTATTCGGAAACAAAACCCACATACCTCCTGCCAATTATTACAACTTCTCATTACATCGGGATCATTCCTAAATTGTTACTACACAACATCGATGCCTCCGTACAAACTGAACTTCCATGTACCCGAGATAATTTTAAACATACGGCTAGATCATTAAGCGTATCGATTTCCTATTAATCTTCCATTTAATATACAATCTAATATAGAAAATAATGACGTAATAGAGGCCGCCGGCGACAGGGTCGTTTCCCACGCCGCCGCGGACAATTTTTATAGTTTTTTTTATAAAGATGAAAATAAATTAAGTTTCGGTAATCAGACGCCGCCTGATTCCTGACCCGCTTCTTCGCAATATTTCTAAAAGCTATTACAAATACATTTATATTACCACACAAAAAAGCTCTCGGGCAATTTTCGCCACATAATGAGGCCATTATGGGGAATTTTGTTTTACCAACATAATAACACCGCCTTTTATTCGGGCGATCCCGTCCGCAAAGGACTTCGTGTTTTAAAGGACAATATTATTCCAGACTTGATGAGATTTTCGTGCTAAAATGTTAAGACTAAATTGCCATCATTATGTATTTAACGCTGCGGATTAAGATAACAGCGGTCGAATAGGTCAGCCATCTTGGAATTACTGATTGCTTAAATACACGAACCTTGTCATATACTTTTGTATGTATATCATATGGGAAGGTAAATAAATAAGTCTTCTTTTGAAAGCTTTCATAGGCGCTTTTGAATGTTTTTATGTGCACAATATACAATATTTTATTCTTAAATACAGTTTTTCACAATGAAGATTCAGCTTTTGATCCAAATTGAAGAACTTGTAAATAATGTTGTATATACAAAAGCACAGGCATCTACCATTATAATACTTTTGTAAATTATTTCTAAGATTTTATGTTATTATTTTACCAATTTTTAATAAGTGTGGTTTAATTAGTGAGGTTTCTTTAAAAAGTAATGGAAAATCCATTTGACTTTGCAAGAAGATCTGTTAATGGCGAAAACCATGTCAGGAAAACTTCTTTCAGCAATCGGGATTTTTCATATTGCGATAACAAATGTCTCATCTTGAATCTTTTTTGAATGAATGAATAATGATATATTTATTTGCATTCATATAGGTAGCTAACATAAGTTCTTAAGATCTATGGGTTTCACTATATTCGGTATTTCAGCCGCGCAAATATTTAGATTTACATCTTGGTTTCTTGGTTATAGTTACTTATTTTTTTCTTGAATAAGTGGAAAACACTTGAACTGAAACCTTTGATTAAAAAAAATCATTTTTAAAGGACCCGTAAAAATACTGAAGTCTATCTATCTAATAACAACTCTCTCTTCTTTCTGTAAAACCTCTTCCCAGCTCACAGCTAAGCTGTCCATGCGGCAGGAGGCAGCCGGACGCTCCGTAATGGTGCGCTCGTGAGCTGTCCATTACTCCGTCACCGCGTGCGCACCCGACCTGCAGCCCACTAGATCACTCTTAAACGCACTGTCTAGCCTTTAGTGGGGAAGAAAGGATTTTTTTTACTTTTGGGTTCGGTTGTTTCACTGTAGATTGGACAATAGACGTAATTAAACTCTTTGACTGTAACTGAAAGCGTACACCTACATGTGTCTTATCTTAAGTCGTCGTCATTTTTGGAACTTTTCAAATTAATTTAGGATAACAATAAACTGCATCTGTGCAGCTATTGCCTACTAGAAAAACATCTTTCTATATCAATACAAACCTTATCAAAAACTATGATCTCAATCTCAACCCAAATTATGTTCAAATTATGTTAGTTACCAAGGATCATCCGAGGACGGGCTCAGAACTTTAAAAACATCGAAAAAAAAGTTCAATCACGAAGCGAGGTTAAAAATAAATTTAGGTATCGACCTGCCATTACAGGACACGTGACGCACAACATCAACGGATTAATTCCGTTACGCGATCAAAGAACCCTAATTATTGCATTATTGTGGCGATCTATCCGAACCTAAAGAGGTACTGGATTGAGTTGGTTTTGGCACGTCGTAAGATCGCAAGCGCGTGTTCGCGGTGGAGCGATGCGCTTGCGCCGCCGCCCTCGCTCCCGACATTATCCTTGTAATTGGCGATTTTATGCAATTTATGGCGATTCGCGCAATTTACGAGCAGCGGACAAGTGGGCGACGCTGAGCTTTTTACCGGGATATAGCGAAATTGACTCAGGGTTTCAATTAAAATTTTATATTCCGCAAATTACCTGCCAATTATATTCCATTAGTCAACGTTAAAGAACCACAAAATTGGTTTTTGTTTTAATTTTTAGCTGAAATTGTTTTGCTTTTGTAAATAGTGATGAATATCTTGAATTTAAGGGCATTAAAAATTTAATATCTTGGAGTATTAAATTAAGCTACGCGGGTAAACTTGATTGCATCATCAAAAACGACATGCATATTTTAAGATACCAACGTGTATTAAAAATCTCCAAAGATATACTTGGTACTGTATAGCACGTTTGACTTTTAGTGCGTAGGCATTAAAAGTAAGGCACTAAAGACTTTTAGCAGTAAAAGTCAGACAGGCGACAAGGCTTTATAAAATTGAATCTCTATTAGTTATAAAACCCGTGAAAGCTCCGATCTTGCAACTTCCCTGGCTGCATGAATAGGGTTCAATGGGATAGGCCTTTATTGTATATGTTACACTCGAAAAAGAAATGCGAAACAATTTTTTTTTTTTTTGCACAACAGTCTATGACGTTATCTTACCAATTATCTATGTCATTTCATCAACGTCCCCTTGCAACGCATAGAGATTTTAACTTTGACCGTCATTATAGTTTTGATGGTATAATTGTTTGTAAATTATACGATAATTTAATGTGGCCCTTGAGCAATAAATTGCACGTAATTTAAGGCGGAGAGTGGACGAGTCGCGATCTGCGCACGTCGCGTAAACTCGCGTACCCAACATTGCCCGCACGCATGCCCAAGATAAATATTGCATACATAATAACCTCTCTCCCGACCGCGTAATAACCCAGTGTGACATAAGCAGCTGTGACTGATTAAACAATCGTGTTCTCCATTATAACAATATAATTTAGTAAAATTAAAAAGCTATTATCGATCCGATATTGAACATGTGTGACTTCGTGCGAGGAATAGTCAAGAAATTGCTGATGAGGTACGCGAGGCAATGCTGATAGTACAGCCTACAAGCCATGTTATTATTTACTGAATTTATGTTTTAATTTAGTTAAATTGTAACCTTAACTTGATGACCATGCGGCTGATTTTGCAAATATTTTTTATTCCTGTTCTCTGTATATCTACATTTTGATCACGTTGTTAATGAGCTGATCGAAGAAACATTTAAATTAAGTTTGTGTGCTTTGCATTTTAACGGAATCTTACCGTACACTGTAACTAATTGTATTTATTTATTTTGGGAATACAAACAATCGTACATTGTATTGTAGATATGTACAGTATGCTATAAGCAAAAGTAGAATCCACTACGTTTCCACATGTTACTAGTTTATATTTGATACAGTTTTAGTAAAGTGAAGTAAAATCAATAGATAGGTACTTAACAAAAATACATTTTTTTTTCGCTATCTTATCTAAAATTTAATACATGCTGTTTTAATTAATTTGAGAAACTTATTATACTACTTAAATTAACAAAAAAAAACTAAAACTAAAAGGACTACATGCTTAAATAATACTTATTAAAAAAATTGAGAAAGGCGCTTAATAATTTGTAAACCACTGCTATGCCACGTATATGACACTGCTACGTCACGACTACGCGACAGCTAAGACACAGCTATGTCAATGCTACGCCATAACTAAACTATAGCCACCACGGCTATGCAAAGTTACAAAGTATTTACTAAAATGTTAATAATCAGTATACGGTATCAGTGCTCCACGGTTGAGATAAATACCATCAATGTGGTATGTCCCAGTTTTTTATGAATATCGACAAGTATGGTGGTAGGAATCAATAAGAAAGCTCTGATAGGACTGTAGTGTGATGTAAACTTTCAAGTACTTTAATTCTGTTTTTACCCGACTACGGCGACGCAAAAGGAGGGTTATAATTTCGACTGGTATGTATGTCAGTATATATATTCATCTGTTCCTTTATAACTTCTAAACTCCTCATCATAATTTGACAAATGACGAGAAAAGTGATGTCTTGTTTATACCTTTTAAGTTGACTTTTTGTGTCGTAGTTGATTTATAGTTTTTATAACTTTAATTTTTTTATTTAAAATACTAGTTACCATACAATGACGCCGAATGTCTGGTTAGATTTAAAAAAGAAAAAGATTAATCTGATTTAAATAATAATGCTTCTGTGATAATAATTTATTCTTAGATATAAATAAATTGTCATTATTTATTTCAAAACCAATTATAGCCACATTCCTTATCAATATACGATTTGTCTAGCTACACGATTAAATAAAATGACTATAATCGTCGATATTTGATTAAAATACGAGATAAATCAACCCAACAATTATGTGGATATTTGTCAAGCGCGAAATTTATTACCGATAATAATTCCACGAATGTTAGTGCGGTATTATAAAAGTCGAACTCGGTTCGTACGAGTACGTTCGTAGGACAAGCGGGTAAGGCGTCTCGTCCGAAATAGCCCGGCCAGATATCCGCCGGTCTTATGACAGCCCGAGCGATATTTATGTCGCGCGGCCCCGCCCACCGCCGTGGCTCCATTCAGCCTGTTTGTATTTATTTCGTGCCTATTTATTTGTATTTGCCTTTGCTTTTGAATAATGCATGAGCGGAGCGTTTCCGTCGTGTGTAGGCAGCGTGACGCCGCCGCTTGTCGCGAGTCCCTCTTCGGACTTTTAGCCTCGGGACTCTTTGTGAGGTTTGGTGGAAGTTGCCTCTCAGCGTTTTTTGATTAGTGGTCAGTAATGGTGAACTTTAGACGCCTTTATGTAAGTAGATAAAACCTCGCTTGAGGTCACGTAATTATGACAAAGAGGTGCACGAAGTTATTGCTTTAAACAATTTCGTCAAATGCTTATAGGTTTCAATTAAAGGAAAGCATCTCACGAAATATAACTATAACATAAACCTATAACTGCATTTTCAACATCTTGTATCGTTCATAGCAGCTGTAAAGATAACCGATTAGATTATCCTACCGTCCACAACACCAATCAACGTTAAATTAGATTTTAGCTTTCGTATCGTGTTCTCACGGAGTTAATTAACATCGGGTGTGGATTAACGGAATTAATTATCGATAAGAGCCATTCGATTGGTGGATGCGTTCCTTTATTATTTGTTAGGTAAATCACGGCGGTATCGGCTGTATCGACTGCCCCGCCTCGCGATTTACTGCCCGGCGCTGTTGCGTCAACCAGCCGCGGTGATATCACGCTTTGTCTCAGCACTACACCGCCGGGACATTGTTCATATTGACTATAATGAACATAAAGTGTAAAATATGTTTCTTCGAGAAAGTTGTGTGTGAATTAAATAGGACAATAAATCTTTCCCCGGCCGGAGAAACGCCGACTGCTTGATTCAAGTTTAAAATACGCGTATTTAAAGAGTTCATGCTGTGGAAATGGCAGTCTCCAAAAAGATAACTACCCATAATCAAAATGACTAACTCCAAAGTGCTAATAGAAGCATGCCGTCTATCTGTCAGTGTTACTAAATCACCAAACAAGCGAGCATCATAAATGCGGTCGAAATCTTTCAAGTGAAGATTCAAAGTAAAAAAGCAACGGTTATCCGCGATAGTCCCGCAGATCAGACGCGTCGTCCGCGGCACGCAGCTTCATAAATCACCCAATGTGCACGCGACATTAAACGTCCACTTTATACTCGATTACCGATATATAATGAACTTATGTAAAGACGTTATGATACCCTCAATTACTCATTGACAACGTGTTATTGTTGTGTTATAATTACTGGCTGACTAGCTTGCCACAGTTTTACGAAATCGCCTATCAACGCCAATTACTTTGCATCGCAATCCCACAATTGTTTGTTTCAACACAGATTTATGCCAATGTAAGTCAGTGTTACACTTTGTTTTTTATTTAGATGACGCTTAGCGGTTATGTTGCCTATGTAATTATATGTAAGGATGCAGATTATAGTTTTGTTGTGTGAATAAAAAATAGAGTATTCGAAGCAGTCGTTTATAAACTTTCAATTGCAACAGGGCCAGTCTCTAGTCGTCGCGACGTCGTTGCAAATCAAAACAACATTTTGTATATTGAATGACAAAAAGACAATGCCAAGATTCGGCTCGAATTGTATGTAGTCTCCGACAGACTTTCTATAATAATGATAATTCATATTAAATAATATGAAGAATTATATAATATAACTAAAATCTGTAGAAGCACACCGTTAAAAAGTAATTTTAAATAATTATTCAATGTAACAACACATTTCTTATCTACATTTTCAATTAGAAATGTTACCAATACCAAAATATAATAATATCGATACGAAATTGCACTTGCAAATCGATTACAATAATATCAATATGAAGATACGTGAGAGAATTGATTACTTACATAAATCGAAACACGTAATTATGTTAATAAATAGCGTGTAGTTATATTTTTTAATAAGTATATTATATTTATAGTAATGTAATAATTAAAAAAAGTTTTTAATTCGATTATCGATATTGTTTAGCATAGTTTATTCCTAATAATGTAATTATAGTGCTAGCAACATTTGATGTAAAACTCTTTTTGTCAATGTCAAAAAGTTTGACTTCTCCCGCGTGATATCACGAGCAACAAAGTATTTTCGTATTTTTGTGAGTTTTGTGTTGTTTATTAGGTACTGTGTTTCTGGACCCCGATTTTTCTACCATTTACGACTACCTTGGCTGTTGAAACTGAGGATAATGTGCTAAAAGTCATTATGTTAATTAATCATTTAATAGTTTATTTCATGATAACGTTCAAATCAGAAGTATCAAGTGGTCAACTTTAAAAAACGATATTAACTTTTTTCGGTGTTCTTCAAATAGAAAACTAATTATACTATCAAATTCTATATTTATTTTCCTTTTTTATGAAATATAGTTCATCTTTGTCGGTTCTGGCCGAGTCTTGTGGGAGACCCTGGCATTCTCCTTTCCGTGTGTTTCGTACTCGTTGATTTCAACTCTTCCAATATTTTTAAGAAACTTACACGCGCCGATCTTTTCTGAATAACTCACCGCCTATAAATATCCAGACACCACCAAAACGATGTCAATGCCTCCGAGCAATTATGAAAAAAAAACAATAGCTACACTTAAATATACTTAATACTTTTTCATCTGACAACATAATAGGCGTAATAAAAAGGAACACGTGCGCACAGGCATCGCATGATGTGGCCCATCAGACTCTCGGCTACGACTGTCTTATTGATTGTTTTAAGTCAAAACCCAGCAAAAACATATTGCATGACTACAGTGCTCGACTGTACAATGGCGCCTATGGTATGAGCTTCTTTAATTGGAATGTACACGTGTAGATTATGTGTAATGAAATTATAATTTATGTATTTCAACATTGGATTTGTAGACTTGATTAATCAAATACTAGCTATTGCTCGTGAATATGTTTGTAGGAAAGCTTTACAGCCTCGTTGGACCCTTTTAGTCTTTTCGGAAAATAAAAATTTATTGCATCTCTGAAGTCTTAAAGGACATTGATGCAGTTCGAGGGTCCTATTTTTAGTTGTGTGGGCTGTAAGACGAAGGTTTGATTCATATAATCTGTCTTCTCTTTGCTTCATCCATATAGTTGTAGAAGATTCCTTGTCACCTCAACTCTACAAAACTCGTCAGAGTCTCAAACAATCAAGTCCCTCTCTTGATATCTCTCATCTCGTCGTTGTCATGGCAACCAACTGTCTCCCGGTCCACTACCTCTCTTCAGTTTATGTGTTCATTAAGTGCTCCAACCTTATTTATATCCCCATGGGCCTTTGTTACTGCAGGGGAAATTAGGTGGCTTTGTCTATAGCTGACTTTGCACCGTGAGGGAAACAATGACACAAAGAGGGAATCTTTATTTTGGAAGATTTTGGGCCTGTCACAATATAGTCGTGTGTGAGTAACTAATATGTTGATAATAAATTAAAAAAACACCATTTCCCCAAACGAACAGATTAAATCCGTTCATATGACACATGACGAGACAAATAGAAAAACTTCAATGTCGAATTTTTTTTGGTAGTTCGCCGAAGTCTCAGAATGAATGTAACTGTCACAAAAGTATGATTAACGCATCATGCCGGTTACATTCCTTGACGGCGGCCGCCCGTTACAAGTTCATCCCATTTAAATTTAGCGCGGCGCGTGCCGTTCGCGGGACTCTCCGGGGGGCGCGCGGGGGTCGCGGGAGCGCCGCCGTGGGCGGGACGCTCTACCATCACTCAAGTGACGAAAATTGACGGAAAATGGGCGGACACCGCTTGCCCGCGACGTCATCAATTACCGCGTCCCGACGGTCACCGGCGTGCAGTCTCAACGACATCGCCGACCGAGACGCATACCTAATATCCTTCTAAACGTATGCCATTATTAGAGCGCGACTCAACTTAAATCAAAAATAGCAGCGAATACTCCAAGACGCGTGTTCCAGCTTTTCATTATACTGGATTCAGGAAGACGGAAAGTAGCTAGACGCACGCTCGCACCGCAATCTGGAGCGATATCTCGGACAAGGATTATTGAGATGCAATCTAGAAGCCATCGATCGCTCGATAATTCGATCTAACTGCGCTCGCTATTGCGCAACCAGTCATCAGATCAAATCGTCGATATCTCGATGATACCTTTATTAAATGGTAGCTACAGCGAGCCCCTGTTCGGACACTCATAATTCACTTTTGTAAGTCACTTCTGGATAGATTTTATAGGTTCTTGCTTTTCAAACAAGCCTATTACCAGCGTCGGTTCGGAACTATGACATACAACTAGATGTAACGAGTAAAACTAACCGCAAATAAATGTCTAAAGCAGGTATTTCATGTGGAGTGTTTGCTTACGTTTTCTTGAGAACGAGCGAACGCAGGAAGCCGCAAGCAGGGCAAAAGCTCGGCGATCGATTTTGAAAATTGCCCATAATTAGCATGTATCTCACTCGTCCGGACGACTGTGCGTTTAAAAGTGGGAACTCAACCACAGACTGCACAATATTCCAGTAGCGTTTACCGAGTAACGGCAGGCGAAGGCGACGGACACAAATTGCCGGAGGAGCTGCCGCTACGCAAATTGTACGGAGAGGTGGATCGATTGTTCCCTGGCAAACTTCTTGACGGACACCGCTGTCAGACATTCCGCGGCTCACCCTACCTGCAGTCGTAATCGCAAAAATTTTCGACTTTATAAATGTAATTTAAAATTCCATCAGCCGAACAAACAGTTCAGAGAATGTGCTATTTTGTAAACTATGATTATGATCACGACAAACAACTGCATCATATTACTACACCCACACGCGGACCGCGTCGTTATTGATGTGGTCGAGACCATTAATATCCAACCGACACCTTTCGGCTTTTTGATCGCACCAATTTTCATTTTATCGATTCTTTCGGAAATCGTGTCTCGTGGTATTCGAAACTTATTGGTGTTAACTCATTTATGAATTGGCTGATTTTGAAGGCTCGTTGAGATAGGTGGAGCTATTAAATATTACGCAGTCGCGAACGCTACTTATTTTGCCCTTGAGGTGAGCACAGGCAGGCGCCCGCCGGTCGCGCTTGTGAATAATTTATTTGGAATCTAGATAATGCTTGTATTGGTAGTAACAAGTCACGTCTGAGACATTTGATCGTGTAACAAGAAGTGCGGTGTTTGTGCATGCAGCCGGACCTGTAATGGTGGCGTAATTACGTAGCCATTATCAGGTGACCCCATATTGCGGTTGGTCGGCCAGTGCAAACAGTGCGTTGACCACCTTAATGGACTCAATATGACTACACCTACACCCGGCCACGTACCTATACGTAGTACCTATAGTAAGTCAGTCTATCAGCGAGCTTTAACAAACGTGGATAAGTGCCGTTTTAATTGTTCTGTAACTGTTTGTAATGACGATTTGTCGTGTCTCAGCAAACAGAATGGCATATTAGATAGTCTCATAATAACCTTTTTTTCAGCTATAATCATGTCCATATTAAGTTTTCACGAAACAGTTCGTGTGAAACCAATATTTTGGTTTAAAACATCGAGTAACAATTAGGCCCAGCAAACTATTAAAACAAGGTTTTTTTACAAGACCTTTTAGATAAACTTCTAAATTAGATTACGTAACTAACTACCAAACAAAAAAGCAAACATGAAAGCAAACCACAAGCTCTATCCGCGACCATTATAATACAGCGAGTGACAACAAAGTGCGAGGGTATGGCGGCGACCGTCTGACGCCGCTCTTTGATGTCTCAATTAGTAACGCGACCAAGTAATTGTGGCGAAATTAATTCGCGCCCGCACCCGCGCTTGTGCCTAGCAACCGTTTCGTGTTACAGACGACAGAGGACAGACGTAGCTAGGGGATTCAACGAATTATTCACTTTGATTGAACTCCCGCAGTAGTGAGAAAAATGTTTAATCGATGGCTCGGGTGGGACAAAGGAAAATTAAAAAAAAACCTACTTGAATCGCAGTAAGCTCGCCGTCTTTCTTGATTCTAAAATGGAACATAGTTTTTCAGATGTCAAGATTGTGCTGAAAATTCCAAGCGAACACTTACAGTGCTACCCCAGTTTGATTTACCGATTCAATAAAGTTGTGCATATTGGTGTTAGGAATAGTTTAGAACTCTAAGATTTCTTACTGTTAGGTCTATGACTGAAAAGATTCACAGTAGCTACTTCGTAAATCACTGACCTCCCCCTTCATTTCATCAACAACTTAGCTGCATCAATCATAGCTACAATCTTAGCTGTATTTTTCATCGTTGGAGATCGTGACTTACTATGCAGGTTCTTCGATCTGTTAAGTAGCATCGTTGCTTTATTGAAGGTCATTTCAATCGAGTCGGTGATTTAGGCTGCCTATCAGCGAACAAATATTCGACCATAAATTTTGATTTCAAACAATTTGCACTTGACGATAAATCACTGGTGGAGATTTAAAACTTTCATTCCAACGACGTACCTACGTGCTACAGCCCAATATTTTCATTCTCTCAAATCGATATCGAATACCACTCGATCCCTGAGATACAGGAAGTGACTCAACATTAAATCGTAATGCATTTCACACTCAAGAGTGTTCCAAAGAGAGCCTTAATAAACCAATTAAGGTTCATTACCTAATGCAGGGCGGAAGAGGAATATTACTCGCCCATCATTACGACCACAAACTCCCCTTTGTGTAAAATATTGCATTTCACATGTTTGTTGAAAAAAACTATGGCGAAAAGCGTTAACGGCTTTATCGGACGGGCGTGCGACTTTCGTTTTTAGGGTACCGTTTAGATCGAATATGTACGTGACCGTCACGCCTATCTTCTTTAAAAAGGGGTAAGCAGAAGTATAGATGTTTTATGACAAAGATTTTTATCCTTTCTTATTTCATTTGTATTCGTACGTTTATCACATAATCTTACAAACTCTGTACTTCATAAAAAATCCTATATACTTAGCGATTTTTCAGTCACCACGAGTCTTAGGAAATCTTACCTCAGGAAAATTATTCTCATAATTACCCTTTTATAGGATCATTGCAATTTAATCACCTATTAACAGACAGAACGCCTTCATAATATTTCGTGATGTAGGTATTATGATTTAATAATCTGCTGTAACAATGTCAATTATGACGTCATCTAGACAATGAGGTTTGCGTGAGGACCTTGGTCATTATTGCCCCTTAGATACCAGACGAGATAAAGTTCACCAAAATCAAGCTAATCCTACCAATTGATCATCAATAGTGGGAAACTGGTCAAGGTTTTGTTTTCTGTATTTCAGTACTTACCTACACCTTTTCACCTTTAGGTTTAAATGCCAAACTGTTTTGGTTTAATCAATTATGGGAAACTGGGAAAAACAGATGCTTCTTTTCTATAACTCAGTTAAAATTTTTATTAACTTATAAAAAAAAAGAAAAACGGTCATGTTTAGGCCCTTTTTTTTTGAGGGAAATCATCAAATGACTTCTGCCGCTCTTGGCGGAGCGGGAGGGCGTGTCAGACTTTTACTGACTAAAACCCACCCGTGTTCCTTCAGTTGCCTATTGCCAAGGTCCCGGTTAGGTCCTTTTAGGTCCAGTGTTTAGACCTGAAACGTCTTTAACTTTAACATGGCTAGTAGATTGATCTATCCATACTTTTCAACCATGATGTTCTGGTTTCCACTAAATTACTCATCAATAATATGCTCCACTGTCGATTAAACTACTGCGTCATAAGTCTACGGAACCAGTACAATAAGTAACAAAACAGTAGGCGCTTTACCTCAGTACAGTGAAAATGAAAACGCTTGCTATTTGCGGTCGTGTGATGAATGACGCCGGTCACGTCCCCCTTCTCCCCCATTATACTTGACGCAACACAACATATGGCTGATTTGCCTCCGCATGGGGGCATCAACCATTGTTTGTTTTGTACCTGCGGACAGTTTGAATCTACGGGTTTTAAGACTTTTTGCTAATGACTACTTTATGAATATTTGCAAAGAAATCTTATTTTTTATCAGGAAGAAATTCACATGTGGTAGCAGCTGTTGAATATTTTATTGTTAAAAATTACAAAAGCTATACAAACTAAATCAAACTCCGGTAAATTAAAGAATAAACAATATTATACTATTACTTGTATTATGTTGTAGGTACTAGGTATCACAAGAAAATTATCTTCAGAGACAGTCGTAAAACTTTTTCACGACGTCTGCCACGAAGCCCTTTCATACCAATACACCATTCAAAGTAATACTCCGAATGTTAAACATTTACTAAGAAAAGTATTAAAGTGACATAAACGTGTAACAGCTGGTTTGAAAGGAGAGAGCTGAAAGGTTCTGTTTGTTCAGCCAAGGAGGGGAGCACAATGAGGCTGGAAGCGAAGTAATAAAAGTCACATTAAGTCAAGAGCATGATCTTGGTGACTACAGACGGGGATGAATTTATCTGAGACACACACACGACGAGGATTTCGATTTCATTGGAATGTTACTTGACTCGGTTTGAGGAAATTCGTGTCTCATTTAATGACGAGGTAGAAGGAGAGCCTCCTTCAAACATTCAAAGAAATCAAAGCTCCTTCAAACATTCAAAATTTACCTTGAGGTGTAACCTATTATAAATTCGGTTTACAATAAATTGTTGTGTAAAACTGAATACTGTAATAGACATTTCATTGGCGACGAAGATATTAATAAATTCTAATACATTTCAGAATAGTATAGAAATGGGAATATATAAGTTAAGTGGACGGACCACGCCTTAATCACCGCCTTTAATTATCAGCCTATTAGATACTATTCATGCTGCTGAAGCTTATTTCAGGTGTTATTTGATCAAAAATTTAAAATCTAACAATTACTTTCCACCGTCCCAACCCGAGTAGAGGAATAATTTAGCCGATCACGTATTCAGTACCATAGACGTTGGATTTCAAAGACATCGTGGCCTATAATTATGTATAATAATTCCAGCCGAACAAATGGGGCAAAGGACATAATTACAGACATAGATTTAATTAAAGCTAGTTATGTGAAAGGTGTCCACTATCACGCGCACGACGCGAGGACTCGGAATCTTGGAAATTCAATTGCGATTCTACGCTTCTAATTATTAGTTTTAATGACAGATACTTAATAGCTTTACAAATAGCGCGTTTGTCTACGAAAACGTTATCACTAGTGTGTTTCATGTAAGTTTTTTCTACAGATAGATCATCGACACACGTGTGTCCACAATAAATCATTGCATGTAACTTGTAATTAAAAGCACGATTTCAGGTAAGATTTGAGAACAGAGTATATAATTAATTTTTGTATTTCGTTAGATGAATCACCGTTGATTAGATGCGTGGAGCTGCGCCGGAGTCGGTTCCGTGACCACTTGTTGTGAATGCAGATGTTTACGTTATAATTACTCGCCGGCTTAATGACCTTTTCACTACACCCGTCGACTACGTGCAAGGCATTACTTAAAATAGTTGATTTACAGATTGTTTGATAAATTAATGAATCCTCTGTACAGACCATAAATCAGTGTGAATTACCTTTTAAAAACGTTTTTCGCACGTCCTCACGGGTGCGAGTATAGGAAAATTATAATAATTGTGCGCGGCATAATTACGTGATGTAATGTAAAGGCAAGCGATATATTGCCGTCAATTTGAATTCATGTAAAATATCGCGCATTAAATTTAAATTTTATAAGTTTGCCCTCGCGGTAGACGTGGGCGCGATATCTCTGTTTAGGATCAAAAACTCGTATCTGAAAATTGCGCGTACCTTTCTCACGGTGACCAGGTCACTCAATGACGCCTATTAACATTAAATACCACACGTGGACAGCATTCTGATGACATTATTGGTAGGTAATCTATAATTTTCAAATGATACTTAGGCATAGATTATAATAGATACAAGTTGACGGTTATAAATCATAAGTAGTACCAAAGTTTATGAATTTCTCTATAAAACTCCAGCCTCCAAAATTACTTTAATTAAAACAATAAATTATTCAGTTAAGTCTTTTTTCGGCTACTCAGGTCCTCAGCTAATAATCTCGAACACAATATCTGTGAGTTACATCGCGATTGCGGTAGATTACATTATTTTTATCCGCGTAAAAATATTCTCAGATATGATAATGCTTAATTCTTGACATATTTTATATAATGCGAGCCCCAGGCCAGTGAGCCGACACTATGTCTAATAAATTTATGGACCTTCATTTTCATGTTGATCGGCGCTCGAAATTATAATCGTCGCGCTTGAGGCGCGGCGCGTGAGTCGCGACTTGCGTGACGAAGAGTCGAAGACAGGGCGCAGTCGATGGCGGACGGACACAAGTCGATCGAGATCCATTCAGAAAAGTCCCATTACTTAAGAACTTTACCTACTGTCTTTTAATTGAACGGTTTGTCTCGTCATTCCACTGACCTTTTTATTTTCTTCGATTTTGCTGACTTGGATGACGGAATGAAGGAAGGGTTACTTAATCGCGACCTGAGGCGTTGCACTGGCAACCTGTTATATTGATGCGACCTACTGTTGTGATCTCTGAGCCGAGTTGAAATGTGAGTGTTGCAAAAACGATGCTTGTTCATAATTTCAGTACCTACCTAGGCATGCCGCCGATTCTTAAAATAATGGAATGAATCAATACCTCAAACTTTAACGTGCTATTCGAAAGGTTAGGCAAATAAATATTGGCGAAAGCACCATTATTTATTTGCCTAAAGTTGTAGGTAAATACTGTTGTAGTAACTTGAACCATGTAGGTGCCTAAGTTTTAGTAAAATTGGGTGATCATTGAATAAGTGGAAGGACTACTTGGGTTGATCCGACATACAGAAAAAAATACCAGCTTTGTTGCAGTTCTTGATGGAGACAACGAAAGGAGACGTGATGGATAGTTTTGTATTGATTTTTATTTAATGACATGATTTAGAACAACAACTTGAAAGTCCTTAAATCAATGGTTCCCTAAGATTATTTTATGTAATTAAATTAAAAATAATTATGTAATTAAAAAACAGCTACAGTTCAGAAGGCGGAAACTCAGAACAACTAACATTAGAACAAGCTCCTCATAATATTGTTCTCACGGTGCAAAATTACTAAAAAACACAATAACAACGTAAACTCATAGGAGCGAAGAAAAAGTGCTAATATAAATGTCAAAGCAAAGTGCGTAGGAAACTGTTCGCGGGGTTAAATGATGTGGAAACTGACATGGCTACATGGGGATCAGCCACCAGTACTGTATTCATGGGATAGGATGATTATTTGTTCGAATTTACACATCCGTGTGAGGAGTATTGTATTGTTTTTTCAGTAGGTTTTCGATAGGTAGGATCGTGTGCTAACGTAACAAGGTCTAATTTTATTCTCGATAAAATATAAATAAGTATATTTTACTGTAAATTTTTTTTCTACACGATTACACTTCTAAATGCGTGCTCTGTAATCCTGAAAAAAATACCAGTAAAATAAGTTTCCCGATACTAATAATGAGATTTGATTGATGTCATGAAATTGTAACTATTTAAAATTAATTTTAAATGATTAGTATTTATAGTTCTTATAGTTATCAGTTCAACAGTTGAGTAGGAGCTACCAACTTAAGTGTAATGTTTGGAATAAATAAACATGCCTCCATCTAGCACATTGTATCTTGCACTTTTATATTTCCTCTTCAAGTGGTTTGATCCACAATCTCCTGAAACGAGCAAAGTCATGCCACATCGTTATCGCAATATGAAGTCATATTTAAATAAATCATATTTATGAGGCACTAAACGTAACCGTCCGTAATTATTCAGCAGTTCAATATAATCATCAAGTTGAACGACTTATTAGGAAGGGAACATGGAAACAGCCTGCTTACTGCACATTAGTTTACCCAAGCATTAATATCATTTGGCCATGTACGTATCAAGTGTATACCCCATATAAATTTTAATCGCTTACTCAGAAATCATTATAATAATTACGTATAATGCGAGCAACATTGTGGGCTTAGGAACAAAGAGAGCGACACCTCGCCGGTGGCGCGGGCGCAGCGAGTGACGTACTCACGAGATCACGCAGATAGCACTGAATGTCGTTCGTAAGATCGTATCTCGCTTGATTACAAACACTGGAAATACTTTTACAATAGTCATGGGTGGCAGAAATAAATGTATCAACTTGATGCTCGTTCCAGATATCTCTGCAGATACGAGAAATTGGACGGAACGTTAGATACTTATAAGATTTAATAATAACATTTAATTCACCTCTAGTATCTTCTGAAGCATACATGAGGCATTAAACAAAACATCGCAACTCTCGTAATAAGCTGAATATATATGTGCATAACGAATGACAAAACCTCATTTTAAAGTTAAACGTCGCCGTAATTACTCACGAAACTAGTTTTAAAATTAACATTCGCTAAAAAAAGTGAGACCCTTACAAGAAATTATTACTTACTGAAACCTTTCGAAGATTGTACGAGTCCTTTTAATTAACCAATAAAACATTTTGTTACAATGTGCCAGTTGATGATAGAAACTATGAAGAAACGTCGCAATTACAAGTACGACGCGTATTATTGAATCGTTGTTGGCGTTTCGATTAATTGTATCATGTTTTGTATCTTAAGTCGTAATCGATTTTGTTTACGGAAACATGTTGCATCTGGCCACGTGCTAGTTTCCAGTGGAGTTGGTCCGGAGAAAACAAACTGCTGTTTTATGATAATCAAGTCATTCGTCTCGGGAATGTGCTCTGCGACAAAACGACTTGTTCAGGAAACGATGCACTCAAGGGTTCCGAGATTTATCTTTTTAGTGACGGTAAAAATGGGGAGAGCTAAAAAGGTTGCTAAAATTAGAACTGAGTGACTTCTTTTTTTGTAATGCAAAGTTTATTTCTGTAATTATTTGGTTGCAAAGCCATTTCTACCAAAATATTATTCATTGCGCATACGTATAACTTTACATATTTTCAGACTTACGACATCAATCTCCAAACCCGTCATTAAATACGCGACTTAATAATAAATATTTGCATATTCAAAACACTTCTCAAATATTGGATTTAAAATTAATCCGTGTATAATTTTATCATAAATTAAAATAAATTTTATTTTATGTTAAATCGATTCGTGACCAGACTTCGATGAGTATGTCAGCGCATCGGAATATCTGCGAACGGTACAAATGTCAGTTTCACACTTATCTATGATCTCACGGGGAGGAATATTTTAAACTAAGCTCTTTGCCTATGAGTGCCGCTCCCAGACTAGGATGGAACGCTGTAATATAGAAAACTATTGATGCCTGATGGAATATCATTTCAACGGGTTTTATGAAAATGAGCGGTTATGAGTAATTACAGCGGCTATTTATATGTTAAGACTAGCTGCTGCCCGCCTGAACCCTAATTATTTTTCTAAAATAAAAGTAGACTAGTATTTATTTTTATATATGTATATGTACATATCTATGAATGTATACGGTGGCGGTTGCAGAAATAAGCATAATGTTTGGACCCACGGCTACAATCAAGTTATACATTTCCAGTTTAAGCTGATCTCGCATTTTATGGGATTTCCGTACAATGAGAGGTCAGCTTATACTGGATATGTATAGCTTGATATGTAGCCGTGTGAACGTATTTTTCTATTATTTTCTTCTAGTCGTTGTGTATACATATAAATGGTTAAATAATAGTATATTATGCAATTAGTGAATAAAGGACGAATTTAAAGCGAGGGCCATAGATGCATCACGAGCAAGTGAAGGATTCTAACGATTGAATCACGACCGTAGGGAGTGATTCATGATGATTGATTGATTCAAGTCTTAGAGTCCTGAGCGACGCGAGTGATTCATGGCCCTCGATATAAATCCGTTTTATTCAAGAGTTGCATACTATACTTTATACCATGACTACGAGAAAAAGAACTTGCAACTTCGAGTATGTTATTATGTCAATGTTATGCCTAGTTTTATATTACACCGTAGCATAGAATATGTATTCCAAAATGTCGATGACTTCTTTTTCTTCGACAACTCATTAAAATAAGTTAGGAAAACAGACTCTGAAAATGTTCCAGAAGCTTGATTTTCATTTTTCCATTTGCAAAACTTATCGTAGGCTTTGATGTAAACCAGCAGTGATTTGTTGGGTAGCAAGTTTTCTACTATATCGGCCGCCCTCTCTTTCATAAACTCAGGTGTTAACACATCTTCTTCATCACTTGAATGCATTTTCGATCGATTTATTATGAAGTAACACTAAACTATGTGTTTATACAACTCACAGTATTTAAAATCGCGCCAATTTACTAATGACAGCAAAGAACACTAAACAGTTTTTATTCTAATGCTAAACTCCTAGTCGAAAATGTCAACCAATCACATTGGAGTTTGTATCGAGTATTTTTTCGCAAGGAGGTTGTACAGCATTGAGATGGAGTTCGAATATATTGATGTGTTCTAAATTCAAACACCAAAACAGTGACTAAAAGTGCTTTTTATTCACTGTTTTCAATGAATAAAATAAGCTTTTTAGAGGGGGAATGGTATTAATAAATATATTCCTAAAAAGTAAGGCATGTTTCAGTGCCCAGGTAGCCAGTATGTACTGACCACAAGTTAAAATTAAAATTTAACTGTTACTTTGAATGAAATTATCTGTCAAATAATGTACAAACTGAGTTGTACTTCTTTTAGTTTATTAGACGCAAAACGCAACTTAATCAAAAAGTTCAATTCATTCAAGATTTACAACATCATGTAAAATGGCTGCTCAAAATGAAACCTCAATCCCATCATAAATATTCTCTCGTATAACCCAGAAACTCGGCCAGAGACCGTCGAAATACCCCCATAATTACACCTGGTACGTTTTTATATGGCGTGTGACGTCACAGGACAGGTTCCGGTGACATCCACCTCGCCAATGGAGGGTCGACTCGCCGCCATTGGTGAGATTCGTCTCACATCTTACGATCCTTTGATTTGATATTGTTTTTTGTTACTTTTGTAATGTGAGGTGTATCTTATTGTTCCTGTGATTCAGTGTGATTTTTATCGTTCGTGTGATATGATATGGGAAAGGGAAGAAGATTGTGACATGATAGACCTTTGTTACTGATCAGGCTGTTTCATTTTGATGTCAAAGTGTGCTCTTTACTGCTTAGGATTGAGACCCTTTCATTCAATTTATCATAATCTGAAAATGGAGAAATCGTCACGCAGTTACCTGAAATTATCCAATAAACTTAATACATTATGAATTATCAATTAATTATCAAGTTACTTTTATCAGCAAAAAATAATTTATCTACATATTTATTTATTTAAACCACTTGTTACTAAAACGCCCATAGAATAAATAAGTAACAGAGATGAGTTCTTAAAAATATTACTGAAAACTTTTTTATCTGATATTAAGATCAAGGGTTTAATGAGTATATTAATTGGATTGCAAATGGCGGCCATTGCTATGATCATTCGACCGGTTTTAAACCAAAGCTTATTTCTGTACCCTTAAAAAGTTACCTACCTGCAATCTGAAACACAAATAATGACATTGCATTATTAAAAACTGGAATCGCCTATAGTTGGCTACTAAGAAATGAAGTTGTGGGATAGATAATAATATGAGGTAAAGTAAAAACTCTATGGGACCGATATAATGGACATGGTGCATTAAAAAAGTATATGTACCTAATAGTAACACTTGCTAGTACTTAGATATTATGTAACTGTAAAGTTAATGTCAAGATTTAGGAATAGACTTCCTACTACATAATGAATCTTGATTGAATATAGATTTAATGATGGCTTGCCTTATCTATTCATATGTTTATTTGATGGTGATACAATTAGAGGTTAAGATACCAAAAAAAAAAATGGGACAAGATTTTTTAAACTCTTTTTGAGGAAACAATTTCATTGTACACTGCTAGAGACACTGCTGTGCCCATAACTATTACCAACTGAAAGGAGTTAACAGGTTTACCTAAATAAATATATATATCATAGCTTATGGCAGAATTGCGAATGTAAGGTACTCCCAACAGCACCTTAAGCAATATCTTTAAAGGGCGACCTGCGAACACCGTAACCGATTTCGCCAGCAAAGGGGAAAATGTACCGATATTTATGCATAGTGTATGTGCGTTTATAAACTTAATACATTACCATTCTTATTATATACCTACCTACTTACTATAAAACTGCAATTAATATGTAAAACTTGTTCAGTTTCCTTATAAGTTTGTAGATAATCTTCATCAGTATGAGAGACACATACTTTGCAAAATGATCTACCAACGAGGCATACATTGACACACGTGATAAGCACTAATCAATCATCGTCTTATATGCCACTTTTTTACCTATTAATTTAATATCTTAACTAGCAGCGAATACACATGGCAACTTTATAGAAATGTATGACAAAGTTGACCGATCATGCGCACATTAATCATTCGTATAGGGAGCACTTTATTATTGATTAACTTAAAATAAAGGTGTTTCAGCATCTGTCGCAATAAAAATAATTAGGTACCTACCTAGTACCTGAGTACACGAGAGGAATCTCTATCACTGCTTCCTGGTGATTATGTACAAAGTATTGAACATCCTATGTACTTACGCAGCGGATAATTTTTACATAGAGAGGAAATAATTAAATTACCAAATTGTACCTTCATTATAAACATATTTGTAGCTAAGGTCTTTCAAGTCACGAATTATCCATATTCTAATGCAAAACTAATTAATGACCCACAATTTAGTTTTGTGTTCTGTGAACAATGCTGACGAAGTCACATTCAGTCAGCATGAAATTATAATAAAGTAACTTCTGTTAATGGAAGGCGTATCTACAAGGAGTGAACTAGACACAGACAGATATTACTCATTACTTTAAAAAAAACTCCATAGGTATGTAATAAAGTTTATCACTTATTTATCGATTAACAAAGTCTTATATTTCGATATATCTTCATTAGGCTGTCAAAGACAATAACTTTATCGACTCCAAATGGATATTTAAGGCCCGAGGGATGTAATTGTAATTATTTTTTTCTAGTCACGTATCCGTCAAACAAATTGTTGGTGAGCGAGTTGAATATGTTGGTTGCAAATGTCAATGGTGCCCGGAGCCGCATGCGCACGCACTAGTCGATGCGTACGCTATTAATGCGAAATAACTATAATTTAGGCGACGCCGGCGTTTGGCGTTTAACCGCCAGCCTCTGGAAAGGCGACGGAAGCCTGTCACAGGCGCAATTACAGTACCGAGAATCGGCATTAGTTCGTCGTGTTGAACTATTTATGTATGTAAAATAAGAGCAGCCTCTCGTACGGGGAAACGGCGATTGCACGCATCTCTCATTAAGCACTTTAGAGCAATTTGAGGAGTGGAGAAAAAGTCGGGCGAGACGCGGCACAACATCGCGTGGCCAATTAAAATGTTGCCGCACCAGTGCCGAGTGCCGACTCGCAAGTACTCGCGACCAACGGTACGTTCGCGCACAAAACGGTCAAACACGGTTTAACACCAGTCGACTTGTTCTGAATTGCTCGTATCCTCCGCTATCTAAATAAAGAGAGGAGACAGGAGTAGCTGATCACTGATGAGCGGCTGTGACGACCGGCGAGGCGTGACGAGAACGAGCCGTAATTGGCACCGAACTTGTTACCGCTTCTCAGTTTCGACGTCCGTAATTAGCTGTTTAGTGATGGGTTTTCCTTATATTGGGGTGGAATGTTCATGAAAACATACTGGCTGTTAATGTGTTTAAATCTAACAACTCTGTATATTACCTAGTTACAGTAACGGGAACTAAAACTATTCGTGTATAGGCCTAAGCCTGATATTGTAAACGCGAGTCATCTAGGTAGCGCAGCGTTGTACAAAACAAACAATGCCGTGATCCACCTGAGCCGCGTTGCGCCGTGACTGGGCCGTGCTGCGCCCACGCATGCGCACGCACCGCCCGCGCTTGCGATGCCGGTCAGACATGTTTTCAAACACTTTCAAAATATCTACGCTAGGCATTATAGTGAATAACTGTACGGAGTATGAGGAGTGAAGGATGTGTTAAATTGTTGAACAGTTTTATTTCTTTGGTATACATGCGGGTATGATTCCAGTATGTGGATTAAATCGTACCTTTTTGTGAATCTTTGTTTACAATTCAAACAGATTACACTACATTCAGATTGAAATAGAGCTACTAACATATACAGCAAATAGGAACACGATCTTTGTTGCCGCGTACTAATTGCAATCGTAGCAGTGGTAATCAATCACCGGCCGACGTAACAACGAAAACACTGTTAGTTTTGCCGCCGAATTATTAATTACATTCCCACAAAAAACTTACACACAACGCCGAAACGCATAAATTTCTTCCTTTTTCACCGCACAAAGGAGCCGGGCGGCCTACAATATAACGCTAAACAGATTAGCCGCGCCCGACACGGCCGTCGCGGCATAATTTTTGGCGCCAGTAGTCCTGCCTCTAGATTAAACTAATATGAAAAGGAAATTGAGTAGAAAATGGACGAAGCCTCTATGTGTCATTAAGAATTGGTTACGCCGCTCCAAAGTGCCGGCGCTACCTTTATTATATTTGACTTCATTTAATTGAATTAACTTTTACCTTTTTATGAACTGCTAGTGATGTTCGGAACGAAATATAATGGCCTATTTTCAGATAATAACAATGACGTTTATGTGACGGATATTGCTTTATAAATAATAAACAGGCCTACCGATTTAGGTGCCGGTCGGATAGAATATTGAAACTTATAAATAACTAGCAGGTAACTTCAGCATGCAGTGATTTATAACAGACCGTTAAAAGATATAATATATAATTCATGAACAATTATAGTTTCCTACTTAAACTATTTGGAACAAATTGAGTAAGATTTATTATTCAGGACGGAGGACCGAGTAAACGGCGACTTGAATTATTATTCAAAACCACGGCAATATGAAGAAAATTTACACATAATGTTTTCTCTTTCGGTGGGGGATATTTGGCGGTCCACTCGAGCCGCGGGGGCGGCCATGAATAGTAATAGAGGTTGGCTCGAGGGAGCGCGGGCGCTGCACACACTAGCGGGTAATGTGCCGCTTATGGTGCGTGCTAAATCGACAATACCCGGGGGTGCCTGCTGACTAACAAACCATTTCATGGACTCACCTATTTGGCTCGGTTTGTTCTTAATATTAAAGTTCATGAACCGTGAAGATTTCTCCGACTACGGTTATAATAAGTTTATTTATAAGTTTGGAATTAAATTAGTTCAACACATTCAACATTCGTTATGCTTTTTGAAAACCTAAGTAAATATTTTTCATATGTGCCATTAGGCTATAGGTAGATATATACAGAGGCAAGTTATCAGACATGAAAAGCTACTATCCTGAATTAAACTAAGGAAACAAGTTTTATGTTAAGGCACCATCGTGGTTAATTGAGCAAAGTATTTTCAACTTGGATTCATTCAGGGTATAACAATAAAGTATCTAATTGCTTACGACCTCATAGAACCTTTTAAAAGGGGCCGTACCTAATTATTAGTAAATAACTCAGGATAACCTAAAGACTACTGGTTTAAGTAACGACTTGCCGCTTATCAAGTGATAAGAATGTTAGTACGGCTGTTTACACTAAGTTAGCATTAAGGTGTGCGGTAAGAGTGTTGGTCGGCTCATGCACTCACATTCATGAGCAGGTCCGGAGAGGAGGAGCCCTTGCCGCTCATGGCGCTGGCGCCGGGTGGTGGCGCATGTCACACACTCACTACACTCGCGGCGCAGGCGGCGCGGGTGGCGCGTTCTCAGAGCGGGCGCTCGACTGACGCGAGGCCCCCACCGCACCACGAGCCCCCACCGCTACCGGCTGCCTCATTTCTCACTATAATTTGCGTGCTGCTCGTTTTTTACCATTATTACTCCCTCGTTTTGTTTTACGTATTATCGAGTGCATCCCGCTCGCACCGGCCGCCATGCGCGCTCGGCGCCGCCCAGATAATAGCCGCGTGCAATTACGTCGCAGCGCGGTGACGCCGAGTGTACACACCGGTACTGCTAACGCCATCTTGTGACGGGCGGACAAACTGGAAGTACCTATACTTACAAACTCATCATTCATAAAACGAGTACACTAACCGTTAAAAACAAGAGGTTCTTTAACACTTACAAAAGCGGTTTCTTCACTCATAATTAAAACCAACCAAATGATTAATAAAGATCACAGCTTCATAACAGCTGGATCCTCAAAATTTTGACTTATAGGAATAAAATTGTTCTCTTTTTAATGAAAAAATAAATCAATGCTCTCATAGCCATAAGTTTACTTCAGACAAAAATCTTTATACCTTTTTCAAAATAGGGTTAAAGTTCAATAACAAATTCATAACTTTTGTCGTAGCAGCGCGTAGCTCGCGGCGTAGCACGCGACGTAGCACCTACATAAAAATTTCATATTGGACTAAATGTAACAGCAAACCACGTGATATTAAAAGACGTCTTAAACTATAAACAAAAATTAGTTTTAAAGTTTATAAATAATAGAAATGCTGCTATAAGTTACCAAAGATAAAATCCCATAATTCTAATTATAATATTGCTCGTAGATGTTATAAAACTTCTAAGATCTCAACACAGAGCTGTATTTTTATTAAATAGGAACATTTGCAGTTTTTTTTGCGTCGATATTGTGGTAATTATATCAAGGTATATCTTCATACAACATTACCATTTACTAATATGATACTGTTCCACAATGGAGACTTGAACAAGAAATTCACAAAACGAATGTTTTTTTAACTACATATTTACCGTCTGATAAAATGCTCTGACCGCTACTCTGTCCTCAGTAGTTATTTAGCTTTCATTACAATTTTTTACCTACATAAAAACAACTTTATGTGGTTTTTATACTGTTGTCTATAAAACATGCGCATGAAATAATTTAGAAAGAATTTACGATCTCTCACAAGTTGTGTAAGCTCCTGGGTATTCATGCTATACGTAAGATTTTATTGCATTTTTAAATACAGATCCAATTTTTCCAAACAGTCCCTGACTAAAATAGTTCCTACCTCAACTTGATGATAAAGACTTTAGTTATAGGTTATTAAAATTCTCATGTATTTGAAACATTCGTTGGAGCATAACCAAACATGTTTTAATTCGGTATATCGATAAATCGTTAAGTATTTATTTGATAATTCATGTTACTAAAAAACGTACTAAAGTGTGTACCTACGTATTAAAAATGCCGTTATCTATCGATTCGATCGTTGATTAAACTCATAATTTATATTCGCACCGATGCATGGAAGATTTACGAGACTGGTTTTTGATTTTCATAATGTTTTGTATATTTGAGAGTTACTTAGTATGATAATTTTGAAAATTGAATGAAGTTTCGGAACGCCCCAAGTAACAGAGCGTCGTATGGTATATGGTCAAAGGTCATTTCGTACCTATAATAAGTTTTCGCTGTGTTTCATTAATGTAATCGATTTGATCGCTTGTGTAGATTGCAACTATGTTTATTACGAAATTGGAATATTCTGTCGTCTATTAGAGTTATATCTAAAAGGTTATGATTTAAGATTTTAAGTTATATTTGGTTTGAGATTTCGTACCATGGTAACATGTAACTTATTTTAATTAAAATAATAGTGAAGATAGTTAAAAACTGAAGTAAAACTTGTGAATCATGAATGTTCCTCGTAAATAAACGTCCTGTACAGTAAACATGAATTTCTCTGACATTTATGCTATTGAATTTGCTATATAACATAAGAATTTCCAGAGGTAATTGCAAACTTTAAAGAGTAAAACTATCGTTACAGGCTATAGGAATATAAATAAATCAGATCACAAAATTATTAAAAATCTTATTTTTATTTCTTCGCTTAAATAAAAATAGACAATACAATTTACAACATTTGAAAGGCACATGATTCATTACAAGACTTAATTTACAAACTATCTTACAGTCATCACATTTTAAATTCACGGTAACTTAAAAAGATTTTAAATATGGCCCACGATAACATGGAAACTTGCAAGTACACAGAGATGTTCCAAACGAACAGAAACTTTTATACACACCTATTTATTAATCACTTATTGTCCTAGAGCCACAGGTGGTTGTAAGTTATAATGTCCCTGAAACACTGCGTAGTTGTCCTTCGTAGCACACTGGTAGGTGCTGATGGGGGCAGGGTACTGCTGGTACATCCTGTGATCACGGACCGGCGGCCGAGGGTACAGGGCGTCTTGCCTAACTTCAGGATACCAGCCCGACATCACACCACTCCCGAACATTCCGCCACTGTTATAGTTAGGTGCACTCGGCATTGTCGGCATCATGCTCGGAGCAACCGCTGCGTAATTCAAAGACATCTGTTTCGGAGCACTTGCAACTGGCACTGTCCCGTAGTTTGTACTTCCAACTGATGTAACCGGCGCCGGAGCTGGTGCGGGTTGTGACTCTACTGGATTTTCCATTTTATCACTTGAAGCACTCGAAGTTTCATCCTTATCTTCCTCTTTCGCTTTCTTGCTCTTCTTCGATACATTCGCGTGGGTTTTCACATGTTTCGCGAGATGGTCGGAGCGCATGAACCGTTTAGTGCACAGTTGACACGCGAATCTTTTCTCACCGGTATGCGTTCTTAAGTGTCGCTGTAGTTCATCGGAACGCGTGAACCTCTTGCCACAGAACAACCAGTTGCACACAAAGGGCCGCTCTCCAGTGTGCCAGCGGAGATGAGCTTTCAGGTGAGAAGTTTTTCCATAGACTTTTCCACAGCCGGGTACGTGGCACACATGTTCACGTTTAGCGCCATCCTTGCCGTAGTTTGGTCCGAAACCAGCGGCTTCTGTGAGGCAGTTGGGACAGCGGCACTTAGCACAACGACGCTGAAGTTCTCTTGCCTCCTCTGTGGCCGCAGGTGTTGGTGGCCAGTACGCAGGGTACTGAGCAGGGTAGGCGGGCAGTTCACGCCACGCGGGCGGAGCGCACCAAGTGCCTGACGACGCACTGCTGCATGAAGATAGGTCGGATGCCGGTGATATAGCATCACCGCGGCCATAGCCACATCCGTAGCCTGACATCATGTTCATCATCTGCAAAGATTAACACATCGTTAGTTAAAGCTTGCGTAAACTAAGGGAGAGTTGGCTCGATCACTGTTAAAACTTTTAAGATCAACAAAATCGCAGCTAAATTGACGTGTAAAACGAAACGTTTACTGGTAATTTACTCTAATATTAATAAACTCTCAAATTATGGTCAGTAGTTGATGGGCGGGCGGACGGACCTGTTGCGCGGGCGGATCCACGTATTGCATTTCCGGCGAGTGTGGTGACAACGTAGCGCGACGAAACCTTCAACTGGATAATTACAGGGCGGCGCACCGCTCGCGCCGAGACGTTTTTAATAACTGGCTTGGAATAGACGTAACAAGCGGTTGTCACCTCGCCCCGGCCCCTCTGCCCCGAGGGAACGGCGCGCGCGCACCCCGGGCCCCCCTCCGTCCCGCGCCCCGCCCGCCACAGCCTCCGACACACCCCACCAAGCTCCGTGAGTTATGAGCTTACCAGTTCGGCTCTTATGAGAACGGGAAAGCCATGAGAGCGAGACGACAACCGTCCAAACAAAGCTAAAGGTTACGTTAAGTGTGTGTTTACTTTGGGCTTTATCGCGTTCCGCATTGGGTTGAAGTCATTAAATTCATTTACCTTCTAACGTTACCATCATGTTCTGTTTGTTTTGTAAAAAAATGGAAACACACTCGTTGATGTCTTTTACACTGCAATTAAGAAGAGGTTCTACCTAATTCTATAGAAAAATCTTTTATTAACACTTGCTGGAATTGGTACCTGAAATTACATAATATTTCAGTGTTTTAGATATACATAAGCAATTTCAGCATGTATCACGCAATAATGTATGGATATACCGCGAAACAGTAACATCACAGCCCTTATAAGTATCTTTCTTTTGTAGGCAGATAACATTCAGTTCCCAGTTCCCTGAGACGCTTAATGTATTTAATTTTTTCTCTATTTCGGTCGGCAGTTCGCGGCAGACGCATGATTTATGCATATTCGAGCGGAGCCAAACCTTTAATTACACGTTGTTAAAATATGGCAGTTTGTTAAATCGTTCGCTCTGCTTTTGTTTTACCAAACACCGCGGCTCTTAGAGAACCGTCCCTCGTTTTCTTCCTTCAACGAAAATGTATCATGTATTTTTTATTTCTATAATTGCCTCGCTTTCCAACAGCTTGTACGTTTATTTGTATATCATGGTTGAAGGCATGGGAAACATCATCATAACTCAGTCATCAGATTACTAACTCGTACGGCTCGTACCGTTTTCTGGGCTTTCATAGTAACTTTCAGGTCTCTTAATTGAAAAGTCATGTAATTTTCCCTACCCACACAAAGATATCCTACTAATATTATAAATGCGAAAGTAACACTGATTGTCTGTAACCTTTTCACTGCACAACTACTAATCCGATCGTTATGAGACAGATATGTAGCCTGGGACCTGGAGAATAGGAGACTTTTCAACCTGAAAATTGGTAATTATGATGTAATACAATATCTTTTACATTTTATAGTCCAGATCATCGGCAAGGAATGATAATGGTTCAAGGATGGTACCAACAATGTCAAAATGCACAAAAGAGTCAACGCATCATAAGACTGCCTTTCAGCACTTGTGTTTGATTATGGCTCTCTCCCGTTTTTTAAATCACTTAGAACCATTATTGTACAGGAACAACCATGAAATCGATCCCATAATGACTTCACATAGAAATTATACGATGCACTTGCAGAATTTAATGACTCAAAGAGCTTCAAAAAGAGACTGTGACAAAAGTCTTTCTCCGAACCTACTATCAACTACCGTGCATACTGTGCTAGTACAAATAGGACCTGTCGACATGTTTACGACACCCTAGAACAATAGCCTGGCAAGGGACTCGGATGACAGGCTACTGTGTCCGCCGGCAGCCACAAAGCCCACATGCAGTGGACAATGTCGACTACTAATGTCCTATGATCGTCTCCCGCCATAAATCAGGCCGCTACTGCGTTTTTGTGGGCAAAAAATTATCCTTCACTGCTTGCTTGTCTTCGGACGTGTCGTGTCCATCGATTACATGTGCAATATATTGTGCCGATTGCTTTTGATCTTTGACATAGAACTTTGTAGATGTGCGTTTGTGTTCGCCGCGTTTATTGATAGTGAAGTGTAGGACATGGGCTCATGCTGGTTTTAGTGATAATAAAAGTTATACCAAAGCAAGTCTAACCTTCATTGTGTTGTCAGTTAGCAAATTTGTGTTTATATAGGTACTGCCATAACTTACTACGTACTTACAGTAGCTTTTTTCTAGCCGAAAGTGCTTGTTTAGTACCGCTTCGCTCCATTTTTACTTACTCCACTTTCAGAACAAACCCAATACGTTCTATAGCTCACGATATCATAATAAAATCATTAGCGAATATATCGAAATCTGAATCGTGCGGCCGTTTCCGCTCAAGGAGGCCGGTATATTACATTAATTACAGGTTTCTTATATCGTGGGCGGGTAATTGGTTCTATCGCACGCTGTCCTCACTTCCTGTCTTTTGCTCGCCCTGTATGGGAACACTGCGACTCAAAAGTACCGGCTTGGTGTCGGGTGTCAACTATTGTGGCAGCCAGCGCGGCACCCACGCAATGCAGTAAGATGTGGAGTAAATTGTGCATGCGAAGCTCTTTATGGCATCAAATCTCCAGTTTTTTGTTTATTTTTCGGCTATTGTCATGGTTGATAGCTGAATTATGATTTTAACTGAGATTACATTTCTGAACGCATTTCCTTATTCGTCTTGGATCAATAAATCTATCGTCTGAAGTTCCACGTTTTTACCTAAATAAGAGCTTTTTCAAAATGAATAATATTATGTACCTACAGGTAATTGTTCTCAAGACATGCAAAGAAACTTGCCATCCTAACACTTGACACCCTAATTTCAGAGACTTTAAACATAAGATTTTACAATGCTCAGCTTGAGAAGCTACGACCAATGAGACACGACTAACTTCAAATGGGGTACAACAACCTGTAAGTTATAGCCATAGCTTAGATAGGTACCTTCATAAAGTGTAGTATCTGAAAGTACGTTTAAAACCACGCAGTGAGTCGGAAATATCTGCTTGACTCTAAAGTTTAATGTTAGTTTCATTCAAAAGCTTGATGTGTCATTTAGCTTAGATAACAGTTTGTTAAATGACTCCAAAAATCCGCTGATCTCGGATTATCTCTTTTTATAGAAATCCGATACGCTCCTGCAACAAAGAGCGTAAAATGCTCAAATGTTACGCGGGTTACGAATAAGTTTTACATTGCTATTGTATAGGAACGGACATTGTTGTTATCTGATCGGAATTCCGCTCATTTCGCGTCTTACGCGTATCTGCGTTTGAAGGAGTGAAGGGTGCATTGTGTCGGTGTAACAAGATCACCGAATGTACCTGTTACAACAATGTGAAGCGCACAGGTTCGCACCAAGCGACGCTCCCTTGTCAAGCCATTGTCATAGGAGCTGTCAAATATTTGCGTAACGCAGTGGCGAGCTGAAAAAAATGTAGGTAGGGTAAACTCACCAGTAACTGGCCACTTAAGGTCATCGGCTAGTTCATGTCAGTGTTATGCCAAAATGTGTAAAGAAATTAATATTCTTATACTACCTTTGCTTAAAGCGTCTTTTCGTTTATCGATATTGATGGGTAAATTATTAAATAAAACAGGATTACATAGAAATATTTTAATTAGTTGAAAAAGTAGTTATTTCAAGTAGTAATTAGCCATAAAATTTAGAAAATAGCCATTATAAAACTAATTACTGGCCATGTAGAAATAATCATCAAAAAAATAAAATAAAGAAAAAAGAATATTGGAAATACACTGTACCAATACCGCAACAACTTTTTCCATCCAGCTTTTATTGGACGAAAAGCTGCAACGTCTGCTGGTTATGCAATCGTTCCGAAATGGATTAGGTCTTGGATTATTCTTCAAAAAGTCTTGAACACCAACCTGTATATCCTCTTTTTTTTTCTGGGAAATCCTCGTTTAGCTTGTTGTATAGGTAATGAAGTCTCCCAACTCATTTTATTCAGCTTCAGTAAGCACTGCATCAGGTCCAGACTTAAACTTAGTGTTAGGATTTCGAATTTTAAATTGGATACTACTTCTGGGCACTCCAAATTTTTTAGCGGCTTGACGTATCGTACCTTCATCGTTTTCAATAAATTTGATAGCCTCTTCTATTGCCTCTTTGCAGTATTGGAGTTTTTTTAATACAATATAAAGGGGTGGCCAGTAAGTGATAATCCATAGTATCACTTACTGGCCACACCTGGCCAGTTACTAGTAAAAGTGTGTATTTTTTTTGTATGGTATAGAACACCTTATTACGTTTCATTTTTAATAAAATTCGAATATAAGGTTATAACCCAGTAACTGGCATGGGTGGCCAATAATTGAAAATATGCGAAAATGGCGATCAAATACTAGCCACCCTCCCAATCTCGGTTTACAATTGATGCCAATACAATAAAACTTTAAAAAAGGATCACTTACCTTCTATACAACACACCAAATACAATCGACTCACGTTTACTACACAAAATATCACAAAATTTAATAAAGACCTAGAGCGTTACGTTAAGATTTTTTTAAGAATTAACCATTCATCTCAGAACATGAACACCGACTGTCACAAAATGGTCGTTATTTTTGGCGCTAATATCTTAATAGAAAAAAACGTTACTAGAATGGAAATCTATTTGAGTATGTAATATCAAAGACAAATCATAGATGGCGTACTGTAAGGATAACTCTTAATTTATGCAGTTGAAGTGGGTAGTGGCCAATTAATGAAAGCGGCCAGTTATACCTCTGTTTACCCTACATTGTTTCTAACGGATCAAAAGATTTCTCATCATGGTTGGAAAAATATTTACTATTTACTATTTTTTATTTTTTTTTCCTGACATTACTAACTTATTGTTTATTCTTATTTAACTTATCTGAAAATAATGTTAAATTACTTGCTCAATTTCTTTGCAAACTAGTTTTGTATAATTTAGAAGCATTTTTTCAATTATTGTAAATGTGAGTACCATGGAGCCGTTTAGTATGGTATGATGTATGTTGACTTGAAATAGCATGGCAGATGAGAGTATGTCATGCTCACTTAAATGTTTCGCTGATGGTGGCACGTGTGGTGGATCATTCGGTTCCCTACAAAATGGTTGAGCTGGATGGTGCTGATCCACATGTCATGTTCGTGAACGGGCGCCGTCAGTTGAGACTGGTCACCTCTTATTTGCCAGAGCTTATTTTTAATCTTAAATTTTGAATTGCTTTTGATTCTTTTTTTGTTTTACATTGTTCTCACATATAGAAGCAACATGAATACTGTACCCAGGATTTTGTAATATCTATATCCATTTTTTAAAAGAGTGTCCTTGGAGTTTCTTGCCCGTTCTTCTCCATAGAGATCTACGTTTTGGAATGGGCAACTAGCTTCAACTCTCTGACTAACTGACCGGCTCTTTGACAATTCAAAAGTGCCTGTAAATGGTTTAACTGAAATAAATGCTTTGAGTTTTGAGTATGTAGTAGCAAAGGTACCTACTGCCTATATTTCAGGACAGATTTAGTTTGAACAAGAAAATCTTTAATAAGGTAGCCGTAGTTATAGGTATTTTTATAACAAATTGATAGTAGCAGCTTTAATATCATATGTAGATAGGTATAGGATACCTACCTAATCTCAATATTTTTTGCATAGAAACATCGAAAAAATCAGCAACCATCTAACAAGTCGGCACGATGTTTGTATAGAATAACATACATCAAAATTCACACACAGAAAGTGAAGTCCATTCGGACAGCACAAAAAATATACGGAGTAGGTAAAAGATTTCTGCGGAGCATCATGACTCCCCGTGGCGCCGCGGCCGATTTCAAACGGACCTCTCTCTATAACCTGACAGCCGAAATTACCCCACATCAGTAAAAACGACATCTCGAGAGCAGTTTGTTTTACACAACAAGCCGTTCCGATATAACGATGACACGTTTTTGACGCCAATCTATTGCTCTCATTAGGATCCTTTTTTTGTAAAAATGGCCAATTTTGTTAGTAATTAAGGCAATATGAATGAGACTAGTCATTAGTGTCGGGTTTATAGGGTGGACCAAGCATTGTAGTTTTATAGCTTCGTAGCAAAAAAAAAGATTAGTCGGGAACCTGAACTAATTTTATAATTGTTATTGCGAATTATTTGGAGTAATAAAATAAAACCTTACCTACCGCGTTGCTGAATCCATTCTTCATTTATTTAGGGTCGACGAGTAAGGCTATTATGTATAGGTACAGATATGTTCAATTTGGATAGGTGTGTAGGTAAAACGTCAAATGTTGTGGTCGAGAAAATATACCTATGCAAACTTAACACAACAGTTTTTAAGTACCTACCTAACACTTGAGGAGCAATTTTAATTTTTACGCCTCAGGCCTCTAGGTCTAAAAAGGGAGTTTCAGTGTCTGAAATCGAGTTCATGACTCGATTAACTGCATTTACTATGCTTTAGTTCTTATTTCTGTATCCGATTTCACCCTAAAACCTCATCACACCTATGAGTACCGTGGGGTACCTATAGGGGAAAGTGGTACATAATGGTCCCCCTAAGGAAGAACAGTTAAAAAAAGTGCATGGACAATGAATTTTGTGAAATTGATAAGTTTTTGTAAACCTAGTCTATCGGCCTATAATTTAGTAAGAGTAGAATACAATTCTATTCACAAGATCTTTAATAATATACATTTTTGTCAAGGTCTAGTAAATGATCATTTTGTACACCCGGGTGTCTAAAATAATCCCTGGGGTTGGGGTAATATGATCCCTGGGATCACTTAACCCCGCTGTTAAAGATAGGTAAAAATAAAAAAATAATTATTAAGTAAATCAGTTTATTTTAACAATAATTTTAACCCTATAAGTACAAATACTTAGCTAAAAACTCAACTACGTTTCTAATAATTAAATCTTTTTAATCACAAAATAAAATTTTTTTTTGCTCTCCAAGACTGGCACCTCTAATAGCGTATACAGCGTGCCGCTTTAATGGTGACATTAATTTAACACACGTATACGATTTCGCGTATTCATTTAATGAAAATATTTGAATTTCATTAAACGTTATTATTTACTGATTTATTTACAATTTTCTAAATTACCATCTTGGAGCAACCTGTACTTAAAGAACTGTAGCGAAGAGGTCATTTGCCGGGGTCACCGATCATAAGTAGGCAAATAGAAGGAAAGCCGCGCAATTTCGTAGAAATTATGCCGCCGACAAAGAATCGGCCGATAGAACGTGAGCCAGCTGGTAGGTAGCTTCATGAATGAATCTTTTACACAGAGTGACCTCAATTTTGGTTATGTTTTTATTATTTAGTTTGTTTGAAAAATTAAATTTTTCAATTGACCATTTTTTTTTTTTTTTTTTTTTTTTTTTATGATTACTGGCCACTAGCGGGCCCGTGTGTTAAATTAATGTCGTCATTGTAGCGGCACGTTGTATATTCTTTCCTTTAGCTCGTCCTTTTAAGGCCATACCTAAATGGCACGGAGAATTGCTTACACTGGAAGTTTTAGGGATTACTCACACTTATTCAGCTCTATTCAGCTTATGCCCATAGAAAAAAAGGATTTTGTATGGAGACGCGTAAGCATCCGACGGATACGTACGCGTCTCCGTCGCGACGCAATAGAGCTGAATAGAGCTGAATAAGTGTGAGTAGTCCCTTATATGGCATGCACGTTTCACAGCATCTAAAGCATTGACCATGGTGATTTTGCTCCAATTTTAGCGCGTAGATTTTCTTAAGTACATAATTATTCCGTGGCAGTGTTCCTGAAATAAAAGATAATTAGATAAGTTACTGATCTAATTTCATATAAAAAGCACAACATCCATGATTGATAGTTGTAATTTGTAAAAAAAAAATATTATTGCTAACCAATTCAATAAAAACGAATTATAAAAATAATGCATAACCACCACATCCAATTAACATAACAATTAGGATCCCTGGGATCATTTTGCCCTTCTATGAGAGGATCGTTTTACCCCAAATGCTTAACTCTAAAAAAACATCAAAATACAACCTCATGGTATTCATTTACAATAGTCGATCATTGCTGATTATATTGTTAAATAACATTGGAAACTAACGCAAACACTCCTATTACATTATAATTACTTAAACTTAAACAACATCATATTGAATTAGTGCTTACCTTACATAAAACAACATAATTTTTATTTTTATTTAATAAAATTTTCCATAATTCTCACACCACCATGACACCTTGTGGGAATGCTAAAACCGTTGTGACGAAGACTATTTTCAGTCAAAAACTAGATGACACTACTAAATTCGATAAAACAGAAGATAATCGTTTTACCCTGAGGAATCATTATGTACCACTTTCCCCTACTTAGCATAAAACGTACCGTGAATAATCTATCTAATCTAACCTCTAACTAATATTATAAACGCGAAAGTTTGTAAGTATGGATGGATGTTTGTTACTCTTTCACGCAAAAACTACTGAACTGATTTGGATGAAATTTGGCACACAGATAGTTTATAACTATTCCCACGGGATCGTACCTTACGCGGGTGAAACCGCGGGGCGCAGCTAGTATCTACCTACATTCCTTAGGTACCTACTTTTAGTGTTGCACAGACTCTCCATGACCGTATCAGAATTCTGTGTAAATGCAATGTGGCGCAATTTTTGTTTCCGAGAATTCCCGAAACACAGAAAACTGTTTCTGTCTGATACCTACAACAATGTCGTGCAACTTTTTTGTTCCAATGAATACGAGTAAATATCTGAAAATTGAAATAATCAACGCCATCTGTCGTGGAGCGGCTAAACTACCAAGTGTCATGGCAGCACCCATTTACTGACCGACACAACTGCCTCCAAAACGTGTTGCTCTTTCTTGCCACTTTCAAGAAATTGAAAAAAAAAACGCAAAATAGTAAATCGTTGCATGGTTGGAAGATAATGTGTTGGCATAAAAAAATAAGGCATACAAATAGGTACTCTTTGAATGACTTTACCGAGTCACCCTGTACTTGAGCAAAATAATATTTGTTTTCATTGCTCCCCTAATTTGTTTGAACTTTACGTTTCAAAGATTCCACTTCTACAGGTTGTTTAGTAAACTGTGTAAAAAACATTTTCACCTCAGCACCTCAAACAAGCACGTTTTGCTGTCTACAAACAGTGAGCAAAATTCAATTTAGCTGCGAGCGTGAGACAAAGTATCTTTTTAATTATTTTTTTTCTAAATGCCGAGAACATGGGTCTACTCACAAAATTCGAAAGATTCGAATTTCACTTTGTTCTGTCACTTTTACTTCGATACAAAAAAAGCGAGAGATAGAAACAAGTCGATTCGAAGTTCGATTTTTTCGATATCTAGTAGGCCCATAAAAGAAACAAACAATAACACGTTCGAATACACCTAAACACATAACAGGTTTTAAATGTACTCATTTAACTTTTTTTTTTTATATTGTTCGTTTTAGAAATATACATGTGGTTTATGTTGTATTTTTTTTACCTTTAGGTTAAAAAAATGAAATTGCCGTTTTAGCGTACTGGCCACTTTGAATTAAAATTAAACTGGCATCATGGTGTGAGATTACAGAGTGAAACTTTTTTCACAATATTCGATTTTTTACTTTCAATTCTTTTTTGCATAGTAAAGATAACTACAGTACGACACAACTTAGATGTGAAAATTTGATTTCATTAATTCAATTTTACGGATGTATTTGGTCATATAACTTTACAAGTTATTGTAAATGGAATTAACGGAATTTTGCCGATGCTACATTTAAGTTTTGTCGTACCACTGTACTTATATTGAAAATTAGAGTAATTTTTTAATACGAGTTCCGACGTGGAACTAACGCAGCGGAAACAGCTCGCAATATCAATGTTGTGTTTGGAAAGGATACGGCTAATGAACGCACCATGCGTTTTTGGTTTAATCGCTTTCGTAGTGGAAACTTTGATTTGAAGAATGAACACCGACAAAGACCAGCCTCTAAGGTAAATAACGATTTATTAGATGCGATGGTAGAAGCCGCTCCATATCAAACTACCAAGGAACTAGCGGCATGGTTTGATGTTAGCATAAGCATACCCAAAATAATGACCAATTTGCATCAATCGGTGAGACAAAAAGCTTGAAAAATAGGTGCCCCATGATTTGACTGATCTGCAGAGAGAACCGCGCGTTGAAGCTTGCCTTACCTAACTTGTTGAACCTATATAGAAATGAAGGGGTTTCAATACAAAATGCCTTCACTCAGTTTGTTGAGTCCAGGTCCCCAGAGTTCTACTGCAAAGGCATAAATGACCTTCCCTCTTCTTCCTTGAAATGTGTACACTGGGGAAAATACTTTGATTAAATAAATAAATTTTACCTCAGAAAAAAAATGGTTTCCGTTCTTCAGTACAAAACGGCAATTTCAAATTAAAACCCCTAATATGTTCTAATACCTAATGTGTTCTCGCTGCTGAAGTGAAAAGTTGTATGTGTTACACGCGACCAAAGTTATTTGCATCTCGTGTCTTTTAATCCCTCGCTGTGCTCAGGATTCTAACGTAGCATCACTCGCTACGCTCGTGATTCAATTATAGAATCCTACGCCTACTCCGGATTCAAAATCAACACTCGCAGCAAAAAACAACTTTGCTCTCTTGTTGCACAAATAACTATTGCATAATCTACCTACACGAAGGCACGTTATCTGCACTGGTCAACTTGAGAAGGCAGCACTGGTTGAAGAACCCAGCATTACGATTGCAGGGTTTTTGTTGCGTTCTAAGCGCCCCGACACACTGTGAATCGAAAAAAGGCCCTCGAGGACATATATACATTAAAGGGTCGGTTTTTTGTTTGAAATGGCTTCGAACAACCAATATCATGCATAAACATATCATAGGATACTATCTGGTAGGCAAATAATGTATGAAGCTGCCCGACGGGAATGCTTTGCAACTTGCAATGCCTTTTTCATATTTTTGTTTTGTTAGGAAACCACCGACGCGCACACAACAACTTACCAAAGTCTCATCACAATCGGTCGAGCCATTTTCGCGTTTTTGCGAGAACATCACGGCAATTGATTCTGTATTATAAATAGTGGGAAACTTTTTTTTATTTTCCAGCCTTATTTTAGTTTTGTTCAGACTTGACTGGCTTCATTACTTAATTACAAACATTAGTACACCTTCTGGCATAACATAGCGGACTCTAAACCACCACACCACCACAAAACCACAACCTATGTCAAACAAATGAATATCATTGATGATTACCAATTATAATCTTTGTTGCAAATAGAGAATCCAGCAGGAGAATGGAGAAAAATAACGTATATTCGGCTCGAAAAAATTTATTACAACACACGTCACAAAACATACATTTGTACAACCATTTCACATTATAATTATACAATATAGGAAATAATGACTATTCAGTTTTAGATCGAGGAATGTTTTATCTCGTCACAAGGAGCTATAATACCGAATAGGTGCTGCGGAAAATGCGGTACGTATTGATAGAACAGTAGAAATATGGTCACACAATTGATCACCCGTTTTGCGACGAATAATTGCATAATATGCAAAACGTTTTTATGAATTTCGCGAGCTTTATCTAAGACTTACACAGTAGCAGTTCGTACACAAACTATACAGATCGATTTAGGAAACGCATTTCCCGCAGTCAACAAGTCAAGTCCCTCAGGATTCAATATAAATTAGATACATTAATTAATAATATACAATAAGACTTACATTATAATTTGAATCACAAGATCCTATAATAAATATATATTTAATACATGAGTGTTCTTCGGTTTAATCTTTCAAGCCAATGTGATTTCTAGATGTAATAAATTTAATTCAATTTCAACAATCTTCGATTATAAGCAGTATCATAAAGTAACAAAATGCAAGTTTAGATTTCAAAACTAGAGAAAAGTTAATATTGTTTTATACAAAGTGGAATACAAGAACTGACACTTTATTGTTTTATTCAATATGGTTTGCATTAATACTTCTACTGTACAAGCACACTCGTCCAATCATACTCACTCGTAATGTATCAGAAAGAGAGGGAAAATGTCCAACGTGTCAGGCAATTGATTGTTTGTAGTTAAGTAGTCCATAATGAACATCAAAAACATAACTTAAAAATAGAAAATAACTACAAATTACACTATAAGAGAAACAGTGGTGGCCCCGTGGTAATGGCCGCGACTTACGAGTTGTAGGGTCGAACCCGTTCGTAGGTGCTTTACTTTTGTGTAAATTATTTCATCACCACTGCTCTCAAACAGTGAAGGAAAACATCGTGAGGAAACCGGCATGTCCTAGAACTAAAAAAATCCAAGACATGTAACATCCGCCAACCCACACTGGGCCCGCGTGGTGGATTACGGCCCACTCCCTCTCACCGAGAGGAGGCCTGTGTCCCAGCAGTGGGAACATTATAGGCTGATTATGCACACTATAAGTAGAAACTACGGGATCAAAGAATAGCTCTTAAATGTTTAAATTAACTACATTCTTTAATAAATATTCTTTACAGTTATGGAAAACTTGAGAAACAGAAGTCTAATCAGTTAAATCCGCCAGTTTCAATAAAGTTTATAACAAATTACATGTTTAGCGGACGGATAACAGAAACATTGAAAATAAATAGTGAGTAAAGGAATCAAACAACTGGCTTTGTTCGCAACCAAGCAAAAAAGTAAATAATTCGGTAATAATTCCGAGATTTATAACGAAAAAGAATAAATATAATAATTTCCAAATAAAAAAACGAGATAAAACGGTTTTTATACAATCAGGTTTCTTTAGTAAGTGACTTATACTAAATTTCATGACCTAGGGTGCAGTAACCTTATAATTCGTCCCTGAGGAGAGTGTACCGGTTCTTGGACGGCGCTAGCTTCTTGAACGTGGACTCGGGAGGATTGGTTACCTTGACTTCACCTTCTAGGTTCAATACGGGCTGGTCTGGGTCGGGACCGTAGTGGAACTCCCTGAAAAAGAAATACACACAATTAATTTATATTTACAACTGCTGTCAGTAAATGGCGACTAATGGAAAAGGTTTTTGTTCAATCAACACTCACGATAATAAATCAAGCAGCTATGTTATACAAAACAACGTCAGGCATTTTATCGCAATCGGAGCTATTCACATTTACTCGAGGCGCATGAATATCTCCCGCGAGCTCATTGTGAACGATCTATTGTCTTGACGATTGTGCAATACGGAACAACTTACACACGTTATAGTGAGCGTTAGGTATGGTTCCCATAGTGGTTCGACACGTTACTTGTTTAAAGCAAGGGATGGCTTGTGTACTGAAATGGAGATACAACTACACGACTGACGTTGTCGTCAGCGATCTTATTTTATTCTGTCGTCGCGATCCCGTGAAATCTGCTATCTAGAAGGACGACCAGTCGAATTCTAACAGTTAGATTAGCAACAGTTTATGAATTATCTACTAGCTGCGCCCACGGTTTCACTCGCAGAAGTCTAGATCCCGTGGGAATATCAGGATAATAAATATTCTATGTTAGGACATAGGATAGTATCCAGGATGGCCTACCCATGTGCCAAATTTCATCCAAATCTGTTCAGCCGTTTTAGCGTAAAACCGTAACAAATAAACAAACAAACTCACTTTCGAATTCATAATATTAGTTAGGATTAGGATATAATGTATATGTCACAGTAAGATGGTTAAAGCCGTGATATAATTATATCCCTAGGGATATAGCTATTTACCGTAATATTAATGCGGTTCATAACTGTCGGAGTGCCCTAATTATGTTACTGCGACCAATTTCGACGTAGTTGGTCACAGTTCTAACCTAACGGTCGGAGTGCTCTAATAGTTATATTACTAAATCGTGCTAGTATCGTAGTTATATTACTAGATCGTGCTCGTATCATAGTTATATTCCTAGTAAGACAGTCATGAACCGCTTTCATATAACTACATTACGGTACATACGGGGGATTATATCCCTAGGGATATACCTATATCACGGCTATAACAATCTTACTTGTGACATTTATAAAAAACAATAATTATGATGACTGTGCGAAATTGTTTTTATGTCCTTTTACATAACTACTGATATCGTTAGCCTTAATATGATTAAAGCATTGTGCACACACATTAGAAGCATTATGTTGTCTTTCAAGATTTACAAATTTAGCCAAGTTGAATTTTCACATATAATAATTATGACCCTCTAGTATCAAATGTCAAGTCAAGTCTGTTAATAACATACAAGATGTTCACCTTCATATTAACAAATTATTAATAGTTATTATGTTATTCACATTTTAACAAAATTTTAAAGAAAACAATGAAGAAAAATATATCACACAGAAATTGTACAGTACAGAAAGTTCTTATGACAAATTCAATTAAAAATGTCTGAGATCTTGAGTCTTATCAACAAGATAATCTAACTACTGTAGGCAATCAGCTCAACACTTCAATGAAGTAGAAGTATGTGCGAAACGTATTTGTAAAACAGTCTTATTGACTGACTCATCTATTATTGAGTACAATTACATAGAAATTGATGGGTCATAAGAATGTTTTGTTTTTCTGGTTGCAGAAAACGAACGGCATTACTGAATCATGATCATAACCATTAATGTGTGGTAAGTGAAGTGATGGTTATGTAACATAGGAACACGATTTTTAGATTAAAAAAGCTAGCAGTAGCTAACCAACTAGAAATAAAGATAATAATAGATAATAATTTAATAGACCATAAAATAATTAAGGCATACTCGTGCCATTTATTTAAAAGGACTTTACTCTTAGCATTTTAGTGGACCATAAAAACACTTAGGTACATCTGTTGCCATTAAATTGAAATCAAACACAAAACGTAACATCACACAATCAATCGCGCAATTTAAATGGAGCTCTCATACCTGTGCAATTTTCCAGAGTATAGGTCCAGCAGGAACTGCTTTAGTCTGCCGGGCTTCTCCATTTCCTTGTAGTCGGGGAACATGTACATGTGACGGAAGGAGTCAATGGCGATGAGTGGCAGGTCTGTCATGGACTTGCCCAGGTGATGCAGGGGATGTTCGAACCGCACGCCGTCAGCCGTCAGGAAGTTTACGTTCTCTGTAATAGTTATATAGAGATGTCTTATTGGTTGAATGATACCATTTTTTTTGTTGAAAAGCAGGTTTGAATCATGTACAGGTTGGCAAGGACATCGAAGCGTAAACTCTAACCATGAATTCAGTACATGATTCTAGTCCCCCAAGCGAGGAAAATTTTCTTCGCTTATCAAAAATAAAAGCAGCTGTTTCATAAAAAAGTGCAAGACCTACCTACGCAGTCAAAATATATGGAACAGCAGTTTCAGAATCATGTACTGAATCCACCGTAACAGGTTGCGCGATGATGTCGCTAGCTGTTGCCTGTGACTTTGCCTCTGTGTATTTTGTATTTATCATAATTTTTAATACAAATATCCAGGATGAAAAGAAGCTTATGTCCTCCACATCTCACACTACCTATCTGTATCAGTTCAGTGGTTTAGGCATGACAAAGTAACAGACAGAGTTACTTTCGCATTTATAATACTAGTATGGACTATAGATACAGCTGTATACACATTCAAAATAATCTCACGATTCATGACACATTTGATACTGTCCTTCACATCATAATTATTTGAATAGTAATATGGCATTGATAAAAAGATTTTCATGAATTGGTACATTTGAAAAATTCGATTGAAGTATTATTACACACTAATACACACATACACACATACACAGTAATATTTTAAGGAGAAATATGTGTGATTAATGATATGTGATATAAGTAAAAAATTTATCCCTATACTTACGTTTTTCCCCCTCTAATTCATTTTGAATGACTTCTTTGTACTTCTTTATACTCTCATTGTCATCGGGGTGGTGGAACAGAATCAGGAATGGCAATCCCTCCTCAGTGAGCTCTTCAGCATTCTCAAACGTGATCTCTCGGACCAAAGGTATGCACTTTTCTTGAGCCCATTTATATAAGTCCTCAAAATTCAACAAGGAACCAGTGAATGTTTCATCAGGCTCTGTGGATTTTTTCCTATCGGTTCTAAACACCACAATTGGTTGACCTAGAAAGAAGTGAAGATTGGTTAGTAAATTAATCATTGCTTGGTTTTAAGAATAAGCAGACATTTATAACTTAAATAGCAAGTTACTGTAGTACCTGGAGGATGCATCTGCTGTGAGGCATCACCAAACCCAACATGGAATTGGCACTCATCCTTAAGGTTAGCAGCCACCCTTCTGAATGTGTCATATTCTGGCTGGTCCCGCCTGTCCATGTAGCCAATGATATGCCTCTTGTCCTCACTGAGATCATGTAACTCTTTGATAGCACCAAATGTGACAACAGGGTCAGTTAGCTGTTTCTTGATAAAATCCGCAAAAGCCTCAACTGAGCGCTGGCCTAAATAGAAATAGAGAAGCATTATAAATTGTAAGCTCTAGAAACCAGACTAGAATTCTAATAAGGAGATAACAAATCAAGTATTGGAAGTACTAGTTTGTTTTTTACTTTTGAATTAATGTTTCACGTACATTACAGTAAATGGCAATCCCTCCAACTGAATTAAATTGAGATGACCAACAATTGCATGCAAATTTTGTGAAATGTTTACCTCTGTACTCTTTTTTGGCAGGCATGCCATTCCGGAACATTTTTAAAGTGGGATACTTAGTTATATGGAACCTAGTTGCTACAGCTCCTTCTTTATCACAGTCCACTTTACCCATGACCACCTTCCCAGTGTCATAGCCGGCCTTTGTTACTTCATCAGAAGCCTCGTCAAATATTGGCATCAGCATATTACTGAATTTGCACCATTCAGCATAAAAATTTAGGAATACTATTTCATTGGAAGCTGAAATAAAAAATATTGTCAATGATGCATAAAATCAAATGTAACCTAATACAGATTATCCATTATTGATCAATTTGGAAAAACAGAAAACAGCAATTCTATACCTCCATATAAATGATTGAATTTGAAAAGAGGTGCTTGTGGCTAAGTAATAACAGCCGCACCGAATTGATCAGGTTAACTTACGCTTGTCGCGAAAGCACGCTAAGCCGTGCATCCCGGCTTTCATTTGTGGATCTTTGGCAGTCGTTACGGGTCTTCAGAAGCCCGAAAGTCTAACAACCAGTCTTACCAAGGGATATCATATTTAGCCCAGTTACTGGGTTGTGGAGGTCAGATAGGCAGTTGCTTCATGTAAAATACTGGTATTCAGCTGCATCCGGTTAGACTGGAAGCCGACCCCAACATAGATGGGAAAAGGCTAGGCAGATTGATTGATTTATTTTGTAGAAACACCGCTTTGCTATCTCATATTGACATCTAGGCATGTAGTGAATATTTCTGCGATTACTAATGGCAATAAAAATTGAAGTGTGAAACAATAAAGAAAGCAAAGCAAAGTACAGATAAAATACTAGAATTAACTTCTTTATGACGTAGTTTAAGATATGACTCCTGTAATAATATTTGTTTATTTACTTTAAAGGTTTTATGTGATCAAACCTGATGATGTGGCTACTTTTTTGTTAAAGTCAGGTACTTAGCTGATTAATGAGCTGAGATAATATTATTTGAAGTTCTTGAACTGATTTATATAACAGAAGAGACCTAGTAAATTATTAATACATACGCGTATAACAAATTTTCCCTCTGGACCCATGTATGAATCAATTAGTCAAATTGGTCAGATTTGTTTGATACAAAAATGTAAACAATTGATTTTGTTTAAATAAAATAAAGATAACTTGACAGAATCAGGGACAATATTTATAATCTTATTTCCGCTATAAGGAGGAAAATAAAAAGCTTCTAGAAAACGTGGAGTAGGTATGTAACTCACCCAATACCATATCCAAATTACTTTGTGTAATTTGCACAGCACCGCTATCGGTAGGGTTGTAAAAACTATGGCATATCTGAAACATAACAATCCTCGGAGATTATGCAGCAATTACTTATTCATAATAGACCATAAAATCAACAATCCATTAGTGCACTTTTTGTGAAAAGATTTTCAGACATTTTGACATTACAAATGCTTACCAGGAAAAGGACACAAGCCAGCGTTTTGTAATTATATATGTTAAATGCATTCCAATTCATTATGAATTGTAAAATAAGTCACTTTTTATGTTGAAGTGGAATTATTACTGCCGCTACCGCTGCTGGTGTTGGCTGGCACTTGGCAGTTGGTTGGCTAACAGCAGCAGCTCACTTGGCAGTTGGCACTCTATGTAGTCTGTGGCACTCTGGCAGGCAGGAAACCACAGACTATAATCTATATGGTTATCCATGCAATGATTGGTGTCAGAAAAATGGCATTTGTAAAGGCTCCTACACACTATGCTCCTCCTCGATAAGCATGTCGAGTGTAAACATCTGTAACAAAATGCGTATATCTGCGCGTTTGCATTGGCGAAACATTCACAATAAAACATCATGTTCAAATCTCTAGTTCCTGTCAAAAATTGTATGGAACATTGACTGAAAATAGAGATTTCAACAAGTTTTGTTGTGAATGTTTCGCCAGTGCAAACGCACAGTTACCTACATTTTAATGTTGCAGTGCGGTTTAGGTATAGGCCAACTGCTTAGCTGAGAGTGAGACCGTTCCTGAGGTAGCTGCATGGTGAGGTGTGTCGTGGTGTCGTGATGCGAGAGCTCGACATAGTGCATGCGTGTGTACCTACCTAGCTAGCATTAAGAAAAATATGACATGTATTATTTACCGAACTTTATGTCCGGCCGTCGAGAATTTGTATAATTATTTTCATAATTGTGTTTTGCGATGTGTTAACCGTGTTAACCCCTCGTCTCCTGCCAGGGTTGCCGGCGCAGACTACTTTTTGATGATTTCCCAGCATCAAAAAAAAAAACCCCTCATCTAGTAATACCAGTATGTGAAAGCCATGGAATTAGTATGTACTGTTTAGGTAAATCCGATCATAAATATTCTTACATTTATAAGTAAACTCAATTAATTATAAAATTTCAAATATCAACACGTGTTATCGCACTATGTACAGGGTCAAACGATCTTGTTTTTTTTTTAAAATTTGTTACGCGCGTGTTTTCAGTATCATATTTGGTTGGCCACTCTTTAGTTTCAGCAGCAGCTTGTGAATCATGATGATTGGTTGTTTGTAACATCACCAATTTTTTTTTAATCAGGTTTTTCGTTATCTATACATAAATCCCGAACTCCCGACACCACTGAAAGTCCTATTGGTCAAACCAAGTGCATAAAGTTACAAGGTCCTGTACATTTTTAACCATCAATAAAAATAGTATACAGAAAACTCATTTATTTAAAAATTCCAGTTTTATCCCAAAACACTGGTCATAAGATAACACATAAAATGCATTATTACTTATTAAAAGTAAAGCACATAATTGGACGGATTTGTAAACATACTAACATATTTAATCTGATGTTCACCAAATAGAGATTCTTATTAGAAATTACATACTAATTACAACTTAACTTTGAAGCCACATTATGTGAGTTTTATAAACTGCTACTTAGATTTACTAGACAAAGAACTGTTTATTTATGATGAGCTACAATAATTGCTTTTAGCACAAGTCAATATTTTGCTTTTTTAGATATGCCTTTAGATATATAGCTGCCTATAATATCAATAAAATAAGTCACTATTTCCAACTGAGTAATAACCTTATTTTGACCAAGAAAATGGTAATTAAGTTCTTTGCTGTCCTGTCTGTGTTCTTAGCATAAGTTTAACATTCACAATACAAATTATTTTATGTAGGCAGAAAATGATTTTGTATTTAACATCTTATCAGCTCGCTGCATTTTTTCGCTTTGCTTCTAAAGAACAAGAAACAGATAGCCGCCTATTAAAACCTAGAATGTCATTACTGAGTTAAACTATTTGATTAAAATATTAGTCTTGTTAGAAAGTTTAGTTGTTGAGTCTCTATAAAATTATAGTCTTCAATAAAAGAAGTCCTGATAAAACCATAAACACTGGTTTAACAGCATCACTTCCACTCTGAAAATAAAATAAACACACATTTAGTGAAAGTCAAAGGAAAAAAAGCAGAGCTATAACATCATAAGATGTACTGAATCTGGCAGTCTTGACAAGTTGATGAAGAACTGAGATTATATATATATATAAACTAACTGCAACAAGTTAGAGGTACTAAGTATACTTACTATAATATAATAGTTGCATCTATCACCGAGGCAACAATCTGAACACACCCAATCTTGGTACCAAATATGTGTACACAGTGGCATGTAACGCTGCCTGGTAGTCGCACATTCCGTCTTATTTGAACACCGCTTCGATACATAATACTGTTTCTTTGCGCCTTGTGACCAATACGGAGTACTGCCCCATTTGATTTCAGTCAAGCAAACATCCTGATTATATTCACAGTTTTTGATTGTTTTCACACATTTCTCATTGTTGTCCTCTTGATTTTCACAAACGTAACATTCCAGACCTAAAACTATTAGATACATTTTAGTTTATACCGAAATTTCAAGAAACTGTCCGTTGCATGAATCGAAATAGTTGGTTATTTACCATTTATGACTGAAACAAGAATAAAAACACAACTAAAGAAGCAGTGCTTGTACATGTTGTTATTCTGATATTTTCCCGTCCCAAAACAACGCACTTAATAAACTTTTTGATATGATTTCTAAAGCTTCATTTATTTTGTAAACGACCAAACAACGAACTTTTGCCACACCCGTACTGACAGCTGAGTGTTGCCATTGCTTAAATCACTAATCTGGACCAGTGGACACTGTCGATATCAAACAAAATAAACGGTGTAGCCAACGCAATACTTCTTGTTTTTAAGGTTCCGTACCCGAGGAGTGCATTGATATTGATAATAACTATGAATATAATACCCAATCTATAGGCCGACATTCATTCGCGACCTTACTCGGCTCGCTGTCGGTGACACACGTGAAGCTTGCTCAAAATGTCATTGTTAAATTGGCGGCTCACGGCGATGACAGACGACGAGGCAAGGTGGACTACGAACAAAATTTTAAACCTGTTGGATCCCCGACGAACTTACTCAGCAGTTTTAAAGTGCGCGTACTTAGCATGACACACGGGCGAGTAAGCTCGCCGAGCCATATTTACGCATACTTACTCGCACGTCTATCACCCCTTTAAGCCGAGGTCCGTACCCCACAGGGGGTGCCTTTTGTGAGCAATCGCTTAGTTTTAGTTAGTTTAGAATGTATGCCCCTGGCTGGAGGCTTTAGGTTAGTAGCTTAGAGGATCTCCGCAGGACAATCCGGGTCCAGTACCTAGTGATAAATAAGATAAAACCTTTGGAATGACGGTTTTAATCAGCAAAATAGAAGCAGAAAGTACAGACAGAACGAATGAATAGGTTGACGGATAAAATATAAAATAAAGACCATAGAATAGAAACTCCAAGGAGTTTATATATCAATTACCATGAGTGTAGTGCATCCTAGAAAGGATTACCTTGCCGTCGACGCTAACTGCCAGATTTGTGACAGGAAGGGGCACTATGGTAATGTATGCCGAAGCAAGAAACTTCATACTGTTGCAGGTTTAGATAAACAAGACACTAATACCAATAGCTCAGCATGTATTGTAGCAGCGTCACCGGATTCCATTAAGAAAGCAACTGTAACAGCCTACATTCAGGGAATTCGTGCTCAAGAATTAAATTGACACAGGCAGTTCTACCAGTTTTATGAACGAAGACTTCTTTAAATTGTGTCGCCTAAAGAGGAGACCTTGTAATCAAACAATTTCAATGGCTTCAACTTCACTGACATCTCAAGTAGAGGGACAAACCTGCGTCTCAGCTAAAATTGCAGATCATAATTACGATGGTCTGAATTTACTAATTGTAAAGAACCTGTGCGCTGATCTTATCATTGGTCATGATATACTAGAGAAGCATTCTTCGCTTGAATTCTCTTTTGGAGGACCTAAAGATCCAATTAAAGTATGCAGTGTTGCTGCAGCCTCTGATCCAGCTGTACCCTTGTTTTCGAACGTGTCTCCTGAATGCAAGCCTATTGCTATAAAATCTCGAAGATACAGCGAGGATGATAAGAAATATATCGACGATGAAGTTAGAAAACTTTTGGCCGAAGGAATTATTGAGGAGAGTACGTCACCCTGGAGAGCGCAAGTTCTTATTACGAGGAATACTAATCATAAGAAACGTCTTGCTATCGATTATTCTCGAACAATAAATAGATATACACATAAACAGATGCATACCCACTTCCAAACATGGAGGAATTAGTGTCACAGATATCAAAATATAGTATATTTAGCGCTATAGATTTGAAAAGCGCATATCATCAAGTATCAATTCTACCAAAGGAGCGCCACTTCACTGCATTTGAAGCTTTAGGTAATCTCTACCAATTTCGGCGTATTCCATTCGGTGTCACAAATGGAGTTTCAAATTTTCAAAGAACCATTGACTGGGTCATTCGTAAAGAAGAGCTTAAAGGGACGTATGATTACCTAGATGACATAACAGTATGTGGAAAAAATCTGGCGGAACATGATGAAAATCTTCAGAATTTTTTGAAAGCTGCTCAAAAATATGGCCTTACGCTAAACAAAGAAAAGAGTAAGTTTTCATAAGATTCTATTAATATTCTGGGATACAATGTAAAGAAACACGTCATTAAGCCAGATGGGGAACGCTTACGGCCACTACTGAGTTTACCACCACTAAGTGATTTGCCATCATTAAGAAGGGCAATAGGAATGTTTGCGCATTACAGTAAATGGATTCCAAATTTCTCAGAAAGAGTTCATGCTCTCGCTCATACACAATTATTTCCACTAAACGTTGAACTAGTACAAAGTTTTGAAAGTCTGAAATCTGAGATTGCGAAATCTGCTATTCACGCTATCCACAATAATGCACCGTTCACCGTAGAAACAGATGCATCTAATCATTCTATTGCAGCAACTTTGTCTCAATCTGATCGACCGGTTGCATTTTTCTCCAGAATGCTAAATAATAGTGAACTTAAAGGTCCAGTACCTTCCAATACAAGAAATAAGTACATATTAACTGTGATCGATGAATACTCACGTTTCCCATTTGCGTTCCCATGTGCCGATATGAGTTCTGCAACGGTTATAAAATATCTAAATGAGATATTTATGCTATTCGGGATGCCATCTTACCTTCATTCCGATCGAGGAACTTGTTTTGTATCTGCGGAAGTAAAGAATTTTTTTAAATTCACGAGGGATTGCTTCAAGTAGAACCACTCCATACAATCCAAGAAGGAATGGTCAAGTAGAACGTTTCAACAGTACTATCTGGAAATCAATACAATAGCTTAGAGGATCTCCGCAGGACAATCCGGGTGCGTAGCAAGGACCCTTAGTGGTCGCATAGGAGATGACATTTCAAAAACAAAACATTAAAACCTTTCTCCCATAAAGTTGGGAATCCTAAGCATTGAACAACACTAAAGGGTGACCAACAGCGAATATTTTTTCAACTTAGTACCTACTTTTCCTTTCAATAAGTACCTACCTAATTTCAAAACATAACGTAGGTAATGAAACCAAACTAGAAAAGCTTGTAGAAGTACCAAAATCTTATCATTCTAATTCATAATCTTTATCATTCATTTAAATGCATTTTGTTTCTATTTTTCTATATAAAATGTACTCTGTGCTATTTTTGAATGGCTTGATTATGAACGATAGTCGAGCACCTCTATTAAAGTTCCTATTTTTAATTTTTTGCAATACTTGTCGCACTGACAGTACACAATATTTTATTTTGACACTTGTAATCCAACAAGACGAAAATTCTAATTTGTTTCAGACGAAAAGTAAATACAAATAAAAGAAAATTAGATTGTGAAAACGGTAAATTAAGAATGGAGGGAGTTCTGTGGAAGTGGACTAATTATTGGAACGGTATTCTATCATTCGAGTGTTGTAAATAATACATTCCATGTTTCTGGGTCTCTTAATATAATAAAACATATTGTTTTCACTTCAGGCTGGCAAACCAGATGGTTTGTACTAGAGAATGGTATTATTTCATATTACAAATCGCAAGAGGAAGTCAGCCAAGGGTGCAAAGGGTCTGTCAAAGTATCGGTTTGCCAAATCAATGGTAAGTGCCTATTGTTTTAATTGTTGTTAGGGTTACGTAGAGCTATAGATCAGACTGGATCCTTTGACCATATACTCCTGACACTACTTATGTCTCAAGGCTGTTGTACAAGGCTGTGTACACGTAGTTACTGTATAGTGAAAGTTGGTTAGGTAATAACTTCATTTAAATCAGTGTAACTTGGCAAGTAATTAGGACCTATCCAGGTAGATATTATATTACCAACTCAAACAATTTCCTAGCAGACCCTACAGTGAGAAGTGTTAGACAGTAGCTTTCAGTAGGTATATGATACATTTAGAACCTTATTATGAAGAGGCTTAGGTATGCTGTTTATCATCACTATCATTGGTAGCCTTGTTCCACTCACTGGCTTATAGGTCAGGCCTTGTCCCTCTTGTTTACGCTGATAACTGATACCAATAAAGAATAGGTAGCCTTACTTTTTTTAATTTTTCAGTGAATGCAATAGACAGCACAAGGCTTGATCTTGTCATACCTGGACAGCAACACATGTACTTGAGAGCACCTTCACCTCAAGACAGACAGAAGTGGCTGGTGGCTTTAGGCAGTGCCAAAGCTTGCGTTGACTCAAAAGAATTGAAAGGTACACTACACACTTATTATAGTAGGTACTTTGTTTGAAATAGTATTATCAGCAATTTATAACAACCAATAGTCCTTGGAGTGATAAAAATAACAAGTTATTTAATGTATTGTAGTTAGTTAAGTTTAGGTACCAACTATAAAATTACCTCTTTAAATTCTTATCAACATAGAAACAACATCATTTTCATTAAAAACAAAAACATCTTTTATTAGTTTTTTTTTTTGATAAATTTCAGCTGCAGCATTGGAAGACACCAATTCTTTGGGCCATAAGAAATCTGAGTTGCGTTTATACTGTGATCTGATGATGCAGCAAGTACATGCAGTAAAGAGTGCAGCTAATACTGAAGCTGGTCCTGATACCCAGGTAAATATCATCAGTATTTTTGTTACCTATTCTTCTAATTCTGTTATATCATGGTATTTTTAGGTCAGTTAAATAATTTGAAGCAGAACTTTAATGTTCAGAATTCTCATAATGTTAGTGCTTATTCTTTGCAAAAAGTGCCCAAATATGTAACTCATAAAAGTTATATACTATCTATTGCATGAAGAAATAGGATGATAATTTAGTAGTAGTAAGGCAACTCTTTTTATTTTTATTCCAGGCTATTGAAGATGCCTCGAGTTTACTTACTGCAACATGTGATACCTTCATAAGAACATTAGAAGACATAATGAGATTAACCTCTCATGCAGGAATGAATCCTGTACCTTTCGAGATGCCAATACCAAATATTATAAAGAATAACAGTTCCATCAAGACTCCTAGACAAAGTATAAGTCGAACTCTATCCCAAGAGAATAGATGAAAATATCATCATACTTGCTATTTAAATTATAAACTATAAATACAAAAATCATAATATATGTTATATTCATGTTTGTATGACAAGTGATAAAGGTTTTGCTTTCAAAATGTACAAAAAATGAAATGCAGTAATTTACAATTTTGCTGAAATACTTTCAGCAAAATTGTAAATTACTGCAGGTCATGAATACATGTAATTTTTATTTATTGATACTCACTCATTTATAATTTCCTTCTTTACGGAATAGACATCACTAAATACATGATCCCTGTCCCGGAACTATCAAGATAATATTCTAATTATTGAAGATCATAATATACACATATCTATGAAATATTAATAATGTACTTAATAAGGCACCATCTCCACGAGCGAGAGAATCGCTATGGATCCGCACTTCTACGTCGGGCAATCTCCACGAAGAAGCGATTATTCCAGCGTATTGTCGCGACTCATAACGGAATTGCTGTTTGTCTGCGTCGACTCGTAACGGAATCGCCGCGTGAAAACTTGTCAATACGTAACGTCCTTTCTGGCAGACAGGCCACGCAGTCAGCGCGCTCGCTCATCGCTGCGAGAGCGGCAGGTTACGCGGCGAGAGCGTGGCGGGCGCGCCGCCAATAGCGACGAGCGCGCGGCGATACGATGACGTTTCGCTCGCACTCAGCCACTCGACGCATCGCCGCGATTCTCTTCCTCGTGGAGGCGGCCCCTAAGTGTTACACTTTTTACTCGCATTTGAAATGGTATATTTGGTTAATACCCAATGTTTAATTTTGTTTATTGTACTTATTATGTATCACGCTTGCATAATATTATATTCCTGTGATATAAATAAGTAAAGCAGCTGTATATCACATATAAAATTAGGCAATCATAATGCCTATAAATTAAATAAGGAGTTGAATGTATTTTATACCTATTTTTATTTGAAAATTATTAGTCTGTAGTATGAATTAGTGTTTTATGTGACTTATTGGATATAAAGTTCCATTATACATATTTGTATGTTTACATTAGTGATACAACTTGAATGAAAATGCAATAATAAGAACTGATGATGTACATTCCAAGTGTCAAATTTGCTTTTCCAGGCATCTAAATGATTGTAATTGTATTATACTCAATTATAAAAAAAAAACACATAAATAAACAATAGTAACTTATAATAAAAAAAAAAACTAAATTGATCATTGTCTTTATTTTAATATAAAAATACAATAATTACCATGTGGGTTCTCCAAACCTTAGGACAGTTTTTTCTTGGGCATCTAATTCAATACCTGTTTTCTTTCTCATATAGAAAATAGTGCAATCTCTATTAGTACAAAGAACTTCTTCATGAAGGCTGCCTTGACATCTTTGGCACTCCGTCCAAAGCCTGGAAAACTTTTCCTGGAGCTGCCTCGCTTTAAATATTTCTGAAATATATATGTGCCTCTCTTTATGTAGGCAATGATTGCACAGAGCTTTTACAGTATCATTAGGCATAACAGTTTTACAACCTATACATTTCTCTTTTTTCTTCGTAAAAGCAGCCAAAGCACCTACTTTGGAAGTTACCATTGCCTTGGTTCTAGTATGTTCTCCCTTCAAAAGGAGAGATTCAGCTTTCTCACCTAATATTGGTTCAAAAATTCTTAACAGTGGTTTAGACAACTGATTTTCCATATAATGATTGAAATCTATGGGAACACTGTTTTCTAATACATAAATAGGATCTTCAGCTTTCATATAAGCAGGTGTATTTTTAGTTGCACAGCAAATAACATATGGGACTCTGTCACCAAGTTTAGGCGCAGTACCAGCATCTCGTTTTTTCATTTTATTGGCTAATTCAACATGAGCCTGTTTTGCAGCATAGTCATGTTTTGTAAGCTCTTTTGTTATAACAAGTTGAGATATATCTATGCGGTTACACAACAAGTCCGAAATAATTTGTTTTGCATAATTAACAGCACCATCTGGATCTCTATCTATGAGTAACTTTTGAAGGCATGTGCTCATCATGTTGGATACAAGAGGGCAGTTATCTCTTCTTACAGTTTCAATTCCTTTGCAATCCATTTTATCATACTTATCTGGCTTAGTGAAATAGAGGCCAGCATACCTCTTCTTATTAATAAGTAAATATGGATAATATACTTTTTCAAATTCTAATTTGATTGGTTTGACAAATTTTGTTGTTACAAAGTCTGCAGCCTCTCTTCCTAATTCCATGCTTTCCTCAAGAGTTTTAACACCAAACTTTACCATAACAGAATCAGTATCACCATAAATGACTACTGCATCTTCTTTATAGCCATTTGCCTTTGTGTATTTCTTTTCTACTTCTGATTTAGTAAATTCTATCATTGTTCGACCATAAGCTGTTACACTGCCTGATATTTCTAGACAAGGTAGCTTGCCAACTTGAGCTCCTGTAAATCCATAGACAGAGTTTGCACTGATTTTTAAAGCTAATTGTCTCCCATCAAGAACAGATCTCTTAAATGGATCTTTTTCATCCTTTAAGTCTGTTTTGGCCTTCTTTCTTGCAGCAAGCAATGATTCCAATATCTCAGGTAAGAGACCTTTTCTAACACTTGCCTTCACAAACATGTTTTTTGAAGGTGTAATAGTTACATCATCATCTTTCAAATTGGTTTTGTTTTGCATATTTGGTTGGACTAATGTAGTATAACATAAATTATGAGCCATCATAATACTTGGATACAAAGAGGCAAAATCTAAAGTGGATATTGGGTCTGCATAATATCCTTTTTTGGGTTCAATCACAGTTGCTCCTTCGAATTGTTCATCTGAGCCTTGGCCATGATAAGCGGGCATTAAATATCCTGCATCCTTAGCTTTTCTTAGTAATTGACTCACAACTTTTATTTGTTGGCCTCTTGTGAGCAAGCATAGCAGAGGGACACCTGTCACTCTTGCCATTTCCATATAATTAATAATACACATTAACTTATTCAGAAGTTTTAGTGGCAAATAAGCATCTTTTAAGCAGTACATTGCCAGCCTCCTTCTTGTTTGTTCACTTTCGTTTTGAAGGTCTCCAATTATACTGTGATGAACATCCTCTTTTTGCTCTTGAAGGAAATGATAACTGACAGCATTCAGAGTATATGATCTTAGTTTATAATCTCTTACCAAAACAAGTAATAAATCAAATGGAACCCTGCCTTCAAAGTTAATATTTTTGTTTTCTCTACGCCCCATTTGCTTTGATTGTAAAACAGAATCTTTTATAACAGATCTAACATTTCTGATGCGCCCCAGAAAGTCAAATTTTTCCACTTTTAAATGCTTTGCCCTGTTTATGAGATATGGCCAATCAAAATTATTTATATTATAACCAGTAATTATATCAGGATCAAGTTCACGGAAGAAATCAGACCATTTTGCAAGCATTTCAGATTCTGATTGAAAACTCAATACTTGTGATCCTACTATAGGGGCACATGTCTTTAATGTGAACACATTTCTTATATAAGGCTCAGGCTCACCCTGTCTAATAACCATTGATGCAATTTGAATAACAGGATCGTGGTTGGGCTCTGGAAAGACTCCTTTACGTCCAGCACATTCAATGTCAAAACTCAATATTTTGAAAGGTGCAACTTTGGACCATTCCCCTTCTGGCTGGTGAGCTATAAATTCATTCCAGGCTACATCTACTTCAATTTGACATCTAGATTCAGGTTTTGCTTGTGAATCTTTTGATCTCAGAGACCATTTGTTTATTGGCAACTCAATCCAACTACAACCAACAACTGCAGTGTCTACCATGAATCGAATATCAAAATCAATATTGCTTTCATAGAATAAAGGATCCATTAATCCGAAAGAGGTTGGTTGTTTTTCAATTAGTCTTTTAGCTGCAGCTATAAGTCTAGGAAGTGCCACAGATACTCTTGCAAAAGTTATATCTTTATCCCCTTTATAGTACATAAGAGATCTAGCTTTTACCAAGCGTACTTCTAATACAGTTTCTCTAATATTATCCTTGTTTGAGCGCAAGTCCTCCAATATTGCCTTATTCAAATTACTTTTAAGTTCATTACATGATGAATTGGTGAAACTAACAGGAACAGTTACATAGAAATAAGGTGTGAATCCATGAACATGACAGCAAACCGAATTTCCATCAAGAGTGATGCCATACATTCGCATAATCGGTACAGGAGCCAGCTGTGACCCAGGCATGCCCGGCATGGGCTGACCATTATAGTTATCAATATCTATTTGTTGAAAAACTAACTTATCTTTCTTTGGGTCCATTGAAGGTGGTGTAGGTCGTGACCATTTAATGTTAGTAGACTGATTTTCTGGGCCGTCACCAAGCACTTCTTGCGATTCAAACTCAGTATCCATACAAGCGAGTTGCTCTTCAAAACTACATGGCACTTCGTTATCTTCGTCATCGTCACCCGATTTAAATCTCTTTGGTGGCGGCGCTTTACTGAATTGTCTCTTTTTGTCCATTATTTATGCTTTGCGTTGCAGAATTAGTATGCAAACTGCAGAATGCGGTTTTCAATAGGCAATAACATTAATTTATATTATGTAGATAACGATTCCCGCCAAAATCTGGACAATTAAGTGTTTAGATTAGACGGTTGCAAATACAGGTTAAAATGGTTATCAGAAGTTGAGAAAAATGTGTTAATCTTACCTTTGAGCTATTTGTTATTGTGAGATACAATGTATAGTAGATGATTTAATAATAATCAATTCCACCGGCTTTTAGATGTACCTACTCTTTGCTTTTCACAGCGCATTGTAATGTGTCAGAAACTCAGAACTGTCTGATTCAGCTGTCATTTGTCACCTTTAACACCGGTCTGTCCGACTGTCATGTCCAGTGTTGCACACCCTACCAAGCTAAAAAACAGCAAACCGGCCAAGTGCGTGTCGGACCACGTACAGTGAAAGATTTCGTAGTTGGGATGAATTATTTATCCCAAGAACAAACTTATCATTGTAGTTGAAAAACATGCGCTCTTATAAGAAATGTATGGGACAATATGTTTTTGCAAAAGTAAATTTAAGTTGGTCGATTATTACTAGTTAACTTGTAGAGCTTACAGTTTATATGTGATAGATTTACTTTTAATTTTGTTATTTAAAATACTGCGGGCTACCTTGGCGCATCCCCCTTATACACTAGAATCAGTAGACGGTAGGCCTAATTTGTGTAACACGGAAAGAAAGAAAAGAAGTATTTTGGATTGTTTGTTTCAGATGGCGCATTTACTGTTTTTATTGATTATTTACTGTTTTTTGTACGTAATGGATGGCATGCCATTGATAAAACAGTAGATCTACTATTAAGTCTTAAAAAGTAGGGATGGCAACACTGGTAGTATGTACGATATAGAGAGCGCGCAAGATAAGTTTGTGCACGGCTGAAATCGGAACTAATCATATGCCGGGCGCCGTCTTGTCGTCGTTTTTTGTTTGTTTGCCGTTTTTTATTAGAAACTGGGGGCTCGGGAGTGCCTCCGCCAAGACAAGCCAAGCGCAGCGCAAGGAGGGCACTACCTACCTTTTCTCGAAGCGCTTCGTCGTTTTTTTGAATCCTCATAACTTGGGTTTGGATTATACCAGATAAACAAAATTCTCGGGATATGATGTCAATAGGAGACTTATTAAACGTAGAAAGTTTCAATTGCAAAGCTTTTATACTTTCGATTTTAATGATATCTAAAAAACCCCGATTTCGTCACTGACTGACTCACTCACTCACACACTGATGATCATAAACATTCATAGGGTATTTCCTGAAGACCTAGAAAGCTGAAATTTGGTATGTATTCTAGTATTAGTACACAAACAACACAAAAATCTAAAACTTGGAACTTTTACCCCCCAGCCCTTAAATTAGGGGATGGAAGTTTGTATGAGACTTCCGCAAATAATACTAGAGGTCTTAAAATTGATATAGGGACTCCTTGTTATAAATAATAAAATACATATTTCAGGATTTTTAGTAAATCACCTCCCACCCTGTAAATAAGGGGATGGAAGTTAGTATGGGTTTTTCCATATAAACTTAATTTTATGCTAGAGATCTGAAAATTATGCAAGTACACTTAATAAGATAATAATAAGAAGTCTGTGATTTAAAAATACGTAAAATACAAATAAAAAATACGTATTTAAGGTTTTTTAAAATCTCATCTCAACCCCTTAAATTAGGAGATAAAAGTGTACATGGGGCTTTCGTTAGGTTTTAGAATATACTACATTAGTATACATATTTATATTATACGAATAAAGAGAGTGGGCTATGAAAAAAGACACCCCTGGTGTGCAAGAAATACAACACAAAAAAATAAAGAAACAATGAACAAACTAAAATTTATTGTCTTAAGCAATTTACAAAAAGAAGTGAAATCCCACCAAAAACATTTTCATGTAAAATGTTGCCAAGACGAGACAAAAAGTTATCAGATCTCATGTAGACCCGAGCTTCTAACTCTACACGCCCTGACTCTACAAGCCCTAACTTCACAAACTCTACACCTTAGTAAAAATTTGTGGCTTGGCCGTTTCCGGCCCGATCGCATCTACATGAGAAATAATTAACTATTGTCTAACAGGAAAGTAATGAACAGTAAATACATTTTTCACCTTACGCCCTGTGACGGTAGCGAAACGGCCAAGCCACATATTTAAATGCCACATATGAAAATTTCATGAAATCGTCATTCAATGCATTTACATGAACTTAGAGAGTTGTATTGCTGATTCTAATGTTTATAATTCTGTAAATCCATATTTGTTACGTCCGCAAATAATATTTAGATCAACATACAACCTGATATTGACTACCCTAGCGCATCAAGGATAATTCACCCTTACCTTGTGTTAAACGTTGTCAGCATAAATCTTTATTACCTACGAACTAAAAGGAAAAACGAAACCTTTTTATAAGAGGTGTATCTGTGTGTCTGTCTGCGCCATCGTAGCTGCCAAACGGCTAAACAGATTTTGATTTTTTTTGGTTTAGTTTGAAAGGTGACCTGATCGAGAGTGTTCTTAGCTATAAAAAAGAATCGTTTACTGGATGCTTTGTTTTTTTAATTTAATTTAAGTTGTTATGATCACTTTTTGTTCAAAGTTCCGTCTGTCACAGATGTGTTTCCCATGTTTCTCAAAACATATTAAGTACTAGCTTCCGCCCGCGGCTTCGCCCGCGTGGTATGTCGATAAAAAGCAACCTATGTCCTTCCCCGGGATGCCATCTATCTCCTTATCAAATTTCATCGAAATCCGTTCACTGGTTTAGGCGTGAAAAGGTAACATACAGACAGACAGACAGACAGAGTTACCTTCTTTCGAATTTATAATTTTAGTACAATATGGATTAGATTCGGCAACGGAGGAATTTGAATTTTGGCAGGCCACCACTGCTCCACCAACAAACAACATAAATTGGGGCCGCTACCACTAGGTAGCGGCCCCAATTTACGAGCTGGGGTGAGTTCCAATTCGAACCCAGCCAGGCGCTTTACTTTGTGTAAATATTTTCAACACGGCTATTATAGGCTGATCATTCATCAAGGATTTTATAATAAAAAAAAAACGTTGTTTTCAAACTTTTTTAGAGAAATAACATAAACACTATGAAAATCAAACCTATTTTTGCGACCGATAAACATACCGACTCATTCCGACTCCGGAACCCTTCACTACTCGAGGTTCAACACTTTTATTTTATTAGCCATAATAATTATCTTTCACACAATTTATTCATAGCCTACTTAACAACTACTGCCGAGATACTAAGTACCTATATAACGAAACTAACGAGGAGTATGTTTGGTAAGTATAATTGGTAATTATGTACATTTGGATATCGCCTGTTGGATACACAATGACTTAAACGCAAATTCGCTGAAGTGATTGTTTGAAGTCTAAAATTATCCGTAAGTATTTATTTTATTAAATAAAAATACCTATGTATATTTATTAATGGAATTATTTATAACGAACCGAAATTCCTGCTAATTACATTCTGCTCCTAATACGAGGAAAAATAAACAAATACCACTGAATTATGCAGCATCCGCGGTTATTATAGTAAGTAGTTAGAATTCTATAAATATAGCCTTTTATGTGCATGCAGGCAAACGTTTGATAATGGCTATTCATAGTCCAAAAGTGTCTAAATTTATGGCCAATGCGTAATAGTTAAGACTCGGTTCGCCAGTGTCTGTAGTAGGCGCCGGACTGGCTCAGGGTGATTCACCGATCTGCACGCAGCTTAACGAAATCTGAATTACCATGAATGGTAATATCGACTTTTGTTTACACAGCTAATAATGCAGTTGAAACTTATCAGTGCGGGTGTGACTTTAGGACATTAGGATGACAACTTCTTTTAACTTGGCCTGAATGGTAGCATGATAGTCAAGACACCACGATGCTGTTTTAATGGAACCAGGTGTTCAGTTCCAGACGAAGAGAAGTCAGCAACTTCGTGCTCCCTGCAGGATTAGCAGGCAACTTCCTAATATTATAAATGCGAAAATGAGTTTGTTTGTTACGCTTTCACGCTAAAACGGCTGGACGGATTTGGATGAAATTTGGCACGTGGGTAGACCATGGCTTTTTATCACTTTTTATCCCGATATACCTACGAGATCGAGACTAACACGGGTGAAACTGTGGGGCCCAGCAAGTACTCTATAAATTGCAGTTGATGCTGAAAAGTAGAATGCAATTGTACAACACGTGGCTAAGTGATTAGCTTCTAGTTCTTGCCTTTGACTATTTAGGTAGGTAACCTATCTTTTATTTAGGACCAAAATAATAGCTAGATGCTTATTTTTCAGTCAGAATGTTAGGTGGCCATGGCCACCTGTCTCTAGAAAAATATTTTTAGTTAAGAATCCATTCCCCTCTGTTGACTTTGACAGCTAAAAGGAAAAGATAAGGTACAATAGGTACAATCTAGAGTATACAGGGTGTAAGAGTGAACACCGTTGTCACTCAAACCATGGGTAGTTGACTTAAATATCAAAATAAATGACCGAGTAACAACAAAAAAAAACGTTATTTTCATTAAAAGATTTAAAAAAAAATCTATTCGACACCGTGCTCGCAAGTGAAACAGCTGAGTGACTGAGGGAGGGGTCACACTCGCGGCTGGTGAGGTCACGTCCCGCGACCCCCACCCGTGTTGAGACGCAAGTTCGTTGCCTTAGCGCATAGGTGAAAGGGTGTAATACTCGAGTGGTAAAATGTAATTTAAAAAAAAGAGAAAAAAAAAGTGGTCATTTTCCATTGATTTTACGTTCTATAAATGATACCAAACCACTGGTTTCAAGGATAACGGTGTTTACCCTAACACCCTGTATAGGTATCGGCACAATAACACAAACAATGTTGTATGCGGTCCATCGACAATATTGGGAAGCATGAAAAGCAAAAACCTTCGACTCCTGACTTAAATACAACACATACCTATAGGTTCATAGATCTCTACTGAAACTGTGCTTAGTGTAATCCCACTTTTGTTACTGACTGTACTAAAAGCCAATGACCAAAAATGGTGCAATTTTATTTTGTTTCGCGGCTATCAATCAAACATTATTAAATTAGTTGCTGAATAATATGACGAACAAAAGTTAATATGCGGTAACATAACCTGATATAATTCTGAACCGAGTTATATAATTATGTACTTAGAAGAGTCACCGAGCTACATAAAAAATCAAGTTCAAATAAATCAATTCGGAAATTAGGACTGCATTTGTAGAAGAATCGTTTATCAATTCATTTTTGTGATAGTTTTTTTCAATACCGAGTAAGGTTTCAATGTGGACGGTATATAAAACCAAATGCGCCACTTCCCATAGTGATTTGGTCATTGTCCTTTTCTGAACGAATCCTATAGCACCTAGGTGATTATCACCTAGCCTATAGAATATCCAGTGGCCAGTTGATGACCGCCGAGAGCTCGTAACTAAATACTTGTAGGACGTACCTACCTATGTCATCCTCGGCATCCATAGGCATCTGTGTCATCCTCGTTTCATCCTAATATGATCTCCTTCTGACGCAGGACTCTACGAAGTAGGCTAAATCCTTCCAAGATATGACGTGTAAGTAAGTGCTAGTCACATCATATCACATTGCGGTATCAATCGTAATTCAGCGTTATGATTAACTAAGACGCCATTGCGAGAGTCGGCAGTGGAAGCTTTCCAGCTGTTGATTATGATATTGAAATTAAAATAACACATTAATTAAAAATGTAATCAATCGAATAAGCACTTATTCGCTGGAAGGCTTCGTACAGTCTATTATTAGTCGGTAGAATTGTGTTTTCAATCCGCACGAACTACCCGACATTTCACATTATTTCTTAGCTAGCTACTTACCTATGCGTAGTTTGTGGGTACTGAGTAGGTATATATAGATTATAGGTATCTACTGTGAGGTAGGTAATATAGTTAATAATGTAACTTAATGAGCCGTAATAGCTCCAAGGGTATTACTCAAGGATGGATCACCGAACAAATTGTTTAAGCTCGTAAAGATAAAAGAAAATTAATGGAGACTGTGATGTGTAGAGATTTTTGGTTAAATTTTAACTAGTTTCTTTATTTTTTTCTTTAGTTAAACGCTCGGAAAAATCAATGCCATTGAAAAGCGCGTTCATCGTTTACTTAGTTAGATTGTATGTAATTTTGATATTTCTACTAAATGCGCCAACATTTGGCTAACTATGTCAGATTATAAAGTTCAAAAAGAAATAGGTAGATTTTCCACCTAAGCTTTACTAAAACTGAACTTGAAAAGACAAATAAAATGTAAATTAACGTCCTCCCGGGAAATATTAAGATAACAACGACTCCACAGCTATCCCTGTTCTCGGGACGCCCAGAAGCTCTGGTAAGCTCACGTCAGCGTCGTTCTGGGAAGGAGCGAGCGATACGGCGGCGACGGCTGGCCGACTCCACTCAATGAGTTTCCATTAGGATGATGAGTGTTCGCTCTATTAATACCCCAGACGTGACAAATACATTATCGCCGCGATTCATTCACGGTTTAACTGAAACTATACTGATTTTTTTTTATGAGACAATCTTTATATGTCGCATAATATGTATGTTTTGAACTTTTGAGTTAAGTAAATTGGTCGTGTAAATTGTTATATTGCTTTCAGGATATTAGCTATTCTTCAGTATGAAATGAAGAGTAGCCTTTACTTATTGCTGATAAAAATATAAACAAAGACACAAAAAAACAGGAAGCGTAGCCTAACGGTACCTAAACAGGATACATAGGTATAGGTAGATACATAGGCACACGATTATATCTATGATCGGAAAGATGAATAAACTGAAACTTTCGTTAATACAAATATCAATTCAGAATCAATAAATCTAGCTAGGTATAAAGTATGGTGTGTTTCTGGGATCTTGTTTTAAGCTTTTATATTTGTTTATATTTAGATTAATGCGTAGCCATTCCAAGCTCCTGCAAAATAGTTTTAATGTCGTATCAATTCGACTTGAATAAATATATCATAATTGTTTACTAAAACGACATACTTATCTACCGAACCTGCAGGAAATATCAGCCAATAAACATGCTATTACCATTATTAATTGCTAATATTAATTAACTTACATAAACAACATAAAATACAACACGCAATATTATTATTTACGGGCTTCATGTAATTAGAAAATGTTATTTGCTCAGTTAAAACAACCATAGGAGGATATGGTCTGTATCAGCATTTATTACAGGTTCACGTTATGTTCCTGTTTACGCGTTTCTCCGTTCCTCTACGATTTTGATTGATGTTAGCATAAAACAAACAATTTTACGGCGGACAATAAAACGGGCCTGTTGTACTGATAATTATTTGCGAGGGTTTACTTTAACTGCGTAGTAAATCGTGCATGTGCTATATACCAGCATGTTTTTACTGTGGGAAAGAATGCTGTTAAAAGAGACATTGACAACGATCAGATAGACTCGAATCAAGATAACACAAAGGCTTCGTTTAAATGTATTAAGTATATTAATGTTCGAGGAAATATTATGATTTCTTAATTAAGGTGCACCAATTGTTCCACCACCTAATGTTCGCGAAATATTACCTAATCTTAGTATTTTTTTGTAGTGAAACCTACACTGCAACCGAAATTCTTGTAATTTATTGCGTTACATAAATACTGAAACTAAGTTAGTTAATTCTGAGATTGAGGGATCTTTACTTAGGAATTGCATTTGAATTCATGATCGATTAGCTACATATATTTCTTCTGATACTTATCGTGACCGTCTTTACATACCAAGACTCCTCTGTCCCTCGGTAAGAAAGAGTCGCTCCATGTAAAATACTGGTATTCAGCTGCATCCGGTTAGACTGGAAGCCGACCCGGTTAAGGCAGAGATAACATATACAGAGTATTAGGGTAAACACCGTTATCCTTGAAACCAGTGGTTTGATGTCATTTATAGAACGTAAAATCAATGGATAATTACTTTTATTTTTATTTTATTACATTTTACCACAAGAGTATTTCACCCTTTCACCCTATACTAGTGCTAGGGCAACGAACTTGCGTCTCAACACGGGTGCGGGACTTGACCAGACCGGCCGCGAGCGCGACCCCTCCCTCAGTCAGTCAGCTGTTTCGCTAGCGAGCACGGTGTCGTATAGAAACTTTTTAATTGTTTTAATGAAAATAACGTTTTTTTTTGTTGTTACTCGGTGATTTATTTTTATATGTAGTCAACTACCCATGGTTTGAGTGACAACGGTGTTAACCTAGTACAATTATGGGGATGCCTCCCTGTGTACGTGTGTGTGTGTGTGCACTTACATACCTATTGTACATCGTCATTCAGTACCAATTTAATCATCATTTATTGGAAAAAAACATTGTGATTTATTTTCAGTAGGTAAGTACTTTGGTATTTCATAACGAATTACAAAAAAGGTTCTCATTAAAACTGTGTTTTTTATTTAGTTATTATTTGTAGGTATTACCTACTGATTCACATGTCTTAAACTCCACGTCTCTCTGACATACTTACATAAACATTCTGAAAAAAAAAACGTTGCTTCTGGGGAGTAAAAAGGAAATAACAGTTAGTATTCAGATAAACGTTTATTTGGTCACTATACAACCGGTGACGGCGCAAGTCTGAATCTTAATGAAGTAGTCTCTATGGCTAGAGTTTCAGCGGCGACCCATGGGAATTGGATGAGGTTCACACGACTATTCGCGGGCACTCGCTGCCTAACCCGTTAAATTATACGTCAGAATATATCGTCGAACAAAAATATTTAAGATAAGTATTTTGATAAAATAAAAAACAATATAGTTGACATTTCGTTGTTTTTACGGCACTGTAATTTTTTTTAATTGATTTATTTTCACCAAGTCTTTATGTACTCATTGTACTCTATGGATAAGTATTGTCGTCGATTTTTTTTTCACGCGCCATAAATTTGTCGACCCCTGAATAATTAGGAACCTATATTATCTTCAGGAATACTTAATGACTTGGACCTTGTTTGTTTCACACGGAATAAGTTTCTTGATTATATATCTACAGTAAATAGGAGCATACAGAACGCTCAATTTCATACCCGTATATCCTCAGTGATAAATACGAATAAGCTCGACAGTGGCAATTGACTGGCGACGAAACCTTTCCAATTAGTTAATTCGATTCTAACATGCGTCTGGCTTTTGTTCCCGTTGCTATGCTGCTGCTTTGGTATCGGCCTATTTAATTATACACACCGCTGACACTGATGACTGATCATCAAGTACTCACTCTCATACAGTCTGCGATATTGAGATCATCGCACAGTAGCGGCCAACAAACGCGACGTAAATCACTCATCCCGCGACATTGGTTCTCGGTATCGATAATTGAATAAACTCGTTCATTATTATGGAGTAATAAAACTTGGTCGCACAAACGCTTCGTTTGTGTCGTTTTATGAGTTCAACCAGCTGCATCGGTTATCTTTATAGACCTGCACTGACCCTCGAGGTTTCAGAGCGCGCAAGGAAGGATCCACTATTCATAATAATTAATCTCAAGGCTGGTCATTGAAACTTGTCCTTTGCCTTTGTAAGAAAGCCCCTGTTCCCTTAATCATGAGTTCTGAAATTTGACACGTTGACAGAACTAGGTACTTTCAAATAATGCATCCGGTTACTAACGAGACGTCAATGTAACTGAATCGACGAAAACTGATCATGTCCTGGTGTAAATTAGTCGTTTAAGCAGTATGGCAGGATGCACCGCCGGTGTGGCAAACAGTGCGCATGACTAGATGACTGAGCGGATTGCAATGCGGCGCGGGGGAGCTTCGGGAAGGCGCGCTATCTTATCTGGGGAATGTGCCATCCCTGGCAGTGCTCGGTGGGTTGCCACTTAGCGCCGTGCCGCAAAGGGAACAGAAAGAAACTTTTGTTACTCAAAATCAATAACGCTTATCTGGGTCGTTTTGTGTGCATAACGGTTACGGCACTGCCGAAGAAAAACTGAATATTTGAGTCATTAATCTTTGACAGCATATTACTTGTTCAAAAATTAAATATTTATTCAGTTTCATTTTTTGTGAAGATGTTTATGTAGGAATGCAAGTGAGATTTATCACTCGGTTTTGTTTGGTGACTTTAAACAGGCACTTTTAATGCGAGAGTAGCGCATATTAAAATCGAAATCACCAGTTGGTTTCAAACTTGATCTTCACAATGCCTCATTTGAATATTAGGTACTTAGTATAAGAGGTATCTCAAAGTCACCTGTGTGATGAACTTATAGAACTTTTATCTGGAACAAGATGACTTTATCGTCGGATGACAATGAAATGCAATAAGTAATAAAATAATTATCTGCATCACATGTGGAGCATCGACTTGCTCTGAGGGCAATGCACTTTATGACGGTAAATCGATTCGTGGTTCTCTTCAAAATGCATCGTTTGTCTTCTCGTGCATTATCAGTTTTAGTAATAAATTCATACAATAGGATATTTTATGAAGGTTGTTGACCTTACTGCTTACTGCTTCTGTCAAGTCGTTTCTCAACTTGCACACTTAAGATGATATTAAGGCCATCAAAACTGTTCACTATCACAAAAGTCAAACGGAGTAATAGTCTTTACGCACTTGAACTTCGTTATAAAGTATGATTTATGACCACCGCTAGCCTCCTTCTTTAATTTAGTTTAGGTAGTCAAAACAAACCTGAACGGTTTCACAAGTAATTTGCATAAAACTTTCCAGATAAATAATTAAAAGCTAGCTAATTAAGATTTCTAAACATTAAGTTCAGTGAGTACTCATAGAGCAGCTCCGTTCATAGTTGACAAGCTTATTTACAACATCATAAATTGATCACAACCAGCTACTGTATCCGAGTTTGATATATTGTATTATGTATTTATGCGATGTCATAAATAACATAATAATATTGGCCCTACTTTCGCCCTCGTGTTTTGAAGTATAGACTGGAGTAGTGGCAAAGGTCTCGATAAGCAGTAGTTTGTCTGATAGTCTTTGGCAATTTGCCGGATGTATATAGATAATGGTTATAATTTGCATTAATGATGGGACACCCACAGTGCGTGATTGTAAAGTGGTGTAAGATGTTTTAAAATTGGACTTTGGCCTTTTGCGAAACGGATCTAGATCACAGGAAATGAGATTTCTTGAATGGCGTCTTATCAGCTGAATGATTGTTGTCAGAAAAAGTCACAGTGATACGTTTAAACTTTGGCCTTTATATCTTTATCGTGTGTGGTAGCGTCTCGAGTCGCGGGCTCGCGGCTGACTCTACAAACTTTAACTGCAATCTCATGTGGGCCGGTACTGCGGCTTATGTTCAGTAAATGTTAGGATTACGTCAGTACCTAAAAGATAATAAAACACACTTAATCCATTGTTTGCCGAACGACGAAATTGTATCGTAAAATAGAAATTGTCTCCGATATGAATAATAATTTACGACTGGAGAGCCATATTGGGAAATGGGTAAGCGAAAACATGCGTGTGAAGGGCTCTACACACTTTCCGATTAAATATTGGCTCTAATACTGTTTCTTAAGAATTAGGGCAAATGTGTCATGCAATTTTTTTAATAGATGACTAAGATCTTTATGGTTTATGGTTAACGCGTTATGCGTAGAGCTAAGGCTCTACATAGACGTACCTACTTAGATAAAAATTAAGTAATTCAACAATGTGTCTTAATTATGCAACCATTTTCCTCAATGGATTGTCACTGGAACTTGACAAGTTATAACAGGAATAACAGGAACTGATACATTAGCAAACAAACACGTAGAAGGGTATAAGCCATACTTTGTCAACGCCCACGACACAACAGTTTATTTTCGCAAAACTTCTTATCTATTTTTGTTATTATGAGGTAGGTATCAGTACTCGAATAAAAACCGATTGACGACATCGCTGTAAGACTCGATTAAACGATAGTGTTACAGCTACATAATGTAGGCGTGGGCGATATCATTAGAGGGTTTATTCAGTCTATTCATGGGCGTGCGTCAATTTGTTTTACTTAATCGCTCGTTGTCGTCACTACACCCTTTGTAGCTGGCGTCATGACGTCACAACATTCACAGCAAGCAAACATTTGTTTTGATTGGTTTTACTAATTAACTGTGTCTGCACTAGCTAATATACAGCGTGTAACAAAAATCCTGTCCAATCCGTGGGGTTAAGAATCATATTAGGAGTCTATATATTTGTGTTTATTATTGGAAAAAGAAAAAAATTACCGTTTCTTTTTTAATTTTTTTATTAATTTAATTTTATAATTAATTGAAAATTGAACGGGCTGCCACTCAAAAGAGTTGACAAATTTAAATACCTGGGACACTTTCTAACCGGAGATCTCAAAGACGATGATGATATAGATCGTGAGCGCAGAGCGCTAGCGGTCAGGGCCAACATGCTGATACACAGGTTCGCTCGTTGTAGTATTGAGGTAAAGATTACGCTGTTTAAAGCGTATTGCCAATCTTTCTACACGAGCGGCCTGTGGGTAAGGCATACTAAGAGAGCGCTAGACGCCCTGCGTATTCAATATAACAACTGCTTCAGGATGCTGTTGGGACTGCCGCGCTATTAGTGCGTCCGGTATGTTCGCTTTTGCGCATACCGATGATTTTTACGCCATAATGCGCAAAAAAACAAATTCAATCTTGTCAATGGCGCGGTCTAGTTCTAACAGCATCCTAGGTATGTTGTCAGAAAAGTACGACGCACCTTGGCTGTCGCACGCTGTGGAGGTGCTGGTCAGAAGACCCCACAGCTAACCTTACAATTTTTTTTTTTTTTTGTCTTTGTGTTTGTTTACTAACAATCGTTTTTAAGAACAATGTTACTAACAATTGGGCCTAGTTGCCATCAATAAACAAATAATTTTTAATTTTATTTTTAATTAATTTTAAATAGTAATAACTTTCTAATTTTCAAAAAAAAAAATTATTTTTTCTTTTTCTTAATGTTATTGCGGTACATAGGCGCCCCCTTGTGGGCCAATGGCAGTGTTTATTTTGTTTTGTCTACGTTTAAGGCGAAACTAAGACTGATTTGGTCTCAGTTAATCAGTTTAGCTCGGCTGGCTACCTTGACGATATGTTTTACAAGAAGCTTTTGTAGTTAGTTTAGACTCGTGCGGTGAAATAACATTGTTATAGGCATCATTCTTAAGAGTCAGTCAAGGAAAATTGTTGTTGTGGTTGCTGTAGGTGATTTTGTGGGACTTTGACTAATGTCTAGTAAAGCAACAATATGCTCGATGATAGAACATTTTACCTATAAAGGTAAGACTAACACTGCACATTATTTACATTGGCCATGTTTTGTTCAAGGAATTTCTGTTTATTACCATTTATTGTATTCATCGTCTTAGATCACAATATGAAATCACCAATATAAGCAATCAATGTTTTATTTACCACAACTTCTTGTATTTTATGTGTGCAGTTTTATAGTTCAGTTCCTTATTGTTATCATTGCAATCAAAATGTAGTCCGCCATTTTCTTATTTCCCTCCATCTTTCCTATTTAATCTGCTGCCCGTGGCTGCGCCCGTGGTCCCTAATTCTTCTTCTAAAATAAAAGCCTAAGTTACTCCTTATAACATTCACCTATCTACCAGTGAAAGTCCCGTCAAAAACGGTCTAGCCGTTTTGGAGACTAGCCGGAACAAACAGACCAAATACAAAAATGTAAAAAATAGTTTTTTGTTACAAGTTCCGTAAGTATATACTTTCATAAACATTTAGTAAAAAGCTGTTATTTGCACTTTACAAACAGACACTTCAATTTTATTTACTTGTAGTATAGATATAGATAAAATGAGGTCTTTTAGCAAGTTAACGACGGGATGTAAAAATAATAAAACGAGTGACATTACACATGAAGGATAAAACGGCGATTTTACATCAATTATGTAGTTATTATCTATTTATTGATCGATTAATATGAAAATGAGCTTGGATAGTGCTAATGTTGAGTTTATTAGACATTGAGCATTATGGTTTTTAGCACATTATGGAGGTTGCAGGTGTGTACTTGTACTGGTCTTGACTTCGATAAAAGGGTTTAATTTTCAAAGAATCAGAACCTTTGTTTTGTTGTTACTTCAAGCCTATTGACAAATCTTAATTGCTGGGTCTGTAGAAAAAAAACAAGAAAAGTTATTTAATCGAACATTGTTTGAGGGGTCAACATGGCCAGAGATTGCACAAAATAGAGAGGTTTGGAAGGAAAAAGGGGAGGCCTTTGCCAAAAAGTGGGATACAGAAGTCTAAACAAAAAAAAAACATGAAATCACTATCATATATATGTCCTTAATACGTCTAGTTTACGTGTCACAGTTCTTGTTCTAAAGTAGGTAGGTAGTTAGCTGATTTAAGCATAATTATATTCGATTTAGATAAGATTAGATCAATTTACTGTAAATGATTTAATTTCAAATCATATGATTAAGTTTAGTGGCAAATTGTGACCCAATAGCTGGGAATTCTAAGTTCGTATCAAATTATTATAAAATTAATAAACTAAGATCTTATAATTAATATAATGTTTATGTATTTGGCAATTAGCTTAATCCAGAAATTGGATAACACATTATAAAATAAAGTCCTCCGCCGCGTCCTCTGTCGTCCTGTACGCGATACACTCAAAAACTTCTGCACCAATTTTCACGCTGTTTTCACCAATAAATAGACTGGTTCTCGAGTAAGGTTTTAGTATATAATATACCCGTCATCCACGCGGGCGAAGCCATGGGCATCAGCTAGTCTATATATATAAAAGGCTAGGGTGACTGCTGGTCATAGAGACTTGAAACTTGGCACGAATACTTATCTAAGTAAATTATAAAGTTTGTCATTTTTAGTTTTTATAAACTACCCCCTAAACGGGGATTAGGGTGTGTCAAAGTTTGTATAGAAGAATTTTAACGCGCTGAATTGGACCTAGACGTCCACTAAGAAAGGGTTTTTGGAAATTTGACCTTAAAAGGGGTGAAAAGGGGGAATTTATTTTGTACTAGCTTTTGCCCGCGGCTTCGCCCGCGTGGATGTCGGAAATTATCCCACGGGAATGTGCTACCGGGATAAAAGTATCCTATATGCCATAACCCACGTGGTCTGTCTAGGCGACCTAGGCGTTACGGCGTAAAAGTAACAGGCATGAGATAGCCAGTAACTTTATATATTAGTGGTAGTCCATATCTATATTGTGGTGATAGTGTGGATAGTATGGACAGCAGTATGAAACTGTCGGAAAGATTAATGAAAAAACTATGGCATATTGCATGGACGATGGAAACTAAGGCGAAAGCTTTGGGGGAGCCTGCGATATTCAAAATTTCTTATGTTTTTTGCTTTTTACAGGTCAGTATCAAGTTTTATGTTGATCTAAATAATGAGTCGCAGTTGTTTCAAATATTTATTTATCTAATCTAACTAATATTGCAGGAGTTGCATTCCTGTATCTAATGGTTATTATTCTGTAAAGCTACTATTTGCTACGATCGCGAATCATATTTTAATCATATTGACATTCGAAACTTACCCATTAAACGATTTAAAAGCTGTATTAAAACCAAACTTTGTAAAAAAGGGTACTATACAATTTCAGATTATTCAGAAGACAAAAGCATGGGATTGAGCTGCTCGCTCTGTTAACATTTTGTCATTTTGGCATTGTGACATTTTGAATAAGTACTATGGAAAATCATCAAAATATACCTACCAGTTTTATATACAAATTCACATTATTGAATATTATATGTAGGATATTGACAAAATGACATGATTGCTTTGTAAAGTATTGTATTATCGTGAATGTGAGGACTATGTGGATGTTTATTTTGTTTTTATTCTTATATTTTTTCGTTCTCAGTTAGTTTTAACAATGGTCTGGCAATTTGAGAACTTTATGCGGCCTACACAAATGTCTTTGGTATTGTTCGTCGAGTCGTTGAGCTCCTTAAGTTCTGAGCTGAGCTCCACTATTACTGACAAATGCTTGTAGGGACAGGACAGGTTCACTCAAATCTGTGTGGTTCATTCCTCAAAAGACCATTTCAGACTCTAATCTACATGGCCCTCATAGGGCCTGACCAATATGCCAATATCTGACCTAGGTATGTCCGGACTTTAAAAGAGACTGAGTTTGTTTCGGCCTTTCTTCTCAGAGTAGTCAGATAGGAAACGCCGACCTCATCTAGCTTAATTTAAAAAAAAAATGATATTATTACGACGTGTAAAAGTGATTCCAATAACCTATTTACAGAATAAACAATTTCATTTTAACATACAACCTGCCTGACACTGACTTGCAAATTGCAAAAAACTTAAGATTTGAATTTCGCGGGCTACCGGCGCATCCCCCTTAAGAAAATCGCATCATTTGCACAACGCCATCTATCGAGTAAGTACTCACTGGTAAACTCAAACTCTTCGTTCCAAGCCAAGAGCCAAGTAGTAATAACTTTTGATTGAGTGGACAGATTCTCAATATAAGGGATTGAGAATATAGTCATAGTCCGATACGGACTATGACTATATTCTCAATCCCTTAACGCTCTTGAAGAGAGTCCCGCAAAAATGTCAATAATAAGTACTTACATGTGAATTTTAAAATCAAGAGAGTAAAGAAGGGTTTTTACCCTCATGAGGGATGATTTTAGAAAAACGAAACTCTTTGTTAGTTACAAAAAGCATAAATTTTCACAGCACTACCTAAGTTAAAAAAAAACCGGCCAAGTGCGTGTCGAACCATGCACAATGAAGGGTTCCGTAGTTGGGATGAATTATTTTATCAAACAAACTTTCGCAAAGTTTTATTGTTATTACGTCTATGGGCGTTTACTGTCCCTCAAAGTGTTAAAAAACTTGTTCTCGCATACAGAATGTTTGGGTTTTTGCAACTGCACATGTAAGTTGGTCGATTAAAAGTTTTTGAGCTAAGTAGCGGACAGACAGACAGACAGACGGACATGGCGAAACTATAAAGCTTCCTTGTTGACTGCGGAACTCTAAAAATGATAGGTTTCCCATAAAAACTTTCATCCCCTATATCCCCCTCCCCCTTAAATTTGTTTTTGAGAAAATAATTGCCTATGTTCTTCGCCGGGATGCCATCTATCTCTTTACCAAATTTTATCGAGATCCGTTCAGTGGATCAGGCGTGAAAAGGTAACATACAGAATTACAGACGGACAGACAGACAGAGTTACTATCGAATTTATAATTTTAAGCATCGATTAGTATGGATTATGTGTTCAATTCAAAATGACCCTAACACTCGTTAATTATGAATTCGGCGAAAGTCATTCTTCTACGGAGACTCTTAACACCGCGATTCAGAAAATGACGTTAAATGAACAACGCCATCTATCGAGCACGAAGTGATACTGTCAAAATATATGGGAAAACGTTCGAACACTCTGTAAGCTATGTAGTAAAGACGTAGGGTTCCATGACTGACTTGACCTGACTTGACTTGACTTGACTTGACCTGACTTGACCTGACTTGACCTAACTTGACCTAACTTGATTTGGATTGAGTTGAGTTAACCTTGAGCAGGTATATTTTATCGCAGCAGGTACATTGGTAGTTGAAAGAAAAGTAGATTACGTACCTTGCTAAAGTGAGTAATTAATGCACTCGTGTTTATTTAGTATTCGTGCCTTAATTACTCACTTTTTGCTCGATGCAAAAATCTACAATTTTTAAGAAATTAAAATTTATCACCATTTTTTCATGATTAATATTTGTATCATGATTTAAAAGATAGATAGCGCCACCTATGGCACTACTACCAAACAATGGATTTGGAAAACTTGAATTAACTATACTTTAGATTTGGTAAATTCACAATGTATCGCGTTATGTTTCCGCGCGAAGTATGTGAACATAATTATGATGATTATGATCGTGGGTTACACACGTTCTCACAAACCTACCTGATTTTACGCTAGTGTCATTTTACGACAATAGATGTCGTTACTCGTTACGTGTATCTACATTACGTACCTAATGAAAATTTCTTCTGGAATATTTTAAACTCTTATATCTTTTGATATTTTGAAGCGATTGCGATGAAACAAAGACTAAATGAAACATCGAGTTATACACAATATTTGAGTGTATAAGTTAACCATATTGATTTCGTACTTTTTACGTGATACTGGAACAATCAAACAAACGAACAGACAAACAGACAAACAGACATACAGACAAACAGACAAACAGACAAAAATTCCAAAAATGGTAGAAATGGCATCTGTTGGTTATTCTTGGACACTCCACATACGTTTTTTTTTTTTTTTTTCATTGTACAGAAACGCCTCGTCTACAGATTTATTATATGTATAGATGAAAAATCTTATTGAAACTTGGCACGAATACTTATTTAAGTAAATGATAAAGTTTGTCATTTTTTTTTTTCTATACTACCCCCTAAACGGGAATTGGGGTGTGTCAAAGGTTGTATGGAAGAATTTTAACGCACGGTTTGATTAACTAGAAAATCAATGTTAGTATCAGGTAATAATGTATAACAGGGATTTTCGAAAATTCATCCCGGGGAAGGACTTAGGCTACTTTTTATCAACATACCACGCGGGCGAAGCCGCGGGCGTAAGCTAGTTATGAATAAATAAAGATACCTATTGATTTTTATTTTTAAGTAATAAACAAAACTTTTTACAAAAAAAAAAACAACCGACTTCCAAAAAAAACACTAAAAAAGTGAAAAATAACTTTAATTTCGGAAGTCGGTGTCTTTGCTTTTCAATTTCCGTTTTTTGCCGCCGACTTCCGAAATTAAAGTTATTTTTCACTTTTTTAGTGTTTTTTTTGGAAGTCGGTTGTTTTTTTTTTTGTAAAAAGTTTTTATTTTTCACTTTTTAGCTGTGGTACCTACCCCACAAATCCGAATACCACTACCTGCTATGTAAATAACAGTGAAGGAGTCAAACAGGATATCGTCTAGATAAACTAAGTGGGAAAAATACGTAATATTGAAGCTAACTCAAAAATTACGCAAGCAAAGTTAATAAAATTTATATGGGACCACCTCGGAACCATGACCTACCAAACAAAAAAAGAATCATCAAAATCGATTCATAATTGACGGAGAAATCGAGTAACAAACATACAAAAAAAAAAAAAAAACATAGAGACGAATTGAGAACCTCCTCCTTTTTGAAGAAGTCGGTTAAAAATAACATAGATTCGCGAAAAAAATCAAAATCGTAGAGGTTCTCATTTGAGTAGGTACCTACTGACAATTTCCATGATATTTATTGTGTTGTTGTGTGCTTCAATTCTAAAATTGTTTGTTTATGATGACATTATGATAGGTACATGATATCTAAACCCGCCATTAATATGCTAAATACATCAAACTGTGGCACTCCTGTCAGCAGTGTTCCTACTGATTTATCTCACGATCGCATAAACTTGCGGAATGTCAATTTTAGTAGGTGTTTTACATTTTAGAATACGGATATTGAGTTGATTTACCTACTTATGTGTCATAAATATACTGTTAGCATAATATTATTTTAAAGTTCTGTGTACTGTTACTTAGGTATCTATTTCCTAACAATCAAGGTAGCGTGATTCATTTTTCTTTCAGAGTATTAGAGTACTATTTTCGATCACTTTTGAGAAAAGTGACTCATTTTTATATTCCACTAAGGGCTGATTTAACCAAAGCCAGAATTTTTTATCAGTGGAATAAAATTGATGTCTGATGGTTTTTAGGGTTCCGTACCCAAAGGGTAAAACGGGACCCTATTACTAAGGTTCCGCTGTCTATCTGTCCGTCTGTCACCAGGCTGTATTTAAGGGGGGCTCCCATACAACAGACATGATTTTTTTGCCGTTTTATAGATAACTAGCTGCGCCCCGCGGTTTCACCCGCGTAAGGCACGATCCCGTGGGAATATCGGGATGAAAAGTATCCTATGTGTTAATCCCGGTTATAAACTATCTGGGTGCCTAATTTCATCCAAATCCGTTCAGTAGTTTTTGCGTGAAAGAGTAACAAACATTCATCCATCCATCCATCCATACTTACAAACTTTCGCGTTTATAATATTAGTTAGATGGTACGGAACCCTTCGTGCGCGAGTCCGCCTCGCACTGGGCCGGTTTTTTTTATAATTTAGTTTTTAAAAGGAAATCATTATTATCCTATTATAAATGTGAAAGTTTGTGTGTTTGGATGTTTGTTACTCAATCACGCAAAAACGGCTGAATGGATTTGGATGAAATTTGGCACACAGATCGTTTATAGCCTGAATTAACACATAGGATACTTTTTATCCCGATATTCCCACGGGATCGAGACTTACGCGGGTGAAACCGCGGGGCGCAGCTAGTTGTCTATAAAACTGATTCTTAGTACCGCCTTTGGTAATTGTATAGGATAACAATACCTGTATAATGTGCTGGCTTCTACGTTGAGTGAAAACTGCTATCAGAAGTCGAGGTATGTATGCAAAGATCTAAGTACATAGCCTACATACCGCTCTACTTTTTGTGTCCAGAAGTCCAGACATATTAATTGACGGCAGCAATGTTTTATTGACTCGGAACCCGTCTCATCACTGAATTAATTGCATAAATATCTGAACACTGTCGAATCGTCGATCAATCGATGTCGATGACACGCCATTACTTCAACCTCAGAAGAACATTGTCGTCCTAACCGCCTATTTATAAAGGCAAGTAATACGATCTCAGACAATTGAAACGTATCAAGGCTTCTCTTCAATTACGTGTTGACTGACAGAGGGCGGAGGTTAACAGCCAATGAGCCCTTCACATCGGTGCGTTGATTACATGAGTGGCAAATACTTTCCACTTGCCTGATGCAACTAAGTAATGTTGACGTCAGAGACAATGAGCAGGTTGCCTGATTGCGCAGCAGAATTCTACGGAGTGGATGTCTCGTTGTATTTTTCCGGAAAAATCAAGATTGCTGTTGGTTGAATGCAGTTCTGCGTAAGTAACTCGTGTGTTGTGAAAATGTGTGACATTCGTTAATGATTGAATAATGTATGGTTTACTCGGCCAATAGACTTTTCTCTCCAATTTTGGGTTCCTTTAACAAATTGAGCAACCAAAAATCCTCATTGTTGCGACTACCAAGTTACATGCAGAATAGGGCCGAGGTCTGTAGAGAAAATTAGAAATAAACGAAACGATATGTCATAAATGCCCTTTGAATAATAGAGAAACGTGAGTAAACAGAAAATCAGAATTGAACGTCGATATGTTGCTAAAAACATTCTTTTCTTGTGCATTCGAGTAGAAAAAGAGCCTTCGAATACTGGGGAACAATTTCCGTGACTGTGCGGGCACGCAGCCAGCTTCGTACTTTTTGCTTTTTAATTTATTTCCCCCTCGTGAATACATTACGTTCAGCTTACTGCTGAACTTTCTGAGACCCATTGTGTATTTTAGCGACATATCATACTCTGTCATACTTTTTGTTAAATTATTATCAATTGAGAAACTTTTATTTCTTCCTTTGTTGCTACTCTTAATTGGATTCCAAGTTGTTTTGCAAATAACGCCGTTTGTTAGTTGTTATTTATGAATATGAAGTGCCTTTTGATTTCCTGACAATTCCATGAAAATAAAACTTGAAGCAAAATGATCCGGAATTCCGCATAGTTACTAAAAAACTTAACCTATGATAAATAAAATATGAGCACGTATGAAATTCAGCACTAGTGAGTGAGTCTTGCATAGTTTGACGTCGGTATACACGCTGTCATTAGGTACCCGCTCACCCGTGCAGTTTATATCTTTCATAGTAAAAAGTCATATAATACGAGATACATCTCAAGAAACTCATTGGCATTCAACATTCGTATTTAGTTATAAAAAAATAATTTCTGATGCTGCAGATCTTTTCCTCTCAACTCGCCGCCTCCGCCCTAGGGTTGCCAAGCTACTGACTCAAACGGTCCTGATGAAAAAAAGTTAAAAACTTTTTGAATACTATATACAACCTCTTTAAAAATCGCATAACCCACTTTTGTTAAGGCTATCCCTAGTTTTGTTTGCGAACGGAATGTGCAACCCAGTTTCTTTTGTGTTATTCTTATTGCTTGTAAAATATTTGACTGAAACTTATGTAAGTTTCGTTCAGAGCCAGTGGGCGAGAAGATCTGGTTGCCAAATATTATACGCACAATGGCTTAAATAAAATACTGTGTAAGATTATGTGCGTAACTGCGTTATGAGCTTTTTCTTGCGTAAATTATTTCTCCTTTATTCTGAGAACAGGATTTCATGTGCTTTTAACGCGATTAGTATTCATTTAGCAAGTTACATGGAATTGTTTACAGTTTTCAGATTGCTATGACTCATCTCGACTTACTGAGTTAGCTACTTCTTTGCAACTGTTGCAGGTTTAAGTCCATAAAACTTAGCTACTGTTCAGTTACGGAAGGTACTAGTAATTCCTGAAACCGTAACCGCAGTAACTGTAAGACTAAAAGTTTCGTATTCAGTTCTTCCACAATCACTGAATCTCTAAGCTAGCCAAAGAATCGCCACCCTATCTTATCGGGCCCTTGGATATGTTTTAATAGGCAGGCGATAGACATAGTGTGCACAAAAAGCCTCCGGCGCCTCGAAGGCTTCGTCATTAAGAAAACAGACCACATGAACTGAATGAGCTGAGAGGGGGCGCCCACGCAGCGGACGCACAATGAGACAAATGCTCTTAAATGGCGTCTGTATAGGCACTTATGGCATTGTGCCGTGTTTGCATACATGAACATTTCGAGTGGATTTAACTCGCAATTAATTATGACTATAGGTATAAATAGTGTTATGTTATTGTTTAAGTAAGTAGGCTAGCAAGGTTAGTTTACAACGTGTTTTGATAAAAAAAATATCTCCTGGAGGCTGATTCTAATTATGAGATCACTATTGTTAGGTACAGGCAAACCACATGATAAAAGATAACGTTTACAGAGACCCTGACCCATATAAAGGTTTTTAACGACTCTGTGGCTGTGACTGATTTTATTTGAAACCTACAATAAGTGTAAAGTATACCTTTACACTTATTGTAGGTTTTAAATATTTAATGTGGTAAGGAAGGTAGGTGCCTAACTAATACTGTGAAAAAGAATTCTTGGACTAGCAGACAATACCTATGTCTGGGAATACTGTCTTTGTTTGCCAATTCGAACTGTGTAGGGTAGATGTGTTGTATAGGTACAACTTTTTTAGGACGGAAAAGTTTCAAGCGGGTCAAGAAGCCTAATTTTCAATGATTTTTTTTTTCAGAGAAATGGCTCTCTGCATGTTCGTTTCCTCAATAATATGTGTTCTATAAATGACAGTTCGTACTTTTTAATAAAATTTAATGAAGGTCCGGCCTGATTAGTGACATAACTTATCTACCTAAACAGGATACAACATTTAAAATCTTAATCAAACCGGACAAAGTTGGCCACCGCTTGTGATTTAAATTAAATAATAATAAAGGCGGTATTATATCTAATTGAAGTTTACCGCGAATGGGTTATTAGATATTCAGAGGCTGTAGGATTTAATATCTTCGAAGTGGTCGTTTTAATTGATGCAATTAGGGGGCAGTTAGCGTTCCTGTGAGCGCGGACGCGGGTGTCGGGCGCTGACACGTACGGAACCCGCGAGCGGCGCGCGCGCACGTCCCCCACATGCGAACTGAATAACTTAATGAAAATAACATAAAAATACTCTTTTTATTACCATGTTTAATGTAAGTGGTTGACTTCGTGAGCTATTGAGTTGAGATGTGATGTCTCGAGCATTATCTTTGGGAGAAAACAAGTTGAAAAACCATTCTCAAATAGCTCAATTTGAGTAATAGGTACTTCTTCATCTGCGTCAATACAAGTTTTTTTTATTTTATTTTATAATTAAGGACCAAAATACAATATAAACAGAAACTTCACAAAAACCTCAATAGGTTTGTCCGGATCACCTTTGTTGATCATAAGTGCGATCACCTCTCAATTTTAAATCGCAGATTATCTACATGCGGTTATCGTTATGATGATTTGAGTCTGATAGATCGACATAAATGTGAATATAACAATAAATCTTACAATAATATTAAGATATGCATCAATTATAAAATGGACTAATTTCATTTAATGATAAGACCTGATTAGGAAACCTTGCGGGTTATCACTTTCTTTTAGCACGTAAGTTTATATTATAATCAATGCTCGAACGATTAATCGGTATAAATCCTTAACCACTTTGTGCTCTATCAGGTGCTCTAAAGTAGGAATACGTGCTACAAGTAGCAACTTGTGAGATCCTTTCCACGACCTTAAATTCCAACTTATCCTGGCCACAGATAAATCAGATGAAAAACTCTTGACGCAATTTACCCATATATATATCAACAATACGGTACTAATTAAGCAGCTGACAGACAATAAATTTTCTGAAACCAGCGAAAACATTCCCCAAATTACTTCAGTAAAACCCGCTTCATAAATAAAAGAAATTGTCTGAATAATGCCAATATGAATATCTACTGTAATGAGTTATCTAAAAGTCATGCAGAATAATCTATTGGATAGCTGCCAAGCAAAATTGAGCTCGGCCAATCAGAGTAATATATTATATTTTTATGATGCTGTACAACTTAATCATATTAGATTAAAGGAGACTTTATTAGATGCCCTTCACACACACGATTCATGAGATTCATGACACGAGTTTTTGCACGAGTCTAAGGCACTAATCAGCCGCAATGTGGGTTAGGTTAACTCTTAAATTTATGTCATATTAGTTGGTTTATCTGTGTCATATTTCGCATAAACAATTTATCGCGTCAATAACTTGAAGTCAGAAGCTCAGTGTGTGTTATCAGCGATAATCTTGATACATAGGCCAGTCTCTGTGATGGTTAGTATTAGTACTTAATTACTGAACAATGAAGAACACATCACGTTTTCTTGCTCCTTCAAGTTTATTGTGGGACAACCACCGATGCATTGACAAAGGTTATTGTCGTAGACGCAGACTTAAGTTTACAGATGGGTAGGATTGAGTTTAAGTTTCGCTCAAGACACTGAAAACTTATCGAGGTGAAAGCTGTAATAAAATGTATGAATTTTCTTCTTCCGGGCACCGCTTGGCACGTCTTGAAAACTCATCATTTTATCGGTGAATCTTAATGTATAAAAGGAATTGGGTTTCTTTTCACGTGCATTGGTTTAGATATTTTTATTAAAAAAATGCAACCTTAAAAGTTTCAGTAATGTAGGTTACGGGCTAATCAATGACCATAATATGATATGACATGAAAAAGGTGGACCTTAATCATCCTGCAATCCAAACCGCGTTGCAACATCCACATGCCAGCATACTCGTACTGCACCTTCTATCATAAAATGTTTAGGTTACGTTTAAGCAATAAACAAAATTAGGTTACGTTTAGGCAATAAACGTGAACATAAGCACTAACTAACCTAATAGTGTCATATCGGATAGATAACGCATGCGCCGAGAACACCGTCCCTAAATAATAATTGAGATTCATTGAGTAAGTGGAACAAGTCCGCAGACTGTCTGCACTATGTTCTGTGGTCTAGTGTACTGTAGGTAATGATAACCTCATTATTATCCTATTATAATTTTGTTATTTGCTCCCAATGTAATTTTCCGTTAGATTAGAGCTGTTCTGTTATGTAATAATTTGTTGTAATTCGGTGAGCTTTTGCGGTCATGTTTTTGTTTGAATTGTTTCACTTTAATTAGAGTGGAGCGGAAGATTAGCGCCTACACAAAGTTATCTAATACAGTGACCGAAAACATATAGTCTCTCACATGCGTTCTCATACTTGGTATAGCACGATTGGCCATTTGAATGCCGAATGGTGGTCGTGGTATAATTATAGGCAAATAGCCCCTGAATAAATGTTTCCCCATTCAGTATTAGTACATTTGCCTACGACACCTACCGAAAGAAAGGCGACTTTTCTTATGACACTCAGAAACATTTTCTTGATACGCAATATGAACACAGGATGGTAAGTCTTCATCCATCAACTGTGGATTACTAACCACTGTCTATTTGCATGATACATTGTAAGGTTTATATTATGCGCAGATGGTTAATGATTCACAGAACACTCTACTTTTGTTCATCACAAAATACTGTGGTTTCCGCTCCAAAGTGGTTATTTTTCTATTTCCTGAATCCAGACGTCGCGACGTGGAGCTGAGTCATGCTTCTGTTTTACTTGTAAACTATTTATAATTAGTGACTATTAATTTTTCTCAACAAGTCAAATACAAGAGCTTTGGTTCTTGACGACGACGGGTTCATTTTTATGAAATAATTCGATTGAATTGTTTCAGTTTGTTGATTGAGTTTCCCTAGGCAAGATGGATTGATTTAGAAACACTCGGAAAACTTAGAAACATACCTGTCGAATTGGTTTTTAAATCTAGGGAATACGGAAAAGATGACAACTAAGTACATAAATTATCACATACCAACCAGTCACAAGTAATATCGATTCATAGATGATTATTCGCCTTTTTGAATTACCCTTAAGTAAATATTTACAAGATTTTCTTTTGCTGCATAACGCGAAGAAAAACAAATGCAGTCACATGGAACTTAATAACTGTTCAACTTGACAAGTTTTTATACAAATACAAGTAGGAAACTATGATTTTTCTAGTCCTAATGCCTCGTCATCGTAGAACTAGTCCTTTGTTTTATTGTTGTCTAGCAAGGAGCACTAAACTCCTGGTTGCCATGAAAATGCGATCGGCTGTGATTGATGTACGTACACTGAAGAGGCATTTGTCTTGTTCTTGTCTTGATTCTATCATAAACCTTATGGTTTGGGCAACAACTTTGTAAGCACGTTCGATCTGTATTAATTACTAGATCCCACCAGCGGCTTCGCCCGCGTTGTACTTTTATTAACCGACTTCTTCAAAAGGAGGAGGTTCTCAATTCGTCTGTAAGTTTTTTTTTTTTTTTTTTGTTACGCGATTACTCCACCAATTATGAATCGATTTTGATTTTTTTGTATGGTAGGTCATTCTTCCGAGGTGGACCCATATAAATTTTATTAACTTTGCTTGCGTAGTTTTTGAGTTAGCTTATATTACGTATTTTTCCCAAATATTTTATTTTTCCCAGTTATTTTTCAGTTATGAGTGTTTTTTTTGGAAGTCGGTTTTGTTTTTTTGTAAAAAGTTTTAAATTAAAGCCTCAGTCATAATATAGCATTATACTGGTGATAGATTTTAAAAATCGGTTCATTATGCAGTTTTTTAATCTAAAATAGAAATATTTTCTCTTTATAATAATAAGACAAACAGTCACACGCCCGGTTGAGGGGATGTAATATTTAATACTAGCTGCGCCCCGCGGTTTCACCCGCGTAAGCCTCGATCCCGTGGGAATATCGAGATAAAAATTATCCTATGTCTTAATCCAGGCTATAAACTATCTGTTTGCCAAATTTCATCCCAATTCATTCAGTAGTTTTTACGTGAAAGAGTAACAAACATCCATCCATACTTACAAACTTTCGCGTTTATTTCGCGTTTAGTTAGATCTTCTTGATCATTCAGAGACTGACGTTGCAGTAGCTCTCAATCAGAACCAGTGTTCACCGACAAGTTCTTACTAGTTATGACTATGAGTAAAGCGCAAACGAAGTAATAATTTCAAACAAAGCCAGCCTAGAACTCACGTCTGGAAGTCAACAGGTGATGTAATTGCGCACCGGGTAGCAACACATGGGTTACCCGCCATTATTAGGCATTTTGTATGTGAGACACACGCTAAATTGCCGTGGTAAGTATAGCCATGTAGAAATACAGTCCACAAAAGAAACAAGTATTCTGGCAGCTAACTTAAACTACCTTTTATCTCATGATGTGCTTATGCTGAGAAGTCAAATCACTTGTCAAATGACTTTGTATCTCTGAGTGTTTCCTTCGTTTGAAAAGTTACCTATTCCGGACGCAATAACAATGAATATTGAAAATGTAGTGCAGTTTCATGCTTGCACTGCTGACTCTTTTGTTGTCAGTACATCCAGCAGGTCATGTATAAGTACATGTATCGGACAATCTGACCGTGATCACCTCTGGACGCACCTGCGAGCGCTTTGTTTAGTCTGTACCTATGTATATCTGAGCTAGGTTCCTTATGAGCTTTATGTCTAAATTGCAACATCAACAAACATTCTCTGCGTGTTTCTAGGTCTTGTTGTTAGCCGTCATTAACGCAGTAATATACTTTTCACCTCAGCACCTCAAACAAGCAGGTTTTGCTGTCTACAGACAGTGTGCAAAATTCAATTTTGGTGCGAGCGTGAGACAAAGTAACTGTTTAATTATTTTTTTTCTAAATTCCGAGAACATGTCATGGGTCTACTCACAAAATTCGAAATATTTGAATTTCACGTTGTTCTGTCACTTTTACTTCAATACGAAAAAAGCGAGAGATAGAAACAAGTCGATTCGAAGTTCGATTTTAATTTCGATATCTAGTAGGCCCAAAAAAGAAACAAACAATAAAACGTTCGGATACACATACAGGTTTTAAATGTAATAAGTAATTTAACTTATTTTTTTTTATATTGTTCGTTTTACAAATATACATGTGGTTTGTTTACCATGTGGTTTACGTTTACCATGTTGTATTTTTACCATTAGGCAATAATATGGGTTTAAATATGAAATTGCCGTTTAAACGTACTGGCCACTTTGAATTAAAATTATACTTGCATCACGGTGTGAGATTCCAGAGTGAAACGTTTTTCACAAGATTCGATTTTTGTTTTTGAACAGTAAAGTACAGTACGACACAACTTAGATGTAGCATAAATGTGAAAATTTCCATTCATTAATTTCAATTTTACGGATGTATTTGGTTATATAACTTTACAAGTTATTGCGTTTGCGTAAAGATAATTTTCACCTAAAGCAGTAATAAAGATTGGTGATTTTTTAGGCGCATTCAGGTCGGATTGTGATCGGTTTTACGAATTTTGCCGATGCTACATGTGAGTTGTGTCGTACTGTACATATATTGAAAGTTAGAGTAATTTTTGAATACGAGTTCCGACGTGGAACTAACGACGCGGAAACAGTTCGCAATATCAATGTTGTGTTTGGAGAGGATACTGCGTTTTTGGTTTCGTAATCGCTTTGGTAGTGGAAACTTCGATTTGAAGAATGAACCCCGAGAAAGACCAACCTCTACGGTAAATAACGATGAATTAGATGTGATATCAAACTACCAAGGAACTAGCGGCACGGTTTGATGTTAGCTTAAGCATATCCAAAATAATGACCAATTTGCATCAATCGGTGAGACAAAAAACTTGCATAATAGGTGCCCCATGATTTGACTGATCTGCAGAGAGAAACGCGTGTTGAAGCTTGCCTTACCTACCTTATTGAACCTGTACAGAAATGAAGGGGTTTCAATACAAAATGCCTTCACTCAGTTTGTTGAGTCCAGGTCCCCAGAGTTCTACCGCAATGGAATAAATGACCTTCCCAGGAGATGGCAGAAATGTGTAGACAATGGGGAAAATACTCTGATTAAATAAATATATTTTACCTCAGAAAAAAAATGGTTTCCGTTCTTCAGTACAAAACGGCAAATTCATATTTAAACCCCTAATATGTTCCCCTAATATGTTCTAATATCTCATATGTTCTCGCTGCTGAGGTGAAAAGTTGTATGTGTTACACGGGACCAAAGTTATTTGCATCTCGAGCCTTTGATTCCCTCGCTGTGCTCAGGATTCTAACCTAGAATCACTCACTTCGCTTACTTGGGATTCAAAATCAACACTCGCACCAAAAAACAACTTTGCTCTCTTGTTGCACAAATAACTATTTCCTTCACAGTGAAATGCTAGGAAAAGTACATACAGTCAAAACCGTTTATAACGACTTCAAAGGGACCGTTGGATTACTATTACAACCGATATTCGTTATAACCAAAAATTATGTAAAAAATTGTGTAACAAAATGTTGGGACCTCAAAATTTCGTCGTTTTAAGCGACGTCGTTATAAACGATTTTGACTGTATAACGTTTCTTTAATAAATACAGTACAGCTTACTGCAATCCGTATTTTAAATACTGTCCACTGTACATGTAATTGAACTGACGGCTGACCCCGAAATTATTGAGTGCGCAGCCTATGTTACCCTAGTTCCCCAACCTAGTCGCTTGTGGCGCTACGGGAAAGTCCAAAATTCTACGTGGTCGCATAACAAATGTCTAGACTCTTTTAAACCATTGTTCACTACCGAACATCAAATAACTATTTGCATGTTTATGCAAATATGGGACTGCTTAGCTCCATGATGGATTGCTATTTAAAAATTCTTCCAGGTAAGCTGCCATATCGATGTTTTATCTGTTAGAAAGAAATTAAGTTTAAATCCTTCAGGCGTCGCCCAAAAACCGCGTACCTACCTACTGATTGATTGATACGATAGTCACAATTAGAATATATTCAATAATTTATAAGCTGTTGTATTGGACGAGAAATGTCTCGTGTACCGGACAGTTGTTAGTGGTTGATGTATTAGCATAAACGTTCTTTATAAGAAGCCGACGGCGCTGGCGCCGCGTCGCGCCGATCATATTAGATAGAACACGGGAAATTACACAGCTAGTTCAGATACCGTGTATAAACAACTATTTGCCCGATAATTGTGCTCGTTTACCTATTCGAGCAATTTTAACAGAGCATATTTTTATGCGCTACCTATTATTATTTGTTTATTTTGCGTCGCGTGAATTATTAATAAGCAGGTAGGACATGATTGCTCTCAAGGTATATATTTTCAAAGGTAATTGCTTGTATTGTATAAGTGGTAATTCGTTACTTTGTTTAAATCATTGTTAGTGCGCTTTGCTCGTTATGTGTTATTATTGATCGATTTACACAATTTAACTGGGATTCGTTAGGTATGAACCATGGTAATTTACTGAACGAGTCGGCACTGAGGCATGTGTTGGCCGGTGGGTTATTAGTGGCGCCATTATTAGTTTACTATAGTAAATCAGATAGATTGATAATGTCGGATAATGATCTGCGTCGTACAAGGATCGAGTGTGAATTGAGAAACCGCAAGCTTCGCGAAGCGTGCATGTGTAGTCTGTTGACGTTATGTATGTTTGTACGTATACATATACATACTTAATTGATGTCTGTAGGTTATCATAACTCCGTCGTAGATTGAACATTGCTCCAAATGGTAATTACCGTGAAATAGTCCGTAGTCCCTTTCCAAATAATTTACTTCTGTTCGGCCTTTTCTTTTGCAGTACGTATATTTTAAGGACATGTTTAAATCTTAATTAAAACTGACTGCGAATACATTCGAACACGAGCTTAGTGTTGCGACTTGGCCCCCGAATAAGTAAGTAGAAACCTATTTATGTAACTTTCGTAGCAGATTAGTAAATTAATCAAATATTTGCCTTCCATTGCTACGTAGCCAAGAATCGTAAACAGGCGATAAGCTACGGACGTAGGTATTACGTAGGGATGTTTTCGAGTTCATGACGTTACCCTATATGGACAGCTACGAGTGATCGTAGGTATCTATATTGTCGAGATTATGACGTTACCCTAGGAGTAATTAGATTGCTAGGAGTGGTCATGTGCTTAACCTCCTCTCAACCGTGTTGTGATTGGCTACGGAAGGAAGTATTACGTAGGGATGTGTTTACGTTTTCAAGTTCATGATGTTACCCATGGATTGCTACGAGTGATCGTCCTATACTTTTCTTAATACTATTGGAATTGGCTAAGGTCGTAGGTATGCTGTTTTCGAGATCATGACGTTACCCTATATGGATTGACCCTTTTCATAACTATGTTGAGATTGGCTACGGACGTAGTGTTACGTAGTGATGTATGTTTACGTAGGTTTGTTTTCGAGATCATGAATTACCCTATATGGATCGCTACGAGTAATCGTAGGTATAAGTGGGGGATGTATATTTTCTAGACAATAACGTTACGCTATGAGAAATTAAATACTACGCTTTTCTTCATGCGCCCTGGGTTTTAACTATATATTATTATATTGACATAGGTTGCGAACGTAGTTATCGGCTGTTCTCGATATTTTGACGTTACCTCATACGGATTGCTATTGCTACGAGAAATCATCACTGTGCCTAGCCTTTTATCAACTACGTTGGGATTTGGTATCGAGATAGTAAAGATACCTTATAAGGATTGCTACGAGATTCATCATGCGCCTAGCCTTTTCTCTACTAAGTTTGTTGAGATTGGCTCCGGACGTAGGTATGCTGTTTTCGAGATCATTACGTAACCTTATATGGATTGCTACGTGTTTTACGTGTGCCTGTCCTTTTCTTGACACTATTGGGGTTGGTTACGAACGTAGGTATTACGTAGAGATCGTTTCTATATACAGTATGTTATCTAACGAAGGGCGACCTGTAATAGTATAGCGCCTATACATGCAACAAAAAAGTACCATAAAAAAATTAGTAAAATATTCACAAAAAATATTAAATTAATACGGAAAAGGAATAACACGCACACTTGTCTTTCCACGTTGAAATACAAGTGTGCGTGTACAGAGTGTTTCTTTTACGTATCAATTTCATCGTTTTGTGAATATTTCTCTATCTTATATTAATTTATTTTTTTGGTTATTTGTGTGGTAATATTTTTTAAACGGCGGGTTAACGAGAACGCCCTTTGTTAGTAAACATATTGTATATCAATATAGGGTAACGACATAATGTCGAGGTGGTGGTGGTGGTAGTTGTTGAGATATCAGCATGTGTCTACCCTTTTCTCCACTAGGTTGACATGGGTTGTTTTCAATATTATGTTATGTATAACCCTGTATGGGTTGTTTCGAGATTTATCATGCGGCTACACTTCCCTCATCTATGTTGATATTGGCTATGGAGGTATTAGGTACGTAGAGATCTATATTATAGAGATCATGACGTTACCCTCTGATATATGGATTGCTACGAGATTTATCATGCGGCTAGCCTTTCCTCATCTACGTTTGTATTGGTTACGAACGTAGGCATTACGTAGAGATCTATATTCAAGATATCATTTTACCCTATATGGATTGCTACGTGTAATCGTCATACGCCTAGCTTTCCCTCATCAATGCTGATATTGACTATGACAAAGGCGTTACGTAGGGATCTATGGATTCAAGATCATGACGTTGCTCTGTATGGATTGATACGGGAGATTAATATACATACGCATGGCTAGACCTTTTCTCAACTACGTTGGGGAGTTACGCATGAATATCAGTATTGCTACGAAAACTTACTTATGTTTTTACTAGTCGTTTTATCTTTGTTTGGCACCCTAGTACAACTTTGTTGCGTTGATAATTGAAGATTTTAAATACAGCTTGGATGACGGTAAAATATCTACCTGTCATGTCAATTGATATACGTCTACTGGTCACCTCTATTATTACAACACTAATACTGTACTATACATTATGTTTGCAGTTAGTACTTGCTAACCTACATACTTACTACACTGGTAATAATCAATTTTAAAAATGTACGCGTAGGTACTCTATGCATTATGTATCAGCCCCAATCAGTATTCGTTGCTGATAGAACTAACGTACATAATATATATACTTATGTTTTTATATATCGCAGATATTGACACTAATTGGTAGCAACATTGATTTAACTGCCATCCGTAATGTTGTTTAAGGGACTGGTATTTTTAGATTCTTATCAGTAGATGTGATTAAATCAGATTTAATACAGGGTGTTTGGTAGAAGGACTGAAACAATTTTAGGGACAGGGAGTGTCATTTTTCAAATTTTTATATTTTATTTTTTTATAATGAATGTTAACGAACTATAACACCATTTTGAGACAGGAAACACATACCTAATTAAGTCATTTTCTAGAATCAATTGTTATTTAAGTTATTACGTTTTATTACATTCACAATTATAAAAAGATATGACGACATGAAGAAAACATATCTCAATTACCGTGCCACTCAAAACATAGTTTCTATGGGTGGAAACTTATAGCTTAAACTAATAGCCCCCTATCCCTAAGAAAATTGTGTCGGTCCTTCTACCGAACACCCTGTATATTATAGCTTGTACCTTTAAATTTATTACAGGACTAGCGTCAGCTGTGACCTGAAAAGTATACTCATAAAGAACATATTTTGTCGCTGAGAACGTTGGATTAATTTGGTACGCATTTATTTACTTACTCGTAGGTTTCCAATTTCAGAGAAAAAAAGGTAGTCATTAATTTGTTTATATCATCAGTCTGTTGCCTAAATTAGCAGAAACATAATATACACTCAAACAGACTTGTGACGTCAAAACCCGTACCAGGCATGGCATAATCTTGTAAAAAATAATCTTAATCCTCAATAATCAGATAATTGTACACATTCACTCGGATGAGTATCGGAATTTAATGACATATCCGAAATATTATCTGATGATTCGCACGATCGACTAAGCGATACCGAGAAACCTTTTTTATTCGATTAATCGATATAAAGATATGAACAGGAAGCAAGCGCGTCAAGAAAAATAATATCGTTATCAGAAATGTTATTGATGCATCCTATCTGTTTTTCTATTTGAGTCAACGTTAATTTTGATTACAATCGAGTAAAAACATACATCAAAAGAAAATCGCGCTGAGGTGCCCCTGCGCAGTATTTGATGCTCCTTGCCTAAAGGGTCCTTACAAACCATGAAGGTTGCAAATGACAATTTTACATAGTGATCAGACAAAAGTCTATTTTTAGTGTAATTGTCATCCAGCACAAAAGCAATTCCTTAAAACATAAATATAAACGCACTTGTCTTGTGAATGAGACAATTGACTATTTGAATCTGCGACATATAGTTTTCAGAATATAAGTGATTATGTTAGTATTGGCAACTAGAATCATACTGCGGTCTGCTAGTAAACAGTAAACTGTCACTAGTTATTCACTCGTATGAGCTATCTGACCTTTAAACCTAATACCTTACTGCTAAGGTAAGGCAGCCCAGCGCCGACGCATGGCCGCGCCGATCCTTCGTGGCGCCTGCGCCTGCGCAAACCTATGTATAGGTACTCAAAGTGTCTCTTTATTTTATTGTCCGTCCAAATTATCATTAAGTATTGCGATTTCGAATGTTTTGTACAGTTACACATGTTTATGAATGTCGAAATGAGTTAAAATGTTGGTCGTAAGAACGTATAACTATGGATGCAGGGGTCACGATCCTTAAGAGATATAATTTAACCTTATTTGCCAGAAATGGTACCTACTAATGTTAACATTATTAATCAATTCAATATAGGTAAAATACATAACAAAGTGCTGTCAAACCTACAATAATGATGCAAACAACGCTAGTTTACTCACCTTATAAAAGTGAATAAAAATAAACTAGTGAGTCATTTCTGTTACCCATTTCTATTGGGTTGAAATACAGAAGCGGCACGATTCGTATGACAAACCGATGCGGACTGATTACAGCCGCGTAAATACTATGAATCTCCCTGAACAAGCGAGTGACTCATCCTGTCAGTCATAGTGTAAGCAAATTATATCTTTGATATACCTTTTGTACTCGATCCGATAGATAGCGGAAGTATTTATGGGTGAAGATAAGAAACTTAGGTATCCATATTTTGTGAATTCATGCAATCGAAGTAAATGATAAAAGAAAGAAAAGAAAGAAAGAAAAATAGGTTTATTTGTCACAGAAACACGTGCATACAAAGAGATAACAGTAATCAACAATATTAAACAAAAAAAAAAAAAAAAAAAAATAGTCTGAATTATTGCGCTATTTATTTATTTACTTAAAGTTATTTAGGATTAAAAACATATTCTTTAATCCTATGAAATCACTGCTACTACACCATTTTACATATCTACAAGACGCGTTTTTTTTCAATTAATCCGGGTTACGACAAAATCTGTAACATAAATGTCCTTTCACGATAGTGCTAACTTTCGTTGTCTGCAATAAATTATATAGAAACACGTGTAGGGCCTATTACGTATGAGATTAAAGATTACAATAAAATAAAGTTATTTAATTGATATTCTAATGTCTATACAAGTGTCATCATAACACATTTAGTCCCGTGAATTATTCTAATTAGGTATACTACAAAGGTTTATCACGTTGCAGTATCTGTGATTAACATGGATTTATTTATTACTAACTGTGTCGGGTTTTGTTGCGTATCAGATGTTCTTTGTTCTTGGAAATAAACTTCTATGGGAGTTAAGAATTTCATAAAATCCAGAACCTACTGATTGAGAGAAGACACTGGCTCCTGTAACACAGGTGTGTTTACCTAGCGCAGGAGTCAGGGCTTCACATTGTTTGTACAAGTTTTATGCCAATAAAGAATTAATTTATTATTTATTTAAGATACATTCTAACGTTTAATCTACTCTAAATAATTTACAATGTGATTTAGAACCAAATGGCCAAACTTAACAAGGTTCAAGTTCTCAAAGAAATGCCATTTTACCACATTAAATTCTATTGTTTTTTCTCGTACTAATTTGACATTTCAAGTGACTGTTGTATGTTTTTCAAATTTTTAGTCTGACATTTGCTCCTGTCAAATTAGTCTACGAGAAACAAATTAGTAGGTACCATAAGTATCTACGATCCAATAAACGTCTGAAAAACTGATTACACGACAAGACTGATTACGTATCGATCGATGTTGTTCGTAATTGTCGTTGTTAGTCGTCTGTCAGCGTCGCCGGCGCACTGACGTCATATCTATCACAATATCAATAACAATCAGCACCTATGAAGTTGTTATCTTGAACACATGAAACAGGAAAGAATATATCAAGGTATTATTGCAAGGTGCCATTTCATTCAACATTCCGACTTTATTGGATTCTTACTGTGTTGTTCATAAGAGGCGTGCGCTCAAAGATAAGTTATAATGAGTGATCCGAACCCGGATACTTTCTGCATGAATGGGATTACGTATTGCTTATATGTAAGACTGCGGCACTCATTTCAAGTGGCACTTCCATTTTCAGTCATGTTTCCGGATGTTGTTTAGATAACTGTCACGATAATTTTCCTTACTTACTCCCTAAATGTACATTTTGAGTAGGGATCTAAATAATAGCAGTATTATACTATAATAAAACCGACGAATACCCGTCTTATAGTATATATGCTCCACATCCACACCAGGCAAAAAGTAAAACTTTACATGTGGTGATCGACCCAAATATTCGGGCGATAATAAGAGCCAATTAGCCATTAAATTAGCGTAGGAATGATAATGAAATTTCCGAATAAGCAAATAGCAACAGCCTATTATGGCCAATACAGAGCAAAGGTCACGCTAAGTATTCGTAGTTTATCAGTACGGAGTGGTATCTAGCTGTAAGTACAGTCAGTAGACAAACATATGCCACTCACATGTTGGGGAATTGCTAAAAAAACAATCATTTTATTAAGAGATGTAAGTTCGATAGATCGTCAATAAATGTGCCTATTAAAGCTATATATCAAAATACGAGTCGAATTAGTTGACAGATAGTAAAATATCAAAAGGAGCCAATCCTATTTTTATTTTCGTCGCATTTACTTTTATCAGAAACTGTAATTAAAAGGCATAATACAATAGTGAAAAACAGTACTAGGAATAAGAAGAGTTCCTAGTACATCTAGTATAACTATTTAACTTTGCTCATTTCAAAATACTTATCTTACTACCTACAATTAGTAGTTATTTTGATTATTTAAATAATATATAGCATTCGGATGTCTAAAGTAAGATACATCATTGAGGGAAATCACTGATCAAGTTTATTTCGCTCTCAAACTAACTGTTAATTTGCCATAATCAGAGCTCTTCCACATCAAACGGGCTGATACTGAAAAACTTATAGGTAAACAGTTTCCAAGAAAATTAACTAACAATACGTGTTTAAAAGACTTAGAAATAAATACATGCTTAATTAAACGGCATCGTTATTAATTTATTGCGCACTTCGTCCCATTAGTTTAAATGCGACAATACTATTGTCAGGTGTTTCCTCTTATTATTTGCACGTTACATTGCGTTACGATGTTTCATTCAATAAATCCATAGTGTAGTCAATTGTACACTGCGTAATATAAAGGATTTGAATAGATATTGACGTCAAAATTACGAGCCGGGTATAACACGGATGCTGATTAACATAAATTAATGGTCAACATCATTTGTCTTCAGATACATTACACAAACTGAACATTATAATTTATTTTGTTGTACTACGACTGGTTGTCTGCCTACCTCTTAGATTCATTAGTCAAGTTACCACAGAATAGGTACCTAATGCGGAACCTGAATGCGTGAATATGACATTTAGGAAACCTCTCAAGAAAACTTATTTCCCTAATGAGTAAACAGAATTAATTATGTTTCGTTGTGATATTTGCTCCTTGCTCCGGTTGGGAGATAAGGGCAACAGGGCCCATTAGCGGATATTTATTGCCTCGATACAGACCTATCTGACGACATCCTAGAAACATAAATTGACAAGTAATATTTCGTGCTGCTAGTTTGTGGCGTACCTTTGGCCTGAACCGTACCTAGTGCCTTCGGCCTGAAGTGTATGGTGCGGCAGTGTGCGCGGGCGGGTGATAGTTTGGCAAGTGCATGGTGGTGCGGGGTGCGTGGTGCAGCGTGCAGGCGTGCAGGCGTGCAGGTCGCGGTGGTGGCGCGGCGGCGCGGCGGCGCGGGAGGCTGCTCGGAACTGGTCCGGCGGCCGGCGCACGCGCGGGGCAGAGTCTCGCGGCGGCCGGCAGCGACGCGCCACCGGCCACCTCGCCACTCAGTGCACGCGCTGCCTCGCCGCCGCCAGCCTGCGTGGCCGACCGTCCACCACGCTCCTAGCAGCTCCCGACAGACCCGACGCATACTCGACGTCACACGCGACCTACTACTCACGATAAATCTCCCCTCGTTATTACTGAAAAAATAAGGGCCCTCAAAAACTTTGCAAATATTTGTAACACGTGAGTTTCGCCAACACTGTTTCTGTTTACATTTTCCGAAGGTGCTATTTATTGTTTTACCAAGTTTCTTTAAAGTGCATCGCGAGTGAAGTTATTATTTTTGAAGGTGCTTGAGGAATCAAGATATTATATTTCAAGGTAAGAAAAATTTTATTTACAAAATTATAGAAATTGTTGGCATCGTCCCCTGGGGTATGTTTTTGAGCTATGTTCATTATGAAAATATTTAATGTTATATTAGAAAGTCACTTGCACAGCAACGAAACAAGTTAACGTACTATAAGTAAGCAAGTAGGTACTCGAGTTGATGTAACCTCGTTATGTTGGGGCAAGTTAAATAATGTCCGATTCTTCAAACACATTTACATATTTGGCAAGTTCTAAATCTCAAATATATTTGAATCAATCATCATTTTCCTTATTGATAATGGCTAGAATTTTTTACTACAACATAAACAATCAAACACCGTAGGTACTCGAAAAGATAATAACAACGGTTGGCGAACTTTGATTGTAGAACATAGAACTTGTAAAATTTAGTTAAAGTTATATAATGACGTTAAGCTCGATACTAGTAAGTGTTGTTGGACTATTACTAAAGTAACACGACTATAAACCAGTTAATGATGTGGTAACTCTAATATGATATTCATCCACTACGACCGCGAGGTATACGACACGCGCATATTGCCACGAAGTTATTCGAATGCCACTTATCATACAAGTCGAATAAATTTAGAAAGCTATCAACAGAAATTAAAATATAGGCAATAACAAATAAAAATCAGTTGTCGCGAATACAGTCGTAACTCAGCCCGACTTTAATTGATTAAATTTATTTTTAATTGGCTTATTATATTTGTAATTTAAAAGTATTTGGATATTAGTTCATTATTCTCATAAATTACATTTCTTATACATAGGAATTTAAGGCTATCAGACCACGTTGGAGTTTTTGTTATTCCAAGTTCAGCGTAACATACGCAAGAAAATAATTATGTATCAGGGAAAATATTATGGTCATTGAAATGTACTCATTTACAGTGTACAGCTATTTGTTTACAAATACATGGGTTCTTTGTTTATTTATATGTTAACGCTAAGTCATAATAACTAGATATTACCTAACTAATAAAAATGGTTGATTTGTAAGTGACCGTGAGTTGAACGTCCTGAAACTGAATAGTCAAGAAAGTTGCATCACATTATGAAACAAAAGGTTGTATGATTCAATAAAAACAAAGTACTATGATAATACAGACTATATACAATAAAAATATTGGTATCGTAATGAAATATTATGAAATGTTATCAGTCAAGTCTTGGCTTACTTTTTTTATATTTTCTTTTGTAAACATGTTGCAAAAGGTTCTTGTAGGCTCTTCATCATAATGATATGTCTTACACAAAAATATACCCGTTGAAGCAATTATTCAATCGTGTCGAAATAAAAAAATATTTGAAAAAATATACCAAAAATGGGCCACTGTGCCTGGCAACTCTGTTAGTTTCAGGAAAACGGCTTGGTTAAGTTTTTGTATGATTAGTATCTATCTCTCTTAGAAGTTACTTAACTTTTGTAAAGTATTTAAAAAAAATGCAGTTGAAATCTTTACGTCAATATTTGTATTAAATGGTAACAAAATAGGAAAAGAGTTATAACTTTATAAGCTATCTCTCAGAGCTTTACGCCCCTATTGCAACTCTAATAAACATCCTACTACGTTTTCGGTGTCTATTAGGGATGTTTTTTCAAGATCTGTCACCATAAAACCTTGGCTTGCTCCAAATTTCAAGTCTCTTAACTCAAGGACTCGACGTTCTTCTAAGAATGGGCGCCAAGTAGCAGCCAATTGTCTCAAGTAGGTCTATGGTTCCCTAGGTTAAGTGTAGTGTAGTGTATATGTTGTATGTTCTAGAAATGCTATTCCAGAGCATATAGGGATCAGAATCTTTTTGCTTACCACAGTTTGCCAAGTCTACGTAAATTATGTCCTGGCGATCTTTGAGTTTTCCTAGTTTCATTTTTTTAAATTAAAGACCTAAATAAATAGGTAAATATAAAGCTTTTTCTATAAAACGTTTTGAAGGTAGGCACTTTAATTTTGTTCCTGAAAATTCGTGAAAAGACCAAGTTACTCCTTTTCGGTCATGGCTATCTCTCTGAATCTCTTAAAATCAATTTATTGAGTGTTATAGATTTTACGAAAAAGTATATCGTAGCGTGTCTCGATGCACGACTCAATGCACAAATTATACCACGTTTGTGTTACGTTTTTTTACGTCCTCAGTAATCCCATAATCCCTATGAATAAGAAGATTATTACTATTACCAGCACTAACAATTCATTGAACTCCTTTGTTCTCAATTCTTTTTTATTCAAATATGATTCACGACCCAGACAGGAGGCAATTACCATGGATACATTAATCCCGACTAGAAGCGCTCCCTATGACGACGATGTTTCATCGTTTCAGCGAAAGATTGTGTGACTAAGCAATCATTCATACAGTCGCTTCTAGCTTGCAATCATTAGTAGCTATTGTATAACTAAAGTAGTGTATCTTGAATTGTATACTTGTATTGTCAACTGGACAGCGTTGTAGTAAATACTTATCGTACTACATAGTAAACATTACATAATTATTCAAACAATAAGGTCGTATGTCCTGAATTCCTAATTTATATGGAAAAGGAGAATAAAGTCTTTGTAGTTTTGAATATGTTTTTGGCAAACATTCAAACTTTATATCCGCAACCTATCAAACAAAAGGTCCATCAAAAAAGTACCTATTACAATTTTGAACATTATCCATTGTTTGTTGAGGCCATAAAAATAACTACAAATCAATCATTGAAATGTCGGTCGGTAAGGATCGAAACTCGAGTGTTTCTGAAAAAGCGTAACCGTCTTGATCTTCTGAATAACTTTAAAAACTAATCATAAATGATCTCAGAAATCGAATGCTAGCTTTTCATTCTTTGAAGAGCCTTTCCTAGTTCCTATACACTAGTGACGTAGATAGTTTACTGAACATTTGAAATTAACCTACCATAGATAAGCTTGGATGACGGCCATTTTGCAGTCATCACATGTTTTCAAATACACACCTACATTAAAGATGCTGAAAGAAATATAAGCTAAAACAGCCAGACTGTAGGTAGGTAGGTCAATAAACACGGCTTGAAGCCGTGTGCAATACCTGTTCAACTTTCCATAGTAGGTACTCTGACTACTTGTATTGTTTTATTACCTTCTGAAGATACGGCGCAACTAATTAGGATATTAGTGATGTCATTGGGGACATAATAAACTTTTGAAGAACCGACTGCAGTCGAAAACAGTTACTTTATGAAATCATTTGAAAAAAACTTGGAGAATTTCAAAAATATACAGTTCAAAATGTATATTTTTGAAATTCTCCAAGTTTTCTTCTTCATATATATTTTTTCATGATTACCTACTGGTTACGAGGTTACCACATTCTACACAGTAATTTATGGTAAAATAGTCTTGGTAAAAAACTTAATGTAAGGGCATTGTCTTGTGCTCACAAAGACTTGGATTTCCCGACACATTTATGATACACTATTTATATCATAAAGAATTCACTGACCATTGTCTCTTTGTATAATAGGTATCGCTAGCACTTTATCATACCAAAAATAATTCGAGGACATTTTTAGAAGTCGTTGTCTAGATGACGCGCAATCAAATTCAGATTTTTCTTAACAATAGTAGGATGTTTAATTAATACAAAGTGTAGCGGAGATAACCTTTGAAACTGGAAGATAACGCGAGCAATTTCACTGAGCGTTCTCACGAGCACTCCGCTAATTAAAGTTAACTCGTCGTCGTATAAGTTAGGACGCTTCAGGTCTACGGACGCTGTTAATACTAGAAGACATGTTTACTACTTTCTTGTTAAGCGAACCTTTTCAAAACGTTGCCACAAGTTTTCGTTCTCAGACGGAGCTCGTCGGCCATAATTATTGGTTTTCAAGCCATCCGTTTGCTTAACTGACCGCCTTTCGTCTTATCCTAATTATGTGTCTCGATAGTAAATGTTCGAGTTTGTAACTAAATGCTGCTTTAATGCTGTCAGTGTTACAATATTGTTTATGTGCCATTTGTTGGTGCAGTTGATGGATTTTAGTTCATTAAATTCATTAAAAAGTATGCAGGTATTAAACATAATTTTATGAAAAATATACTGAGCTCATTCGAAAATATTGTACTACGTAAAATTTTTTTGTAACCAAAAAGGCCTTCACCTGCTACGCCGTAGCAGCTTGTAGGCATTTTGTAGATATTTATCAAAAGTGTAATTATGACTTGCTTAAGTACTTATACGATTTTATAGGCTACTAATGTGAAACTAAGCCCAGAAATATTTATTTCTACCTAGTTCCTATAATTTACGAACCGTAAATTGACTCGTATTTGTTATTAATTATTACGATTCGTAGCTGTCCCAGCTACGTAGCTTAGAGGGCCAATATTTTATCCCTAAATAGGTATTATCTTTATATTAAACTGCACTAGTTTTGCACTAAGGCTAAGGATTAAAAAAACTACCATAGGTAGGTAAGAGGATTTGCTATTGTGTAGAAACTGAACATGGTCGTGAATTCTAAGCTTCCAAATGGGTACTTTGTAAACCCGGATATTGTTATAGGTATAATTAATTTTAACTAACTGATTCTGACCACCTACTTAGTAATTTTATTACCCATCCCATCCATCTTATGTAACTGAGATATATTTACATTTACTGTGTTAATATGAGGTCAAACAGCCGTGTAAAATCCATTTACGTGTTACACAGACGCAATTATAATGGATGCAGATGTTATTAGAATAATTATAATGATTTAATGTCATACATAAGCCAGACATTTCGCCATTAAGTCTACTTTCATCAGTCCCGATATCAGCTTTATGAAGGCTCATTTAATGTAAACAAAGAGATTACCTACACTGATGAAATTGTACTGCAATCGAATGAACAAGCTGACTGCTATCGATAAGAACGTCACCGAGTAATTCAATCTGTTGTGACGTCACTTATGATCGTAATCAGTAAATATTTGAAGAATGTTTATCGTGTTGTTATACAGACGAGGAATCGATGAAGAGTACGATTGTTTTCTTCGATATCTTAATTGCTTATCGATTATTGAATTCCGATACAATAGAGTCTGCCAGTGATGTAACCCTGCTGATAACACGCCATGAAAACGGGTGAATAACGATGATTGTGTTGTCGGCCCATCGAATTATAATATATGGTCGGTCTCAAAGCAAAGATTAAGATTAGAAGTGCAACCATTGAAAGCTTGGGCTTTTTCCAAGAAAAAAAACGTCCGTTTTATGTTAAAAGAAAACACTTATTCTCTAGATACTGTGTTTATGTGGTGGAGGCGATAGAAACATGATCCAGACGGAAAATCTGTAGTGTACCCATCCTTGAGTTTTCTTTTCTTTGCAATTCACCTAGTTTGAGCCCAACAATGGTTTTGACTAAGCAGTGATAGCCTAGTGGTGTCACCGTCGGACTGCCAAGTCTAAGGTCTCGAGTTCGAACCCAAGCCACGCCCTCTGACTTTTCGAATTCATGTGCGTATTGTATAATTGTGACTTGCTTCAAAAAACGGTGAAGGAAAACATCGTGAGGGAACCGGCATGCCTGAGAGATATTTCACGACAGCATGTGAAACCAAGATAGACGCCCATGGGCGGCTTTAAAACTCTCACACCCGGTTAGCCATAAACCACACGAAAAGAAGAAGTATGGTTTTGACTGATATAACTATTACATGGTCAGTTATGTAACAGTGTCATGGATGTCATGAAAGGAACCAAACAGAAATGTTTTCCAAAAATGATTACGCCTACAATCTGCTATTGATCTAGACAGTTTTTGCAAACTATGTTTACCATAAATATCAATACACATGCATATTGAAAATTAATGTTAAAATCATTATGCAATGCAATATCGTTTGAGGTAAATAATATACTTGTTTTTAAATTTCTTCAAAACATTATAAATGTCAATTAGAATGATTGTTATTGCTTTGTATTACAAATTGAATGTCCAATCATTGTGTGATACACTGGTCATGAATCAATACCTTTTTTTAATTGTTTATCTCTATTGTTTATCTAATATCCTCACACGCTCTATTTCATCGTGATAAAATTCAGGCACGTACGGACACGTACTGACAAGTAAGATGTAGATACAAGTCTGTACACTTGGCAACTAGTTTATCGTGATGGACGAATAATACATGTTTCATGAAAAAAAAACAATAAAGGTAGATTATGACTAAGTAGTACTTATCTAAAGTACGTTACGCTCTTTACTGATGAGGAATTTGGAACAGTCTTCATTCATTTTATTTTAATTACAACTTGAATGAATAGTCGGCGACCCCCTTATCAGGAGTCAGAGCGGCGAGTGCTGGGCTCAATCCGAGTTTATAAAGTTGTGCAACTATACCGCGTATGTATGTGTATTGATAATAAATATAATAATAATGGAATATTTCATTGAACATTTTTTTCATTGATGTTCTGATGGATTCCAGGCTCGGTTAATTCCAATGCTGTGATATAAATGTTGTATGGGAAGTAGGAATTAACCAACGTACTTGGTAAAAGATAAAGATCATGAATAACTGTTTAGTTTTTAGTTTGTAACAATTATTTTGCTTATTCGGAATTTCCGCTATTTATCACTGAGTACGTGATTTAGGAAGTAATAATCATGTAATTTTTTTGCGTTTGTTTTTGCATTCCGTGATTGCTATTTTAGTATTCGAGAGTGGAAAAACTGAATCACAGCATCCTGTTTGTAAACTTGTGTCCAAAATTCTCCACAGTTTGAAAGTCTGAAATTAAGACAAGAATAGGTGTTAATTTTCTATCTACACAGGTATCTCACGAAATCAGTTCCTAAGTTCCTATCTCGTAATCTTTTAATCTGAATGTGCTATTAAAACGGATTTGCTGATACAACTTTATAGCGTTAGTAGCACGTGGTTTACTTTTTTAGCAAGTTAAACAATTAGATAAAGTGTAGCGTGTAAACTCACAGTTTATAATTTATCTGTTGGATGAATCTGAGCTTAAACACAGTACAGATTAGTGCTACTTCCAAACAGATATAAAAAGTAGAGGATAGGGTTGCTAAATCCTGTATCCGGAATTGGCAGACTAGGATTTTGTGCTAAAGATTATTTTGTGAGAACTTTAGAAGTAGAATAATATTATGTTTTGGCGAAGCAATAAACATATTTGTAGACGGATTTATTAATGTATAATTTAAAGTACGTATTACGTACGTAATACGACATATGCTGAATCGTTGTTCAACAAACATGATCAAATTAAAAAATATATGACCGAACGCACATAGCATTTAATTTTTATCTCTTTGCTTGTAGACTAGAATGATTGTCATATGATGTTCCACTTCTACGTGGTTCCTTCTAAAACCATTTACAATATAACCAGCTCAGTTTCGTCAGCTGAACTCTGGGGGAAGCCCATGAGATTGCAGCTCGGTGCGTACGCGCAGAGAACCGCGGCTGTTGTTGCCAGCCCTGATTTCGGGTAGCCGGCGACAATCAGGCTGCGTGGGCCTATCGTGCGGGCGAGGTCGCACCGCTCACCCCGCTATCGACGAACGCCTCATTAGCTCTATTAATAATTCAACTCGTATCTCAACCCTATTGTTCTGCCAGATTATTTTCCATTCGTTAACTATATGCGCCTATACCAGTTAATTATCTCTGCGATGTGACATTTTGTTGCTCTTGAAGATTGACTCTTTGTAAACTTCAGTGTTGTTCTTTATTTATAAGACATCGTGCGGTTCATGGCCATTTTCTCGTTAAGCGTTTTACGTTTCATATTTTGCATTTTATGGGAGTTGCCTTGTGGCTTTTTTTGCTATGTGTAATGGAAACTTTGGAATGGTCCTTTTAGAACATTGTCATCAGATAAGGGAAGAATATTAATATTTAAGTGAACAAAAAAATAAAAACGTTATTTCGGCATGATGTTATTATTACGATCAAATCAGACATGTCACATGATCTGATTAGCAACTTTAGGTATATTAGACATTACGGTGTAGATGTCAGGTGATAGGCTAGGTAGGCGTAACCAGGTGAGAGGGCGTGGCATTAAAGCAACCCTCCCCATACCCGCCACTCCCACTACTGTTTAAAACTGAGAGGACCCTCAGATTCTCTCGAATATTTGACCAAAAATTTTTTAACATTGTTTGTCGATTCAACTCGAGAGACTGCATAAGTCTTGCCAAATAGTCCAGTTTGAAATTAATTTGCTGCGTAATTTCGAGAAAATACAATGCTAATTAAAATTATAAAATATCCATGTAGGTACTTATAAATAATTTATTACAACGATTACAGCTACTTTATTTTAATAGCTACTCCTACATATGCAATTGAAATTAGTAGCAATAAATGTAATTAATTTAATGATAATACTCAAAATAAAGCATATGGATAGCACAGATAAAACTGTTTTATCTCATACCGACAGACTTGTTTATATTATTTTAGCTAAAATTTAATAATTTCCACATCGTTCTACTAAATGCTGGATTTAACGATAACAATGAAAAAATTCTGATTTGTCATTCAACTTTTGTGCACTGTTTAAGACATAGTTTAACCATATTATTATTATTTAAAAATTAATATATATTTAGGTACAGTTGACTTAATCTTAAATACAATACACTAGGGCCGTGGGAGTCTGAGTGCTCATCGAGTATTTCGGGACATCGCGAAGCGGTTAGTCGACTTGGTTGGCTAGTTAGAATGTTGAAGTAAATGTAATAATTTGTAGTATCCTAAGTTAATCAGAATTTTTGCATGCCATGCGGCAGAATGTATAAGGATTCTAAAATATTGTAACACCTAATTGTAATTACCTATATTCTATGATCTATGCGAATAAATAAATCTATTTATCTTAGTTTTTAGGTCAACGAATTAGCATTGCCATGTGCCATGTGCATGTGTTTTACTGACAGCGATGCGGAAGAATTTCTGGATGCCCAATGAGCTGTTCCTTTTTTTAACCGACTTCTTCAAAAAGGAGGAGGTTCTCAATGCGTCTGTATGTTTTTTTTTTTTTTTTTTTTTTGTATGTTTGTTACGCGATTACTCCGCCAATTATGAATCGATTTTGATGATTCTTTTTTTGTTTGGTAGGTCATGCTTCCGAGGTGGTCCCATATAAATTTTATTAACTTTGCTTGCGTAATTTTTGAGTTAGCTTCAATATTACGTATTTTTCCCACTTAGTTTATCTAGACGATATCCTGATTGACTCCTTCACTGTTATTTACATAGCAGGTAGTGGTATTCGGATTTGTGTGGGGTAGGTACCACAACTAAAAAGTGAAAAATTAAAACTTTTTACAAAAAAAAAAACAACCGACTTCCAAAAAAAACACTAAAAAAGTGAAAAATAACTTTAATTTCGGAAGTCGGTGGCAAAAACCGGACATTGAAAAGCAAAGACACCTTACATTTTTTTTTGTAAAAAGTTTTAATTATTTTATATACTTGTACATAATATATATTTACATACATACACAGCAGATATCATAATATATAAGCTAGTTAAAAGCCTTAGATCTTTGGAAAATCTGAATGTTTTATTAAGAAATATTATATATGTATTTTAGTGTTAGATTGTTTTTATGACTTTTCAAGTGTAGGTACCTATACATATATTACTTTTGTGTTTAAAAAGAAAATAAACTTTTTAAATTATAAAAATAATGGCTAACTTGACCTTTGGTGTTTGGACTTTATTTATTTTCATTGCTTTTAACTCGCGGTTACTAAAGTACCTACCTGATTTTAATATGATTATACAAAATAAACTTTTAAACAACTCGGTTAAATCACATTAAACCGAGCTTCCGCGTAAAACCGGAGGTTTTCTTTGTTTATCTTATTATTTAAATGACTAACGAAGACGTTATTTGTATAAAGATAAAAATATCTCTAATTCGAGCTGTTCGTTAATTTTTCCCATAGTCGTGCCGAAGTATGGTGAAAACCCGACATAAATCAATTCAGATTTGACACTAATAAAATTGTTAACTTCTCCGTATCATTACTCATCGTCACCTAATCTCACCGTCCTAAGAGCCTTAATGGATTCTTAAATTCTTTTTTTATTGTTTCTGAGTAAGTACTGGCAAACAATAGTGACACTTTGTAAATGTCTGAATTTCTGTAATTTACACTAAGCAGTAGGCTTTATGTAAACCTCAACAATGTGAGAAACTACTTAGGACCTGTAACCTATTGTACTTCCTGGTATAATAAATCATGAGTCACATTTACCTCTCTTTATCCTCTTAACATAAAAAAAAACCTGTTAATATTACGCCTGAAAGCTACTGGGCATCCTACCATTATTATAAAGAACCTAAGAAAGCTTAAAAACTATAATCCGATAGGAAAATACAAAATGTAAGATACCGGCGAATAATGCGAGGGTATGAAAAACAAAACTTGAAGTTTACGAGGTATTTGGATTCTATGCAAGTAAGGAGGATAACCCGTTTGTGTTCGTACGTAACCTATGTGGGTATCTATCTATTTGTATACCAGCCATGCTACGGCTAAAGCATTGATTTGGCATAGTCGCAGGACTCGCAGGTAACTGCTCCGGCTCATAATCACAATGATATGGAAAATGAAACGGTAAACGTGTCTTATTTATTGTTTCCACAACACTAAGAGCATAATAAACAGAAAACCCAACAAACAAAGTGACGTCACAACTCACAAGCTGTACGCAAATTAACTCACTAAATAGAGTGGATTCAATTGTGTCCGTCCCCAAAGCATCTGCTACTTAATTGTCATTGTATCGGATTAATGTCGGCGGGATGATGACCTGCCAGTGATGCGGTCTCGAGTCCCGCAGTCCCCGCACTCACACCAGCCACTGTTTGTAGAGGCCACTTAATGGACATGTTGTGTTTGGGCTGTTAACTCAATTAGCTGCCAGACGCTGTCTCGTCAATCAACGGTATTCATTGTTTTTACGCCGCAAGGAAATCTTTAACATCCAACTGAAACGATTTCTATTTCTTAATTACAACCTTCGTAGACTTTGTTCATTCAGTCTAGTCAAACACTACGTAAAATTAAAACAATGATATACGCGGCTTCTCAGGAAATACCCATTCGCACATAGGTACAAACCGAATTTATCTTAGATCTACAAACAAAAGGAAATTACGGATTCACCTCCAATATTTGCTGAAGATAAATCGCGGCACAGTGGCATAATGATAATCGCAGTATTAATGATATAAATAACTTACTCCTTGCACTTTCATGGGTGCTACGAAAGAGATCATTGGCAATTGTTTTAAATTAGGTTTCATGGGGAGATACGCAGAGGCTACTGCTGCTATTCTGCGAGAATTTTAAGATTAAAAAAAATAATGTCTGTTAGAGATAAGTCAGATTAGAGGGCTTATAATGGCAAACATGGTATATACTGTTGTCGGTTCTTTAGAAATACACACACCAAGTAGTTATGTGAGACTGTTGTCTCTAAGTTGTGTAATCGGTTGTTACCCCATTTTTTATTTAAGTATCCTATTTTCATATTTTGTCCCATTGCTGGACAAGGGTCTCCCCATATTTTTCCAGTCCTCATTATGTTGTCGAGCCTTCTCCAGCCAATCGGTAAGGAACGAGTTCAAATCTTCCCGCAAGGGTTTCTTAAGCCTGCCTTTGTAACGTGACGACGCCCATCAGAATCAGTTTATGCATCCTATGTGTGACCCGCCCATTTGAGCCTCGCAGACTTATCGCCACCATCGGCGATGTCTGTCTTGGAGCGTATTATGGTGATGCGAATTTGGTCGGTGAGTTTATTTTTTTAAATGCTACGGTTCCATCGCTCATTGGCAAACCTTTAGTTTGTACTTCTGAGCTTCGGTCGAAGACCGTAGAAGTCTGAGCGCCGTAGTATACGACGTGCTTGTGTGTGCTTTAGTGAGATAGAAAGATCGCCATTCATTAGCGCCGTCATGGACCAGTAGTTCTTCCAGTCATCTTCGACTCGACGGTCTTTGTCCTGTTTATTGTGGAAAGAAACTAGCTGGCCCAGGTAGATAGATATTCGTCGAGATAATGTATTTCTTGCCCATCGACATCGATCCTGAAAAGGCATATGGCTAAATAATTGATTGTCTGAAACTGGAACCTAACGTGAATTCCGGAAAAGCGATAGGCAATAGGCACATAAATTAGCTGAAACTACCTATAACAAGCGTACCAGACCTCAGCTGGAGGGAAGTCGAAGCTATCTAGCTATGCAGTGTGTGTGAGTTTCTCAAACAACAAAATTTCGCTGAGTGCACCCTGGAGGTGTCGCCCTGCGATCATCGAACCTGCTAAGAAAAAAACCTGATCTTGTTTCTCTCCGCTTGTACAGTTAGCTGCGGAGCATTAAGTAATCGGAGCCGAGAGCGACGAGATAATGTTGCGCACGCGTGAAATATATCCGAGCGTTTTTATTGCGACCGCGTTCCGCTCCCGGACTGGTATGCGCGTGTCTCTGCGCCGAAGAAATTCTGTCGACGAGTGGTTTGCCTCACGGCGACCTTGTCGCGCGCACGCAGCCTCCTCTCTCCCCCCCGCCCTCAGCGGGCCTGCAGCGCCTGCGCCGGCCCGTCAGGCGCTCCTCCGTTGCTGCCTCCGTGAAAGTAGGTGACGGCGCGACGCCCGTTGCGGTGGCACCCGTCTTCACACTCGCTTGCCACTTGCGGGCCCTACGCCCGATTTTAAAAGCGGCTTTCTAAATGTTCTCGTATGCTTGTACCTGACTGCGCTTAAGTATATGGTCCGTCTGCAGCTGTCATAGAAGGCAGTTGATAAAGTTACATGGCTACATCGTCTTTCACATACATGTTGGAAAACTAATCAAGTCTCTAGGCTTAACGCTTGTACATTGCAAAAAACATACCTACCAGAACATTCTTGAGGTAAAATATTTAAAACCTCTAAATAGGTTTTATTATAGACAGATAATTTTGCTAAATTACTAAAATTACCTCATCTAATTAGAATGTTATGAGGGTTGTGTGTTTACCTAGTCATTAGGTAGGTGATTGAGGCTTGATTGCTCCTATTGAATACCTAATCAAACATCATCAGTGCTACGTTATCGAGATCAAGTCTTGTTAATGTCACAGTCGCAGTTTTTACCTTAAAGGGGCACAATGTCGTGGAAAAATAACGTTTCAATTAGTTATTTTATTCGATTAAATATACCTCATGAATTACACATGCAATTAACTGTAAACCTGCGATTGTAGGCTACTTAGGCATTCGTGTAGTGATGTTCAATTAAAATAATAATTTATTAATGCGTTTTCTTTGTATAAACAGTAAATAATTAATACACCGGGCGCTGTAATGATGGAGGTAGAAGCCTCTTTCGAATAATTTTGATATCGACAACTGATAACAATTTGTCCAACTACACAATGGATAAAGTTATTTAATGAGTCAACAGTCTGAAGACGGTTAAATAAATATTGTATTTTATTACAAATCAGTTATACGAATCGTGTGGGACTTTCTTTTTGCAACAGTTTATCAGTAAGCGGCTTACACAACTTATTCGAAGAAGCATTCCATTGTGAATAATGTCCACGTAGAACTTAACGAATTCAATCAAATGCTTAGCACGGGCTTCCAGGATTGCTCGCGCTTGCCCACGCGGCTGCTCTTCGGGGAACCTGTTGCCTCTCAGCCTTTCAGTCAGTTGCCTTCACATGTCTTGTGCGATTGGTCGACCGTCACTGTGAGGATCTCCAACTCACTACGTGCCATGTCTACAGATTTGAAAGTTAGTACCTCTATCATAACATATAATATCAACATACTTGTGCCCACTACACGTTTTCTACAAAAATCCCGAGACTCCACTCAGGAGGTATAAACAATTTATCGTATGTACCATCTATGATTAATGTAAGTTAAATTGTAAGCAGTCATTAAGTAACAAAGAATACGATAACATTATATGCGTAGTATGCTAATAATGTATTTGTTATTCTTATATCAACTTAAACTTTTTATCGCTTCTATTGTCCGATCGGTATTTTCTCGATTAACAACGGGATGATTGACATGATGGACAAAAAATAAAACAATACTAGTAGCGCATGCGGTCGCTACTGGCTTTTATCTGACATTCTCGGAGACTTGCGAGCTCTTCATTGATGTTTTGTTCACTGATCTCCTCGACTCTTCTCGGAAATTACCGATTAATATTATCACTGCTTATTCTAGCTTCTAAGAATACTGACTTCACTTGAGTTTCATTATATAAAATGCTTTTGCACCTATAAGTTTTTCTTCGATGTAAGTTTTTCTGCCGTCTGCACCGGATGTAGAGCTATGACGGGTAGGTAATGAAACTTTTTATTAGCTGAAGTATAACATATCAAACTACTATAATTATAATTTAAATCAAATGAATTCCAACGGTGCGTTTTCTTTATCATTTTAACAAGGATTCGTTACCTCATTCCGTGTTAATAAAGCGAAGTATGTTTTATTTACATTCTACAAAAAGTGTACTGTGTTAAGCGATTCAATTACGTTTTTATGAGGTTTTTTTTATGAAGTGTGCCTAAAACGCATTACTGAGGAGGATCTACAACCGGAACTAGCGTAATTGACAATATAGTTGAGATGAGGTTCTGAGTGCGACCGGGTCGGGCCGACGGCGGAGACCACTCGATCACCGTGTAAACGCACTTAATATGAACCATTTTTTGCTTCACTCTGTTATTATTAATGAATAAATGGTATATGTCCGAGTACTCGAGGTCAACGTACGTGCGGAATGTTGTAAAAAATGCGTTAAGGACATCAGCCCGGCATTCTATCAAGTAGAATCGATGGTCCACTATGCGGGTCATTAATTCTCTCATTAGCTTTGAATTATTAATTAGACCATGGATCGCGCGATATGCTTGTTATAATAATATAATTTTCTATAATTATTATTATTCGACGTATGTTCTAGCTGCATATGGTATGGTATGTAAAGGATACATCTTGACCAGTAAGAAATAAGACAGTACGGAATGTTTATTTCTTATTTAATGTGGATTATGAATTCCAATTACATATTTAATTTAAATTGCTTAAAATTATTAAGATTAATTTAGAGATTCAGTACAAAAAAAATGATAATGTTTTCGCATTATTTACTGCCGCAATAACTGGCAATACCTAATTCCTTAATATTTATTAGTCAATCTCAATAAAAGATCTAGACTAATAAAAATTAAGGGATTTAGTGAAATACTTTGTATGATGATGCCGATTACATATCTTTATTATAACATTAGCTTCACGTGAGGCGTACGTAAACAAGTATCACGAATACAAACGATGAATTGTGGCGAAGAAAAATAAATAAACATTCCATCAAATTGTAAAATATAAGGAAAATTATGAATTCATCACTTCTTCTCAATTTAAGTAGGTATGTATCAGAATCTGACACACGTAATCAGGTGATTGACAGTAATGAATTAATAAAAGTTATTTACGTTTGGAAAAACTTGTCGGAAAGACGTAAAGGATAAACTAAAAAAATAAATAACTTCATCAAGTTCGTTGTTTGTGGAATTGTGTGAGTCGGTTGGTTTTTGCATAATTTTTAAAAGTAGGTTGTATTTTAAAACTAAATTAGAATAACTTCAAATCAATTAATGATTTTGATACAGAATCTAAGTTATTTTACCCTTTATTATGAATGATCTTCTTATAAAAAAAGTGAAGGTTACTGGATAGGTACACCAAGGGAAAGCAGGATAGATACTGCACTACATAAAATATGTACCTATGCAAAACACAAATACTTAAATCCATAGTTTTATGAAGTCATCATTTGGGACTACGCTGCGCCTACGAGTGCTCCGCCAGCGGTCGTCGTAGCGGGACAGTTGTTTTTGACGAACTCATTATTTTTAAACAGACTTGCCATTACTAGCATTTTAAACAAAATTGGGTTGTGTTGTGTTAATTTTTGTTTTTATACATAGGTATATTTTTATTTACCTAGGTACTATAGAAATTCTGAACTGCACTGAGATATTCGAAAAGCCTTAGTCAATATTAAGGTTATTTTCCTTTGTTTCAGGTGTTCCGCGTGTGTGGCGTGGCGCGCGAGTGTGATGCGCGGCGGGCGGAGCGCTGGTCGCCGGCGCCGCGAGTAGCCGCGACCATGCGGGGCCGAGCCGCACTCGCCGCCGCCCTGATCGTCTGCTCGCTACTTAGCACGACACACGCGTCCTCCGCCGTCATCAGTAAGTACTACTTCTTGACGAAGGAGGCTCTTATTTTTGCTAGAAACCAGCGAGTAACTGCGACCCTCTCCGGCTGAGCCACACTGAAAACTTTAGCTCTAATAGTCTACAGACTCTTGTCTCTCGTCGGGTCTTGATTTCAAAGCTTGTAAAGTGTTCTCCACTCAGGCTTTTTTTACCTTGTATGACCTCCTTCAAGATTGTACACACGGAGCATATAGTTAAGTAGGTATCATAGTAACAAACAAAAACATAGGAATAAAATGTTCAGGTGGATGAGGAGTCAAGTGGAGCATTTTTGCTTTCCTGCCCTACCCGGCAGGAAAGCAAAAATGGTATGGTGTACAAGTAAAGTAAGTTAGACATCTATACAGAGAAACTTCTGTCGTCTATTTGCAACAACTATCAAAGAAAGGATTATTTGCAACAATATAGCTTAACAATAAGGTTCGACAGGTCGGTTGCACAAGACACGACAATTGGTCCGTTGCGAAACCGCGTCTGGACCGTTCCCACATAGATCACACATTCGTTCGCCTCTCGATCATGACGTGCATAGTGAGCGCAAGCGCACCTTGTTTATGGCTCTAAAACCTAGGATTGTTCGACAGCGAATAAAGTGTTATGTTTCAAAGCGAATTAAAACACGAACACGATGTTGTAGGTGTTGAAATCATTTGCATATTATAATATATCACCTTATAAGTAGTAATTTTGGGTAGTTACTGTTAATGTGGTAAGGGTTCCCCCATTGTAATTTTTTGACATTTTCCTTCCTCTCCATCGTTAGTTGCTAGTGATTCAATACTTACCAAAACCTACTTTAGGTATTGCCTAACTAAAACGCTCCATGAGAGTTTAGTTACTTAAAATAAGTTTTAAATCGTAGGTATATAAGGTAGATAAAAACACTTGGAAACAAGAGTATTTTAAGTATATCCATATTATGATATATCGCAAAGTAATGATTTATAGACAAAAAATTTAAATTGAGCCACATAATGAAAGGAATCGTAGCGAAATAGAAAAATAATGATATAGAGACGTTGGAAGATTGTGGGTTATTTATCATGAATAGTTTATTATTTGCGTAATAGGCCTCTACAACTTCATTAGGTTGTATTCAGAAGCCATTCAGATCAAATTGATAATCATAGTCGGTTTCAGGGGCTTATATGAATAGGTGCTTAAGATAATATTATCCCTAGGCTTAGAATTACTATCGTTGGTCGCTGTAGGAGCAACTTTCTAAAAATTATTCTCATCTAGCCGCCATTAGGTATTGAAATGGCCGTTAAGTGCATATCTTGTAATCGCTTGTGAATGCCTGAAACGCTGCAATTAAATCGCGTGTAAAATGTTTAAAGTACCGTATATTTCCGATATTTGCATAATTTCTTGTCACTTAACCGGAATAATAATATCATTTAGCGGTAATGGTATATTACTTTAGTACTTTAAGCTCGTATAAAACATTAATTTCAAGAATTATGAGCGCAACCAAAATATATCAAGTTTGTAATGGTGGGGAATAAATTAAAAAATAATATCACACTTAACCAATTTTATGGGCTCGATAATTTTATCGTATTTATAATATAAAATACATTATAATTGTTATCACGTTCTTAGAGTTCATGGCATATGGTGTTTTAGGATGCTTAATAACTCGAAAGATAAGTTTACAATTCACAAATATTGTCAGGGGAAGCCTTGAATCGCTAACACGTGTTTTAATTAAATGTATCACACTCGGAGAACTCGTGCAGCCAAATGTAACGTAACCCAAAACAAGTAAAAACAAACAAAAAAATTATGGGAAAACAATAAAACTGTTAAATGAATGACCAAAAGAAAGTTTCGTAGACCCTCTACGAGGTTACGAAAAAGGTCTACGAAAGTACTACGCACCCAAAAATATTTGCAAACTCGAACAAAACCACTTGATATTTTATTACTGGAACTACTAATATTATTTGTTAAAAGGATTTATCGTTTGACCTTGTATAAAATGGTGTATCGATTCTTAATTGGGCCGACGACGATCCGAGTACATATCACGTATCTTCTCTATTAAGCCCCTCGATGATACGAATCAATCGAGTTATTATCCCGACAGAACAAGTTCATCCAGTAGAGGACAAGTTCAGTGTCGAATTGTGACATTGCATAACGAATTAACGACATTGATTCACGATTAAGGCGCTTATCTATACGCTGTTATCAACACTCATCCAATACGAGCGCTAAGGACAGTCGTGACGAGAATGTAGGTTAAACCGATTCAAGGGCTCTTATTAGTATTATGATGCGTCACAACCATTTCATACTTCTTTCACAACTTTTTATTTCCGTCGGCAATGTTTGCTGTTTTGTTTAGTTAGATATAGGTTTAGTTTAGAACCATCTCCTGTGTCTATTATTCCCTGTTATTGATATCAGTCGCGCTATCAGCTACTATTTTAACACGCACTAAATTGTGAAAATTTATTTTTAACACAGTTTTAGTATAATTTTTCAACAATATGAATTACCTATCTAATTTGTTAATTTATAATTCAGCGAATTATTTATAAAACCGTTTACCTTGAAAACCGCTCGTTGCTATGAGATATTATGAAATGTAAATATACGGCGTGCCCACAAAAATCTATAAGGCAAAGTCGTCTGTCGTTCTTATACAATTGAATTGAATGAGTGATTCATTGTTTCTAAATGAAGTTGGTATTTAATTGAAGCAAAAATGCAGTAATGTGCTTGCGGATTAAAGGAATTTATTCTGTCTGTAAAAACAACGCATTAAAATATTAGCCACGAGCAAACATTTGGAGAGGAATTCTCATTCGTAGACGAGCACATATTAATTACCTACAAAAATATTGACGCGGGCGCAGGACAGTCCGACCGGTGCCGGTGGCGCCCGATGGCTACGTAATAAGAATGCGGATCCGTGGATCTAAATCAAGGTAACGTGTGATCAGGCGGCCGCGACATCGACACTGAGGCGCAATGTCGATGTCATCTGTACGAAACTCGACGCGCCGAACTTCTACCACAAGCACATCAATAGTGGACTTATAAAGGGACTTTGTTCTGTTTAAAATACAATTTGTCAGAATCTAGGCTGTTTAACAACATGTTTTTACAGATAAATGTATTTGTGATAACCTCATTGGGAATATTTTTACGTTATAACTTTGTTTCTATTTCATTTTGTTAAACACGTTTATACCTATTATGTGATACAACGACTTGTTTAGGTTCTTTATATGTTATGTTGCTATGCGGGGACATTCGGTGCACTATAATATATGCAAGAATGATGGTTGTATCTTATATTTTTTATAGAACCGTTGTGGAGGTTCCGATTCCGTAGTCAGTATTTTAAACCGATGTTTCAATAATAGCTCTCCAATTACATTGGAATTTGGCATCTCGAAGGACGACAACATTTGATTAAGCTGCTCTATCAATATATCTCTCTTTTGCCATTAATATTATTTACAATAATAATCAATTTGTTTGACGTAAACATAATGATAGTGAATATACTTATCCTTACTTGCTTGATAACTTATCGTACAGATAATATACTTTCTCTGTTCTGATTTGTGTTAACTTACTATTGAAGAAAGAATATATTTTAATACCTATATTTTTCCTTTCCCTTTCTTGGGAACTTCTGTTACCGGTTAATGGAATTCCTAACCTCAAAGTATAAACTGATTGACTTTACTAAGTGAATAAATTCGCTTGTATACAGTAGTGCTGCGCTCGGTGCACTGCTATATAGGACAGTCGTTTCCCACGCATGTTGCTCAAACCGCAGCCTCCTCCGCAGTTCGTGGTCATTCGTACGACACTCGGCAGGTATCGTGCGTGCATCGGAATCGCAAGCTTGACTCAGACTTCTCATTATATTTCGTGCCTGTCAGGAACGCTCCTAGGAGATCAGAACGACATGTTCTGCAACTGTTTCATAACGATGATTTTCTGCTTAATGCGATCCAGAAAGTTTGATTTCAACTTCACTAATACCTACTTTACCACATGAGATGTCAAATTCAGCAGTTTAATCTTTATTATCTCTTTATTCACAATTTCACTCATTTCGAAACGACATAGCTCCGCTATGTTGCAACTGAATTCAATATTATGCATTCGATACTAAATTACTTCACTCTTGGCCTCTAGTCCAGCAGCCGGGTACTAACTCAGGTTCAATTACCGGTGCTAAATAAACAATTAACGCTGTGTTGTAATTGCAGAGGGTCAGCGTGCGCCGTGCTCCAACGAAGGCGAGCCGGTTAAGCTGCAAGACGCCAGACTGGAGCAGGACTGGAGTAGCTGCTTCCGCTGTATCTGTAAGGTAAGAATTTGGAACAACCTTTGTAATATCTAAAATAACTCAACCATCTATCTCGGTTGCATACACTAGATCTTAGGATTTATACCATGAGTACAGCCCTTGGCAACAGGCAACTGAAGGAACACGGGTGGGAGAATTCATTTGACGATATATAAAAATCAAAAAAATCAAACAAAACGTTGCTACAATCTTAGAATAATATATTATAGAACAAAGATGGTTGACAATTAAATAAATTCTTATCAATATCTATACATTTTTTAAGGCTGAGTATACAAATTCCAAGTTAAATACTAAAAGCAAACCGATCATCATCATAAATAGTTTACCGTTTGGGTATCTATTATTGAGTTACTTTCTAGTCTACTGGGAAAATATAACCTCAAGGAGTTAATAGCGCACCTCTGGTCCTACAAAGATCGTAATAGGTTAGCAACCTTTCGAAACAACATTTGTATGAGACTCGGCTAGCTGTGGATTCGTGTTAACACGTGGTCTGCCATGATTTGCTCCTTCAACCATGTGGGATAAACAAGATACTGCCAGTCTCAAAAACATGTTGGTACACATCGACAAGAATTGATTCTACAATCAATGTTCTTTAGTTTATTTATATCAATGTGTAGCTACAATGTGTTATACGTTTTGTGGCTACTAATAATATTTTGGAACAATTATTGTGGACAATCAAATGAACTATGGCCACTTACGAGTAGGTACATACCCACTTTTTTGTACATATTCTCATCACGTTATCAAAGGGTCCGAAAAACCAACGGCCATTAATCCGAAGGTTAACCTATTTGCAATTTGCCACCTAAGATTTATTTAAATTCCAACGTGATTGGAGTCGTGTTTAGCTTACAAATACGATGTTATTAATCGTTCTGCACACGTGCTAGAAAATTTAATTGAGTGTCGGGAGGCGTAGTAACTGCTATATTTATTTTAATATAGAATATGAAGTACCCTACCACAAGGATTAGCGCCATTATTATAAAAGTTTGTTGTCTCGGTTCTACTTACAACGAATCGATTATGGATTTGTGTAAAGTTTTGTTCTTGTGTACTGTACCTACTGTCCTATTTAAATACCTGCAAGGATTATTATTAGCTTAAGTAAGTTAGCTCATGCATAAGCAATTAGCTTGATCTTATAAATAGATGGACATCAAAACAAATCTGTGCAGATTAACGCTTGATTAATAAGTAGGTATGTGCCATCTGACATAACGAGTATGTACTGCTTAAGGTACAACCAATTACTCATTACATAGCACTATTTATAATTTATTCTGCGGTTTAAGTGAACTTGGGTTCAAATAAGTTATTCTAAGTTTAGAATAATTTACGTCAATCTTACATTCATATATTCCTATTTCAACAGACTAATCATCTTAGAGTTGGATGGTAATTAGAATCGGTATCATTTGACATTTAAAACGTTGAGAAAAAGTCAGATGAAACTGATTACCATTGAATTTACATGATTAGGCTTTTGAATAGTAGATAGAGTAAGTTGAATTAAAAAGGTATTCGAAATATGACTATTTTTGGTAATTTTTGGTTAGTAATGGATAGGAGGATTAGTAGCAATTTGTTACATTTAGAAGTAATTAAATTATGTGATAGATAAAATTAATGAAGATTATCAATTAACATTAGCAACTTGTGTCGGATTTTAAAAACAAGGCTTAGAATATCATTAAGAAATTAAAATAATGTAGCCTTCATAAATATTGCGAGAGCCATGTCACAAATCACTTAAGAAATCATCGACAAACATCGAAGTTGCTTGGTAACACCACTATCATCTAACAAGTTACGCACTTATCGATAAATTTATAAATAAATGTGAGGTGTGAAATACAGCATACAAGTATCGTAATTGTCTCTCGGGGTTTACTTATGGAACGTTTGTATGCCTATACGGCGGCCACTGTCACCAAATCAATTTATCACGGACCAAGTACAGAATAATAATTCAAAGCCGCGCGTGCGACTAACTCACACCTAGACAATAACTAGTAATTTGATTAGCGTTTTTCTTGGAATTTCTGAATGTTTTGTGATGGGATGCGTGTTAGGAAATTTTAAGGGGAAACTGTCTTTTGGGCTTGACAGTGGCGAAAATTGGAGTGTTTTGAACCGGCGAAGCAGGACGTCAGGATGAATAGATTGAATTCACAAAGATTAACAAAAAAACATATTTCTTTTGTTAATTTTTTGGCCCTCGGAGACACTTTCATGTTTACCTAAGGCTTTAGAGGAGGAGATTGTGACATCATGTTGTTTTCAATTTTCAAAAGTCTATTTGGGCATTCGATGTAGTCTTATAGACAAACCTGCCTACAATAGTATGTAATGATAAGGACATTAACAAATAGAATTCAATGTGAAATAGGAGTTCGGTTCAATTATCTCTCACTTAGACAAGTTAGGCTACTGCCTATCATGACATGTGTTGTGTAGAGCTGGAATAAAGTAGTATCAGTTTAGCTAGAGTACTGCTAATTGTTACTACAACTCTGTGACGTTTCACATGCCATCGAAGGACATGGGACCTGTTATGTCAACTTCACGCCGCACTTATTTAGTTAGTGAACTTGTAAATGCCGCACATGTTAGGTACAAGTTTGAACAGTTTGCGAGGTTCTCTATAAGGGTCTGTCCATATCTATTATGGTCCTTAGAATTCCCACGACACAATTGGTAATAAATTTGAACTAGACGTGTAGGTTGTTGTTGAATTAAATTGATTTATATGATACAATCTAATTCATTTGGTGCTATTTGCGTGTAACGTGTGATGTGCTGGCGTGGCTGAGCGTGCCGCGCGTGCGGCGCTGCCGCTGCTGCCGGCGCGCGCCGCCTGTCTGCGCGCTGCAAAAACTGACAATGCGGAACCTCTTGACAAGCACTGCGAGCACAGGAATCCGACGCAACTGTTCCTAACATTCCATTATTATTTATCCCCGACCGCATTCCTCTACTTGGATTTTTATTTCTAATACTTAGGTAATTTCCCACAGAATCCGCGTTCAGCTTAATAAAGTGCCTAGTATATGTTTAAAGTGTTTGGTATTTCATAAAAGAATAAAAAGACGTAATAAATACGTGATCGCTGCACAGCTGTTGGCGTGGACACGATCACACGACATCAGTATGTATGTAGGAGCTCGGTAGCACGGCGTACGTAGATATATAATGGTATTTCCCAGCCGATCTCACCTCGTCGGATGACTTGCGCGGAATTCGAAAGCCCATCGCGAGATTTATCGCTTATTCTGAATTAAAATATACATTTGCTTACTTAATGGGCATTTTTTGTCACGTGCCACGTAGCGACTACGCGACAAAATGTGGCGGATGGTATTTTTTATGATTTATCAATGTTTTGGACGTCTGATGGAATGTAGGCAGTGAAGGTTAATTGCTTTTTCTTGTATCGACATTAACAAAGTAAATAATATTCGGTAGAGTTGAGATTTAAGAGGGCACGAGTAGGTATAGCGGCGAGCGTCATGTTGACCCGAGGGTGCCATTAGTCTTGCTTTTTTATACAAACCAGTAGCCGGTTGATAGCATCGCGCAGCTCCCGCGCACCGCTTACTTTAATGAGCCATGCCATTTATCGACGCGCGGATTATATGCGCCTGCGACGTACCAATGAACTTCACATCATTACGGTTTAGGAAGTGGCCAACGATCCACTTCTCTCACAACACTTACGTAACAAAATGGGACCACCATAAAATGTGTGTAAAGTTTATCTCTGCATCTACTACGATCGAAAAGTCAATAAATTAGCGACATACCAAACTTGTGATCCAGTTTTATAATTAGCATATGAGATTTAAGATAGTTACCTAAATAACTTGCAAATAATTGTTAAGTGAATAGTTTTCAACAAACATGAATATTAATTTGTTATTTGGAAACCAAGGCTTTTCAAAAAAGTTACCTGTCTATAATTGGAATTATGTACAATTTTAAAAGCTCTTAAGCTACTAACTGGCAATAAAACAGTAACTAGATACGTACTTGTTCAATTACCGAGTTTGTCGGCAATCGTATATAATAGGTTTACCAGGTTGTAGCTGTCAGTGGTCAGCATGTGTCATATTAACTATTCGACGCCCCAAATAACTCCATGTTTATCTGCTCTAAAAAATAATCACTAAAGACTAAAGAGTGGCCTAGCTCGGATATGAATTTAAGTCGGTATTTTTGCGAGTCCTCCACTGCGTTAGCACGACTTCATAACTGGAACACAAATTCATCGCTTTAAGACCAGAACGGATCCTAAATAAATAGTTAAATACTACTGTACCGTAATAATAGCTCCCGAGTTCCTTCATGACAATATAATTGAATCATGCGCAGTAATTCCTAAGTCTGGCTGGCAACGCGTCTGTCGGACTGTTGCTTGATAATTAAGTAATGTTACACGAGAGGTTATTTTTGTCCTGGCCCTGCAATCTATTAATATCTCATAAATTGTATTTTATAGTTACAAGTAAATTGCTAACTCAAGTACCTGTAATGATCGCACGGCGTTCGACTCGAGCCAGCAGCGCGGCGCGGCGGCACCCGAGAATGTATTCAATAACGAGAGATATTTTAAGATTATTGCTCATAATTTCAAAACCCCTGTGTTATCTCGTATCTGATTCATTACTTATTTACTACAATAATGATTAGTAGGAGTTATTTCATGAGTGGCCGAAGGTAACGAGAAGCGATAGAATCGGGTAGGTAATATATCTGAGCATATTCATTGCTGAACATCTGGAAAGAAAATTAAGTTCGTAACCTTTAGTAGTTAGGTGCACACTGTATTTAAATGTGAAAGTGGGTGTTGTTGGCGGTGGTGGCGGGCGCGGTCGCTGAGGCGGGCGCGGGCGCAGCTGGCGCGAGGCCTTGCCGCGAGCGCGCGGTATGCGGTCGCACCGGTTCTTCTAGCAACGCGTATTTTTTACACGCCACACATCATCGACATTGTTGTTATGTTTTGCTATGATGCAAAAAAATCAAGTTTAATTCAGTTGCAGGTATTTACACGGACTTTGAGCCGTTATACCAAGAACCAAGAAGAGCTTTCGTTCCATATCCGCGTCTATTTTAATAATTAATATTTACAGTTAGATGCTAAGTCAAAACTCCGTGATTAATATCAGCCAAGCTTTTAGTGCATAGTTGGTGCATGAGTCAGATTAGATCGCTTTTGAAAATTTCTTTTACAGCGCCGAAATCGCGAAGTTATTCTACAAACACTGAGTTCGCAGCAAAGGACCAGTTTTACGTCAATCACGACAGGCGCGGTCGCAGCCCAAGATTTTGGGGGGGTCACCATTGGTTCCCAGGAATATTTTTAGGGATATAGTTAATTGATGAGTTCGTAAATCATTCAGTCTCTCGACAGCTTGAACGATTTGGGGGGGGGGGGCATGACCCCTAGGACCCCCCCTCGGACCGCGCCTGAATGGCGAAGCCTATTTTATAGCTCGTACGTTACGTACGTAGCTTCAGATCATCAACAAAGCATATAACAGTAGTACCTTAGTAGCTCAATGTTTATTCAGTTATCGTTGGAATAGATAACATTGTCCGCATCAAATGAGTATATCAAAGCGGAGACGAGGCGCGTGTCGCGCGCAAAAAATGGTTGTTGTTGTGAAGGCGCCAGCGCGACAGCGGCGCGCGCGCACCCACACGCGGCCTTGCGTGCCGCCCCGCCGCGACGCCGCGCCGCCCCGGGATCATTTACTAGACTAGATACAATTACAGGTTATAAGTACCTGACTTTAAATGTGTATAATTAGCACTCCATTCTAAACTCGATAAATCTACATAAAAATAATCATATCAAGGATCTTGTTCAGATTGTATACTGGCCAATACTGGCTCTTAATATGCACCTTCTTGTGCAAAACGTATCATTCCTAGCTAACTTATTCAGTTACGTCTTTTTAAGATGGAAGTTCGTCCAGTATCCCAGTATAGCATTAAACGGTATTAGTAACTTAACAGCAGCGCGCTTTGGAAACCCAGTGGGCTGAAAACTGGATAAGTATTGTTTCCTGCTTTGTAACATAGAAATACTTATCTATGTTACGTAAGTCTAACAAATACTGAAACGCTCGACTTTATTTATGTAGGTACTGACTATTCCGGGTAACTCTACATTATTTTTGTGCTATTGATTAATTTTACAGGAAGTCAAAAATAAAAACCGATTTAATTTTTTTTGCTTTGTTGCCAACATTTAAAATGTTTAGAAGCATTTTTACATTTATTTGTTTTCGTTACTTATTTATAGTATTCCAAACCATGTTTTGTTATTCACACATACCTAACTATTTATTAATTAACTACCTACTCAATCGTTGTCATTATATTTTATTGGCTAATTTGTGGTACAATGTCGATACATTTCGGTAGTACGTCACTTCCCGTATCAGATAGTGGAAGCGTTGAATATCCTCACCACTTCCTGGAAACTCGCGTAATTTTACAAATGACAACCTCGAATAATCATGAATTATATAATTCCGAGAATATATGGAAATATGCCTAATAATTATATACAGATTGGTAGAGTTTTTAGTTTTGGTAGAGGGACATAAAATGTCTGTTTATCTCATTCTCTGAATGACTTTTTAGCTACGAATCTAAGTGAAAATGAGTTGTTTATTAAGTGACAAAATGATCTATCTCCGATGAGCCGAGCCGTTCGATGCGAGCGCCAGAACCTCCACTCGACTGTCGGCTGTTTCGTGAATTCCTTTGAAACGGAAATAAGTGAAACAAACATTTCATGGTGCTAGAAGCGAGCGTTCGCCGCGTCTTGTGTATCATCGTATTGTAACAAGCGTCGCCTCGAATGATACATTACAAACAAATGCAACAAGTCAGTCTTCGCCTAAATTAATCATATGCCACCTCATCAGAACGAAAAAAAACCTATCAGGAACTGAGAAAACTAGATGCGATGCGAGCCGTTTGGTGGAAATCATCCTTAAGCTTTTCGGAAAACCGAACAGATTTTTGAGATAATTAACAAGCAAGCGAAGCTTTTATGAATCTAGAAAGATCCAGAAAAGCTCGAAAAACAGTTCGAATCACCAAACACCCTGTATGATATTTCGTATGAAAAGTATGTTCAAGTCAGCCTTTCGTTATCATCGTCATACATCAATAAAAAAAAATAAAAAAACTCAATTTGTGTGTTACATGCTTTGTAATGAACCGACACGACCAGAGATAAGACGAAATGTACCTATTAGTTGTTTAGAAGCCTGTAGATATCTGCGAAAGCTATATACCAAAAATTGTGTATACTGGGTGTTAGGGTAGACACCGTTATCCTTGAAACTAGAATAACGCAAAAAAAAATCAGCTGTTCCATACATTTTGTCGATTTAAGTGAACACAAATGTATGAACAGCTGATTTTTTTTTCGCGATTTCAAGGTTTGTCCTATAGAAAAAGTATATTATAGATGACACCAAACCACTAGTTTCAAGGATAACGGTGTCTACCCTAACACCCTGTATTGATATACAGTTGCTAACTTATTAAGGACATATTATCTTTATAACTTTACTACATATTGACTACCTATCTTTAAGACAGTCCGATGGTTCACTACACCTGCCACCGAGTGCGTACGTGATTAAACCAAAGCGAAATTTCATTGAAATGCTTGATAATTTCAATTAACAGTTTCTTAGTAGTTATATTACAAGAAATACTGGCTGTGTTGTATAAATTGTGGACGTTAACATTCATTTAAAATGTTTATCTCTTAATTTACATAATGGAGTCGCGATCTACACAGACTGCGCGGGGACGGTCCACACGATGATTCTCGTATAAATTTACGCTAAGCACCTATTTGGTTGCTGTTTTGCGATATTCTGATAAGTACATAACACATATTATATATACGCTGATGAAAAAAAAAGATTTCCTTATAGTTGAGACCTTTTGACACGAAATCCGTAGCACATCAAGAACTAACTCAATATAATATGGTACTTTGTAGTATAAACGTCAGGCAATAGGAGTGGGAGCAAAGTAATTGCATAAATAGGAGAAAAAGCCAGGCTATTAAACAGGTACATTACGTTACCTCTGTTGCATTAAACGTTCTACCAACGCATTCGAATTCTACCACGAAAGCACTGACATTTGGAGAAATAGATTATTTACATTTAGGTTTAAAAAGTTTACAAAAAAGCTGGTAGTTTTCTTTAGTAAATGAGGATATGAGACATCATGTGATTGTTCTGTTACAATCAGATGCTACTTCGTAGACCCTCGTAGCACTCTCGTAGATCTTATCTTTGCAACCGAATCTGATTATGTTTATGACACACAATTACACACACCTGTTGTACCTTTGTTATTCAAAGTAAATACTTAATTAAAATGTCAAGTTTGATGCATAATTTTTTTTAAATTTCCATTTCATAAATATGTATTATCGATTTATTTTAAATGAATTATAGCTTTTTTTTAATCTATGTTAACGAAGTTTTAAAATAGCCACGCTGATATTAATCTCTAAAAATATGACCCTGTTATCAGATCGATATAATGATTATCAAACTACGTGCACAATGACTGGTATTTGTAGTATTTACTCCGTGTGATATCACTTGCTACGTGAGTCCCAGGCGACTTTGAAAGATTTTGGACATTTTTATATAGTCTTTATTTTCGTCTTTAATATTCTTAAAAAAAACAACTTAATTTTAATAATACTAAGCTACTATAACAGTTTACAGAGTTAAAATAATAATTAATATGTACAAGTATAATTTATAAAAATGGGGAAAACAATCAAAGTGCATCAAACAATGTAGGTTTTGAATAATGTTTAGAACCAGACTGCAATAAAAAGCTTTACTGACGTAGTATCTTAGGTAATCTGTATCTACTACGACGTGTTAACAAACGTTGTTTTGCTTGCACTAACAACCAAAAATAAACAAATTTTCAGTAAAATAGAAATAGTGCTAGAATTTTTAGCTCTCCGGAATTTGAGGTAGTCAGACAGTCGGTATGACGTGGAACTTAGTTAATTTTAAACGAATAATTTACTAAACATGCGAATCATTACTGAAAAACGCCTACGATTACCTTACTAACCCATTTTTCAGAGCAATCTTATAACAAGTCTAGTGCGGAAAGACAATCAGTTATACATTCAACATCAATTATCTCTTATTTTCAGATCGCAATAAAACAGAGCGTTGGTTTAGAATAATATCGTATTATCGCTCTTGGTATTTAGAACAACTTCATGTACTTTATAGTTTGTATAGTTAACATTTTAAATACATTAATAATTGCTTATCTTTTATCAAAACGTGGCTATTAATCATCATAATATGGACGCTAATTGTTTGTAGTATTTCAAGAGCGAAGGCTCATTAATAAAGTGGGTATCCTTGGGCGCTAATCTCCAATCATGATCGCAGTGCAATACTGCCTTCCTGATATCATTAATCCCCAGGTTTCCTCTTTCGAATTAAATTAATGAATTGAATACATTATGCATGCATCAAGTATATTTGCAATTGAGACCACACGACAACTTGTTAATGTAGCGGCTAACCAGTAATGGCATACCTTAGCAACCTATTTGAAAGCACCTGTGCTCTATTCAAATCACTAAATACCTTACATGAACAGATGGTTTGTACCATTTGTTCAACGAATTTAAAGCTTCTAAACAGACTTTTCCAATGAATCCGGGTAAAATTTTCACCTTAGCTACGTACCCCGATTTGTCTAACCAAATCTGTGTTCATAATCTGTTCTATTTTTCGGTGCCTACACATTATTTATAACAAGTAATGGCCAGTCGACAGACTTACAGTTATTATACAACGCGTAACGTAAATATTACGCTATTTGAGGGTGATTTCAAAGAGAGCCGCACGTGAAATTCGGCCGAAGTATTGAAAAGTAATAAACATCAGAGTTCCAGCGACCTCGGTGCTAGTTCGTTATATATTGAACTTAAAAATTAAGAGGGCACCTCTTTTGTTTCACTTATATTACGAATACACGTGAATCTACGCGTGGTATTTGTTTTCTATTAGTATGTCTACGTAGGGCGTAGGTTATGTACTACGTAGGTTTGGTTCCGATTAAATCATTTATTTTTTCATTGAAAAGCAACAATATTTTGTTTATAAGAAAACTGTAATACACGATTTAGATTGCCATATCACACGCTGAGTGACGGACATTATTGCCATTAACTTTCTGCTGAATAGAAAGAAGCGAAAGCTTCTTTTATTTCTTCCAGTGTGTTCAGACTGTCGCAATTTGTGTTAATTAAGTAACTAGATATAGTTCCTGACAATAACATATTAAAGTGAGTTGTATAACTTGAAAAAAAAAATTGTATAAATACCTAGGTTGTATTCACTGTAGTACAACTTCTCGTACCTATTATTTAAATGTATCCTAAGAGACGGATTATGTCACAGTAGATTCCATTCATAAAACAAATCATTAATTTACTTGATGAATGTGATGACAAAAAGTCTAATTGTGTAAACTGTGGGACTGTTAGCCCATCACAATAGTGCTTGGAGTTGGTAACACGGCACACAGTCACGAACATAGCCCTCTGAACCGAACGACGGATTACGAACTTTAGAGTTTGTGTTATAAGGTTTTATATTGGTTAATTGACCCGAGGGCCACTCGTATATATCTGTTGCTAAGTTCTCAGCAATGGCGGCGGTGCGCCTGAGTTTCCTTCGCAACCATGGGCTATACAAATTAGGACGCCGTAATGTTTGGTGTTAAAACGTTTGATAAGTTTACAGATTTGTGCAAATATTGGCCTCTAATATTGATCATGTCTGCGAGCTTACATGCTAATAAGTTGCTTGACTTCTTGGATGGATAAATATTTTTTTTACAAAACATTTCCTGGAATGACTTTGACGAGTCACAGATGAAGGATTCTTAAGCTGTTTTTGTTAAGCTCAGGAGTTCTTTAAAATAACATTTACCACTTACCGAGCGCCTCTACTCAGGCCTGAGACTGGATTAACAAATAAATAAGTATATTTCACAACAGCTTGAAAGTAAAGACGAAAAAAAAATAGCTTTACAAATGCTCTATCCAATGGTTATTTCAATAGCTCATAGAGAATAAAACGTAACTGCTGAATATGGGTGTACTACCACAAGTAACTTTTTTTTATCTTCCAGGCGAGAACATGGACTACTATGTAGAGGTCAATGAGAGAGTCAATGCTATATCTCAATTCAGCTCAATTAATGCTGCTTAGCAAAAATTATGAAGAATTTAACGAAGTCGTAATGATCCCTACACAATAATGTATGTACATATGTACGTGCACGGTGATACTCTACGAGCTACGAGTACCGAGAGGTTATTATGTAGAAAAGCAATTAACATTGACTGCGTCTGCGCCACGTGCCCATGCAAATGCGTTTCAGAACAAAGAGCCGTAAAATAACGCATACAATAATTACGACAATGCTTTTTGATCTTATTATGGATGTCCATACTTCATACACAGTTAGTGCTCAATCATAATATTACCGTTACGTATTAGATAATTTTAATTGGTGTTTTGAAATGTCCATTTGTTCATCAGTTCCGTTTTGTTTTCCTAATCAGTCTTCATGTTCTCGGTTTTTATTGTCCGTGTAATGTTGGATGAATCATTGCATTCCTTTGCCTCAGTTAGACAATATGACCGCGAACGTGTCTGCATTTAGTAGCTTGCTTACAAAAATTGCATAAACGTATTGTCATGCTCTGTGAAAGTGAGGCTAAATATTGTGTTGTGTATGACGAACTATATAAATGTATTTGTGTTTTAATGACACTATTATTGTCTTTAGTTTAATAAATTATTTTAATGATTTGTTGCTAAAATATACCTTAGTTTTGTTTTTATGATAAATACCTACTTCAACCTCTTCGGGTCAATTGACCAATCAAAATTTGTCCTTCCAGATGTAGCGATCTAGATCTTCCGTTAATTTGCTCACCATTACCTAAGAACCAGACGCAAGTACTGGTGAACGTTGACGTCCATAAGGGCAACAGCCCGAGGGTCGTATTATTACAGTAGTGCGTCGTCCACGAACATTAAAAACAACATAAAGTAAAACCAATCTCTCAGATGGTCGTTGCGCGGCACTCGCCAGTACATACAATAGCTGACACACTTTAATGTATTTCTACATTTCCATATCAGCATAGCAAGCACAACCACATAAAAGATAATAACAAAAATAAATAAAACGAAGTGCCAATAAAATCCCAAATACATTCGCTGCATATTAAAACTGTAAAAAACTGACAAACAAGGAGAGAACAAGGAAAAATTACAGAGAAACCTCTTCTGTATCAAAACACCGAACACAATCAGCCGCGGCTTCACTCGCTCCCAGTTATACTATATTTTAGAGTAATAAAATATTTGGCTTTACCTGATACCACCATCCGCTCATTAACTGGCCAATTTTAATTAAAGCTAGCGTGTAATTGGTAGAATAACGCGATAAAATGTATTTATCATTAGGTGGTCTTTATGCCACTTTGTTGTTTCCTTATAAAATATCGTACATGTGTAATGTAAGGACAATTTATTTGCTATTGTCAATGTGACTGGCGACAATCCTAAGACTTATGTAATTTATGTACCAGCCCTCGTTAAATTGTTAAGGAATGCTTATACAATTGTACATCCGTGATGGATGCCGACACAAATGTGAATACTGAGACACAATTAGTTGCTACTTTATTATTACATTAGTCCTTGTTGTACGTAGCGAATGCTACAGCATTTTAACGGTACTTATAAGGAGAATCTGGTACTACCCACTAATGAATTTGAATTGAATAAAATATTATCAATATTGATTACATAAATAAAATAATCAACTGCTTCTGCAAATCAATAGGGCCCTTGAAATAAATGTCTAGGGTTAGGTTAGATTTCTGTTCCATTTTTTTTAATGAAAATAGTTTTGGTGAGAATCAGAAAATAGTGTGGTAAGAAGGTAACAGCGACTTTCAATATCTTGCGGCCTCTATCTTTCAGGAAACTGTACGATATTTTATTATTTTGTGTTATGCCTAGGTATCTCAAAACTGTAGGTAATTGTATGTACCTACCTCTTGATGAGTCTATAAGTTTATAGTGGATTTGGGTTCTATCCATTTCCAAAGAGCATTTTCAGTTTTTCATGATCTTCCTAAGTTAATTTAGAACCTACATTGTAGGTAAACATGGTGAGCAAATCTGGACGTAACTGTCGGATATTGTCAATATACAGGGAGCAACCATGGTGATCACTGCTCGTTTTTTCTGTATCATGACGACTTTGCTTTACATTTGAGTAATTACAAGACAATTTTTTTAATACACATTGTCTAAGAAATCCCCCCTATTTATTTCTAGAACGGCTTCGTGGAGTGTCGGAGTGGCGTGGAGGAGTGTGGGCAGATGGACGACTGCGCGGTCGTGATGCCGAGAGAGGGATGCTGTGCCAAGTGCAAAGGGTGCTGGTACAATGGCACGGAGCATGCCTCTCACACCGAGTGGAACGAAGACAACAGAGTGCTGCGGTGTGAGGCCGGAGTAGTCACCATCACTAAGCCTGAGTGCTACGTGCCCTGCAAGAGGCCCAAACATCAGCGGCATACGCATTACAACTGTCCTGTTTGTGATGGTGAGTTTCAGTTCTTTTATTATAAACTAGCTGATGCCTGCAACTTCGTCTGCTATCCAGGACGAAAAGTATCCTATATCCTATTCCAGGTCATGGTCCACCCCTGTGCCAAATTTCATCCAAATCCGTTCAGCCGTTTTAGCGCGAAAGCCTAACAAACAAACTCACTTTCGCATTTATAATATTAGTTAGGATATTTGTTAGGATTAGGATATACTGATTAGCTAGGGATGCTTGGAAGGTTTATACAAGAACCAGCTAAAGTAAAGTTAGAACTCAATGTCCGTTATTAATTTGGTTTGAAATTACTTACAGTCAATTTATCTTGCTCTTGCTGATGGAACTCATTAAGATTAACAGAATTTGGGAGAGTCATGTACAATAATCAGTCTAAAAACGACAAAAACGATAGCAAGTAAAACAATTTACTCGCTACGCCGCCATTTCAGGCCAACAGTTCCCACCACAATTGCCGAGTATCTCTACGTTATTCATCTCACATAATGTGAGAGCGGGGCGGGGGCGCGGACCTGCGCTGGCGCAGCCGTGTCTCGCGAGCGCTGCGCCTGCGCCCACCCAGACGCGCGCGCCGCAAAAAAAACCACCATGATCCCACACAAAAACAAACACACGCCGCCACGCGAACTTAATAAAACCATAACGGCAAGCAATTTACCTGTGCTTCCAAACCTTAACAAGTTTATTAAATTCCATAACAAATAATAGTAATTTACAAGATGACGACTCGATATCGCGTTTGAATATCGCCGACACATTCCTAACTATCGTTTTATTGCCTGTGTTTATATTTTATTAATTACCCGCCAGTCTCTAAGCGGGGAGATCAAGGGATCATCGGACGTTGCACCACGCTACGGAAATAGAGGAATTAATAAGGTGTTTAACGTTCCACCTGCGGCTGCCTAGTGATTTTTCATATGTATTTGTAGGCACTTTGTCGGGACAATTCGCCCACACACGGCACGATGCTATCCGACGGAACACATAACACATGTAACGTGACATAGCAACGTGATAGACAATGGACCACTCTGCCATAATTCCAATCCCGTTTCTTGCTCCATACGGAGTCAGAGATGACTATTACAACAACAGAATAATTTAGTCATCTACTGAATGTAATGTAATATATCACATATTGAAGGTTACATGATACAATACAAGAAAAAAAATACTTGTTATACAATTATTTGCTATTCAACAACCCGCCTATATAAGGCTTGCGATGCGATATGTACATAGAGGTGGCGCCAAAGAGTAATTACTCCGTACGTGGATGCTGAATAAACAACAAAAGCATTTAAAGTCTGCAATAAAATCCCAGATGAAGCGCGAAGTTGTATTACATGAAGAATTGATTGTTGAAATTTAAGTGGTAATGAAAAGAGAAACCAATTTTCAAACTGTACTTTTGTAATGAAGGGATCAGGAATTATTTTGAAATTGTTTTCTGCGCGCAGACCACCCGAGACGCGCGTTTCGCGAAGCCGTTTCCTCTATCGGATGCCTACTCTATAACTAGAGACAAAGAAATTGACAACGAAATAAGGTCTTATTATAGTCGACGGGGGTTCGTTAAAATTATATTTGTGGTGGTCTGCGAGTCTCCCACGGCGTTGCGTCTCTATTATTGTCCATAAATCAAAAAGTTAACAACCTACTTAAAAGGTTGGGGCGGGTGGGTTTTTGTGCGGTGGTCAAAGCGGCCGACGAGGCCGTGCTGCGGGAACCTCGACGTGTGCCCTCTGTTTGTTTGTTTTACGATCCCAACACAGCATTAGATTTTTTATTTACTTGTTAATTCTTCACGATTCTTTTCTTATCAACATGGGAAATGTTTTTATGGACCTTTAAGTGAAAAGTGACGATTAGTGTGCATCGAAGCTTTAAAGCTCGGCCAAAAAAAGTTGGCTCTGCAAATTCAGCTTTTAATGCTGAGTAAATTGAGCTAATATCTACAATAATGTATACACAGTATTTCCTTATATAACAAGTAAAAAAAACCAAAGAATGCAGACTCACGGCTAAATACATACACTGGCGGAAAAAAGTTTTTACGTGAAAGAACCTAACTTATTTAAATTCAAGTAATGTTTCGTAAACCGCGTATTATTAGGTATGCCTGCGACAGAAACCTGAGAAATTGAAATAATTAACTTGTGATGTACAACCTTGACGTGACGTGACTTTGTAATACATAGTTTATGACCAAATATTGTTTTAAACCGAAATTCAGAGGAATATATCTTCGCTAAATGTTTGGGCGTGCCCGTTTAACATTCTGTTTTAAGTCGAAAGCAGTCTTCTCCATAGTTTTTGAAAACAATTACTGTGATGTTTTTAGACCTTCGTACACCATCATAGATGACAATAAACTAAATATATCTAATGATATGTATTGGGGACAACTAGGATCCAGATAATCGAAATGATGGCTGGTTTTGTTTTCATTAATGTAGTAGAATAAATCAGAATCTAATTGACTCTATTGTCAAGATATTAATAAGATATACATTTATCATTTTGAAATCGACAAAGGCTATATAAATATTTATAGCGTATAATAAAAAAGTAACATATGCACAAAACCTTCATTACACAACCAAAGTTATTATCGAAGAGCGCATGTGTTGGGGGGCACATTGTATGACAAAGCACATCGCTCATATAAACGACGCGCACCAACGATGAATACTTAATTGTATGCCTACAAAAGGACAGCCTACTTTGTGTAGTCGTCTCTAGTTTTACGACAGACACTTGACCGTTTTCATTGTCACAATTATATGCGGCGAGGCGACGCGGCGGTCCGTGGTCCGCGCCTTGAATCCAATGTCCGTGACTGTTGAATGAAACGCATTCTAACATGAGGACAAAATAAATGTAAATATTGTAGATACCTGAAGCTCTAAGCGCTTTTTCATTTTAAGTGGCTCGCCGAATACCTACCACACTGTCGTTTAATTCAGTACGTGGTTTGATATCGACAGAATAACCTGCATGCTCAACAGTGACTTTATATCCTTTGGAATCCTAGGCCAAATGGTTTATATTCAGTTCGTATATTCCACCGTAATAATTGTTCCGACTATTCATTTAATAGTAAATATGGCATCACGTTTTATTATATGTAATAAACATCACAGCGGAATGAACAAACACAACACTCAGGGGCGAATACTGTCGGATACAGTTCTAGTTAGGAATGTGTTCGAACCGTTTGCGTCAGTGGTGTGTTGTGATGTGTGCAAGTCCGGGAGAGGTGGCCGGTGCACGGGGGTGTGCAGGTGGGCAGTGGGCAGCGCAGGCGCAGCGGCGGTCGCGCCGTGTGCGGCCGTCCGCGCTACGTCATTCATTAGCCCCTGATTGATTCATCGTCTACCCGCACTAATTTATGGAGTTTGCGCTTTGTCGTAGTCACTGCGCCGCCAGAGGCCTCATTCCCATTTGGCGAACAATGGCAGGGATTTTTGTTTTAAGCTTTTACTGGTAATCTAAAGAGTTTGTTTCCCCTAAAAGGAATCTCTTTTGTATTCATTTATTTGCTGACGGATCGAAAGGACGTTTGACTTTTTAGCGCTGCTATAAATTGATGGTAATGAGTTCGTGTTTAAATTCTTAAAAGAGTTTATGCTCGATTAATGGAGTTCCTTAGCCTTGAAAAAGTCTATCATTATTTTTTTTACGATTTTTTAATGTATGATTGTAATATTTCAGAGTGCGTGATAAACGGGCAGCGTGTCTGGGAGGGCCGAGACGTGCGCATCCCGGAGGAGCCGTGCATGTCGTGCCGATGCGTGCACGGCGCGCTGTCTTGTGCCAAGCGCGCGTGCGCCGTACTGCCGTGCACGCGCGCGCAGCAGTTGACGCCGCCGGGCGAGTGCTGTCCCAGGTGCACGCATCCAACCTCCGATAAAATTCTCCCAAGTAAGTTTTAAATTTAATTTAAAAAAATGTTCCTTGGCAGTTATACTAGGACTAACAGCCAGTTTCTTCATCGAAAGTAACAGTCAACTGTTCTTTTACACTGCTGAGGCGAGGGTTGACAGTTGACAGTTACTTTGGCTATTAGGTACTTTTGATGAAGAAACTGGCCGTAAGCCACTAATTTCTCAGGAGGTACTCATTTTGTTGAAAATGCCATCACAGGTCTCAGAAGACAGACTATATGAGTATTTGCTTCTCATAAAAAGAGCTTTAGATCAAGAGTAAACTACAAATTGCTGAATCGATAGTAACGCTATGATAACGATACAGATAAGATACAGTAAGGCCGTTTGTCCACCGAGCCGTGAACGGGACGTCAACGAGAACGAGATGATACGCGTTAAAGTCCCGTTGACGGTGCGGTGAAATACAGATGCTGAAACAAACTGCGCTAAGTAGAGCTGTTTGCTAAACTAGTTTTTGCCAGCGACTTCATTCGCGTGAAATTTCTTGTTGAGCACAAAATATAGGATCGTATGTACCGCGCTATTACTTTGTTTACTTTGTTTGAAGTCGAGCAAAAAGTTAGAAAGAACGTTAGCGTTCTTTCTAACTTTTTGCTCTTTTTCTGACTTCTATGGATCATACCGATTTTAAATGGTTTATAACCATCCAATTGGACTATCAAATGCAAAAATAATTGTCCGATCCGACTGGTAGTTCCAGAAATTAGCGCACTCAAACAAAAAACCGGCCAAGAGCGAGTCGGACTCGCGCACGAAGGGTTCCGTACCATTATCTATAAAAATGGCAAAAAGATCACGTTTGTTGTATGGGAGCCCCCTTAAATATTTATTTTATTCTGTTTTTTAGTATTTGTTGTTATAGCGGCAACAGAAATACATCATCTGTGAAAATTTCAACTGTCTAACCGTGATACGGTTCATGAGATACAGCCTGGTGACAGACGGACAGACAGACAGACAGCGGAGTCTTAGTAATAGGGTCCCGTTTTACCCTTTGGGTAGGGAACCCTAAAAACAAACTCTTCAGCTTTATTATATTAGTAATTTAGTGTAAACTTATATTTCGTATAGCTTCTGCCCGCGACTTCGTCTGCGTGAAACGGCCCCCGACTCACCGCGTTGCATTCGCATTCCATCTCTCGTCCACGCTACAGCTTCGTTTTCGCTTAGCGTTCTTTTTGAGTTTTTTTCTTTTTGCACGGCTCCTAAGGGTCGTACCATGATGTTAAATAGCCTGTAAAATAAACTTCCTTAGGAATTGGGATGTATGGATTTGACCCGTAAATCCCCCTAATGACGCCAAATCTATCTTTACATAAATATAGGTTTATATATGTATGTTCTATACACTTTCTAACATAATTTTCATTATCAGTTTCAGGCACCATGCTGTTGAAGCCTTGTATAATTGGGAAAGAGTACCACGCGCACCTAAGTCCTTTCCGGGTGGATCCGTGTACAGACTGCACGTGTCTGAACGGCACGGCAGTGTGCACGCGACACACGTGCCCCGTGCTCACGTGTGGGGCGCGTGCGGTTCCACCTCCACCCGGCAAGTGCTGCCCCGAGTGCCTCCAGGTCGAGGAGGCGAAGGCCGCTTGTGTTATCGGCAGGAAGACTTACCAGGTTCGTTTTGTCGTCTGTTATTTTTACGAGTGGCTGACCGCCTAGTTTATAGGTTTATACCCATTTTTAAAAAGCGACTGCCTTTTTCTTCGCCGATAAAAAGCGACTGCCTTTGTTTCTCGTAGTCCAAATTGATCAGCAATTTGAGTTGGGAAGTCAGATAACAGTTTCAAAGCTGATTCTTTCAAAGTGACGAATGTGTATTGATTGCATTTATCTCAAGTCGTCTACAAGAAATGACTGCAACACTGAGAAAATACTCAAAGTCCAATGATCTTACAACTTACTGTCTTTTTCTGATTACAGGACGGAGAAACATGGCAACTGGATGCCTGCAAGTCGTGTGAATGTCATGGAGGCGAGCCAAGATGTGCCATGGAACGATGTCCGGTTCTGACCTGCCCTCCCGACCAGACGCTCCGTCAACTACCCGGACAGTGCTGCCAGAAATGCGTTGACATTGACGGCATCTGTACGGTGTTCGGAGACCCTCACTATAAGACTTTCGACGGAAAGTTTTACAGTTTCCAAGGATCTTGCAAGTATCAATTGGCTTCCGATTGCGCTAATGGCACGTTCTCGATCAGAATATCAAACGATGCCAGAAATACATCTCACTCGTCGTGGACTCGAACGGCAACACTTCGGATAGGCCCCACTAAGATTAACATGGGAAAGAAGATGCGAATTAAGGTTAATGGACATAGAGTGCCTCTGCCACATAAAATAAATGGAGTGGCAGACATAACCCGCAGCAATGGATCTGTTCTACTAAAGGCTGATATCGGTATACAGATGCTATGGGACGGTGATGGTTTTCTCGAAGTGACAGTGTCTAGTGTGTATAAAGGAAAATTGTGCGGTCTCTGTGGCAATTTTAATTCGGTAGCTAGAGACGATATGAAAACTCGTGATGGTAGGCTACTTAATGATACTTGGAGGTTCGGATCTTCATGGCGAGTAGGAGGGACGCGGGCGTGCACGCGGCGTCAAAAGCGTCCGGGCCCAAATATGTATCGTCCGTCAAAGGTGATGAAGGCTCGACGATTGTGTCGCGGATTCGTACGGTACGAGGCGTTCACAGATTGTACGACTAAGGTGAATCCCCACAACTATCAAGAAGCTTGCGAGGTGGACGCTCGCAGTTGTTCAGGCACGAAGTGCCACTGCGCGGCTTACCGCGCCTATGCGCGCGAGTGCTCGCGGCTGGGCGCGGAACCGCGCGATTGGGCGCGCACGGCGTGGTGCGAGGGCCCGGCGCCGCCGTGGCTGGGCCGGCGCCGCAAGGGGCCCGGAGGCCGCGCGCCGGCGCAGCGCGACTCTAGCCTGCTGGATCCCAGCGCGGTGCCCAAGCCCAACAACAGCCGTTCCCGACCGCCGCCTCCTATACTGCACTAATGTATTTGTGGCGATGCTTCTACTAGTCAAAAGCCAGTGTGGCGACGTGAGGTATTATCTTAACTAAATTTTATGAGTAGATTTGTAACATTGATATATTATATATATATATATTGCACCATATATCATATATATACATATTATATGAATAGCACCTAAATATAACACCCAACTAATAGGTATTTAGACTCAAGTTTCAGTTAATTAATAGGTATGTTTAAATACCACTGGATTTCACAATTTATTTCTAACGTTTTGTCTGAATCCGTTTGTTTATTATCAAAATAGCTTTGGAATGACCCGCATTGTTGCAGCTGTTGCCAAGGTTTTATTTATATAATATAACAAATTATTAGAAGTAGTTAATTTGTAAGGATTTGCACTAAAATCTAGTTCACATTGTTTCAGAGTATTATGAATATTTCGCAACTGGACTGTTCGAGGGTTGCGTCTGAAAGACACAGCCAGCTTTAAAAGGAATGAAGATCTATCTACTTAAACAGTATTCATAAAACTATTTCTAGTTAAGTAAAAAAGAATATTATAACTAAGACCACCTGTATAGCTCACTATTGCCTCGCCAGTTCCGACCAGCATCCTGTCGCTCATTCCTTAGAAGTATATTAATCATTTGGGTCGGGGTACAGTGTGCTAGCTGCTCTGTATGAAACAATAGAACCGCAGGTAACGCTCGATATGTTTGTAATGTAGTGCATTCTGTTTGTTTGCTGGTTGTTATATGTGATAGGCAAGCACTATGTTTTCATTTATGAAAATAAATTTAGTAATTTATTGCATTGTAATACTAAACGTTTCTATAAAAATGTGATACTTAATTAGCTTTGAATATTCAGGCAAGAGAGAGACGTTTGGTAAAACATAGTTCAAATTGAGATCTCATCTGTAGGTAGTTCTTTACGAAATCTTAGATAAATCTAGCTATCCGAAGCCAAGATGCTAAAGAGATTGTGAGAGATATGTATAGATGTACATACATACATACATTATGCATTGAACACTGTTACACTAAGGATGAATAGCTGTAATATTTTAATCGAAGACTCTTTGTAAAGCTTAGTTGTTAAATACGTTACCAATGAATTTTATTATTTGACTTTGATGTATGTAAAAATAATTATTTAGCTGAAGAAATGTTAACTGTGTGTTTATAAAGTATTTATCACAGTTCGCACGGGCGAATGTGTGACATCGAATTTTATTGTCTTTTGTGAATGTGCTAAGTGCCATCAGAAGGCGGCTAAAATCTACTAAATTGTGATAATAATATCTGTCAATGCCTCATTGTTCTACGATCATAGCTTACTTATATACTATTTACTTATATATTGTATGTATGTGAATGTCCCTCAAATTATGCGCGTAACGATTATAATATATAATCGTGTATAAATATATTCCAGAATATTATGTAAGTATATATATAGGGTGCTTTACTGTTCGTCTGCGGAACAGTAACTTGTGTCTCGCTCGTGTCCTGATATTCGGACTTGGTAACGAGCCAAAAAAGATAATTCTGCTATATATTATGTAATGTTATTTTATTTATTTAGTAGATATCAACCGATTGTAAAAAGCCGCTAAACTCTCTTTTTTCATATCTGATTTTATTTCATCAAGACTCCTTTACTAAATAACTATTACGTACTACTTATTTCGTATTATTAAGCAGGGTCTACGTTTTATGTAGGCTTTTAAGTTATTTAAGAGATTTATTTTATATAATTAATTTGGTAAGTAAAATTATGTTCAGTGAATGTGTCCAATATTAATTTAACATACCTACCATGTGAATAATTTGAGTGAATCTTATTGATTTATTTTAATTGAATATTATAAAAGAGATGCATTTAATTAAAATATGAATTTTAACTTCTTTTTACTAAATGGTAGGTATACAAACGCCATACGAAATTAAAATTGATGTCTATGTCAAAGAATGTGAGATTGTGGTATTTATAATGTGTCATAAAATCGTGAAAAATCCTCGATATGTGCGTAGGTTTATACATACTGACCCGAGGTACAATAATATTTTGAATGTTATTTACTTATTTGGCGATCCTGATTATAATGAAAACGATGAACAAAGAATTACGTAATAAATAATAATTATTATTGAAATGTGTTTTTATTTATTCCTGTAATGTTTAGTTTCACAATAATTATAACTCTTGGAAGCGGAATGTTATCTCCAATGGTCCCATTACTTGTCTCTGGCTGACCGCCAAATATCTTAAAGTTTTATGTCATCAAAATTATCTAGGACAATTTGGCGTCCGCTTTAAAAGCAGAGGAGTCATTATATTTATCTTGAATAGAAATCTTAAGAAATGAAATAATATCTCAACATTCTCGACACGAAAACTATTTTAAGAATCAGTCGTTCTTATACCGCGTTGCGGCCTAAATCCGTCGGGTGTAGTGATGTCGTAGACCTCATTCAAACATAGGTAATAGAATAAAAGATTTATTAATAAAGTAGATATAAACATTATACGCAATCACACACATCAATTAAACAAGAACAAAATATTATTTTGTACAATACATACATAATACTTTAATGATATTGACCAATGAAACAGATGTGATGTATTCATTCCATCGCATGAAGTGATCTCGTCCAATGTTCCCAAGACTCGAAAGGTTGAAGTACCGAAATATAGTAGAGATTCCTTACATTAGATTATATAAATATATAAAAGTGTGTAGATAAACAAGTTTATTCTCCTGTCATCATCTCCATGAACTCTGAAACAATATATTAATTTGCTAAAGTAGTCTGCTCATGTAGCTACAAATAGAATGAACTTTATGCATTCAGTATTGGTATCGGGACTAATTAATACTCTAAATAACGTTTCGGTTTGGCTCATGTCCACCCACTGCTGAGACACAGATTTCTCATATTGTCATCACTAGCTAGAAGATAAACTCAACGACCCAGACCTATAACATAAATTAAACCTAATGATTCGAAATTTGTGTCGACTCACTCAAGGCAGTTGTCGTTTGAGCCCAAAAGTAATTATGTATATGTCGTAATTATGGATAAGTTGCATCCATTTAAACCTAGCTCTTCTACCTTTTTCCTGCATTTACTCGAGAGTAAACTGTAATGAAAAGTACTATTCCAAGGCTAAATAACAACTATACTACAATGCTTATTGGTCTATTACCATCGAAGTCCACGGTGCCGCTGCCGTCGGTATCAATCTCCTGGATGATGCCGTCCAGTTCAACTTCTGTCAGCTGCTCGTCCAACTCGCGAAGGATCTCGCGCAAGCTTGATGTGGGAATGTAACCGTTGCCTGTCAACAAACCATTTCATTATAGTTAAAGACGTTGTGCATTTTTAACAAACGTCTTAATATGCCCCGAGTTTAAGAAGAAGCGAAAGAGAAGCACAGGCTCAAAAAAATATTGAATGGGCAAAGGCATTTCAATTATTTATGAGCTTTAAATTCTATATTTGTTTTAGCAATAAAATTTCGATACCAGATAAGAAAGCACTAGTGAATGAGCATCGGATGGAGTGGGATAGAAAATGCTATTAGTGCCTATTAACACTTCAGTTTGAGATGCTTGGATGCTATTGATAATCTACGATTTTTTCTGAAGAATACCCGTGTGTGGGTGATTCTCACCTTCCTTGTCGTATAATCTGAACGCTTCCCGGAGCTCCTTCTGCATGGCTTCCGCGTCCTCCTCAACGATGAACTTGGCTGCCAGCGTCACGAACTCTCCGAACTCAAGACGACCCGACTCTGGAATTGAAACAATTCATCTTATTTATAGGTACTCTCGTGTAGGACAATGAACGCTAAAGAGTTACCCACTTGATAAATTGTGGTTCGTACCTAAACGAACGATGGCAATAGTAAACTGTAGAGGTATCTACCTGGCCAGGACAAGGCACTTATGTCTGGTAGCTCTTCATCTTTACAAAATTATTAGTCAACGTTAAATAAAATGTAATTCAAACTGCTTAGATAGTCGCAGTAACGTATATAGCACAACTACGCTATATAAATATAGTTTGGATGACTCACCAATGGGTGAGTATGAGCAATAGTTTAAAAATAATCTGATAAGTTAAATATATAATAAGTTCTTTTATGGGCCAGTGATGTTGAAAACAGTGGTTGATGGTGCCTCATAATGCACATGTTAATAATAACAAAAAGAAGGGACACAAAATATAAACTCACTGTCAGCATCGACTTCCTCGATGAGCTCTTCAAGGATTTTCTTATTGAAGGGCTGCCCCATCATCCGGAGGATGTCCGCGACGAAGTCGCAGGGGATGCTGCCCGAGCGGTTGTGGTCGAAGCCATCGAACGCCTTGCGCAGGACTGCAACAAACATCCTGCGTTAACAAATCCACCAGAAGATTACGTAACCCAACTACAGATCAAACGCTCGCCATCTCCTACCGTCAATATTTAGCGTATGTGACATGATGTCAATTGTACGTTTGATTTGGTCTAGGCTCGAGGTACTTTTGTTGTTCAAAATTCGTTTTGAAGCCCAGAGAAATGCTGTGTTGCACTGGCAATAAAACTAGTTAAACTGATCGTTCAACTGGGCGGTTAGCGATGAGATTAGGACATCGGTTCAATGCACTGAGATGTGGTGCGAATAAGTTGTGCAATGCAGCTATTTCGGTGCATCAGCGTGGTGCAGCGGTGCGCTCCGGCGACGCGACGCGCGTGGCGCATCGTGGGAATGTAGGCCGACAGTAAATAACAAAAACAACACCAACATGCATGTCTCTCATACCCGCCCTATCAAACACTACTCTGTCCTTTTTCACACCATTCTTAAACGTCACATTCTTAAAAGCTCTGCGTAGGTCTCTACAATATACATATATTCAAACTGTTAAGATCTTATTCAGCTACGAGAGATGTGAGTACGAGAGATAACATTTTAGTTTTCTAATAAGAAGACTGTGTTAAATGCTCTATTATTTTTAAGTTATCTCTGAGTACAGTATTGGTCAATGACATAGCTGGTCGTATCTTTCGCAATGGGTACTATAACACCAAGAAACGCAGGCGCGTCGAATTCGTTACGTTCTGAATAGTTTTGAACTCATAATATAAATTATCTAATTATTGAATAAACCTGCGTAAACGAACAAGTCACTTCGTAATGAATCTTTCACTCATTCATGTTTATTTAATTTAGCTGTCCAGTTGCACGAACTGCTTATCGCTCTTTACGCAAGCACGTATTGGCACAAGGTTTACTAGAATGACCCTAAACTATATTTAATTCGGATGTTGACTACTCTTGAAATTGATAATCTGTACTCGTTGGAATAAGTTAATAATCATTTCCGATGACTAAACGACTGTAATAAATTTTTCATCATAACTTTCTTGACTTTTAGTTTGATAGCCGTAATAACCAACGTGCGTCATCAAATTTAATATAAATATATAAAATTCCTATGTAGCTCACCGAAATAAACTCTTTCAGTGTTTTAATGACTTGCTTGAGTGATAAATAGTAGAGGAGATTTTTCATTCAGAGTTTATACATTTTGATGGTAAAGGACATACCCGTCACTTCAAAGCAAACAAAGACGTTTCATTGTTTTATAAAACCCTTTTATTTCATTTTTACGACTGCTATTGGATACGTAAACTTTTGATCTCATACGTGGCGTGGAGCTGCGCACTCCGACAGCCCTGTGGTTCGACTCAGGAACCGCACGGCTACTGCGTGCAGTTGAATTTTATTTGCAACCGTTTTAGACATGACACACTGAACCCAGCGCAACTTTGTTGCCATATAACTGCTTCTACGTGTCAGTGGGTTCTGTACGTGTAGTTCCTTAATTTTCTGGTAACTTAAGCGTAAAATATTTCACGAAGGTAACGGCACCCGATGGTGTCGTTCCCGGTAGAGCAAGACAACAAGCGCTTGTGTCAAAAAATGCCAGTTGGGTGACTCATTATATTCTTTTGAATGCTTTATTTGACGTGCCATCCGCTACAGAGAGCTAATAAATCTAAATCTGTGGATAGAGGCACATTACACCGGGTCTAGTTTCCTCAATTATTCGGGTGACGCCGATCGTTTGTGACAGGCGCAATTAGAATCAAGGATGAAGCCGACGATAAAACTTTTTATAATCTTCTAATTATCCATGCATCTTAAAAAAACGCTATTTACAACGTTTTTTAATGTTATTATCATTAGAGCGCGATAACGCAACTCTATTCAACATTGTGCAGCTGTTCCATGTTATTTTGGCAACAAAATAGTTTTAAAAACATGATTTTTATTTTTGCCAGAGTGTTAATTTTAATCGTCAAGACTTCTTGGCAGTTGTCTCAAAGTCCCATGAGTTTTATTACGTTTTTTTTCTAGATTTTAGCTGTTTATTAATTACCCACCCACAGGCGGTGTGGTTCGCTTGCGAAAGCGCTACGAACTGAGCACAGCGCTGCTACTGCAATCTGCTGCAAAGTATATTTTTTTAATTAACGCTGTGGAGGATTTCATATTTCACAATCTTTTCAAAAGAAGTTTCCCATCATTATTTTATGACACAATTATTTATACATGCTCTACGCCAATATTATTATGATGAACTGTGGCAGTTTGTACTGAAAATGGCGTATGTCCGCTATCATGAATGAGTCTAGAGGCAGCAATGAATCACTATAACAAATTGCATTAGCAGTATTTCGCGCATTTGGCTTGTAATCTTAACGTCCAGCGCTGGACTCGCATGATTTAGGTTCGTTGGCAGATATCGTGGAACATAAACGATTTGCATGTAGTTTATTGTGAACATCCAAACTTTAAACAAACTCGAGTAGGTGTTGAGTCTGACATCCAGAAAGTGCTCTAAAATAACTCGAAATATTAACGACATGTTATGAAAATTTAATTTCTTCTTTGAAAGGCTTATTTATTACCATAGCAATAGGTACCTAAGCTGAAAAATATTTATATTACAGTTTTAATACTGTTGTGAAAAATAAGAACATTTATATTAAACTAATGCGTGTAAGCCTGTCAAACTTTATTCTTTCAATAAAAAAGTCCCTTACGTTAATCCCGACTTCAAAGCTTATAATGATTTCAGAAATAGCTAATCGTGAGCAGTTTAAATAAGATGACATGAAATAGGCGAGTTTCCACGAAAATTGTTTTACGCGTTTACGTCAAATAGGTAATGAAAACACGCTGCCTCACCTCAATTCGAACATATTGTACGTGAGTAAGTGAATTCGCACCGCTTTCATGTTGTATATGCTGTCATTGTATGTAAACAATGTAATGTTGTAGGAATCGCAAACTATTGTAAACACTGGAAATAGCTGTAACCGTTTGAATACAGAAATAATTTTAGTAATAAACATTAAACCAGTGGCACACATAGCGTAAGCTTTCAATTAGTCATCATTCGAATTTAGAACCGAAATATCGATATTAACGGTACACAGTTAATACGAAGTTCTGGGAAATTGGTTCCACGTTATTGGTTAAACAATGACGATAGCACGTTCTATCTGATTTCCACGGTCCGTTGGCAGGCTTCCAGCCGTGTTGCCACGCCGCGCCGGCCGCCGCGCTCGCAGCGCCCGCCGGCCGACCAAACACCCAAGCCGATTTTATGATACGCCCATAAACAAAAAATTCTTGCACTTTATCCGTGTAAATAATTGATGCAACTTTGATCATTGCAAGAAGCCACGTCACGATTTTGCTGTCTCAAGAGTTGATATAAAATTAAACCCGTATGCATGTTAAGTAATATGATACCTTTCAGGATTTATTGTAAAATTATCTAAGTACGAGAAGCAGTAGCATTTTAAGCAAATAGGTTGCTTATAGGAAGTTAAGTTTGTTACTATGAAGGAAGTCTGTCTATTTCTTTACAAATTGAAAACCTTTCTTCTTCAAGCACCTACTTACTTATATGATCTTTAGTCTTTGGCTATGAACAAGTCATAAATCCTATCAACTATAAAATATAATCAAATTCTAGATACAAACAAAACAATTAAAAAGTTTTTAAGAATGATCGAAATAATATTTAGTTGGAGATAATCTTTTATAATCTCTTCATTTGTTTTACAGCAATTTAGAAAACATTCCAAACGTTTTCGAGAAACGGATGCCACAATACAATATAATTGTTTTTTCTAGACTTGAGAAAAATAACTATTTTCTTTAAAAAAACAGAACCTCCTCTTGTCTGTGTTTGTATATGAAATTTTTCACTTTTGCAGACAAGTTATTATCAATGTATCAGAATTTCAAACGAGCTGTTTATTTTTCTTGATGTTCTTAACGACAATTACTAATAGTTGGCACTGATACATATAATCATTAGTTTGTGTACGTCTAACGGAACACGTTCACACTTATACTGAAAAACTAATTAATTGGGGCTATATTTTATAAGTCAGATTCACGTGGCAACAGTATCAGAACCTGTATTTGCACAGTAATGCATTGAATTAGGACAGTAAAACGTCGGATCCTTTCGATGTTCAGATATAAAATGAATTATCCCAACTGTTTTCCTCATGCACACTTCTGAATATTTCTGAGTCAGAAAAGCTCGGTGGCTTATCTATATCAATGTAAAATGTAAGAGGATTCTAGCATGCCTGGCAATTAAATACAAGAACCTACTAATTACTGTAGTATTTTTAAAGTTTTCTTTCACGATTCACATTTTCACACTTTACAGTTTTTTCCATTTTCAAGATGTAAGTAGGTAGCATCTTAGTAACATTTGCCAAAGATTGGTTGTGTATATCTACCTATTATTTTTGTAGAAAGTTCTGTACATTCCTTCTGAGCCAGATATGCTTCCAGAGCTCAGTGTACGTTGATGCGCTATACGAAGATGCACTAGGCTGTTACGATATAAGTTTTGAAAAGGAATACTTGATGACTACAATAATATTTGACTAAGTGTGTACTTACATTATTCATAGCAACAATGTGGAAAAGTGCAGTGTTAAATTAAAGGTAATTCACTGTTTCAATTGGCTGGCACACCCACAACAACACATGTTGGTTAATATCTTCATTAACTTTTGACAAATCGTATGTCTCATGGATTTTAGATATTAAATAAATAGTGGACTATAAAATATATTTAGTTTTATGTGATAAGTAACGTGTTTGTACCTTTTTAACGCTAAGAATAGGTATTTTTTATAGGACCACACCTTCAGCCATATTTTTAAGAAAGTCTTCTTCTATTCTCGTCTTCCTAATTAGGCCCACATGCAAAATTAAAATCATTAATTTCTTTCGCCTCGCACGAGTCCCCTTTTATTAACTTCATCCTCCATTGTATAGTTGGCGTGTCGCCAAAACAAAGCTTGCGTTTTTCAATCATTTATGTAAACATTATAACATTTACATTTTCATGTTTTATTTAAAATGTTATTTATTGGAGCGTTTGGATTAAAAATAAATGTTAACAATAGGTTTGTTAAGGTTAGTGAACTTACCGGCAATCTGTTCTGGGGGGAGCTCATCGGCCTGAAAGTTAAATGAAAATATGATATTATTATTAAAACAAAAATATAAAAGACAATTCGCCTATTATTAATATTTCCAAACGAATAGCAATTACAGAGAGGTATTTAAAATCAAATCCGTCTTATTATTTATCAAATTTATTGCATTGTATAAGAATGTTTTCAAGAATGTTTCGTTGGCTTTATTTGTGTTGGCAGAGGTAAATAAAAATATTTTTGTGGACAGTAATGTGCAAGAAAATATTTATTAAGATACGTAAGTTTCTATGCAGATAAATAGGTGATAGAAGCGACTTTCCCGTGGGATTGCGTTACCAAAGCATAATAAATTTATTTTATGTGCAATTGAAACTGAAATAGACCTGTTGGACTTGCGTACAGCTACTAAATTTATTCCAAGTCGACTTATGATGCTTTACATTACTTTGAAAGCTTAAAACTTATTTGATGTAAGTTACTTATAGACTATTGATTGCAATCATTCGTAAACTTTGATTATGTTCATGTTTTTAATTCCTTTACCTACCTAAGTACTTTTTAGTAGGTATTCTGAAATTATTTTTTAATAATGCATATTTATTAGGAATTGCACGAAGCAATTTAAATAGTAGGTTTATCAAACACGGTTAACAACAGTCTTTTAATTAATAGTAAAAAAATGTAGACATGCCATCTCCAATAAAATATTGCTGTGATTCGATAGAATATTTTAAAATTAAGTATAGTAAAAAAAATACTAAGTAATCATCACGCAACAACCTAAGTCCAACTACTTTTACAATATTCAATTCCATGAAAACAATGTTATATAATGTGAATCCGTAAATACCTACCTAGTAGAACATAAGTATCAATTAACAAAAATACGTACAAAATTAAAATCTCGAGAAGCATGTGAAAGTGTAATTAATTACAAACAGGTCACTCTAAGATTTTGCAATCATGAAATTCCTCCCATTGTGTTAAAAGTATTCTTAAAATAAATTAACTGATAAATTGCTAAGTCTGTCTATTAAAAAACTTTTTTGTAAGTACATATTTTATTTCCTTTCGTTTCACTGAAACAAGTTGCTATCTTATATTACAAGCATTATAACTAATAATTCACTGTATATGAATGAAATAATGCATTGTCAGCATTATTTCATTCCAGCATAGTAAAATTTTATTTTATTTTTAAGTTTAGTTGACAGCCGCACAACGTTTAGTGTCATGTTATTGTCACAGTGTAGATTTAACTGTTAAAAATAACGCTAAGTTAGTTGTCACTTCCGCGACGGCTGTCACTCAACCACAAAATCGTTCGGCTGTAGACGAGCACAGTGACAGCACCTGTTAGCGTCCACTCAACAGCTATCACCATTTGTTTTCTTCTCAAATATCCCCTCATAATTCATTTTGAATAATTAGTAACATGCCCGAGCCACATAATTTTAATATATTTTTTTAAATAATGTTAAAATAAATTTATTTATTTTCATATTCTGGACACCTACCCAGTCTGCTGTATCCAGAACCATGTTTGATGTCACTAGTTAACACTATGAGACGCACAACACGACTGCCCGCTAGTCTGATGCTTCCAACGTTCAGGGTTATTTCTGCTGCCCCACGAGTTAGGCTGGCCTTTCTGATACTTTCATATAAACCGGGCGATGTGTGCGGCGGCGCCGGGGGCCGGGGCGCGAGGGGCGCCCGGCGGCCCCTTTGGCCCCCGGGTCCTCCCCGGCTTCCTGCGCTTGCGCCGACCAATAGCGTGAGCCTCAAACGGCAGGATGCTAAAGTATTTTTAGTAGAAACGTGGTTATGAAAAACGTAAACAAGCGGTGCGTGCGATGCTGAAGCGTGTAATGTGCCGCCCGCCCCCCGTTACCTCGCCGCCCGCCCAAACGACCCCGCTACCGCCGTGTCATAAATGCGAATAATTAGGTATAATTTTAAAGTCGTTTGTCGTGTGTAGGCAGTTTATGATTATGGAGTTAGGAAATTGCAGTTTTCCTTTTATCGACGCAGTCGTTATTAATTATTATCGGAATATTTTTTATTGGTGCCTGCTTAGTATCTGTCTACCTACGTGATTCTTAGAACTGAGGAAAATTTGAGCTTTATTATTAATACATTTTACTAGGTACTCGGTCTCTTCATCTGGAGATTATCTGTTGAATCCATTTGAGGGTCGGATAATAACATATTATAAAACAAAGTCACCGCATCAGTCGGTCTGATCGCGATAAACTCAAAAACTACCGAACGGATTTTCATACGGTTTTCAGCAGTGGACGAAGTGATTCATGAGGAAGGTTTAAGTGTATAATTTATTAACATTTTGTGTAAACTGGCTGAAATATGACGATGATTATTGATAATATCGGAAAAAGTCATGCCGACTGGAAGCTTTACGCCTGAAAAGCATGATTTTTCGTGCACGTTACGGTAGTACGTGTCCGTGGTATAATTCACGACCTCCACGCGGGCAACGCCGCGGGAAAAAGCTAGTCATAGATAAATTGTGAATGTGATTTATTCAACGATTGCGAATAAGCCACGGTTGGATGAGCTGCTAATTGAGCAAGTGAGTAATTATGTGTACTTATGAACCAATCGCCCACGCGCGTTAACTACGGCTTATTTTACTAGCTGGCGTCAATCATTAGGGCATCACACGCCATTAACTTTTGCCCCATTAAAACTGGAGACGCGAGGTTCGTGGAGAATAGACATGACGTCAGATCACGGTACCTCTCCGACAAATGTAAATAATACTCATAATAATATCACAAGTCGAAATTTTATTTTATATGCAGGTTTTGAGTAGGTACTTAAAGTACTAAGGAAAGTTTACTCTGGTAAACGAAAGAATAATATTTATAAGATTCGGAACGAGCTAGATTTGTAACGGATGTGATGGTTTAGCAAAAAGCAATACCAAACTAATGCGTAAGTGGAAACTTGGGTAGTTAAAGATTTTAACCGTTATTTGTTAGTAGTTACTACACATTGAGCTTTTCTCGTGGTAAGGAATACGAAGTGAGGAAAGCATAAAGCGCAGGCCACACTGACAACGAAGCGAAACGAAACTAATAGCTTCGCTCATATTAGCTTCCGCGTCTAAACAACGCGAACGCGTTTAATACTTCGGTTCACACTTCGAACTATTTTGCTCCTCTATCCTCCTCCTCTAATTTGACACAAAAGCAATTCATAATTTGTGGACCATTTTACGAATCTCCATAGAAAACTGTCAAACAGATGAATTATGCAGATCATATTATGAATTGTCAGTTTGTGACAATTTACGATGATTCATAATATTTTCCTATTAAGTTTCTGCCAAAGTGGCCGTTTTAAGCTCCCTGGTGGTAATTCCGCCGTATATGTGCAATACTAGAGGCATCCCTGGTGCTTTCCCACCCCATACAAAGCCATAAAGTCTTACGTGCCTGTAAGTGTAACTACACTGATATACCCTTCAACTAGCGTATAAAAATGGTGACGATAGTATCCCTAGACGAGCATTTAAAGAGCTCTACCAAAACTCTAACTTCCATTCACTTCATTTCAAAATCCATTAAGAGACCAGTTATAGCACCTTTAAAACTAAATTCTAGAGTAATTAATTTGTATTTCGCAAATGACTCGCTAAGATAAATTTACCCAGAGATCAGACATTTTGTACAGCATTACAGAATTTATACAAATAAAGTTCTTATGTAAGTCGTGAGATGAAGAAAATGAATGGCTGAAACTGTGACCTGAATTACAGGCTCATTGAGGCGCTTTCCCGGAATAAAAGTAAGAGGAAATCTAATATTGTTAATTCCACGAAGGGGTCTAAGTAGAGACGGATAGTTCCATCATTTCACCGGTTATGTTGAAATCCCATGGAAAAAATCCAGACACTGGGCTGCTACTGTAAAATTCGTAACGGAGTATCCGAATAACACTGCACTTATCTCCAGAAAAATCCAAATATGTGCTTCAGCTTTAATTAGAAAACGTCACAAGACATGTTGCCAACACATTAGTTGTTAAAAATGACGGTGGCCATCATTCATCACGATAACATGATTTACGTGTGGTTCCTGCGTTGCAAATTAGTGAGCTGAAAAGTCTGGCAAAAGTGTCCGTTTAACAATAATTTTATGTTGCAGATATTAACTGATCATAAACCGGCAAACTAATAAGAAAATTTTGTTTTTTAAAGCACCTTATTACTACTAAATAATTTGCGAGACGTGCCTACGAAGTGGCAGGTCTAGGTAGGCCTGCCTTAGTTTGTAACATAACTTAGATTGTCATATTGTATTTATTACCTACCGAAGCAAAAGTGACATTTCTGCCTTGAGACTGCTCGAAAGAAAATAATGTAATTAGGGTACCTAATTAGAGCACAATTAAATATTGCGTTATTGTAATGTGTCAGTTTTGTTTTTACTGGTAACCTGGTAATCACAAATGGATGAATTATTTCAGACAGATTAGAACCCATAGGATGTTCGTAACAAACGTTTCTGTAATTCAGTAGGTACCTAACCATTTCTTAGGAGAATAAGAAACATTAAAACTGAATATTCCTTAATGAAGATAAAGCTCCACTCATCGTGAACGCAGCTTACAAAACATTAGAAGACGAAGACTAATGTTATGAAAATAGACGTTGTTTTAAAAACATGTCCTTTTGTTATTGTAAGTGTGTTACTCTTTCAATGATAAAACGGCAATGACAATCCATCATCACGGCAAAATGTGGCGCGCTTGAAGCTTGAATGGAGATTTGCCACAATTTGAATTGTCAACAATAACGTCCTTTCGTCCCTGGTGCATTGCTCCCACTGCTCCCACTGGCTCCACTACTGACGGGCATTTTTGAACGTAGTATCTGGGAACATGACATGGTATTTTTTTGTGCTATTTCGTAAATAATTCTTGGTCTCGCGTAATGCACAGTTATTTTTACTTTCGTGCGGTTATTGCTTCATTTCATGTTTATTTTGTTGCTCTATAAATTTGTCAAGCTTCGTGTTGATTGTGTAGCTCAGAAAAAATGTTTTGGCTTTCTTAATTATTTTCTTCTCTCTGTTTATAGGGAGTTCTAATTTCGTTCGCTTTTTCATTATGGTGTTTTATGATAGGTAAAGAAATGCTTACAGACTGGACTGTTGATTTGACCTGCATTTAGGTACCTATCTATCTATAAAGTGCACATATTCAAATCATTTTGCTAAAACCCATGCTTGAAAAAAGTACTTGAAGAACGGGTGAATTACTATTAACCACTCTACCTCTAGGTATACCTACAATGAGCTGGGTTACGAAATTTCAAGAATCTATTTTGCCAGACATTAATCTGCCAATCCAACGTCGATCGATTGTTTTACTTAGCTAAAAAGTAGTTTTTTTTTTTTTATCACAAGCTCGAAATAAACTATCGCGCACCCAGTCAGACTTGCAGAAAACATTTAATGAGTGATCTAAGTGAATATTTACAGAAGACAAGCTCTATAATAAAAATACCGTATGAATATAATATTACCTAATTCTAATTTTCAAATAAATAATTCTGTGAAACACCATATACAAATCCAGATTATGTTGTAATTTATATTTATATATTAACGTAGAAATTAAATAATGTTCTATGAATTTATTGTGTGCGTGTGCAAGAGCAGCGTTATTCAGTAGTGTAATGTAATGGGTGGTTGCCAATACAAATGTACTGACTATAAATCAATCGCATTTTTATGAGCACTGGAAATCTCGAGACAGGTTATTTTGAGCAACAGTTATGGACTCGGCAGTTCGTAAAACAATTTGAATCCAGGACAACCCGACGTACGTAACCATCAGAGTTCAAAGATAAAACGACGAATTGCAGTCGAAATTGTATTTGACATTAATATGATCGAGAAAGACTTAACTTGTTTTTTCGTTTGAGGAAACTTGGAAAAACTATCTTAAGTAGGTACTTAGTAGGTACCTACCAACTAAAAAGTGGAATCGAATGGATGAGCTATAGCTAAGAGACTATACTTTACAATAGAATCGAATCGTTCTGTCACCTCTTTTAAGTTTGGAACTCCACATGGTATAGGTAAACAAACTTTTTTTTTTTATATACCCAACTTTCCTAATTATGCTACGTAGTCAACGTAGCTACTATAAAACTACGTAGCGTTATAATTTAACAGCTTCAGCTACATTTATGATACACACAACGATAAGTATGAACGTAAAATAGTGAAATATTTTTACACTTGTTTCTAGAACGAAAAAAAAACACCCTTTTTAACTTAATCCACGATGCACATGCAGTGTTTAGTCAACCATCACCGTGTGCAAGCCCAATTATAAATCCTGTATCTATCTTATTACCTTGATATTCTGTATAGTATCTAATGCAGCCATTTTGAACTGACACCCAGTCAACATCAATCTTCAAAACTGGGTAAATCCGAATCTGCAGTGTACTGACAAGTCTTATTGATTAGCTTTTACGAAGCTCGTTGAGCGATAACGGTCACCGAGATTGCCAAATTCGTATATAGAGGTATTATGCAAACCATCCCGCACCCTAATTGCATAATACACGATCAATCAGAATCGGAATCAGTTTGACAAAACGTCTAATCCATTGACAAATAGGTTTGAAAAAAAAAACCTGCTCAACAACGATGTTGTGGAACTATCAAAATTAAATAAAAATTAATTTTAATCTGATAAGAAAATAAGTTACGCAATCAGATAGCCGATCCACCCGTAATATTAGTCTTTTTAACTTAATCCACGATGCACATGCAGTGTTTAGTCAACCATCACCGTGTGCAAGCCCAATTATAAATCCTGTATCTATCTTATTACCTTGATATTCTGTATAGTATCTAATGCAGCCATTTTGAACTGACACCCAGGCAACATCAATCTTCAAAACTGGGTAAATCCGAATCTGCAGTGTACTGACAAGTCTTATTGATTAGCTTTTACGAAGCTCGTTGAGCGATAACGGTCACCGAGATTGCCAAATTCGTATATAGAGGTATTATGCAAACCATCCCGCACCCTAATTGCATAATACACGATCAATCAGAATCGGAATCAGTTTGACAAAACGTCTAATCCATTGACAAATAAGTTTGAAAAAAAAAACCTGCTCAACAACGATGTTGTGGAACTATCAAAATTAAATAAAAATTAATTTTAATCGGATAAGAAAATAAGTTACGCAATCAGATAGCCGATCCACCCGTAATATTAGCTTTTTGTTTAGTTTGCAGAAAAGTAGGTACCTAACTACATATTGAAATGACGTGAAAAGAAAATATGTGAAATTTTGCTCTAGTTAAATAAACATACGGAATTATCGTAACTACAATAACACGAGTGAAGGAAGAGTTGCAGATGTTATTATTTCAAACTATTCGTTGGATTAGATATCTATCTAGCTAAGAACATTTTACAGTAGTAGATAGACTATGTATAACTAAAAAGTTAATGGGAATTAATGTTCTAACTAAAGTATATCTAGCATTAACAATAAAAGGAAAATTTTACTACACTGTAAAATAGAAAATGAGAAACGCTCATTGTTGTTGCAAGCATTTGTATTTTGTAAATAAGTAGCTTGGCACTTCGATTGTAAATACAATTGTTATTGCAAGCTTAGTAGTACCTATACTTATATCGTAAAAAGAAAACCATGTTGGAAAATGTCTCGAAAGTATCTATAAAAGCGACTCTGAAAATAAAAAAAAATCGTGGTTGGTAGACAGACCAAAACATGCCTGGACTCATTATACGGGTCACCAAAATTATTACAGTACTTACTCGTTCAATTCAAATTTATGCTACCCACTTACGATTTGTAATAACAGAAATGATTTATTGGCAACAGCAATCCCTTCAGATCAGTCCGTTATTCGGATATATTTGTGTTGTAGGTACACCTTTTATTTTAAACTAAAGTTCGTTTCTAAATCATTAATATTAATATTTTACCCACCGCCTACGTTGGTTTTTCTTATTTTTACGGGTTTATTGATTTATTAGGCTCAAATAGGATCATTGATAATAAAGACACAATATAAACGATAGGTATCTGAAACTGAAAGTTAAAATTTCAGACTGCTAGGTTGTCTAGCGGTACCTAACGCTAAACAGAACCCTTGTTATTAAAAACGCAATAGAGCCACGACCTTATTCATCAATGTTCTGAAACCAACAAACCTACTGGCGCAGGTAGGTATTAGGCACCTACCTAAGCGTTTTCCTTACAACATTTTCACTAGGTATCTGTTGTTGAAGATATTTCTGTTTTAGGTGACGAAACCCTTAATGGCCAATTATTTAGACTTCTCACAGACAGATTGTGTTTTAGTTTTCAATCTTACGAAATGAATAATAAAGATTGATTAGTTATACAAAACCGTGAGTTACTAAAAATCCCTAATGTACACATCGGCCCACGCGCGGTGTCTCATCTGTTTACAGAATTGTGCACGGCTGTGGATTGTGGAATGATATGTTTCAACGTGAAATAATGCTCCCGTCCGAACTTTAGCCCACTTGGTGTTTTATTGTGTGTACGCGATTCGGAGTTTTATCTCGTACAGCTGGTTGCCGGATAATCCGAGTATAAATAGCATATAGACAACAAAGCATCAACAAATTCAACTCGTATCGGGTACCTACCGTTGCTGGCTGTCGAATATTTAGCGAGCCGTCTCGCTTATTTTATGGCCGTTCTAAATTATTAAAATTGTTCTATTTCCAGACTCGTTTCGTATATACCTATTCATGATAATATTCAGACGTAAATTGTTATCAGATGGACCGATCTTTTAAACTAGTGAAACCAGAATGCCCTCGCTAGTAGATATTATCGTCAGTAAAATCAGGTAGGTACCTACCTACCTACCTATCATTAAAAGCTCAAGGTGAAAAGTAAAATTCTGAGAAGATAGAGATAAAGATATCTAGATATAACTAGCTTTGCCTACATATTCATAGGTATGTCCTATATGTGTCATGTAAAATTAATAAACAGCTACATAGTAGGCAGGTAGCTAGTACCTTTATTATTTTAACAACTAATGGTTGCTTTCCCGCAGCTTCGGCCTTGCGTAGACCGACAATCTTTTATTACCTAGACAAAACTTGTGAAACTAGGAAAGTATGCATGCCCGCCATTTTACTAATTTCTTGCCTAGTTCGGAGTCGATCTGTGATATTTTTTTATTTCCTCAGACAATACATAAGCAGAAAAACTTCGTATGTATGAGTATAGTAGGTATGATACACGTACCTACGTAAGATGATTTCCGCAGTTGTAGCATAATATACCTAATACTAAGTATTATTTTCATCTTGTTTATTTTCAGGATACCTAGGTTTTACCTAAAATTGCCGGTACCTACCTACTATACTGTTTACATTATGCAGCCTTTTAAGTCATACCTACCTTTCCAAATTATTTATAATTTGAAAAACAGGCAGTTTTCCGACAAAAAAAAATTTACAAAGCCATTAAGTTTTTATTTTAATTTATTTTTTCTCTTCTTTTACAAAACTGTGTTTACTTGCTATTTCAGATGCCTGTATTTTTTTTAAACATGTTCAATATTTGCAGGGCGTTACAAGTGCGATATGCCAGATACAGCGATTTCGTGGCAATTTCAAAAACTCATGTTCACTCAAAGATATTGAAATCGCGATAGATCTGCTGTCAAATTCTGTGTGGACCTAGCATTACGTGGCACTGCTATTAAATGAATTAATGCATTCTATTAATTGCAATGCTATTTTAAGGATAGGTATTCTGTTTTAGCTTGTAAAATGTGACTGGTAAAGTGAGAGTACTATTTATACACTTCAGCCTAACTATCGCTTCAAAAAGGTACCTATGTGATGGCGTTATGTTACGTTGCCGGTGCCTGGAAAATCTAGGGGGTTTGATTTGTTTTCTTTAGCCATTTCATTGTAGACTCTTTCTTCGGAGCACGCTGGTTTTTGCAATTACAAAAACTTTTACTTTAGAAAATGATATTATTTTCCACGGGAACGCATCTATTTCAGACTGACAAAAAAGTCAATGTCAAAAATGACAGAAAGAAGTAAAGAACTTTGAGTTTGACACTTGACAGTCAATGGTTGAAAAATTGTTCGATTTGTTTATTTTTATTAACTTTGGAACTTTTAAAAGCTCATTGTGTGGCTTGTGCCGTACTTTCAATAAATAGACAATGCTCAATAATTGGGAGCTTTCTTGAAATCTTTAATTTCTTGATCTAAAATGGAAAGTTACGTAGTTATATCTTTTATTGGCGAAGGATCGTTTGGTCGTGTGTTTAAAGCTAAACATAAAGAAACTGATGCTGTTGTAGCTTTAAAAGTCATAAGAAAGGTGTGTTATATTTACGTAGTGTCCGTTCTGCACTTTAGTGATCAGTATCCTAATAGATTTTTAATGTTTATTGAGTCAAGTTACCCTATTTCTATATGTACAACTACCGTATGTCAGGAGTCACGACTCACGATAAACAAGCGAAAAGACGGGATTATAACGTGCTATGGTGGGATATGGTGAAATCGCAGTACACTTTTTATATTCTTGCAGGATCTCAATGAGAACATGCCTATTTTAGTACCAAATTATTGTTAACCTCACTTACAGAAAGGGCGCTCAATCAAAGACTTGAAAAACTTGAGACAAGAATGTGATATACAGAGGCAACTAAAACATCCAAACATTATCCGGATGATAGACAGCTTTGATACCGATTCTGAGTTAGTTGTAGTCACGGAGTATGCAGAGAAGGAGTTACATAGCATCCTCGCTAAAGAAGGATGTTTGAATGAAGATCAGGTTAAGAAAATCACTTGGGATTTGGTTTCAGCATTGTACTACTTACATTCCCATAGGGTGCTTCACAGGTTTGTTCTATAGTATTTGAGTTTTACGTATAATATTAATTTGTGTAATGTTCCAGGCATGTCGGATCCTTGTAGGTCAAAAATAGTGAACTACATTTTGAGTTTTCTCAAAACATTGTTGAGCAGTCTATTCAGAATAATGAGATTAACATGAAATACAATTACTAACATCAACAACTCTTTACTTTATTCAGAGATTTAAAGCCACAAAATGTCTTGCTGGACAGTACTGGACGTGCCAAGCTATGTGATTTTGGTCTTGCAAGAATCATGACAAATGCAACCCACATTTTGACTTCTATAAAAGGTACTCCGTTATACATGGCACCAGAATTGATTGAGGAGAAACCTTATGATCACCAGGTCAGTTTTTAATACCGTTTTTGAACTTGGACTCCTTTTAAAGTTTATAATTTTGCATAAACTACTTCTTAGTTTGTTTTTCTCAGAAGGACATAGCGAAACAATAAAATGAGTAATTACTTTGGTATTCAAATAGTTCCATAGGGTTTTGAGTAATAAATGTATTATATAGTTATGAATCTTTATTACTCATATGCATGTGCTAACTAAGTAACTAAACAAAATAAATCGATTCTCCATCTGTTATTTCAGGCTGATCTATGGTCTCTTGGATGCATAGTATATGAGTTGATAGCGGGCCAGCCACCTTTCTGTACCATGTCAATATGGCAACTGGTGCGGATGATCAGACACAAGCCAGTGCAGTGGCCTAGCTTTATTAGCACTGAAGCTAGATCCTTCTTGCAGGTATGTATTTGTTGTCATTCATTTCATTGAATAGTTTTTGTAATGAAAATAAACTCATGGTTCCTTTTATCATTCTCATATTCCAAGGGTAAAAAATAACATTAAGGGCCAATATTTCAACCGTCAGTTAACTGTTATCTGATGGATAAATATGGTGATCTGACATATTTTTAATACAAAAGGTGTCAAATCGAAATTTTTATTCTTAACTCAGACTAAGTCCAATGTGTTTTTAATCTTCAATTTACTCGACATTTCAGGGCCTGCTCCACAAAGATCCCATGAAAAGGATGACTTGGCCAGAAATTCTGGAGCATGCATTTGTTTCTGGTCATGTGACTATACTGCCAGAAGATGTTCAGAGTGAATCACCATTCACAAAGCCACTGACCCACAGTCAGCAAGAAGCGAAGCAGCTTCAGAGGGAAAAGGTTAGCAGTAATACAAGGTAAGCAAATTTATGTACAATCGCGGATATTTGCGCTTGACCACTTTTCACTCCCTTCGTAATTATGTGGAAAGTGGTTCTCTGCCAGTGTCCGTAATAGAACCTGCCCTGTTGCCATAAAAAATATATAAAATTATTAAAAAACACATCTCATACCTATCCAAAGTTTGCTTTAGGATGGCAAATTAAAAGATCTAAGAAACAAAGTTAATAAACAATTGAACACATTAAAAGATTTTTTAAATGGATACCATATTTATTTTTTCAGAACAATACCTGAACCAAAACCAGAACCGAAAGAGCATGATTTACGGAATGCAAGAGTGATGCAAGCGATGGAATGTGTCCCAATGTCTGATGACGACAGCGTCAGAGCAACCAGCGCATTTAGTGTACGAGACAGCCTGAAAACTGATGATGAAGACCAATCACATCCCATCACCGCAGCCAACGCGAAACTGCTCAGACACGAATACAATGTCCTGAATAACTCAAACCTCGTTGTATGCAATCTAGAGAACAACATGGCCCAACTAATGGCAGCTAACAAGAAACAGTCAGATCTTAACAAAATGGATAAGATAGATGAAGAAAAACCTAACACAGAGAAACATGTTGAAGAAAAGAAACCACAAAAGCCTCTAAGTGCCAGCGATGGTCAGAAAGAATTACTGGAGACAAAACAGAAAGCAAAATCTATAGATACTGCATCCCAGAGCTTGGAGCATCCGAAAAGTTCTACTAAATGTAGCAGTGATGTTAGTTCTGGCCTTAGTAAGAGTGTTCCGCCTTCATATAAACAGAAAATTTTACAATTTTCTCGTGATAAGCTCAGGTTTGGTAGTGGAGGAAACAAATTAACGAGAAGTATCAAAAGATCATTCCATTTTAGTAGAAGTTGGGACAAAACCAAAAATGAAACTCAGCGAAGGACGAGCGAACCTACGATAGAAGTTTCGAGCTTTGTAGATGATAAGGAAAAATGTTCTAAAGAGGAAAAAGATCAGGATGTGGAGAAATCCGAAGTTATTGAGGAGACTTCTGATGATAAAGATGTCGCTGATAATGATAGGATGCTTAAGACTGAAGACAAAAGCGATGGTAATATTTGTTTCTCTTTTAACTCACGATTTTCAAAATGTTCTATTAATAATAATAACTATGTACTTTCTGGTTTCCAGTTAAAGAGCCATCTTCCATAGAATTGGAGGAATGGGAAGCATTCCTAAACTCCAATATTAGTGAAGTTATGGATGGCGATGTGGAATCTCTAACTCAACTGAATATGGTATGTGGTAATGTTACACAAGGTCAATTTTATCACATTAGTAATAGAAATAATGTAAGCATAATTTGTAGGTTCTTTTATGGCTTCATTGTTCAAGATTGGTAGTGACACTACTGATTGAGGCTCAATGTAAGCAACTAGCAAACGCCTACATATTCGTGTTATAAAATACTTAATGATTTTATACATATCAATCGGCATCTGAGTAAGCAACAAATAAACACAACATTACAGAAAGTGGTTTATTAATACGAGCTTTATAGGTGCATCGAGAATGAATTAGTTTAGAATAGGCTTAATCGTTTTAGTTCTGCTCATATGAACACATTACTGAATATCCCGATATAATTTTTGTTAAAGCTAATATTTAATTTTAATTTATTATTACAGGTAAGCATGGTGATAGGCGTAGTGGGCAGTGCAGCGCGAGCCAGCGGCGGCGGGCGCGTGTGCGGCGCTGTGGCCGCGCTGCTGACGTTACCGGCGCTTGCGCATACACTGCCGAGGCATACTCTGCTTAATATACAAGATGTGAGTTTAATCGAGCGTTTATGAAATATCTCTCGTCTCATAATAAGCCCTAGCGCATCAACCTTAATACATACAATATTTCCAGGTGTATCTCGAAGCTAAAGTGGTGTACAACTTCGTTGCGGCCATAAATACGCTCATGAAAGACAGCAAAGACAATGACGATGGAGCCCATGACAGGTACACATAGCAACAAAAGTATAGTTCCCTCTGAACTTGCATCTGCAAAAGCGCGATTTTGCGTCTATTAACCATCCTAATATTTTCTCGTTTTTTTCCGTCGTGTCGCCACCAGTGACAAGCTAGCCAGCAGGGTTGGTTTAGTAACGTGGTGGGAGTTTAACTGCCTACCCTACAGAAAAAACCTACAATACCCCAATGACTTTGCCAACTTTAAATACAAAAACTAAATATCTCGTGTCTGCGTCTGCTGCAGTAACATCGGTATCTATACCATAGCATAGATAATAATATTTATAACTAGCTGCGCCCCGCGGTTTCACCCGCATAAATGTCGATCCGTGGGAATATCGAGATAAAAAGTATCCTATGTCCTTCTCCAGGTCATGGTCTACTCATGTGACTAAGTTTAGCCGTTTTAGCGTGAAAGCGTAACAAACAAGCACTTTCACATTTATAATATTAGTTAGGATTACTTACCTTAAGTTTTTAAGTTAGTAAAAAGCACGTGATTAATTTATATGTACTCTTCCACAGACTACAGGGCGTTGCTCGCATGTTGGAGGTGTGCGCGTGGCTGTGCGTGCGCTCGTGTCGCGGCGTGCGACAGTTTGCTACCGCGCTCAGCTCATACAACGCGCATCCAGTCTTCACCAGGCTCTTAATGCACTGTAAGACTATGTTATTTTATTTTTGACACATAGTTCAAGACAACAGCCGATCCCTTCCTCAAAACGTTGGTGAAACTGATTGGGAGGAGGGATTGACACTATTGACAGCTTACTTCACCAAAGTTTTCACAGTGAGATTATTAAAGAATAGACCAACAGATCTAGTTTAGTCAATGTCTCATCCAAGAACTACATAGAAATACATGAAACATAGTAATTGAACATTTGAAACTCAACTTTTTCGAATGAGACCATCTAATTATATTTCCTAAAACATTACGTCATCGCTGTCTCGGTGTAAAAAGGTCATGTTAAGGCACTCCCTCACCGGAGCATTCGCCTGTAACAATTCAAGATTCAATAAGATTCGCATTCATGTTACAAATTGAATCACGGGTGCTCCCACTCACTACTCTAACATTACACTCTTACATTACAGCCGAATGGTGCCTGTGAATGTTATGTTACAAATTGTATTATTACAGGTTGCTCACTGTAATGCTCGGTTCTCCTAACTCACTGATGTAATGCTCAAATCGGAACTATTACATTACAGGCGAACAATCCTGGTGAGGGAGCGCCTTTACAGACAAATTATATTTGCCTAGACGCCCTGACGGATGATACACATATCTCATGCTAAGTGACATTTCAAAATCGCCACAAGACATCTTGACATAATACTAAGATTATTTAAACCGAATTATGTCAAGCCAATGTCGGATCTCCAATTAATTTCGACTTCCTGTTGTTTGAAAAACATTTTTATTTACAGATTCGAAGTCACCGCGAATAGTACTGAACATCGTGGGACTCCTGATCACTGTGCTGCAAGATTTACCGGAACATGCTGATGTGGTGGAGAAAATACTCTTTGATGAAGCAAGTTTTAACTTCCTAAGTCTTGTAGAACAACCGAGCGATGCGTTGAGAATGAGAGTTTGTATATTGATAAGTTTGCTTTGTACATTCTCCTGTACTGCGTTTTCTGTAGCCATGGAGTCGAGGTGGAGTAAAAAAGAGACTGATTCTATAGAGGCTTTACATACTCATTGTAATGTGGCACTGAATAGGGCAGCTAGGCTGGCCACGAAGGAGCTCAGTAATATGCCTTTTTACGTTAGCTAGTAAGAATTACAAGATACTGTATACATTCGGATTCCATTTTCCTTTATATGACTTTTAAAACTGTATTTCAACATATTCATTATATTTGGCTTAGCCAAGTACTTGTTGTAGCACTAGGTTGCATTTTCCATACCCTTTTTAATAAGGTATTAAGAAATTTAAAAAAAACCAGATCAAAGATAATGAATCTCCAGAATCAAATACAGGGCATAAATTAAATTTGCGATGTTATTTGAATTTTTTTGTTTATGTGATGTGTATAACACTATCTTCCTTATTAATAAACGTATTACATCGGGTAAATAATTACACACGGATTTCACTCTTTCAGTCGTTAGTCATTTGACTTTTGAAAGAAGAAGACAAGGCATTGTGTAATTATACAGACCTTATACAACGTTTATTAGTAAGGAGGTAAGTGTATAACACTGACAGCCGTTGTTGATTCCAAAAAAAGAACATCAAATCTTTTTTTTTGCTTTTTCGTGTTTAGATATCGATAGGTACCCATTACGTCTGCAGAGTTTTCCTAGCTAATTTGATTCGACCTGGTATAAAACAACGAAAACGAAATACGGAATTGAGGCAGCTAAAATTAGTTTATCTAGAAAGAAACGTTGAATTCAGTGTGAATAAATAAGAATTGAACCTCAAGACTGACGGTAAGAGGCTCGTATAAGTAGGGATAGTCAGCGCCAAAAATAAAGGGACGAGCAGACAGTTCAAGATGAACACAAAAAAAAAAAACTTTATTGCAATAGGATACATTTCTTTTCAGTTGTATTTACTCATTCAGAAACATCCCTTGTAGATAATAAAATATCATAGTTTTATCGTTTTGAACTGTCTGTTCGTCGTTTTGGCGCTGATTATCGAAGTTTTTACAAAGTTTGTGATCGAAAGTTTGTGTGTGTAAAAGTGTTTTCGGAAAACTTGCGAGTGTAATCGAGATCTAGCATACTTAATTGGTAGGCGATAAAACAAAATTAAAAGCTATATTATTAAGTCACTACCAATTTTTATTCAAAGTCCGTTTTCACGTTATGTCCTTGTGGATAGAGAATGTGATTACATGATGCGGACTTGCGTTTTATTTTCATAAAAATATTTATGAAAATAAAATAAGAATCATTTATGATATTGTAGTTCAAAATACATAACATTCATAGAACTAACTATTCGCAAACAATGAATAAGGCCATAGGATTGTCATGATTTTAACATTCTAATAATTATTAATTAATACTGTAATATTAGATGTAACATTTTCAATATATTTATTATCTAATTATTTATCTTTACCTCAAATGATTGAAAAAAGTATTTCAGTTAAAAATTTAAGCAGAACTGTTAGCTGAGCTGTGAACAACTAGAACATTATATTTTTATGAAGATTTTCCGCCCTATTATTCGCCCACTTATCCGTATCCGGTTCGTATTTGATTCGTTTTTGTTTGTGATCCGGTATAGCCATCCTAATAATTGTACGAACCGTATACTCATTAGTGCACAAACCTCCATACAATAACTAGATGGCCAAACAGGATCAGAAGACAGAAACGAAAACGAATGGAGTACGAACCGGATACGGATAAGTGGGGTAACTATAGTGAACAACATTTATATCATAATGACAAGCACGTTATGAGGATTATGATATGGTAGGACTTATATCCATCCTTGAACCGAATGCAATCGTCCAAAATCTGAATGTACGTAAAACACAGGGATCACTCCAAGGTTAGATAAAGCTAATCTTCTTAGTCAGTTATTACCATCTATTGACTCACATACCCTGAATATTATTTATTACCTAAGCTTTGCCCGCGACTCCTTTCGTGTTTTTTTGTTTAGTTTTTCTTGAAAATTATTGAGTCGCAACTCCCAATTAATAACACAAAACTTTGGTTACCTACGCCAGAGAAACACTAGAATAAAAAAAAAATAGAGGTGCTACACACTTGCTCGGCAGCGAGTGTGCCTATTGTGCAGATGCCGAACGAATTTTCCTGATCAGTATTAGTACTTGAATGAAAACCGAACACGTGAAGTTATTACTTCGGTTGCGCTTTGCTGTTCAACAAATACTGCCGAATCGAATGTGCCGACACGAACATGTGTGAAGCACCCGTCGGTGTCAGAGTGGGTGGACTTATAGCGCTAACACACTGGGACGCCGCGCCATGGCGACGTCGCCGGTTACGTATCCAAACAATTCGTATTGAAATTTATGACAGGGTTTGAAAGCGTAGCCACGACCGACCGGCCCCTACGTGGAGACTGGATTCTCTGCCGACCTGGCGACGCGTAGCCAAGTCGCCAATATTGTGTAACCCCAACTGATCGCCAGGACGGACGCCCGCGTGTTACGGGCTACTTATTTGGCAACCTCATTTACGGAAGGTAGCCAGAGGTAGCCATGAAAAAAGTGCATGCGAATTAGCCTTGAACCACACATAATCGTTCAAATCTGAACGACAAAAAAAGGAGGACACTTTAAGGTTAGATAAAGTTAATATAAAATCAGCTATCTGGGTATTTACATACTGTATATATTAATTATTAGCTTTTGTTCACGGCTTCGCCAGCGTGGAGCTCGGAAATTATCCCACGGGAACGTACTACCGGGATAAACAGTCTATGTGCAATCTTATGTCCTATTCCAGATCATGGTCTGCCCATGTGCCAAATTTCATCCAAATCCGTTCAGCCGATTTAGAGTGAAAGCGTTTAGCAAACTCACTTTCTCATTTATTTAGTTAGGATTATCACTACATATTATAAATCTAAGTCCTCCGACGCGTCTGTCTGTTCGCGATAAACTCAAAAACTACTGCACCGATTTTCATGCTGTTTTCACCCGTGGATAGAGTGGTTCTCGAAGAAGGTTTTAGAATATAATAAGTTAATAACCGACATTCACGCGGGCGAGGCCGCGGACATCAGCTAGTTAATAATAAAACTGCAACTGAGTCAATACCGTTAATTAAATAAGTGTATGCAATTTAGCCTTGAACCACACAATCGTTCAAATCGCCAAAAACAGGATGACACTCGAAGGTTAGATAAATTTAATCTAAAAGCAGCTATCTAGGTATAAGCTATGTTTTATGATTATTTCATATTTGACCGGGAATCGGGAAATATTATACGAGACTAATATTATTTCTTAGTAGGTAGGTACGCCTGAAAGCCCCCTAAAAACGATTGAAAGTTTATTAATAATAATATATAATTATTATAACTACGTCTGTGATGGGCTTAAGGAGCAAAACACACAAAATGTAGAGACCTTATGTGAGCGTCTGCGTGCACCCTCTTGCTCAAGGTATCCTCGAGACGAGCCACTGGACGGATTTTAAAAATAACATAGGTATAATCCTGTATTTAAATATAAATGTATTGTCTCGATCGGTTGATGACCATTTTGACCTCTATGTCATTGTACAGTAGGCGTACCGGCGGTGTAGGGTATGAGGTTATTTTTTTTTAATGCAGAGTTCATGTTCGGATAGTTTTTGCGAAATGATGTCAATTTTCAATTTCTGCGTGGGAAGGCTAGTTGTTAAAATACAATAATAATTCTAAGAAGGATCTTACTTTTGGACTTTTTGGGGACAAATATGTCTCACAGTATCTTTCAAACATTATAAAATTTATGGCGGTATTGAACACATTTATAAAAAAATAGCATCACCATTATCGGAAACCTAATAGAGTTTTTAAACTAAGTAGGTACCTATTCAACTTCGGGGACTGTTTTCAGTGATTTAAAACAACAACAAAAAGACTGGGTTTATTTTGTAATTACTTGTATAGCTACTTAACTGGTTTTATTACATATTAAGTATAATGTGTTACAGTGAATAAAAGTGAATTTATTATCTTGGACTTTAGTGTTATTGTAAAGCTTATTTCACATTATCTCGAAATGCGGTCCGTTGTCCACGACATTTTAATCGTAAATGTATTAATAAATAGCGTATGGCGTATTATTAATGGTGCAAGATTTTTCAGTTTATGTCGTTTCATTGGCAGCGTTTCTCTTCAGTGTGTTGCTAGGCTTATTTCTTAAGGCGCATATTGATTTATTTTTTATTGAAACTGATCGCAGCTATTCAGCAGCGTGCGTCACGTTAGCATGTAATAATAGAAGTCCATATGACAATACAAGTTCTAGAACTATTATTCTGTTGAAGTGATGTCTAATATGTTAATTTCAGAGGCGATGATCTCTAACTGTCCATGTGGCCTTCATTTATGTAAATTATACTAGTCGGGCTGTAGGTAAGTAAAACAATGTCAGTGTGAGAAAATCAAGACAAAAATAAAAGTTGTACCTACTTAGTTTGTATGTTATCAATAAGTACGCGCATTGTTTTTTGATTTCAGCTTGGTACCTAGGTACCAAGCTGAAATAAAAATAAATGGGTACAGATGTAAGTACCCATTTATTTTTATTTTTAAATCAATTTTTTTTATCGATATCGCATTTGCAGCAGCTTTAAGTAATTCGTCCACATAAATTAATAACATGCTCACATTAAATTAATAAACTTATTATAAGCTGTTTGACATAGTGCCATGTTAAAGTTAGGTACACATTTTAAGTTAATGTTTAAATAAATCTTTCTATCTATGCACTCCCAGTTTTATTTGTTTATTTACGTCGTTATCTGTTAGGACAAAAATAAATTATTAATACTGAGACGATGTTTACATCCTATCGTAATTAGATACACACACCGGGAGTGTTAATGACCTGCCACATAGAATGCAATTATTTACAAACAGTTGAATACAAACAAGTATAATCGGCTGTTGGCTTAGTGCATTCGCGTCAAGATCAAAGACCTGTGTTCTTGGTCGTGTTTTACGTGGTTTGTTTGGAGCATGCTGCACTTTATGGCAGGTTACATAAGGAGGTGATCGGCCGGCCTCGCGCCCGGCGTGCGCGCGTGCATTCACCGATCATGCACGTTCAAATCTGCTGCCATGCAACCGCCGAGATGTGCGACAAACTTACTAAAGATCAAAGTACGGCTAATTATGCGAATCCGCAATTACCGATCTTAGTAGGTAAAGATGTTTCCGTATTGTACTTGAGTGCGTAAGTACCGGATAAATTGCTTACCTAATCAAGAATAATGTCAGCTCTGTGCTCAGCATTTCTAGTGTCTGCTTATTTACCTACTTGTCGTCATAGGTTTCTACACATCATTACCTATGACTAAGAGGTCGTTGAACTTGCTAAATGCATTTCGAATGGTGGTTTGGAAGGCACACTACGCATTGGCGACATTCGTAAAACGTGGAGTTGACACCTACATATTTAATTGTAGATACCTACATGTCTTTATCATCGATCACGTAGTAGAGAGTTTCTGAAGGCGGATTCCTACCTACCTACTTACTTCATATATTTTTTGTCATGTTAACTAGGGACAATAAACAAAAACAGGTACCTAAACAAGTGGAAAAAACTAAGGTCAACTTAATCAAAAACCGACTTAGGTTAAGCTCTGCTTCAGATTTTTTAAGTAGGTAGGTACCTAAGGCTTTCGTGCAGATGAATAGGTAGGTACCTACTTAATTATTAATTGGAAAGCTAGTTTTAATATTCCAAGTACTTAATAATCTTTTTTGGAAGTTTCATCGTAATTAACATGGACCTTCCCGGACCAATTCGCTTAGCAGTCTAGAGCTGTCGTAGCGGCCATTGCCATTAGCAAGCATTAATACAACGATTAGCAGATCGATCATTGTTAACAGTGAGTAGATACCTACCTACTTAGGGTGTAGGTATCCGGTTCTGCATCCAGAAGGACTCAAGCACATAAAACTTCAATCACCTGTCAAAAATAGGTACAAGCCTTGTATTACAAGCATTTTTCCTGTAAAAAAAAACATTATTATAAAAAAAACTACACGTGTAAATTACATGTTACAAGTGTCATTATTTAGTTCATATATAAGTACTTATTTTGTTTTATACTTTTATTCGTGATTTTGTTTATCAAAAAATTCTTTGTAAGTTACAACTTGTAGAAAATTATACCAAATCCTGAGAATGTCCGGCGAGGCGGCGACTCTCTATTCCGTCTTACAAGTTTACAAGTGTTGTGCTTAGTAGGTAAACCACAATCAATTTTAAAATTCGTTTTTTTTTTTTTTTTTTCTTCAAAAGAGATAGATCGCCTGATGCCCGGATCCCAGCAGTGAGAACATTAAGGCTGATTATGAATATGGAGATGAGCTATGAATTTAACGAAAAATTTACATTCTAGGTAACTTGTGAATGTGTAACTTTTGGTAAACAGGCACTGGATCGGTATTTTAGGAAATACTTAAATAAAAACAACTAGTAATTGTAAAGTCGAAGTGGCTTTAATTTAGTACACGAATAAACTTTGACACGCTGGATTTTTACTACACTATCCTGACAGCAACCTAACCGTCCCGCTCCCCTTACTCCCCTTTCCTTACCTTTCGAAAAACCCCGAGTCATTCATTGTTACTTTATTGAAAAATCTACACAGTCACAGACAGTAGTACTGAATTATTGTCAAAACAACACGTTATTTGTAACAAACATTAGGTACAAGTAGGTACCAAGTGTAGGTATTGTACTTACAGGAGATTAGCCTCATTGGTATTACCGTCAATGTATTGTGTGTTGATGAACTGTAGTCCAATTCCATTGCTCCATTGACGTCAACAAATAATAATCACCCGTATAGTGTGCAGCTTAACGGGCATCCTAGATGGAAAACTTCTCTGCAGAATTTACTACCGCATTTGTCATTGTATGCTCGTCATATATAAGGAAATTTCCGTCCCTGATCTAGGTTTGGGGAAAACCACACATAGGTAGTTTCATACACATTGTATTGTTGCCTAGCTATCTTCTTGTATGTACTTTCATTGAATTTATGGCTGAAAATGTAACGTAAAAAGGACCACAATTACAAAAAAATATATACAGAGTCATTACGACTTTCCTAGTAGCTATATAGGTAAGCTATCGATGTCTAATTGCATAAATACCATCCAAGCGGTAGGTAGATGCAAGAACAAAAAAATACCCTTAGTTGAAAACATCTATTAAATCGTTCAAAAGTCAGCGTGACGCAGCCCAGGACGCTGGAGGAGGAGGAAGAGTACCTATGTGATAAGAAATGTCAAAAACGGTAAAATAAAAATACGCAGACTAAAATAAACGGATTAGGTGAAAGACGATGGTAACGCTACGAATACCTACAGAGGAAGCTAGTAAGCATCGGGATTACGGCTGAAAGAGTTCAGTCATCATCTCGATGTGAAAAAAGTTGTAGGTAAATACTTTATTTCTGATTTCAGAGAGGGTAAATAAAGAGTTACAGACTAATCAATCTAATGTTATTTTTTAAATACTAGCGGAACTTTTGCGGAACTATTTTTTTGTATTCTATGTATGTTCATCGATATTTTCGTCATTTTTGTGGACCGATTTAGAAAATTCTTTTTCATTTGGATGAGGAAGCTTGTGCGGTGGTCCTTAAATTGTATTAACTTTGCTTGGATAGTTTTTGAGTTGGCTTAGATAATACGTAAGTACCTATTTAATCCACTTTGTGTATCTTGAAGATGATATAAATAATCCCGTCCAAGTTCCAAAAAAACACTGAAAAATAACTTTAAATTCGCAAGTCGGGGTCTTATTCTGTAACTACTTATTTTAGTTTTTTTATACTAATACCTAAGGTTTTTAAAAAAAAAATAAGTACCTCACTGTACAACTCTAGACATTCTATTTCTGAGTTCAAATAGATAATGAGCGGTGTTGCGTTGAAGCTTAGAATAAGACATTAGTAGAATCTTATACGTCGCCGACGACCCCAAATAAATTGGTATGAACAAAAGTTTCTCGAGTGACAACGCAATTCCTGGCCTCTCTAATCTAGTTTATGCCCGCTTCTTTACTTAATCCTCCTTATTGTGTAGTCTTGAGTTATCTGAAGATAACTGCCCAATACTGAAAGGTAACATGAAAGTTATCTGGCAGTGAGGCGCGTATCAATATCGTATAATTCGCTAACAGTTGGAAGACAAAGTTGCGAAAATTCTCGGATCTTGTTACTATAAGATAAAGAAAAAAATTGGGAGCGGTTTCGATAACTCGATCGTTTTATTAGATGTTATCTTATAAAGAAGTTTTGTGGCGCCATTGGGCATAAAATTTATTGGGAAACGGAACCCTTCCCGCGCTGAGATTCTGCTGAAATTCAGAAGAATCTATTTATTTGTTGTAAGTAGATAGATAGGTATGAATTTGGTAGTTTTGAATCAATGAATGAGTGAACAGAAGATTAGGAGGATTGTAAGACAGAACCTATTATTCTTATGTGTCATTATTGGTGTTATCATAATTATCTCACCCCATACAACTACCAAACACCTACATTGTTTGTAGGGCAGTGACCAATAATGATGATTACCAAAAATGTGAAAAAAGTAAAACTAAAATCTAAAAACCTTTTGTTTTATGAAATCAATTCACACTATTATATCTATGCAGCACCTTAAAATTAGGTTAAAGATATAGATATGTACCTAATCTTGTAAGATAATAACATACAAATTCGAAATAGTGTCGAACTAAAAAGAATTTTCGACCGATAGCGATTTTTTATCGAAACACAAAACGCTATAACTCAGATCACGTACCTATCTTTATTTGCGCGACCGCTGCGGGTTCAACGGCCTCGCGTATTCACTGTACCATTGGGTCATGAGTATTTTGACAACGCACCGCGGAAATTATCTAATCGGCACGCGGCCGCGAGGACACGGGGTCAACGACTCCGGCCAGCTCGCCGCGGGCTCGTACCGCCTCGACGAAAGTGAAATGTGAAGTACCGATACAGACAATTAGGATGGCCGAATTTGTTTATTGACTGGTGGGTGGCCGGCACAGCTGCACGCCAACTACCAAATATGGAATTGTTTTCTGCGACTCTTACAGTGTTACTTCATATCAATATTTTACAAAAATTGGTTACGAAACGTTATTAAAACATGCATATTATTCTGATTTCATTATTCTGTTTTATTTCGCATCACTGCACTGTACCTATAATATGAGAAGAATACCGCTACGAATTTCGTAGCAGTTTCGTAGCAAATGGCAGGTGTTATAGCTAAACGGTATTTTTTGCAGTAAAGTTAGGCTGTAGCGTGTAGTTAATCAATTTTAAATTCGTTTCTAATTATTCAAGCCTACCCTGAACAAGAATTCCCATGCTTGTAATTTTGCAGGTCCGAAACGATCTCAAAAATATAATTTTCGCATAGCGATCATTTGTACCTAGTAAGTATCTGAAATAAAGAAGATTTATAGGTAAAAAATAATGCAAAAACATAACAAACAGAGAGCAAAGTACATTGGTAAATAAGAAGTTAATAAAAAATAACAACGGAATCATGTGCAAATGGCCTAATGAAAAATACAAGTAATATGGGTTAGTACGCTCGGGGTCGATGACACTTCAATACTTGCTCGGCAGATTTGTAGGCATAACATAATAGAATCGTGAGAATTGATGACCCACATTAATGCTGTACTAGAATTCAAATGTGTGTGCAAGCAGCTAAGTGCCCCGCGACTCTGCCTGCAGTAATTATTCATCTTAGCGAATTTAAGGACAACCATGACCGTTGGACGAAATCGATTAAGTACCTGTTTTATTTACATTTAATAAAAAGAATAAGAAGAAATACATGGGTGAACGGCTAAAAAAAAATGCTATTAGGAGATCTGTAAGTTTTTAGGGGATCAATTAAATATTTCCCATTTTTTTCTCTTCTATATTTGTATCGAAGTTGAAAAACTATGATCTATTCACCAGTACAACCATACTGGCTGTTCCTGTGTTCCATCACATGGCAGGGTTTATTCTTGAAAATGTTCTAAAACTAAAATTCACTCTGTGCTTTTTGGTTGAAAATTAATTTTATCATTAGGAACCTACTGCACTAAAATACTGCTGTACAATTAAAAGACTAGGAACTATTGTCATCTACGATATTTAAGATATAAAGACAGACAAAATAAGAAATTATTTTATCGAGACGATATGTTTAGTCTGAATATTTTGTTGAATTGCACAACCTCCAATGGACAGAAAAAAGACTAAACCTACACATAATATACCTTTCGTATTTTTAATTATGCAAATATTATAATAAATTGACTTAGTTTCTATCGACTGCCTCGTTGATCTAGTGCTCGCAAGCGCTACTGCTGAGCCTGAGGTCGTGGCTTCGATTCCCGGGTCGGGCAAAGTGTTATGGGCTTTTCTATCCCGGAATTTCTCGGTAGTAGCCCGGAGGCTGGATTAGTGTCCGGTTTATGGCAATAGGCTCACCCATTTCAAGGAACTTAGAACATAACTGGCGAAATGTGGGTATACCTACTATAGGTGAACCTCTGCCTCAGGGTTTTGGGGGTTCAAACCCCCCCCCCGAAATGCGAGAAAACAGAATCTCAATCCACTCTCAATCCAGAGATCAACCCCTTAGGATAGACCCCTAACCCCGACAATTATGTGTATAAGGAGGTACTCCTTATACAGATAATTGTAATCTATTTCGCATAGGCGTACTTTACCAGTAATAGTATGCTTAAATACTGTATTTTTATAGACTCTGACATTGTATTGAATCAATTCCTGCAACTTCAGCATTCTCTGAGATATTCTAACCTCCCCCAGCCTCTCAGTAAGAGTATGCTTAAATACTGTATTTTTATCGACTCTCGACTTTTATTTGTACTGAATAAATTCCTGCAATTTCAGTATTCTCTGAGATATACTAACCTCCCCCAGCCTCACCCAGGCGGGGTGGTAAAATTTTCGAGCTCGCTTTGCTCGCTCTTGCATCTTTTTCGCACCATCCTTCACAAATTTTTCTGCATAATAAGTCGATAAAGTTACTTCTTTTTCTGTATGATCGGTCAAAGAGAAAGAAAACCTAACTTATTCGAAGCTGAATGCTAAAAATTTTGAGCTCGCTTCGCTCGCAATAATTTTTTTAAGATTTCCGAAAAAGAGATAAATACTCTTTTTTTTTTTATCTGTATTTACTATTTTTCTACCCTCTCTGAAATCAGAAATAGGTAATTAATTTCTTTAAAAAAAAGTTTGCCATCACCCCCCCGAAATGAATTCCTGGCTACGGCCCTGCTCTGCCTACCCTTCAGGGAATACAGGCGTGATGTTATGATAGTTTCTATCGAAGTCAAATAAATTGATCTTTATTAGTATAGAATCATTGCCAATATTTTGCTTCCATAAATTATTTCATGAATTGTTCATTTTAAAAGTTGTCTTTCCTTTTTGCGAACGATTATCATTTCCCATTTTACATACAATTTATTGTCTAGACTTCTTTTTTTTACAAGGATTAACAATTTTCAATTAACCATTTATTGATCGTAGTCTTCTATTAGTCGTAGTAGAGTAACGAATAGGTGTTAAGAAAAAAATAACTTGTATGTTTGGGTAGTATCTCAGTTAGAAACAGAAATAGTTACCGTAGCCGAAATCGACATGGGATGTATAATTAAAAATTATTACCATCCTTGGTGGTAACAAAAGTGAAAGTTTTTTTTTAACTCAAAAAGGGGAATTGCGTCTGCTATTTAATTATGACGCACAATCAGCTGTTATTAATTTTAGTGCACGTCACAAAATCATGTTTACGTAGTACCTCGTCATAGATTCAGCTGCTGGGAATCCATAACTTATATCAAAGTGCTTTGCCCATTTACTTATTTCATGATATTTTAAAGGTTACATTAAAATCCTTTTCATGGCGATCTAGTTAGATAAACACAGACATTAGGTACATTATTTATAAATGTTGCATAAAATTAAGTAATGATTTAGTTAACCATACCTACATTTTTTTTACGTTTAAACGTCTATATGGACCTCTCGCCAGTTATACCTAATTGCAGCCAGTGATCGACAAGTAGCGAATTCGGAAATCGATTTATTGCTTCAATTTTTGTTCAACTGGTAGTTTTATCTCGTCAATTTTCATCAAAGTAATCATTCAATTGAGTTCAATTTGGTCTTCTTTGATATTAGATCCCGCGATTGCCAAAGTAGATAAAATAGTGCACATTCGAGACCTCAATGAGTAATTACGGAAGTATTCATAGTCGTTTTATTTTTCATTTGCTTTATTGATTTGTCACAATAATAATATTATGAATACGTATAGCATCAACACCAATATGATACTGCAAATGCACGCTATCAACGAGGTTTTCACGAAAACAAAATGTTTGTACCTTTATTATTATTATATTATATTTATACATACGATCGATTTTTACATGTAGGGTAATCCATAGCGATACCAAGAAATACTCAGGGAGATCTATAGTATCATTTTTTATCTTTTTAGGATTTCGGATTCGATTAGATTTGCAGAATGTACGCCTTCGGATGTAAAATTGCAAAGAACTTCCTCAGTTGGTCATGCGGGTTCATCGTTATAAATACGCAAAAACCTCTCAAGGTCGACCACATTGCATTCTGTATAAAGTTCGTCGACCGATAACTTAATTACTAGAGTAGTAGAATTTCTATTAATCATCGTCATTAAGACGTATAAATAGATAAAGTAAAATGGACTTTAATTGTATTGCGAGGTAAGTATAAAATAAATTAACAGCATGACCACGTGTATAATTTGCTGAGCATAACGTGCGATTGAACGTCCTTGTCGGAGCGTTCAACCCGGAATACAACCGTGCCGATAAAGGTCAATAAACTGTTATCCAATCTCGATAACTGCTTATGTAAGTCCTTCACACGTTATAATGTGATGACCTTCATAGTTTATTCCCCTATAATAGAGGTTGTTGACATATATAATACTGGCTCATATTCTTAATATGTACCTATCAGCGCAACAGTTTTTTAGGTAAATACGTTGGAACATTATCTTGTGTCTGGCGATATGAATACCTACGGTTTTTATATAATAAGTCTCTGACCTCAATAGGAGTTCTACTGTTTTTAATACGGGTTTTTAAACTCTATTCTAAGATTTTACCCGTACGTTTCCCTAAAGTGTATACGTTTACCTATCAGCACACGTCACACAGCTGTTATCATGTGTACGTAATTAAATTCTACTATAACAGCTGCACCAAATATGCACTAATGATACCTATACTACCTGATATCAGGGGAAGTTCAAGATCACATGTCATCTCGAGGAACGCAGTTTACCTACCATCATTATGATGATGAAAGCCTTCCAAGTTTTTATACTTAAATAGATTACAATTACATGTATTTGTTAAATAGAAATACGGAAACTCAAATAAACTGAGCGAGATATACCTAAAAGCGAAGGCAAAATGTCAAATGACTTGGGCAAATATGTTAAGATGCTATATAAAGTGTTTATCATGGAAGATCGAACTGGACTGAGGTCAATGCACTTTCAGTACCTAGGTACTCTATCATAATAATATGTGTATCTTTCGATCATTGGCAGCTGCATCGGGTATCATATTGAAATGCATTGATAAGCTTGTTCTAAGAAGTTTGCCAATCTTCCGGAATGAAACCCATATATTCTACTTCTAGTTCTTCCTTTTGTGTGAAAACAATAATCTTTTTTGATAAAACGCCCTATGCATCAGTTTGACCCACTTACTATTTCTTGTCCATAAATGAGCTCGCAAATGTAGAATGCAGATTTTTTTCTCCTTGAATTTTGCCAACGGGTAAAGGAGGTAAAATTTGCACAATAAAAAAAAAACACCTAAAAACCATTGGGTTTTTAGCTTGGCCCATTCAACAGAATACTGAAATTCGTAAAAATATATAGTAGGTACATTTCTGACCAAAGTTTAACGAACTTACTATAAAAACAACTTTCGATTTTCGCTTGCACTGACTAGCGTAGTATTTGCTCATTTTCTATGTGTAAACTTTTAAAGTCTTCTAAAAAATAATAATAGTATCTAAAATGCATTAGTATCTCTCAGCACGAATGCCCTAAATGTCTTTAAAAATAAACCTCAACATCCAAACAGCCCTATTCAGCAAGGAAAGTTTTTAGGCCACTAGGTCAGTAGTGAAGAAAGTTATGATAAGCTCTTTTTACGCTAAATAATGTACGATTAGAAAGATAAAACATTTTAAAATTACATAAATTGTGTTAGTTCTACGTCCGATCAAAAAGGTGACAAACCAGGTCAACGAACCCAGATTTGATAATCATAGTACCTATGATATGTCGTAAATGATAATACAATATTCCAGTACTCCTTGATGTTCACTTGAATATTTATCAGCAAATCAATTCAACACGTAATATATAAAAATGGCAGCGGCCGCTTAGTAGGTACTATATATAAAACGACTCAAAGCACCTTGGATCATTATTCAAAACCAGATAGTATTCCGCACACTCGGTCAAGTTTTCGCACCGCAGTTACATAATAAGAAAAATATCAAATATAAATTGCATTTAAAATTCAGCAGGCTTGAGTGCTTTATAATTAAGTTTTAACATTTTGAAATATATTAACGCAAACTTTATTTTGCTTGTTAATTATTTGTTTTGTAAATAAACAATTTGGAAATTCTTTGGAAGTGCGGCTGCCTAATAAAAAACAGCCGATCCTGAAATCAGGACAGATTATATCTTGTCTTACAATTTTAAATATTTTTTGAGCTTTTGTAACTTTAGCAAAGATGTTTCCCAACTTCCTTTATTATTGTCTTATAATCGTAGCAATTAACTATTTATCTAGTGATATAATACGTATTTTTATGTATTCAACGTTATTATTTTGGATAATATTTAAGAATGTTAAATATTATAAAAATCTTCCGCCTGGTAAGTGCATAATTTTAATTTCATCATTTCTTTGATAACGCCATCTACAACATACACATTTAAGTTGGTAGCAATGTCGTTTGATCTAATCGTCTATCAATTTATTCATCAAGTAGGTACGCAAAAATTAGGAATGAAAGTTAAAGAGAGGGCTATAATATTTTGAACTTCCATTAGTAAGTCACTGGTCCAACTAAATCAAAATCGGATGTCGATTTTATAATGTAGTTTCTTTTGCAATCGTTGTCCAACATTTTCGAGAATTCTCTTTCACATGTTTGATTTTCATTCGGCTCTTCGAGATATTCAATTCTAGTTATTTATTATAGCTTGCAGGTTTGACGAGTTAACGAGCTCAGTTTTCATTTGGAGTAACACTAAGAATTTTTGAAAAGTTAAGATTGTGGTGATGACCAGGATTATAATCCCAGGATCTTAAACTCCATTTAAGCCAGTACCGCTTCAAATATTTAAATGTGTTAATTTACCCTACTAACAAATTCTTTTACTTCTAGGACCATGGGGTATTCCATTGTTGGGCATCCTGCCGTTCTTGAACCGCAGGCCTCCCCACCTGGTCTATCTGAACATGTCCAAACAATATGGCGTCGTGTTCTCCGTTCAAATGGGCAGTAACCTCACTGTCTGTCTCGGCTCCACCAAGCTGATGAAGGAGTTCTTCAGCAGGAATGACTCTACTGGCCGACCTCATACTCCGCTGATGAATCTTTTGGAAGGATTTGGTAAGACACACATACTTACTTAATCATATCAGAATAATGTATTGTTTGATACAGTTTTATATATTTTTTTAAGCAGCAATATGCTGTCTTTCTTGCATCATGAAACACGTTACGCTTTTCACAATATCTAAAAACTCGTTTCGGTCAGACATTTTACATTTTTTATCATTGATTTTTAGGAATAATCACAAGCGAAGGAGTCCTGTGGAAAAGGCAGCGTCAGTTCCTTCATGAAAGATTCCGGGCTCTCGGAGTCAAGCTCTGGCCCAACACCCGCTTCGAAAAAGACATCACTGTAAGTTTTGCGATGAAATGGTTAAAGACCGACATTAAGTGTTTAGATAAAATGTTTTTGGTACTTAGTAAAGGTTTCATTTTTTCAGACGGAAATCGAAGAATTGATCACAGAATTAAACGACGCTGAAGGACAAGCTGTAAACCCGTCACATTTGTTCGGAAGACACATCCACAACGTCATTTGCCAGCTGATGATGAGCTTCCGCTTCGAAGCCAATGACAAAGCCTTCACCATGTTCAACGAGAGGGTGTCCAGAGGTATGAAGCTGTTTGGGATGGTGCTTATTGGCGAACACGTGAAAGCCTACCTGGTAAGTGAAAGATAAATAAATACCTTGCTAGCTGATGGGCCCGAAAAACCTCAGTAATTTCGCAGAAATCGGGGATCATTCCCTAACTCTCTAAGGAACCTCTTTATGAAACATTTCTTCCAAATTCCAAGTGTCTATTCACGGCGACGAAACTAATTCTTGTTTAAAAATAATTATATTTTTTGCTATATAAGAAAATCCAAAATTAAAATTTTCGCTAGAACACGGTCGTCACGCTACGGTGCCCGGAGGTTCACAGACCCACTGCCAACGGTCAAGGTTGCGGGTTCAACGCCTGTACCAATGACGTCTTCAATGTCATATGCAATTCTCTAGATGACGTAAATGTTCGGTAAAACTAATGTAATTTTTGTGATCGGTACATTTTAACATCATACACATGAGTTCGATTTTGATAGCTTGATACTCTTCTCGTATGTAGCTGTAGGATCTAGATGATAAAAAACAAAAATAACTCGATTCTGACTTCCCTTTCGTCTCTGAAACTTAAGGAAAAATGTGCTCGCTTACAGGGACTGTCCCGTGTCCAACGCTCATGCTCTATCTCACTTTTAATTTCTCTTGTCTCTGAGGATTAATTATAGGCGTAGGCGTGTGAAATTCTGCTAACCCATTGAGGAAAAGTAACTACATACAAGAAATGTAGCAGGATCTTAATCAGGACCTTGAAAAGTTCTTACAACTTCCATACGAAACTTTTTGAACTAACCTGCTAAAATAAATCGTTGATCTTACTAAAGCATTCGACACATAATCAAACCGTCAGAACGTGCTAAGTTACGAAAGGATTTTCCTCAATGAAACAATTAAATTGTATAATTTCTTTTTCAGAATCGGATTAATTATAGGCGTAAGCGTGTGAAATTCTGCTAACCCATTGAGGAAAAGTAACTACATACCAGAAATGTAGCAGGATCTTAATCAGGACCTTGAAAAGTTCTTACAACTTTCATACGACACTTTTTTAACTAACCTGCTAAAATAAATCGTTCATTTACTAAAGCATTGGACACATAATCAAACCGTCAGAATGTGCTAAGTTACGAAAGGATTTTCCTCAATGAATCAATTAAATTGTATAATTTCTTTTTCAGAAACTTCCGGGCAAAAAAGTAGTAATCAACGAAATTAAAAGAAATTTGGTGGATATTAGCAAGTTTCACCGCGACCATATAATCGAGCGTGTCAAACAACGTACTAGTTCAACGGAGCGCAAAGAACCAACAGATCTATTGGACCACTATCTAGACAAGATTGAGGAGGAAAAGTCCATGGACAAGAACGATAAGAAGAATATTTTCCCTGATGTTGAACCAGGTAAATTTCTCATTTTTACTTAGATGACATATCTCATAAATAATAATCCGTTATTCCATGTAAACCAAAATCATACCTTTATCTATCTGACTGTAGAGGGTCTGCTCTTATTTCCATAGAAAAATATCTACAGATGCTTCTATTTTTATAAAGAACGTTCAAACAAATTCTAACTAAACCAACATTTACAGAAAAACAAATAGTGCAAGTAATGAACGACCTATTTTCTGCTGGAATGGAGACTTCTCTAACGTCACTGCTCTGGACCTTTGTCATGATGCTGAAAAACTCTGCAGTATCTGATAAGGTGCGGACTGAGTTGAGGAAGGTGGTAGCTCCTGGTGAACTGGTGACCATGGCCCATCGCCTGCAACTGCCGTATATTGAAGCTGTGCTGATGGAGACTATGAGAATGGTGTCCATCGTGCCTTTGGGGACTACGCATGTTAATACTGCGTAAGTTAATATCTTCTTTATTTTTGTAGGATGATCTTTTCTTTCAACTTGTAGTTCTTTTATGGTCTTTACATTAGGTTGTATAGCTAAGCCATAATTATGATTTTCATTAATTACCAAAAATAGATCTGAGAATAATGAGTTCGGAAATAACAACGATTAATTAAATACGTACCTGCATTTGTTTATCATATAATCACATATTTCTATTTTTTTTCTTCTACAGGAATTGGAAAATCGGAAAGTACTTCGTGCCAGCCGGCACCCACATCATACCACTGATCAACAAAATGAACATGGACCCTGACATCTACCCGGAACCGGAACTATTCAAGCCCGAAAGATTCATTAGAGAAGGCAAGTTTACTGTTACCGATACTTTCATGCAATACGGAACTGGACAACGCATGTGTATCGGTAACTTGCTAGCAAGAATGGAACTCTTTCTCTTCTTCTCCAATATCATGAACAACTTCGAATTTAATATGCCAGAAGGAGAAGACATTCCTCCGTTAGAAGGAGTTCTTGGAGCAACCCATGCCCCTATTCCTTTCAAACTGTGCTTTACCAACTTGAAAAAGTAAGTCAACAATAAACTTGAAAAGTATAAGTGGAAGGGCTTGTTTCACATTCTTCGGATAGAATTGTTCACTTGATCAGTTGGAAAAGGATAGAATTTGTTTGAAAGTATCTGCATGATTAATTTTCAAAGTCATCCATCCATCTGGAAGCGATGAAACTAGCCATTACTGGAGATTGCCCGCTCGTCCATAATTTGTCCAATATGCATGTTTACTAACATAGATGGTTAATGATTACTAACAAAATTATGAATTTGTTCTGAAATAAAAATATTATTGTATTATATTACTTAGGCCCGGTTTCAGGAACTAAAATCAACACAAGCTATCAAATTTTCTTGCGCTCGTAACCTGTGGGGTAATATCGTAACACACTTACAGTATAGCATGGTATAGCAATGGCTTTCATTTTGACAGTTAAAGAACATTCATTGCGTTATTTACGTTGTTGAACAGATAATTTTTTCGAACATAGGTACCTATTTGAAGCAATGGATTAGCAATATCCTTCAAAGTTATACAGATTGTGATTGAAAGTGTGTTATGAGATTAGGGTACTGCTGTGATTGGTTGGCTGAATTATCAACAGCCAATCGCATCACTTGACTTGCGTTTATTTTGACGCGTCGATAAGTTTCGTTCCAGAAACCGGGCGTTATTGTTTAAAATCCACGTCAAATTTGTGCTCTATCTTTATTTGTACTTATGGTATTTGAAGTGATTTATTTCACGCCTATTTTGCGCTGCTTTGGTACCTATACTTTTACTAGCTTTACTAAAATTTTAATATTGTACTTTACACGTCGCTTAATCCCAGTGTTAAGTGTTTTCTATATTTTTTTGGGGCATATTTATTTATTTGCTGCTATTAATATAATATTATATTTTACAATCTAAATTTTTAGCTTATAAAATCATATTAGATTCATCCGCCTTTAGATTAAGTTTTTGCTGTTTAATATCACTATTGATACAAAAAGCAATATTAGTTTTAGGAAATCATTTGTATCCGCCAGATAAGTAAGAGAAGATTTCTTAGATTGAGTCGTATTCAAAGGCTTTACAAACTTTCATCGCTATGCCTCCTAGGACACCGTATTGTTAATATCTTTAGCAGACCTATTGTTCAATCACAAACAGAGTATGCCAGGGTTGTGTGTACTTTTGTACTTATTTAATAACTTAGTAAATACGAGTAGAACAGTGAAGAACAGTGTTAAACATTGTTCGTAGCCTTTAACAAAGGTAAAATTCTAGTGCTGTAAGTGACATTATTACTTTAATTAACTCTCTGGAAGAGAAGTTCGGCAGACTACTAATTAGGTCTTTGCTTTGTTTCAATATTGTTAGTTTCGTTCATTGCTTTAATTACATTCATACTTAGTTGTGTATATAAGATCGACATCGTAAAATGACTTTTATACTTGTAGCATACAACATCGTACTAAATTACACTGAGTTTATTAATAAGTTCAGTGTAATTGTTTATAGTGTCTATAGTACACAGTTTAAATAATTATTAAAATTCATACACGTATTCGAAGTAATTTAATAAAAACATTATTTAATGAAGTATCCGCCTGCTGGGGTCATCTAGTGCATATGCGAAACGTTGTTGTTGTTCTTTACGATTTGTTATTATCATCTTACGTTCTGACTAGGAGCACGTATTCGATGAATCGACAGTGATAAGTCGAGTATTTGCTTTTGTATGAAGAATTGTCTTACTGTTACTTTATAGATAACCTAGGTAGGTATGTTTGATAGAGTATCGACACAATGTTGCTCATGACCTTGTGCATTCATATTTGATATTTATAATTTTAATGTTATGACTGTGTATGACATTATGTAATTTTCGTAGACTATTTCTATAATTAAGTTTTTTTTGTTATATTTTGTTTTGTTGTCTTTTAATAAATGCTTTCAATTATTTTTTTGTTTGTTTGACTTTGTGCAACAGAAGAAATCTTAAGGAAACTTATAAGGTACTAACTACTTACTCAATCTTAATTTTATCAATCTGCCAAATTCCCAAACGTCAGTCTGGACTTGCCTTTCAGTGTGTTCAATGTCCATTAATGTTACGCTACTTTAAGACTACAGTCCCTATAATTAGTATCGCTTAGTGACAACCCTAGTCCGGTATAAAGTGATCGTTACTTCCAAATACAAAAGACCCTTTAACTAAAAAAAATAAAAATAAAATTTTACGTTCCCTATTGAAATTCGCACTGAATGGATTGTATAACTCTGAGATTTGCATAACTGAAGACCATTGTAGGCTTCAACATTCAATTCTCGTGTTTATGGTACTTGCTTTAACAACCAACAGGGGTGTCCCTTCACCGCTTTATGTGCACATAAAACATTCTATGGATTATATAATACCTATTTTGATAAAACTGGTTGTCCCTTTTATGATGTTGACCTCGTAATTTTAAATAAATTCCAAAGTCGGAAGGGAGACCCTATTTAATGTTTTTCGTAATCACGTGGCGCTTGACCTTACAAACACAAGTTCAAGGTTTTAAGGTGGAGTTTCATTACTCTAACTGTTATAGGAGTAGGCAATGACATAATAGTGTATTACGTCTTCATTCAGACATAGGTATTTGTTTAGCTAATGTTTTATTTTCAGCCTCGTTTTTGTCATATTTACCAACTAAGATACAATTGTGTGTTTCTTAGTTAATCAAGTAGGTAGGTACCTATTTCATCTCTTCTTGTTTTGCCTAAATTGAGAAAAATAAACGAGCCGTCAGATAGTGTGGTCTGGCCTACAGATTGTTGGACATCAATTCATTAGTTACTCATTAGTTAGTAGTTACGAAATTTAATTTGAAGTTGAATAATTCACACTAATTTAATTAAATAATCATTTATTATTTTAACATCTGCCAATGATACCCCCCAACCTGATATTGATAAGAAAGTACGTATGTACTTACCTACCCGTCTAATGAGTATAAAAAATTTAATGTATGTAACATCTTGTCTGCTCGTCTGGAATACTTTGAAGATCTAGGTAAAGGTAAAGAAAATATATGCTATATATTATTTTGTGGGACGTACCTTTAAGCTTGCCACGTGTAAGCCCGTCATCAGAACCTAATCGTCAAGGTTGAAGGGGATGAACGATTACGTAACGTGGGACTTGCGCCTGCGCAGCGGCGCTGACTGACAGCCATTCACACTGGCCTTGATATTGAACAGTTGAAGCCTGTGAATAACAAAATAACTAATTATGTAAAACATGCTTTAGGTAGTAAAAACATGCAAGAGAAAGACAATTTAAGCTGGAAACCACTACGGAATTGATAAGGATGCGGTTGTATGTCTTGTAGAGCACCTTGAAGAGCAAAATAACAACTCTAGAATCACTCTTAAACAATATCAAGATTTGCATTTAGATGTTGAAAACAATCATTAGATTACAATGTTGATTCTTGTTGACACGCAATTTGTCTCTATCAGAGGAAAACGGATAGAAACGATTACTCGGACTTAACAATTGAATTGTTCTACATTAGAATAATGAGTTTCCGGATGCCCCCATAGCTATTGCTTGAATACCAATTTGCTCATTTGCCCATATTGGTGTCCACGAAACAAGGAGACTTTTGTTTTTGTAAGATAATGCTCTCATCCTTTTCCCAGAAACCTTTTGCAGTCTACACAACTACTGGTGCACGTACCACCTCCTTCTCAAGACTTCAGTAGCTAAGTATATACTTACCTACTTAATTAAATGAAATGCTTGCGTAATGAAATCATGGGCTTGAAGTTTAGCCTAAGCCGAGTTGTGACCGTGAAAGTTACTTGTGTGTGTATTATACCTTTACATTTGAAATGTTTTCTATGCTTCAATGATAGGCGTTTTGAAAACTAAAAATTACCACGTTAATAACATATTTACTTTATCTATATGAGTGCTGAATGGCTACAGCACTTATTGCACGACAATTTAAATAAATTTTAAACTGATAGCTTTTTTATCAAGAAACATAATTTTTGTGGATAACATTGGTATAAGTAAACTACCTATTTTATTTACAATTATTATCTCATTATGTTTACAATTAGTCGCCACTTTGATCTTGAACTATCACTAATATTTATGAATGGTTGGATCTTTTGATAGTGATTATGTTATGGACCAAGTGATTATTAGGGCATTATAAAAAATGCCCGGGCAGTTTGAAAAATGCCCAATATGAGAGGGCAGTATGATAACAACTATAAAAAACAAACAAACAAATGTAAATAATCAAATCGACCGGGCATTTTTTATTATGCTAGTCACCTATGGGGCAGCACAATTAAAACCAGGTGTTATAACTATTATTTTTATTACAAACGTAGAATCAATATTTAAAATCAAATAAAATCTTTCCATTCATAGACACTCTGCTGACCTATGATGACTTTACCATAATTAAATACCTGTGTATTATTAGATTGCCCAAAGACCACACGGCAATATTTATAATGACGAGGCAATGTGATAATTATGGAAGTTCAAATTATAATTAATTATTTTGCCCTAAGTTGCTTGCCCATTCATAATGCGCGGGCATTATGAAAAATGCCCCTATTTATTACTTAGTCCGTAACAATTACACATTACACGCGCAAGGGTAAAACCGAAATGTTTTTTATTCGTTGGTACAAACACATTAAGCTACTTTATGTTTTGAAAAACATAATATTTAAAGTAAACATTAACCCGCGATTAAGTGCAGTTCATAAAAATATTGCATGTTTTATTTTATTTTCGGCGAATCAATAGTTCAATACCGTCATATTACGCAATAAGGCAAATGCATTTAAGAAAACATACCTAAATAATTACCAGAATTTGCATCTAATTCACTAAAATAATATTGAAACTTTGAAAAAAAAATACGAATGACTGTTATTAACATAAATAGAAGCACTTTTCGTAAGTTGAAGTTTCATTCAGCCATTACAGACCTACCATAATTTCATATTTTCTGAAATTACTATAACGGGTGTAAAAAAACACTCAAAGAAGTCGAAAGTCCCTTGTCATTCCCGTCCAAATTTTATAACTTCATTTTAAATAATACCACAAACCGCGGCATGCACCCATAAACTCAATGTTTTGTGTGCGTTACGTTGCGCACTATCGTAAACAGCGATTTCTTACACCAAAAATAAAAGTCGTTTCCCAGCAATTATTTTTGTGCAATTTTACTTAATTTGATGTACGGAATGCGTAGTTGACGGCTATGTGATGAGTCTTTTTACACCCTGTATAGTATAAATAAGTATTTGTATACCATAATGATAATCTGATGCCTAGATATGAATGCTCAGTATAGATTATTTTAACACAATAACTTGAAGCTACTGAAACGTAAGCTGACATTGAGAAGTGCATCATGTTTATCAGCCCGTAAACGTTCTTTGCTGAACAAAAATCTTGAAAAAATCGCTTCAATTACTTTCAGGAGCATTGCCATTATCACTACTAAACATAGATAAAGGATATATCGTAAGATCATTATAAACCTCGTTGGTCCAGTGATCGCAAGCGCTACTGCTGAGCATGAGTTCCGCGTAATATTTTGTTATGTTATTAAAAATTTAGCGCACATGACGTAATGCAAGCTGTATGCAAGCTGCATTTCCTGTGCAAGAGCTTATCACAAATAGTTACATAAGTGCGGGCACGCGCGGACGCGCAGGCGCCGAGCTGACATTAGCCTAAGGTCAAGGTGAACACTATTATCCTTGTGATGTGACGTCATCGAATGGCGCAACTGAATGCACATCAGTTGTACTGACATTTGTTCGATGTTTACTATTCGCATAGAGCTGTGCACACCGAATTTCGAAATCGGTAATTACCGATTTTTTTAACTAAGTATTTTTATGTTTTTAGACTGTTGGTTCCACTAGTGTGTCCAGTGGGAGTTTCAAGTACCTATATATATGTTGCCATTTCATGGTGGATCCAACAGTTCGAAAAGATTTCGAGTTTTAGCTGCGCTATTCCCAATGATCTAAAAAAGCAGGCATTGCATAGTGATCCATCTTCCAATTCACAGCAAGTGTCTAATGATTTCAGCTTCAGAATTGTCTAAACGACTAAATTGACGCTTTCAATGACGCCAGATGTGAATGCACTCATTGTCTTAAAAAATAGTTGCCTAGATTTGAATATCTGGGTTACGACACCCACTACCATTAGCTTGAAAGATTTCACTTTCTGAAATTTTATTTAACGAGGAAATTGGCACGAATATGTATCCAAGTTAGTTTTAATATTATTATTCAACGAAGCTAAAGGATCGTAGGAGGTCTGCCTACCCCCATGGGAAAAATTCGTGAGTATATGTTATGTGTTTGTACTATCTACAACTGCTGAAAAAGAATATTACAGACGTTATTATTTAACTTTGGCGTACAAACAAACAATACCGAGAAAATTAATCAAGTCTGGCAATATCTTTATTGGCTGCGGATGCTTGCCCTCTTCGTATGAATAATACAATTATTAATAAGACTTTCTTGTGGGAGATTCCAAAATGTTCGGTTTTTTTGCGTAGAAGGTTTTAAAATGATGTAATAATTGGTAAATAATCAGGGTTATTTGTTCGAATTTCCTTGAATGCATAACCCTGGCGATAACACAATTCCACATGTTTAATGTAGGTACACCGTCTGTTTTATGGGTAATCTACCTCGCGCTAGGGCAGACGGAGGGTTTCGTAGGGCTTCTACCGGCTAAACCCTTAGTAATCCTTCCACGAATGTTAGGGATCCCTTCGAGTATCGATTGACAAGTCTGGCGGAGTCTGGCGGTCTTATTACTATATTAGCGTATTTTCTTATTTCAGTCTTATAGATACACTAGCGACCCGCCCCCTTTTTTTTGAGAGTGGGAAATTCTCCTGCTCTGGGCGGATCGGAAGGGCGTGTCAGACTTTTACTGACTAAAACCCACCCGTGTTCCATCGGTTGTCTGTGGCCAAGGTCCCAGTATCCCTTTCGGATTTTCCCGCAACCCTGGCAGGAGCGACCAGCTTGCTTTTTGCCAGCCCTGCTTTTTGCACGGTTTTACGACTTGCACGATTTTTACGACTTGACAAAACATCTTAATAGATACACGTAAACTTTCCGGAATAAATTCAGTAAAATAAACCGCATCAAATCCCGTTGCGAAGTTTAGAAGAAGGACGCGGTCACACAGAGAGACACGAAAAACTACCTTAATTTATAATTTGAATCGAAGAATAAAATGACATAAATTAAATAAATATGAAGCAATAGAACCCCCGCGTCATTCCAATGATAAACACGAGACATTGACCCCGCTGAGGCTCGTACCTATACATAAACAATGGCTACACAGGTCTGTTATCTAGTCTGCGTGCATCTTTTGAGAGCTACCGCTAGGTTGTCACCGGTTCACGTGCACTCACATGTAGGTAGATGTGAGTGCACGTGAACCGGTGACAACCTGCGCAGCAGTGACGGACTGAGGGCCCCGGGCGGCAGTTGCGGTCCGACCGGTACTGGGGGCCCCCGAAACTCGGGAAATACTTTTTAATCAAATCCACAATACCACAACAAAACCAAAATATGTTCAGTAAGTATAAGCTAGTTTGTAGTTGGGGGCCCTCTACGCATGCTACCTGAGATGCTACCTATAAACGTAGGGTGTTTCATATTTTCGAGCTCGCTTCGCTCACTCTTGCGCTTCTCGCTGAGCTCTTTTTTCTAAGACTTCTCTGCGAAAGGCAAAAAAGTAACTCCTATTTATGTACGAATAATTAATAGAAAACCTTACCTAGAGCTCTAGCGAGCTCGATAATTTTAGCAACCGAGCTCGGGGTGGGGTGCTATTTTTGAGCATACTTTGCTCGCTCATGCATCTCTATGTAATATATGCTCGTGGATTTCCTGTTTCTGTATAAATGTTCAAAATAAAAATTGAAACGTGCAAAAAATTTCGTCTTAACTCTAGCTATTCTGATGTCAACAAAGTATCTCCTATTTCTGTATTAATAGACAAAAGAAAACCTAATATTTTCGAGGCCTCATTAAGTTTTGTCGCCCCGGGCGTCCCACAGGCTTAGTCCGCCACTGCTGCGCAAGCGCTACGTTTGAACAAGATACGGTTATTAATAAGTGGTAGAACTATGAATTTAAATAGATGTGTCTGGAAACTTTAGTTAAGCCAGAAAATAGAAAAAATCACAATTACAGCAGTCAAAAGACAGTATTATTATGACAGATTAGACATTTCCATAAAAAAAATGTTACTGTCTTTTTGTGTTATATTACAAACATAGTTTAGCTACTAAAAACAACGTACGTACACCATATATATGATTTTATTATAAAACGTGAAAAACCTTTTTTCCTTTAAAATCCTTTGATGACTATTTCACACAGTAAATCCTGGAAAAAAATGTAGGACAGCTATGCGGATTATCCTAACCTAACGTAGACGTAACGTTAGACGTACGTATAGAATGACGAATATTACATTTTTACCTTTAGCCGTTGCGGGAATGTCCGAAAGGGATACTGGGACCCTGGCCACAGGCAACTGAAGGAACACGGGTGAGTTTTAGTCAGTAAAAGTCTGATACGCCCTTCCGCTCCGCCCAGAGCGGGAGAAGTCATTTGACGATTTCCAAACCTCGACGATTCCAAACCCTTCCAAAACTCTTTTTTTGAAGTTCTAAAAAAAAATCTAGGAAATCCCAATTGCACTTGAATTATTTTGCTATGATATGGGTTATACCCATAGATACGGGTTTAATATACTTTTGGATGTTGTTTTTCGTCTAATAAGAAAAACAACAGACGAAAAGAACAGGGTGTATTTTTAGTTTGGATTCAAAACAGCGATCATAATTTTTGCACCTACTGACCTTCTCCAATTAACCTGTCGCATTTTTATAATAATGGAAAAATATTTGCAACCGTTTTCAGATTTTCATGCACATCTACATTAATTTATCTATATTTCTGTAACTTTCCTTAAACGATAAATTTTCGGTACAAAGTATTATTGCATAAGGAAAATACGGAGCAAAATCTGTCTAATCTAAATGATTAAGTGAACATTTTATTGCTGCTATTATTAATGTAAGTACTAGCACTGACAACTTTAATAATTAATAGATGTTATTATCTTACTTAATGAAGATATGGGCGATAGCGAACGTTTTATCGATCCATCGAATCGATATTTATATATTTTTTTTCTATTATTATTTAATATAACAATTTTCAATACCGATACTTCTATTTACCTATAAGTACATACATACTTTCGGTACTTATTTTAAACCATTCATTTAGAATAAACGATCATGCGAATAATTCGATAACTAGTTTGTAGATATTTCCCATCACTAAATAATAAATAATATAAACAAAATGGTAGTAGTTGCAAATACATCGTTTTCCTTATTAGTATATCAATGCCGGGGTCGCCTTGCATCTTGCTAATGCTTTTATTACAAACTATATAATTGTTTTATTACCTCCGTGCGAAATTACTGTAATAGGAAATGTGGTGGTGCAGAGTGTTGCCAACTTAGTGGAATTTCCACTAGATCTGGTGGATTAGACTTATCTTTTAGAGGACAAATTTTGGTTTTAGTGGCTAGTGTATTTTTCTAGTGGCTTTGGTTGCTTCAGTTAGTGATAAGGTACCAAATTCAACCACTAGCACGATTAACATATTTTCGGGGAACGTTTACGTTATAAGTGTATATTAACGCTGACGTAGAGCGATTATTTAGCATGATAACTACATATTACCCAATAGCGTAGTACAAAAAATTTGGGACCAAGGAAATGTATGCTGCAAAAACAGAAATCATAGAAGAAGCCGATTCTTCCGAAGATGATGGCTATTTAATTTTTTTGTACTTATCAAAAATAAACTATATACTAATACAATAATATTGTTTTATTTTCATATTTAGGTATTATCTGTCTGGCATAATATGTTAGTGGTTTGTTGGTGGTTTCAGGGATCGCCAAATTTAGTGGTTTTCTGGTGGGTACGATACCTACCACAATTTGTGGTTTAGTTAAAATAAAGTTGGCAACACTGGTGGTGCAGTATTAATTAGTAGGTACTACTTGGTTATGGTCCGTTGACTTTCTTGGAAGATTGTGTATTACCGCTTTTTCGTAGATTGACGACTTTGAAAAAGTGGTTTTCCTTAATTTCATTTAAAAATTACAATTTTCACCGCATGATTTTAAAATTTGTTTGGTTGTATTTTAAAGCTGCAATTGCCTAAGTGCCCAATCAAGCATAATAACTTAGGTAATGTTACAATACGAATACTTAACGTTACCATTTTTTTTTTAAATAATTTATATTAATGGTTAAACGTGGCCAGATATCCGCCACAAAAGTCACAAGTTTTGAAAGACCTAGGGGGAGGCCTTTGCCCATCAGTGGGACTAAACAAACTAACAAAGAAAAATTTAATCATAATCATTTAATAATTTGCGAATATGGGTAAAAATTGAAAATGTGTTGCGTGAGTTGAAAATGCGAGGTTTTTCTAATGTTGTTAAAAAGCCAAACCTAAAGCCATTAAGTATAAAAAAATACAACATATTAACAGGTGCTTATGGAAACTATAGACATTTTTATGGAAATAATTTGCGTAATGACCACGCCTATTCATGACGAGCGGATTTTAGCAAACTCAAGCCTGTTGGTATTGGCCAATATAGTGATCCTTGTGTTGACTGAAGTTGAGGCGAAGCGCTGTACCCAAGCTCTTTGTCAATTCGGAGATTTTGAAATTGCATGATGATTAAGTCCAAAGCCTTTAGCAATATTCTTCAGATCGAATGCTGTGATATCTTACAAACAGAACCTGAGTATTAAAAAAGTGAGTATTATTTAATACTACATCGCAACTTTCTCCACACAGAACATAGATAGAGAAACTCGATATCCCCAAAAACCCACAAATTACATGATCACAATTGACAGTCAGACGGCAAGACAGTCATTGAGTAATGTTGTGGACCCTTGCGTAATGATTGCGGTGCGTAAGGTCACTAACATCATCTAATTTTGCACGCTTTCGTAACATTCAACTAAAGTAAAAATCGAGCACGCCACTATAATATAATTCCTGACATCAAGGCAACCACGAATAAGATTTTTAAACAGAACAGAATTTAGCTGACGGCTCCACGGAATTACAGATTGCAGAAAAAGCATGTCCTTGATCTAAATAAATGAATATTTCTTGTAGCAATATATCACGTTTATGAATTCGCAACTGTTGCTGAATGATGCCCATAGTGATCGGATACAGTTGTGCAAGTCGCACTGGTGATCAATGAAACTGATATTTTATTTACGTTAGTAATAAGCATAGAACCTGTTTCAATTGATTTATTAAAAAAAAATACACCTACACCTAGATCACTAGCCCGAAATTGACCTGAAATTAATAGAAATAATTTTGTTATTATTTATTCCTTATAAAGTGGATATACGAAGCATGGCACAAAACGTGTGTATGTACACATTATGTCTTTTAATCGATTTGTTTACTATAATGTAACAGTAAACACATTTGTTATTATTTTTATACCTACATTTAGGAATAAAAATGGCCATGTTTGTCTAGTATTCTTTGTACACAGCATTCATCACAGTTGTTTATCCCCGAGATAAACTGAGGTCTTCATCCTTCGTTACGTCAGAAATATTTTTATCCCACGTTTTATTTGTTTGTTGTTCTCAGAATAAGTTACAACAAATAAATAGTTGTTTTTAGCTTGGTAAGTACTTCGTACATTCTCCTATTTTTGAGTACATTTCGCCGTAGCCAGGCTCCGCTTGAGATGTTACTGGCGAATGCCTGCGTCAGTAGGTTTGCACGAACCATTTTAGGCCGCCGAGAGTACCTAAAACAGCTTCAAATAAACACAGATAACAAATAACAATTTGTTTAATCTTATAAGGTAAGTTAAGTATTATAATATAATAGGCGAAACACTATTGTACTGTTGAATGTCTGATTATCATGACCTATGTACCTACTACGCCTAAGCACTGAATCTAGGATACCAATGGAAGTGTCTTTAGAATAGGAAGAGAAACTAAGCCTCACTGAAAGCGTCAGTAAAGAATTTAAGAAAAAATAATAGCTACATATATTTTGATCAAGCAAATCTAATAACTAAGGTGCTAATAACTACTTATGTTTTGTTCACTGATGTCGAATTCCATGAAATATAATATTATTGTAACTTTTTATGACATACATCAATTATAATAAGTATCTACAGATAATCTTAATATTGCGCAAATAAGAGCTTTCGTTCGCGATGACATCATGCTCCTACATTTGTACCAGTTATTCAACCATTAATTATTAGAATCAATCGATACCTACGTCCACAACACAGTATACCTATAATGTTTCATTCATGACTGTTACGAAACGGAATAACAACTATTCCCTGAACTTTTGTCTTATATTAGTTTTAAAACCCCTGGTTTTCCCGCAATTTTGGATAAATATTAACCTACCGTTTGGGTACCTTTAATTATCCAAACTATTCTCTAATCTAATGTTTTTCACTAATCTCTATTATACTTAAAAATATTAATGAAAATTAAATTCTCGACACTGTTCGTAGCAACTGTGGAAAATCATGTATAAGCTCTCATTATGTAAAAAAGGTATAGGTAATAACTAATAATGGATCATTTCTTTACGCAGACTTAAATGTTATTAGGTGAGTATTTAGGAAAGTAAATGATATTATTAAGCATAAACATATAGTTATTGGATTGGCGAAAGCTTTTACTTTTAGCGCTACAACAGGTTTGGCTGAGAACAGACGGGTCAAGGTCGTGCCTCACAAAAAGCAGTTTGGCGCCGCGAGCACATTCTTAAATTCGGATGGAACCAATAAACTCGTCTGGACAAATCCATTATGCGACATTTCTCGTACGACTTTAATGTCGAATTAGTAAGAAAAAAAACCTTAATTTTTACGAGTTTGACACCCACTCGCACAGGTGTCTCCTGCCTGTTTATCAGTCTGTCTAGGACTCTCGACTAGGAGTTCACAGAATGAAGCGTCGGCTTTGAAATAAGAGGCGATTGACTCCATGTCTGCGGCCATTTATATTATATTTATGTTGTAATCAAATTAATTTTGAATAGATAATTTTGTCACGTCCTGTTTTGTAAAAAATAATGGCGAACTTATAGGTATTTCGATCTCGTAGACTTTGGAATGGGTTGTATTACCTACTCTGTTTTATACATAATTATACATTCATTTTTTCTACATGTACCAACCTGTTCACGTGGGTTCGTGGACCTGGATAGGTATATATCATAATTAATATGAAATATGCTGATGACACAGCAAAAAAAGCATGATTTTAGCGACAAATAACATTATTTTGATTTCGTAGCACGTATCTAACGTGCTTATTGAAACAAGTAGGTAATCCTTTATCTTAAATATGCACATTTGAAAACACAGATGGGTGTACCTACTCAAAACTTATGAAGCAGCAATAATTCTGGTTATTTCAGAAGGAAAAAATTTGCATTGTGCATGCGTAGGTAAGGCAGCCGAAAATGAGACCGGCGCCTTCCCACCCTTGACCTGATGGGTGGTTGCGCAACCCCGAAGGTGTGCAGACTTCGCAAGGTCGCCAGAATGAATTGGTCATCTTTTCCTTGCCAAAGTGAACTTACTCTTTGATTTATTTGTTTGTAGGTAGCTACTCACAGATTGTGCAGGGTCAGGTCCAGTAAATAAGTTCGATAGTAATTTTCCTACGTTATTATGTTGTGTTGGAAAATTACACGCATAGAGTCAGTTTATCGGAATACAGTGTTACATCGATGTACGAAGTAATTTTGTAGGCTTTATTTATTGTTAACGTTACTGTTCAGTATCTAAGCGGACATTGAAACACCCTTCATTTTTATGTAAAATGTAATTAGTTTATAAGTACGAATAATACACATAATTTGGTTAAAAACCAACTTATGTTTTATTCGTACTTATATTGACAATTTGGTTTCTTATTTAATAATTATTTATAAAGATGATACAAGTAAGTAATTCTATAAATAAAATTGATAATACAGCATCATACTTATAATTATCAATTCAATTAAAGCTTATTTATTATAACTTTTATATTTTATTTGATTTTTAATTAGGACATAGCTATTAAAAGAAAAAAAACTATATTTGTAAAGTCTTAGTGTTATACCATACATTATAGGTATGTACCTACTGTAATTCATGAAAGCTAATTGAAGTAAATAGGCTACAAGTCATTCAGTGGGCGTCGTTCTAACAACGTGACACATTTAAAGACACTAAGCAGATATAAACAAACATAGCTACATTAAAATGAACACCCATTAATGGCACTTAAATAAGTTAAGCTGCAACACTATGAAGTCGTACCAAGTTCCGGTGGCACCGAGTTATACGGTCTGTCTGCGGAGTGCGGTACTATTAGTGATTTATATCTTCAGTAGCTGTAACCCCCGACTTTAACACTCTTTTACACGCGCTCTTTCCACATCTAGAACTATGAAAATGCACCTTTTAGTACATCCACAGAGTAAAGTACACCTCTATATCCTAAAACGAATATATCTTCTAGATGATTCTTATATCTTCAGTGGTTAAGGTCGTTAGAAGTTGTATGTCGTATGAGTTTCAGTTTCAATTTGTAAGTACCACGAGATTCCTTCATAACTTAATTGACTTCAGTATATCCTTTATACTGAAGTAAATACATACCACTTGTCATTGTCGCACTGATAATTTATTGTATCATTTGAAGACCTTGGACAAAATCTACGAGTGTTGCGTAACCACTTCTGGTTCATCTTGTTTACACTGTACTTGTGTTTACGTTGTCTCTGCCGGGTTCGGAGACCGGCCATGATCTATCGTCACCTAATGTACAATGTACGTAGACGTACATATTTTGTTTATCATCACTTTTTGTATGAACGTCTATAAGTGTTTAATAAATTACAAGTTCGTTCGATGCGACTCGATGGCGACGCATGAAACATAGCCTGTCGGTCGGTAATTCCGCATTATAGATGTATGCTGGTATTTCCTGGGAAAGGATCGATAAGCAACCCTCAGAAATGTTCGTAATAACCATTGTTTCCCTTCAAGTATCGATATATTTATTCTCTCCATCTTCATGTATCGATATACCTATTGATTCGTTGCAATTGAATTAGTAGTCGGCGTATTTTTACATTTTAAAACTTTGGTAAAAATTATTTTAATAATGCATTATTTTAAGCTTAAATGTTATAATTGCATTAATTTTCTAAACTTAATTTTTATGTTACTGTGTCAAGGAATTCAGTGTGATCTCATGAGCATTCGTAAAAACTGTCACTATGTAAGATTTGTAATACAATTTTCCGCAGCTCATAATTTGATTAGTGTAATGAATTTAATTTTCAATTCTCTTTGAGGAAATGGACATGGTAGGTACCTATACTATTAATGTGATTGTATAGATTTTTATAAAATTTTCTTTAAAGCCTTAATCTTAAGCCTTAAAGCTTATTCTACTTATTATTTACAAAGATAAGATAAAATATCTAAATATTTGAGATAGTGATCGTAAAAAGGACAGCCCACCTGTGAAAAATCAAACCGATTAGTATTCTCTCATTTAAACCGGCTAATAAATTATATTGGAAATGATTTCAAGGCTACGGACTGAATAAAATTTTACGAAAAATATTGAATTCCTGATGTAATCTGCAGCATATTTTTAGAAATGTACGCACTGCTGCTTCGCCGAACCCTGTGCTGCATCGCCACAGGGTTCTGCGATGATACAAATAATGTTGATTACTTTTATCGTAAGTTGCCAATCGTCATTAGCAAAAAAATGTTTACGTTTAAATCTCTAAGTAAATAGGTACGAAAAATGTAGAGTTTTTTTTTTTTTTTTTGATAAAACGCAATTTTTTGACGATGATTTGTGTGTGGCAGAATTAACTTACAAGACGATACCAAAAAGCTCCTCTGCTGAAATTGTTTACATAAAAAACAAGTAGATAGGTATAACAGAGACGTTATAATATTATACGTAGGTGTGACGATGGATGATACCTACACATCATTAACGCTACGGCGTCGTATGAGTAAGCTACATGCTCTTGTTACGAGCAAACAACGCAAATAATTTACGAAACGAGTTTATGTACTTAAGTACTTTCCTCAAATTAATGCAAAGATTCTACGCAAATGTATCTGGTCTCGACAAAATTAATGGATAGCTCTCCTTGTTGTTGTCAAACAGGATTGCGAAATATTTTGACATTTAAAGTCACTAAAATTAATGAATAAGTAGCTAAAATGATACCTAAAGCTGGATGAAACTCCGGGACATTTTTGACAATATTGTAAGAAGATCACCGTTCTTACTTACAAGGGTTTTCTAGGACTGCGATAGCCGTCACATAGCGGCATTTCATGACCGCCGTCACTGCATAATTTACAGTGAGTTACTCCTATGTACTACTGTAGTCCGAAAAGCCTACCCAAATAATTTCATTATGATTTAATGAAGAAAATATGATCAACTGACCTTGCATGTAGGTAAGTAGAACTTTTCCTACCAACCTAATAGCTATATCTTACCTACAGCGAAGATATACAGGGTGTGGCGTAAATAATGGATAACCCTGAAACTGTCGATTGGCCAGATTATCATCTATCATTTACCCCACTTATATCGCCATATGCCCCATTATATATTTTCTACATTTTTTTTTCTTGAAATTTTCCGATGTTTTTATAGTTATTTTGCTATTCTGGGCGGAGACAAATCCAAAAAATTAAAGATCATCAAAATCGGTCCAGTCGTTCTCGAGTTATAAGTACTTAAACAAACCCGACTTTGTTTTATAAGATATATCAAAAATATCAATAATTTGGTCATCCATGGGCATATGGCGATATAAGTGGGGTACATGATAGATGATAATCTGGCCAATCGACAGTTTCAGGGTTATCCATTATTTACGCCACACCCTGTATATATATTTATGTTCACGTTTTGGCTAAAGTAGATGTGATTAGGTACCCATTCCGAGCCACGAAGCATGGCCATATTGGGACATTCTATTCCTGAAAAGCCTTGTTGAAGATAGAGTTATGACTGTGAGTACGACCTCATCTAGCTTATTTTTAATATTTTTTTAATATGACGTATAAAAGTGATTCCGCTATCCTATTTACAGAATAAACAATTTCATTTGAGTAAATGTAGCTGGTTATAAATCTTAATTACCAACCCTATACAGGGTGTTAGGGTAGACACCGTTATCCTTGAAACTAATGGTTTGGTGTCATCTATAATATACTTTTTCTATGGGACCTTGAAATCACGAAAAAAAAATCAGCTGTTCCATACATTTCTGTTCACTTAAATCGACAAAATGTATGGAACAGCTGATATTTTTTTGCGATTTCAAAGTTTCAAGGATAACGGTGTCTACCCTAACACCCAGTATACCAAATATAAAGAGGTAGAATTTGTGAGTTTTTATGTAGGGTGTAATCTTCGGAACTCCTGATCCAATTCCGAAAATTCTTTTATTAATGGGAAGCTACAGTATTATCGAGTTATTCTAATACCAAAAACGAATACCACTGGTATTTGTTTCAAATCATGTTTATTTTCTATTCCGAACGGATACCATTGTTTAAACTAATACCAAAGCGAGTTATCGAGTGTCATAGCATACTTTATGTTTAAACAAGAAATTTCACGCGGACCAAGTCGCGGGCAGTCGTTGCATATGAATTGGTGTCAGTCATTAATAAAATTGTAATTATAACTACAAGTATTTTTTTGAGTTTTGACACAGTTTGAGAAAACTGTTGCTGTGATTGTTTTGACCCAAACTGAAACTCGTTATTGTAACCTAAACACAGGTGTGCATATTAGTAAAAAAAACAATCTGCCTGGCCTTTTCCACACTCTATTGGGGTGGGCTTCCAGTCTAACCGGATGCAGCTAAATACCAGTATTTACACTACTACTACGTCTATCTGACCTTCACTACCCAGTAACCGGGTAATACGATACCCCTTGATAAGACTTTCGGGCTTCTGACGACCCGTAACGACTGTCAAAAATCCACGAATAACAGCCTGGACCAACGCACTATGATTCGTCTAGAAAATGCTAGCTGGACAAAATTAATTATCGAATATGCCGAAATTCTTTCCTATAGATTAGTAGACAATAGATTTAGTTATAAAACCCAGGAACCTCCAATTCCAAAAAATTTAATTAACCTGGGGTTGTGCTTATTAAGTGTCGCAGGTACTACAGGTATACAAGAAAACGGGTAAGTAAACTGATTATCATTAGCAATTTTGCATTCGACGCGAATACTTATAAAAGTGATTTTAAAAGTGGTTTTGGTTTAATTTACTCATGAATGTTGAAGTTATGGAAGGTATGTACTATCTTATTTTGCAAAAAAAAAGTTAGCAAGGTACAACTAGCTTTTTTATTATTTATCATCAAATTCTAATTTTACAATTTTTTTCCTATTTTCTTATCTATTTTGGAGCCGGAAAGTATTGCCCGCGTGTGCCACAGACCTACAACTTATATATATGGTGGCTTTAATCCTCTTCTTTCAAATAATATTAAATCTAGCCTGTGGACTGCTGTGGATCAATTTTTTATTTATTTCTCTAGAGCACCTCTTCTCCATCTCAAGATTGGAACTTTTTGAGGAACTCGTTTAAACAGAGCAAATAAAATCGGAATATAGGACTGTTTGGTCTACTATCATTAAAATACGACTTATCCGGTATTACCGAAGATTTTTCGAGAGCTCTGAAGAAGTCAATCAGCGGATTTAGCGCAAATTTTGAAAAAACATGGTACCCTCACAAAAAGCGTCGCCATGTTTTTTTTTTTGCTTTTAAATGAACTGTAAATAAATGAAATGTACCTCAAAAGACTTCGTGTATAAGGTGTCCTTTCACCACGCATAGCTATTTCCATCCACTGCACCTTCAACTGCTGGACGTCAAATTCCCGAAAAGTGCAAAACCATGAAAAATAAATAGTGACAGTGAAAGCAGCAGTCAAAGGTGTTTAGCGATGAACAGGCTTTGTGGATTCAAAATCAACAAGCCACTCCTACAAGCAGACACGTAACTGGAGTGAATGGACGGAATGCATGGTATTTCCATCAATTTATAGTCTTACGAAAGAGCTAACCTAAGAGAGAATGTTTCCCTCCAGAGAAATATTTATTTGTGGATGAGACTAGTGCAGAAATTAACTTCAAGCTGTTTTAAATAAAACAGTTGCAGAATTGTTCAATTACCTCATAGACCCAATGTTAACATGCAGCTGTAGGACTATACCTACTGCTGATGATTCATGAGAAGAGGAAGAAATAAGCGATAACGAGAATTAGAGAGTATTATTATAATATTTATTGACAATAATTAGTACAAAATAGATTAATTAAAAAAGTTAGAGTGTCATCACTAATTTTTACCTGCTAGACCTTTTTGTGACAACCTGCTGAATGCCTGACTAATAGCCGATATCTGTAAACGTGCAGATTGCTCATGGTAATTGTTTTCATGTTTTATTATCAAAATATATCGTTTTTTTTTAAGTATGAAAAGGATTTATTTTACATAGTCTATAACTACCACCCCCTCTCCCCCAAAATGGGTCCACATAGACCAAAAAAAATATTAGATAGTCATAATAGGTTATAAGAAAGCCCTCGGGAACCAAAAAACGCAGAAAATAGATTTATCCAGCTAGCATGTTCTAGACGAACCATAGTGCAACGTGCTTTTCAAGCCACAGAAGAGTCTCGGTACCTATGTAAAGATGGTCAGCCATGCACGGACCAACCCCGATAAGCGTAGCTCAAGCTGATGATCGACCCGTGCGGCTGTTATTACTTTAGGTTAGGTTACGTTACGGTAGGTACGTACAAATTATCAAAAGTTAAAATCAGACTAGGATAAGGATACAGACAGATTAAGGTATTATTTTAAGATGTGGGTAGCCGGAAGATAAGAAAGCATTAAAACAAAGTCTGCAGGAATTACTAAAACCACTCAACTTTGGCCAATTTTACTGATAGTGATTGGATACGCAGGGACAATAAAACTGTCAACAGAAACATTCCTATGGGTATTACCGCTAGCCTATGTACCTACCTATCAGCTGGCTCCCGCCTGACGATAGCAAAGAGCTGAATAAAATAATATTACTTAACTTTTATTCAAATCCTTGGCAACCGCGAGTCTAGTTCTGTCGCGCACTGAGAGCTCTGTATCATTTTATTATTAGCTTAATATTCATGCTACAACAATATACTATCTGTGAGTGAACAACTGGCTGTAATTGCTATGTAACAGACAGACAGACTTTGGAGATAGCTCGCTGCAAATTAAAAATTAGTTCTCACCTTGACGGACGATTAACCTAGATTTGAAGACAAATAAAACTCATCTGTTTAGATTTTTTTTTTTAAATCTCATAATTATTATGAAACCCATTCAATGAAGCTCTATTGATATGGGTGCCTACTTTTAACTTATTATTGCCAATAGTCCCTCAAAAATCGGAAAAATGCCATAAGCTTAGATTTTATGAAAAGCTCAAAAAATATAAGGTAGTAAAAGTGCGTACTTTATAACTCTCACGATATCACTCGAGTTTCTAAAAGCGCAATGAATACTTCCGCGCGCCCCTACAAGGTACTAACTATGCTATAAATATGCCCATTATACCCTTGACTTTGAGATAAACAAAATAAATCATATAGTATATCAATGCCTACAAGTGAATAACCAGAGATTCCCAGACGTGCTGCTCGCCGCACTCTGTCTCACGTCTTATCTAGAAATTAGCTGTCAATATTCCATCAATCAGGCACTTCGTTGCCACTCAATCATTAGTAGATACATAAAGGACTTTTTCTTATTTTTTTTCAATTTATATATAGGTACTTAGTGAGCTTTGTGGCATCCTAAAGAGTAGTGCTGTAAATGTATGCATCAGTGGTACTTCGTAAGTTCGTAACTTGTTTCTCCTACGACACTGTCCAATGTTCTAAGACGTGTTATGATTAAAAATCGTTAGTGTCATTTCTAAATATAAATTCATAAAAATCCGCCCATAATATGTATATAGAACGGCCGTGAGTACTGTTCCTACTACGATACTAATTAACATAATGTTCTACGAGAGCTAATCGTATTTTGTGACGCACATGTTCGTACAAATTGTTTAAATATTTTGTGTAGATAAATACGAAACGTGTTCCAGTGATCAAGAGCTGGCCCTGAACTCTGTGACCTCCTTACTGCTGGCTATTACAATCAATTGCTACTATTGCTTGTCTACGACTCCTCAAAATAGAATCATCAAACTGAACTCAACTACCTCCCGAATGACTTGATTGCACTTCCATGCCGCAAAACTGCGCACTTACTGTTGTATATGTAAGCACATTAAAATAATGTTTTATTTCAGTATATTGTGTTTTATTATTCTAGCTGAGAGTGTTAAACAAGATGGAGATACATGGTAAGCTTCCCGAATAAATTCTGCCATTATAAAGTTTATTTTGTGACGCAAAAGTTAGTCGATACTTCAGCATGACATGCTGCATGATTATATATTGTATTGTATTAGTATATTGTACTTACATGCATTCATAAACTGACGTCTTCTTCCTATGGGGGTAGGCAGAAACTACAGAACGCCACCTACTACGATCCTTACATACTCCTTTGTACTGTCCATATACCTATTTTACATTTATATTACCTAAATACGATACGCGAAAAGCTGTCTGATTAATTTTAAGTTCCATAGAGCTTATAATACCTAGTAATCAACTTGCCTAAGCTATACTACGTAATCAAACTCTATCATTGGGACAAATTATGAATGAATACTGTAGGTACTTAAGTTTCCAAGTTTTCAAAAATATTCTTTGGGCAATAATATTATGAGCTTTTCCAAGAACTCCGTCACCGTCATCAGAAATGAATTTATGTTTATTTTGTTATGAAAAAAGAAACAAGTTTCTTTGCTATTTTTTTTTAATGATATCTCGTCATTACTTTGAAAATCGAAAAAGGTAAAAGGAACGACGTTGATAGATGGGGGTTAAATCGCCGACGCCAATCGCATTCGATCAAATTTTTACCAACAACATCAACATCTATTGTTTGTAATGTATGAAATAATTGTTTATTATTGCGTTTTTTATTGACATTTGTGAATAACAAAAAGTACGTTTTTTATCACTGCTATCCGGTATAGTTTTCAGACATACCTACGGTTAAATGAACGTCTGCGGGTACAGAGTCACGAATAACCCAATAAAGCAGTGTATAACACGTTGCTATATTAACTATCATGCTGGACTGAAGTGGTGTACCTATACTCAAGTCAACGAACTTCGAAACACGACATGAAACATGGATTTATCTTTCCCTCTTTAACTCTTTCTTGTATATGCACGAGGGATACTGTAACACAAATAGTTCATACTGTAGTGAGAAGACTTTCTTGTCGGCAGAGGGACTAACTGACTGCAAAGGTGTGCCAGATGTCGAAAATGAGTCAATGCTGTAGCTCCTCAGAAGAGGTCTAATTTTCTCCAACATACAAGTGCGACAAGTGGGCTATTTGACTTGCCCCTGGGGTGCAAGTCAAATAGCCCACTTATCGCACTGTGAGATTGTTGATGAAACCACTAATTGTTTCTTGACCAACAGTTTGGTAATCGTAGTATGCGATATCTATGGTTGTAGGGAATACACATAAAAACAAACAAATGCTGTTACTGATATTCATAATAAATGGCATTATCCTTAAGTCGCAAATCATACATTTGACGGTCAATCACGAGCTAATATCGTGATAGCTAAATAATTATTATGAAATAATTAATTGTTTAATGATAAGAAAAATATTATATTAAGTGATATCAAATACAAACCTGCAGGGACTCGTAAAGATAGAACAGACCTCGTTTGACTTTTTGAGAAATATCATAATTATGATACATACTAGTAGTTCAGATCATATTAGATTCAGTGTCCGAAATATTGTTACAACTTAGGAACAATTTAATAACAAAACTCATTGCACCGATCATAATGTTTAACCAGTTACCTACCGAACATTATAAACACTACTGCACATTTCCCTTAGTACGTTTATGGTATAAACTCCAAGAGGTTATTGCTCGTAGACGTTATTAATGTAATAAACAAGAATATAAAATTACTTACATAATGTCAATAAACCGTGAATAATATTGTGAATGACGTGAATCATGAGTTAGCTGCTACGAAATCCCTACGATGGCGTAAAATAAACCCACTGCAGTTGATTCATATCCTGTGACCATTCATTTATTTAGGTGGTACCTACCTAATGTACTTATCATTATCATATTGTGTAGCGTGATATAATGCAGCACGATTCAATTTATACAATTTACTAAAAATAATGCAAATTAACAAGACAAATGACGTAAACAACGTCAGTAATCTCAGTTTCGCATTGGAGTGTAATATAGTTAATTCTTAATTTATTTTATAATATTATCTTTTTTGCATAATATTGTGATAGTATAATAAACTGGAAAACCCAGTAGAAGCGACCTTTTCATTTACAAGACATTCTAAAGATCGTTTCAAATATAAGTTGCAACCTTTTATATGTATAAAAAAAAAAACCTAATGTCAATGAGGGCAATTTAATTTATAATGAAGAGTGCATTGCCGAATTTTTAGGTCACCTTGTGTGGTATAACTTATCTATGACTTTCACAAGGTTGTCGTTAATGTCTACCTACTAAGTTATCAAAAGAGCGAGCTACTTCATATCGATAACATTACTGGCGTATTTTATTTATGAAAGTATGTTTGACTGCCCTAACGTTGGTAAAATTCAGAACAACAATACCGAGAAGTGGAAATAAAAATAATGTGGAGATAGAGCTGTGACACGTCATTTTAACTACACAATAAAGTGTTATTAGTTTATTACAAAACTGCTGGCTTCGATTTTCAGTTTCTTTTTACGTGATTAATAAAATTCTCAAATAAATTCTTCTTATTATTCTAAAATTCTGATTGTTTATTTTTTTCTATGACTGAAAAAATGGTAAATCAAGCATTCGTGAAACTCAGAGCCCTCAGGAGAGTTGAACCCAAAAGGTCAGTTAGCACAGCTGAACTATATTAATTTTATTAGCACACTATAGAAATCAGGCCACATTCTAGCCCAAGTAAAAAAAGATATAGAGAACTCTGCAAAATTTAGTCAAAAATCACTATAACAAAAAATCTGTTTTTCTCAGCGCGCAAAATCATTACGTAAGAAAATGTCTTCGACATCCACCTTACAATACCAGTTTCCATTGTGATATGTCAAATGTTAAAGAACTCTTGATTATTTAGTTATGCTTGACATTTACGCCAATATTAGATTTAACACAAAATAAAATAAAAAACAGAATGGTGAAGGAGTTATCTCGATTTCATTGTAAATTGCGATAATTTTAGCTGGGTAGGTACTTTTTATCAGTCAGTGAAAATGAAAGTAAAAATAATAAGAAATATTAAAAAGAAAAATACAAGAATAAGAATGTCTATTCCTAGTGTTCTATCAAGCGTGAAAAACGTGACAAAGACGTATTTTTGGATAGGATCCTGCAATAAGCTGATTAATTTATTCATAGTTATTATTTCTTTCATGCCGTACAGCTTCAATCGATCCTCATATTCCGCGATAAATACGTACACCCATCCTTACTCGTTACATTGTTAGCAAGGGTGAGGTTAAGATAATCAATATTTATTGTATCAGAACAGTATGGTATCCAAGGTCATACAAGAATGTACACGAATGCTGTGTGGGATTGTGCTATTGGCCTACAATTTCCCACTAATTACCACCACTGTACTGAAGCGTGGGCTTCAATTGATTTATCTAAGTATATCATTTCCAGGTGACCCGAAGTAAAACGCCCAAATTAGCTTTAAATGGCCTCTATTATTGAGTAATTAAGTGGTTATTGGCAAAAACGTGATTCACGCTCCAATATAGAATGCATTAGCCTTATCTACTTATTATGCACTTAGAGGGCGATAACCTTCGAATCGCGCGGATTTTCCTCAAAATTACTGATACTATTTATATGTATCATCTATGTATGTATTTATGAGATAAATACAATCTACTGAAAACAACTTTCACGAAAAACGAAATAGGTGGATCAAACAAAAAAATTAGACTGTAAGTTTACAAAAAAGGTTTTATTGTTGTTCATTAAAAGAAGGTACTGGCTAATTTTATTAGGAATGGTGAAAGCCATTATCGCACGAGAAATAAAATATAAAAAGAAAACATTAATGGCATCTCATAATTATTTTGAGATAAATGTCCAGTAGCTGTTATAAAATAATTATAGCTTTTGCGAATTTAATATCGAAATTATATAAAAAAAACAAGGTAATTACAGTGATAATAATATACTATTGCAATAAATTAAATGAAATTGTAATAAATAAGAAGTACTAGGTATAGAGTACCTTCATACTAATTCCATGCTTAAAATATAATTTTATTAAAGAGCTGTATAAAAAAAAAAAACAAATCAATGTGATTTTGACAGATCATTAAAATTGGCGGGAACATGTTTTTCGCGGTGTTTTCTAAAGTTTTTCGTGCAAATACTTAGTTAACGGAACATACAATAAGATTTTATTATTTTTGTTAAAATCCAGGTAAAAGGTTTGTTTTTATTTTTTGGTTGAATTTTTCAGTGATAACACAAAAATAAAATGTTATTACGATGAAATCTTTCTGAAGCATCACAAATTAAGTTCCCAAATGCCTCTACTTTGAAAAAATGTGGAGGAAACTAATCAGGTATGGCAGCTTTTTTCTTTGTTTGATAATGGGAAATGTTTTTAACTAAATATTTATTATATAAGTTTAACAAAAGTAGTACATTTTCAGTAACTTCTCATCATGTATTTTCTAAATGAAAACTACGCAGATAGATACAAGAAACTAAGAAATTACAGAAAAATCCTATTATTTCTATTCCTTCTGTCAAAGATTCATCTAGTTATAGTAATAACTTGAATTGATAATAAACAGTTAGTTTTTGCAACGCAGTAACTGTCCAGTAAGCATTAAGTAGGTTATCAGTTGACCTAAGAAGTGCGTCGTTGATAGATTTGGCTAATGACGTCACAGGTCGCGTGTACTACTACTGAGCTAGGGCTTATTCACAATGAGCATCTTCAACGTATTCAACAAAACTTTTAGAAACTTTAGGAAAAATTAAAACAAATGGACTTAACAACAAAAACATGCAACATTCAGTTCTCGTAAAAAAGTTGATGACTGTCACTATTTTCACTACAAATACAACTCTGTTTACAGAAAACGGTTTACCTAACTCCTTCAATACCTAATCCAACTACAACATACCTAATGCCGGATATCTAAGAAAGTAATTAAAGGCTGTATGCAATACTAGTTCCTAGAGTACTGACCAGTAGTCCTAGTTCGTATTCCGTGCCGTGATAAGGGCTGGCGTAACCGACCCTTCAGGGAAGTTAGACAATCAAGATTTACTCATAACATTAGCGCGGTGCTTCCATTCAAAAACGTCGTAAACGCCTTTTGGCAGTAGCTCCTTATAGTAAATCCCTTAGGAGGGCGTGCGAGGCGCTTACGCAAGCCTTTATCGATTGGTCGCGCTTGCGTTGCGCTCACTCCGCTCTAAACAGGTCGTTCACCCCGGCCATTCACGCAAATACGTAGATTTGGTAACCTCATGGACCAGCTGAGTTGTTGCACTTTCATACTCGCTTCCTACTCCTCTCTTATCGCAATAAACAGCCGAAAGTTGTCACTGCAAAATATTTTTCAGTTCACTTTTATTTTAATGGTCGTCTGAAAGTGGTAATAATTTTTCAGGTTGTTTCAGTTTTATAATTTTTTAAGATCTTTCAAAGAACAAAGCTGTAATTAATGGGTATTATTATCACTAATTGAAATTCCTCACCGAAGTCATCGACAAATAAATTCAAGCGATCACAATCTTCTGTTCGTATTTATTTGCTGCCCGTTTGCCTTTATTTCTCTTTGATTGTTTGTTGTTTCTACTAATTATTTTATTTCATAGATTAAATTAAATAGCGATTTAACCCAAAGATAGCTGACAATTACACAAATGAATAACCAAACCAAAACCAAAGCTTTAAAATTTTTGCTTGATGATTGCATCTGGTAGAAAAATTGCATTCTTCCCTAGAAAATTCAGTCTTATGTCTCAATTAACTATGTATTTTAATACTTACCTTACTTGTCATCACTCATTTTCTCCTTCAGGGGTAAACTCCTCATATGAAGCCGGAATTACATGTTTGGTCACAGATGTGCACTGAGCCAAAATATTTTATTTTCCTTTGCAACGAGAGCTACACTAATATTATAAAGAGAAAAGATTTGTATTTTTGTTTGTAATTAATAAACTCAAAAACGAATGGACCAATTTTAAGAATTCTTTTACCAGTATAATGCTATATTATCAATTTATCACTGAGTAATATAGAGTATAATTAATAAATATATCACGCGGGCGAAGCCGTTTGTGGAAGCTAGTATGTGATAAAAGAAAACGGCATGTCATCACAACACATTCTGTTTACTATGGTTTACATAATACATACTAGAAGTAGTGCGAATTACGCTTAACACGTAACTTGAGGAGCGTTTCGGGTTACGTCGCGTCGCAATCCCGGGAAGACATTATGGTTTCGACACGGTCTGAACTGGCCAGCGCGCGACACTTCCACGTAAAGATATGCGAACCCCGTGAGACAGTCTACCCACCAGAAACGTCGCGGAAAAAACACGCACGTAACCTTCACTGAACTTCACTTTTCACAAAATAAATAAACGTCAGTGACACACGAACACTATTTTCAATACTATGATGACTGGCAGCTAAAATATCTGATATTATATCCGGTGTGCATATGCAACATATTACTCAGCGCATAGAGGTGACATTGCTTGCAACTCTGCCCACCACCCGCAGTAGAGTCAGTCACTTGTAGTGAACGTGAGGATTACTCATTCACTAAAGAATATGTAATCGAAAATCCAACTGTTTCGAGCTTACAAACTGAAATACAAAATAAGTATGACTTTACAATACATTCACTTATAATGATCCCAGTTATTATTTTTTAAACCTTATAATAACGCAAAACATCTTTTACACGCGTATGCTATTTAACAAATATTAAAAAAGAGAACATTAACGAAATGTCAGAGAGCTAACTACACATTTCCAATGCAAAAAACGCAGCTGTTTCTTTCACATATGGATATAAAAGTTATAAGCGTTTCAACAGCTGCGGCGGGTATCGACAGCTTTATGTCCGAAATACGAAACATCGATACATCGCGTCGTATTCGCTGAACAAAACACGATCGTACGATTATATTATCAACAAGGTGTTCGTTACAAATGTCTTATATTTCGCCAAATGTGCAACGAACTATGTTCGGTTTAACGACCCCTACATAACGTTACAAACAATACATAGCTGCTTTACACAATTTACGTGAAGGTGTGTATCTGCGTAACTTTGAGTAGTCAGCATGTTCAGGATTTGAATTTTCTTTTCTAAGAGTTGATTATCTAAGTAATATTATTACCAATAGTCAATATTTGCGAAAATTACCGAGACATTAGTAGTTAGGTTTTAAAATGAACGTCAGTAGCAATCGTGTTACATGGAAATGTATAATATTAATAGCCTAATATTAGTTTTATATTATTCAGTTATCTGAAAGCTACGCCAATTGCGGTAAGCTTGCGGGAAAATTTAACAAAACATTGGGAAGGTATATGTAATTTTATTTAAAATTTATTTATCGTACATAAATAAATTCTACACAAAACTACAAACAATTTGATGTACACTAGGTACATAAAATAAATGTGTTTGCTGCTGAATCAGCTGCATCCGGTTAGACTGGAAACCGACCCCAACATAGTTGGGAAAAGGCTAGGCAGATTGATAGGTACATAAAATGGTAAAAATACATAGATACCCCCTCTACTATTATATTACTTTATTCACAAAACATAATTATTCCTTTATTTAATTAAATTATTTAGTAGGTTCATGTAATAATAAACCTATAATCCGTTCGTACAAAGTGTCAAGTCAAGTCGTACAATTGTTTGGATTTTACGGAATATTTATCGATATCTATCGACAGCCTGACACAACAAATGGAATATTATATCGTTTGACTGGTGTGGGTGGGCTATATATTAATATAATCTGTTTCGAAACAGTACACAGCGCGCCGCTATCAAAACAAAATAATTATGTTTTCCATTACGTACGCAAAACACTGATTATGTAATCAAAAGAAATGAACTTTTAAGTGTAAAAGCTCGACTTAAGTATAGTAAAATGTAATGGTGGCCAGCGTCGCGCCGGTCACGTGACGTGTGCGTGTCTTAGCCTGTAGGGCTCCCGGTTATCACCCGTGTTATCACCCTGACGTATAGGTAGTGCAAAAATGGTGTCACCTACTTTTTGCATATTGAAGGTCGCTGATAATAATTTTTATTATAAAAATCGTGTAATCATCAAATCTGTCGATCTTCGTGTCACGGACAACCAGAATTATGCCTACTTGGATGAAATTCAGAGTAATCTGTTTCGACGCACTTATGGTAATTTTATTTAAATTATCAGTCTGCTCCTTTATAAACGATAAATGTGGTTACTCTACCTGTAATAATATGACTCAATATAAGTAATCGCAGTCCACTGCTGGACATAGGCCTCAAAGATATAAGTAAGTCCGTTGATAAAAGCTTATTTCAGCAGACCCATTTTACATTTGGTCATGATTCATGAAAACTCGTAGTTAATAAAGAACTAAAAGCTCACCTACAATATAAATCTACAATCTATTTAATTTAACTCGTAAAGTACATTTCTCATGTTTTACGTAGATAGGTACTTTTTATTCTAATACCTCACAAGTAGGCGCAATCAATATTTTTCTCGTTTTAACAAAACTATACCTAAAAAAAATCATCGACTTAACGACAAGTGTATATGTACTTTCTCAAAGTTAAAATTGATTAATTGACAACATAGTTCAAAGCGGGTACTATGCAACGTTGTATTATTTAGAAAACTCTGGGTAGGAAGGGGAATTATGAAAATAGACGTACAAACATTGACATATATATGCGTACAAAATATTTATGAAAGTATTTAATCAAATACGCACTTTTTATTATTTGTTCTATAATATTGAGATTCAAAGCAAAAATCTGCATGTTTAAACTACTAATATTCGAAAGAATTTTGTTATATTAGGTAGAGACCCATTTGTGTAAAGAAGAAATAAATATTTTTCGCTCGAATAAGTTCACGTAGTAGGTACCTGCTAAAGGGAGTACAAATCTAAATACGGAACAAAGACACCATGATCCGCATTTTTAGAGCTTAACCCTCCATAAAATTACCATAAAGCAAGAATACGGGCCTATATAAGAGAATAACGCATGGAATGCTTTCCTTTTTTTGGTTGATTTTTTGCCTTGTAAGGGACCATGGCCAGAAATCGCGTGTACGCCCCAAATTTATTCAGCCAGTGTCAGAGGTTGTACGATAAATTGTGGGGCTTCTTGTATATTATGTGTATGTATGTGTAGCTCACGTTTTTATCCCACGTGAAGTCACTCAGTGCAGGTGACGTAAAAATCTGGCAGATTTACTAAGAAATAAATTAGTATGTTTGTCATTTACCTAATATGCAAAAAGTTTTGCGCGAACGCAAATATTTTTCCTAAATTATTTATTGCAATAATGGTAGGAACAGAAGGTATTCATATTGATATCTTACGAAGATATCTATTTTATGGGAATATGATTAATATTGATTATGCTTTTATGCCCTTCCTACCCTATAGTACGTTTGTTTTGACTTCTCGAGCTCGCCGTAGTGGCGCCTACAAGGAAATGGTGATGAATCACTTTTCGCAATCGAGATCGAGTAGACATTCTCAATAAGTAGAACACTCATGCGTTTTGCCTAATTTCACTTTTTTATTGTTAATATTGCATATTATATCAGTTAGTAATTAGGTGCCTAAACAGATAATCTGCTCTAATTGTGTATCTTAAAAAACGCGTGCGTACACGCATCATGTATAGAGTTTATTTCGTAACAGCTGTGACGTAATAGGCTTATGGAAATAATGTAAAGTATAATGTGTACCATGTAGAAAGTTGATTCTGCTACATGTGTAGCTATTGAAATAAATCAGACTACTCACTGAAAAGGCTGTGAAGGCTGCTACAAAAATTCGCACATACATTTATGTCAAGGAGTAAATAATCGAGGATAAACAAACACTGCGAGTGCGCATAATATGTTCACTGACGTCGATGTACCTATTGTAAGTAACTACGTAACACATCTGTAGTTCTGAGAGCGACGCCCTAATTAATATCCATTAATCACAAAGCGTTGAATGGAGCCTCTTGTTAATTACCTAAATCTGTCAATAGATTTGTATTTACGCAACATCGATTAGTCTAAAAATATAATAAAAAAATACAATGAACATTTTAGGTTGTCGTTTTCGAAAATATATAAAAACTCTATCAATAAAAAAAATTGTAACTCGTTAGTGGTGCACCCATAATGATGAAGTGGTCGTGAATAGTCGTGATGTAGGTATAAAAAGCTCTACCTGAGCTCAAACGATTGTAACGTCATCTGTTTGTCACGATGTTTCTAAACAGATACCAACGCCCACTAGTGTTTATAACTGGTTTTACTTGTATAATCAATTAATTTCATATTAAATTATATCGAATTAATGAATCGTTATGTCATTATTATCTATTTTAATATTTGATCATCGAACTTAAATTAAATTGTGCCCAAGTTGCCAATAATCTTCAACTTATGAAGCTTGGGAAAAAAAAAGAAGTAAGTAAGTACCCTAAAAATAACTTAATTAGGTACCTATCGACATATTCATAGCTGATTTTATTCATAGCTCATTTAGATTCTTTGCCAAAGTAGTTTGCAATAAAAAATAAGATAAAAAACTGTATTTCTCACACAAGAAATATTTAACCGATTCTGAGAATTATTTTTGCTTAGAAACAGGAGCTTTCCCAAAAATAATAAGAAATAAATTATCACGAAACATTGCACATGAAATAAATATCTGCAATGACGACAGTCGGCTTTGGCAACGAGCGGGCTGCTACAATATTTTATAATCGCCCCATGTTCACAATAAATCATCGAGATCGATATTAGCTTTGTTACTTTAGTGGATATCTTTTGTGATGAATATTGAGGTGTGAATGAGAATCTGTGCAGGTGTTTTACGCATCTAAGTCTACTCTTTATCCTCCCAATGCTAACTTTAAGGAAAAGCCCAGGGTTTTAAAATCCGCCTCTGTACTATTCCTATGCTCAAAGTACATAGACATGATTTACTTAAAATCGAAGTGTTACGATTTTCCTTTAATAGGCATATTAGATAAGCTTCATGGTCTTTGTGGTAACAATCCTTATTGGAGAAATAAGTAAAAACCACTGTTAGTTATGTCTCACGATGTCCTACAGCAAGAACATATGTACTGCAGTAATCAAATTGGCATGTTCTCCATGGATACTTGGGTCAGCAATATAGACTTATCACTTATTGTAAAGCCTAGTTTAGAATCGGTTGATAAACCAAAGCATTGTTATCACATAAATAATTTAAGATCAATATGCTGTAAGTCACTCAATTCACAATATTCTGATTTTTATTGTGTGTATACGGACGGTTCTAGAAGCGAGAACTACCGAGGCGCAGCCTTTTTTGATTCGCGAGTTGCTACCTATTTCAAATTCCGTATTTCATAAAAAAATTCAATAATGCACTTGGAGTTGATCGCTATCGCTGAAGGCTTATATCAAATCTTTGGACGGTGATCGGTTTGTCATTTTCACCGACTCGAAAAGTGCTCTCCTTCATCTGATGAGATGTACGAGTACTTCACCCTTCAGGGGGCTTCCACTGGCGTATAATATTTTAAGAACCATCACTGAATTTGTTGCCAATCATAAAACTGTTGTGTTGCAATGGATTCCTTCTCACGTTGGACTGGACGGTAATGAGATGGTTGATCGTTTAGCAAATGAAGCCGCGTCTGATGGGGAACTTTATGCTTGTCCTCCATGGCATACCGAACTATTACCTCTAGTTAGATACGGATGTATTCAATCATGGTCAGAATATTTTTCTCTTCCACGTATGGTTTGGTTCAGCGAGAGCAGGATGAATAGGCAAGAAGTTGTGATGGCTTTGAGGCTCCGTTCCGGTCACATTCCTCTCAATAGTTTTGCTTTTATGATGCGCAAAGTTGATTCTCCCAATTGTGCTGCTTGTGGAATTATAGAAGATGTGCATCACATCTTGACGGAATGTGGTCGTACTGGAGTCCGAAGACGTCAAGCTTTTGACAGTAATCATAATGTAGGCTTCTATAATAGCGTTCTGGCCTCACCATTGTGGGATGAGGCCAGAACACTTTATCACATTATTATTATGGGTACAAGGTTGCGGGTAGACTAGTTTCTTATATAATAAGTATTCAATAATCAGGGTGACATATTCTTTATAGAAAAAACCCTGTAAGTAAATAAAGATTTAAAAAAAAAATGATTCTCTTTTGACAATGGAGATAACGCCCATAGTCACCAGACTAAACCAGACCTCACAATACTTACAATTAAATAAAGTTATTGTCATTTAAACACTCCCATACAGCTATTTGCCATGTGCGTGTTTAGAACACATTAATTTAGAGCCTCAGTGGTGTGTATACCTGGACAATAATAATTATTATATTTATTTCATCATTATGTTGAGTTCAAACCTTCGTTCAGCACTGATTCAAAAATTAAGTATTATCAGACACTTTTATTATAAATGTGACAATATATTTACGATACGATTTAGTAGGTCTAGCTTTACTGTTAAAACTCTGAAAATTGGCTATAGAAGAAGATGGTAGCCGTTGTGTTAGTGCCAAAACTATGCTTTCACTAGTGAATCAAGAATTTTTATTGATACAAAGAAACTTGTCTCCACGCCAAGACGCCAACCACTAAATGTAACTAAGTAGCACTTAGCTCCGATCCATGCTACGATCTATTTTATTTACTTTCGGAAAAAGGAAAAATTAGTAGGCGATTGTAGTAAAATTTTGTACGTCACACAATAATATTTCTTCATCATCATCATCAGCCACAGTAGTCCACTGCTAGACATAGGCCTCTCCAATTGAATGCCATTCAGCTCGATTCTCGCCAACTCTCATCCAGCTGCACCTTGTGAAGATCGTCGCTCCACCTAGCCTGAGGGCGTCCTACCTTACGTTTGCCGATTCGCGGTCTCCACTCAAGAACACGTCCACCCCAGCGGTCATCGGTTTTACGGCTAATATGGGTGGCCCATTGCCACTTCAGCTTGCTTATTCTGTGAGCTATGTCAACAACTTTAGTTCTCTGCCAGATTACATGCCATTCGAATTCTATCCCTCAGAAAATTGCAAACATAGCTCGTAATAATATTTACTTATTCTAAGCTACGAGAAAGCGGAATGTACTTGCACGTTGCCATTATGAGTTTTCTGAATACACAGATACGTTTTTGAAGAATCATAGGTATACTTATAATCAATCATGGATAAGATATTCAACGCCTAAGACCACAAACGACTTACAAAAAAATTACCATACTCTAAGCACTACACTAAGCAGATAATAAAGAGCCTTCAACGTTATAAATATCTCTTACGATTGTAATAGGAAGTAAGATAATGTTTGTTATATGTCATTATGGAATTGAGGTCAATGAAAAAGCGTTTACTTTACTGCTTATTAATATCGTACGTTCATCTTTAATCGTTATAATATAAATAAAAATTATAATAATTCTTCTGTAAGTATTTCGTTCGTTAATGAGTGATAAACATGCGTACTAATATACTAATGTCAACAGAAAACTTCCTTATTGCTATAAGAACCTTTGAATATATGAAAAGCAGTTGTTTTTAATGGTCATTATTATTTAAATGTGATTATACCTCAGTGTCATGTATATAAAATTTTCCCGGGGTGAACCCAAAAGTGTCACTCCGGGAAAATAAAATAGTTTATCTAAATAATTCATTTCTTAGTCTTCGGAAGTTATGACTTTGAGTTATAAAAACTCAAGAAATCATCATAATATCTCGTATAAAAAATGAATTTCAGAAGTTATTCTTGTAATCTAAACGGGGAAAGCTTACCAAACCTTGTTTTCAGTGCTTGCAGTTACGAATGTGGTACCACCAACAAAAAACATACATTATGTTTTGCTAGAACACAACTAAATTCCGTGCCAACTATGTACAGTCACGGACTCTAATTGATGAGCCACCTTCAAACTTTTCATATTACAGTTTCATACATTCACGAGATTACACGATTAAACACGAACTCAAACCGCACGCTCGTAAACAAGATGACAAATAAATTACTTATAATCGGAAATAGTCTTATCCATAGAGGTTGACTAATAAGTTCTCAATTATAAAAATAAATAAAATGTTGCATTAAGTTTATCCAATCTATTTGATACTGACCTCCTTTGAATCAGAGCTCATTAACTCGATTATTATGAAAACTTATCTGAAGACAGTGACAGTTGAAATGTCGATGTCAGATTACTGTTGCTAGGCCTGTAATTGGTTGACTTTGGGTAGTCACTCTGCTGTTAAGTTTGTAGTTCTGGCTCTCAGGTTAGCCAACCGGTAAAGTTATTAAATATAATTTTCTTCTACTAATACGAAGACATTATGAGTTTCCGTGTCGGGAACCGAATAAACCCGATTTGCATTACACGGCTAAAATACGAACAGTGCCAGGTGGCTGATCAATTAAAGTCCGTGACTGTACATATATAGAAATAAAAAAATAATGTAGATAACATACGGAACTTTCCTGTTGAGACTCCACTGAAACAGAACAATTTAGTCTTATGTTAGTATCTATATCTTGGTTGGCGACTGTTTTGTTGCGAGTGTGCGCACTGTGCGCGCTATAATTGTTTTGTTATAGCGACAGTCTGTCTTATGCATAGTGTTCACTCAGTCTTAATGAAACATTTCACACCCCAAGCGTGAACCTCGGTTACGGTGCGTCGCAGCGTAGCGATCAATGCACACAGACGGGTACTATAGTGTCTCCTGGGACGGACGGTGCATTCGCTCAAACGCGAAACGTAGCGTGTTTTGACCGCAGGTGTGCAAAGACTTTACTTAAATATAAAATAAATTGCTTAATTAATTACCTATCGCCTATCTTTAACCCACTCTTGCCTGGGCTTATCAGTTCCATTAATGATGGGACTCATTACATAACTCGATCACGCGACTATACTATACCGAATAACCAATCTAATAACATCGGCCGATAGGAAATCTTCAAACTTGATAACAGTCCAGATAAATCCGCTTTACCGATAAAAGGGACGGTCATTGATCTCTCGGCCTAGGAGCAAAACGTTACTAGTTAATTTATCTATACGAAGCTGAAAACTGATATTGCAACGAAAGATATCGTTACGTTTGTATCGTACGGTGGTAAGCAAACTTAATCGATATCAGTCGCGGTTTCGAATGCTTAGCACGAGACACTCAATATACTGATGCGTCAGTATAGCTCACGCCCATTTGAATGCCCCACCTCTGCTAGTGCCTGTTATCAGGACATCACACGGTACAGCCCTTCCACGACACGCTGCTCGGTTGTTCTACCATATTTTTTTACAAATCCCGTTTCTAAATAAAGATTATAAACATGACATAAATAAATTTATACTGCCGTAACTAAAACCTAACTGGCTGGCCCTGAAAAAATAACGGAACAGTGTCTTATGCGAAGCTATTAGAGTATAGGCTCTAATAGTTCTTGAACATAGGGCATCATTGTAATCGTGTAATGAACCTGTTGTTTTTACATTGTCACTACTATGTCAGTTAGTTCCCATATTATAGGATGGAAAAATACATAACTATCACTTTATAAATAAGCAGATCTCGATCCGTTACGACCTTTTATTAGTGGGAAACTTATTTCATCATTTACCTACTGTTATATTTGACAGCTATGTACGGAAAAGTTCAATAAAAGTCAATTCTAGAATATCGTTAGATAACTTGTTAGAAACGCGGTATGTTCTCAATTATTTAAGTAAAGAACCAACTAACATAATTAAATAAAATGGGTATACGGTTATCTTGACGGAGATTTTTCAGGAGTTTGGCAGTACACTATGTGATCCTAACATTAGGTAACGGGGGTAACATAATATTAAGCTTCAGTATAAATAAAGATAAATAGTTTTTTTTTGCGTAACTGTAAATCCCCTGAAAGCCGTTTGAAAAACCTATTTTATTTATGTTCAATACTAATGTTCTAAAAAGTGATCTGATCGTAGTCGAGATCACAAAAACGTTCTATGTTCAAAATACAGCAACTACTTACTACCGAGGCTATGATATTTTTTTCGGAAACGCCCTTAATTTTGGCAGCATTTCCGGCAACATTTGGACACAATGGGTTTTGGTACAATGAAGCGTCCCTGAATGTACAATAGTACAGGTATTCATTTCATAGTACTGATTTATGTAGGTGTCGCTCGCAATAATCACTTAAAGGTTTTCAAAGGCCATTGAAAACAGAATCCATTGGCCTAAATTGTGTTTTTTATGATTTTCCGGAAATAACAGCTATGCGATGGAAGGATATTTTGGTTTTATACAATTCCTTATTTACTAATTATTATGTGAGTACATATAAAAAAAAACATTAATTTGCATCTTTTTATTTGAGTCTGTCTTTTTGCTTCTTTCAGTAGAACTTATCAAGAGTTTTACTTTTATATATATATATATATATATATATATATATACCTTATTTATATACCTATCTAAAGTTATTTTTAATTCAGTATTAGATAATGTTATTTAACAACTTTTTCTTATGTAACTGATAAAATATTAAATAACGTATATCTTTGTTTACATTGTAAAGAACATTATTTTTCACTTTGACAAAGATTACTCATACAAAACAAAACAACTTTTAACCTAAGAATATTTTTAATTACATTATTACTCATTTGAACTTTGGTCATGAATAATAGTATAGGTATTTTGCTGAATAATGTTTGATAATACTTAAGTAATTTCCAAACAAAGAAAGGCGTACAGTTCGTAGTAAATCGTTAAGCTATGAAGGCTGCAACTGCTTTGCAAAGATAACACTGGCTGCATTCATCTGAATATTGTTTGCTGTATTCTAGCTAAGGGGATTAAAACTAGAAGAGAACAACTATACACACAGAGATACCTGCACTATTGTATTAGGTAAGCCTGTGATGATATTATTATGTGTTTTTTAAATAAATAAAGAGGATTTGTATTTTATGTACAGTAGTGTGTTTATGTTAAGTCAGATACTTTAATTGTAAAGCAAATTAAGGACCAACTTATAAAACTTAAATTGTCAGTATATTCAAATCACAGCTGTCATTCTTTGACAAGTTTTATGAAATGGCTATAGCACGGCAAAGTGACTTAGGGTGTCAATTTGCTTAACAATTGATTTCCCTGTCTCTAGTTATTACATATATAAGAAGATAGGGTATTCCAGTAACTTTTCTGCAAAAACGTAGATTTACGTAACTTAACGCTATCAAATCAAATGCAGCCGTTGCTACATGTTACTGAAATAAACATACCTACTTACATGAGAATACTTTTTTTAACATAGCCAAAAATTACCTAAAGTAGAAAAATAAGTAACTTAACTTATTGGCATCGTCATCATCTGCCTAGCCTAGTCCATAACTTTATAGGCAATACAGATTGCTACGTCAAAGCGCATTTCAACCAAAAGTTACACATAGATGTTAATTATGAAACACATACGAAAATATCGGAAAAAAACGGACTGATTTGAAAATTTTCCGTCTGCGAATGTTACTTTAACTAAGTTACAACCACAGGACCACAACCGTGTTGAATATTTAAGTAGAAAAACCACAAAATGAATAATTAAAACAGAACACGTAACTATTAGTTATTTTTTCGAAATCTATCGAATAGAAACGTGGTTCCTTCTTTACAAATTCAAATTTTCACTACTACAGTTAGGTTGGTATTAATTGTTTTTTTCGTTTCTAGATAAATGTGTATTACCTCACAGACGGATTAATTTATTGCCCGATTGAAAACTCATTTATCAATCCTTACAACGAAGGTCAGATATTAAGACTCTACTACATAGTAGGTATTTAAGAGCAAAATATCTAAACGTTCTCTGAATAAGTAAAGTTGTTTGTTCCGTGTTCAGAATGCTTTGTTTGTAGAGATCATTGAAAAAACTATTTTCGTAAATTCTAATAGGTATGTACAAGGTATATTACAATATCAAAAAGGGAGGAGACAGAATCATAGAGCATCAATTACATGATTCTTTCCTCTCCTTATTTTTTATATACTTGTACATACCTATTAGAATTTACGTAAATAGATTTGTACATATTATTATTTAAAAGACTATTAGCTTTTATAAGTTATCTAAATATTATCCAGCAATAAATAAGAAGTAATGGGTATGGCATATCCTTATTTGAATGACAATGCTAACATCAATGATATTATTTTATTTATAATTATCATTGGCTGACATCCTTTTATTTTTTATTTTAGAAGCCTACCTACCTCTTTATTTCGTCTTTATTTTTTCTATAGTAGCATAGACTATCAATTTGTTTATATTTGTAATCGATATCTTAGTTTGAAACACTACAATAGTGATCGTATTATTTATAGTTTTATATTTCATAGCGCATAATAGTTCATAAGGTCACTAAAACAATACGATTGCAGCTGTGGGAGCTATTCACTGTTATCATGATTCGAAGTGAATGAAATGAAATATTAAATCATTAGTCTTTATTATACATAGTATTTTAGTAAACAATATCTGAGAGGAAAGATGCTAGTTTTAATTAAAAAAAAAAAAGTTTATTTTTAAATTATCCAACTTTGTTTCAGTCTATGTTATGTATCGAGGAAAACACTAGCAGGCTAATTATAGTGGCCAGTTTTTTAAAATCAAATCAAAATAATCTAAAATTGAATCGATTTTTAAGATTTTAGAAGCAACAAGGTTACTGACACTTTTCCGTCTAGGTATGAGTGCATACGCACTTAGCTTTGTCCACATTAGGTAACATTCTCAAGTACTAAGTATCAGGAATGAAACAATATATATCGTTTAGACAAAATTAGCGAATTGTTTTTTTTTTACAAGTCGCACTTGTACAATAAAAACTCAACCTAAATGTTTTATTTCCCACAACATAGTCTTATATTCTTTACAATCTTTATTCCACGTCTTAATCCGTGCGCCTACCTTAAAATATACATCTATCCGTTTTCCTGTTATTGCAAATGCACAGCAATGTAGTTTCCATCTTGTTAAGTTGTTAATCGGTCTTCTGAATCATCCCTAAGTAGGTAAGTACTAAAACTATAAATATGAGCGTAGAACTAATAATGGACATCGATTAATTATTTATGCGTTTATTGCCTTTTATTGCCAAGTATTGTGAGGCGCCTCGTAATCATTAAAAATAGTCGATTAACTACAAGGTTCAAATCTCAAGTTATGAAATAAAACATAGGTGTGTAGTACTTACTTATTTTTAAAACGTATTTTGTATCCCTCATATCTTTGGTGTTAGTGGTTCACATTCTGTAATATTAATAGTGAACGTTTAAATGTCTAAGCAAAGGTTTTAGATCACTATACTTAACACTTCATAATTTATATGTATAAGAAAACGTAGCCACGATTATTATTAAAAGCGCACTTTAATGAATGGGGTCTGCGATCTAGTTGTATAATTTTAAGAGTGATATTTAAGTGTCGCTTAGAGGTCGAGCAGCGTAGAAGTTCGCCCAAGGCTCTCAATCGCGAGTCGTCGACCCGCCGTCACCTTGCCTCGCGCCAACTTACGCAATTCGTTAATCTTATCATCTGCATGCGCACCCGCACGACCTCGATCTCCCCTCTCACCCCTCGCCGAATTTCGACGCCTACATTAACATCAATAGGTAAAGTAAGTGAGGTCATCCCCAAAGTCAATTCTTATTTAACATTCGAAATGGGTAAGTACAATCACGACTACGACATCGAATGCGCATGACTTAATGTTTAAAACTTTTATTCATTCCTGTATTTCAGCTCGTAGAACTTGCGTAGCATTATTATTTTTATAACCGAAGACAACTATGGTCAACTGATTTGATTTGTTTTAGATGTGAATAAAATAAAAATTAGTTCACGAGAACCAAAATTAAACGCGGTTTACATTAAAAAAATAAAAGTGGTCTACGAGTGGAGTGCTACGGGTTTCGTAGCGCACCGGGCCGCCGGAAAAGCGGCGGAGAGAGGAGCGCCCGCGCCGCCGGTGGGACGAGCCTGCGCGCGCGCCACCCCGCGCGTATTTATTCGCAAGGCCACGCCAGCGGCGCGCCAGTGCGCAGACGTCGGTCGCACGCGATATACAATCATTGAGTTCTCGGCATCGCACTATCGCGATTTACGATCCGCGCACTAATGCTACGTATCGTTTACTAACGAATAAAAAATACAACAGTTGTATTTATTTATTTTTAAAGAACAATATAAACAGATAAAATGATAACAATGCTGTCAAATTCTAAACTTTTGTGGGGACTATGGCAAGTGGTGAACTACTGTGCTTCGCGTACTTCACTGCCGCTGCTGCTGGTAGCGGGCGCGGCGCTGCTGGCGCTGCGGCTGGCGGCGCTGGTGCGCGAGGTGCGCAAGCTGCCGCCGGGGCCCTGGGGCCCGCCCGTCGTCGGCTACCTGCCCTTCCTCGGAGTTCGCCACAAGACCTTCCTGGAGCTTGCTCGCAACTACGGTGCTCTGTTCTCCGCGCGACTCGGAAACCAGCTGACGATCGTTCTTAGCGACTACAAACTCATCAGAGAAGCTTTCCGAAGAGAAGAATTTACCGGACGCCCCAGCACCCCGCTAATGCACACTTTGGATGGTCTCGGTAAGTTTGCAATATCACACAATGATTTTGATAAGTCTTTTGCAAAGCTGGCTTTTTTGGGTGTTAAAATGTATTTTTCTAATTAAAATTTTTTGTGTTAATATTTGCAATGCCAAAGTTTTTTTCAAAGTTCATCGTGCATTATAATTGTGCGCTCAGTGTTTGAAATTTACTGAAAATTTTCTGATATAGAAATAGTAACTGCTATGATAGTAAATGTTAGTGTAACGCATATTATACCGGCAAGAAAAGTGCACATGTGCATGTGGGCGTCACTAGCCCGTCCCTCCCGCGGCGGTGCGCGTGCGCCGCCCACCTCGTGAGCCCTCACTATAACGCCTCCCTCTATGCAGGCATCATCAACAGCGAAGGCCGTCTCTGGAAGAGTCAGCGCCGCTTCCTGCACGACAAATTGCGCGAATTTGGCATGACTTACATGGGAAACGGCAAGAAAATCATGGAAGGAAGAATTAAGGTTCGTAATATTAATTTTATCCTCATATCCATAAAGTTCAATTTCGTTTTATTTGTGAAATAATTGGTCATCAACAATATTAATGGGTTAATTTGTTCTTTAGAGCGAAGTTTACGAGCTGATCGCTAACCTGCACCGGTCGGAGGGAGCGCCCATCGACGCGAACCCTCTCCTCGCCCTGGGCGTGTCAAACGTCATCTGCGGCATCACTATGTCCGTGCGCTTCAGTAACGGCGACGCTCGCTTTGAAAGGCTCAACAATCTCATTGAAGAAGGCATGAAGCTGTTTGGCGAAGTGCACTACGGCGAATATATCCCTCTCTACAACGTAAGTAATAACAATAATTCAGCGTATATTACGGATTATCTGAATAATATATATGAATTTGAATATTAATAACAGATTAAATTCCATGCTATGTTTTTAGAGTTTGTATAAAAAACTAACAAATCCTGTTTTTACATACAGTACCTTCCCGGCAAAGCTCAAGCACAGGAGAAAGTAGCGAAGAATCGCGAAGAGATGTTCGCTTTCTACCAAACACTGATCGACGAGCATCGCGAAACTCTCGATCTCAATAACGTGAGAGATCTCATCGACGTCTACCTGATCGAGATCGAGAAGGCCAAGACTGAGGGCCGGGCCGGAGAACTGTTCGAGGGCAGGGATCACGGTAAGTTTAATACAACAATCAACTAGTTTTTATTATAATACAAAAAAAAAAATATCTTGTTAATAGTAGTTTTACATTGAAGGTTTCTAATACAGAATGTTTTTACACAGAACTTCAACTGAAACAAATTCTTGGGGATCTATTTTCGGCTGGTATGGAAACGATCAAGTCATCCCTCTTATGGATGATTGTATTCATGCTGAGGAACCCCGAGGCGAAAAGGCGTGTACAGGAAGAACTCGATGCCGTCATCGGTCGCGACCGCTTACCAACAATCGAAGATATGCCAAACCTTCCTTACACCGAGACTACGATCTTGGAAACTCTACGCATGTCGAATATTGTGCCCCTGGCAACAACACACTCTCCTACAAAGTAAGTATTTAAAACATTAAATTCAGAAAAGTTGTTTAAAAATTCTAGTAGCAAAAATACTTATCACTTCTTTTTTTCATAGGGATGTCCACCTAAACGGCTACAGAATACCCGCTGGCTCTCAAGTTGTACCACTCATCAACTGCGTACACATGGACCCCAACCTTTGGGACGAGCCCAACAAGTTCAACCCCAGCCGGTTCATCGACGAGACAGGCAAGATCAGGCGCCCCGAGTTCTTCATGCCGTTCGGCGTCGGTAGGAGGATGTGTCTGGGCGACGTGTTGGCGCGCATGGAGATGTTCATGTTCTTCGCGTGCATGATGCACCAGTTCGACGTGCAGATGGAGATGGGTGACGCGCCGCCGTCACTGGAGGGCACGGTGGGCGCCACGATCGCGCCCAAAGCGTTCCGCGTCAAGTTCAGCCCGCGCTCGGCGCCCGCGGCGGCCGCGCCCGCGCCCGACCACCCGCACCTGCGCCACGTCGGCGCGCACTAGCCGCCGCACCGCGCCACACCGCGCCAATGCGCGCCACACCGCGCCAATGCGCGCCACACCGCGCCAATCCGCGCCGTGTCGCGCCACATCGCGCCTCACAGCGCGAACACACCCACCAGTATTCAATGATCACTCGTTTTAGAGCGAATCGACAACCATTTATTTAAGTGTTTATTATATAAGTGATGACATCGCCGTCGCGATGTTCGAGGCTGTGCATAAAGTGTTCAATTAAATAGTAGACCGAACGTTAGATATATTGATATTCCCATCGTTGAGATTATAAAATGACGTTTGTGTGAGTTTGCAGTATTAGCGTGTTGGTAGACTAGAATGATAGGAACTTCAGCAAATCACACCATTACACATTGTATTTAAGGTTTACGTTCTAAGTTCTAGTACCTATACCAAAATAAAATGTAGAATTCTAGGTCATTATTTATTAGTGTCACTTGCGAGAATGTGGTCTGTTGTGTGTGATCTCATGTTTGTTGCGTTACAGTACGAATAGGCTTTAGATTTAAGTTTGTAAGTGTTCATTTATATGTTTAGAGTAATATGTGCCTATCAGGTATGAAGTAACATTCCATGGTAGTGTAACAACCAGCAACTAGTCTAGAGCGATATCGTCGCTATTTAATAGAATAACGCCTAACTTTAATGTTCTTGTAATGTACTAAATTCATTGTGTTGCAACCAAGTTGCCCTGTACTGAACTTCAGTCGAATAAGTCTGTTAGCTCGCAGCTCACCGTTGTCTGTTGAACTATTATATGCTTTGTATATAATGCTTTATTTTATTATAGGACGTTTAAGTAATAAATTAAAATTGTGAAAACATTGATTTGAACACCCTGTTTTATTAATACCTAGTTACCTACCAAGAGTTCGACGAAAAAGCAAAAAGTATATAGTTGTAGTAACCACTACACGCCGAGTTATACACAGGCCTGATAACATCTTTAGTTGGCTAAATAATAAAATCTTTTTTACACGAAATACCAAAGGAGCCTCTTGGCATAATTAATCAATCGTTTTTCTCACAAGATACATAATCTATTCAGATTAATAAATAGCAATAACTTAAAATTGATTTGGCTTACAAAACAAAGTTTATTGAACTTTTGGTCTTTCGTAACTGCAACATTTAAATAATTTAAACTGAATTAAACTGGTATGCTAGTTTGTAAAGGTGCAGTTGCGTGAACATAAACACTATTAAGTAATGTTGGAGGTGAATGACCCGTTGACAGTCTACGTCACAGATACAGGCACGTAGACCCGTACAATTTGTACTAACGAGGGTATCGACAAGCTGACATTACTCACGGTCTTTCCCATTACTCATATGGCACCTATCATATACTACCTATTTCCTTTGTCGTAGTAATTAAATAAATACACACGCACGTTTTTGCATGTAATTAGCAAAAGCTTTGCAAAACGCAAATGCGTTGCAGAATAAAATGTTTAATTACAATAAATATGTATATAAGTGGTATTTTACAACCAAGGAAATACTTGTTCAAACCTCATGCGTCACTTGTGCGGAAAGCTTAAAATAACTTTTTTTATGCAATTTTCATTACAACTTCTTTATCTTTCTCTATATTTCTACCTAAAAACGTCAAAATATCAACTTGTTCCAAAAGCAATAGGTAATGAATTTTAATTTCCGCACTAAGAGTTTTAGTTAAACCGGGTGTTCAGGTTATTCATGCCGTAAGGTTACGTAGTACCCCGTCACTGTATTTTCACATAGATCTCAATAAAAGAAAAATCATTTTACTTTCAAGCTATTTTTATTCAGATTTATTGACTAAAATCTACCTACTAAATGCATCGATATAATTACGGCTACTGTAATCATACAAGATCACAGTAGAAGGAGACCCGCGGAGGGGTGAGTGTTAATCCTATGGTTCCTCGCATCTCTTCCTCTGAAGGTCGGTCGGACGCCAGTCGCACTCGCCGACGACGAAACAGTCGCGCGACTAGGCCGCATGCCAGCATCCGAGAGAGCTCGTCGCCGGGACACATGCGTTTGCCTATGGAAGAAATGGAGGTTTTAATCTATTGACGATTTGTTTTTTTTTTGTTTTAAAATGTTCGTAATGATCCGAATCATTTGCAAAATTCGGGAAAACTGAAAGTGCATTTCCTATGGGGTCAGTCGGGTCAGCCAGTACCATAATATTATTATGTCGGCACATTTGTGTTTGAAAATAGTTTTTTACTGTAATTGGTTAAACCAATTGATAGGTATAATCTTGCCGTGTTAATTAAGAGAAAAACTGACACCGAACAAATTAAGATTTATTAAATTTTTGTGGTAAAAATAAAATCAAGAATTACTTTATAACTTCCAAGAAACAATATAAGTAGTTCTTTACATTGTACGTACATACTAGCACTACGAACAAAGTAATGATACGGAAAACCAGATAAAATTCTCCTTTCAAAGGTTATGTCCTTATGTCATACGAACTCCTAAATCCTCAATTTCCTTCGAAGGCGTAACGTTCTGGCTCGTAATTCGAAGGAGAGCTTCCTTCGTATTACGAGCCAGAACGTTAAACAGGTTTTTAGAAAATAAATAGAAATTCCGTAGCATGTATAGGGATTTTTTCTCGACTACGCGGCTACGTAGGCTACGTTCCTTCTTGTAAGAGATATCATTATTTACATTCAGTCCTGTTCCCGTTGCAGCGCGGCATATTTCATAATATAATAAATTAAATATTTTATTAATCAGTCTTAAATACCTACATAATAAATGTCAATGTATTATTGTTTGCAATTACAAATCACAGTATCATTCAATATTACATCACTAAATTGTTGATCGCAACGAATTATTATGTAATAAATATTATTTGTGGTTGAACTCTGACCACATTTAATAGGGAACATGCATACCATTCGTATACTAGTCTAGTCAGGGGAAAAAACCGGCCAATAATGAAACGGACTTAGTGCAGGTACAAGACGAAGACCCGATGAAAAATAAACTAGTTTAAATTCGTGTTTTCTGATCAAAACCAAAAGGACCTTTTCCTTTTTGTTTTGACTTTTTATTATTTCCATATGCCATAAAAGAAGCCACAATAACACGTATTCAGTCGGTGTAGGCTTAGTAAAGGTCCAGCTGTCACACAATAAGTATAAGACCCCAAAAAGGGTAGGTACCTCCACCTACATATTAATAAAAATACAATTCTCTACTAAAAACTTGACAACGTTATCTAAATCTTTCGACTAAACATAAATAACATATACTTAGTTATCAATCATACAGCTCCTGATATTATTATATGTATAGACATATATAGGCCTACTTATTAATAATTATTAACAAAATGTATTGCGATAATGTATCGCGGTTATCTGAGTCCAAAATTATACGTAGGTACAGAAAGTCTAAAATGAGCAATCTGAAATCAAAGTAGGTCTCTTGATCAGAGTGAAAACGTAATTATTTCAAACCTACCTACATAATTATTATGTTTTCAGTCTGAGAATTCGAGTTATGTGCGATATCCGAGGTTATGTGACATTAAGTTAACGCTCAGTATAATATGTGGAAGCTCTCATTATGTGTATTATTATTTCGATTCAGCGATACTTGGAAAAGTAACTTATAACTAACTACCAATTATTAATACATAGTCCCATCTGCCTTCTTACAAATTTCTCTTGCTAATGATCTAATAATCTTCAATTAACTTAAAAAAAAATCTAAGTGGGTAGGATCCCTTGGCAACGGTACGTCATATTAAATTTTTCGAGTTATTGACAGCACAAGAAAAAGATTATCCTAAATATCAAAGCAAGTATTAAAAATAATCATAAAAACACAATTCAAGACATTACTAACATTAGTTGAAGTGACAAAAGCCTAACGGTTGAGTTCAAAAGATCGTAAGTCACAAGCCAAACCCCATTGAAGCATTGTAACGAACCTACTGTTAAAATAACAAAACCATTCGTTATTCAGTAAAGTTGAAGAGGTCAGTAGAGAAACCCGTTCTTCTGATATTGTGTCAGCTCGAACTGCCACAAGGTATAGCCCACGGATATCTATGGTATAGCCTTTGGAGAAAAGCCAGTCACCGAGGTTGGTAACACACGATGTCTGAATACAGTAACTCCCGGGCTTAGGCTGGATCTAACTGAGGAGTGGAGATGAAAAGGTCATTTTATATAACACTTGTAGCGACCACTGTTTCCAATAACTCTTGTTGTATTTTAAATACCTAATTACTTGAGTCGAGCATTTGTGTGAAGGCTCTTGCACAAACTCGCCCATCGTAACAATAATTATTGTATGTAATTGTTACCTGTCTGAAATGGTATGAACTCTTGAGGTTTCAGCAGACTTCCATCGGAACTTAGGAATCTGCTCGGTTCAAATTCTTCAGGATTCTCCCAAACGTCTGGGTCCATGTGCATAGCCCATTGAAGTGGTATGACCATTGCTCCTTTAGGAATCTTATAGTTTCCTAGATAAGTGTCCTATGGATGAAAGATATTTACGATAATACAATGTTCAATTACATTTTTCTTTTAAAGAGCTTGTAAGATATTGCAACATTTATGATGTGTAGTATTTTAACAAAAATTAGCTAACTTTCTTTTGACCTATCATTATTGTCACGAAGTCTAACCGACTATAGTCCCTTAACGACATCTCCGCAACATTTTTATAATTAAAGGAACCGACAAAAATAACTACGATGTAATAAAAGCTTCGTTTATAAGTGCAGAATTCAACAAATCGAAGCAGTCTAGTCTTTGAAAAAAATTGACATATAAAATATGCATACTTCGACGCATCCGTGGGGAATCCCGATTGGAACTATCGACCGAATGCGCTGAACCTCACAGATAGCCGCCATCAGGTGCGGCAGTCTGGAGCCGTCCACCTCTCCATCCTCAGGGTATACTGACAGAATCTCTTTACGCACTAATTCCTGAAAACATGTTGATTATTTTAGTATATACTCGGCGTACAAAGCATTTGGACCCGGCACAGTTTAAAGGCGCGGAGCACATAAAATGGACTACCAAACGGAACTTCGACAAACGGTACTACGACATGATCTTACTTCGACATTACGGAACTCCGACACGTCTTTATTTCGACAATACTTTAGTTCGACATGCCTTAAGTCCGACACTACTCTACTCCGACAAGACGTTGCATCGACATGACTTAACTACGAATTGATGTGTCTTCGACGACATACTGCTTCGACAATAATGCTAGTTCGACATGATTCAATTTCGACATACTCTACTCCGACATGCTGTACTTCGACAGTATCTTAAAATCAACGCGATGCGTCTCAGACACGATGCTGATTCAAAATTTATTATTCTGCGACGTTGAGAAACAACTGCACTTGTGTAATTTTTTATAGGTAATAATATCGTTTTAATTTTAAGGGCGTTCAAACAAATAAACTCTTCAGCTTTATTAGTAGTATTTATTAGTATGTAATATAATAACACTTAGGTGGCTCCACTTCTGCACTATGTTGAAGTAAAATCTTCTTTGATTTATAATTTTCTTATTATGGAACTGTCACCATTGCACAGCGTTTCGATCAGAACATGTTAAAATAACATACTTTAAATACCAGGAATAAACACAATCTTGCTGTACATCGCAGCTCGTTGTACATTTAAAAAAAATAGGGTTTTTTTTACAATAGGTAATGAGTTTTTCCTTCTGTCGACTGTCACTCGGTTTGTTTTAATTCATTTTGTGTGTTCCTTGGTTTTCTTTAAGACTCATGTATGTAGCTTTAAAATAAAAATAGTAATTATTTTTCTATTTAAAGCATTTTCTTTGTGGAATGCCAGCTTTTGCAAGCATTTTGAATTGTTGGAACATTGCATTATGTGGTTAGCTAGTGACGGGCGGGCGTTTTGGGGGACTGTCTTGTGTGTAATTTTGGCGTTCGAAAAGGGCTGACTCTCAGCCTAATTTTAATAGAATTTTGATTTTGATTACAATGAAATGCTATTGAATCCAATGACATGAATGTTTCCATTATTTCTTTACTTTCTTTTGTATAATAGCGGCTTTTTGAAAATCTGTTATATTAGTCGTGACGTTACAATATCTCAAAAAAAAATTTATAGCAGTGATCAATCTTGCTTGACAGGAGTGTATTGACCAATGGTAAAATCTAATGAGTTGAGACTATTTGACCCAAGATAGCATGTATTATGTACAGCAATATTCAAATATAAATTATTATTTAAATAAAAATTGCGTGAATTTGTTTAGTTTAGTTGACAGAGATTTTGTCACCTTTTTTTTATTTTTTTGTTATGTTCTAATAAAAAAATGTTATAAAGTACAAGTTTTTATTTATTCCAAATCATCTTCTCCTCCCTTATCCCCGTGCTTATCCCAATATTTATAAATAAATAATTATTAGACGAAAAAAAATATGCCAAAGAATATTAGGAAAAAAACATGCGAAAAAAAGGGGTCCCGTCTGAGACATATCACGTCGATTTAAGATACTGTCGAAGTACAGCATGTCGGAGTAGAGTATGTCGAAATTGAATCATGTCGAACTAGCATTATTGTAGAAGTAGTATGTCGTCGAAGTCACATCTTTTCGTAGTTAAGTCATGTCGAAGCAACATTTTGTCGGAGTAGAGTAGTGTCGGACTTAAGGCATGTCGAACTAAAGTATTGTCGAAATAAAGACGTGTCGGAGTTCCGTAATGTCGAAGTAAGATCATGTCGTAGTACCGTTTGTCGAAGTTCCGTTTGGTAGTCCATAAAATGATCTTTTTGTTTAATAAATTAAGCAAAAACCTTCTGCTTGACACATCTTCATCATCGACCGTCTTCACCCACTGCAGGGCATTATCTTTATAAGTTTGTGCTAATCTCTACGCTAAACAACGTTAGGACTGTAGTATAAATTGCTTTGTGCCAGTTTCCGTTACAAATTCATATAGAATGTAGGTGAAAAAGAGGCTTAGGAACGTATGAAATGCCTTTCAGCAGCGCACATGCCTCTTCTTGAATACATCGTTGAGAACAGACAGTGATGATTGACACTCGATAAAAAATTATATGCTAACCCTGCTTCAGTTCAGACGTCGTGAATTCATCAAATGATTCGACACAAGACGGATGTTTGCTAAAGTCTGAATACTCACTAACAAAAGATGAAGCTGTTAAATATGTAAGTTCAATTATATACCTACAAATAGGTAATGCTAAGGTCAAATTATTAATTATATACCTGTTCATCCGGATAAAGAGCCATGTACAATAAGAACCAAGCCAGAGTAACAGATGTAGTATCTAGACCAGCTCCGAACATATCAGCTAAAAGATACAACATCTGTTCATCAGTCACGTATTTAGCACCCTCGTCACCACTCTCGAACCTTCTCTTTTGTTCTAGAAGGAAATTGTCGAGGATGCACTCCCCATCAGTAGGAATCAAGATATTTGGATCGAAGAAATGTTCCTCGGTATTCGAAACGTGTTTGCTGTACTTGATACATTTCATATGACCCTCTGGGTGTTCACTGAAGAGGGTGTCATGTGGAGCGTACGCTGCTTCCTTTATTGGTGGCAACCCTATAATTTTTCTTCGTCGATCAATGATACTCGCGTATAATCTGTGTGTTTGAGCCTGGCCACGTGTTAAAACTTCCATGGTTTTCTGGGTTGATGATGAGATGAATCTGAAACAAATTAATGTTTTGGACAGTTAAGCTCAAAACACACACAAGGCGGGTGCGGGGCGGGAGCGATTCGGGCGCGGGAGTACGGCGGGTATAATAAATTGTAATTCAAAGAATTATATGGACGTCAACACACAGAACGCGTGCGCGGGTCGGGCGCGGAGCGAGCCGCGAGCGGGAACCGCGCCCGCCGCCCGCCAACACAAACAGCGCGGTTCGGGAGCGTGTCGGGCGCGGGAGTACGGCAGGTATAATAAATTGTATAAAAATCATCTTGCGGTCCGGCGCCGGTGCGGCGACCGTTGCGGTGACATGGGCGATAAAAAGGCGCGACTTGTCGCTCGACGCGACTTTTAACAAAACAATTTCTGAGAAAACTTCACGGCGAACAATGCAGCGGCGTCGCGTCGGGCGACAAGTCGCGCCTGTTTGTAGGAGCCTTCATTCGTATACACAAACATGCGGTCCGGCGCCGGTGCGGCTCCGGCGTCATATTCAGGAAGAACTTAGGTAGCACGCATTTCTCAATTCATTTGTTATCATGTCATAATACCAAGGTACTTTAGTACTTTATCCTTACCTGACGAAAGGCAAAAAGTTAACAACACCGGCGACTCCCATTTCGTGACAGCCCTCCTCTTGAATTTGTCTAAACCAATGCCATGTTTTATCTTCGGGAGGGAACTTGAACCCAAATATTATTTCGTTGACGACATTTCCTAGAGAATTCGTCAACATTTGGGACAAATCCATTGGAGAACCAGCCGCCTTTTCTACATTCTGAAAGATAATATTTGTATCATTTTACAGCACTCCACAGTTATTATTAATTATACCATTATTATACTACACCAATTAACATTTAATTAATCATTGTTTTGACTTAAAACAGAAGTTGAAGGTCAGTTTTTTGTTGTAGTGGCCTCAGAGCATTTTTCATTGTCATTAAAAGGGTAGATTTGTACTTTATATTGATTTATCTTAATTAAAATAACGTCAGTTTATAAATACAAACATTAATTAAATGTCACGTAAAAAAACAGCCAGTCATCGCATCCGCCGAAGCAAAAAATTTTGGTACAAATGGGTCGTACATTTACTTGCATATTTTTTTACTCCGTCGTCAATCGATTATACTTATTAGGTTTAATATGTCTAATAAGTTTATAGGAATTAGGTACAGAATACTAATCATACTTCTAAAAGTTCGTAGACTCCCGACGCTATCCGTTTTTCCAACTTTTCCCGCGACACGCTGTGCTTACTCATGCCAAAGCTTTTGAGCCATGTCGTTATCAACTTTCTCTGGTCCTTCCACAGTCCGCCCTCCGCACAAATAATACCTTCAACAATATTTTACATTAACACCACAGTCAATATTTTTATACAAATGCGATATTTGTTTACTGACCGTTTCCTTTCATGATGCCGTGCGTTAAGAACAAAGGAGCTCTTCCAGAAAAGTTTTCTTTAGCGAAAGCTTCTCTCACTAATTTGCAATCTGACAACACGACGGCATACACGCTCCCCATACCAATACCATAAATTGATCCATACTGCTTAGAGAGCTTAGTTAGTGTCAAGTGAGGTTGATGCCGATCGAGGAACGGCAAGTAGCCAACGACCGGCAGGCCCCAGGGCCCCGGAGGCAGACTCTGCCATTGTTTTATTTTCTTAAAAATCCAAAATCCCGCGACGAATGTGACTAACCACAAAAAGAAAAAATCCATTCTAAGCTAAAACAAAGAAGATATTTTGTGCACATTATTACCCTATTATACAGTAGACGAGGACCTTTGCAAAAAAAACGTCAGAGAAACATTAAATGAGGCACTTTCAATAAAATGCTTGTAAAAAAATGTCTGGCTTGGCTGTGAAGGCAGCAGACTCTTTGTCTGGTCTTTGTTTTGTTCGAGACATCTAAGATAAGTTAAGGTTCTAGAAATGCTGAGCATTTTTGCAACATACATATTTATGACCTGCACGAATATTGTGGACTTAGTAGACAGTGGTCTTTTTTTCGGCAGTCGCCTACTCGGGTGAAAATACCTACTTAGTATAGCGTAGTAATAAGAAAATCCTTAAATATAAATCTGTGCCTCCTGTGACAAGTGATACAAGTAAAAAATCAACACTTTACATGAGAACAAAAACAAGATTTCAAAAATTCCAGTTCGTGGACTAAGTGGGCTAGGCTAGACATAAGTACCTTATTTTGTAGATACAAACATTCACTTTCACTGTGTATTTTAATTTGTATGTTACATAGTATAGTTCTAAAGTAATTCATGAAAAACCTGTAAGTGGTACCTTTTTGTATTTCCAATATGTGCTAAAATTACGTTATAAATGATACAAGTACAGTTATATTATGTTGCACCTATAAGTTGTCGATAAATATACTGAAAAATAAAATGTGAAAATTAATATAATCGCTCTTATACCATGAAGCACGAAAAAAAATATGTGGAGCAATTACTTATAGGGGTTACAACTTGACATATATCTAAATTCACGATTTTTTGGCCAAAATCCTGGCAGTTGTATCCTTTTGCACCCAACTATCTCCGAAACTATAGCAGATAACAGAACGTGAGTTAGACCAAAAAAAACGCAATTTTTTTCTCATAATTTCTATGTAAAAATCACAAAAAGGGTACCACTCGACTAAAATCACTCATCACAGGAGGCACAGAACTAATATAATCATTTATTAATTACCTATACATCTCTACAATTGGCACACTATTTATTGTAACAATGAATAATTATTACTTAACTATAGTTTGTTTCTAAAGTATCTGATGAAAGTGTAAACAAACTCTGTTCAGATTAAAATCTCACGCAATCACTCACCAAAGGTAATTAGTAACACATTCATCTGTATTATGAACTTTTAAACTTTATATCTCACAACTTTTTCAACAAATATTGTTTGAATAACATTATTAAAGTAGGTAATTTAAAAATCATCGCCGAAAGCAGTCAAGTAACCTCCATTGTCAAATGAGAAATAACTTTAAGATGATGAAATTAGAATTTTCGGTTTAAAAGTATTCAAATGATCAAATCAAAGATTTGTATTTTTCACTACAAATTCGCATCCACAGATACATTTTTTGATCGATTTGTTTAGATTTTCATCAGATACTTTTAAAACAGATGATGATGACTATATTATTATGTAGCAAACCTATATATATATATATATATATTTTTTATAGCAACATTCCAACAAAAAAAAACGGAAATAAAACAATATTTTTTACGAGTTCAGTTGACAGTAGAATCAAACCAAGACTTTTTGGTTATGGATGATTACATAACCAAAATAATATTATCAATTATCATGAATATTGTCAAATTCATGATAATGATTGAAATGCATACAGTTATCATACCTACTTATCATATTTATCAGGCCAATAATTCTACTGACGCACATAGGCGTCCTCGGAGACCGCTATTACGATGCGGTACCTAATTGTTTTCAAAATTCCAGTTTTAATATACTAATTTTTTTACTGTTTATTCTATCCTACTCAAAGAAGCTTAAATCTGATTGGAAACAAATAACTACCCACCTTTATAAGGATTCTATAGTAATATTGCTACAAAACACAAAGCGATAATTATTTTCAAACGACTATACTAGATGTTTGGTATTTCCTCTCTTCACCTCCCAGCATATATTTTTGTACAGCATAAATTAACTTCACAACGAATAATACACACTAAGCTAGTCACAATATTAGTTTTGACTGAATAATGTGTATCTACTTAATTTTGCAAATATCTTATCCAATAAATAAAATAATAAGTACTAATTATTATCCTAAAGATAAACAAGTTGCACGAAAAAGACATCAGCGATGGGTTGTTGACGGTTTTTCAGTTAACGAAACGTCAACGTTGATTTACGTTCGTCAACTAGTTAAATTCGTCAACGAGTTAACGTGCCGTAATGTCAACTTACAAAGTTAATCGTTAATGTCAACTTACAAAGTTAATTCATTCAACGGTTTCCGTTATACGGTTACGGCTTTTTAAATTTGCCGTGGTCGACTTGTATGATATTTTCTCCTTGCACACGTTACAGACAGCTTTCCCGCTAGAATCATCTTTTCCAAAATGAAGCCACGATTCACTGTTACTCATAGTACGTCCTGACATTTAAAATGCATAAACAATTATATTTACAAAAACAACACACATAACACTGTTACTATTTATTGCTATTTATTTTTACTGTTATTTTAATGACCTTAAGTATTATATCCAACATTCTATCATGACATTACATATTAATGAATTTAATTGACATACATTTCTTTGAATTGAATTTATATTGATTTTTGAATTAATATTAAGTTAAATTATTATGACTGAGACTAACAATGTTGTGTGTGACCAATGTGGAATGTAATGTTTGTTTTTTCCTGAGTTTACGATGATTGTTTAATTTTTTGTGTTAGTAATATATCCAAATTCTATTATGACATTACATATTAATGAATTTTATTGACATACATTTCTTTGAATTAAATTTATAGTGATTTTGAATTAATATTAAGTTAAATTATTATGATTAAGACTAACAATGTTGCGAGTGTGACCGATGTGGAATTTATGTTTTTTTTTCTTGACATTACGATATTGTTTAATTATTGAGTTACATTTATTGTTAGAATCACTATTGTTAAAACCATTGTTCGACACAAATGTAAATTTGTTGAGGAATAAATAAATAAATAAATAAACTATAAACTTTAACTAAAAAGTCTATTATTATTTCCGATAAACAACAAAAAACTTTGACCGGCGCAACTTGTCACAAACTGAGTGAAATAAAAATTAAAGAAAGCGAACTTCTTTTCTTAACGTAAACAAACAAACCATGAAACTAGTATGTATGGACCAGTTTCTCTAAATAGAAATCAACTCTTTCATGCGTTACTTAGAGTTCAAATTCTATGACATGACCTTCGCTTGCAATGTATGATGTCATTTTCAACGGAAGTTTTTTAATTTGCTCAGTTCGTTGCATTAACTTGCGTTTGCGTTCTCGAATTTAGTTGAAATAAACGAGTCAACGTCGTTCACAAATTTAGTTGAATTAAACGAGTCAACGTCGTTGAAGAATTTAGTTGAATTAAACGAGTCAACGTCGTTGCAGAATTTAAATGAATTAAACGAGTCAACGTCGTTGAAGAATTTAGTTGAATTAAACGAGTCAACGTCGTTAACGAATTTAGTTGAATTAAACGAGTCAACGTCGTTGACGAATTCAACTTGTTGATTCATAAACAGTTAACGTTAATGCGTTGACAGAAGATCAACGGTTGATTCAACTAGTTCGTTGATTCAACGCCCATCGCTAAAAGACATGAAACATAAACCTAAATAACAATAACTCAATCGAGACGCCGCCTAAAACAATCATTCATTCAATCTCTAGCCAGTCTGTGGCACATGGACATGACAGCCAATGCTACCAACTTAAACGCCGAAAAATAAAACAGCGTGACGCATCGCCTAGTACTTTGTTATCAATTTATGCAAACACACCTTACACCTTACTTTATAGTAATAAAACAGTAAGTACTACATGAAATTGAAATGTAAATCTATTTAACTTACTTGTTGGAAGGGTTGATGCCGGAAAAGTAACTCAGAATGTTTTGATTAGTGTCACAGAAGATAGGTGCGGGCGTCCGTGCGCTGTCAGATCAATCAACACAGGCCTCTCGTCACGCGGCCAGACACCTACCGACTGCTCCGAATCCCGCCATCACCAAGTCCTATTAAAAATTACAATTCTAAATTTATGTTCCAAGAAGACATTTGTTTTTAAAATTGCATTTAATATTTATGTTGGGCCTTTCTTGATATAGGTACTCCGATTTGCCGATCTGTCAAAGATTCGATCGGTGTCGGTTGTAGTGTCATTTTCATCATACATTGGCCGGTATTCACTATCTTTTTGCTTACTGTTCGTGTTGTATATTTCAATGGAAAAGATTTTGAATCAACTTCGTTTTAAAAGGCGATCATTCTCAGTCCCACCCAGCGGGCGGTGTCCAGGTAAGCTGCTTATTTATACACAGGAATATACGAATACAGATGAAATTTACATTTTAAAGCGAATAGAACTGTTATAATTTTTATGGTTCCTTTTATAAATACGAAACCCATTTCTTAGAATTTATTTTAAATCTTAATCCATTTAGTATTTTACTTAGACTTATTAGACAAGGGATTATTACTAGTGTAAAATTAATTGAACCCTTATAAACTTACGGACAACGATGACTAAACCAGCTAATTATAATATTTGCATAAACTTAAGCCGTTTGTATAAATACCCAGCTACTTAGCAATATTTACTCGGATAACGTTAGTTAGATAATCACCAACTACGCACCGCGGGCGCGCATTATCGCATATCAATGTAATAATATATCATAATTTAAACAGGCGCATTAAATGCACATACTTTATTTTAATTACGCAGTTTAGCATTTTTTGTGCTAATAAATCGTACTGTATTTAACTGTTTGTAATGGCTAATCATTGTATTAATAAACTATTAACAGATTAGCAAGGCAGAGTTTTTTTTATTATTATTGGTCGGGTCACGTTTGACCACTATCTCACCTGATGGTAAGCGATGATGGGGTCGACGATGGATCACGCTTTCACGCTTGCCCAGAAGTAACCTATTCACTCTTAACAGGCCTCCAGAAGTCCAGACCGGCTATCAGGAAACACAGACTCCGCCAAGGAAATCAATGTTCAATGAAGTTCAGATTACTTTTCAAAATCAAAATCAAAATAATTTATTTCACATTAACCTACATGGGCACTTATGAAACGTCAGAAGCTAGGTGCACACAGGTACAGGTTTTGATTTGGAAACCTCACTTAGGAGTCATTGGAGTCAATATTATAGCATTTGTTTTTAACCGGTAAATGTTATAATTCAAGAAATGATTAAAGCACAATTTGAATCATTATTACCTTCAACATAGAAATGGATAATTCATGCCCTACAATACAAAGGTACAACGATCGATTCTGGGTCAGTTCATTGAAGATGAACTAACCCAGGATCGATCGTTGAGTAACCACGTGATCGCTAAGTACAAAGAAATAAAAAATAAATTAAATTAAATATGAGCTAAGAATGATTTCTCTGATCATTGTATCGGTGTAGTCAATCATCCCCTCCATATACTACTAGGTATCTACTACTAAATAAACATGCTTTAAAATAAAAGGTTTACAGATTTCCAAGTTTATTAAACAATTAAGAGTGTCGACACACACCCAGGTCGTATCCGTTCCGTAGACGTTACTAAGACGCTCCGTAGACGCCGCGCAGCACCGCGTAGTGGCGCATAGCAGACGCGTAGCAGCCGCATAGCAGCCACGTAGCAATCGCGTAGCAGCCTCGTAGTAGCCGCGTAGCAGCCTCGTAGTAGCCGCGGAGCAGCCGCATAGCAGCTGCGTAGCAGCCGCGTAGCAGCCGCGTGGCAGCAACGTAGCCGCCGCATAGCAGCCGCGTAGCAGCCTCGTAGCAGCCTCGTAGCAACCGCGTAGCAGCCGCCTAGCAGCCGCTTAGAGGCCACATCGTTCGTCTATGAGGCGTCAACGCAACGCCAATGCCTCCGTAAATATTGGTCCAACGACCGTTGTGATTTTCTATTACAGGTTATGCTAAAAGCATGTAGGTAATGAATATTTTGAGAAAATCCTCATCCTCATTTACGTACGATCTTAACATTTACTAAAAAATACGTATACCTACTTACTTACTTGTCTGCGCCAATGTCTGTTTACTATTAATATTATAATAGGACAAACTTATTAAACTACCAAACGAAGTCAACACCTACATTCAAGGTTTTAGAGAGTAACAGAAGAAATAATTACCAGTACTTATATTCTCGTATGACGACTTGTTGAGGTCGGTTAAATATTATTATGACCTGCTGAACATCTACGCAATGTGCAAGCCGGATTACCATAATATCTAATCATAATATTATTAAGATCGAGAATCTAGATAAATCTCTAATCTTAGAGTAACTCAATGAAAACATTATTATGTAATTATTTAAATACAACTAATTTTTACTTGACAATCTTAATTATTTTCTAATTTTTTTCAGGGAAAAACAAATTGTTTAAAGCACGCGGTACATCGATTTATTTGTTAGTAAATAACTCGCACTTAAACATAAACAAAACATATATTTTTTAAACAATTAGAAAAAAAATATGTTTTGATTATATAATTATCTTTAAAAAAAATGCGATATCAAGATCTCCGATCTATGGTTTTGGGTTAGGTTGGGGGGAGTGCGAGACGGCCGGCGGGCGAGGTCGCGAGCAGTCGCAGGCGCAGGCGGCGCGGAGTGTGAAGGCCGGTCAGCGGCCGAGCTGTGTTATCGGACCAATCATAACGATCACCTTACTTATGTAGTATCCACTAATGTAAAGCATTAGCTCCACCACGTGCCACTGATTTTATTAATTATTATGAGACGCAATTACGCGCGCCTACTTAATTGAATAAGTAATGATATGCTCGCACACCCACACATTACATTGCGCGCCGATGTAGGTAGTGTGTAGCCTGTGCATTGTGGTCCAATAGTGTCGTGCACTTGGGAATGTGAACTGAACGATTAATTGAACGAATGCTGACATTCTACAAATTAAAAGCTACTTTGCTGTCTAGGTCATACGTAAAAGTGGTCTTGCTTATAAGATTGGTTTCCAAAGAAATGAGTCAACAAGATTGTTTTATTTTATTAAAACCGCAGACTACTAGAGTTGTTTACCTAAATGAATGTACCTATCACCAAAGTGTTATAATTAAATGGCACGATTGAGAACACCCTATACTTACAATATAGGTATATCATTTTCGAATCAACTAAGGTACAATTTTGTTCAACATACCGCAGAAGTCATTGTTTTAAATCCGTCGACCGTTTTAAATGATTTTATTTTTGTACCAATTGGCAATTTTATAGATATGTACGGAATTCAACACTTTTGGTCAGTAGCTGATTTAGATAACTTATTAAAAAAAAAACCTGTGTGGTTCGAACAACGTTAAAAAATAAAAAGTGGTGGTCAAATGAAAGTTAAGAATGTTAGCAATATTTTTACTTTTAATCAATTTTACCAGAAAGTCATATTAGACAGGACGTCACTCTGAAACGTTAAATATTTTAATTAAAAAAACTAAAACCCATCTACGACTAAAAAGGTATAAGCAAGACACCACAGACAGACAAATTAAAAACCCGGAGTCACACGTGTTAGGGCTTAATATCTTAAATCGAACAAATTACGTGTGACTCCGGATTTTTAATTTGTCTGTCTGTGGTGTCTTGCTTATACCATTTTAGTCGTAGTTGGGTTTTAGTTTTTGATTACTTTTATTTTTTTTATTCTTTTGGGGTTATAATATATATATATTTGAAATGTGCTCATTAAACCCTTTCATTTGATACCTAACATGGTACGATTAAACAATTTTCGATTTTTCGATTAAAACATATTTAATGTGACGTCACCTAGCCTATAACCAGCGGACGATCAAGAGGCTTCCAACGATACCTCACTTGTCAAATTGTGATGAGTGGTTTAGAAGATATGAGGGAACAGATGAACATACATACATACCGGTCAAAATCATAACCCTCCTTTTTGCTTCGCCGTAGTCGGGTAAAAAATTGCAAGACAATTTATCTACACTACAATAACGATGAATCAAGTGATTAAGCGTGAGCGAGGGCCGCACGAGACAATAGCTGCGACGGATCCAGAGCTGTGCGGAGCAATCGAGGCCCTTGTTGCCATTCTCATTCAGCCACCGTACAGTTATCCCGCGGCCAGTGTTACTGACACAATGCAAGGTTAACATGAGGTGGACGCCCGCAAACTGCCCGCATAGCACTTAAAAGGACATTTACGTTTTATCGAGTTGTTCTGATCAAACAGGACAAGCCAAAAGCCGAAATCCGTTTCCAAGTAGGTAACTGGCTGATACACGAATTTTTTTTTTTCTTTGTATAGGTAGGCTACTGCAAAATGTTATTTCCTAGATAATTATTAAAATGTATTTGAGCAGTTTATCCACCTGCAACCTTGTATAAAAGCTGTACCTATTTTTCCTTATACCTTGCAACTACACTTGCAGAGTATCAATACATATCTATCTCGATTTTAGGTTCTGTTGTACAAGATAATCTATTCGAACCAGTAAATAAATTTCACGTCTGCATTTAAGTGGAGCGTAAATCGATAAAAAGTGCAGATATCAGAACTAGTCCGACGTGTCGGCCCTCAGCGTCACTGGAATGTTCGTCTCATTATGCTCATCGTTGATTAAAGTCAATAACTTCATCGCGAGTGCGGCGCACATTCAGCTTCGGCTCAATGGCATCTCTAATGAGGCACTCTTGTCAATGAGCGCAGCGAGCCAGATCTCAATCGCGCCATGTCTCTATTCTCTTTTACTTTCGAACGCATCCAGTGGGGCGCAGCCCGCGGGCTCCGGTCGTCCACTCCGACGCGCGCTTCTCAGCAGACTATATATTCTTTTTTCTCCTTTACTCCCGAGTACAGTCTAGAATGCCTGCATCCCATGTATGCATGTATGTCTTCCTTCTTTTATTTTTAGTTAGTGCGAAAAAGGTAGTCGACCAGTCCTAGCGGCGGGGGTCAACGTATTCGAGGCTTTTTACCCCTGCCTGATGCAGCTGTTGCACAATAATAGAGAAATTCCTGGAATCTTCTACATGGGTGATCGAGCTATTTATATCTGCCTGAGACAGGAAAATGCATTGCAAACGCTAAAAATAGCTGCGAATCAATTAAAACTTCCCGTATTCATTGAATACTGATAGGCTTAGTCATGTCGTGTTTTATTGTAGATTAACTATGCTACAAGGAAATCTTTTGTGTAGACCAGAACATGCATTTATTATACAAACATAATTATAATCACTTTGAATACCTACTTCTTTTTATTAATCAGCTAGTACATTGGAAGTCATTTATTATAAGAAAAAACAGAAACTTATTTTATCATTAAAAACCAAAGTCACACATATCAACATCAGAAAATAACTGTTATTTATTAACTTTCTCGGGTTAATTCAACATTTTGCAACCTTATTTTCACTGTACTTTCTATAGCGACGTGGCGTCGTAGGTACTCGGAGTAATGTCCAAACTAGTGTCAATGATCAGCACACTATCGTTCCTCCTAGGACTTTGACTTCTCTTAATTGAGTCTTTATTGTCAGTGAAATAGGGCCATAAATAACTAATATACTTTTAATCATACTTTTCTCTTCCATTAACCAGTCCGTTAAACTCATGTCACTGCGAAAATAACGTTGTATGCGTTAAATATGTTTGTTCATTTTAGGATTTACTACAATACATTTTTATGGGTTGCGCTTAAAAGGGTATTTCACAATGCTTGTTTTTGGTGGCAAACAAAGATTGTAAAGCTCTCCAAAGAAATGAATGCTGATCAAGTTCTTATTCTCTGCCTACTTTAAGGAGAAATAGTGAGAGAAGTGCAGCAGCAGACAAGTGAAGCTCGCTCGTCCGAATCGAGTCACTTACGCGCGCCCAACGGGCCATCGATGTCCTTGCATTCTTTGGAGGTAGAGCAAAATGGTACCGGTTCAATAACCCTTGACAATGTGAAGGGATCAGCTCTTAGGCTAAGAGGCGCGGCAGCTTACGTAATGAAGCAGGCGTGAGGGTCGAGACCATTTGGCGGTCATGAGGTTCTAGCTGCCCTTTAAACATTTAGAAGAAATTCTTTCCATTCAAAACCGTGCACACAATGTAATTACTTAGTGTAAAAATATTCAATGTAATTCAATCAACAAGTTTAAAGAGTATCAGCATCGCGATGTGAATAAATATTCAAGTATTGGGGTCAGATCTCATGCACTGTTTATGTACGCACGATGTGTTGTGATGTTAAGAGGATGAGGTGTAATATTTGGGCAGCATATTGTACTTAAGCAAATTTTGCAGGCAATCATTTTTGTCAATATTTCATCTCAAAATACGATGCTTACGTGACAGGCAAACAGTCGTAAATTGTTAGGGATACGCAAGACTTGGTTTCTACTAAACTCATCTGACAAGTTTCCCACTGAAAACTACTTGGTGAGATGAAAGCCTCGTCTCTCCTCGTCTTTCACAGAGCTCATATTCACTTAGTTGTCTGAAGTTTGGCGTAGGTTCTTATTATGGGAACTTTAGTTATAAGATTAAAGGTAATGAACATCAAACAACCTTAGCTATTAAAATAAATTTTAAACAATGTCATTTGCAAGTTCGTCGACAGTGGCGGACTAAGACTGTCGGGGGCCCAGTGCGGCAAAACTAAATGGGGCTCCAGGGCCCAGGAATGAACTTCGAAATATTTAGCACGCTGCCTCGAGAAGGTTAGGTTCTCTTTGACCCTTGATACAGAAATAGGAGGCAGATAAGTACTGTGTCGACAACAGAAAAGCTGGAGCTTCCGCCGAATACATGATGGTAGAGCGAGCTCGAAAATGTTTGCACCCCACCACGGATTTAAGGTTTTCTTTTGACTATTTGTGCATAAATATGAGTTACTTTGTCAACTTACGCAGAGAAGTCAGAGAAAAAAGAGAATGTAGTTTGCAAGAGCGAGTGAAGCGAGCTCGAAAATTTTAGCATCTTAAGTTTATATTTAGCATGCGTGCGCGCCCCCAACTACAAACTGCCTTTTACTTACAGAACATATTTTGGTCTTGTTTGGGATTTGATTAAAAGGTATTTCTTGAGTTTTGGGCCCCCCATGACCGGCCTGGGGCGGACCGCATCCTCCCCCCCTTAGTTCGCCAGTGATTATCGAACTCAATTAAATGACAAATGTTCCTAAAACTGTATCGTGCTGTGCTCCACGTAGGTATAACCCTATCGACAAATCCAATAATATTGTTTGTATTTTCAATCATTATTATCATTATCACGATTTTAACAGAAAGAGGTCCACAGCTGGGCATAGGTATTCCCCAAGGATTGTTACAACGACCAGGCTTGCGCAGCTCACAACTTTTGTAATGGTTGCTGAATCAGCACAGTAAAAGATAATAATTTCATAGGAAACTACGGTTAGAAAAAAAAGAACTCATTATGTGTACCTGATACAGAAACATGGTCACCCTGTTCAATCCCACTGCTACGGCTTCCTCTTTCTGCTTAAAATCCACATTGGCCCTGTGCCGACTGTTGGACAAGCAGCATCGAGGTGTTTTTTGTTTGCATCGAGGTGTAGGTGCACAAACAATAAACAATGCCATTCCTCTCGAGCGCAATCCTTATCTGACAAAAACATTACCCAATTGATTTGTGAATGGTAAAAAATCTGCAGGTAATTTTTGGACCGGAGATTTTTTACTACAGCTCGTGTTTGGAACAGCGGTCACAGTAACGAGTGAACGTTGAACTGAAGCAAATTGTTGGCATATACAGAACCACAAATCGATTTCTTATTCTTAACTCAATGTACAGGGCGGCGTCGGCGACGGCGACGCCATGTTTACAAACAAAGAGATCAATGCACGCCAAGTAGGTTAGCGCAGCACCGCGCCGTATGCGGCCGCGCGCCCGCCGGCCCGTATTGCGCGGGTCGTGGTCTCCGCACACCGACCGCCTCTCAAACGGAACGGACGCACTACCATCACATAAACATCATTAATCGCTATTCATTTGAATATCATTCGGCCCAAACAAGCCCTCAAAGACACTCGATAGCCTTGCCGCAGGCTCGCAGGCTATTGTGTTCTTCAATTTGTTATTCGAAATAAATAATTTGTTTTGACACACCGAGTTGTGATACTAATTTAGATTGTTTATTTATAGATATGACTAAAAATAAACAGCAACATTAAAATAAACATCAAGATACACAATCAAATCAGGCCAAAGTTTCTGGAGGGCAACAATTGTGCGCTTCCGCAGGAGAAATCGTTACAATGGCCTCTCACAAGCGCCGGAAGAAAGTTCCTAGCGATTTGCATAGCGCGCGGCGCGGCGAGCCACAAGCGCAGGCGATCCCGCTCTCGCCAGGCTCCGCGATGGCCCACATAGACATGTCTTATAGTTTATTGTCGCGCACCCATTTCCGTGGGTGCACGACCACGACCACCGCCTGGCTCGCGGATCGACACACTTCGCTCACTCCGAAAGTTTCTCCGATAGAGAAACTCACAATATCTAATAGCACCGACATCCGTCTATGCAGATTTCCAGAGCAAGCCTTCACAGAGACTGTGACCTAAATACGAACGTTACAAAGCGTATAACACGTGGAGAGAGGCTGTTTATTTTACACACTGAAAACATATTTCTTCCTCCGCGTGATCATATCGTCTGGCCGCTCTCAGGTCAGGTTGAGAGAGTGCAGACGGCATGAACGGTGGTTAAAAATAAAATTGATAGTACACACAGAATCAATGACAGCATCAACTCGTTTTCATTACAAATGGCTGGTGGCAAGAAAAACTTGCACTAGTGTTACGTTAGAAAGCGTAGACATTTCACCATAAAGCCTAGAAAGTGTACATAAGAAGAAAGTGAAGAAGTAGGGGAAAAAATGTGCAATAAAAGTGCACGGAGGCGCGGGAACGTGGAGCGGGTACAGACAATACGCACTCGCTCCGAATCTCGCAGTTTCCAGTTCGATCGCCATCACTTTTTCTCCCTAGATGAAACCGCTGCACTCGCTTGCACACATTTCTCGACGCACCACACGTTTGCCTAGTTCTTGTATCAATGCACTCATTTTTACTTTCTTTTCCGTTCGCTCTTGTTCGTTTGTTTCTCCGCGCGCTTCCATATGCTATCATAGCTATCTAGGTACATTGATCGACTCTCAATGAAAATAAAAACAGGCGCTTTCGTATTCCATGGAACGTTAGAACAATAATACCTATTGTCTCTCGAAAATTCGAGAAAATTTACAGACTTTCTCAATTAATATGATTGTTTTTTTTTACAACTATTTTTCCGATTTAGTAAATAACAGTCGGTATCAATCAATTATTTACTGTTAAAAACTTAAAATTACTTTCATACTTTTCGGAACTGAAATGGTGATGGTCAGAGTTTTTCACACCAAATGTCAGTTATGTGATGAAATTACGAGATAGAAACAAGAGTATTTTCCTGAACAGTGTTTACCTGAAAGTGAAAATCGAACATTGTACACACATCCATTATTAGTACGTGCACAGACGTAGATCACGCATCCCACGAGCTTCACATGCCGATGCGGATCTAACAGGCATTTGGCTGTTTTTTATTACGTGATCCTGGCTCTGTTGAGAATATAGGTATCTATTAGAAGAGAACGAAGATCGAATATTCTGTTATTACTTGATATTTTAATGACAGTTTCTTGTGTCAGTTCCGATGAATCGTTCGGATGGTCACATGCGAGCGATAAGTCCGAGAGAAAATATACAAACATTGTCGATCCAACACGACATATGTGCACTTCATATTCAATTGTAGAGTTTGTATGCACAATAACTATCTGAAATTCAGTACTTAGGACGCCGCATACAGTTCGTATTCTGTGATTGTCACGTGTTGTATAATTTTTATGTTTTTGCATGAATTATATCGATTAGTTTAAATGTGGTGTTTTATGTTTGTGTACGATAATGTGGCATGTGTCATTAGTTGTCACGTGTAACGTGCGGTGTGGTCGTACGGCGGCGAGCCGGGAAAGCCGCCGGTCGCCAAGCGACGTCGAGAGAAAGAGTGTGAAGGAGAGAGATGGGCATTTCACCGCGCGGGGTCAACGCGCTCGCTATACTGTCGCTGATTGTGCCCCAATTGCAGTATGTGGGTCTAGGCCGGCGTTCGTCGACCCGAGTGACACACTTAGCGGCGCGGGCGCACGACTGCGGTGCTTTCACGCCCCACGCGCGGGTTGGGGGCACTGCACGGAAAGCTGAGAAAACTTACCACATGGGCGGGCAATGCTTTGTTCACTATATACCTGTGTGTGTTGTATTGAAGCGCTGTGCATATTTGTTTATTTAGTAAATGCCATCGTCACAAAGTGAAGTGAATTAATTTGTCAACAGCTGCTAAGTTATTTACATTGTTAGATTTGAATGGTGACTGATATTCATGCGGTATGCATGAATATCCACCATCCATACCATTCAAATCTTACAATGTCATCATTCGCAGAACCTGTATAGAAATTGAACCTGAATCTTATTAACTTAAGCATATTACCTATAATGTTGCTACGAATTGCCTTATTACTTTAGTAAGATTAATTATGCACTTACTACCGAATGACTAAATTTGGAATTTAATTCGAATTACTTACTACTGAATGACAAAATTTGAAAATGTTTCTAATTTAAACAACGATCATTTAACAAAAATTTGTATGTTTGCAGCCAAACATTTTAAGGAACTTTCATTATCCAAGGAGAGACATTGTCTTTTATATAATAAAATGACAACCAAATACCGAGCAATGTCTATTAAGTTAGATCTTGGCCTTGGAAATAAGAACTCTTCAGGTCAATTAGCATATTGTACACCGTCGCACACGGCAGGACACGTCGCATTCGTTTGCAATTCATCTTAACGTATGAACGTTTATATTCTTTCTTTACAAAGGTACAATACATATGTAACATTGATAATATTAATAACCCACAACAAAGCGAGTGACATTGATCCTTATGGGAATGCAGCTCAATTAAGCGCAGTGGGGCAACTAATGCGAGTAATGAATAATAGTTTACACGATAGGCGTTTGTTGCTCGTTAGCTGTCGGCTGTCGGAGAGAACAAGGTCAGTTGATGTGGAGCAAGGTCAATGTGGACGAAGTCTTCGAGTGATAGCGCGACCTCTGCATTCATTATCGACTCACAAACGTGCGGCAGCTGCACTCATACATTTCTACCGGACGAGCGCTGACATGGAAAAAGAATATTTATTTTATTATATGCGTTGTACGCATACTACGGCTTTGTGAATCGAGTGTGATAAGCGTAATTTTAATATCTGAATATAATTAATTGTAAGCACATTTTGCTGCGACGTATACAAGAGAGAAAAAAAATCAATAAAGTTTATTAATAAGTATTGTGAATTTAATATCAATCGCAGCTGACGTTGCAATATAAATGAAATTAATATTATTGCAATCAGCTTTATGATCTACGTAAAGCTCTTTTTCAAGTATCACAAATTCCAAGTACTTGCAATCTAAATCTACAGAGTTCATAAGTTATGACGTGTATACACCCCCTGACCCACTATATAAACGACGGCCGCCTGCACCCCATGTAACCTGAATAAATTCCCCATTGAAAAAAAAGCGTTTTTTATTTTATTTTTTCCACAAAGAATACACATAAATTGACTCTCAGTATGATTCTTAACAACATCCTCACGGATCGGACAGGTTTTTTGTTACACGCTGTATACGGCATAATTATGACTAAAACACATAAAGAGCATTCTTATAATTGCTGTCTATTTCGAGCTATTGAAAAAGCAGTCCGTACTGTCTAAAAGCTTTCGGTGACACATCATGGTCTCCATTAATCACACGAATAAGTAAAGTTGAAACAAAAAGTAGGCTGTCATGGTAATTGATGGCAGCATTCGCTACACTGTCACGATTAAATGGTGGTTCAAATGGAGCAGGTGTACAAAAAACAAAGTTCTTGGAAGCGAGAGAGCGTTCGGAGAACCTGTTGTGTCCGTACCTGCACGACTTGAGACGACTAAATGCATTTTGCACATAGTCGAATGATGTCATCCAGGATATTCGAAACGTAAAGCTGTTCTGAAAATAAAATAAAAAGTCGTGCTCACAAGGTGATACCAGTGCGTTTCCCGGCTAATGAACGTTAGTCATAGTTTCGTGTGTCTGGACAGTCGGTATCGAATATTAAAAAAAAGTGTTTACATTTTTGACGAAGAAATCGCCTCTCTTGTGTCTGTTCAAAAGCACAGTGATTTTTTATGAGCTTTTTTGATGTTTACAAACGTTGAAATACGTATGTAATTCTTCTCTCAATTACTGCGCCCCTTGATTTTACCCGCGTAAGTCTCGATCCCGTGGGAATATCGGGATAAAAAGTATCCTATATCCTATTTCAGGTCATGATCTACCCATGTCCATCCAAAGCCGTTTTGGCGTGAAAGCGTAACAAACTAACTCACTTTCGCATTTATAATATCCTTACATATTATAAAACAAAGTCCTCCGCCGCGTCGACAGACAGTGTCGTCCTGTACGCGATAAACTCAAAAACTTCTGCACCGATTTTCATGCTGTTTTCACCAATGGATAGAGTGGTTCTCGAGTAATGTTTTAGTATATAATAACCGACATCCACGCGGGCAAAGTTGCGGGCATCAGCTAGTTAATTATAAATTAAAAATTTATCCATGCATTTCTCTAACTTCAAAAATATACCAGACAGCTGGAAGCATAATAATATCAATAAAGCCACTAAAATAAAAAGGTTTTACAAGGATGCAGGTGAAGTATCTTGGGCTCGTAACAGTTGGCGTACAGTGTCAATTCTACGTTCACCGTGTGGTGTGAGACATGTATCTTTAATTCAAAATTAACAAGCGATGCGATCGTCTTCGGCGGCTTTAGTTTCAATTTTATAACCATTATTAATGTTAAACTTTATGATATGGATCGCATGCATGTTTCTTGGATGCATAACATAAGTACTTGGTTTAATACGTTTTAATACGTTTAAAATTATAATGAATAAACCGAAATAGAAATTGGATTCGTTCTAATCTATACTAATATTATAAAGAGGAAAGATTTGATTGTTTGTTTGCATTGAATAGGCTCCGAAACTACCGAACCAATTTGAAAAATTCTTTCACTGTTGGGAAGCTACACTATCCCCGGCTGACATAGGCTATATTATATTTTCAAAAAAATTAGGGATCCTTACTAAAACTCCAATAGGTGCAAAAAATTACTTAAAATAGCCGTAGATAAGTACCCGTACGAAGCCGGGGCGAGCAGCTAGTGTTAAATAAAAAGAGGACTAACTTCATTAATGCAAAACCGTTTAAAAATAAGAGGCAGGGCAGCAAGGAAACTGCATCTCTTTGTACAGATTCTGTTTTGTTTCTTGCTATTAAATAAACTGTACGTATGTATCAAAATGAATTTAACCGTTATTACTCCAACATTTAGACGGGCGATGTGAGTATTTAGTAACTTTAATATAATAATGGTAAAGCCCTTTAGTATAAGCATTATGACGTCACCTCGCCAGCTTGCGAAGCTGATTTGAATCGCAACCAAGTTGAAGTCTGCGTCATCCGATTGAAATGGAAACAAAAAGTTTGCGGCGCCTACTTTTCATTCATCCCTCGGAAGTGCCGCTACGTCATCGACTAGACGTCAGGAATATGAGTCAAGTGTATTTTTAAACGAAGATAATAATATTTTAGAATATTTAAAGTCGTGTCATGATCTCTATATCATATATATACCAGATAATTATGATTTTGTTAACTTTTTGACTCATGAAAAGTAGTAGTAGAACTACGAAGTTCATCTAATTTCGAACTTTGAAAATTATATGGGTGCTTTTAGTATATTTATTATCTATGCTTCAATATTGGTACAGTTTTAAGTTAAGATTGTTTTTCTTTTAAGATAAAAAAGGCAGATCATAATGCTGACTGGAGAATAGTATAGGTATCACAGATAGGGTGAAGAAGGTAGAAAACACAAAAGTTAGAAAATACATTTATTGCTCATTAATAATAAAAATCACCGATCTACATCTGCCGGAAATTGCTATAGATGTCATAGTCTCTTTCCAAGATATCACTGGTCGAAAGTTCCTCAATAATTGTCACTTCAGCTTGAGTCTTGATTGTTGGAGCTCAGCAGACGCGAAGTTCTTCAGTTGCTGTTTAGTTGAGTTCCTCGGGGAGGGCGACGACGGGGTCGACAATCACGGGGGAGGGCAAGACGACGGGCTCGGGCATAACCACGGGTGCGGGGATGACAACCTCAGGGAGGATGGGCTGGGGCATAACCACGGGCTCGGGGATGATGACCTCAGGGAGGATGGGCTGGGGCATAACCACGGGCTGGGGGATGACCACCTCAGGGAGGACGGGCTCGGGCATCACGACGGGCGCGGGAATCTCAATCTCGGGGAGGGTAGGCGGGGGCATAACAACGGGTTCGGGGATGATGTTGTTCTCAGCCTCATCGACGATATGGACGGGGGTAGGGGTGATCTCGGGCTTGGCGGGGACGACGACGGGGGAGACATCGACGGGGGCATCGACGTTCACGATGATCTGCACGAGGGGCAGAGGGTTGGCGGCGGCCACGGCCAGCAGGGCGAATAGAGCAACGAAGGTCTTCATTGTGTGTGTTTAAAGTTTTTTAACTGAAAAAACACATTTAAACTTGTTAATATAAGATAACGACAAATCTTGGATGAATCGTATTGGTCAAGTGTGCAGTCAAGTAAATAACATTATCTAATACTTAAAAAAAATGTATCGTTGAAAGCACAGAATGCTAAACTCATTTTCAAATTATTACGTTGCAGAATAAATTAAAAGTGGGCAAAGAGTTTTAGAACAAAACACCAGGCGCCAGACATGATTTTATACGGATACGTGACTTTCAACGTCTATTGCAAATAAAGTAGGTGACTAATTAAACAAAACACTTCAGGATTCGAGATTAGCACAAAACATGGTATTCAATCGTTTAAATAAATTATATAAGTATTCATACTTGACAATTTTCTAATAATTTACTTAGTTAGGTTGAATTTGTACTAGGTACTTAAATTACTGGTTAATAAATATCGTATTTTTAAATTAAATTGTTTTAACTCACCTTGCTTTCACAAAGATCAATGAAAACTATAATTATTTGTGTAAAAACACTCAGTTTTTATATAAATTTAAAGCCATAAAAACGTATATCGGTCTGTTATCAGATTACCACAATTAGGAATTAACTTTTATCAACGGTCGCAAATGCTACCAATAAATATTTAGTAGCGCCTTCCTCTATTATGATTATAGATAGTAAAGCTACTTTAGAAACAAATAATCACGTTTTAGTTTACTTCAATTTACCTATACCCAATGCGATAGCGTTTAGCACAAAATAAACGAATAAAGCGCAATAAGTATTTAATGGGTAAGAATCACGAAACAGACTACGACAATCAATACCTAATACGTCAATCAAAAGTCCTTTGTATTTTGACCTTCGATAAATATTAGTTAAAATAACTTTTCTTTGAAATACTAGAACAACGTATGAGGGCGTAATGTCTGCTGAAAATTAAGATCATGAACCTAGTTAGAAAAGTCCAAGTTTGATATAACATCCATGCTTCGGTTAGGACATGTCAAAAGAATGGCTTAAGGAGAATGTCGACACAATGTGCAATACGAAAGTAGAGGAACGAAAGGTCGGAAGCAACGCCGACCTATCACGATCATATAAAACGTATGCACCTCTGGATGTGGAATCTGTTATGTTTGAAACTTGGGTGGTAAATCTCTTTGATGCGAAATTGCAACAAGCTACGTAGACAACGAGAAATTCTTGGGAAAACCTTTTCTGTTGTAAAATCCTAGTGATATGTGAATATACTCTCTACCCTACCTCTGAGTTCTACATACTCCGTACTCAGAAGTGAGTATGGAGTATTTCAGACCCCAACCTTCGAAAACTATCCTAAGGTTGTTCTTAGCCTTCGTGAAGATCTTCGTGATCTTCGATGAAACGCATACCCATCACTTCCCCTTCTGAGATTAGGTTGTGTCTTTGTTTGGCAGGATACGAAAAGGTAATTGAATCTTAGCTCATGTTTATTTTGTCTCTTTGATTATATATACTGGGTAAAATTGAATCCATGGGCATCCTCTTAAGTGGTCGTTGTCCTCATCATTATGAACAACTTTTATTATGGGACTAACACTCAAATCGCGAAAAACTTCAGCTAGCATCACTCGTCAAAATGTAGAGAAGTTTTTTTTCGCCATTTCAGATTACATCCCATAGTGAAAGTTGTTAGTAATTATGAGTACAATGACTTCTTAAGAAGATGCCCAGGAATTTAATTGCACCCTGTATACTCTAGTGTAGTCCTTACTTCAGATTCCTTTGACCCGTTTCTGGTGAAACTAGGGATCAAGCTTGCGTCTTCTCCTGCCATACATAGAAGCCGGTAAGCCTTTACTTCCACTCAATAAAACCAGTCGTAATTCTATATTAACTAGACAATAGTACTCGCAATGGCAGGCTATCACTTTCGAGCATCACAATAATCGCTTTCGCTGAGTCGACTCTTGCCATTTGCCCTGAATGGCAAATAATTTCTTTCATTGCCATAGTAACTCGCTAGCTCCCCTAAAAACGGGAAAGTCCGTATGATGGCATAGCACTAGTAACTTAGTAATTTATAATAACAATTAAACTAGACACTACGCGGTTATATGGTGTCAGGTTGCTTATAGGTTCATATAGGACCATTGAAGATCCCTTTAAGCAAACAAGAATCTTCTTGGTTGCAGCGATTTCACGAATCATAACAAGAATCGATGTTATTTTAAGTTAACGGTCCCATCTGTTTCCGAAACTAAAGCATTCATATAACATTTTCACATTTACCTTTTCCCGTAGCTTAGATTCAAAATAACCTATATAGGTAGAGGTGAACAAACGACACAGATCGTGCAGGATGCAGGATGTGATTTGCTCGTACCAAATGTACCAGCAATCATATAGTAATATGAACTGACTGGTATATGAAACTCTGCTCGATCGTTTCGTACTAAATACTAATCATACGTTCTTTCTAACCCACTTCAATATTAACCTTAAAAGTATTATTATTATCACGACACGATGATAATAATAATACTTTTGAAGGATACTTGAAAAAAAAAAAAATATATATTAAATCATACCAAAATTTGTATAAGTGTAATCTTTAACCAATCTATGGTTATTTTCAACTCTAAATCAAAATCGCGAGGAAAACGCTTCGGCGTTTGAAAAGCTCACTACCGGAGAAGAGCTTTTGCGAATCTGGACCTGAATGTCAATATTCGGAATACCTATCATACCTTCTTATGGAATGATTTATCACTCATAAGCATAACGTACCGACAGTTCAATGTATCATTGGTTTTGAAACATATTTAGATATGTGTACTTATGTATTGTACCTACCTACTGGTCAAATAGTTATCATAATAATAGTGTTAAAGTGGATTAAGATTTAGGATTATAAATGAACGATTACTTACAAACATAATATGACAAATGTTACAGGAAAAATGAAAAAATAACAGCTAAACTCCCGAAAGGTTTATTTTACAATAGCATTTTATCGTTAATTTTATTGTTTATTACATATGACTAAAACAAGACAATGTATCTATCACATTATCACCAAATTGATAATCGTAAAATTAGCGGCAGGAAACCAAAAGCATGAGTTATGAAAACTACTGAACGAGGACCAGTCGGTGCCGGTACGTTCACCCACGCATTGGAAAACTCGGAAAAGTAGCGACCAGACTACTTGAGGCTCGAGAAACACCGTGTCCATCCGGTGGCTTCTACTCGTATATTACATTAAATCCCGTATATTTCCCCTCTCGGCTCGTTAAATTTGTGGTGTGAGTTGGAAAGCCTGCGCGGGCGCCGACGTGCGCGCATGTACCTACCTCCCGCCACATTTCGCGTGGAAACTGTGCCACGTCGCGCCTTCTCTCAGTAAAAGTACTTTCTTCAAGCCGCTTTCGGAAACTCGTCTAGAACAAATTTCCTCGCTATAGTAACCTTGTGCTATGTGACATAAGGCGTTCGCCTGCGCGTGCACTATAATTAGAACTGTCGGTCGTTTATAGCGTACCGAGAACCCGCAATCGATACCGAACCGTGCCCCGCCTGCCTGCGATCGTGAGAAATATTGCCGCCGTAACATTACGCTGAGCAGCCTGATCCGTAAAACAATGGGATATTACGATGATTCAGTTCGCGCATTTAATAAAATATTCCTGCATTATGATGGGCATAAACATAATTTTATTAGTCAGCATGAACGGCAGCAGTATATCGTTCAGTGTGCATTGGGTTTAGTTGTATTGAAACTTATGGCCGTATTATAATCTTTTTGACCTTTCGTTTAATAAAAGCTTTAAGTGCCCTTGTGGTTATCTACGCAGAACACGTTTAATAGGAGTGTAAATAATACTGATTAAAATATATTTTCAGTTTCACGAAGAGAAATTTGTATGCGTACTTTGTTCCTAAGTTTAAAGAAATAAATGGGGTTTGTTACTGACAAGCCTGAAAAGAAACCCCTTGGACTGCCATGTCGTGAAACGCGTCATGAAAGTTTTATCCTGACATAAAATGACCTGGCGATTTTATTTCTGGGTTGAAGTGCAACTCCAAAGTGACTGTTAATATATTATTAAATTATTGAAGAAATGTTTTGACGGATACTTTATAGCTAAGCTTGTCTAAAACTTAACTAAATTATTCTAAATTGGTGACTTTTATTGACTGTTTGTTTAGATACGTCATTTATATTTTGAAGAGTGATTTAGATTAAAGTTAATGCCAGTATTTGGGTCAGAAAATATATTAACGGCAATATGCTTTCGCACCTAGCGCTAACGCTACGCTAACCACCCGTCAAAGCGACAATATTTTCACGTCTACGTGACGCTGGCGCAGTATCTACGCGGCGGTGTCAACCAAAACCAGATGCAATAAGCACCCTTTCATCACTTACGTGGTCTAAACTTGAACACCTATCTACGTTTTTTGACAAGATATATTGGGTGGTAAATAGAAATAAATGAAGAAAATGTCCTCTCTTGCATTTGTTTCTAATATTCAAGTGTCGGCTATTTTTACCCGACTACGGCGAAGAAAAAAGGAGGGTTATGATTTTGACCGGTATGTATGTATGTATGTATGTTCATATCTTCTAAACCACTCATCACAATTTGACAAATGACGTATCGTTAGAAGCGTTTTGATCGTCCGCTGGTTATAGGCTATGTGACGTCACATTAAATTAAAAATGGCGCCCTCTAAAGGACATAAAGTCAGGATACAAAAAAAAATGTTTAGTCGTACCATGTTGGGTATCAAATGAAAGGGCTTAATGAGCACATTTCATAAATATGTATATTATAACCCCAAAAGAATTTAAAAAAAATTAAAGTAATAAAAACTAAAACCCAACTACGACTAAAAAAGTATAAACAGTTAATTTTTTTTATTACTGTAATTTTTTTTTTTTTTTTAATCCCCGTGCGTCACTAGTATGATATACCTATATATCAATGTGCAACAAGTGTAAAAACCTCATCATCAATAATTGTTTACATAGTTTACTAATCATACTTGAGAATAAAGCAGTGCCTTTTCCTTACCCCCTGAAAGAATACACAATATCAATTGTTCTTACATCTTTCTTTCTTATTGCTATGTCACACAGAGCTAGTACTGCGTATAATTCAGAATCCAATACAAATAGGTATCGGTGCTCTGCTTAATCAAAGGAGAGCGATTTTCGCTCGCCGCTGTTGACTCGATATTAACCGGAAATCAAAACATGTCACGAACGTCCTCGTGTCGAGAGACACGTCCCACTGAACGTACATAGTACTGACGTGGTATTGTATCGTGTACTAGAACTAATATCCCTAAGGCTAACCTAGACGGCGGCTTAAGATTTACTGCGATGCTGATTTCATGGGCTTGCATCTGCTCACATTTCCGTAAATAGAACCTAAATTGTGAATTCAGTGTTTCTTTATTTCGAAGCTAATTGCATGAAAATAGTAATAGTAATAGTTTATTGTCACAAAGAAACTTCCTTTAGTAAACATTGATAACAATCTAATTGCATGAAAAAGAACACCAAGATTTGTTACTCTTCTTCCACGGACTTTTTGATTCCAAATCTTAATATCAAGTTTTACTTGAAGTCAAGGATTTCCTTAGCAAAGCTTGATAATCAGATTTGGAATTCAAAAATCCGTTACGGCACGTGTCGGGATATTATCTAGACAAGTTTTCAATTGAAACAGAATCCTTAATCAAGAGCTGTAAACCTTACAGGCATTGCTTCACTGTCAGTCTCAAACTAAACTGTTGGCTCCATAACACGATAGAATAACTGAAGTGTAGACAAACAGTTCGTTGCATACGATCAAGTGAGCAAGGTTCACTGTTCTATTGAAGGAAATAGGTTATTCTGGTGCATGTACTGTTTTGATCTTTATCACGGCATGTTGTTGGCACCGACGGAGACACGTGCTGACTGCACGTGGTGTTGAGGTGGTGCCAACGGCCTGAGGCGGAGGTCTGCCAGATAACTGCAGACTGTATGAAGCCGTACGATAATAGCTGGTTTACTAACTGCTTGTATATTAATTCATAGTATGATAATAGGTACTTTTATTGTGTATAACAGAAGTCTTCTAAGCCTTCGGCAGACCTGTATTGTACGAACAGTACATTCCAAATTGGGTCACAAAAGTTACCTGTGCCTTTCACAGAAGTTTTTCTTGATGAAAGTTTTAAATGGAACATTCAACTTTTATAAATTTATTTCCAAGTTGTTTAAACTGGAAGGCTTGTTAACAAGGCTTCCAGTTATAAGCTGCAAATAAATTGTACGCACTATCGACAGACAGACATCATAAAGTCAACGAGCCGTAAGCAGATAAAATAATTTCAGGTACAAACGATATCAAACGATAAAATAATTTTACCTACGTGACGCGAACATAGTTATGATAATCCTAATCCTAACTAATAATATAAATGCGAAAGTGAGTTTGCTTGCACACTAAAACGGCTAAACTGATTTGGATAAAATTTGGCACAAGGGATATTTTTTAATCCCGATATTCCAACGGGATCGAGACTTATGCGGGTGAAACTGCGGGGCTCAGTGAGTAACTTTCTGAGTGCTACTGATGAAAGGAGTTGCTCGCAATTCATTTTTTAAGCTATTTATAAACGAAAAGATTATTTTTAACCGACTTCTTCAAAAAGGAGGAGGTTCTCAATTCGTCTGTATGTTTTTTTTTTTTTTTTGTATGTTTGTTACTCGATTACTCCGCCAATTGTGAATCGATTTTGATGATTCTTTTTTTGTTTGGTAGGTCATGCTTCCGAGGTGGTCCCATATAAATTTTATTAACTTTGCTTGCGTAGTTTTTGAGTTAGCTTCGATATTACGTATTTTTCCCACTTAGTTTATCTAGACGATATCCTGTTTGACTCCTCCACTGTTATTTACATAGCAGGTAGTGGTATTCGGATTTGTGTGGGGTAGGTACCACAACTAAAAAGTGAAAAATAAAAACTTTTTACTAACTTTCTACTAACTGTTTTTTTTTTTGTAATGTTATGTTATGTTGTCAATTTTTGTTCTTGATTAACTAAAATATCTGAATTCTTTTAGGACCTATCCATTTTATAGTACCTACTTTGTACCAAGGTACTAAGTAACCTCATCAATACATAGCTAAATAATATTAGACAGTGATATGACTGTATGACTAAAGTCCAACATTGTTTTTAGCAACTTAAGGACGATATTCGCACAAAGGTACTTACCTATTTTACAGTAACATTTTCCCGTATCTAAACCTTATTTCACACATAGAACATCGATACATTAAAATTGCATTTCCATGCAAATTTTTCCTACCTACTAAAGTCCTTTGGGACAAAAACTATCGGAATAATCAGAATATCGAACTTTGTCGCTTTATCTGCATGTAGTCCCCACGGAATGCCATTTAGTAAATTGCCTTTCCCTACAACACTGCAAGCCAATGAAGCCACAGGGAATTCACCTTAATCCCGTAATAAATTGCTCTTTGCAAAAATGCTAATGAGACTAAAATAAAATGTTGAAAAAAGAATCTTATATCGAACAAATAACAGTATTTTGTTAGATAATGCAATTCCTTACGGCCATTAAAATTCCTAAGTCAGTATTTATTCTTCTCGCTGGGTCGAGAGGTTGCTATGCAAATGTTCAGCACAATCTGAACGCATAGTATGATAGCGCAGCGAATTTTTACTTACGTGAAGTAGTTTTCTTAGTGAGATCGCCATAATGTCTTGATTTAGCTTCATCAACATTTCTCGGCAATTTTTCGTCATAATATTTTCCGTTTCTAAGAAAAATCCTAATTATACGTTAGAATGTAATTTATGAAACTAATGAAAACTCATTAAGTATATTAAGGGACACTTGAGGACAACATGTGTGATGGTGCACCACCTGCAAAATTGAATTGACCTGTGAATAAATAAAAGAGACACTTAACACTCAGTTATTAATGATTATTAAGTAGGTACTTTAATTTAAGCTCATCAGAGCTTTCAAATTATTTGTTAAACTGCAATATAATTTGGTAAAAACGCCGTAAGCCGATTAACGCCGGTCCGCAAATTGGTATAAAACCAATCAGAAGGCCTACTTTCTTTGCTTTTAGTCCAATAACCTAAATTCTGTTAAATTTTTGTAAGTGCACGTCGAAATGTAATCGATATTTTCATTATTGTCACTTCCGTTACAGCCACCGCCGTTACTTATAAAAGGAACAATAAAATATTATTATCTTTTATTGCAGATGGCAATTAGCGTTATATATGGCTGCGGATTATTTTCCTGACGCGTCTTGAGAATGTACAACAATTGATACGATCTTATCTGCCGAGGAAGTACCTACATCTATATGGAGCTAACACATACGTCTAGTACCTATAGATCTCTCTCCAAAAACATTTATTAAGAGAACCGTTATCCGAAAGGCCATAAAGCGTTCCCTCGGATATTTGGGACTTTTTATGTGTCTGGACTTGGACAAAGAGCCGTTAACTGTTTCGAAGGCAGTAAAGCAGTTTTCTTTATTTCCGAGAGCAATATGGGATCCTACGTCGCGCACGTGTTGAATCAGGTCAGCGAGATTCGTTCCTGAGGCTCCGCGCCAGACAGCTAGGTAATAAGATTGCTTATTGACCAACTCCTTGACTCAACCCCCACACCTCGAACCTCACACAGAGAAAAAGTAGTAGTAAAACTTTGAACTAATATTGAACCTATTTCTCGGTCCGGAAGAAAGCTACTTAGCTGTTTTCTATTTCTCATCCATCGGAAAATAACAAATAGAACGCGAAATTAACTGTCAATCAGTAGCCTCGCTATATACGTCTCTAGCAACTTGTCTAATAACTCACGAACAAGTATATAATTGAAGATAATATTATTTTCCGCCATTCTCCCTCACCAGTCATGAAACTTAAACGGTTTTTAATTACTTTGCGCAAATTCATTAACCCGTAACTATTATGAGATTTTGAGTACAAGGTTTCAATATTCACCCTTGGACTACCGTGACAAAAGAATATACGATACTAGGAATTTATATACTCGTATGCAAGACTCTGCTTCAGCTGTAGTTTTATTTAGTAACAGTAAAAATAGCAAGTCTATTGGAAGCAACTTAGCTACATTATTTATATAAAGATACGGAGAAGTAGGCTGACCTTTATTTTAAATCCTTCGAGTATTCGCCGAGTAATAATCTGGTAAAATAACCTCCACCAGAACGATATAAAAGATAAGACCGAAACATTCGTATGGCTTCAAATAATACCTACCTTTATTTTGTTGACGACCCGCTAAGCGTGGAGGGTTCCGATAACTGGCTTCCACCTCAAACAAATAATATATGGTCATGGTCTATCTATAAATTCCGAGTTTTGGAACCTTTATCCTTTGTTTTGGGAGGTGGGCATATATTGTAAATTTTTGCTTGTCGATGTGTCATTGTCTCCTTGACTTAGATCAATAATAGTTACACCTATTGTGTGACATTATTTACAAGAAATAAAAATGTGCAGTAAAACGTCGCTGTTACAACTATATTTATGATACACCAATCTCACACGAATATTGATTTTATTCGAAGGAGAGACTGCTTACCTAACTTACCTTGACTGGTATGATGCATGCTACGTCAGTATGAACTCAAAATCGTACCTGATTGTGTCGAGTGCACAATTCTTGAGTTTAAAATAAAAGAACATTTTTCAACAATTTTGTTCTTGTTTTGTTAGTTTTTGGAAAGCTCTCGTTTCGTTTTAATGCATTTGCTCGAAATTAGTTAAACGCGGGGTGCAGCTGCTTCCCATTTCTAACTTATTCTCTTGTTCCGAACATAAATGTTTAAGATATTGTGCTAGATGGCCAAAACTCATCCAACATTTGGTAAGTACCTATATTGAATTTAGGCACTGCCGGATTTCCTAGACGTGCCGCAACTCCCAAGTCTGCAGAAAACTTTACATGTACCTACCAAAACTTTTTGTCACCTCGTTCTGTACCTACCACCACCATTTGAACACGTAATTTGGTATATAAGTAATACGACTACACTTGAACCAATGAGCCTCCCTACAATCATATTTGTTTTATCAGCGTAAACATTCCAGCTGAAAACTGAAACAAATACGAACTTCAAAATATTTTGGAAGTTGTAAGTGACAACTTCCATATGTAATTCTAAATAAAACCCTTTCATAATTATCAGCTTTTTCCTAGTTTTCCAAATTCGGAAAAAAACAGTCGAACACTCCACTTAGCTCCACAATGTAAGTAAGTAGGTAACACCAACATAGCAACACAGTAGCTACTAAATTGAAGTCTCATTAAGAGTGGCTCGCGTGCCACTTTTTGCGTTATTCGGCGATTAGGTCATATTGAGGTGGTAGCCACACTAGCCTCGGTAGAAGGCCGCACTCTTCGGCGGAATGCGCGCTTGATGTATCACGAACACGTGATTGACGAAAGTTGCTTATACTTAATTAGCACTCTTCCAGAATCGGGGCTAAGCAGTAGATTTGACCTCATGTGTAGTGTTGTTGCTTTCAGCTTTGAAGCGATACATAATTACGGTAGGTACGGTACTAGAAAAAGTCTTATTTTCATAGCCGTATTTTCAAAACTCAAGCCGTGTGTGATTCACAAATGATATTATCCTATTTTACGAAATTGAAATTGACGACACTTGCAATCAAGTAATTGTTTAAAGTAATTAGCAACAATTTATAACAGAAACGTCGCAGCATATCCCATCGTGTAAATTAGTTCGGAACTCGTGAAATTCGACGTTAATTCGACTGTTTTATATGTATTTATTAAACGGTATTCGCGTATATAGTTTCATGAAACATGTATTTTATTCAGTAATTCGTTTTGCTGGACAGTACTCATTATTTTGCCCCTAAAAGTCGTTTCCATCGCTGTAATGTCAACCAGGACAACACAAACACATGTCTATATTTATGTCAGTACCTACGCCATCGATCTGATCATGATAGTGTCATCGCACTTTTTAAGTACAATACATTGGAGGTACAACTGGCGTAGTGGGTCTGTAGTCGGCTTATTCCAGTGCTACAACCAGAATCTGTTTACTTAACGGTCCCCACCTAAGTCCGCCCAATATTGGCCGTTAGGTCCAGTTGGTCTACCAATTTGTTTTGCGATGTTGACCCTTCCCGTAATACCTCCCCGACATAGCCCGGCCATAAAACTTGACCCTAAATAACGACTATTTTATGCCGAGGCACTTTCATCTAATACGGATGATATAAACGTAATTAATTACAGTAAAAAAAAATCAATCTGCCTAGCCTTTTCCCAACTATGTTGGGGTCGGCTTCCAGTCTAACCGGATGCAGCTGAATACCAGTATTTTACATGGAGCGACTGCCTATCTGACCTTCACAACCCAGTAACTGGGTAATACGATACCCCTTGGTTAGACTGGTTGTCAGACTTTCGTGCTTCTGACGACTCGTAACGACTGTCAAAGATTCACAAATGACAGTCGGGACCAACGGCTTAACGTATTTTCCGATGCACGGAGGAGTCTCGATATGTGATAATGGTCACCCATCCACGGACCAACCCCGGTAAGCGTAGCTTAACCTGATGGATCGACCCGTGCGGCTGTTATTACTTAGCCACGAGCTCCTAATGTAGACTTTTTAATTTATATTATTTTAATTTATATAAATGTAAATGAACACTAAAAAGTGCTTAAAATAAGATTAGATTGAGAGTGTTATATTCTAATAAACTAACAGTTTTACCATATAACATTAAATATGTAAGTAATTGATATTGTATTACATACTTATATTGACATTTAACTATTAAAAAAACTAAACTATGCAATTTTTTGTTGTAATAATTGTCTATTTTATATAACGTAAGCAACGCTTGGGTATTCAAAACGCGAGATTTCATTGAGAGCACAGCTGTGTGCGTATAGTACATACACGACTAGTACCGCGATGGGCGCGGGCGCAGCTCTGTGGCCGCGGCGCGCGCGCAGACTCCGCGGCGAATTTCGCCGCTCTCGCCCACTGATCTACATTTCACCTCCAATATGGGTCAATAACTGCCCACGCTCAGCCCCTCCGAGCGCGGCCATTCACCTCGGCACTCCAAATCATTGTTCGCCAAATGTATAGTGTTGTTGGAGGTCGTTGACCCCGCGTTGGTGCGGCTGCTGTCAGCCGTCAGCAGAGAGTCTTCTTCGAACGACACTCGACACGCCGACATCAGCGCAAACGCAAACATCCTCTGTCCATCCGCTATAAATTATACATATCAAGCGTCATCGTGTATCTACTAGCATAAACAATGTGGTAGCCATTCCGCATGCTGTAATTTTTTTTTTTTAATGGTCTATGCAATTTATATAGTATTTAGGACTTTAACAAAATAATTAGAAAGTTTTATTCGTTTTTCAAAGCATTCACTTTATTGCGATGCTTTGCTGGACGGACTATTGAAATAAGTCCCAATTTTGAAGTGCTGACAATTTTATTGCTATTTAGAAATTAAATAGTCTATTCATACTGATTACACTGCAAGTATAATTCCTAAATCAATCATTTTAGTAAAAACTAAACAATTTGCAGGGTAAATAGCTTGAAGAGCTTTTCAAGCGTTTACCTCTAAGAGGGACGTTTAGTATACATATGTATAACAGGCAACCGTTTGTTACTCTGCTTTGTGTGGTACTGTTTTGCACAAAATTCAAAACTGCGAACTTAATTTGTGTTATCAATTTATTAGCACTTAGCCGAGTGGCAACTCTAGTATAAAACAAACTGTTATAAAATGCCAACAAATTATACACCGTAATGGCTGATAGAGTGATAACTACATACTGATAAAAACGAAAATAAAATACGAGCGTGCAAAATTATAATTACGTAAAACTTAATGGCATGTAGCTAACATAAAACTAGACTTGATAAAATGTTCATATCTCTATATCGAATACGATATCATAAGAAATTATACTTCTATAATATTTTATTGCAAAAAAGAAACGTCTAATCTTGCCACAGTCATCACAGCAAAACTGCGTGTGTGAAGACGTGAAACCCGCGCTCGATGAGAACAGCTACTCACTAGGCATAGTTCTGTAGCTATCCAAATATTGTTGTGAAGGAAAGTGGCGCGCTGAACGGACGCACACAGCACACTGCCTCCACAAGAAGTGTCACGTTGAACTCTTACATAAGGACTCACCGTGCTTTCCAAAATATTATTGGATTTTTTTGCCTTTTTAGCGAACAATGCCTTTGTCACGCATTTACATACGCGTTGCAAAAGAAAGTTATGTTGTAGTCACATAATTAAGACCATTTAGGCCTATCTAAATCTTAATGATATCATAAAATAACCAATTTAAAGAACGGACCTCTCTTTCGAAACACTTCTATAAAAAAAAGATACGAAACATCTTAATTGTCGTTGCCAGGTAACTGTATTCTTTACATTCTGAGGAATACTTATTATAGAAAGTTTTATGTTACTAAATACAAGATCCAACTTAGTACACCTTGAAACATGAAAAAATATTCAAGGTCTAAAAAATATTTCTTCAGAAGGCTTAAAAAATTAGTTGCGGCTTTGTAATGTAGACTTTTTAGGAATAGTTGAACACGAAATGTTATTGGTAACGAGGCACGTTATGCCCGGGGCGCTGGTGGCGCTCGGCGACCCGCGGACAGGTTGCGTGGCCCAAGGAGAAACATCGCTTGCTCTACATTCATCGAGTTTGGAGCCGATGACTCCTCGTGACCGTGTCCTCCTTAGCGAGTGCTGCTTTATCTCACCGAATTTCTCTCTTCTGTTCCGCATCATCACGAACAAAAAGTCAAGACCCGTTCGGTGGAAACGCGGCCTAGTTGAGACGACCACTTGGCCACATAGCGCCGCCTGCTCTACAACAAACCCAAAAGCGACTACTTTCGCCCCGGCCTAAGTGCTAATTATACTTGACGGGACACTAGAAATAGAGTAAGTAGTAAGTATCAGATGTGTTGAAGACAATAACAACTTAGACAAACTATTCACTGTGCACTGCGGTAAACGTTGACTCAAGAGACTCCATTGATGGCGAATTTGTACGTGATATTTTGTATTTGGCAGATTTGTAAAATACTGCATGGCAACATCTTACTATTATTATCTAAACTATCTTCTAAACAAGTTTTTTCGCTTAGTTTTAAATTATAACAAAAAGTCCACGTATCACTGGTCAGTTGCCCTCAGTCGTCAGTTTATTAAGTCTACCAGTTTCGTTGATTCGTCAGTTTAGCTGATTAGACAGTTGCGTCAAGTCGACAGTTTCGAGTGTTTGCCAGTTTCGTTGATTCGTCAGTTTAGCTGATTAGACAGTTGCGTCAACTCGACAGTTTCGAGTGTTTGCCAGTTTCGTTGATTCGTCAGTTTAGCTGATTAGACAGTTGCGTCAAGTCGACAGTTTCGAGTGTTTGCCAGTTTCGTTGATTCGTCAGTTTAGCTGATTAGACAGTTGCGTCAACTCGACAGTTTCGAGTGTTTGCCAGTTTCGTTGATTGGTCAGTTTGCGGATTAGACAGTTGCGTCAACTCGACAATTTCGAATGTTTGCCAGTTTCGTTGATTCGTCAGTTTAGCTGATTAGACAGTTGCGTCAACTCGACAGTTTCGAGTGTTTGCCAGTTTCGTTGATTCGTCAGTTTAGCTGATTAGACATTTGCGTTAACTCGACAGTTTCAAGTGTTTGCCAGTTTCGTTGATTCGTCAGTTTAGCTGATTAGACAGTTGCGTTAACTCGACAGTTTCAAGTGTTTGCCAGTTTCGTTGATTAGTCAGTTTAGCAGATTGGTCAGTTTGCGGATTAGACAGTTGCGTCAATTCGACAGTTTCGACTGTTTGCCAGTTTCGTTGATTCGTCAGTTTAGCTGATTAGACAGTTGCGTCAACTCGACAGTTTCGAGTGTTTGCCAGTTTCGTTGATTCGTCAGTTTAGCTGATTAGACAGTTGCGTTAACTCGACAGTTTCAAGTGTTTGCCAGTTTCGTTGATTCGTCAGTTTAGCTGATTAGACAGTTGCGTTAACTCGACAGTTTCAAGTGTTTGCCAGTTTCGTTGATTAGTCAGTTTAGCAGATTGGTCAGTTTGCGGATTAGACAGTTGCGTCAATTCGACAGTTTCGACTGTTTGCCAGTTTCGTTGATTCGTCAGTTTAGCTGATTAGACAGTTGCGTCAACTCGACAGTTTCGAGTGTTTGCCAGTTTCGTTGATTCGTCAGTTTAGCTGATTAGACAGTTGCGTCAACTCGACAGTTTCGACTGTTTGCCAGTTTCGTTGATTCGTCAGTTTAGCTGATTAGACAGTTGCGTTAACTCGACAGTTTCAAGTGTTTGCCAGTTTCGTTGATTAGTCAGTTTAGCAGATTGGTCAGTTTGCGGATTAGACAGTTGCGTCAACTCGACAGTTTCGACTGTTTGCCAGTTTCGTTGATTAGTCAGTTTAGCTGATTGGTCAGTTTGCGGATTAGACAGTTGCGTCAAGTCGACAGTTTCGAGTGTTTGCCAGTTTCGTTGATTCGTCAGTTTAGCTGATTAGACAGTTGCGTCAACTCGACAGTTTCGAGTGTTTACCAGTTTCGTTGAATCGTCAGTTTGGTACACTCAAGAAAAAATATATGTTTACATTGTAACAAACAAAAGTGGATAATGTAAGGAATACCTAACCCAATTTAAATCAAACTTAAAGTTGCATATTTTAAATCTCAAATTCATAATATAATGTCCCTATAATGTTCCCACTGCTGGGACACAGGCCTCCTCTCTGTGAGGAAGTGGATCGTAATCGCCACGCGGACCCAGTACGGTTTGGTAGATGTCAATTTATCAAAATAAAAATCTTTAACTTCTAACATCATATAACTGTAATGTGATAGGTAGACATTAGTACATTTTTTAAATCTTTTTTTTATTTGGCTTCGTTGGCCTGGTCGTCGCATGCGCTACTGCTGAGCATAAAGTTCTGGGTTCTATTTTCAAGACGAAGAAAGTGGCAAATTGAGCTTTTCCAGTAGACACTTATCAGTAGCGACTCGGAGTCTGGATTTAGGCCCGGTTAATGGCAATACGATCACCGCCTATTACATGTTTTTTTTTTTTATAACACCTCTGCCTAACCCTATGATGCGTGATATTATATTACGTAAACCATATTTAAATTAGCAGACGTGTGTGCAGTTTTATACCGACTGTACTTTGACTAACAATTTGAATAGAACTGACGAATCAACGAAACTGAAGAACACTGGAAACTGTCGAGTTAACGCAAAATTGACCAATGAGCGAAACAGACTTATCAGCGAAACTGGCGAAATAAACTTTCGAGTTAGGGAAACCGACCAGTGATACGCGGACTCGATGGTTTCAACAAATTACAATTAACGATGAATAATTTCCATTCAAACACATAAGCCTTTATATTAAGTTATTAACTATATCATAACACCAACACATACAGATAAGTAACTAGTCTGAGATAAAAGGTTATTTGTAAATATATTATCTAAATAACTAAATCCAGCTAAAGCACCGATCCATAAAGCCGAAATCACGTGCAAAAGTTATAGTCTATCTGTCCATACGTGTCAACAATGACTGCGCAACAGCAAATGTACACGTTGAAAAAAAGTCACTTATTTTCAGCGCCAGCGCAGTCCTTTGTTGTGTCTGAGGCTGGCCTTTAAGCACAGTTGCAATATCTTAACTAGATCTTGACAGTCGTATTGTCTGTCACATGCCTATAACTTTTGTTCTGTCATAAGGTCATAACTATAAAACTTAAATGTGGAAAATAAAAGACGATCTTACTCTTAACAGTCAGCGTTAAGAGTAAGATCGTCTTTTATTTTTTGTATAAATGTTAACAATAATTTTGTTATTCAATGCGTTTAAATCTTTTGATCAGTCATTTATTGGTAGAATTACCCCAGGCAAAGCAATTAACACCAAAAATATGGTTCTAATATCTACCTACGAGTAGGTAATAGTCAAGAATTTTGACACCGATTGCAAAAATGCTGTTTCTACGCACTCATTCCATTTTGTGCCAACAATATAACCACGCGGAAGTAGAATTTAAAAAATCTACAATAGCGGTAAACTGTTGTAGTTTATAAATTATGCACACTGAAGTCCGCTATGCCATCTCCCTACAATAGTGTAGCAAGCACCGCTGCTCACATCACTATGGTATTCAAAATAATTATGCTTTTCCTAGCTCAAAAATATATCCTTTCCACAAATTGAGAGAAATAAACATGACAAAAAACATTTGCGCAAGCTACGAAATCTTCGTAGCCCGTAGTCTCGTCGTAGCCGTAGCCAACTGTAACCGCAAATTTTAGAAACATTTAACTTCACAATCAACTTATGTAAATTTTTACACATGAAATGTGTCCAAAATGTTGCTGCCCGATATGTACCTTGTACAAACTCGAAAGTTATGTCCCGATGACATAACATTCGTAGCTCGGTGACAGAACGACGAACTTAGCTTCGCAATTCTATCTTGAATATTCATTTAGTCAGCATACGAATAGTTGTTTTAAAATGTTATTCCCCTACATGATAGGTACTGAATAAATACATGCATAATAATGTCGTAGTACGTAAAAGACGTAAGTAGAGTGTAGTAGTAATCTCGACGATGCTACACTTCCTCTTTTCATTCATATACATTCACATAATTTCTATCGCAAAAATACTTTTTACTGAGAACACAACCAAAATATAATATAAAAGTCTGTTTAAATGAAGTCCGTCAGTAATTAAATCAATTAGTAATTGATATCAGTAAATACTCTATTGTTTTCTAATAAATGCGATATACAGTTTCTCAACATAAGTAAAATCTTATTATATGATCCGAAGCACTTAAAATTATTGGAATCTTTGTCAAACACTAAGTTTATGAAATAAAACATGATACAAGCTTCGGGTTAATGATCGGCGCTGTGTGAGCACTCGTCAAAATTCCTCTAAGCTCGCTCGAGATTTCATGACGTCCATAACTTTTACTTTTTAAAATACTTTCTTGATAATGAAATGATGATGATGTTATTATAGTTAGTTAGGGTGTGCAATAGGTGCGCAGGCGCGTCCAGTGCACGGCTAAATGTCGCGCGCGCGGCCTCAGCACTCACAAACGGCCTTTGCAGTTCGGCGCGGTCGACGACCCGCCGGGGTCGTTGACTGGGCCCGCATTAAGTTTTCACTTTCGTTCACTAAGGATAACTGTACCATATACGTCACGTACATGCCCACAATTCCGTTGACGGACCATTCGGTTCCTTACACCTGCGGGGAATACGCAATGCCGCTGTCACACATTTTGTGCAGTATACTCGCATCTCGCCAAAAGACCGAGAACCCCCTCCCAGATGTGCAATCGTGAAACTCAGGTCTTTAAACTTTAAAGGATTCGATAACCTATAGCAATTAACTTTTAGTCGGACATCCTACACCAATGAACCTCGGTGGTTATCTTCGAATCTTTTCGGAATGCAATAATTGTGATCAAGAATTGTGTATCTTTTTTTAACTCGCACCAAAATTGACCAACTACTTAAAAAATAATCGTCAGTAGAGTTTTACATTGACCTAGGTTTTTATAACTGTGACTCGTGACTGGTCAGCATTTGCCCAGTTACAATCAAACGCAATAAAGCCTTAAATAGTATCAAGTAGATATCAGATCAAGTTATTAAAATGTTAAACGATCGCATACCGTAGCAAACGTTCAGGCTATGTCCGTCACCTGCCTAGGCACTAGGCAGAAGGTTGTTGCACTAATGATTGCCGGTGTCGTAACTCGGGCGTTGGACCAGTGTCCTTTTGATGCATTTTGGGTACAATTAGGTAATTTTGGCGGATAGTGGGGAGTGGCGGTGGCGAGGGGGACGTGCGGTGCGTGGGGTTGCGGGTTCGGCGGTGGTTGCGCAAGCGGCGGTCGTCGACTCGGTTATGTCAGCGGTTTACGTAAGCGTCACCTCGCAACGCTCTCGGGGCAGGCGCCAATTGTAGCCCCGCGATCGTTTCGCACTTCTCGCGGACTATTTGCGGACGGCTACGGTTCGTTAGCGCTCCGCACTCGCACCTCTTGACCGACTCTCCGCATTGTTCCTCTGCACCCTCCGCGACGTGCTAACTTCATTAGTGCCGCCGGCGCCGGAGCCGCGGCTCTGCGCTGCAGCCGTGCTCATCATACTAAACATTATCATTAAGAAATTGAACATCGTTCAATTACAATGGGGGATTCAAGTAGGTATATATTTATTTGAAAGGTGGCTAGCTTGGTCGGTACATTGTGTAATGCTAAACAACCTCCAATTAAGTTCAACCTTTCATGAATCGATTAGCGCTAACATCAAATCGTCCATTGTAACCGTTGTTAAGAACAGGTGTGCCCTAAAGGAGTAATTATGCGATATGGTTGCGGTCGAAGTAGAGAAGGGGCTGGAGCGGTTGCGTCAGCGCAGCGTGCGGAGAGCGGTCGGGCTCAACGCACAAGGTTGCCGAGGTTCAATGCTCTAGAAATACGACACCCGACCCCGGGCAACCGCATGCTGCGGATCAAACCTGCGTGCGCGCCGCCCGCTCCGCGCGTATACTGCGCGGGGCGCCGCACCAATATGCAACTCACCAAATAATCAATTAAAAATATTTATAAAAAGAAAATGAAATTTACTGTTACGATAATTATCCAATAACTCTGTCATGATACCAGATACAGGCTTTTAATCCTTTTAAATTAATTTGTCATGATTCAGTCTTCCTCAGGCTAATTCATCTCAGTTTTCTATTACTATCCCTCCTGTTCAACCTGTCCATCAAGCACGGTCATTCCGTCCAATTGTTAAACTAGTTCTTCTAAACGATGACAGTTTTGTTTTAACGGTACACGCACAGCTTCGCAGGTTAACCTTCAAAAGAGAGAACGTGGCGTCGTGAGCACGTCCAATGTGCCAACTGTTTTTTATGTAGTTGTTTCGTAATTTTTTTATAAATAATTTTGCCTTCGACCTTTGTAAGCCGCCCAATTTAGCCCGATTGGTATTCCTGCGGCGGGCGGCGTCGTGTGCTTTTCGTAACTTGTGGTTCAGCAACGCGCGGGCGCAACGTGATCGTCATTACATTAGCACCAACCACACACATCGAGTACAAACTGCTCCTAAAATACTCACTTCATTATACAAATGTATTATAAATATTCGCATTAACAACTGCAACATACTCGTAATTAGCGTAGCTCTGGAAGCTACATTAAAATGCGAAACCTACCCACCCATAAACTATGGAATTGCTTATTGATTATGTACTTAATTACCTTTATGGCTGATCCAGCGCGGGAATCCAGTGACACTAGATTGATACTGGATCAATGTTAACACTTTTCAATCAATCAATTCGCTGAATTGAAATAGAGCATCCTAATTCTTTCAACCCAGTGCTAGGTACTGAATTGAAATACTATTTATTTAAATCCAGCGTTTGAATCCCATAACACTGGATCAACATCTGACCAATTCAGCGCTGGATACTAGATGCTGAACTGGTTTGAAAAGTGCTAACATTGGTCCAATTTTGATCCAATATCACTGGGTTAAAGTTATAAGTACACTAGCTTCCGCCCGCGGTTTCGTCCGCGTGGTATGTCGATAAAAAGTAGCCTATGTCCTTCCCCGGGATGCCATCTATCTATCTCCTTATATCTCCTTGCCAAATTTTATCGAAATCCGTTCAGTGGTTTAGGAGTGAAAAGGTAACATACAGACAGACACATAGACAGAGTTACTTTCGAATTTATAATATTAGTATGGATAAAATAATCAGCTTTTATCTAATGTTGCAATTTACCAGCTCCAATGCTCCAATATACTTTTACAATGCGACCAAATTACTATTACATCTAGGTATGCAAGAAAGCCTCTATAAATACATATTTCACGAATATTCATAACTAGCTGCGGCCCGCGGTTTCATCCGCGTAAGTCTCGATCCCGTGGGAATATCCGGATAAAAAGTATCCTATGTCCAGGTCATGGTCTACCCCTGTGCCAAATTTCATCCAAATCCGTTCAGCCGTTTTAGCGTCAAAGAGTAACAAACAAATAAACAAACAAACTCACTTTCGCATTTATAATATTAGTTAGGATTATATGCACATAATTCAAATGTCACGCGTGTTGCTCATCTCTCAAAAAAGTGCCTACTCAACTCAAGTTAAAGTCAGGTAAGCACCGACATTATATCGCAAAGAAAGAAATAAGTAAGTCGCTACGTTTACATCGAGTTTGCGCTTAATTGTTAATCAGTCGTTACGCGACACTCAAAAATGAACAATGTAGGTGAGTGCGCCCAACATTTCTCGTCTCATTGTTTCCTTTTTCAAGTGAACCGTTAAACGTTGACAATGTCTCCGCTCACTTCTTCATTCTGATTACAAGAAGGCGTAGAAAGCGTCGTAATGCTTATACAACCTTTTAACAGCGCACGTGAGCGACAACACCAGGGTACGATTTTCCAAGTCTTTAGTGATTCGCGATTGCCACTTTGGCCTGAGTTCACCGACCTCGCTGGCCCGTTCTACGAAGATGCTCACAATTTTGCAAACCGGCGCCAACGTTTCACGACAATAAACACAGTGATGCGATCTTCTGTGTTAATACCGAGCCGAGTAACCGTAAACGGTCAACAGAAAGATTCTTCGTAGGTACCAACAATGTTGTGGCAGGAAGGGTGCGTAAGCGCCGGTGCCAGTGCGGCGGTACCGGAACGGCTGTCCGCAGCCTTTCACGCACTTAATTTGGCAGGACCCCCTTCTCGCCGCGCCTGCCGCGCACCTCCTCGCCCCAACACTGAGAGAAAGTAGCTAGCCTACGCAATGCTAGGGTCAATGACCGTACTCGAAAATGCTTACTTCTGACAAAAGTGACACATTAACAGTGGGCATTTCATATTCAGTATGTGCGGTCAGTTTCTTGCACGAATGTTGAATGGTCGATGCGATTAGGTCAACCTGGCGAACTGGCCTATATTGCCCTTGCGCATCGTGGGCGGCCACGTAGGCAGCGCCGCGCCACTACGTACCCAGCACTTTACTCCTCGTTTAATTAATTCCAAGTATCACGGCATCTACCGTATTCAAAATCATGTTATGTGCTGTTATGCAAAACCCATCAACCTTTGATAGGTACATAATAAAAAGTCTCCTGAATTATTGGGCTATATAAAAGAAAAGTTTACTGTGAAGATACGTATCTTTTACAACCAAATAAAAGTGGGTACATAATGTTACAAAGATGTGTCTTGACTGGTAGAAACTCGCGAGCTGCCCTCGTAGTATCCGATCAGATAACGAAGGGCACGGCCTAAATCTGGGCATGATCAGGGTCAACAGAAAAAGTAACCGTATTAAAAATATAACAGAATAGTGTTCCACTGCTCCACTAAGTGCATGACGACGCGTACGCGCCCCGGGGCTGCGGTGATTCGGTAACATAACTGAATTGAAACATAATATTTTACTATTATTGATGTTATACATGCAGAGAATAACGCTAATTATAGTTATAATGGCTTTCTAAAACGATTCATCTCGTGCTCCAAATGAAATAAAATGCTGTAGGTCAGGTATTGTAACGGAGTATTTGTGCTCCAACTTTAAATCATCATAAAATTTTAATGAAGATGTTCTCATCAGTCACATTTCCTCGATCGATTTCCGGTTTTCCACTTAGTAAATCAATTAGGTAAAGTATGAGACTGACGTTTTAAGGGTTGAGTTTTTCAGCGGAATCGTCGTATTTGCATAAACAGGATACGGAGTTCTGTATATTTTAGGAGGTAAGCTCGACCATAACTTATCGTAAAAAAAAACTTGATCACAACATAGATATTAATCTAATTAAGCCCTTTGTTTCTTTATTTTTATTTTTTATCTGCTGTATATTGTGTGCCTTTTAGTCTGTGCTGAATAAATGTATTTTCTTTCTTTCTCTTAAAGGTACATATAATTGCTCAACTAATACACCGGACCTCAGTACATAAATAGGTATAAATCAATTACGGAGTGCATCTAAATAAATTAGCATTATTATAATGAACAGTCACGTGTGACCACTCCGGACAGACCGCACTGCATCAGTTATCATAACTCGATCAGCTCCGGTACATACATGTGCGCAGTTGTCCATCAGTCCATGTGCAATCAACTGTTAATTTATTGTATAAGCTTGTATGAGGAATGAGATATCCGTCTTTACGTGGAGAGTGGGATCACAAGAACAAGCGCGCACGTGCCATGGAAAAACACAGAAAACAAGGACACGCTGCAATGGTTCATTCAACCAGACGTTATTATTCAACGAGCGCACTGTGATGAAACTACGCAAATCTTCATTATTACTAACAAAGAACAGCGTTTCGAAATATTGGAGCACGTACAATGTCGTAGGGCACGTATAGGGCCCTAAAGCAGGCCCAAAATATGACACGCCGACAAACGCAACGAACCTACGCAAGCTGTTTACTGAATACGTTACATGATTTATTGTTATAAGCTGCTTTCATGTTGCTGTAACATATTTTCAGTAAATTACGGCCAAGTACAAGTTATTCGCGTGGTATTAAATTACTAATGTACGACAATTTATAGCGAATATTTTGTTAACTGTAAAACACGAAATTTCAAGGCTGTAATGACTACGTGCAGAAGTTAATACGTTTACGTAATTATGAAAAATACAGCATGCAAATTTTGCGTTTACCGTTCACTACGGTTTTCCATGAACCGATAACTACCAAACTTAATTTAACTTTCGCATCTGCATAGCCAAAGCTGACTTAGAATCCAAAGCTTAAAGCTCTTTGAACTTGCCAACTATGTTAAGCAATCCTGTAAAAGCTCTAATGCGGACCATTGGTATAGGAACAGATACAGATTTATCTTTATGTTTTAGTCATTTAAAATGCATTTTCATTTTAAAATAAAGATAATTATAAATGCTACGTGAATAAAATATAAAATAAAACCTTGCGCTGAAAGAAAATCAAACGCAGCGAAGTCATCAGGCGGGCCTTAATATATTACTTTTAATAGTTAATATACCCGTTTAACAGCCTCTAGTTGTGCCATCTGTAACAGGAGATGAATATTAAATGGCTCCTTTCAATAAAATGACTTCATCAACTTAGTTTTATAGCTACTTTAAACGTGTTTCTCGCGCGAAGATTTCACAATTTCGCTAATAATTTAAAACTGATTCTGTGAACTTTTAAACGTTTTTAATAGGAATATTTTGATATTTCGAAGGTATTTAGGAAATTTACACTAATTTTTCATAATTTTATGATTTAGACAATGTCTTACGCCAGGTTTAAATATTTTTTTATTTAATCGGTTTATACCTATCATGCATCGATTCATTGGACATTGAATATAATTATCTATCGAAGCTAAAAAGATAGTTTCTCCTGGCCGATGTAATAAGTAGGAAAAATAAAGCCAATGCGTGAATCCCAAGTATTGATCCATACTACTACATAGCTACGGACGTAGAGTTTAACGTAGCGTTTGAGTTTCAGCAGATTTTCAGCGGAAATTAATTACCAACCGTTGTTTCTACTTAATTAAAATTCTTCAACTCGCTTCCGACCCAATATAAATAAAAGCTTATTGCAATAAAATATAATTCAGAAACCCCTTTTTTTTCGGCCGATTTTCCAGTAAACGGTTTAAGTTTAATTCCTTGACGAAAATGAACGGTGACGATATGTGACGGTGTTAGAGATATCAAAACGGTCAAAATATTGGAATATATAGTTTTCTGTAGTGTCACAAGCAGCAATCAAGTAGAGGTATACCTCACCCGCCTACGTACTGCTAAAGATACGTTTAGAAATCCTAACATGGAAACCTAACCCATGGAGATGGGAATCGAGCTCGCTAGCGTCTTCAGACCAGTCGCATTATTGATCCAGTGCAGCTTCTGGTTTCGTACCGATATCCCGACGGTATAACACATTAGAACTTTATAAATAAGCTACTGTTTTAAAGATACATTTTATATAAGACTAGCTGTTACCCGCCACTTCCGTCTACGATCCAGGATGAAAAGTAGTCTATATCCTAACCCAGGTCATGGTCTCTCCATGTACCAGATTTTATCCACATCCGTTCAGCTGTTTTAGCGTGAAAGCGTAACAAACAAGCAAACTCACTTTCGTATTTATAATATTATACTTAGGATAAGATATGACTGGAGATAAGAATGCGAAATTGGAAAATATAAATTCCTAACTATCGAATAAAAAAAAGCTTTGTAGAGTCCTTCGGCTTGAGATTACCTACTGTAGGAGCAATCCAGTTGTGTGACACATATCTGTATTACCTACGTTCTCGAATTTCAAACATCGAAATATTTCGACTTAATTTTCGCCTCGTTTACTCATGCCTTATTATTATTTAAGCTTTTTGCTACAAAAACCATGCCGTAGGTACCTACGGCGTTTATTCAGACTTACTAACACAATAAAGATAAACACGCGATGTTTCTACACTATAAAAAATGTGTACCAACTGGCCCAAACTATGAATCATTTTGGCATTTACAAATATGCTTAGGTAGGTAGGCACCTATTGCTAGGTCTTAAGCGCATCGAATGCTAAGAAACACCTGTCACAGTACTTAAAGTCCGACGATTAAGCTCCAAACAGGTTGTTTCGATATTTCCAAAACGGCTTTCAATTATTTTTTTCACAGCAATTAAGAGTTATTTTTTTTTGTCGCAGAACTGTTATTTTCGAACTGTTCAGCTGAATGTCTGAAATTCTGCTGAAAAGTTCTAATTATCCAAATATGACGATGCTATGCCTAATTACCTTAGGTACATCCTTTTTATGTCAAGTATCTAAATTCTACCTACCTCGATAAGCACTTATAGACAGTAGTTAATTGTTGCTTTTATGTTTTTTTTAATGAAGTATGCTAATGAAAATTTAGGAATTACATAGGTTCATCATTCTGAAAATTGTCTATTCATGGCAGTTTTGTATCCATTCCTCTATGAACTCGCCTGTAAGCCCGAACTATGACGCGCAGCTACCAACCACTAAAAGTCTGTTGCCATGCCACCCACCAGTCCGCGTACACGCAACATGATTAATATGTTACCTATGCACCGAGTTTATAAATAATACAGTTTAAAAATAATGAACGGTACGTTGGTCGTAGCGTGGAGAAATCTAAACATCACAACCCTAAATAAATTGCTATTAGTATGCATACCGGAGCGACAAACGCAGCCAAAATCGAACGGCCTGTGATGGTGTAACCGCGTGAGTGAGGTAGTAATGGACCGGGTTCGTTCGCCGATAAAAGCGAAAGTGCTGCGTTCACTGGGACAACGACCGGCTCCTGCGGACAGCCCTGTCGGTTTCCTGCATCCAGGTCATCATCATCAAACAGCGACTGCGTCACCGACCTCTTGTTAGTCAGCGCTGTCCCCACGCGCATAGGAACAGTGTCCAACTAGCATTTTTGTTTTGCTAGTTGGTAGGTACCTATGCTTTATTTTGGTATGAGTAGGCGTGTGTTTCAGTTCAAGCTCCATATGAGATTAACTTTTTATTTAAAATTTGACTTCAGAGCCTAAGCAATTTTGTGATGTACGATCGTACGTATATTTCCCTCATGACCACAAAATCTGCACAGCAATTTCAAGATATCGCAATATTTGCTATGTTCAAATGTACGGAAAAGTACGAAAAGCGATTCGTTTTTAAGAATTCATGACTTTCATAAGATTTATATAAATGAAGCTGTATAAGCAGCTGCGTATAAACCTATGTTATTTATTCATGTCCGATGAAATTGGAAATATGCTTTATGAGAGTTAAATGAACTGTTTGTAGGTACTACTAGGTACCTTCATTAACAGAGCTTTATACTGTGATATAGGTTTACCCAAAGTAATATAAGACAAATCACAATACTTATTTGTTTTCCATTATTTAATTCCGTCTGTTCCTTCTTACTTGTCCGTTCTTTTTAATGGTCAAATTCACCAAGTAGGAAGAACAAGTTTCCGTGGGTACCTAACTATGTAAAGTATGAGTCTAAGTATATAACGTGTGTATACTTACGGTAAAAGAATAGTATACGTTGTACAGTTGTAAAAATCACACTGTCAAAACATCAGCCACTGATGTTGGTATTGCAGCAATGTTTTTTTTTCTAATTACTTCAACATATACAGCGCGTAAAAAAAAAACCTTGTCCGATCCGTGAGGGTGCTGTTGTTAAGAATCATACTGATAGTCTATAAGTATACGTGGTTTTTTTTTAAGAAAAAAGAAAAATATCTCCTGGATTTTTTTCTATTGGAAATACCGGGTTATTACCTACATGCCCAACAAGCAAAGTAATAGTTATAGTTTTGCTTGAGACTCTTTTAAATCTAACAGTACTTAGTAAGAGCGATATTTGACCAAAAAAGCGTATAAGCTACTAGATCAATTACTTTATTAGTAAATGTCAGCCATTTTGATGAGATTCCATTGTTAATTTACCTATATTGGTTCTATTAAGTACTTAATGAAAAGCAATTTCAAAACATGGCGAATATTCAAAAGAATTGATGAAATATTTTATTTACAACAATATACTAATGAGCTATTTTTCGAAGGGGATTGTAAAACTAACTAAATTGGGGTACACATCTACAGTAAAAATGACTTCCCCACGAGTTCATACACTATATTTACAATATATATTAGTAATTAATGTTCTACAATAATACAAAATAATAGTAATAGAAACAAACTAAAAATTTATTAAGTATTTACCAAACACAACAACCAAAGATAACTTCTATTAAAATATACTTATAACTAGTAACTAAGCACATTACTAGTGCATTATAAACAAGATTGCTTTAGTAAGATACGTATGTCAGATACTAACAAGAGCGCTTGTGCTTGTAATTGTGTAGTCTCATATCATTATAGAAGCTATTGCGCTTCGTCAAGTATATTATAGGGCTTAGTAACATTTTAAAAGTTGATTATAAGATAGTTATAGAAATAAACGCTCCTATAACTGCGCCCAAATCCAGCTTTGTAGCATGATACAAGTTTCTTATAAGTGAATATAAAAGTAGTCTTGAGATAGTTTTAAGTACTGATTTTTGCTTGTTGGGGGGCGCGGGCTGCCGTCGTCTAGCGTGTTTACAAGTTATAACTTATGACCTCTGTAGAAAATTGGCTGATTTATTATGAAATTGGGGCAATTTAGATACTAAAAACGTGAATTTTAAATAGTACTTAACAACTTTCTAATTTTCACCAAAAAAAAAAACTTTTTGGTAATGATAGTGCGGTACCTAGGCCCCCCCTTTCGATTCAGACAGGGTTTTTGTTACATGTTGTATATAATCATATGTTATATAGCAAATAACGCACTACGTCTCTGGTCTCTATCAGCAGCTTATCAACGCGCGACAGTACCTGGCGGTCAACCAGTGCGTTGTCAGTTCGAGTAATATTACCTACAGCCATTCTGCCCGTCAGTCGACGCGTGAATATTTCATTCCTCGTCATCTCATAACACGACGCTTCATTCCCATAAATATTCAAGTCGTGAGACGTCCATTAGCCCCCGTTAAATTAACATGGACTACGAGCTACGAGCTATGAATTTTGCAAAAAGCAAAGTTTGGCAATGTGTGCCGACAATGGCTCGTTTATATGCAAGTACAATACAAATTGCTTCAATATACCCGCTTATGTAGGTAGAATACCGTCTGGCAAGTGCTGAAAAAATCAACAGCGTATTAAAGTTGTATAAATACCTCTGGTTCAAAGCGCCGGCGCCGCCGCCCGGTAGAATTGTGAAAACAACGAGTTTCCAGTAAGTAATATCGTTAGCGCCCGCACTCACGACGGAAATGATTTTCGACACTCATGCCTTTTTCCACTCTGAAAACAAGTTACATTCTTGTTTCAAAGGAAATTGCCTACCGGGTCTAACTTTTCACTACTGGGTCCTATCTACATGTAGGTATCTTAGACAGTTTTCGGACGTTGTAATTCAAATAAGTATAAGTATATCTTGTAGGTAAAAAAACATTGTTTAATGTTTTTTTTTACTTGTGTTGCTTACGTTGGAGGAGCTCGTGGCTAAGTAATAACAGCCGCACGGGTCGATCCATCAGGTTAAGCTACGCTTGCCGGGGTTGGTCTGTGGATGGGTGACCATCTGTATACATCGAGACTCCTCCGTGCCTCGGAAAGCACGATAGGCCGTTGGTCCCGGCTGTCATTCGAAGATCTTTGACAGTCGTTACAAGTTGCCAGAAGCCCGAAAGTCTGACAACCAGTCTTACCAAGGGGTAACGTATTACCCAGTTACTGGGTTGTGGAGGTCAGATAGGCAGTCGCTCCATGTAAAATACTGGTATTCAGCTGCATCCGGTTAGTCAGGAAGTCGACCCCGACATAGTTGGGAAAAGGCTAGGCAGATTGTTGCTAACGTGGCACATTACAAGTAGGTATTACTCTTTACTGCTCTCCAACTATAGAGATTGCTGCATCGAGAACAAAGTGCATTAATTACTCACTTTAGCGAAGTGCGTAATCTACTTTTCTTTCAACTACTAATGCACCTACCGTGATAAAATATACCTACTCAAGTTGAGACGTTTCATTTTTCAATGGGACTCCGGCCATAACATGTACACTTTATAAAACCTGGAAAACGAACCCTTGAATACAATAAAGGCATTTTTTTTTCATAATATCTGATATTTTTAGGCACTAATTATAAACTGAAAATGTTTGACGTTAAACGACCATCGAAAGCCAGCCATGACAGATTAGTTGGACAGATGACGTTTACATTTAAAAAAATAGGGGTGAGGCGTATGTATCGTAACAGATAGAAATAACAGACATAAAAAAATAACAGATAACAATTGTTACTAACAATAAACCATACTTGTTACATAAAATAACAGTTCCTCAAGACTTTTACCGCGGCCTTTACTGTTAATACATTATATAATACCCACACAGACTCTTACCGTGGCTGTTACTTACGTATTTATCGTCCGTAACATGCTGTTGTTTAATAACAGATAGATACGATTATCGACTTTAAGCCAAAAGAGATATAGAAGATATTCAATTGAGATTTAAATACGTATTTATCGTCCGTACAAAAATAACAGGCTGTTATTTAATAACAGATATTTGGATCTGTAATTTTTTTGTAACAGTAACAGATTAAACACGATGTTATCACTAGTTATCGTGTTTAATCTGTCACAACCCATCTCTATTTTACAATCTAGAACTGTTAATGATGTGATGTCAAATACCAATAAAGACATTAAATTTGAATTTTTCGTCCAGAAGTACCTACAAATCTACAATCCTCGTTTTAAAAAAAATAATGAATCACACTTTATAATTCATCAAAAAATTGTTTTTAAGGTAGCTATCTTATTATCTTATCTTATCTTAATAGCAGAGAAATACATGCCTTTCGTATTTATTTAAATAACGTCTACGTGATTTTATTATGTTAAAATGTAACATGACTTCTGGACGAAAGCATTGTTCAAGTAAGTCGACGCCATGATCAATAGAATACGGCAATAATTTGATAAACTATTATTTTTTGTGCCAAAGAAATCAGGGGAATATTCAGGAAAGAATATTTTTCCTCAATTCGTGGAATTTTTTCCTTTTTTTTCATTAGCGTACACTTTATGGCCGAATATGTAACATTTTCATATCCCGCGACTTTTGCGGCAAAAGGTTATTAACTCAACTCAACTCAGCGTAACTCAGCGTAACTGAGCTCAACTCAGCTCAACTCAGCGTAACTCAGCTCAACTCAGTTCAACTCTGCTCAACTCAGCGTAACTCAGCGTAACTCAGCTCAACGCAGCTCAACTCAGCTCAACTCAGTGTAACTCAGCTCACCTCAGTTCAACTAAGCTCAATTCAGCGTAACTAACCTCAACTCAGCTCAACTCAGCGTAACTCAACTCAGCTCAACTCAGCGTAACTCAGCTCAACTCAACTCAACTCAGCTCAACCCAGTGTAACTCAGCTCAACTCAAATCAACTCAGACAGAGCTGGAGAGACAAGCCTTAGTAATAGGGTCCCGTTTTACCCTTTGGGTATGGATCCCTAAAAACAGTGCATTAATGAATAACAAACAGTGCAACAATGAAATTTCATACAACTATACTGCACTGTTTTGGTTCAAAGCAAAATATTCGTCCTTTGTGATCGGTTTTGTAGGGATTAATGATAACATTACTACGTAGTTGAAAGAAAGGATGAATTTCTAAACAAAGACTTGAAAAAAAAAAAATTACTTGTCACAATTTCGTATAAATAGAGGAAACAAAGTGAGTAGGGTCAACTATTAATTTTGTAGGCGACACCGCCTGCCAAAATAACAACATGTAGCCAGCGCGGCATGTAGCTACTTAACTCCACCAGGCGCTTTGTTGTCTGGCTGGAACCCCCACAGCTTGCTTCGATCTAATCACGTTTAATATTTTAAAATATAGCCTGTTATCGTCTGCTATACCAAGTTTTCACATTCAAGCACTATCAGCAGTGGAGTTAGCGGTTAAAATCTATGGATTTTTATTTTTTTACCTTGCCTTTCCATCGTTTCTACTAATATTTGCGAAAAATCCAAGATTAGTATCGCCACATAATAAGTAACATGAATCATAATATCTATGAAGGCTATAGGTAAGTCTCTCGACATTGTAATTAACTTACATTTTATGAGTGGCTGTAGAGCAGCGCCCTGCTTGCTAGAACATTGTTACGAACTATTACAGTAGAGGGCGTAAGCGTATTCACCAAAAATAAACAGTTCAATCGGACAAGATTAAAGTTACTTTTGGCATAATACGCATTACGAATTATGCACTAGAATATAGAAACCTAAGTGATTATCCCAAATTTTCCGTGCGCATTGATTTAGTTTTGCCACTTCACCGTCGTCGTTCCTATTTCAATAGTTCTTTTTCATTTCTTTTTTTTTTCACTTCCCTATTTATATACCTACCTACCTAACCTGAAACCACTCATCCCATATACCCATAGGTATCTCAAGGATGATAATTTCCATATAAAAATAGGTACTTACATCAGAAAGGTATCTACCTAACTGAAGGTACAGTACAGTACAGTATCTAGTTAGGGCCCCACTAGCAATATCACATCCTAAAGTGTAATTTGCTAGTAGACAGGATGTAGTATCCGCGTCATCGCCTCATCGCGATTGCTGTAATGAAAACAAACATTCGCAAAACAAACAACAAAGGATTTGATGGATGATAGTGGCGCATTCTCATCTATGTTTACTGCATTGTTCAAATTTCCCTCTTGCCAGTGGAGACAGCTAGTCGCGTACCTGTCTGGTGGGCGCAATCGTTACCGAGCCGCGTCGGTCTGCATCGGCGGGCATGCGCACACCAACCACGCGAGCGTTCGACCAAGTTTAGTGAGAAGTGAGGAGGAACGGCACTGCACGCTGGCTGCGAGTGGTCGAGTCACCGCCGAGCCGCGCCGCCCGCACCCGCAGTCCTCCCGCCGCGCCGGCTCTGCGCGCTCCACGCCAACCGCATCATGGTGAGTCATTGCTACAGTGCGAATCTATTCATTTACGACGACCTTTAAAGTTTAGATACAGATAAAAATAAAACGATATGCTCTATTTAAACCAAATGCTAGTGCGTAAAACCTCTTGAAGTAGCCTAGCTGATTCGAGTAATCCCCGTCACAAAATGGCATTAACCTAATTATGAAGTGTTTGATCACACATAAAGAAATAGAGGAAACTGCGTACCGATCCTAATGAAGGTCAACCGTTAAAACCACCTATTCTCACGAACTAACATAATGTAAACATAATTTCAGGTAATGGACAACCGTGTGAACGAAGATAACGAAACAGAACACAACTCTTCAATTTTTATAACTAATTTTCAAAATGGAGACGTCGTGAACTATTCACTTGTTTTGATCAAGGGAATTATAACAAGAGGCAATTCTAACAACCATGAAAAACTATTATGTACATTAAAAAGTGAAAACTTTCAAAATAAATCGCAATGGGACGTTTATAATGGAGAATTCAAAGTGATAATAGAACTGAAAAGAGGTGAAAATGTTATTGATTTGGAATATACAGAACAGCAACGGAAAATATTGCACCTGGACTATACTCCAAGAAAAACAAATCTTCGGGTCACTCCAGTTTACATCATATGTCAAGGCCACGATGGATGTTTTCAAAGTCCGCTAGATATTGACAACTCATTAGAAAGTGCCTGTTCCCGAATAGCTCTTGGTTCAAAGTTAATACAAAGTCTAACAGCCGAAAAACTTTTCGAAAGTGGAATCGGAAGAAAAACATTTCAACTTGAGCATGAAGTAAATCCTAAAAAACCAGAATGCATTATATTTAAAAGTAGTCTGAACGTTAATAAGGCAAGAAAAATGAAACAAACGGAATTATGGTCACATTTTGGAAGAGAATTAATGCTTTCCGACTTAGGAAGTAATGAAAGAAAATTTATGGGTTTCATATCCTGCACTCGTTATAAAGGCACTGACATCGATAAGCCTATGACACATGAAGAAATTATATCCCTTACTGAAGCTTATGCTGCATTAGGGGGAGGCGGTTTGGCGCTTTTCGGGACAGCTTGCCTTTACACCTGGCCAACGACTGTAGAAGAAATCGTTCCAAAATTCTTAGATGCAACACCAATAAATGTAAGACGGTTTATGGATGACAGTGGATACCGTGGAACATTGGGAGGATGTTTTGCAACTACATTGGGATCAGTTTTCCACGAACTTGGTCACACGTTTGATCTCGGACACACGAAAGATGGTATAATGGGAAGAGGTTTTGATAATTTAGACAGAGTTTTTGTTATTGGGGAAAAACGATCAGCTTTAGTTAAAGATAACATGAATAACTTCAGTGGAAAACCAGTACAACATTCTACCGTGTCTCTACAACGCAATATAAGTGTTACAATGAACGTGGCGGAACCATTACGAGTTTTAGGACCAAGAAGTAAAACCACATTGGGGAATTTTGCTGCTATGTCGAAATCTGACATAATAAGAAGAAGTCCAAACGTAACACCTATAACCAGGCCATCAAGTGTTTATTCAAATATAACAAATAGACTTACGGATTCAAAGAAAAACGTAAATCGAACAAATGGAAACGATTCAATTTATTGGACCAGAAATTGTGCTGTGTTATTGTCATATCACCGGTGGTTCAACAATGAATATGGAAGAGAAAGACAAGCGATAACGAGGTATCTGAAATTTGATAAAAACAAAATGATGATCATTTCTACTGCAGGCATTAGAATAGTTGAAGTAAGGGATGAATCAAATGGAATGGTGTTAGATTCGTATGAATTTACAAATCTTGTCCCAGAAAAAAGATTCTTGGTCCCATTTACTTTTTCACCAAAAACCAAAGTGTTAACAATAGTTGTAGAAGATGATTTGGGAAACGTGCTGAAACAGACATTTTCATATTAAAAAGTTTGCGTAACAGTATTAGGAAAGTTGACAATAAAGTGAAGAAAACGAAGAAAACAAGAAGAATGAAGTATTATAAAAAGAAAAGTTTACGTCTCATAAACTAGAAATAAGTGTAAGTACTTTATCCAAAAAGTGAAGAAAAAAGCAATGGATTATTCCTAGTGTGTGCAAATTTAATTAAGTGGTAACCCCAAACAAATGTGGGCAACTGGCAAAAAAAAATATGGCATTCAATTCGCATTTGTTTGTGTTGTGTGACCGTGAGTCAGTTAGTCCGTGAAAATAGGATTATTTGTTTCATAATTTTGATATTTCAGTAATTGAATGAGTCATTAGTATGCTGTTTAGTGAATGTGTGTGATATAATATCTGTAACTTAGTTCAAAATAAATTACGCAAATATTTTTGTATTGAAAATGGCTAGCACCTCTACAAGTGGTGATAGTAAAGAAACTTTTTTTCTCAGTCTAAAACACTTTCCACCAGTTATAAATGGAAGAATTAATATAATTGAGTTTATAGATGCATCTACAGACTTGTTGAAAGTGGTAGGTATGTATGAACGCTTCATTTGATATTATTTTATAATAACCAAATATTTGAGTAGGTTTATTATTTGTGTATCATTATTACAGACCGTCTTGGCACAATTTTTGCTCCCGTAAAGTATGACATGCAAGGAAATATTGATGTAAGTAATAAATGAATCATGTCTCTTATTAGGTAATTAATAATTTCTCAATTATCTCAAGAACAGAACCTCACTCAAGACGCACTATTCAAAAACGATATTATAGTTCCAACCAATCAAAAGGAAGTACCTAATGCTTGAGTTTTGAGAAGGTTCTGTAATACGGGCCTAAGTGTGATAATATTATTGACTATCTTCTGCTATGTTGTAGGTTTAAACCACTTATGTGATTACTATTTTGTTTCAGAAAATAAAAAAGCTTTTCATCTATGACAAAAACTCTTGCTTACTTGAGTTAATGCTTGCTGAGACTGCTACTGGCAAACCTGGAGCAGAGAGTGTGCTGTGGCTTAACAGGTGCAACACAATCATACAACAAATAAACTATTTTGCAACCACATAAAGTATTTTCTTTATATTTACAGTACTCTTTATATTTACAGGGCCCTACTATATTTCGAGATTGTGTTTACGCAAGTCCTATGCCATGTTCAAGCCAATGATATTGATGTGAACTTGAAAAAGGTATTTACAATGGCATATGAAGGGTCTGTCAAAAGGTATCACAACTGGGTCACACAGCAAATATTTACTGTAAGTATTATTTTGTACTGGTATCCTAACTAATCCTAACATTAAAAAATTTAAAATGAGTTTATTTGTTTTTTCAAATTTCATGCAAAACAGCTGAACAGATTTGGATGAAATTTGGCACAAGGGTAAACCATGCCCTGGTTTAGAACATAAGATACTTTTAATCTCAATATTCCCACAGAACCCAGACTAATGCTGGTGAAGCTGCGGGGTCAGCTAGTTATATTATAAAAGTGAGTTTGTTTGTTAAACTTTCACGCTAAAAGGGCTGAACGGATTTGACACATGGGTAGACCATGACCTGGAGAAGGACATATGCATACTTTTCATCTTGGATCGCAGACAAAGTCGGGGGAAACAGCTAATTTATTATATAGCTAATCCAAAACCTACTACTCATTCCTATTACTCATGATAGATATATCATGTTTTATGTTATCTAAGAATTCTTCTAAATATTGCAGTTTATTGTACTTTTATATTAATATTATTTACACTTTGTTTCCAGTTTATCTGTAAAATGTCTCCAAATCTTCCTGAAATAATAAAATCTTTTGGAATGGAAGGCAATATAAAAGGATTTGGAATGAAAATAGAAAGTTTCCAAACAACTATGCATTTAATAAGATGTACAATTGATGATTTCTTCAAAGACAACAAACTATTCAATGAACCAAAAGCAGATACTTAAAACCATTGGATCAAAAGAAGTATGAAAGAATTACTTAAATCTGGAGTATATATATTTTTTTTAAGCATAATTTAGTGAAGATATTATAATAATTATTATGACAGTAACTTGGTTGGCTGACCAGTAAAAGGTTTAGATAGATATGACAATTATATTTAGCAGTAGTCAATATTATAATGAATGTTTTGAATGTGAAATTGTAAATAGTATTAAATACCAAATAATGTATTGTATGATAATGCCTAAAAGTGTACCATAGTGCTGTGTTAGTAAGTTTAGGAAGGAATGAGGATGTATTGTTTATTTCATATTCCAATTTTAATGGCACCTAAGCAATTTGATGTACCTATGGTAGTTCAGTGACATAATGCATAAATGCATTTAATTTGATCATTTGAAAAAAAGATATTGAATGTCCAGTGCCTTGTAAAATATTTGAAGGCAAAGTAACAATTTTATACAAGACTATCCAAACATTTTACCAAGGGGTTATATTTGATAAAATTAAGAAATATAGGTCATCGTTCAGTTGTATTGTATGTTACCCAAAATATGGTATAATAGAGGTGCTCATTCTATGGTTTACCAATTAGCATTTCGTGTGATATCCCTATTACTAATAAGTTAATTTAGAAACCATTATGAGTGAACAATATATTTAAAGTTGGGATTATTATTCTTAATTTAGGTTAAACTTAAGTTTACAAACATATGTGTATCCATTAATGTTTAATTATTATAAATGTGTTATATTAATTTAAATAAAATACCAAAGCTTTGCTTTCATACACTTTCTTTCATATATTCAAGTCCTTAATTAATCAAATGAGCATTTAATGTTGTGTAACAACATAATAAATCCTTTTCATGTAATTTGTGTGAGTAATTATTTCCTCCTCTACAGTCATAACATAACAAAAAAATATTATATTAATGGCTAAGATTCAATCATGACTGGGTCTGACTAGGTATTCATTTTTACAATAAATACAATGATTCCATGAATAAATATCAGAACTTATTGTGACCTGTTCTTTGGTTGTGACAAGTAAATACTTTTGGCGAAGTTGGATGCTTGTTTCAGTGCCAAAAAACTGAAGGCAACTTCAGCAAGCGTGAGCAACCACAACGTTGTGTGTAGTGTTGTCTCCATGGGAGTGCTCATTAGGTATGGATTGAACAGGAAAAAGCTGACCAGAGGCATTTGCATAAGTATGGTCAACATAAGAAATCCTGCCAGTTCTGGGACCTGAAAGACATTCAAATTCAATGAATAATTTCTGCTCATGATTCAAAATCCTATGGTGAGATGAAATAGGTACTAACCCTGCGAGACAGGTTTCCATAATGACCAAGATATATTCTTGCCGACTCAATGACAACCAATAGCGTAAACACAGTCAGTGAAAGGTACTTGGTTAAGTGTCCCAGAACATTCAACTGAAATAAATAGATACATAAATACTTGATTAGCAAGTGGGAAGTAATACGCAATACCTACTAGGGTATTTGAAATGGTATCTGCAAAGTATAATGTGTGAAAATCGTTAATTTACCTTTGAATATAGAAAAAAGCCAATGACTAAAACCCAAGTTATATATAAGTAGTAATTGAAATAGAGACATTTTTGTAAATGTAGCATCGTCCTGTATTCCATTTTGAGTCACCAGTCATGAGGTAGGTATGCAGATCTTTAACAATTACCTATTACATAAGGTAGGAATGGTTTTATTTTTCATTATCTTGTGTTACTTATCAGATGAGGTCAGCCTACGGGGATAATATTGCTCTTATTGATAATGTATCATTTATCTTTGTCAGCTCTTTCAAAATTGGTGTCAGTCAACACGACTCGATAAAATAACTTGATATGATGAACTCTGAGAACACTAATTTCTGCTAACTCCAGATGTAAGGACCTATTAATGTATTCCAATCTTGTTGATAACAACAAACAATAAAAACAAACCAAAAAGCTATGAAAACCAGACCTGGCAACACTGTGCACATTTTCCCCCAGATTCAATGATAATTTGAAAAAACCGGCCAGGTGCGAGTCGGACTCGCGCACGAAGGGTTCCGTACCATTATCTATAAAAACAGCAAAAAATCATGTCTGTTGTATGGGAGCTGTTGTACCATGAAGGTTATAATGCACTATGCTCTAGGAGTAGAGTCTTCTTTTTAGTTGTTGCCTAGCAACTGTTATGTTCTGTTCTGTCATCTTGTGTTTTATCAGATGAAGTTAATTTTATATTTATAAAATGTAAAGAACTTTATTAAACCACTGTGTGTTCTATGATATTCTATTTTCATAGAAAGGAAGCTCAGCCAACAGGAGCCCCCCTTAAATATTTGTTTTATTTTAATTTAATTATTTATTTTTAAAATGAATATATAACTAAATATTTCAAGCGTCTACCTGTTGCCCATAACAATATCGAGCAAAAAAATTACGTTTATTGTATGGGAGCCCCCTTAAATATTTATTTTATGCTATTTTTTAGTATTTGTTGTTATAGCGGCAACAGAAAAAATCATTTGTGAAAATTTCAACTGTCTAACTAACTATCACGGTTCATAAGATACAGCCTGACGACGAGCCAAGGCGGGCTACGAGCTAAATTTCAAACCTGTTGGATCGCCGACGAACTTACTCGGCGGTTTTAAAGTCCGAGTACTTAACATGACACACGGGCGAGTAAGCTCGCTGAGACATAAGTACGCGTACTTAGGTACTCGCACGTTTATCACCCCTTTTATATAGAATTTGCTAGCTGTCTTTACATTTTTTGTAAACAAGCGACTTCTTTTACGCTTATTTAATTTAAAAGCTCGGTTAATGTGCTGCAAATTGAAGGCAAATATCGGAGGTGAGATTGTAGAGGCCAGGCTTTGCTGGGGCTTATCTGTTTTAGTTGCTATCTACCCACCGTGTTGGTCTATGGCTATGGTATTGGCGACGAAGTTCTGCTAGTGTTGGCACATTATGATCGCAGGTATCGTCAGGGTAGAAATGGTTTAGGAGGCCATTGGCAGTCTCCTCTCCATCGGTGGTCTACTTTGAGGGTGATGGGTGGTCTTCTAGGCGAAGTCTCTTTGAGTACCTATGGCCGATTCCTATAATTAATGGACCGTTATTGGTTAAAATTAAAACTCTTGTATCTTTACCAATAATGATGCAAAAACCTGATAGCTTTGCATAGTAGTCCCTCCTATATGAAAGTAGCTATCCCCGGTAAAATTAGTTTACGAATCTATTTATTTGCCCCGTTTGGCAATAAAAAACGTTACCATTGGTAAGAAAACGATTCGTTATTGTTTATAGGAACCGAGCACTAGTCGGTTGGTCAGCGACCAGACGTTTTCTTTCTGCTGTAGTTCGCAGAACTTATGGAAGTTTTTGGTGGATTCTTTTTTGAGTTCTTCCGAGTAGACCGCTCTCTTGTTCTGGCTCTCTTCCAGAAGGGCTCGAGCGGGAAACCTTGCCGTTTCGCAGTGTGTATGCGTCTGTGGACATTGATGATGTATTTTTTTGTGTTTCGAGACTCTCTGTCCACCATGGAGCTTTTTACCTACGGTTCTGACCTTTAGTGGGCATGGTTTCCTTGCAACTGTCGCTTATCAGATCAGTGATTTGGTGAACGAGGCACTACAGTTGATCGTCGTCGAGGTTAGGTACATCGCAACCGAGCACGTCTGAAATCGTCATTTTGTGTAGCACAGCATCCGCCGCCTCTGCACTGCCACCTTTCCGATGTCGCGTCGCCGCTGCTCGTACTCGGCTGGCAACGGTCCGTGTACACAGCTTAGAGGCGCAGGGCGGTGGCGCGGAGGTGGCGCTGCGTTGGCGTGGAGGCGGCGCAACTTCGGCGTCCTTTGGTGTTCAATAAAAAGGTGGAGTTATTTATAGGTAGGTATGTATGTAGGTAGGTAGGGTAGGTATCTCGGCTATTACACTCCATTTGAAATAAGATTAGACGTATAGATAAGCCTTTTTTACATTCCATTCAACCGATTTTGAATTCTATTGCGTTGGTGGCATGACAAATTTGCAGCCGCAGTAGATAGTTGGTATTGTGTAACTTTTTTTGCTTTTATTGCTATCCCTATGCCTACGGTATAGAAGTCAAAATCGGTTGAACGGACTGTAAAAGGGTTTGTTTTAATGTCTAATCTTATTTCAAATGGGTTATAGGTAAGTATGTAATCCCAGTAATAAGTTCCCGTGGGGTATCAACCGACGTCCACGCGTGCAAAAGGGCGTTAAATTATAAATAAATAATTATAACAATTGTTAGCCAGTCAGTCATATATATTTATTTATTTATATATACTTTATTGTACACCAGAAATACATAGCGAAAATAAATAAATTGAACACTACAAAACATACAATGGGCGGCCTTATAGCTTTCTGCGATCTCTTCCAGGCAACCTTAGAATGGACAGTGATTGAGTGGACATCAAAAATGGGGTTGTCATTGGTCCAAAATAATAAGTAGGTACTTAAACTTACCAATAGATACAATATATAATAATATATATATGCTATACAATACATACATAAATACATACATACTGACTTTAAAAGAATATTTATGTAAGCAACGAAAAATAAATGACGACTACAGATTATTACAGATGAGAACAAGATCACATCAACAAGTAATGTTCCTTCACAAGTCTCTTAAATACAGGTAACGATTGCGCGCGTTGTATTTGAACTGGCTGGCAATGTACCTATTCCACAAACGAGCGGCCTGAACAGAAAAGGATTTGTCGAAGAAATTTGTGGAATGCATTGGCATTTTAAGCTTCAAGTTATCTGAAGACCTTAAAAATTTCGTATGGTAGTCACAAAGATACTCGAAACGTTTCTTAAGATAGAGAGGGGTGGAAGGGGAAAAGAGCACATTATACAAAAGGGAAAGAATATGAGTATTCCGGCGAAGGCGAATTGGTAACCACTTGAGCTTCACACGAAATTCGGAAACGCAACATACCTATATATTATATACTTACCTTTTTTGGAGAAGCCATTGGTAGGTAGGAAAGAAACTGACTGACTCAGAGTTTCTCTTGTAGTATAACCGACGAGAGGGTATTGTTCTCTGTGGTATTGCAACACAAAAACTGTCAGGGTCATATTGGTTGGTTGAAGTTGGTTCTGTGGTCTGTGAGACTGTGAATCTGTCACTGTCAATTCATTTTGACATGACACAAATTAGCTTTTTTTCCAATGTTTTTTCCTCAATTATCATGTTGATTTGATGGAAACTTGAAATAGAAAAATTGGAAGGGAAAAATATTATAAATGATAAATGTACATGCAATATTAATCACACATGTACTCATATTGTGATTAAAACTTCATGATAATGTTAACCCAGTCGTTTCATGTGACATTTGGTCGTTTGGTAAGTTGTTTTCAAAATATTTGAAAAAGACTAGGTTAGAAATTAAAAAGAAACTTCATTATTGATGAGGGCCTTTGAACTTGTTTTAGTTCTTTTACAGCCGGAAAGCTCGAAAATGGTGCTTGTAGCTGGTATAAAATATTTTCCACCACCAAATAATTATGAGTTACATAAAATAACTTAGGTACTCTTATTTTATGTAACTACACTGATAAACACGCAATAATTATCATAAAATTGACACTCGCTACTAATAGGAAATGAACCTATGGAATATAGTATACCAATTAAATAAAAAAACTACATAAAAATTCAGACAACTCCAGCCTAAACCGATCTAGAAGCATGAAATTTTGCCAAAAAGCTCCATATGTAACAAAGGTGAGCACTGAGCACTAAGGAAGGGTTTTTAAAGCCCACCAGTTCATCCCCCTCAAGAGTTTATTAACGGATGAAAGTTTATGTGGAATTTTATAATTAGTTGGTGAGTATTTATGTTCAAAATATAATAATTATCAATTATTTTGTTCAGCAATGGATTATTCCTAGTGTGTGCTAATTTAATTAAGTGGTAACCCCAAACAACATTGGACAACTGGAATATAAATATTAATTAGCATTTCGCATTTGTGTTGTGTGATTGTGAGTCAGTCATGAGTCAGTCAGTCCCCAGAGTACATTTTTATTGAGTCAGTCAGTGCAAATAGCATTGTTTGTTTCATATTTCTGATATTTCAGTAATTAAAAGAGTCATTAGTATGCTGTTTGATAATGTGTGTTATAAGAATAGAATAGAATACTCTAAACCAATATCCGTATAATATCTGTTACTTAATTCAATCATTTATGCAAATATTTTTATATTGAAAATGGCTAGCACCTCTTCTACAAGTGGTGATAGTGAAGAAAGTTTTTTTCTCAGTTTAAAACACTTTCCACCAGTTATAAATGGAAGAATTAATATAATTGAGTTTATAGATGCATCTACAGACTTGTTGAAAGTGGTAGGTATGTATGGTTGCTTCATTTAATATTATTTTATAATATCTAAATAAAATTTAATTGAGTAGCTATTATATTTGTGTATCATTATTACAGACTCCCTTGGCACACTTTTTGCTCCCGTAAAGTATGACATGCAAGGAAATATTGATGTAAGTAATAAATGAATCATGTCTCGTATTAGGTAACTAATAATTTCTCAATCATCCCAATAAGGTCTGTGTTACAGAACCTCACTCAAGACTCAAGCATTACTTAAAAAGTACCTAATGCCCGAGTTTTGAGTGTGGTTCTGTATATATGGGCCTAAGTGTGATAATATTATTGACTATCTTCTGCTTTCTCGTTTAACTAGGTTAAACCACTTCAAATAATAATTTTATTATGTTGTCATTAAAACTTTGTTTCAGAAAATGAAGAAGCTTTTGATCTATGACAAAAACTCTTCTTGCTTATTTGAATTAATGCTTGCTGAGACTGCTACTGGCAAACCTGGAGCAGAGAGTGTGCTGTGGTTTAACAGGTGCATCACAATCTTGCAACAAATAAACTATTTTACAACCAGGCACAGTATTTTTAAACTTGTTAATATGGTATAAATTACTCTTTTTAATTACAGGACCCTAAAATATATCGAGATTGTGTTTACGCAACTCCTATGCCATGTTCAAGCCAATGTTATTGATGTGGATATGAAAAGGATATTTATGGTGGCATATGAAGGATCTGTCAAAAAGTATCACAACTGGGTCACACAGGAAATATTTTCTGTAAGCATTATTTTGTACTGGTATTCCAACAAATCCTAATCCTAACTTATTATAAACGCGTAAGTGAGTTTGTTTGTTACGCTTCCACGCTAAAACGGCTGAACGGATTTGGATGTAATTTGGCACATGGTTAGACCATGACCTGGAATAGGACATAGGCTATGGCATTTTCATCTTGAACGCACTCAAAGTCGCGGGCAACAGCTAGTCTATTATATAACTTATCCAAAAGTTACTATTCATTCCTCTTACTTAATATATATATATGTTATGGACCAAGTGATTATAAGGGCATTATAAAAAATGCCCGGGCAGTTTGAAAAATGCCCAATATGAGAGGGCATAACAACATAGTGTGATAACTGATAACAACTATTGAAATAATCAAATCGACCGGGCATTTTTTATAATGCTAGTCACCTATGGGGCAGCACAATTAAAATCAGGTTTTATTACTATTATTTTTATTACAAACGTAGAATCAATATTTAAAATCAAATAAAATCTTTCCATTCATAGACACTCTGCTGACCTATGATGACTTTACATAATGAAATACCTGTGTATTATTAGATTGCCTAAAGACCACACGGCAATATTTATAATGACGAGGCAATGTGATAAATAAGGAAGTTCAAATTATAATTAATTATTTCGCCCTAAGTAGCTTGCCATTATTCATAATGCGCGGGCATTATGAAAAATGCCCCTATTTATTACTTGGTCCATTAGATTGCCTAAAGACCACACGGCAATATTTATAATGACGAGGCAATGTGATAAATAAGGAAGTTCAAATTATAATTAATTATTTCGCCCTAAGTAGCTTGCCATTATTCATAATGCGCGGGCATTATGAAAAATGCCCCTATTTATTACTTGGTCCATAACATATACACATCATGTTTTAAGTTATCCAAGAATTTACTTTCTTCTAATTACTTTCTTCTGATTAATCTAAATGTTGCGGTTTGTTATATTTTTATTAATATTATTTATGTTTTGTTTCCAGTTTATCTATAAAATGTCTCCAAATCTTATTGAAATAATACAATGTTTTGGAATGGAAGGCAATATAGAAGGATTTGGAAAGAAAATAGAAAGTCTCCAAACAACCATACATTTAGTAAGATGTACAATAGATGATTTCTTCAAAGACAACAAACTATTCAATGAGCCCCTTGAACCAAAAGCAGATACTTAAAACCATTGGAATAAAGGAAGTATGAAAGAGTTACTTAAATTTGGAGTTTTTTTTTTTTTTAAGCATAATTAGATAATAATATTATCACAGTAACTTGGTTGGGTTAAAATATAACAACTATATTTAGCAGTAGTAAATATAATGAATGTTTTGAATGTGAAATTGTAAAAATAGAGGTGCCGATTCTGTTGTTCACAAACTAAACTAAATTTAAGTTCAGTGCATCTTTTTCTTTCTATTTCATTATGAAAAGGACAGAAGATGCATTTTAGTTTAGTCCTGTCAAATCAATCAGCGCCTGACGTAAATTGACGTGTTTTTAGTAGGCAAGTTTTTAATCGTGTCTAAACTTAAGCTCAAAACACACACAAGGCGGGTGCGGGGCGAGAGCGAGTCGAGTCGTTTTCATCGCGTGAGCCGCGCTGTGCATCGTGTTCACACAGAGCGCGGGCGCGGAGCGGCAGCGAGTCGGGCGCGGGGCGACCAGCGGGTCAGGCGCGGTCGTACTTTGACAGGCGGCAGCGGTTGCAGTGTGAAAATGTCGGGTGATTCGAACACGGACGAAGAATTATTATTTTTATTTATTTTAAAAAGAAGAGCGCAAACAAGGAAAAGGTTGTGGGTTCATGATATTAATAAAGAAGGACATCAATACGAAGAATATCATCAACTTTTCAGAGAATTAGAAACGGACGAGGAACGGTTTTATGAATACTTCCACATGTCTAGGGCAAATTTTGAACATTTAGATATTAAACTGAGTGCAAAAATATACAAACCCGATAGAAATTGGCTTGCAAATAGAACTGTTTTAAGTAAAGAAGAAATGAACAAATGAACATATTGGCGCATGAAATGAATTTTTTTACTCAGTTTGAATTTCCTAAGTTTTCATGGTGATATTTTTACAGAATAGCACAACCGCTCCCGCCCCGCTCTGTCAGTGGGGCCGGCGCGGCCCTCGCTCCGCCCGCCCCGCGAACGCGTTCTGTGTGTTGACGTCTATATAATTCCTTGAATTACAATTTATTATACCCGCCGTACTCCCGCGCCCGAATCGTTCCCGCCCCGCACCCGCCTTGCGTGTGTTCTGAGCTTTATACGGAGTAGTGACAGTTTGTCTAAACTAAAATTTATCTTCTGTCCTTTTCTTAATAAAAAAAAAAAAAAAAGATGTACTGAACTTAAATTTAGTTTAGTTTGTGAACAACAGAATCGGCACCAGTACCTATTTTAAGTACCAAATAATGTATTTTATGATAATGCCTAAACGTGTACCGTGGATAGTGCTGTATTAGTAAGGTTAGGAAGGAATGAGGATGTATTGTTTATTTCATATTCCATATTTTAATGGCACCTAAGCAATTTCATGTACTTATGGTAGTTCAGTGACAAAATGCATACATGCATTTAATTTGATAATTGGAAAAAAAGATATTGAATGTCCAGTGCCTTGTGAAATATTTGAAGGCAAAGTAACAATTTATAAAAGACTATCCAAACATTTTACCAAGAAGTTGCTTATATTTGATACAATTAAGAAATATAGGTCATAGTTCAGTTCATTGTATGTTACCCAAGGTATGGTTTATTAGAGGTGCTCCTTCTATGGTTTACATATAGCATTTCGTGTGATATCCCTATATACTAATAAGTTTGTAATGTAGAAACATGAGTGAACAATATAATATTAATTCTAAGTTAAAATATATTGTACTAGCTTCCGCCCGCGGCTTCGCCCGCGTGGTATGTCGATAAAAAGTAGCCTATGTCCTTTCTCAGGCTCTGGACTATCTGTGTACCAAACATTTAAATCGGTTCAGTAGTTTTGGCGTGAAAGCGCGACAGACAAACTGAGTTTCTTTCGCATTTATAATATTAGTAAGGTTGTATGTAATAATTTACATATTAGATTATACAAACATGTGTATCTATGTGTTATAGTCATTTTATACGAGTGGCTATAAGCTTTTATATTATATTATATTGATTTTAAGTAACCGATATCTTATATTAATTTAAATAAAATACCAAGGCTTTGCTTTCTTACACTTTCACTTATATATATTTAAGTCCTTAATTAATAAAATGAGCATATAATGTTGTGTAACAACATTAAATCCTTTTCATGTAATTTGTGTGAGTAATTATTTCATCCTCTACAATCATAACAAAAATTATTATACATACTTAAGAGGAAATAGGGTTGGTCCCCTGTATGGAGGGGACCAACCCTATTTCCTCTTAAGTAACGCTCTCGTCTATTTTCTCTCTGGTTTATGGCAATGATTTTTTACAGTAAAATAAATATCAGCTAGTTCTATGCCCCTGTTTTCCGTTTTGATGATACATTATCTGTAGAAGCACTAGACCCTCCGAAAATGCTCAAAATTGCCTATTTAGGCCGTTGTCATCAGAGGCCTATTGTACAAATTTGAAAACTCAAAATCAATCAATCTGCCTAGCCTTTCCGAACTATGTTGGGGTCGGCTTCAAGTCTAACTGGATGCAGCTGAATACCAGTATTTTACATGGAGCGACTGCCTATCTGACCTCCACAATCCAGCAACTGGGTAATACGATACCCCTTGGTTAGACTGGTTGTCAGACTTTCGGGCTTCTGACGACTCGTAACGACTGTCAAAGATCCACAAATGACAGCCGGGACCAACGGCATAACGTGCTTTCCGAGGCACGGAGGAGTCTCGATATGTGAAAATGGTCACCCATCCACGGACCAACCCCGGCAAGCGTAGCTTAACCTGATGGATCGACCCGAGCGGCTGTTATTACTTAGCCACGAGCTCATCACAAGCTCGGAAAGATTCTGTTTGTCATTCGAAATCTGCGTGCTAAAGTGCATTTTATCCGCTAGCGTGGAAAGAGTTTTTAAAATTCGAACCTTTCTTTTGGATAATATTCTGTAGCGCCGGGTCCACTGATAATGCATCAATACTTATTTCATGTCATTGCGCCAACCTCATTTTTAGGGTTCCGTAGTCAACAAGGAACCCTTATAGTTTCGCCATGTCCGTCTGTCTGTCTGTCCGTCTTTCCGCGGCTTAGCTCAGAGACCGTTGGTACTAGGAAGCTGTAATTTGGTATGAGGTATGGTCAACATGAGAAATCCTGCCAGTTCTGGTAGGTACCTGAAACACATTCAAATTCAATGAATACATAAACAATGATGATAGGGTCGTGTTTGAACACTACCTACACTATCTCTATCTTATCAAATAATGGTGACCGACAATGTGGTCGACGATGGTGATTGGCCGGCGCGAACGGGCTGTAGACACGATACAATATGTGAAAGGTGACTGTGGATTATTGGAGTAGGTATAGGTAATCTTGGTAGCCAATGTACCTATACATGATAGCATGAAATTAGGAATGCCTTGACCTTCCCCTGAGGCTGAAAGTTGTGTGTTCCGGTCATGTTAATGCGTAATCTTGTTGCGCCAAGGTAATGTAATGGCACACGTTGACAAACCGTATACCTACTTAGGTACCTGCCTAATTTTTAAAAGCAATGTTATAGGTAGGTACCTAATAGAAAAAAAGGAGAAAATGTTTTGGTTTCGCTTAACATTAGAAGTTATCAGCACAATTTTGATAACTTTTACACAGCCTTCCAGCGCCTTGACACCGAATTCGACGCTATAGTTTTGACTGAGTGTTGGTTAAGTGACATGACAATACTTGATCCACTACCAGGGTACTCCGCATCCCGCACTTATACTCAACAAAATAAAAATGGAGGTGTAGTCATCTACACTAAAACCTCTTGGAATATTTCTGTTTTGGATACAGAAGTCGCAGAAGCGGACGGTCTTCTTACTATACTAGACAATAAGGTGGCTGTCCTGGGAATTTACCGCTCTCCCTCTTTCCCGAACATTGATAATTTTATGATTTCGTTAGACGCGGTTCTTACACAATTAAAAAAGTACCCAACTATTATAGTAACTGGAGACCTTAACATAGATATTTATAATACAAACAACAACAAGTACACTTAATATCTAAGTCTCATGGCAACACACGGTCTTTTGCCTGCGATAACCGAGCCTACCAGAGGGTACAGCTGTCTTGACCACATTTTTGTCAAGTCAAACTTCAAATCTGTAGCGATTATAGAGAAATCATCCATTACAGATCATGATATAACCATGGCTGCCATAGCCCAAAAACACATGCTCACCAAAGCTAAAACCCGGTATAAAATCAAAATTGATGAAGAGGCAGTCGCCGCAGACATGAAAAACACAGACTGGTCGAACGTCTTAACAACCAATTGCACTAACTCCTCCGTAAACTCACTAATTGAAACTATTTCCAACTCAATCGCTAAAAATTCACGTAGAATCACCGTCAGTCGAAGTCAATACAACATAAAACCCTGGATAACGCCAGGCCTCATGAGATGCATGAGGCATCGTGATAATCTTCATCTAGCCTTAAGATCCTACCCAAACGACGAAATGCGACGCCTGGTGTACACTAGGTACAAACATTTTTGTAACGACTTGCTACATAAACTTAAAACGGATTATAACAGTCAACTAATAATAAAAAACCAAGACAACCCGAAAAAGCTCTGGAACACTATCAAATCTATTTACAACCCAAATACCGAAAAAAGTGATTCCTCCCAGTTACTGTCTAACGCACAGAACCCTGTCGACTCTTTAAACAGTTGTAATGCTTATTTCACATCGCTGGGCAACAATCTTTCTGATCTCATACTTACGCGACTGTCTGAAACCCAGGCATCCCTTGCGAGTAAATATAAACGTCGTGAAACTCCACCACACTCCTTTTTCTTTCACCCAACGGATGAGGACGAAATAGAAAAACTTATAGATCAACTTAAAATTGATATCGCCTGCGGACTGGATGATATTAGTGTCAGACAAATTTTACTTCTTAAAAAAACACTGTTAAAACCACTCACTCACATTTTTAACTTGAGTTTGGAAAATGGTATCTTCCCAGATTGCTGGAAGATGCCTGTGTCCGTCCCATTCATAAAAGCGGTCTTAAAGAACTACCGCCCTATCGCACTCCTGTGCATTCTATCAAAACTTCTCGAAAAAGTTGTAAACAAGCGACTAGTAAATTTTTTAGAACATAACAATCTAATATCTGAAAAACAGTTTGGCTTTAGAAGAGGAAAGTCGACCGAGGGCTGGTATCTTATTGACCAACTCCATAGCTTCCTGCATTGAAAAGGGCGAACACGTCTTGGCAGTTTTCCTTGACCTAGCCAAGGCGTTTTACATAATTTCGATAGAATTACTCCTGTCTAAAATAGAGGGTATAGGAATACGAGGAAACGCGCTAGATTGGTTTCGAAGTTATTTAACAAATCGCCAGCAACTAGTAAAAGTAGGTGACTACTCTAGTGAATTACTACCAATCAATTTTGGAATTCCTCAAGGAAGTACTCTCGGTCCGACTCTTTTCGCCTTCTACATGAACGACATCCTTAATGCACCGCTTCAAAACGCTGAAATAATTTCTTATGCAGACGATACAGCTATCATATTTCATGCCAAAACTTGGGAACTGGTGTATCATCTTGCCGAAAATGGTCTGCTTACTATCTCCGAGACTCTTAGTAGAAATTTACTTACTCTTAACGTAAAAAAAACTAAGCTGATCACTTTCTTCAAAACCATAGCTTCCAGTCCTCCTCGCCAATTGACACTCAAATTCCACACATGCCGCAACGATCACAATCCACCACTCGCAAACTGTATCTGTACTCCTATAGACCGCATTTCCTCCCTTAGATATCTAGGTATCACAATAGACGAACATGTATCATTTAAACCTCACATACACTTGCTAGCGAGCCGCGTCAGAAAACTAATCTACGTTACGAAAAAACTACGAGACTGCACACCTATTAAAATTCTCCGAACAATATACCTAGGTCTCTGTCAATCAGTACTCCAGTATGGAATTTCCGTCTGGGGCGGAGCCGGGAAAAGCATATTTATTGAAATAGAAAGAGCTCAAAGAGCGGTAATTAAAGTGATGCTTAGAAAGCCTTTTAGATTCCCGACAGATCTACTATACAATGAGTTTCCGGTTCTCCGAGTACGTCAACTATATATACTTAGTGCCGCACTGCATGCACACAAATCTATTAAAAACAGACCTGACTACCAAAGCCTGCTCTCAAAACGTATCTTACACGTCCCTCTTCCTAATGCAATAATCAGTCTTCTGGCCAGACGGTGCCCCTCTTACTTACACACTTATATTTACAACAAAATAGCAAGCGCTGTAATAATAAAGATCTTAACATCCACTCGTATAAAAAAATGACTAAAACTTGGCTTCTCTCACTGTCATACAATGATACTGAGGATTTGGTGAGTTAGCACCAAAATTACAAGCAAGTCATTCACACAAAACCCACATCTACAACTCACAAATGCACCCCCACTCACACACACACACACACACACACACACACACACGCACACTACAACATTATTTAGAATTATTTGTTTTGTTCAATTTATTTTTATCTCTTGATACTTCGCTAATTATTACGAATTCTGTCCATTTTCAAACATCCATTTAAGATTTATAATAGCTAACGCAAACCATGTCTCAATTTAAAATTTAAGATAACGCAACTCAGGCCCCCAAGATACAGGCGCTGCCTAGTTTGGGGACCACTGTTTTAATTACATGTTAAATATTCTAGTTACAGTACCTACCTAAGCATGCAATGTTATTATTTTTTAAATTTACTTTGCAACAATGGACCAATAAATTATTCTTATTCTTATTCCCCATACTCAGATCATTCCGACAGATTTAACGTTGGTTCTTTAAAGACTGACTATAAACAAAGCTCAAGGACGTAAGAGACGGACTTTAAGAGTAATTTAGAAAAAAACCTGTTTTCCCCATGTGTCCCAATCTTCATGCAAAAGGAAATAACGACATATCTACCTAATCCAAAATGTTGTTTACAAAAATGTTTGAATTCCAATTACTTATGTAGGTATAGGTATTCCTTTCGTTCGTTCAACATTTTACATTTCAATACGTGTAGGTACCTACCTCCCTATCATAACCTTCATAACCCAATCAATCACAACCTGCAACCCATGGTTTCACCCGCGTAAGTCTCGATCCCGTTGGAATATCGGGATACGTATCCTATGTCCTACTGGTCATGGTCTACCCATGTGCCAAATTTCATCTAAATCCATTCAGTCGTTTTAGCGTGAAAGCGTGATCAAACAAACAAACTCACTTTTGCATTTTTAATAGTTAGGATGAATCGTTAGAATGTGTTGCTAAGCGCAAAACTCGAGAACGGCTGGACCAAAATGGATATTTAATTCTTTTTTTGTTGAATTCAAAAGATAGGGAGGTGTAAGTAGGTTTTTTTTATTTTTTTATTCGCTTTCTTATGATTTTATTTTAAGAACTGTTCTCAATATCTGCGATTTTATACGGATAGGTAGGTACTGTTTGGTTCCATATTTTGTTATTTATGATGGTTTCCCTCATTGTGGTGGGCTACCCATTGATGAACACACACAACTTTTCCAGGAGTTTCCCGAATTGGTACTGGAATTAGACCTATGAGGCGGAAGGATTTGAGATCCGTTGGATCATCCTTTCCCGGTTTGGGAATGATCTTGACATAGGCCTTCTTCCATATTCGGGTGAAATGCTGTTGGGCATGGCTCATGCTGTGTTGCAAATTGAAGGCAAATATCGAAGGTGATATTGTCGAGGCCAGGGGCTTTGCTGGGGCTTATCTGTTTTAGTTCCTCCAGAACCTCTTGTTCCGTGAAAGGATCGTCGTGGTTCCCTATCCATTTGCTTAAAATTTTAAGACATAATATAACATTTCAATCATGGCATGCATACTTTTGAGTTTTGTTCATACTTTTGTTGTTTAGGCATAACATTCAACAGTATAATGTTTCCGAGAACAAAAAGATTGTATACCTACCAAGATACTTTTAAGAAAAAAATAAAGTATTAAAACATGCAGTTTCTGTAAATGATGCGTGTTTAGGAGAAACCATTGAGGAAAGAAACTGACTGACTCAGGAGTGCGTCAAGTTTCGTAAACTTACTACAATACCTACTTCTAACAACACAAAAACTGTCAGCGTGAAATTGGTTAGTTCTGTCAATGTCAATTCTTTTTGACACTGATTGAAGTTGAACCGTAGGCACATAACCTAGCTTTTTGCCCAAATATGTTGATTTGATGAAAACTTGAAATAGACAAATTGAAAGGGCAATTTATTATAAATGTACATGCAATATTAATCACATGTACTCATATTGTGATTAAAACTTCATGATAATGTTAACCCAGTCGTTTCGTGTGACGTTTGGTAAGTTGTTTTCAGAATATTTAAAAAAAATACTATTTTCGAAATGAAAAAGAAACTTCATTACTCATGAGTCCTTTTTTAACTTATTTTTAGGTCTTTTACGGCCGGAAAGCTCGCAATTGGTGCTCGTAGCTGGTATAAAATATTTTCCACCACCAAAAAATTATGACCGTAAGTTCTTATTTTATGAAAGTTTTATGTAACTACACTGATAAACACGCAATAATTAACATACAATTGACACTCGCTACTTATAGGAAATGATCCTATGGAATATAGAATACCAATTAATCAAAAAAACTACTTAAGTATTAAAAATTCAGACAACCCCAGCCTAAAGCGCTAGGCATGAAATTTTGCAAAAGAGTTCCCTATATGTAACAAAGGTGAGCACTGAGCACTAAGGAAGGGTTTTTAAAGTCCCTAAGAAGACCCACTGACCAGTTCATCCCCTTCATCTAATTTGTATGCATTCTATTTACTTGGCAGTAAAAGTGTTAATAAGTAGGTAAAAGTTTGTTACATCAACATTTTTTCAAAAGTTATGTACCTAGTAAGAGTCTGGAGAAGTTGCCGATGGGAATTCGAATCAGGCACATGGCTTGTAAACATTTCATATTAGGCAAACTGGCAAGGGCCAAGAGAGAGGTTGTTTAAAGTTTACACTGGTGGGGTGGGCAATAAAGATACTCAACAGAATATCCCTGTGATTGGATATGTTTACTTGCTCATTGGCAGAATTCCAGAGGGTGACACTTAACATAATGTATTGTCCTCTGTATGACTTGTACTTGCCTGGTACTCAGAGTTTGTTACTTGGGGAATTTTCATTGTATTAATTTGAACCCTATCAAGACATGATGGTTGATGATTAATTGGTTTTTGGGTGACATCTCTGAGAGTGGAAATTGTGACTACATTGTTGTATTTGTATTGGGTCCCGCCTGTAAAAGCAAATAAACTGTAAGTGGTAATAGCTAGGAGTGGGCGTTGCGACGACGAACCGCTTCCAAAGACCGTTTTATGTTCTGTGACGATGGAACCGTTTTACGTCCTGGGTTCAAACAGTCTTCGTTGCACAAACCAGTCTTCGAATTATTCAGTGCGATTCTTTATTTTACGTCTTTGAAAATACAGTCGAGAACGCAATGATAAATGATTCAACGAACGGAACAACACGAGTAGACGAGTCGTCGTCTTCGAACGACCGAACGGAACGCGACAAGTAGTAGACGGACGGACGACGAGTCACTCGTCGTTCGTCGTCGTCGTTTACAAAACAGTCCTTGCAATAAAAAGTGAACTTTATACCAATGATATAGAGTCGATATTATATTACCAGTTGTCAATGCGTCTCGTTCCGTTTGTTTGCAAAACAGTCCTTACAATAAAAAGTGAACTTTATATCACTGATATAAAGTTCTCACTTTTTACATACAGTCGATAATGCTATTTCTTGGAATTCGAGCCGATATGAACGTCTCGTCGTGTGAAGACGACAACGACGAGAACGTCGGAAAGACGGCAATGCAATTATTCTTCGTCTTCAAACCCGTTGCAACGACGACCGTTTCTTGCAACCGTTTTCGTCGTCTCGAAAACGGTTGCGTTTCGTCCGCGAAAAATTCGACAACGACCCACCACTATAATAGCATAAAAACTTTACAAAAAAAAAACATCCAACTTCCAAAAAAAACTGTAAAAAGTGAAAAATAATTTTAATTTCGGAACTACGCAAGTAAAGTTAATAAAAATTCTATGGGACCACCTTGAAGCATGACCTACCAAACAAAAAAAGAATCAACAAAATTAATTCATAATTGGCGGCGTTTGGCGGAAAAATCGCTCAAAAACTCATACAAATAAAAAGAAAACAGACTAATTGAGAACCTCCTCCTTTTTGAAGTCTGTTAAAAATATAAATAAATATTTTAGTATTCATTATTTTTTTAAACAACTAAGAGAATAGGGCCTGCTAGAAAAGGGTCTCCTAGTCTTGCATGGAGATATTGTTTATGTGTTTTTCCCGGCTAAATTAATGCTAAACCCTTGTTGCCGATGTTTATATGTATATAGCAAAAAAAATGACCGACCTGTTTTTATGGGTAATTCTATAGGTATATATTCCTTGAAAAAAACACCGAAAGAAATCATGGGCTAAATAAAAATAAAAAAAATGATGTCAAAAAATAAATGTTACTACCTCATTTTTAGGGTTCCGTTCCGTACCGTAGGGGAAAACGGGACCCTATTACCAAGACCCCGCTATCCGTCCGTCCATCTATCACCAGGCTATATCTCATGAACCGTGATAGTTAGTTAAAATTTTCACAGATAATATATATTTCTGTTGCCGCTATAACAACAAATACTAAAAAACATAATAAAATAAATATTTAAGGGGGCTCCCATACAACAAACGTGATTTTTTTGGCGTTTTTATATACATATAATGGTACGGAACCCTTCGTGAGCGAGTCCGATTCGCACTTTTAGCTAATGGATCCTTTCAGCATACATAATCAACCTATAATGTTCCCACCGGTGGGGCACAGGCCTCCTCTCTTCGAGAGGGAGTGGCCGCAATCCACCACGCGGGCCCAGTGCGGGTTGGTAGATGTCACATGTCTTCGAATTTATGGTTCTAGGACATACTGGTTTCGTCACGATGTTTTCCTTCACCGTTTTGAGAGCAGTGTGGATGAAATTATTTGCAAAAAGAAAAGCGTCTGGTCTGGGACTCGTAAGTCGGGGCCGTTACCATTGGGCCATCACTGCTCTCCTTTCAGCGTTTTTCTCTATTACGTGTCGTTTAGAATTTAACCATACTGGCTAGCAAAAAAAAAACTTTTTAATATATACCTCACATCCATAATCAATAATATAAACCTCAATAATTGCGTACAGATATTGACATACCTGAGCGTCAGAGGCTTCGTATTTATGACAAGGTGCCCACATATCCCTCAAACTTGAAGCCACCTAAGATGCAAAAGCGTCTTCGCTACATGCGTGGTCCGGAACCACTACACACAAACCTACAGTTGCAGCAATATGGTGTTGTTGTAAGTTTTAATCATGCTTCTTTTTTTCATATGCTAAGATTATAGGCATTCAAATATCATCTAGCTTTCTTCAGTAATTTGTTCTTTCACTTCAATTGATGCATTGTACTTTAAAAGTTACAAGTAATTTTATACAGTATGTTAACTAACAAAGGGCGTACCTGCAATAGTATAGCGTCGATACATGAAAAAAAAAATATCAACACTCAATTTTTTTTTTTTAATGTCCGTTGTGATATAGTCACAAAACTATTACATTGATACGAAACACTCACACTTGTATTTCAACGTAGAAAGACAAGTGTGAGCTGAGTGTACAGAGTGTTTCTTTTCCGTATCAATTTAATATTTTTTTGTGAATATTTTACTTTTAATAAAACTTTTTTTTTGGACGGTAATATTTTTTTTTAGCATGTATAGAGACGCCATACTATGGCAGGTTGACGGGAACGCCCTTCGTTAGTTAACATACCATAAAACTAAATTCAACATAATTTTTGAACTAAGCTTTAACTGATTTAATACCTTTCAGGCTACTGGTGGCGGCAGAATGCGTTCTGAACATTTTGAAATGGCCCGTCTGGTAGTTGCAAGGAAATTAGATCAGAAGAGAATGTTTGCTATCTGGCGAGTAGACCCTCCATGGCAGCCTGTTACAAAGAAAGGTCAAGGTCAACGTATGGGCGGAGGTAAAGGGGCCATTGACCACTACGTCACTCCCATCAAAGCTGGCAGGATTATTCTTGAAGTCGGCGGCAAGTGTGACTATGCTGAGGTATGTGTATTTTTTTTAGTAAATGGTGTCCATTCTGCTGTTCAGAGCTCCCTGACTAGTTCACATGTAAAATTTCAACAATAGTTAACCATCAGGCTATGATGGGTAACTATTGTGCGGGTGAGGATCTGTCAATTCTGTTGTATTGTGTTAGTAGTTTAGCTGGTACCTTTTTATTACAATAATAGTAGGTATCACTTAGGACTGTGCTACAGGATACTATTTTTTAGGGCTCCTGGCTAAATCAAAGGCTTTTATTCCTATTTAGATTTTTAACCGACTTCAAAATAAGGAGGAAGAGATTCATTTGTAAAGATTTTCTTTTTAAGCGACTGCCCAAAAAGGAGTGTAATGTTTTCAGGGTTCATGTATGTAGGTATCTATGTTTGTATGTATGTGAGTTTCTTTATTCCACTATAACTTTAAAATGCCTGAACGGATTTGGATGTATGGGGTATCGTTAGAATCCTTACATTATCCCGAGTAACATAGGCCATGTTTTTGAAAAAAATCAATATGGCGGCAGTATGGCTCCATTTTCAAATGTGAAAAATAAAAAAAGTCTTCAATTATTTACAATATGGGTATCCAATTGAAGGCCTTGATGAGAACATTCCAAAACTATATAATTTATTGGCATAAGTTTTACATAGGTAGGGTGTACATGCAAATAAAGAAATAAAGAACATTTCATCTTTGGCTGCAAACGATAATCAGACTTTAGTAACACTGCAGATGTCTTATTGAGTGAATGGTTTGGTAGATGATTGAGTTATTATTAGAATTCATTCATAATCACACAGTACCAATACATAGGCAAGTAATTTAAAACAATTGTTAACGCCAACTATTCCATAGCGGTAAACAAAAATGTACCTAAACTACAAAAAAATCATACATACTTGTCACTAAAATGTATAAAATAAAAATAATTAATTAAAAAATTAAAAAACACGACTGCCCTGCATTCGGGGGACCGTTCTGTGGAACTTAATCTAAGAGGTCCCCCGACTGCAATGACAATTTTATCAACTTGTTTTTTACTTTTTAGTTCGTTTTTAGCAGGGCAGTCGTGTTTTTTAATTTTTTAATTAATTATTTTTATTCACCTTCTCCGATTTCTCTGTTATTCCTGAGCCGATTTACGTGATTGTTTTCATTTGCTAGAAGACGCCCATATAAATTGTATTATGGTACTCTTCCGAAGGCGATCGCAACCGCGAACCGCAAGCACCAGTGTCGCCCAATCGCGTTGACAAACCGCAGCGATTCGACATACCGCTATTGTTGTCACTCCGAACGGGGCGACTTCGACGCCAGCGACATTTCTCTTCTTCAGATTCGCGATGGTGACTTTAGTCTTAAAAAAAAAGTCTTAGTAACAGCCAGTGACCAATCACTGGTTTGCAGTCTACGGTCGAAGAGAAGCTCGATCGCATCGTCAGGGCGGTTTTTTCCCCTCCTACGGAAGCGTTTTCATAGTTACATTAAAATCAGTCAAGTCGTGTCTCTGCGATTTGGCGACATTACCGCTTGCGGTTTACGGTTGCGGTCTCCTTCGGAAGAGAACTTCATCTTTTCTCTATAGCCAGCAACTTCCGAAACTAAAATTATTTTTCAATTTGCACCTAAACTCGCGACAATCTAAGAAGTCCGTTTTGACAGCTATAAAAATGCATAGAGTAGCGATGAAAAAAAAAATGGTTTAAAAAAAAAACTGATTCTCGAGACATCGATTGAACATACTTAGAGAGTTTGTAATCGACGACTTATCTACATTGATTAAAACCGATTCTCAAGGCATAATGTTTTATGTACGAGAACGAAACGTCAAAACGGACTTCTTAGATTGTCGCGAGTTTAGTCACTTTTTTTTCTGATATGCAACAACACTTCTGGCCAAAAAGTAGTGTAATGTTTTCAGGGTTCATGTTGTTAGATACGTGAGTTTCTTTATTCCACCATAAGTTTTATTTGTAAAAAGTTATTTCTTATTTTCATTGTACCCATTTTCTGCATTTCAGGTTTACCCTATGCTGAAAATAGTAGCTGAGCGGTTACCATTCAAAGCTGAGGCCGTTTCCATGGATATCTTGAAAAAGAAGGCTGATCAAGAGAAATGGTTGGAAGAGAACAACCAGAATTATTATACGATGAAGTACATCATACAAAACAATATGGGAGGATGTCATAGGATGTTGTCGCCGTTTGACCACCGCTGGTATGGAAAATATTTGTAAATATTCTTATTTAGATCATAAGTAGTGAAAATAAAGAAATTGAGTTAATACTTGCATTTTTTATTTTACTACCTTGGATTTATTAGGCCTGAACATTACAAAAATCATAAATATACAAGTACCTATTTCATGTTTATTATTATTTACGATGTTAATTCACGTCTTGGTTTCGAGATATACTATACAAATACTTGAAAACCAAGGTGCGCTTTTTAAATTTCTAATATGAAGATATTACCGTGGACGTCCACGTCCATAAAATGTATCGAAATACGTGCACGTTATTACGTTATCGTTGTCGGGGATTGTAAAGCGTCTTCAAGTATTTTCATATATTTTACTTCCCTGCGTTATCGTGATGCCGTGACATGGACGTCCAGAATGATATTGTCAGGTTAGAAATTTTAAAAGCGCACATTAGTGTAATGTAAGGTAACGTTATCGTTTGTTTTTTTTAAATTGGGTATGTGTGTACCTCAACCCCATCAATGAGTGTAAGCTACAGAAGTCTGTGCTAGGCTTTTTGTACCAATTATTCACACTCCAAAGAATAAAACAACATGTAATTAATAATGGTTTATTAAATTTGACATTTTCATGAAAGGATTTTCGTGACAAGCCTCAGTTTGCATACATGTATTAAACCTTGTAGCAATAATTACTTCATAAACTCCTTTCTTACAATTATGGCAAAAACTCAACAAAAACAAATGTATTACAGTAACAAATACTACAGCGTAGAGTACTTAGTATCTTATGACTCGTCCCTAACCTAACGACAAAAGCCAAACAACACGCTATTAGTATTTAAAGAGTATCATGGTTCACGAATAAAGATAGTGCAAGCTGATATGTGTTCCGCAGAACACTAGGCTGCCATCTGTTGCTAAAAGTAAACAGTACAAGTTTGTAGTCCACTGCTCCTATTATTACATTATTTTAGGGTCACATTAATAATACACAATACAAGATAAAACATTTACTATTTAGTGTACAATTGTAACAGACATGAAACATCTCATCATTATGTGTGCAACTCTACTCTGTCCATATTATGTTAAGCGACTTCTACCACATATATTTTCTATTCTGCATTGTCATCTCCACCATAAGTACCTATAAATTATATAACGTCATAACAATATTTACAAAGCCTAACATACTAACTTACAAGTAAATGCAATTTACATTTTCAATAAATTAATAATGTGTTTACAATATCATACAAGCATTACATTTATATATGATATGGCTTTTTATTTATAAAGTAGACTGCATATAAAATCAATCCCTAGCAGTCATATTATCACAACTTTAAACCATTGTTACTACTGACTTGTGAAATGTTATTGGTACATTGTGAATATTCGATTTATATCTCATAGTAAAGTTTTTGTTTCTATAATAATAATTATTAATTTAAATAAGTCTATAAATGAATATTCAGTGCTTTCTGACGAAACGAAACTAATTTCCGTATTTAAATTTAATTAGGCTGTCTTTACGTAGCAATAAATAAATCGAACAAGTTCACATTAAATATTTTAAAAGATTTTAATAGACAGTTAAGCTATTTCTGAAACAGTGGAACAGTTGAGAATTGAGCAAATAAATTAGCTCAGATTAATTATAAGAATAATATATTTGACTAGTTCTGTATCTTAAACTATACTTAAATACTATATTCCCTAGAAACTGGCGATTTGCAGTCTTAATCATAATAACTATTGTGTTTCATTATCCAATACACGGTAGGCGGGAAAATGAAAGTGATTTCGCATCGAGAGATTTATAAAATAAATGCATTTTTTACGTTTAACTTGCGTACATTAGCTAAGCTCTAAGTTAAGATAAAAGTGAGGTAGCGTTTTTACCTTCTAGTGGAAAAATATATACAGATCTAGAACGAATGCAACGTTTTTTTGGTATGGGAATATTACAATAGCGACATAATATCCTAAGGTTCGCGAATCGTAGGCAAGGATATACGGCGCTTAGTGTACAGCAATAAATTAGCCCGTTACCATAAGGAGATAGTAATATCAATATACAGACAAACCTCGCGTGAGTAATATTTATAATTTATTATATTCATTGACATATTATGAGTATTAACTACATGCACACAATTATCATTATTAGGTACTTTAAATATGTGCAGCTTTGTAGATGACTAGAGTAAATACGTTTACGATAGTATTATTATGTATAAAACAGTTACAATTTGTATAGTTTCGATTTCGATCACTGCAAGGATCCACTTTGAGACACATATTGTATCGAGGATAGTACATTGACTGTCAACAACTTTACTCGTAAGCTTCGCTCAGGTGCTCTAACAAGAATTTCAATTGAGTTTTCATGAAATTATTTTTGTGAGCGATGGAGTCGCACAGCACTTGCGTGGGTGCGACCGTGTTGCCGTTGCTTACGTTCTCGTAAATGTGCGCGTCTGGGCACGCGTTGTTGTTGTGCGAGTCAATGGTACTAGCCTCCAGCCCGGCTGCCCCGGACGTATCAGTGGGTGCATTGTATACGTCGATTGGCGGAGCTTTGATGATATGCTGATATTTAAACGTAGACAATATCTGCCGGATCTTTGCAATGATCTGCTCTACTCAGGCGTTTGATTCCTGCGAAAAATTTTAAAAATACATAAGTCAGGATTCTGCAGCAAAATCTATAGGGCATAGAATTTCTAAATAGAATCGTGAAGTTAGAGACTACTTTCTATGCTAGTGGTAAGAGTTAGCTGCTTTCTAGCATTCTACATTGATGACAAAATAAATAATGGTTCAAGAGGTGAGAAGTGGAATGTTGTGTCTAGGCGATCACCCGAAATATCGAATTTGCTGCAGGTGAAGTAATGAGTAGGTACTTAAAATGAATCTTAACAGGTATAATTAAGTGTTATAATACTGCACGGCATTCGTATGTATAGTCATATAAAATGTAAGTACTCATATAAAATATTATCCTAAATTTCATATTAAATGCATCAAAATTGAGGCTCTATCATTCATAAGAAGGTACATCGAACATCGAGACAACACATGATAGAGCCGCGTCGTGCCGGCGGCGCGTGACGTGGCAGCGCTATCGATGCAAGCACACAGCAACACTACACTAGAAGCAGGTGGGACGTGTGTGGCGGTTTATACCTTGAGGTTGTGGAAATAATGCATGATCTGATCGTAGTCCATGTGCAGCTCGTCCAGGCCGAGCGCCTCGGCCGGCTCGCGCGCCTCCGCGCCGCGCGAGTACATCGGGTTGCCCACTATCGTGGCGCGCTTCACCTCCGGAGAGTTACTCCCTGCACCACAACTCCACGTTACTCATTGTTGGCTACTTTCACAGTACGTCTAACTAAGTGTTTTAGATGAGGAAAGATCAGGTTATGTTTAAAACTCACCTTTGTTCTTGTTGGCGGCCTCCACGAAATCTCCTTTTGACTCTTTGGATCTATTCTTGTGCCTCATTTGTACTTCAGGTAGGCCTGTAAACATTAGCTCATTAATACCCAATACTTCTATCGAATGTAAATACTTAATTGGAAGAGATAATTACCGATTCCAGAGTCGTGCATATAGTCGGGGCTTTCAGGTTTGGCGAACGTTCGTCGCGAGTCGTCGGTGCCTCTGTTGAGGCCGACGATCTCTCTGTAATCCTTGTTCTCCATCACGAGAGGAGCGTCGTTGTCGAATTCAAATAATCGTGCGCAGTCGTCCTTGTCAGTTAGCTTTTCCACTGGGTTGTCTTCTAGGTCATTTCTAAGGGGAGCCGGGTTCGAATCGCGTTTGTAATCTTTCATGTCTCGGTTCAATAAGTAGGGGGAGTCCAATTTGTTTAAATCAATAATTCTGAAAAGAGAAAAATATTTGGTCAGCGACGACTTAAGAACGATACCAAACTGCCGTAAAAAAGTAGTTGAACTTACCGGTCTGAGCGGCGGCCATTTTCTGGAGATCGTCGGGAGTCGTAATCGCGGTCGTGTTTCTTTTGATGATTTCGGGAATGATTTCGTCTTGTGGGCGGCATGACTGTGTCGGGCAAAATCTGCAAAAACAACATGATATGTTAAGAAAGATATCTCGTACATTTCACAGAATTTTTGGACGATATTGTCTATTTCTCCTTACTTTGCTGGGGTTGCGTGGTGGCACTGGCAGTTGTGGCTGTGGTGTTGATGAGTTCCTGTGGGGTGGGACGGGAGGTCGGTAGTCGTCTGGGTTGTTGGCGTCCGTCCTGTAGACCAAATGGAGTAAATTATACCATAATTATTACAATAATGCACAGAAAAAACTACTAAGCGCAAAGCTTGATTACAGACAGGTAAGAACAATGACACAAGGCAAGACGGAGCGTGCTACCCACAGAAATCCATTTATATTATGTTATTATAGTGAGACCTATCATAGGAAGTTTTGTGCGAGAAGAATGTTAAAACACCAACCCAGAAGTGAATTTTAATAAAACACTGAACAAACATCACATTGCTTTGAAACAACAAAGTGCAAACAGCTTAAAAACTTGCAAAAATCACTTACTGCCAGTGTCCATCGCCGGAGTGTTGGCGCGCGTGTCGCGCCGGCTTCTTACAATACGTGTTGGTGTCAATGACTTTCTTATCATTCTGCGACGGCAGCTCGATGGAGTTGGGGTTATCGAAGCTGGTCACCATCACGTTCCCGTTGTCTCGTATGGCGTCCTCGGGGTCCGCGTAGTTGTAGTTCAAAGGGTTGGCGGTGATCCTCATCTCGGTGTTGCCGTTGTCGGTCTGTTGTGCCGAGTTCCTGTTCGCAGGGTGACGGTTGCCGTTCCGCTCGATAGTCGCGCGTCCTGGAAAGTTGAAAGCTTCATTTTTGACTCAATTATTGAGTGTCTTTAGGATTACGAGCATTATAAATATATCTTGATTCTTACCATTTGGTTGAATTTAAGGTATTTAAGGAATGACCTATTTAATAATTAAATACAAAACTACTGCCTGTACCCAGTTATGTATTAAAGTAGACACATTCTATCACGCGTCGTTGGTAACAATTTGGCAGTTTAACAGTCTCGTCTATAAGTCGTAACTGGCGGCCAAGCAAGGTATAGCAGATATGAAACATGTCATGAAGACAAAATCTTACCCAGCCACACCCAGTCATGTGCGTTAGTAGTGGACTCCCTGTTGGGCTTGTCCCGCGCCAGGCCCAGCGTGGCCCCGACCAGGCCGGGCCCCAGGCCCCCCAGGCCCCCCAGGCGCCCGCCCTCGGCCGCGCCGGCCGGCCCGCGCGCCGCGCCGCCTGCGCGCTCTGCGCTCGAGGGCTTCACACGGGTCGCGTATACTACGCACGATACTACGAATACCTGGGGACAAATTCGATTTATCAAAAACACTTAAAAGAGAAAAATACATAAAGATCTACCATCTTTATGTATTTTTCTCTTTTAAGCACAAAGGTATTGCTTGTTTCATTCGATTTTTTTTCCAGTCGGTCTACAGCGAGTGTTAGATGAGAGACGTAGACTCAGTAGATGTTTTTATTTGTTGCAATCTGTCTTATTATTATAAAACTAGTTCTAGCTTTTATTAAAGCTGGAACCTTTGAGCCAGTAGCCAGTAGTTTGTATTTTGAACTTTATTCCGACTGACGGTTAAGTTCTTAATACGAAATTGACAATTATGACTCGGTTCTACAGTTCGTTTTTGTAATAAGAACTTTTCGTTCGTCGGAATAAAGTTAACAAGCTGGTAATTGGCTCGAAAATCCATTTTTGGTTCGAAAGTTTGGGCTTGGACTAAAGTTACAACTCGTTTTGTTATGAGAAATGAAATTTTTTTTTTAATAACGTTGCCCCACACTAGGAATTTCTTCCTGTATCGTGGGTGCGTTTACAAACATAGAAACTCACATACACTAACACCCAGACCCGGAACAACTACTTGCAGATCATACAAATATTTGTTCCGTGCGGGGATCGAACCCGCGACACGTTGCGAGCCGTCCGTCGCTCAGCCACTGCGCCAACCGTGTCGTCAAATTAAAAAGTATAAGTATAAGTCTATGTCAAAAATTTATATATGTTCCTGTGTGAAATACTCGCAGATGTGACATCGTCACCAAAGTAAATACTGAGTGCAAACAAATTAATTATATGACCACTAGTACTTACAAAACTAGTAAAAAAAAATTGAACTCACCACAATTGCAAAGCAGAATGCACCGAGCACCACGTATATTCCTGTAAAATAAAACACAAACATTAGATTCGATATATCTACAGTAGGCAGATAGTAAAAGGTATGCTTATTACAATGTGTGTTATGTATTGTGTATATCTTTTGTTAGAGATATTTTATACATATTATAAATTAAAGTCGCTTTTCGTGTTTGTCTGAATGTCCGCGTTGTTCTTCTAAACCACGCAACAGATTTTGATGAGGTTTTCACCACCGTTTAGAGAATTTATTCCGGAAATTTTATGTGTATAATACGTTAGTATTAAAGTTACATATAACTGAGAAATCTCGATGTTTTGTCAAGTCGTAAAAACCGAGCGAAGTAGGAGCGGGTCGCTAAAAAATAAATAAATAAATGTGGCAATACTAACCGATGACAACAGAAGTTTGTGCGGTCTGGTGCTGTGAGTGCGGCGCGGGGTTGTTCCGGTAGATGGAGTTGTACTGCTGCGCCTGCGCAATCGTCGGCTCGTGGTTGCCCTCGTCCTTGAATGATGGGTAGCCTAGAACATAACGATTTTCAGCTCAGTCTCCTATGCATTTCGTGAATGTCATAAACATGGTGGAGATCTGTGGATAACATGACATAAGGCGTTATTATTTAAGGTTTTGGTACACTGTAATATTAGGACCACATTGCGTTTACATAACAACACACATTGGTTACCAAATGTCAGGAGTGCAACCAACCTCCACAAAGAGCAGCTATCGCTCCACTAATCAGACGGTAACCACGCAGATATTCAAGGCAATTAAATCTTCCAAAGAGATCCAGCATACAATAATCCGTTTTTTTTTCTGAACCTACATACCTTTAAGAATATCTCCAAGCTCAGCCATCCCGCTCCTCATGCCACCCCTGGCCATAATATCATCATTCTGCGGCGTATCAGGCCTTTGCGGAGCGTCCCCTCCGCTAAAGTCGACGTCCACACTAGCGGCCGCGGTCGCGATCGCGCCGGGAATGTTCTTGATGTTTGCCGGAGTCTTCATGTCGCCCTTGCCCGGAAGAGCCACGCGGCGTAAAGGTCCGGTTCGGCATTGTTCGGGTGTAAGAAGAGTTACTCGGAGGAGTTCGCCGCTTCCTGGAATTGTACGTAGAACATATATTATATGCAAATCTACATAATCAACGCCATCTTCATATCAGTCCGAAGACATCAATGAGATGGACCTTCCGATATCTACATTTAATTCAGCTTGTTAACTACATCTGTGATCGCATAGGCAACTGGAGAATGCTTCTCATCCTATTCTACATCGTGAAGATAAGGGAGCTTGGCTATGAAATTTACACGGCTAATGAACTTAGCTAGTTTTTGGACAAAATAGCTATTAAAAAAAAAATTTCGAAGACGTCAACATACCTTCTCCAACAGCGATAACCCTGGGATGTCGAGACGCATACATGGGCGCGAAGGCGACCACCTCAGGGTCGAGGCTCTCCACAACGAGGAAGTAATCGGACACCGCCACGTCACGCAGCGCCGTGTGACTGCCGTCCGAGAACTCCAAGTCTATGTCCAGTAGGCCTTCCTGGAATATTAATTATTGAATTCGTTACAGCTGTACAAATGAGAAAAAAGTTGGAAATATTGCCTATCATGCCAAATAATACCCAGGTCCTATGCAAAATGACTTGACTTTTAAAAGAGACCTAAGGGTAAAACGGGACCCTATTACTAAGGCTCCGCTGTCTGTCTGTCTCTTTGTCTGTCTGTCCGTCTGTCACCAGGCTGACTGGCAGGCTTTCATGAACCGTGATAGCTAGACAGTTGAAATTTTCACAGATGATGTATATCTGTTGCCGCTATAACAACAAGTACTAAAATACAGAATAAAATAAATATTTAAGGGAAAAAAAATATAAATACTTTTTTCCCTTTTATAGATAATGGTACGGAACCCTTCGTGCGCGAGTCCGACTCGCACTTGGCAGGTTTTTTTTTTTGAGGACTTTGTACCTTGAAATCTCCTCAGTCAGTTATGAAATGTCAACTCCATCTAGCTTTTTTTTTAATTTGACGTGTAGAAGTGATTCCGACATTCTATTTACAAAATAAACAATTTCAACTTCCTTTCCATTCCATACCATAGAAAAGTGATAGTTAAGATTTTTCCTTTTGAAGATGAAGGTAACCATCACTGTTTAACTTAATTTCTAATATTGTCACTAAGAATGAATGCTTTATATGGTAGATTATTGAGCTACTATAAAATATTTTTAAGACTCTTTTGTATCACCAAATCGCATTTAAAACTTTAACTTTGAACATTTTCTACTGGTGACTTGCGTAGGTACCTAACTTATAAGTTAGAGCTGTGGTGCTGGTAATTGGCAAACACATTAGTTACTGTTAGGCTTTCAAATCAAATTGATTACATGGAGACCATTCCAAATATACAGACTCCTTCACTAATTTGGTAGGTAGGTATCTACGTAATTACCCTCTCGTACACCTAAACCTAACTTAGGTAGGTAGGGGGTAATTACTTAGGTTACCTAATTACATAGGTAATTTCTTAGCAAAGGAAGTCTTTTCGATTAATACAGGCGTCCATTCATTACGGTCCTAAATAGTGTCTCATGCTCCCTTCCCCTTCATAAATGTCTGGATTCTAAAGAGGCTTTGAGCTTCTCTCGCTTGTTCAGATAAAAAACATTCGGCGATTTAAAGAACTGATTAACAATAATTTTCATTCAACAAACCTGATATTGCGCTGTAAGTCGCCGGGTGACTGTAGTTTCGGATACGTATCCGTTCTCGATGGCGGTGTCGGGCGATATGTTCAGCTGCAGGCCGGATATGACGCGCACTAAGAGTCGCGAAATTGACACCTTGTCGTTACCCACGCGGACTTCACGCAGACCAATCACACGGCCTAGAGAAAGAATATCATATATTTACAAGGTGTTTTTATTCAATTAACTGGAGAAACTATACAGAACTAGCTAAAAGGAATAAAACAAAAATAAAATACGATTTTATAAATCATAATTTTCTATTAAGTAGGTAACTACGGGCGACATAACTTCATTTACCACCGGGTCAATGCTTAAAACCATAGTTCTAAGTATGAACTTAAAACTTTGGTTCTAGGAAAGAAAAAATATAAATAAAGAAATACGTACCAAAGGAAATAATATTTGTGATCTTGAATAAATACTACTGAAAACTTTACGTAATAGGTCATACCTACCTATACAAAATCTTATCTCTATACTCCATAGGTTTAGGTAGTTAAAAAAGGGTAAACAAAAAAAACCACGTGACTCATAAATGCTAAACCTTTTATTTCAAATGTTAAAATCATATTATATAGAGTCACATATTAATAGGCTGTATTCTGAATCTCAATCTGATGAACTATCTATCACATTAATAATAAAGCGTTTAGTGGTATCATCAATTATTTTGTCTAATTTACACATTTTCTGTTCTTCTTTTAGCGCTGACAAAGGCGTCTGGTTAACCGACTATACGTAATACCTGCCACTTCAGTTGCCAAACTTCGGCACAGTTGTATTCTTCAATTTAGCAACGTTATCTAATTCGTTGTATTTTCTAAAAGGTTTGGGGAACCTGTCTTTTTGGGCTCTTTACAATAGACAGATTACAAAATATTATATCATTATAATAAATCTAACTAAAAAATTGTGCTCAAGCAGTTACATCTACGAAGAGTAGTTTAAGAATAAATTATAAAGTTAAGATACTATAGTAAAAGAGGAAACTATCCCGTGATCGAAAATAAATTTAATTTTATTATAACGTATTTTTAAACAAGAAAGTGTCAACTATAAAAAACCCTTTTTACGATTTGTTTACCTTGTTTTAACTGCCTAAACCTTTCGAGTATAGCTTAGATTACGTACCTAAATCTAAAGTATGGGCTGTGTACTTAGTAGGTATACAGTGAAATCTGAAATTAACAGTAAATCTGCGGTCGCTTTTGCAGATGCTTTCGCAGAGATTAAGCCCAAATTATTGATATTTGGGTTACCTTCATTAATATCTTTAATCCGGGCTCAGACTATTTAACACCAATACCTACCTAAGTAAAACTGCGGAGATAGACTATTTTAGTCAGAATCAACTGGTAAATCAACGAATTCTTTATCTTGCTCAGACACATAAGTTTAAAATCTGATAGTTTCAGGCGAATTATCGTCAATCGACTAACTTCTAGGATTCGGTCGAGCCACGAAGGCATTTGGAAGAGCCAAGGCAATTGGAGATAGACATGATAAGATGAAGTTCGAGTCTTCTCAAGTTAGGTACCTACTACCTACTTGGAGGTAGGAAGGCGTCTAGTCTAGTGATAAAACATAAGTTTCGTCCACAACTTCTACAAGGACACCACAAGTTGTGAATGTTGCGATAGGTCTATGCGGCACAGTTAGTTGTTCCGGCCATAATTTGTATCTGACACATAATTACATATTTAAGTACAATATAATGGCCACTTCTCCACATATACCTCTAATAAGGTTACTAGAGAATATTTCTCTATTATTACAAAGCTTATGTTCCCTCAGGATCACCTCCTAGGCGAACGGATTAGTGTGTGCATTAAGTTGTTATTATCGCATTATATTTATAAGGATGTTCATCCCTGCTGTCTGTCGTAATAATCCCATAGCTTCCAATCGGTCTCAAGTAATCAGATGCTGCTGATTAACATCGTTAACTCTATTATTAATAAACGTTGCTTAGAATTAGAATTAAGTATTGATAACGTTTGCTAAATTTTTTGACGTTTAACCGTCTCTAGGTAACGTTTTTAAATAAAGGGGTAATAAATCAGTCTACACACGGAAATAGATAGGGCCATAAATTACCTGTAATAGGCGACAGCACTTGCACTTCAGTTCGTCCAGTGCTGCGTCCTTGCAGCACGCGACCTCGCAGTGATGCAATCCGAGGGTCCGAGACTCGTGTCAACACGAGTTCCGTGACCTTCAGCCACGTCCGACGGGACACGAAGTACGACACGCGACCCGAGTCGTGGTCCTTCGCCAGGAATCGGGCGTACACCTACACAACAAGGAAAAAAGTTTAAAATAAACTTTTAAAATGTCACGCAAACTTTGTGTTTGTGACCTTTGCAATACAAAGGTACACCCACTGTTACCTACGTAAGTACTTACGACAATTACCGTGATTGGGGGGCGAGCCCACTGCCATTTATCGCAGGCAATTTTGAGGGTTTTTTCTTGGGGCTAATTATGCTCCTACACTTCGCTCAAGCGTTGGCGTTGTAAAGTACCTGGCTATTAGGTACTCAAACCGTCAAGCAATCACTTTGAAAAAAATTACGTTAATTGTTGGAGAAAGAGGGTGAGAGAGATTTTAACATAACCAGATTGGCATAAAGTAAATGTGGTGATAGAATTGAGTTCGAAAGGGATACCGGGACCCTGGCAACAGGCAACTGAAGGAACACGGGTGGGTTTTAGTCAGTAAAAGTCCGACACGCCCTTCCGCTCCGCCCAGAGCGGGAGAAGTCATTTGATGATGCCCCACCGTCAAAAAAAAAAATAAAGGTGTTCAATTATATACTGGGCGCCTACGAAGTCGCAGCACATGAATGATCTTAACTTTACAATAAAGACATTCTAATTTCACCGCCTACCAGGTCTGCTGGTAAAAAACCCCATATAATTAAGTAGTAGTCATAACAACTACTGCTGAGCATAAGCACATGGTTCGCTTCCCAGGTCGGGCAAAGTAGTATTGGGTTTATTGCATCAGGAATTTCAGCAACCCGGAGTCTGGATTTGTACCCGGCTGATGGCAATAGGCTATCGGCTCCATGGGAATGGGACTTCAACATAACTGGCGAAATGTGAGTGTACTATCTAGGTACCCTTCGGGGATTACTGGCGTGATGTTATGTATGTGTAATAAAATGGCACCATTACCTCAACATTGCTCTGCTGGTACCGCAGGCGGCACGAGCGCTGCTCGGACAGCGAGTTGGTGTTGTCTGGTCTGGCGCCGCCCCAACCCCGCGCAGACAGCGAGCGCTTCGCCCGCTCCTTCGTGTTTGCGTCATCCGGGACTTTCCAACCTATTTCGTACATTATTCAGATATATTTCGCGATAAGAAGAAATATCTAGGTAGGAACATTTAAAAAAAAATTGTAGTGCTTTCATTCGTTTTTAATTCTTTAAATGTACTTTGTTACTGAAAAGTAATTATTTGAGTAGTCAAAAGTATTTACTTAGTTGATTCTTAGTTTATCGTAAATCAAGTAGGTACTTACCTACCTAGGCAAACGGTGATCGTCTACTCACTTAATTAGATAAGACTAGACTTTAAAATTTTAAAGTTGTATCCAAGAATTTTAAACAAAGTTACAAGTTAGTAGACACCGTAGTACCTACGTATTCCAAAAACTTCGAAGCCAATTTATTCATTTCGTACTTAAACGTTTAATCATTCAAGACACTACAAATGCGAAATAATGAGCAACAATACAAACTGACACTTTGATCGATCACAAAGATGTTTACCTTTGATTTGCGAAAGTCTGTTGTCATCGACATCAATCTCCAGAGGGTATTCGGGCATCCAAACTGTGAACCGCGCCAGACCCGTGTAAGTGCCGTATTTGACAATCACGGACGCGTTCGACGAGCCACGGATCTCTGAGCCGTCAACGTATACTGAACTGCATGACGATGATACCTGGGGGATAACAAATAAGTACACTTAAGGTTGATGCGCTAGGGTGGCCCGCGAAATTCAAATTTTCTTAAGTTTTTTGCAATTTGCAGGTCAGGTTGTATGTTGATCTAAATATTATTAGCGGCCGTAACAAATATAGATTTACAGAATTATAAACATTACAATCAGCAATACGACTCTCTAAGTTCATGTAAGTGTGACTGACGATTTCATTAAATTTTCATGTAATACAGTTACATGAACTTAGAGAGTTGTATTGCTGATTGTAATGTTTATAATTCTGTAAATCCATATTTGTTACGGCCGCTAACAATATTTAGATCAACATACAACCTGATACTGACCTGCAAATTGCAAAAAACTTAAGAAATTTTGAATTTCGCGGGCCACCCTAGCGCATCAACCTTAAGTAATTAAGTTTTATTAGTCAAGGACCGGTCGCACCACAAAACACTAAACACTTTTAACGTTAAACGAATGTAAAACATTTTTCTGTTTCTGTCAGTTGTTTGCAGATGAGAGTCAGAATGATGTTTTAAATACCCACGTTTAGCGCTTAATGCATTTTAATGGTTTATTTGCACCACGCAAGCTGGTTTTTTGCGGGGAAGGCTTTCGTCCATTTATTTTGAATCATCTACTGTTAAGTGTCACCTTGACCTGCACTTCACATCACCTGCCCTACAATTTATTAGGTGCGGTAGGGGCAGGGTCCCCGATATCTAAACTGGCGTGGAGTTAGCAATACAGGGTCAAATTATAGTAGCCAGAGAAACTCCGCAGACGGGATGGGTGTCGATATCCAATGATGATAAAAGCCGACAAAAGAGTCAAAACCCGACATTTGAAAATTAAAATTAAAAGCTCTGATCTAAAAAAGCTTTTTCTTTGTTATTTTCAGCCATTTCAGTAGGTCTGTAAAGGTATTATTTCACAATCTTTCCCTTGTAAGATAATACCAAAGGTATCAGATGAAAGATCAATAAATAAGTAAGTCAGAAAATCTAAATATAACTCTATGTAAATTCTGGCAGCAACTTTTAGGTAACGACGGCGAAAACTACCAACTTAAATTATCCGTAGGTATTCAAATCACAAAATAATGTAATTCTTAGACAGTTGTATGATATGGTTATAACACGACAAATTGACATAAGGTGTCAATTTGCTTAACAAATAATGTCCCTAACTGATTGTAGGTAGCTACTTTGAATTATTATTCCGTCACAATATTTTTAATATGGAATTCGGTCTTTGTAGGCGAAGGTACCTTCTCGCTTCGTTAGAAGTGACACGTTGCCGATTACTTACAGAGAAAATGGCTTAATTTCATAAACCTCACATTATTTTCACCCTTACCTTTAACACGCTCTCGTCCTCAGAATGGCAGGAGCTCTGCAGTGTGACGTCAGCGACCTGACCTGCTTGTGACACGATCAGCACCTTCATCGCCTGAGACACCTGACGACCCGTCAGCACGGCTGTGTTTAGGACCTCCCAGTTCTGGTGGAAAAATATCATATTATACAATTTGAAGAGGAATACCTATTTGTACTTATAGTTTGTATTTGTATACACATTGAGACAAGTACAACTTTTGAGAATTTGGTCCACGATAGGCTGAGTTGTTGGTAACGATGCCTGCCTTAGCATAGACAACCTAGATATGCGTCTCTGTTTTCTATTCACTTTTACGATACACAGAACATGAACCAGCGTGGCCCTAATATGTGGCACCATAAAAAAAGAATAAGATTCCTCATACCCAGGGGTATCCGATAATACCGTGTAATAATAATAATGACGGGAACTTAAAACATTATCGAGAAAAATACGTAGGTATTATTGAAAAAAAAAAACAAATAAGTAGGTATACAAACAAAAAAAAAAACATACAGTCGAATTGAGAAGCTTCTCCTTTTTACACGACTGCCCAAAAAGGATCTGTTAAAAATAAAAAAAACCTATCGAATAAGTACCTATGCAGTGATCTTCGTCAAAATCATTGTTGCTTATAAAGCTACTTTAGCAACGAAATTGAATGAGACGGGCTGTTCTATTCATAGTCGTAAAGGCAGGTGAGAAATAGCACCTAAGCCGCGTAGATAGTAATAAAATAATCCATTAGTCAGAAGTAATCAGTTGATTAACACTTGTTAATGTAACCCTGGAGATCGTTAAAAAGAACGATTCGAACCCCGTCGATGTTATTAATTTGAGGACGGATTAAGCACTATTACTTCTCTAAAATAGCTTTAGGTAATAAATTCACGTGACCTAGAGAGATACCCAAGTACCTAGTAAAGTTACTGTTCTTTATTTCCTAACTGTCGTAGTCCCTGAGCAATGGCGGCCTACAGGTTTTATAAGTGACGATAGACTCAAATAAGTAGGTAATTCAGTCCTCTAATAATGGCCACTGTCTATTAATCTACGGCCACAATAGTGAAGTCGTACATACAAACACTCCATCACTCACGTCGTAATTTAATTGCTTTAATCATCTAGTTGGGCGGTAGACAAGGAGCGAGCGTTCATCCGTCAGTGAGCAGATATGAAGAGCCCACTCTGCCCACTCCAGCCAGAGCGCCCGCGGCCCGACTTAATGACTCCACGCTAATATTGAGATAAACTAATTGCTTTATAAATATTATTCTGTAACTTCATTTAAAGCCGCACCGTTGGGACCGCACACGTTGCTGCTGACGTATGAAAATTATACGGGCGCCCGAAACATTGTATTTGTCTGCTACACGAGTCCCCAAAGTCTCACAACCCGATTCCCCGATTTAATAGAACGTTCAAATTAAATTAACGACGAATCCGTGTTACAAGAAATGGAAAAAAGCCAAATTGCTTGAAAAGATAATAAACGTGAATCGTGTTCTTGAAGTTTGATGTAATTTAAGTGTTTTCTTAAAAAAAAATGTTGATCCCTAATTCGTTATTGTGGCAGACTAATGGCTATAAAATTATTTCTCAAATAATAGCACGATTAACGTCAAATATTATAATAAGTTACCTCTTTTAGAATAGAGAAAGTTTATTTTTGCGAACTGTCTATAAAATAAAGACGGTATTTATGATAGGTACCGCAAAATGTTAAGTTATGTTCATTGAATTTGATAACAGACATTTGCTATCGATGAATAATTATGACCAGTAAAGCAGTCATTCACAATGTGACGGAGGCGAGCAAGCCGAGCGCTCGAGCACGAGCAGCCACACTGTGGGCGCGGTGGGCGGCTGCGACCCACCATAGCCTCCATTAGCTCGCGATAAAGCTCCCATTACACCACTTCATTCATACTAAGAGTGTACCATTAAAAGTTAATCTCAGCTATTTCGTACAATCACGCTCGTACCAGACATAATAATACTTCAGAAATTAAAATATAATTCAGATGAAAATAATATGAAAGCTCAACGTGCCATTTATGAACCCAACAATAATTACCGCATCTATTTGACTACACAGGGTCGTTCGCAACGAGACACTCATAAAAACCTTTGGAACCCAATAAAGATATCGTTATAGTAATAAAAGGGGCTACCTTCGTTCCATTAATTACTAAGAAAATACCTTTCGGGTAATTTATCGCTTACAATCGATGTCTTAATAAATTGTTGCTTTCGAGCACCTGTCTCGATAATAGTCGAATAATCGAGTGGGTGTCCGTGATTATAATCACTATTCGCATTTATTACAAAGATACGTTTTAAATGAAAGGTAAGATAAAAATACATAGGTGTTAACACCCGTTAATCGTAGTAAATTGGTAGGTAGTAGATCGTTCATAAGAACATACATCTTTTAAAGTGTTATGCTTTCACTGAAAGTATCTCAAAGTTTTAATCAAGAGCAGGCCGTGAATATCCCTATAAATGCTTTCAACATGCTATAAATCCTGTTTGAATTAATTTTATGTAAGTTGCGGAAGATGATATGACAACGGTTAACAAGTCGTTAAATTACCTTAGAAATTGGCAGCACAGCTTGTATGTCATCCTTTTCAATGTCAAGTCTGGTGTTGACTCTGTGTTCGTGGGGTGGTTCTTCCGTGGTAGAGGTCATGGTGGGCGCTGAAGATACTTTGGCTGACCAGCTGATGCGGGCAGTTCCTCGCCCAGACTCTCCCTCCGACCCCTCCCCATCACCCTCCCCTTCAGCGCCGACCTCCACGAGCCACGTGAGGATCTCCTCCCAGCCAGGCTCGCCGACGCCGCTGCTCTCCTCAGAATCCCTATACCGTTAAATTAAGTTACAATATTCAGTTCATAAACTTACTGAGCCTAAAAGCTTTTATTACCTAAAAGGTTGTTTATTGAGGTCGAACATCTTGAAGGTGAATATAACCCGGGTTATAATAAATCAATAGACGTATTATGTAGTCTTTACTCTCAAAGTTCACGTTTATTTGGGTTGTCGCTTTATGTTGTGCAGTGGAAACACAAAATTATCTAAACAATAAAAAGTTAGTCGTGACATCGAGTTTCATTAAGCGGAAAAGCGCTGACAAAATTTATGGCTGTGCAAATGCAAAGTAGTCGTGGGCGAAATTGTGAACAAATCCCGCCAAAGAAATGAGAAATGGAAACATTATGTTATAAAACGCGAATAATAAAAATAAATTTTCATTTTGGTGCGAAACTCGTTTAACTAGATGTATATTTATGTACGGGTATATAGAAAAAATGAACGGCATGGGTGTTTGTGAACCATATACGACGGTTGCATAAATTACATGAAAGGTCCTTGTGCGCATCGACGTTAATGTTATAAGTATCTACAACAAAATATTATGTCTAGAACATTAAGGCCGTTCTTTAGTCACTTTGTAAAATTTACAAAGTATTTGAAGTAAACAGCTCAAAGACGACCTTACGAAAAACTTAGAAATGGAATGAATTCTTGAAACACTCTCGCTCAGATGACCTAGGCGGCTAGCTAGAAGACACCCACTTTATCTACGACCACTCCCGATTGCAAGAGCATTTTATCGGTAAAGTGGGAAAACGTAGAATTGCAGATGGCATTTTCATTTCATCGGATTTATTTTTGAAAATGAATGTCTCTTTTCAATTTTATTGCAATTTCTACCGTTATTGCAGTGTGAAGCTGAAATTGCTCTTGTTCAACGATCTTATTGTTTAATTTTACAATAACGTTGAGCAGACTATTACGTCGCATCCGGATACTTTTATAACGGAAATAGTAGTTATTATTACTCTTGTCGCTCATTGCAGGAAACTACAATAAAGTGCTCTGAAAGTGGATGTGAAAAGGAGCTTTGTCCTCGTGCTTCTAATTTAGTTAATTAACTTCACCTAGTCTAATGTAGTTACCACTAACAAGCAAAGAAAGGGGTTCTTTGTTCATTTAGAATATGATGCAACACACTTGGACTAATTTGGAAGTAATTTGCACATTTCCTAGTTCAACTTAGAGCAAACCCACCCTTAGAGCAACGTAGAATCCTGCTGATATTAAAATGGCACACCGTGTGTAGCCAATTTTGGAGAAGGTTTTGGATCACAGATTATGCTCATTACTTACAAGATAACTGATTGAGTGATTAGTTTGTCGAGTAGGTTCACTTCAATAACCCTTTTGATTAGCAAATGAAGCGTTCACTCGAACCATTAACTAACAGTCAATACGTCATATTAGGCTGGGTACATACGTGTTAGGAGCTTCGTCTTCTCGCAGCGGTTGTTCGAGTCTTGTCGCCGTGACCGTGGCGGCGCGAGGCTTCACTTCGGCAGTCACCGCCCAGCGAGAGTTTGCGGCGGTCACGCTCACCAGCCGTATACCTGACTTCACCTTCATTCTACAGGACAATATACATTTTTTATTTTCTACATAAATATTAACTTTTTAGTCAATTCACGGAGTAGTTCGTTACCTACTCCATGTCCTGTCGGAAAATTATCAGTGCAGTTGCGCAATGAATGATAACGTATTCCTAAAATGGATCTATAGAAACATTATACCTAATTCATTACAATCAACTATAAAATTAGGTAGGTAGGTACTGAATATTGATAATCGATTGTTGATTGTTGGCAATGTACAGAGCCAGCATAAAAATAGCGATAGCCTGCATTAATTAATTACTAAACAATCATTGTTTGCGTATCTTTTGTCCCCATTCCCTCAGTTGTGTTTGACGGCATAGTGTACGCTGTGCACCTCTTCCGGTTCTAACGTACACTGACACAAATGCGCCTCTTAGAATACCAATCGTAAAAGAGAAGAGATCAAAGTTATGTTTAACTGAATGCAGGTTTCCCTGCATTGAGCATAATTTATTTCATGCTTTGAACTTGTTGGCTAGTTTTCGCTCATACATGAAACCAAAATTTTGATTTTCCTGCAAACAAACTTACACAAGGATCTATAAGTTTAATGAATAACGGAGGATCAGGACCACGTAAAGCCGCAGTTAGCTAAACTGTCTCACGTTATTGTTGGAATAGTAAAATTTATTTTAATAGCTAAGCCGAAGGAGACATAAATTTCCATTTAGTCGGTTGCAGTCGAGTATTCCCGTGCGGGTGCGACCCGAACCGTACCTTAAAACGAGAAACAGATACTCGTATCCGCGATGAAGTTTTGGAACAGGTGGCGCATAATATACGAACGATTGTAAGTACCCGATATAACTACATCGCAGGTACTTCCCTCCAAAGTGTAAAAATAAAACTTCTTGCAGCTGCATTTCCTACGAACATATCCGCTCATTTCTTTTGAAATAGACTGGCGCCTTTTAGCGATATCGACAGGATATTGATTCCATTAGATTCTCGTGTAGCACTTGAAGCGTCGGGTATAAAGATTGCAATAGTGCACGCCGGGACACAATCACTGCGAGCTCCACAATCGCGCAATCACGGCCTTTTTATGCGAACAGAAATTGAACACGCTGTATTTGTTTTTTTTTTTCATTTACGTTATTATTGTTCGTATAATGTGTGAGCACTAAGCTTTTAAGGACATCGTTTTATGTTAAGTGCTGGATGAACTGAATATACTTACGACGAATTTATGATAGACCCTGTACCTAAGCTATGGGTAGGGTAATCACCTATTGATTATTATCGATAAGTTGTAGTATAGCTAATGTCTAATGTCTATGTAGGTAGCTCGATATAATTTTCAGGATCTGTGTTGGTATAGCTTGGATTATCGAATTCCTCTGTTTTAAATTCAACAACAATACGATTCCCCTACTAGAGCGACCCAAAATTGCAGGTCATAAATAATATCATCGTGAATTCGGATATTATAATTTTAGCTACAAAATTGTATTGGCGATGTTGAAAAGGAATGTAATATTCATAGCTGACTTTAGCTGCATTTGTTATAACTATCTGATCATATATATCAATATTTGCGCAGTGTTCTTCCAATTTTCGTTCTCAATGGTTTAGTGCAGTGGTGGTATATTACAGTTAGGAGGAATAGAAAAGCAGCTAGGAGAATGCCGTAACTCAATATAAGAGCAGAGCTTGGGAAATTTTACGGAGATCTTTTCTACTTAAAGGAAGAATTATGATCGTTTGGTACCTACTTGGAGAAAAGCTGAGTTATTTCTATGCAGTACCTATATAGTCCGTTAAATATAAAATGCCAAGAAAAAGGACAGGTAATAAAACAATATAATATAAAAACTCAATTGTGGTTCGTGAGTTAACCATTTCAAATGTAGGTAACAAAGAAATGTCTAGGTATTACTACGTACGATGTTAATATTTATTTTCAAAAGGACTTCAGAATGTTAACTAAGAGCTAGAATTAATCTAAGTAAACGACCTAAGACGCAATTTATATAAACTTAAAACAAAGTAATCATAAAATTATAAAATAAAGTTGAGAAAAGCCTCTTCAATTTAACACACAATGTAGTTTCCACGACAAAAATGTCATCTCTTGTTCTAACTAAGTACTCGTATCTTTTTGCGGTCGTCTAGAGCGCGAACAAGAGTTATTTGAAGAATAAACTTGATCCCAAAGAGCAATAAATTGTGTCAAATAAACGAGGTGATTTTGGAGGAGTCGTTATTCAGTTAAAAACTAGAATAACTGAAAAAGTTTTAATTGGCACATTGAGGTCGACAGTTTGCAGTTAAGCCGTAGATGCGACCGCTTGTTCGGTACTTCAGCGTACATGTGAACTTGTTTTGTTAGCAGTTGGCACCTCGTCCGTCCTCCAACCGCTGCGCCACTCACAACTTGCCAAAAGTTACGACAGAACAATAGGTTTAGTTTGTGGCAACTTCAAATTTTTGTTTACCTTCTTGATGAGAGAGAATATAAACATAACTGTCAAAATCTCATGAATTATTTCATGTTCCTTACTTCCCACGCAAAATAGAAGAACGCGGTTGACAAGCAATAAACCAGTCCCAGTTGGGCGGAATACCAATAAATATTAGTCAGCGTGACATAACACAGAGATGCGCAAGTTGCTCGTCGTTAACTTGAAGTGGCTCATGCTTTGACAGATTTTCTCCTGATGTGGGTTTACAAACCGCTATGTCAGGCTTACAGAAAGTATGACACTTCTTGGGTGGCATCGAGGGTACGGTTAAGCACTGCCGTTGATTCACAATTTTAATGACCATTGTCACGTTTTCGCTACGATACGAGCACTTTCCAAGAGAATAAACTACAGGCTTACAATTATCTACGCGTTCCATGTATGTATGAACAAAGTAAATTAGAACTCACCTGATGACAACATGTGAAATCGTATGGCTGGTGTCGCGCCGCACTACGAAGGGCAAGTGTAGTCGAGAGTGAGGATACAGTGGTGCTCGGGGTAGGAGGAGAGCAGCATCACCGGCTCGTGCTTCTCTATACCCAGCACGAGCTCCAGCCAACGTGACGGAACCCAGGGGCCATGCAGGCTGCACAGACACTCGCCCACAAGCACCTTCGGCTGTTTCTCCACTACCGGCTTCAGCTGCACTGTAAGCTAATCGCACTGTCCGTGGTGGTCTCTTGCCCTTTCCATCCGCAGGCCACCATGCAGCTGGTATAGTTAATTCAGCGAGGCAAGCACCTTCCTCGCCTTCAGGGCCACACGTCGCAGTTAATGTTCGCGCTCCGTAACTAGCGTGTAATGTAATACACACTCGACGCGGTCTCGTCGCGGCACGTCTAGCACCACCCTCACCACCGGTGTGGAACAGCACACGTAGCACTGGAGCATCGCGAGGAAGCTCCCGGAACACTAGGTGTGCAGACACATCGAGTCTGTGCGCAGTTGCATCTTGCAATTCCATCAAAGACGCATTTCTCCTTGGTGGTTCCAAAGGATCAGGAACTGCGTATCGCGCTGGAACCGTCTGTTTAGTAGAGAAGGGCCCGTACGTAGCCCGCACTGATGCTGGCGCAGAACCTTGTAATACTGTGAACCGATCTAGTGATAGCAGGGCGCCGGGCAGAGCCGTGCCCATAGGTTCCGGCGGTGGGCCCGAACCGCTCCATCTCGCTGTGTGTTTTAGAAAAAACCCACTATCTTTATTTTCGAAATGCACTTCGACGCCAAGCACCGTCCCTGAAAAGAGAAAAGAAACTATTTTAAAATGTAATAAAACATTTGTCATCGATTTAGGAATGCGTAACACGTGTAAAATGTTAAATAAGTGTTTTATTTTTGGTATTTTGACGAGAGATAAAAGGGCGTTGAAGCACAACATTGGCGCCGTGCCAACCGCATTCTGTCCTGCAGCAAGACGTCATTTGCGTTAGTTGTATGTTTACAAACACATCGATTTTGGTTTTAGCGTAACGATGCCCTAATCGCACTGTTTGTGTAACGGTATTTTAAAGAGATCTTTGGTAGTGAAGCAAGTCATGGTTTATGTCTGCTTAATTTTAAAGTAACACGCTCCGTACTTGCGAGATGGTTATGCCAGGATACGTAAAATGTTATATGGCGGTAATAACAGAAACATTTTATATGTAAGCGAGGAATATAAAGGAGATTAGGTATAAGGACGCGAGAGTGGTTGGTCTTGTTTCTATGAGGGATGGCTTCGCTCGGGGCCCGCGTCACGCGTCACGCAGGCTGCGGCACGGGCTCGTCACTCGTCTCGTTTATTGAGCCAAGATTTGTGTCACGTTCCTCTTACGGAGCTCTTCACGGAATTCATTACGCGCCCTATTTATGATTCTCAGTGGTTGGTCTCTTATAAAATATTTTGTTACGTTTATAATTGAGTTCTTATTTGGTTTAGCCTGTTTCATACTTTATGTTTTTCTTTGGTATAGGCTCAGGGTATAGGTACAATAGAATAATTGGTAAAGTTTATTTGAACTGACATTTACATAATATGTATATTCGGGTAGGTTACAGATTAATTAAAACGAGGAAGGAATACCTCACAGTCTGTGTCCCATTTACTTATTTGTACGATAATAGCTTAGTTTTAACTATTAATTCAATAATTAAAACGAAGAATAAAAGTAAGCTTTAAATTAAAATTGAAACAATCTTCCGAAACCAGCATTCTGGCTGATCACAAAACGGTTAGGTACAACAGCAGATGTATTAATTGGTTGCCATGAAATTTCCTGTAAGCGGAAGCTATCGCTTCATTTGCAAGGAAACGGCAGGCAATTCCACGAATACGCTACATCCCTCCACCAGGGGGAGTTAGGATAATAAAAAGCTTTAGCACGTGACGCTCTTAGGACAAAGAAAAATTCGCACAGCTTTCAAGTTTCAACCTCGATGAGAAATGTTACATTAGGTACCTATGTACAGTCAGCAACGAAAGCCGTTCGCTTCAGAATTTTATTATAATTATTGAGCACAATTTATAAATAATATGAAAATTTCAGGTCAATTTATTAAGTTTGTAAATGTCTGTAATGTATTTTGACCGTACTACCTTTGGTCGCGTGCAACGTAATTTTTTAACTTTATGGTCTCTTTGTGAATTCAAAATAAGTGCTAATTACCCAAGGCTGGTGCTAGGAACGTAATGAGCGGCAATTATGCAAAGCCATATTGATTTTAACATTCCCGAGCAGATGTTATTGATCCGGGTACCTAATGAATATTCAATAGGCTATAGCTAAGGGCTTTTAAAAATAAAAAGATGAAATGCTAATCTTCTTCAAACACATCATCGGAGTACGGTTAAGTGTTTAGAGAAACATTTTGTATGGAGCGTTTTAAACTCCAGCTGGCAAATAATTTTCAGCAAAATTTTGTCTACCTCGCTGTGATACACGTTAAACTCAACCAGTCCCTACAGTGTAACAATAAAATTGTCAACAACCCATTTGCTTAACAATGGCAATCAATATTTTTAATAAACGCTATTGTTCGTATGAACGCGTTCCCATACATTTTAATTTTACCCCGGACGCAACAAAAAGAGAAGTTTCGCGAATTGATATCGCGTTTTCCGATCGCACCCTCGATTGTGGGCAGCGTTGGCGGGAGACAGGGAGACAAGGGACACATGGGGGCACGGGGGACAAGGGGACACGTAGCGGGTGTAATAACTGCCACAGAACTAAATCCTTAGATATGGCCCACGCGTGCTACCCCCTCCCAACCAGCTCTATCACACTGACCTTCCAATAACTCCTATTTTATATACATATTCATGCAATATACATAATTTCCACAAAATATCCAGCTCTTATTTTTATTATTACTACCCGGCCCGTAGATGAAGATAGGGAAAAAATACCCGACTGAGCGAACCGAACGAATACCTTAATATTTCTTTTTATCATTTTCTATACCACATTCAATCGACTAAATGTAGACTATGCTTTGATAAAGTTGCCAAAAAAGAGGTTGGCCAGGCTTTCAGACCTATTTCGTCTAGCTTTTTGGGGTAGACGTACCAATAGGTGCTTTCTCCTTATCATTCCCCGAACTCGGTATTATTTGGTATAGTTAACTTAAAGTAACTGGTTTCTATAGAGGTTTTAACACGACAAGATAATTCAGTCTCTCTATGACATTTTCGTATAGATTTCTTATTTATTTTAGAGCTTTTCCGAACTTTTACCGGCTGTACTTTCCTCTACTGATGCTATATTTGTACTTTCTTTCCGGTGAGATATGATAAGTTTTTCGTTTGAAAAGACTAAACAACTTGTTTGAACTATGTTGGGAAAACTAGCTTTTCACACACGGTATTTTCGGTTATAATTATGTTATTACAGATAGCTTGTTTCAGTACCCACGCTAACCCTTAGGACATTATGTACCTATCTTTCTACTAACAAGGTTAATTATTATTTATTATCCTCATAACATGTTTCCACATAGGACTTCACGGAAAGCTCCGCGAAATCCACGCTAAATGTATATCCCACAGCTATAGCATTATATTAATAATATAATATTGCGTTGGAAAATCCGGACATCCTGTTAATGAAACAGTATAGCCCTCCAAAAGCACCTTTGTGTTGTGTTATTAATATAACGTTCCGCGAATTCATTACCCCGTACATTTTCAAAATTAACATACAACCGCGCTGCCTGATACGTTACGATAGCTGTGTGAACGTATGCTAGATAGAGCCTCATTGAAGGGTAATAAAGCGGACGCGGACGCGGCTGTGTCAGACTCCATTAACGTAAATATTTGTTCATTTGTCATACTGTGTTGCCAATGGACAGCACTTTGACGTGAACGCAAACCGCTGCTTTTACATAAACGCCGCATATCTCCATTTTCAGTTAAATAAATGATTTATTAAACTCGCGTTTGTCTCGTTAAAAAGTCAACTGGGTTGTACCCTCGTAGCTCTTATCCCGCTAAGCCTTTGGGATAAAGGGTTCTTGACGTCATAGGTTTTTCGTGGTTCCGGAATATTTTAAGCGAGCTGCTTAGCTTAGCGCGGCCGAGCGGAGATCGTTGCAAAAACATCGATTGTGTTCAGGCTTCAGGCTGTAATGTAGGTACCTACTTATAGCCCATTTAATAGGGAAAAGTAACACGGAATTTTAAAAATGCGTTTTTGTTTTTACCCGCCTACGGCGAAGAAAAAAGGAGGGTTATGATTTTGACCGGTATGTATGTATGTTCATCTGTTCCCTCCTATCTTCTAAACCACTCATCACAATTTGACAAATGACGTATCGTTGGAAGCGTTTTGATCGTCCGCTATAGGCTATGTTACGTCACATTAAATTAAAAATGGCGCCCTCAAGACATAAAGTAAGGAACTAAAAAAAACATTTGATACCCAACATGGTACGATTTTTTTTAATTTTTAATTTGTATATTTTTGAAATGTGCTCATTAAGCCAAAGGGCTTAATGAGCACATTAAATAAATATATATATTATAACCCCAAAAGAATTTAAAAAAAATTAAAGTAATAAAAACTAAAACCCAACTACGACTAAAAAGGTATAAACAAGACACCGCAGACAGACAAATAAAAAATCCGGAGTCACACTTAATCTGTTCGATTTATGCCCACACGTGTGACTCCGGATTTTTTATTTGTCTGTCTGCGGTGTCTTGTTTATACCTTTTTAGTCGTAGTTGGGTTTTAGTTTTTATTACTTTAATTTTTTATAATACGTGCAATATCTAAGCAAGGATGACATTTTGACGAGAGTATAACGCTTGCTTGAATTTCTCAATTAAATTGAAAAGGGTGAAAGCTAGGTATAATAAATGTACGACTAGCTAATAACCCAAATATTTGATTGCTTTCGTAACTCAAATAGCAATCCTAAACAAACGATCTAAAAGGTCTCTCTTACAAACACTCGGTGAGTTTTTAAATTAACATTTTAACGTAGTTTTAATTAACGTTTTTGTTGCAATGCACATTATTTTATGAAATGATGTTTAAACTGAGTAATTAATTAAATAAAGAGTGATATCCCAGTACGGTCTCTCCCAGTCACTCAGATACTTTACGGTTTTAGGATGCAACTACCAATTTTCGTAAGACAACGTTAGCGTCATGTTTCCCTAAACTATACTCCATTTGAAATAAGATTAGACGTATAGATAAGCCTTTTTTACATTCCGTTCAACCGATTTTGAATTCTATTGCGTTGGTAGCAAGACAAATGGCGGCCGCAGTAGATAGTTGGTATTGTAACTTTTTTTGCTTTTAATGCTATCGTTATGCCTACGGTATAGAAGTCAAAATCGGTTGAACGGACTGTAAAAGGGTTTGTTTTAATGTCTAATCTTATTTCAAATGGGGTATAGTCGTAGTAGACCTACATCGTTACGTAGTGGCATCGATGCCTTGACAATGGATGATCAACAACGTCATTCGAAGTTTAATATCCCGATGAAGATATCCTGAAGTCCCGATGGTAAACGTAAACAAAACTTTAGGTTATGAAAGCAGGATCTTTCTATTGCATCCATGCTATACGATCACCGTCTTCGCAATATTCCATTAAATGTAGACAACTGTAGGCGGCTGTGACTGTCCAGTTCATTAAGTATCATTATGTTGTAATAATATGTAATTATTTAGCATGGCTACCACTGCAGTCTACACACAATAGAGCGCATTAGCCACAAATCGATGACCATCGATCCATACGTATACAAGACTAGCCAAGCAGGATTAATTATTAAAGAACAATTATGTACAATTGGTGGATCATTAACTATGCAATAGATAGCAGAACCATTTTACTGCACCAAGTGAAAAGGAAATAAGATTTGTTATACATAGTATTGGGAATAAGTGGAAGGAGGGGAGGCCTGTCCGTGCAGTAGGACACAAACGGCTGATAATAATAAATAAATCCTGAGTATCTATGTCCAGAAAAACTTTTCAATTTCCGTTTTTTGCCACCGACTTCCGAAATTAAAGTTATTTTTCACTTTTTTAGTGTTTTTTTTGGAAGTCGGATGTTTTTTTTTTTGTAAAATGTTTTTATTTTTCACTTTTTAGTTGTGGTACCTATCCCACACAAATCCGAATACCACTACCTACTATGTAAATAACAGTGAAGGAGTCAAACAGGATATCGTCTAGATAAACTAAGTGGGAAAAATACGTAATATTGAAGCTAACTCAAAAATTACGCAAGCAAAGTTAATAAAATTTATATGGGACCACCTCGGAAGCATGACCTACCAAACAAAAAAATAATCATCAAAATCGATTTAAAAAAAACAGACGAATTGAGAACCTCCTCCTTTTTGAAGAAGTCGGTTAAAAATCAAAGCATGTAGATGAAGGTCTGAATAGCATTACTTACGTGTCAATGTAGCTGATAATAGCATCATATTTTCCTATCCGTTGCTTCGATGAACACAATATAGGTAACGTGACTCTTTCTGCATAACAAATTATTTTTGCTCAAGAAAATGTGTTTGAATTATTCTCCCTACGAGAGTATCTTATATAATCCATGTACTTGTCTGTATGGAGATGTGAATGCTTTTTGATTTTAATTTTATTCGAGTATTTATTTAGATATACACGGATCCAAAAAACATGGGATAGATCCGATACAGGGACATACATGTGTGTGTAGGTAGGTATGTCCAAACATTGTTGTTGACGCATAGATAGATTGGAAGTTGATTAGCGAGCACGCTTCGTGTTTACTAACGTGTGTTTTTATTGATTCTATTGAAATTTTGTACGGCTGCGTGTCGATTAATCTAAAACGTAGGTACTTACAATATAACTCTCATTTAGCTATTCGAACAGGAGCTATAACAAAACAGTCCTAGAATTCATTTTTGAACAAGAACCAGTTCAATATGGGATATTCGATTCTCATTAGGGTTCCATGTTGACTGAGAAATAAAGAAGAAACGTAAGTACGTAAAACGTACCTATCAACTGCTTATCTTCAGTTAAAGTCGTAAAAGTGAACCGAACGAAATGGGTTGGTTAATGGTGCTCGGCGATGGATTACCACCTTGTCACCACTGCAATCTTCCGATACTATACATTATTGGATACGACGGTCTTGGCTCCGAGGGATCGTTACTGTTGATTTACTTACTTGTTCTCCTTTCTCTTCAGTGAAAGACAAAAATATGTAAAAGGAATGTAAACAGAGAAAGGGAAAAATATGGTTTCATTTAAGGAAAACTCATTTCAAAATATGGGAAGGCGTGCAATGACGCACGATGTCTTTTAAAAACATGGGCCTAATGTTTGTTTACAGCAAGTCATAAAAAATTAACCGCGATCCGCGGATATATTTTGGTTAGATCTCATCATAAAATAAATATTCGTTAAGCAAAACCGAATCGAATAGCTCCTAAAATTTGTATAAAACGACAATAAACTGGGAAAAATTGAGGTGAAAGGAGGCGGCGTAAAAAATAATGGTGTACCCTCAGCGGACGAGCAAGGGTGGCCTGCTAAATAAATTGTTTGCCTTTTTCAATTTCACAGCGAATCCGCAGTACGTATCACTGTTAGAGCCTCAACGTGCATACATATGTATGGCACTGAATTCAATCTGTTGTACGGGTATCAAATACAATCAACTGAACGACATGTTGTGGTTGGAGAACTTGGAGACTTGTATCGGTTTCTTGTTACCTATATATATATATATTTTCTTCCATATTTCGTTCAAGTCCTTATTGACTAGTATACAAAATGTACTTTAAAGCCATGTTGATATTTATAGCTGACTGGCTTTTTAATCCGAAGTTAAAAGAAAACAATAAGTAAACAATAAATAATAAAATGTACATAATACAAGTAGAAGAAGAAAGAATCAACAAACATTAGCACAAAGCGAAGAAAAAACATAGCCTGAAAGCGATACCTCGGATCCTTTACCCCTTATCAACAAGGAAGTGAACTAGATAGATATTGAAAACAAAGACATTTTCTCTCGTTCGATATGAGCAGGTATATTCCCGATTCGGTAACGGATGTATTCAAAACGAGCATCATTACGTGCCATCAATAACTCGACATCGGATTTGAAAGGCTTGCGACAACGGTGGGTATTCATGAGTGAGGGCCCTTATGTCTGTGGTTTTACGACAACAGGCTTGTCACGTAGTATAACTACATTGTATTCCTTTTTATGTAACATACCTGTACGAGAACGTATTGATTCGCGTACGTGAGTTTGATGGATTGACACTGTAGCTTCATGGAAGGAGAGGAACTTTTTTCGCGCACACTAGTGTGAAACGTAACTTTTGTTGGCATTCTCGGTGCTGGGGAAGTTTTTATCAAATTAAGTCGGTCCTGAGATCAAAGATACTGTCCATTATTTCTAAGTTGTTGTTACAACAAACTATTAAAAGAATATTTTGGCGTAAGTAATAGCCTGGATGATTGTGCTACTGTAGACCAAAGCCACCACTTCCACCACTTCAGGTGCATGCACAAGCTTTTCAAACATAATTTTCCATTTTCATATATTATCATAGCAAAAATGAATATTGCTAAGGCCAACGCTATATTTCATGACGTACTGTCGCATAAAGGAAAAATGTTCATCAGAGACGTGCAATGTTAACAAGAATGCGCGCCCCACCGACGACACCATACATAACGTATTACTGGCGACAGTTTCTCAGAACATGTTACGCCTGACTCACGAAACGGGACGAATGGTGATTTAACAATGTCTAAAATAGACTTCCTTGTGGAATGCGACTACATCAACTACAGCCATAATACTAATATCTGTGATCAACGAATAGCTGAACAGTTACGCATGACATTATTCTTGTTCGAGAGCTTTCTTGCATACGGATTCGAATTTGAAGATTGCTCAACTCGAATAAATCTCTTATAGTTGTGGTGAACCTACAATTTAAGTTTTGTAGTGCATGTCATATTATCAAAATTAATTATACACCCAAAATTCTGTTTGTGAAGTATCATAGTTATAGAATGATGTTCTTGCAATTCATGAATCATAGTATCATCAACAGGCCGCCCGAAATCTGTTATATTTTACATATTTATTGTGCTATGATTATTATTCTATTACCACATCAATAATACCAACTACTTAGTTCGAAAACACTCTTGTTTGGAATATCTAAACAGTTTGCGCGAGTGTTGTTGTATGACCAAACCAATATGGTGGATCATCCATCTTCCAATATCGATAGCAAAACATATATTATTTAGGATGTCAACTCTTCCGTCCTCAATGACGTCATCAACTCGAACCTTCGTCCTTGTCGAGTTGAACCACTCGCGATTGTTAGTGGTATTGTTATTTTTTCTTAATAACCCCTTCCGCATATAACTGTAACCGCGATACACGTCATGCCACTCGACGAGACGTTCTAGGGACGTCAACCTCTTGAGCACTCGACCTCAAGTGTGCTTCTATGAAAAGCTCCTACGCGCAATATGTTCTTTCGAGATAATTTACGCTTCACTACATAATTCAAGAGCGGCTGTAGCTAGGATAAAAACTTACTTTTGTTGTGCAACAACTAGGCACCTAGGGAAATTATGTTTGATAAACATTTCGTACCCCACTTGTTTTTAAAACGCATTATTTTCTCAACCCTAGCATATTTTGTAAAAATTCGTTATTATTGTAAATACATGGTGTGAAAACAACACTTTAGGGTTTAGTTAGGGGATAAAAACAGCCAGACGTAGAACAGCAATTTTCATACCCAAATTACACGGTGGTTTCTGTACTAAATTTGTTAAAATTCGCGTTCGTTAAAATATCTCCTCTTGCTCTTTTCTGTAACATTTCCAAGATATGTATTTATGTTATGTATTCAAACTGAGCCAGTATAGTCTAATTATCTTTCAGATTTATTCATAGATATTGCCGTTCATAATTCAATCCAACCAAATGTATTCATCAAGCAACCTACACCTAAGACAGGATTATCCCTCGCGGGTAGTCGGGTACTTGCTGAAGAATGGATTAAGTACAATTAGTAACAGGAACCACTTCACAGGTTATTGCTTTAAGGAACAACTAATCGTCGTGAATCCCTAGCCGGAGATGGATCGCCCCCGCACATTCTTGTCTTGTTTACAATCCGTCTTGTAGTGTCACGCCGTGGGACCGGACGGCTGTATGCGCTTTTCCTAATCATTGTGAACAACATGCGTAGGCCTGCGTAGAATGGACTTGTATGATTTATATGAGTAACTGTAGAGTCCGGCAAACTTCGTCGTATAATCATTGTAGATGATTTTACGTGTAGAAACTTGTGAACACTCAATGTTAGTGACAGTTTTGTCATAACCATAATAAAGCATAGTTTCTAGCAGAGCATGCAGGAATAAGCTAAACACACTATGTACGCTCTAAGAGAATTTTCCATATTTTCCGAGCGCTCGCTTGGCCTACGTACGGGCTGAGCGGTGCCTGTGAAGACACTTGTCACTGCCGCCTAACGGTAGACCCTTATCCGATGTTTGATGACAGAGATTTACTACTGGCCACCTGTTTGGATATGATGTGCTACATCAGCTGTTTTGTTTGATAAACACTCGGGAAAGTTTTCTCTTCATTGCGTGCCGTTACGACATTATCACCGCATTACTATTTATTCAACCGAATATATTGAACAGGCATTAGGCAAATGGGCTTAATGGCTTGTAAAGTTGGCTGCATAGTCGCATTCTACAAGATATTTACATGTTTATTTATTCAATTATCGATAAGATTAGTCTCATAAAACATTCAAAGGGATTAAGGCTGTGATTGCGCAAATGCTCTTACAGGTAGATGTTGGGTCGTTACTCGTTACCTATCTGCATTAGGTGATTTACTGCTTTGGCTTTAATTGGCAATTACATAGGTTTACTGTTAGTGTCGGTAATTAGTCGTGGGGTAAGGCAGGCGGTGACTCTGCTCACTCGCCGAGGTCGCCCGACCGCCTCCCCGCACTCCACAATAACTTGTCGCGCCCATCTAAATGCAAATAAAGCGAGGGTATACCTACCCTTGATCTTTGTATGCGCGTCCCTCATTTGTCAACATTTTGTTGAAAAAGGTGATATTAAAAATATTTGTATATTTATCGCTGGTTGAAATTACAAATGGTCACTCAAAGCGATGACGGCCCAGAGGAGGCTTGTTGTTGTTGTTTAATAGACGCATAAAGTATTTTAATATACTTAAGTATTATATAGCGTTGCCAATTAACCTATCTACTACTTGGGGATGAAAGTTAATTTTCCGATGGTAAATCCCATTGGGCACATGGCTTATTTATTAGATCATTTAGGAAAACTAATGAACTTTATAAACAAGCTACAAGTCTCAGTGTGTCTCAACGTAGGTTAAGTGATTTAAGTGAAAAGCTGCTTTCAATTAAGTAGAAAATTAATCTTAAAGGAACATGCAATGGCTTAAAATTGCCAATTTGCCAACAAGCTGGCGTGCACTGTGTGCCAGGTTGTGCACCGCACAGGCAGGTATATAACTTAATTCTGTGTCCTGGCAAACCAATTTAACTTCGGCCATCGCTGACCAAGGTATTCCGACAGTATGGCAATCGTTTAACTCCGGCTTTTGTTTTGTTGTTTCAGGCAACAATTAATAGTTTGCTGCAAAATACGAACAGGTATAAAGATAAGCTAAATGAAGCGATTTGTATTAAGCTGTTGGTATCTAGGCGTAAGCTTGTGTAGGTTTTTCGTACATGGTGTACTTAAGTACCTATTAAAAATCGTTTGAATGTGTACCTAATGACATAAAAACGTGGATATTTCTTGTCTACAATTACTATATATACGATATTTCGTGTCTACAAAATACTTTTTTGAAACATGCAAGAACTCGTCATTGTGATTTATTTTTGAAGGTTTATAATTTTATCATCAAAGAATGAAATAAGAAAATCATATAAAGAGAAAAGTGGGTTTAACAACGAAAAGACAAACTAAGGGTAGTCGACCTATTGTTATGAATACAAAATTTAAGAGTATCTACAAAGCTCTAGAAATTATTTTACCAGGAGTTTTGCTGTAAACATTTGAAAACAAGTTGGCGCCAACAACAGGTAACCTATATAGAGTAAAGCAACTCTACTTTATGTATCAGGAATGGGGTCATAGCTGTGTTCAGCATAAGTAGCGACAATTTTGTTGCCAGATACGATATCAGCTTACAAAATTACCATGAACTGTGATAAACTATACTCCGACCCATGGAATAACTGTTCCGTCAGAACCGATAAATTTATGGGACGCATTCTTTTGATATTATTGTTGAGAAACATCGTTGTTCAGTGAGTAGATGAAATGAACAGGCGTTTTACTGTCGTTTCATTTGACAGAAACGACTTGTGCGTTACATAAAAAAATCATCTATATTATTTTAAATTAGGGTTTATACGGTCAGTGAAATTGTAATCGTGACCAATTGCAGTAAGTAACGCGCCCTCCCGCTGCGCGTGCGCCGCCGACGCAGCAGGGAAGCGTCACTCACTATATGCATGTCCATACTACAATGAGACAAGTGGCTTATGAAGAACCCGATTATTCATGATTATTTTATTACATATCTATTGACTATCGACAGTGATTTGCATTTTTGAATGCTTGGGAACAGTTGTGTAATGTAACTTATTGACTCTTAGTTCTGAAATTTATTGTTCATAAAATAAATACACGTTCTATAAAATGAATGCATGACACGAATAAAGGAATAGAAATAGCATTATGGAAATAAAGCGAAATATTTTAACAAGAGCTAACAGCCGGGCCAACACCAAACGTGAGATTTGTGTAAACTCTAAGGATTTACCAACAGAGAGGAAATCCTAAGGGAATCCGTTTCGCCTCGTTACGAGACTCCATTTATTAGGAATATTCGTGTAGAGAGAATGCCGCAGAAAACCTAAAAAAACCCAGAATAAAACCTTTGATAGATTCGATTGTGATTGGAAACAACAAACGCGCCTTTATTGTATCAAATAAAAGCAATTTGATTTCGCAAAACTTTGATAACAGACAAGTAATAACCTTTTATTTTCAGACAAACTGTTCCGAACAATAAACTTGTATAAAATTGAAGCGGCGGGACTCACAGTAACTGTTCTCAAGGTGGGCTAGGTGGGATAATTTTGAGATTGCGACTCGTGAGAGATATGCTGAAAGTCGTCCATCAGCAAGATTGATACATTAGAAGCAGGGCTAAGTGCATGAGGTTGTACGACACAAAGCAAGATGCTGATGCACTCTCTTTGCTCTCACAGTTATTGTCACTGCAAGAATCTCTTCATACTCTGTGTTTTGTTTCCTGAGGTAAACTTACACGACCGTATTTTCACCGCGGAAAACTTCTTCCTACGTTCCCAATTTTTGTTGAATGTCGCGAGCCGAAATGTGTACTACCTTTACCCATAAAAGGTTTTATGTTTCACGTCTAATAATAAGACGGCGATATACCTACTCGCTATATTCGCCTCTATGTGGAGCAGCCGTGGCGACTTACGAATTGTGAAACATGTAGAAAGACATCGTATTGATTGATTACACCACAGTTATTGGTTCAATTGGAAGTAATGACCATTTTGTTCGACGATCCATTGACTCTCAATTTAAATGTGTACGCATTACAATCAACCAATTGTTTAAGAATTGTGACGGGTGCCATTTGTTAAGATAAGAGCTTGTTATTATTAGAAGTTGAGTAATCACCGGTTTGTTAATTAAATGGTGATACATTTTGGTGTAGGCAATTATTTGCATAATTAAATGCACCCGAGTTCATTGAAACAAGGGTGAGGTGTGTCTGGGTGCCACAGGAACACGAATGACTGCGCCCCTGTGGCTGGGAATCCCGTGATTCCAAAACCGTGTAATGTCACGTAACGCGATCGTATCGCTGTATACAATTATGTTTCCAGACTGCCTACAAGACACCCCTATGCTACTTAAATATCATATCTGATATTGCAGTCTTTGAAAGCTTATTTAATTAAAACCATTATCACATGCAATGCTAAGCATTAGGAATTAATGGATTTTCTTTAGATTTCCCTTTTTGTGCATCTAGGTTCTTCATCAGGAAAGCATATTAGATTTGAGATCATACTACTCTTTAATGATAGATATTCAACACAAAACCTTGTATCTGTGTATAAAAAAATTAATGAGTAAATCAAGCTACAAACGAGCAAGAACACTCAATGAAAGCATTCAAAACGGTTTAGGAGATCATTTACGTTTTAAGGCACGCAGTGTTCACGAGTAACACACACGATTACATTCAATTAATTTCGCTCTTTGGGACGAAGAGTAAGCTCTGCGATTGTGAGCGATTTATTTAAACCCAGATATTCGGCGTTTCATACACGACTGCCGGTTTTATTAGACGCGATAATGTCAGGGATTTGTTATCACCATTGCATATCAAACCGTATTTCATACTACTTAAGTACCTTAGTATCTACTTCGTTTGCCGAGTTGACATAAGGCATAACAGTGCAAAACACAAATTGCCTGTTTTAAAACTACATCGGAGAAAGGCCTTTCTATCGATCCGTTATAGCTCTGAGCTCCGTTTGAACGTAAAGCATGATTTTTTTAAAGAACTCGTGATTCGTTATTCGTGATCACGGCACCAGTGCCGCAGCAGCTCTTTGAGGGTTCCAGTGCACTTCTCGATTACTCGATCAGTAATTTAATTAAAGTGAGTGCACATTAGTAAACGGGAGCTTCGCTTTGCTGGGCCCGGCACCGTCTACTGGGAGTGGGTACGCTTTCTTTGAAATACGGAAAATTTCAGGCATCTTCTCTTGTACACACTTTCAGTCGATGCTCTAATTGTTAAAAGAAGCGTGCTAATTGCTATCATGCCTCAAAGGAATACAATCATTGGAACGTTAATAAGATTATAGTTTTTTTTAATGTTTTATATACTACGTCCACTTATTATACATCGTGATAAACCATTTATACACTGGTATGATTATACGCACAATCAAAACACTGGGCATAATTTCCTATAAATGTCAATTAGTGTTTAAATACCAGACATTTTAACCCACTTAATTCGTTTATTGTAAAATATTATCAACGTATTTCAGTATATTATTATCAGAGTTAATCGGTTTGTGACTGTTATATAACATTAGGCATAACGCGAACTCCAAAAACAAAGCTCTTTATAAATAACCCATTATAATAAAAATCTAAACGTGAAAGCAATACTGAAGTAGTCAGAATTACAGGATTTCGTTTCAAAAGGAAGCATTTTTCTTCCATTTCTTTTGTAATAGCAATTCGAGTTGATTAGACGGACGTGGAATCAGGATAAAGGTATTATCTGGTGAATGTACCTGCAAGTAAAGGGTATTATCGCATGGTTTTGTAACCACTGAAAGCTGAGCTTTGACTTAATTAACGTTCGGGTACTTGGTCGTGTTCCACTAATGAATAAAAGGAAGTAAGTATAGTGTACCTACAATAGTTTAGTATTAGCACAATAGCTGCCTAATGCTCTGCAAAATGCTTTTGTAGATACCAAATCGGCCTCAGCCCTATTGTCTGCCTTAAATCTCTGCAAACATAACAGACGCTCCCTGCTGCAATAAAACATTGGGGTGCTTTATCACTCGGAATATGTGCAGGCTTGCAGTAGCAGATACCGAGCAGGATCAAAATGTTTCTTTAGAGCTTATTGACTGTGTGACATAAAACTTTATGGAAAGCTTTTTTGTTGTTGTAAAATAAAGTTTACCCAATGTATGTCATGTTTTCTTCTGTCCAGTTAACTAGGTAAGTTGCTTACTATGTAATTAAAATTCAATGGATGACTACTACTTACTACGTAGTGTAGTAATGAGTAGTGCGTGTCCACGACGTATCATTATCTAAATAATAATAGACACGATGAATGGACACGCCGCGGTGTCCCCCTGCTCATTGGCGGCGTAACCATGCTCTCGACTAATTACATTATTAAAACTTCATTGACGACTCCATACGTGTTTATACTGGACTTGTATATTATTATAACACTTTATCTTTATGTGGACGCTCAAACTTATATGCAGCTGTGGTTGTGTAATTGTGTTTTAATGTAACACTGTAATAGCTTTAATTGGAGGTTGTATGGACAGAACGCCAAAACCGCAGACGGCTCAAAGCTATATTATCGAAGTTGTAGTGATGAAACTGTTCTCAGTTTCTATTCAGGCCGTCTCAGTAAACAGTATTTCGATCTTAAATTAGAGAGACTACTATTGAACCTACATTAATTTGCTGCCAGACGGATATTTCAAAGAACATGAACGAAAGCCAGATAAATGTATAAATTGAATTCTACGATAAATTAACATTAGCTAAACGGTGTTGTATTTGGAGCTTTTGTCCTTTTATTTTGCAAATACCCGTACTGAATAGAAATGCGAAGTTGGGTATTATTTCATTAATAAACTGTGCTGACTGAAAGAAATATTTACAAGACTTGACAGGGTAAATTAAGTGATAGGTGGATTGAACGTGTTCAGGCTTGGGTGCGGATAGCGCAGCGTGCGAACTGGCAAGCGGGTCGGCATCGGCGTCGGCACTCGGCGCGGGACCCATTTACATAACCGGACGTGTCACGAATAATATGGAAATGACCCGGCGCGGGCGCTCTGCGAGGAAGCGCGGCTGCACTACGACCTGCCGTCACTTCGATATTGCCTCCATTTACAACGGGAATGCAATCTCGTTGATGCTAATGTAATGTATGTGCGTACATTGAAGCGTGACGCCCGCGCCTCCTGCTCTCATACACCGCACCTTTTGTCACAAAAGATTTAGTGCATGCAATTAAAACATTCTGCATTTCAAACGATCTTTGTCGTTACTCGTAGCCGTAGCACAAACAACGCAAAATCTGTGTTCGCGAGCTTTGAAACTTAAAAACTATATTGAATCTTGAAAATAATTTAGACTTGCAGACGTGTGCAAATTACGTGAGCTTGACAGTATAATTTCAATTAATTATCTCTTTCCCTTGTGTTGGCAGATAAATGAGTCTCGAGGGCGCCATCCGGGCTGAAAACATGAAACTTTGTACATATCCAGCCCGCCCACCGACTGCTCCAGAATCCTAACTTTTGAATTATGTATCCTTTCAAGCTTTTTTACACAACCCGAGTGTCAAGGAAACACAACACTTTCCAAACCTTTCGACGATTTTTAAATAAGTTGACACCGCTTAATTTCCTAATATGTGAATTATTTGAAGACCATCTAGACGCCGTTTGAAATCTAAATGGGTTTCGAAAACACGGTTACGGTTAACGGTTGGAAAAAAGTTGTTCGTAGCGTGGGCCGGGCCCGGTGTTCCTGTGCCGATATGTCGGTCGTCGGAGTGGCAGCTAGCTTCCCAAGCGAACAATGACTTCAGCATCGGGTCGAACTCAATTTCACGCGTGATTTGTACACTTTTATTTCATTTCCACTCCAAGTGAATTGCTGATAGAGTAGGCGGCTTTATTAAGTTATTCTTATAGAAACACCCAAGCTACGATACTGTTAACTTTGAGTAGAAAATGTCACGAAATTATTCCTGTGTACATTAGGATTTTATCGGATAAAATATGACGTATAGTGAAACTATAAATAATGTTTACTAGTATTATACGATTTTCAGGCGAACAATGCTGTGTATAATGGTTAGGGAGTCGCGTAGCGCAACTTGACAAACAGCGGCTCGTGTAGCAACATCTTGCGGCTCACGGTAAAGTCGAGCCGACAACTTGATATATTGGGTTGCTTTGTGAGGGCGAGCGGGTAAACACACGCAACCCGAACGCCACGCGCACCCAACACAGATAACGTCCTCCAGGACGAGGCTACTAAATTATTTTTTATCTTTAACTCTTGCACAAGTCTTCGCACTTATCTGAAGTTACAGGAAGCGTTTTGGAAGTCGAAAGAATCGTTAAGTGGAATCAAGTAGAAAGATACCATTTTACAAAAATGTTAGGTTATACCTTCAAACTTACTTCACAAATTGAATTAATCCTTCACTCGACAGTTGAAGGCTTTCCATTAAATTTTAACAAAACTGCGACTCCATTTCGCACCTCATGTGATATCATTTTATGTAAAAATTGGTTAAAATTCAAGAGCCATATGCTGTGAGCAAACGACCGTAGGAACATCATGAGAGCAGCAAAATTCCACGGCTCGGTAGACAAGCCGCGTCGCTTGGAACTTTATGACCGGCAAACGATGCGTATGTGCACGACAGTAAAGGCGGTACGTCGATAAAAAGTCCATTGTCGACACCGGGCCGCTTAAGGGTTCGCAAATGACGGGAGGAGCACGAGGAAACGCGATAAAAACTGAGGACGACCGACTACGTGCCGTCGAACGACAAAGAAATGCTATGTTGGGCTGAGACCTCGACAAGCGTGAAATTTGATTGGCATCTACAAAGAAACATTGAGCAAAGAAACCGTCGCATAGGTGTAACCAAACCTCGGCTGTTACACGCCGACGATGAGAAATGTACTCGATAACGAAGGGTTCATTACCTGAAACAAACAAATGTTTTATTAAATAAACTGAATATTATTTCAAGCTACGGAATAAACAAAATTGCAACCAACCAACCAACACTATGTTTATTAGACAAGCGCTAAATTAACTACGAATTAATGAATAACAAAGCGTCGACCTAATGTAATTAAGATTAGGTAAACCAGGCCCTGCTCAGTAGCTTCAAATACTAATTTCATTAAAACTAGTTCTGAGATAAATAATTGGATTCTATAAATCTTTCTCTGAGCAACATTAGATACTTTGATCAGCAACGGAATTTATCTTTTCATTAAGACATTCTTCGGTCAAAGAAATTTCCAATATAAGGTAGGTATGTCTATGAAAATGGCTTCCGGCTGAAAGAAAACAGCGCGAAGCTAACGATATAACGATAAATGTAAGTTTTTGTTTTAAACCACCTACATAGTATATTCAGTAGGCTGGGGGCCTTGTTTATTATTTCACTAATCCAGTTTATGTCAACACTTAGCGCCCACTAAACTAAACAATGCGTTTCGAAATATTTCACGCACATGCTGAACTACTTATTATGGTTTAGCCGATATTATAAATAAATAAATAGTGTGTACACTAGCACGTTGTAGAGGTACCTATACAGGGCGTTATGAACTTTTGAAAGTGGGTTAATTCAAAATCGCTTAATCTGTTGCGTGACTCGGCAAACGGTCGACCAGCCTTCGTGTTTTTCAGTCGCCTCCCCTCTGTATAAAAGTAACATTTTCACATTGTGTTTGTAAAACGTAGAATAGTTTCACAAAGCCGCTCTCTGTTTCACACGAAACCGTTCGATTTGTCGGTTGCTTTGCAAGTTTCGTTCGAAGGGCGTTGTCTGCGTCCATTATGCAAATGGAGGCTCCGCGGCCGCGGTGTACGTATTTAGCCGATCTATTCACAGAGCCTGCCCGACAGACGACAGGATTCAACTACACTACAGTGTGATCGAGGCAACGGGTAGCTCGTAAATAAAATAAATGCCGGCTAGTTTCCACGCTAATGCTGAAACGCAAACAATACAAAAACACTTTTTCTCGTTTGACTTGCAAGCGCGGCTAAAGTTTTGTTAAAATACAGCCTTTATTCAAATAACCTTTGGAATTCAGCGGCAGGTATTTCTGTTGTGTTTATCGCTTTGTATTTTTCACTTAACTACTATTGTATTTTGGAATTAAAAAAGAATTTATGTTTCATTGTCGACTTTACATTTTCTCATTTTCTGCGGGTGCTAGTATTTTATGTGTTCGTACTAAATATTGTTATAAAGCTCATATTTTGATGAAAAAAGCTCATTTGATGTTGTATGCACAAAATGTTGATACAAGTAATGGTTGTATAATCATCATCAGGGTGTATCATGTGTGTTGATCCCGGGGGGCGCGGCTGTCGCTGCTCCATTCCGGAGAGTGGCGACACGAGCCGACAAGTGTTTTGATACTATCGCGCTAATGTGTTCTGCTATAATCGATACCGACACACGAAAGCGGAATTTTTATCACTCCATATAATGTCGTATTGAACAGTTTCATGAGGCCGTTGACTTGGCATGCGGTTAATGTAAAAGTAGATATTTCCTTAGTCAACAAAGATTTTTCTTTACAACGTCGTTAAAAGCTGGCAAATGTAACTACAAATAGATTTCAAGTTTATAATAGACATTTTCTTCCTACATTGCATCAAGACGATTCGACACTGGAAGATCTATCAACAACAGCGTGGGAGTCAAGCAGATAATAATTTAATAACCACATCCTTTCCTTTATAACCTTGTCTTTAATAGAAACCGAATGGGTATTAGGTTAATTAGTAATCTCTTTACTAATCTCGTAATGTCCAGAAAGTGCTTCCCTCGACATGATACATTACCCTTCCCCGGATGTTTACAAAGAGCCCCCTTTGTCATACTGGCTTAAGTTATAAAGTGGCTTCGTAGATACACCGATGTCAAAGTAAAGGCTATTCAAAAGCTTTTTCAAACCCATTTATGTATGAAAAATATGTGCTTACGTAAGTAGAGGCTAGCCGTTAGTTTCCCGACTTTCCTTCATAGTTTCAGTTCGGCGAAAACTAAATAAAATAGTTTACAAGGGTTTCTCCCACAGGATACCACACCCTTGTTAACTTTATTTGACTGAAATTCGGTTCTGTAATACTTTTACTGAAACTGAAAACGTAGTGATAAACAATATAATAAATTATAAGTTTATGTGGTAGGGGGAGTCCTGTGTATTCAGAATGACGATACTCTAAATGAGGTTTGCATACGTGTGACTAGCACTAGGGGAGTGCCTTCACGACAATTTTGCTTGTGTAACTGTTGCGTCACTCAAAATGTATGAACAGCACATGACATACATAACATGTAAGTATACAGGATATTGCTCACTAGAACACTGATGAAAGTCACCTAATAGACAACGTAATTAGGTAGTTGCGAAAGCGAAGTCATCAAAACCAACTCGTTTTAACGCTTGCAAAAATACTCTACGCTATTAAAAATAATAAAGTAATTACATTCTGGATCCGCTTACACGAAAACTCAAGTTTCGTTTTAAATTCTGTTAAAATATGATATTGGGTTCCGGATACTCGGCGCTAGTAATTTGTTGTTGTGGTAGTAGTACGGAACAGCCGCCTCTAGCTGAAGGTTTCATTTAAAGATATTGCACCGACTCCGCACTAATATTGCCAACGTTGTGACGTAACAGCTCTATCGATCGAGGAAATGAGAAAGAGCCAATTTTAAAACAGAAAAGGAAAATGCTTTCGCGTCCAGCAAGTTAATTAACAGACCTCGTGTAAGGCCCCAAAAATAACAACGATAAAGCAAAAAGTGAAACATCGAGCTTTTGTTCGGGAAATATTATTTCAGCACCCAAAGCTAAGCGAAAGATTTTTATATTATAACTTCGTTTACTTTCGGATTAAAAAAGCAACCCTTCACATAAAAGAATGGATAAAACATTTCCATCCAAAAATGAAAATCATTTTACCAATTCGTTAAGTTTAGAACTGTGTCACAAAACGCCTAGTCGGCACATTATCTATCGACATCTGCGACACCAATTCGTTCTGCGTCACGTACTACGAACAAACTTCATGGGAAAACTTTAATTGGAAAATACTCCTAGTTTGCTCAGAATAGGTGTTTTCAACGCTATCAGCTTTTAGCTGTGCACCTAAAACTATTGATTATTCAACGATTCGATGTTATTTTAAGCTTAGATTAGAGCTTTTTTGGTATAGGTATTAGATTTTGTTTTAAAGTAGGCAAGGTAAAAATCTTGTATTATAAGATTAAGTTATGTCGACACATAATTGTATCCTACGTGCCATATTGGTTCTGATTAGCAGATTGGTAAACGAAACTATTTTGGGTGGATGTCTATTGCTTAAATTATCACGCTACCGGCCAACTACGAATTCGTGATTTGAGAATGATGCTATTGTAAAGCAAGTGAAATGATATTGCAGCTGCACATTTCTGATAAGATCCCGGTAAGGTCATCACTTAAGCACGATATCCGAGAACATCCTATTAGTAACAAAGAGCACAATTATGTACCTACGTTTATCACTGAACACATGAACATTCATGAAAATAAACCTTCACATAAATATTCAAATCATATTTTGCAATCATACTTCGCAATCAAGCGTCACACAATGTAGGCATCCAGACATTGTCCCCAAATCGAAAAATAAAATCTAGATAGGAATTCGAGCGAGTATTTAACCGCCCACCGCCCAAACATGACTGTTATCGATTGGGACTTAATAATAGAGCTATGCTACGAATGATACATGAGCACCCGATTATGCGAAAAGCAATATCGCCCTCTATAAATATTAGCTCGGGGACTGGAAAAGAGTAATTCGAAATAAATTCAATTAACTTCGCCTATCAGTCTTGTATGGCCATGTAATAAAGTTGCGTTTACAATTGAATTGAATTTCTTGGAAACTCATGGGTCACAATAAAAGTTACTCTTACTTTTATTAGATTTTGGGCACATTTTACCAAGTTTAGCAGGCCTGTTTACATAAAAAATAGAATTGGGTGCCGATAAACAATTTTTACAATGAGGGACATAAATCGACTGCCATGTTGCAGCTTGCAGCCGATTGTTTCTAGTTCTAACTGATGAGATAGATGCTGCATATTATAACAGCAGCGAGCGCTCGACGCTCGGGAACCAGCTGTGCCGCGCGCATCATGCGACCCCCTTATAATGAGGCCGCGCTGACTACCACACGGTGTAAGCTCCTTCGTTTGCTATGCTAATTGGTCGGATAAGCTGCCAACACGTACCAACCTGCCTAATTAGAAATCCGTGGAAAAAATAGTGGCTTTGCAACGTATACATAATGAAGCAGCTCCGAGTTAGACTTAGGAACTTTGTATTGACGGTGCCACCGCGTACCATGACAACCGCGTTATTGTCATGTTTATAATTTTATTAGGACCCGGAAGCAGAAAGTTTTAATTCGACTGTTTAATAGAATAGTAAGAAATTACTATTTTATTTTATTATACAAGCTATAAAGAAGTTTGGGACTACGAATTTAGGTTTACAACCTATTTAAGTAGCAGTAATTTGATTCGCGTAGCTCGTAGCAGCGCTACGAGACCGTAGTATATTTCCCTCGGCCACTAATTAACGCTGTCAACATGATGTGAGCAACAAAAAGTTGTGAAAACTAAAAACGTGGGTATTCATGTGGGGCCATTCATACGCATCTGCATGTTCTCGCATGTAAAGTATTCACACGCTCGCTCGCAGCGCTAATGAAGTATTTCGCGCGCCGCAGCGTTCTCTTCTCATCTAATTTGCGTATTTTTATCACGTAATGAAAATATTTTCTTTGCATAAGATTTCTAGACAAAATAATGGCTAGTTTTTAAGTTCTGTAATACATTAAAACTTTTCACCATTATGTACGTATTCTTTGTACTTTATATTCATGTTATGAAAAGTTACCTAAGAATAGATACCTAAGAATACTTTTAATATAGGTATTATTATTGTATGCTGCCTATATTAAGTTCTTCTTTGTCACATTAAGGCTAATTGGCAAGAAAATAAAACAGTAAACTAATCAAAACGCTGTTTCGAAACTTTTTTTTCCGTTTGCACGCACACTTTTTACAAAGTTACGTACAAACTCAATAATGGGCTTGTCACTATTGCACTCCCGGTACCCAAATCACATTACCAAGCGAAACGCGGAAAATAAGGAGAAGCTTTTTTACTTTTCTCTCTTCATTTTGTCGGAAATGGTATTTAACAGCACCGAACAATATGCTATTACTTTCAGACTTCAGTTCGATGGTAAAAGTCAATTGATGAAAAAATAAAAGTAATATGAAAGATACAGTCGTGTTACGTGGAGAGAATACGAAAACATTGAGTTTCCAGTCATCCTTTTGATCGAACCAGTATGAAGTGTTTATTTATACGAAAGAGCTATTTACCTACACAACTTCGCAAGTTCTACCTTACCTCCTTCTCCCCAAATCGTCTTTGACATCGACTCCTACTTTCGGTATTAATTAAAGTGTAGGAGATTAACATTTAATCAATAAACTTGGTAAACTTGTAGGTATTTATCGTCATCTTCAATTAGTGGATTAGTAGTCAAAGACGTCTCGATCCCTCACTATTGAGACCGGTCGCACCACAAACTCATAGTAGATACATTGTTGAGTTAACGAACACTAACAAGAGCGTGCTCTATCTACAATGCCGAACATATCAATTAATAGCTATTTCTAGGCACTGTATGACTAATTCCACGCGAATTTAACAACCGATCTTTATGCCAAAGCTATGTAGATTATCCATTTGAACCGGAATATAACGTTATTGAAAGTTTGCTTAAGTGTGCAAAATCGAATAATCGTACATTGTAGGCAGATAATTACTGTCCTACGGTTCGTAATCGATCGTTGATTGACTATTTCCCGTTGTATCCCTCTATTAGTTGATTCGAAGCAGCCGTTTTAATATAAACAACGCTTAAATACATATTTATTGTGGTTAAATATTTATGCGGCTACTTTTGTGCTTAAAATATGGCATAAATCACAATTTATTTTTGCTGTGATTCTTGTATGTAGGTCTACATAAAAACATGACGTGTATAGAGAGCGGCATGAACGTACAATTTATTCAAAGCCCGAGGCACGTGGACCCGAGGGATTCCAGGCTGGACAAAGGCTCAAATTCTCATTACATAACGGTATTTCGCAGCAATATTCAATTCTGAAAAATAAACAGCGCTGGTGATTATTTATTACAGAGTATGCATCCAATAACCAATATGTAAGTAGGATACTTTTCTTTAAATTAATATTAAATTGGTAGAAGAGTCAAAGATGCGAATTAAACAGCACAACGAAGTTTAATTGGAAATGTCTTCTGAAATTGATAGGTAGCGCTTTAAGAAGTTTAGCCAATTTGCTTCGGGAATTTGAGAACGACTTCGGATTCCATTTCCTCGATCTCCGCGCTCAGTAATTCAAATTTGAACGAATACTGTCTTCAAACAAAACGAATTATATGAACAACGTTTTCATGGAGTTTTTATGTATATAAAGTTATATTGGTTAAAAATAGGTATTGTAAACGTGTTGTAGGTCCCTAAAAACGAAAACATTTTTCCTGCGTTTCAGATACTTCAACTTCAACTACAAACTTTAATGTTCTCAATTTTCAAAGTCAGCTTCGAATAATAAAAGGGTGACTTTTCAGGCTTCAATCGACGCATGATGTCGATTTAAAGATAGCTTCTGAATAGAAATTATATTTAAAAAACTATAAAGTCATTCAATATATCCTACTTATTATATTTTTGAGCATTTAAATATACTACTACTGAGACATTCAATATTCATGAATTTCACAAGAAACTTTTCATGCTCAGAAAAAGAAAAAAAAGCCGCAACTATATTCTATGTTTAATTATGATAGTAAGTTCTGAACCACACATACATTAAAGTTAGTTATTGAATCATGCTCCATCGGCTGAGCGACCAAGTGCAACGGCGTAGAGGAGTGGTGCTTCAAAACGCATTAGCATTACTCGCCTGATGAAACTTATGCATATTGTATACGTCAACTTATTTGAACTGAGGCTAGAGGGAGACAGAGCTATAGAACCTAAGTGGCTTCGGCAGGTCCCGAGCTCGACGGCGAAGATCCGACTTCTGTCAATGTTAGCTCTACACTTCACTGGTACACTAATCAAATAATTTAGATGATGTAATTTAAATTCCATTTTGTTTGATTGCTACGTGTGGGTATCGTTCTTTTTTATCTTTTGTTACATTGGTATGTCACTTAGAATATGTGCTAAAGTACCTATGCTTTATCATGTGTGTGCCTCTGTTCGCAAAAATCGTAAACAAATAACTGTTGAGGAATAAGTACCTCCTTACCACAATGAAACCACTCTAGTAATAGGACAGTCGAAGTAAAATGAGCTGTTTCAGGAACTGAGCGTAATCTTATTCCCTTATATTATATGACTCATATTGTGTCTGATTTTGCGCCTGCACTTACCCCAAAACGGAATTCGTCAATGACCATTCCAAAATTTACCATCGAACTTTACGGCTTGTTCTTAATTCCTTTTCAATTCATAATTCAATTAATAAAGCAATTCCTGTCATATCCATTTATGTTTGTTCAAATCAAAACGGTACAAGGCAGGTTTAATTATTCACTATATTAAATCCAAATCTTTCCTTTCACAAATTCCATTTAGTGCCATAAACGTTAAATTGCTAACTAATAGCACGAGCGCTCAAAGTCAAAATATTACGTTTGGCTATAATAAATAATGTATTTAATTGATCATGAAATTAATATCAGTTCCACGTCCAGTATCCGTAAACGATAAGTTTGTTTTCAAAGCTTAGCTTTTCAAATAAATCTAGTATTTTTATTGCAGTCTTCCTTCCTGGTATCGTCATAACATTCTTAATTAAGATAATAATTATGGTTAGCTTGTTTAGGAGTTCTTTTGTTTTTGTTCATACTTAATTGCTAGCTAAAAAATATTCCTACGTTTTCGGAAAATATATTACGCCTACTTTAAAAAGTTTGTAAGTCCGACTACCGACCGAATCATAATATTTTCTCTAAGATAAAGATTATGAAGAAGATTATCCAAGTTTTATCGAAGCAAACTTTCCTTAACTTGTTCCAGTGTCCTTCTTTCTGGTGAACAACTCAAACAACTTGAATTTAAACGGTACAGTGTTGATACAGCTTCAATTTTTATAGTCTCAGTGCTAAGCGGAGCGAGCACGGCGGTGCCAGAGGCGCTTACTACTCCTGACAATATTTGAACACTGCATTGAACAAACATATTCCTCAACAAAAGCTTATTCTAACAGCACCCTGGCGATACTCCGATAGCGACACTTTACAAACAATGAGTATGAAAATCGTACAGAATGTACACCCTTTTACGAGCTTCTTTACAAAAATCCGTGTACGCGTGAAGATTACGCTTTTATCCCTTATGAGGCGAGGACAACTCATCGCCTTTCGGGTATTGTCGGTTTTGCATACATAATGTTCTTACTTTAGCTAGTGTGTTTCCTTCAACAAGACTTACTTCACCGGCTATCAATCTTTAAACAGATATGTATATGTTTTGTCTACATCCTTCCTCAGCTACCATAAAACATAGAGACATGAATTTTATGTCAATCATTTTCCCTCCCTTTTATTTGGGGAAATAAACTTTTCCGCACATATTGTAGAATTGTAGCAACGAATCATTATAATTTCTTCATCCATCATTCCGTCCATCTGTATCTCGTAAGCTCGCACTTTTAGATGTATTTTTATCTATTCCCGTTTATATATTTCGATTTTTGGAACGGTTTCGTATTATTTTATTGGTCTGTGTTCGATTTAACACCTCGTAAATGACCAAGATTAGATATTTATTAAAATAAACAAGTACCTATTCCACTACATACGTATAGTTAATAACAGTTGTATGAATTACCTACGCCTTGAACAATTATTGACATAAACAGTGTGAATACTGATATTTGGGACTTATGTCTGTTCATAAGTCCACATTATTCAACACTATAGATTTCCAAAAATAGCTGTTGAACACTACTTACTTAGGCATAGGAAAGACGCAAGTCACATCCGTTCCACAAGGATGCCTATGTTTTATTACATTCCTAACACACGGCGAGACATTACATCGTACGTGCGCGGTCAAAATTACCTCCCTTGTTCATTCATGACAATGCCCTATTAAGGATACAATGTTACAATGTACACGATCCCTAATATTACCCAGTTAAAGACGCTCGTCTCGAATGTAAAGCTCCGTTTTGGAGTAGATATGTAATTTCGGGTGGCTCATTCCAATATACGCTTGGGGCTTGAGAACTCTCATTATCGGCTATTGTCACGTTCGTGTTCTTTGCAATGCAAACCTTGCTTTTTTTCTAGTGAAAAAGTAGAAATACAAAAGGGATTTTCATCTTCCCGTCCTCATCAATATTTCCGCGAGGACCTCGATTCCGACATAAGCCTTTGTTATCGATGTCAACGTTGCCTCTCTTTGCGCTTCCGACTAGATATTAAATGACAAAGTAGTGCATTATTGCTCGGAAGTGCCTTTTGTGAACATTTATTACTTGAGATTCTTTGATATTGTTTCGATTTAAGTTTGAATTGTTACGTTTCTTACCTATACTTGTTTTGCTAAGAAAGAGCCTCTTGCTTTATGAGATAGAGCAACAATACAAATATCTTTGGAAAATGAAGAAGCAAATTATGTTCTATACCTAATTTTACCTACATATTATGTACCTACTAAATACATCCCCTAACAATTCAAAGGGAACAGACAATCTAAGGTATTTCACAAACGTAAAAAAGTCACCACAACTTACAGTAATGGGAAGAAAATAAACCCAGTCTTCTTCAAATTCCCTTCACGTCTGCACTTACAGGCAGCTCTATTCAATGTTTTATCAAAATGGGAACCGAACTGAAGGAAATACGTCCTTGATACGCGTGGACGAACATGAGCAAAATATAAAGCATTCACGAACCTCCGGAGAAAAGATGACACATTTTTACTCAATTAGGAGAAACTTCACCAGTTCGTTGTACGATATTAAACTTACTGAAACAATATCTTTAAAGTTAGACAATTGCCAGACCATCTTGGCGCTAAATACTTAAACTTGGTGTCTGACTTAGTCCCGTTCCCGTCAAACTACCCAGGGCGGCTCCATGCTCTTGGCTCTATTTCATTAGCCTGGCGTCGACTACATCTGATTATATCATAGCGGAAATTGAATCATTGCGAACAGATACCGGTGAAGCAAGCTTACATAAACGAAGCACTAAGTTTATACTCTTGTATAGACATCACTTCCCAAGTCACAACAAAGCCATATTTTACTGTACAATAACGGTAATTTACTCTTTTTATTTATTATGAAAATGTTAAAAAGCAGCAGCTCACGATACCTATTTCTGTCAATATAAACAGTTAATCGTGATAAATTGTTACTTTGATTAATGTTAACTCTCGAGTCGTTTCTGGAAACACGCGAGCTCGCTGCTCAACCCTACGGTGCACGCAATTTAATAAATTCCCTTTTATCCTCAAAAACGTACTTTTTTTTATTCATAATACGCTTCAACGCCTTACAAGGCCCTGTGATGTTGACCCGACATGTTGTCCCGTAAATCGAGTCGGTCTTCGAGGCATGTTTCATTAATATTTATGACTGGAACATTATCATTAAAAATATATTTTGACTGGCCGGGTATCACCGATACGCCCCATTCAATATCCTTTTATAACCGCTACGCTTATTAGAGTTTATAATTTCGAAATATCTGAATTTAAAATATGTTTTGTCATCTAAACAGGGTCTTAATTATTTTCTTACTCTTCTGGGTACCTATTAAAAAAGGTAATTTAATATTCAATTGCCTGTCGTGTGCAAGTTTACGAATCGGTTTAGAGAAATAGGTTAATGCAGTGCTTGAAGATAACGGGCTAGCAAGCGTGTCACTGGTAATGCATTATGCATATATAGGTAGGTATCTGCTATCTTCTGACGTTTCCTTGACATATTGACTGATACTGATTAGTTTGAGGGAATAATTATATGAGTTTATAGAGTTTATATGTAATTTTAACTATACTTAAGAGGCAGGTAGACTAAAGCAAAGCTGGACGGATTGTGTGAAAAATAATATTTCAAGGAATTCAATTCCGACAGCTAATAGTAGATGTATAGAAGATAAAAATACATGCTGCACCAACACCAAATAAATTGAAATAAAAGCAGGAGGATGATGACCATGCTGATAAGTTTGCAATCTGCTATATAGTTAAGATATAGACGGCGCCGTATTTTTGTTGAAAAACAGCGAGCGAAGAAAATATTAAGGTGGATGCGCTAAGGTAGCATGCGAAATTCAAATTTTCTTACGTTTTTTGTAATTTGCAGGTTCAGGTTCATGTCAGTTCATGTCATGTTCATTAGGTTGTATGTTTATCTAAATACTATTACATGAAATTAACATTCACATTCTTAGTTGATATACAGAAATATATTGATGGCATTAACTAGCCTAAATCTACTTATCTTGCAAGGTAAAAGAAGTGTGAAGATTAATAGATCCTACATTTATTATAAGTTTACTGCCCATTTCTACTTTCTTTTAATGTCTCGTAGTTAGTGGCTGCTATTAAATTGCTTTTAGTTGACCGCTAACCATTAATAACTCAGCGCAGATTTAATGCGGGAAAGTAAAATATTGCTAACATTTACAATGTACAATGTCCAAGATATTCTTTTTGATAACACGAGCTGAGGGTGCATTTTTGTGATAGTCCAGTTGAGATTTTATTTACCAAGGAGGCATTTAGAGTCGATTCACAGTTTCAACAGTCCAAAAAGGTCAGATTTTATTTGGGCCCATGATATTTTCGTCGCGTGCTTGCATCCTAATATAACAATACGCTATTGCTTTTGTAGTCCGTTCTATTATAATAACCTTATGGGCTACCGTAATATGTTCAGTAGAGGACTGATCATCGGGTGCTGTAGCCACCGCTCGACCCAGAATCTCCACCATAAACAACTACCGCCACTTGGTTCGGGGCATGCCATAATCAATTTGCTAAGCATATGTATCAAGTGTTGAAATTCAAATATTTATCGTCGGTTCCCAGGCGCATGCGCTGGCCGACTGTTGACCCTGCGCCCGCGCGCCCGTTCGCCGAGAATGCGTCTGCTTTCTGTACGCTGCGCCTGAGCACCCGGATCGGGACATGACAAACAACTACAAGTTCTCGATACTGCTTCGTGAATATGATATGACGACACAAACACCGAACCCCGACATTGTCGTACCTATGCGTATTTGTCTAAGTATTTGCGTATTTAATTAAACTTCTTCGAAGAAGGGTCACCGGTAGAGCTTTCAACATCGAACTAAGTAATTGAATTGTAAAATTGGCCCATTTAATCAATGAATAAAATAATTAATTCCCAGTAGAATGTATTTGTCTAATCATACAATGGCTATACAATTTGGAACGCCGAACTGTCGGAGTCACTGGAGTACGCTCCAAATGTCTACAACACCTAATTCCCCAACAATAACAATATCGATCTGTCAGCTGTTACGCAAGCGACCGTTTGGCCCTCACTTACGGCACCAGAGGAAGCCATCTACCGTACTACTATAAACATTTTAATAACACACAATACCCAACTGAACATTTATTGCTCGGAATGAGTTATAGTGTCTACAATACATTTTGTTTTCTGTGAATGATCAAGTTAACCCATATAGAACGGATGAACGGAAACTGAAAGTATGTGCTACGAAAGAATATTACCCCATGTTATCGAAGAAATATGTATTCGACGATAACATATAAACAGCCGAAATAACAAGTCGATAAAAGCAATTACTGGAGCCAAACGAAAAAAATATGTATTACATATACCGTACCGAACAGATCTGGTGAATGCCGTTCATTAAGTCCCAATTATATTGATTTTAATATATTTGGCAAGTCGGCAAAGGAATACGAATTTGTTTTATATCTCTATATAAATTAACCATGGAACGTTAAACCATAACACTTGCAAACTACAAGTAGGTAAGTAATTACCTTAACGAAAAGGTTAATTGTATTTAATAACTGGTTTGTATGTCGTTTTTATGAAATTAATGGAAAGTCAGTAGAATCACGTCAAAATGTGAACGCGACACTGAGCGCGATGATGAAACACGCAAGTAATACGCCGCAAAATTAATGACCAAACACACCAGTGACTTACGCAGTCAGACAACTGACTTTTGGTGTTATAGAGCACTGGCGTTGCATGTCAACTCTACTGTAATTACTCGTGTGCGTCCTGTTTGGATAACCCTAACGTTAACCTAAATTATGTGCTGAGACTCGGAAGTCATAAGTCATCTTCATAGCAAATTGCTAGAAATTAAGCTTCCGTGTATTCAAGCAGAAATATATGTACCTGGAACGCTGTATGTTATGCAATTAGTTGATTAGTGCCAACCAAAAATAAAAATTCGTTGTGGTGTGGATTTTGCATCCCTTGAGCTAACGTAATAACATGATCGAAACTGAAATATGTTTTAATATTATGTAGTTAGCTAACGAACGAGACGGGTCACTGGTTTGCGCAGACACGAGTCAATTTAATTAAATGTCAACGCGGCCAATGCACCGAAAGCGTCGAATGCAGGGATTAATATCAGTATTCACTCAGATAGACAACCGCTCATAGTCATACACATCCACTCAATGGGATCCATATTCCATTTTATTGAAGCCATATATGTTCGCAGTCTATTACATGCAGAATCAAAGTCGCCAACACTCATGGATTTTGACATTGGAATTCATATTTCTCTAAACGGCAGCATATACCAACGATCGATTCAATATGCGACACTGTGCCAGTATACCCGGAATTCGTTTTGTAACAAAGTGTATAAAATTGGTATCGGCACCTAGCTGATAGCATCTACAAATATGTATAAAAGCTTTTTATTTGTTTTACATACGCGCTCTGTCTACATTTACAGACGAAAAAAAAAATTCATATCTACCATTTTGAAAACGAGGCATACGGCCGTTTTAAAACAAAACAGAGTTTTTTATGGCTTCATGTGGGCAATCACAATGAAGGGGTCCATTATTAATATCGAGTTAAAGAGCGCTTTACCTGAAGAGCTCTCGAAGTCATTAGGTCGCGGCGCCCATTACGGACAGGTCTCATAATGGAAGCACCTTATGTTACGACCGCTCCCTGGACTAATGGCGTCAAGCTTTAATACTGTTAGGACTCTTAATTAATTTACACATTACTCGTACCTATATATATTATTGAGATCATCAGTAAGAAATTGTGAATTTTCCACAGTACCTATGTTAGTATTGTCTACGTCGTTCATTTTGTACATTTTTCTGCCGCAATCACAGAGCTGGATTCCCGCAGACCGCTAATAAACATTCCAACCGACCTAACCTCTTGTGGATCCTCGAGTCAGGATTCCACTTAGAAATAAATAAAAAGACTTGGGGCTTGTTGCTATTTTTATCTTTATATCCAAGACATTGATAAGTAGGTAGGTTTTTAAAAGAACCCGTTTTGAAGCATGGAGAATTGTAGAGGCACAAGAATATAAGTCCGAGCTGAGTTGGAGCAGAAATCTTGAAAATAATAATCCTCGCCTAACAAGTTTCAAACTTTTCAGAGCAGAGGCTCGGGTCAGAGCCGTCAGGGGTGCATTCAGTAGGTAACTTGCAACGAATAAATCTTAATAAACAAAGTAGTTTGAAAGAAAGCGCAAACAAGAACTATAAACAGTAATTAGATAGTATTTTTTTAATTTTCAAGTTATGCGTCTTATGGATTCTCTAAGTTTTTCAGTTACCGACTAATTAAATATCGGCGTATGAAATAAGCTTTCATACAGTAACGTTGCGGATGTTGGAGAAAAAACAGCCAGGCTGAAGTGGGCCGGCCACGTCACACGAATGCACCCGAAGAGATGGGCAAAGATCGTCACTCACTGGACGCCTGAAGGAGGACATCGCCGTCGAGGTAGACCACGGTGAAGGTGGTGTGACGATCTAATCATGTTTGCGGGGTCAACTTGGCCAGAAATCGCACAAAACAGAGAGATTTGGAAGGAAAAAGGGGAGGCCTTTGCCCAGCAGTGGGAGACACCGGCAATCACTAAGCTCTAGAGCCAATTAGTAGTTAAAGAAAATATAAATATCACGTTTTTAGTGCCCTGAGCCCACCAGAGCCAAAACAAAATCGAATAAAGTTTCGTTACAAGTTAACAGGAAATCCGAATGGGTTTCAGCTCTTGCAACAAAAAGAGTTTTAATTAACTTAAGTAGTTACGTAAGTACAAATGTAAGATGAATTTAATCTTTTAAATGAGTCTAACGTTACAACTTCCCCGGATCTTACGTTCCTGTTCGCGGGCAATGCATTTCCTGAGCAAGTTTAAATATTAGTTCGAACAAGTTCCTAAGTTTCTACAAGATTTTCTTAAGAAATTCCATGTTAAACACGTTTCTACCTAAGTAACTGCACATTTTTGCTTGTTTTTTGGTCACGAGCTGTTTTTATATGCCAAATGAGTGTGTTTACCGTTGTAAAGGTATTCAGTTAGTAATTTAATTAAGAAGCTGTTTAATTAATTGAAAGTAAACCACATGAGCTTAAAGGAGCATTAATGTCAATTAACAAGTATTAATGGAAGCTGTGATTCGTGCAGCCGGCTTCTGTTAACTCCTGCGAGTATCGGTTCCGTTTGATTGAACACCCACTGAACTGAGCCGCTTAATCACGGTTACACGGTGTGTTGCCTCATTACAGAGATGTGTTACTGCAACACTGACTCCCAACCTTTTAGACGTTTTACTTGAGAAGGGAACTTTTGTATTAGTCTGTTCGATGGAGCAGTAAATACGAATTTCAATCTGACTTATCCAAATGACCAGTATACTTTTGTGAGGAAAGGCAGGTATATTAAAGGTCCACTATCAGAAATAGAGTTCTCAATTTCGAAGCTTCAACAATAATGAAAATGCTGAGCTTCGTTTCCAAGATATTTAAAATAAAACGAAGCTTATGCTAGGCAAAATGAAAGCAATATAAGTTGAGTCCCAAGTCCCAACTTTGAGAAAGGTCTTTTTAAGGGTCGAATTGGCAATCAAAAGAAGCTTGTACTTGTAGTTTCTTATTGTAAGTGAATGTACTCTTACTTTTTACTGCTGTCTTTTTATTAGAAATCCACGTCTGAAGCAGTCAACAAAGTTTAAAGAAAATAAAGAAAGTAAATACAAAATAAACTATTTGTGCTTCAAATGTAGGTACTCACATTTTGTAAGTTGTTGTATCTATTTATCTTACTTTTGACTAGACTTGTAGAAACTTGTCTCAAGTTTTCCTACCTAATCAAACGAGAAGTTTGCAGAAAATAGCGTCAAAAGTTTGACTACAACACCAGAGCTGCTTCAAACTTGACGCCCGCCTCTGCAGCGAAATGTTCCCAGGAGACGTCCCGAGCTAAGTAATTCTTAACTGCACAAGACTAGTTTTAATACTCAGGAAGAGAAATTCAAGCATCATAAGGAAATCCGGTGTTCTTAAGTCACGAGTTCTAGTTTATAGATGAATGCCGTAGGAAAATTATGGCACACAGCCATACGCCTAAAATTATCCATAAAATATTTGGTAATCTATTTTTACCCGACTACGGCGAAGAAAAAAGGAGGATTATGATTTTGACCGGTATGTATGTATGTATGTATGTATGTTCATCTGTTCCCTCCTATCTTCTAAACCACTCATCACAATTTGACAAATGACGTATAGTTGGAAGCGTTTTGATCGCTGCTGGTTATAGGACGTCACATTAAATTAAAAACGGCGCCCTCTAAAAGACATGAAGGAACTAAAAAAAAAATTGTTTAATTTTACCATGTTGGGTATCAAATGAAAGGGCTTAATGAGCACATTTAAAAAAAAAATATTATAACCCCAAAATATTATTTTTTAAAGTATTAAAAAGTAAAACCCAACTACGACTAAAAAGGTATAAACAAGACACCGCAGACAGACAAATTAAAAATCATCTTTTGGGTGGGGATGGGTTTTAGTTATTATTACTTTAATTTTTTTTATTAACGTTTTATGAGATCTGTATGGATAGGTAATTTCGAGATGTCTTGCATTTCCTGTCCTATAGATGTGGGCGATTTTTGTAAACTCTGAATAGACATTAGGGACAAATAACTGACCCATTATTTTATATGGATATTTTGTCAGATTAGATTTTGGGAATAATCAACTCGCATAGAACACTTAAAAGCGAAGACGTAATTAAACGGCTGCTAAGTGAATCCGACGTTTTATTATAGAACATCAATAAAACACCCACATCGGCTGGCACTTCACGAATTTTATCGACAATGTGACGATATAAAACGAACTGTTAAAATTTTACATCCGTATCTAGAAATTGTATTTAGCAGCTACAATAAAAACGTAGGTAGGTATTCGAATACTTGAATACCTCAACAAACATATATATATATGATTCTTAAACTGCTGAGCATCTTCTAAGATGCTCAGCTATTTAAGAATCTCATGTGAAAGTTTTTTCCAGGACTTAAAGCTTGCAACCATATTCCGAAACCTACAGCCTAAGTACTGTGAGCAACATAAGTCTCCAAGTCCTACTTGGCTCCTGAGAAATGGTGCGTTACAAAAACAAATAGAATAGATAATCGGGGCTTTCCATTTTGTGTAAATCCGCAGTTTGTGTTCCCCTGATTGATGACGTCTGAAAACGTAGACGAAAATTCGGCGAAAAATATTCCAACAAAATTCGTGAAGTGAAACAAGGATTGCGTAGATGTTACGACCACCCCTGTCCTCGTCCTAGCCGCGCCGGCGTCGGCGAGTGGCTAGACGGCGCGTCTCCATATTGCCACAATGACACCTCGTTAAACAAACGAGCTCACATACACTACTCTGGTCTCCTTGATGTTCTTTTGTTTTACAGGTGAGGAAGAGACACGCTAATCTACGTGGATGAGGAAACAGTCATAAAAATACGACGCGTAGTGCCATAAAGCAAGACTATCAAGTGTCAATCACAGTGATGAACGTTGGCGTTTGATGTGTCCACGTTGCGCCATCATACCCAACATGACAGGTGACGTCACCACTGAAAGTATACTGTACTGAGGCTACAGAGTAACAAAGTAGAGTGATCGAATAGCGGAGCTTTCTTCCGTACCTAAAAGGTACCGATATCCTTGAAAAAACATTCCATTCCAAATAGGATTCGTGTCAAAAGAAACTCTTGAAAACGAATGAATGGTGAACGGTCACGTTTGTGATGAAAATAGAGATTGTAGCTTGTACTCAATGGTAATTTGGATACTCTTCACGATTTAATGGTATCGCCTACGTCATAGCAATAAAAGATAAAATCAATACATCCCACATTCCCACATTCAAGTTACGAGCTTTTCCGATAATTCTAAAAATACCCTTATTGTGCAGGTTATTTTTAGCTGCTGAACGTTTTCGTACTCCACGATTCTGGATTAAAAACATCTAGTGGGTGTATATTATTGTAACTTAGTGATTTTCATTTATAAACAAATCATGTCTTGCGTGACTTCCAAGCTGTATTGATGCTGCCAGGAATTCAGTTAATCATAAAAGTGTAAGCTACGTAAAATATGACCCAATTGGCATGAAACAAGGCACAACTTCGTGTCAAAACTTTGGCAAAGTAATTCTTGCTCATAATTTTGTTGCAAAAGAAATAATGATTTATTTTCAAATGATAATAAAACAAATTAAGCTACTTTAATGTTCCGGACGTTACGGACCCAGCACTTGTTCCATATATACCCCAAATGCCGTAAGCTGGTCTTCTTCTTCACCCGGTGTAAATTGGGAACCTAATTGTTAGAGCGAGTTGTGCCAAGGAAAATTCCACGACCTCAATACCAAAAAAAGTGACTTTTCAATTGCTATTTGCTACATTTCGTTATTAATTTACCGCTTAGATACCTAAAATTAGTAACAACTTTACAAGCTAACTCAGGATTAGGATCTTGTCAACGAATGGTGACCGGCTTAACCCCAGTCACTTTAAAACCTCCCCAGCGAACTGTAGGTGTACGATAGAACACCTTTGCTCTGCTCTTTTGGAAATCATTGGCCTTTGGTAGGTTAAGGTTTCTTGATCTTCGCCCTTATTTACATTCATTACGACTAAATATAAATCCAATGGAAACCGTTGGATTGGTGAAACTAAGTTCTTTTTAAAGATTTTGGTGACAATTGTACATATGAGCTTTTAATGGATTCTAGGGATCTCCAGTAGCTAAGCTACTATTTCTTATTTTTATTTATTTATTTCATAAGTGTAAGTCTTAGTGTCACAGTCTGTTACAATAAATATAATTTTACAAATTAGGGATCAATCGTATTATAAAACTAGGTAATGAAATTATATTTTGAATTATTTAATCACTTTCACTTTATCAATATCAATTAAGTCTCCATAGACCGTTAGCAGTCTTCAGACGACACTTATATGATCGTTTTTTTATTTTTTTGTTTTTATTTTAGTTTCTTTGATAAATTGTTAATTTTGTTAGTTTTCGCTGTTTTTATTTCCTGGGCGTGTCCCAAAATAAATATTTTTCTTTCTTTTTACGTTTTTCACGAAAAAGTTTTGGTTCATTATTTCATGTGGCGATCCACATAAAATGATGCAAGTGCGACCATCATCCTTACTTTGTATGTCACTAATTTAGGTCTAGGAGGCTGTCACTGAATACGAAGAATCAAAGCTGCGCAACAGTAATTTCTAATTTAGAAGAATTCGAATTAATTTTATATTTATTTGAATAGCTTGAGCCTTTGAAGACATTTTGATCTTTGAAATGAGGTGGACTATTTGGCAGTTCTCATACGTAGGTACTTAATGTACGCACGCTTGGTGAAACACAAACGAACACTGTGCAGTCAAGCCAGTCAAGTTTGCAAACTTCAGTTCCTCTAATAATCCTCTTCACGTTCTCCTTACGATTTCATGTGCCTGTGTGATTACTGGCAATGCAAACAATTCTCAAACCACAATCAGTGTTTTTGCTGTCGGTGAGCGCTACAAAATGCAAATTGCAGGGTCAGCAACGAACGTTTTGTGCAGCGGCTGACACGTTGCAGCCATTATCTATGTTCCAGAGCGCACCGCAAACACAATGAAACCGCATTAACTTGCGTCTAGGGAATACACATATTATTACTTGCGTGTAATTTGCTGCAAAGGGTTGTAGCTCTTGCGTTGTTTAGCATAGAAACGCATTAGCAGAGTTCAAAGCCAAAGTGCAAAATACACATTGGAAAATAAAACTCGCGCCCGCGTTTGTCAGTTGTTGAGCTAATCTTGAAAATGAATTTTGTGGTTTCACTATAACTTTAAATATTTCCTGAGAAACGTTTTGAGTGAAAATCACATTTATTTTTCCTTTCAAAGTGTTGAGATTTTCAGGCTGTTTACAGTGTTGACATTTTGCAGAACGAACAGCATGCAGCGGTGAAGTTTATTACAGTTTTACTTAAGTTAGTTGGCTGCACACAAGGCGGTAGCTTTCCAGATGAAGATCAAAACAAGCCGGCGTGGCTCAATAGACTTTTACAACTTACATAAGACATTCACCAACTGCCACACTCTGTTTCTACGTTCTTCTTGCGTTCTAAGATAAAAAGCGTGTGTGAAATACGAATCATATAATTCTTCAATTATAGGGATATATCTTCGTGAATTGACAACTCAAGTGCGATATTTTATGGCGCTAACAGCCTAATGCGATACGTATCAACGGATCCTTTACCTACTATAGTTTCTTCGACTTTTTCTACACCTATATTATGTTATTTGGAGTCTAAAAGCTTTTCAAAGTTTCAATTTACTACTCGTATCGTAACCAGCTTGTTGTGAGTCAATGTTATTTCGAGGCTCCCTTAGAGAAATACCCTAGAAGCAATCGTACTGTGTAAGGCACTCTCTAAGTAGTCGCTTTGAATTCTCAGGATAGGCAATATTCACAAGAATACACATTTAATCAGGGTGTGGCGAAAACAACCCTCATTAAAGGGAATTAAGCTTGAATTTCAAAGTTACGGCCTTTATTCGAGCAAAGAGTTCTTTCATTCTTTATTCATTGGAACTGGAATTATGTACATTATTTTGTGGAACACATGAATCGGTTATAAGCAAAGTATAAGCTACTAAGTGTTTAGGTTATTTTTTTTGGAAACGTTTTTATTCACTCTTTATATGTGTTTAAAAAAAAAGAAACCCTTTTTCAATTTATAACTGGGGGCTTAAAACAGTCACTTTGGCAGAATCATAATAGAAAAATATTATGAATCATCGTAAAATGTCACAAACTGACAATTCATAATATGATCTGCGTGCGATTCATATTATGAAATAATTCATCTGTTTGACAGTTTTATAAGGAGATTCGTAAAATGTTCCACATAATATGAATTGATTTTGTGTCAAATTAGAGGAATTGCTAATGACAGCTGGAAATTCAGAAAATGCAATGCTTTTAGAGGAATTGCTAATGTGACCGTTTTAGGCCCGCTGTAGCTCAAATACCATTTAATGTAATTTCATTTTTCTAATCATGAATCTCAAGTTGTTAATAACAACCTATCAACGTGGTGGTCTTAGGCGTGCGAGATAAAACACTACATTTATTTAACGTGTGACCAAGTTACTGAAAGCGCTGTCTCGTATCGCTTTCTTAGGAAAGTTCCCCAAGGTAACATACCAAGGATACATACAAAGCAAATACGACGAATAAAAGGAGCAAGTTCGAGATGAAGTAAAGACAGATTTTATATTAGGGTCCATGCACACAGCGGGAGACTTCAGCTATTCCCGGGTTCGCAGGAACATATAAAAGTATACATAAAGTTGCGACCACAATGGTTGTGGCGTTCAACTTGATTGCTAAACGCTTTACCAACAAAAGGAACTATTTAATGTTACGGCACGCACCGCTAGCATTCGATACGGTTTAATAGTGGCTTTATTTCACGGCCATAGTTAAATCCTCTGTATTAGCGTCGCGCATAGGTACGTGTCATTGAAAAGCGTGTAATTCGATTACATAAATCTGTAGTCCAACAATCTGGAATGACGTCGAGATTAATGTTGTGGACACACAGAATAAATATAACAAATAAAAAAGAAATAAATCTTATACTAAATCAATCAATGGTTTTAAACAGTTTATGGTAATCGTAGCCTTTCATGGCTCAAAGCTGAATATTGATGTGTTAGCCTTAGAATCATTAAGTGTATCTTTATTCTGAGATGTTAGCATTCAACTTTTGAATAGGTATTGTATTATACTGTGAACCAATGAGACTAACATTTTGAATTTTACGTTATGATTCTGTTGATCCAGAACCCAACTCTTAATATCAATGTTCAAATGGCAAACTAGCCCTAATAGGTACCTACTAGAAAAATACTAACGAAATCCATCCACTTCTCAGTATTGCACATTCTCATCAAATGAAAGATGAAATCTCCTATCGGTTTTCACAACGTCCTGTCGGCGTTTCTCGGGCCTTCCAACAGGCTGTCACTAGATCAAAGCTTATTTCCCAGAAATACCTGTGTATAAAACTTATTGAGGTAACATAACCTGTAGTGTGTCATAAGTCATAACAAGCGAAGAGCTTTTATTTCAAAGGAAGTAGGTATTGACCTGCGATGAAATATATGAAGTAATCAAAACACGTAGTACGAATCTACGAATGCCGCAGAAATTCTAGACAGGTTTCGCTTAATCGAACTATACTACAAATTGTTGGGCCGGTTTTCTTAAACGATTGAGCGATTAATTTAATGTAACGTGCTTTAATTCAATAATTTCACACATTTATGAACACTTCGACTTCAAATTTCTTCGATGATAAATTTAAGTAAATACTTCATGCCATTCATAGATCTATAAAAATATTATATAGTGGGTACCCATTCCTACATAGCGCACACCTTAAGTAATTTTCGTTGCATGCAGACATTTGCTAACTATTCATAAGGAACAGTAATTACTGCAGTTACTTAGCTAATAGAGAGCCGTAACTTCAAAGTTAGATGTTGAGAACACAAAGCGTAAGTAGTAGTCAACAGCGGAACTTTCAGCATTTACCGTATATGAAACATAAAAGATAATGAATCATTTGCAAGGTAATGTTGCATATTAATGATGATCTAGTGTTGGTAACATCATACGCGAAGTTTAAATGTGAGCTCATAGAGATACGACCTGCATTTTGACAACATAATAGCGGCCATGAATTAAAAGTATGCAAGGAATATGAATGAAAAAGTTCCTATTTACTATGTTATATATATCTTTTATAACTACGAGCACAAAGTAGCCATTTTTCAAAACAACACTAGGGGGGCATCACGTTTTTGAAAGCACTTCAGTCAGCTGTTCTCGGAAGCTTTAAAACTTCATTTTTCGTCTAAAAACAAGTTAGCAAGACTGCGTGTCTTGAATGGCGGGTGAGTCGTTAACTTTGGCGTGGTTATAAATCTCATGAATGGCCAGCTTTATCGGCGTCCGTTAGACTCCCACAAACTGACGCTTCAAAGCAATATCAAAGGGATTTTAATTGCCAGTCGACCGACACTTACCGACATTATTACTCTAATAACAATCTGCAGATAATCCCTATGATGATGATGATAATTACAAACTAAAGGCTAATGGGGAGTTCCTCATAGAATTAAAATGTTAAGTATACCGAACCTAAAGTTTTACTGCTTACAAGTAACAACATTTTTATCACTCGCTGGCGCCGCGGCATCTCTGAACAGAAACAGAAAATGTTTCGCAGTAAACAAACTCAAAATAAAGGAACTTTTGTCAGTATAGATAATAAAGGAATAAGTTTTGTAATTAATGTAATGCAGCTGGGAATATAACAACAGTTTGTCGTCATTTAAATACAATAAAGCTTAATACAGTTAATACAACGGCTATTTCAGTTGCAGCAACACCAAATTGAAAATGAAGAGGTGAAACTTTACGTAATGTCGCTGCCTAAAATTGCTGAAATAACGAAATTGCAGTGTAGCATGGCAACTCTAACGTAGGTGAAGCAGTACCTAAACAGCTTGGAAAAGATTAATGGGCTTAAAATTGCATCGCAGCTGTGCAATAAAAGCAAGCCGGTGGAATCAGCGGCAGGCACCGAAATGCAGTGTATATCACTTACGACGTGTGAGTGTATCCCGACTATTTCACTGGAATTAAAACGAAATGAATTTTAAAGATCGCCGCGTTGACCCCTTTTTGCAGACATATTTTAACCACCGGAGTAGAGATAAAGTAGTATTCATTTAACTGCCAGCTAAATAATATTATGAAGAATTACTGCGATTTAAATTTCATGGAGCTCTCTCTCGACTCTATTATTTTAAATGGTATCTCTGCGTCTCCACTTATCGTGCTGAGCTATAACAGAGTAAAATTCAGGCAAACATATCTACTTATTTAACACTAAACTAAGTGTTCTCACATTGCTTGTGTTTAACAAAAATCTGTTTAATTCTTGCATGTAGAGATTCGTATGTGATTCGAAGTAACTATTCGTATCAGTGAACGTTTTGCCGAAAGAATAGTTTTGAAGGTTTTGAACTACTTATTATGTCTTCTTTACCGATAGTAACGTGAAAGAAACACAGACAAAACTAAAAAATCATACCTATACTAGGTGTTAGGGTAGACACCGTTATCCTTGAAACTAGTGGTTTGGTGTCATCTATAATATACTTTTTCTATGAGTCCAACCTTGAAATCGCGAAAAAAAAAACAGCTGTTCCATACATTTTGTCGATTTAAGTGAACACAAATGTATGACACCAAACCGCTAGTTTCAAGCATAACGGTGTCTACCCTAGCACCCTGTATAATATTGTTTTCTTAAAAGTCTAGTTAATAAGAGGCATTTAAAAGAATAATTCGATATTGATATCGAATAAATCTTACTGACCAATGAATTATAAATCAGGACTCTCCGAACGTTCCATACTTTCGCGTCGTTGGAGCAAAAAGCAAATTGCTTTTGACCGGTGTCGTCTGAAGAACGTTCTAAATACGTAGGAGGACACGCCGCACCCGCACAATACGAACAATTGAGGACACTTCACACCTCGACAGTTATAAACACTAGACCCGACTGAATAAAGGAGCACTAACGAGAAACATATTGAAAACGATCCATGAGACAAATGAGTAATCTTCTAAGTAACAATAAAGCTTCCAGATTACTTTGACATGGACTCTATTTTGGAGATAGTATTATTTTAGTGAACATCTAAGTTTTTATTACGCAGGAACCTTATTATTATAGCCTTAAAGGTTAACATTTTTATTTTTCGTAACAAAACTGGGATAGTAATGTCACGCGCCATTAATTTTCCCAGCTAAATAAAGTTTCAGAAACGGAAAAGTCCACCACGGAGTTTTCCTTTGTTGTTGAGTGCAAATAACTTGCGGGACAGGAAAATATACAGGACCACGAGAAATTCCTGAGATCAAACGATATAAGAACAGAATGTGTTCCATGGGAAGAAAGATTAACGTGGACGTGTGATTCTTAATATGTGGTGTTTCCAGAAACAAGTACATTGTGTTAATAAGGTAAAACACAAAAGATTGTCTAGCTATCACACGCAAGAGAAGTAGGTTGACATGAAGTACGTAATTAAAGTTTTGATAAACCTAGGCGCCTATGTTAAAACAAGAAATAAACATCATTCAGTCACCTATATACATCACTCAGTTCTTATCGAAACAATTGCAACAAACAACTAATTATACAATTGCGGACTCTTACAAATTCACTAGAACAATTTTACTAGTCATTTATTTTGTCAAGCAAACAGTTAATTTATTCAGTATGAATGGATGTTGCTAAGTGACATCAATTAACGTATATCGGAGTATTGGGACTGTATGCACTTGGGTTTATGTATGCGCCACATGACACTACTGACGTCAGCGTGTAAGAATGTAAGTGTTCAAAGTCAAACTATCTATGTATCTACGTTCTTCGAACTTGTAGAGCTTAAACATTTGCTTCTTGTTTTATTCAAACTACGGCCCGTTCTACCTACGAAGCTTATTTCCTACTGAGAACAAATTACAGCATCTTACCAGAATGAAATCTCATAGACCTACAATGTTAAACCTAAATGTTAAGGTAGAACCTAAATGGTAGGTAGAAAAGAAAAACACCAAACACAATTAGATGTTATTACATCTACGCACATATTTGGATAGACTAACAAAAATAGAAATGGTAACTAAACTACTAAATAAACGAAAGTCACCATTCCAAAGTATGTAAGAATAATCCTTGGGGAAAGCTTCGCAGGAAAAGGGCGCTCTGCGGGGAGTTCACGGTATTGACTAAACAAAACATGGCAGGATCAGAATTCAGAGGTCGTGCGGTCGCTCCAAATTTAGATAACGCGATAATCCAAAAAACATGCAGTTCGTTTCTTTAGAGCTGTCTAACTGAGACCCAGTTAGACAGCTCTAAAGAAACGAACTGCATTCTTTTATCATCTCAAGCATTGTACAATACTACAGCTTACACTATATTATTTGAAATGGTGTCTGGAGTATTAAACCAAGAAATGGGACAAAAAATCGTGGGCGAACCTATAACAAATCACCAGTTACTCGATTCATAAATTAAGCCAATTCGCGATGACGTCGGGTGGATCGATAACCAGATAAACAAGTTGGGGTGGGGCAGCGACCCCTGTACTCTTGAGGACGCAGATGCCCATACATGGGACGGCAACATTACGACAGTTAGACGGTTTAATCTAGTCTCGGCAAACTGGGGTGGACTCATATAGACACACTTGTGGGGACACTCTTTGCAATGATTTTACTAGTTTGCTGATTCCGCACAAATTGTAATTCAACTGAGGGGAAATAAGCTATTATGAGCTACTTGGGAGCTGCGGGCTTTCGACCCTCATTCGTATCTACTATAATATTGAACTTTAATTTGGGTATGATATGTCACTTAAAGTGGCTCTATAACTTTTCTCAGAAGTGATAACGGAGCTTAGTTTTTAATGGATAAAATCTGAAGCGATAAACAGAAGATTAACTACCTATGTGTGCTTTACTAGCACATAATAATAAATGCCGGATTTATGAATGAAGGCATTGACATAACTAAAGGCGTTTACGCGGTACTAAACAATTTGAACAATGTGGTAGAGGCACAATCACAAAATATCTGATATGCGTACATAGACACACGCATAACTCTAGTGCCAAACCCTGAAAATTAAACCTTTTGTCCGCGTGTTTTATTCTAAACCAGAGAATGCAGAAATTTATGAATATTTCTCGTTGGCCATGCTCGTATGTCAAGCTTTATGACTTAAAGCTAATGGATCTCATGTCTGCGATAAGAACCCCAGACACATTAGGAATCTGATTCCCAAAAAAATAATCCCAAAACACACACTGGGAGAAGGGGAGCCACACGTCTAATCCCCCGAATGGCGCCACCGCCTGTGACATTCTGTGACAATGTGGAGCAAACGACTCCCCAAGTCCCTGACACTTCGCGAGACTTGCACAGTTCGCGCCCCGGTTAATTTAGACAGTAAAATGGCATTAAGACCTTTGACGACACTTGTACGGCAGAATCTTTAACAGATTTTGTTTTTCAATAACAAAGTTGAAAGACAAACATATCGACTTGGAATACTTATAGGTTACTTTAAAATATTTGAACACTCAGAGGAAAATATTTTCCTCTATACTGATATATTCATTCAGTCGAGCAACATTGGATCTACCGCAAATACCGTACCCACCTACATAGGTATTGAAAATCCATTTGTAAGGGGACTGGACGTTAGCGAGCTTCAAGTTTCATTTGATTTGAGGTATATCGGATAGCCGGTCGGTTACGTAGGTGCCGTATTATGTGGCTTCGTGAGCCGCAAAACGCTCACAGTAAACCTAACTTGGGAAAAAAGGAGTAGCGCTCTTGGAATATTCAAGGATAAATGTAATACATACAGCTGCTGGTACCGATCACAACTCTAGTTCATCAAGTCAGTAAACATTCAAAGTTAAAGCACCGAATATCAGACCACGTTACTCACCGGTAACAAAGAATCAATACCATAGGTATGCCTAAAATAAAATGTAACAATAGCCAGCGCCGCATTATAGGACAACCGCTTAAAATGCTTTCCATGTTCGGAGTCATCCGGCGCGGTGACCGCTCGCAGTGCCCGCACTCGCGTGCCGGCCCGGAAGTAAGACATGGGAATCTAATCACTTACTCGATCTTATCTGCCACAAAATATTTTAACTTTCATGAAAATAAATAATCGCCATGTCAGAGAGTCATTAATTTCACTTGTAACCAGGATGTTAGTTGTGACTTGTGACGCGAAAGCGCCAGATTGTTTTACGATAAGGCTATCGTAGTTTCAATTCATAAGCATTCATAAAGGTTTAATAGCGTCGGTGAGAAACGATAATAGCTGTGCTAAAGTATAAACTCCGGGCTTATAGGTCACGCACGTCAACGTATGACTCTTCTTTGTTATAAGTAGGTACTTGTTTCTTAATATTTAATAACTGCATAAATAAATTGTTCTTAATGACCCTAGCCGTATCTATCTATTTAAAGTACCTACATATTTATGATTGTACTTATATATAAATCGATTGTAATAAAAACATCTCTTGCAAAAAATACTGTTTTGTCAGTCAGCATTTGGCATAAGAGGCGCCCTCAAAAAGCGAGCGTGAGTCGGCAAATTGTAACTAATGGATCTCCCAGAAGATGACTCATGAGTCCCACATGTCACTCTAAGTAAGTCACAGGCTGATTTTATAGAGACGCGGGTCGGGGTCCGTTATTTTTGGAACGATGGGGAATGGGGCCAGTTTCTGTATGCATACAAAAACTTACCCTTACGAATTCACTGACAAAGTAGATTACATATACGTATATAGCTTCTACAGTAGCAGATAATATTTCTTGAACGACGATCTTTAAAACGAAGTAATGATGCCAGCTCACATTATACTCAGAAATACTAATTGATCTGAATTAAACAATGAGATGAATGTCTGTCTGGTTATGAAGTGACTGCAAATAACATGCCTGTTCTAATTGATTAATTTATTTGTTCTGCTTTTTAGAACAGAAGGCAGTCTCAAACACGATTACAAGAATATCATCGGCTACCACGTCAGAGAGATTGTAATCCTAATATGATAAATGCGAAAGTGTGTTTGTTTGTTACGCTTTCACGCTTAAACGGCTGAACGAATTTGGATGAAATTTGGCACATGGGTAGACCATGACCTGGAATAGGTTAGATAAAAGTATCCTATGTTACTTTTTATCCCGATATTCCCACGGGATCGAGACTTACGTGGGTGAAACCGCGGGGCGCAGCTAGTCATTAATAAAAGTTTTTCTCGCAAAGATATCCATGTCACCACTACAGGATTACACAAATGAAAGCTGGATTTCAAAACGCAAAACATGGATTCCCATTGCGTAAAAGCAATTCAATCTCCTAAGCACACATGCGGACTTCATAAATCTCATGTCAGATCGGTAGAAGCGCGTTTTATGTCATAAATACAGCGGGTATGTATGTCAAAACATGGGGGATTTGGGCGCGCTCTCCCTGCGCGGACGACCAACAGTCGCGCGACGCCAGCCGAGATAATGAAAAAGAAGATTTATGATCAAGCTCTAATCAAATTTTATTACCGTCTACGACCCTTCACGTTATTATCCTTGCGTACTGCGTTTTCACTATCGATTTCTAGTTCACTATGTCATCTTTCAAAGCGACCGCCGTCTCTAGATGCAGAAAATCAAATGCACTCTAAAAACATTTAGTTATATTCTAGAGATTCTTGAGTCTTTTAGACAAAATATTTTGAGCTATGACGATGGAACTTGAAATTGCTCCAATATTATCACCAAAACAAAAATCAAAACGTAGGTAGCTAAGTTTCCTTAGTCAAAGGGGTCGTGAGTCACATTACCATAAAGTTTCCAGCACGGAATGTGGTGTTGTAATATAGCGGGCAATAATATAGCCATTCGTACGCAACGTGGAATAACGCTCGCACCTCCCCCTACCACCATGATCCCGTCCTTCACCTCTCTGACCCAATTATGCGGAACATATTACATTTTTTAGCCCTTACCTACATCAGTTACACCTCTCCACTCGCAATTGGCTAATAATGACATAATAAAATGACCATGAACTTGAATGTCGCAAAATTCAAGAAGTTTTGTATCAATAAACGAAACCGGTTTGTAACCCACCGGCATAACACAAGTGCTTTGAAGTTCAACATATAATTGTATCATGAAATAAGCGACGTTCAAATTCCATTGTAGATAAATAACAAAGATATAATTTTATCAATAAACGTGAAACGAAACAGCGCCTCACTCATTCCGTCTTTATCAAATAAGATGATATTGTGGCCCAGTTCTAGGATTGCCTGATTATAAGTTCATATTACTGGTCGAGAGGTCATCAAGAGCATCTGCATTATTGTTATGTCTCCACTTTCATTCATTGTCCATTCAATTTACGTTTTCTACAGCGGAAGGCAATCTTCTACCCGTTTTTTGCAACTATTCTCAGGAGCTGAAATTAATATTTCTTTGCTAGCGTCTCTCCGCTTCGCAATTTAATGCGTTTGTAATAGAACTTCTGTATTGTTAAGAGTAGTAAATTGCTATGAATATGTTCAAATTTTGAAATGGACAATAGGTAGGTCTTTAAAACCTTTCAAAATATTTTTACAAAAACATGTTTGAAATGACCCTCAACTTGAGTAATGAGAGCAAAGGGTGCCACAAAAAGGTCTATTATATACAGTAAAGCGCAATGACTTGAATTAGTTATTCAGTTGATTATGCCTCCCCTCTGGCCACTCTATCATTATCGTTTTACTTCACGCACGTGCCGACTTGCGCAGGCACCCTTGTGCTCTTCAAGGTCGATAATTATAGCCTGCAGTCTTTTGTTCCACGCTCACTACCCTCTCTTTAAGAGTAAATATTATTTGTCTTCGTATGTTATTTAAGTAGGTTCTTCCAATAGTTCTTTACAGAAGTCATAGGTTGTCTGTTTATATTCTGGTAATCGTAGGCTAACAGTCTGAATTAAATCCATTCGGAAAATGAATGAGTGAAAAAAAAACCGTTTCTAAAATTCATTTTCAATCAACTCATCACTTTGCAGTCGAATGCTTGATGCTACTGTTTCTCACACACGACTAACACCCAATTCCTTAGAAAGCTTCGTTTTCAAAATTTCCCTTCCACAGATGCATTCTTAAACCATCTGTCCTACGGGTGTCCAGCCACACCAAAACCGCTGCATTTTCCTTTAACGACTTAGCTCTGCTCTTCTTTAGATGATTATATAAAGATGAGCAGACCATATCTCCCAAAAATATTAGAGTGCGGTTCGTTCCATTGCACATTTAGCTACTTATAATCCAACAAGCAGATCTCGCTGAACCACGTTGGATGCGACTGCGACTTTGCGGTATAGACGACGAAAAAAACTTGTCAAGCTTGCCTGCCAAAAATCGGACTTGATTCTCATTTTGTTTTTTGTCGAAGTTCGGTTTATCAAAGGGTTTATCAACTGCATTGTATTCTCCTGTAAAGCAAACAATATTATTGTAACAAGAATCAAATCCCTAAAGAGCTCTTGATTCGATTGATAGTAGATTAATTGCAAACTCTGTTATGAACAGTTAGATGTTATAACTTGAAGCAGTTTGGAGACCCATAGTCATGCCGCTGGGGAAATAACTCGCGCACTGCCTGTTATTTCATTGAAAGCAAAAGAATCTTGAGAGTTAATACTGCACCACTGTTTCCTAGTGAGAATAACTCAGCCATAAAATACTATATAAATTCCAAATGCTATAACTGCTTTATGAGCGGATTAAGAATTATGGCTAACTACCGCAACGCTCGTTATTCCACATATTTTGAGTTTCAGGGAAAGCAAATTCATTCTCAAGTTTATACAAACATTCCGGTGTACTCCGTCTTAACATAAGCAGCAAATGAAGGAACTTTTGTAATAAGTTTATATACTAGAGATTAGGCATTGCGGGTCGCTCTGGACTCTTCGGGGAAATTCAAAGCTGCCCAAATTGCACCTGGGAAATCACATTCTCACCAACATGTTCTAAAGAAATAACAAAGGGTCCTGGACTAGAATACTAACAGCGGCTGGAATGATAAAAGTAGGTAGTGGATGAAAATAATAGTACTTAGTTTATCATTTTCTTCTCGCACTTTGAGACACCTTATGCACTGTAGTCGCCACGTTGGAGAAAAAAAATCTTTTCTAGAATTTCTGCTCAAATTCAACGATAGCAACTGAAAATTACACTATGTGCGGCAAAACACTAATTTTATTAATACTATAAGTAGGTCGTTTTTACTCGCTTACGCGTTTTGGATATCAGGGACACTTGACAAAAATATTTTCAGCGCAGGGACTCAAAAATACTTAAAAATTTTTGAATCAAGCATCTAAAATACTTTACTTGAACTCTTGAATGAATGCTTATGATAAGAAAGTGAAAATGAACATTTAACGTGCATATAAATAAAATTCACACGAGTGCACCACCGAGCCTCGGCTAACGTGCGCAGGCGCAGGCCACAGACGGCGTAACCCGACAAGTGTAAACACACACCACTGAGATGAAACGATGGAAGCCGGCACTGGCCACTTATCGACTCCTGCACCCGTTTTGATTATGCCTGCTCTGTCAACACCCCAAAATAGATACACACAGGGAGCCGCATTTCTACACCGAATTGAGAAAAATTATTAACAGTCAGTGTTTCAAGCCTCATTAAGCCCAATGGATTAAAATTTGTCACTAACTCGAAACAAATACCTATTTTGTGCATATAAATACCGTTTTTAGGCAATAAATGTTCATCAGATTTGTAGAATAGTGAAAATGATAAATGAATTAATCCCAGCAGAAGCAGATAAAGTGACAATTTTAAGATAGAACGCTCTGTGGAAACATTATTTAGAAACAACTACATAATATTGATATTCATATGACTTTATAACACATAATATAATATTGATCGTCGTCGATTCATCTTATGGTGCTCTCAGCCTTTTTAGCTAATCTATAATCAGGATAATATACCTACCTAATCCCAATAATTACCGATTCGTATCTATCAAATTGATAACTAAGTCCGGATAAATCCTAAACAAGCTCTTAATGAATTACTGGCCTTATAAAATGGATAAGAACAGAACGTATCTTGAGATACTTTATGTAGAGCTGGTGTACTAAAATAAATTCTTAACTTAAAATGCGTTGAAAAAATGAGCGGAGGCCAGGTGCAGTCCATATCCGCTCGAACAGAAAGAAAAAAAATTGGGTGCTCTTTGAGAGGTAGAGTTCCACATTAAATTCGTTTTTTTGTGCTAGAGAGAATAATATGGCTAAAGAGAGTAAGTACCTATCTAATGTTTAGTTTGGCTAGTTTTTCTGTAGAGTTCAACAATTACGGGAGCTGAGGATCCGATGTAGATCCCATGAATTCCTATGGTCTATTTTATCTTTATTCGATACTTTTAAAGATGCTCTAGATTAATTATTAAATCATTAATATCACTCTATCTAACCGTAACACGGATGATTTTTGCAGCCACGTCTCGAATCTCGGATGACAAAGCTGCCTTCGAAAAATGTGAGACTTAACGCGCCCTAGTGATTAGCAAAATGTTTGCCAAAGTAAGCAAGTTTATAAGTGTTTCCACAATAAAAAGTCAAAGGTCTGATGAAAAAGTTTCCCAACGTACTTTGTAGGTTGTCAGTGACATTGCGGCGAAGTCAACCCATAGTGGATTCAATACACCTAACAGTAGATTGATGAGGGAAAGACCCCACTTTTTCCAACTTTTCTTATTTTTCCTTGCAAGAAACTTTTCGATTTATCATATTCTATTTGAAATGGGGTTCGGAACAAATTTTTTGATAGCAAAAGTTTTCAATGATAGCTTCCTTCAAGGAGAAGTAGACAACAATGGGTTTAAAAAACCTATCAATTTTCTATAGCGAAGAATGATCGTGATCGATTGTTAGGTGTTTTATTGTCTTCTTCGATCTAATTCTGTGTTTCTTCCTCCTTTTTGGTCTTCTATGTTAGAGGGTTGTAGTCCTGAAGGACTAAGTGTGGAAACCAAACCCACGTCAACATTTTACCTTTTCTATGAGCTACCTACAAGTAGCCCTCGTAAAATCCCGGTCCGGTGGTTATTCCAAACAGCCCACTTTTTGGTCTTATTCGCCATTGTAATTTTCAAAGTCTTCCATTAATTCCAGTTTGGATTCGCTAATTTTCGTTTAATTATGTTTTGTACAAACGACTTATTGTAAGCATTCTGTTACAAATCCATATCAGTGCCATCTTTTATGGGTGTAGATGAAATCCAAGTTACGACGAATAGAAGATCAGTGTCGCGCTATTTTATGTTTTTTAATATTCGTGCTGATACTTTAGGTCCATTGATTAAGCGATTTTATTTTAACAAAAGCAAACCCGTCGGTCGGCCAGCTCCGACGTCTACCTGCGTTGAACACCTGTCGCAGGCTGTTGCCTACAACTTGTATTATATAGAAGAAAAAAAACTGAAATCCCAGCTGTTTAGGATTACATTAAGAATTACTTAGGAACGCAGAATTTTCGTTCAGGCCGAATTCTCTTCTTGCTAATGTAGGTACGGTATGTAGGTACTTACGGGTAGGTAGGTAAGGCTGAGGAAGATACTGTAATTTAGTAAGTATAAGTACCTACATAGCAAAATGGCAATGGTATTTGATAATAAGAAGATACTTATTATGCTGCATCACGATTAATATGACTCATAAAAAGGCAATTCTCATTGATGGTACCGGCAGATGTCCATTTAACAATAGGTGCGCTTTCAATAATAATACCTTCTCATCGAATCGTGATGTGATGGTATTCTTTTATTAAAATGGGAAGGATAGATTTCTAATGTGCTGTAACATTTTTATGATAATTGTAAAATTGAATTAAAATAAGAATGAAGGTGGTTAACAAAAGTCTATTCGCATAAAACAACCATAATTTTATTGTTCTCAGAAATGAGACTGGCGCTCCGCAAAAAGTGCTCTTTCTCAAACGGTCCCATTTGTTCCCTGAATTGCCCGGAATGAGGGTCCCTCGGCTGAATTACAACTTATTTTTCAAGCCATATGACCCATACAGTGAATAGGTATATTGTGAAGCTCGATTTCTTTAGAAAAAGGTAATCTTATAAAAATAGTAGTGCAGGTCATGAATTCATGATATACCTACTTAGATAATCCTATTCACATTGATATAATGTTATCTGGAAAGAAGGATATAAAAGAAAACTAAGCACTAGCTATAACTACTAGTACTGCTGCTCTATTTGGTGGAATATATACAAAAGTTAACACAATTTATATGCCTATATACGGGGTCTACCTACGTTCATCGCCAATTATAACAAAATGTAACTACAATTCGAAACAAAAAATAAAGTATATTTCACGGTGAATCAAACAAGAAGCATGCAACCTTACCTGTTAGTAGGAACAGCAGAATTAAACGCCGCATGACGGAATGCTTTCAGGAGCAGCGTGGAACGTTTACGCGCGTGTGTTTACCGGAGCCATCGTCAACAGTCCCGTCAGTCAACTATGTAGCCAATGTTTACGCGACTCAGCTGACGTCTTCGTCTATTATGTTCGCCAATTAACCACACACTCGCGCACTGCGGGATCCGCACGCTGCAGTGTCAACGGCCACGAGCTTACGAGAAAAACTAGGCACTTGGCGAAAGCTGTACTTCTCGGAAGCAACCGGAACTGTCCCACGTTTGCCGCTATTTTCCAGGGACTTAATCATTCATCTTGCGAAATACCAAGTGCGGAAACTAGACGACAGTCCCTTCTGTGATGAAAACATCACACATGGCTAGAGCGGCGACGAAAGCTCTCTCGCGCGCGATCGCAGCGCACGGCGGCTGAGTCGCGAGTTGCGTGAGTGGGCCGGCAGCAGCCGGGGGGCGGGGGAGGGGGGAGGGGGTCGTCCACGCCTGCGCACCGCGCCCGCACCGCACCACCTCCAGTATTGACCGACGACGCCTCCTTCCTACATTTCACATCCTTAACTAGGTACTACGAATTCTCCTTTGAAAAATCCCCTAATTCCATCCCTCCGATTGAGATAGGCCACGTCTATGCTCCATGAAATAAGCTCACCTGATATTTACAAGCAATAAAAATTTGAATTACGAAAACTAGATTACTTGCTACAGTAATTCTGCCTACATTAATGTTGCCTAGTGCTGGGAGTATTGAAATCCCAGGCGCTCTGTAAAGTGATGAAACTTATAAACCATTATGCAAAGTTAGCGCGAGGGCAAACAATTCAACATTTCTTTGGAATAGGATGCATTTAAAAATACTGAATGTTTAGGCTCAAGTTGCATACAGTATCAATGAACCTATTAAATATTTACGGACATTAAAAAAAAAGCTCTAAGTATAAAAATACATAGTGTACCTACCATTTCCTTTTCAGGATACCCACTAAGTAGAGACTACCTACTTATAACTAATCCGGCTGCAAAACATGAAAATCCAGGACCATCCCTCTCAAATAAAAACGAAAACGAAATCCAGAAATAGAATGAGCTAATACAAAAAAATAAAGTAAGTAGAGATAATGTGCAGTCTCCATTCCTCACGAATGCATAATAAAAAGGTCGTGAAGTCGTGATTGATCTAGTCGAGGCGACAGCCTAGTTGGCCTGCAGCCTATATACGCAGTTGATGACGTCAAAGTAAGTTGGCAACGAGTAGACGCCCGCAAAGCGAATTAACTTGGGATGTAGTGGCACTCAAGGATGACATAAGCTATGTCCTATAAAGAGGACCGAGTCTATCGTGCTAACTGCTCCACTATTTACTTACTATGCAGACGGCAATATTTGGACTGTCTAGCTACTAAATTATGATTTCATATTTATTTTCTAGAAGTTTAACCGTCGACTTTTAAAAAGATTATCTTTACTAATATTATAACGAAGTAAAATAATATGCGAGTTTGTATGAAGGGGGTAAATCTTCGGAACCACTGATGCGAATTCGAAAATTCTTTTACTATTAGGAACTACAGTATTGTGATATTGTCGATTGTCATTTCACGCGGACGAAATCGCGGGCAAAAGCTAGTCATAGATATACTCTTTTATTTTATAACGAAAACTTTAAAAGGAGTCTTCAAAACAACGCACGACCTCTTTCTCTCCCAAGGATTTTATTCCGATCAGGAAAAGTTCCGTGTACCGAAGGACGGAAAATTTACTTATTTTAAATCGCTTCAAGGCTTCACAGTAAGAAAATGTTACTGCAAGCTGATTTTCATGAACATTATCACCTTCTCTAGAATTATAAGTTCCGAACGCTGAATTTTGTTACATAAATCTTGCTCATAAATTGAGGAGAAACTAAATAAGGGTAACGTATTTCTAGTTTTATTGAAGAGGGGTTTCTAATCGCAGACTGTGCAAACTGCAAATCAGTAGCTATTTGCGATTTCAAACTATTCGGACCGAGCAATAAATGTAACCAAGTAACCATACTTACTTATTTAGGTTTACTATTTGCAATTTGCGTGAAATGAAAAACGGGAAATCTGTTTCCCTGTTTCATTTTAGAAGTAAACTATAATGTACCTACGACGTTTAATATAATTTTACAACGTTGAAAAGGAACATTCGACTACCAATCTAGGTACTTTTGGTTAAAAATAAATAAACTTATATAAGCTGGCAAATTATGTTAGTAGAACCTGTAGGAATGTTATGATTGATATTTCTAAACTTTCTTAAATAGTTCCCCCTATCTTCGAATGAGTAAGAGTTTTCAGTCAGAAGGCTTCTCGCCAAACAAGTTATTAAATAGTTCCGGACGGAGCCGGTAGGTGTAGCTGGCTTACTTGGCCAACATTTGGGTAGGTATTTGTGTATCTTAGATACCGATGGATAATTTTCATTTAACCAAACTTGAGGCAAAATGTAATAATATGATGAATCTTTTAAAAGGGGCTTCAAGCCGAATATAGTTTTTTAGAAAAGGATCCTTGTTTTAGTCGTGTTTTGAAGCCGAATCCCGAACGTTGTACCATTTTTTTTTTTTTGCCTTGCCTTGTACTATAGTTTGCCGACCGATGGTTACTATTTTACGATTCCTTGGGTGAAATCTTTGAACCACATGCAAGTGTCGTTAAAAAGATTGCAGTCAGTCTGCTTATTGCTAACCCATTCTACGAACAGTTAACTTGATTGTTGAGCAGATTGATCTGATTGCACTATTTGCATTTACTGGCCATTTCATACGGCTGACAAAGAATTACCGTAAAGTAATGATTTGAATTGAAGTACACACGGCTACACATAAAGCTATACATTACCAGTATAAGCTGACCTCGCATTGTACGGAAATCCTATACAATGCGAGATCAGCATAAACTGGAAAAGTATAGCTTGATGTGTGTACAATGAAGCTGATATCAATTTACTTACTTATCAATAAGTTCTCTGACTGTACATACAATATTACTACACACTACATACCAACCACCATTATCTACAATACATTATTTTATAATCAAAAACAGGTATTTTTTAAATTGTTATAATTATTATAAACAATTGATTCAAACTCTGCTACATTATTACCAACTATTATCTACATAATACTAAATAACTAAGTAGTTTGTAACATTTGCCTTGCAAGTTTTTCTTGGGTCCATATTTTGATGAGTTGTTTTCTTATTTCAAATGCAATGACAGCTGTAGCCATTCCAGTGTTTAAGCTGTCTACTCCTCTTTGTAGAGGAATATTTAACCTTGCGCCATTCATATTTGATGTTAGCCTGAAAATAATTTTGTTTACATCAGTTACAGGAAAAGCTATTCAACTAAAGCTAGTAAAAACAACTTGGCATTATCTTACTTGTAGCTATCATGACTTATCCCTTCAGTTTCTCCACCAATTACTAAAGTTATGTGTTTTAAAGATGAGAATTCCACACCATAGTATGGCAACACTGACATCTGATTTCTTTCATCATTAGCCTTTATTTCATCTTTATCATCTGCAGTTGTGGTGTTGCTATCAGCAATAAATATTGATGTGTTTGGTTCCAGGTAGCTTGGCATTTCACTCCAGTCTATTGAGTGGTAAACAGGGAGCCTGAAATGAGCCCCTGCTGCACTTCTTATCACCTTTGGGTCCCAAACATCCACACATCCTGAAATAATATAGCTTTATAACTATAGATAGAAACCAATCCATACTGGGCCCATGTGGAAGATTACAGCCCACGAGAGGAAGAATATTAAAGAAGTAGAAATTATACCATGAAGGTATAGTATACACATATACGGTCAGAAAAAATAATTAGTAAGCCAATTGACACCGTATGTCAATTTGCCATGTCAAAGCCAGAATGTCAATTGTAAATTGATTATACAGATAATTTAAGTTGGTAGTCAATTTTCTAAACAATTATATTACCTGACTTTACAATTATTATATATTTACTTATTTGATCATTTCAATGCTAAAGTTTGTAATTTTACCAGCTAAAATGCAAATAATAAACACTTTTTACCACAACTGCCAAGGAAGGGTTGTTTAAAGTACCTTTTGACAGTAGCACTTTCTCACAGCCAGCACCAACAGCCACACGCAGTATGGCACCCAAGTTACCAGGCACTCTGATGTTATCACATATAAACTGAAGAGGCAGAGGTCTAGACAAGCTCTTTACATTGTCTGGAAGAGGAGTTTCAAATACACCTGAAATAAGATAAATGTAAGTTTAATAAACATGTGATAGTGTAAGAATTTATTCAGTCTGTAATAATCAGAGAACTATAATAGGTTTGTGGTACACCCCGATTCAGACTTAATGGTGGCTTAGAACTTGAGGCAAGTTGCTGCGCAGAAACAAATTCTTGGGTCAGCGGGTGTGATGGGTGGGGTACTGCACAGCGAGTAGCACACTTCCGAGCCACCAATAACTTTGAATCGAACTGTAGCTTCTTCTGCCTAAAAATTGCTAACAAATATTTATGCATCCATACTAATATTATAAATTCGAAAGTAACTCTGTCTGTCTTTATGTTACCTTTTCCCTTTTAATAAAATTCGGAAAGGCGATAGATGGCATTCCGGGGGACATATGTTACTTTTTATCGACATACCACGACGTCGGCGAAGCCGCGGGATAGGAAGTAGTTTAAAATATGTAAAACACTACAAAGACACAATTGAAGGCTTAAACTGGCCAACTGCCTATAGATATAGACATTTCCGGAATCTTAGATAATTGAGAGATGTAATCAACAAATTCGTAAAACAAACTCACCAAAAATACCAGGACTAGTTTCAACATCTGACCACAGTTGCATCTCTTTATAAGATATTTTGTAAAATTTTACCCCAGTTCTAGGCAAGAATGGTCTTAAATTATTCAGCTCTTCAGATCTGCTAAAGATGACATACTTCAACATACATTTAGCTTCTAACCCATCAATTATCAACCTCCAACCTTCCACCAGTGTGTGACCAGATCGCAATCTTTCTTTTTTTGATTTCAATTTCACTAATAGGGAACTGAAATTCAAAAAATTATAGAATCAATAAGTACATAAAAAGATTTTGAAAATAATTAAAGTTACAGGTTAGATAAACATACCTTAGACGCCCATCATTCTCTTTCAATTTTTCAAAAAGAATATCACCTGTATCATCAAAAACTTTCTCTTGACTGAGATAAAAATTGCGCTTTTTCAACTTTTCGTCCCTTTTCTGTTTGATTTGTTTTGTTTTTTCTGGCGACAAAGATGATCCTGTGTTTTCTTCTTCAATTTTATTTACTTCTTTGGTTTGGGTTTTGTTAAGAATGGCAGGATCTAGGTTTATGACCTTTTCTTTTTTGAGATTAGATTTTTCTTCGAAAGGTAATATGACCTTAGCAGGAGACCTGTGTGTCCACCTTCCGTATAACCTCACTGAACCACATAGCTGCCCAGGTGGTTGACGAGTTAAGATTTGTGACACCAATCTATTGATACTTCTTGCCATAACTGTAGTACTGTTTCACTTCTTTTATTTTTTTTAGAAAAGTATACTATAAAGTAAGCAATAAATAAAAGGTTAGACCGGTTGTGGTTAAGTTTTTTTTTGTTTTTACAATATTTTGATTTTGATGTCAGTCAGATTTGTCAGAAGGTTGTCATACTTGTCAGCTTGCTTGGCATTGTCAGTTAAGCACCGGCACCACAGAGTACATTTTTATAAAGGGTACTCAGCACGGCACTGAATGAATAGGTGAATCGAGGTGAATAGATGTTCCTTATGGTTCCTTGGCTCTGAGTCCCCAGATTCCGCTGGCCGCGCCACCGCCACCACTGAAGTCCGGCAGTATTATAAGTGCTTTGTGAGTCCGGCGGAAAATTGTGAAACTACATTTTGCAATTTGATGCAATGAAATGACATAATTATTATTTACATAACAATACACAAACCTGGATTTACAGAATTAGAATCAGCAATACAATTCCTTAAATTCATGTAAGTGCATTGAATGACTACCTATTTCACGAATTCGTCGTTCAATGCACTTTCATGAACTTAGAGAGTTGTATTGCTGATTCTAATGTTTATAATTCTGTAAATCCATATTAAATTTGTTACGGTCGTAAATAATATTTAGATCAACTTATAACCTGATATTGACCTGCAACTTGCAAAACCTTACTCGGCTCGCCGCCGTCGGTGACACACGTGAAGCTTGCTCAAAATTTCATTGCCAACGCGGCTTTCGGCGGTAACAGACGACGAGCCAAGGCGGGCTACGAGAATTTCAAACCTGTTGGATCGCCGACCGGTTTTTAAATCCGCATACATGGCATGAGACACGGGCGAGTAAGCTCACCGAGCCATAAGTACGCGGACCTGCTCGCCCGTCTATCACCCCTTTAATAGAGATTTTTCTAGAATTTTACTTAGGAGCGTTCCTATTCAGCAATTTGTTTATATTACTAATCCGATATTTTTTGCAAAATAAACTACGATTACTTTTCTAACGAAATTCACAAAATATTGTGCAATAAAATAATTTTATTGAGTAATTTATTTTATAAAAATTATCACACAGATAAAAAACGGAAATGTTCTGTGGGCATACGTGTGAAATAATACTATTTTGTGTAGTCTGTGGTCTCTCTGTGGCCTTCTTCCGTTTTTTTACCCGAACAACATTGCATTTTCTTATCAATCGTCAATCGTCAGCTGAAAATAATTTTGTGTTTATTTATAAATCAGTCAAGAAACGCTGAACAAAATGGCAACGGGAGTAAAACCTCGTGATGATGAAAGTCGTCTCACTAGAGAAGACCTAGAGACCATACAAGACGCTATGAAGACTAAGAAATTTCGAGATCTTTTAGTGGATTACTGTGAGGAGATACGTGACCCGGCAAACCAACAACTTTATCAGAAAGAAATGACCCAACTCGAGAAAGAACGAGGCTACGACGTGACATTCCTTAATCCGAAGGGAGGTTATGTTATCAAAACAAGTGTCGCCGGCGATAGAAAAGCATTCATTAACATCTGTAGCAACGATAACGTCGGCAAACCGACGTATAAGGTAGAAGTGGTGGATGGAAAGCGAGGTATGAACTGGCAAGTACCATACTCAATAATACCACCACGGGAGGACTATGACCAAAACCGAAAGAAATGCGTCATTTACGACGTAATTTTCCATCCGTACACTCTCCGCATGGCGGAGGTTAATAAAGAGTTCCGTGCATTAGTAAACAAAACTGCCTTTGAAGGATTGCAAAAAACTTATAACATTCACCTAGACAGTAACAACTTTAGGTTTCCCAAATCTCAGTATAAAGGAATGTGTACATCTGCTGTTATTAGAACAGAAGACCCCGATTACCAGCCTCCAGGAGAGGAAGAAATGGACAGTTTGACTCCTGAGATGATTGAGAAACTTTATCCCCAACGCAATTATTCAGAAAATAAACCTGAGCCGGAGACTCCTAAAGAAACATCTAAACCTGCTAGAAAAGTAAGAAGAAATAATGCTGAGTTTGCTCATTCATCTGAAAATGGGTACACCATTCCAAAGTATGTCATCAAACAACAAAAAACTCTAGACCTTCAAGACTTCACCTATCATAAAGATTGTAAACAGTATACTGCAATACCAAGCCACATAGTGGTTGAAGTACACCTTCCACTTCTGTCATCTACAAAAGACTGCACTCTGGATGTTCAAGAGAAATATCTCAAGTTGGCATCAGAGAAACCAGCAAAATATAAACTAGATATTACACTGCCTTATTTAGTTAATGATGAATGTGGTACGGCCAAATTTGATAAAAGCAAACACATGTTAATAGTTACTTTACCAGTCACCAGAAAGAACTTGAAAAATTATAATGAAAACTCTTTAAAGGTAGATAGTGGAGTGGAGAGTGAAGAAAATTCAGGTTCACAAAGTGATGAAGATAATTATAACTCTAACTTGATTGAGGAGTTGTCATCTTCCCCTGCTGACACTCTAGCGCCTCCGGAGCCATGTACCATTACTAACAGTAACTCTGAAGAATTTTTGGACTCCTCATTTGGTTACATACTGCCTCCCTACACACACAATGTTTTGGATGACATTGTAGCTTTAACATTCCATGTTAAAAATACAGAGCCAGACTCTGTCAAGGTGAAAAACAATGGTAATGAAATTTACATCAAGTTCACATCAGTTGGTGCTGGCTTTGTGCCTGTGCACTATGCAGCTATCATAACATTTGATGAAGAAGTTAAGTTTGATAATGTAACTGGAGAGGCATGGGACAATAATGTAATTTTGCAATTGGAACTGGCTGGAGCTTTACCCCAGAAATTCCACATTGGTTTAAACAAGGATTCTATGACTTGTGAATGCTTTGATGTATCTCAGGTTAAGAAGACAAAGCTTGAAGTAAAGCCTGCAGGATCTGAGACTGAAGATGTTGCACCTGTTGTCGAGGTAACCAACTTGGGAACTGAGACAAACATAGTAGTGTCATCGAATCATATGGAGTATGATGAAGATGATGATTTTGAGTCCCCAACATCAATGGATAGAGACATAGTGTTCACAGATTCTGGTAGTTGTGATAATGGTGCCAAAAGCATACTACGCAAGCCAAACATGATGCGCAGTTACTCAGAGTCCAGTGCTGGCGATGTTGCCTCTTCTATGGACTATATCAGTTCTGATTGTATCCCAGAAGAATCAAGTTTGAAAAAGACTGTTAGGTTTAGTGATGTCATAGCCAAACAGTTTTATAGGTAAGTTGAGAAACGGAAATATCTTTTACGTAGTATTAGATATCTACTTAAAAATGAACAGCGCATCATGGCTTATTAATTTATGAATGTAGGTTATCAGGCTGAAGTTGTGTCTGTTTGAATGTGGATAACAGAAAGTCACTGATAACATTTATTTATAATAATTTGTTATTATAATAATATCATAACTACCTACTAGGAACTTTTATATTGTTTTACTATAGTTTTTCCGATGGGTATTCTATCTATTATGTACTCTATAAAAATTCATGGTAACATGGCTTATCTTGTACTGGTGAAACCTTATCTAAGCCATATCATGTTTTGTATGTCCTTAGAATTAAGATAAGATATTACGTTAAATATATATTAAACAAACAACTCGTAATGTTCCATCATAGCTGAAGCTATGTTTATGTGTATTCCAGATACAATTCATCTATAGAAGGCCAGAAAAAGAAAAATCAACGAAAAAAGAGTAAAAAGCGGACTCAGGATCGGCGAAAGAGCGAAAGTGAAGCTGAAGATGATTTTAATAGCAGCTCTCAGGTACTTATCAATCAATCTGAAATGTCCATTCAACAATTCCTACTATTCAAATCAGCAGCATTAAGCTAACTCTATAATCCATGTCTCGGAAAGCACGTCCCGGCTGTCATTTGTGGATCTTTGACAGTTGTTAGGGGTCGTCAGAAGCCCGAAAGTCTGACAACCAGTCAACCAGTCTTACCAAAGGAAAATCGTATTACTCAGTTACTGTTTTGTGGAGATCAGATAGGCAGTCGCTCCATGTAGAATACTGCATCCGGTTAGACTGGAAGCCAACCCCAACATAGTTTGCAAAAGGTTAGGCAGATTGATTGAGGGGCATTTTAACTAGAAGCCTATTATAAGGAGTGGTAGGTATTTCAAAATAATAACAGCAAATAATACTTTGATAAGTCATTTCATGACTGTACAATAAATTGTACAAGCTTACTACACAGATAAAGTTTGTTTGCAAAAATTATGAAAAAGTATAAACAATAACAATCAAAGAATGATAAACAAAGTTTCATACCATTTGATTACCTACGCAAAGTGATTAAAATTATCACTATCGTTGGTAGGTAATTATTAGCTGAAGCTAATGCATGGAAATTTTACTTGGGCCTGATAATAATTTCATAGAATGTTCCAGTGTTTAATGGCTTACGTAAGTCGACTTTTTCAATATTGGAAAGATTGCTATTAGTGTTACTCTTTTGGATGTGTTAACAAATGTTGTTGATATGCGCGCATGACAATGCTAAACAGGCGGCGGATGTGACCATAAAATTTAATGTTTAATAAGAAGGTATCGGCCGGTATAAGACTACACGAATTATTCGATTGCTATTAAGTGGTCCGTGGCTGAAATAACTCCATTGGGGAACCGCGTTGCTATGTTTTGAGATCACAATCTCCAAAACGTCCAAGGTGCAAAATTCCATATGTTTCAACAAATAAATTAAGGTCCCTTTATCAACTTTCTGAGAATTTGACGTACTTATAATAAAATGATACCTGTAACATATATTTCTTTTCTTATTTCAGGACCTGAAGTCACGGTTGAAATCAGTTCTGAAGCCTCGACGTGACAGTGGTCTGGCGGATACATCCGACGCTGAATCCGAGTGTAAGAACACTGCAGATGAAGGATCCTGCAATTCTGCTAACGAAGATGGTTTCAGCGAAAACGATAACAATGAAAAAGCATCATTCGATAAGTCAGTGTTTAACATAGTTGGTAAGGAGGACAATGAAGACGATAAATCTGAGGCCGACATTTGGGAATCGGAACCATCAAAACCTTCACAAGGAAAGCGAGAAGCTGTTACATGCGATAATATTCAGCATAACACTAACCTCTACGATCCCGATAAATTAAACAAAGGCCAATACTTAGAAGTAATGTTCAAAAATGATCTCATATTTGATTTAGACATGTGAGATTGACCATCTCTATTAGAGCTCCTTTAGACAAGGGCTTGTTTGGAATGTTTTAACCTTACACTTATTGATGTAATTTATTAGAAATCCAGTGATTTTGTTTGTGTAGAAACACTTAGTTTAGTATTACATATTCCTTATGATTATGACTTAGATTATTATTGATGTTCCTTCCATGATGTATTTTTAAATTTGCTAAGTTTATGACAATAGTTTGTATTCTATTTGAACTTATACATTATTCTAGTGTTTTCAAACACATAAAATTATGTTCATTAGTTTAAAATTATAATTACCAACATTTTTAAAGTTATCATGCAGAACTTAGTAAATTTAGAAAATATGAAATTACTTGTGTAGCATTGTCTTAAAATACGGACATAATTGGTAATTGTAACTGCTCATTTAGACAATATATTTAGTAGTCAACCTGCATTTCATGGTACAAATTAGATTTACGTCACTGTATTGGCTAAGAGATAGGAATTGATTTTTTAATAAGAATAAGGCCTACCTCTAACCTAAGTTAGATAATAACACTTTATTGCACAGCGAAGATAAAAGTAGTTTGCTAGTTTTACACACTGCAAAATTGAACACATGATATTCGTGAGTTTTAATATGAACTGAGTAAGTTTCCACGGAAATTACTTATACTTATTCCTGGTTTAGTCAATTCATAACATAGTTATACTTGACGCTTGAAACACAAATCAGTGCCTTTCGTCTGTAAGTAAACGAAGCCACCAGTGAATATATTTCCGTCGACTGTTGTCATAAACCATGCATTTTGTTTTACTTATTCACTAAGAATCTTGTATGTATTGAACGAGCAATTATGCAAGTTATGTTTGATGTAAAGTTTACAAATTATTTAATGATGAATGAATTGTGATTTGGTGACTTAGTTTAATACACGAATGAATTCGAAATCGATGTTTGCTTTACTATTTCTAATTATTATCTTTCTGGATTTATTAAAAACTGCCCGTGACTATGACCGCGTGAAAGTTGAAAACAGCTCTACCCACTCGGTTAAAATAGTCATTAGCCGCCTTTACGCCACGCGTTTTCACGCGTAAAAGGCCTTTTACGCAGGAAAGAACGCGCGTGTAAAGATGGAAAAAAAGAACGAGAAAGCACGATTGTGCGTGCAAGCTTTCCCGCGTTCAATCGTGCACACTCCGGTCGCGAGTGAAAGCGCGAGTCGTGTAAAGGCGGCTATTGAAAGTCAAAAGCACGCATCATGTGACTTTTAGAAGGTTTATTTTAAATTATTCACATCTCGCTCGATTGAAATACAAGAGCTATAACTACTCTCGTTTCACCAAGCTGGACGCCCATCTTTCTGAAATCATCTATAACAAATACTCAGCAAGTTCAATAGGCGCCTGCGGTCACTGACACTGACGACCATGCTTTAACGCAACTTGGGTCCCGGTCCCATGTGCAGCAGTGGGCTTAAATTCAACATATCTTAGGTAGGATAAGCTGAAGGTTAAATAGCTAGGCAGCGATCAGTGGAGCGTAGCTATTATTAAATAAATAAAACACTGTAGGTATTCAATTGAACAGTGTTCCCGCAAAACCTTTGTTCAATAATACTTTACAAAATCAATGCGCATAGATTCAACTCCCGTCCACCATCGATCAGTGTTGCCAAAGTGTTGCCAACACACAAAACATATATTATTCAGATAGTAATCAATTTACTCAGCCTAGTCAATATGAATAAACAATAGTAACAAACATTTTATAAATAGTAAATAATATAAATTCTTAACAGTCGGCCATCCTGAATCAGTGTCTGCCCCAGACACAATATTATATGGGAAACCCATTTATCATCCGTCACCATGACTCTGATTCAGTATTGCTGATTGTAGCTGTTCTGTTCTGTTCTATACTGAACACTATAATTATTTATACTGAATCTTACAGTTAACTTAACTGACTTATCTCAATTTAACAAAATAATTAAATAGGTACATAAATAATGCACAACAAAACAAAAATAAGATTCAACATTTCTTTCTCATACACGAATAATTAACTTTTTATATAACCATATAATATTATTAATGAGACGAGTGTTCACAATTTATGCAAAATTCACTAGTTATGCAAAATTAACTCTTATTATAACATTAAAAAAAATAACTCTTATTAGGTAGTATGTAAAATTAACTCTTGTTATCTTATTTGACATTAATGTACTAATACGTTTATGTCAATGGATGACATTTATGCTTAATTCTCACATAATATTTAAGTTTATCTATGAATTGAGGCAGAATTAAAAATTTCCTAACACTGCGGCCATCCTGAACTAAGAATGTCCTCATTCTATAAGACACATTTTTTTTTTTTTTTTTTTTTAATCTGGTTCTCACTTCAAAATATCAGATGGATCGCCTCGACCAGCAGGTAAGTATTCCATCTTCGTATCGCTTCAACACAGCAGGGGAATCACCTCATCCAGCAGGTAAGTAAACTTTCCGGGTGCCACTTGCACACACTAGGTGCATCGGCCTTCCCAATAGTTAAGAAGATTCTCTAGGTACCGCTTGCACGCACTAGGTGCATCGGCCTTCCCAACAGGTAAGAAGATTATCTGGGTACCGCTTGCACACACTAGGTGCATCGGCCTTCCTAACAGGTAAGAAGATTCTCTGGGTACCGCTTGCACGCACTAGGTGCATCGGCCTTCCCAACAGGTAAGAAGATTCTCTGGGTACCGCTTGCACACACTAGGTGCATCGGCCTTCCCAACAAGGAGATTATCAGGGTACCGCTTGTACACACTAGGTACATCGGCCTCCTCCAGAAGGTAAGTAGATTATCTGGGCACCGCTTGCACACACTAGGTACATCGACCTCCTCCAGAAGGTAAGTAGATTATCTGGGCACCGCTTGCACACACTAGGTACATCGGCCTCCTCCAGAAGGTAAGTGGGTCATCCGGGCACCGCTTGTACACACTAGTTACATCGGCCTCCTCCAGAAGGTAAGTAGAATATCTGGGTAGCGCTTGCTGCGGCATTCATTGAATTGTAGGTACGCCTCCGTAATCCAAGACGCAGTTCATCACGGGAACAGGGAAGGGATAGAAGGGTAGGTAAGGAACGCGTATGTGCACAGAACTCAACGAGAAAGTAATTTTTTGAGTAAGTCGTACTAGGCTTGTAACTATTTCAAATTATTTCTGTAACCTCATCTTTCTTTTTGTAACTTAGAAATATTATCGTGTCAAAATGTAGTAAAACTGTACAATTAAATGGAAACGTGTTTTAATTAATTATCATCACTACTCGCATATTCGCTTTCAGATTCCGACTCCACAAACCTCACCCAAGGTTTAAGTTTGTCTACAGGAAAAATATTTTTATACTTATTTTTTGAATATCCACCTATGCTGCTAATCTCAAATCGATCATGGTCAAGCGCCGCTGTCACCCGAAATGGCCCGCTAAAAGGTGGACTAGTTTTTGACTTTCTCCCGGCGTCTTAGAACTCTTTTGGGCCATAACTAAATCACCAATCTTGTAAACTTTGGCTTTACACCTTTTTTATCATAACGAGTTTTCATTTTTTTCTGTTGTGCTACAATATTTGCACTGACTTCAGCCCGAATTTTTTGCACTTTATCTGTTGAAGTTTCTTTAGATAGGTTTATATCGTGTAAATGACCCTCAACTTCATTTATAAAATTGTGCCCGAAAATAATTTCAGATGGACTCTTTCCGGTGCCTTGATTTATTGTGTTAGGCCCCATTGGACTTTAGTGACATAGAGATCCCAATCTCTGTCATCTTTATAGTGACAAAGTGCTATCAGTGATGCAAGTATTGACCGGTTGTACCGCTCAATCTGGCCATTAGCGCGTGGCGTGGCTACCGCGTTCAAAGTATGCCTAATCCCTAACGAGTCGGTGAAGATCTTGAATTCGGTAGATGTAAAACTGGTACCGCGGTCTGATATTAAATGACGTGGAGTTCCAAATAACCCAAAAACATCCCGAAGGGCAGTAATTGATGTCTTGCTTTTTGTTGTTTTGACCGTTTTCAAAATAATAAATTTTGTAAAGCTATCGATTATACCAAGGATGTAAACGTTCCCGCGTTTACTTTTTATGAACGGCCCGAGATGGTCTATATGAAGACATTGAAAAGGTGTACTTGGCTTCGGAATAGGATGGAGGAAACCTTGTTTTTTACCTCCGGGCTGTTTTGCGTGAGCACAAGGAATGCAGGCCCGGACATATTTCTTTACGAATTGCGTCAATCGAGGGAACCAGTAATCTCGCTTCATTTTTTCTAATGTCTTTTCAAATGAGAAATGACCGGCATTGTCGTGGCATTGCTGACAAATTTTCCAACGTGCTTCTTTGGCAACTGCCCATCGCAACTCTCCGTTTACTTTTCGGTAAATTTTACCATCCTTGAGGATGCAGTTATTACGTATATCCTTAGCTTCCTGCCCGTTATTATCGAGTACAGCTTTTATATGACATAGCCTTGGATCACTAATTTGGACTGACTGCAACCAGCGTACTTCTTCTAGCTGCAGTACATTCAAGTCCACCGCTGAGTTGTTGCAGCTCGAATCACCAAGAGTGATGAAGTTCCGGCTCAATGCATCCGCATGAGCTAACTGCGGTCCAGGGCGATATTCGATAGAAAATTTAATATTTTCGGGCACAATTTTATAAATGAAGTTGAGGGTCATTTACACGATATAAACCTATCTAAAGAAACTTCAACAGATAAAGTGCAAAAAATTCGGGCTGAAGTCAGTGCAAATATTGTAGCACAACAGAAAAAAATGAAAACTCGTTATGATAAAAAAGGTGTAAAGCCAAAGTTTACAAGATTGGTGATTTAGTTATGGCCCAAAAGAGTTCTAAGACGCCGGGAGAAAGTCAAAAACTAGTCCACCTTTTAGCGGGCCATTTCGGGTGACAGCGGTGCTTGACCATGATCGATATGAGATTAGCAGCATAGGTGGATATTCAAAAAATAAGTATAAAAATATTTTTCCTGTAGACAAACTTAAACCTTGGGTGAGGTTTGTGGAGTCGGAATCTGAAAGCGAATATGCGAGTAGTGATGATAATTAATTAAAACACGTTTCCATTTAATTGTACAGTTTTACTACATTTTGACACGATAATATTTCTAAGTTACAAAAAGAAAGATGAGGTTACAGAAATAATTTGAAATAGTTACAAGCCTAGTACGACTTACTCAAAAAATTACTTTCTCGTTGAGTTCTGTGCACATACGCGTTCCTTACCTACCCTTCTATCCCTTCCCTGTTCCCGTGATGAACTGCGTCTTGGATTACGGAGGCGTACCTACAATTCAATGAATGCCGCAGCTTGCGGTACCCAGATATTCTACTTACCTTCTGGAGGAGGCCGATGTACCTAGTTCGCCCAAGACTAAGGCACCTTTATCCCCGAGGAGAATACTCTACTTTTCACACCATCTACGAGACAATAAAAAGCATTAGTACTAGAATCCAAGTATTTATTACGACGATAGGGCGATGTCCTTCCGATTTCCTTTAAAAAAATGCTAGTAATTTGGTGTACCTATGTATTAATTTGTATATTATCTTTGATGCTTATTGTTGACCTGAGCATTAAATTGATGCACCGCCTATGGTGCATCTATACTTGACTGACTGACTCTTTGTACATGATAAATGCTGAAAGTAGACTAAAAGCACTGATTCTGATACAGACTTGACGCCATTTGTAGTTTTCCATTTGTAAAAATCGTCGTAGGCTTTAATGTACGATTCCTTGCACTTTTCTGGGAGTAGATTGTTGGCAATTCTAATGGCTTCGGATTTAATGTACTCCGGAGTGATATCACTATCGTCACTCGACATTTTTGTGAAAATGTGTATGTATTGTAGTTAAGTAATTTGTTGTTTAACCAGGCAATTCAATTTTCAGTATTCGCGCCTCTTTATAATTTGTGTACTATTTTTCTTTTTTTTATATTCTACTCGTCACTCGTCGCCAGTTCGATTTTCAAACAATTAATTTATAGTGCAGATCTTAATGGTAAATGCATGGAATGTACCTACTACTTACCGTAAATGTTCTACTTTATGTTCCAAATTCAAATCACATTAATGACCAGCGGGTCATAATGAAATTCAGTACAATATTATTACCCTGCTAGACCTCAGGTCTTAAATGACTTACTTTAGGTTAGGTTTGCCTGACATATAATTTGACATTGTCGAGCAGGTGGTGTGAAAAATTATTTTTTGTATAGGCCCATCGGAGTCACTGTGGCTCAAGTACCTACAGTTTTTAGTTAGTATAGCGCGACAAGTCGCGCTGGCCCGACCCCGGTAATTGTTCTACCGTGAAGTTTTCTCAGAAATTGTTTTGTTAAAATCGCGTAGCGCCTGTATGCGGGAGCCTTAAATCATTCAGTCTCTCGATAGCTTGAATGATTTTGGGGGGTCATGACCCCCAGGACATGGCATACCAATCAAACAGGAACACAGCAACTCTGCTTGGCGGCAGAAGTAGGTATGGTGGCAATGGTAGCAATTTACCGGAAAAGCTGCCTACATTTTAAAAACAGCTCTTTAGCTCCACTACAAGATATGTAGGTAGGTATAAAGAGCTCTCTATTACTGGATCATAAATACCAAACACGTAGATATCTAAATTCAATTCAGATGTCTATCTTGTCTTCATCAATTTAATGTAAATAGACTTCAAGTAGGTACTTCAAACATAAAGTTGAGCAACTAAACATAGATCTCATAACGATACCGTTGCAAACTTTCAGCTATTAACGACGACGGGCTTCTAAGAACTTCTTCTTAACTTAGTATTTAGCATTATTTTATCGTAGCTCTTTCATATTTCATTAAAGTACCTATTACTTTATGTGCTAATTAGAACTATATCTGAAATAATTTTCATCCATTTCCAGTGCAAACTCAACGATACTAAAAGAAAAATCTTGTATAGTAGAAGGTACCTACGCATGAATTGGGTATCTCTCTAGTATTCGAATACCTCAAAAAAGGGGTATCAAAAATAAATACTACCGTCCCTATGTACAATTAAAATGATATCCTACCTATGAAGGTACATAAAAGGTATTTACCTAGATAGCGATGCCAACTTTGTTAATAGTTCTTTTTCCTGTAAGGTTTGGTAAAAAGGATTGCTACGGGCCTCCGGCGTAGCTGTCGTGGTGTAGATAAAGACAAGAACAAAGGGTCGTAGCAAATGGCCGATTCCGATAACCCAGTAGGTACGACCGCTACGCGCTACGCCTACGAGTTTTGATCGGATGTGTATTTTTGTAGTTGTAATTCTTAATTAATGTTTGTTCAGCCCATAGGAAATGGTTCAACGTATAATCAACATTTGATTTCAATTAATTAACAAAATAACGAAGTAGATATTTCTATCTATGAACATCCTTTCTTTTCTGTCAACTTCGACATTAGTGGATTAAATGGATCTACCCAATTACTTTGGATCAAATCTAATATAACAGAGAGTTCGCTTTGTAGTACATTACTGCTTCCAAATAGATTTTGTGTAGTGATCAGCTGTTGCCTTAAGGCTCGTGCAAACAGACGCGATATCGCGGGCGCGACAGGCAGCCTTTATAGAACAGGCTTATGTTTATTATACTAATAATATAATACCTATACCTATGGCAATTTCGTGGTCACACGATCCCATGAAACTTATTCCATTATGACGAAATATGGGTGCAAGTACAAAACACCGGCTTTCTTTCGAAACCAATTACCTACTCATTCGTTCGCGGCGAGGATGACGATCACCTGTTTGTTCAGATTTTTTCGCTGGCATTTAATTTTCGAGCAATCTGAGCGCTTCTCGCCGATCAAAAGAAGTAGGTCGGGTGGTGGTCGCAACATTTGCTCTCGAATGTTTATTTACAAATACCCACTTGTGTTGAGAACGCACATTTATTTAAAAAAAAAAGAGCAGAAGAAACGAAAGTGATAACTTATTATTCATCGTACGTTCCCGCAGCAATAATTAACTTTACAGCATCATAAACACGATGTAATAAAAAAATATGGCGGACATAAACATGTAAAATAAACAGATAATTATTATACCGGCAATTTGTATGCAGTCAAGTCATGGAGAAAAAATAATTACCTAACTAAATATACTTATCGTTTAATATTGAGTAATTTGTCTGTGAAACCAATTAAGAGAGACTAATTACGTGCGCGGGTGGGAGTCTTGTGTTACCCTGTGTTGTGAAGCCCGCGATGTTGATTTTCGAGTTTTCCTTGTTGTTTTTAGTGATTGGGTGATTATTGCACGAACTGCTGCCGTTTGGTATTTGTAGGTAGCCAACTGGATAATAAAATCACGCCTGTCTCCCCCGAAGGGTTAGCCTGATTTGAGCCTTAGGTCCGTAGATACCTACCCATATTTTGCCAAGAAGGTAATACGGGCAGGCACCTTAAAGAGTAAATTCTTGCGAATCAACCAATAAGCCAGTTGAAGTTGATGAAAATATAAAGTTCCCATTAAAGGTGCTTAATTATTTCGCAACTCTAGTCAGACAGTTTGCCAATTTTCCATTTCTTGACCGATTATACCTGTCTCGTGAGTAAAAGAACCTGTCAACTTAAAGAGATGTTCAACTAACTTCGAAGATCAAAGGTTCGCGGAGACTTTACTAAAAAATATTGCTGTCTGCATAACTCGCTCGAAAGGTTGTTGAAACGCTCTCAAACAGAGTCCTGAAAATTACATTTTCAAGACTCTGTTGAACTTTCGATGTTACCTCCACACTACCTATTTCTGTCTGAACTTTTACAGAGTTAAATCTCAATTTAATAGAAACTTTAAAGCTAGTCTGGGGTTAATGCCTTTTGAAATAGAAGAATGGATGAAGAGACTTTTCTAATAAAGTTTGGTCCATTGCCTCTAGACGGTTGAATTTGGCCATCGTAGAAAATGTTCATTAACGGTCCGAACGTGTCAAAAGCAATAAGATTGTCTAGCCAGAGAATCGTTAAATTATTTCATTGTATTGAGCACAAAAGCCAGAAAATAACCACATTTCAAGTTTAATAACGAATCATTTTGATTCAGAAATGGAGCAAATATTATGAACAGTCCATTTCGTGTGAAAAGACAGTGGACACAAAAGTGTATTGTAGTCGGAGCTTTTGAACAAAAATGTAGTTGTAGCGGTGCAACCAACTGTCCAACACCCCCACACGCGACAGTTAATGCCATGGCAGATAAAATGGCTGCCTTTTAATAATACCTGGAACTGCTTTCAACAAGCTTTCAATATTTCGCCACTTGCCCACGAGAGCAAAGTGGCCATTTAAGGAACAAAAGTTTATTGTACATTACAGTAGTGATTGTTTTGCATCATATTAATCTGGTTGAAATGCACACATTGATGCATATTGCATACCTATCTCCGGAGTGGATGAACTGTAATAATATTATTCCTTTCTTCATAACATCTTGAGAACTTATCATTGGCCATTCCGACAGTCGACGTTAACCAAAACCAAAAAAAATTTGGTTAAGTAACGTCATTTATTCAAAATCAAAATCAAAATATTTTATTTCACATAAACCTACATGGGCACTTATGAAACGTCAGAAGCTAGGTGCACGGTTCGAATTGGTCGTTTCCTATGGAGAAGAGCGGGCAAGAAACTCCACGGTTACTCTTTTAAAAATAATTGGCTTTTACAATTTTTTCAAATTACAGTGTTAGTATGCATGGGAGGACAATGTAGGCCTTTCAACAAGTAAGTACCAGGTACTTAACAAAATAGATGTTCAGTAAATCTACAGTCCAATAAGCCTGCAAAGTTCTCACATTCACAAAATAGAAAATAATCTATATAAAGACAAACAATAAAAAAAAAAACCTATTTCAGCCAAATGACGTGATTGCTATTACAACTGTAACAAATTGAATAATTATCATGTCCACAAAAGCCACTAGGAGTTAAAATTAAATTGGAGGTATCTATAATAATAGGAATAATGTCAAATACAATGATTATGTCAAGGATGAATGTAAAGAGAATAAACATGGTAATTTGGGAGCAGTTAATAGACTCTTACATAATTATGCCGTTTATAAGGTACCAGGGAAGCCACATGTGCAGAAGGAATTATTGCCAAACTTCCTTGTCATCAACGTAGTCTTTAATCTTATAATATGCTTTTTTGATAAGGACACGTTTGATATGGGTTTTAAATTTTCCATCGCTAAGTTCTGTAACCGACTTTGGCAACTTGTTATAAAAGCGGATACTGTTTATAAGAAATGACTTGCTAGTTTTAGTTCATCTAAATTTGAGTATGACAATTTTGTGTCTACTACGTGTATTTATATTATGGAAATCGCTTCTTATTTTGAAAAGTCCTAAATTTTTGCGAACATACAAAATACTTTCAAAGATATAGAGAGAAGACAGAGTCAGTATATCAATGTCTTTGAATTTGGTTCTAAGGGACTCGCGAGGACTCATTTTATAGATCGCGCGGATTGCCCTCTTCTGTAAAATGAAAATTGAATCTACGTCAGCTGCCGATCCCCACAGCAGAACGCCATAAGACATAATACTGTGGAAATAAGCAAAGTATACTAACCTAGCTGTGGCTATATCAGTCAACTGCCTTATTTTTCTTACTGCATATGCAGCTGAACTTAGTCTACCTGAAAGAGTTTCTTTTTTTTAAAAAACGTTGCCCCACACTAGGAATTTCTTCCTGTATCGTGGGTGCGTTTACAAACATAGAAACTCACATACACTAACATCCAGTTCTAGTGTGGGCGCCCCATTGTAGTTTTGAATCTAAAGTAATTCCTAAAAATATAGTTTCTGTAATTGCATCTAGTTTCTTGCCATCAAGTTTTAGATTTAGACCCACTTGAGGTACATTTGGTAATGAGAACCTAATACATTTAGTTTTGTTCGCATTAAGTAAAAGATTATTAGCTGCGAACCATTCCGAAAGAGTAGCCAGACTATCGTTGACATGTGAGACATCTGTATCTTTTCTATCTATTTTAAAAATAAGAGAAGTGTCGTCAGCGAATAGTATTATATCCGACAAGTTAGCCATCATGTAAGGAAGGTCATTTATATAAACTAGAAATAAGAAAGGGCCGAGTATTGAACCCGAGGCACGCCCATTTTAACTAGATACCCCGAGGACGTCGCCCCGTTAACATTTACTTTTTGCTGCCTGTTTGATAGGTAAGAAAGAACAAGATCAGCAGCTTGTCCACGAATTCCGTAGTGGTGTAATTTACAGATCAGTGTATTGTGGTCGATGCAGTCAAATGCTTTTGAGAGGTCACAGAAAATGCCAATTGCATCCTGGGACTTCTCCCAGGATTCTAAAATGTGACTGATGAGTTTTACTCCCACGTCTGTCGTCGAGTATTAGCTTTAGTATTATACAATGTAGCTAACTACGTAACAGTAGGTACCAAATTTTACGTTTTTTGGTAGTATGTAAGAATCGCACGTGGCGTTCTGTAGTTTGTGCCCACCCCATATGTAAAAGCGTGAGTTAATGTATGCGTATTTTTTTTACGTCAAAAATATTCTACACGTTAATATTCCTAATCTATGAGGAAATGTTTGATCATCGCTATTAACAGGGCTTGTCACTTATCATTCTTATCAGAGGACTATTACGGACCCTAATGTACAATTAGGCTATTTTGACAAAGTTTTGATAACAAAAATATTGTCTACAAATATTGTTACATGTTTTCAAGGATAAACTATGAAACCATTGCAACACGAAGAACTTTCCTAAATAGGAAATCTACGATTTTAATTAAAACAATCCAAAATAGGAAATTAATTCGGTTGCAGTAGCGGGCAGAGCAAGTTATTAGTGTAATCATACAGCAATGAATAACAAAAGGGTAAAAGCTAAGTATAAACAACAAAGTAATCCTTTAGACTCTGCACTGAAAATCGTTTGCCTTCGTCAAGTTTTACGATTTTATTCATGGATATAAGCAGTTAACTTTACGTTCTCCTTTTCTCGTATCCACGTTAAAACTCTCCTATTTTTCATTTATGGGACCTTGATAAGAATTTATTTATTTTTGCTGATTGTTATTTTTCTACGAGTAGATAAAACCTTGCTTAACTTTTGCTGTTGAAAAGCTTCATTCGCTTTCTTGTGCTTATCTCTTTTTTGTTTAAACAAATTATTTGTTTAGTGACCTTTTTTACTAAGGCTACAATCTGAGTTGTATGTGTTGTTGCCAACAGTTCCTATTGCTTGCATCGCTACGCCGCCGCCGCCGCCGGCGCAAAGCTGCTACGCGACTAACCTCATATCGCTACGCCGCAAGGCAGCTACGCACGTTACCGCGCCTGCTTGTTATATACAGGGTGTAAGGGACAGCTCCCCGCAAACTGATGGGATGAATTCAGTATATCATACTAAGACTGCCGGTACATGAAATTATTTCAGGAACGTTATGGGAATCCAAGAAACCTGATTTATTTTATTACCTCACACGCAATGTATCGTTACCGTGGCACATCCTACATAGCCACACTCCCCGTAGCACGGGCGTGTTCGCGCCGCGTGATTTATCAATGTAAATTCTAAGTTTCACCCGTCGTTCGCGGTAGTATCTCAACATCCACTGCTGGTTTTTTTTATTTTAGCTGTTTTATTTACATAAATGGCCTGTTGCGTACAGATAATGTAATTTTACATTGAAATAAAGGAAAAGTAACTGAAAAAAATCCTGAGAAAAATTTCGGTGGAATAGGATTCAAAATAAGGAGCTGAATGCCCCCTGTTAATTTGCGGCGGGCTGTCCCTTACACCCTGTATTTTTGTTAAAATCTGTGCTTACTTTGCATTTGCTTTTCTCGTATATTTGAGTTCTGCCAAACATAAGTGCTACTCAAACATAATATTGCGGAAAACCCCGCCTACGAGCCTCACAAATTATGTAAAAGCCATACAATATAGGTTGTCTTTTATAGCTCATGGTTTTGTAAACAACAATAGGTATTTTTAAATATAAAACTAAAAGTCCCAAATAACTCAGAACTCGTCTTCGCAACAACCATACCTATTTTTCATTGTGTAAATTAAGGCAATGAAATTACTGAACGACGAAAAAGCCTCGCAAATGTTTTTATTAAATTTTCCCGAAAACAAATTAACGAGATATTTTTTGTTTACTGAAATGTTTTGAAGAGTAAACACCAAAGTTTGTCGATGGAGATCTTAGAATATTTTCAAAATATAACAAATATTTACTGGTAGAGTGGAGGCTTCCGGTATTATTTAGTTGGAATTGGACATTGGTTTTAAACTTTGCTGATTCAAATTAACAGCCACCAAACCAACCCAAAGAAGTTAATTGCTCCATGTGGAATCTAAACTAGACGAGGGTGATATCAGAGCTGCCTAGGATCATCTTTAGCAGCGATGTGGTTGCGCCGTACTCTCCAGATACCCTTCAGCTCTAGAGAGCAAACCACCCTGCCCCGGCAGATGCCTTCTCCTTCCCTGACCCACCCAATCCGGAAACCAACTCACTTGAAATTACAGCTTAACAAGTATGTGCGGCAGTGTACTCCTTTCGAAGTGGCTCCGCCGGCGGCCTCGGTGGCCTGACATCTAACACCTCAGATGCCTTTTGATGGAGCTGACGGCCCTCATCAATCAATCTCATACTCTCCGACAATGTAAACGAAGCCGTCATTGATATTTTGTATGGGGCAAATCTATGTGCCCTGCGCAAGAAGTATGACGGAATTAGTCTCATTGTCGTAGGGTTTACTTGGGTGAATATCCCGGGGGAAAATTATACGTGTCCACGTTGAGAATCGAGGTGTTAAATGATAGGATATTTCTTATTTTTTTTTATAGTGTTCTACATAACTTGCTTCAATTAGGGCCACATTTTTTTTGAATATAAGTGTATTTAAATAATAAGGGGAAAAAAATCGCCTTAAAATTCAAGTTGGGTGACTTGTCCCAGCTCCATTTTTTGATATAATTGCGTTCATAAAATTATCAATTTAAGAGAAAATAAAAAATAAACAATTTCGTTAGTATATGCATAAGACACATTATCTAAAAACAATTAAACCATATTAGAAAATCTAATTTAAAAGCACAGGATACTTGATCAAAGTTTGTCCAAGTAAAAATCAAAATTTTGGTGGCACTTTTTCAACTTACTATAACATAAAGTTTCGTGCGTGTGTGTTCAATCGCGTTTTATTATTTCGCATGTCTCAGTCGTGCGCTTGCACTTGCGCTTAACAGGTGCGTGATTAGTCCTGTGATTTCCTGCCAAAAAGGTAAGTATCATCTTGGGTGGCACGGGGGGACAAGAATTGTTCAATTTTGGTGGATCGATATGCTGTTGATTTTAAAGTGTTTTAATAGTAAGCTACACGTTAAAGGTAGTGATTTGGGTTATGCATAAATCAGTAATATTAATTTAATTGTAACTTAAAACCCCTATTTTTAAAGATTTTTTTTATGCCAGGTTCCAATTTTGGTGGGTCAATTTTGGTGGCTTTGGTGGCGGTTTCACGCCACCAAAATTGAAAACCAGCCACCAAATTTTAAATATGTACTGTTTATGTATTGTTCGTACATATATAGCCAGTTTTTACGTTGCAAGGCAGTTTGATTAGCAAACTCAATGATATGTAGGTACTTGGCAGTAAGTAAGACCTATTAATAATTTATAATAAGGGTGGCATACTAATGATCAAGTTTCTTATTATAAATTTTTAATGAAATATAGTAAAGTTGTACCTCTTTTTAAATCTGGGAACAGTAAAGACACCAACAATTATAGACCAGTATCCGTGTTGCCGGTATTCAGCAAGGTGTTCGAAAAGGTAATGCTAAATCAGATGCTTAATCATTTTAATACCAACCAGATCTTACACGATCAGCAATATGGTTTCACCAAAGGACGTTGTACGACTGACGCCGGTGTCACCTTATTAAAACACATATTTACAGCGTGGGAGGAGGCGCAAGATGCCATAGGAATCTTTTGTGACCTCTCCAAGGCATTTGATTGCGTAAATCACGAAACCTTACTTTTGAAACTTGCGCATTACGGACTAGGTAAACTTGCGCTCAGTTTAGTAAAATCTTATTTAGACGATAGACAACAGCAAGTTCAAATAAATGATTTCCATTCAATCGGTTTAAAAGTAAAAATGGGTGTTCCACAAGGCTCGATATTGGGTCCTTTCCTCTTTCTAGTATATATTAATGATCTACCCCATTTATTAAAAAACCAACCACAAATGGTGTTATTTGCTGACGATACTTCATTAATTTTTAAGATAAATAGACGTGCATCAAATTTGGACGACGTAAATAACGCCTTACTGCAGGTACATAGTTGGTTCACTGCTAATAATTTAGTATTAAATGGGAAAAAAACTAAATGCATAAGATTTGCTTTACCGAATGTTAAAAGTAGTGATTGTGACATAGTATTGGATAAGGAGAAATTAGAATTCGTCGATAAAACTGTTTTCTTGGGGATCACCCTCGACTCAAGGCTGCAATGGGGTCCTCATTTAACATCTCTTGCAGGACGGCTAAGTTCAGCAGCATATGCTGTGAGAAAAATCCGTCAGTTTACTAATGTAGATACCGCGAGGCTAGTTTATTTCAGCTACTTTCATAGTATCATGTCTTACGGTATTTTATTGTGGGGACGGGCTGCAGATATCGAGTCTATATTTATTCTGCAGAAAAGAGCCATCAGAGCAATATATGGGCTCCGCAGGCGCGATTCTAAAGAGAACTGTTTAAAGATATTAACATCATGACGGTACCTTGTCAATATATCTATGAAAACATCATGTACGTAAGGAAAAATCTAAGTCTTTTCAGTAAAAGAGGTGAAAGACACACTTATAGGACTAGAAATAGGGACCAATTAGTTCAACCGGGTTTCAGACTGGCTAAAGTAGACTCATCCTTCATGGGGTACTGTTTAAAATGTTACAATAAAATACCTCCCCACATACTTCAACTGAATGAAACGAAATTTAAATCTTGGGTAAAACGCACACTATGCCGCCAAGCATATTATAAATTGGGGGATTACATCGCTGACAAAAATGCTTGGCTTAGCGCTGCTCCAGCTCCACAAGGACGCATAAACTAATTGATTGGCATTCGAAAATATTGTTGGAGCTGCTGAATATTGTAAAGACTATCTTGACATTGTATAAATTCAATCCCCTAGTATTGTATAATTTCATAGCACATATGTGAGCACTATGTACTTACCTACCTTAAAGCTACCATTTACTAGGTACGTCGTTCATTGACTTGAATGTGCCCTGGCGGCAGAGAGTATGTCATGCTCACTCAAATGTCTCGCTGGTGGTGGCGTGTGTGTTGGATCATTAAGTTCCCTTCAAAATGGTTGAGCTGAATGGTGCTGATCCATGCGTCATGTTCGTGAACGGGCGCCGCCAGTAGGGACTGGTCATCTCTAAGCTGCCACGGCTTATTCTTAATGTATTTTAATTTTTGAATTGTTTTTTATATTTACGGACGCTTTTAACGTGCACGTCTCTTTTTTTTTCTTTTTTACATTGTTCTCACATGTTTAATTTCAATTGAATGATGTAACCAATATATTGTAACAAAATTTTGATTTAAAAGAGTGTCCGTGGAGTTTCTTGCCCGTTCTTCTCCATAGGAACCTACTACGCTTTGGAATGGGCAACTAGCTTCATTTTTTTTGACTGACCGACCCCTTGACAATTCAAAAGTACCTGTAATTGGTTTATTTGAAATAAATGCTTTGAGTTTGAGTTTGAGTTTTGAGTTTTGATTTGTTGCTTTTTAGAATGCCAAAACAGACCAGCGAAGAGAGGCTGCTTAAAAAGAGAATAGCAGAAAGAAGAAGAATAGCAATATAACACATTAAATGTAACAACTAACTGTAACTAGAGCGTTGGTGAAATAGTCATGATTAGCAATTCCTCTAAAAGCAGTCATTTTCTGAATGAAAGCTATCATAAGAAATTCCTCTAAATTGACACAAGAGCAATTCATAATTTGTGGACCATTTTACGAATCTCCATAGAAAACTGTCAAACAGATGAATTACTTCGTAATATGAAATAGACGCATATCATATTATGAATTGTCATTGAATTGTAATGGCATTACACGATGTATAATAATATTTTCATATTATGATTCTGCTAAAGTGACCGTTTTAAGCCACCTGGATATGAACTGCTTTTAGAGGAATTGCTAATGTGGCCGGTTAAGGCCCCCTGGGTTTAATATTGTATTTAATTGTTATTGTTTTTTTTAATCATATTTTATTTAAGGGTTAATTATGTTTTATTTCTTAGTTTTGTTTGGGAAACTTTCGTTGTTAGCAAGTAATTTTTCATCTTCCAAGCTCGGAAAGATTCTGTTTATCATTTGAATTCTGAGTGCAAAAGTGCATTTTATCCGCTAGCGTGTAAAGTGTATTTAAATTCGGACCTTCCATTCAATAATTTTCTATACCGCCGAGTCCACTGATAATGCATTAATAATTATTTCATGTCAGTGCGTCAACCTCATTTTTAGAATAATCGCACTGGCCAGCACGAAAAAGAAAAGCACAATGCGCCTAAAGAATTTTTCATTTCAAAAAACTTTATAATATAATAATTTTCATCTGTTTAATCAATTTACTTTCCATCATTTGGAGTTGTTTAGCATTTAAGAGTTAGTGCAAGCGGTACATAATGCCGAATTGAGCTTTCTTCGGGAGAAATTACGCAAAAAGTACATAGAAGCGTACAATATTTGTTCAATGCATGGAGACACCTAGCATTTTCCTCGCTGTAGTGAGGTGAAAAGTTGTGTGTTTCGCTCGGCAGCAAAGTTATTCTGCGTCTCGTACCTTTGAAACCCTCGCAACGCTCAGGATTAAATATAGGTACTCGCGCCAAAAAACAACTTTACAGCCTTCCATAACAAATAACTATTGTTAACAACAAAAATATTTAGGCTTTTTTGATTTCGTGTTTTGTGTCATAAACTCATCATTATCATTAAGAGTTGATCAGATAAATAATAATAAATATTTTTTAACAATAGAGAGTTTTATTAACGTATGAAAGTTATTGATAAATCCCGAGAATGTGTGAGATTGGTTACATTAAGCTTTATTAATTAGTGAGATTTAGGTTTGTGACAGAGAAATTCAATTTTGGTGCCACTGATTTTCAATTTTGGTGGGCCGTTTCGATTTTGGTGGGCAATTTTCAATTTTGGTGGCCACACTAGACTTTGAACTAAAATATCTCAAACAGTTATCGAGATATTCTCAGACCTCTTGAAGATCCTTCTAGCTTGGACTTTCTACTCTTAGACCAGTTCTTATTTTTCACGAAAACAGAAGAAAAAATTTCGCCACCAAAATTGAAGAAAAATACACTTTGTTGATATTGACCCACTTACCGTGTGTGGCTAGGGTCAAATACCCCTCAGTCTTATTTATAATAGGTCTCTTGAAGATGGTATTTTCCCTGAGCAATGGAAAAAGGCACTGGTGGTGCCTATTTTCAAAACAGGAGTAAAGAATTTGGTATCCAACTACAGACCCATTTCTATTTTGGTTGTCTTTGGAAAATTATTTGAGAAGCTCATTACCGAGCGTCTTTCATCGCATGTTAAACACCTTCTCACCAGCCACCAACACGGCTTTATCAAATCTAGATCTACGACCACTAATCTCATGTGCTACGTGTCGTCTCTGTCAGAATCTTTAGATAAACGTATTCCTGTCGACACCATATACACTGACTTTAGTAAGGCGTTCGATAGGGTAGATCATTCTCTTCTTATGGCTAACCTTCAGCACTTAGGTATAGGAGGATCAATGCTGAAGTGGTTTCAATCTTACCTCAGTAACCGGTCTTCAAAAGTTGTTATGAGTGGCCATCATTCAAAGTCTTTTAAAGCTACATCAGGAGTTCCACAAGGTTCACATTTAGGTCCAATTCTCTTCAACATTTTCATAAACGATATCACGCACTGCTTTAGGTACTTATTCAAAATTCTATCTTTTTGCCGATGACATGAAAATAATGAAACCTAATGAAAATAATGGTAACTGAATCCGACTCTGTCTTATAGCAAGACGATCTGGACAGACTGACGAACTGGTGCAAAACGAAGAAAATGCTTCTTAACGTCTCTAAGTGTTAGGTACTATATGCAATTTAGCCGTAACAAAACTGCCAAATCTAATAATTACACGATTAGCCAACAAAAACTACAACAAGTAGAGGAAATACGTGACTTGGGAGTCAAACTAGATAAACAACTTAAATTTGACAAACATATCTTAAACATTTCAGCGAAGGGTTTCAAAATCCTTGGATTTATCTTACGTAACAGAAAAGATTTTAAAAAGCGTCAACCAGTATAAAACTATATAACTCACTGACTCGGCCGATACTCGAATATAGTAGCCAGATTTGGAATCCTCACTACGACATATACATCAAACACCTGGAAAGTGTCCAAATACGTTTCTTTTATCATCTATGTTATAAATATCGTTTAGCTAAAAAAGTTACCAGCTACAAAGACAGATTAGGGCACTACAAAATGGTCTCACTTGCAGACAGACGGAAAACGGCAGATCTGGTACTACTGCACAAATTATTCAATGGAGTCATAGACTGTAGCGAACTACTAGGCAAACTACACATGAATGCGCCATCTCGTCTGCCGCGGAAAAGCCGCTACAATCTATTTTACGTCTCAGGATCTAAAACTAATCTGGGACATTTCGCCGTTCTCCCGAGACTTTGGAGGCAATACAATAAATTGTCAAAGCGTTGTAACCTGGACATAATCCTTCCCATACCAAAATACAAAAAAAAATACAACCGTGAAATAACTTATGTACCTATTAATTATGTTTCTGATCCCTCCAACACCTAGTCAGCAAATGTGAAATATTAATTACTATTAGGTATACTGAACAATGTTATTGTAATATGTAATATGAATGACATGTTAATTTTTCGCAATTTCATCATTATTTTGTTTCCCCTTTTTTATTTTTTATCCTGTTTACACTTAGTTATAAGTGCATGCTGTTGTCTCCTGTAATTGAAGGAGCACACGTGAAAGAATCGTTTTTGTTATTGTTACTTAAGTATAATGTGTATGTTTATCCTTTGTTGGAGATCCTAAATAAATAAATAAAGTATCCTTTTGTTTCTGTATTTATTTGTTATGTTAGTCATTTAATTTAGTACCCATAGTGCAAATAGTTAGTTGTGTTCAATGTTGTACAAGAACTAAGTATCTTTTATTACGAATACAACTAAAAATGTTTTTCCATTTTCAGTATAGGTATACTTACGTTAGTATACAAAAAGAAAATGGTAGTACCTACCTAAAACATTTCCTTGGAATAAGGAAAACGAAGGTAACTTTAATAATTACAAACCTCGGAGAGTAGCAAGTTTCGTTCGCAATTATGCAACTGCTCACGTTGAGTTCTAATGAACCGAGCGAATGCACCGTGGCCGATGAGGAAACCATACACATTATATGTTTATTAATTAACGAAATACGAGCGGAAAGACGGTATTTTATAAGCTTTCTTTTATTTAGGAAAGTTAAAAACATATGCCTCACGAAGACTTTTTACTTAGATGTCTCATAAATAAAATGTAGGTATTCTAAGACCGACATAGTGTGATTGATTAATAGCTAAGGAGTAATTAGTTTATAGAAAATCTGAAAATAACTACTTCCTTTACTTAACTATTGATCTTGGTCTAACTAAGTACTAAACGTTCACGCTTTATAGCAAAAAATTGTAGTTAACAAAGTCCACAATATAATATATCTCGGTGTTTACAACACAACTTTTGGAAGTTGTATTTTACATTGTGTACACTAAAGATGAACGATGTACACTTCGGAAAGTTACGTTACAGGTACGTGAATACTTTTGACCCAATTCGTTCAGCTGTTTCCGATGACCGAGAACAAAAGGACCACCGTGCTTGACGTCAGATAAAGTGTGATGGCTGTTATTTTTAACGGCAGAACGACGCTATAAAATACAGGAAGAATGGTAGAGGAAGTAATCCCGGAGCTGAATGCTATTGTGGTTGTTGTAACAATGCTGTGATTAATGATATGAAGGGCCACTGAAGGCTTCATACACAGTACACACGGAATTGTGTTTCCCTTAACAAAACACACGCTATTGTCAGTCTTATTCCTTTAGAGGAAAGTTTACGATGGTTCCAACAATAAAAACTGTAAATATGATGTCGCTTTAGTTAAGTATTTCATCATAAACGTTATCTTGGACAGGACGTTATTTCGATTCACATATCTGGATTACATTCTTTCAAAATGAGGTGATTTAAGGTGTGATTATGACGTTAGGTATGATTAGTTTGCAAGCTGAATTTATAATTTTTCATGAAATGTGTACATACATACCTAAGTAGGTACCTAAATAATAATTATGAACTTGATATCAGCATTCCTCTAGAAGTATGACTCCCTCACTATAATATACGCCCATAATTCATTTTATCGAGTGGGTCCACTCAATCGGCCCGTTCACCCAGTTTGATATGTTCTATTTTCCGGGACTTCGTGCCACTGAAACGTGAAAAATCCCGTAATAATACTCTTATCGTCCGCGCATTGGGTCCATTACTGTGTTTTCATAATGGAAATCGATACGCCTATAAACTTAAGGAGAGTTTTATCGACACGAGAGTCTAATACAAGCACTTGTGACGTTGTGACCTCGGGTTTACCTCGGGATTTGATACCGCGGGCGGCGAAATCATATTAGTGTTACCATAATTTTCGATTTACTTGGTTAGATACTCAGCTACACGCCGGAGAAGGAATAAGCGTAACAGTATTAAAACTATACCTTTAGATACTGCGTATTCTGAATATCTTTGCAATATTGTAATTCAATGTATTTTTTCTCTAAAGCTGCCCAAGAACCGAACGCAAACACGTTTATATACGTACATATACACAGACACGTCTCATGCACGCTCATATTTACAAACATTTATTACGTTGCATAAAGGGAAGCTTCAGTGAGCGTAGAAACTGTAACAGCGCTTGTTATGCTATCAATCATGCCGCGCATGCTTTTTTGAGCTCTATTTTTATCTGCATCACGCCAAGAAAAGATACACAAGTTGACAGGACGCATATGCCCGTGAACGCTACAGCTTACACAAGAGGTACGTTTTAGTAGGACACTCTATCGATATAGCATTTGTTCGGTAGTAAATAAAGAAAAATACGTAGTTTTGCTGCTTCTAACGGCAATTCTTCCTTGTCCACTGTGAATCCCCTAAGAATAATTCCGGTCCTTTACCTACCCTTTTCGCTTTAAAAATTTCACTTAGGTATAAAAATCCACATAAATCTCGAGAGCTTTCCCGGCTAGTAAGCGATTGCTCCGTGGAGATACCTGTGCAAACATGTGAAAATTTTGTCATAATATGGATGGTTGCACATTAAGCCGCCGCAGGCCTAAGGACAAAAGGGTATCCCAAGTAACGAGGTAGGCACCTTTATACTAAAGTCAAACATAGCAAAGTGCTGAACTAGTGAACGTAACAAACAGCTGCACGGAACACACAGCTCAGCCAGCCTCGTTTAGAGTTTACGAACATTTTTTAGTTACGTAGACGAATGAAACGACCAAATAAAATTCTAGTTATTTTTAATTGGGGCCGGATTTTATGTGAGAAAAGTAAAGAATTTCATGAGGACTAGTAAAATGAAATGAAATTAATTAATTTATAGCTATACCTAACAGTTTTTATTTCAGATATTGACTATAAAAAACATTGTGCACTCACCTACGATGTATACATGGAGGTATTTTGGGAGCCATGTTCCATACAGAGGACATACGGCCGTAAGATTTTTTTAATAATTTTTATTCGGATGGGCTTTCATGGAATATAACAACTTACTCATGATCTTAAAAATCTTTTGTTGATAACAGATCTCCATCTAATAAACCAACAATTAATTATTTTCTCCGTGGGACAAAATCCTGGGTAACCTAACCTACTAAAATCAAATAAGAACTCAGCCGTTGGAATTAATTATGAGAACAAAGCACACTAATCGAAACATCAAATAAGAAATGGTATTATTTTGCGTAAAAGTCCCTACTTATCACCTTTGTTTCACTTTTATCTGTCAGTTTAGTGAATTCAGTAAAGGCGTCACCATCTTGAAGATAATTCAACATTCATTGCCCTGTCTCTCTTGTCAATCTTCTCTAATCCTGTTAAAGTTCGCTGGCTTTTAAAGTTTCACTTGTTCTTCAAAGAAAAGGAAGATAACACAATGTTGGCAATTGCAATTATTCACACGCAGTTCCTTTTTCTTACTTAAAATTTCAAATTAATTTGCTAACAAGTCAGCCTACCAAATTAATTAGAAGTTTTTAAGTAGACACAGCGTCAACAACGCTCCCCTGAATACAAAACAACGCTCGTTCCATTATACGATTGTGCAATCGTTAGCACAAGTACCTACTTGCAGGCATCACTTACCTTACCTACCACTTGTTTTATTACGAAAATTCCTTCACAAAGTGTTAAACACACTTAATGGAAGAGTTGCGACACTAAATGTGTTTTACGACGCATAAAACTTTCAGAATGAATTATCTTAATGTAAGGGCGTAATAAAGTTATCAAACGGTCAATTTATTAGTAGTATTATTGATGTCCCACATGAATAGAGAATTATCGGATATAGATTTTGAATAGTAACTTCTGAAAGGGTTTATTACGAATTGATGAGGGATCTTATCCTAGAGGGAGTTACTTAAATGGTTGGGTTTCCGTGGCTGACGACCATAAAGAAGCCCATCTAGGTACGTATACTGTTTTATCCTCAAAGGGATTTCCTAAACAAACAAAATTATATCAGAATAATTCGAAGTAACGAAACAAAACAAATCCGATAAAACTCTCAGAAAGTAGCAGGCACAAAGAAAAATTGTAAGCTTCCAAATAAACGATTTATTAGATTTTGCTGAATAAGGTACGAGGAGAGTTTTTACTGGGAAAAGCCGGCGACTGATGTGGTGACGGACGCCAGCGTCAGGTGCTGACTCCGGAGACGATAATGAGGATGTAAATTGGCGTGTGGCGCGAGCAGGGTGGAGTGGGCGCGGGTGGCCCGGGCCGCCCAACCTGTGGCGTATCTGTTGCGCGCCGTCGACCGCGCGCCCGGCGCCCCGGCCCGCTCCGGCCCGGCCGCACGCAGTCTGTGTCACCGCGCCGCCGACGCCGCCGCCGCCGCCGACCGCGCGACTCTCACCCGAACACATACACTTTTCCGGTTCAAAACACGTGCATTATATCAATCTATCAGATAAATCTTCGAGCTATTTGATTCAACATAAATCTCCTGTTACTTTAACAAAAAATACTTCAAAATAAGATTTTACTTCTAAAGTTCCTAGTTCTTTTCCGATCTCATAAATATTTCAAAAGTGTTTTTAAGTTGTTGCTTACATCGGATCTTTTATTGCTGGAAAAATCATTTATGTTCTAAACTGGTCTCCGTTAGTGTAAGTATTAATTAAAAAGTACATATCTACTGAAAGAAATGGTTTTTTGTTTACTAAGCTTTTTAGGCTTTAAGTAATAAATAGAACATGATCTTACCTGTTTTATCGTTAAGTTTGAAAACAACTTAAATAAAAGACAGGAGGGCAAATATTAATTTATTTAAATTATATTTTATAGACAGTCTTTTCCATTGTACTCGAAAATTTTCTTTGTGCACGTATTTTATAAGTGTAAATCGAATTATTATGTACCTAAGTACTTACGTTATGTAAACAAAGTAATGAATTTGTTTTCTTAAAAAAAAAATGTAAGAGATGATCTCTTATCTTTATTATTTTATTCTTATAACATAATACTAAACATAATAAATATTAAACATAATTTTTCTCAGTTAAACCATCCTTCATATTATGTTGGTATCTATTATAGACAAGTTGCGTGATTTTTAGCGCTCAAAAAGCGGTATATTTATGTAAATTTTATGTTATTTCTTGAAAATGTTTTATGTATTGAGAAGTATTCCTAGAAGGTCGCTGCCAATGCTTGATGAAGTAAAGTAAAATGATATCTACCTATCCTTTTTTAATGGATTCGAAACAGTGAATTTGTATAAACAAAAACATTTACTCTCACCATGATAATTAATTACACAGAAACCTCATTATAGTAATTGAAAATTCCAACTTTGTATTTACTTTTTACTGAAACACTTTGCTGCTAGGTAAATGGTACCTACATAAATGTTTAAAAAACTGATTACTTCATCCTATTACCAAAATTTTTTTGTTGGATTTCAGCTTTTCTTCTGCATCCTCTTGTGGTTTTTAATACATTTGTCTTATATAAATAAACCATAGATTCTGATACATACATAAACTCACGCTTTTTTCCCATGGGCATACCTACTTCTCTCTTAATACTTGATTAAAGTTGAATATTGTTTTAACTTTTATTCGAATTGTTCTCCGTATTTCGAATTCGCCTTTCGCACGTAGAGTTTCATTCTCAAAGTTGTAATAAGCATAAGAACTCTTAAGTAAAGACTGTTGTAGCTATTGCCTTGTCTGTCTTTAAAAGTTTTGTACAAAACTGGAACATTAGGGATGTTGCTATTTGAATATTTTGCTCTCGGTTCAATTTGCAAGGAAATCATTATGTCCCTCAGGGTTCCGGACACCGATTTGGGCCTCTTGCCACTCACTATTTACATTCACACAATGGAACCCTACCGACGGAACCCAAGGACATTATCTTTTGGTCTTTTGATTTGAGCGTTCTCTCCCGTTTTTATGTCACTTTGAATAACTGGGCAACATGAATTTTATTGTTTTTTTATGAATCGAGAACTATTTGTGATAATATTTTATTGCTTAAATCTTATCAGTGAGAAAGTAGTAACTAGGCAGTAATGCCTAGGTCATAATATGATTTTAAATTAAACAACATTGAATATTTTCTTTATTTGCCGATGCTAGTTGCTGAAGAGCTACATTTTCTTCCACGTGTAGGCTCGCCAGATACGAGTCCTATTGATGCGCGCTGATACTTGTAGATTACTCTATTACAGACGAGCCTGCAATCCATCACAACTAAGTAGTTCACCACTATCTGTTGCATAATATAACAGCACAAACGTTATTGTTTCATGCGCTATCTTGCATACGAGCTACTTGAAAATTAATTTTTCAGCGATAACTATGTACCCATTGGCATACAATTGATTTACACTCGTTGAAAGTCAGTAGCAGTGATAATAATTTATACTATATTTATTTATTTAATTACAGTTAGCTTAAATATTCAGAACAACAGACTAAAGGGCTTACTACTAGACCTCCTGGGATTACTACTTCCAATCTGTAGCGGCAGCAATCTCCTCTATCCTCGGTCATTAGGCCCTGAACTTATCGTAGATAAGAACCAGTATCTCTGCCTGTTATCTAGATCGATACTTGTACACATTTGTAATTCGGGTTTCAATACCACTCTGATACAATCGTTCGACAATTCTTATTTGACGAATCAAGAGTCAGTTTAGTATATTAATTCAGTCAGTGTAGTATATTAATTTAATTTTTCCTTATCTACCTAACAGGACCAGTCAAGAAACACGGACGTTAGTTGTAAATGTGTGAAAGTTCAGTGATTGACAATTGGAAGATTCTATCGAAGAGTAAAGTGCAGTGTTGTGCGTTCGAGAAGTATCGTGTGCGGGTCCCGATGGCCGGCTCGGCCCGGCCGCGCTAGATCGATCCCGCCACAGCGGCGCGGCTCACGTCGGTCAGTGCATCCCACCTACTATACCATGTGCATGCTATGTGCAAACACACTCTGCTGCAGATCTGATACATCACACGCCTACTTCAACACAATCGCGATAAAAAATACGATCAAATCGTGAGTAACGCTAACACAAAGCACGTGCGCGAATTTTGCATTTATGAAATTTCTAATTTTGATCGTGTTGTACGTCGGCAGCAAGGGCGTAGTTCAGGAAACAACATTTACTGAAAGGATATTGAACTATTTAACAATACGACTGGGTCGAGAAGTTCAATTTGGACAGTTTAGGTACAATAGAATTGCTGGTCCAGTTTTGCCGATGATACGATGCCGTTTCTAATGTTCTGTTCAACGATGTACTATTGCTAGCAAGGTAGACGCAGACGCACAGGTACTACATGGAACGATGCCAAAACTTTTGTCTTCTGTTTCTCTTTAATCAAAAGCTTAAATCTATAAATTAAACCTGTGTTTTTTTGTTAGAACAAAGCAGCAGTTACCGACACAAAAATACTTTCACTGAAATATCGCAATCATAAACCAGCATGGCCTGGGCGGCGGATATTTATTTATTCTAGGCAATAAGTACTTACACGTTCCGTGGAAATATTTATTTACGGGTAGAATACGAGAAGCTGGTAAAATGAGAATCGTTCCCGTAACTTTAGATTCAAGTTTGAAAATATATACTTAATTGCTTTGTGTATTTATAACTCACTCGAAAAGGTACCCTTTTTGTGAAAACATATTGCGTCCCACAGTTACCTACGTCCGGATGCGTATTTTAAGCCAGAATTAAATTTGAATGGTTGGTACAGTATCCTTATTTTTATACATCTAACCTTCAGCGTAATTAATCAACCTTTTACAAAAATATATTATCCTACCTTCCCAATACTGTCCAAACGATTCGTTTCAGTTTCAACTTATCGCGAACGTACAAACATGCATTATACTTTCTTTTACATAGGTACTAAAAAAAAATATAGCAGAAAGCTTTTAGAATCGTACTAAACTCAACCCCAAGGGTATGATGTGGATTCAAACCTATTTACACAATAATTTGTTGGCTATCCACACATTTTATGAAAATGAAAGCCTTAACAGATTTATCCTACTCAGATGGGTTGGCTAAAAGATTATAGCATGATGATGAGAAATAAATGAAAAGGTCTATTTTTTGGACCACTTTTATTTTCAACTGCAACATTTTAGGGAAAGCCTCCGTATTATCCGTAAATATTGAAAAGGTTTACGAACCCACAAGCTACGGTTAGTTAGGCGAATATTTGATACTTGTTGTGTTAATGTTTTCTTTGTGCCTGCGACTTCGCTAGTTTCAACATATAAATATATTTTCTTATATAATAATAATAATGGATATCCCTGAAACTGTCGATTATCATCTATCATTTACTCCAATTATATCGCCATATGCCCATGGATGACCAAATTATTGATATTTTGATATATCTTATAAAACAAAGTCGGGTTTGTTCAAGTACTTATAACACGAGAACGGCTGGACCGATTTTGATGATCTTTAATTTGTTGGATTTGTCTCCGCTCAGAATAGCAGAATAACTATTACAATATGGGAAAAGTTCACGAAAAAAAATATGCAGAAAATACAATATGGGGCGATATAAGTGGGGTAAATGATAGATGATAATTTGACCAAACGACAGTTTCAGGATTATCCATTATTTACGCTACACCTATATTCGTATATTCTCTGACACTCAGCAATACTGCAGTTTCCCATGAGTGAAATAATTTTCAGAATCGGATCAGTAGTTCAGAAGATCTTAACGGAAGCTGTTGCCGGCGACTTCGTCTGTGATTCAGGATGAAAAGTAGCGTATGTCCTTTTCCAGGTCAAGTTTTACCCCTGTGCGAAATTTCACCCAAATTGGTTAAGCCGTTTTAGCGTGAAAGTGTAACAAACAAATAAACTCACTTTCACATTTATAATATTACTAGCACTTTGCCCGCGGCTTCGCCCGCGTGGATGTCGGTTAGTATATACTAAAACCTTCCTCGAGAACCACTCTATCCATTGGTGAAAACAGCATGAAAATCGGTGCAGTAGTTTTTGAGTTTATCGCGAACAGATAGACAGACAGACGCGGAGGAGGACTTTGTTTTATAATATGTATAAGGATAGTTAGGATGATTTTACCTCATTATAATATATTGATGTTAGCAGGGAAAGTGCGGAAGCAACCATTTCAAATATGAATCACTCTATCGCAATGTTCACAAATCCAGATAGTTCCGCACAATCAGCAGATAACCGATTTAACGTAAATTAACGGATTTGTATTAGGGGGCGATAATATGGGTAGGTAGCTGTTTACCACCTGAATACGTTTGAGACCAATTTTAGATACCTGAAGCTATTTCGGGTTTCAGTTAGTTAGCCCCTTTGTTGTCAGTTAGGTTGCCACTCTAACTTAATTCTGTTGGAAAATTAATTATTTAGTTTAGTACTGATGTAGGTACCTCCTTTTTGTTGAATAAGTAAAGCAATGTTTGGCTTCATTTATTTTGCTTTCTCAAAAGCTGATAAGAAGTCACCTGCCTCCTAATTGCGCAACACACAATCAATCAAAATCTGAATCGTTTTGAAGGGTATTGCTAATCCAAAGCATCATATGTTTGAAAAATTTGTCTGCTCAACAACGTAAAATAACGAAATGAATGTTGTTGAACTGTCAAAATGACACAGATTGTGATTGATCGTGTGTTACGTAATTAGGGTGCTGATTTAGAAAATTAATTAAGTTGATCAATAAATTGAGGAGATTAAGATCTGGCCTCGTATCTTTCTGGCTACCTGACAAGCAGGAAAAAGTAAATCCTCAAATTAAACAAGGTAGATTTATAAAAGCATAAATAACAGAAACATTTCCTTTACCTATAGCATGTAAGTAAATATTGTGTTGGTTTTGCAACTGAAATAACTGAGAGATTTTTGATATTAAAATGTAAAGACAGTGTTTTACTGCCTGTACGAAAAGTAATTAAAAACGCGAATACACAGCCCTAGGAAGTAATTAAGCAGAGATATGTCACATGACACAAGTGTTTAGAGTGGAATTTGTGTCACCGTTCTGTCACACGGAGGAAAGATTCCCGGTTCGTATCATTCGCGCGGCCTGGAAATTATCACATAAATAAAAAAAAGATCATTAAATACATTATAATTGTACAGTGTTATAGTGACCAACATTGAGGTAAACATGGCTGAAAACCCCGACGTTTTTACACGCAAATATTTAATTTAAATATTAATGCGCATGCTTACATATTAATTTGATGTTAAACCGATTCGGATGAAATGTATTGTACATTGTTTATTTGTTTAATACTTTTACAATAATATGAGTTAATTTACTTTGCGTCTATATCGTTTCTGGCAGATGCAGCTGGTACAAAGCCAGGTTTGTTGAAAAACAGCAACATGAGCATAGACTAGCACTACACAAGTATACCTACACATAACTAAACTTGATTTTCTCTTCTACTCTTACACACGATGTCTACCTACATCTCTTTTTATCTACTTTCCTATCGCAGTTATGCTGGTCGAGCTTCTTTTAGAAATAACTAAATAAGAATCATCTTTGTACGTATTTTTCTTTTATTTTCTTCTTGTCACTTTATGTGGGTGTACAAAATAACTTCACGAAAGGAAAACTTTCATACAGTTGTAGAAAAGTAATCTGAAATATATTATCCATTTCCGTTGAGCGTTTTGTTACAAATTGTCAGGCTTTCGAACAAGATCGAAAATATTTGTAAGCTTGTTTTTAGGAGTCGACATCGTGTAGATATTTTAAGAATATAATATAACTAAGAATATTAGAAAATACAATACCTTACGAATTGCTGAACAACCGACCTAAATCTTTATACATTATCTAATATTTGAGGTCAGTCACAGGCAAATATTTTAAAATAAACATTAATATATTCGATATTATTTTAACAAAAACTTTGTCGTAACAGAATTCGCCTCGGATATCATAACCACAGTAAATCATGTAAACGAACCTGAACGGAATCGAATCTGTCTGTTTGTCATTCAATCACGCCTCGCCGAAGCTTAAACCAAGTTTTGCAGTTAATGCAACGTCACGACAATTTTCCACAATAGGCTAGTTGAAAGTAAGAAAAATGGCATACGAAGTACTTATTGTGGAATGGTTGTGAGCTAAAAATGACAAAAATCTTTTTAATTTTGTAAATGATTTTAGATTAATTCATATTTTTGAAAAATAATTGCGGTGAAATAAAGCCATTGGTCACGTGACATAAAACCTCGAGCCGCCATGACAGAATGTACACAATTAATGAAGTTCTGTTAATGCTAATATTTCACTGAAATATTCATATTGGAGCTTCAATAAACCACAAGGAACATGACTAATTCGTTTCTCAAAAACTGTCAACTAGCCTATTTCCCTACACGTGAATTATGATTTAACGTGAAATTTAATACTTTGTACACACTTATGTACAATTTCCCAATAAATTCTGATTAGAAAAGAGTTGTGAGATGCGAAACATAAATATCAGAAGGATAAAGGGATCTAGGAATTTTCATAACGTAGGTAGGTACGTGTCATTTTACGGCACGATCGGCCGGAAAATTTATACACGCACAGATAGGAAAATTGCGACATACATACAGGGTTATTTTAAATTGGCTAGCTAAATTCCGAGACGCGATGGGTATCGATATCGTATCATGATAAAACTAAAAATAAATAAATTAGATGTTTTTTTTTTGTGGGGGTCATCGAAGTAATATGATTTTGCTTTAGCAGACGTTTAAAATATACATAATGACATGTAAATTATCATGTAGAATTTTATGTATGGTAGGTGGGAGACAAACAAAACCAAAATTCTATAGATTATACGCTAGGCTTGTTTTTCTTTTAAATATGTAATTTGAAGATAAACATTTATTTCGTAAATAAAAGTCAATTATGAGACATGAGAGTAGCACAAAAAATACAAATCTTTTTATTCTGTTGATATGGTCCCGTAATCGTTCTCTGCCGCATATTGGGCTTTCCAATGTTAGAAGTGCTTGGGATAATCCGTTTAGTTCAAATATTTGTATATCCCAAAATCTAAAATGAATTTTCCACGTTAAATCCTGGTTACTACCCTGGAACAGCGTGAAAATTTGCAAATTAAATAACCTTTCAAATTCAGATGCACCGCCCGGGGTTTTAACGAACCTGGCAACCCTGAATTGGTAATGTAAAGCCGGGTCCACACTAGTTAATCTTGCTTTGTACAATATTCTCCCTTTGTATCATCAGAGCACTTGACACCACGCTTTTGTGTCCGGGTTTTGTATGTGAAGTCATTTGTTATTGATATTTAGGCCGTTGGAAGCGAAACCTCGTTCAGGCAAAACGGTGTACATAACGTACCTTTTTAGAAGTCACATGTTTGCTATGTACACTTTATTTTAAGGCTATTTTGTTTATTTCACATTTTCTCTTTGAATAACGAAATACTTATACAAAAGTTGACTTTGGTTTTAGAACACTGTGCACGTTGTTTGTAACGTCAGCATTGTTTCATTAAGTTAGGAAGAATATGGTATGAAAACATATTTTTTCATGGCCATTGGCTAGACTATGAGTCAGAAAGACCCAAAGGCTGTTGGAATAAATTAACTTGAAAATATTAAATATGACACATCGCCCCGTTAAGCATACGGACTTCTAAATAGGTATGATGATGTCACTATTGTGCTTAGTAGATGCTGGTGCTCAGAAAACTATTCTGTTCACGACACAAAATCATGACGATATAGGTCACCAATTCAAACGAATTATAAACTGTCTACTTACTCTAAAGTGCGCCTTTATAATTTCTAACGTGATGATAGTATCGTGGACGTCCACGTCCACGTCACGGCATCACGATAACGCAGGGAAGTAAAATGTATGGATCTATGTGAAGACGCTTTTAAATTTCGATCCACGACAACGACATCTGCACGTATTTATTATTTTTTTATTAGTAAGAAATTATAAAAGCGCACAATCAATCTGCCTAGCCTTTTCCCAACTATGTTGAGGTCGGCTTCCAGTCTAATCGGATGCACCTGAATATCAGTATTTTACATGGAGCGACTGCCTATCTGACCTCCTGAACACAGGAACTGGGAATTATGACACAGTTATGAACTTCTGACGACCCGTAACGACTGTCAAAGAAAATGATAAAAGCGCACACAATTTATATTAAGCGAACAATACAGCACTTGTGCGCTTTTGATGATGAATGATTTAAAATTTCGTTCAAAATAATCTTGTAAAATCAAATGTCACAGAAAGCAAGTCTTGTACAACAAATAATTACAACTAATAAGAAAGGAATAGCTTTTGGTTAGTCAAATGAACGTTCTGTTTGAAATAGCAATTTCTACATCGGAATCGATTTATTAAAACCATTTAGCCGTGACTGTCTTTAATTCTGCGCAATCAATTGATAGCAGTATAACTTATTGTCACAAATAAGATGTCTTTTGTTTTGTTAAATCTCCTATGTAATTGTTGGAGCTCTTCTTTCTCCATTGATAACAAATCCAATAAAAAATGCACAAACTACAATACGAGAGATTATATTATGTATTGGCGATTGCTGCGGCATATTGTGTCGTAAGACATACCTACTTAATGCTTTATATAATGTGGTCTACATAGATGTAAAAAAAAACAATGCATCTACGGAAAATATTTTGGCTCGATCTATGTAAGGCAATTTTTATTATCTTGTTTCTTGTTAGAAAGTATATACAAAGTGGAGACGACAATACGACAAAAAATTAAACTCCGTATATCTAATGACGTACTCGGCCTACATACAAAAAAATAATCAAATATATCCAATAGTTTAGTTACGATAGCTAGTCAAAGATCGGCAAATCCCATACTCGGCCCAGCACTATTATATAGTTTGTTTGAAAAAATGACTTTTTTAATATCGATGTTAGGATTTATTTGATAGTTCCAAAATACTCATATGCATTAGTATTGCCAGTGTTTTCATTTATTGTTGTATTGTCGTCTCCATATTGTATAGGTAAGTAAAATTGAAGTTATTATGGTCTTTTCTAGGAGCGTCCTTTCTAGTACATGCTTCAGTGGCCAGGTGCGACGATATGCCGCTATTACACTCACCTTTCTCGTCTTATGTTTACGTTGGTTGACTTGGTAATGTGTAAGAGCCGTGAAGTGCTAGGCAAAGGAAATTTACACTCTATTTTTACCCACAAGCACAGTTAGGACTATTCTGAAAAGAGCGCACGAGAACAGATTACTTTACACGAAACGATTCGAATATTTTCCGAACACGATTACCTCAGCAGCTGTTCCAGAATAGTTTATAAACACTATTGTACAAATTTAAACCAATTTTTATTGCCTCCCAAAAAGTAAGCCAATTAACAGCGAATGAGTCAAGGCTTGCATTGTTTTCCAGATCCTGGCATAGAGCCAGCTCTCGCTACCATCGATAGTAATTAATAGAAAAGTCTCCTCAAAATATGGGTCAATTTGTTAAACACTTCCTAATAGGAGTACCTAAGATGCTATGGATTTCCTTTGAAAGTCTTTAACGGCAATCTAAGAAGAAATTATTTTCTTCAGCTTAAAATTTTTCTAAGTTGAATGTTTGTTGCTAATGAACTTTTCGTATACGCTAATGGAAAATTGTTAGCGCACTTTCTAATGTTCGTAGAGCTTATCAGGAGTTTGACTTTAGCAGCCTCGCATTTGGATTCAATTATTTATACTTAACTAGCTGCGCCCCGCGGTTTCACCCGCGTAAGTGTCGATCCCGTGGGAACATCGGGATAAAAAGTATCCTATGTGTTAATCCAGGTTATAAACTATCTGTGTGCCAAATTTCATCCAAATCCGTACAGTAGTTTTTGCGTAAAAGAGTAACAAACATCCATCCATCCATCCATCCATCCATCCATCCATACATCCATCCGTACTTACAAACTTTCGCGTTTATAATATTAGTTAGACAACACGTTTGTTTAATCGTTTATGAATTTACTTTGATAATAAAGTTGACCTAAATCAAAAATAATTTACAAATCAGAATTAAAATTCCAGACAAAAGTGGAAAGATAAAACCACGTGCTTATCAGAATTTCATGATATCTGAAATAGATTCGACTGACCTGGTGACATTGATCTGTTGATTAACGATTGAATCATGTAAAGGCGAGGTAGCTGTGTATGTATCACTAAAGATTATGCTTCACGTGCGAATCAGCCAATCGGAAACGATCCAAACGATAATGAATGTGCTATTTTTTTATCAGACTATCCTTATGCCTCTTCTCGGAGTGATAATTCGAAAGTAATCGATGACGGAATCTAACCTTGAACATTGGACGGGCAATTAACTGGAACCTACATAACTCTTGCGGTCTAATCAATATCAAACAAATAGATAAAGGTATCTATTCTTCTAAACCCACTGTCTATATTTATGAGCTCAATAAAACTAGTAAAACCACAGTAAACACGTCTATAAAATGATAAAATATGCGTGGCTCTATTTCAGGCAGATATTTCTACGATTTTCTAGGAGCTGCAAACTTTTGTGATTTTTCTTTTCCTAATCCACTCGTCCTAGTTGGCCTGACCTCGGCTTTGATATCAAGAGCCTAAGAGAAGATCTCTAACGGATACAGCTTCGTAAATAAGTCTGGATCTATTTCAGTTAGAACAAGCTAATTAGATATATACAAGGAGTAGAAAGAATTAATATTCATACAAATATTCTTTACCTTAAGACCATCAACGATTTAGTTAATATTTGTGTCTATATGAGAAAACTGAGTCAAAAGTTATTTTTTACGTTTGTTTGATAGTAAAAATTGTTCCTAATGTTGCGTTATATTAGGTCAGTTTACTCCAGCTCTGAACAAGTGTACCTTTCGCTCTGATCTGGATCCGGACTATTGCATTGTACAGAACATTTGGCACCGCGCCAACAATGAGACCACACTTTGTTGTTAATAGTCTATCGTATATCTATCATCGTTCTTAATTTTATTAGTTTATTCACCTGTGTTGCAAACGTACCTCAAAGAGACATTGCGGTATACATCTATAGAAGTATAAAATTGTAAACATAGTATGTAAGTTATACATAACGTTAAGTACAGCCGCATGCGCATCGCTGTCTGTATAGAAGTGAATCTGAATGATTTCCAAACGTAATAAATGTGCTCTTGCGTGTGTGTAGGTAAACCATTACATGTCTACTGCGTTTGCTTTAAAACAGATGAAACTCGCTCCAGATTCTTTAAAAATAGGTAATATTCAGCATAGTTGATAATTAAAACATGTAAATATCCACAGTGGTTAGTTGGCGAGCTAACCAATGTAAAATCAACATCGACTGGCATAAATTAAAACCAAAATAGTGTGCGAAATAAAAACAAACAGGACAATACATATTTGTATAAGCTTGCACTCCTACTGCTGTTAGAAATTCCAGCGAGAAATACCCTCTTTCGAGTCGTGTGTACGTCGGTAGGAGGACCGTGTGCGAAATAAAACAATTTATCTATTAAAATATCAAAGTTCGTGCAGAGAATACACAAGTGACAGTTTAGTGAGTCACGTTATCTTTCTGATGTCAACGTTGACGTGCTGAAGCGTTAAATTTTTCACTTTGTCGCCAGCCATCGCCGCTGGACGCCTGATGTAGGCCACTCGGTAAATTTAGCTTAATTACCGTTTAAATACAGAGATATATATGGAAGGCTCCGGGTAGAGACACCTATAGAATTTCTAGCTATGTATAACAACGTACCCACTCTAATCCGTTACGTAGACAGACCGCACAGTACTCCATACTTATCTCGTATTTTAGCGAGAGTTTTATTAAAGTACTTTTTCAGCAGGTGAATGTAGCCGATCTGAGCCGATAACTTTACAAGATTTATGAGCTCGTACTTAATTTAATAGGTCTGGCATTAATAGAGCTGGTATCAGTTGTACGATGTTCTATTTTAAGTGCATGTGGGTAGTAGCAACTTCACCGTAGTTTTATAATGAGATGAGTCAGTGTGCGCCTAGCCGTTATCAAGCGGTGCATTCGGTCGAGCATCCTACACGCCACTGAACACGATAAAGGATTTATTCGGTTATTTTTACACCAAACATTTCAGTTTTGGCTAATGTTTATAACGGGTGTAAAAACGTACATAGATAGTATAGATACGCATGAAAAACATACTTAAACCTGTTTTTGCAGTCGCGCAGTCGGGTGCCTGACGCTTAGCAGCCGAGAGTCACTCTTATTCTTCTCTTATTCTTCCCATCATTGTGTTTTTTTGCTACTGGAGCACTAGTTTTGGAAGATAAGGAAGGATAAAGTTGCAACATTTTTTAACGTTTGTTTTTACAAGTTTTAAATGTTATAACTTAGCTTTAAATACCACCACGACCCCTATTAACCAAACCGCTTAAGGGTGTATACAGCGATACACCCTTAAGCACAATATTTTGTGTGTGTTGCATTGCGCTCTACCGTAGGCTAATAACGTTTTCATACAAAAAAATAAGTCGTTTCTCAACAATTATTTTTGTACAGTGTGACTTACTTAGATGTACAAAAATGCGTAGATAATGGCTTCGTGATGGGTCTTTGTAAATCCAGTAACATAGTTTACATAGTCCGACTTTATTTAACTTTTCGGGATGGTAGGAAAGAAAGTATTAGGTAGGTACTATTAATTGAACCTTTGAATAAACGTCACCCTCTGAGGTTAGACTTAGTTTAATTTAATCTCTGGAGATAGTAGGTATAAGGGTCATCCGAGTACTTTGCGTGAAACTCAAACAATCTGGTCGGTTTACAGGAATTTGTGAATTCTTGAAGCATGAAACGTCCCGGGCAACAGTAATTGTTTTGTTCATTTAACAAAATATTGATTTAAATATATTTCATTTTTATTTAGTCCGTTATAAACCTTAATTACAATATACAAGCTAACAACACAAAAAAAATATGTACAAGTATACAAAGGAAAAAAAATAAAGGAAGAGCTCATAGGGCATAAAAAAATTCGTCCACATCGCTGTCAGTGGGAAAAGTGCGTAAAAGGCTGGCAGCGTTGCCACGTTGGATGGCAATGCTGAATCTTTGACGTAAAAAAAATTAAATATATTCAAAAGACACGAGGTATTAGAAAATATACCTTTTCCACCAACCAGATGTTAATTTTTTGTCACTTCACACAAACAACAAGACAAATAATTAATAAACCTTGTCTTTGATGTTCCAACCAGACGATACAGAGACTATCGAAGCTGTTTGATCGCTTACAGTAAAGTTGATCAGCGTCGAACTGAAAACTAAACAAATATTAACACTTTCACCTTAAAGAGATAAATCAACAGTAAATTAATCCAAATCTCGTACAAAAGTATACCTTTACTATAGTTAGTCCATTTACTTGAAATGTTTCGTCGGACAAACTTTGCGTAGTGGTATTGTCTGAGCAGCTCGGGAAAAGTTTCTTACTTTGTAACAGGAATTTAATCTGACCATCGATCAATTAAGATTTACTTTTAAACCTCTGAACCGGACGGTTCATTGAATATTTATGTTTTTAATGCGTCGGCGACATGTATCCGATTGACCTTTCTTAAGACGAAAAGGACAGGATAAAGGAAGCTTAGGTTTAGCTATAGTTTAAATCTTTTTCGTTAGAAGGGAGCAGCTTTCTTTCCACTAAGAATTTTTAAGTACCTGGTACTTACTTTTTGACATTGTCCTCCCATGCCTACACTGTAATTCGAAAATATTGTAAAAGCCAATTATTTTTAAAAGAGTAACCGTGGAGTTTCTTGCCGGCTCTTCTCCATAGGAAACGACCAATTGGAACCGTGCACCTAGCTTCTGACGTTTCATAAGTGCCCATGTAGATTTATGTGAAATAAAATATTATGATTTTGATTTTGAAGCAACTTGGTTTGGCCTATAAAAGTCCATTTGATTCCACTGGAAGTATTGCAAGCTAAACATCACTACCCGACTACGGCGAAGCAAAAAGGAGGGTTATGTTTTACACTGTGAGTAGAGCAGTGGTGGTCCGGTGGTAATGACCTCGACTTATAAACGAGTTGTAGGTCGTAGATGCCAACCATGACAGGCGCTTTACTTTGCGTAAATTGTTTTCACACCACTGCACTCAAAACGGTGAACGAAAACATCGTGAGAAAACATCGTGTCATCTACCAACCCGCGCTGGGCCTGCGTGGAAGGTTACTGCTCACTCCCTCTCACTGAGAGGAGGCCTGTGTCCCAGCAGTGGGACAGGCTGATTATGCTACACAATGTAAGTTTCTTGCCTGTGGCATACAATAACATTGAAGCAACAAATGACTTGCATCATTCAAACACTGTTTAGACGGCTTAACTTTTATTGTTGCTTCAACTTATGGCGTGCTACAGGCAATTAATTCACACCGTGTAAATTAGGCTTTAGGAGAATAAACGATAATAGACTTGTCGTAAGCGACCCCTGGATCTATTGCTCTCCATCCTGCCTTAAGGTCGATTGTGGGCTCGCATTGTATCTGTAACGCCTATTCCATAATTCAGATAACAGATTTGAAGGCCTTTGTTCTGGTTTGTTCATATTCTGAGAGTACCTACCCATGTAGATTTGATGGTACCTAATAAGATACCATCAATATATTTGAATATCGAATCGTAACTGCCTATCTATAAAAATATAAGAGTGATATGAGTTTGTTATTCGTAGCGCAGACAAGTGCTACGAAAAAACATGTCTTATAAAATTTTATAAAAAAGGTCTGCGTTTTATTTTTATTTTCAAAAGAAATAGATATGAAAACATTTCATATTCGGAGTAGTGTGTATCGAAAAATATGTAATATTCAACTTTTTTACCTTCGTCAGCCAAATGTTACACCTTTGAGAAGGCTAACATAAAAAAAAAAAACATTAGATTAATTATTTTAATCTTTAGAGGTAGGTACCTACCTACTTACTTTGTTAAAATCATCATTGTTAATCATCGTTGTATGTTGCTCATTGTTTTACATAACAACGGTACCGTTTAATATTTTATGATAATCTTGGAAATAGGGAACCCAATATTCCCTAAATGTGTTGATCCCTAACACGGATGAAACGTTTGTTATGAGCAATTGATTGACTGCAAAGTTAGTAAAGAGCAAACATTTCCGTTTAATAGATAATATTACGTAAAATATTCTCTTTGAAATTGTACCTTTAGGGGTAACCGTAACTAATTTCGGTGGAAGGGTTGGACCTTTGACTGATTTATATGTTAGCAGATTTTGTAACGTCTCATTTTTAACTGGGATCGGCGCAACAAATCTTCTTCTTCCATAGGTACTTCTCTATTAGTCATCTTCCCAGTGGTCACCCCCTTTCTAGTCATATCATCTTTCACACAGTTCATCCATCGCTCCTTTAGTTTTCCGGGAAGACTCTTGCCCTACTCTTATAGCCATTCAAATTCAAAACTTTCCTCACAAAGTTTTCCTCATTCTTCATTATTTATTTAAATGAATACAATTACATATACGGAACATAGTCCCTCGTTGACGACACATCGTCAGTGACCATACACATTGTAAATGGTCCTAAATGTCGTCGTTAGCGCCAGCAAGCATAAAAATCGCTAATTTCCCTCTGTTCGTATGTAGGCACGTCCACTTAACATTTTCCTTGAATCTCTGTCATTGTTTGAATGCTATAGATTTATTCATGTAAATATTGTAAATTAGCAAGATTGCATCAAGTACTGTATGACGTGTTACCTGTTTTGCACTCACATTTTAAACCAAACTCTTTATCCAGTTACGTCTGTTTTAGAAACTTCGAGAATAAAGTATTGTCGTATGTCTTTGTTCTGCCATTCACAGATTTGTTTCCATTTGTTGAAATGCAACAAGTGCCCACTTATATGTTACATGAAAACACAATTTATTACACGATAGTTTCGTCCCCTCGCCATTTTCCCACACGACCGCTTGCTGAAACCGCCCATAATATAAAAGGATGTTTAGCTATGGCCGTGGATATATACAAGTTGAAACCTAAAATGACATTTGGAAATTATGCAAAGCGGACGATGCTTGAAAACCATAATTATGCGAATCAAAATTGAAAACGTTTACTTTGACAATGCCTAAGTCGAGTCAATAACAGAATGTCAGATAATAAATGATGATGAAAAATAAAACAGTGATATGTTTTAATATGGAAACTATAAAGTCATAAATATTCATATCATAGTCATAACTTAGCCGTCACGTCGGCACTGCTGGACACTGGCACAATAGACTATCAAAGAGGAAATTGCGATAATCATCACATTTATCATGCTTGGTGAGCGATAATCACAGTTTGCAGGAAGGAAGCGATTGCAATCCAACGTCTTGGATTCACTTTAAATTAACACACAGGCACTGGTACCGATTCTCTTGTACACCGAACTAAACTAACTAAACTATCACTAAAATTCCTTACTTTTGGCTATGAGAATCTTTTGAGATTTTTAGTCTAGTTTAGAGAATTTTGTGACAAGAGAATCGACACCAGTTAAGGCCAAGGCTAGGGAAAAAGTAACAGAACACCATGTGCATAAGTGCCCTCCGTCCTTACATAAGTGCCCTTCGTCGACAAGTACATTTCAATCCACGATTATAATTAAAATTATAGCGCTCTTTAAGAGTTCTCAACTACGTTACTATGTAGAACTCCTAAAGCAGTATTTAAGAGGATTTAATAAACTCATCTCTTAACGAGAATGAAATTACAATTAATCAGAACCGCGGGTATCCGTCAGCCTTTGTAATGAATATCTTTAAAATGAGCGACAACGTGGAAAAGATACTTCTACATCACCTAAGTATAGAGATGTCGTTACATGATACGGTTTTTGAAGATCCTTCATATTAATATTTCTTTAGGTTAATGTTATTTAATATCACATTCTTCTATATGTCGTTAATCATCAAAAGCTCTATAATATATAACATTGTTTTTAAATTGATTGGAAAAGAAAGTGCAACCTTTAATTTAATTTCATTCCGTAGTGCATAGAAGAATTATGTAAGGTAGAAAAAAATAATGATCCATTTTACCTATAAAATATTATTCAATGAATATTTTCTATAACTTATTAGGTTCTCGAATGACAGCGACTACCCCTTAACAAGCTTGGGCTCAAGTTATTATGACCTTTCTCCGGTCGGGATATATTGGCAGTAATAAATTACCTCAGATTCATACCCGCTGAATGTAGGGGTGATTCAATTACACATATATAGATCTTCTTATCGACGGCTCCAAGTTTCTATCAATTGGAAATAGGTTATATGACGCTGGTAGCACACCTCCGCCGCGAAATCATAGCAGCGAAACCGCAGTAGATCAATTGTACTGATTCACGTCATGATTCGCTACGCGAACCCTATACCAGTAGGGGAACATGAAGCGAGACAGTGTCACGCGGCGGTGTGCTACCGGTGTTAATATCGTAGACATGTCTTGTCTATCTCCCACATACGGACCCAAATCAAAGTTGGACCATTTGAAACTATTATTTCAAGTACAATAATAGTTTATAAATTATAATAGCGTAGCGTCTATTCATATTTCAAATGTAGAAGATCAAGATATTATTTAGATAACTAGTCTATTTTGCTAAGATGTTGCTACATTAATTACGCGAGATATTCCTTAAAACTTAGAATGTGGATAATATAATGAACTATTATCTTGGGCGGGTAATATCAACACCAACTGTTTTGACAGATATATAAATACGATTATTTTATAGGGAGCAATGAATTCTCTAGCTTTGATCATTACACACTCGATAGCAATATATGTCATGTCTATCAAACAAACTAGCCAGTGCCTACGAATATTTTAATAATCTATTCAGCGTTCTGATTGGTTAAATCATGGGTAAAACAAATGCAACGCAGTTTGAAATCTCCAGGTTATTTTAATCTGTAATCTATTGTGAGACTCAGATGTGGGCCTCAGCAGTAAACTGTACTTTATTTTTGGATGCATGTGTTTAAGCTTATAAGCAGACAATAGAACGACTGTGTTGACACATGTAGCATTCTAGAACAGCTGAGTAACCGTCTGAATACGAACTACGCTATGTGAAATTGTTCGGGAATATGGCAGACTATTTAGAGCAAAGTTCTCGAATATCGAACAAGTATCACATGCCAGCACTAGGCTAGCAAATACTAGACGTTGATATGAAAGATATTCTGTTGTATGTTCTAGTAAATAAGCAAGTATTGACAGACGTATTCAATCTCTTCCTTGCTCTTGGCATTATAGTCGAATGTGTTTGTTTAGAAAAACAGTAAAGAATTTTCTCTTCAATTCAAACTCCTTTATCTATTGGGTACCTATGAAATTGGCGTTTTTTTTCTCACACATAGAGAACCTCGTCACTTCTATAATTTAAAATATTCATCAATTGCTTGTTTTATATCGAATAATGACCATAATAGACAACTACCAATAGTAACAAAACCTTATTACTTATAGTTTTCTAAACATAAAAAATACTTTAAAAATGACTTCTCATTTTGTTAGCAGAAATTACCACTATTTTTTTTTAACTTAGCTATAACTAATTTTTGTCGCTTAATCTAAGTGGCATACGTTATCTTAGTTTTTAAACATTAGTCCATAAAAGTTTTATAACATTAGTGTTTATGGTTGTTATATAAATTAAGAAAATGTTAGTATGAAAAATGCCACCAATTTTATAGGTGGAGTTCTAATATCAGCATTTGCATAATCTGTATATATTTGGGTATTTTAGCGAGAAATGTAATCTGAGACATGATCCATATCCCTTTATCCCCCTGTACAACGTGTGAGGCTTCAGATTATTAATGTTCCTTTTCTCTTCCTCTTTGATTGAACGAGGAAATTTTCTCACAGTACAATACATACCTGAAAGGGTTTGATAAGATTAAAATCCGCTCAAAGCAAAAGCCAATTAAGGGTTCTAGACACTGATATTGTGAGAGCAAAGCCTTGTTACATTTAATAAACATAGCCCAAGCTGTGAACCATGTGTGTAAGACGTAAGTAGGTTACAACAGCTGTTAGCGAACCCTGTTTCAACTTAGACAGTATCGTTTATAAATTCTGAAGGGAATATAACCGCAAAAAGAAATTGAACACAACATTATGTACTACGATTGGATTTATAATTGTTTACAGGGTGTCCCTGGAAGTATGGATCAAATCGAATAGGGGCGTGGGCAAGGTAATTTACAAACTTTCTAACCCGCCTCGATGCCCACAGGGTAAAACGGGACCCTATTACTAAGACTCCGCTGTCTGTCTGTCCGTCTGTTACCAGGCTGTCTCATAAACCGTGATAGTTAGACAGTTGAAATTTTCACAGATGATGTATGTCTGTTGCCGCTATAACAAAAAATACAAAAAAACAGAATAAAATAAATATTTAAGGGGGATCCCATACAACAAACGTGATTTTTTTGCCGTTTTTATAGTTAATGGTACGGAACCCTTCGTGCGTGAGTTAGACTTGCACTTGGCCGGTTTTGTTTTTTCAGGACGTTGTCGATTAGTTCGCTTTTCCTGTGCTAATACTTTTACGTAGCTAGAAAACATGGGTTCAAAAAGAAACAAACGCTAGTGAAACTTTACTGAAAAAACTTTGATCTGGCAAAAATTATGCTCAATTTTCGAGCGAATTCCAGGGAAAAAGTTTCACAAGCAAAAAAAAAACTCAATTATTTGAAATGAACTTACCCATGCCTCTATTTAATTTGATCCATACTTCCAGGAACACCCTGTATAGGTAGAAGATGGCATATGGGAAAACCGTATAAAGCATTTCCATTGACTGTAATAGAAGGAATCTCAAACATATACAAAATTGTAATTCCAAGCCTTAGATTATTCTTTCGGATATTGCTGATTTCGAGGTGTAATATCCAATATGATTGTGAACAATACATGAGGTAAACTGGGTTTCTTTCAACAATAAATTGTTTTCAATTTATTCGATACAAAGTTTTCATAGAACGATTCAAATTAGGTCAATACCTACCTATAAATTGTTCACGCAATCTCAAAACAAACTCACAAGACGAGCAGAAACAAACTTTATCAATTATAATTTCAATGGGTAAGACTTTTTGTATCATTACATTAAGTTACATACAAAATCGATATTCAAGAATTTGGACATGAATTTTGATAAAAGTGTAAATGCGTATAAAAACTGAGATTGTCCTATATGATTCCGTTTTATTTGTCTAGGTTTTCCCTCAATCATAATAATCTTATAAAGATCCCTAGCTGATCTTTCGGTAAGGTAAAGGCCATCAAGTGCCTTCTGCGGTCAAAGGTTACTTGAGATAACCCTGTACGTGTAACCCTATAACCTACAGGCAGCGTTAGGAAAAGTAGCCGAGTATTTGATTCACTAAGGAAGGGAGAGTCGTTATCCGTTTGTTGGAACTTCAAAGGGTAATTACTGTGTGGTTAATTGAGTCATCAAATTGGGCATCTTCGGTATTATCCGCTTAGAACATTCATCCATTTGGAAGTCACCGATAAGCGGTCGTTTATAATTGGTTGGATTGCAACCCTATTGTCTTAAATTGGCAAAGCTTTCAACTGCTATTGTTTTGCGTTGAAACAAGTTATAGGTAATCTAAGTTATTTAGGAGCTTAAAAGATCCGCAGGCACTTGGTTTGGTTAACGTCAAAAATTCAAAATGCATGACATGCTCGATAAGCAGGCAACAGGCCTGTCTAATCCTCCAAAGCGACTAATTAATTAAATTAAAGAAAGACACAGACAGATAGATTATATTTTTATCCGAGCGTTAAATTAGTTTTCAATGAAATCCAATTAAAACCCGTCCATCAGTTGTCCCGTGAATCTGGAACAAACAGAAAATTTATGTAAACTGTTGTTTGTGATGTCTCTGAAGATAAAGTTTCTCGTGGAAAATATTTTTATTAAGATACTTCCTCTTTTCGACAGTAAAATGTTAATTTATTCGGGGTGGAGTGATATGTAAGAAGAAGAAAACAAAAATATATCAGAGGTACTAGTCTAGTGGATGTCAAAGTTATATTATTTCATTGTGCTCGAATATGACTTTATTTGGTATGTGGAGCGCCGTTATATCATTGTACCTACAATTGCCTACATTATAGTAATATTTCTCAATCGTTATCTAATCTCTATCTAATAGTAAAAGTAGTAATAATAAAGCTGAAGAGTCTGTTTGTTTTTTTGTTTGAACGCGCTAATCTCTGGAACTACCAGTCGGATTTAGAAAATCTTCTTGCATTTGATAGCCCAATTCTTGAGGATCATGCTAGGACTAGTACTGAGCAAAAAAAAAAGTCAGAAGGAACCCTAGGTGAAAACGAAGTAATAGCGCGGGCAGGTGATGCGTTGTGACGGGGTGGGACAGGGTAACAAGAAATTACACGCGGGCGAAGTCGCGGGCAGAGGCTAGTCCTAGAATGAAATCAGTCTGATATCTATAATTCATGTAAACAAGAGAAGTGATTAAAATTAAGTGGATGCGTAAATTAGTTAAAGGTGCCAATTTCAAATAAATTATTCTCATCTCTTCGCTCTCAGCTCTTGTAATTCGACTGCTTTTACCATCCATTTCGAGATAAAATTTCAGTTAATTCCAACAAAGTTATTGATTTTCAATGCGATTTTTAACTAGTAACTGTCGAGCAGCAAGTTTAATTCTATTCTATTGTAATATCTGTTTATATTTATCGTTCAAACCTCAAACTTCCCGTCGCTACCGGTCTGCTTCAGTACCTTTTTTATTGGATAGAAAAGTAAACTCATTTATTCACACTCTAAATTCGTCATTTCGTTAAATGATTTATGAGAAACTGCTTAACGAAAGGTCTGAAAGTGGCGTGCGTCTAAATGGACATAAATATTTCACAAGTAAATTGAAACGGGAGCCGGGGGAGGTCAACTGAGGTCCACGGCGGCAGGGGGTGGCGGCTCCTGACGAGTTGTCAGCAAAAAATCGCGTCAGTTGCCTTATTATTTATAGCTTATTTTTCATTTTGAAGTAAAAACGAGCAACAGAAGAGGAAGTGCGCAACACAAAATTAGTGTATTCATTCAACTTGGATAATTTATTAGAGTTGAGTTTGTATCACCATTTGCCCAATTGCCTGTTGTAGATTTCGTGTTAGCCTTTAGCATTTCAATTTCGATACAATTGACTGCCAAAGTGGAGCCACAAAAGGAAATTTTCTCAATTCCTTATTTCAATATTGAGGACAAATCGTCAAGTCCACTTGGAGCAACTCAAACAAAATGTAGTCAAGAAAGCTGACGGTTATGGAAAAAGTTTGTTGATTATAAATTTTCAACAAAGGTTGTCAAACATTTCCTTTCGATATAATTTCGATTAAAGCTACTATAGCAGGAATGACGCAATGAATAATAAATCTATCGCATAAACGTTTCAAACAGTCCCTTTGGTTCACAGACAAACACGCGACCGCTTAAAACCTTTTTTGGATGTTTTTAAATAAGGGCCAGATAAACAATACCTACCAATATTATTTATCTGGTTGAAAAAAATCTGTCCATAAGGATATGGAATAGTTAGGAAAAGACAACTCCATTCTCCTAATTAGTATTTGAAATCTAGGCAGACGAAGGCGCGAGTAAAATTTAGTTTTAATCAAAATATTTGTCTAGTTTGTGATAAAAAAATATACCTACATGGTAGTCATAACAGGAATATAAATCAGTGAGACCCACATGATAAGCAAGTTCACAAATATTGGTGAAATATCACATGATATGATAATCCTTGTTAGCTCAGACAGTCTGTAGGAGGCTTGAATAAATTGGGACAGCCTCATATGTCAGCATGAACGATTCTAGGAAATTGATATTTTAGATATTTGAAGAGCATTGTTATTTGACGGCAGGATAACTGTTAGTTATGGACCTACTTGTTCAGAGTTAAAATAACATTCGGTTATATATATCGAAGGTCGGTGGAAGACGGATGTTATAAGTGCAAACGCAAAATATTTTTTTGGACTTGTGTGTCCGATCTTGCTGCACCATTTGTAATCATCAGAAAACCAATTTTCCGTCTCCTACCTTTTTTAGTTCACACATTATAATACTAACAGCAAGGTCTAAGCATAAGATGTAAAGTCCTTTAATAATCGATTTCCTTGCTACCAAATTGTGTTATAAAGCTTTATTATCATTTATTTTGTTATTGTTTTTTTCCAAAAAATCAATACTTTTTTTTTTTTTGTTTGCCAATATTTCTGTTTTCAATTTTATTGTATCAAGCGATTTGATTCGTACCAGGGCCGGTCGTCAAACACACTAAGTGATTATATCACAACAAACAATGATTCTCTGCTCTCAAAATGGTGAAGGAAAACATCGTGAGGAAACCGACAGACATATAAAACCTGACAGACAGACGGATGGACGGACAGCAGAGGCTTAGTACCTACTAGGGTGCCGTTTGGCACCCTTTGGGTACGGAACCCTTAAAAAGAAGAAGAAGAAGAAATAGCATTCTTCTGAAAAGTAGAAGATTATCGTTAAACATAACAATTTTCAACGATAATCTGAGCATGGCTAACCTTGAATCTTCTAAGCACGATGCTAGTGGGCACGGGTCTAGATAGTAACCAACCCCTTGTGCATGGATAATCTGGAACTTTTCCCCATTCTATCTAGTTGGATATACATTAGTAAAACTGTCTTATTATCATTCCATATATAAAAAATATTGTATATCTGTTTGTTGTTCCAAATAAAATAAAAAATTCTACCACTTATCTCCGGTTATAATACTCAACTTGGTGGCAAACAATATTCAATCTTAATAATTATTTCCCCTTCATTCCTAATTGTTGTAACCATACTAATTTGCAATACCTAATAATACTAGAATGGGAGGAGCTCGTGGCTAAGTAATAACAGCCGCTCGGGTCGATCCATCAGGTTAAGCTACACTTGCCGGGGTTGCTCCGTGGATGGGTGACCATTTTCACATATCGAGACTCCTCCGTGCCTCGGAAAGCACGTTAAGCCATTGGTCCCGGCTGTCATTTGTGGATCTTTGACAGTCGTTACGAGTCGTGAGAAGCCCGAAAGTCTGACAACCAGTCTAACCAGGGGTTATCGTAGTACCCAGTTACTGGGTTGTGGTGGTCAGATAGGCAGTCGCTCCATGTAAAATACTGGTATTCAGCTGCATCCGGTTAGACTGGAAGCCGATCCCAACATAGTTGGGAAAAGGCTAGGCAGATGATAAATAATTATTTTCCCTTCATTCCTAATTGTTGTAACCGAACTAATTTGCAATACCTAATAATACTAGAATGCCAATACAATATGCACAAAAGTACTAAATGACGGCATCAGAATACCTAATAGTAATATTTATTTTCTACTCGTTATAATACAGGTAATTAGTCTACATAATGGTCAACTAATAAACACACTATCACTGCACATTTCTCTGTAATAGCTTGTTAAACTTTCAACTTTAAAAACTGCACTTAGGTATAACATCTATACCTAAGTATAATATAAGTATTTTATCTTAAGTATAACATATAAGTGTAGTTTTGGTGAGAGCAGTTTAAAGAAAGTATAAAGTTTAACACTATTACACAAAATGTGCAGTGATAGTTAGCTAGACTATCAAAGACAAAGTCAAAGTCAAATCATTTATTTCAAATAGGCACATTAAAGGCACTTTTGAACGTCAAAAACTAAGAAATAGAACTGATTCTAGTTGCCCCTTCCAAAAGGTAGTTTTCGTATGGAGAATAATGGGCAAGAAACTCCACCGTTACTCTTTAAAAAAATGTTTTACAATATTTTGTATAAATCAAAAATATAATTGTGAATACGATGCACCGAGAATACGATTACTGTACGACGATAGGTAAAAATAATTAAAAATGAGAGCAATGAGAAATAAATTAATTATGTGATAGATAGATACAATATATCGATATATTTTACTTGCTATTTTAGGAATTTCGAGTCAGCAAAGCTGTCGACAACTTACTTCACACGCTAAGCCCTCTTGTGATTTATCTCTGTACTATATCACCTGAGAGAAAATATACAAAATATTTACTTGTACGAGTATTATTTATGTTTGTCTGGCCTACATACAAAATGTAAACAAAATTTTGGTGATGGTTACTCCGGGAGGAACCAACTAACAAAATTTTTCGTTATTCATTGCTCCATCAAAATTAGGTAACAATGAGTGTCTGTAACAAGTACAGAATAGATGACGTTCTATTTCTTTGAGACAAAGAACTCGTCGCGCGAATCTTCTCAATAATAACCTCTTTGTGAACAGAATTGAGTCTAGCTGACTAATGCCTATTTTAAGGTAACTAATTATTCTGTCAATAGGATTTATCGACAAGGCCACGAGCTATTACGTCGCCTTTTTTGTAAATAACTTAAGAATCAAGAAAAAGGTGGGATTATCACAATGGTAAGAGCTTGCATTATCTCTTTGTGAACATAGACGTAATGTTCAGTGAGTATATTATGTCAGCTGTGCAGAGTGCGGGAGCAAGGTTAGTTTCATGAAATGTTATTAAAACAATAGCACAAATATATGCATTAGGTACATCCACGCCTACTCCACTTATAAATAAGAAAATATTTACAAACTTTGCATTTACCTTGAAATTGAACAGGTGTACACTTACCTATGTTTTGAATTGAAAATACAATTGGAGGCAATTACAAGTTTGAATAAATTGGATGATTGATAAATGCTAAATCTTTGGATTGATTTCTCAATAGCCAAATAAACCTTTTTAGTATTCAAAAGGATCATTTTGAAGTAGGTATTGAAAGCTTTTCTAGGGAAAATCTGCCAATAACTGAGATAGAAACCTCGCCCCGTTAAGACCTCACTAGTAGTTTTTCTTTATATTTTTATGTTTACATAATTTCAGATTCTGTCTTACAAACATTGTTATTACATATTTAATGCCTCGCCGATGTCGCTAAACGAACACAACTTGTGAACGTTATCTCCTAATAAAAACACTATAAAAGTTTTGTACGATTCATCTTACTACCTACTAAGATTGAATGGAATAAGATTTATCTGTGTCAATGGTATTAAATTTATGATATTTGAAAATAAACACAGAATTTATAGCCTCTTTTTCTTAGTATTTAAAACAAATGGCAAAATCTGCCAGAAATAGTGTGAAAATCTGAAAAACCAGAGACAAGTGGTCTGTACACTTTACTCAAACTCCGAAAATAAATGTGGGCAATTACGTTAATATAAACATTATAGCTATACAAGAAAATAAATGTTTCTGTTCGTCTGACACTGTTTAAATTAATTTCTCCGCGATCGACGGTCCGATATTTCATAGCTTGTGATTGGCACTTTTATTTATTTCTGGGTTTATTTCTGTTTCACGGTGTATTGTTTTTGTGAGTGCGGTCGAGTAGGAAGGGGCAGTGAGGCACTGTAATTATTATGTAGTTATTGGACTTAGTGTACAACAGTAGATCGACGTGTGCTTAAAATTGTCATTATTCGAAGTAATTTTCCCAGTGTTTGCTTCATGAACTTTTCTGCTTTCATAAACATATTTGCTCCTCTTCTTTCAATAAAAGTATTAATTATAGTGATCTACGAGTAGTAACACTAGCCAACGTTACACCGTTATTAATATTGACTTATCCTACCTATCAAAATTAAACCAATATTATACCGCAGTAAATTCTGAAGCCGTAGGGAGCGCTTTGCCGTAATAGCTTGATTAAGATACTCTGTAACTAAGATACAGTTCATGTACACATGGCGCAAATCAAACAATCTATTACTTCCGACCAGATGTTCAGTCAACAACTACTTGTTGGTAAAATAAAATAGCGCTTTTCATAAGGAAAACGTTCCCCTATTCCATTCTTCAAACATAACTGAGTGATTCTTCGGCAAGCTTACACAAAGAAGTATTAAAATACTGGGTGCAATGCCACGAGGCAAGGTAAAGAAATAATTTCCTAAAACCGCGAAGAGTCAGAAAACAAACAAGTGTACAACTTTGAGCTCGTAAATCATAAAAAGTCGTATGAGTTCCCGACGGCACTGAGAATAGAAAACTTTCAGAAACTTGATGGAAGTACAGCTCAAAAGGACCCATATTTTAACAGCATAATATATCATTTGCAAAGAGCGAAATGATATATTATCCAGTAGGGTTACTCGGGATCAGAAAGAAAGGTCTCATAATTATTCACCACCGTACGTGGAAGGAATATCAAATGAGAACTTATGCATTCTGTGCAGATTATTAAAAATAGCGCGCCGTCACTTGTTATTTCTGTTTAGTATCAACCGTGCTACTTACAGCAAAATACTTGCTCCTGAAATACGGGAATCTACTCTAATTATGAAATGAAAGTGATATTTTACAGGCTAAGTTTATATAAATAAGTATATTTAAGACTCCGTCTTATATTAATTACGTTTCTATACACCTAATTATAATGTTTTGTTCTAACTGTCCAAAATGTGTAGATAACTATAAAGAAATTGTACCTAGGTAGTAGAATGGCAAATAATTATACAAGGATAGAATTAGACATTCAAATGAATAGGTAAAAAAAAACAAAACTTGTAAAAAAGAATCTGAACGGAACAGAAATGTTCGATGTCCGCCCAGCTCAGCACAAAAGGCATTTGAAAAATCGAAATAAAAAAGAAATGAATCCGCGCAACCAACAAAGAAATAACTTAAGAGCTTATTGTTTGCAATAAAAAGTTATTCTTAATAAATGGTGCGGATTTCCAGCTTAACGTTCAGCTCTATTCAATCGAGAATGAAGATTTAAATTGTTTCTGTGTGCGGCTAGTAGCGGTGGATTGAGATCAAAGAAAATAATAGCAGCAATAGGCGGCGACGTCGGGACGCTCCTATACAAAGCTTGCGGTAAATTATGTACGTACAAACAATACGGAGACTGATCTGCATTTTATTGTTCCCCGTACATATACAGACGTATATTCTACTCAACATCTGTCTAGCCTTTTCCCAACTATATTGGGGTCGACTTCCATGTTAATCGGATGTAGCTGAATACCAGTGTTTTACTTGGAACGATTGCCTATCTGACCTCTACAGTCACTGGGTAATACGGTACCCCTTGGTAAGACTGGATATCAGACCTATATTCTATTAAAATATAAATAGGTATTCAATTTAACAAAATTAACTAAAATACAGCGGATGTAATTGGCACACGTAGGTACTCTTCTACAATTTTTCATAATGTGCTAGATAATAAAAAGAAAACTGAAAATGATTAACTTTTGTAATCCTGCATAAGTTGTAAGTTTTAAACTTGGAGAAATAGGTCATCGCGAAGCTGGCAGGCGCTCTGCTGTGCAAGGATTAGGTATACCTATGTCTGTATAATATAGTTATGACTATCGAACACTGAGCATTATACTTCATCCTATATTTCTTTGTCTAGCGCTAATGCACGAGACAGTTTGATTGTCATGTTTCTATAATATCCCTCATGTCACAGGCATTAAGTGCGCCTTTGTACAGATTTTTTTATCATTTCAGCCGAAAGACGTCCACTGCTGGATCTCTTATTTATTTATCTTTCTTCCCCTTATAATTATCATTACTGGTTGTGATGTGATAATGCGGTATCTTCTAATTATACTGTCTTTATATGATAAAAACCGGCCAAGTGCGAGTGGGACTCGCGCACGAAGGGTTCCGTACCATTACCTATAAAAACAGGAAAAAAATCACGTTTGTTGTATGGGAGCCCCTTTAAATATTTATTTTATGCTGTTTTTTAGTAGGTATTTGTTGTTATAGCGGCAACAGAAATACATCATCTGTGAAAATTTTAACTGTCTATCTATCACGGTTCATGAGATACAGCCTGGTGACAGACGGACGGACAGCGGAGTCTTAGTAATAGGGTCCCGTTTTACACTTTGGGTACGGAACCCTAAAAACTACAACATATCTGTTACGACACAATTATATAACAGCTGTGTCCTACTAGTTATTTATGCAACTGTTATATAATAAGGGGTATTAAAACACGAATGTGGGTTGATAATAGTATCACATGAGTGTTTTAATACCTAATTATTTACAGTTGCATACAAGACTTTATCTACACCCATGATATGAATCCTCTATAAAAGGTTCTTTGCAATACTAATATCGATCAAAAATGGAGGGATACGACGCACGTGAATGCGAATTTTTCGAATTCGAGTAATAGATGTTTTTTTTGTTTTAAATTACGGTGCTTTGTTAGTGAAACGCGCCTGCATGGCAATGTTCTTTTTTTGAAATGAGTTGCATTATGAAATTTAGTACAACATAATAACACTCGTTTGGATGATATTATGGTTACTATGACAACATTAAAACAACCAGTATTTTAATGTTGGCAATAAGCTAACTGTTTCAGAAACTTTTATAGAGAATTTATAGCATGGGTGTAGATAAAATAACATACTACACTTATCTATATTATGTATAGCACAAAATAAATAACAATAACCTTGCGAATTCACTCAAATACATGTGAATAAATCAATTTTGAATTGAAGATCGTTAATGACCCGAAGTTTTAATAAATAAATATCTAGTTTTCATTTAAAAATTAAATGTAAAGACACTTTAGTAAAATAATGTAGTAGCAATTTCCTAAACATCACATACTATTTACAAGTCATGAAGATGAATACCGTTGACATTTTCGTTTCGTGTCTATTCTGACCATAAATAACGGATGTTATGTGGTTATAAAACACGGGTCGTAAATTTACTACCCAATTCCTACATCTATATATGATCTGCCTAAAGATATATGTGTCAGGAGACGAGGTGGGACGAGGGAATTATGTTCTAAAATATGTAACAAAAACAATGTAACGACGCGACGGCTAGCTTTGACGGTTTATTTATTGATCTCCTAGCTTTTGCCCGCGGCTTCGCCCGCGTGAAGGTCGGAAATTATCCCACGGAAACGTACTACCAAGATAAAAAGTATCCTATGTTCTATTCCAGGGGGCCTAAACCGCCCACATTAACAATTCCTATAAAAGCAGTTCATTTTCTGAATCCCAGCTGTCATTAGCAATTCCTCTAAATTGACATAAAAGCAATTCATAATTTGTGGTAATATTTTATGAATCTTCATAGAAAACTGTCAAACAGATGAATTAATTCGTATTAAGAATTACACGCAGATCATACTATGAATTTATTGTCAGTTGGTGACATTACACGATGATTCATAATATTTTCATATTATGATTCTGCTAAAGTGACCGTTTTAAGCCCCCAGGTCATGGTCTACCCATTCATACAAAACCGTTCAGCCGTTTTAGCGTGAAACTTTTTCATTTATAATATTACTACTAGCTTCCGCCTGTGGCTTCGCTCGCGCGGTATGTCGATAAAAAGTAGCCTATGTCCCAGGGTGCCATCTGTCGAAATCCGTTCAGAGGTTTGGGTGTGAAAAGGTAACATACAGACAGACAGAGTTACTTTCGAATTTATAATATTGATGTTGGCAATATACGTAATCAGATTATGTTGAGTTACAAAGCATCGTTACAAAAGTATTCTCTTATTATGACTAAAAATAGTAAAATAGGTTCTATATAATTACCTACAGTCGATCTTACGATGGTTTCGAATGGTGACCCTTCAAATCTCTCAATATGTTTTTGTTTTACTCACAGGACCCGGATTTTTTTGCCGCTCATGGGATTTGTGTGTTTAGCCTCATCTCTCAAACTTATTGTTTTTCCTTTCTTTTTTAGTTAGGCGACCCTTAATTCTTAAGTCTTTATTGACATGGGAAAATCTTGTCTTCAGTATTGGGACGAACGGTAGACCTCAATCAACATTGATCAAAATATTATGGGTAAACTTAAGAAGAAGAATCATCAATATTGATTACACGTATTATGAAGTTTGGTACAATTTTCTTAGATGATATGGCCTTATTGAATTTGCGAGTGTAGGCAACCATTCGCGAAGATATAACGATATTATCTTATGTTTACTCCCCTTGGCATCTGAAACAAGTCGATCGTTTACCTGAATTACCCGTTATGCTCTGTTTTTATGACATGAACGTTACCAGAACGAGACAGGTAGATAATAAAAGTAACTGGTTGTTATCTACAAACATTATGTGATGGAAAACTCGCAAAGCTTGCATTGAGGGATTATAGAGATTCGGGACGTAACGCGTACGTACCGCCGACGTACGAGTTTGAGAAGAATTACAGAGACATTACATTAGTCGTATTATTCAGCTGGGAATTGTTCAAGGACTTCTCGATCCCCTTTCTAGACTCATTTTGATTTGTTTCCTTTTATCTTACTTACACTCGCTGAGATTCCGGTCGATGATTGATTAATGAATAAAGAGATTTATGTATGGTTCTCGCAAAAATAAATCAAGCTACTTTTACATTACGACATGACCTTAAATTGAGAAATGTGAAAAAATGATCAGTGGTTCTAATTTTAATCTAGCAAAAATACCGACTGCCTAGAGTATCGAAACTTCCTCAAATAAACATTCGTTAAGTAATAACTGTAAAAGCGCACGATAAGTAATTGTAAATAATTTTACTAAAATTACGAAAACATACTCGTTATGCGGATGAATTGAGTCCAATTGGGAGTTACAAATTGTTGCCGACATATGCAAAGCGAAGCAAAACTATGACCGGCTCTGAAAACTTACGAATTTGTGTTAAATTGTCCGTGTAGCATTTCAGTAGCAGCTCAGACTTAGTACTACTAAAATTCCCTGTATTAGTTAGAAATGCCTGCAAATTAGTGTGTATGTGTAAGGCTGCACCGACCACTATAATTGGTTGCGGTATGCCGAAGTTCACGGCTCGCTGAATCGTAAACATCGCGTTTAATCAATGCCTAATTAATAAAATTTAACGAAGTTTACACTTGATGCTGTAATGGATATTACTGGTAAATAAATTGATGTATTGATTACTAATAATAGCGCCTCTGATCACGGATCAGTATAATTTGCTTCCAGTAGTATAATTGACACTGTAATGGACCCTCATTGATGGACATGGGGGAATGTCGACGATAAATAAACACTTAAATTGAATCAAAGAGTTTAACCAGTTACTAAAATGCTACAAGGTAACTGACAACATAATTAATGTTTATGCTAGCGCCGAAAATGCTGAAATACATGATTTTCAACACCATATTTTGGCGGCATGTGCTTTAGAACTAGTTAATAGAGAGTGATGGCAAGCCCATGGCTCGCAACAGTCGCAACGTAACCTACACATTCCGTTTCGTTATTAGTAAACATGACCTATTGATACCTATACTTTCGTGCCTCGCATAGCTACACCACAGATTAATACAAATGATTCACTGCGCCAAATCATTTAAATAAAAAGCGACTCGACTTGCTACGACACAATAATAGTAGATTGTAATACGAGTGTGCTCTTTTGGATATTACAGTCGAGGCGGTATTATTAGCGCGAGCCGGAGGCGAGCGCGATAATGTAGCCGAGAGTGTAATAATCAATGCACACGCGTTTCATACGACGGTTTTCAACACACTTGTGAGGAAAAAACAGACTTGTTGTAAGAACTTATGCTACAATAACGTAACTATACATAGAGATGATAGATTTATAAAGTTTAACTGACCTTTGTTGCCAGGGACTGACTAACCAGAGTTTCTTTTAAAAACTTCTATGTCGGTTGGTGACAATACTTTACATTTTGTATTTTTGATAATAATTAAGCACACAACGAAAACTAAATGGAAAATGGCGCGCTGGGTTTATTATTTCATATTTGTAAATAAAGGCACTGGCAAAACCGTTAGACAGCCTATACAAAAAAATATGAGATGAATTAGAAAAATAAAATCCAAAAAAAAAAAAATACTGTAACTAAACGTACCGTGGCGGAAACAAATCTATTTATTATTATTTACGCTCTTCTCCCCTACGTGAAATCGACATTTTTAACCTCTTGACGACCCGGCTAGTTAGCTCTTAATGATTTTAACCACACAACAAAAAAGTTAACAAATATTTATGGAAAATGGCGGCTGGTGTCGTTTTTCCGCTAGTGATGTGCGCGCGGGTGTAAATAAAGGCACTTGTAATACCGCTGAACAGCATATAAAAATATAATAATGTTACTAATACATAATACGCAAATGGGGTTAGGGTAGTGAACAATATAGACTGAAATTGTAAATTTGTAAATAACAAATTTAAAAAAACTCTAACTATACTAAAAAATAAAATAACCCCTCATTTATTAGTACAGATAGAGTTTTATTCCGCGCGAACGCGGTGGCACACGGGCAGGCCAGCGCGGTTCGTCGGAGCGGGTCAAGTAGCATGCGTGCGTGCCACCCGCGGTCTTACCGGAAAAAACGCAAGTCTCTGCTCGGATGTAAATAGAGAATGCTCATTTATTAGTAGGATAGTTCATACTAATTCAATGTATAGTATCCCTCTGAGGTTTAGTTATGGTAAAAAAAAATCCCATGTGTATGCATGGGATGTTTTTTTACCATGACTAAACGCCACTGGTTTGCTTATGGTTCTTTAAAAAAAAAAAAAACTTGCTTTTGAGCGCTTGTCTTTGGTAAAAAGCTTCACCAAAAACAATTTCTATTGGATACAAATTCCATACTGCCATGTCATTACTCCGACTAGTAAATATTAATCTGTGGCGCACATTACCGCACTAGTACGGTAATATAAAGTAAAAAGCACGCTTCCATAATACACTGCATTTTGAACCTAAAAGCGGTTCAATAAGAGCCACTTTACGAGCAAGTGTGTTGAAAAGTGCATTTCAGCTGTGCGACCAGAATTGCACTTTATTGCGCTAGTTATATTCACCTAGTGATTGCCTCTCTTTCTATCGCGTAACTCATAGGTCTTCTGACTACGTTACACTCACTGAATTGGCCCGACAAGACGAGCCCGCCGCGTACTTGTAGCTTTATATCGACGGCGAAGTGCCAATAACTCCTAACGGACATTTTTCGAGATATTCACTTTTTTATCGTTTTGAATTTATAGGAGTTATTCGCATATTTTAGTGAAATCTAAAGTGTATTTGTTGGTTGCAACAGCATTAAATTAAAATGTGGAAATACCTCCCAACTTAACCAACGTATTAAGAATTGAAACGTTTTTTTCAATTTGTGTAATTTTTTTACTAGTTATGTGTAATTGGCACTTCGCTGTCGATATAATGCGGAGTGAACCATCTGTATTCATCTGTGCCTACACCGCGTTTCAATATAGTTACTATTCTGTGATATAGTCAAGAAAGGATTCCTACCAAATAAAGATACGTCTCAAGTTATTCATTTGTTTTCTTTCTCTTGCACGAGCTCCATTCAAATGTATGAGTGGAATTTTTCAATATCGGTCTGCTTTTGAATCCGCTTTGCTGTTGTTCAGCAGAACACATTTTATGGAAAATATTTGAATTTTATGTGAAATAAATTCAGAATGTAATGTGTATTTTTCAGACGAGTGTAGAATTTCAGCATGTTTACAACTGTTAATTGAGCAGTTTTATCGTCATCTCCGGAGTTTTGACAGCTGATTTAATCTACATCTTCTGTCCCATATTTCTTTTTCGCAGCTTTGAAGTTTTTTAATAAAATGTATCTTCAAGGTCACCGGCTCATTCATCATGTGTACGAGTAAAAACAGGCCTCATCCGTCTATTACAGACGTCATCACTAGCCTTATAATATTACCAATAACGTTTCTATGAAATGAGACCCTCTGACGCGTCCAGTAGATCCCTTTAGAGGTCTTTTATCCGAGGAGGATTTCCAACAAAAGTACGTAATCAAGTATATACGAGGATAAGGCGGAGTTGAGTGTGCTTGTGAAATAGAACTCCCAAGCCAATAACAACGTTATTAATGTCCTTGAACTTACTGCGAACGTTGTGTTATCTGTAATAATCATATATTTTTAATATTATCTCGTGTTTATATTTCGAGGTAAAATGTTAAATTATTTGTTAGGCGCTTATTGGCGACATTATTTTTATCGGATTTCTCACCTAGAATCATTCAGATGCCTGCAATTTGGCCAAATGCGAATAAATCCTGAAAAGAGCTAACGACCTCGCCAGTCCCACAAACTCGATTCCATTTTCAAAATTGATTGCTAGATTTTTTTTTCGAAAACGAGTTAGATTTATGGGTTTGTCTGAAACGTTAAAGCTTTTAATTTTGAATGGATTTGAATAACTCTACCTAACGTAGCCCCAATATAATTGTAGCACTCATGGTTTTTTAGGAATATTTTGAGTAAAAGGGTTTTATGTGGTATTAACGTAAAACGTGTTAATACTGTTAATATCGGTCAAAATATGCGTTGTTGTCACTAAAGGGATTCTTTTACGTATTCCTAGAACGGTTTAGTGTTTTAGCACGGTTTAGCAGGGTTTAGTGTCAATAACTATAGCTAAATAACTAAGTTATCGTATGAAAAAACAAAAACAATGCAAAAGCGTATATTGTGTTTTGAAATATAAACTAAAACACAAATCAAATCAAATCAAACTTTATTTGTGAACATAGTACATAAAAGGTCTTAAAATATACATTTTCGCGAGATCTCTATGTTCTACCAATGCAATTGGTATACAAATAATTTGTTATATCATTTTAATATGTAGGTCTAATGATTTGGAACATGCAATAATAATAATTAGATTGAAGAAGATTAATTTAAATGATTTCAAAAGTCTTAAGTCAGTTACTAATATAATAATGTCAAAAAAAAAAATTTCAATGTCATAAATTATCATTTAAAATGAAATCTTCTATGGAGTAATAGGCCTTCTCTACTAGAAAAAAGAATAATTTACTTTTAAATTGGCCAACACAAAATTTGTTAGAACTGCTCCCGCTCTCCCCTACTTAAATTATAGTCAGAATTTTGTGCCAGTCAGCTAATTACCACAGTAAAAGTATAACAGGATTTTTTCAGGTTTTAGTTTATACATTTTTAGGGACTGTGATGGTAAGCCGGGGGTAAATATGTCTATCAAAGGACGCGGACGTCTGACAAACGGGAATAAATTACACACCGAAAACCTTATCGAGCTTTTGCGATTCACGTCCATACCGTACGACCCTACCTTAATATACCTAGCAGGAATAAATTCATATCAAATGTTTATTAAAATAAGCATCGTTGCTGAACTGGCCCTTTTTTTTTTTTTTTTGGGTGGGAAATCATCATATGACTTCTCCCGCTCTGGGCGGAGCGGAAGGGCGTGTCAGACTCTTACTGACTAAAACCCACCCGTGTTCCTTCGGTTGCCTGTTGCCAGGGTCCCGGTATCCCTTTCGGACTATTCCGCAACCCTGGCAGGCATCGGTCCTAACGGACCCCGTCAGGTGTGCTGACATCTCTTTGAGGCGCGCGTGGAACACGACGCGCCATCGACCCGGGCCTGGTCCTTATCGGACGGCGAGCTACCCATTGCTCGCCGTCCGCAAGCCCGCGCCTATGGTGGCCGGGAATCCGCCTGGGATTCCCGACGCCCAGGGTGTCTCCAGCGGCGGCGGTTAGGGGCGTGAGGGCGCAGGCTTTGCCTCTCCCTCACGCGTTCCGCCTCCTCCTTCCCGAGCATCACTGCTTCGCAGAAGGAGGTGACCGCCTCCCATGCCCTCTCGCTCCGTACCATGGCCTGGACCAGGGCCGGACGCGAGAGGTCAGTGCCGCCAATCGCCTCCACGAGGACACGGCGGTGCTCCGCCCAAGCAGGGCACACCTCCACCGTATGCTCCACCGTGTCCTCCGGACGATCCGCACAGTGGTGACACCCGGGCGTTTCCTCCCGCCTAATCCTGCACAGGTACCTCCCGAAGCTACCATGTCCGGTGAGGACCTGCGTCAGGCGGAAGGTGAGGACGCCGTGGCGCCTCTCCAGCCACTCCTCAAAGAGGGGACTTATCGCCGCAATTGTGGCGTGCCCAGCACTGGGTTGCGACAATCGCACTCTCCATGCCGCCATGAGATCCTGCCGGAGCTCTGTCCGCTGTGCCGCGATTTCTCGCGGCAGCGGAGTTACGCCCCGGCGCTTCATCTCCTCGCGCCACTCCCAAATGTGCGCGAGGACCTTCGCCTCCAGATCCCATGGCGGTAATCCGGCAAGGAGGCTCGCCGCCTCACGAGAGACCGTGCGGTATCCCCGGGCCAGCCGAATGGCCATGACCCTTTGGGACGCGTTCAACCGGCGGGCTGGCCGCAGCCTAATGGAACGCGCCCACACCGGTGCCCCGTAAAGGGCCATGGACCGCACGACCCCCGCGTAGAGCCTCCGGCAGGAGGCGTTTGGCCCCCCAAGATTGGGCAGGAGCCGCCTCAAGGCGGCCCCGGCCCGGTCCAGCCTGGGAGCCAAACGACGGAAGTGCTCCACGAAGTTCCACCGGCTGTCGAGGACGAGTCCTAGATACTGTATCGTCGACTCGACGCCGATGTGAACCCCTCCTACCGTGGCTGAACTGGCCCTAGGGTAACATAAAAACAAAAAAAAAATTAAACCACAAAAGAAAAAAAAAATTAAAGTAATAAAAACTAAAACCCAACTACGACTAAAAAGGTATAAACAAGACACCACAGACAGACAAATTAAAAATCCGGAGTCACACGTGTTAAGGCATAAATCGAATAGATTACGTGTGACTTCGGATTTTTTATTTGTCTGTCTGTGGTGTCTTGTTTATACCTTTTTAGTCGTAGTTGGGTTTTAGTTTTTAGTACTTAATTTTTTTTTAAATGTTTTTGGGGTTATAATGTATATATTTTTGAAATGTGCTCATTAAGCCCTTTCATTTGATACCCAACATGGTACGATTAAACAATTTTTTTTTTTAGTTCCTGACTTTATGTCCTCTAGAGGGCGCCATTTTTAATTTAATGTTATTTAATGTGGCGTCACATAGCCTATAACCAGTGGACAATCGAGATGCTTCCAACGATACCTCATTTGTCAGATTATGATAAGTGGTTCAGAAGATAGGAGGGAACAGATGAACATACATACCGGTCAAAATCATAACCCTCCTTTTTTCTTCGCCGTAGTCGGGTAAAAAGGATCGTTGTCGTCGTACAATCAGTTAGTAAAATGTCTTAGTCTTTAACGCGTTCTTAGATTTATAAAACTAACAGAAGTACATGCACTTACTATAATCTACAAAGCCCCTAGGGTTTACACCACTAAGAGTGTAATTACTGATAGCTCTGTAAATCCGTAAGTACACCGTAATTACTGAAAGCTCTGTAAATCCGCAGTTTTCCCGGAAGCGACAAGATACAGGCTAACAGTTACATAATATTATGTCCATGACCAGTTTACATTTTCCGCACTCTGTGAACATTGTCAATTTGCATACATACATACGAGAGGCTTTTGAGCGAACCGGATTATATAGGGCAGCAATTAGCAGATGGTTATTTACTTCTAACCTCATTTGACTTGAAAATGTCAGACTTTATCAGTCCACTGATGGCTACAATTACTGATCAATTATGTAACTATGGAGGTACGGTTACATATCTACCTAATTACCTACATACATAAACTTACGCCAGTTTAATTTAGGTTTGGATTTCTCAGAATAGTAAAGTTTTCAGAAATCTAAAACAAATATTTCTGTTTCCTCTGAATCAAGCGAACCTATCACAATCAAATGATTTATAATACACTAGGGACACCACAATCTAAAGAGAATACCACAAGAGAGAAATATAAAGCAAGCAACGTTGTGGGCGAAACTAAGTGTTTAATGAAGTGCTTTCTCCTAAATCACAAAATTCCCGAGACACTCGCGTTTAGCTCCAGTTTAATTTCGCTCATTTTAATATATATCGTATACGTTTAAATATAAATAGGAATATTTAAGATGTCAGAAGTAATATTTGCGATGTTTTCGTACTCACTTGTGTACCAATTTTCGTTCTAACATAAATTGTGGAAGTAGGTAGGTATGATGTATTCTGGTAAGAGCCGACTGTGCCGAGCATTTAGCACACAGAAAAGATTATTGTTAATTAGTTTCTAAAATACTGTTTAATATTTCGTAGGTAGAGTTTGGAATTTCATTACGAACCGGTTCCAAAGGTTAATCCTTAAATAATGCTGCCTCCTCGCCGGGTATACTATCAAACAAATAAATACCCTGTCTGCTACAAATTGTCAGGTGTAAATGGGTATTTTTGATTAAAATGGGTATGATTATAAGGTCTTACTGGGAATACATAATTGGGTATTTCTGATAAAATCTTAAATTAGTTAGAACCGCAGATTATCATAGTCTGTTTGGGCTAGGGATCCTTGAGCAGTCTAAAGATATCAAGTGAGAATAATGAGGAATGTTATCAATTGAAGTAACAAAGAAAAAGGGTTAAGTTTGTAAATATAGACTGATAGATAGAATAATACTCCTGTACGTAGTATCATTTAGAATAACAATTAGAGAATGTTATAAATACTTGTGTCCGTGGTGTACTTTTCATGTTCAAAAACCGTAATTTTTGCGAAACGAAAAGAATTCTTCTACAAACGAAAAAGATTTGCTACGAAAAGCTGAACTTCAAAATCCGATAAAACACGTCCAGAAATAACCGTAGTACTATTTGTATTTGAGCTGTCATCATAGATTTCCCACCGAACTTTCCACCAAGCAGTGCACTGCTCTAACTATATTGCTTTCGTCCGTATTGAATCAATCGGAGAAGCTACGTTTGAGAAGAAATAAAACTTTTCTTTCCACAGCTTATTCTCTGTAAATAAGGACTAAACAATAGCTGACAAAGGTGAATAACATAATGAATGCAATTTGCTTCGTAAATATGAAAAAACATAATTTCATGTTAAGCTAAGTAAGCTTGTAATAAGGAAAATCTTCGCTTAAACATTTTATTTATCTTCCACCAAAATATAGTGTATACACACTATATTTTGGTAATATAGTGTATACACACTATATTTTGGTACTATTAAAATAATTTACCCTCAAGGGCTTCTTGCTAATATCCACGTGAAATTGCCGCTAATTAAATTTTAAATTAGGTAATAGTTTGTGCCTTACAAGATAAATATACACACGTAACTTTAAGAAATTATACCTGTAGAATACTTAAGTTCATTTGAATGTTATTCGTTTTTGCAGTTTAAAAACCTATAAGTATACCTAAATACATTTTCTCGAAAATATGGATAAATAGCTGGCAGACAACACAACAAATCCCAGTTTCTTTGTCGGTCGCCCGTTAAATAATGATACTAATTCCCGTAACAAAGGACTAATTAACCATCTATAGTTAATTTTCATAAATATATAACCAAATTAGTACACGAAGAAGAAATTAAATAACTTTTGCATTTTGCAACAACAATTTTAGGTTTAAAATTATTTACAAGTTTGTGAATTGTGTAGAGACTCGCCTTTTTGTAAAGAACACTAATTAAGTTTTAACCATTTATCTTAAATGGAACGAAAAGATAAAAAGTGTTTTGCCTAGCGTTTATAAAATGCGGGTGAGATGATACAGCTACATTAAAATGCCGCATTCCACAATACCTCTAGTAGTCATAACATGCAAATTGGCACTCGTGGCACACGACTCTCACAATTTATTACCTTTATACGATTATTTAGATTAGAAACGGTTGTGAATTTGTTTGTTTTCAGTATAATATCGGATAACGTTAATTAAATTGATGTTCTATGGGAAGTATGTTTAGCTTTGGTAATATCCCGCGGATTTAGGGCTTCCCCGGTGTAACAAAAGCTGCGTTGATTTATTCAAGTTAATGGAACGATAACGCATTTTTATATGCATATTTTCAGAATTATTTCTGTAGGTTATTTATTTGCCACAAAGTTTGTAAGCTAGAATTATATTACCAGTCGCAGCTAGGATTATATTCATAGCGCAAAGCAAAATTAAATTACGTATTAATATATTTTGCTTGGGATAATCAATCATGTCTTAACTATAATGAACTGCTAAAGTCCTAGGCTTTATTCGAAATCTTCTTAAATAGAAATATATTTAAATATTTTCATTTTTTTAAAAAGTAAGTAGAAATACATAACACTATCCGTTACCATTTTCTAATACTTGCTATCATGTTCGCGTCATAAAAAGGCACAAATAGTCATGCCAGTTTGACGCGCGATATTACTTATCGCGATCGTACCTACATTGTGGATATTCAAATAAAATTACATACATAAATACACTCACATTCACAAGTCTTCCCTCATATTATTATAAATGTGTCATAATATTATGATAACTTAATGTTATTTTTAGCTGAAAGCACTCCGTTTTATTACGTCAAACGGCGAATACATTTAATCTGATGCATCAAAATATATCAACGTCAAACATTTTTAATGAACTGTACTGGATCGTCCTTCGCTTACGATAAAGTGGGAAGTGACATTCAGTTCACAAAGGCCGTTTGCGAACTATCGGAGTACGGTAGAAGTTTCTTGGGTAGGTATGTACGGACACGATAAAAGTCGGAACAAAATTGCATGACAAAGAAATTAAGTCAAATATAGACTACTGTACTGTGTGTGTGTACTGGCCAGCTGGAGTGCTACCATAGTGGTACTAACTGAGCGAACTATGTTTCTCAAAAGACCGATGACCATTTGTGTAGAAGAGTTTGCAAGTGAAGTGAAAAAATCTGGCCAACGTCAAATAGGGCGCTTCCAATCCGTTTAACTTTCGTAGGTAATCTAATGGGTAGGCCTTTAGATAGATTAGGTATCTGTAGAAAATGTAAACTAGAATTTATATCAAAACAAAGTTTACAACTGCTGTGGACCCCCTATAGGTAGTTACAACGATGGACTGATTAAACACCATTTCTTTTAACAGTCGCAATTCTTTCAACTCAATGTCGGATATAAATTACTTTATTTGTATGTAATATTTCTGATGTAAAGCACATTTCTACAGCGTGTGGTTTTCCAAGATTCGTTGAATTCGAATGCTTATATTATTAGATCATAAAGACAAAAATACTAACCTACAAGACATTACGCGCTGTATTTACGTTAACTTTCCTGGTTTCGATATAAAAATAGCTGAGGTACCGAACTCGTTGTGTCGGTGTACTGTGCGCCGCAAATAGTCACAACATTGACGACGACGGCGGCGACGTGTAAAATGGGTAAATATATTAAATTTTTGAGCACATGTCCAGAAAAAACTTTTTACAAAAAAAAAAACAACCGACTTCCAAAAAAACACTAAAAACGTGAAAAATAACTTTAATTTCGGAAGTCGGTGTCTTTGCTTTTCAATTTTCGTTTTTTGCCACCGACTTCCGAAATTAAAGTTATTTTTCACGTTTTTAGTGTTTTTTTGGAAGTCGGTTGTTTTTTTTTTTGTTAAAAGTTTTTATTTTTCACTTTTTAGTTGTGGTACCTACCCTACACAAATTCGAATACACTACCTGCTATGTAAATAACAGTGACGGAGTCAAACAATATATCGTCTACATACACTAAGTAGGAAAAATACGTAATTATTGAAGCTAACTCAAAAACTACGCAAGCAAAATTAATAAAATTTATATGGGACCACCTCTGAAGCATGACCTCTACCAAACAAAAAAAGAATCATCAAAATCGATTCATAATTGGCGGAGTAATCGCGTAACATACACACAAAAAAAAAAAAAAAAAAAAAAACATACAGACGAATTGAGAACCTCCTCCTTTTTGAGAAGTCGGTTAAAAATAGATTAAGCAGCATTAGTATCACGTTAAATGTAATAATTATATTATTTTATTTATTTAAAAAAGGTTACTCCCTCCAAGACGTGAAAATTTGTCAAACCACTGAATATTTCCTTTAAAATGAAGACGTACCACTCAGGCCCCATGACCTCCTGGCAGTGTCCCATTTCCTGCCAGTGTCGCAGGAAAGTCCGAAAGGGTTACCGTGGCCTCTGGCAACATACAGGCAACTGACTGACTACCGAGTTGGGTGGGTTTTAGTCAGTAAGAGTCTGACACGCCCTTGAAATTATCAAATGTCTTCTCCCGCTCTGGGGGGAGCGGGAGAAGACATTTGATAATTTACCATCCAAAAAGGCCCCATGACCTAATCTATCGACCTTAAAAAGTTAAAAGCTACTCAAGACCAACACCAATAAAGATACTATAGTATCACGCTAAGTTTGAGATTCCTTAAAAGAAACTATTTCATCGTTCATAAGTGTCTGTACAAGGGTCTGTGTTGGGATCCACATCCACTTTAGAGTCACTGTAGTCCGCTCCAATAACAACGTAACAAGCATTCCACTGCCGAGTGACCTAATTAAAGCAAACTCATCCTGTATGATAAAACCCTCTGCCAACAGTTAAGTACACCTCTTAGGGTTGGAACAATAATTACGTTCTACCACATCTCTAACCTCACGTTATTACACCTAAGTACAGGGATCTAAGCTGCCTTAAATTGAAAACTGCATAATATCACGCTTGTATTCCCATAAAAGATAGGCAGGGGTGTATGTACCGCTACTTATGTGTGAGTCCCATATAATAGAGTGGGAGGCTATCGCTATCAACCGGGCAGAACTACAGACTGAGAATTTATTTAGTTGAAAAACCCAATGATAAGGAAAAATAACTGTTGCCTAAAAAAGTAGTCTAACTTTATGAAGATCTGAATATTTCAGAAAGAATGATTGCCCATTGAAACTTAAACGGAGCAACGTTGTTAGACGTGACTGATCGGGAGAGGGATCGATGAGTCTGCTCACAAGCGATTAACCCACGTACCCTCAAAAGTACTGATCCTAGATAAAGGTACCGATTCTGTTGTACACCGAACTAAACTATCATTAAAATTTCTTACTTTTGGCTATAAGAATTTTAACGCTATTCTGAAAAAAAAATCTCGCCTCTCGGGGCTCTACCCCATCATTTTTTTTTAGAGCCGGAGGCGCTCAGGGACTGCATCTTCGACGTGTTTTTTTATGGAATTTTTCACATTTTGTATGGAAAATAATGCAAAAAAGGTTAAGGAGGTTTAAGGGTTTCAAAATTTTCATTATTTTTGCCATAGGACCCACCATTTTCGAGATATAAGCAAAAGCAAATAAAAAAAATCAGTACTGTTTTGCAACTGAAGTCGAGGTGTTGGTTCGAATTTTAGTTCATGTCATCTACTTTTACTCCACACATTTTTTTTTTTTTTTAGGGCTCTTGAAGAATAGTCAAGCGGAATAGGTTACTAAATATATCTACGTCTATTGTATTTTATAATGGATTTCCGCAAAGTCACGCCTGAACCAATTAAGTATCTTAAATTCAGAATAGTATTTTCACTAAACTAATCTCAGTGCCATCTTAGTGCTGTCAAACTAAATTATAGTTAAGTTGTGTCATTTATTTATAGTCTATTTCAGAATGAGTTTGATCGTTTGACTTAAACAAAATTTTAGTGATTTTTAGCGTAGTTTAGAGACATTTGTGACAAGAGAATCGGCACCATTGTTTAACTTATGTACCTAATTTCTGAAATTATAACTAAATAACAGAAACTGTTGTAATTTCAACTTTATAAACATGATTCCCTAATAAAGAATCAATTTTCAAATTGTCCACTACAAGTATTAATAGAACCTATTTCAATATACCTAATAATAATAATCTTATCAGACTTTACTAAGTCTGCGAAGTTTAAAATCAATACCCAATACATTTTAAAAGTAAATTCCAAAATTCAGTGGCTGAATTATGCGTGGCTATCTACTATGCGTGAGCTCACATAACCTTGTAAAAACGTGAGCACAAACTTTTTTAATAGGATTAAAAGGATCAGATACTCTTTTAGATTCACGAAAAAGTTTCAAACTTATACCTACTACGTATGTGTTATACAACTTTTCCCATTGTTGGAATAAATTTTCCGCCAAACCCCATTTTAGCGCGTCGACTTGATGTGTTGACAGTTGATCTGACAGAATTACTTCCCCTTTTCCACTCGCTATATTTTGTACCATATGGTCCCACTATGTTTACACAATGGCACGTAGTCACTGGTGTTAACGTTAATAAAAAGGCCTAAGTATAGTTTGAATTTTGTCGACTACGTCACAGTATAAATATGGACAGTGCAGAAACTACGTAGTAAACGTTCGAAACTTCGAAACGGCAACTCACACCAATGCGCTCATTGACGAGACCCAAAAGTGACTGCCACGGTGCTGTCAGTTGCAATATGGTTGCGACTGCCGTGTCGAGACGCGTGGTCGCCGTGATCTTATTAAAATGGAGGGAGGTAATTATTTCACAAATAGGCCTAGTTTCCATACTGTCCTTATTTATACTGTGACTAATTTCTGTAGTACTAAGTTGTTTAAACTAACTTTCAATAGATCAAACAGCAATTATTATACATAGAAGCAAAATGATTGATTGAACTGAAAGATTTTTGTTCGCAAGCTTTGAACCCCATCCGCTAGCAATTATGTAAAAGAAGCGGTTCTTTACAAACATTCAGAAATACAAATTCATTCCGGTTTGAATGGGACTTTGATTTGTTATTCATATATTTTAATAGCCTCTCGGCCCTCATCCATCGATTCTCAAACATCGAGAGCGGAAAGAAAAACCTGTCCATTTTCGATAATTATCGGGAGAATCGGCAATTTTATACTTTTAATGAACCAGAATACAGCGCTGCTTGTTCCCCACAACCATAATAATATATCGCTCTTCGTTTACGTTAATTTTCACTCAAAAATGCACGTATAATAGCCGTATAATTAATGTAAATAATATCTGCGATAGGTAACGTAGGTAGGTACTTAATTTAATTACATTACGATAATTATAAATACCTATTCGCTGACGCATGTTTTAAAACACAACACGGAATCTGATATTATTGAGTGACGAGTATCTGCGAGCGATAACAACATATAATTAATTCTTGAAAAATTCGGCGTTACCGGAGTAACGATTATTCATTTAAAAAAACATTATAATAGATTTATGAGCAGACTAATATCTTTCGACCTGGAAACCAACATATCTTGTTTACGTAGACCGAAAGAATATGGATAGCAAAAGGGCATAACGCAACCTCAGAAAACCATTAATTCATATTTACTGCCACAGTATTTATGAAACATAAAAAGTTTATGGTGAAGTAGGAAGGCTGCAGCAGTATTCTAACGCGCTCACTATAACGTTTTATGGGTCACCTTAAATGGTGTTTTAATTAGACATATAAGATTTACAGATGGTTAATGAGAATCGGGACGTAAAACGTACCACTTTCGGTCAGTTTTTGTTCGAGAAATAATGCTGAAATTCATCAATCAAAATCAAAACTTACTGATCATCAAGTCCATTACAAAGTTCTGTTTTCTGTGTGCTATGTGTGGGAAACTGGTTAGTGCCTCATCGTTTACAATAAAACTCAAGCAACAGATCCCTTTAATCCCAGGCAGCTAATATAAACTTATGACATAAATGGGACTTAAGTGCGGCATTAAGGAAAATTTAGCTTTCTTCGCGCGTTGCATGTTTGACAGGTTCGTAAACAGATGTTATTCATGTAAGCATATATGTCGTGTTTCCTTCTTGTGAGTTTCAAAGTAAGTTTAAGGGTAATAAAACTCAAAAGGATTTATGTTTCAACAACTTTCAACTAAAGTTTGGAGCGTTAAAGCATTCTAATAACCTTCATAAATCGTGGATATATTATGTACATTTAACTGAAATTAGGTCAACAAAAGCCAGGTCTCCTCATCTCATCTTACTCAGTGAGTCTATAAATAAAAGTATCCATATCTAATTTCAATTAGACTAACATTTTTCGTCAATAGAATTACAGAAAATATCAAGCTATGAATTTGCACGAGCAATTAGGAAGATATTCATAAAATATCTGAGCCAAGTAAAATCAATTTGACTGTATAAATCCTTGAATCAGAGCAATTACTTCGTTTTATATAAGATGAATATTTAGCCGGGTTTATTGCTATATCGTTTATTAATGTTCCGACGTCCGCGTATCAGGCAGCTCTTAAGAAACAAGAAAATAAATAAGTTATGAACAAGAATTATGTAAAATCGGAACAAGCGGTTGAGACAAAGTGCTATTAGTTAAACACCAGCGATTAAAATTGACAGTTCATGACAAAGAAAAGAGTTAAAGAAGTGCTCGTAAATAATGGCATAATTATCGGGAACATAATCTTTATACCTATTTGCTAATTTATACAATAGGCCTCGTTACCGGATGGCGACGAAGCTCAACCAACAGATACTTTATTTTAAAAGCTTCATTTTTTTCTTGAACAGAAGTAGTAACAAATGGAACATTCAGAAGTCATATCTTTATGTTCGACACATATTGCTCTAAGAATTGCGGACATGACCATTTTTATATTGAACGCTATTCAGATTTATGCTTACTCAGCAGCTTTGAGAATGAACCAATCCCTCGCTTAGGGCTCCTTAGCGTAACATAAAAATTGGGGTGAATCCATCTAGCATATATCTACATTCGAACTAGAATGAGAAATATACCTACACTAGCTGCGCCCCGCGGTTTCACCCGCGTAAGTCTCGATCCCATGGAAATATCGGGGTAAAAAGTATCCTATGTCCTATTCCAGGTCATGGTCTACAATCCGTTCAGCCGTTTTAGTGTGAAAGTGTAAAACACAATAAACAAACTCACTTTCGCATTTATAACATTAGTTAGGATATCAAAATTATGAGTTTTACTCTTGCACGTTGAAAATACGCAAATACTTCCAAAAATAAATAGCAATATTCACGCTCCATAAACGAAGCCCATTTTAAACTCATTTATGGGCTGTCGGATGTTAACCGATTACCACTTCAGGGGTCACCGCGCAAGCCTTTGCCAATGTAATAACACAGCTATAAGTCAGTACATGTACTAACTAAACATGACTATGTAGATCGACATCATTTATTTGGCTTACGTAAATACATATACTAGTTATTATGCGGCGTTTATTGACGCATCTAACAAAGATTGGGGAATACTTGAGTGTGGAACAATCAATTATAGGAGTGACAAGTTTGTGCCGAATTAGGCGAAGTCACAACGCAATATCGGGAAGTGTCTACGCGTCACGGTCAGTGACAGCTATAGTTGTTTAGGCCTATGGTGATTTTGAGATCGTAGGGGTGGAAATAAATGTGCGGCGCAGGACTACAACGGAAAAACTTCACTGATTTATTAAACATAATATTGAATGTTGGAGATGTGTCAGAGAGAGTTCGTGACTCGTGAATAACAACCGCACGGGTCGATCGATCAGGTTAAGCTACGCTTGCCCGGGTTGGTCCGTGGATGGATGACCATCTTTACATTCCGAGACTCCTCTGTGTCTCGGAACGCACGTTAAGCCGTAGGTCCCGGCTGTCATCATGGATCTTTGACAGTCATTACGGGTCATCAGAAGCCCGATAGTCTGACAACTAGTCTTACCAAGGGGTATCGTATTACCCAGTTACTGGGTTATGGAAGTCAGATAGGCAGTCGCTCCGTGCAATACTGGTATTTGGCTGCATCAGGTTAGACAGGAAGCCGATCCCAACATAGTTGGGAAAAGGCTAGGCAAGTAGATATTCGAGATGTGTCAGACTTGCGTCAGTACGCGGAATTGCAATAGTTCTTATTTGTTAGATATTATTTTTCGTTTCAACATCTAATTATAGCAATATTCTTGTAAAAGAAATGCTGCTCATTTGTATAGCAACATGGTATGTTAACGATTTTACACTGAGTACTGTGTTGTTCCGAGTCTGCTGCCTACGTAAAAACTTTAAAATTTTATAATTAGGTATACCTTGATAGGAACGGCCTCGGTCGATCCAAGATACACATAGTAGCTATTATTTGTAACGCTCCTATTAGCCTTTAATTAATGCCTCCCAGTGAGTAAATGGCAGCATTAATTTGACCCTAATTTACATAATACACGTCTACGATCGCTGGGATATGACAAAATCGCTTTATACACGTTGAAATTTCGCCGGATCTCAATCCGAGAGAGGGTGATTGTTCTCATTAAGCTTTTGTTCTGCCGCTTTTTGAAACGCGCCTTTAATGAATACTTTGAATCGAGCTAAGTACGAATGAAAAAGGCACAATTGTGCATTTTTAACAAAAGCTAACTCTCGTAATTACAGTCATTCAGTCGATCGAGGTAACTTGTACCTCTTAATTACGCGAGGGTTTGTTTGAACCTAACTTCAATCACCGAAATTACAAAAAAATCCTTGGTAAATAAACTCGGTTTTTGTATACCTATTTAAAAAATAAGCCCAAATACCTTTTATAGGGACCTTTAATGTAAGCCCACAACATTTACGGACTATTCTTTGTGAATAGCAAATGACCAACAACCTCCATCAATCTACTGAGCAGCAACTGTGGAAAATGGCGCGCGTAAAAAACGAGACGTGAAAAATCTTTTCGCTATTGGTCGACGGGATACAAATAAATAGCTTTTATATAGTGGCACGCTTTATAAAAACCTGCAGAGTACCTACGTATCGGTCCACAGATTTAGTGGGGTTCCCTCGAAATCAATAACTCCTATTGCCTGAATAGAAAATAAAAATCATGTCGCAGGGCTTACTAAAAAGTTCGATTAGTCAAGGAGTAGCAATCGCCAAGTTATTTTACATAACATCGATAACTCTGAACGGATTAATTGGTCGAAGGTACTATGGTTAATTGAAACAATTTCGATCAAACGTTGATTAAACCTCCTGCCGATTTTTTTTTCATACTTGAAGTTAGGAAAGTTTACAGGGTCTGACATTTCGGAAATTCTAATTTTAATTAACTGTGATGGAAGGAGTCGACCAATTGTAATAAAAGTCTGTTATTTTCTTACGAAACCCTATAAAACGAGGCTTATAGCTAATTATAAACATCCAAAAAACTCAATTTACATTTTGTTAAGAATTAATGTAATTTTAGAATTAATGAATTCTTTATTTTTAGAATTAGAATATTTATTCTTTTTAGAATTAGAATTAATGTCAATTATATTAATGTCTGACGTATTGGTTGTTCCAGGTGGAGGGGGGTGAGCGCGGGGTGCGCGGCGCGGTGGGATGCCCGTGCGCAAGGGGCTGCTCGCGCCCCAGAACACCTTCCTCGATACCATCGCCACTCGCTTCGATGGCACGCGTAAGTACCTAATGGTTTGGTTTTATAATAGAGTTACAATATTTTAGCACTTAATTATGGAAAAAAAAAAATGGAAAAAAAAACTGGCAGTCTTCGCAGACGTTTATTAGTTTGTACGATTTAATCGTAGCAACATTATCGTATGGATACAATAGTACCTACCGACACCGCACCGGTCCATTGCACGGCTACGGTACTGCTACGTTACCGCTACGCCATTGCTACGCCACTGCTACGAAACTGCTACGACGTAACTGCGCTACATATGTGACAATTAGTTTAGTGTTATATAGCTTAGCTAGCCTTATTTGTTTATCAACATCAATTTTAATTTGCTGTACCAGAGTGATGAGTGTTGTTGTTTGTTGTACCAATGAGATCACCATCATCATCATTTTCCTGCCCTTATCCCAATTTATTTTGGAGTCGGCGCCACATGATTTTTTCTTCCATACTTCTCAATTAGCCTCTATTACAGATATAAAAAAATAATGAGGAGCTCCTGGCGAAGTAATAACAGCCGCACGGGTCGATCCATCAGTCGGGTCGGCTAAGCTACGCTTGCCGGGGTTGGTCCGTGGATGGGTGACCATCTTTACAAATTGAGACTCCTCCGTGCCTCGGAAAGCACGTTAAGCCGTCGGTCGCGGCTGTCATTCGTGGATCTTTGACAGTCGTTACGGGTCGTCAGAAGCCCGAAAGTTTAACAACCTTAAACAGTCTTACCAAGGGGTATCGTATTTCCCAGTTATTGGGTTTTGGAGGTCAGATAGGTATGCGCTCCAAGTAAAATACTGGTATTCAGCTGCATCCGGTTAGACTGGAAGCTGACCCAAACATAGTTGGGAAAAGGCTAGGCAGATGGGAGATAGAAACAAAAAAGAATTAGGGAAAGAAAGAACAACCTTTCATTAATTTGGTTAAACAGATCGTAAAACACAGAGAACGCTATTAACGTAATCAACTAGCGGTTTCAAACACAAAATACCGCAGGAAATTACTCAGATACGACACCTTCGCATGTTTCCATCAAACATAGCCTAACACCTTTATAATTCAACAAAACTTTCCTCTTCTCCTTCAAAACTTGGTAATTTTGTTACACCACTTACACTTCTATCTAATTTTCACTGAAAGTTTTTATGAGAAGAGATTTCCTGGATAAACTTTAGCATTTAAGTACTGTAGAAAAATATCTATAAGCTACAGACCGAGTGATTTATTAATTTATGGAATAAGGCTGTCTTATCGGTCCAATGGTAGCTTAGTTACTGGAAACGAAGGCTTGTTACTATGGTTCCCATGGAATGTCAAATATTATTTGGTGTTTCTGTAAGTTTATAAATTACTAGCTTCCGTAGCCTATGTCCTTCCCCGGGATGAATTTTCGATTTTAATTTTTTAATGACAAACTTTATCATTTACTTAAATAAGTATTCGTGCCAAGTTTTAAGTATATTAACTCAAGGAATAAGAATTTTCATACAAACGAAATTTCACCCTCTTAGGAGTGGAATTTCGAAAAATCGTTTCTTAGTGGAAACTTACTCTTCATAATGAACACACCCTCCAAATTTCATATCTCTAGGACCAGCGCACTTGGTTCGCATAGAACAAGCTAGCTGGACAAAATTATTTCATTCGATTTTTATTCATAAATGAGGTTATTAAGCATAGATATGAGGGTCTTAATACTTTTTTGAGGACCATTTGTCGTTTGGTCGTATAGTCAAATAAAAACATAATAAATTTTTAAACAATTTTTTTTAAATAATTTATCTATAAATGTAACTATAAAATCTAATAACAGATACATAAAAATACTTAATAACTAAATCTATCACTCATTATCATCACTATCATCAGATGAATCATCCATTGAATAGTCAAGATCATGAGTGGTAGTAACTATGGAAACTAGAAACTATATTAACACTTTGTTCCTTACAGCTAGGCTGAACTATTAAATCTAGGACTTCGGTAGGGAACGAACCTAATTTCTTCCGGGGAACTTCCCTTAAACCATTTATTACAGGGTCAAATGTTATCAATAACATATTAAGTAAATCTCTATTCGTAGCAATTCACGATCGTTTTTGTGTGTTGTGTTCGCGAAATCTTCTGCAGTCCTTATTCCGAGCTTCCTGTGCTTCCTCGGACAGCTGGCCGATACGTAGAAGTGATAATTTAATTACATCACCACTGTGCAGAAGTATTTTGTGAACAGTCGCGGGCATATAATACCATGGATAGAGATTTAAGTAAAGTTGTCTGGTTTCTTGAGCTAAGGTTGACGTGCTACACTTCTACGACCTGACATACGCGCTCATACCTCAGCAGCGTAAATCAATTCACTAGCACTCCTGGACTGTAAGTGGTCATCTACGCGTCGTCTTTTCGTTTTGAGACTGGAATCATCAAACTCTTTAGAGGGTCTTCCAAGTCCTGGTTCTGTAGATGTACTTGGCATATATAAACGGACACATCGAAAGATATGCCAACTCCCTTCAGCTACGTCTAATTCTTCTCTAGGAACCGCTCTCGATTTCTTCCACAGCTGCTCCAGTTTTCAGATAATTTTGACGAATACTTTGAGATGATGACCTTGACATCTCTCAGGGACTCCGTAACACCATCAAAATCATGTCTCAAAGATATAAACCGAAACAGCTCGACATTCCGCGTTTCCTTTGGGTGTTTTAGCCATTCTTCGAAAATATCCATTTTTGAGACGGTGAAAACTGTTTAACGAAAAAAAAAAAAAAAAATTAGTTGTGCAAATAATGCGCAATTTTTTTTTTTTACTTATTACAAATAGATTTTTGAGAATCATATAAAATAGATTTTACAGAGTGGACATGAGTGGTCATGCAATTTTTTGACCATTGAAGTAAAAAATATGGGTGAAAAAGTCCACTTTTATCTAAACAATTAATTTAATAAAATTATAGAATGAAGTTCCTGTGATAAAAATGAATAAAAACAAAATTACTTACCCTTATGTACACAATCCATCACAAAAACACTATCACAAACTTCTTTTAGTTACTTAAATTATGTTTTCAATGCAAAAGAAAGCACTTTGAATTATCAATTCTTTAAATACTTACCTTAATGACGGTCCTAATGAGGGGAGTTTCGAAAATTAATAGGTGTAGGGCTAATCAGTTCATATTAGTGACTAACTACTAGGAATCGAAGAGTTGTTTTTGTCCAGCTAATTTGTTCTACACGAACCAGAGTGCAGCGGTTTAGGCTGTGCGTTGATATCTCAGTCACCCTAGCCTTTTATATATATAGATATAGATTGCAAGCCGAAGTTTGGACTAAACGTAATTGACTAAATGAAAACTTACTGTAATATAATAGTAAGTTTACTTCAACTTACCCCTTAGAGAATAGAGGCGTGACGTGTATAAACGTATTACGTCCCTAATTCAACTCGGACAGCCGACAGTGCCTGCGTAACAGTATACATAATTAGTATAGCACGTGCAGACGCTGCCTGCATCTAAATCTACGTTATCTTACGAAGCCGACGTGAGCGCGAACTACGTAATAATCTAATTAACATTTTCATTCTCGACGCCGCACTAATGTGGCATAATGAATTTAAACGCCACGTTTAGCGCAGCTCCGGAAATTAATCGATAAATCAATAAACACTGCATCAGACATATTTTATGTAAAATCTCAGGGCTGTCTACAACGGAAGTACGAAAATATTGCTCTATTTTCTGTTTTTTTTTTAGCTTTAAAACTAGGGAGACCTTCGATTAGAGTAGATTTACCTTGCATGCGCTAATATATTTTGGTGTTCAGTGCTCCATTCTTCTTTGTATGATGCTACGGCCACATTATCGCGATAAAGCGAAGATTTGCGCTGTCGCGACACTGGACAACCAATTCGTCATATCGCGAATCATTCAAGCGAACGCAATGCGAAGCGACAACGCGACAACGCGACACGAATCTTTGCGCGGCAATGTAGCGGTAGCATTAGAAAAGAATTCTCTGTAGAACATACATAGGCTGGTATTTTTATTTTGCTGGGGCACATTGTCGCGTCAAGGCAAACTACACTTCGCGCGCTCTCTCTCACACTCTGCTTGACGCCGACGTCTCGAGAAACAGAGAAAGCGCGAAGTGTTATTCGCTTTATCGCGACAATGTTACCGTAGCACTACTAATGCTGGGGCTACATTGTCGTAATAACGCGAACTATACTTCGTTCGCTCTCTGTTGCTCAGCGAGTTGCATATCGCAACAATGAAGCCGTAGCTTTATTACAAAAAAAAAAAGTCCCAAACCCTACATTATTTCAAATATTACAGCATTTTTCATACAATAGAATAGATATCCAAGATTGAACAATAAATAATTTGTTATTTAGTTAGTTAACTATTTTACGGTCAACGGTCGATAGTCTACAATAGTCTCGATATCTTTCAAAGATTTACAATACACCAGTTTTTCGACGTAGGCACATAGCTAATAGTTTGCCAAACTTGCAGAAACAATACTTCAACATACTTGCCGCAACTTTCAGTTGAATGGCACAACACAATCAATATTATAATGCTAACTTCAAACTCCAGTCGTTATATTATATTAGTTACTCCGAGATGTAGGTACTAATATCACAAGTTACTGCACATTACTCCAGGCTGACAAACGTACTTCAAGTTCATAATGTTCTAAGTTCTGATTAGAACTGTAGTGCGAACACTAAATGTAATTTAAGTATACAGAAACATATTATGAGAAGTAATAATAATAATAAATATTGTGAAAGTATGAAGTAAGAGAATGTTGCGTGAATCCATATTAATTAAATTCAAGTTTTTAATCTTTCTTATCCTCCTCTATAAAATTGATAAAAAACACGCAAACGTACGGATCGAATCTTATGGTTTTGTACCAAAAACAGTTTTACAGATTATAAAGATTTCTCTTTAGTAAACCGTTTCAGTTATGTATCCTTGTTTAATTTCCTCTCTTTATAAATTGTTCTGGCTTTGTTTTAATATAATCCTTTTCTAATTTAAAGTCGGAAATCCAATGGAAAAGGATTATCTTTAAGAAGCCAATTTTTTAACTTTTATTTTTCATCCCAGATTTGAAACTCTGGGAAACAACTTTATAACCGAATATTGTGAAAAAGCAAAGTTTATAATTAAATCTAATTATTTTGAGTGCAGGTCAAAACATCTAAATTATGAGACATTTGTATCAGCCAGTGATGTATTATTAAACATAGATCTAATAAACTACTTAAAATCCGAGAATTTACCATAAACGCAGTTGAGACATCAGCTCCCAATCAATCGATATCTCCATATGTAAATATACACAGCTTGAGGAGCTACTCTTGCTGTTTCAATAGTCTCGAATAACGTAGCCACTCTATCCAAACGTTTGCTCCACAATGCACTCCTAGACGATAGGTTTACTTAGAGATACCTCTATACATACAGTAACGTGTAATGGTATTGATTTTACCTGTGTATGTTGAGAACAGAACACATTATCGGAATGTCTGGCATGAAGCGGCATCGTCTGATGAAAGCGATGGAAAATTGCGTTCCGTCTGAGATTTCATCGCGTACCACAAATTAGCTATCTGCCATTAATGAAGCAAATAAGCTAATACTCGTATACTGAGGTGGTTCTCCATTTACTGAAGTATCTCGTTGAGTACTGTTAGTGTGGAATAATAGAGGTTGTTTGTATTCGGTAAATCTGTGAAATGTTTTATCCTATAAACCCAGTCGTGAACAGATGGTATTTATAGCAGAATACACCAGTGATGTGTTTTATCTGATTCATATTAGAATTATCAGTTGAAGTATTAGTTATCAAATAGTGCATTTTATTCATCATACAATTTTATCACTTTTTGAGAGTGGTGCTGGCCCAGTGGTAACAGGGACTTGTAGGTCGTGGGTTCGAACCCAGCCAGGCGCTTTACTTTTGTAAATAATTTCAACACCACTGCTCTCAAAACAGTGAAGGAAAACATAACGAGGAAACCGGCCTGTCCTAGAATTAAAAAAATCGAAGACGTGACATCTATAAACCCGCATTGAGCCTGGGTGGTAGATTACAGTCTACTCCCTCTCGATGAGAGCAGGCCTATGTCCCAGCAGTGGGAACATTATAGGCTGATTATGCTTACGCTATCATTTTTTGCATTTTAATTGGCTCGAACATGTGTTTTCGGATCGAAACTGAGCATACTGAATTAAACGAATGCTTCTAATTTTAGACCTTTCATATAGATGACAAACTTACAGAATGATGAAATTTATGGACGTTATTCTTTAAGACTCTTTCGCTCCTTCAGGTCGTTGCTCTGTTAGAGACGAAAACGTCGACACGTTATTTGCAGTGCAAAGAGACTTAAAAAATCAAATTGGAAACACAATTTATTCCTCAACCTTATTAGGTACTCGACCAAAAATACTCAGGTTCAGGTTATTAATAAACCTGAAAAATTATTAATAAACGCGAAATCGCGGGCGCGACAGGCAGCGGTACCTTTGTCGACAAAGGTACCGCTGCCTGTCGCGCCCGCGATTTCGCGTGTGTTTGCACGAGCCTTAAAACCAAAAAATCTGTCTGAATATTAAATTCATTGAAATTAATATAATATTTTGTACATTAGTACAATGTACAATCAAAGAGATTTTCAATATGTATGAACAAATGAACATTATCTTTTCATGTTACTTGGAGTGGAAACAAAAGTCCATCGTAAAGGGATGAATGGGTCGCCTTTATTATAATGGTTACCAAAACATTGAATGGGTACTCTTGTACAATTTGCCCTTATACATTTTTTTTTTGTAGATATATTTTACTTTTCTTTATAATATTAAGTATACTTAGGTACTTTTTAATAGGGATTTACGTTCAAGCAAAAATAGGGTTTTATTTCGCAGAGTGGGGTATTTATACATCGCATTGTAAAAGGCTATCTGTAAATTAAAATATTATTTACCGATGATGATATTTGAAACATTTTGTTTTATTTAATTACTAGCAGCGGTTTCACCCGCGTAAGTCTCGATCCCGCTGGGCATAAAATAATGGGTATCCTATGTCCTATTCCAGATCATGGTCTACTTATGTACCAACATTCGTTTAGCCGTTTTAGCGTGGAAGCGTAACAAACAAACTCTTTTCGCATTTATAATATTATACTAGCTGCGCCCCGCGGTCTCGATTCCGTAGGAATATCCAGATAAAAACTATCCTATGTCCTTTTTCAAGTCATGGTCTGTGCCAAATTTTATCCAAATCCGTTCAGCCGTTTATGCGTGAAAGCGTAACAAACAAACGCATTTATAATATTGGTTAGGATTATAGTCAGGATAGTTATGATTATGTAGGTACCTACTAAAAAACCTGACCTAAATATAGCCTTACTTCAGTGGTTCTCATTAATTAGGCAATACGTTGCAACGTTCGCGATTCAAGCCTTTTGTTTGTATGTAGCTATTCAGAAATTAATTAGTATGGCAGTCGTAGGTATTTTTCTTTTCAATGATTAGAGATGAAAATATTTATGTAGGCAAGTACAAACTCCAAGATATTTGCATTATTTTTCTCTGGGATTAGCTTCTTTGATTCCCATTTAGTAAAACAACATTTACTAAGTAAGTAAATACGAAAACAACAACAGTAGAGATAAACGAGCAAATTGGGAGATTAAAAAGACAAGCCCAATTTATTTAGAGAATCCTTCTAGTGCTACGTTCAATTTTAAATAAGTACCTACTTATGTATAATGTTACTGTAGACTTACTTTGGAATATGATGAGTACGCATTCTCATCTGCTGATTATACCAAAAATTTGCTCATCTTGTTAACTTTAGAAACCACTGAAATAACTTTATTATTAACCTTTTGTCTATGTTAATTAAATGAGTCTCACTCTAATACGACCCCAGTCTATTATTCTCATTTCAGTATAAAAGTGATGAGAAAAACTGCACGAATATAATGTAATTTAATATCCAACTCTACAATCTTCTAAGCTAAAGATAATGAGATTTAGGACCCTTGCTTATTGTTAGAAAACTCACTGGTAAATAAGCACTGAACCTTATTTTAAAATGCACTTAGTTTATAAATATAAAGAAAGAAATCGTGTTTTAATAAACGATCGAATCCATGAAATCTTTTATCTGAAAGTGAAAGAAAAGGTACTCCCTTTCTTCTCCTAAAATTGTTTGTCCAAAAATCATTATCCGTAACACGTTTGGTATAAACTTCAGTAACCATAATGCTCAAAATTCGAAATTTTGTTATACATAATTATCTTTTCTTCTAAAACTATTCTGTCAAAATATCGAGTACTATAATAATTGAATCTCCTAATTTTGCATGAAATAAAGTCATATGTCCTAAGTATTGTATTTTAAAATGTGTATTATTCCGAATGTTCATTTATAATAAAATTTCTAGTCCTAAAACATTTGCAAAAAATTAGGTTTTAGTGAAAGAAACGAATCGCTGTAAGTCCGACGTCACGCAGTCTTGTATGCCCTACACCTTTTTTTTTTTTTTTTTTTGGGTGGGAAATCATCATATGACTTCTCCCGCTCTGGGCGGAGCGGAAGGGCGTGTCAGACTCTTACTGACTAAAACCCACCCGTGTTCCTTCGGTTGCCTGTTGCCAGGGTCCCGGTATCCCTTTCGGACTATTCCGCAACCCTGGCAGATGCCCTACCCCTAGAGTGTAATTTAAATTTAAATCACGCAGGCGAGTAGGGGCGAGGCGGCGCGCGAGTTGAGGAGCAGTGTGTGGCTTCGGCTTGCTGGCCGGCCCTGCCGGCCAGCCTCAGCCGCGGCGGCGAGTGAGAAATACACCATGCATGCTTGCTTGCATGCATGGTGTATGCTTGTTTGCATGCTTCTTACAGGGAAATAAAAACCACATGTTCACAATCAATTGTTCCAAACAACATTTAAAAAAAAAAAAATTACGGTAATTAAACATGAAATAATTTGAATTTAGGACATTAAGTTTTATTGAAAACGGTTTTAAGTCTTTTGTATATTATTGATTGTAATATTTATGACAAACAAATTTAGGGCATACTGTGTTTAGGAATTTAAATTTTATGGCATGTTATATTATGTGACAGTTAGTTAGGGCAAGTTATGATTCGGACAAATGATGATTATGACAAAAAAAAAATGGCACTTTAGATTATGGATAAAAAAGTTATGGAACACAATAGAGAACCGAAAAAAAAACGACAAAAATGGTAAAAAGAGGCATGAAACAGGACCGCGGATCAGCTGCTATTCAACGGCCAACCATAATCTCACTCCCTGTGTGCCTTTATAGGAATTCTGATGAATGCAGGGGATTAAGTTCGCCAAAAGACACGTTCAAAGAAGAAGAATATTTGTATTGGAGTTGAACAAACTCCATTTATTTCATAGAAGGTCAACTTGACTTGCAATTTCGGCATAGAGCTTAAAGCTTAAATCGAACGCAGTATATTTGAGGCACAGATTCATTATTACAGCGATTTGTGGATTCGGGATAAACATTCGTGATGTATTGTGTTCATTCAACATCAACAGATTGTCGAACAGTTTACACATGTACGAATTACGAATGAATAATTGTACCTGCTTGTAAGTATTATGTTATTGCGTAATATAACGGTCATAAGCATATGATGCACATCATCTTACTGAAGTAGTTTGATTGCACATTATATCGGGTCGAATTGGCGCCAGTTTCAATTAACTGCCTGTTATTTCTGTTCCACTCCCTGAATCGTCGGCGCATTGACCGAACCGATTCAGTAAAATTAGCCACACATTCGCAAACGTGCACTATACTGCAGTCATGACCGCGATAAAGTTATTTCTAGTTGTAAATGGTGTACGACCACTTTAACATTATGATGTGATACAAACATCTGTCAAAGATATAAGTAATTTATTTGCAAGACTTATTTGAATATTTTTTTTATCAAAAGCCGATATCTTGAAGGGACAAATAGCTCAATCGATACATCAAACAACGCTCGCCGGAGGGAAGTAACTGGATACCGTTTGTTCGACTCACATCCCCGACGTACGTCGGGAGGAGTGTGAGATTGCGTCACGTCCGTCACGTTGAGGTCACACCTCCCCTGGAGACTTGATTGTGTAATTGGTCCATTCATATTTCGGACACCTGCAGGAAAAAAGTTCTCTATGTTATCATTTTTCAAACATAGAAAATCCTTATTCACGGTGCCATTTTGTGATATGATACCTTCGGTATCAACTCCAATGACTGCAAAATCCTACTGTAATCAATGAAAGACGTTCAAATCTAATCTCTTGTCAAACCTTCATCAATGGCGCACATCTGTGTCTTAACATGAAGTAATGTTGACACGTTGATCCCATTAATTCATTAGAAAGGGAAAGCCGATTATTATTAATTCCATTTATATCTATGGAACACTCTCTGTAATTAGCAGATAGATTTCATTATTGCTAATCAAAGGTTTAACGCGTTTTGGAGGCTGTTTACACGACCTTGATAAACAATTTGGAGAAGGTTCTAAACTCTTAACGTTCTTGCGATTGTTAAATATTTAATACTCTCCTGAATACTCAGTAAATCTACGAAAAGCTTTTATTATTACATCGGTGCACAAACACTGACATACTTATTTCGCGATATCACAGTTGGCAAACAAAATGGTGTTCTGAAAATCTGAAAAGAGAAGGTCTAAGTATGTCCTATTTTTAGCCGTCCGCGTGATGTGAAATGAATAGAATCGCGAGTGTGCCGTCTAGTCTGCGCCGACGGCTAAGAAATTGCCAGCAGCAATGAAAACTGTTTACAATTTCCGTATAGACTATGCAGTGGCCCAACACGAACGTGAGACGTAAACATAACGTAAAGCACGAATTTTGAATCGAAAATTCAACTAGGAGGGAAAATTCCTTCGAAAATCCTATAGTTAACTAACATTTTTGCGACAAGCACAATTAGTATCACCCATATAGTTAAGAATAAAGTCTTAAAGCTAAGAGATAATTTTTTTTAGAATAAGAATTACATTATTTATTCAGTATTAAAATCTGTGTGTACATAAACTGTTAAATCAATAAATAAATATAATGCGCAAAAGGATTATTTTCAGTTTTACGTTACGTTTACTGCGCCCGTTCGTGGTAGGCCCACAGCACTAAATGAAAAAAATTATATATGACATCGCCCCGAGCATTTCCTCTCACCTTACAGATATAAATGTACGTACCTTCCAATATGTTTTTATATAATTTGCCGCGAAGGATGACATGCGTGTAATACGTTCTCATTGCCTCAGGGAGGATGTCCAACAAACCATACATATAACAAGATTTATATCTAGTCGTTATCAGACCGTGTTTGTGTGCTAAGTATATGAAGTTTAACTAAATCTAGGCTCGCCTTTGTGAGATATGAAATGTCTTGTTTTTGGAAACAGGAAAATAAAATAAACTACCTACGTAAAGTGAAGTGAACACCATAATCATCTGATTTTAAAACAAGACAAAATATTGAGAAACAAAAGAAGAGTTACCAACTTACCTACATCGATCCGTATACTGATTTTATTTGGAAACTCCAGTTTGCTGTCCGACCTTTAAGTTTATGAAATACGGTCCCTTTGCGATTTTCACAAAATCTAGTTCTAATCTAAATTGGATAAAACTACGATGAACGTAAAATACGATAAGCACTACCTACAAAATTTTTAACTAAAGTCTGTTTTTTTTTAATCTCGTAGACTAATTTGACATTTCAAGTGATTGTTGTTTGTTTTTCAATTTGGAGTTTGACATTTGCACCTGTCAAATTACAAACAACATTTTAAAAACAGACTTATCATGGCGGTTATCATTATAACTTAGATAAAATGCTTTTAGAAATGGCAGGACTAACTTAAAATTATTTCAATAATATCTTTTTTCTAATTCTACCTAAAGCGACAATAGAGCATTATTATTTACTGGCTGTGCTCCGTGGTTTTACACACATAACTCTCGATTCCGTGGGAATATCAGGATAAAAGTAACCTATGTCATGGTCTACACATGTACCAAATTTCATATAAATCTGTTCAGCCGTTTTAGCGTGAAAGCGTTATACAAACAAAGAAACGAACAATCTCAGTTTCGCATTTATAATATTACTAGCTGTTGCCCGCGACATCGTCTGCGTCAAGGTCTATCCCTCTGCGAAATTTCATCCTAATCCGTTCAGCCGTTTTAGTGTGAACGCGTAACAAACAAACAAACTCACTTTCGTATTACGTACACTATAATATTAAAGTTAGGATAGTTAGAATTCTAGCCGCCCCCTAATGTAATCCAAGTCTATTTACATTATTTACTATTACTATAATAATAAACTCTTTTGGTTATTACCAATAACTTAATAATCTCATATTTATTAGTCAGAAGCCCACTGTTCTTCTAAGCTTTAATATTTGCCCACACTGTAACAGAATATTAACGAACTTTAATAATTTCTAACAGTTCATTAGAAACTTTACCCCATTATAGGGACTTCTGAGCTTTACATAGCAGACAGTTTACATAACAGTAGCTTCAAATATCATTTTTAGGGTTCCGTACCTCAAAAGGAAAAAACGGAACCCCATATAAATCACGAAATCATTCCGTTGTATGTCCGTCTGTCTGTTCTAAGAATTGACCGTGACGTATATGTATGGGAGAACATTTTTTTTTTTACTACAAAGTTAAGTTTGTTCTTGGGATAAATGTATCCCAACTATGGAATCATCCATTGTGCATGGTCCGGCACGCAAATGGCGAGTTATTAAAACATAAGCTACCATAAATATGTTAGTAATTTATGTTTTCGTAATTTAATTAAAAGGTACTGTTGTAAGAGAGTTAATTTTGACTTTGACGTGGGTTTTTAGACCGTAGAAACAATTAATCAGTGGTAAAAACTTGTTTGTGGAGAGTAAGGCTGAGTCCTGAGTGACGGCACACCGCGCCGGCGGATTGCGGAGCGGATTTATCAGACGGGGCGTCCTGAGTGACGGCGCACCGCCGTTGTTTGTTGCTATAGCACTACCGTTGCCATAGCAACGAACCGAAAGACATGACATTGTAATAACGTCCTGTCAGAATACTAAGCAACAATTAAGTCGTGTTTTTGAGTGCATTTTTCCAATATAAAGTGAAACTTGGTGCTTTCGAATGATACTCATTGTTATAGTGTATGGATAACATAGTAATTAATGAGGATTATGAATTTGATTTACGATCTCTTACGTATACGTTCATACAAAGTTATCGCGGCATGTATAATGAAAAAACGTCAAATGTGCCGTGAAATGCTCGCGCCCGCTTGCACTCCGGACAAGAATATCTCGAACATTAGTTTTATCCCCCATACATTCGGCCTGCGCGGTGCGCCGTCACTCAGGACTCAGCCTTAGAACGATGTAGCCACAGCAACATCTCCCCAGGCTGGCTACCACCTAAATATTTCATCGAAAACCGTCCAATGTTTATAAATTCGGTGATTATCTTACAAAATTTTAAATTACGGGCCACAATTAGCGTTAACATCAAATTGTTTACGTATTCCTAAAGTATTTTACGGTAGAAAGAGATTTATTTTAGATTATAATCTGTATAAAACATAATTTATTAATGAATTTTGCTACACCTTCGTCTTGATCAAATTATTTAGTCTATACCTACTCCATATTTAATGAATCGGTCAACGTTAAAATCTCATTCGAGAAATCCTTTAAAATTACTGATTGATTTACCTATTGTTTTACGAATTTTAATATTTTGAATATTTACCTATGAAATACTAATTGTTATGAGGGGCTCATGGCTAAACAGCCGCTCGGGTCGATCTTCAAGGTTAAGCAATGCTTGCCGAGGTCGGTCCATGGATGGGTTCATCCATTACATACCGAGATCCGCCGTGTCTCGGAAAGCCCGAACGACTGCGAAAGTAGATCTTTCGCAGTCGTTCGGATAAGTAGTCAAAAGCCCGAAAGTCTAACAAACAGTCTTGCTAAGGGGTATCATATTAGGTAGTAGTAGGTACTGAACTGGATTGTGGACATCAGATAAGCAGTCGCTCCATGTAAAATACTTGTATTCAGCTGCATCCGGTTAGACTGGAAGCCGACCCCAAAATAGTTGGGAAAATACTAATTGTTTACTTCAATTAGGTACCAATGAAATCTAAACTACACAAAGAGTGTGTTATATTTTTGAAATCAACAAAAAAAACCGTGCCTTACAGTAGTCGCTGATATGTAGGTAACATCTGACATCTTAGCTGACAGTACCAACCTCTCGGAAAATGGGTTGGGACCATCTGACGACCAACTCTAGCACCGCGCGTGCTCATTAGTCAAATCCAATAGCGCGCGCTTCCCTCGGCTTCCTGTTACACACTTCCGTCCCGTTTCACGAAATCACTCCCACAGAGTTCAGGAAAGCGAGAGTGAAGATGTTACACATCAAAACCACCCTCGTACACACTCGTAGCTGCAGTTATCGCATCTGTCCCATAAACAACAACTAAGCTATTATGAAACAAACCAAAAAGCATAAATATATATTCTTTATCGATACGTTATATTTGATTGACGGGAATCGGCAAATAATGTCCGTAGTGCGGGGCGACTCACGAGGTATACACGATACTTTACCCACGTTAACGCTAGAGTGAGCTTTGTGACTTGAAAGATGAAATATAGATACCTGTGTATCTATAGGTCGAGAGGGGTGATAAGGAAGCGCCAGCAGGGTTGTCACGAAGACCAATTTTGTAGGAATGCGCTTCTACCTACATTTTCGAAATTGCTTTACCGTTGGAGAAAAATGGAATTCGATATGATTTTCTCTCAACTATCGTTCGAGATAGTTTGCGATTCTAAAATTGTTTGAGTGATTTTAGAGCTTTATTACAGAGTTCGTTTACGTAGAAACGTTGTTTCGTCGAATTTTGATGAATATGCAAGTTATTACTTTGAAAGATGAAAGTTTCTGCGTTTATGTTACGCCTCATTATTGAAGTGGTTCTAGAAAAAAATATCTATAGGAATGAGTATATTAATCTGAAAAGTCCACGATATGCGTTATATGATTGAAAAATATCGAAGGTACATTTTATTTATTTGTAAGGTTCCACACGTTCAACTCTGATAGTTAGCCAACCATGCTAGAGCAAGTGTGTGGGAATGCAATTGCGTCTATGTTGGGGGAATTGCTTGAATATTAAGGCAACTGGAAAGCCAATACAATTCCCTTCCGGTTGGTTCGTAACATCGACCGTTGAACGTGCTCAATACTAATACTATCACGAGGGATATGGCTTGGAGGCGTGGTACATGTCGCCTGACCTTGGCCAACCTGGGTATATGCGCCTGACGACGGTGCGCACCGTGTATTCTATGTTTCCATCGAAACGTGTGACTGTCATTTCGTATTTTTACAAAATGCCGAATTGTTCCGTGCTTATTTGCAATAATAACTTTTTAGTGATTTTTTGGAAGTCGGTTATTATTTTTTTTTTTGTAAAAAGTTTTTATTTTTCCCTTTTTAGTTGTAAATAACAGTGAAGGAGTCAAACAATATATCGTCTACAGACACTAAGTGGGAAAAATACATAATTATTGAAGCTAACCCAAAAACTACGCAAGCAAAGTTAATCAAATTTATATGGGACCACCTCTGAAGCATGACGAATCATCAAAATCGATTCATAATTGGCGGAGTAATCGCGTAACATAAAAAAAAAAAAAAAACATACGAATTGAGAACCTCCTCCTTTTTGAAGAAGTCGGTTAAAAATAGGACAATTACAACAAACCTTAACCGATAAGTAAAAAATCAAAGCATTCATTATAATATTTAAGGATTTTATAAATATTTAATTGTGACGTTTCAAAACGATGCATTAGTGATGTGCAGCGCTGAGATATGGATATCGATAATTGTTAGTTGTTCTTACGGATTTATATAATATACTAACATTTGCTAATTAATCTATATTAATTAATTTTATATTATAAAGCTGAAGAGTTTGTTTGTTTGTTTGAACGCGCTAATCTCAAGAAGTACTGGTTGCTATTGAAAAATTATTTTTGTGTTGGATAGTCCATTTAACGAGGAAGGTAATAGGCTATACACAGTGAAGACAATATGATAAAAAATAAAACTCCGTATATCTAATGACGTTCTCGGTCTACATACAAAAAATGAATCAAATATATCCAATAGTTTAGTTACGATAGCTAGTCAAAGATCGGCAAACCCCATAGTCGGTTAATCACTACTATTTAGTTTGTTTGAAAAAATGACTTTTTTAATTTCCATGTTAGGATTTATTTGATAGTTCCAAAATACTCTTATGCGTTAGTATTACCAGTTTTTTCATTTATTGTTGTATTGTCGTCTCTACATTGTATAACATCACGCTACACTACGACCAATAGGAGCGGAGCATACATGAAAAAGTTGCAAAAACGGGAGAAAACCTTTTTAAAAGCTTCCGTTGCGTGCGCTACGTAAAGAGTTTAAGTTACGCAAATATCATGTATGATGGAATTGTTCGTCTTTAAAAAAAGTCAGCGACAGCTCGTCTATCTTTTAAGATTGACTCACTATAACCTTTTTTATGCTAATCAAATTTGTTCGAAATTAATGCTTTATTTCTGAAGGAGTTTTAGCAACATAATATTAACTCTTATTCAAATAAATAGTTTTAACATCAAGGGTATTTATGTATCAGTAAAATACTTTTTAATTCATTCGAATCGGTCATTTAATTTTGAAGTTATCACTTGTATAAAAATGCAATACGCGAACCGTTCGACGCCGGGCGCCGCCGCCGCGCCGCCGCGACTTTCCCTACTGTAGAGAGGAGAGGATGGGCACTCGAGTAGACCATGACCTGGAATAGGACATAGTATTCGTTTTATCCCTATATTCCCACGGGACCGTGATCGACCTACGCGGGTGAAACTGCGGGGCATAGCTAGTATAAAATAATATTATTGGAGTTTGTTTACTCCTTAAGAATCGATTTTCATATAAGTTTCATATAAGAATCGATTTTTATAGAAGCGTAACACCTTGTTTTATTCGTAAATAATACGGATAAAAATTTTGAAAAAACGTCGTAAATATTTTACACTTCGATCTAGTTATTTCAGCCGTTTTTTTTTTGTTGAGGTTTTATTTTTATGCATTTTATTTCAGTTTTAAATGACTTTTTAATTATAAATTAGATTTTAATTACGTTAGTTTTAATTAAGTCAAAATACGCCCAAAAATACTTCTCTTTTTTGCAGTCGGTTTTCATCATAGATATCCTGTTTTCATCGATATTTTTATCGATCAATTATTTATATCAACCCCTCATCCCTAGTTGATGCTAGAGCTGCTTGTGTGCGTACATTCGATGTATCTATACTTTCTAATGCCCGCCCCTTTTGAGCAAGTGTGCACTAAATAAAAACAAATGTGTTACGCATATTTGGTTGTGTGAGTGCGTATGTATTTCTTTTGCTTCTGTGTGAGTTTCGGGAGTGGGGAAAAGATGGCGACACTTGAAATTGAACAAATATAGATAGAAGGCATATCTCCGGATATCTATGCACAAAACGTTGTATTATCGACACCGCTAGGGATGTATAAACCCGAAATGTAGAATTTCATCCCCAAATATTCCACCCATGAATACCAACTATTTTCCCTATTCATTAGTTTTGGAGCGTTCCGTAACTTTGTTATGTTGAATTGGGTTAGGTTTTCAGAAGACTGACCACAAGCATTCTGTCTATTTTTAGACAACTCAAATAAAAAATATTCATTTATTTTTCGAACTCCTTTTCTTTATTAGATTCCGGTAGAACTGTCATTATACTCTCAATTATTACGATAAGGGGGAAAATGCTAAATAGCTCCAGTTTTCCTGCGTTTAAATTTCAACCCCTCGCGACAACTGGGGCTTCATAAAAAATGTAGACGGTCGTCTCATGGGTGCAAACACTCACGTACATTATATACATTTAGTATGAACAAAGTTCCGGGATTAAACGCTCATCGTCCACTCGCCGCTTAAATGTGGGGGAGGGGCGCGCTCACCGGAGAGCAATCAAAACTTCAACCTAACCTGTACTGTACCTAGCCACGCTTTTATGATATTCAATAGGTATACGTCCACATAGTTCTTTTATTTTATTCCAAAAACGAATAAAAGTACCGGTTTTTCATAAAATATCTGTGAATACAGCCGAATAAGTAAATCCAAAGCTTTCATGAATGCTACGAACGAAAATCTGAAAAATACTGAATGTTAGGTCGAAATTTCTTTTAGCTTCCGAGCACAATCGCATCGTTGCTCTCCGAAGTTGTCAACCAAAATTAAGCTCGTAATAATTTCTTATCATTAAAAAGACGTGAACCAGTAACTATTTATTTAGCTTGTTAAATTTTTAACGCAATATTCATGAGAATGATTTGATTGAGAAGCTCACAACATAAATTAAAATTTAAAAAACCCCCGAAAAAAACAAAGCATTTAAAAAGTAAAAAAATAATATGTATTGGCCCTTTAAGTTTAATATAAAAGTTGTAGGTAATATTTTGATCCAAGCGTCGTCGCGTCGGGGGACGGCTCATGAAAAGCAGCAGCTATCCTTTCTACAATAGCATATATTCATTATTCCTAGTGTATGTTGGCGTTTTCATTAGCCGACCCCGACGCGACGACGCTTGGATCAAAATAATAGGTCTTTACCTATGAAATTGCCGTTTTGTATGAAAAAATTTAAACGAATTTTTTTCATGAATTTTTTATTTGTATTAATCGAAGTAATCACCCATGCAATCAATGCATCTTTGCCATCGCAGTGGCAGTTTATTGATGCCCTTCTTAAAGAAATCAGCTGGACGGGAGGCAACAAATTCTTCAAAGGCATTTTGTACTGCCTCTCGGGTATTGAATTTTTTTCCCGCCAAGAAGTTATCCAAATTCTGGAAAAAGTAGTAGTCTGTAGGCGCAAGGTCTGGTGAGTAGGGCGGATGACGGAGAGCTTCCAACCCCAGTTCTTGCAACTTGGAGACCGTCTGCTGTGCAGTATGAGGTCGCGCGTTGTCGTGCAGGGCAGCGGAGACGAGCGATTGACCAATGCTGGTTGGAGATGCGCCAGCTTCTCCATCATTGTGTTCAGTTCTTCACAGTACACATCTGCAGTAATGCTCACCCCGTTTGGTAAGAAGCTGTGATGAATCACACCGGCGCTAGACCACCAAACAGTGACCATCACTTTTCTAGGGGTAAGTTTTCGTTTAGGGCATTGTTTAGGTGCTGAACCAGGATCCACCCAACTTGCTGAGCGCTTGCGGTTATCAAACAGAATCCATTTTTCATCGCAGGTAACAATGCGGTTCAAAATTCCTTCATTTGTGTGTCTGTTGAGCAGTGCAAGGCACGTCTCGACGCGTACTTCGCGCTGGCGATCATTGAGTTCGTGGGGCACCCATTTATCAAGCTTTTTTACCTTGCCAATTTGACGCAAATGGACCAATATTGTTTTGACGCTAACGTCGAAAGCTGCTGCTAATTCAGCCGTAGATTGTGTATCATCAGCTTCCACAATCGCCTTTAATTCGTCATTGTCGACCAAAGTCTTCGGACGACCGCGAGGTTCATTTTTCAGGTCGAAATTTCCAGAACGGAAGCGAGCAAACCAATAACAGGTGGTGCGTTGGTTTGTAGTGTTAGCTCCGTAAACGTCGTTGATGTTGCGTGCCGCTTGTGCCGCGTTGCTGCCACGACGGTACTCATATTCCATAATTACTCGAATTTTTAACGTATCCATGATGACGAAAAAGATTGAAATGCGATGAAAATGTAACACTAATCAATAAAGAAATGACTACTTTTGGAAAAAAAAAACCATGTTTTTAAAATAAAATTAATTTGAAATTAGAATTCTTAGCCAAACAAAAATTATTTTGATTTGAAATGGCCAGTACTGCAGAACGGCAATTTCATAGGTAAAGACCTAATATTACCTACAACTTTTATATTAAACTTAAAGGGCCAATACATATTATTTTTTTACTTTTTAAATGCATTGTTTTTTTCGGGGGTTTTTTAAATTTTAAATTTAACTTTTATTTCCAGCTTTTTAAATTTCATATTATATTACTAGTAGAAACGCTACGATCAACCCGCGGCTCGCCGAAATCTGCGTAGCTGTACGTACTTTTACCACAGTGAAGCTAGTTACTAATTTAGTCTCATTTCTCTTTCCTACTCTATCATCAGACCCTGATCACCATCCATCTGTAACCTATTTTTTGAGACCTTCCCAATGAGCCCAAACACGATACCTCTGCTGTAAGTTGGTGAGGGAGTTGGGTATCCTGCATCCAGGTGATGCTGCAGCATCAGTTCCAGGTTACTATATTCTTCTAATTCATCATTGAAGTAACAGAATTCTAAATTTCCAATCGATTAGACCTGCGAAAGATGCTCACATCCATTCATCAACTAGAAAAGAGCTGATAATCTTCAAACGGCTGAACCGATTTTCTTGAATCATAGCTAAGAACACTCTCGATCAAGTCACCTATCAAACAAAACAAAAAAAAACAAAATCGGTTCAGCCGTTTGGCAGCTACGATGGAACAGACAGACACACAGATACACAGATACACAGATACACAGATACACAGATACACAGATACACAGATACACAGACACACAGATACACAGATACACACGTTAAACTTATAACACCCCTCTTTTTCAGTCGGGGGTTAAAAATGACTACTACACAGGTCGTTTGATCTACTATGTCCAGTGCTAGAAGGGACTCATTACGATTACTGCAGCCGTAGTCATAAGAATTCGATAGCCGTTGTTCAAGGTTTTATGACATCTTATAAAGACACGTGCTATACCTTGGACGCCTACCGAGGCCCGCATTATATAAGGTGTATCTTTTCATACACGAAATCTCTTAAAGGGGTCATTGTACTCATGATTATTATGAACAACTTTCACTATGAGACCAACCCTGACCAACCGCGAAAAACAAATCAGTTGTTCCCTACATATTAACAAGCTATGCGAACATAAATGTAGGGAACAGCTGATTTTTTTTGTGTTGAAAAAATAGTGGGGGCCCGTAACCCATCAGTTCGGATAACAAAGCTCTTTCAGAATATAATTACATTAGCAGGCACGTTGTTTTAGTGTTAGCTCAAAGCGAATACTATAAATGCAAAAACACTATGACATGTGTAAACGAGTTACAACAAAGCGACGCCACACGCGACGCGCGACTAACTTGATTTTATATCGATGCACATTAAAATTATGTTAGGAATGGAAACTATTGATTATTTCGAAATATCCGTTGGCATTTAGTTTTAATTTAATAACATTACAATAATGAGTTATTGTACCTACTCGTCAAAAAATACCTTCTGGCCTACAATGTTGAATTTGCAAAATGTTGAATTCGCAAAAATGTTGAATTCGCAAAATGTTGAATCCCAAAATGTTGAATTTGTAAAAAGTTGAATTTTCTGGACTCACAATGTGGACATTGAATATTTCCAAAGTGACACTTTTGACTAGATTTATATTTAAAGTTTGAAAGTTTCTTTAGTACAATAATATAACTGTTAGAATAATTTTATTTCAGTATATACGCTGACAGGCTATGTAAAATCTCTTCATTGTAGGTACTCAATTTAAATTATGACCCGCTGGTCCATAATGTTATTTTAATTTGGAACCTCAACAAAAAAAAAATCGTATGTAAACTTTTACCATAAAAAAACTAAGCGGAATGAAATCATTTGTTACGTTCTCGAAATTCAAACTATTATGGAATAGTACAGCCGATACTGTAGGACACTGCTGACGTCAGAAAACCAATTTTCGTTGGGTCAGCAATGTACTACATAGGTACAGTCGAAAATACAGGCAACAACCTATATAAATCTTTCCATTACACTAGCTATATATTTTTTTTTTTACTGACAAATCTAACGACTCGCAAGCGGAAACAGTGCCGGGATTTCCCTACAATTCCAAATTGTACGCGGACAAATTGTCCATCGTCTGCTCAGGGCCTAAAGCTCACTTAGAAAAAGTATTTAAAATACCTTATTGCAAGATAACTGGCCAGTGCCCCATAAAATACTGAAATACTGATGAATACTTATGCACATACACTATTTACCTACAGTCAGAGACAAAAGTTAATTAACACTTCAGCTCTTAAATCTTAATAGTTATTTATGCAACTATTATATAATACCTAATTATTTACAGTTGCATACAAGACTTTATCTACACCCATGATATGAACCCTCTATAAAAGGTACTTTGCAATACTAATATCGAACAAAAATGGAAGGATACGACGCACGGGAATTCGAATTATTCGAATTCGAATTCGATAGATGTTTTTTTGTTTTAAATTACGGTGCTTTGTTAGTGAAACGCGCCTGCATGACAATGTTCTTTTTTTTAAGTGAGTTGCATTATGAAATTTAGTACAACATTATAACACCCGTTTGGATGATATTATGGTTACTATGACAACATTAAAACAACCAGTGTTTTAATGTTGGCAATAAGCTAACTGTTTCAGAAACTTTTATAGAGGATTTATAGCATGGGTGTAGATAAAATTATTAAGCTAAATATTTGAATAAAATCGGAACAGAAGTGGAATGAAAAGAATATTAACTCATCTTTTATATGAAATGCTAAAATAAATTTTAAAGAATAATTTTCTGTCAATTTAGATGACGTGTAAAAGTATAAGTTTGTACCACCTATGATTAGATTATCATAGTTAGCCCTTTTCTTATCTCCACCGTTTCTACCAACAGACAGCAACTTCGTGCTGGGCAACGCTCAAGTGCCGTGCTACCCCATCGTGTACTGTTCGGACGGGTTCTGCGAGCTGACAGGCTGGGCGCGTGCGCACATCATGCAGAAGGGGTGTGCGTGCAAATTCCTGCATGGGCCCGACACCCGAGACGAGCACCGGCACGAGATCGACACCGCGCTGGAGGCCAAGCACGAACTCAAACTAGAACTTATATTTTATAAGAAAAATGGTGGGTTATTTTAAAATTATAAGGTCGAGATAAATAAAAATTATTTATCTTGTACTCTGCCTGTCACTATCACGGCTGTCACTAATAGAGGGAGAGGCGGAAACAAGTTAATTATTGTATTGAAAATAATTACATAAAATTGTAAAATAGACACAGCCCGTACTTAAGTTACGTTTATTAATCTCGGCCTAAGGCTAGGCAGCCATCCTCAGGCTGGCTCTAGTTCGTTTACAAACCTAGACATCGTTTAAATTGACGGTTAATTTCCGTGAGAGACTTCAATGTGTCAATAACAGGCGTTTCCTAATCCCGAATTGGTGTTGCACAAAATTGAAAAACAACTAACTAGCTTATGTCTTGTCTTAATAAACTTTTCTCAGTTTACTAGAAGTTATACAAAATAATTTGAAATTCATTTTATCATCCAAAATATTACAACGTATATGTATACTTGGTAAAAGCTGACCTGTAACCTGTAAACTAAAAATAAAATTAATATGAACACTATCCATTAAGTGAATTGCCTTTTAAAAGCGCCAAACTCAATATCGGCGAGAAGCTTTCCCGTTGAATTGCATTCGTCGAAAAGCAACGAAAACGTTTATGAGCGTTGCACTTCGAGTCGCGCGCGCGACGCGCTTTCAAAGTTTCCTACGTGTCAGTTTTTTTGTAATCAGAGTACACCTGCGTCCACTACGAAGGTTACTTTTTTCAAACGGGTTCCTTTATTTGATTTGGCTCATGGATAGATCGACTAATAAAATAAAATTGTGATATTTTTCCTATGTCACAGCTTCTAAGCCACATGTGCATAAATGATTCGCTTATCTATTACGCAGTCGCATGCTCAGTTGACGTCACACGCTCTAGTGACAAAGATTCAAAGACATAGTAAAAGGTTATAATATTTACGTAATAAATTAAAAAGCAGAGTTATAAAACCCCGAGATATTAAAAGAAAGACTTTTAATTCGACCCTCGATCCTTTGCATTAATGGCTTTGCAAAACGTCGTCCATGCCACAATCGTAAACAAAAACCAATAAGAGGTTTACGATTCCATTCGACAAAATTAAAATTTTACAGGCAGCCAGCTGTTCCTCGTCAGCAGCATTAACTGCCTTTAGAACAACGCTCCTCAGAGCATCGTCACCAAATTGACGACCTACCTACTTCAAAATGACGTCTGACAAACGCTTTACGGAACATTAAAGTCTCGACTACCGGTTCACAAAAATTCGAAGCTTCATTCATACATAATCAATGTTTCTTAAGGCACTCGTTCCTTCCTTTGAATTTCAACTGAAATTAACATTCATTCAACTTTACAGGATCTCCCTTTTGGTGCCTGCTCGACATCGTCCCAATTAAGAATGAGAAGCGAGAAGTGGTTTTATTTCTCGCCTCCTTCAAGGATATCACCAACACTAAGATGGCCGCCATGAACACTAATGAGAACTTCGACAGCGGTGAGTGCCTTTGTAATGATGACACTCGAAACTTGTTAACAAAATGCAACCCTCAAAAAATTATAATAAGTACTTTCCAAATAGTGACCTTTGTTCCGAAGCCTTCTGAATACATAATGAGATGTTTTCGAGGATGCTGACAGTTGTGCATTTGTATTAACTCATCACTCAGCACGTTGTTCTAGTGCTCTAGGTACATCTATAAGAGTGATAGCATTAGATTGAGCTCCCGTAGCTCCCCTAGCGAGTTGCGAGCATCACCGCACGGTAAAGTTCCTTTACGAGTATTGTATCGTACCCACTGTGTAGCCTCTATACACTAGTCCGTAGCTAGACAGGCAATAAGTCTGAGTAGATAGAAATAGATTTAGCGAGTAAACACTTCGTAGCGAATATAACTCAATTGTTTTTCTTTGTATCTATGTACAATACATCACTTGACTCAACACGTTTTAAGTAAATGAGGATGAACTTAGCGCCGATCTGTTAGCAAAGGACCTCGTCCACTAACTGTATGTAGGTGTAAGCTTAACTGCAACACTTTATCTAGTTTTAATGATATTTTAATACTTTTGCTCGTTTTTTATAAATAATATTTTTTTTAAGGATAGCTGATGCTTTGAGTAAATAAAGAAACATTGTCATTCTAATTTTTATATAACACGTTATTGTCAAATGTTTATTTAAATCGAATAAACATTTGGAGTTCCGTATATTTGACTTCTGGAAAGATTCGAGATTAGTTTGTGAATAAGAAACATTTCTGGTACCGCTGTAGCGGGGGAACCGCTACAGCGGTACCAGAAATGTTTAATAAAACTTGAAGCATTGGCTGTTTGTTCAAGAATTCAAACTTGTATATCAAATTAATTGAAACCACCCTGTATTTCCATTTAACTTTGAATAACGTAATAACTTACAGCATTTACCAACCCCTTGTTTAATACATCTTAATAGAACGAACGTGTCGCCAGTTTGCGTTTTATGAATTGTTTCATGGTCCATACGCTGCCATACCTACATGTGTCATTAACTAGTTTTATTTTTACAAACATTTTTCAATGCACATTTACTTATAAAAAAACATGCGTGACTGTGAATACAGGTGGTTGTTATCACACTGAACAAAAAACGTACCTACCTATTCATTCATAATGTCATTTTGGAACGAAGTTTGCGGTAGGGTTGACTGGCAGTATCGTCACGTAAGGAAAAAGCGTTATGCCCCCCTCCATGCGTCTTTTTCTCTCTGTGTCTCTTTCTGTTATATACGAGTGTGTGTGTGTGTTAGTCGGGGGTCCCCCAACCGCACACGTTTTTTATTTCATAAACAATGTTGCCCACTCTTGCAAATCTCACATAAAGCAAGATTCGGGACTATTTCTAGGTCAATCAAATATTTGTTCTGTGCAGAAATCGAATTGCCGATACATGGCACAGCATAGGTAGCTACTGTACAGTGGAAAGTTCGTAAATTCGTTTAAGTAGTTTTTGATCATGCTGTGTATCAGGACCAAAATTCTTAGCATCTTAAAGTTCAGACTTTAGACGTGAACTAACCGCCTGTATTTTCAGCTTAACCCATGCTAAACCTAAACCCTAGACGGATAAATACTCTCTTACATTGCAGACTGCATGCACTATTGCATGTTAACATTCTACTTATACACTTTAAGTTATTTATAGAATAATTTAAAAATGGAAACCTAGCCAGCACTTATCCGTTTACTTTACCTAATTGAGTTTAAAAGCCTACTTTTTCCGTTAAACCTTTAAAATATGGCATGAAGCTTTAAGAGTCAGTTATGATTAGGTTTTAGTCAAATTATGCTTAATCCTTCAGCTTCTGCTTTGTAGCGGTTTGTAGCAGGTACGAAACAAACAAATTTTAATATTCATGTGTCGATGTAAATGCCAAAGAAATTATTCGTTAAAAGCCGAGCATGCTCTATAAGATGAATAAACTTCGTTTTGTATCTTGTTAAATGTTAATTTTGATTTATTTTATGACACCCAGTGGTTCGTTTTGTAGTGTAGATAGAATTTAAATAATTTTAATTAAATAAATTAGCCACATTAAAAAACACAATCCGGTCTCTTTTCTGTTCCTATCGGAAACACGCTTCAGTCTTCAAAATTAAGATTGATAGTAACTAGGGCAACGGAGAAAGTGGCCTGGTTGGATCTGATTGAATTTCAAAAGATTCGAATTCTATCAAAAAGTTTGTAAAATACCTACAAACTATACCTGGCTGACTCTGAAGTAAAAAATAATAAAACCATTTTAAAAAAAATGTAAAAGACTGAAAAACTTAATGGCATTCTGTTTTTATTTTGTAAAACGGTTGCCAGCTTCTTTTATTTCAAAACTTCAAAGTTTTTATTTGTTTTACAAACCAAACTAATTTAACTTAGCATTTTGAGTCTCCAAAATCATTAAGTTAATTCATAGAAATGGAAAGATTAGAACCCAATTTAATGAAGTAAATTGAAAAAAAAAAAATGAATGTGTACTTACAAAATAAACCTGCCTGGACGTTGAAGTAAATATATTACATATTAAAAATAAGAAAGAGAAGTCATTAAAGGCATCATGTCATAATTTTTATCAAAGTGGCCAGTTCAATGTATTTTGAAAATGATATCCGAACCAGGAAGGTTTTATTTTTATTCAAACCTACTGAATAGTGGAATTGAATTTCAGTTTGCAAGCCAAGCAGAGTGGAAAAATTAATAAGTTTTTTTGTAAATTCCATCTTTTCGTTTTCGAGTTGCTTTTTAAATACCAACTGAACAATTTGTTTAGTAAAATAAATAGTAAGTTTCGCGTGAACACCTTAAATAAGAAACACGGAAATAACATCAAAACGAAACTGTTGAGTACTCCTACCAGTTTCTACGTTTAGTGAATGAATCTCAATACAAGGCAGCACTCCGTCTGGTTTCAATCAGCTAAATGTGTTGTCTGCGTCCATCTAGGGAATTAATTCCAACGAATATTTTTTGGATCCTTCCAATTTTCTCGAAAAGGTAAAACGAAACGTGTACCTAACGCAATCTTTCATTTGGTAAGTAAGAGTAGTTTTTAGAATTCATTAAGTACCAGATTTTAATTCTATGAAAACTGTCTACTGAATCCAAAAATATTCTATTTAGCCACTTGTACATTCGACCGCACGTCGTCGGTGGTAACACTGTGACCTTGAGCTGGCAGAGTTTTAATAGAATACGAGGCCAGCAGCTTATACTGTTTTTTACCACTGACATGCCGCCTACTGTACCTACCTATTTATGAGTAAGCAACTGTCACATACGGGACACAATAGAATTTGTATTGTTATTGACTTCTAAAGGCAAATCGACAGTCCAAACGGGAAACTTTCTTTTAATGAACACAATTTAGTAACTAAACTACACAGCTTTGTAATGACTACAGAATGTGGCGATTTTGTGTAATTACATAAAGTTTTCAAATCAGAAGAGTGCTTGTCTACAAACTAGGGATTAAGTGATCCGTACCGCGCTGACTGTGCTCCTAAATACCTTAAGTAAAGGAAATTTTAGGTAAAACTTCGACTAATTGATCAAATTTTTTACATAAAAATCTACATCTATTTTTAATTACAGGTAGGTAGTATTTGTAGCGGTCATTGACCTGCCGAAAATTTAGGTAATGTCTAGTTAGATATCTTATTGTTATTGTAACTGTCGTACTCATACTTAACATAGTTTGGAAAGGCTAATTATTAACATGAACATTTTTTAAATTGAATACTAGGTTCCTACATTTTTTATTTTTTATCGAACGCATTTTAGACAGTCGTTCTCTACGCATTTCTTTAACAAATTAAACCACGCAATGAATTCAAAACAATATTAAGGTACCTACGTATCGAATAGAGAACCTCTTTCTATTTTTGAAGTCTGTTAAAAATTATCACCGACCAAGGAGAATGTCGATCTTAATTCGAAAATAAACGGCTTTTGAACACAATAATCTAAACAAAACAGCAGTAAAATCTTCTATTTGTTAAATATTATTTAAATTTAGATCCAATTAGATATTAACCCTCGCTTCCTCGTGCTTTTGAAATTTAACTCTATCTTTTATTTATCCTATTCCTCTTCATACTTCTTATATACGTTCGTCATGTTTTAATTTACATTAGGTAATAATTATTTTTATTTGAATGATTATGATCTACAAATATTTCAATTGTCGCACCGTAGGCTGCTTGGTACTTGCTTACTTTCATTTCTGGCGACATCCTGTTTTTGATACACACTCACGAAAGCTCAAATCACAATAACCGCAATAATAAAAATATTAATAAAGTTTATCATGGCCGCTTTGTTTGTCGGTAAATTAATGGAAATGGCCTAATAATAATAATCCAATCAAAGTTTTCGCATTACGAAAATACCGATAATTTTATACTTCGGTATTTTGAACTTTCGTGGTATCAAAGCAGCATCACTGCGTAAGTAAGATTTTCTTATATAAAATGTGGAAAGATAATTCTTGTATCTTATTTGCTCCGTGTTATTTTCCTTGAAACTCTCTTTTACTGAGATATTTTTCACTTCAGTGATTGACAGCTAGGTACTTAGGTTAATTTCAATTATGAGAAATCGAGACATATCTTTTATACGGCTTTATAAGAAAATCCTTCAAGGGGCAGTTTCCTTATAATAAGTAGACATTACTCGTAGCTGGTACTAAGCCAGTGGTCCAGTGTGTAACAGGGTGGTTTATGCATGCAGGAGCCGCGGTGCGGCCTTCGGCTGGCGTGGTCACTCTAGCGTTATCCCCATTTGTACCCGCAGCGGCACTCTTGGGCGCCCGGTTCCGCGCTGAATCTAGTTGCCTACTTCCAGACCCGAATGGCAATCTTGACCCCGAAGCGCCGTCGCCCGCGAACATGGGCAGGCGACGCTCTAGGGCGGTACTATACCAGCTTTCAGGACATTATAAACCGGACAAAATGAAGTCGAAACTAAAACTCAACAATGTTAGTAAGGTAAACTTTATTTTCAACCGAGAGGCATTTTAGTTTCCCGCTACAGTAGGTACTCGGGGTGCCCGCATCCGATCCTTCCGGTTTCGGACGGTTCCTGAGTACTTGTGAAAACTTTTCATGAATTAAATATGGCGCGGCGCCGAAATAATTTTAATAAAACAGTTGACTGTTAAGAGCAATAAAATTATGTAAATTATTTCAGAATCTATTACACTCATCGGACCCTCCGTTGCCTGAATATAAAACGTCAGCATTAAAAAGGTCTAGATTGATAATACCACACTACGGGGTCTTTAAAACATTCTGGGATTGGCTGATCCTCATAGCCACGTTTTATGTGGCCGTGGTGGTTCCGTACAATGCCAGTTTCGTAGACGAAGGACACCCCAGGATAAGTGTGACGAGTGATGTCGTGGTAGAAGCGCTCTTCATTATCGGTAAATCACTTCAGTAACTTTTTAATATCCTATATCGGAAAATTTTACACCTTATATATGCCTTTTACAGATATAGTACTTAATTTCCGGACGACATTCGTAAGTAAGAAAGGAGAAGTAGTCTCCGATTCTAAGGCGATAGCCCTTAATTACATCCGGAGCTGGTTTGTGGTGGATCTCCTGGCGGCACTGCCGTTTGACCTACTTTACGCGTCCGACGTGTACAGCGGCGCGGTGAGTTAACACTACCAACTAATTAATGTAACAGCGTTATTATTAATGTATTGTTTAAATTAAGCGTGGCAAGTCTTGCTACCGCATTTCCCGTATCTATACAACCTTTGTTTACCTACATTCTGGTCCTTTTTTCTTTGAAGTGAGTAATTAACCTACTACACTTTGTTGGAACAGGAGTCAGCACACGGGAACGTGCATCTAGTCAAATTAACAAGACTGCTGCGACTCGCCCGGCTGCTGCAGAAGATGGATCGATACTCGCAGTACTCGGCTTTGATACTGACTTTGCTAATGCTCTCTTTCACTTTGCTGGCTCACTGGCTCGCCTGCATTTGGTTCATCATAGCCGACAAAGAGATTGAAATTCACAAAAACGAAAGTTGGGATCTAGGTAATTTTATACAAGACTCATTTAAAACTTAATATTGAAAAAGATTAGGATATGACCCTAACAGAACGCTCATTCAAGGTAAATACGTTCACTATAAAACACACCCAAATAAATCTACTCGATATAAATTCAGCAATCCGATTTTCAACTTGTGCAAACTTCAGCAGTGAGATACATCAATAAGATTCTCGGAGATAAAACTTTTTTATTGCTTCGTTTGGGTAAAGTCGAGTTGTTTAATTCTAGGATGGATAAACAATCTGGCGGAGAGGCTGAAAGTGCCGATACCAAATATATCGCACAGCGAGAGTTACGTGACGGCGCTGTACTTCACGTGCTCATCGCTCACCAGCGTGGGTTTCGGCAACGTATCCGCCAACACCCTCGCGGAGAAAATCTTCAGTATCATCACCATGCTCATTGGAGGTACGTCACCTCCCAACAACATTCCAATCTATTTACGTACCTGTTACTCCCTTATCGAGTCAACTTTTCGACTTACATTTACATTTCACTCTATCTTGTTTATCTTCAATATTGTTCCCGTGTTGACTTGTAAGCAAAGTAAACACAAAAATCAGTTTACATTAAATGTAAACTGATTTTTGTGTTTACCTTTTTTTACCTGTCAGCGTCACAGAATAACCAGTATTTTGATCGATCGTCGTTAATATCCAGCTTAATATAAAACTGTCAAATTCTAATTTGGGAACGGCTCAATGCATTGAAGTGGGATGTAATGTAAATTAATATTCAGGCGTTCTCATTCACAATGGCACTTCAAAATTGCACGTAGTTAATAACACGGGAAACTTTTTGCGGTGTGCAAATAACGAGCTTGAAACCTTAGCGTCAACCTCATCTGCCAGGGCTGCGGGAATGTCCGAATGGGATACCGGCAACAGCAACAGGCAACTGAAGGAACACGGGTGGGTTTTAGTCAGTAAAAGTCTGACACGCCCTTCCGCTCCGCCCAGACCGGGAGAAATAATTTGATGATTTCTCACCATCAAAAAAAAATCAACCTCATATCGCTACTTCATCCTAACTTCCTAACTAATATTATAAATGCGAAAGTAAGTTTGTTTGTTTGTTTGTTTGTTACGCTTTCACGCTAAAACGGCTGGATGGATTTGGATGAAAGTTGGCACATGGGTAGACCATGACTTGGAATAGGACATAGGATATTTTTTATCCCGATATTCCAACAGGATCGAGACTTACGCGGGTGAAACCGTGGGGCAAAGCTAGTACAACGATAAAACGCGTTCAGTATACAGACTTTCGGAGTATTAAATGGCACATTTCCACTGTTTTAGCACTGATGCACGCCGTAGTGTTCGGAAACGTGACGGCTATCATACAGCGCATGTACTCGCGCCGGTCCATGTATCAAAGCAAGTGGCGCGATCTCAAAGACTTTCTTAGCATAAACCAAGTGCCCAAGGAGCTGAAGCAGCGGATGCAGGACTACTTCCAGACCATGTGGTCGTTAAACCACGGCATCGATATTCATGAGGTAAATTACTTATCGGTGAACGTTTTTTTCTCGTCACAAGGGCTCCTAATATTGACGTGTCAAACAGTCTGTGTTGTATGTTCTACGTATGTTTATGCACTGACCGCAACAGATACTGCACTGACCGCAACAAATACTACAGATACTATGTACCTATCTGGTGCGGTCAGTGCGATTAATTGAGAATAATTAGGGGTAGTGATTAATAATTCATCCTGCAAATTAACTTCTCTTTGGCAATCATTGGCCTGAATTTGCAAAATTAAATTTTGATTAAATCCAGCTACGAAAGCTATCTATTGTTTTCATTTCCAATTACGAAATAACGAAAGGTCAACGCTTAGTTGCTCATTAAGATAAAAAAAAACAGAACATTTATAAATACACCATTTTTAATACGCACCGGTGAGGAAGTATCAAATGGAGATACGGGGATAAGATAACACAGCTTTGAAGTTCGTCCGAACCCCAACCGAGCTAAATGGGTTGGAAACGAAATATAATGCGATAAACTTAATCTCCTTAACTCTGCTACATTTTTAAATATATTTTTTACTAAGCCCTTATATATTTATAAAATCTCATTTACGTATAAAAAACTGACTTTACGGTCAATGCAAATCTAGGTATAGGCCGCTTTGAAGTCGTATGAGAACATATTTCGTGGTAGCTGTGTTTGAAGGGTTTGTTTATTTTTAGACTCTCAAAGAATTTCCCGAGGAGCTGAGGGGGGACGTGTCGCTACATTTACATCGTGAGATATTATCTCTCCCGATCTTCGAATCAGCCTCACAGGGCTGCCTCAAGCTGCTGTCCCTACACATTCGGAACAACTTCTGTGCCCCCGGCGAGTACCTCGTGCACAAAGGGGACGCGCTGACGTACATTTACTACATATGCAACGGTTCTATGGAAGTGATGCAAAACGACATGGTTGTCGCTATTCTGGGTGAGTCCCACACAAATGAACCCATTGTTCGTACCACGTAGCATTCATCTACCTACATACACCTATTACCTTCCTCCTACATGGCATATGTAAAAATATTCATAAACCGTTCATTAAATAGGCAAAGGAGATTTGGTGGGATGCGACATGAATACCCATTTGCAAGCTTACAACGGTTCGGGGTCGTCGCACCAACAGGGGAATAATCCTGATGTTGTGGTGAAATCGAGCAGTGATGTTAAGGTAAACTGAATTATTTATTTCCGACTTTAAAAGCGTCGCTGCTAATATAAAGGCATTTAAGTTTTTTTTTTCTTTCTAACGATGGTTTTATGCTTTCACACCAACAGGCTCTAACCTACTGTGATTTAAAATGCATACACATGGGTGGCTTAGGCGAAGCTTTACGGCTATACCCTGAATACCAGCAAGAGTTCATGCACGACATCCAACACGACCTGACTTACAACTTGCGAGAGGGTTATGAAGCTGAAGCAGAGTCTGACGGGAACGGTCACCCATCACTAACGCTACCTTCAATATCAGAAGATGATGAAAACGCCGCAGAGGACTCGGCACTCACGCCCAAAAAACTACCAGGATCAAACGCGAACAGCCCCCGGCATCAAAAATTCAGGTTCTATTTCATTTAATGCCAAATTGCCAACTACTTTTCAGTAGAATTACAAAAAATATTAAATCGTGTTTGGTTTAAAATATCAAAGCATAAATCAATACCTACATGTTTTCCGGTTGGAATTGGTTTTCTATTGTAAATACAATTGGAATTCTTTGTCTGAAATAATATTGGATAATGATACACGTACTTTGCGAAGGTAAACTTCCACTTCTATTTTGAATAGATATATTTTTATATTTATAAAATACTGGTATTTTCAGGACGGATGGACAACCGCGGTTATCTCATAGAGAATTACGTGAAAGAATAGAAAGGCAGCGTTCTATAGCAACGCCCAAAGTTTCAAGAGCTGATTCTTTAGAAGGGCTAAATCTAGAAGTGCATAATACGAGGTCGTCTGTGGACAGACTTGACACCCAGGTGTCAAGCTTGCATCACGACGTGGCCGCGCTCAGCATGGAGGCAAGTCATTCAATGAGGTCACGTCTCGAGTAATCCCACGTTGACCCACTTGTCAAAACCCACGTGACATAGATCCTTAATAATACAATGATATCATTCAGTCTTCAGATAAGGATTTATGACCTCATAGCATTCTTTATTCGCCTACTTTTTGTGATGTCCTAATATATTTTGTATTTGAACTATTCCGAACCGGTTCTGCAAAGTACTTCGAAATTAGATTTTGAAACTTGAACATTCCTGTAAAATCCCGACTCTACTGGACTTCAAACTTTGGAGTTGAAAACTGCGATTAAGAGGATCTTATGTTCTATATTTAGGTTCGCCACGCCATCCAAGCCCTGCAAGAGATGACGGCGGCTCCCACCGGGTGGCACGCAGCACATTCCAATCCTAATCTCCAATGGAGCACTCCACCGAATCAGCTTGCGCGAAGCTGTAGCCATCCGCCTGACGTTTTCTGTTGGGATCAGGTTAGAAGTGCAGTTGTCAGCGACAAGGGAATTTTGATACTCTCTTAATTGTGTTTAAATAAAGCTTCTTTTGATAAAATGTAAAATTTATCTCCAACAGCAGGAGCGGCCGCTTACGCCGGAGCGTCCGAAAGCGCACAAAGGTACCCAAACTGAGCCATTCCTTCACCTCATCACGCAGTACATAATGGAGCACCCGGCGACCGTCATGTTACTGCTGGGCATCGACCCCATGGCGAACCTAACGCCAGTTATGCCCAGCGCCGTGGACTACTACGCCGACACCCGCGGCCGCCGCCCCAGCACGCTCGAGCAGATCATAGAGTCCGAGACAGGGAGTCAAACGCCCTCCAGCACCACCAGCGAGAAATTCGAACAGATTAGAAGCCCCAGCGGCAGTGTCAGAGATCTCGAAGTTCAAATAGAAAATGAAGTGAAGAAACCTCCTGAGAAAGATAGTATACCAGCGACGCTGAGGCGCAGCCGGTACTCTGCCAGCGACCTGTGCGAGGCGTCCGAGCGTCTGCTCGCCACGCGCTCCACGCACCCCAGCACGCGCTCCCTCAAGTTTAACATCAACAGCTAAGTTTATAATTCCATTTCGTCTTAAATATGCTCATTAGTCTTTAGACTTCAAATAATTAATGCCATTAGTTTAATTGTACATTTGGTGACCTTAAATCCTACCTTGTAAGTGTATTTCGTTTATACTTTATAGATAAATCTACCTACTGCTGTAATTTTTATCATTACTTCTCAATCAACGAAATCTATCTATATCATTACGAATATTTTCTAGTTAGTATGTATAAGTAAAAGTGCATACTGAACGATTGTACATATCAAGTTTATGGGAAGTTTTAATTGTTAGCTTAGCTGTATAACTACTTTATCTAGTCACTGTTTAGGCTTAAAGAAAGAGAGAGACGTTCAGAATAATTTCTGAGTTGAATCCGATTGATTAATAACTGATATTGAAATACCAACAGATTCTTGTGTTATTATTGTTGGAGTGAAACTTGTAAAGTTGTAACTCCGCCGGCGTGTCAAATTACCCTATTATTGGATCTTTTGATAATTACATGAATTACACCAGTTTTCTTAAAATAATGACCGGTATCATCAGCCCAAAGTTTAAAGGGTAGGTCATCAACTGTCGGAATATGATATAGAAACGTTTACACAACAGAGAAATGTTTTTGAGAAACTGGCCTTGAAGCAACTCTTTTGTAAAAATGTAAAGACGTTTATGTCAGACACTTATCCATATTTTCATAAAACTGTTCTCTATTTTTAATACAATTTTAAAAGATGCCGATAAGTCGGTATGTTTATCTAAGACAATACGAAACAATTCATCTACGTACCAAATCTCTGATCTCAAAATACGTTTTATACTTATTTATAGAAACACGATGTGGTCTTCCTTTGAAGTTATTTGTAACCAGTAAACTAACTCGTAACGAGTTAGATAACTGCCTTGTCTCTGCCTGGTCAACTATAACTTTGTGCCAAAACCTACAATGTTCGTGATAATGTCACAAAATTAATTAACATTGTCTATTCTCTTAAAGTACAGCAAGTTATTGCTATTTAGTTTTTTACTAGAACAATTATTTGTACATAGGTATACTTGGAACATTTCGAGCCCTCTCCGTTTTGTGACCAAATTAGTTTGTATTATGAAGAGTACTTATACCTATTAATAAAATTCCTTTTAAAATTAAGTGTTATCTAAAGCAATCTTGTCAAACTACAATTGTGAGATATTTTCCATAGGCACTGTCTTTAAATGTTTTAACGCATATTTTATAGATTTGTAGTACTTACCGCGTGTCACCCCTGGTGAGGTTATTGGCTCGACAACTCATATTATTCAATTGTTCATCTCACAAGTCCTGTGAAAAAAAGCTGCGTTAGTAAAATGTGAGAAAACACGAAAGGATTCTTCTCAAGGATTTTATTTTTCAGCTTGTCGGCCGATATTCCAAGAACTTATAATAATTATAGTTTATTTGTCTATCATTAAGTTAATTATACAACACAAAAATAAGAAAGAAAATTGATATTATGAAGACAACAGCTAATTAACTGAAATTCAATAACAGTAAATGTTGTATAAATATTATCTGAAACTTTGTAAGCAATACCTAGTAGTTCTAGATTAATTGTTCATTTATGTTTCGAACTTATTATATAAATATAAGTAGATAGAGATTATTAGATAAATGTTTTAGCCTCATTCGAGATTGATTCAAGATTGACATAAAGTTTGATGAAGTCTACAACATTTGGAACTATTAGGATTTTTTTAATTTCGAGTGGAGTAACAAAGTTATTTATGGTCCCACAAGAGTAGGGACAAAACACTATAAATCTTATTAATAATGTAAATTCTAGTAGAAATGAAATTCAAAAAATTATCTTTGATAATAAATTGTTATAAGAACGGAAACGCTTACTAGAATAATAAATGTGGTGTACGGTGTATAGAACCCATGAATGTGATATGATGTTAAACACGTGCAGTGCCTAAAATCTCATTTATTTATTTAATTACTTAATTATTCTGTATCTTTTATTAAAATCTAAACTATTTTACTAAACGGTATGATTACGCATACGTTTGGAACATATTTTGTACATATTGAAACTTAATCTTGTAGTACAAAGTATTAGTTACCATAAAGTTTAATAAAGACAAATTGATGTTGAAAGCAGTCTTTCATTATTTTAAAATAAGATGTTAAATACGTCGTAGGTGCCGTTCGTGATAATAAAAATACTAATGTGATCTTGCGGCTAAATGAATTCAAGAGGAAGTTGTAAATAGTAAAGTAAATATACACAACGTGTACATTTACTTTCACGCCAGCCTGATCTCGACATTCAATATACTATAATGTAAATAAATAAAATTGTCTGGCATTGAATATTCTCGGAAAGATGGAAACCGTCAATAACAAAAATAATCTGAGCCGATCTGAGGCACGTACGAAACATTGAAAAATTGACCTCATTATAATGTTTTGACGCGTTTTTTTATTTCTTCGACCTTCTTTCAATAATTTTTTTGTAGCTAAGGTAGTAGAAATATGAAGACATAAATACATTTTCCGAATCCGACAATCTGGAAAGTTTATTATATTAACGGGACCGCCATAATGAATGCACCAAAAACTTTTCATCCTTCCGAACTCCATTTAAGCAGTTTCCATTCACGAAAAAAAATGTTCACAAACAATTCATACTGAGTAACTTTAACCTGAGCGCCATAGTCTTATGAAAACAATGTAAGCGGACAGCCAACAACCATAGACGACTTTCAGCTGAAGTCTGGTACATCGCGTGTAAAGCATTTTAATATAAATATCCGAGAAATCGTAGCTAATTAATTCCATTCGTTCTGAAAACCTAATTATTTTCTAGAACTAGTAAAAACTTGCCAGTTATCTGTTAGTATCTGTTGATAACTAAACCAAACACTAGAATTACATAAGTAAACGAAGATCTGTTCTGGGACCAATAAAATTGAAATCGCACCTTGATCTCCTCGGTAGCATTGGATTAAGTGTTCCTTTTCAATGAAATGTTTATCAACATCTGACAGGAAATCATTTTTCAAAGATCGGGGAGAGAGAAAGGAAAAATGGTTAATCTTTCAATCACACTGATTTGTCGGATATTTTCATCACAACATGTTCCCCCTCATTTACAACGACGTACCCGTAATGAATGAGAGCTTTTTGAAATTTTACGCCATACGATAAAGACAATACTCGACAATACTAGACGATTATTTCACGAGATATACAAGATCCTTTATTTTTCCAACGATACTTTTACCTTGGCAGCCACTTCCCACGATATATCTGCCTTTGCATTGTAGAATACAACGTGTTCTTTAACTCATAAAAACTAAAACCCAACTACGACTAAAAAGGTATAAACAAGACACCACAGACGGACAAATTAAAAATCCGGAGTCACACGTGTTAGGGCATAAATCGAACAGATTACGTGTGACTCCGGATTTTTAATTTGTCCGTCTGTGGTGTCTTGTTTATACCTTATAGTCGTAGTTGGGTTTTAGTTTTTATTACTTTTTTTTTAAATTATTATTTTGGGGTTATTATATATATATTTTTGAAATGAGCTCATTAAGCCCTTTCATTTGATACCCAACACGGTACGATTAACAATCTTTTTTTTAAAGTTCCTGACTTTATTTCCTCTAGAGGGCGCCTTTTAATTTAATGTGACGTCACATAGCCTATAACCAGCGGACGATCAAGACGCTTCCAACGATACCTCGCTTGTCAAATTGTGATGAGTAGTTTAGAACTTATGAGGGAACAGATGAACATACATACATACATACATACATACCGGTCAAAATCATAACCCTCTTTTTTTCTTCGCCGTAGTCGGGTAAAAATAGAAAGATGTTCAATTGTTTGTACTTAAAATTGTTTGTTCCCATGTGGTGTCGCCGTTGCCATCGTCACCTCGTCGTGTCGTACAGTGCAAAACTTTAAGCCCCTTGGCTGATGTTCCTACCGTCGTGCATCGTATAAAGATTTCCGTGTGAAAGGTACATCACGTAGCACACTAGTACCTACATCAACACGCTTGAATGAAGAGCTACTCATCTTTAAAACAAGCACAAACTTTGAAGGAGTAGAGTAAAGATATTGGCCAGTCAGAAATGTGATAACCGCAGTGGAGCTGGCAGCACAGCGAACGCCAGACATAGATTTTATTGTCACCACTCACGGAGGCTACTTTGTAGGTACTTGAAAGGTCAAGAAAGAAAGGCATAAACTCATATGCTCCATTAAAACGTACAAAGAAATAACTTGTCCATAAAATGCAAAGCTGTGCAAGTTGTAGCCTTCGCCGCGCCGCGTAATAAAGTAAGTAATGATGTAAATGTAGGTCGTGGCTCGTGACGAGCAGGCTCACTTTAATTTGCCGCAGCCCAGCTTGGAGCATTCCCGTAGTTATACGGCTATCAAACTATTAGTGAATTTGTTCTCACGACTGAATAAATAGTTAGTTCATGGAATGCCTCGATGGAGATTTGTAAACAAACTTTCGCGCATTTTTAACACAAGAATTATTTTGAATTCGATTAGATAGAATAAGTAATATCATTCATAAATTCTGTTAGAAAATGAAGGTACTTTGGTTATATGGTAACATGACAATGCATGGGCAAAATACAATAGACGTAGGTAGATATATTTAGTCATATTATACCGCTTAACTAAAGTGGACTAGGCTACTACGCGGACTTACTTGTTATACGGAATAGGTTACTAAATATCAATCTGCCTAGCCTTTTGTCACCTATATAAGATCGGCTTCCAGTCTAACCGGATGCAGCTGAATACTAGTATTTTACATGGAGTGCCTGCCTATCTGACCTCAACAACCCAGTAACTGGGTAATACGATACCCCTTACGAAGACTGGTTGTCAGACTTCCCGTAACGACTGTCAAAGATCCACAAATGACAGCTGGGACCAACGGCTTAACGTGCTTTCCGAGGCACGGAGGAGTCTCGGTATGTAAAAATGGTCACCTATCCATGGACCAAACCCGGCAAGCATAGCTTAACCTTTTGGATCGACCTGTGCGGCTGTTATTAATTAGCCTCCTCATTATTATATGCTACTAAATTTATCTACGTCTATTGTATTTTACAATGGATTTCGTCACGCCTGAATCAATTAACTAATGCATGGGCAGTTTGTAAATTTTCATCAATTTGGCTGTAGTAGAAAGATATATTCAGTGAAAACCGCCTGCTGTAGCATTTTTCTTCGTAACCTGAAACAAAACTTGATGATTCTTCGATTCATTCGGTTAACCAGAAATATCAGAATCACTGCAAAAATAACTGCAAGAGACTACCTAGGTACTTATGAAAAATAATCTTACACATTTATATGTATTTTCCAAAAGTCAATATAAGTACTTTAAATGCTTTCACGCAAATTGACATGGCCTGCGGGCCGCCGCGGCAGCTTTTTGTCATATATCACTGGATACTTTAAGAATCTCTGTTCCTGCTATTTCATTTTAATTGAATAAATTAATATCAACTGTGATTGCACGTGTTGTTTACGCAACTACAAGAGGAAAACGTAAAAGTAACTTAGACATTCGATTTTCCCAAAAACACGAAGTAACTGAAGAGAGAAGTAAAAATTAGGCCACCGCGGACCTCTAGCGGATGTCCCAAATAATGGGATGGTCTAAATAACAAGTAATTAAATAATTGGAAAAATGACCAAAAGCAGTGATATTAATCTATACAAAACTCCAAACGTAGTATTCAGGAAGTTTTATAAAATTGTGACGATTATCTTAGTAGGTAAGTATATTCTGTTGTCTTAAGTAACGACAGGCAAACGAAGTCAAGGGCAGAAGTTAGTATCTACTATGACCGTTTATTCATTGAAGTAGTGATCATAAAGGTTTTTTTTTTAAACTAGGTGTGTTCAGTGTGTTCTCACCGACTCTGAGAAGAAAGACCGAAACAAACTCAGACGGCATGCAGTCTCTTTTATTTTGTTACAATAAACATCATGCTCCGAACACATATCGAACACCGGTGAGGAATTTGTGAAGATATCCCCTTCCGTTTTCGGACGCTTTCTGTAATTTATTATTTTCCTCTATAACCTGAAACAATACGGATATTCCTTATAATTTTTCAATGCCGGTCCAGCGGCTGTTATCTATTAAAACCATTTTATGTAGGTATTATGGTGTCCATTTCTGAATTCCTGGAATGTATATAAGTTTCCTTTAAAACGATATACAGTGTGATACTTACCGACCTTACAAAGGTATCCGGTTCGTACTCGTTCTACCTACAAAGCGTAGGTAGGTATAACAACTACAGGTTGCCTATTGTCAACCTACACATAGGGATGTATCATAATAAATCTATAAGCTCTCCTGGGGGCTTAAAACGGTCAGTTTAGCAGAATCATAATATGAAAATATTATGAATCATCGTAAAATGTCACAAACTGACAATTCATAATATGATCTGCGTGTAATTCATTTTACGAAATAATTCATCTGTTTGACAGTTTTCTATGGAGATTCGTAAAATGGTCCACAAATTATGAATTGCTTTTATGTCAAATTTGAGGAATTGTAAATGACAGCTGGGATTCAGGAAATGACTGCTTTTAGAGGAATTGCTAATGTGGCCGGTTTAGGCCCCCTGAACTCAAACACAGATTTTGATATGTTTGCGAATGAATGGAAGATGATACTGTCAGAATGTCTGAATTTTTGAATGTGTTAAATAAAAATGTATGTTTAAATAGTGTAATTGGCTTCGGCCGTTCTATTTAAAATAAAATAAATAAGTATTTACCGTTTCTGACTACCGACGACAACTACATGTTTTTGCCATTCATCATCCCTCTTTTGTTCTCAATATTGAATTAATGAAAATCTATTGAGAGCAGTTTCTATTCACTTAGTTTTTCGCTCTAAATGTCTCTTTGTTTCCATTAGTTAACGTAAATACTACAGATGAACAATTTTGTTGGATTGTTTATTTCTTTTTGAAACTTAGAAATGCATTGTGACACTGGACTTGTTACTAAATACGAATTTACTGAACGTCATCGTCATAGCAAAAGTAAAAGTACCTAGCGCTTAATTCGTGTCGTACGAACTCTGGCTTACGCTGCCCAATTCATGGAATGTTGGAATCCTATAATTCAAATTTCATTGAGATTGATATATTTGCATGCTCGTAAAATAAATTTAAATCGACTATTACAAAAATGTTATCTTAATTTTATTGTAATCCATTATTATTATTTATTTATTGCATAACTTAATTCAAGTAAATGAATTTGTATCAGATATGATTTGGTTTTGTAGCTATAGCTCGCTTTTGTAATTTATTTATCTATTTCATGATAATTGTTAATTTTGTAAGCTTGTCTAGTGGCAACCACTGATAATTAAATGGTATGTTTTATCTGCGGATAATGCAGTGGACTGCAGCATTACTAATCAAGTTTTGTTAACCGTATGTGTTATATTTATGTTGTAGTTGTTTATTATCCCTTTAAAATAAAATAAAATAGCAGTATCACTATTCCACAACAATAATCGCTCTTGAACGCGGTTTAGATGTACTGATCGCGTTCAGTTTCAGTATGGAAATCCGCCCTAGTAGGATTGCTGATTCAAACAAATTTGATGTCTCTGTAAAACGTTTCCTCTACTTGCATTGTATTGTGCCACGTTGTCACGCAGTACCTACTACTTATATAGGTACCTACCTATACGTATTCGAAGATATCATTCTCACTGACTTCCAAACCAAACAGGCTAGCCTTATACATATAATTTTAATAGATAACGAGCTGACAAACATTTTGTGTAAATAAATATCTAATTAAAATTCTCCAGTTTAGGTGCGAGGCGTGTCGACGTCGTCAGTTGGAGCGTGCGCTCGGGGCCCGCGAGCCGTGAAATGCAATTTGCCGACGCTGCAACGAGCGAACTACGTCACTTATAAACTGGAGCTATACCCATGTTTAACTACTCGATATTTTGGCACAACTTTAAGCTCAAAATTTTCGGAATATATAATTTATTTCCACTACGAAAACATCAGCTCCGTTCGTCTGGAAATGTAAATACGAACTGAAAACCCCAAACTTTTAGTTGATCTAAAAACAACAGTAAGTTGTGGTCCGGTCTCGTTACAGTTGTGTCGCCTTTCTCTGATACATTTTATTTTATTTTTGTTCTCGTAAAGAATCTAATTTACCTCCGTTGCACCTGTCTATTTCCTCTGAAATTAAATTGTAGATATTAGAAAGTATCGGAAAAAGCGCGAAGTAAGTAGGAAAACAAGATCGCGTTCGTTTTACTTTTATTTTTCGTTCGGAAATACGAGAAGTACGACGACGGTAATGGTAGAATTAATCTTAATTCCTGCTCCATTTTATTCCAGGCACGTGGAAGTTGGCCACTTAATTACCCCCTAAGCATTAGCAACCCTCTATTTATTTTATTGCGTCGTTGCTATAGTTAATGTAAATATTTAACCCGGAGCGGAGGTTGAATGTGAACTATTTCGACTTCGAATAGATCATTATTTCCCGAAGATACCGGTAGAGCTGACTTGGGGATTATATCATTCCACACACATATATCCGAACTGCTGACGAAACTTTGCAAGATAGCGAAATATGCTTGGTTATTATCTGTGAGAAAAGCCCATTTTCCGTTGACCCCGTACGCGAAGAAATTATCGTTCAATTACTAATCCCCAACCGTTCAAAACTACATACGTCTATGAACATACATGGTATCGGATTGGACCGCTAACACTGAACAAATACGGGATTGTAATGTACACAAAAGTTTTATTTGCTGTATGATTACTATCGGGCGGGACACGCGGCACAGGAGCGTGATTGATTGCCTGACACGCTTGTGGAACTGTAATCTCGTATATGTACTTGTCACACACATATGTAACATGTATGTGTGTGTATTGTACCTATAGCTAACTACAAGCTACAAGTCAACATGAAAAGTTGTGATTTTTCAGGTTTGTATACAAAAAGGCGACTAATGCAGGCCACATATGTTACGAATACGATATATAGGTACTTGCGTAAAATTGGACTTGCACATGTATACATTAACGTGTGTGGGATGAATTAGCACGAGTATCCGAGCCATTCGGAGTCACGCAAACTTGTGCAAGTCTAAACTTGCGCAAGAGTATCGTAACGTGTTTGGCCACCATCATGGCGGTGGGTCCATACAAGCTACGGGTAATGATGCTTGCAGTCTTTGCTCTTGATTCTTACTTATTACATTCTGTATTTTTCCAATGTATATTTAGAAAGAGCCTCTTTTTTATAAGACTATTTAATATAGCATCATAAAAAAAAAAAGAATATTGAGCATTATAATTGTAAGTCTACCAAAAAAATAAAAGACATAATTTTATATAAAGTCACTTTTAGCTATCAACGGGCGTTGATCCTATGAACAACCCCTCATGAACATCGTAAAGTGGGTGTAGGTAAGCATCTCTCGTTACAGAGCAAACACAAGGATATTCAGAGTCGCATCACGTTTCCTATTGCCAATAAAAACAATATTGCCGTAAGCAATTTGCAAGTTAGTATGCAGAACAGTATTAACCTATTAACTGCTATTGTTTCACTTGTATCGTCTTACGTGACGTATCGGATGCAGGTAGCTGGCCTGATCCGATGGAACTTCTGGGAACTGTGTCTTTAATATTCTCGGAACGAGGAATATTTTGGAATGATGTCGAAGATATGAATGGCGGTTTTTGTCCAGTACCTAGTCCATGCTGCGAAAGGATCAAAATAACATCAGGCATTTTTTTTTCTAGTAGATTCAGAGTCGGTCGGGACATAAAAAAAACAAAAAGACAGCTGCAATTTTCGAAGCAGTACTTGTTTCAGTGTGTGGGTGTCATCAAAAACATTTAAAAAAATCCATTACCTACATAGGACCTACTTATAATTAAAATGTCATAAAATCTTGCCTAGATTTTGTAATGAAAATCACAGCTAAATATTGTCTACGTACCTAAATGCTGCAGCCGTGCCCAGTATTTATCGATCTACACCTGCAAGCAAGAGCCCATTTGTTCCATATGTACGATCATAGTGCCGGATGAGTGAATAAAAATTCGTCGCTCAGCTTCATTGACTCGCATTGAGAACACGCGAATATGGAGAAATCTAATGAAATGTAAAAAATGTAACGTAATTTTAAACGACAGTATAAATTAGGAATCAATGTGAGATCTTAACATTGATTTCAAATTGGGAGGGCTTGAAGTTGACTGTGTTAATAAAGTTCGTTTGAAAATTGGTAGAGCAACTTCTTGGAGAAGATTTTTTATTAAAATTACCATTTTACTACCACCTTTGAAATTGGTAACTTCTTGGAGAAGATTTTTTATTAAAATTACCATTTTACTACCACCTTTGAAATTGGTAAGCTTATCTTTATGATTAATGACATAAAATAATGAAAATTTATTGAAATACATTAATCGCGTTTTCTTTCATTCCCAACAAGTAATAAATAGTATTTTGGTGATTAATATTATCACACCAACCGACAGTTGCGGAAAACGTTTTCAACACCAACGTCTACAAATTACTGTTCATGTTAACACCTTCAATCACATTTATGAAATCAGATCAATCATTAAACTATTTCTAATCCTAGATCTGTAAATATAAACTCCAGAAATATGAAATATAATCATCATCATCATTTCAGCTGAAAGACGTCCACTGCTGGACATAGGCCTCCCCAGCACCGCCACTTCGACCGGTTCTGTGCTTCTCGCAACCAGCGGATTCCCGAAAAAAATTAAATCCTAATACTGAACTTATTTAACCTTAAACAATTTGGAAAAACTGCATTTAATCGAATATTTCTAGAACTCGCAGAACGGGTGAAAACTTATCTCGTCTAGGTTGTAAAGTTCACGTAACAAGGCATCGTTTAACCTAATATCTGGAATACCTGTTACACGCTACAAAGTATAGGTAAGCACCACGTACCTACTAAGAATTTTGTGATTCTTCCATCACTCGGCGCTTTACAGCGTAATTCTACGTTATGAGCTCATGTTACGAGCATGTTTAGTATTCTTTCTGTGAGACTAGAATATTTTTGAGCACAATGAACAAATTCATTAATTCGAAGATTTGTTCCCGGAAACACAAAGTTTCGTGAAACCCTTGAATGTAAAGTTCAGAACATGGATCAATGAGTTAGAAACTGTCGTACTCAGAGCAGCGGGCCTAAACCGGCCACATTTGCAATCCCAGCTGTCATTAGCAATTCTTCTAATTTGACATAAAATAAATTCATAATTTGTGGACCATTATACGAATCTCCGTAGAAAACTGTCAAACAGGTGAATTATTTCGTATTATGAATTACACGGAGATCATAATAAGAATTGTAAGTTTGTGACATTTTACGATGATTCATAATATTTTCATATTATGATTCTGCTAAAGTGACCGTTTTAAGCCCCCAGGAGAGCTTATAGATTTATTATGATACATCCCTATGTGTAGGTTGACAATAGGCAACCTGTAGGTGTTATACCTACCTACGCTTCGTAGGTAGAACGAGTACGAACCGGATACCTTTGTAAGGTCGGTAAGTATCACACTGTATATCGTTTTAAAGGAACCTTATATACATTCCAGGAATTCAGAAATGGACACCATAATACCTACATAAAATGGTTTTAATAGATAACTGCCGCTGGACCGGCATTGACAAATTATAAGGAATATCCGTATTGTTTCAGGTTATAGAGGAAAATAATAAATTACAGAAAGCGGCCGAAAACGGAAGGGGATATCTTCACAAATTCCTCACAGGTGTTCGATATGTGTTCGGAGCATGGTGTTTATTGTAACAAAATAAAAGAGACTGCATGCCGTCTGAGTTTGTTTCGGTCTTTCTTCTCAAAGTGACCGTTTTAAGCCCCCAGAACAGATAAGAAAATCGGCCAAGTGCGAGTCGGACTCGCATACAAAGGGTTCCGTACCACCGTACAATATTTACACACATTTCACATTTGTTTTACTTATATTTTAATTAAAAAAACACGTTTCTTGTATGAACGCCCTTTACTTTTTTACTTAATTTTTTTTAAATCATTTTTTGTTATAGCAGCAATAGAAATACACAATCTGTAAAAATTTCAACAGTGTATCTCATGAACATAGGGTTCATGGGATACACCCCGCTGACAGACAGACGGACAGTGGAGGCTTAATAATAGGGTTCGGCTTGGCACCCGTCGGTTATGGCACCCTAAAAAAGGGTCGAAAAGAGGGAGTATAAGGAAAAATGCATGGAGTAAGGCTTTCGAGGAGACTTCGTAAACGACTTATAGACAGAAAAGAACACATCATTATCCTTATTGTGGGTACACGTAATACACGATGTCGACATAATACGACATGAACATGGCGGACGCTAGTTTATCAAACTTGAGTTTTCCTCCAATAGAAACTGTAATCTAAAGGGATGGCAAAAGTCGAAATGGCATTGATGACAAGACGATACATAACCTTGATAACAAGTCAGAAAACATGATAAAAAACCGTCAAAACTTTTACCAAAGGAACACTAACAACTACTCGTGTCGCCGACTCGAACAGACGAAAAGAATACAGAAGAGGTTCGTGTTATGGTATGATACTTATCTGAAGCACCTTTGAAACTCTGCCAGGGGTGTTTGCAGGTATAAAGTCTCGATCATTATACCTAAAGGGGCTGCGAAAATATTGGATACTCACTCCGGTAAGTAGCAACATTAGCGATGTTACCGCTACACGCTTCGTCATCATTTATCACGATTGATACGGAAGTGAACTGTGAGGGAAATATCAATCAATATTTATATAAACGTATCTTTACGTACTTGGAGTCACTTGATGAATAGGTGACTACGGATCGGTTTCCGACTTTGTGCTTTATTTACATCAATTTCCTTAGCATTACAATCAATCTGCCCGCCTTTTCCCAACATTGTAGGGTTCGGCTTCCAGTCTAACTGGATGCACCTGAATACCAGTACTTTACATGGAGCGACTGCCTATCTGAACTCCACAACCCAGTAACTGGATAATACGATACCCCTTGGTAAGACTTGTTGTCAGACTTTCGGGCTTCTGACGACTCAAAGATCCACGAATGACAGCCGGGACCAACGAATTAACGTGGTTTCAGAGGCACGGAAGATTCCCAGTATGTGCAGATAGTAACCCATCCACGGAACAACGCCGGCAATGGATCGTCCCGTGCGGCTGTTATTAATTAGCCCCAAGCTCTTTTCCTTAGCATTACGTAGTAGTTCATTCTTATTCAAGAGTACATAAGCACTAAAGTATTTCATTAATAAAGCCAGGCTATGCATTTTCCTTCTTTCAAAGGACAATCAACTGCATAGCAGTTCTCATCACGCGCAAGCTGTAAAAATCAACTAAGCGAACAGCGGAATGGGTTTCTATTGTTCTCGGACACGGCAAGTGCGATACACCGTGTGCCGACAGCGATTTGTACCATATGCAGAATTGGGATTTGCAACCAATGCAGTATTAATGTTTGTGTACACAGATTTAGCAACTAGAACAATACTGGGTAAAATACGACGACTATGATTCTAACTGGGGGCTTAAAACGGTCACTTTAGCAGAATCATATTATGAATCCTCGTAAAATGTCACAAACAGACAATTCATAATTATGATCTACGTGTAATTATTCATACTACGAAATAATTCTTCTGTTTGACAGTTTTCTATGGATATTCGTAAAATGGTCGAGAAATTATGAATGGCTTTTGTGTCAAATTAGAGGAATTGCTAATGACAGCTGGGATTCAGGAAATGTACTGTTTTAGAGGAATTGCTAATGTAGCCGGTTTAAATAACAGAAATACAAGTAATCCAAAAAAAAAAACAATATCATACCAATTACTCTTAGACACTTCAGAAAGCTCGCTCTTCAAGATCAGTTTATAATATTTTCATGTTTCGGGTTAACGAATTACGTAGGCAGCTACGAGTCTCGTAGTGCCAGCTACGAGTCTCGTAGTGCCAGCTACGAGTCTCGTAGTGCCTACGTACTGGTTCTACGAAAAGTGCTACGGAGCTACGCACTTGACCTTCTTACCGGATAATCACAATTTATTATGGCCAGTCCATGAGTTTCATAGGCATCTCGGCGCAGCAGTCAGCACTTCTAGTTATATGGGCGTCATAAACCCTTTAAGTTAATCGCCTTTCACACATCCTTTCCACATGGTTGAGCAGTTGAGCTGCTGAGCGAATACCCTTTTATTTCCTGCTTGCTATAAATCTGTTTACGCTTTTCTCGGATAGCCAAAATAAGTACAGATTTAATTTTCAGATCATTATTTTTAATACAAATAATTTATAACAAGTTATCACAGGTACTTAAATATTACTATATTTAAGTACCTATTTACTTTATAAGTAAATGTAATTTCACGTAAATGTGCTTTACTAGTTTTATTAAACATTATCCTATTCGCAGGTATATCATGCTTTGAATACTCCATTTAAAGTTTTCCTACAAATATAACTTGTCAAAAAAAACTTATTTCATTTTTCATTGACGCAGAACGTGTAAGAGGACAATGCAAGCTTAAAATAAAATAATGTGCTATAACCAATATTTTTCGATGTTAAACATTGCACAAACATTGTGATTCCTGTTTAACTTAACATAACATCACGCCTGTATTTCCCGATGGGCTGGGCAGAACTGTTTATTTCAGTACACCAACAGTACCTTTCTGTAAATATTAAATTATTAAGTCAAGGTTCAATTAATCTCATCACTAGAGTACTTAAGGCTTAGTAGGATACTAAAGCTATCTCCATTAGCGCCTAAATTATCAGCCAAACGCTATCAAAATCGGCCAGCCGACTATCATTTCGTGCCAAAATCGACAGACTGCAATCGTCGAATCAATTTAGCACATACTAGGGACCCGCCCTTGCTTTGCACGGGTACGATGGTGCGCTCTAATAATATACCTATACTCCATTTGAAATAAGATTAGACGTATTGATAAGCCTTTTTTACATTCCGTTCAATCGATTTTGAATTATATTGCGTTGGTGGCATGACAAATGGCAGCTGCTGTAGATAGTTGGTATTGTGTAACTTTTTTTGCTTATAATGCTATCCTTATGCCTACGGTATAGAAGTCAAAATCGGTTGAACGGACTGTAAAAGGGTTTGTTTTAATGTCTAATCTTATTTCAAATGGGGTATAGGTGATGATTTATGAAAATGTCGACTAAGTGATATCTTAATTTACCTACATACATATTAACGTATAAAAGGAGTATGTAAGTTATCGTATATGCGGACAAACAGACAGACACCAAAAAATACCTTTTTGTGCAATATTTTAGAGAAATCGATACTGCAGCGTCCGGGATCTGTCATCTACCGTTACCATAATGATCAATATGTCGACAGCAAACAGTAATATCTTTGATACTGCCATGATCTTTTGTAATATAGTGCCAAGCCTGGTTCTGCAATAAAATGGCTTTTAAAATACTGGCTTTCGTGAAAGTTTGATTCAGTACTTTCATTCTACACATTGCTTTAATCATAATGGATGAGTTAATACCCAGTCACCCAATATGATAATTACACCGATTTCGAATAATAAAATGTTTTCGAAGTTTCGAGTTTTTCCGAGACTAACGCACGGCAATTGATTTTTATGTATATTTAAAGACAGATAGATAGATTACACCGTACTGAAAAATCATTCTTAGGTACGAAAAAACAGCACAAATTCATTTTGCCTACCTATAGTAAAAGCGTCCAAAAAATACTTGCTCTATTTTCCACTCGATTAACGTGCTCGTAAAACCAGTTGACCCACATAGTGACAATATCAATATTTTATTGTCCCTGATATTTATATGCAAATATGCAGATTTGCATGCATCTGCGAAAGTACACAACGTTATTTATCACTCCAATAATCACATGCATGACACTGTCAGTCATAGATATTTATGTTTGTACATTACCTACTTAATTAACATTTTTTGCAATGTAGCTTATAATTTGTTGGAGTTTCGGACTAAATAATGCCGCCATAAATTTTCATTAGACTTCATCTGAAGGATAAGACAAAGATTTACGAGGGTTGTTTAGATAACTAATTGAGTAACCGTGTTGACTAAGTTCTTATAACAAATAAAACAGGCGAGATCAAGTTAGAATTACTTTTATAACAAAAGGAAAATAGGTATCATTTCTTTTTTTTTTGTCAGATAAAATGTTGTTTGTACTAGAAAAATAGTGAGCCGTAGGTAGGCATCTAACTAAGTACTAATAAAAACCGGCTAAGTGCGAGTCGGACTCGCGCACGAAGGGTTCCGTACATTATCTATAAAAACGGTCTGTTGTATGGGACCCCCCTTAAATATTTATTTTATTCTGTTTTTTAATATTTGGTGTTATAGCGGCAACAGAAATACATCATCTGTGAAAATTTCAACTGTCTATCACGGTTCATGAGATACAGCCTGGTGTCAGACGGACGGACAGCGGAGTCTTAGTATAAGAGTCCCGTTTTACCCTTTGGGTACGGTACCCTAAAAATAATAAATAGGTAGTTTATATAAGTTTAGGGGTATGAGGAACAGGGTATAAAGTTCACTCATCCACCATAGAAAAGGGAGGATCCTCCGACCATATGGGCGTTGTGTCTGGCGGGCAACTGCCCAACGATTGATGTTGGGTTCTTGTATATATGTCCACTGCACGGTAAACTTTAATTGCCTGATGCAGGATTTATGTGACGTCAGGATTTTTGTGTGACGTCAGGTCTTTGATGCGTAGTTCGCATGAGGCGATGTAGATACCGCCACAAAAGTATTGGATATTTGGGTATTACACTCTCTCGCTCTAGGATTCTTTTTCCTAGGTAGGTACTTTGACAAGTGCCTTGTGGTTTTCCTCATGAAGCTGGGAAAGTGCCACAACATGTACTTCCATATGCGAGAGCCGGAGAAACTATGAATCACTAAAAAAGGCTATTCCGACAGGCACTTCAATAAATTGCTCGTAATACCTCCTACTGTTCCAAGTCATGAAAATATAACTTGTTATGTTTTCGTATTCATGGAAAAGTATACTTACCTAAGTAGGTAATAATTTGTATACCTACCTATTTTATTTAAGAGAGACTGACTGACCCAAGTTAAACTATACTTATTTCACCAAGTTAATAAGAATTGAAATAACAATATTCGTTCTACCAAGTCCCGAAGGTCACAAAACAATATCGGTAGCTTACTAAGAACCCACCTACATCAGGGCAAAACATGGATTTTTAATTGTAGCTTCGAATTAATTCAACATCTAGAGTTGATTTGTTTCATGATGTTTTCATTATTAACATTAACCTATCATGTTATTAACATAAATCAAACATAAAATCCAATGTTCGCTCGCTTTTGTATTCTCTTAGTAAAATCACAACGGCAGCTTTACCTAGTATCCGTGTCAGGATGCTCTGATTTCCAGGGTTGCGGGAATGTCCGAAAGGGATACCGGGACCTTGGCAACAGGCAACTGAAGGAACACGGGTGGGTTTTAGTCAGTAAAATTCTGACACGCCCTTCTGCTGCGCCCAGAGCGGGAGAAATCATTTGATGATTTCCCAGCCTCAAAAAAAAAAGACGCTCCGATTTAGCTCACATCGATCGGTGTTGCATTTTCATATTAAATAAAATCACAATGAAAACTTAACTTTTTCGAGCTCGCTTCCCTCGTTGTTGGACATAACCGGATTCGAGTCAGGATGCTCAATTGGCCAACTTGCTTCACTCGCTCTTGCATTCTCTTTGTAAGATCACAATGATAGCTTTACCTAGCTTTCATTCAGTTTGTTTTTTTTTTGTTTTTTATGATACCCTCCTTTTGTGCTTCGCCCCAGCCAGGTATAAAAAGGCTTTAGGACTAGCTACGCACCTCCGGTAGGTACCTACACAGGATTACTTGTATTTGAATTGACTAATAGATATAATATAATAGGTAGGTATTAGGTAACCTATACCCATCTATTATATTAACTTTTCTTCGGTAATGGGTCCCCAAAAATTGAGGACTGATTTATGATTTAAGATAAGTTTTTGTACAGGCTGAAACTAATAGGTATCTCATATTTTAATGTATCTATGTTAGAATTGATTTAAGTATAACTTCTGTGCCACTCTTAACGTATCTTAATCTTAAAAAGATAGTCCCGTCATTAAGAGAACCCATAAAAATTACCTACTTATATATCTTATTTTATATATCTTATTCTGACACTTGCCTTTATATATATAAAACTTTATTTCAGCCTATCTTTTACAAAATCATCCATATTTGTGTTAGTAATTACTTAGGAACTATGTTAGTAAACCACAAAAATAAAACAAACAAAATCACACAGACACATGGAGTGCGATCCAGTGTCTTAGAAAAAATACATACAGACGAACATAGAACCCCCTCCTTTTTGGAAGTCGGTTAAAAAGGACCGGTCCGGTATTACTTTCAGGATGCTGTTGGAGGTTACTCGAATACGGTGCAATATTGAGGCCGCTCTCTTTCTCATGATGGCATGAAAGCCATCAATATGAGCTGATTTATGATTCAAAGAAAAGAGGAATATTTGAAACAATTCCCTCCTAAGACGTCTGTTCTAAGTATTAACCTAGGTACTCATTAACAGTACCTACCCTCATCAACATTCGGTATTTCATAGGTACCTACTTAGCATGTAGGGTTAATATAGATACATAACTTACCTATGTATAACTATCACTTAAGTAATGATATCTAAGCTAACGCACCGAGCGCTTACTGATCGCTTTGGTACGAATGAATACAATCCAAACGTAATACGCAAGATAAGACCAACTATTACATAAGCTTAATTTATAATTGGCTATCAAAACCAGTGCCTATCGTTTCAGAATCGATTAAATTCAAAATTATGGTATAATGGAAATAAAGGTCCGGGCGCTCAATCTAAAGTACTTTTGAACCGCAACCAATTGTCTTAAATGTATTTATTATTGAAATCGAAATGGACTCGATTACTCGATTCTATATTTCCGTCCCAACGAGCTTTAGCTGTTTAGAAAATTTTACTTATTTATACCATTTTATCTACGTAAATAATTCGTAATCGTAAATATTCGAGGAGCTCGTGGCTAAGTAATAACAGCCGTACGGGTCGATCCATCAGGTTAAGCTACGCTTGCCGAGGTTGGTCCGTGGATGGGTGAACCATCTTTACATACCGAGACTCCTCCGTGCCTCGGAAAGTACGTTAAGCCGTTGGTCCCGGCTGTCATTCGTGGATTTACGGGTCGTCAGAAGCTCAAAAGTCTGACAACCAGTCTTACCAAGGGGTACCTATCGTATTACCTAGTTACTGGGTTGTGGAGGTCAGATAGGCAGTCGCTCCATGTAAAATACTGGTATTCAGGCTATTCAGCTGCATCCTGCTGCTGCTGCTGCTTGATATTGCATGCTGATTTGTTCTACGTAAATTATTCATGCTAAATCGTTGATAAAGTCTACAAAGTTATGTAGCCTACAGTGATATGATAGGCAGGACGGGATCAGGTCGAAGCTTGGTGTAACAAATTCTGCACGTTGCTCAGTTGCTGTTAGGTTTTAGTCTTCATGACCTGGAGCGCTCAGTTTATTTCGCGAAGGTCGTTCTTTTAGGGATCACTCCTCTCACGCACTTTGCGGCCACGACCACGACCACCCGCAATCTTAAAAAAACCTGGGCCGTAACTTGTCGGACGAGCGGACGTGTGGCCAAACATTCTTCTTATTCGGAGCTTCTGCGACCAAGATTGCTGCCAGACGTGCGACAAGTCATGCCATGGCCATGTAGTGCGCGAGGTTCCCTTAGCTCGTCAGCTCCCGTCTCGAACAAGAGAAAGGCAGATGGTTCGCTCCCTTTGCTACTGCTCCTGCATGCGTTTCTATGCTTGCTAAAGGTGATAATACATTCCACTGACCGAACAACTGAACAAACGATGAAAAGCGTATTTGCAGTAAGCGAGCGGTAGTGACTAGCTCCAGTCATGTCTTATCGAATGAACTAAGAAGCGAGGGATCTTCGCGTAGTTCGTCTGTGGGAGCGCTCTTTCCACCTATACTCCATTTGAAATAAGATTAGACATTTAAACAAACCTTTTTACAGTCCGTTCAACCGATTTTGACTTCTATACCGTAGGCATAAGGATGGCATGAAAAGCAAAAAAGATTACTTACACAATACCAACTGTTTACTGCAGCTACCATTTGTCATGCCACCAACGCAATAGAAGTTAAAATCGGTTGAACGGACTGTAAAAAAGGCTTATTTCAATGTCTTATCTTATTTCAAATGGGGTATAGTTCGTTCGCGAACTATAATACGGCCGATATAAGTTCCGACCTTCGCGCAGAGAGCTGCGTAGCGTAGTAAAAAAGTTCGCAGAGATAGACTCTGCGAACTTCGTTCTGCGTTCAGACCTGCCAAGTTATATCGGCAGTATTGTACCTACACAGACTATTTGGTACCTAATATCCTATCCCACTGTTGGATAAAATCCTCCCACATATAGTCATTACGTACCCTGCCAGTAGATGATACCTACATAACTTCGGTCCAGAATGATTGTGGATCAAAACACTACCTATACCCCATTTGAAATAAAATTAGACATTAAAACAAACCCTTTTACAGTCCGTTCAACCGATTTTGACTTCTATACCGTAGGGATAAGGATAGCATTAAAAGCAAAAAAAGTTACACAATACCAACTATCTACTGCGGCTGCCATTTGTCATGCCACCAACGCAATAGAATTCAAAATCGGTTGAACGGAATGTAAAAAAGGCTTATCTATACGTCTAATCTTATTTCAAATGGAGTATAGTTACCTCTTACTCATATGTTTTTTTCAGCTGGTTTCACCAACTTACATCGTACACTGTCAGGCCGTGGTATGGCGTCTCATGCTACCTACACGTAGAAGCGATAATTATTGACAAAACATAGCTATGTAGGTGGATAGGTTGTTTTTACCTACCTACCTTTATTATTCAGAAGCACAGCTTATTCTCAACATCTACATAAACCGTAGACATGATAAGGAGCTATTAAAATTCGGAGCGCACTTTCGCCTTCCATAAGTTATTCTTCGGTAATGGAAATTCAATGTCGCATCTCAATTTTCTAGGAGTGTTTCATTGACGTAAACACACTTGTGCAATAATATCGAGTTTAACCTTTGCATAAGTTATGTTAAGAATTGATACTTATGTAGGTATCTACTTACGTAGGTACTTATATTACCTACATACCTACATAACTTAGGTAGTAGACTTATCTATGAATAGGTCATGGTAATAATAATAGTCGTCCAAACCGAAATTCGCCCATGGCCACCACTCAGCGGAGAAAAGCCTTCGGCGCGGGAGATATTTAGTGCACAAATGTGCGCGCTGATACAGATGCGCACATTCTCTTCCCTCACTCTCATAGTCAGATGGGACAGCAATCCGAAATGATCGGAGAGAGATTAGGCGCAGGGCCAACGGCTTAAAAAGTGCCGAGACACGGAGGTATCACACGGCCAACTTCTAAACTCCGGGCTATTACTAAGAAATTCGTAATGGAAAACCCCATAAAACACTGCCCGACTCGGGAAATTCGAGCCCATTACCCGACGCTCAGCAGTCGCCCTTGCGACCACGAGACCAACGGGGCAGTCATACCTACTTTACGTCTGTTGCATATGGTAGGCACCTAACTAGGTATAACCTAACTACGTGAAGGTATCTTCAATAGTAGGTACTTAGGTACCTAATTATAATACCAAACTAATAAGTACCTTCCTTTTCGAATGATGAGTCCAATGACCCCTTAAGAGGATACTCATGAATTAAATTTCACCCTGCAGTTTATTTATACTTATAATTAAAGATATAATATTGTAGTGTTAGCTTGTTAATTGTAAATGTTGTATTTAAGATTTGTCCAAATAATATATACCAAAAAAATTAAAGTAATAAAAACTAAAACCCAACTACGACTAAAAAGGTATAAACAAGACAAGACCCCACAGACAGACACATTGAAAATCCGGAGTCACACGTAGTTGGGTTTTAGTTTTTATTACTTTTTTTTTTTTAATTCTTTTGGGGTTATAATATATATATTTTTGAAATGTGCTCATTAAGCCCTTTCATTTGATACCCAACATGGTAGGTACGATTAAACAATATTTTTTTTTTAGTTCCTGAGTTTATGTCCTCTAATGGTCGCCATATTTAATTTAATGTGACGTCACATAGCCTATAACCAGGGGACAATCAAGACGCTTCCAACGATACCTCATTTGTCAAATTGTGATGAGTGGTTTAGAAGATAGGAGGGAACAGATGAACATACATACATACATACCGGTCAAAATCATAACCCTCCTTTTTACTTCGCCGTAGTCGGGTAACAAAAAAGTATCCATCATTAAAAAAAAGTAACGATTTAAAACCTGTGACTCAGATAATACGGTAGCTAAAGGTTATACTTAGGTAGGAAAGGCTTTCACAAGAAAACCACCGAAAAAGTGCCGCAGATAACTTCTTCGTGGTGATATAGTGTAGGTAAATCCTTGGATAATATTCACCCGACACGCCGCCGCCCTCTGAGACAATTTCAATTTCACGCGCGAAAATCACAGGAATTCATAAGTCCGTGAAAAAAGTTACATAAAGCTATTGCTAGGAAATGGGAAATTCTCTCGGAATTTGAGTATGTAGGCTCTTTGGTCTAGTGGTCGCAAGCGCTACTGCTGAGCTTGAGGTCCTGGGTTCGATTCCCGGGTCGTGCAATGTTATTGGGTTTTTCTATCTGGAATTTCTCAATAGAAGTCCGGAGTCCGGATTTGTGCCCGGTATGGCAAGCCTCGCCCCCCTGTTACATGGGACTTAAACTTGCGAAATGTGGGTGTACTGTAGATTACCTCTGCCTAACCCTCGGAGAATACGGGCGTGATGTTAAGTTGTTAGTGAAGTTATCAAAAAGACTAACCACACAGACACGTTTTTATGAGAAAACGAAACAGACCAGTCCGACGACGATGATGAGTCCACGAGGTACTGCCACTGACTACTGCAAAGTGTGTTTATGAGTCGCTCTCCAGCAGACCTGGGTCTATGGTTTCCGTAATGGAGAGTATTGGAGTGGACCCATGAACAAAGTACCTACTACTTTGTTCGGTCCAGCCCTTGAGATAGGTTGGTAAGTAGATACCTAATTAGTGCTATTTACTTTTACTTGACGGTTTTCCAATGCATTGGCAAAGCATTAAGTGGCGAAAAAACCCGTTACAATGCAATTAAGGCTGAAACTTTGGCGTCCATCCAAAGGTTGTGCAATCGGCAGCCGGGTCACGTGAAGATTGATATTTGTTCTGTGCGGGCATCGAACCCAAGACCTTTTGGCCAAAAAACTTTGCTTGGCCACTTTACAAACCGCTTCGTCTAGTAAAAAAGGGCATGGCGAGTCCTGACGCCACGCCAACAAACCTACCGAAGTAGGATGTACACCAGCGCTCGTTAATTAATGTAGTAGATAACTACTGATAAACAATTATGCGAATCTGGATTGATGTACCAGTATCTGCCTTGAGTCGCATCAGAGGCAGATACTGTTACTGAATGAGCATTTACATAATCTAACTACTATTATAAACGCGAAAGTTTGTAAGTATGGATGGATGGATGTTTGTTACTCTTTCACGCAAAAACTACTGAACGGATTTGGAGGAAATTTGGCACACAGATAGTTTATAACCTGGATTAACACATAGGATACTTTTCATCCCGATATTCCCACGGGATCGTGGATTACGCGGGTAAAACCGCGGGGCGCAGCTAGTTATTATATATAGGCAATATAATTAGGACTCTTTAGATTAGTGCACTATAATATCAGTAGACGTTAATAATAAAAGGTCTCGTAAACGATCCCGGTCATTGACCGTCTTTAAAGGTTTATACAGTATGTTATCTAACGAAGGGCGTACACGTTAAACCTGCAATAGTATAGCGTCTATACAAACCTGGAAAAAAAAAATTACAATAAAAAAATAAAAATTGTAAAGTACTTATTCACAAAAAATATTAAATTGATACGGAAAAGAAACACTCTGTTCAAGCACACTTGTTACAGTTGTCTTTCTACGTTAAAATACAAGTGTACATGTGTACAGAGGGTTTCTTTTACGTATCAATTTAATAGTGTTGTGAATATTTCACTAATTACAATTATGTTTAAAAAAAAATAGTTTTAATTTTTTTTTTGCATCTATGGACGCTATGCTATTAAGGGGTAACGGGAACAGCCGTTTGTTAGTTAACATACTCTATTTCAATTCAAACAAACATGAACGGTGTAATTTATATTTCATTCTGTAACTCTGAACCTAAAACAATAAGACATAAGTAGTAGATAAAATATCTTATTCGAGAATTTGCTGTTTGTTATGTAAAGAAATCAAAGCAAATAGCTGTCTGGGATTTGAGTTCAAAGCCCTCATTCATAAGACTTTACAATACTCACTGGTTACATCAATATTTTCTTCTATCATAGATTTTATAAGTAGCTACCATGTACTTACTAATACAGTTATCCATGATTGTTAAACATAAATTAAAAATTAATATCCTTGAGAAACTAGCCATTTCTTAAAGAACTGATCCTAGATTTAATACTATTATTCTTTGAAAGGAAACAAAAAACATAAGGATAATATTTTACTTTTACTTTTATACCTTCGTTATATTTGTACATCTGTCACAAATGCCAAAGATACAGATATTGTGTTTATTTGTATGATAGTTTAAATGTCTTCATAATATTATTATAGCAACTAGCATTATGTGGTATTCGTTTAAATTTTTCAACTATTTACATAGATACTGTCTATGACATACATTGTTCAACAACATACGATAACAACAATTATTATATAGAGCCGAAATATTCTACCACATATCTAAGTAATTATACAAGTGTTACAACATATACAGATAGTAAAGTACATCAATTATTAATAGTATTTATTGCATAAACTTATATTGTGATCTGGTATCTAATAGTAATGTATCAATAACATATTTTACCCTACAATGATAATGATATTTTATTTTAACTTACTACAGAATGAATACGAGAGCTATTGATATAGTATGCCTACGTAATTAAGTAATTTTAAGTATTGTGCAACACACGTGAGTGCCATCCTACGACAGACACCAAATCACAATAACATAGTAGTGGTGAGAGCTCAGAACTGCACCCAGTTCTGTTGAGTGGCAGGGGTCACTGGCTGTTGACTTGGAGTACTGGAAACAACACAAAAATCACATTTTATACCTGCATTCTTGTGAAATCTACACTAATGTAAGTGATTTTGATAATGTTTGACCAAGGAGTAACTTAATAGCAGGTCAGGAAACTAACTCATAGATAAAAAGAAACCATAACAATAATTTAAACCAATAAATATTGGACAAGCTGTGAGCAGTATTCTGCAAGTTCATTCAAAATAATGTTTTAAGAAATATTCATCAATTGTGCCACACAAAATTACCTGGCAGAATTGAAGTCACCCCATTCTGAACTAGCAGGAGCAGGTGCAGCCACAGCAGGAGTAGGGGCGTGTTGTGGTGAAGGAGGGGGTGGAAGCCGCGAGCCTCCTGGTGGGGGTGGTAGTAGGCCCCCACCACCCGCACCAACTCCGCGGCGTGGCCTGCTGCCTTCACTGCCATCCTTCTTCTGTAAAGAGAAAATTATATTAAGTACATTAAAAACCCACTGTGGAATAATACAATTCAAGCAACAATCTGTTTTTTATCTAATTAGATGACTCACTATACAATTACATTAGTAGGGTTGACTCAGTTGCTTGATACTGTTGTTACATGATTTCTACAGTACATACATATCTAAACACATAAAAAGTACTTACAGTAATCTTCATGTTAATTTTTATTGTTTCTCCTTCTTTAAAGCCCAGATCAAGGTTCTGCTGTGGGGCTTGCTCTCCTTCCTGTTCTTTTCTCAACCATTTGAAATGGTCTTGTAAAGCAACATTTAGGTCAAATGAGTCAGATCGATCTCCAAATCCTAGACCTATGTAAGCAGTTCGACCTGAAATAATATTTTTGGCAATATTAAAAACAATTATTAGATTTAGCTAGTTTAGTGAAATGTATAAAATTGAAAATTCTCTTGCCATTATCATCTTGAATCCTGACAACGAAGTAACGTGAACTATCAGTGACGGACTCGAGAGCCAACCCCGGATATTTGTCAATAGGGCATTTGGCAAACAGCTCTCCAGAAGACTTGTCTTCCAGTTTCATTATCAGTTCCTCTTGTTTTGCAACAAGTCTCATGCGCCCCGTCCATTGCGGCTCTTGTAAGTTCCAATCGGCTGCCCTAAAAACACCCACCGTTTTATCTTTTTCCTATAAAACAATTACCCGCTATACAAAAAATTATAACACCTACCTATAGCCCCTATTTGAAGTTTTAGGAGGTATTTTAAACACAAACACTTCATTCTTAACAAGAATAACACTTTCGTATGATTCCATTTTCCACTGCAATTCAATTTCTCATGAAAAACAATAAAAATGTTGGATTATGTATTTTGATAGCAGCTATTGACGACAGGGCAGGATTGACATTAATGACGTGACTGAAGTGATGTGACGTGCACAATAATTTGTAAATGCAGAGCAGAGGAAATGCTAATATACAGCATGATTTCTAAATAAATTCTCCATTTTGTTAGATAAGAAAACATATTTTTAATGTCATTATATTCTTATGCGCGTGGGTTTGAAACGCAGTCGCAGGTGTCAGACAGAAATATATTTTTTTCTAGGAAAAAATAACAGTCTCATCACTATAGTATTACATCCATCCGAAAGAAAAATAAAAAAATATTATTCGATGTGCAAAGTGCACTTGAACTACATTAGAGTAATTTTATTTTAGAACAATCTGTTTTCAAAGAGGAACTGCCTCTATAAAAAGCTATCATAACTAATCATAAGCCTCGTCCGTCTCGTCTCTATTATCTATGATAGTAGATCTCTTTTCTGTGGAACGCTACCTACCGAGGCTGTCATGGGCTGTCATTCAAGAACTGACAATGTCAGATGAACTGTCTTAAGTCAGGTCAGCCCACTTTGCTGCTGTCATCTGCTGTTGATCTGCTGTTGCTGGCGGGGCCGAAATCAGTGTTTCTCTTCCTTTTTATGTTTATTGGCAAATTCTTCTCATACCATAATCAAAGTAAAACTTATAAGAAAAACATTAATCTACTTGCACCAGAAGTAAGTATTGGTTCTATAAAAACCAGCAAACAAAATAAAATATTATTTACCAATCTGTTTATGTGGTTATCGAATCAATGGGAATTTATTTTTATACAATTGTCAATCATATTACTGCTCTATTTATTTCAGGTTCGCAGAAAAGAGATGGCTTATAATGTAAGTAACAATATTCTAACAAAACTTCATACATTCATGTAACTATTAAAAAGCTCGACTTGACTTGATTTACTTGACTCGACGTCGACTTGCAAAGTACGTACAAACAACTAATTTACTTATAAATTAAAATAGCTTGTGGATATATGGATTTTGACTTACTAAAGCGAAGAGCTGAGAAGTAGTTTGCCATTTAGGACAATAATTTAAAAACATAATATAGGACCAGAGGTAAATTATTGGTTTATTGTTTGTTTTATTAAAGAGTATATAAAATTAAATGCCAATTTGGCGTGAAGCCGGTTTTGTAAACATAGCTGCACCTAATGAGGTGTAGTTTGATTGTAAATGTGTGTTGTGAGCATGTATGCATGTAGCGATGGTGTAGTTTTGGCATGCTTCACTGTATTGTTCACAATACTCTCTTAGTTACCGTCTTGGTTTTTTATTAGGTCTCAGATATTTATAAGTATTGTAAACTATTATAGTCCAAGTGTTCTTAATAATATGTATCCCATACTTGATAGTTAAGGGTAGTCAATTTTCATTTCAGCCTGTTTTATAAACAGAATGTCTGTTTGGATTAAATATAAATTGGGTCTTTGAAGGCCATTTGAAGTATTAACTTTTTATCAGAGATGAAAATTTACTTGAATTTGAGGTGGCACTCTATGCAATAATAATTTTACATCAGTCTACCCTTGTCCCCAGGAGGTAATGTAACAACAAACATAATTTATTATCTTAACTTCTACTAAATGATGGTACATATGCGAAAGTGAGTTTGATGGTTTGTTTGTTTGTTACGCTTTTACGCTAAAACGGCTGAACAGATTCAGTTAAAATTTAGCACATGGGTGCATGACCTACCTATGGGTTAGGACTACTTTTAATCCCGAATTTCCCCCGGAATCGTGACTTATGCGGGTGATACCGCGGTGCGCATCTAGTTATAAATAATAATAATTGTGTCTTACTAGTCAAGATTTGACAGGTTAACGGCAGAACAATTAGAAACTAATGCTAAGCGTGTGGGATACCTTTAGGTAGGTCTTCAAAAATGTTACAGTTTACAAAAGCTATTTAAATACAATAACGTCACACCTGTGTTCTAGGCATCAGAAGTATTTACTAGAACAGGTATACGCGTACTTATAGGAACTAGATATTTTTCTGGACTAGGCCGCACCTATAGTTTGACCGAAACCGCTGTACTGTGTAGTACGTCGCGTAAAATACGAAGTATATCGAGTATCTTCTATCAAAACGAGAATTTTATCAATACCGATTTGTGCCGATTATGATGATAATAGCGCTTTACAATTTCAACCCTCAAACATCACACAATTTTCATAAATCAAAAAAAAAAAATCTTAGTTGTCTGTAGGACAAAAATTAAAATTATTCATCAGTAAGTATAGTTTATTAAAACTCAAAATAAATGGATGCATCAGAGAGATTTTTGCCTCACTCCCGTTATGCGGTGTAGACCATACGATACGCTAAATACTTCATACGTACTCGGAACAGGTATTTGGATGGCGTATTTTTTTAAAGTTACCTAGCAGCTCACCTCTACGTTCTTCAATCACAGTTTAACTGTAATTGTACTCATCTCATGAGATTATTATTACCAGAAAGATTGTACTTTTTAACCGACTTCAAAAAAGGAGTAGGTTCTCAATTCACCTGTTTTTTTTTTCCGTCATTCATGACTTAGTCGTACGAATAGATTTTTTTTTTTTTTTTTTGTCAAAGAGGAGGTCCTTATACTCCGGTGGTTCCTTAAATGGGTGATAGACGTGCGTACTTAAAGTACGCGGTCTTTAAGTTCGCGTTCGTGACAGTGAGTGTGCTTACCCACACAAGCTAAGCAAAACGATGGATCCACACGTTTGAATTTATAAAACGGGTGATAGACGTGCGAACAAGTACGCGTACTTATGGCTCGGCGAGCTTACTTCCCCGCGTGTCATGTTAAGTACGCGGCTATATGCTAATGACTTACCTAGTGTAACTTCCCACAATTGCATACTATACGCTGATGATACGACCCTCAGCATTATAAACGAAAATGACGACATTATTGAGTACCAAAATGAAATAAAATTGACATTAAATAAAATTATCACATGGCTTGAACATAATAATCTTCATATCAATATTAACAAAACCAAAATGATACAATTCCAGACATATAAAAGTACGCGTCCACGGCTTAAAATACAATACGGAAATGAGACGGTAGAAGTGGTCGATTACGCAAAATTCTTGGGGATAATAATTGACAAAAATTGTAACTAGAAATCTCATATTGATGATTTATGTAAGACTAGCTTTTGCCCGCGGCTTCGCCCGCGTGGAAGTCGGAAATTATCCCACGGGAATGTGCTACCGGGATAAAAGTATCCTATGTCCCATAACCCACGTGGTCTGTCTAGGCGACCTAGGCGTTACGGCGTAAAAGTAACAGACATGAGACAGCCAGTAACTTTATATATTAGTATTAATAATTATAGGCCCGTATCCGTGCTGCCGGTTTTCAGCAAGGTGTTTGAAAAGGTAATGCTGAATCAAATGCTCAATCATTTTAACACAAATAAAATCCTTCACGACCAACAGTACGGTTTCACCAAAGGACGTTGTACGACTGACGCCGGTGTAACCTTATTAAGACACATTTTTAACGCGTGGGAAGAAGCCCAAGACGCCATAGGAATCTTTTGTGACCTCTCCAAGGCATTTGATTGCGTCGATCACGAAACCTTACTCTTGAAACTTGAGCATTACGGACTAGGTAAACTTGCGCTCAGTTTAGTAAAATCTTATTTAAATGATAGACAACAGCAAGTTCAAATAAACGGTATCAACTCACTAGGTTTAAAAGTAAAAATGGGTGTTCCACAAGGCTCGATTTTGGGTCCTTTCCTCTTTTTAGTGTACATTAATGATCTACTCCATTTATTAAAAAATCAGCCACACATGGTGTTATTTGCTGACGATACTTCCTTAATTTTTAAGGTAGATAGACGTGCTACAAATTTTGACGAAGTAAATAACGCCCTACTGCAGGTCCAAAATTGGTTCACTGCTAATAATTTAGTATTAAATGGAAAAAAGACTAAGTGCATAAAATTTTCTTTACCAAATGTCAAAAGTAGGGATTGTGAGATTATATTGAATCAAGAGAAACTAGAATTCGTCGATAAAACTGTTTTCCTGGGGATCACGCTCGACTCAAGGCTACAATGGGGTCCTCATTTAACATCTCTTGCAGGGCGGCTGAGTTCAGCAGCATATGCTGTCAGAAAAATCCGTCAATTTACTGATGTAGATACCGCGAGGCTAGTCTATTTTAGTTACTTTCATAGCATAATGTCTTACGGTATTTTACTATGGGGACGGGCTGCAGACATCGAGTCTATCTTTATTCTGCAGAAAAGAGCGATCAGAGCCATTTATAATCTACGCAGGCGCGATTCTTTAAGGGAACTGTTTAAGGATATTAACATCATGACGGTACCTTGTCAATATATATATGAAAACATCTTGCACGTAAGAAAAAATTTACATCTTTTTAGTAAAAGAGGCGATAGACATAATTATATTACTAGAAATAGGGACTTATTAGTTCAACCAGGTTTCAGACTGGCTAAAGTAGACTCATCTTTCATGGGGTACTGTTTAAAATGTTACAATAAAATCCCTCCCCACATACTTCAACTGAATGAGACGAAATTCAAAACTTGTATAAAACGCACACTATGTAGGCAGGCATATTATAAGTTGGAGGATTACATCTCTGATAAAAATGCTTGGCTTAATGCTGGTCCTGCTCCACAACCACAACTAACTAATTAACATTCAAAAATGCTGTTGGAGCTGCTGAAGATTGTAAGACTATCTTTGCATTGTATAAACTCAATCTCTCCTTTGTATTATATAATGCACAGGTGTGAGTACTATGTACTATAGAGCTACCATTTACCGGGTATTTTGTCTTTCATTGACTTGAATGTGCCCTGGCGGCTGGGAATGTCATGCTCACTCAAATGTCTCGCTGGTGGTGGCGTATGTGTTGGATCATTTAGCTCCCTTCAAAATGGTTGAGCTGAATGGTGCTGATCCATGCGTCATGTTCGTGAACGGGCGCCGTCAGTTGTGACTGGTCATTTCTTAGCTGCCATGGCTTATTTTAATTTTTGAATTGTGCTTATTTTGTAATTGCGGACGCTTTTAACGTGCTTTCTACATTGTTCTCACATGTATAATTTCAACATGAATAATGTAACCATTATATTGTAACAATATTTTGATTTAAAAGAGTGTCCATGGAGTTTCTTGCCCGTTCTTCTCCATAGGTACCTACTACGCTTTGGAATGGGCAACTAGCTTCATATTTCTGACTGACTGACTCCTTGACAATTCAAAAGTGCCTGTAAATGGTTTAATTGAAATAAATGCTTTGAGTTTGAGTTTGAGTTAGTGGTAGTCCATATCTATATTGTGGTGATAGTGTGGATAGTATGGACAGCAGTATGAAACTGTCGGAAAGATTAATGAAAAAATATTGTATAAAGATTAATGAAAAAACTATGGCATATTGTATGGAAGATGGAAACTAAGGCGAAAGCTTTGGGGGAGCCTGCGATATTCAAATTTTCTTATGTTTTTTGCTTTTTACAGGTCAGTAACAAGTTTTATGTTGATCTAAATAATGAGTCGCAGTTGTTTCAAATATTTATTTATCTAATCTAACTAATATTGCAGGAGTTGTATTCCTGTATCTAATGGTTATTATTCTGTAAAGCTACTATTTGCTACGATCGCGAATCATATTTTAATCATATTGACATTCGAAACTTACCCATTAAACGATTTAAAAGCTGTATTAAAACCAAACTTTGTAAAAAAGGGTACTATACAATTTCAGATTATTTAGAAGACAAAAAGCATGGGATTGAGCTGCTCGCTCTGCTAACATTTTGTCATTTTGGCATTGTGACATTTTGAATAAGTGAAAATCATCAAAATATACCTACCAGTTTTATATACAAATTCACATTATTGAATATTATATGTAGGATATTGACAAAATGACATGATTGCTTTGTAAAGTATTGTATTATTGTGAATGTGAGGACTATGTGGATGTTTATTTTGTTTTTATTCTTATATTTTTTCGTTCTCAGTTAGTTTTAACAATGGTCTGGCAATTTGAGAACTTGATGCGGCCTACACAAATGTCCTTTCTTTGGTATTGTTCGTCGAGTCGTTGAGCTCCTTAAGTTCTGAGCTGAGCTCCACTATTACTGACAAATGCTTGCAGTGACAGGACAGGTTCACTCAAATCTGTGTGGTTCATTCCTCAAAAGACCATTTCAGACTCTAATCTACATGGCCCTCATAGGGCCTGACCAATATGCCAATATCTGACCTAGGTATGTCCGGACTTTAAAAGAGACTGAGTTTGTTTCGGCCTTTCTTCTCAGAGTAGTCAGATAGGAAACGCCGACCTCATCTAGCTTAATTTTACAATTTTTTGATATTATTACGACGTGTAAAAGTGATTCCAATAACCTATTTACAGAATAAACAATTTCATTTTAACATACAACCTGCCTGACACTGACTTGCAAATTGCAAAAAACTTAAGATTTGAATTTCGCGGGCTACCGGCGCATCCCCCTTAAGAAAATCGCATCATTTGCACAACGCCATCTATCGAGTAAGTACTCACTGGTAAACTCAAACTCTTCGTTCCAAGCCAAGAGCCAAGTAGTAATAACTTTTGATTGAGTGGACAGATTCTCAAGATACGGACTATGACTATATTCTCAATCCCTTAACGCTCTTGAAGAGAGTCCCGCAAAAATGTCAATAATAAGTACTTACATGTGAATTTTAAAATCAAGAGGGTAAAGAAGGGTTTTTACCCTCATGAGGGATGATTTTAGAAAAACGTAACTCTTTGTTAGTTACAAAAAGCATAAATTTTCACAGCCCTAATTTAAAAAAAAACCGGCCAAGTGTGTGTCGAACCATGCACAATGAAGGGTTCCGTAGTTGGGATGAATTAATTTATCAAACAAACTTACGCAAAGTTCTATTGTTATTACGTCTATGGGCGTTTACTGTCCCTCAAAGTGTTAAAAAACTTGTTCTCGCATACAGAATGTTTGGGTTTTTGCAACTGCACATGTAAGTTGGTCGATTTAAAGTTTTTGAGCTAAGTCGCGGACAGACAGACAGACGGACATGGCGAAACTATAAAGCTTCCTTGTTGACTAGGGAACTCTAAAAATGATAGGTTTCCCATAAAAACTTTCATCCCCTATATCCCCCCCCCCCCCTTAAATTTGTTTTTGAGAAAATAATTGCCTATGTTCTTCGCCGGGATGCCATCTATCTCTTTACCAAATTTTATCGAGATCCGTTCAGTGGATCAGGCGTGAAAAGGTAACATACAGAATTACAGACAGACAGAGTTACTATCGAATTTATACTTTTAAGCATCAATTAGTATGGATTATGTGTTCAATTCAAAATGAGCCAAATGTTCGATAATTATGAATTCGGCGAAAGTCATTCTTCTACGGAGACTCTTAACACCGCGATTCAGAAAATGACGTTAAATGAACAACGCCATCTATCGAGCACGAAGTGATACTGTCAAAATATATGGGAAAACGTTTGAACACTCTGTAAGCTATGTAGAAAAGACGTAGGGTTCCATGACTGACTGACTTGACTTGACTTGACTTGACCTGACTTGACCTGACTTGACCTGAACTTGACCTGACTTGACCTGACTTGACCTGAACTTGACCTAACTTGATTTGGATTGAGTTGAGTTAACCTTGAGCAGGTATATTTTATCGCAGCAGGTACATTGGTAGTTGAAAGAAAAGTAGATTACGTACCTTGCTAAAGTGAGTAATTAATGCACTCGTGTTTATTTAGTAACCGCATTCGTGCCTTAATTACTCACTTTTTGCTCGATGTAACAATCTACAATTTTTAAGAAATTAAAATTTATCACCATTTTTTCATGATTAATATTTGTATCATGATTTAAAAGATAGATAGCGCCACCTATGGCACTACTACCAAAAAATGGATCTGGAAAACTTGAATTAACCAAACTTTAGATTGGGTAAATTCACAATGTATCGCGTTATGTTTCCGCGCGAAGTATGTGAACATATGATGATTATGATCGTGTGTTACACACGTTCTCACAAACCTACCTGATTTTACGCTAGTGTCACTTTACGACAATAGATGTCGTTACGTGTATCTACATTACGTACCTAATGAAAATTTCTTCTTGAATACTTTAAACTCTTATATCTTTTGATATTTTGAAGCGATTGCGATGAAACAAAAACTAAATGAAACATCGAGTTACACACAATATTTGAGTTTATAAGTTAACCATATTGATTTCGTACTTTTTACGTGATACTGGAACAATCAAACAAACGAACAGACAAACAGACAAAAATTCCAAAAATGGTAGAAATGGCATCTGTTGGTTATTCTTGGACACTCCACCTATGTTTTTTTTTTTTTTTCATTGTACAGAAACGCCTCGTCTACAGATTTATTATATGTATAGATATAGAAGATAGATAGATTTGTATTCGTCTTATATAGACTAACACGTGTGGCTAGTGTAAATGCGGCACTATGTGCATACCAATATTTAAATGATACACAAAATATGAAAAAATAATAATAATTATATATTAATGATACGGAAAAATAATAATTAAATAAATTAGCAATTATAATAAATTAAACAATATAGCAATAATAATTATTCGAAGATAAACAATTTATATAAATTAATAAACAGAATTATAATAGATATGTACGTACATATCGAAATAATCTAAAATATTTAAGTACACTTTTACAGATAAAACAATACATAAACAATAGATAAACGAAATGATAGATCCTATTTGCGATCTCCTGACTTTGAATAAATGTAAGTTAAAACTTGCATGATCTCCTTAAACAGGGCTTCCTCTCTCCTACCCTTTTGCTGTGCCCTACAGGGTCCATAATGATCTAAATATATAGTTACCACCTAAGTACACATTATGGTAAAGCAATAAAGATATTGAGTATTGAGTACCATGGATATGTCTCATCAATTTTGCGCTATGGAATTATAATATGGGGTAATTCCGTTGAAATTAAAAGAGTGTTTCGAGCTCAGAAAAAATGCGTACGCCTAATTTGTGGAGCGCACCCACTGGACAGTTGTGTTCCACTATTTAAAAATCTGAAAATACTGCCACTTCCAGCACTATACATTTTTGAAATTAGTATCTTTGTACACCAAAATAGACATGAATTTGATTTATTTAATGACGTTCTATCCAGACCCAACCGCAAAGTGCATATGCTTAATGTTCCTAGGCGTAGAATCAAATTGTTTTCTAATAATGTATACTGCATGTCCATTACTGTTTATAACAAATTACCTGATGGCTTCAAAACTCTCAGCCTCAGAACATTTAAATGTTAATTATTTAACTTTATTTTAAGCAAATGTTATTACTCGACTGAAGATTTTATGAATGAAAAATTTACCTGATATTTGACATTATTGCCTACTATAAATCAGCCTTATTGAAATTTGACTTAAATAATTAATAATTACACGCTACGCTTGCCGGGGTTGGTCAGTGGATGGGTGACCATCTAATACATAGGTACCGAGACTCCTCCGTGCCTCGGAAAGCACGTTAAGCCGTTGGTCCCGGCTGTCATTTGTGGATCTTTGACAGTCGTTACAGGTCAGAAGCGTCAGAAGCTCGAAAGTTTGACAACCAGTCTTACCAAGGGGTATCGTATTACCCAGTTACTGGGTTGTGGAGGTCAGATAGGCAGTCGCTCCGTGTAAAATACTGGTTTTCAGCTGCATCCGGTTAGACTGGAAGCCGACCCCAACATAGTTAGGAAAAGGCTAGGCAGATGATGATAATTAATAATTATGTTTACTACTATTGTTCAATTTATTTAAATTATTTGTAATATTCTAATTTTAATGATAAATAATTTATTTTTAATGTAATGATGACCCATAATTTTACAAACCATATTTGTACGCCGGAAACGGCAGAATATTATGATCATAATACATAATGCACATAACAACTTAGTACAATATTCTGACAAATAAATGTATTCTATTCTTAAAAACCGCTGAATAAGTTGGTCGGCGATACAACAGGTTTGAAATTTTGCTCGTAGCCCACCTTAGCTCGTCGTCTGTCATCGCCGCGAGCCGCCAATTTGACACTGAAATTTTGAGCAAGCTTCTCGTGTGTCACCGACGGCGAGCCGAGTCGAATAAAAAATGGCGTACTTGTACGCACGTCTATCATCCACTTTATAGTTTGGCAAGCATGCGGAGACGCCATATCGATCGTTTCGCTAAATCGACGCAACGAAAATTATAATCTTTGCGCCATCGCCACCACGAAAAAATAGAATAATTTAATCATGCACTGGTGCCGATTCTGTTGTTCACAAACTAAACTAAATTTAAGTTCAGTGCATCTTTTTCTTTCTATTTCATTATGAATAGGACAGAAGATAAATTGTAGTGTAGTCCTGTCAAATTAGTCAGCGCCTGACGTAAATTGACGTAATTTTAGTAGGCAAGTTTTTAAACGCGTCTAAACTTGTAAGGAGTAGTGACAGTTTAACAGGACTAAACTAAAATTTATCTTCTGTCCTTTTCTTAATGAAATAGAAAGAAAAAGATGCACTGAACCTAAATTTAGTGAACAACAGAATCGGCACCATTATCGTGTAACATTTAGACATTCAACCAATTAAAATATATAAACCAATAATTATTGTTTATTTTATGGTTTTTACTCACAAAAATTAAAGTAGACGATTAACTTATTTAAAAACAGTGTTATTGTGGAAAAACCGGTAACCGACAAATCATCTAAAGTGCGCAATGGACATCACTACAAACATTGAAGAAAATAAAATGGCCGTCGAGTGGGTCGCCGTAAATATGTTGAGTTATTTTTCAAATCGTTCGTTTTTATCACAATTACAATGCGAATATTGTCAGAAATGAGTATTGAAGAAGTGTGTTTTACTAAAGACTTTGTGTGTGTCTCATTGGTGTCCTGAATTATGTAAGAACAAAGAGTTTTCGTCGTTTGTTGTATCAATCGGGCAGCTATACAAATGCATGAAAATGGGACTCTCTCATTTGTTGTTGTTTATAGCGATAATCCGTTTGATATGTTTTTCTATAAAAGCAGAAAACATTGAGTGCCCACACAAATGTGATTGCCTGGAACAGTACGTCGATTGTTCAAAGAAGAATTTCGTATCTGTGCCAAAAATTCCTAAGTGGGTGGAACGATTGGATCTCAGTTATAATAGGTTGAATGAAAACGTTACGGAGGCCTTTGACAAGCTACTGAATTTACAAGAATTGAAGCTGGACAAAAACTCATTTCATTTCATACCAAGCCTGCTGCATCATGAACAAATACAGGAACTGAGTTTGAATAGGAATAACATTGGATCAATAGACACAGGTACCTTTCCTGCTAATAGTTCCATCAGAATACTGAATGTAAACAGTAACCATATAAAATTCATACAGGAAGGAGCTTTAACTAATTTGTCAAATTTGGAAGTTTTGAAACTAAATAGGAATGAAATAAAATCACTTCCTAATCACTTGTTTATGTATCAGACAAATCTAAGAACTCTAGAATTGAACCATAACAAGTTACATGTGATCAGTCCGCTACTATTTCAAGGATTGTCTAATCTGACAACATTAAAACTGAGGTTTAATAGTATTGACAATATAATGGATGGTGCCTTTTTTGGATTCAAGTCAATGAATTTGTTACAATTGGACCATAATAGAATAAGGAATATTTCTAAAGGTTGGATGTATGGATTGGAGTCATTGATAACTTTATCCTTGTCAAATAATTTGATATCAGAAATTGATTCTGGTAGCTGGGAACTATGCACAAACTTGGAAGTCTTGGATTTATCCCATAACCATCTGTTAGAAGTAGAGGGACGGTCATTCCAACACTTGGTCCACCTTAGAACTCTGAGCCTTGGATATAACAAGATTTCATCAATTGCTCAGGATGCTTTTAGCTATATGACTCAGCTGCAAACACTACAATTAAATAATAACAAAATATCTTGGACTGTTGAAGATATGTCTGGACCATTTTCAAAATTGCAGAACTTGAATTCCTTTAGCCTGGCTGCTAACCATATTAAATCTATAAATTCAAGAGCTTTTGATGGGTTGTCAAACCTAGTTGAATTAGATTTAAAAGGAAATAATATAACTTCCATACAACAGCATGCTTTTGATTCCATGTCTAAATTAAGAAAGTTACATTTGAACTCTTCATCACTGCTGTGTGATTGCAATTTATTATGGATAGTAAAATGGATTAAAGACAAGGCTGAACAAAAATATGTTACAGCTAACTGTGCATACCCATCTGAAGTCAGAGGTGTATCAGTCACTAAACTGAAGGAAGACAACTGTGGTGACTCTCCCAAGCCTAAAGTTGTGGAACATCCTAAAACTCATCTTGCCATAAAGGGACGGTCAGCTAATTTGGTTTGTTCTGCAACATCCACACCTTTTAACAACATGACTTTCCTGTGGAGAAAGAACAATGGCAATGTTAGCAACCCTACGGTATATGAAAATATCACCATAGGACCTAACGGTCAACCACGAGCAACATCAGTTTTGGTGATTCCTAATGTTACTCATGCTGATTCTGGAAAATATCAGTGTGTTGTTGGTAATACCTTTGGAACAACATACTCTACAAAGGCTAAAGTAAATATAGTCACCTTTCCACGGTTTACAAAAACTCCAACAAATGTTACTGTGAAGACAGGAGAGACTGTAACTCTTAATTGTGCTGCCACGGGGGATCCACCACCTGAGATATCTTGGAAAAAAGATGGAGGTAATGATTTCCCTGCTGCAAGAGAGCGAAGAATGAATGTAATGCCAACTGACCACTTGTTTTTTATAGTAAATGCAAAAACCACAGATATGGGAATATACAGCTGTGCAGCTAAAAATCCAGCTGGAACTATTATAGCTAATGCTACACTTACAGTATTGCAAGAACCATCATTTGTCAGAGTTATGGAAAACAAAGAAGTTACTAGTGGTGACTCTGTGGTATTACAATGTATGATATCAGGATCTCCCAAGCCGGTTATAAAATGGCTTAAAGATGGAACTCCCATTGCTGCTACAGAACGCCATTTCCTTACAGCGGATGATCAGCTGCTGATCATAATAGGATCAGAGGCGAGTGATGCTGGACGTTACGAATGTGAGATTACTAATGAGTTGGGTACTAAAAAAGATATGACTGAGTTACGTGTTTTGCCTCCAGTAGCCATTATGGTGAATGAAGAAAATATGGCTGGTATTATAATTATAACAGTTGTGTGTTGTGCTGTAGGAACTTCTATTATTTGGGTGGTAATCATTTATCACACTCGTAGACGCATGGCCAGGGCCGTGCATACTTTTCCCGCCGAAAGTATAAAAATGACACATGTAGTGCATAGTGACAGTGATTCACCTCAAATGTTTACAGACAATATATCGGAGCACTCATCATGCAAAGATAGTGGAACTGGTGATTCTGCTAAACAAACAAGCTTTGATGGAGTGCCAACCGATAGAAGTGAACAAGTGCATTTTGAGACTGTATGTCAGAGTTATTCTCCAGTGCCTGAGGCACATAAACTTCTTCCATCATCTTTTAAACCCTCAATTCAAGTGTGTGTAAATACATCTGTTACACCAGCTACATATAGTTTTTCTAGTCACAGTGGTAATGTTTAAGTTTGTAATGTATATTTCTATAGTTGATAATAAGTGATAGGTACAATAATACCTATATTTCCTGCAGTTTCACTAATTACATTTATAATCTTCCTCACACTTTATATTTTTTTACATTGACTATTGTTTGATAGACTTCAAAATTCAAAATACATACATTAATACAATTATACTGATATACTTTAGCTGTCTGTCTATAAAATGCCCTAGATCGAAAACTAATCAGGAAATAAAAATAAGAAGTACTTTATCTTTTAGTTTGTTCTGGATGTTTTATTTAAGCAGTAAATATGTAATAGTTTATTCAGTGGGGCCATTGTGTTATTGTCTTATTGCAGACATTTATTTAATGTCCTAAATTCGAGTTTTTACATTGTTCACCAATTAATAGATAAAATGTAAAAAAAACATTACCCTCCTTTGGGGCAGTCGGGTAAAAATAATGCTTACTATCAAACACTATTCTTATTCAATGAAATATACCTGTAATGTTTAATTATGTGACATAAAAAGGAAGTCAAGTCCTGACCTTTTAATAAATTATAAGTCCTGTAGCATAGTATACATATATTTAGGTATTTCAACAATACTTATATTTGTATATTATATTCGGCAGCTATGTATGTGCATACATTTCTATATGCTTATATAAGTATTATTTTGATTTAGTCACTATTCTCCCAGTTATACAAATAATATTTATCAAAAGTTATTCATAATCTTATAATGATAGTGTAGTTAGTGAAAGGGCAATAAAGTTAGGCATCTATGTAACTTGATTGCTTAGTACAAAATGTAACAAACTTGCCAGTATTGGTTTTGATGTAAAAGACTGAATGTCGTTTAAGTAATAAGTGTATGATTACTGTTATTTTGTAATATTAAATAGGCAATAAATATTTTTAAATTTGTTATTTCATAACAGTTTTCTAGATGCTATGTCATGTGATTTATCTAGCAGCTTTTTATTAAATATTAGGTAAGACTTGATATGGACTTAAGTATATATAATGTATATGTGACATTATAATTTTAGAATTTCATCAGCATTTTGGAGAAATACTTAAAAGTGCACTTAAAAATAATGAAACCAAAGTCAGGTTCAGAACATGTTTTTTTGTAATTGTTTTGTGCTGTATTGACTGTAAAATGCAGTGATTTGTGTGTGCTTTTAGGCATACCACCTAAAATTATATTACCATAGAAATCCACCTCTACTGATTTGTATCTAGGAAGTAAAATATTAAAAAAAGTTGTTAATTTAAAGATGAATAACGATAAAAACCTTAGTACTGTTATATATTATGTATAATGCAGGTAGTGTAATTAACTACTAAAATGTGTAAGTTTATAGGTGTAGCGTTATGTGTGATGGGAGTGAGATTACTGAATATTTATGATTTGGGCCACACAATAATATTGTCATTAAGAAATGCAGGTCAAGCGATAATATTTACTGATTTTCACCTTGAGGAAAATCATAAATTAATTCAACCTTTACATTTTATGACAAGATCAAAGATCGATAGACAATGCTCATTTATAAAGACACGTTCTTACGTACCTAGGAAATGCAGCAATTGTATAAACATTTTCGAAACCCATCTTAGTTTTAAAACTAATTATTGCCATTCCTAGCATTAGATGTTAATTACAAATAACATAAATTTTTAATTTTGAGAAGTTGTGCAGACTTCTGCCCGCCAGCTCTAGTTTTATGGGAGTAATACAAGAAAATCTACGGATGATTTATAATAGAGCAAGAATATATATGTGCAAAGAGCAGCCATCTCCGTTAGAAAGGGAGCTGGGCAATGTAAAACCGCGGACAATGGCGGCTGACCACTCCAACCTTATCACTAGTATTACTAGTATTAGGTACTAAGGGTGAAAAGTAGTCAACGGCCATTTACCAAGAGTGTTTTTCATTTACCTATAGCTGAGTTGGGAAACCGAAAAGAATAGGCATTGATAAAATTGAATTGATTCAAAGGCTGATGAATAAAACCAGCCAAGTGCGTGTCGCACAATGAAGGGTTCCGTAGTTGATATGAATTTATATCAAGAACAAACTTAACATGTAGTCCCTTATAACTATTATATTTAAACGTTTGTTTGTAATCGCTTTTTTTTTTACGTCTGAAAACTACAAATTATCGATTTATGGACTTTTTCCTATACTTGTGCTGTGAGACCTTGCTTCTTGCCTATTTCATTATTGTAGGTCAACGGGAACTTCCCTATAATTTTTGATTTATTTGCGGATATCAAAATAAGTCTCATATATGTGACCGTAATTTCTATTGCGTTGACTTAGAATGTTGATTTTTTTTAGACATCCAGGGGACCGTATACCTACTACGTATTTGATATTAATTTCAACTGGTTACCTCGACGCTTTTCTGAGAAACGTTCTTGACAGACTGGCAAAGTGATCCTATAAGGGTTCCATTTTTCCTTTAGAGGTACGCAATTTAACGTCCGAAATTTTTCGTCCTAACCGCTAAGTATTTCAGAGAGCTGGGTTGCGGACAGGTTTTGATTTCCCTATATTACCTTCTTTTTTGTCGTCTAATAACAAACTGGAATTTACATTGCTGCATTTCTTAATTAATACCTATTAATAAGTGTAAAAACGTATAATAATGCAGTTTTTTATTGTTCATACTGTGTAAATACGGTAACTATTTATATACTTTACAGAATAAAATAATCTAAGAAAAAAAAACCTTCTTTATTTATCTACTAGCCCCGTGTGGATCCTAATCCTCTGCATAATCTTCCTATAATGTTCCCACTGCTGGGACACAAGCCTCTCCTCAAGATTTAAAAATACCTAATAAACACGAGCCGGAACCGAATCTACTATCGATTAGAACAATAACACTACCTACCGACGCCAAAAGTCGCGGGTTCGATTCCCGACAGTGTTATAGTTTTTAAATGTTTTAGGTGTAAAATGTAAGTTTACAATTAAATTTATGATAGTTAATTGATTCAGGCGTGACTTTGCGGAAATCCATTATAAAATACAATAGACGTAGATATATTTAGTAACATATTCCGCTTGACTATTCTTCAAGAGTCCTAAAAAACCCTGTAAGAAATCGACACGTGTTTCACGCTGGACGCAGTCTTTGCGTCCAGCACTCAGTGTGGTAACACGTCGCGTTCTGGTTTGCAATTGGTCAATCTTCATCCTGAGGATGCCTCGTTGAGAGGTGAAACACGTGTCGATTTCTTACAGGGTTTTTTAGGACTCTTGAAGAATAGTCAAGCGGAATAGGTTACTAAATATATCTACGTCTATTGTATTTTTTTTATTAAATTTATATTAACAATACGAGGAGCTTGCAGCCCTGTATCAATTCATGCAACTGCTAATTTGGATTTGCTCACATCTGTCAAATACAGAACATCCAGGTAATCTGCATTTCAACACCCCACTATGTCTGCATCTCTAAACTACAGAACCGTACCTAATTATTAATTCATTCATGGCAAGGCTACAACTGTGTTTATATAATTACGGGGATTTTTGAGAGCACTAGGGGACCGCATTGTTACGGCCTACTATTTGTTATTAGGCAAACGAGATACGGTTTCGGCTTAGCATTACATAATATGCGATAGGGATTGGTCGATTCAATTGAATAATAGGAATAGCTTCGAGGCCTGTTGACTTCTCTTACATCCGCCGTAGCATATAAATGGGTTACGAACGAATATCTCTAAGGAATTGATTAAAAATATAAAGAATTTTATATACCTGTCGGATCTGAACAATGAATCCTCTTTACTGCTTTTTTATGTAAGGGAGCGAGTGAGCGACAATAAATGTCTGGCCACCTGCACCAAGAGGTTGCCTTATGCATTGTCGAGCGTGGAAAAAAAAGTTGAAATGAATGAAAAGGTTTCTAACTGCTTTAAGCCGAGCCCTGTCAGAAATAGTGTACATACTTCTGAGGACGAGTCCAGTCACAAACTCACAAGTACCTAAAGTCTGCAGCAATTAGGTTCACGTCTCCTAATAAAAATAATACCAGCCTATTACTGTCCCAGCAGGGCAAAGGCATCTTTTTAACCGACTTCTTCAAAAAGGAGGAGGTTCTATGTTCGTCTGTATGTATTTTCATACTTATAGACAAGGCACGAGCGAGCATTGATCACCACTCTTGCTCCGGCCGGGTTGGCGATTACAGTCCAGATTTCCTCACGATCTTTGTCTTTCACCGTTGTCAGTGTGCAAGATAAACTAAGAAAGTATAAAGGAATTGAAAAAGTCACATTGATACTTGCTCGGATTTGAACCCACAACTTCGTGCATGACAGGCGAGGCCATTAACCACTGCGCCATTACTACCATACGTCTCCTAATGTAAGGCAATAATTCTAAAAATCTTGCTCATTTGCAGCCTGGCTATGGTGGAAACGGTGCGCCGCAAGGATATGGACAACCTCCAGCTGGCTACGGAGGCCCACCGCCGGGGCAACTGGAAATTGGGCATGGCCCATATCCCTCAATAGGACCCGGGGGTGGAGTTAATCCTCAAGTCCAGAATTGGTTTCTTGCAGTCGACAAAGATCGATCTGGATTCATTACAGCTCCAGAGCTGAAGGCAGCATTAGTGAATGCTCAAGGCCAAACTTTTTCTGAAACTGCCTGCAATTTAATGATCGGTAAGTTTACATTTTTAATAGTAGATACAACCCTATACTATAGTCCTTTATTTTTTAAGAGACCTACGTCCTGAGGATGGCATCATTCTCCTGCCCTTATCCCAATTTATTTGTGGTCGTCGCTATATGTCCCTTTCTTCCATACTTCTCTATTAGCCGTCATCTCTGTAGTCCCCCCTTTCTAGCTATATCATCTTTCAAACAGTCCATCCATCGTTTCTTTGGTCCTACTCTTATAGCCATCGACATTCATACCCAAAATTTTCATCATGCCATTTTCCTCATTCGTTCGCATCACGTGATGGCATCATTTATCTATCTTCTAATAATCTGTGTTTAATCTAAAATTAATGTTTAATCTTAAATTTTTACAGGAATGTTCGACAAAGATCGTTCAGGACACATAAACGTTGAAGAATTTGAGAAACTTTACACCTACATTAACCAATGGCTGGCGGTGTTCAAGACATATGATACGGATCAATCGGGGAGTATAGAGGAGAAGGAACTTTCCAATGGTATGTATGGAAATCCATTTAGGCCCCGGCCTAGGGGCCTTATTTTTTAAAATTGAGCTTCCTTCCCTCGCTCTTCAATCCAAAGTTCTCTTAGAAAGATCACCGTTCAATCACTGTGCCCGCACACCCGCTATGCGAAAAATCAATCATGTTGTTTTTTTTTTACAAAAGTACTTACTATAATTAGTATTGTTTGAAGAAAGTATATTTTGTTATATGTTATGTTTTTATTTTTGTATCTATCTTTCAGCATTGACGCAGATGGGTTTCCGGTTCACACCGGAGTTCGTGAGCTTCCTAGTGAAGAGGTCCGATGCCAAGGAAGGAAAGGTTTCAGTCGATCACTTCATTGTTCTATGTGTGCAGATCCAACGTTTTACCGAAGCATTTAGAGCACGTGACACCCAGCAGAATGGCACTGTTACCATCGGATTTGAAGATTTCCTCAATGTGGCTCTAAGTTGCTCCATATGAGAGAAAGAACATGGCCAATGGAGTTGAAACAATTTCACGATCTGCTTTCACACTAAGTAAAGCAGTGATTATAATTTTATTTAACTTATTAAGTTTTCATATTCCAATTCAATTTTAAAATATCACCTTGCTTATCATTTCTAAGCATGATAATTATGATGATAAAACAATATTTATATGATACCAGATGCCTTTCAGCCAGCTTTAAAGTTAAATAATATGTTTAGACATTATCATACATCGTGATTCTGATGTTTATAGCAGTTCATCACGAATGTAACTTAGTTACATGCATCGAATATGATGGTTACGTGCTAAGATTTCGAGTTCAAACAAAATTCGTTTTTAATCATGACCAAAAATAACCTTAGGATATAAGCACAAAATTAACAAAAAAAGATGCTTGCCTATAGACAACTCCAGATTTGCCATGAAGCCTTCAGAAATAGCTTACTAGATGCTTTAAAGGAATGCAATAATGTATGGTACGGGTACCGCAAAGGTACGCCACTTCAATTTAATATAATAGTCTGAAATATAATAATTAATATTAATTAAGCAATATTTTAGCTCGACATTTCTTTCCCACCCACTCATAACTTTTCAAGTGTCACGTGATAAATTATCTTTATTTTTGTAATAGCAATATAAATTTTATACATCGACTTTAAGAAATATTTTGAGTATTATTGACGAAGCTAGCTAGTGCTTGGTAAAGGGAAATAAATAGATGTTTTGTAATTTAGTTCATTTTATTTTAATTTTTTCCAATTTTTTGTAATGAAGGCATTTCTTTACATTTCCAATGGATCTTACCCAGTAGGTACCCTGGTCTTTAGGTACATGGTTTTATAAGTAGATGTTACCAATACAATTTGAAGACATATGCTCCTTAACAATGGACTGCAAACAACAAATACGTTGGCTGTGTTGATATTCAAAATTCAAGTGACATATCTGAAACAATAAGATGATGCTCTTCACACTCATAAAAAAACATAGTTGCATGGTAAAAAATAGGGATGATGAAGTGAACATGAAGATGTGACATTGAACTAAGAAAGCTTTCCAAAAGTTATCAACACATCAGTATTTTAACCAAACGGAACAGAAGTCAAGGAAAATATTAAACTGTGTAGTATATCATTAGGATAAGCCTTTGTCCAGCCGCCAATTGAGTGTACGAGACACAAAGCAGAATAGCTTTTGATATGTTGTAGGTACTTACTAGCATCATTCTTTCTTCTGATTGCCTCAGCTTTTTCCAAAGAAAATACTACTTCTTGAAAGTTTTTCACAGATGTCCTCATATTAATTTCATGCTGAGCATTATCTGGGGCACTGTCATCTAGCAAACTGTAGATTGAAGGTATTTCATCCAGTTTCATGTTCTTTGCATTATTTGGTTTGAATACCACAGAAACTTTGCCTGTCTTAGGGTGAATACTGAATGGGGACTTTAGTAAATGGTTGAATCCTTTAGTAACATTAACATCTAATCTGGGGTAGCAGTACTGTATTTTGATTTCTTCAACCAAGTACCTTATTTTTCTGCCATGATTTCCTGACTGAAAAATAAGATTTTATAATTTTGTTATATTTTTTTAAAGTAAAAGTGATGTACTTACTCAGTTTTTGCAACAACAGAAACCAACTTACTTCTCTAAAATAATTTTCATACACACTTATAAATGTTTTCCATCTCTCTAAAGACGAATCTGGCATGCTTTCCAAGCTCTTTTGAACTTGTGATCTCAATGTTTCATCTGGAATCATTTTCAATAACTTATCTATGCGGTCTGGAGTGCTAAAGAACTCTTGATCTTGAAGTAGCTGCTCAAAATATTTATCAATGATGGTCAGTGCTCTCCTGAAATAAAAAAGAGAGTGATAATTAAGTAGGTACATCCACATGCATAATATGCATTACAGATCTTGTCTCGTAACGAGATTTGGAAGGAAGAAAAGGGAAGCCTTTGCTCAGTAATGGGAAATAACATAGGCCATAATAATAAAAGCAAAAGTACTTGACATGCAGAATTACCTACTTTTCTTGAACACTTCCAAAAATCAATCAACAATATTAATAGAGTATTAATTATTTCATTGATATTTTATCCAAGTGAAAAGAAAAGTTAAGGTCATAGCACACATATCAACTCTGAAAGGGATCGTCACCGTATCACCTTTCGCCTCGCCGTCAAAAAGGCATCCACCTAACGTCAGCACATAACCAAAGCGGACCAGCAGCTCCGATTAGTCGACTCGGCAACAGCTAGGCTGGCGACCGCTGGTTGACCTGCTGGCACGAATAGTGTGCTGCAGGCAGGGGACGCAAGCGCTGGGACGATGAGCCGTAAGCGCGGGTACCGCGTGTTGACCTCGCGCCACTCCGCGTTTCGTGAGCTTGTCCCGAGGCAAATCGTTTACGTTTCGATTCCGATTAGTGTGCTTTTAGCAGGGAGTTTCATACAAAGAATACTAAACAGCTCGAGTTGATATGATTACGATCCATTTCCGAGTTGATATGTGTGCTATGACCTTAATTCTGCATGACTGCATATCAAGTACGTTTGCTTTATGTATTGTAATAGATAAGTATTTTAAGTGGTCTACAGAAACACTTAACATAGTCATAGTGGATAAGGACCAACAATGAAGATTATTTACCTAATACTTGAATGAAGGTTATCATTGCCTAAATGCACCTTCTTGTTTTGATTGTCACCTCCCATTATCAAACACAGGTAGTCAGCCACTGCTCCTCTACCAGGACTATCCAGTGTCCTTGCTTCATAATCAGATACCCAGCAATGGATACCTCTTCTACCGGAGAACACCCATAGGATACTTTGGAAACCAAAGTCCTCTGAAACATCATACAATAAGGTTTAAAAATTAAATCTGTTTACTGTTGCAACCTCCACAGAAAGAACTTGTTACAAGTAAAAGTATATCATAGTAATAATAGTAATAATTTTATTTATAGTAATTACTTTACCACCAGACTACTACAATACTACAACACTGGTTGACAGAAATTATAAATTTTACCTTTTAATGTCTTATCAATGATTTCACATGCTATGACCATGAATTTCCAACATTTTTCACAAACTTTAGCTTCTTGGCAACAAGTTCTGACTTCATCATAGTCTGTGAGATCAATATCAAACACCAGTTCCCTGGACAGCACCACTGCATCATGACGGCCTATTGAAGGTCTGTGAATTTATAAAAGCTTGTAAAAATTAAAATTAAGTTGCAAAAATGCCTGACCTCAGTGTAATCACTTAAAACAAATAAAGCAGATAACTTACAAAATAGAAAGAACATAGCACAACTTTTCTTACTTAGTATTGTAAACAGCTCCAATATCCAACTTGTGTGGACACTTTTTCTGAAGCAGAGTTTGTAATTCTTTTTGGTTACAGATAGACAAATATCGCAAATACACATCATCAGCTAGTGTGAACGATAACTCTCTGTTCGATAGTGGCTGTGGTGAACTCCCACAGGTTAGCCACCTACAAAATATGTTTTGAGGAAAAAGCCTAGTATAATAGATAGGCAACATCTCTGGTAACATGTTCTCATCATAGTAGCCCACCTGGAAAAACGAGAACATTGTTTACAAACCTAGTCTGAGTTTACAGACGGAACATTTAGCGAAACTGGCTCTGAAGTTTTAACCTTATAAAAATAGTTGTGCAATCATTACCATGGCTTAAAATGTTGTAGATATCTTTCAGCTGAATGGTTATTCAATAAACTGTAGTTAGTATGATGTGATTATTCGTTTGTTCTATTAGAAATAATTTTAATAAAACAATGAACGCACTTTCCATTCCACATGTCAGTGTCAGAATTTATGATGTCAAATTTTGGCGCGAAAGTTATTTTTTTAATACTCTTCAACAATAGGCAAGCAGACCGCAAACTATTCAGCCTTTAGATGTGTTGCCAAATTGAAAACCACGTCTCCCACAATCCAGAATCAAGAAACCCGACTCTATTCCTTCGATAACTTGATTAGATAATTATTTCATTTAAGCACCTTATTCCGAAACTAAAGTTATTTTTCAATTTATTATGTTTTTTTTTTTATCGATTGTTTGTTTGTTGAATATTTTTTTATTTTTCTCTTTTTGGTTGTGGCAGGTGGTATGTGAATATTTCCTATACATTCGCATCATCATCTACATACATGAAACATGTTATTAGAGGTACATAGACAATCCAAGCAAAGTAAAAATAAATTAAATAATCTAATCAGTCACGGAGAAAAAATATTATCGCCGAATGCATAACCTCCGCCTATTATCTAATAACATCTGGCGACTAGAATAATATCTGAGAATTTAAAATTAATAATGTCGTTTGAAAATTCAGGGTAGGTACTAATCTTTAGTTTTGTTTCCAACGCAAGCGCAAGAACACAAGAATCATCGATAAGCCTCATTTCATCAAGTGATATATCGTTGAAAGGACCTTTATTATTATACCTATATTCTTTGATTTTTCTGTTTTGGTTTCCTGGGAAATTAATAATAATGGAAATTAATATTAAAAACGCATTTAAAGAAGCAGTAAAATTATCATGTGGTAAGCGCACCAAGTTCATTTTACACAATTTTATCATAAATAAGGTAAAATATGCTGGATGTAGCGCCTTATAATGTTATTTTCGCTTTTTTTTTTTACTGTCGTTATTTTTTTCTTTCAGGACCTTGCGTCGAGAAATATCATGTACTATCGGAAATAAACCAAAAGCTATGTCTCCAAATGATTAGTTTTTTTTTGAAGCGACCTTTTCTGACTACAGCATTATTTTCTGTGTTTATAATTTTGTTAACTATTATTTTGTCAGCAGCATTTATTACACTAGTAGGAGTACTAATCATTGCTATTATTATTTTACTTTTTGAAGGTAAGATAATCATTTGCGAAATTGAGCGCAAATTTTACAAGCTTGATTTTTCATTCTTATTTGTTTAATTATTTTTCACGCTGTTTTTCAGATTTTAAAGTATCCTTTTTGTTCCAGGTTTCATTTTCATCGTACTCGTAATAGTAATTAGTATGATTATTGCAACAATCACCCTAATTGTAATGATAGTCGTTGGGGTAAAGTACAAAGTATCAATAATACATAATTTAGATTAGGATTGTTATCACTTGGTTATTTTTCAACCAAGTTTGTAGTTTTGAAATGTTACTATTATAATCATAATCATCATAATCATAATCAGCCTATAACGTTCCCACTGCTGGGACACTGGCCTCCTCTTTGTGAGAGGGAGTGGGCCGTAATCCACCACGCGGGCCCAGTGCGGGTTGGTAGATGTCACATGTCTTCGAATTTTTGGTTCTGGGACATGCCGGTTTCCTCACGATGTTGTCCTTCACCGTTTTGAGAGCAGTGGTGATGAAATAATTTACACAAAGTAAAGCGCCTGTCTGGGTTCGAACCTACGACCTACAACTCGTAAGTCACGGCCGTTACTACTGGGCCACCACTGCACTATTAAAAATCGTATATTAATTTCAGAAAAAATACTACACTTTTGTTAGAAATTTATAGTAATAGAACTATTATTTTTACAGATAGCATTCTTTTCCGGACAAAATATCTTTGCCGAATGTGGTGGCAGTTCTTTTCAGTTTTATTTTTTTATTTTAGTAATGTAATCCATGCCATTAATTGTTAGGCGTTCTGTAGTGAATATTTATAGACTTGTTAATTTGTTTTGGTTTCCACATACGTATAAGTGGCTATTTGTTTTTACTCTTTTCTATTGTTTGTTTGTTATAAGCGACCTAAGAATCAGGTTATAAAAAAATACTTAGGAAAATTAATTGTAAAATTCCTTTTTTTTTTTTTTTGTAATATGAATTTTACACAATTTGATGCATTATGATACCTAAATAAGTATGTATTCTATCTATTAGGTTTGTTTGTATAACCGCAATTTGCAGAAAACTCAGAGCATTTATTTCGTCAGTCAATAAAAATGTTACAACACTTCCACTATACATATTGTGTGTTTTTTCTTTCATTTTCTTTATTAAAAACCAATAAACCTAAAAACTGAGGTTAACACTGAAAGCTCATCATAGGTGGCAGCACTGTTGTCCACCCATAAGCTCCCATTGTTGTGTTATGTATGTGTTTACTGTAGTGTCGATCACAAATTAAACGAAAACTACATAAAATGTATGTGTAGCACAGATAAAAGACGAGCTAAGAAAGAGGGAAACGTCTACCACTGATAAAAAAGCAGCTTTAGTGGAAAGGTCAATACATTATAAACGTTGTATAATTTATAGTTCTTCTTACGTTGTTCTTTTGTTAAAGACTGGAGGCGGACGACAGGAATAACCTGATTCGAGTTGAAAACCAACTCGAGGATGATCTTCCAGACTGAAAAACTTCAAAAATGTTAATTTTAACACTGATTTGATGGTAATAGAAACAAACACACTCCTTTACTATAATTTACATAATATCAGCCACAAGTGCTTAAAGGTATTGAAAACAGAATTATTTCTCTTGGGAGCTTCACCTGTATAAGAGAATTTCTTCCATAAAAGTGTTCAGGTTAAAAAGGATAGCACATATTCTCGACGAAACATCGGGTCTCCAGCTTTTTTCGGAGTGCTTTCTCCCACTGTTTTCTTCTTTTATAATTTTTGCCAAATGGGTCCCCGTATTTTTCCAATCAACAGCTGCACAACGGGACATATTACAATATTGCATAAAAGAAGTCACTTGTTTAGAAAATAAGAGGAAGCGGTTTTATTCAGCTTGCAAGATTTTTCCAATATATACATACTAACTAACTAACAAGGCAAGTTAAAAAAATATGGCTAGCTGTCAAATTCTTCGAATAGTGATGAACTGATGAGACATCATAATGAGCAAGGGAGGAATGAAATGACAGTTTGACATACTTTCTGAGATTTTTTTGTACACCAAAACAAGACTGTTTATCTCTGTCAGTCTTGTTTTTTTAAAATTTCGCGCGTCTTTTGAGTCTTTTCAGGATCAACATTCGTTGGCCAGGCTCTAACTCTTGGTGTAGCGTATAACTTGTAACTTCATAACTTGGTAGGTACTTGCAAAAATGTAGTTATGCAGTATTCAGGACGAGAGACACACGCTTATATAGTGCTCTGTGACACACGCATTCAGATAAAGAGTGAGACAAGACAAGTGGGATAAAGATTAGATGTATAAACTGTTCATGTCATGTTGTTTTTGCTATCCAGAAATATGGCTCGTGGCCCCGCCCGGGTAATTTGTATCAAAAAGCTTGCAACACTGTTTTAGACTGGTGTGAAATGTGTGAATGTGATGTGATGAATGAAGAATAAAAAAAACGGACCGAACCGAATGATAGTGCCGATCGGGAAACGCGGGGACAGAAAATAAGATTTTAACAATACAAACTATTACAAAACAGTGCTATTTGGTAGAATAAAGTAATAGTTGTATGTATATATTATGCGCGAGAAAACTTTGAATTCAATACGTGAACGTGTGTACAAAAGAACTGTTACAAGACTGATGGATGGAGTCTTTGGGGTTTTTGGCAGCAAGGTCACAGTTGCAGCACTGATGTGAATTATGATAGTAAGTTTTAACTGGTTTTTGTTAACAGTAGTTGTAGAAGAACATATGCCGAAAAAAAATTACGTCACTTTCATCCACAGGTTTCAAAATGCAATTAGAAGTTGTACTTTGCAGATTCATTTGGTGCACCTTTTGAAGTCTCCAAACTGCACCTAAATAATAAAGATAAAATTCAAGAGGTGACTTTTAAAACAATATCGTGATTACTTTGCTTTCCTTTCTACTCCTTATGTGTACCTTACTGGAATTGTTACTCATTTATTCTAGTTAATACATATTATGTGTTGAAGTGTGACGAATGAACAGGTCACACGTTAACAGTAATTTTGCCTTTTATCAAAGTTAAATGTCAAGGGAAGTATTAAATAATTTATTGTCTTATCACTAAAGTTAGTTCATTTACACTTCTCTTAAAATAACATTGTCTTATACACTGCATACAACTCATAAAACTCCAGTTATCCTCATAATTGTATACCTACGGTTTTAGTCACGTTTTTGTTGAAAATCCAAGCAATTTTGTCATAATTTGTTTGTTCAATTCAGTAGCTAGAAGTAGTTTGGTTTCTCAACCTTATAAAAAAGAGGTACAGTACAAAATGAATTGTATCTATCTCCCTATAGTTTCATAACTCCTGTTAGTGGTCATGTAATAAACAAAGCAATTGAATTTCCTATTCTACCATGCTATCATTACCATAAGTAAGCTAAAGTTTATCATTCTTGCTCAAACATAAATTTAATGAACATTTGTAACATTCCAACTTGTTCCAAACCTATATTTTATTGGAATATAAATTGTGAGTTGTTGCTCTTTGTGTTCCTAACACAGAGAATGACTTGTGCTCTGATAAGTAAGCTACGAAAATTAATTGATCAATGAAGTAATGTAGGTTTTAAGATTACATGAAAGAGTCCCTGATGGTAATGTTATTTGTGTCAAACATAACAATGCTGTTTAATATCACTGCCACTGGGGAACTGTATCTTTTTGAATGAGCATTGTTCATCTGTAAAATGCAAATGAAATAATGTACGTTGGTACCTGCATAACTTGAGAATGGACCGATGCACTAATTCAATGTGATAGTCTGAATCAGGGACTTATGGAAAGACAAATTTTAAAAGTTTCTGGGAAAATTGGTGCATTTTCTATGGGAATTTTGTATGAATTATTGAAAATTGGACAGGACAATGTCTATCAGATCAGCTAGTTTGACATAATAACCATTTTATGTTTCATTATTTATGAAAACTGTTTTATTTCCAGAAATTAAAATTAATACATGCCTGCTGCGGTCATCTAAATTGATTCTGTGAGTAATAATAATAATGTTAATCCTTGGCTTATTGATTAGTTTTATCTTTTTAGTCATAAGATAATGTAAAAGCAAGATTAGCTAAGTGTAGTATGAATGATTCTAGTTATGAGTCCGCACTTATCTAGTAGTGAATAATAAAACAGAAGCTAGCTAGATTCACAAGGGGATGAAATAGTTTATCCATTTCTGATTCATGTTTTTGTTTTAAAGCTGTGCAGCATGTTTATGATGCACTGCCTTAGAATGAAATTATCAGCAGCACTAAAATATTACCAGTAATAATGTCGAGGCTGTATTTACTGACACAATTATCACATGCACTACGAGCCAGACTATGTGTTACATAGCATGTACAACTGCTATACTATGTATTTGATTTGTTGCTTATCATGTCTATTGTAGTAAAGGACTGCTGAAAGATAGTCTTGCAATCTACATAAAGCTTATCTGAGTGAAAGTGGCTGCAGTGTCCTACAGGTGATCATGTGTGTAATAAATAACATTGACACTGTTTCGTTTTCCAAGTGTGCTAAGGATTAGGTAAACGGTCAAGTAGAGTGAGTATAAAATTCCTCAATAAATGAGGCTGAGTGAAGACTGAGCCTCATTTATTGAGGAATTTTATACAACCTCTTTATTTTTTCAACTTTTCTGTATACATTACTTTTCTATTGAATGATATTATAAATTCATAATCTTAGTAGTGATTTTTCTTTATGCTAATTGTCATGTGTATTTGTAGGGCAGATCGTCAAGCTGGCGGCCCTTCAGGATGCGGCTCGTGCGCCCTCGCTAGCACCGCGCGTTCGCCACGTCGCCACAATCACAGGTATTATGCCCAGCATTTACTAAAGTAATCACACGCGCTGTGCTTAACTAAACTTGAATTGAGAATCTCAGATCATTATCAGGTTTTGGAATCACGAACTCAATGCGTACATGACAAAGTTCAAAGTCCATTGCAACCAAAATTAATTGAAGACTTTCTATACCAAATCATCACTCAATTAAAATTAACTTAAAGTAGATAGTTGAGTGGGCAAAGAAATGTAAATAAATATCTAAGTTTCTGAATTGAAGATTTAAACTTTAAAGTGTAGATGGATATCAAAGATAAGTCTTGCATTTAGCAATAAACCAATTATGATCCGCCCAGCCTTGTCCCAACTATGTGTTTTCGTATGACAAACGGGCGGAACTGACGGCTTCAAGGTACGAAGATCGCGGATTGTAAACAATGGTCACTCATCCGCAGACCGGCTGTTGTTTCGGTACGAGCCCTCAAGGAAAAAAAGCAGTATGACCTAAATATTTTGTTCAATCTAAAAATGAGATTAAATTATGAGCGTGATTAGGAAGTGGCGAATAAAAACATCGCAATATGGAAAAAAAAAATCTGCACATAATTCTGTACATTTGTAACAAAGGAATAAAGGATAAGTTACACAATTTATTGTGTTAGTGAAACTTCATGTCTAAAAATACTTGTGTATTCAAGTGTTGTAAATTGGTATGACTAATTGGGTAATACGATGGTGAAACATGAAATTAAAATGAGACGTTTTGAGGTACCTATTCGTTATTTTCCTTAAGGGGTTTTAAGTTAAGATTATGAATGGGGTAAAATTATAATGAAGGCGTGTGATTGGCTAGGTGCCAGATGGTGGCTATTCTGGGCGGGCGGGCGGCGCGGGCGCATCCAGTCGGTCGCCGCGTTTCTACCTTCCAACCGTTGCGAGGAACTCGCTCGCACATACATAACATAGGAGACTCTTACCGTTCGTCCATTATTTATACCTATTTAATTAAGTAAAAATTTAATTTGAAAAAGTTTTCATGTTTACGAAAGATACGTAAAGAAGTAGCAAAAATTTTTTTTTTTCGTGGTGATCCCTTGGAGACTTACTTTTCGGTGTTTCTTGATTCAATCTTGTGTTTTACATTAAGGCATAACAGTTTTTTTAAATTAGTGTAGGTAGGTAGGTTTGTCCAGTGTGCTGACTTATTGCGATTAATTATTATAGACTTGAATAAGATTCATTACGAACTCTCAAACTCGTATTGTTCACAGTTCTTATAACAATCAGTTGTGTCGATGATGTAATTATTGTGTTTTTTATTTATTTACCACCAAGGTCTACTGATGACAAGTTGACAACCTGAACTCGACCTAATACAAGAATGAAAGGTATTACAAACCAAGTTAAAGTTTGTCATGAATGGCATGCTTGTAATTGTGAACTTTTAATGTAAAATGATTAACACGTCTAATAAAAAGAAAATATTGTTATCACAGCAACTTTTTAATTAACTTCATGGAATTTAGAGACATTCTTGAACACTAACAATTCTTATTTGTTCACAACTCATCTTAATTTTTCCCTAAACAGTCATACTTGAATATCTTATTTCATAGCCTGTCCATGGTCAATTTATTTGTTGTTGAACAAGGTCTATGTACCGGTACCAAACCAATTAATCGTGTTATTTGGCTTTCATTTTATCTGATAAGAGAAGTCGAAAAACTGAAAGTGAATCGAAAGTGAATTTAGAACGTCAAAGAAAACGAGCCAATTAATCTATTGTAATGAGTCTATACATCGGGGCGGCGCTATGAACTGACAGCCTTATGTAATCAATTCTATACACAGGTTCATCTGAAGTCTGAATATAATCACAACGGAATTTTAGCACTGATTTGTTTTGTATTAGTCATTCATTGCGATTGTACTATCAGGTTTTTTCAGAATGAAACTGTGGCAGTTAAATTCGAGCACCTTTATCCGTTATGTAATAATCATTCTCTTCATTATAGCTTGTTGAATGTATGGGATAATTATGTTATAATGTAAGGCCCTTTATTCAAAATGTAAGTGACAAGGTCACAAAATTGCGTCACCGAGTTAGCGGGGCAACCCGTGGCGGAGGTGACCCCGCTATGGTAGCGATGCCAACATATTGACGACATCCTTATTTTTATTGGTTATTCGAATGAGTACGTCGACCGTACCGCCTCCGCCGCTGAACTGTGCGTGTGGCCTCGCAATGTGTCTATTTGCAGGCCTTTCCATGTCAATAGTAACTAAATGTATTATCCCACTATCGGTCAAAAATAGAAAGCCCGTAGAATTTCTCCGTACTCGAAATTAGGACGAGTTCGCACATAGAACTGCATGCAGGTTAAAAATATGCGGTACTTAAAGATAAATGTGCCACCGTTTGTATTTGCTATCTATATCCAAACAGCATTTTATTTTTGATAATTTCTTCATACGAAGTCGCAGACAGTACGTAGATGACTGTGTACGTTACGTTATTATAATAACCTCGTTAGCCATAATTTAGTGTAAATGAAATCTATCTATATTGCCATTTTCGATCTGTGCCATCTGCATTGGGCATAATTATGTTGACACAGTTGTTAAAGATCGGGAGTGAGGCTGATATTCGTTAGAGAGATGTATTGTTAAACAGTCTGTTGAAACGTTGATGCAATGATAAATTTTGCATGTGATCGGTGCGACATTGGTGTAGTGCGGAGAACCGGTGCCTGAGCAAACAATTTCTAGTCAACCAACAGGCTTGTACCGTAGAACACTGTGCAGTTACCTTATGTCGTGAGATTTTATAGTGGGCAAGAATACAAAGAGATTGTTATAATTTTATTCAAATAGCATTGTTATAGTTCTGATCGGCGATAAGTCACGTTCACTCTTTTATTTTTCTTCAATCATTGTTGCTAGTTCGATCGGTTCACCGCTGTTCGTTATCGGATTTATGACGTTGCGTACATTATCTCCTATCTCTAGCTAATTACATCGATGATTGTTTGGTAGGCGGCTACACGGTGCACGTCCGCAGATGTATGGTGAAAGTGATGTTACTCTTAGATACCTGAAAGATGTGCAATGTGATGTGAAAATCGTATAAGTTAGTGCAATATATGTGTTCGGATTATGACTGAAAAAAGACACCGGCCTCGGCCACGGCGTCGGGATGAGTTGTACGAGAGACAACAGGATTTGCTGCTAGGTTGGAATCATGGTGAGCTATTGCCTAAACATAGATTTAAGAAGGACCATTGCGTAACCGCAGTTTTAGACTAAGAAAACTAACGAAAATGTATAGTATCTTGCACCATGCAAATGTAACTCACAGTCAGAGATATATATATAGAGCCATTGAAGTCCAGCTGTTAAACAGAAACAAAAACTTCTGTTAGAACTTTACTTCCACTTTCTATTAGCTGTTATGAATATAATGACTGCTATTCATCTTTTGGGAATGCCGGAGAGGTCTGTTCTGATTGTTCCTAAATATCGATTGCGAGTGCAAGTGGCGCAGGCGTTTTACAACGTACCGCACGGAAACAACGCTCGTGCACCTCTGTTTCGATTTATTTCAATGATACACAGTCAATTGCATTTATTATGTAACGAAAGCGAAAGGGCGCCTTTTTGCGTGGGAAATTTTGGCACATTCCTTTTCACATATGTAGGTACATGTAATCAGGGCTTTTTCACAAAATAATTGACTAAAATTAAGTACTTAACGTTTTGTTTACAAATTATCGAGAAGAAGTGCGTACTTACCATAAATTTTGGAGAACTTCCAACGGATACACCAAAATAAGAATTGTTCAGGGCATGGGCACATGTAGGGACATTTCAAAGTGCCTTTGCCTAAAGTATATTATTGTTTGTGTGATATTCCCTTTTTAATATTCTGTTGAAATACGAAACAAGCTCAATTTCTATACTCGTACTTCCAATTCTAATTAATGGGAATCGATGATATCAATCGATTGCTGCTTGATGATATTGCTATACACGTGGAAAAAGGCGTCAGTATAACGTGCATAGGTATAATATAATGTACCTACACGGTAATACCCTTATCAGTTATCATATCAATATAGTAGTCGGGACTATATCATTTTATTTGAATGTCACAAACTTGCTTCTATTTCGGCTGATAGCATTGAAACGCTATCTCGGCTTTAAAACTGTGAATTTCCGTTTTGGGGTGCTAAAATAATAAATACTTAATATTAGGTGCCTACCAAATTCTTCCAACTTCTATGGCAGCTTTCTATATCATACAGTTACTTACCTACATACTTTTTGTAGGAAATCCATTTTAAAATGTCATAAAAGATGCAATCTCAGCTAAGTGCAGTGATGCGATGTGTATCGCTTGATATTCGATTAAGAACAACACAGGCTCATAGCACAGCCCCTGTATTCGATCGATAACAATATACAGCGTGCATCAGAAATGTGTGGTCATATTTAAGGGTGTGGTACGGTACGGAGTCCGTACCCTTAAGTAAGGACCACCAAACTGAACAACTTTCTTCATTGGACCAACCTTGTAATCACGAAAAAATTATTAGCACTTTCTGATACACTCTGTAGATCTGGGTGAAAAAAACCCTTTCTTGGCACATGATATGACGTAGGTATTTCCAGTGTTGCATCTTCTGTAATCTTCAGGGAACCGAAAGAGGTTATCAGTCGAGAAGAGAATCTGTTTGATCTACCATCGTACTAGTTTCCACGCTTCTTACCCACGGGCAGATGCGTTATTATTATTCAGTAGAAACTACACGACACAACACTGATATCACCGCTCTAAATATATTCTAAAGAGGAAAGTTTCATTTATTTCAGCACCATTACAATATTATTATTTACGACTTTAAATAAACGATTTCTATTGGTTTTTGTTACTTCCTCACTAGCCCCCTATATTACATGGGACTTGCAACGTGTGAAATGTGGGTGTACTATAAGGGTACACCTCTGCCTAACCCTTCGGGAGAACATGGCAGGCACGATGTTATGTTACTTCTTGTTTCGCCGGAGCTCAATGAGAGGCTGCTGGGAATATACTCATGCCTCAATATTTCAAACTATAAAGTTTTAAAGAAATATCAGTGTAAGCAATATAAAATGTTTTTGTAAATGAAAAATATTGAGAGAAGAAGAAATATACTATTCGGTTTTTGGTAATTATTATCCTTGCCTGCCTGAATAATATTCATATTACTTACACACCTACAAAATATCATTAATACTGGGCAAATACAGCAAAAGCTTATTAGGTCAAGAAAGCTTGATCGAGGGCAAGCTAGAGTAGCTTTACTTGACCTAGGGCACTCTCAAGTACCTACTCCTACTAACCTAACTGATATTATAAATGCGAGATTTTTATTCACGCTAAAACGGCTGAAAAGATTTGAATGAAATTTGGCACATAGGTAGACCATGATCTGGGTTATGCAGAGGATACTTTTTATCCCGGTAATACTTTCTTGTGGAATAATTTCCGATCTACACGCGGGCAAAAGCTAGTACAAAATACCTACTTTTGTTTTTCTAACATGAGCTAGAATACGTCGAGTCGTTTTCAAATCACTGCTTAGTGCTTCTCAAACAAAAGTTATTTTGCAAATTTGATTTTAGTCACTACTGCATAAAAACAATCGATATGCACCTTGTAATTGTAATATAATGTAATTAACAGGTAAAAATAAACAGTGTACGTGATGTACCAATCACATAAATAAATATTTACCACAACGCTGAAATTGCAATATATTAATGATGTATGTGTGCTATTAGTATAAGTTCTATCATACATTTTATTGAGAGTAATTATCTACTTACTACTGAGAAAAAATTTAACTCATTACGTTGGTGGTAGTTGTAATAACTAAACAGAACGTTTTCGTTCGAGTGTGTTGTTTTAATTTGTACATAATTTAACTCAAGATCATGTGTGGCTAATTAAAGGCAAGAAATAATTACTTACCACATTCGAAAATGCGTGTGTGTGAGCATTCCCACTTCAATATTATTAGCATGAACTCTATAAGAAATACGTTGTACGGAGGGTGGCGCAAGGACATTACAGAAGTGCATGCCCCCTTAGATCGGTCAGCCGCCGGCGCGCCGGGAGGCAGATATCGATTCAGTCTGCAAGCGCCGTACCCATACTAAATACGGAAAGTAGACACTCCCTGCAACATACAAAGCGGCTATACAGTTAAATACTGCAATGCGCTCAACTTTTCTAGTCACGACATTGCGTTGAAACTTGCAGCTTTCCAACTATTCATTATCTTGATCCATACCTGTTCTACTGCCTACCTAGTGCTTACAAAATTGACAATAAATCTGCTACTATAATTGTTGAAGCTAGCATTTCCATTTAATGTTTCTTTTGTCTACAGAGGTGTGCAATAGCGAGGAGGTGCCCGAGGTAGAGATAGTCAGTCTTCTACAGGAACATATACCAAAATATCGCTTGAGAGCCGACAGTCTCACGCAATTTGGAGGTACAGATACTTTTATGCGCTTTGCTTTTAGATTTTCTCTTCTTCGTTCAAACATTTCAAACTGGCAAAGTATTCTTTCAATGAGCTTTTAGCAACATTCACAAAGATTGTTTACGTTATCATTATCACCCAAAATCATTGTATTTTTTTCATCGCAATTTTCATCTAGTTTTATATCCACGCTTAAAAGCTTTATTTCGCAAAAATGATTGTCAGATCTCTCAAAATATAGAAAGCTTGTAATGTAAAGTCATGAAAATATTGAGACTACAACTACAGCTACACTAAGTGGTATATTCAAAATGGCGGGGAATTTCGCCATTTACGGCCGGATTCATCCAAAAATCAATACTTGTGTTTTCATGGCCACATTCATCATTTACGTCTAAATTTAGCTTTATGGGGATCACTACCTCTGGAAAGCGGTTGCTAAATTATGTAAGAGCTGAGTACACTTGAGTAGCGACTGGAACAATGTGTTTGTGATAATATAGTCTTTTTAAAATTAATAATTGAGCGTATCGGTACACTCGTCAATAAACTGATTACTTCTGGAGAAGTTTTTCGACGAGTCACATATTTTTTAAAGCTCTGTAGCATTATTTTGGAATCTTTCCAAAGCTTAAAGGACTTTTTTTGCTTGATCATAAAATTCTGATTACTTCCTGAGTGTTTTCGGTGAACTTGAATCATTGTTTTATTTAGATTTAAGAAAAATCTGAATGTTCGTTACAAGTTTTTAAGGCAATTTAAAAAGGAGTTTTCATCATTCTTATTTAAGTTTTGAGGAATAGTTTTTTACAACAACAAAAAAACATACACACGAATTGAGAACCTCCTCCTTTTTGAAGGCGGTTAAAAAATACTGTTTTAGTCTATATTTCAACAGGGTTAAGCAATAAGCATCTCTTCCAATTATCGCTTAACTTGGCATTCGATTTGAAGAGTTTTTTTTGCATATCCTTAGGGCGAAGTTGCGGTTTTTTTTTTTCTCTTTATCTTATGAATGTTTATTAACTTTATTACTTTGGAATACTTTCTTTCTTTTCTTCAACAAACTTCTAAACTACGCAGGTCACGTTAGAGCAGGGCCCTGATTGTTACGTTGTTCAAATTAACGGGAAGGCACGACCTGGTACTCATTTTTCCGTAGCAGAGTTACGCAAAAAAAATGTCTTTTCATCAGTAAGTGAAGCGTTGCCCAATATAATACTGGGATTACTAGGAAGCCCATAGATAGTATGATAGACTTTATGATAGAAAAAAAATTAAGGAGTGTTGCGAATTCTGCCTCCCTCCAAAGTTGAAGCTTCATGCTTTCCCTCCCTAACGTATTATTTCACTAGTTATAAATGTGATGTAAGTATGTCAGATTGTTACAAATATGGTCTCCTTTGGTTATAATTATTTCATAAGTTGACATTTTGAATGATCGGTAAAAAAACATGAGAAAAGCCTCATGTAAATATTCTCTTTACATTCGTCCTAGTTTTGTTTCAGTAGTTCTGCGTAAATTTCATCAGGTCAGTGTTCAGTAACTAGGGCGTAGCCTACTTGTAAGCATTTTTTTGCTCGACATTGTTGATAGGCTCAAGATGTTTGAGCGGGAAGCAGTATAATGTTGTTGGTTGCACTACATCTAGTATTAGATGTAGAGCTATTCGATAGGACCGTACACCATTGTATCGTGATAAGGCCTATGATTGAATGCTTTGTATTGGTATATTAATTTATAAGTTCAGTCTCAATACATTCCAATGAACTAGACCGTTTAGTTCCAGGCCTAATGAACGACGGTGTGCAACGACTCTCTTGGAATGGCAAGGTCTCTTGCGAGACAGGGGCACAATAGTTTCTCTAAATGTCAGACTGCACAACGAAATGGAATACGGTTTAGAAGTACTCTGTGAAAGTAAAACGGTAATTTAGGAATATTTTCTCATTATTTAAAATGTCTATAGCCTATGGTCCAGACGTATAAACTTTTATTCAGTTCTTGAACGCTAATTGTTGTATGTTCCTAAATAAAATAAAGCCGAATGACAATCATTTCGCTGGAACAGTCGTTATTGCCATATTCATAAGGAAGTGTAATAAATAAAATGAAGTATAAGTACCGACATATTTCTTGTAAGTTAATTGATGGCGAACTTTCTACTCTTTACTGCCTTATTTCATATTTAAATCAATAGTATAACGATACTCATAATATCTGACTATCGTTAAATATTATGACTAATTTGTCTACGCATGTTAGTAAGAGATATTCATGTTTGGATTGCAGTTCAAAAATCCTGCTGTTGACTTAATACATTTAAAAGAAATGTGTTAAGAAATGGTAAGAATTTGACAAAATAGAAGTGGGCTATATGTGGTGTTCCGTCTTAGTAAGTGTTTGAGTCGTGGTTTCCGGCGCCGGCGCCGCTATAAATAATGGTGTCTCATCGTTCGAGTCATCGCCCGCTGGCCAGTATGCGTCCCCGACCGGTCTGATGCGTGCCATCTGTCAACTTGCTGCACATAACACCATCACTATTCGATGCTAGATATTTTAATGTAAATACCGTTCAAGCCAATGCTCTACTAATCAACTGCATAATGAAAGTTTAATCATACTGCCTACTCACGATATGTTCCCCTGCAACTATACATAACAAGGAAGACCTTTAGTGGCTTCTAAGTCGAACAGCTCGTTTATGTGCACTCATATATTATGCTGTTGTGTAACTTTAAAACTGTAATTATATAATTACGCCGGGCCCATAGTAAGTGGGTGTACTCACAGGTGTAAAATTAAAGCAATGTATTCTTAGTTCATGAGAAGTTCTCGACCTTTAGCTAAAAGTCATTGTAATAGGACGCGATCTGAATAGATTTGAATTGGTGGTGGGATAAAGCGGTTGACGCCGGTTGATGTATCGTGTGATTCAGCGGCCCTGTGACGTTGTCGTGTGTGTTTGGTGTTATGAGTACTGGGTATCAGTAATTATTTCAATGAGTGTATTATACAGCAATTGGTACAAATTGAACTAGCACATACCATAGGAGTTCCCTTCCAATCATAATTTTTTTATGGAATTACGTCTGGAATAACAGCATGTTCTAAAATACTTTGATATTTTACAGGATACGAGAATCAAGATTGGTTCATACCATCCCCGGCGCTGCCGGTTAGCGACAAAGACCTCGCTCTCACTCCTGACCAGATCAGGGAGACTCTCAATTACTTCCGTGAGTATGATGTTACATCATTTATATATTATGGTTTAAGCCAGATATAATCATAGACTATGCATTGTCTTTGAATGTTTTAATATCAAAGGATGAGCAGATTCTATGGTAACATGTGTGTCACATGAAAGGTATTTTATTTTAATGTTTCAAATGGAATGCCTCGTTGCTCTAGTGATCGCAAGCGTACTGTTGAGCATGAGGCCTGGGTTCGATTCCCAGGACGGGCCCAGGTAGGTAAGTGTTATTGGGAAAAATTGGCATCAGAAATTTCTCAGTAGCAGCTCGGACGGCTCGGAGTATGGATTGGTGCCCGGTTGATGGCAATAGGCTCGCCTCTTAATACATGGGACTTAAACATAATTGACGATATGGGTACAATAGGTATACCTCTGCCTAACCCTTTGGGGATTACAGGCGTGATTTTATGTTATCTTAAGCAATTGGAATGTAATGAGTTGTATTATACAGGGCCTCCCACGGATATGCCACATGGAGGGAAAGTACCTTGAATATTCTACATGGAACATTTTACTGAGAGAAGACATTATTTGAATTTAAAAAACAATTTAAACTGCATTCATAGATATTTAAATAATTACATGGTTGAACCGGGAATCGAACCCGTTACATGAGAAAAATAATCACCCTGTAGCTTTAACATACCGATCGAAAGGCTTCATCATCGCTCCATGTGGCTTAACCGTGGGACGCTCTGTAGAAACAATGAAAGAACGTGCGCTTATTGAGAGTATATCTAAGTTATATACATACTATTATTACATGAATATGATCAATCAATCCACAACTATTTTATGTTAAATTTATAACTGAAAATATGCTAGTCTCCTGCAAAAAAAAAATCGCTCAATCTGCAATTTTGAATAGCTCATAAATTAAATCACATACAGTGTAAACACAGTAAGAATATACAGGGTGGCACGGACATCGACGCGCAACCTGTTACCCTGGATTCAGTATTTACATGATTCTGGACCTCCTGCGTTGAAATTTTTCTTCGGTTATTAAACTTAGCTGTTTCATACATTTTAACCGCATAGGTATTGCACTTTTGTAGGAAACAGGTTTTTTTTAATAACCGAAAGTTTTACTTAGTTTTTCTAGAATCATATACTGAATCATGTATGGTAACAGGTTGTTCGTCGATGTCCCTGCCACCCTGTATTATCTATTTACCTCCACTCAATATAGATGAACATGAATTTTATTGTTTTTAATTATTTTTTTCACTTTATTAAGCTATTTAAGTGGGGTAATACTAAAATACTTAATCCTTACATAAGTACAGTTTTAATACGGCGATGGTTTCTGATGTATTCAAATTTTTGGGTGCTGTTTAAAAATTAATCTGTAGACTTTTCATAATAATACATGGTCAATCTTTTGCAAAATATATGTACTTGGTTAATCGTTGTGCATCTATGAATAAACGAGCTATTGATGCAATTTTTTTTTTTTTTTTCTGCGTTTATTTTGCGGTGTCCTGAAAAACAGATGAAAAAAATGATTTCCCAAAATTAAATACAGTGGGAAATAAAAAAATTAATTAATGCAGTTTTAACATTATCTTAATCCCTTGTGTTCCTAGATCCATTTTGAGAACCGAACGAAGTGGAACATCATACATAAAGCCACGCAGGCCTTTCAGGGACACGACCTTCAATAATGAAGTATGCGACCAAGAAGAATTACTTGTAATATTGGTATTAAAGGACTTATCGCTATCTAGGGTTTAAGATAGGTAGGTACCTATCTACAGTATCTAGCTATTTTAAAATAGAACCTAAGTAGATAGGTACTTAGGTCCTATTTAAAACGAGCCTTCCAGTTGTCGCATATGATGTGTAACATCTGACATCTTGGCTGCCAGTACCAACCTCTTGGAAAACGGGTTGGTACCATCTGCGGCCAACTCTAGAACCGCGCGCGTTCATTGGTTAAATCAAATAGCGCGCGCTTCCCCGGCTTCCTGTTACACACTTCCGTCCCTTTTTACGAAATCACTCCCACAGATTGCAGGAAGGCTAGAGGAAAGATGTTACACATCAACAAATGTTAATTGTCACTTGCCAGTTATACCTAGCCTTAGGTGTAAACTAAAAATGAATAATAACAGAAAAACAATTTTTTCTAGACTTTCTCCTGGAAAATATTGATATTTAGTACTTACTTAGTTACATAATAATTATGACTTGTGAATTTTTTTATATGTAGGTATTCAATTAATTTCTTATTCGGAGGCCGAATAATTCATAGAATTTAGTTAGAAGTAAGTAATTAAATACTTGAATGAAGTCAAATCATACATCTTCCCTGATGTTGGTTGAGTAGTATCAATAGGTACTTATTACTTTTATGTTCTACCCGCAAATTCCTAAGCCTTGATTTTCTATCGTATATTATAGACTCGACCGCATTGTTTATGTGGGTGACGTATTTATTCGCCGGGTGGTCGGTATGCTAGTCATATCTGTGGCAGCACTGCGCCTGCGCGAGCATAGAGACGCGCGACCACCAGTGCCGGTCGCGCCGGTAGCCACGCGGCACGCGTGCTCTCTCATCGCCCGCCGCAACGGCCCGATCGATACCGCGGCACCGAAAAACGACGTGCGCCGCACGCATCGCGCATCTTACGCCCCGACCCGTGCTAAACTTAGAGAGTAGAGGTGCACCGTTGCACCGGCCGTGTACAAAACCGTTTTTTATCACACGTGCCTCATGCTGCCGACAAAAGAAGCGGTATAACACTAGGAAATCCAAGTTCTTTACGTTTGTGTCATTGTAGACTGTATTTTGTGATACTATATCTTATGTAAGAGGGTGAAAGATTCTGCTTGTAGCCATATTAGTGTTTTACATGTTAGTCATTTTAATCAACATTCTGGTAATACCAATATATTATTCGGCATGCTGTAGAAGGTAAATTAGCAAGTCTCAGCGTCATCGATTGGGGGTGGTTTGGGAGTCGGGGGACTCGAGACGCGACGGCGACGCGGCGTCGCAACGCGCAACAGCTGTGAGCCAGATCTGTAATCTTGACCGTGAGAGCATAATTATTATGTTCATTGTTTTGTTGTGTAGTACTTTACAAAATTTAAATATAATAGCAACTATCTGTTTCCCGTAGCGTAAGCGTATTTATTTAGGCTTTCAAGAAAATTGCAATTTCAGCGCAATGTTTTCTAATATACATATAGCAGTCAATTAAACAATAACACTGAAGTGGAGTTAGTCTATTGTTCCATTCAGTTTTACAAGTATACATATAGTACATAATATGTTATAAAATTACCGATATCCATTGATATAATAAAAAACCGTATGCTTTCATATAAAATTATTTATTTATCTATTTACCTATGTATGTACATTACAGCCGTATTGTATTAAAGAATTCATATTATTTATATTATGTAATACCTAAGTATTAGGTACACTGCAAAATTTCCCAATGTTAACAAATTGTTGGTCACCCTCCAGCCATTTCGCAAGATCTAAGCATAAAGTTGTGGGCATGCGTATAACAGTCTTCGAAGCTATTGTTTTCAACGCAATCACTCACAGTTATAAATGGGAAGTTGTTCAATTAAATTTTATAATAAAATATATCTTCATTTCCAATAGAAGCTGTTTGATTGCACCTAAATAATGGTTTAGTTTTTTCTGAAATTCGTATTTTTATACATGGATTCTATGAATAATGAGACCTGTCAGATATTGATTCATGATATCTTTCTTCTGTCGATATCAACATCTTTCACGTTCAGTAAAGAAAGATTCTCCTTTTAGATATCCGGAAACTAATTCACACATTCAAATTAATTCCCATCAGATTTTTTTTATAATAACTCATTTTTTTCTTCAACATTTGTGTCACGTTACTGCATAGTTAATTCACTACGTTTTTTATATAAAAACGTTAGTTTTGCCACAATACAGTTAAAAAGAATTTTATTAAACTGTGCGCACTTAACCGCGGACTAGGAAATATAGTATAGTAACCTGAATCATTATGCGTAACGGTCTAAGATTGAATGTCCATTGGGTGTAAGTTATTTTCAACCAAAAAACTGCAACACAACTATGTACAGAGTCAGTACCTAGTTGCAAATACATTTCTAAATCCACGAGTATGAAAAGGGCTAAAATTCAAATTGTAACCAAAATCAAGTTTTCTGAATTCCCCAACGGCTCAAATTCAAATTGTAACCAAAGTCAGGTTTTCTGAATCCTCCAACAACAAAAATTGAAATACGAACGAAATTACAGAATATCAGTCATATTTGATGGACATTAAATTGATCGGTTTCAGTTTCTGTCAACATCCTCTATAAAAACCTCACGATAAAAAATCTTAGTTCTAGGTGCTTCCTGTAATTCAGTTTAGCTCAACTAAAATGACGTGACTGTAGGTACACAGAACACATCTATTTAATTTATTCTGTTCATTATATATATCTATTTTATAGAAATATAATAATTATTATTATATGTAATGTGTATGACCGTATGACGTAGGTATTAGTTAGGAAACTTGCTTATTTAACCTAAGACCTTGGTTAGTATAGTATCATGGGTTCACTAACGTTTACTTTATATTTAAGTTGTGTTATTTCTATATATTCAACAAAAATTATGTTATAACTTATAATAACACTTCACAAAATATTTATGCTATTTAAATCTATGATTTCTATTTTATATAAATAAACACCATGTTTCAAAGCATGTCTGCGATAATTATGACGCTTACGATCTTAGTTAAACTTTGCTTTTAGTCAATTTATTTTATGTAGGTAGCAGAAATGTCTTCATTACATACTTAGGTAGATAATTTAATAATAATCGCACTTTGTATTTTAATATTTTTGTCATATCACTTGCGTGCTCGTTATCAGACAGCTTATCTTAATAAATTCGTCCAGTGAGGAGTGTATGAGGAGCGCCGTTTAATCATATACATAGTGTGCACGTCGTGAGTAATTTTAATATGACTTGAACGTAAGTGTAGAATACTAATTTAGTTTTAGTTATTGGTATGGTATCGACGGAAGTGGACGTGGCCGGCTGTTCGCTGCGCGAATCTGTCTCGATACCGTTCATATGTGTCGTGTTCGCGCAAATAGCGTGCTGCCTCCGTACTGCAGACGCCTGCACTTGATCGTGAAAGTTTATTACCACTGGCCTCAAACACTAGAACCGTTACTAAAAGAAATCGCCTTGTTTTGAGATAAAGGTTGTTTTGTGTGTAATTTCAGTGGTTAGATTGGAATTTATATTGTAATTGTGTGGCTTAATTCAAAAGCTTATCGATAATTCATTTAATGTTCTAGAATTTTGTAATAATCAGGATTTTATGTGAATCATGTGTTGCGTATGCGTGCAGTATGTACCTATATAGTGGCGTACCTTCTACAAATGTTGAAATCTATGTTTACGAATAATACCAGTGATAATACCTTTCACTTGGATATGCTTGTTTAGCATGGAGTTGGAAGCATTAGTCGTCACGTGACGCGTCCCCTGATTATACACCATCACCAAACTTGACCAAACCCCGACATTGTTAATGGATTGGTTAGTAACAAGCGCGTCTGACATTGTCTGCTCATTGGTATGAGTGTATTCGCGGGTGTGCGTACAGGGCCAAAATTACGTCAGATTCTGTTAACCTACTTTCATTTTACTATAAAGTTTGTAAGGTAATTGTTATAGCAAAATTTAAAATCAATGTCATTGATAAATTACCACGTAATAGATTCAAATTAGTTTGATGATTTTACGGTCTTTGATCGGTGAATTTGTGCATTGAAAATAAAGTTACTTATAATTAAGTACCATATTTTCATGATCTCGTTCAAATAAATATGAAAAGCAACTAGGTATCACACTAGTTCACTAGTAATTGAGTCGGGTAAAATTTCATAAATTACACAGACCGATAAATCATTCGGTCTGGTAACTTAAACCAGTAAGACTCGGTCGATTAAGTATGTGCGATTAATTCGGTTAATCGTGCAGGTTGCTCATGCGTAACATTATGTATGTGTTATGATGGACTAATTACTTTAAGTTTAAAAATGCATTGCCTTCTAACAAATCACCTGAATCGTAAAGTAACAGAAGGAAAATATCTTGAGTTAATAGAGTTGATGTTTGGAAGTCAGTAAGACGAAGGTAAACGACCATAAAAATGACCGTGACCATGAGATGAAAATAAAAATATAATAAAAAGTTGGTATGTCGTTTAAATGTATATAAAACCGATTGAGGTGTGACAAACGATGTGAGGTCATTGTATGCGTTAATTTTGGAATCGATAAGTAGACTATTTTTCTAAATTAAATCACAAGTGTCTTTGTCTAGAATACTTTCATTCAACAGTCGTGCGCTGTACAGTCTATCTGTCGTTTGTACGCTGCTGTTCATTACCGGTTGTGGAGTAAAGCCTTTCGGAGAGGTTGTTCAACGTCAATGTTTAATCACGTGCAGCCCGGCCTTCACTTCTGTACCAACTCGATAAACTACAATTTAAAATGACAAATACATAAACTAAGAAATATCAAATACATTTACACATTGTATATAGTCGACAAAAAAGTTCAGGTGAAATGACACTGATAATAAAATTGTAGTAGGTTCTTAAATAACTAGGTCAGTTGGTAAAAATTGCACCGTTGATTTTTTGGGATGTTGTTTTGTTAGGATACCAATAATATAAAACCAAGTTTGCAGCTTCCAAAGACTTGTACTAACTGCGTGGGGTTCGAAAACCCTCTAAGTTTTCTGACTTCTTTCAGTTTTTGGCTTATAACTTCTAAAAAGTGCATCCTACGGAAAAAGCTACAATTACTACAATTAGAGCGCAGCTCTGTAGGTCCAATAGAACCCGAGATACAGTAAACTTCTTACTTCTTCTACAGGATACTTCAAAGACCTTTTAGAAGTTACAAAATCTGAGTCTTGAGTCCGAAAATTTCGAGGTTTTTCGAGCACGACGCATTTAGCACAGTTCTTTCGAAGCTGCAAACTTGGATTTACTATCCAAGTATTATCCTAACAACATCCCAAACAATCAGAACTATGCTATTTATTGTGACCTAGCGATTGATTTTGTGTCTACGGTGACTAACCTAAACGCCATTTTCATATACTAAGGTAAATTTTGACTGTACTCACTCACTGTTTTTATTCATTGAACAATGTCAGTAGCGCACTTCAGGCTCATCTTAAGGTTATTTAGGAAATTAGAGGCAACTGAGCAATTACACCGTTAATGCGTAAAATAATTTTTTTTGACTTGACCGTGAAAACACGACCAAGTGAGATACTTAACTGGCTGGTAATTTAAGTACAGACTATTGGGTCTGCGAAGATCATTGAATGTTTTGCATTCAACGATTTATCAATTAAAATACCAGTTTCAATAATTGAATACCGAAGTAAAAGCCCTTCGCATCAGCTAGATGAACACGAACTGTGAAGAATAGGAATTGTTTACTTATCTGGGTATTGTTCAAATGTTCGATTATATGACGTGGATTTACCTATTAATTTTTCTGTCAACAACACAAAACGTATCTATAATTATGAAATTATTTTCATAGACTCGCCCTCTCTACAACATAACTTAGTGCACTATACTTACATTATTCCTCTGCCCAACCCTTCGGGAGATACAGGCGTTAGTTAGACCTTCCCTTGTTTTCCTTAACTAAACAATATACTTAATAAAACATACCCTATTAATTACATCTAACATAACCTAAGCGAAGGCGTGGGAGCGCCCGACTCTGCCCTCATTTCGGTGTATAAATCGATAACTCCAACATCAGAGCAAAACCTCATTCAATTAACTAACACTTGGTTCTAGACATTTACATGGCGTGAGCGCTATAATCGGGTTTCGCGCATTATGAATTTCATAAGAGAGCAGCTCGCTTGGTCACCCGAGCGTGATGCAGATATCCACCAGCTACTTACACTATCCCGTCAGACGTGTTCCATTACATCCTCATGTGAGTGGTCGACACGATTCTCGTGATTTTACAGGTATTACGTCACTATAAATATTGGTTTTAGCAGAGTGTAAAATGGTTTGTCAGTTCAGTTCATTTGTGACTTTACGTCGGAGACATTGTGCATAGGAATCGTAGTGATACAATATAAAAAGTGGAAAAATAGAAGGAAGTTGATCGGTGATTGGGAGTGATCGCCGGCGTGCAGCGGGCGGAGCAGATGGTCGCGGGTCGCGCGCGTCACGGCGGAGGGCTGCGCGGGCTCGGGCGCGGGGTGCGCGGGCGGCTCGCGCGCCTCGCCGCCGCCGGGCTTCGATCCCGAGCTCTTCCAGGAGTTGAGCTACCTGCCCGACGCCGAACTCCAAGAGTGCCTCGGAGAGTACCCCGACTTCCTGTACCACGTCGCGAGGGACAAATTCGGACGACTATACTTTCGCGTGATCAGGACCTTGCTCCTTGATAGAGGTATAGCATCATGTACATGGGTACGGTTGTCATTGTCACCTCATCGCTCGCTGCCACTTCCAATGTCGTCTGACCATCTTCTCGCTTTTCTTCTTCTCTGCAACCCGGTGATTTGCATACTTACCATTTCCTTTAGTTGTGCTTTTTGCCAATCACTAATAACACTGAATATGAAGGGCCTGTCAGACAATTACCTAATCACTAAAGAAATCTAGAAGACTGTAGCAACTAACTCTCTAAATAATCTACTTAAACCTTTTTCACTGTAACAAAGTAGCATTACTCATTTTTGTACTTAACTAACTCTTTTCATTGCTTCCTAACTGATGCCGCTAAATGTGCGGGTAAAGAATGTGTATGTAGTAGGTACTTAAGTAAGACAAACTCCTTCATTAAAATAATTCCTGTCGCGTTCTATGTATAAGCTAACAAATTATGACTTCCATGAGTAAGACTTGCATACTGTTGCCAGACGGATTTCATGAGCCTTTTTCATTGAATTTGCTAAAAGTAAAGTTAATATATTATGATATCTTTGAGTAACCCAGCTTCTAAATGTGTAACATTAATTTAAGTTTCAACTTCAATGTATTGATCGATCATCAATACATTGAAATGGAATTAATCAGGCAGCAATACATTGAAATGGAATTAAGAATCTTACTAGAATAACATTGATTGTATTAATTATTTCAGATTATAGAGATATTCCTGTATGGTCACCATATTAATTTAAAAAAAAAACAACCCTGGTAACTGTCTGACGACTGTGTTTATAGCATTCGTTTAGCGTAAAACGAACACTTCTGGTTTCTCTAAATATGCTTTAAAAAGAACAATAATAGGTTCAACAATATTAAAAAAAAAATTTTTTTTTAACTTTTGTTATATTTACTTCCTGACTAAGGCAACATTGGCAACACTAAGATGTTTTGTACTGGAAGTGAGTGCAGCAAGAACTGTGAAAGTCTTTCAGTATCGTGTGAGAGATATAAGCACCAACACAATCAATATCCGTTGTAATCTTAGAGTTAGGTAAGAGTGGGAAACACTCGCATACCTGCGCCCGCGTCGCATTCAATGGAGCTATTATATCAGTCAGTTCCCATAAGTTTTTATTCTTGAAAGCAGCTTCGCCGTTAAAGCATTTGTACCTCGTTAAAGTTTATGTTGTATACAGTTAAAAACACTTATCATCATAAATTCTTCAATGTAAAATACACAACTTTAGACACTTATGAGTGTAAAGCGTAATAAACTAGACTAGTCATTACTTTGGACATAATATACTTTTATGTTTTATAAACTTACTAACACAAAGTACTTAATCTTACAACAATAAAAATAAAATACATGTGAGAATCGAAAGCGAATTAATGGAAACAATGCGTTTAGTGAAACATTAAAAATTACCAAGTTTACTGTAAAAAATATGTCGATGTGTATTTGTTTTGTAATTTACTGTTCCCACAGACTGGATACAATAGAAAAATATGTTTTGTGTGCCCTCCGCAAGAGCGCCATGGAGTCCACACGCCATTGCGTAGTACTCGCGCTCCACAGTTACTTACTTGATCGGGAACTTCACGCTCGTATTGCTTGTCGCTTAGTCGCCAACGTTACAAGCCAGTGCGGTTCATCGATGTAACATCCAGCTAGTGACATTCCTCGAATCGCTCAGTTCATGTGTAATGTTGCATTTAGTAATCGAACAATAGGGGTTCGATGAACGCCCAGCGGCCAAACACATGTGATGTACTCCCGGGTTAGTATAGATAATTTATAAGTAGAACAATTGTAAATACAATAGGTGAATTGTAAATATTAGAGCGCAAAATTTAAAATTCAGTGATATCTTATCAACAATGTGATTGAAGCGGGCAAGCGGCGAAAGTAAACGTTATTCGGTGTTAACAGTGCGTGCTTACACGATGTTTTGCGATACTTAGTGATTTTAGCTCGCTAAGTACCGTGCATGGTATCGAATTATCCGCCCATTGTGCCTGTGCATTACAGTGATTGTTTACATGAATAAAGGGGCAATATTATGCACGGGAAGTGGAAATTGTAGTTACAATGTTTTTAATGTGTAAAAGTTTCTACAAAGTTTCTGCGAGTGGACTAACCAGTACTATAAATACACCGAATCATTATTCAACTAATACCGGTTTGATATTGTTTGTATTTATTTTATTAGATAAGAATTTAGTTTCAAAAATCCCTTTCAATTTCTTTTTAAAGCTTCACCTAAAGGTGATTGATTATAAGTAAGAATTAAAATATGGATTTTTTATTTATAAATTGAAAGCTTATGAAGGAAATTCGCCAAAAAAATCTTCATTTACCTCGTCAATGTAGTTCCTTATAAAATTCTTAGCATTTTTATGAATCACACCAATTAATGCAGATTATCGCACCTATTCATTCTTTACTTTAGATACCCATAAAAGATCCCTCATTGTTATAATCCAAGTGTGCTATACAGCCTAAACCTGTATGTTTACGAACCACATCTAGGTCACCGATTCAATCGATTGCTTTATTAATAGGACAGCTTTGAGATGAAGTTAGTCTTGACGGTATTTTAGTACTTTTAAATATAAAATATTGATCCACTGTGGCCTCTTTGGGAATACTCTGTAGATTATGTATGAGCGAGTTGAGAGTGCCCAAGAATAGATAGTGAGCTATAAATATTGATTTTTAGCAAGGTTACCATAAACTATTTGTAAATTAGTTCAAATACCTGAATCGTAGCATAATAGGTATACACTTAGACAAAAATAGACTTAATTAAAACGAAATAGAGGAAAAAATTAATAAAAAAAAACGCTCTATCAAACATTTAAATTTATTATAATTAATCCGCCCGTAAAGAACTCACTGTTATTTAATCAATCATCTTTATATTATAAAATTATTTGAAGCGATCGATAATGTAACCGCAGTCTGTGCCGTGGTCATGTTGAAGGTTGGCCTAATGTATGTAAAGTGGTAGTGACACGTTTTATTTAACATACCTATCACGAGTTTTATTTAACGAGAACCTATGTAAAGAGAAAATTCAGAATGATGCTGCGCAGACGCACACTCAGTCTAATAGCGTCTGGAAGAAGTGCCAGAAACAGTACCGTGGAGAAAACATTTAGATAATTCTGTGATATACAGAACCTACACAAATTTTTACTAAAATAGAAAATCTGTTATTCAAGCACAAATATTACTATATTAGAAAATTGGTTTCTAAATAAGATTTTCTCTTGGGATTAACTACACATTCATCCATTGTAACCGTACACACATAAATGAATCTAATTAAAACTTAGCATCCAAGTTTTACCCAGCATTAATAAGAAGAAAACGAGTCCCGATATCTTGACTTTAATTAAACCAATGAAAGTAGTTTATCTGGATACCTCTATCTGATCGTGTTGGGTGTCAATATTATAAGTACTTGGCCCAAGAATGTACTTATCAAACCCAGTGCCAGATCCGGTTTTTCGACTCAGCGAAATGTGCATAATATTGATCTGAGGTGCTTTTACTCACCTGCAGTTAAGATAGCATAGCAATGTAATCGATTGACCAAGTATGTTTTGTAACATATTGTACGACAATATTAGTCATCGCTCAAAACCAATTATTTTTTTTATTACATACGCGTGACGAAACGTTAATATAAAAGCAGAGGCACTATTTGTAAGGTTATCTCTAAGCTATACCTACAGATTATTTTTGCATGCCTATGATGTGTGATAATTTATTTTGTGGAAGTAATATTTAATGTTCTTATTGCGATTATTGGCTGAGCAATATCTCTAAATTTTCTGTATAAACAAAGGTGTAGAAAAATAACTGTCGACACTCTCTAATTAAATATTTAATTATCAGCACCAATACTAGTATCATTGAAAACACTTAGGAGTAATCTCTTCATCGACAGAGATAGTATGAAGTATGATTATTTCTATCTATTTATATACTTAAAACACATAATTATCTGGTCAAATTCCTATATACTATTGTATATAATTTGCGCTTGCTTTTAGAAATGCTATATTGACTATAGCATAGTCGTTGTTGCCGTTTGCTACATAGTGGTGTTCTTTTTACAGTTCTATGCAGCAACAGGGTGAGCCAAATGACAAAAACCTACAATGACATCGAAGCGGTAACACGGCTCTTAGAAGAAGTAAGTTATGCTATTTATTTTGCTAATGTAATTCGTCTAGAGAGGTATATTACGTCAAATGGGAGTCAGAGGACTTCAAGGCAAACACCACACGTTGTTGTCGACTGTTTTATGTCACAATCTTGTCTTCAGAGTGCATTTGTATGTACAGGTTTTATACTTTTGTCTTACTTGGACCTTTAAGTTCTCGCTGTAATATTTGGCGCTTTTTAATATGATTTTGGCTATGTAGATATAGTTTTTTTGGTACATCTTATCAGAATATAGGGAAAATTATAAGGTAGATGTGTAAGGATCGTCATAATGTTTTACTGATATATTGCAACTCTTTACAGAAAGAAAAAGATTTGGAGCTAACGGCTCGCATCGGTAAGGAATTGCTAACTGCTAATGGTCGTTTGGAGGCGCGAGTCACCGCGCTCGAAGGCGAGTTGCGAAGTGCTCGGGACCACATCACGCAGCTGAGGCACGACCTCAACGCCAAAGCGGATCTACTACAGGTAAACACAAAAAAAATATTTTGTTTTGTATTTCCCCCAAAACAACCTAGAAATTGGGGAAAAGAATGCCCAATAACTTGAAGTTTGAAATTTAATTAAAGCGACACTATTCTTTCAAACAGTCCTTTAAGTAAGTGTGTGAGAGCTGAAGAATGAACGATTTGTATAGCATTAACAAAAACAATTTATTTGCTCTTTGAATTTCTGACCTTTGTTAGTCTCGCCGCTCGCTGTCGCGTATGTCAAGAATAAATAATCTTTTATTATCCTGACTGAATGATATCATCATCAACACTATTCATCTTACAAGGAAAACTATTCTTGTTATACTTGCAAATCTTAAATATTACCTTGTGGGAAAATAAAATCTACTTCATTTGAGGAAAGTTCACGGCAAAGATTTTGGCAAACACGTAAACCCATTCAAACGCACGGCCATTAGGTTACAATGTTGTCGATTTTTACCCGACTACGGCGAAGAAACAAAGAGGGTTATGATTTTCACCGGTATGTATGTATGTATGTTCATCTGTCCCCTCGTATCTTCTAAACGCCACATCACAATTAGACAAATGAGGTATCGTTGGAAGCGTCTTGATCGTCCGCTGGTTATAGGCTATGTGAAGTCACATTTAATAAAAAATGGCGCCCTCTAGACGACATAAAGTAAGGAACATAAAAAAAAAAATTGTTTAATCGTACCGTGTTGGGTATCAAATGAAAGGGCTTAATGAGCACATTTCAAAAATACATATGTTATAAATCCAAAAAAAAATGTAATAAAAACTATAACCCAACTACGACTAAAAGGGTATAAACAAGACACCACAGACAGACAAATAAAAAATCCGGAGTCACACGTAATCTGTTTGATTTATGCCCTAACACGTTGATTTATACCCTTTTAGTCGTAGTTGGGTTTTAGTTTTTATTATTACAAAACCGGTATAAATTAATCCAGACATTCTTTAAAGTTCAAACCTCAAAGTTTAACGTTCAAAGTTCAAACAAATATATGTATAAAATATGTAACTGAATTAATGCACATTATGAAAGTAGCTTGTTCAGAATCGATTTAGTCTCATCATCTGCCTTGCGTAGCCTTTTCCCAACTATGTTGGGGTCGGCTCCCAGTCTAACCGCATGGTGAATGGAGCGACTGCCTATCTGACCTCCACAACCCAGTTACTGGATAATACGATACCCCTTAGTAAAACTAGTCGATAATCGAGTAATCGATTTTTCGAGATTTAAACCCAAAAATAATTAAAACCAAAATGGAAGAAGTATCTACTACGACCTTACTACTAGACCCTTGTACGTGTGGGACTGTGCGTACGTAGATTTGTTACGTGACTACAAATTTCTCCCACAATCAGTTTAAACTAATTTAATAAATAAACAATGCTTTATGTATACATGTGTACTTAATAATAAAAATTCAGTGTATGTATTATGTTTATAATATCATATTCTAATTGGATTGTTTGGTGATGTGCTTTAATTCCGGGACATGTTGTAATAACACGGTACAAATCATTGTGCAGGTGTTAACAAATGACACAGAGGAGTGTTCATCCCCGGAGGAGCAGGAGGCTGCTAGCGCGGCGTTACTGCGCAGGCGCACCGGCGCGCTCGAGCGGGAGAACCGAGCGCTGCGCGAAGAGGCCACGCGCCTCGCCGCCGGCGCCGACAGCGCAGAGCTGGCTGAAAGAGAGCTGCTTAGGGACATCGCACACCAGCTCGGTATGACAACTTCTACTTACAACACTTTCCCTACGATATAGGCACCTGCCTCACCGCACGACGAGGAAGCGACTCAACAATTTTCTCGCTCAAGAAATGTACAAAAGATGGTAGATCCCGTGTAAGTAAAAGAGATACATATATTAATAGTTGATCGCTCGCTTCTCGTTAATCGCCGGCGGGCGGTGGGAAAAGTGCCGTGTACAGAACGGCTGGACGAATGTTTCTCTGAAAATGAAAATGGAGATGGGAGTTCCATGATACACAAAAGTAACGGAACTTTGTTGCAGCAACATGAATTGATGTTGCTGAAAATATTTTAAACTCACATGTCCAGCATTATGAGAGTTCACAATCCACAACGGAAAAAATGTTGCTGAAATAAAATTGCGCAACTTTTGTTCACCTCAAAACAAAAGCAGGTGGTTCGCAATATTAAAGTTTTCCGCTATCAGTCGATCGTTAACTATCAGCAAGCTGCGACTTGCCGGATGTACAAAGTCTTATCTACAGAATCAACTCGGAACTTTTCATTATATATTGGAATGTTTTCTTATCAAGACTTAAATATTGATACTTAGCCGTGTCGAATTTTAATTGGTTCATGCATTTTTTATCATTAGGAAAATATGCTATTCTTCTAGATGCTTCTAATTTGTATGTGATGTATATTTTAGAAAGAAGTTTCAATCATGTGTCAGTTTATATGTAGTGGGTAATCTTCGGAATGACTGATCCGATACCGAAAATCTTTCACTAAGTGCAAGCTGCAGTATTGCCGAGTGTCATAGGATATATTAATTTTATGATAAAACAAGAATTTCTAGCGATCGAAGCCGCGGGCAGAAGCTTGCTAAACTATAACTTTCTTCATAATTAATAAATGCTTCACTTCCCATTACTATTCTCTAGACTACGATTCCCTATACTTATGTAAGATTTTTCTCACGATGTTCTTTTACCTTTCGGTAATACATATAATAGCTTTCTTAAATGTCAACAGCCAGCGAAATTGACCTTTACGGACTTTTCACTGAGAACTTCCCACTTCTATCTCCGTACTTGCTTTAATTGGGCACAAAAATGCGTAAGAAAAGAGGGTCGCCAATTAATGCAGACGTTTACTAGCTTCCTAAAGTAAAATAACATCGTAAGAAATGAAATGAAATTAAATTGTTTATTCTGTAAATAGGATATTGGAATCACTTTTACACGTCATATTAAAAAATATTAAAAATAAGCTAGATGAGGTCGGCGTTTCCTATCTGACTACTCTGAGAAGAAAGGCCGAAACAAACTCAGAGGTCACAGTCTCTTTTAAAGTCCAGACATAATCTTGGTCAAGCCTTATGAGGACCATGTAAATTCGAGTCTGAAATGGTCTTTTGAGGAAAGCACCACACAGATTTGAGTGGACCTGTCCAGTCAGTGCAAGCATTTGTCAGTAATGGTGGAGCTCAACTCAGAACTTAAGGAGCTCAACGACTCGACGAACAATACCAAAGAAAGGACATTTGGGTAGGCCGCATAAAATTCTCAAATTGCCAGACCATCGATAAAATTAACTGAGAACGAAAAAAAATAAAAATTCATATAGTCCTCATATTCACAATAATAAAATACTTTACAAAGTAATCATGTCACTTTGTATAGAATATTCAATAATGTCAATTTGTAAATAAAACTGGTAGATATACTTTGATGATTTTCCATATTATTCAAAATGTTACAATGCTTAGCAGAGCGAGCAGCTCAATCCCATGCTTGCATCCCATGTTGCAAGGACACTCGTACTACTTTTCTCAATAATGTGAAACATCCTGCTGAGGATTATTAGGTTGCGTCATGTGGGGCAATCCTGGGTACACTGAACGCCAACAAGTTTTCATAATGATCATTGCAATTTAAACTGCCACTCAAGTCAATAGACTGCCTTTAAATATGATTATGTCGCAAGCAATATGAGCGTGATGATATTAATTTATGTAATGTTTTATTATCACATCTGTGTAGCCGGCAGTGTTGGCGGTACAAAACAATTGTATTGTCGATTGTTTGTTGCGTCTAGTTGATAGAAGGTCGCTGTTTATCGTTATCAGTCAAACGAACGACCTACAAGCGGCTTTGCAGCCTACTTAGCAATAAATTAGACTATCTTGATGATCGATTGAACATTCAACTTAAGCCTTCTTCGAAGAAATATGTAGGGTACCTAATATAATAAAACAATGTTTTGTACTTATAATACTTTAAGGCATTTACTAGGGCGAGGAATTCGAGCATTGGCACGAGTATTGTTTGTGATAAAGGACGATAGTGTGACAATTATAGCTTATCTAAGATAAAAATATTCATATCGCAGACAGTAATGAGGTCAGCAATGTTGTTAGTAAGATGCAGCTGAATACAAATTACAATTATTTATTTTGTAGTCAATGTCTTGTAAACCATTGTATAAGGAGGTTCACGTACCGCGCGGAGTGAGGCAGGCGGTGCGGTCCGTCTGTTGACCCAGTCTTTTCACATGATCATTAAACGCCAAATGTTGATTCACATGTAATGTTGATTTACTTCGCATGTAAACTCAATTATTCACACAACATCGCTGATGCTGGATGACCACAAGTTCAAGTAATGTTTAAAATAAAATAAGATGCCTATCTTGTTTTTAAACTAGCTCTTTAAATTTTATTCTCATTTGATTGTTCTTAGCCTTTTTGTTCTACGCTTGACATTGACAAACCAACTAGAATAACAACGTTTTTTTTTTTCGCGGAAGTAATTTTCAAATAAAGTTTGTATGTCGTTAACGTGTTTATTGAAATTATTCTAAGCAATGGGCATCCAATGTATCTAAGTTCTAAGCGCCTCGTACTTGAGATACTGATTTGAGTTGGAGCGGCTAGAGCGATCAATATGTGTGAATCAACTCGATCATCCTAGCTAGGCTAATCACTACTGTCTATATGTTTTTTTTAGCTTTAATGTTCTAGCATGGTGTGAGCGCTTAATGCTTTACATAGTAATAGTCATAATTTCATACTGTCAACTGATGTACGAAGATTCATTCAGTACACTGACTCTCATAAATGAAGAAATAGTAAGACCAACCAAGAAAGCCTGCAGTCTTCCAGAGTATGAGCTTGGTGAGTCAAGGTGGCCTAGCAGCGTGTTTTCTCTTAAGGTTTGCACCCTGTCAGACCATACTTGTTTCAACATGCCTCTAATCATCGTTAGAAGAAAGAAAAGAATACAAGCCGAGAAGAATATTTCATTGTTTTTTTACTATAAATAATTCTCTTTCTACGTGGTGGTAGTTTATTAATGGCGAAACAAGGAAAATAAACAATAACTGCTATTTATATTCCATGCTTCACGCTGTTCAAACTATGTGATTGATGTGGTAATTCTTCAATAAACAATCAAACTAATGTGTACAAATACGTAGAACCATTCCGTTCTCTTGAACGTTTTGTATTGAATGAATAGCACCAGGTACTTATTTTACAGTTTATATGTATATAGGGTTACTTGTAATTCGATATATATCCGTCAGGAGCTGATAGGGCCAGAATGCAACAAATTGTACCCCCCATATGTATGGGCGAAATTCAATAGTTTTCGAGATATGGGTCATTCTGGCCTCCATAGCTCCTGACGGATATAGGTACGTCGAATTACAAGTAGCCCTGTATATTTTGATAATCTCCACAGTATTACTATTGCTTCCAAGTGCTTTCAATTCGTCTACAAAATGTAACAAATCATGTGAAATTGTAAAACCACTACTCATGTTTTATTTGACGTGTTTATCGTTAGTTCAAAATGCATTTCAATCAGATGCATAATTTTAAACCTCTCTTGAAGCCTAGATTCGGCCTTGCAGTATAAATCATATGGTATATATTTCCAGCCAGTGCCAATTCCGAAGCGAGTGTTTTGGGCTCCGAGCTGGTGGAAGAGCGGCAACGTTCGGTGGACCTTCAGCAACAGCTAGAGAACATCAACTCGAGGCTCGCCGTTACTGAAAGAAATTATCAACAGGTGTGATTGTCAACATTATGATTTACGACAAAATAATGATGAACTTGAACATAATTTAATTTATGTCCTTTATTATTTTTTTACGGTTAATAATGATTCTGTTTTTAAAATATCTATGCAAGGTGTAATTAAAATAAGTAAAATCGCGAAAACTGGTACACAATTAGTTAGGTAAACAATTAGTTTGTTCCATACATTAGGTAATTTTGTTCGATAAAATGTATGGAACTGCTGTTTTTTTTTTCGCGTTTTGTGTTTGTTCCCATAGTAAAAGTTGTACGAGTTTTGAGTTATTTTTACTAGCAACATCTTGCATAAATGTAGGCGTGTGGCCGGCGCATCGTGACATAAATATTTCTCTTTTGGCAAACGCACCATGTGTTAATCTGCACTCGCGTAACCGAACACAAAGTCAATCTTGTTTAAAAACATGCATAGCGTGAGCGGCCACATGCGCGTAACATTACTGAAATGACGCTAGAAGCGATTTCACTGGGTATTTCCAAACAAATATTTCATGTCATTGGATTGAATGAAATGAATCAAGTGTAAAGAACAAAGGTCATACATTGTATCATTAATTAAAAACAAAACAAACAGGAGAATGAAAAAAAGTCCCTCACAACTCACGTCTGCGAAACATAATCGTATTATCTTAAGCACGTAATTGCCAAAATGATGAATAATTATGATAATAATCTTTCACAAAAGCTTATCTGTATACTTAACTCAAATTGTCGATAATACAGCAGACAGAATTAGCTATAACCAGTAAACCGGATTACGTTAAAGGCGAAGCGCCGAGCCTTCGGGAGACAATCCGATTACCTAGCCTAGAACCAAGTTTAGCTTCTTATTACACCATTCATTTAAGAATGCCTTGTATTTTTATTCAATAGATGTTTGTTGATATATTTCAATAAGCAATGTGTAACGTTCATGTTTAATATTTCACAGTTAACGGCAGAGCATGAGCACACGTTACGGATATTAGAAATAACAAAAGAAAATCAAAATGCGCTCGCAGCAGAGTTGGCTGACACGAAGGTAATTATTTTGACTTCAGATTGTTTCAGTTGCCGTTCACGAATTAATGTTTTTATGTATAACCAAGACTTAGTTTGCCTGAATTTAATTTAAAAGAATAATAAATTAGTTTTATTTAAAAAGTTTTTTGAGATTTATTCAGTAATGTACGACACTTTTAGTGCCTCGTTTGTATAGTGGTCGCAAGTGCGATTCGTGCGTTCCTTGATTCGATTTCCAGAGCCCCATCTTGGGTATTTTCATCTGGAATTTCTCAGCAGCAGCTCTGTTATTGCTTTTACCAGTTGAGAAGGCAATACGGGCGCGATGTTATATTATGTAGTTAGTATAATATTGGTGCGGTCGTGTCCCAGGAGCGGTACTCGGAGGTGGCGGCGCACCTGGGCGAGGCGCAGGAGCAGCTGCGCGCGCTGCGGCGGCGCGGCGAGCCGGCGCGCGGCCTCATGCCCAGCGTGGCGGCCGCGGCCGGCCTGCTGGCGCCCGGCCTGGCGCCCGGCCTGGCGCCCGGCCTGGCGCCCAGCCTGCACCGCGAGATGCACTCGTCTATCTACTCCGAGCTCAGCCTCGACTCCGGCATCGGCGATCCGCTTGCACAGTCAGTACATACATACATACTTCTTCTTTCGTACCGGCAAGAACTACAAAAGGAAGTATCAAATCAAATCAGCCTATCGCACCACTGCTGTACATACATAGGCCTTTCCCAAGTTGGACTAGAACACCCAGGCCTTTCGTATCCAGTCTGTCCCAGCCACCTTTACAAGGTCTTCGCTCTTCTTCTTAAACTACTGATAAACTCACGCAGTGATTTGTAGAATAATTTTGAATCTGACATATAATTGACTTTTAATTTAACATACAATGTGACATGTAATCTGACATATATAATACCTAATGAATAATTTGTAAATAATAAGAACAAACCACAATTTTTCAAATAACTGTATATTTTAAAAATGTCAATGTACCGGATTATTATTGTTGTATTTTAAATTATTTAATTGTTCTTCTGTAACGTACCTATTATGAATTTTGTATGCCTCAATGGCGAGACATAGCAGACTTATATGTATAACTGTATTGTAACATCTTACCTTACCTATGTTCTACAATAAATTAATAAATTAATTAAAATTAATAATTAATTAATTTGAATTAATTCGGTTAGCTTGGTCTACAAGAATGCATGCAATGGTAAAATATTGGCCAGTCAGCAAGTACTTAGCGGGGCTTACTAACAAGGGTGCGCCGGCCATACTTTTAGGTATCGTTATTCATGGGGGTTACTTTAATGCACCAGGATAACCAAACGCAAGTACGTCATAAAATTCCATTCATAAGTCATAAATCATAATGTATAATCTATTTTCACTGTTACGGCCGGTCATTTGAATTCCATTACTGACTACACCATACATTCAATGAACAGTTCTATGTATGTACTACCCTACCAAAATTAAGACCAAACTGTAAACCAATGTTTACAAACAGCAACAGCTACCCAAGTTTGATAACTGATTACCGTGAGTGAGATAACCCACTTCCTTCAATGATATCTTTTATCTCGCACACTTTGAATACGAGTTAGTTTACAATCTTGTCTCGTTGTAAGACTTACAGTTTTAATATTTCAGATCAAGCATGCACAAAGTGTTTGAGACCGTGCAATGTGCATCGCGATGGTCAGGCCAGTCGGGCCCGTCGCTGCCCGGCTCCGACGTGGCCGACGGGCCGTCGGTCAGCGCGGCCTACCTGCGCCCGCCGGTCAACAAACCTTCAAGCGACTCCTTCCTCGATGACACATCGGATACCGATTCCGATGATCTCTACCCGTAAGCATTGTGTTTTAGTTTACTGTAAGAACATCTTGGAATTGGCGAATTTGAGAAGTGTGATCACAAAAAATGAGAACAATTTTCGTTATGATGTATTTCTGACATTTAATGGATCCTGTAGACCTGTGTTATGGCGCCAAGGAACTGTTTGAATAATCGGGGATGCTAGCATTTTTGACTAACATAAAAATAACATTCGACTCTCATAATAAGCTTCATATTAACTCATTGACTGACCACGTCCCGTAACAGATTTCTTGTAGATGATTTCTTCCCATATTTTTTTTGATGGTTACTAATCGTGTGGTGTTTGTGCGCAGCGGCGGGCCGGGCGTGGGCGTGCCGGGCGCGCCGGGCGCGGCCGAGCTGGCGGCGGCGCTGCGGCGCCTCACGCCGCACGAGATCAACTCGCGCCGCGCCTCGCTCACCGCCTCGCACGTGCTGCGCCACCGCCGGTACACAGGTAGGCACACTACTGAACTGCACTCTCAGTGGTTACCGATTGGTTTAAAGTTTTAAGCTAGTTCTCAATATCAAGAAAACAAAATGTGTAAAGTTTGCCTTACCGAATTTTGGAACTAACATGTCTTAAATAAACCTACACTAAAAACATTCACAATGTTAGCCTATATAGCGTCGTCGTGAATTGAAAACCTCGTCATTGTACAATAAACGTTATTTTACTGGGGAAGATAAAGAAAATGGCCCTCATTGACGTTCTCCGTCATTATCATCAATAGAAGACTTTACAAGCATTTTAGAGCTATGCACGTTTATTATAAATATGCATTACGCGGTTTGCAACACAACAAATAAATAAAAAGAAAAACAATTAACTTTTCTTTACGAGGTTTTCACTTCATAGCAATGACTGATATCTTGTATTTATAAGATGGCATCCCACAGCGCGTGATAACTATTAGGCTACTAGCAAATCGTTGAAACGTCGACTCAGATTCAAATAGATTAGACGGTGTTTGGAAAAGCTGGAATGTTCCACTGGCGGTGTAGAATATAACTTAAAACGCTGAAAGGATTGGATTGTTATCACAATAGGTATACAAGTTTAATATGCCACTTCAAACTTACACACAACACGTTACTTAATTGTTTGAGTAGCTATTACGAAAGTGTTTGCTGACAAAGATATAAATGGAGAACTCCTCCATTTGTGATTTTATTGTTATGTGTTTCGATAAAGGCATTTGCGCTTTATCGATGTATTTATGTGTTCAGCGCGATTTCTTTGTTTGAAGTATTTATTATCTATTTGTTGTTTTAGAGCGGGATTCGAGCGAGGAGAGCGCGGTGTGGGGCGCGGGCGCGGGTGGCCTGGCTCGGTTTCGACCGCCACACAAGCTTCAGATCGTCAAACCTATGGAAGGCTCCCTTACCTTGCACACCTGGGCTCAACTCGCCAAGCCTTCTATGTCAGGTATAAGATTATTTTCATGTTTTAAAATATTTTAGTTCCTTTCAAAAATAACTATTCTACATTTTATAGTTATTAGAAACACTTCACAGTGACGGGTCAACGCTCTCGGGTCGCGAGTACAAATAACTACACCTATACCATAAAAAACTATTTATATGTTTGCTCTTAAATGCTGATTGCTTTTACATACTCATCAAGTCTGTGTAGTTTCGCCAAATAATTATAAAAGACCCTGGTATTATACATAGTAGCTGCAAATGAGATCACCGGTTTATTCTTGTTATATTTGTGTATTTTCTGAGCAATATTCTGTTTACAGGTTTGCTAGAAGAGCAAGAGGGCGTCGGCGTCCGCGGCTCGCGCTCGTCCGGGCTCGGCCTGCGCCTGTACCGCCTGTCCGACGTCGAGGAAGACGACGACATGCCGCGCCTCCCGCACTCTAGTCACGTTTATACATTTGTTAATAGGTATGTTTGATATTGTCATAATAATATGTTACCTATGCATAACCCATTGGGAAATTGGTTTATACTGGTGGATAGGTAAAAAGTTATTTATTTAACGTAAAACGGCAAGGACAATTGCATTAGTTAAAGACAATGAATACTATAACATAGTCTACAACTACTCGACAGTCGTACGCTCATCTCATAATACTCCAGACACTACAAAGTTTGTACTAAATTGAGTCTCCCGTTCCCGTTCAGCACGGTGCTTCATCCAAACGACGGCAGCATGATGAGCAGCAGCGCGAGCAGCGTGTGCAGCAGCGGCATGTCGTCGCTGGCGCCGTCCGTGCTGGGCAGCGCCTGGTCGTCGCGCCGCACGTCGCGCCGCTCGTCGGCCGGCGGCTCGCCCGTGCACTCGCGCCGCGAGTCCGTGTGCCTGCCGCCCCTGCACCCTGCGCATTTCACGCCCACCGCCACGCCCGCCAACAGCCCGCTGCTGGGCTCGCCCGACGACACGCCGCCCGCCAGCCCGCGCCCCGGCGACGCGCCGCCCTCGCTGCACGCGCTCATCGCGTCGGGCACGTCCATCCTGCGGCGCCGCCACCTGGCCTCGCCCGGCGGCGAGGGCTCGCCCGCGCCCATCGCGCTGCAGACGCCCGGCTCGCTGTACACCGGCCTCGTGCACCGCAGCCCCATGGAGCAGCTCACGTGCCTCAAGCGCACGTTGCGCTCGCCCGCCGCGCCCGAGCGGCGCCTGGGCGAGCCGGTGGAGCCGCCGCTGGGCGTGCCGGCGCCGCCCGGCTCGGGCGCGCTGGACACGGCCGGCACGCTGAGCGCGCCGGGCTGCCTGCGCCGGCCGCCGCGCGCGCGCGCGCCGCGCCCGCGCTCGGACCTGGGCACGGTGGGGTCGAGTGTGCCGGCGCCCGCGCCGACGGCGCCGGCACACTCATCCCATTCGTCGGCGCTGGGCACTCTCAGCCTACTCTTTGGTCGGAAAGGTGGTCTCCTATAGACGAGTCTTCGTAAATCCTCGAGCGACGGTGCGCTGACATCGGTAGTCAACTGCGTTCGGCACCGTCCCTAGATTCGGTTTTGTCCCCTGGGATCTTAAATAATTTAGGATTTTTTTACGTTTTGACGTGTGTATTTTGGAATGGAATGATTTTGTAGAATCGAGGATAGTTCGAGTGCATTTATAAATACGTAGGTGCGAACCGCTCCCGATCTACGTCACTATCTAGTATATAGACGCCTACATTAATTGGAAACACTTAAAAACATTATAAGCTAATGAATGCAGGCGTCTGTTTACCCGTTAGAGGTAAATTATGATAAATTTTTCGCACTTTTCCCCCGTATATCCAGAAGTGGACTTGCATTTGATATTGAGGAGAGGGGAAATTAGATTTGATAGAATATCCAGAGTAAATCAACGACTCGTCACACGAATTATCAAATTTGTATTACTTTAATGTTTTAATTCTTAATTGATGCTATTAATTTGGTAGATTTTGTAGTTATATGAACCAAACAATCCTGAAACAGAAGTCTGTAGTATTATATAATTATTTAAGGGTTGTAATATTTCTTAGGATAGGTAAATAGTGAGACTTAACACTAGGTTTTGTAGGTGCTTTATGAGTAATAATTTACATATTCCCAAATCTCATCTCATTGCGTAGTATTTTCATGCTTATGATTATTACTATTTCTCTAGTTATAAATTTTGTATGTGGTATTGTATATAATTGAATTTCCATTAACTTAGAAGAGTACAAAGTATTTATGTTAATGAATCCGATCTAGTGTAATTCATAATGAATAGCAGAATTTCATCATTAATTTGTCGCGGAACTTTTGTCGGGGTACCATTGTATTGGTATGTATAAATTGAAGTCTAATCTGCAATTCTTTTGTGTTAAAATTGTTATTAACATAGGGTCTGAGTAAAATAATGGTGCATGCCATAGGATAAGTAGAACTTGAATTCATTTTTAATTGATTAATTCAATGAATACATGTTAGTATTTCTAATAATTGATGTTAATATTTTTTTTGTAATAGCAGCCAGTTGGCACTTTAATTTCAGTTATTTTAGGTTATTGAAATTGGTGCTAGATAATTTTTTCAACCAGTGAAGTTGTGTTAGTTGTGATTATAGTAAACTGGTGGTACGTATACATTCTCTTTGTTTGTTGTATCATTCATGTTCTGGGCCAGGGTTTCACTTTTGTGTTCATCGACATTACAAGAATCATTTAATGTAAAGACGCAGTAAAATGTGAAAGGGCTGTGAGGTGATTGAATGCGCGATGGTTACGAGTCGAGTGTGTGGTCAATATCTGAGATTACAATATTACTACAGTGAAGTAGGCACAAACTGTGTAGTCTAAGGAGAATTTGTTGATATTTTGACGATTATGAAAAAAGGAAAATGATTGAATTGTAAAGAGATATAATATAATTTATTGAATGAAAATGTGTTTAATTTCAAACTGGTTAAAGAGTACTAACCTGTTTCTGTAAGATGTCCACATGACGTGGTTATTACATAGCCTTCTTGTCCACTGAAGAACCCCAGCAACACTAATTGTTCTATTCACAAGACATTGTTGTTCCTCGTTGTTGCACTTTGTAAAACAAGACGATCTCTGCTATCGAATTTAAAACAGTAGAAAGTCCAAGATTGAAATGGTTAGTAAATAAGAACGACAGGCGAGTACGACCTGGTGAAGGTCGCGGGGGTGTGCTGGATGTAGAAAGTTCAGGAGCGGTCCAGTCGGATATATTCAGCAGTGGATGTCTTTCGGCTGAATGATCATGATAATAATCGACTGCGGACCCAAGTCAGCCGCTACAAGCACAATCTAGCAAAATGGGGGATTACTGACCCAACCGACACGGTTGTCGTGCAGTGCGAATGCGGTACTCCCGATCAAACCATGCCCCATATGCTGGCGTGTCCAGTGTCCATACAGCTGCACTCATAGATATCCGTGGCTGCACTTCTGTGGATTTAAAAATGCCGCGGTTGGCGTGGCCACCTATTGGGACGAACTATTTTTTTTTTAACAATTTTCCATCTACTCTATCAACCAACGTGACAGATGGCGCACTACTTGACTGCATTTTTGGGGTATAACGGGCACTTTAGCACACAAACTGACAATAAATTCATAATATGATCTGCGTGTATATTATTTCATATTACGAATTATTTCATCTGTTTGACAGTTTTCTATAGAGATTCGTAAAATGGTCCACAGATTATGAATTGCTTTTATGTCAAAGGGTTAAGTACCTCATATGTACGTACCTACTTCGTCCATGATTCCTTATGTGGTCAATTTATGGGCTAGTATATAAGCTACTTAAATTAATTAATATTGCGATAATTTTCGTCTGAGAAACTAGCCCTGTATTATGTCTGCATTCGCTACCGACACTGAACTCTGCACAGCTGCTAGTGGCTGCTACCGAGTAACATCTTGATACACCCTGCATGAGGTTTACTTATCATTATTGCATCACATAAGTACTTATAATATCCAGCCTGATAAAATATACCTACCTAAATAGGTACCTCATGAAGATAACTATTTACATGAACAAATTAAGCCTTAACAACTATCTAAGTTTAATAATTTTATCAAACTCTCATGAATATGTTGAGACTAGCATTAGAGTGAATCTATAATATAAGAGCCTTTACTTAAAGTATAATGATAGAAATAGATAGTAGGTATTTGGTCTCTTTGAAAATGGATAATAAATCAGCTATTCCCATTTTTTTTATTTGAAACCGTTTATTTGCAGACATAGGTAGTCTTTTCGGTTCTGGCCTATTTGATGAGATTGTTCGGTATTCCGGGAGTTTGCACACCTGTAATCCCAGAAGGGTAAGACTTCTGCCTTCTACCTTTTAGTAGGTACCTACACCCCACATTTCGCCAGTATCAAAACATGCCATATTTATCGGTTAGCTTAGCTACCTGTAAAGAAGGACCGGAAAATGTATAAAACAAATCTGCATCTCCATCTGTTCGCTAAAGTATGAATGGAAATACGAAAGAGTATTGTTTATTTATTTATTTATTTATGCACACACAGTATAATACATAGAGATACGACATAATTATAACATGAGTAGGTACAAAGTTACTGCTTAGTTCTTCAGAAATTTCTTCTAGCAGGCCTGCGTTTACCCATTGATCTTATCGTTGGAAATACCTAGCACAATTTTTTTTTCATCAAAGGCACCTGTGATTGCAGGTAGGTGAGTTTAAGTTCCTTGTATGAATGCCACTTGAAAGTTAGCATAGTGTAGGTACCAAAGAGTACATTTTTTAGTAGGTAGGTACATAGTGTATTATCTATGAAAGTTACCATGGCAACGCTTGATGCCAACATGCCAAGGAAACCTGCGCTCTTTGTAGTAATTCCGTTGAATTAATTATTTCTGTGGTAATTAGTGTGTAACTAAGTGAAGACTGCTCGCAAATATCTCACGAAATGTCGGAGCAAATGAAGTATATTGTTAAAGAAGTAAATGCGTCGTTAGGAAGAAACTATGACCTGATAAAATTCGACGGTTTGAACGAGAAGCAACTTTTGCAGTTGCTTGTGGATCTGCTAGCGAATTTCAATGCTGGAGAAAAGGTAGGTAAATAAACATGGGTATCGTAGATTATTATCACACCTTAATAATCTTGGCTGGAAAGTAAGCTAGACTCGCGACAATCTAAGAAGTCCGTTTTGACAGGTAAATGCTTTGTATAGCGATAAAAAAAAATCGTTTCTTAAAAACTAACATACTTAGAGAGTTTGTAATTTACGACTTATCTACATTGATAAAAACTGATTCTCAAGACTTAACGTTTTATTAAATGTACGAGAACGAAACGTCAAAACGGACTTCTTAGATTGTCGCGAGTACAACGAACTTGGAGCTGGAGTAGGTACCTATAGGTAGGTATCTAAAGATGCTCCACTTTTTACGACAGAGGGTAAGACTGTTACCTACTGGGATCAAGTTCTGAATCTGGGTACTAATGAGAATTACTAATTAGAAGTATTTAACACTACCTAGGTACTTACTGGGCCTAGAAGTTGACCCAATTTGCAATCATTGGATCAGCAATGAGCAATGACGCAGTAGCGTCTAATAAACAACTCGTTATTTAGGTTTACATTTAACCACTCCCGTGCGGCGCCGCTATTTATTAATCTTCTCCTATTAGTCGCTGAAACATAAAATTTTTGCCTGAATAATGCCAGCAATTTATTTGAACTTAATTGAGATAGGTACCTACTAAAATTTCCTGTCTATTAGAATTAATTTAGAATTTCGCCAAAAATAGGTTCTGTTGTAAAAAGATGGAGTGTACGGTTCCTGCTACATAGAAAGCGTCGCGAGTAGGTACCCGCACACGAGGAAGCGGCTTCGGCAATATAATATGGGCTAGAATTGGTGCAAGACAGATGCCACACTTGTTCTCGCCCTTCTAGCACTAGTTTTTTAATCCTATCCATACTAAGCAGTCGCGTGACCCATAAAGCCCGCATCACCCCTGAGCCCCTGACTCGCGTACTAAGTAAGTATGTACATAGCGGGGTTTTACGATTTCCTACGATATTACCTACTTATTTTAAACGGCTAGTTTCATCTTCACAGTTAGACGTAAACGAAGACGACAGCGAGACTGTGTCGCTACGTTTGCTAGAGATGTTGGGCAGTGTGAAGTATCGGCCTCCGGGGGGTGTGGAGCCGACGCGGTTCAGAGCGCAGCTGTTGGCTGGCGACGCGAGGACCATACACCATGTGTTGCACTGGCTCTTGACTAACAAGGACCAGGTCAAGAACACGGCGTATCTGGCTAAGTAGGTATTTTAATTCAGGACTTACGTTACTTTTTACAAAGTAACTATTGCATTTTTTTTATTCTCACATAACTGGTAGGTACCTAAGCTGAAAGAGATTTCTTTACAAATAACAGGTGTTTTTCTGTTCCTTTCTTCTTGTCTGGTTATATGTGTGTACAGGTTAAATAAATAAGTAAATCGAAAAGTTGAATAATTTTCCGTTGAACGAGATTAAAGATATGCCTACTTTGTAAAGTTAGCAAAAAAACTCGATGATCATTTCGAGTTTTTGACTATTTAGTATCATGAACTTGTGACATTTATGGATACGTTTTTTTTTTAAATTTATAAACATAACTCTCATATTGTTTATGTCCAAAGTACATTAAGATTTTTATCATAGTCTTCTGTAGCATTTGATACTGTATAGGTACCTACAACCTATCTACTTTTGTTGCTGGCTGTACCGACTGCCTATATCACGGGCTATTATTTATCGAAAGCTGTTAGGGTATATTCGGGAAAAAGAATAAGTACAGTTATGAATTAACCGGAATCGGTACGACCGACCTAGGCATTACGTGACCAGAACATAGAATGAACTGACCTTCCCTATTCAGTAGGTTTATGTTCTTTAACTAAAGACTTTCCTCTTTTCTTGATTCTAGGATTATTTGGTTTATAAGACCCATTCATTGTGTACTAAAAACAAAAAAATTAAAAGTCATTCATTCAAATAAAATGGCTGAGAATCAGCACTTTTTGAACGTCAAAATTAAATGAGACAGTCCCACAATTCGCCCGCCCGTCCACTTCCTACCTACCCACCACAGCTACCAATACCTATCTACCAACTTACTACACAGGGTGAAATTGATTTGTATAAGAAATGTAGGGATATAGGTCAAACACAAACCTATCCGTTATAAAATAAACTTTCTCATAAAAGTCGTTGGTCGAATGGTTCCGGATATGGAACACAAGTAATTTCAAAGGATAAACAAGTAAGTAATTTCCTTTAGGTGTCGTAAAAGATGATAACGGATTACTACTAGATCACTGGCAGCAGTAATAAAGACTAGAGTAGGTGAACCCTAGTGGGAGAACCTCTCAGTTCTAGCTGCCTTACGTAGGTTATAAGATCGTGGCATTAAGGTGTTGTATGTACTTATAAGGTAAGTAAGTATAGTTGTTGCATTTTACGAGGGCATATGTCAATAATTGTAATTTATTCCTTTTTTTTGTTAGCCTATATTATGTCCCATTGCTCGGCAAAGGGCTCCTGTTTTTTCTTCCAAGCTTCTCTGTCTTGTGCGATCTCTTGCCATGCTGTTAACATGATTATTTAATCCTTACGTTACGTGTCACATGCCGCGCGGTTCTGCTATACGTAAGGTACCAATTATTGATTGATTTGGTACCTAAATACAATACAATTTCAGATATTTGAAGTTGCCCGACATACCACCAGACGTGGCTCGGAACAACACCGTTCAGGATCTTCTGGACCTGTACCAAAACTTAATAGACGAGTTTAAAGAAGTCCACAAACGAACCAGATTGCTTCAGAAGGAGAATGCCTCGGAAATAATTAACGACATCAAGGAAATGGCTCTTGAGAGAGACATTGGTAAGTTCTCAGATATGAGGAGTAGTTTGGTATTAAAGACACAACTCATCTTAGAACGAAGAACTTATACTCTGATTTTTAATTTGTTAGACTAAAATTACATTAATTGGTTTCGACATAAAAATCACCTAGTAAATTCTAGATATCGTGTGGCTCTCACCAATGACCACTGAATCATTCTCAGCAGGAGGATCTTCACTGTTGTCGTGTTGTCTCTGAAAAAATTTATAAATATATATTTAAAAAAATATAATAATAAAAAATAATATAAACAAATAATTAGAAGTACCTATAATTTACTTATATATATATATATAAGTAAATTATATTAATAATTATAAATATATATGATAACTAGCTGCCCGCCGGGCTTCGCACGGGTAGCACTAAGTACTTATCTACGTCGTAGTACATTATTTTATTCTATCCTCAATAGTTTTTGCAGCGCACGCGATGTAAAGAATATTTTAGGTATATTTTTTATACCTTGGGTTACATTATTGGAGTTTTAGTAAGGATCCCTAATCTTTTCTAGCAATAAATAATAATCTTATATAGCCTATAATTATATATTTATATTTTTTTCTAATAATATATAGCCTATGTTACTCAGGGTGAATGTAGCTTTCTAATGGTGAAATAATTTTTGAAATCAGCTCAGTAGTTTTTGACTTTATTCATTACAAACATACACATAAAAATACAAAAATACAAATCTTTCCTCTTTTTAATATTAAATTGTGTAGATAAAATAAAATAAAATTGATCGCAGCTGTCATTTTGGTCTAAAAAATTAAAAATCTGAGTTTAGATATTCTAACTAAAAGCTTTCGAACTCTACTTATTTTAGCTTAAAAGTTTTGACACTTAAAGTAACTTTATGTTGATGTGACTACCTTATAAATGCCACCGATGAACTTGAAAATCTCTGTTGTAACTGACATTGCAGTGATAAAAAGATTAGAAAATGTGCAAGTTAATTTAGTGGACGTAAATGACAAAGAAGAGCTTTTAAATATTAGTAGAGCACTGAGAGTTCAGCAAGAAAAGGCTAAAGAACTGGAAAACCAGGTAAAAGAAAAAAGTTTTTACTTGGAGCAACTTAATGTTTGCCACAGTTAAATGTGAGTTCATTTTTCATATGAATATTCTTTCAGTTTGATACTCAGCAATCACAGTTAAAAATGGCGTCTGATCAATTAAAGAGATATCTCAATGTCATTCATGGGCAAAGTGCTACTCCGAAAACGGTCACTGACGTCATGAAACGTTTGCAAGAAGAAGTTCAGGTAGTTTTCTTTGTACTTAACTATCGTTTTCTAACATTTTTATATAATTTTATGGTTAATAAATCAAAAAAAGCTCAATGATAAAATCAAAAATGTTTATAATTCTAGCTAAACAGTTATCTGGTAAAAGAGAAATTGCCACAAGAGACTGGTAATCTGCAGAAAGAGCTGAACATTATGCAGACTATCGCCGCAGAACAACACCCCACGCGATCCGACTTAGTAGCAGTACAGGACAAGGTAATATCACTATCACTACCTACATATGATTAAAGAAAGTCCCCCGCCGCGTCTGTCTGTCTGAAAACTCTGAACGCATAAATTAAAAAATAACGGAACGGATTTTGCTGAAAAAAAAATCATACCAAGTGGGAGCTTTACTGGTGTGCGCCGTGTATACCAATAGAGTTAGGTATATGAAAATAATGTATTAATTTCTGAATACATTGTTTACGTTCATTCCTGAATACATTGTATAAGTACCTGGTTTAAAACATAGGGTAGGTAATATCCCGACATCCACGCGGGCGAAGCCGTGAGCAAACGCTAGTGATTAATAAATTGTCAATCTTGATAAGGCACATAAATAATAAGTAATTAGAATAGGTATCTCAACATCATTAAATTTGGAGGTCGAATCGAACTTCAAAGGCGATGGGAGATCAAAGAAATGCTTACACAACAGCCAAAATGAGGCATTGCCATAAATAAATGTATATATGAAGTTAAATCTAGGAATCAATATCAATTAATCAATCACGGACTTGAATAGGTAATAGTTGAATCGTTTTTTTATTTTTTTTTATTAGATAGCAGTAGTAAATGGTGAAATGGAGCATCTAGTTCAGCGCAAGTTAGCCACAGCTGGACCTCAAGAGGACAAATTGGCACCTTTTAGACAACAGGCTGCGGTAATTCGGCGCAACAAGGAGGCTAGTGCAACGCGCGTCCATGAGCTAGCTGCGACCCTCAAAGACTATGAGGCCACACTGGCTGATCTACAGTCACAGGTCTTCTACTAACTATATTCAAAACTAAAAACTCCCAGGCTTTTTCCCAAGGGGTGAGCTACATACATAATGCAATCAGCAACGAAACTGACTATTGCGAACTAGCAAAAATCAGTTCAAAAATGATGAATAGGTAACTGCTTATTTATAATTTTTGAGACTCAATTCGCACCTACTCGATAATTTAATTTTAGGGTAAGCCCCTACCCTATAGGTAATTTCGCTTGTAAATATTAAACTTATCAAACTTACAACAATATTATGGTTGAGCTTGAAAAGTGAGTCTAACAGTAACATTAGGTACCTATAATATCATTTCGTTATTTTCTCCGTACATTTTCCCTCTAACGTTATCCAAGACTGTTGCGTAAAAATTGGATAGTATTTCGCAGTTTTTGCTAGGGCGGCGGTGAACGTTAATCAGGATTTAATCGAAATCGAAGCCTGTTGTCGGAATGTTTCCAGTGCGACACGGCAATCAGATATAACATTTTCCCCCATTTCAAATAATCGGTCATTATGTCGAGAAGCGGGAGCTTCCATTGAGATAATGCGCTATTTCCTTTGAGATCGATATAGAAGAAAATGTTGTTCGTCTGATTTATCATTTATCGTAGTGTATATTTTTAGGTGACGTGGCGTCGTGTATCGGTTTTTTGATTTCCCTCTTTTCATTTCGCAAAGTCATGTATTTAAAAAAAATAGCCACTAACATTCAATAAAGATTTAATTTAACATTCAGGTCAGACAACTCTTGGGAGATACCGTACTCAGAGGAGAAGAATTAAAGAAATACGTTAATTCTCTACGCACAAAGAGTACTGTGTACAAAAGACAAAGAGCCAATCTCTCAACGTTCAAGGTAAATAATAATATATATTTTATCTACACCCATGCTATAAATCCTCTATAAAAGTTTCTGAAACAGTTAGTTTATTGCCAACATTAAAACACTGGTTGTTTTAATGTTGTCATAGTAACCATAATATCATCTAAACGGGTGTTATTATGTTGTACAAAATTTCATAATGCAACTCATTTAAAAAAAAGAACATTGTCATGCAGGCGCGTTTCATTAACAAGGCACCGTAATTTAAAACAAAAAAGCATCTATTACTCGGATTCGAAAAATTCGTTCGTCGTATCCCTCCATTGTTGTTCGATATTATATGCAAAGAATCTTTTATAGAAGATTCATATCATGGGTATTAAAACACTCATGTGATACTATTATCTCATTCGGCTTCGCCTCGTGTGATAAACCCACATTCGTGTTTTAATAACCCTTATTATATAACAGTTGCATAAATAACTATTATTTGATGTAAAAGCTTGTTTATTTTTTACTGTTGCCGTCTATAATGTTGTTATTTGCTCTGGTTTGGGTCACAGGTCGAGGCGGGTATCTTGGCTAGAACAATACATATCATTAGCGCTGCTGACCCAACTGTCGAAATGGCGCTCCTAAATCACAAGAAACTAAAAATAGAAGACGAAGAAACAATGGAAAATAATCTAGATAAATCTGCAGATCTAACCAAAAAGTCTTTGCATGATTTATCTCAGGTTAGATATTTTCATTATTATGTCCTATTTACGGAGTATTTAATGGGTAAATTATACATGTGTGAACATATTGTTTTACATAATGTAGTCCCACGTAAGTAGCAATTACATTTTTTTTTTTTTTTAAACCGTAACGTTTTTTTAGCTCGTCGCTCAAACTGCTCAAAAGTTATCGCAAGTCCGGCAAGAAATCCAGCCACTAGCTGACAATATAAAGCCTGTGAAGGAAGAGTTTCAAACAGTCCAACAACAGTACGAGCAGAAGAAAAGGGTTTACGAAGCCACATCCATCAACATAACCTCGCAAATGGAGCCTCTCAAGAATCAAGTAAAGCAGTTGACTGACCGGCTGAATAGCAAGGAGGACGAATGGAAAAACTTACTACAAAGAATCAGAAAGGCGGAAAGTTTGCAAGAAGTCGTAATGTTTGAAATGAAAAATTCAATGCAGTCCCCTAGGAAACCCTCCAAAATGGAGGCTTTGAAGAAAAAACTTGCTGACACGGAACAAATTGTAAAGCGCTTAGAAGAGGTAGGCATGCGAGTAGGATGTTTTCATGTGTCAGAATGTAGATAAGTAGTGGACATTTTACTCAATGAAACGTGGTTTACGTTTAACGTAACAAGTTTATCATTGATAATTAATGACGAATAAATTATATGAGTTACAAATCTGTTTATTCGTTCACAAAAATCTTAGGTGCTCGCGTGATTATTTAAAAATATATTTTTTGTTGAATGAATGTTTGACGTAGACATATAATTTTAGGAGCAACAAGCCATCAGTTCTCGTGAAGGGGCTGTGGAGGAGCAGACAAAGTTGTGGGAGAACACTCTTCAGCTGCTGCGCTGTAAGATGCGTGCGCGCAGCGAGCCGGCCGCGCGACAGGGACGCATGCATATCACGCAGCACTCACAGATGCTCACACTTACTTAAGCGATCAAAATGCCATACAAGCATTGTATTGGTTTTTTGCATGTTCGCACATTTTCTTTGTTTGTTGCGATTAAATTTTACACGACTTTCGCAAGTTTTATCACTACACAGTTTTATACATATTATAATTAGGTACACCGTTACGTGTTACGTGACACCGTTACGTGACAATTCACGTATCTATCTCAAATTATTACAACAGAGGAAACGCGTGTCAGAACGTGGCTACCTACTACCAAATTGTCAAGTACGCGTAAACTGCTGCATTCAACCAATTACAGCAGTTTACGCGCATTTGTCACATTAATTTTGCGATAGTTAAATAAAAACGCTCTTTCAGGTTTAAGGTCAAAACGGCTCATGAGGATGAAACATTATTGTTAAAACACGCGTGAAAAATAATATTGTAACAAACCGCAAAATCACTTGAATAAACTGATTTATCTTCACTTAATGCTAGCTTATGGAGTAAATCGATATCGTCATCTAAACTTTTACTACACGTCCTAAGATTGCAACAAATTTGTTTTTATCTTTAAGTAGTTTTTGAAGTAACTTTTTATCGTCCATCAAAATCTAGTCTAAAGTGATTAAGATTAGATATTGATATAGATAGTTAAAAACATGTCTGTTAGGTTTTTCATTGAGCATAAATTGCTATTAAAAGTCTTGATCGAAGTAATCAGTGTTTCATTGATAAATATAAAAGTGTATTAATAACTTTCTTAAGACTCTGAGAAATTTAATCTACTGTCATTGCAATGTACCTATGTAATAAAGTTTTAATAAATTGGATTTTAATGAAAGACAAGTTCTTTTGTGCGTTCGTCATAATAACACATTAAAAACCAAAGTAGTTTCATCTATGTTCGTTACCATACAAATTGCAATAAAGTTACATTTTGGTTCTAAAATTCTGAACAGAGAAGATTATGCTTGAACAATTAAATGATAACAAACTTCAAGTCTTCAACATGAACCGTAGGCGTAATCAAGAACACATGTTATTTCATCTAAACAGAAATAAATAATTCATAACACGAGTGCTAAAAAGTTTTTTCAAAAATGGCATTTCACCGGTGCGGAGCGGGATGCATCGATACCGGCATCATTTGCAATGCAGATGAATCCTCAACGTTGCCCGCGTAATAGTACCGCTCCATCCCGAGAATAGCTAACGTATTTAAATGAAAGGTGAGATGCGTCACATTCACATGACATTAAAATACTTTTACTATTTTTTCCTCGGTGTGAATAATAAAAGTTTCCAGATTGGATTTGAATAAGAATTTGCTGTCCGGTTTTGTAGGTTGATCGCTGAATACTAATAATCCCTTTATTAATTTATGAAGTGTGGTAAAGAAGGGCTGAATAATATTTACAAAATAAATGAACGTAAAGATGTAAACCGAAAGTTGTAACAGGTAATTGAGTTCCCCATTAACTTCTATAATTAACACCGAAACTGACATATATTTTATATATAATAATTATCTAAAACCCTCTTCTTCTTCACGAGTTATGGAACAAAACCGACATACAGAACACTCTGTTAATTAAAAATCAAGACGAGCACATTATTCTACAGCACGTAGCGCCCAAATTACTTTGTCATTAGGTAACACTGCCACTTAATTATACTACTCAAATATTTTATCATAGACTTTCCCAATGATATACCTATAGGGCTTCGATAGAACTAATATTAGCCTAGATACCTCAGAATAATTTTCAGCGATGTATCAAAGCAACTTGCATTATTTTATAATTCACTAGACAATGGAGCGTAAAGATGGCCCTAAGTGCTCGGTAGTCGAGCTTAATTACACACTTCGACATGTACAGAATTTTTGTTTTAGATACAATCGTTTTCTTGGTAGTGGTGATTTAAGTTTTTGTTTTAGCTTGCAAACTCATTACCAAGCTGTCAGCTGTCTGAAGTAGTTCAACTTCGGTGTAATGACTGACAGGAGAAGCAAAGTTCGCTCCCGCTCTGATGGTTGTAGCGACCTGCCAACTCTGCTACGTCGTAGCGCTACGAGGCTACGAGACGAGAAGTCTACAAACTTGTTCTACAGCTGAAACTGATACATTTCCTGGTACTTGTTTGTTTTCATACAGCATGGAACATTTTTTTGATGGAAGTAGGTAACGTATGCAAGACAAATTACTTTGGACTAAGCATTAATTAGCTCGGTATTTTCGATCATAATATGACTGTATATTATCTGTTGTACGACAAAGTATCATGAAAAAGAAATAGGAAAATATGTTTTTGGTTCGCAGTAAACTAACAGCACATTTGTTCGCTTTGTCTTCCTAGAAACTTAGAAGCTAAGAAAATAAGGATAAATCCGCGTACACAGAGTAAGGCAAGCCTTGCGGGAGTTCTTCGCGATATAATCAGTGAAATAAATGGCGTCGTTTATTACCATTATCCTGGCAGGATGAGGGCAGCTGTGGGGGTAGTGGAGTCAATTTCTGACTAAGCATCCACGCGACATTACATAATGTGTAGGATTTCATAAAATTATGAAAGATACTCGTTTCTTTCATAAAAATAAATTATCGAATTTAATTTAATAAAAGAAAAGAAAATTTTTGAGCGAATCGTATTTATTTCAATTAGTTCATCGTTTTCGAATTATTCAGAATGGTATCTAAAGAATAAAACTACAATAAATCCGAGTCATTCGATAACAATCATTTTAGCGCTAGTGAGGCCTGTATCCATTCATTTATGTATTCTATACCTCGTAATTGGATAGGAAAGCGGTCCCGTCGTATGATAACGTCATGAAAATCTGTAATTTTCGCCGGTATTTGACACTAGCTGCGCCCCGCGATTTCACCCGCGTAATTCTCGATCTCGTGGAAATATCGGATAAAAAGTATCCTATGTCCAAATTCCAGGTCATGGTCGACCCATGTCCAAATTTAATCTAAATCCGTTCAGCCGTTTTAGCGTGAAAGCGTAGCAAACAAACTAATTTTCGAATTTATTAAATAAAATAATAATAATAGGATCAAGGTCAAAAAACGCTCTGTATTATAATAATATAATAACAGCCGTTATTATGTGACCTTTTACCGCTTTCTTCGAAAATCAAAGCTTTTGGGACGAAAGTCACTTGCATGACTTAAAAAGATAAGGTCTATTTGTCTCTCTGTCTATGAAAGTTAGATAGTTTCAACCTTAGTGAACTTTTAATTGTCAAAAGTGATAACGCACATTCAAGGGCGACTATATTATTATTGCTTGTCCTATAAATCCTATGAATCGAACCAGTAAAGTATGTATTACTGATGTACAACAGTATTTAGTTATTTTGTTCACGAGTTCACGTTTAAAATATAGCATTTAAACATGAACTCTCAACTAAATAACGCTTTGCTGAATTTTAAAACAGTTTCAATGGTCTCTCTAATCCAGTTTCATTCCACTCGTTTCGATTTATGTGGACAAATCCCTGGGAATCCGATTATGCTGCGGCGAACTTCTCGTGAAGTAATATAGATTGTTGTTGAATTCAAATTAACGAAGCATTAAAACAATTTAAAAGTTTCTTGTAATGTTGCAAATTAACAATTATTGTGTTGTGATTGATTTGCGAGAAGTTGAGTCAAGTAAACATAACAGTTGTAACCCCGTGTCCCATTTTTTTTAAAGCGATCGTCGCCACTATTCTTGATGGTCGCATAATATGTGATTTTTTATCAGAAGGCGCACTTTGCCAGCGCAACAACGCGTTCAGGATCACAGAAAAAAAGTGACATTTGGACGCGACAATCACGTATTCGCGCGACGATCGCTTTTAAATAGGACGCAGCCTCACTCTACGATTACATTTTCATTTCACAATAGACTATACCTACTATCAACGTGAAAGCATAACCTACTTGCGAACGAAGCGATAAGAAAATTACGAGACAGTTTAGTCTCAGACATTGTGCCTACTCAACTTGTTAATAATATCTACGAAAAATTCTAAAAGCTGAGTTTATGGACTCACGTTTATTTTGCTTTGATTGTATTATGTTTATTTTATTATTTGTTAAGAAAGCGATTATTTATCTTGGGAATGAAACGCTGGTATATGCCTTGAGGGATGGGTAAGAGAATACTTATAAACAACTTATATCTTGATCTTAATTTATCTTTTTATATGGGACATTCATTTCTATAGTGCATCAGTGGACCATCGATTTTTCACCTTCGTAAACCCCTATAATTCAACGTTCATCGAAATCGTTACAGCCGTTTTCGAGAACTTGATTACAAATATATATATGTACAAATATTGGTCATTTAATAGTGTAGGATATAAGCACATTTTGCCAGATAAGTTGTAAGTGCCAGGAAATATGGAAAAGAGAACAAATTAATACAGACTACAGACGGACGGACCATCAGACCATGACGTTCCTGATGAAAATCCTAATAAACATAGGAATCTAACCCATTCCACACGCAGTAGTTGCATACAACAGACGAATTGAGAAACTCCTCCTTTTTGAAGAAGTCGGTTAAAAAAAAGCAACGCCCAAGATTAATACAAATAAAATTGGTAATAAGTTTAAAATGAAAACATATAGCTTTCATTAAAACGAGCAGCTCATGTCCAATTTAGGAGAAAGGAAATCAACCAATTGGTGAGGGGAGCGCTGATGATTGATGTGCCGTTAACTTCGCGCCGAGAGGATATCGAACGAACATCGCAACGAGGCTATCGAGATGTCCTCCAATATTTCAAAATATTGGATGGGTTCCATCAGACCCTTTTGGGCTTTTGTTGATACTTTCCATTATAATCAAATGAAATTGATCAAATATGTATTGCACCACTCGATAGAGATTGTAGGATTATATTTACAAAAAATATATTTAAACGGTAAGTATAAAATATGATGATATACCTACTTACAAAAAGTAGCCGGTAAAAACTGGATGCAGCAAACAGAAAACAGAAACAAATGGAGATAGTTAGAGGAGGCCTATACCCAAGAGGGCCATGAATTACACAGTAACATACCACCTTTTTAATATTTACTCTTGTTAAAAATTATGTTTTGGAAATAAAGAATCTTTATTAAAGTATAAAATATTTAAACTTATTTTAGAGTCCGCGCCACTACTGTATATTGAACATTGCATTAAAAATAATGTAGTTCCACAATTTTCCACCGGCCGTCTATTGTGGCGCTAAATGGCTGTCCCTAATAAACGAAGAAACAAATGATTAATGAATTTATTAAGTTTCATCCACTCCGTCACTTTCTTATAACCTTTTCTCAAAAGTGATGTAAAGCTTTTTCCGATCAGTGTAAGTAACTTAAGTATACAGGGTTTTGTATCATGAATACCAATCTAGAGCCACCAAAATCTTGGTATAAACAGACTACATTTTCCGCTTTTTATACGACGCAAGTTTCAGGACTAACTAACCGAAACAATATAGTTTTTGTTCGTCAGTTGACGGAGGGACGAGGAAAGATAGTGAGTCCGTACAAATACGTCCCCTTATATCATACGACATTTTATGAGGGCAAGGATCTTGTTATTCTTGGGTTTTCCTTAACTGTATAGGTATGCCGTTCTTGTTAAGTTGTGATAGCTAAGAAGTGTTGCTATATTTATGTAATGCACTTATTATAAAGTTTTTTATAAAATACAGTTTTCGAAACACATGTGTTGTTAGTGCTGCAATTTAATTCGAATCGTAAACTTCCATGAGTTGTACCTATCTAGCTAGCAGAATTAGCTATTTAAAGCCTCCTCCTTTTTCAAAAAATGCCCCCGAAGCCTTGTATCCGTATAACTTTATTCGTTTTTCCTATAAGGATATTTTTTTATGAAGAAAATAGTTTAGTTTTTTTAACATGATCAAAAAATGCACAAAACCGATTAAAATATTGTTGCATCACCGTAAAATATCGAGAATATTGCTGTAACAGGAAATATCTAGAGTGGTTTATTGCCTATGTTGTTTGCAACTACAGGTTTAATATCCGCGCTCCTCACTGCTGGCATATCCATTACACTCGCGACTCGAACTAACAGCTCGTGTAGTATATCCCGACGTTCACAATCTCTTAGCATTCCCCTTCCGACTGTAATTGATTCTGTTTTCATAGATATAAGCTTCGTTTAACTCAAAAGGTTTGTTTCCAGCTTTTTCAAGAAGTTTTTTCTTGTGATTAATTTTGTTGCGAGTTACAAAACAGTTTTTAACTTGTAAGGACGTTTCTCGTTTTATAGCGAGCTTGTTCTTCTTTTTGTGTATCGGGAGTTAAAGCTTTATAGGGGACATTAAGTTAAAATGGGACAAATAGTGAGAGACTTCACACTATATATAATCTATTATAGTATATCTGTAGATAACAAAAGAGACATATAATATGTAAACAGTTCCATTTAAAAGTACGATGAGCGATATTAATTTATATTTCGAAATGTAATATTTATCTCATAGTGTGAAGTCAGCTTGAGTGGTCTTCGTGTTAGCAGTTTTTTTCGCTAGTTCAAATTATATTAGTTAGGTACTCGTACCTATGATAAGCTAGGTAGGCATTTTTAGGCAATTTTGTTCACCTAAGAACCTACTTCAATTTTTTTACGTATACTCGTATTTACAGTTTTCTTCTTTTATATCTCTTTCTTTTACGTGTTGAATACACATTCATCGTACTTATGTACAATTTCTCGAAATGATTGTTCTGTTTCGTTACGAAAAATTATGGGTATATTATAAGAAACTCATAAATATTTCTTTCGCGGAGTGTGAAGACATTTAAGTAAAGAGAGTCAATACAAACTCCAAATACTGGGAACCAAGCAATAGTTCTCATATTTTTATTACTCCGAGTGGCCAGTCTGATTTACCCTTAGCGCAGAAAGCCAACACAAAAGATAAGGGAGCAGGAAGGTGATGGTTTAGTGCCAGAAATATGAGTACCTATGTCAGTTGATCAGAAAATATTTTGAGGTTTCAAAACCTCTTTCTTTTGCCCTCGACCAATATAAAATAATCCCAACAGAACAAATAAATAAATGTGTAAGATTTATTCCTTATAAGCAGCGGTACAGTTTGATTAGTTGGTTGGCTACGTTTGTGTTGTTTCAGCGCGCTGGGCGACTATAGGTAACGGTTGCCAAGTCGCTCAGTGCATGTAACCGGTAAAACTTTTGTTTTTATTGTTCTAACTTCTGATCGGTGAGACTTCCCAATAAATGTATTAGCTAGAATTTCATTTCTTTGCTGAACAGTTGTGAAGTTCACAGAATCTTAGCTCGCGTTAATTGTTTAGTTTCTCGTTTAATTGTTTTCTTCAGTGAATTTCTTTTATACGCTCGTAGGCTTTTGGTACATTTGGCAGCACCCTGAACTATTTTTTTTAATATCTACGTTCATTAGCCTCGGCGATCTAACAGTAGGCATACCTGTCCATTTCAACATGTAGTTATTTTTCGACCACGTCTTAAAAGGCCCTTTTGTCATAATTAAATATTGGTAGAGCGTCATATAAATATCTTAACCAATACGCGCGCAAATAAAGAGGCAAGTAATTAATATTCGAGCAAAAAATATTAATGTTGTCTCATACCTACTTTTATTAATGCGTCTAGGGAGGAGGAAGGCAGGGAGGAGCTTTTAACTGAGTCCCCCCCACAAGGCTATTTACAAAAAGTGTACTAAAAGTCAAAAAACGGTTCGTTAATCCTCAAGTGATTACATTACAATACCGGAGATCATTAGCCTTCATTAAATGTTCGTGTTCACGTGGGCGAACCATTGTGGTTGGAGGACGTCGAATATTAACAAGATTTCTGGACTCCATCATCGCTTCCTGATTTCAAGAGGGTATGGAGGTAAATGAGGTACCTCCCCAAATGTGAGGGTTGCGTGTGAGCTGCTATTATTTCCGCCTGAAGCCTCACCTTGCTTGATATGGGAAGGTTGATAAAGAAAGTTACGAGTAAATTTGAGGTCGCGACCTTGCTATTCATAATGATATCGACTTTCCCCATAGAGGTTACTCGCGCTACTGTAAAGTACAGGCGTAAACAAAACATAAGTGACAGATAAAAGGACTCCATCATTTTTTTGAACGCAATATTAAATGGCAAGGCAAGATATATATCTTTGATTTTTTTTGTCTAAAAGTTATTTATTTTGAAAGAAAGTGCGATGGAAATAAAATTCGACGAATACAAAATTGTTATTTCAGGGAAATTGGCGTCTGTTTTGATTTTTAGATCTGTATATTTACGTAGAGATTGAATAGGAAGCAGGCCGGCTCGGTGTCGGGCGTCGGGCGTCGAGACTCGTAGAAAAGTTATGGGAGCGGCGACGGGCGGGCACGCTCTATTGTGTCGACGGCGGCGGCTCATTTGCACCCGTCAATTAACTGCAATTAACGGCGGTTACGCGCCATTTGCGACCTGCCTTTGTTACTTCCAAGACCAAAATAAAAATGTAATTCCACTTTTGAGCGGCAACGTCCATTTTCGCTTTTTATAAAAGCTAAAAGGGACCACGACAAGTTTTTAACGAATTTTCGTTATTGTGGCCAAGAAATTGATACGTCTATACTTATAGTTTATAAAAGTTTTAATTATGTTATAGCCCAATGTGTAGAATGATTATAAGTTTAATAAAGTTGCAATGAGTTTAGTACCAGTTCACATACCTAGCTTTGGTCAACGTGATTAAAGTTTTAATTATAATTTGGAAGTAGCGCTGCGTGGCTTAGTGAGAGAAATCACCTGAACGGCGTACTGCAACGTGAAAAATACTAAAAACGGAAACTTTTAATAGGAGATATAGAGAACTAGATGGTTAGGTTACTGTACCCAGTTTTAATTTAAACTTTATAATATCCAGCCCGCGTGGTTATTGACGACTGAGCTCACTTTACTTGAACAACTTAGGGTGGGCCGAAGGGTTAGGCAGAGGTGCGCCAGTGCACCCACATTTCACCAGTTATGTTTAAGTCGCTCGTAATAGGGGGCGACATCAACCGAGCACTAAGCCAGAGTCCAGGCTGCTACTGCTAATGGAGAACCCAATGAAACTTTGCCCGACCCGGGTATCGCACCCAGGACCTGATGCTCAGCAAGTAGCGCTTGCGATTCCTAGACTTAAGGTTGATCTCTAAAGTCTCTAAGTTCATGTAAGTGCATTGAATGAAAATTTCATGAAATCGTCAGTCAATAGGTACACTTACATGAACTTAGAGAGTTGTATTGCTGATTCTAATGTTTATAATTCTGTACATCCATATTTGTTACGGCCGTTAATAATATTTAGATCAACATACAACCTGATACGGACCTGCAAATGGCAAAAAACGTAAGAAAATTTGAATTTCGCGGGCTACCCTAGCGCATCCACCTTAAGACAGTAATAATCATCTTTTGTGCGTGTGTGCGTATGGGCAAAAGTACGTATGAACGTACCTTGCGAACCTTTACCTACCGAGAATTTTTGAAATCAGCTAAAGTTTAACGCGATCATTCCTTTTGGCGTTAGCGATCCTTTAGCTGATCCCTTCCGGGCCATCGTCCTAACTGCGAGATAACATGCAAAACTTTGGGATTTGCTCCGTTAGAATCCCACATTACCTTTTTACTCATTGTCCGGTAAAGGGTGCATGCTTGTGATCAGGGAGCCTAAAACGGCCACATTAGCAATTCCTGTAAAAGCGATTCATTTTCTGAATTTCCAGCTGTCATTAGCAATTCCTCTTATTTGACACAAAAGCATAATGACCATTTTACGAATCTCCATAGAAAACTGTCAAACGGATGAATTATTTCGTAATGAATCGCACGCAGATCATATTATGAATTGTCAGTTTTTTATATTTTACGATGATTCATAATATTTTCCTATTATGATTCTGCCTTAAGTGATTGTTTTAAGCCCACAGGAATGTGGATCGCAGTATGTTGTTTACCGAGACAGGCTATTTTGGCATTTTCAGATCATTGGAACTCATATTCCATCCAAACCTAGGCGAGACGATCACGTTATTCGAACCCCGCGTCTATACCCACACACCTACAAGTTGTGATACTTGTTTTCGACAAGTCTTATAAAAGACTTGTCAAAAATATGTCGTGTAGAAACTATAGTGTAGGTATGTATCATACATGTATTGATGTTGTTTCAGACATGTATTCTTAACTTTTTTGTTCACCCTTTTGACAAGTTTTCTACAAGTAAACAACTGTTAACGATATACAAAAAAAAGTAGACATAGCCTGTAGTAGAATACAGGGTTTATTTTAAACGTTGCTTAAACTTAAGTAATGATTACCGACTGTTTAACCATATATTTTTGCCATGACGTTTGAAAATCTTACCTTTAAGCAACGTTTATAAATAAACCCCGATATGTTTTATACCTCGGGGTAAACGCTACTACTATTCTAATTCAAAATTCAAATTCAAAACATGTCAAGCAAAATGAGTAAAGATTTAATCTTGATCCTCAAAATATTCTGCCAGCCAGTTATTCAAGTGTTTGGTCCAGACGTCGCAGGAACTCTCTCTGCCGAATTTGGACTTAACGAATTTGCAAATGTAATCAATGTTTTGATTCAGCTTGTTATGAAACTAAGTTCGTCGTAAGCTCGCTTTATACATAGAAGTACATTCCTATCTATTGCTAACATTATCTTAGCGTTGATTTGGTCCTGTTCAATTGCATTTGAATTCAGCATTAAGAAGGTAGGTACCTATTTGAAATAAACCTTTGGCCCCACTTGCCGGATTTTGCTGAACATCGTCTCGAAAGAAATTGTTGAGAACATAGACATGGTTGGCTTATTCATGTCGAATGAGCTCTTTACTAGCCATTCTTCAATATGCAAATACTACTTGAACAGAATATCCAAAAAGTGTTAACTAATATTGGCGTTGTAAAAGTTAATCTTGAAATTCATGCTGCTTTTTCCATCGCTCGTGAAAAGACAGGACATTTTGAATAAATAAATTCAAGAGACTATCTGTAAGAGTTAGACCTAATGACTAGTATTTAATATCCATACAAGGCAGTTTCTTTGCTGTTATATTCAAGTAAGTCTATAATTTCTCATTTGCAATATTGTAATGTTTGTATTACCTTTTTTTTTTGGGTGTAAAATCATCATATGACTTCTACCACTCTGGGCGGAGCGGAAGGTCGTGTCAGACTCTTACTGACTAAAACCCACCCGTGTTCCTTCAGTTGCCTGTTGCCAGGGTCCCGGTATCCCTTTCGGACTATTCCGCAACCCTGGCAGGCATCGGTCCTAACGGACCCCGTCAGGTGTGCTGACATCTCTTTGAGGCGCGCGTGGAACACGACGCGCCATCGACCCGGGCCTGGTCCTTATCGGACGGCGAGCTACCCATTGCTCGCCGTCCGCAAGCCCGCACCTATGGTGGCCGGGAATCCGCCTGGGATTCCCCACGCCCAGGGTGTCTCCAGCGGCGGAGGTTACGGGCGTGAGGGCGCAGGCTTTGCCTCTCCCTCACGCGTTCCGCCTCCTCCTTCGCGAGCATCACTGCTTCGCAGAAGGAGGTGACCGCCTCCCATGCCCTCTCGCTGCGTACCATGGTCTGGACCAGGGCCGGACGCGAGAGGTCAGTGCCACCAATCGCCTCCACGAGGACACGGCGGTGCTCCGCCCAAGCAGGGCACACCTCCACCGTATGCTCCACCGTGTCCTCCGGACGATCCGCACAGTGGTGACACCCGCGCGTTTCCTCCCGCCTAATCCTACACAGGTACCTCCCGAAGCTGCCATGTCCGGTGAGGACCTGCGTCAGGCGGAAGGTGAGGACGCCGTGGCGCCTCTCCAGCCACTCCTCAAAAAGGGGACTTATCGCCGCAATTGTGGCGTGCCCAGATGTTTGTATTACCTGAACTTATGATTTTCGACTGACTAAGACCTTTCATATTTCATGTAAAATGAAGCTCATTTGTAAAATTGCAACTACTTATACCACTAATAGAACTGAGAAGATTAAATATGATAAGCAAATGAAGTACGAACGTTTTTATTATTTTCTTTTAAAGATTTTTACAAAACTTTATAATTTTCTTGGGTTATGAAACTCTCCAATCATTTTGAAATCTGTACGTCTACATCAATCGTCCCTTTAGTGGGCTACATCATTTAGAAAAGGGAGAATAGAAAACGTAAAAATAAAGCTAAGTGCACATTAGGAGCCGCACCGCAATGCAGTAATTGTTTCAGTGAACGAAAATGAACTGCTTTCACTCCAGTGCAATGAGGTTCGCGTAAATTGGCGCGGGCCGCGCCGTGACACAACGCCTTGCAATAATACTCCTAGATCACTTTCATACATTTTGTATGAACCATTGCACACTACAGGCGGGCAGCATCGTAACGCAAAGGAGCGGCCCGCCCAAATGTGCCCGAGCCTTAAAAGAATCCTTTCAGCTGTTAGATACAATATTTGTCTCCACTCTAATAAATCTTAATTTATTAGCTAGACTTTTCTTGTCCCTTTTATTAAAAATATTTAGCTAACTTTTACATTTGAAAGGGAGCAATAGAATAGGTATTTATTTTAAGATATTTACAATATTTTAAATATGAAGGATTCTAGCCAATGATAAATGGAAAATGTCGGGATTTCAGAGGGGAGATTTCAAAAAACTTATTGTTGGTGTTAATCAGAATTATACTGAAACATATTAATGAACATGTCAGTAATAAAAGTCAATTAACATTTTACTTTTACATATTTATCAACCTAATTGATACAAAATGATTCGATAAATTGCTTTTCAGCATTTCATGTACAATGAGTAAATTATCCCTAAATATCATATTAATATTTTTTTTTTTTCATGAAACGATTCATAATAAAGATTCTCTGGCTCAATAATTAAAAACTGAAATGCTAATCGACTTTTGTTGGTGACAGTACCGCCTCAACTTTGATTCAATATATCGTCTGATTAAAACAAAGCGCTGGTAGTAATTCATGTAGGTACCTACACGCAGTAATTCCCACGGCGGCATGTACAGCGACGTACCTATATTAAGTTAATCGCGACATTCGCGACTCCGCTCCATCCACGCGTCAGACACATAGCGGCGACGTTACCGGTTAAATTAAATCCTATCTTGTAACCTTAATGCTCACGTTAAAACAGCAGCCGGCTTAACGAAGGTTTAACTCGCCTAGTTCATAAAGTCAGATCTACTTTGTATCTAAACTCTGTGCCTAATGGAATGAGGGTCGTAAAGTTGCAACCCTGGCAACAGGAGCGATATCTAAGTGCTTTTAGGCATTGTCGTTGCTAGTTTACAAAGTTTATGGAATGAAATATCGCATAGGTGAAGTTGTAGTGGGATTTATAAAAGAGTGAGGAGGGGACTGGTATCTATTTTAAACCCACGTAAAAGCCTTTTAACTCGAATTAACTTTATAACCGAGTAGCCGATTGTTTGTTTGTGATAAATGGATGTTTATTTGAAGTAGGTAACAATAGGTTTCATTTTTACGAATGCGTGCGTAGAGACCAATGAACTAGGCGTTCGTACATCTAGATTTATCACTTAAGACAGATGGAGGCGTGATAAAAATGATAAAAGATAGGGGTGTATTAGACACCGACATGTATTACGAGATTGAGACTGACTGAGCGATTGGCCAATTTAGAGTCGTGACAGACCGTACGATGACGCACGAACTATACCGAACGTCATCCATCACCCGCCTAACGAATACTGGATATATGAGACGCATTACTGAAGCCGCCATGTATCCGGCGTCGATTTCACTTGACATTTTAATTTTGATATGGGGTCTTTGATCCGGCGACGTTAGAGGGCGATCTCTCGCGCATGCTATTAATTATGATAAGCGTCTGTGTTGATACAAATTTCCATGAACATTGGTTTCAACTGAACAAGTGTAAATTTTAGTGCCATCATTCATATTCTATGAATTGCTAATTTGTGCTTTATGTTTGCGATAGAGCGCGTTTCAGCCGATGCCTTGTAATGTAATGCATAGTAGGTACCGGAATGCAAATTTAAAGGTCATCTTAAGGTTAATTTTCATTAAGCACTACGTATTGCCACCGTTTTTGGATGAAAAACACAATTCGATAAAGTAACAGTGGGAAAGGACAGTGTTTGAATCTCGTTAAAATGTTTTCGTTCTTTGACCGTACCTAATGCTTATTTATATCAAAGACTATATTTCATCTGGAACCCACCTCTACCTTCCCATTACAGTCATAGTTACACTCCATATGTATATTGATTCGCAATACATTCCTCAGCTATATTTACCAACTACGTATTGAATAGGTACGCCATTAAGATTCCGTCGCCGTGACTCCGCCTCGTAAAAGAGATTGCCGACGTGGATAGAATATCAGCCGCGTACAATCACAAACCTACAGCCGTCATACGTATGCACATTGTGCCACAGCGTTTTCCGATAAAGTGTTTAGACTTTTCAACATGCTGATTTTCTTGAATCGACGGCGAGGCCCGGCGGGGACATTTATTACTGAGGTTGCGTGAATTTATTCAGAAGCTGATTTGCGATAAAGGGATAATTTTGATGGATTATATCAATTGTATTTGGTTATTCACATTCTCCTTCGTATCGTGTTTTTTTTGGAGGGGTGGTTTAGCGTTCAATTAGTTTGCGGTGGATTTTATTTTCTGTTGCTTCTATCAATTTTGTACCCAAAATACAAGTCTGGATTGTGACTTTATTTATTAATGAGAAAATGGAAAAGATTATCTTTTCCCTTTTATGACAACATCCAAAGTCCCATAATATTGATAAATGAACCTTTAAGTATGTTTTGATCAGAAGAATTGAAAAAAGGGTTGCAGAAATAACCAACAAATCAAGAGTCGAAAACGGAGAGCAAAAAGGCTCGTCCATAATGCGTCCAAAGTACTCTTTCATTTCCGAGTTGACAGGAAAAAAAAAATGTATTTCCGTTGACTGCATAACAATACGGTTCCATTAGTACTGGAACACAACTGCCAAATGGATGTGGTTCCCGTTGTGTGTACACAGAACACAATTGAGAGCGCGGCGTATTGTCAGCGGCGGAACATTATTGTGCACCTTGCGGTAATAACGACCCTCTCTTCAGATCACAGATTTACAGCCACCATTGACGTATTGATTCTGTACCACTTAAGGCCGCTCGTTGACAAAGAATTTCATTCCAAATGTCATGCAAAAAGTTGAAAGCTCCTGACTATAATCTCGGGCTGTAATTTAATGAAACAGCGTTTCTTTGTTATTACTCAGCAAAGCACAATTTTGGCTTCCATTAAAGTAAATTTCTATTTACGTGATCTACATACAAATTAGAATCAATTATGTTTGCTACGTTGACGACTGTATATCTACTACATAAATATGTAGGTAAACACACAAACAACCTATCTACATAATATCCAGTAATTGCTCTCGGGCCATGTAAGCCAATGTTATAGCACCTATAAAAGCGGCTAGGCTTGCGCCGAATTGATGACTCCATGATTATTAATTACGCCTAACTACACGTCAGTGCTTAGCAGACAAAATGGCATCAATGGAAGTTTAAATAATTTCTGGCGCGTGTCAAATTGTCCATCGTCTGCTACAATAACTTTGCAATGCGTGGCTTTACAAGCCGCAGCTTAATCTGGGATTTGTAATTCTAACTAGGGTTAGACGTCCTCGCCTCCCTCGCTTAATTACTAGCAGAGACTAAGCTTTTTGGTTATTCACTTAGCCGCGTCTATGATTCGTGTCAGTTAATCTGTATTCATGAAGTTTGACGTTCAGTCCTGGAACTATTTTCTCAGCGGCACCAAAAAAGTAATATGAACAGTTGAACTTCTTTCTCGTATAATTTATGGGCTGACTTTGCATTATAATCCCTGGTTGATGGCGTAATAAATTGCGAGATCAATGTGCAATAAATCAAGATTAGAGCGGTTATCTTACCGTATCAGCAATAAATTGATAAAAACATAGTGGTAGTCTACCTGTAGTACATAAATAGGTATGTTGATGTACAACTCAAATATTTATAGCTTTTATTTCCATTGAGCGTAGTTTGGTCCGTTGACAGCTTATTAAGAGTTTCTTTGTTTAAATCATTCTCCAGCTGGTGGATTTGTCTGAGATCTGATCTTGACTCAAAGGTTTCTAACATTTCTGAACGACTAGTGTTTCAAAGAAATTTTCGCTTTATTTTCGTCTTATTGACGTTCCGAGTCCATTTAGTGGAATTTTCTGTAAAGTAAGAAGGTATGAATTTTATATTTTATTTTACGGCTCCTTTTATTTTTATCGCAAACGTTTTTTTGAAAGATATCGTATGGCAACAATAATTTACATAAAGATATTTTATTTGACGTCTATGTTTTATTTTATTTTCTATTCATAATAAAATGTTAAAAAATAGTTGAGTAAGTGCAGTTAGGGTAGGCGTGTTAGCGTAGATATGTGAACCCACAAAAAGAATGTTCATTACATAAGATAACTCTCTGATAAATAATATTAGTATTAAATGAGAAAAAAACTCAACAAGATTAGCGCTCGGGAGCAGTTATTATAATTGTAGGCTCGTAGTGGAAAATAAAATATAATTGATACCCGAAATAACTAACGGTTCCGTTTTTCAGTGAAAACTACTGAAATACAAAGTGTGTAGTTAAACAATAAAGGTACTTACATTAAATACAATATAATAAGTCTTCATGACAATTTCGGTTACAATAGTCTCTATTAGTGCTATACTGTGGTAACACTAATGGGTACTTCAATCCTCTATAGGTAGTATTGTTGGGGCAATCTTAAGGTTAGAGGCAAACACATTACATTAACAGCTACACCGACCAATTAAGTGGCTATACTGTCTATTGAATGGATTTCGATGAAATTTGGGTAGACCATGGCCTGGGTGAGGACTTTTATCCCGGTAACTACGTTCCCGTGGGATAATTTCCGACCACCACGAGGGCGAAACCGCAGGCTAATTTATTATAGCTTGGACCTAATATAAGAAATACATTTGTTCATAATACAGAATTCGCGTCGATCAATCAGATCGCTGCTCATTCAGAACGGTTAAGGGCAAAGTATGTGGCTACAGACTAGGGTCACTAACTAAAAATACATATTTAACCTCAAAGAAAGGCTACCCTATTTACCCGGGGCTTGTGTAATTCCATTCACAAATCCCACTCTTTTACTTTATTATTTCGTGACCGTAAATGAAGATTGGTCTCTCTTTGTTGTACGTACATAGTAGGAGCGGAATGTTTTGTGTTTCACTTTGTCTATGTTCTATATGAGCGTACGCTTATTAATTTTACTGTCATTATTTTATTTTTGGCATTAGCATCTGTAGCCGCACGGGTCGATACAACAGGTTAAGCTACGTTTGCCGGGGTTGGTCCGTGGATGGGTGACCATCTTTACATACCGAGACTCCTCCGTGGCTCGGAAAGCACGTCAAGCCGTTGGTCCCGGCTGTCATTCGTGGATCTTTGACAGTCGTTACGGGTTGTCAGAAGCCCGAAAGTCGGACAACCAGTCTTACAAAGGGGTATCGTATTACTCAGTTACTGGGTTGTGGAGGTCAGATAAGCAGTCTCCATGTAAAATACTGGTATTCAGCTGCATCCGGTTAGGCTGGAAGCCGACCCCAATTGGACAAGGCTAGGCAGATTGATTGATCTATGGGCTTAAAACAGTCACTTTGGTAGAATCATAATAGGAAAATATTATGAATCATCGTAAAATGTCACAAGCTGACAATTCATAATATGATCTGCGTGCGATTCATATTACGAAATAATTCATCTGTTTGACAGTATTCTATGGAGATTCGTTAAATGGTTACACATTATGAATTGCTTTTGTGTCAAATTAGAGGAATTGCTAATGACAGCTGGAAATTCAGGAAATGAATCGCTTTTAGAGGAATTGCTAATGTGGCCGTTTTAGGCCCCCTGTAGTTAACGTTTTGTTTGTATTTATTTTGTACTTGATATAATAGTTCTTTAACTACTCAGTATCTACGTTTTCCTTATGAGCTTACTGACATGTTTACTTCACATAAGAATATTTCCTTATACTTACTTCTTTAATTTCAGTTTCACAAACTGGCAAACACAAAATATTTTTGATGGTAAACACAGTCATTTGTGGTGGGCTCACCGTAATCCTATAAAACCACACCAGCGCCGTTATATGAAAAGGGGGAAGTCATCAGACGTGTCTAATTAAATCCTCATTTTACTGTAACCCTGTTATCAGCAAGTTGACGTCGGTGACAAACAAATGGAGGGTACTTGTGTATACTAAATAATAATAATAATAATAAAAATTGTTTATTCACCAACAAAAGTTACAGAATATGTAAAACAATACAAATGTAGCAAAAACTGTACAATAATTAATATAACCCTGTCTCTTAAACTAGGATCACCTGTATTTTAAGAGACAGTGTTCGGCCGAGCAGTTCCTTAAACATAATTTAGTACATTAAAGTGAACGGTACTGAGGTAAATCAATATTTTTCATATTAATATAGATTTGTTATGTGAAGTGTATAGGTATGCATGTGATAAGAGTTGAGTACATACGAGTGTGTGTGAGGGTGTGTGCGTGCGTGCGTGTGTGAGTGTGTGTGTGAGGGTGTGTGTGCGTGTGTGTATATGTGTGTGTGATAGATGTAGTTTGTATGACTACGAGTTTATGGTTGAGGTATATAGGCGTGTGTGTCCTTATAATATAAATGTATGTTAGACAGTGAGTACATGTGTTATTAGGTGATGTATGTGAGTAAAGACTCTGTGTAGGAATAGTCCTTTTGCAATAGCCACTCTGTGAGTATGGGTTTAAGTTTATGTACGTTTAAATTTATAATATTTATTTGTGAGTTAATTTTTTGGTATATGTGTGTACTTAGTGTGTAGAATTGGTGTGTTGCGAAGGTAGTTTTGTGCTGGGTTCTTGGAAGAAGATTTACTCGCTTATTTGGATTTGGCGGAGGCAGGCCGACATGTATTCTAAGAAGTGATCTGAGCACATAGAGTTGCCGTACTGTCAGAACTTTACAGTCAGAGTACAACTCTGTTGTTGGGTACTTGTAAGGTTTTTTAGTCATAACTTTGAGAATGGCTCTCTGTGCTCTTTCCACTCTCAAAACACTAGTTTTGGTTGCACCACCCCACGCAGTTATGCAGTATCCAAGAACTGACTGACACAGGGCATAATAAACCATCTTCAGTGTGTCAAGATTAGCCGAATCCCTAAGGGACTTAAAGATGTGAATAAGGCGCATTGTTCTTGTGGTGACTGCTTCAATTTGTTTGTCCCATCTTAGGCCACTATCAATCTGCACTCCAAGGTACTTTGCACTGTCAGCTCTGGTGAGTGCTGGACAGACACAGCTTTCGTTTAAATTAGGGCATGAGTGAGCAATAATAGAGAAAGTATGAGAAGGTGCAGTGTTCTGTCGGATTGCGAAAGGGACGTATGTTGTTTTGCTTAGGTTGAGTGTTAGGAGGTTTAAACAAAGCCATTTTATTATTTTGCACAAGGCATGTTCTGCGGAAGCCTTGACCATATCCCATGTAGGACCGTAGACAAGTATCGCGGTATCATCAGCATACGCATAGATGTTACAGTTGGTAAGACACATCCTGCACAGGTCGTTTACATAAATTAGGAAGAGTGTAGGTCCAAGGATGCTTCCCTGAGGAACGCCATAGGTTACTGGTTTCTCGTCACTGAAGTGTGCGTCAATTTTGACCACTTGTGTTCGATTTTTGAGGTAGTTTTTGAACATCTCAAGTGGTATTCCTCGAACACCGATGAGTTCCAGTTTAGCGATTAGTTTGGGAACAGAAACGGTGTCAAATGCTTTGGAAAGATCAAGTAAGATAGCCATACATTTTGATTTACCATCCAACTTTCTGGCAACCTGTTGCGTGAGATCCAGCACGGCATCTTCTGTCGACACTCCTTGCCGAAATCCGTACTGATTTCTCAGCAATTATTTTGTGTTTGTCCAGAAAGCTCTTCAGACGTTTGTTTAACATTTTTTCTAGAATTTTAGAGAGCGCTGGCAGGACTGATATTGGCCTGTAATTATTGACACTGCTTCTGCTCCCTCCCTTGTGGACAGGGTGTATTATTGCCTTTTTGAGAGCATCCGGAAATACACCTGTTTGGAAGCAACGGTTGCAGAGGTACGTTATTATTGGGACCAGAACATGACGACTCCTCTTAAGCAGTATAGATGATATTCCGTCCCATCCCACAGCACAGTCATCTCGCAACTGAAGTATAATAGACTCCACTTCTGCTTCGTCAGCCTCCAGTAATACAAGAGAGTCGGCTGGGGAGGTAAGAGAGCGGTCATGATCTAGAGCGGAAGGGTAAGGATTACTGATGGAGGTGGTTGTACGTGCCTGTGACATGATTTCTGCAGCCATATTTTTGCCTACATTGCTAAAAAAGAGATTCACATCGTTTATTGATGATTTCGGGTCATCTCGTAGTTTGATCAACTCTGAGGCACTGACATTTGCCTTATGTGTGCTTGTGATATTTTTTATTGTTTTCCACATGTTTTTGGGATTATTTTTAGCTTTTTCTAACTCACTTTTTTCGTAAGCTATTTTTAATTGTCTAAGCAAGTTATTACAAAAGTTCCTATAGCGTGTATATGTGGTCTTTAGAATTTGATTATTTGGAGCCTTCCTTGTTTTCATATGCATTTTGTCTCTATTTTTAATACATCTCAAGAGCCCGGGAGTCATCCATGGTTTTATTGTTCTTTTTTGTCTAGGTATTTTAACTAATTTTGTATGTTTTGAGATAACTGATTTAATAATACTAATAAATTTGGTCATACATTCGTTTACATCTTCAGTTTGGTATATAACTGTGAAGTCCGCATCTTCTAGCTCAAGTATAATGGCATCATAATCAAAACGGGTGGTGACTTGGCAAATTTTCCGTGGTGGAGCTACGTTAGCTATAGACAAGAGGACAGGTTTGTGGTCTGTAATATGTGATTCCAGCACTAGTGTGGTTGCACGTAGGTTTTTTTACTACATGTTCATTGTTCTATGTGACACGAAACCCGTCTTATACGGTATTACAACCGTATTACAGATCATTAGCATATAGAGGTATAAATCAATGGTGAAACATAGCTGTTGTCAAGAGCTTTTTACGAAAATTATAATGTTTGTTAGAATATTTAAATGTCTATCACTAAACTATAGGGTGTGTTAAAACACACCCTATAGTTTAGTGATAGTTTTTAATGATATCTCATACACATCGTACATGTGTATAGGTTGTCCACTCTTTTAAATGACGCGCCCCACTTCCGCATTTTACGTACACACGGCTACACATCAAGCTATACATTTCCAGTTTATGCTGATCTTGCATTGTATAGGATTTCCGTACAATGCGAGGTCAGCTTATACTAGACATGTACAGCTTGATGTGTAGCCGTGTGTACACGCCGCCGCGGCGCCCCGTAATAGCTATACGAGCAGTTAGTTTATGAATAGTTTTGAAACACAACAAAAATATTTCATTTTGAATATGCTTTAACAAAATTGTGATTCTTGCAGCATCAACAAAAAGGTCGTTGCCAATTGCTGATAAAAAAACCAACTGTATTTTCAATATTCAAAATTGAATTTATATTGTATCGAAACAATTCCACTAATAGCTGGGTGGAATAACGTTACAATAACAGTAACGTTGTGTTTACTACGTCAGTTCGTAAAGGTTCCGTATATCTGTCGGAATGCCCCAACAACACACATCGTGATAATCTAATAGATACCGAGCCAATTCGGAGGGGATCCTGCCCTCCCGATTACAATCATCTTGTGGTTTGTTACAGTCAGCAACGAAAGTAGGTTACTATCTGAAGTTTCAGAAGCGATTTAGGAATGAAAACTTGCATTCACCTTGTTTGTGTTCGCAATTTAATGAAAACTAGATAGGTATTAATGTCATTTAGTTATCTTGATGATTTCTTTTATTACATTGGGCACAAAGCATCTTCGACTTCTATATAAGTATCACGCGCTCCCGTCGTAGGAGTTTTTCAAGAGATTTTCCCACGAAAGCAAGTCCTTATATATTCAAATAGTAAAAAAAACAAAATTATATCAACTTTAGTCGCTAACTTTACCTGGTAGTAAAGTTCGGTGGTACCGAATTTTACTACCCAATCTGATAAAGGTATGTTTACTTTATACCTAAGTAAACATGTAACTGAATTGCAGATGACGTGACGTCAATTTACATAAAATGTTGGTACCGTTTAGGAAACACGTTTGTTATTTAATTACCTACATCGGAACGACGCGTCGGTATAAATCAGCGAGAGACGTAGGGTTGCTAACTCGGTTTAAAATTCGGATTTCACTGACGCGTTTCCAGTTAAAAGCCATCTCATTGTTACACACACATGTATAATACTAGATGTGCCACCGGCTCCGTTTGTGTTGTCTATTAATAACTAAAATCTAGTCTGAGAACTGCGACGTGTTACTCCTAAGGGCACTTACATATGGACAGAATGACAGTGAGATGTTGAGTTTATGTAAGGATACCGTGTTCTTATCCCGTGTGATAGAAGCTTTAGATCGCCACGTGGAACGATGCTAAAGCTTCGTTTTGATTGTAATAAAAGCCCTTTCCCGAGCAGCAAGTTAAAAGTTAGTTCCCTATTAGGTTCCAGTAAAGTAAGTTGAGAAAAGAAAAGTATCTTCTTAAGAAGCCACAAATATGTGGGTGCCTGGATAATCGTAGCGTTGAACGAAGCTTTTAAATTATAAATACTACTGTAGTGGTATTCTGTAAAGATCTCACCGTGAAAACGTAGGTGAAGTGATCTTAAAGTGAGCTGTGGAATTGACAGATCACTTCACCTAAGCTTTCACGGTGAGGTGTTTACAGAATATACCGACTGGTTGCATTTGCACGCATATGTAACATCATAAAAGCGTTCTGAATGCGGTTTTAGATACCTCGAGTCTCCTATGTTGACAATTTTTTCCATAAAAAGTCTTCATAACTAGTTTAGCTGCCATGTTTTATGCAACGTCATGCAGATTCCATGTTCTTTTATTTAATGCATAAAATTAAGAAAGTTAAACATAGGTACACAGATACAGGATGTTATCTTAGTTTATGTGGTAGTTTCTAAAAATAATTTTACCCATTTTAAAATGTTTCGGTTTGAATCTAAGTGGCTATATTATTTAATGGATTTTATATCACTTTATTATAAAATGCAATTTCCTCTTACTTCTCATTGATTATTGGAAATCTTATAGGGATAAATGCTTGTTCCGAACGAAATCGAATTTCACCCCGTTTGTGTTGAACTTTCATTTTAATTTGAAATTCTATTAACGATTCGTTTATTCAACTAATCCGAGGGTTAAGAAACACCTGGTCTGCATTTCTAAGTTCCATAAAAACCAGGATTAAACCAGTTTCATTGATATAAAGTGCATGAAAAAGTAATTCAATCTAGCTTAACATTTTAGATTAGGAAGTTAGTTTCATAAACGCGGACATGAGTAACGAAATAATACGAAAATTGTTTTTGAAAAATAAACATGCTATATATACAAACTTTTATGTGCGCACCTATAGTAAAATGTCGCCATATTGTTTGGATTGTGTGGCCTGGAACTCGTATTTATGCTAATAAAAGGTTATACTCCGCGGATGATACGGAACCCTTAGAGGGTGAGCCCAACTATCCCCTAGCCGGTTTTGCTTAAATAAATATTAAATAACATACATACATAAATGCACGCCTTCTCCCCATGGGGCTAGGCAGACAGCCACCTGCACGCGTAGCATGACGATGGAAGAATAGACAAAATGACAGATAAACAATCACAATCTGTAATTTTGTCTATACTTGCGTCGACAGAACCCGTTTCTTCGGTGGTCATGCTACGCGTGCTACAACGATCCTTACGTACAAGGAGTATGTCCTTACTTACATATCCTCCTTTTTCCTCGTTTACGTTCAAACATCTGGTCGTACACGCACGCCGGGTGCGAGCACTACCCACCTGACCTTTCTGAACAATATCACCGGTAAGGTCACTAGGTAAATGTTCTCCTAGGGCGTTCCCTGCCGGTGTTTCACTCATAATTATCTGCCTTGTAAACTTAAATACCAAATTATTAAAATTATTTTTTCTAAAAATCTTATGTCATCTTGTATATTACAAGGCATCATTCTGTTTTAGGAGTATGAGGAACAGGGTGTAAAGTTCATTCATACTCCATAGAAATGGGAGGATCCTCCGACCAGACGGGTATTGTGTCTGGTGGGCAACTGCCTAACGATTGATGTTGGGTTCTCGTATATATGTCCACTGCACGGTAAACTTTAATTGCGCGATGCAGGATTTATGTGACGTCTGTCTGACGTCAGGTCTTTGATGCGTAGTTCGCATGTGGCGATGTAGATACCGCCACATCATCGCCACATCACATACCGCCACATAATGAGATAACTGGTATACCTACTCACTCACGACCCAGTAGGTACCTACATATTAATTAATCTGTAGGTAGGTAATCAATCAAATTAACGAACCTAATTGTCGTTAACTAAGCACAAATTTTGACAGATATGCAATTAGCACTGCAATTAATTCTAATAGGTGTCATATAACAAAGATTACGTACACTTAGTACCTAAACAGTAGGTACTTATACAGGTAATGTTTTTGGGTACCTATTTATTGTAATTAATAGTCGGTTCCACATGGGAAACAGATTTTATGACTATATAAGGTGTATCTTTTCATACACAAAATCTCTGGGTCATTGTACTCATCATTATGAACACCTTTCAAAAAGGGACCAAAACAGAAATCGCCAAAAAAAAAACCGTTTTTCCATACATTTTGACGAGGTATGCGAACATAAATGTCTGTTTCCCATGTGGAACCAACTATTTATTCCAGACACAAGGCCGCTTAACAATGGAAAATCATATTCATTAAGATTGACAAACGATTGATCTGAAACCTTTTGAGGGAAATAAAACTGACTTTATATCCTCTACTTTTTGTCATCTACTGTTCAATGTTCTAAGTTTTGTTAAATAATGTACCTACCTAGTATGTATCTATAGTCGTTCCTCGAGTAGGTACAGTTGGCGACCGTTACTCGTAGAAATAAAGGTGCTATCTTGAAATTTATTGGTGCAACCGTCCCATTTTATAGCTGATCTAAACGGGTCCAGAGTTTTTAGCACGTTGTCTGTAGCACCCGAGATCTGGGGGCCTAAAACGGCCACATTAGCAATTCCTCTAATTTGGCACAAAATGGTGACACATTGTCAATTTAGCTGAATCATATTATTCAACTCATAATCGAATCATATTTGTTGTAAATATTGCTGCATGAAAATTACGTAATTAATAAAATGACCGTATTTTTTTTTATTTTTTTTAATTAATTAATTAATTTTAATTTAACTTAAAATTTCAATATAGCAAATTATAATTTGTGGTCAATTTTCCGAATCTCCATACAAAACTGTAAAACAGATGAATTGCGTAATAAATAGCACGCAGATTATATTATCAATTGTCAGTTTTTGAAGTTTTAAGATGATTGTACTTAATATCGTAATATGATTCTGCCAGAGTGTCCGTTTTAGGCCCCCTGGTCGTATTTTAACTAAAGAACTACGTGCAGACGTGTTACTAACTGGGACAATGTCTTGACGTACTTTATGTAGCTATTACCATGTTCTCTGACGATCAAGGAAATAAATAAGAAGTTCCGATCCTTCCGATGTTCCAAAAAGTTTGCTTAGTGTCTGAAAAGTCTGAAAATGTCTCCTATCTGGTAACCTTGACAATTCAAAAGTGCCTGTACAAGGTTTCATTGAAATAAATGCTTTGAGTTTGAGTTTGAACCTCTTTATTTCATTGTGGATTGGACAAAGACGTCCACTGCTGAACTTAAACTTCCCCCAAGTATCGACACCTATCGACCAGCCCTGTACCTACTTCTCGCAAATCGGGCTTAAAAAACTCTATCAGATTATTTGATAAAAGCAAGGGTATTTTATTTTCTAAGATTTTAACAGGCATAACACCATACTCATATACATCAGTGATGCTGATGGTCCACGATGACACATTGTTAGCCCAGACACGAGGTATCGTGATAAATTGTTTATCGCGATTGATTGCTTAATTGCTCCATTTGTAATGTGATCTCGATGGCTTTGTATCGCTCACGGTTAATGTCACTGCCGATGGGCTTGAATAGTTTCAGCTTTAAGATTGTCAAAACGGATATTCTATCTAACTTAATGGTTTTGGACATTTCGATAATAGATGAGTAAGTCGATTATATTTGATTCATTGGTCTTGGTCTTTAGACTTTATAGTCGGTACTCAAAGGACCAATGCTTGACTTTAATTTTGTATTTCTTGAATATAAATTAAATAATCGGATCTAAGATTCGCTTAAAATATAATAATATAGTATAATTTTTTCCGAAGAGTTTTTATAAATCAAAGTTCTTTGTCCAAATATTTTTACCAATTAATAATCTTTATCTAGTAGCTGTCGTGATCCTGTCCAAATGTCAATAGTAAAAATTCCAAAAAAGAAGGTTTAGTTTTTCCAGCATTAGAAAATTTTCCGGCTCTAACTATCCCTAAAAAGCTAATTCCTATTAGAAACATTTTAAACAAAAAAAAAATGCCAATCCGGTCCAGCTTTTCTCAAGTGATGCGCCACCATTTCAATTTTATTTAAAAGATTATAATACAAATTATACACACGTTAGAAAATAAGCAGTGAAAAAACTAAGGGTCAGTTCACCCCGAGACTCGAGACTTTTTTATGATCCGATACAATACCGAAGTTATATGCTACACAATAAGGTACACGCACTGCGCAGCACCGTGCATCTCAGCGTACTTTAACGTGTTAACGTTCGCACTGAAAATAAACCGTTTCGTGAAGAAAATTAATTCGATAATTGTTAAAAAGTGCGCGCAGCGTCGCATCGCTTCAAGTCGCGGTCTGTACTGACCATCATTTTAGGATAGAGGCTTTGAGAACAATGCTGTTACCGCAGCCTGCGGTCTAATAAGAATATTGTTTGAACAAAAATCTATCATGATCCTGGTAAAGAAAGGTCATAACATAAGACTTGCCCTCTGGTATTGAGAGTACATTGAAACTTAATAATGTCATTGAACTACTAAAAGGTACTCAATAAGAAAAACAATTTTGCCTACTCCTCTGGGGTTTTCAGGCGTTATGCATCGCATTATGTTAAACTCGCTTAAAATATTTTAACATTTTATCCCTTGTGAGTATAATCAGGACGGATCGAATGACATCATGACGAAAGTTTGCTATATCGTCACCGAGGTGGAAACGTGGCCCGAGCGCTAAATGGTGAGCATTTTTACTCAACACATGTTCAGAATTTATTAACAGGCTTTTGCAGGAAATCGCTATACTCCGCCCCGGGTCGTCGACCCGAGAAACAGATAGCAAAATATAAACTTTGGCAAAATGAGAGAATTCCGCTAAAACCAATGTTGTTACATTCGCTTGATGGTCGAACTAACAAACTGATTGAAACTCAACATCGTGTGTTACATTCGTAGAAACACAATTCATCTGTAGAATTATTACCGGAACCGGAATATGTTATAAATACCTAATGGGCACTGGTTTCTGAAACTCCATTTAATTTGTATGCAAACATTATTGTTTGTTATTTTCATCAACCAAATTATTAACAGCTTATAAATATAGAATTTATTCCTGACTAGCTGCTGCATGCTGCTGCGGAACAAATATTTGTATGATCTGCAAGTAGTTGTTCCGGGTCTGGGTGTTTAGTGTATGTGAGTTTCTATGTTTGTAAACGCACCCACGATACAGGAAGAAATTCCTAGTGTGGGGCAACGTTTTAAAAAAAAAAAAAAAAAAAAACAAAATCGGTCCAGCCGTTTCGGAAATTAGCGGGAACAAACAGACAGACACGCAGAAAGATAAACATTTAAAAAATACTATTTTTTATAAGTACCGTATGCTTTTAGTAAAAAGATATTGTTATTTTGACATTACAAAAAGACACTTAAATTTTATATATTTGTATGAACCTATAGATGAAAGACTTATAACCAGGCTTGTAAGAACTAAACGCGGACACAGTTTTGTTTAGGTTGGCATTAAATGGCAAAGCCGGGTGGCGGGCGGCAATATCGAATATAATGTAGTAATTGCATCGAGTGGGCTTTGTTGTTCAACAAATACTGCCAAATCGAATGTGCCGAAGAAGTGTGTAGCTCGGTTCAGAGGCATTTTACTGTTCTCTAACGATGATAAACTTCTGCCCGATTTAGGAAAATATGTTTATAAATCGGGTGTAAAGTATCGTACATTTCCTGTGTAGTATCGATTCACAACGATCACGTTCGTGTCCAGTAGTCCAGATTAATGTTACTTTTCTACACAGCTACAACGACACATTACTCAGAGTCTCGACTGTAAGCTGACCGACTGCGATCGGAGTAAGATGAACGCTACTTCAGAACAGCGCAGTTTTCATTCATTATTATCGACTTTCGATATGGAAACATAAAGCTGCTGGGTGATTGATCATACAATGAGGTTTTCATGCAGTGAGGTTAGAAATTCCATCCATAGCTAGTTATACAGGGTGTAAGGGTAAACACCGTTGTCATTCAAACCATGGGTAGTTGACTTAAATATAAAAATAAATTTCCGAACACAACAAAAAAAAAACGTTATTTTCATCAAAAGATTTAAAAAAGTTTCTATCCGACACCGTGCTCGCTAGCGAAATAGCTGACTGACTGAGGGAGGGGTCGCGCTCGCGGCCGGTCAGGTCACGTCCCGAACCCCCCACCCGTGTTGAGACGCAAATTCGTTGCCCTAGCGCATAGGGCAACGAATTTGCGTCTCCTGTGGTAAAATGTAGATAAAAAAAAAAAAAGTAATTTTCCATTGATTTTACGTTCTATAAATGAAACCAAACTACTGGTTACAAGGATAACGGTGTTCAACCTAAAACCCTGTATTTTGTACATATAGTAGGTAAAATACGTCTGCGTACCTACATTTACATATTTGTTGGCATTTCGCATCGCACCCAGACGGGGATTAGTGCGGACTTCATTTAAATAGTTTCCATACATCGCGTGTGTTACACGTCCCTACTTTGAATATAATTACATGAGATTTCGTTTGTTTGTTCAAGATTAACATTGTTGGGAATTCGGGTATCGAAAGGTAATATAATTACAAACATGTTCTGTACAAAAGTACCTAAATGCTCTTAAAATCTTGCTGGAGTAGGTACAATATTGATTAAACTGTACTATGCGGTGACAGGTTGTCATCCATTGTTTATTCTTTTATTAAGTACTTATAACAAAGTCGCACTTTTGTTTACGACTCGAGACCAATGAATAAAGCTGAAACATTGTTTTTCTTATTTTCCAAGTAAAGTGTAAAATAGTTCTGAGTATTTTTAAATGAAAGGTAAAGAGTCGATCGTACAACCTTAGAGGTCATTGTACTTTATAAGTAGGTACGTACCTACTTTAGATTTTCATAATTTCATCTTATAAAATGAATATTAAATTAATGATATTTTAATTTGCTCACAACACGCCAATGAACAATGATATTATTATTTGATGTTCCATTGCAATTAATCAGTTACAAGATAAAGTCATCAATCAAGTGAGGATCGACTTTGTTCAGCCGAAGAGTACCTAGTACCTAGTAGATCTAAGTATATGAGAGTGGAAAGTCTAGTTTTATTATATTCGATGGGTAGTTAGCGAGGGAATCAGCGGCACACGAGGCCCGCCCTTTGCCACCATTAACCCGCGTCCATTAAGTAATGGCTCCCTAATGGTGCGCTCTGCAAACACCGTCTTGGCTTAGCTCAACTTAACATGCATTTAGCTCCGTCGGCGTCGTCTCAACTTACGTCTTTTGTCATACAGATAAAGTGGAGTACATTCTCATTCAACGAGTGTATGTAAATGGAACATGTGGTGCAGCAGTATTATTTATAAGTTGAGGGAAATGTTCTACGGAATAAAATTATGATGTAACTGTATGGTAAGTTAAGTTATTCCTGAGGAATTTCTTTGCAATGTATCTTTTTAGTTATAAGGAAGTTTCTTCCAAACGAGCTGCCTTCGTTCACTGAACAGAATACCGCTTTTGATCGCTAATTACGTTAATCAAGATTATTACTCATATCATAATTATGTCATATCTCTTTGTATTTTACTGTGTGTACATAAATGATAAGATTTACTTAAAGCCATTATTTTAAACTGTAACCGCAGTTTTAATAGCGAGAAAACATTTTAAAAATTGTCTTAGACGTAATAAAATGAGCAAAGAATACATAAAATGCAAGAACCGAAACATCTCAAGCTGTTTCGCAATTAAAACATTTCAGTGGGTGCGATGGATATGAATTGTTTACGAGTAGTTCCTTGCAGGGAATAGCTCAGTAGCTCCTCCTCTCGTCTGCAGCGTAGTCGTCAGTTTGGCTCAGTTCCGTGCCAAGGACTACTTGAAATGCCCCAGTTCCGAAGCAAAAAGAGTATTTTACTTTTGTGCATAGGATTGACAGCTTAATGTAGTGCACATACTAAACATCCGCTGTGCCACTGCTCACTTGGTAAGCTTACGATAAACTGATTTTTGGCAACATTTTGGAGATAAAGTTGTAAAGCTCTAGCATAGCAGGAAAATTTATTAACTTTGCAAGCACAGATAAGACGTGTACGTGTTATGTCATGTAACTATGTTACATCTTGATTTTTAATTTTGAAACATTTCAGTAAGTATGTTACCTAAGTATGAATCCTGCCCGTCAGTGGTCAGCTGTTGTCGTGACCTTGTCACGGCGCGGCGAGGGTGTCGGTGACTTGGTGCGGGCCGTGTCGCCGTGTCCGGCGCGCGCGCGTGATTAATGAACCCTGCATTATTCGCACGATAGTGATCAATCAATCACGCCTAACCTGTTGCTGGCCAGCTCCTCGCACTATTAAATAACTATTATTGTTATCTTGTTAGTAATTGTTTGAGCGCAGGTGGTCTTCTTGGGCCCCTTGACCTGACCTGAGTGGCAATCGTCTTTTTATTAATTTGATGGAACAGCTATAAGCTTTACGATGAAAATGCGATTCCTTTGTCGCAGCTATTTATTATTAAAAGGCACCCTAAGTATCGTTATAACAGCAGCACAAAGCCAAGACAAACAATACAACATAAATGGCACTGCACATCGGTAAAATTACTTTTAAAATCTCAGCGTTCTCAACATTATTCTTTTGCGGAGATTCAATTTTGTTTTAAAAAACGTTGAAAATGGCTTGCGGCGAGCGCAGTCAGGATTGGCACTCCGCCACGTTTCATTGCAACTGTTACACAAACATAACTGTCGATGTAACGAACACTTCGTGATCCATGACACTGTTCTTCGTTGAATGTACGTAATTCGTTTAGGTTCTGTCATGCCAAGAAGTAGTTAATGTATGACAGATACCATAATGAACTACAATTAAATCATTTTATGAGCAAATGAATGTTCAGTACGTTGTCATGTAAGTAATCGCAAGTATAACATCTATGCATGTTTGCGCAATAACATAAATTAAGTGTTTCAACATAACTGTGGGAAACACGCCTACCCGTACACATAAATACATAAGCTTGATGTTATATTACGTTTAGTGCTGTTATAAATTACTTTTGCATGTCACGCGACACTTCCGTCATCAGTTTTAAATCACGCCCATCTGTCCACATGTTAATAAATATTTTGCACCACTCGAGCACCCGTGAATACCTATGACTTTTTATTTTTTGCACGGTACATCGTGGTTATAATTAGACATGGCAACTTCTTTAGTTTTTTAGCTTGATTTATAACACGACACAATCAACACCAATTGTATTAGATATAACTAAAATAAACTTCAAACCTTTGGTTTTATCGCTGTCTATTCAAACAAAAACAAACACTACAAAATTTATAACCACTTGAAGCTTTCAGGTCCCAAATTAGCCCAAAAATAAAAGAAAACTTTAGTTTATTTGTGTTAATGACACCTTTTATTAGTAAAGCTGAAAGTGTTAAAGCTCTATTTGTATTAAAGTCTAGCGATAGTATAGAAGTGCGACCAGATTTAGTTTGCTCGGGTAGAGTAAGCTAACTTTGTGTACCAGTGGTGTGTGAGCGGCGAGACTCAAAGTAAACTGTAGCGAGTTGTCGGCTCTCCGCAGGCACCACGCCATCGCCATTGCAATCCACTTTGTACTCGTTAGTTTTGTATTTACTTACTAGTTGATATTATTTATAGGAACGTATTTATTTTTAAGAAGAATTTGATGATGTTCTGAGGTTACTTAAGACAAGATAGGATTAGATTACAGGTAGGATAGGATAACTGGCGAAATATATGTGTACCCACTATAGATGCACCTCTGCTTAACCCTTAGGGGAATAGAGGCGCGATGTTATATTTTATGTGTAAGATAACAGGTTTGAAACAGAGAAATGATTTTTTTCAATAATAAACGTACTTTATATGTTTATCATGACATGAAATGCCTTCGGCTGTGTAAAGAAATGACTGACGGTGCTGAAAATTCGCGGTTTGAAAATAGTCGGTAATCGCCAACCTTCCAATCACGATCACATCTGCTGAATGAGAACAGGTCAATGCCCTGCAGTAGAACAATCACAGTCCCGTATAATAGCATTAACATTATTCCCCCAATTCCATGATAAATGTGTATTCAGTTAATTAGTTCCAACCAATAAATCACGTCTGAAGCGTCGCAGGAATTTTCCCTTTAACGAGTTTTGTTGGTCGTGGTATGAGATTAGACTGAAACTCCATCACTTGGAGCACAAACAGGCCGCGGTGACGATACTCAGCGTCACCAAATGGAGCGTAAACTCAACTTTTTGTTCCGTTTAGTAGTACTCGAGGAAGTTACTCTCAAACTGTCAAACCAAGGGTGGCTGATTGATGGTTTTTGTTGTTGTTTACATAAATATTAGGCCATGAACGTAAATATGTGTAAAAAGAAAATAAGCCTATTGCGCAGCTTCAAATCTTTTGTGATTGAGATGTTGATAACGAGGATTATCGGATCAAGAAAATCATGCACCAAGAATGCATGATCAATGAAGTAAATACCATTTCCAAAAACATATGGGATCTGCTAATCTTAAATCTTGTTATAAATGTATTTTGTGAGGTAAATTCGACAATAATCCGATAAGCATTCTGCTTTGTAAATCCGAATATTATACCTAAAGAAGAGTGCGATGCGCCTTAAATCATCGTCGTTCATAGTTCATAGCGATTTCCAACGCATTTTGTTTATTAAGAGGAAACGCGGTCACGTTGTCGTTAGCGTTCATAGTATTCCTCTCTTTTCTCCCTGGTTAATGACACTAGTCCAAATATTTTTACGACGTAATGTATATCTACCACTGCCATGTCCCTGTTTCGTTTTTCGGCGATATTATATTAATTTTAGAAAAAAAAATCCTCCTAATAACCGACCTATACCTATTTTTAGTTTGCACCACACATATAAGTTATCGGTCAATACGTACACATAAAATTTAAATTCCTATCTTAGATATTTGATTATTATCTTACCTGACTATATTATCACTACACGTCATCGCCCAATTATATTTATGTAAACAATGACGTGCGGAAACCCGCGGCTACGAAGCGTAGCAGAGCCTGGCCGCGCGTAGATACTTGCTACGAGCGTAGCACTGCCTTGCGTAGCACCTGACGCACGGCTACGCGCGTAGTCGCAACGATTTTGTTGCGTAAGGAAGTGACCACACTTATCGGCGCGGAATCGGCGTGACACCAGAATGAGGCGAATGACTTTCGTTTTTATTGCATGGATATAAAGTTCTTTTTTACCGGCTCAAGCCGATTCCCCGTCGATAAGCGTTTTCACCCCTTAAAAAGACACCTTGCATCATTATGATTCATATGAAACTGTGTTCACTATTGAACTAAACCGAAGAGACTGCGTTTCTGTATCAGTGATTTGCCGATGATATTTACGTACCTCTTAACTATGTGGCTTCGATTCTATCTCAGCCTGTGTGCTACACGTGCTGAGATGGAATAGCGCAGTAATTCACCAATGACCTTTATATGTATTTATAACTATAGTTCAATATACTTACGTTCCATCATATTCAGTAGGTACTGCGCTGTTTTGCAGTAATCTATATAAATCACATAGGCCGCTATCGCTCTTCGATAAAAATAACATCCATTGATCATTTTCCACACGTACCGGGTGATTAAGTACTGAAAGACTATTATATGAACTTTGTGTAGATGCGTGTTGGAATGACAGATATAAATAATGGTCAGCGAAAGCGACCTACTGATCTCCAGAGATAAGTCCACTTGATATACGACAAGGCGAATAAACAATTTTGACACGGGGAGCACTGAATAGATTCCTCAGAGCTATAGTTATTATTACTTAGGATTAGACCATCATCAGGCTTAGTCTTGTAACTTCAATTCAATGCTTGATAGTCTCGATAGCAGTTTACGTCATCGTAAAAAACTCTGCTACCAATTAGAATCTAAAACGGGTAATAGGATAGCCTATTTTCTATTCATTTCCAGACCGTCGCATACGGTACACGATGGAATGGATAGTTGTGTCCTAGAAATCACACGGAACAGAGATCCCCGTCAACCAGAGTATAGCTCTATGAAATAGTTCCTACAAAGGGCGGAATCACCCTTATTCAAACCTTGTTAATTACGTTGGCAACCGCAGAGGGGCGTACGCATCGCACGATGATGCTGCACAACACTGCCACTACACGCCAGCTAATTATACACTGGCTAGTCTATTCAAAAAAGTATTTCAGCACTTCTGAATGGAACAAAGACGATAGGGGTTGGAAAAATATTGGATAACTACTTTTAATTAATCACAGAAGTACATATGTAAAATAATAGAATATGTAGAATAGAAAAAGACAGAATCGCATAATGGTTTTACCCAATTGCACGTGACGGTTATGGTTTTCAGTGTAGCTATGTAGGTATGTAGTGGTGGTAGTGCAATTTTAAATTATACGACCTCTACAGTAAGTATCGAGTTTAAGAAAAAGTTCGATTTTGTAGACCGCCGTCACTATCATTCATACCAGTCTGACAGTCTCTTACTCGCTCTACGTTGGGATGATACATTTTTAAATAAGGTGTCATTAGATTTGCCTTACTTGTCGGAGTAACATAGGAATAAAAAAACGATAAGTATGGCTGAATCATGGAATTAGTAAGTAGTATTTTAAGCTCCTTGTTGATAATGAAATGACTAAAGGGTAATGCTAAAAAGACGGGGATATGTTTAACAACGATACTTTTTGGTACTTTTGTATTAAGCATGGCCCTTTAATGGTGTATTCACACAGTCCGGCACTGCTGGTGACTTGACCACAAGCAAAGCCGACAAAAAAGCGCTGCTGGCCAGCGCCACCGATTGTTGCCGGCAAGTGCGGTTGTGAATCGATATTCTAGTTCTGTGCGAACTGTTCTCCCGCTGCCGCGCGTTGCGGTGCCTGGCCGCCAGCTTTGCGTACAGCAATCGCAACAAAGCTGGCAGCCATTTTGGCGGCGAGGACGCCAGCCGACTGGCGATATGGCCGCCGGCGCACACCGCCTGTGTGGACACACCATTACCAACATTCGTCTTTTTTATATCAAAGTATTTATAATGTTATTGTAGAACTTTTTTATCAGTGCAGGTCAGGGAAACAATTACACCCACGCATATATAATTTACACAAGTAGGCCCTCATTGATCGTGAGCGTAGCTGCAAAATGTTCTGTGGTAATAGGCTTCGGACTTTGGTTGATCGAGGTGATTTGATCTTCAGCCTGTTCTTTGATCGCTGCGGGCAATAGGAATAGTTCTCGGTAAATGGCAATGTCCCTTCCTCTATAAGCATGTCCATTGGTGAAGTACGCTATTTTCCAAATGCAGAGCTACACATACAAATTATACCTATATTTTAAAATAATATGTTTGAAACAACATATTACTATTTTATTAAAACTTTTACGATAACCCAGCAATAGTGTGTCGTAGCTCTTTTTTATTGACATTTTCATTAAATCTTCGTCCATAATATACTCTCGATAGCAACTCATTTTGTCCAAATGGCCTATTCTAAACTACAATGTTAGACACAGGTTGTGACTTATCCCGTGGAAAATTCTTTGTTTTTCAGTAGGTACACAATATTTTCCAGTCTATATGAAAATAACGTTTCATATTATGTACGAGGATTTACTTACTTACCTACAACGCAATATTTTACAGACACACCACGATAAGGTCGGTATTTTTTCACATTATTTGAAGAGGAATGAAATTACTTTTCACCTTTCACAAAATATGGATCTATATAGTCTGTGAAGCTAATAAAAACATGTTTGTATTTAAAACGTGTTTTATTAAATACGTTGAGAGCCATGTGGATAAACACACATTCAGTGATTGTGAGTAAAAAATATTGAAGTTTCGAATCGTTTAATTTCCATTCGTTATTAATCGCTTGAACGTTTGTCAAAGGCGTAAAACGAATGTGTTTATAGGGCAATCATGTCGTTCTATTTTGTATATTTTACAGGGCCGTTAAAGGTTAAGAATCACGCGTTATATTAAAAACATTACCTCATTTCATATCCAGAAATAAAAAAGAAATGCTTTATTTCACGTCCCACATGAAGGCATAATTGTTCACATTATGTACCTAACATAAAATTAGGATCATGCCACATTCCGGTCTCCATTATGATTCGATAATATCCCAGTTCGATAAGGAAATATTGCGTTCAATCCATTGTTGCTAGTCACAGGTGATATTAGGCACGTTATAATACCGGCCAATTCGATCCACGGCACGTTATGACAGTCATTAACTTTGTACTTAGTTGGGCCAGTATTGGATGCGTTAGTAGGAGATAGCGGGTTTATTATGCGATGTTCGTTCGGAAGTACGCAGTAGAAATATTAACTTAATGAATAGTTTTGTTTTTGTAGGAAATTCGGTAACATTGTGTCTATGGGTTATTATTGGAATTTATTAGGCGTTAAGTTCAAGATTGTATGGTTCCCAGCTTGGGTTTGAATTGTTTTTATCTTCTTTCATTCTTTTTCGTGGATATTGACTAACCTGAGGGCCTAGACAAGTGACAATCGCTTCGGAAGCGTTTCGTATTTCTACAACGACTTTCATCAGAATTGACAGCTTTTCGATAGTTTATGTCATTTTTGCTTTTTCCATCATCGTTATCGCTGATAGAATTTCACTTTTTCTAGGGCCTCTGGTGTCAGAGTTTTTACGCCGCCCATGGGCCTTTGACTTGGCTTCACATGCCGTCGAGAAATATCTCTCAGGCATGGTTTCCTCACGATGTCTTCCTTCATCGGATTAATATTGCAGTGTGTTGATAGATTTATTGTATCAATGAGATGACACAAAACTTATTACAAATAGCTGTAGTAACGTCACATTGATGCAGTAATAGAACACAAATTGTAAGACAATCACATGAATTCTTGTCAATGTACTTATTTCTCGTTTTGAAGCTGACTGTACCTCGAAACCTGAAACATGTCTATCAAACTTGATATTGATAATGACATGCATGGAGTCATGGCAGGCACAATGGTAATCGCCATGATCTATCTAAATATATGTATATTTATATCAGGGTTGAAAATAACCCTACTGGACGTAAAATCACCAGTCGACCAGTCGCATAAGTAGGTAACATAGGTATATAAGTAGGTAGTTTCTTACAGGTCTATCTTGGCGAGCTAGGCTTACGAAACTCGCGGAAAAACAGGGCGTGACCGACTTAACTATGTAGGTCCCGTGGTTTGTTTCAGAGTTGATTAGTTATTTTCCCCAACATTTTCATGATTTGTAAAGACTGTTGCTTTCGGCCTCTTTAATTGAAAACAGTTGCTCGATATTGAGAATAACACAGTTGATACAAAACTGAATGTTAGCGAGCTCAATGAAAACAATTTTGATAACGATCAACGAAACTAATTAAAATACGCGTTATTGGGAGTTCATTAAGAGTTTTCTATGCTATGCATGGACTGTTTTATTACGAAAATTGTACAATTTAATTAACTGTAGCTTTAAATTAACAGCCGAAGTTGTGGGCGAACAATGTAGGTGCTCGCGGCGAGAGCCTGAAGGGAAGCCGCTGATATTGTTTATGGTCAAAGTTCGCCTCCGCTAAAGTTTTGTAGCGGATTTATGGTAATCAGACACTTCCGATGTCAGTAAATTGTGAATGTTAGTTTTGGGCCGAGCTCGGGCCGCTCACCTACTGACTACAGTAATTTAGGGGAATCTATTGGACGCGGATTATAGGCTCGCACAAAGGATCAGCTTTATAGTCAACCCGGGCTTAAGGAATTAATTAATACTAATTCTCTAACGTCTGCTACGGCAGGAGTTCATGATGTTCTATTCACAGGCCCCAGTTTATATTAAGCTACCTTGTATTAAATGTGTGTCTGAGGTAACAGATTGAAATGTAAAACGTTTTTATAACCAGGATTAATAAATAAAACAAATATTTTGTAAGCGCAGTTTTCAACTGCACGGACAATATTTTTCTCAGATTTATTGAGCGCTATTAAACCGACATTTCGCTTGACGAGCTTCTACAGTTGGCAGAAATTTGTTTTAAACGAGTTATATTGTGGTTGTTCATTGCGAAAAGTATGGAATATTACAGGTATTATAAATTAAATGAAAAATAATTTCCGAATAATGAAAAGGAGGCAGTAAAAGTAGCACTTATTTTGCAATGTAAGAATAAATTACGGCTTGCTTATCAGCCAAGTAATAATAACAAATTATTACTGTCCAGACATAAGAACAAGCAGGGAATCTAATGGCACATTAAATATATGAACATTTTATCGTTAAATGATTCTATGAAGGTTTACGGTCAATTTAAGAGCAGCTGTATGAAAAATATTACTCTTGAAGGGAATTTAATCACATAATTTAAAGATTTTTTCTATTGAACATCTGAAAGATTTACGTTTTATATTTTAGCGTTATCAGTCACATAAATACGGTTTACGATTTTAGATATTTTTTTACGTTTTTGAAGATAAGGTTTTTTGGTTTATATTAGATACCTATTCTATGCATTGTAGACATTTAAAAACATTGTTTTATTGAGTTGTACTCAGCTATCTACCTACATAGATCAAATCCTATTGACCCCACGGGTATATAAACTATTATGTACCTTCGTACTATCTCTAGTCAAATTATTGTCGTCTCCTCTTAGCTAGACACAAATTAATTCATTAAAATGGCACATCAAATTACATGGAAGCTCGTAATAGGGTGCGAGTTCCTATTATCGTATTATTGAAGGTTTGAGTGAGTAATTATTCATTGATTATCCATTAATTGTGATAAAGTGGCCATTTGAGTGTGCTAGTACCTCATACCATTTATTTTATAACTCCACCAGTGCTCGCCGCGGGGTTACTGTAGAAACTCACTTTTTGATGAACGATCGTAATTCTGGTTTTAATGCTGCCGATATTAACGAAGTTTTCGAGATAAAAGGACTTTAAAAGAAAATCAAAGTGATATCTGGTAAAAAATATTATTTATATGGGATCACCAAGTACCTAAGTACTTTAAAAACATTACTAACCGAAACTTTGAACTGATCCAAATAGTCACATAGATTTTTTAATCAAAAGTAACAACACAGAATTAGTTCTAGGATTGCAAATATAAAAGAATATTTTGATCAGGTTGGGGATTGAAATAGGATTTTTTCATTTCTTTATTTCGTACTTATATAAACTTAGTTCTCTCGGGACAAATATGATTTCCCACGTAATGGATGTTATTTGGCTTGGCTTAAAACTTGGAAGTTTTCTTCAACATAACTATTTACTTGAATAGCAATTTGTGAAATTGTGTAGAGTCCCTTCTCCAGTCCGGACCCTTCATTATATTGCTTTAATTTTAATCCGAGCCGCTTTCCGCCGGGCTGCCGGGCCGGCCCGGCGAGGAACGAAACGAATGAAACAACGTTGTAAAGAGAATTTGTGATTTATTTACTAGACAGGTTTTCGTATTCACATTCATCACGTACAAAAAATAAAGGGGTGTAAATATATCTCTGAAAATGTAACAAGGTAACATAAGTATGTTTCGAACTAGACGAGGTCAGTCGGGGTAGGGCGAGAGGAGGGGGAGGCTAGGGCGGGGCGCGGCGGCGACGCGCGCGCCGGCCGCACAGCAGCCGCTGGAACGCGTGCCGGAACTCAGGGCTGAACACCGTGTAGATGATCGGGTTCAGCGTCGAGTTGAAGTAGCCCAGCCACAGTGAGAACGACGTCAGCACGGGGCTCACTTCGCAGTCGCACGTCGGCACCAGGATGGCCAACACGAAGAAGGGAAGCCAACACGCTACGAACGCGCCGGTTATTATTGCCAATGTTTTCGCCGCTTTCCTCTCACGCTTGGAGTCGGCGGCCTCCTTGGGTTTGCGGCGCACTAGCGTCGGGTAGTAGGCGGCGGCCACGGCGCCGTAGCCTGTCGTCGGCGGGTCTGCCTCGAGGCCGTTGGCGCACGACTGTTTCTCGGGGCTCGTATTATTTGAAGATACATTTGTGAATCCTGTAGTAGTCGTTTCGGAAATTGTCGGTAGGGGTCGCCCTATGACTGCTACGACTGCGGCCGCGATCCCTCCGCTGCCGCCGGCTGCGACCAGCGCCCCACCGGCCGGCACAGGAGGAGGACCGCCGCGCGCCGTAGCTCCTCGCCGCCGACGTATTCTTTTTCTGGCAGTTTGGTATATCCGCCAGTATAATATTAATATTACGAGAACTGGCACGTAGAACGACGATGCCGTCGCAAAAATTTGGTAACCTACGTCTTGACTGACGACGCAACGTAGGTCTTCTGAGACTCTTCGGTCCCAGTCGGGATCCTTCCATCCCAGCAGTGGTGCGATGCACACCAGGAAGCTCACAACCCACACGCAAGCTATCATAAGGCCTACTCGCCGCGCAGTTCTTGCGTGGATATAATCGATGTTTGTCACAGCCCAATACCTGCAAAGAAAAGAAAAATAAGTACATGTATACATTTTCAAGTAGTTTAAGAAAAGGCATTTTTCTGTATAGTTTTCATGGGTCCATAATGCTTACCTATCAAGTGCAATAGCAACGAGATGCAGGATGGAGGCGGTACAGCACAGCACGTCTCCGGAGGTCCACATGTCGCAGAGCTCGGGGCCCAGCGTCCAGCGCTGCGCCACCTCGTACACGGCACCCAGCGGCATGACCAGACACGCCACCAACAGATCGGCCACGGCCAGCGACAGGATCAGCTGGTTTGCCGCGCTGCGCAGGTGCCTCTCCAGCAAAATTGCTGCTATTACGAATACGTTTCCTAAAACAATATATCCAGCTTTAAGAGAGTAACGTTTTTGTTTTTCGATTGGGAGTTTGTCAAAACAAGCCCGGAGTATGGATTTAATGCCCATAACTATACCTACAGTACATCTGCCTAATCCTTCGGGGGAGGAATGGTGTTAGTTATATAATATTACATTTATATAGCAATCCTAATAAATATAAGACCTATACCTACTGAAAGCATAGTCGAAAGTGTTAGCAAAACTGAAACCAACTTGAACCGCTTGAACGACGTACTAACGTGCTCGTAAACAGCAAACTGCAATGGCCGGCCAAAGTCAGCTACAAGTGCTACAACGCGGAGTTTCAAGTATAACCGCATATCGACGTTAGCACACGTTCCACGCGAGACCCATTCCGAAATTGCTGGACTATGCCGAGCGTCGAGTCAGCTAGAGTTGATGTATAGGTAGGTAATGGATGTTTTGTCCGAACAAACATTTTGTCAAATGGGTATCAGTTACATTTTAACTTTTCGCCATTGAAATGGCAGTTTGTGCCGTGTAGTATAAATTTTCGGAATCGGTTCCATATTTTTCCAACGAAAATCCATTAATATTAAAGTGCGGAAATAGAGAAGCTATGAACGCTTTGAAATATGATGTGAAACCTTTCGGTACTGGCGTACAAGGCCAAAGACTGATCGAACAAATGAAGTTCACCGAGAAAGATGTGGAGTGAGCATTTTGGAAATAGGAGCAGGAGAAATATTGAAACAAAATTTTTCTGTTTTATGAGTAGGTACCTAAGTAGTTTAAGATAAGATTCTCGTCTTTTCATTATGTACGACAGTCACAAGCTAAGTTTTTGCTATCGGTAAAGTTGATGCTCGTAATCATTTTTGTATCATGGTCGCGTAACATGTACATGAAAAATGACACACTTGAAATCACGTAGGTGTTAATAAATCATTATTCAAAATCTAAATAAATACACAATTACGAGACTATCTGCTCAAGTCACAGCAACGCTACTACAGTATCAAAGGTGTATAATTACCGACTACAGTGGCGAGAATCAGTAGTCCCAGTACGACGGCCTTGGCGGCGGCGCGTACCAGCGCAGCCGGCGAGTCGAAGGGCGCGGCAGCCTCCCACCACGTCGCGTTGGGCACCACGGTGACGTTCCAGGCCGTGGGGTCCCACTCCGTGGCGTTCCACGTCGAGTTCTGCAGCGGCAGGCGAAGGTACAACGCCTCCCATTCAAGCAGCTCATCGCGGCCGTCCGCGCCCTCCATGCCCTCTCACCGAGACTCCACGTCGCATACTGGACATGATATTTGGCTAGTTAAAATTGAAGGTAAGGGGTTTCAATGTCAGGGAATTTGGGAGTGACATTATGATATAGTGCCAATTGTTGCGGATGTGACGGTAGGTGAGACAAATCAGTATGTATTATCAATTCACTGAAAATTTTGAATTAAAACAATACCTACAGAACTTCAAAAATCGCTTCGAAAATTGGACAAGAATTGAGTGTGTTTCAAGGACGCGTCACGTTTAAGCACATTTCGTTACATGAGAGGGAAGAATGATATATCTATGTCTCTCACACTAAGTCTGTCTTATTCTTTATTTTTTATAAGTTTCACTACTATCACGTACGGCGATGCATGCGCAATTTTAATGGCATGAGTACCTTATAAAAATTAAACAAAACGTCGCAACTGGGTCAAACCCTTCGAAATAAGTGCTCATAAATTCGAAAGGCATCAACGGCAGAGGCAACTTCAGCCGACGACACGTCTACGGCTGCCGTCGACAATGTACCGCTCGTGTATTTGAGCACCGTACTCAAATACACGAGTAGCACGTTGTCGCCGGTAGCCGCCGCCGCAGATACAATCACGTCTGTTTACTTTCGGAGAATCACGCTTATTTACTTGCTGAGAGCAAGTAACTAGACGTGGTGTCAAAGAGTAAATGCTTGTGCATAACTAACGCTGCTAGAGCACGTGACACGGGCGCACCACATCAAATAACTTCAGGCCGCCCTAACTTCCAAGTAATTAAATAACAACCGGGGTGACAGCTACCGTTACGTTTGAATGCGGCATGATTACGCAGATTCATTAGCAACCATTGTGGTACTCACTGTTCGTGTTGTATTTTCGTAAGAGACAGCTCAGAACTCGGTCCACCATCATTAATTGTAGTTTATTGCTTACGTTCCAACCTGTAAACAAGAGAATATAGATTTAAGACCCTTGTTGCTCGGTATCTTTGGATCTAAATCGTTATTGCTTCATATTTCACATTCGAACTCGGCAGTATTCTCATTAAATAAGATCTGAAAAACATTCTACTGAAACACAACATAGAGTGTGATCCAAACATTGCCTTTAAATTATTTAATTTTTTTATGCTCAGTGCTAATAGATCACTTTGATGATGACATTAAAGGCTTTCGCTGTATAATGAATGCAGATAGAAATTAATATTTACATATTTTTATATTATGCTCAATAAAAGGTGTGAACGCGTAATATGTATCAATAAGGTATGTAGCGAGGTAATGGCGGTCGGCGTCACTGAGGGTCGTGAACTTTTAACTTTAAATACAAATCACAGTTTACTTGATTATATTATCCCTTTTGCATAGTCACGTCACGAATCTAATCAATGCTTCATAAATCGAATTAATGTCAAAATATCTTCACTCTATATGATTAATTTCGAAGCTTCAATAGTTTCAATATTCACAATATGGCTAGCATTTCTTTTCTGTTTGAAATTTTGGATCGGCAACGTACGTGCATGAAATTGCAAAACAGAAGCTGGAGATTCAATATCTAAGTTCACAGGCGTTACACGTTCCAATAAAATAGGACGTTGGCATTTCTATGTACAGAACACACGTGTAGCTATGTCCTTATGATATCTGCTCTCAGTAATACCCCAGATATAATTGTTAATCCGAACTGAATGTTTCCTGATACGGCGCACGTTCGAAAGTTTTGTTATAACAAAATTGGTTACACTATTATAAATAGACGATTCCAGATACGACTGGTTACTTACTTAAACTGCAATAGTTTGTTAAACATACTTACATGTACTTTAGCATTGAAATTGTTTTATATAAAATCGACCAAGTGTGTGTTGGACCACGTACAATAAAGGGTCCGCTCAACTGTTGATTGGCTTTTTAAAGGCCGATAGAAATTACAATTCTATTGTGTCTCGTTAGTGAGGTCTAATTGGGATGAATTTATTCCTAGTACAAACTTAACATTGTAGTTGAAAAACATGTTCTTCTATACATTCCAAATCAAAAGTAAGTTTTTACGCTTCATAATGAGAGGTTTACCCTGTTATTTCAAGACTTTTCCAGTAATTTATATAGTTTAGTATAGAACAACTATCTGTATTTTTTCAAAATTTCAGTATCTGTTGTTTCCAATATAATGGTTAACTTTCTTCAATTTTCTCAAAATTATAAAAAAAAAACTTGAGACCCTCACAGTAAGCCCTTTCATTTGATATGTCACACGGTACAGTTTGAAAAACTTATTTCGTCTCCCAAAAGTGAATCCATAGTCAAAATTCTTTTACTTAGTTTCGTGTTTGGGTTACAGAAATTCTTTACTGTATCAAACAACGAAGTCGGTCCATTAGATTCAGGAGCAAATTGGCTGTGACAGACGGACAGACACACACGAGTGATCCTATATGGGTTCAGTTTTTTTATTCGGACGTACGGAACCCTAAAAACTGGTCTTAACTAGTTGATTTATATTGCTTTATTGTAGTCAGAGCGAGAAGATCAATTAAACAATTAATGTCTGTTAGACAATGGATTTAAATGCGCTTAAAAAACGGCGATAAAAGGGATCCATTAGAGATTTGAATTAGATTGCTTGTTGCAAATTGATAATTATTGCTTTTATAAGTGTCATCTTATTAGCATGTTGGCTAGATAATAATTACAATGGGTGCAAGAATGACTGTTTAAGATGTTTGTCAAGGTAGGGATTACTGCGCTCTTTTCTTTAGAAATATGAACCTTTATAGTTTTATAGTGGCATTTTTCGCCAAACTACCTGGTGCTTACGGGGCTGAATTACTAAAAGGCGTTTACTAGAGAGATCGAGAACTGAAATTGTTCATTTTACTTTTCCTGAAAATATATAGATCCGGTTTGGAAATCCCCCATCGTGTAGACCTGAATTTTCACAACTCTTTTCTTTTAGTACTTATGACGAATTTTAACTATATTCGTTTAAGAGACACCAAACCAAAATTAAGGAGGAAGCCATGTTGCAGGTGAGACGAAAACAAACAACTGCATCAAAACTACGCAGACAACTGTTCCATGATATTGAACAAGCAATCACAGTCGCATATTCTAGTACGAAGTCAATAATTTCCGCGTACCTTGAATTATTTCGTAGCTAACTACGAACAATTGGACAGTCAACAGCACCTGATTGATATTGATTGTGTGGGTTTGTATCGCAGACTGACGGTGACTGGACCTGTGTACCTTGTTGAGTAATACAATCGCTGAGCATCGATCGAATTACCGTTTGCATAAGGACGTTATATGAACATTGAACATACTTCGTCTGGGATGCCAATTAGTTTTACCTCTTGAAATTGTTACGAATATTTTGATGTTGTTAGACTACTACCCAAAAAAAGCATCGCGAGCCAACCTGGAATTATGGTTAATATAAGTCTAAAATCGCCAACCATCGAGTGGTGATCAATTTTCGATCCTTTCTCTGTTTGAGTAAAGACCTTTGCCCAACAGTGGGACAATAACAGGCTGTTATTATTATTTTAGACTAAGCTGTTAGGTACATAAACTTTTATTTGGCTACTTGTTCGGGATTCAAACAATTTAAAGGGTTCGTATCAACGGCTGTTGATATATAAAACTCCAATTGGCTAAATTATTGTCCTCGGTATTGTTGTTTTTCTTTAGATCCAATAAAACCTCTAGATATAAAATTACTGAAACTACAATAACTAATCCAATTTCAAAAGTTATTTGAAATTGAGCACAATTTTAAGAAATCTTTGTTATTTTGTTAAATATTTGGCAACTTTGGATGTGTTTTGATACGAGACGACACTCTGGGGACGTATGGCTTGTATACGCTTAATAATGGTAGGTTCAGTTATCTTATTTGAACAGACTTCAGGCAGTGTCAATGGCATTAGTGTTTGAGAAAATGGGTAGGTACCTACAGACCTGCTACGTATGTTTGGTTTACAAACACATGGTCTGCAAAATTATTATACATAAGCCTGTTAGTTTTTCGCAATTTTCACTGCAACACTAAAAATGCTCCTGAATAATGCAAAAATATCATGTGACATGCAAATATTTTCAGTATTTTTCGCGCTACAAAAATAACAGCACGACGTAAATAATCTGACTATGATAGAGCGCTTTTGCACGCAATTCCATTTAGCTAAGTCTTTTTACGCCACTACTGCTGAGTTTAAAAACCTTTTTCAGGATTCACGTTTTCCGTTTTCCGACATACTTTTTGCTTTCTTCAGAGTTTTGAAAGCCTGTTCAGTGTTCAGTGCCTTTGTGATTTAATTTGCTGCTGTAAGCGGTTCTTTAGTCAAACAATCGCAACTGCTAATAATATGATAACTGAAATTGAGAGCGTTATTAGTGCCATGCGGATTACAGCTCACGCACGGGATTGGCATATGCGTGAGAAAATCCGAATGATCTATACAGGGTGTAAGGGTCAACATTCTTGTCATTCAAACCATGGGTAGTTGACTTAAACATAAAAATAAATGACCGAGTAATAACAAATAACGTTATTTTCATTAAAACATTTTAAAAAGTTTCTATGCGACACCGGGCTCGATAGCGAAACAGCTGACTGACTGAGAGAGGGGTCGCGCTCACGTCCGGTCAGGTCACGTATAAAAATGGCCGTACCTACTAGGCTTTCAGAAATCAGCTAGCAAGTATTTTAAAGTGATACATCCGTGTGTAAACTTATTTAAAGTATATGGGTAGGTACTTTATGGTAGCATGGGCTACCAGGTATCCGATAAAGCTGTATTACTATCTGATAGATACTCATACATACCTACTATAGGGCATTCTTTGTAATATAATGCACCTAGTAATCCTTACGACACCAATTATAGCGATCTGTCCAAAGCCAGGCTAACACCGGATGCTCATAGGATATTATTAGCAATTTCACTTAGCGCGGTAGTCAATACCGACTCCATATAAATGGAGCTAAGTCACAGCTAAGTAGATTTAACTTGTCAGGGGGGAAATGTTATTGGCTGAACCAGGATAGTCATGCATCAATATGATAGACGGTACGTTAAATAGCTGTTTGTTTATGCAAGGGATTGTAGCTCTAATGTGTAGGAGACAGGAAGTCAGACAAACATTATGTTGCACGAATAAGTTTAATGCGCTTGATGTTATGATGTTTGTTTGCTTTTTACTGTTTTCTTCGTCTGTGTAGCTCATTCACACGAGGATGATTCGTGTTTTTAGCCGTATCGTCATGGCCATATAATAAGTACTTTATTGTACACCCCGTATAAGAAACATAAACTTAGAGCTGCTGAATCATCGTGAAAACTTAGGTGGCAGTTCTCTTCAAGCTCCCCTAGTTTTCACGGTTAGATTTTTATAGAACAGCATTGCTATTTTGTAACCATCTCCCCGTGAGGATGGAGTGAACTGTCATTGTCATCGATACGTACTGATGCTAAGGCAGTGGCAGTTCACTTCAAGCTCACTTCACCTAAGTTTTCACGAAGAGATTTTTACAGAATAGCATAACAGATCGGCTGGTCTACTTCATCTTTCTGTATATATTATATTTATATACATAATTGTTATAATGACTTTTCATTGTTAATATTTTCATACAGCCAGCGCCGCGGCCGCAGAATGATAATTTTCGCAAATTGAAATCTGAAATGTACCACTATTTGCATTTCATATTAAACTCATGTTTATTGTTATATCATTCATTGTTTCCAATTCATTAATTTGCGGCAATTACTATTTGATCAATATTAATTACCTAGGTACTTATCTCCTTTCATGTTCATTGGTTGACTAAAAGCATTGCAGTCGCCGCCGCCGCGAGCATATTTTCACACTAATAAAAGAAAAGCATGACAACAGATCTGGACCATTTTATTTGGCCAAAGTATATACAAGACAAGTGCTCATAAATTGCTTTTTCTTGCGATTCTAATATTGATTTCTTCAGTCTTTCTATTCTGATTCTGACATTCGCAGAAATGCCCGGAGTTTGAGTGGGGTAATATGTATAAAGAAATTGGCTTGTTTGAACAAGAGGTAACGGAAAAACATTTTTTTTTTTAAATCTAGCATTTTCAAAATCAACGCAGAATTCTCTCCTGCCTACACCTTCACAGATCAAAACCTGATAGTTCCGCATAAACCGGTTATTTTTGAGTCATACTACCCAGTTGTTTTGAACCCAACTTAATGAGTTGTTGTCTGAAAACATTTGTTTACAAACCACAATCGAAAGTTTGTAAACATTTTGCTTTAAATGAAATCGAATTTAAGGCCGCTATTGAAAGTCTTCGCTATTTGGGAAATAATTTTGTGCCATCGGAAAAGAGCAGATTCATGTGATTATTTCTTTGCTTATAGATTATAGATCGGTATGTACCAAATGGCCAAATGAATATAGTGGTAGATCCATTACATTTGCTAAACAACCTATTTGCACAATGATTTTCCTACTTCATGCTTCCCTGATAGAACTTTGTGAGTTTCTTACTCTCCTCATATCCCTACTGCACTTGACTGGGGTGAGTGAGTGAGCAAACTCCACAAAACTTGATCCTACTTTGCGCATTTGCGGCAAGTCAAAAATGACAACAAAACAAACTTACGGCGCCGTAAATAAATAAATATCACATCTTGGGGCCGCGCCGGGCTCCCACTGACATCCCACAAATCCCGGGATTAGCGTATGACATGACAAAAATGTTACACACGCGTTCTTCCCGACATGGCGAAAGACGTCAAAAGGATTTCTTGTTCCCGAGCCCGTAAAATGTAAACGTTCAACAATTGGATCATTCAACATCATAAATATACTTAGTTAGTTTTGTTTATGGCACCGCTCATAGAATATTGGTTTATTTCAGTGCGAGGCTAGCCTTTGAACGGTTTTCGACACCCGACATACAGTCTGCTCGTAACTCTATACGTAAACTGACAATAAATATAAACTGTTATATAAAAACCGGGATTACGTTATTCCATCTGCGGTCGAGTTATTTATTATTCTGACATTACTGATGATTTATTTCAAAGTTCAATTCGTATATTTTCCATTACACCTTACATGCACTTACAGAAAGTACGTGCTTATGAAAAATATTTAATTTATTAGTGCCGCCCGCGCGAGTCATGCAATCAATACTCTTTTTACGACATCATTCGGATGTTTTTTCTCTTCCGAAAAACTTTTAGATCGAAATCGAAAAGTTTTAAGTAGTAATAAGTTTTCTGATTTAATTCGGGTCGAATGGTGGACTTTGAATCGAAGGTTTCGGCTTTTGTATGTAGATATGGGTAGTAAAATACTTTTGATGAATCTACCATTGATTGCGAAGATTGCCTTTTGTTCTTGTTGTCTTCTTTGCTGGTAATAAACAGTATTTAGCTCAGTCCTATCTACCAATGTTCTCTTCTTTTCGTGTGGTTAGCGTGTCCGAGTTTTAAAGCCGCCCTTGGGCCTCTAACTTGGCTTCACATTGCGTAGAGAAATATCTCTTCGACAACCAATGTTAAATTGAGTCTAAGACATAGGGATCAGTATACATAAGCATCTTGAACTCATAAAGTAAGTCTTACTCTCCACATCATTTTTTGCACACTTCCCTTTCAACAATAGTAAAACTGTGATGATCGCTTACCCGGCTGACTTGCTAGAACTCCCTTTTTCCCTCGCGTGATAGATTGAGTGTTCTCTATAACAGTAAGGTTAATAAATAATCAAGTTACTGTTTGGAAGTAGAAGCCTACCGCTGACCTCAAACCTATTTATTCCCAGTGGGTGTATTCGAAAAGATAAATTATACCAATCACTTGAGATATCGTTATTGGTATTATTTTTATTACCAAATATAACACGCAATACATAAACCTAAACTAGGTTTAATGGCGCCACCCGCCGCTCCCTTGACGTAGATTTTTGTCAACCTCGATCGATAATGCCTACCCTTTACCCATGCTTTTTCACCTCTGGAAAATCTTTTTCGCTGATTCATCTTGAGTTTTTAAACGAAATCTCATTTAATACTTTCTACTCCCCAGATTGCAATAGGAAAATCGCATATACCCCATTCAAGAGGAAAAGAAGTAAGATTAAATAAAAAAGTAGAAATGCAAAATACGAATTCTCTATACAAAAATAATGGTGGAAGTAAAAATTCCTCTTAGTCTTATTCGTTTGTTGGTGAAGAAGCTGTAATAAAACAAAAGGAGCTCATGGAAATAAAAGGTATCGACTAATTGTACATATTCGAAGCGGCGAACAATCGTGCAGGTTGCAGCGGAGCGTTAGAAAGTGCAATTAGTGAGAGCGGCAAACGTGGCCCGCGCCCCACCGGCGTAGCACGACCCAACGCGCTAATAACGTATACAACAAAAAATCCTACGAGGTAACATATTAAACTTCGTTTCTAGGGACATAGTTCTATAAATAAGTTAATGGAAGAGTTGGGCAGAAGTGTACCTACCTTTTAGTACACTCACATTTCGCCAATGTAATAGGGGGCGAGCCTATTGCCATCAACCAGGCACAAAATCAGACTCCGGGCCCCAAAAACCCAATAACACTTTTTCCGACCTGTAACTCCAACCCAAGAACTCATGCTCAGTGCTGGTGACCACTAGACCACCGAGAGACACTTCTTATGATGATGAAGTTCATGAAATTTATTCTCGAAAGGTTGGCTGTAAACTTGGCAAGTGTGCATCAGTACTGCCTTATTATTAGATTATTTATTTTACTTATTAAAACTTTACGCAAACAAGTAAAAACATCCTGTACAAAGGCGGACTTAATGCCTGAGGCATCTTCTACCAGGCAATCTTAGAGTGATGCAGAGAGAAAACATGGTAGGTGCAACATAAGGGATAGACTCGAAACTCGAAAAAGAATAAATACTAATACATATCCATATATATAAAAACAGAATAAACTTTGTTAGGAGAAATAACGATAACGACATTACGAACGATAGGTATAGAGGAGATAACAAATCCAGCAAATAAGCGCCGCATTGATTCTTACGAATATTTTCACGTGCCTTCAGTTTGAAAGATATCCGACTGGTTGCCATCCTGATGTTCAGCGGGAGCATTCTAAAGAAATACCGCCTGGACTAAGAAAAAAGAGTGAATAAAACCAGAGCGGCGAGAAGGACATCGTAGAAGACGATTGTTGGTGCAACGAAGATTTTTACTATGGACAGAGTATCATGGGAAGTCAGGTAAGAAGGAAAAGTGGGTATACAACATAGACGGAGCCCTAGGTTAATGGCTCAATATTTCACCGAATGCCTGTTTCGACTTAAAAGAAGCACGTACCTGATATACATTGGTAGCGAAACCTAACGGGTACGTGTCCACATAAAAGTTTTACGAGCATTTCAACAAATATAGCTAGTCTGAATTTTCGCCTCTTTTAAGAATTATTGGAATGTTTTCAGATATTCAAAACAATGCTAGGTATTTATGACTATAAACAAACTTTATAGAATTTTGAAACTTCTTAGGCGGCGATACGAGAATTGAGAGTGAAATTTCAAGGATGCGTCACGTTTAGGCTTTCGTTACATGAGAGAGAAGAAAGATATTACTCTCTCTTTCCCTCACACTAAATCTCTCTTAATCTTTATTGTTTAAGAAGTAATCACGTGACGCGAAATTTTAATATGAAAAGTCATTGGAAAGGGTTTTCGCAAACCACGGAAATTAAAAATTTCATGGATTTAAAATAATCTGTAACCTGGTTTTGATTCAGTGGATTCACAAAGTAATATAATTTATCCTTGCCGCTGTAGAGCGCTATCCCAGCTTTGCCGGCAGACACCACTTTTATAAATGTAAGTAAGTATCTACGTGCACATTTGAATGATTTATTAGGTTATAAATCTTCCAGCTAGTCTTTATTTTACACTAGTACGGATTCTACAAATGTATCTACTCTAACAGTTTTCTAGCAGAAGACTTCATTTAATAACACCACGTCTTGGTTCCCCGAAAATTTATTCAGAGCTTTACCGACATTTCGCCAGTTATGTTGAAGTCCCATGTAATAGGGGGCGAGCCTGTTTCCGTCAACCGGTCACAAACCCAGACTTCAGACTGCTACTGAGAAACTCTAGATAGAAAACAACACTTTTTTGACTTGGGAATCGAACCCGGGATATTATGCTCAGCAACGCTTGCAACCACGAGACAGGCATTTTAATAAATAAGTAATAAATTATTGTTCTGATGAACCATTCTGCGGGTAAATATGAATCTGGTAACTTCTTCATCTTTATAAAGTCGTAAGAAAGTTACGTGTATGATTATTTAATGGAAGTTATGTACTTAAGTATGCCATAAAACCTCAAGCGTGTAGAAAGTTCTTGTTTAATATTACACCCGGTGCTATACCTACACTCATAAATCACAATGAACCGGTTTTTCTTTATGAACATAATTTCGGTAGGTTTACCAAACATTACTTATGTGCTATCGAATAAAATAAGAAAGGCTTTTCTGAAACGGTTTGTAGAAGTCCTTTTAAACAATTTTCATTGAAATCCGATGCAAATAACAATTAACTCTTCGCTGAGCCGACGACTTCTATTTCCTTTGGAACTTAATTTATAGGCAGTTAGAACTTTTTACTTCATTACCGTTCAGAAACTAAATTCGAATTGCAAAGTTGGAAAAGGTTATTTATTTTTACCATTTGGTTCAGAATTGATCAATTTTAAATTAGTATTGGTGCTATTTTAGATCATTCTACTACCGGTCGTTTAGTGTGCCCCCCAGCTAGATGGACCGAAGACCTTAAGAAGGTGACTGGGAGAGACTGGTTGCGGAAGGTGGAGGACAGGGTGTTGTGGCGCAGCTTGGGAGAGGCCTATGTGCAGCAGTGAACTGTGATAGGCTGAGTTGAGTTTACTGTACACAAATTAATGCATTCGTTGTTGGCCCATGTTGTTATCGTAGTCATTTGACACATCATGAATATCATATTCAAAACCAATAATAGCAAAATGGCTGAACGTACCTAGTAATAATTTTGGTATTCAATAGTGTTGATAATTATGTAAATATTGATCATTGGAGTGTAATTTATGAATTGAATAGCGCTGGCATTACTGCTTTCTAAATATAATCCACCATTATTGAAATTGCCTCGTTGGTTTAGTGGTCGCAACTGTTAAGCGTACTGAGTTCGATGCTCAGTTAAGGCAAAATGTTACTGGTTTTTTTATCTGAAATTATCAGTAGCAGGCCCATTCTGGATATTGATTGGTAGGTAATTTTTTTTTTTTTTTTTTTTTTTAAACGTTGCCCCACACTAGGAAATTCTTCCTGTAACGTGGGTGCGTTTACAAACATAGAAACTCACATACACTAAACATCCAGACCCGTTTTAGCTCCGTAGCTTGCCATCTATTTATTACATGGAACTTTAACATAAGTGGCGAAATGTGAGTGTATTGTAAAGTTTACGGTACCTACTTTTGGGAATATAGGCCAGGTTGTTCTGGGAGATAAAACCAGAAAAATGCAGGCCAGGATGGTCTGAGAGATAAAACCAGAAGATTACAGGCCAGGATCTTCTGAGCGACAAAATCAGAAGAATATAGGCCAGGATCTTCTGAGAGATAAAACCAGAAGAATACAGGCCAGGATCTGAGAGATAAAACCAGAAGAATAGAAGAATACAGGCCAGGATCTTCTGAGAGATACAGGAGACAGTAGCGTCGTTCTTTTCTATAGGTCGTTATTTTCTTTGCCTCTAGTTTGTTATCGGAAGATGCGAACACCAGTGACGGTCACGAATCGAATTTAAAACAGGCTATTGCTGTACCTACTGCCTTCGAGACCGATTATTTGAAATTTTAATATGCCGTAAAATATCATATTGATCGTTATTGTATTGACGCTTTTGAAATTAACTTGGCACCCTGCGAGATTTAGGTAGGAATAGGTTTAGGTGGGGATATTGACAAAACACTTAATGACACCTTTTTTCGTTGTGATTGAACCAAACAACCTAAGCACCAAATCATTATTATGTGGACGCAACTGAACGCAACTTCGCAACTTTTAAAGAAAAAAAAAAAAGAAATAAGTACTCGAGAATGGAAAAACTTGAAGGCAACAACATGAAAAAAGGTTTCTTTTATAATGTCGGTTATTTTTAGAGAGAAACATGATTTTGATTAGCATACAGTTGGCCTATTTGTTAAGCACTCGTTTCAACCCGCATCCTTCAAAATAGGTCACGCAGATGTAATCACGTAATCCATCAATATCCTTGTTTATTTTCTGTGTATGTAAAAATAATATTATGAAATATATTTCGACACAATATTTGTCAGGAATGTGGTTTGAACTTGGATTTCGTTATAGACTTAGGAATGTGGGTAGTCTACTACACATGTAGAGTTGTAGATAAATATAAATGTTACTTAGGTAGTCATGTCAGGCTGTATCCATTTGGCCTACCAGAATACCAGCAATATTTTTTGTTTATATTCTCTATGGTAGGGACCTCGGTAGGGTCATGAGCGAAATATCAAAAAAATATTTGGCCGAGGTCGGGGAAGGCGTAACTTTACACAAATATTCCGAAATACTCTCAACCTCTGTGGTTGAGGATTCCGCGTGAAGCTCGCTTCCACCTTCGGTCTGATCATCACTTACCATCAGGTGAGATGCAGGTCAAAAACTTCACCATTGTGGATTTAAAAAAATACAGTAGGTATATTTATTTTAGCATTGCAGTTAAACGGACGTGTATGTTTGACATGCCTTACTGTATTGTTTGCAGCGCCCTGTCTTGGTGTTTTATTTGGCCTGGGCATTATCCTTAAGGCTCATACATACTGGCGCGACTTTTAACAGAACAATTTCCGAGATAACTTCACGGCGAACAATGCAGCGGCGTCGCGTCGCGCGAAAATTCGCGCCTGTTTGTGGGAGTCTTTATTCCACCCAGTTACAAAATAATTTCCGTATTATTTAATCATTTATTATTTCTAGGTTCTAGAGAATGCTGTACCAGCTCTGAGCAACACCCCTTATGAGTATATTTATAACTACGTAATTACAGACTTAATTCAACCCGAATATGCTGCCTCAGAATCTTATTAAAGCTAAGTTCTGAGCTGTGCCTGCATGAGCCTAATTAGTTATTCGGCGAGACTGACGCAAGCAAAATGGGTTTTTGCATATTTACATTATATTATACAACACAATATTCCTTGATAGGGGATATTATGTAACACAAATGGGATTGATGACAAAATTGTTTGGTACAGTCAAGTCTTTTATACCTTCGCCAGTTTTTAAATTTGAAATTTTATCAAGTCAAGGTATACGATCATATTGCTGCAACAATAATTTCACTTCTAGAAAGATCAAAATAGATATTATAACGTAAAAATCAATTATGATGAAAAAACTTTCAGGTTCAAAGCCATTTATGTAAACTGTTATGAAACTTTACTTCTATTTCTTTAAGAATGAAAATAGTTTTTTGTATTTATGTTTGGATAAAAGATAATCCACATCCTATCTTATTATAGCTACCTAGTGGAAACAAAAAACCATCAAGCGGTGACAATACCGAGAGTTCGCAAGGCTCGCCAGCGAAAACTCCAATAAGACACTAATAATTTTGTGTTTGTACCAAAAGCTCCTAAAAAGTTAGAGACAGATTTTTGGGACTTTCCTTAGGGACGACCTTTGTAATCCCTACTCCAGATACTCGATAGGGTAATGTATCATCACACTGAGTCTGTAGGGAGCCGACAGTAAACATTTGTGAATTATATCTGAGCCCACGCGAATGTCAGTTATTTATTATTAAATTATATGTTTACGGTACCTATATATATTAGTTATTCACTAAACTATATGCATAAAACTAGGCCATGCAAGAGTAGCCAAAATAAAATTTACTGTCCTGCTGTTTATTTTAAAATCATAATAACTCATGAATTTGAATAAAATCCAGTACCTATCTTCTAATAAAGTTGGATAATCACACTATATTTCAAATTAACATTTATCTAGAAGTGCGCTTCAACGACTCTTGACATTATTATTTTAATAGTAGGTATATACCTACAGCTTTGCTGCACAGAGCTGTACTACAAACAGTAATAAAGCCGGCTTGTTCGGCGTGTCGGCACATTTCTGCGCAATTATGCATACAGGAGCGGGTGGCCCCCAATGCTTGTGTAACGAGCCTTATACGAGCATTCCCAGGCCATTTGCGCCGGCCAAATGACAAATACCCGGACAAACAAGCTATTGTACGGACGATGTTCCATCTATGAACCAACATAAATCTTATCTGCTCGTTCGTTGTACAGTCGACCGCACGTCGGTGGTAGCCCTTTGACTTTGAACTGGCCTAGCATAGTACGGAGTTTCCATGGAATATGGAGGCCAGCTTATTTTGGTTTTGTCACAACAGACGTGCACCCTACTGATGCTCTACGTCCACACTCGGCAAGATTATATGAAAACCACAACACGATATGAATAAAACTGTCGGTCTATAAATATCCCTGCCTATTAGATTGCAGATTTTATCGAATTCATATCGGTTAATGTAGGTACGCTTTCGACCTCTTTATTTTTGCCGCTGTCATGAAAACAGATACTGAAGCCTTTGTGTCCACAGATAAGTGAAATTGTTTATCTTGTTGTTTAATAAAGAACCAATTTTAAGCCAAAATGTTTCTTCTTAGATATTGTTGTTTCGGAGCGGTTAGATGAATGTTTGGGACGGCACTTATTGATTTATTTAGATTTACCAACGTTTGTATACACTACAGAAATTACAGGCAGCAACAGAAAAATTATAGATTATTTAATTTAGGATCAACAAACAAGGTTGGTAACAGCTTTATGGAATGACAGAATAGATTAATAAATAAATTCAGCATTACATTTATGCATATTTATAAAGATCATAAACATACGATTTACTATCTAGTTTAAAGCCATTTAGATTTGGAATGAGTAATGGATATGAGGAAACGACGCATTGAACAGTGTCTGATGCAATTTGCAGCTTAGGAATCGTACACAAACTATCAGTAAATTGGCATTAAACCGATCGCTCGAGAACATTATGATAAACATCGTTTAATCGACTTTTGTTTGAATGTGAGATTCTTTGTGTCGTTCGATGAATTCCTTCTAATCGGTTCACGTCTTATAAAAGTCTCGTATCGACTGTTGCTAATCAAGATATCACTGAGAATTCATCTTTTTCGTTTCTATTTGTCGGTATTGTTAAGTTACGGTCGTCAGAAGCCCGAAAGTCTGAAAACCAGTCTTACTAAGGGGTATCGTATTACCCAGTTACTGGGTTCTGGAGGTCAGATAGGCAGTCGCTCCATGTAAAATACTGGTATTCAGCTGCATCCAGTAAGACTGGAAGCCGACTCCAACATTCGTTGGGAAAAGGCTAGGCAGATTGATTGTTACAGTCATGTTATTTTATGTATATTGTTGAAGATTTATCGAGTGACTAGGATACTCCCGTAGACTTTTTAAACTTTTTTGTATATAGCTGCGGTTTCCTTTTATTCTTCTCCCAACACCTAATCACAAAATTACTCACTTGTAGAACTTTAAGTACATACCTGTATCACACGTGTACCTATGTGTACATTAAAAAAGTTAAGTATTTTAGAATACCTACTCTTTAAAATTAATTAATTCGGATTAAAAAAATTAAATATCACTGTCACTGAAGCATATATAATTTTTCGGATTTTCACTCTTTTTTACACACTATTATTCTCACTTCACACAGTGAAAAATGAATTTGATCTGATCGAAATTGATTATGAAAATAATTGATATCTGCCACAGGCGTACCTACGTTTTTTTCCACTATCGATATTTTGACGTGTCCAATGTGTCCATCAATGATGTGATATCAATAAATCCAGTTAATGTAATGTCGTAAAATATAAGTACCTACCTACTTACCTTTAGTGTTGTTAGGTATTCAGCATTATTAGTAACATTTGACTGTACCGCACTTATGTTTAAATACATATGAATGTTTTATTTTTGGGAACTCCATAATCCCATCGATTGTAGTGTTTCGGAAGCATATAGTGAATTGTAACGTTATCGGCGTGTTTTGGTTTATCGCAAATATATCTCTATCAATACAACTTAATACAATTTCGGCAACAAAAATAACGCTACGACCCAAATAAAAGTTCCATAGTAGGTAAATCACTTATTGTCATTCAGATTCACTAAACCACGGCGCTATTTTCTTACGAAAATTGGATTGGGTGGTATATATTTAGGTAAAAGGGTTCCGCACGATCGAATTACCTAAGGAATAGTCCACACGGTCGATTGTCTTCGGCGGAACGACGCTGCTTAGTATTTTGTGCCCGTATAAACGTGGCGACTCGGATGCATCCGGCGTCTGTCCCTGCCGGATGCCAGTTTGTTTCCAAACGCTACAACACCTTGCACTTCCACAAACAGCTAATGTAGATACAACTTCAGTGCTGTATGGATCAGCCTTTACTATATTTGAGGCTTCCGCAAGATTGACTGAATTTATGTGAATGTGATTTGTTTTTTCTAGGGATGGGCCGAAATTCGGTTCACATTCGGTTCAACCGAATTTCGGCAGCTTGAACCGAACTTCGGCATTCGGCCGAAATTCGGTTCAGATGCCGAACATTTGGCACAAGAAAAATAATACCTACTTGCACTACTTTGACTGAAACTAAATTAAATAGAATTAGAATAGCATTACTGTAAAATAAAATTATGTCTTTTACTCACTCACGGTCATTTATTTTATTTAGGAACATTGTAAATGCAAACCTTATAATAAATCAGTTCTTCTTATTAGTCTAATTATATAAATCTCTGCCTAATTAATAAGACATAAAAATTAGATATACTATTACAAAAATGAAATAAGCTTAGTTTTCTTCTAACAAACATCTGGAGTGTCGCTCTCGAGAAAGCGCGCGAAATTGAACCGAAGTTCGCCCGAACTTCGGCCGAACTTTTCATTTTAACCGAATATTCGTGCCGAATTTCGGATTCGGTTCAAACCACATTCACCCATCTCTAGTTTTCCCATTTTCTCATACTCACAATAGAAAATGGAAGCAAACGTAGGTGTGAAAGTCACAAATTACTGCGCTAATATTATCGTCGACGAAAAAGGAACCGAGATAATCTTAGTATTAGACACAAAGCTACAATATACAGGATACGATCCATTGTTAATTAAAATGCCTCACACCCCGTGACCTCATCAATACCGAGTTAATAGCCAGCGGTTGAAATTTCCATTTAATAAAAGATTGACAAAATAGAAATGTCAATGATAATTCTGATAATATAGAATTTGTAGTTTAATTTATCGAGGCGCCAAAACTAATTTTCGTCCACCCGTTAAATTGAAATTACCTGCGTAATTCCAAGTAGGTAGGTACTATAAAATAACCCGTGAATATTTGATTCACAATTATAGTCAGAAAGGCGGACGGGAACAATAGCATTAAATTTGTAAGGAATAAAGTATGCAAGTGAAGGTGGGAAGTTCCCCGAAATTTGTGATATTGGAGCACGTATTTGAGCGAGTTTTCCGCGGCGAGTACAAAGCGAGTGCAGTTTGATTTAGTGTGCTACGTCTTGGAGAAGTGTCACGAGTCGTAGGTATGTCGATTCGCGAGTTCGGTGACGGGAGCACGCATCGGCGCGCCACCGGCACCGCTCGGCTCGCTCGACTAGAAACAGCCTGATTGCGAGCGCGGCGCCCTGGCCACTCGACCGCAGACTGAAACCCGAAACCTCACCCACTTCATACCTATTCACCGTACGTCATTTGTAGTTAATCGTTTGCGATATTGCTCTGTTGCCGAAAGTTGACGCTTTAACGAGGAGCACGAGACATTCTTAACAAGTAACTGCGTATACCTAGTCTGTTTCAAAAGTTTCTGACGAAAGCTGCGCTAGATTTATTTAAATTCTAAATAAATTTAAATTTAATTAAATTAAAATTCTTGCGCAATCACTTACCAACGGAAATTAGTAACGTTAACACATTCATTCATTTGATTTAGAAGGTTTCAACTTTGTATTTCACCTCTTTTTCGAAAAATTAAGTAAGTACTTATTAGGTTTGAAAAATCATCAATGTAAATTGAGGTTACTTTTATATTAGAATTTCGGGTTTATGTATTCAATGAATCAAATCAACACATTTAACTTTTAAGCGACAAATTGGCATCAACATGTTGTTCGATTTTTGTTTTTTTTTGTCTTTTTATCGTTCACTAGTTTTCAAGGTGAATAAGTAAGTAGAGACGTACGACAATCTTCGGGGGGTTCCTGAGTAGGATTAAGCGGGAGGAAACGCCCGGGTGTCACCACTGTGTGGATCGCCAGGAGGACACGGAGGAGCATACGGTGGAGGTCTGCCCTGCTTGGGCGGAGCACTGCCGTGTCCTCGTGGAGGCGATTGGCGGCGATGACCTCTTGCGTCCGGCCCTGGTCCAGGCGACGGAGCCACAGGGCATGGGAAGCCGTCACCTCCTTCTGCGAAGCAGTAATGCTCGCGAAGGAGGAGGCGGAACGCGTGAGGGAGAGGCAAAGTTTGCGCCCTCACGCCCCTAACCGCCGCCGCAGGAAACGCCCTGGGCGTTGGGAATCCCAGGCGGATTCCCGGCCACCGTAGGCGTGGGCTTGCGGGCGGCGAGCAATGGGTAGCTCGCCGTCCGATAAGGACCAGGCCTGGGTCGACGGCGCGTCGTGTTCCACGCGCGCCTCTGAGAGATATCAGCACCATTGCCGGGGTACGCTAGGACTGATGCCTGCCAGGGCTGCGGGAAATTCCGAAAGGGATACCGAGGCCCATGGCAACAGGCAACTGAAGGAACACGGGTGGGTTTTAGTCAGTAAAAGTCTGACACGCTCCACCCAGAGCGGGAGAAGTCAAATGATGATTTCACACACTCAAAAAAAAAACGATGAACAACAATATAATAGAAAACGAAATTTTACTGTGTCAGATATCCTTCAGGTACTTAGGTAAACACTGGAGAACAAACGATAATGTAGCTTTGCGTCGATCTTAGCGGAATGCAAATTGCATTTCTCAACCTAACAATAATTTTCCTTCTTTGCAAAACCCTGATACCTAAAACCCTTGAGTTCATGCTTATTGAAAAATATTAAATCCGTGTAGAAATAAAACTGATTTGACGTCCATTTTAATAAGCGTAATGATGGGAGTTGGGAGGGAAAGACGCACCTATAAATTGAGAAGTTATTAAGCTTTAATTTATCATTAACTACCGTGAATAAAATACAATAGACGTAGATATATTTAGTAACCAATTCCGCTTGACTATTCTTCAAGAGTCCTAAAAAACCCTGTAAGAAATCGACACGTGTTTCACCTCTCAACGAGGCATCCTCAGGATGACGATTGACCAATTGCAAACCAGAACGCGACGTGTTACCACACCGAGCGCTGGACGCAAAGTCTACTACCGTGAATGTTTAATTATAAGGAAATCAAAACTCAGGTGATTTATTAAAATAGAAAGTGGCTCTTGTGTTGAAGTATGACTTTATGTTAAGTTGGTGAATGAACTACGTGACCTTATTACACAACTTATTGTTTGAAGAGAGGTATAAAAAGTTTCTGAAGGAATCAGTTTTATCTATCCATGGGAGAACTTTCCAACAGAGATCGATCGTGCTACTACAGAACAGACAGAAGATTACCCGCCGGCCGCTAAATAATTCATGAGACGTCACATGTCGTGTACTCTTACGTCGGCTTAGGACTACTTATTCAAAATTACATCGATCACATACATTTTCACGTGTCAGAAATTATGAGACGCATGGATGATTCCTATATCTTACTGACTCATCGTGAACCTTAACTATTTCCAAACAACGTTGTATAAGTATTCAATTTGTCTAAATATATACGAGTTTTGAATGTATACGGTGTCTCTGACTTTAGTACCTAGACATAAACACACCGAATAGAGCCTTAATAGCTCTAGCGCGTGCAAACTGAAATTTAGGAGATGAAGTCAGGCAACGACTCACATTACAACTTCTAGTCTTAAAACTAGGTAGGTACATAAAATACCTCACGCCTTAAGGCATCAATGTAAGGAAAATGTTTCCATTCTCACCAAACAGCAATAACTTAGCATAACATGTACCACCTTCAGCTGCCGGCGGCGACGGCGGTCCATAATGTAAAACGGTCTACATATTGTTTATGAAACCTTACTCCGCACTCGAGCAAATATTGTCGCTGTACTATTTCCACCTACCACTTTCTAGGACGATGTCTGCTCTGTATAAAATGTCGCCTCGTTATGTTCATTTTTATCGTTCCGATTTTATTTCAGATTGAGGATATATTACTAGACCGTAAACGTCTGCTTACCCGCACTGGGCCCGCGTAGTAGATTACAGCCCAACCCTTCTCGAAGAGAGGCGGCCTGTGTCCCAGCAGTGGGAACATTATAGGCTGATTATGCTAAACGTCTGTTGTCTGAACATGGATCTTCAGTAACATCGTTCAACCAACATTTGTTTTTATGGCGACTTTGTAAAAATATGACATTTATCTAGGTACAATAAAATTGTACACTTTACTGGTGACGCAGTATTCATTTGTGAGATTGATAAGAGAAATGACTACTACAACTACACTTACAAAACTGGTTGGAAATGCAGAAAGGTCGTTGTGACAATGTTTGGGGACCACTGATGACGACCACCGCTGGACATATATAGGCCTTCTACATCCAGCAGTGCTCCTCTTTTGGCTGAAATGATGTGGACACTATACAGTAGACCCCATCGGCCACATCTATTACAATACCACATTTTATACAAAGTATTCATTGAATATTCTTTCACTCGAAGCGAAACAACATTTGTTAGAAACTGCATTGTCATTCATGCATGCATTGCATGCTCGTGGTCTATTACAAGCAGCCAGGGAATAATTTTCAGTTTTCACACTTTATTTTTCCATTTACCATATCAACAATCTAATGGGTACTTGCATTATCATAGTAAACATTATTAGCTTCATTATATGTTACTGTGATTATCTAGACCTTGTAGTGATAGTGTATGATGATTGTGCAGACTGATATATTTTAAAATATTTAAAGAAACCTCGAGCTGCTACTGAGAAATTCCAGATGGATACACCCAATAAGACTTTACCCGACCCGGGAAGCGCAAGCAAGACCTTATGCTTAGCAGTCGCGCTTGTGAGCACTAAACCAACGAAGGATATATATGAAGTTAAAGTTATGTATGGCAAATTGGCTAAGATGAATGTGCGCACATCTTGACCAGAGGTAGTTCGAAGAATACCATGTGGTTTTAGTCAGCAAAGATCTGACAGATCCCTAAGCCCACCACAAAAAATGGCTGACGTCCAGTCTACACAGATGCGGCTCATATCAGTATGTCAATTAAGCAAAACGGAAATACGATCTTACCATCCTAGATAGTATGACCGTATATCACTGGGTCACGTGCTCTCCTAGGCACGAGTCTGTGAATGTGAATGGAACCTATAAATCTACGGACTGTGAGGCAGACCGATCGATCGGGCTATCTAATGTCTGTGGGTGTAAATAACAGATGCCATGTAAAATAATTTTCAATGTCAATAACCTTAAATGTATACCGAACTAATTGTTACCTTGTATATCTTTTTATACACGAAATCTCTTACATTAGTTATGCGAACATAACTGTGGGAACAGCAGATTTCTTTTTCGCTATTTCAGCTTTGGTCCCATATTGAAAGTTGTTCATAATGATGAGTACAATGACCCCTTAAGAGATTTCGTGTATGAAAAGATACACCTTATATACCTACTCGATACACTACGTAATACCGAATTGCTAAAAGCTAATTAGCGAATTGTATGAATCAATTTGGGTAATAAACTAACAATCAATTTTGCAATATACGTACCTACCTATGCTAAAAACTGCGCGGATAAAATAGTAGGTAAGTACCTAGCATGTTTTAGTGCTTTGATGCTATTAACATCAAAAGACTTTTCCACTACAGTTTCGTCCAATTTTAACGCCTTTGGTGACAGTTACTAAGTAGTCTTCTTCTTTTTTCGCTTTCAGGTACTTTTTTAGCAATATTTTCTGCTCTTATTTAAAAGGGAGGCGTTTGTACATGATTATCTTTTAAATTTTGAAATCTCATCATAACTAAGGTCAATCTGGAATTTACCCCAGATGTTTGCACGTTGTGCGTCAAACGCCTCTAATTTTAAAGCCTTGGCTATTCTAGGCAGTATCTTCGTAGTGATAAGCAATTAAAGCAAGTTACCCGATGCGCTATTGTCGACAATACACTAACTGCTCTATTAAAACCAAACCACTAAAAATACGAGTTGCCAAAAACGAAAAATCCAATTATAATATGTTCTAATGAAATTAACCCAGTTATGGAGGCTGACGTTATAATAAATGTACACTGCTATATTCGTCACATCCACTCAGCCCTTTCGACAATGAATCTCAGGTGTTTCGGTCCGACCGGCGAGTCGTATATTATATGCGTCACAGAAATAAAGCATATAAATCAAAGCGCTGTGCTTCGCTTGACATTTTTATGCACGTTTCGTTGTCAGAATGTCTTTATTCAATGAAAAAGGGGGCCATTGCGTAAAAATTTTCGTCATAAGCATTGCGGTCATCGTATTTACAAAGAGATTCAGTTGTAAAATGTAGTAAGAATATCTTGGAAAAATTCCAGGGCATTCTTAGAGTTACTTTATCATTATTTTCAAAATATTTTAAAAAGTAGGTGATCTAATTTGTCTTTTAGTATCATCTAATAGTTATCTAATAGTTTATTCAAATGAAGTGGAAAGACGGTTAAGGTTTCGTTCATCAAATACATTTAAAACATTGCATTATCACCACTTAACAAAGGCAAAGTCAAAGTCAAAGTTTTATTAATGCGATTGTTGGTGGATACAACAGGGTCTTAAAAAATATTTTATAGTAGCTCAATAGGGTAGACCTATAGGGATGCATTGTTAAGTGACACTATGAGAAATTAAGTTAAATATTACATGAAACACAATGGATTAATTAAAATCTATAGAAGTTATAATTATTATTAAATAGATAAAGTATAATTATGAACATTGCAAACATAAAATAGTTGGTCACATGAAATTTTGTCAACTAGGAATTCGTCAATGGTATAGTAGTATTTGTCTATTAAAAATGTATTTAGTTTACGTTTAAATTGTGTCAACCACTTAGGCACTTTTAATGTTGATGCATCTGGGTCACCCTCAAACGGACTATCGACCCATTCCACCTCAACCTCCGATGAAGTATAGATTGGAAATCAATAAGGAAACATAAATAGAAACGCATTGAAAAAACCTCTTGTAACTTCAAAAGCAAAGCCAATGATGGAATGAAAAGATGGTGGCACAGTACTGGAAATAGATCTACCCATTTACTACGAAAGTTAATGTACATACGGGGCCATTTTACCAATAGTACCACAATTTCGTGATACTTTGCCCCATGACAGTTGACGGGTAGCTAGGTCGTCGTATAGTTCATAAATTAATGGCTAAAAGGTTTTAGACATATTTCTTTCTTACATTAGGGTTGTCTCGAGTTTACAATAATGTACCTTTCGGGGTTCGCCAGGAGCGTTAATGTAAAGATTTGTCATGCATCATACTTTTAGATAAATCAGGTAAAACTTATAGTTTTCCACAAGGTTCCCATGTGGGCCCAGTATTGTTTAATTATTTTATAAATGATATTCCAAGGTGTTTCTTACATTCTAAGGTTTTTATGTATGCCGACGACTTGAAATTTGTTAAAATTATTAAGTCCCAACATGATGTCATCGTTTTGCAGAGCGATATCAATAGGCTTGTTAAGTGTTGCGAACGCAATTCAATGCTGTTAAATCCCAGTAAATGTTATCATGTCAAATTTACACGAAAGCATAATTTAGTAAATCAAGATTATCACATAAATGACACCAAAATAGCAGAACTAAACACAACAAAAGACCTCGGCGTTACTTTTGATACTAAATTAACTTTTATCCCACATGTGGATTGCATAATAAAAAAGTCATTTAGAATGCTTGGTTTCGTTTTGAGACATTGCAAACAGTTTAGGTGTCCTAAAACTAAAATTATGCTTTACAATTGTCTGATTCGAGGCCTTTTGGAGTATTGTTGTGTGATCTGGCGACCGCACTATGCTACACATTCGTTGCGTCTGGAGAGAATCCAAAAACGCTTTCTGTGGCACCTGGCGTTTACCAGCGGAATAGCAAAAAAAACGCGTTCATATATTGTACGGACAACTACCGTTTCGCATGCTGAATTTACCTTTAAGTGATTGTGCACTATTGTTTATCTGTTTTTGCTTGTTTTTTATGCCCATTACCAGTGTAAACAATTGTTGGTAAAAAAATAGTTCTACCTGATGTTTATTCTATCTAATGTTTGGTATTGTTCTCTATATATCGAATACCTATATATATTATTATTCTATAGGTAGCGGTAGGGTCCAAGCTACCGGTCAGGGCTCCAGGGAGGTGAACCTCCTAATAATGCGAGCCGTGTTTAGAAGTACCGCTTTCTGAATCAAGCCCTTGATCCGGCTGGCCAACGAGAGCCTCCGCAGGTGTTGGTCGAGGCTCTTGGCTTGGTGTGGATTAGGCCGACAGTGTCGTGATAGCCAAAGGGCTATCACGACACTGTCGGCCTAATCCACACCATACTTGATTTGTTTATATTTCTCGGCTTTCACGAGGTTCCCGTCATTCGTTATGGAAACAATCATTGTGCGCCGCTCTATTCATATAATTTTCATTACTAGTTCTCTGCGCCCCCCATTTTCGCCTCATATGTCTTAATTCCAGGATAATGGAAAAATGAAATATCAGGATAAAAGTATTCTATGTACATGTGCCAAATTTCATCGAAATCTGTTCAGTCGTTTTAGCGTAAAAGTGTAACAAACAAACTCACTTTCGCAATTATGATGTTATTTATATACTTATATTAATTATAATTTTATTAAGTTAGTATATATTAAGATTTTAAGATACTAGGCTGAAAGTAGTTTTAATAAAACAACGAGCTAGTTACTAGCACAAAATCCATAGATATAATAAATATAAATACTTATCTATTAAATAATGAGAGTCAACAACCATCTGACACGATCAAGTACCCTCTAAAATTAATTAAACAAAAAAATTTTTACAAATAAATCCAAGATTCTGACCGTAAATACTGCCCGCCGATTACACAGAATGTTTCGCTTAAAATTTGTCATCAAAAACCGGACCCTGTGTACTTTGCCCACCGCCCAGTTCAATTAGTATTGCCTGGGGGTAATGCGGGATATAATGATGCTCGAACGTGATGCCGATCACTGATTGATTGCTTTTTGGCAATGCAATACCTGTAAACATGGTTCTATGTGTTACCGATATGACAACCATTTAAATCGGGGTTTCGTGTTCAGTTTTAATTTTCCCAATTTTCTTGAACTCCTTTTTCGTTTTATATTTCTAGATATAAACTGAAATACAGTAATGAGTCACCATTATTATAATAATTGTACCTACATGGAAAGTTTTACCTAAGAGCCGAGATGAATAAGGATGTTCTCACATATAGATTACTTTCCAAGACATCGTAGCGTTATTAATTTTGTTGTAAGCAAAAAAGAAACATTCATTTTATTAATCAAAATAAAAATACTTTTAATGTAACTTGAGGAAAATACCGCCTAGGCGACACACTGAAGGAAATTACCGGGATGATCAGATATATTATCAAGCTTGCAAATAAATTCCAGATTTAGAAATCTTAATTTTTTTGCCTAAGATGTAGAAACACTGTAACAATATAAATAGTAAAATACCAGGTACAGTCGCAAGCTACTATAATCTGTCGAATTTCTTTAGTAGATTGAAAACTTTATCGCTAAAGCATTAGGTTCAAGGTTGATTGGGAAAGTTTGACTGTTTCGGGTAGTTTGATGTGCTGGCGTCTGTACATAAATAAGTATTGTCTGGCCCACTGCTGCAGGCCTTGATATTAAAATGATTTCTCTTTTTTTTGTGTTTTTGTGCATTTGTGTGCTTGACTGAACCAAATAATAAATAAAAATATACTCAATCGTTTTAATTAACATTGAATAAAAATAATAAGTATCAGTTTAAAAAGTAATAGATAATAGCTTTAATTATCTAGAGTCTAAATATTGGATCAGTCACAAGTACCACGGAAACAGCTGGATTAAATATAGGTAAATATTTTTATACCAACTTTTATTTTTACTCTATTGTTTTCCCTGTTCCGGCTCTCACCGAACTGAAAGGGACTTGAATAGGATTACTTACTTCGATATCCGATTATGTTATCTGATTCTAAACCCGGTCCCTATTCAAATGCCTATAATTTGATTATCGGGTTTATTTGTCACGATTTTTTTACTTAATGTGTTATGAAAGTCATTTTTTAAATTTTTCAGCTGTAATTTCAGGATGAAAACACATCACATTCAAAATGCAATGTGGTGAGCTGAAAAGATTGTTAATGAAAGAGTTAGAAGCATGTCACATTATTTCATTAGTGCTACACTAATGTAATTATAGTCAAGACTCCGTGAAATGCAGTCACACGAGAACTAATGAATCTCTTCGTCGTTTATGAAATGCAACTCGTCGTGCGGCTATTTGTAATAAGCATCTGTCTCTTTTAATTACACGTTAAATAAATCACACACCTCCACCATGTATGGAATGTCAAGCAATTGTCAAAATGGTGGAGCAGTCGTAACTCATAACTACGCATCTGAATATTCATTAAAAATAAATTAGCAGTGAGAATGGTAGCCACCGCGACTGTCAACGGACTAATCGTTACTCCTACAGCTGTTACGCTTTTCTAAATGACGGGCGATTAACTTTAAATGAATCGTAAGTTTAAATCAATGACCGGGGACATAATTGCCTCAAAATGGCTGTGCATGATTTCCCACTTTTAGCAGTATTTTTAATCAACTTTATGGCAGCAAAAATCACTTTTATATACTTTAAAATATTTGCCTTAAGAATATGGGTAGACGAGACTAGACTGCCTTGGAAAATGTTAAAATTTTCCGATGCAAACTATTTCTTAAAAATACGCAGCGTTGAGAGTTCCGGATTTTTTTTTCCGAGATGCTGAAAACGAGCTTTTGAAACGGTAAGTACAGTAGTAAACCCACCCCATATGCTCCTAAAGGTATTAAAGCGCAATACCACTCACTTGCTCAGAATGTATAAAGCCGACAAACTTGAAATTTAGCACGTATTGAGATACTACTAGATAGCTACTCGGTGCTCGCTAAGAAAACTGCTAGGCAGTTTCCTAGCCTTTTCCCAACTATGTTGGGGTCGGCTTCCAGTCTAACCGGATGCAGCTGAATACCAGTATTTTACATGGAGCGACTGCCTATCTGACCTCCACAACCCAGTAACTGGGTAATACGATACCCCTTGGTTAGACTGGTTGTCAGACTTTCGGGTTTCTGACGACTCGTAACGACTGTCAAAGATCCACAAATGACAGCCGGGACCAACGACTTAACGTGCTTTCCGAGGCACGGAGGAGTCTCGATATGTGAAAATGGTCACCCATCCATGGACCAACCCCGGCAAGTGTAGCTTAACCCGATGGATCGACCCGAGCGGCTCGGTGCTTGCTAAGAAACGAACAATACATTTTAAGGGCGTCGTATGCCCAATAATTGTTTCATGCATACAAACGTGGGAAATGGCTGAGTAGCGATACAATACTCAGGTTACTTAGTTAGTGTGTTATTATAATTTTATGGTAATTGCAATGACATCATCAATATCAATACGAGAGCGCTTGTTTCTGTTTAATGTTGAATGTTATTTTTATCTGTACAGTTATGGACGACGGGATTACTATTATCTAACTCCAGGCTAAGAGTTGTGACTCATCGTACTTAGTTCAGGCGCCGAGTTTCTTGTAGGTACCGTGCACAAGTTTCTGATTGTTTTCATATACAGTGTGTAGCTGTTTATGATATTAATAAGGTTGTTTGTTGAACGTATTAATGATGAAGACTTTGATAACTTGGTGCGGTTATAAGGTACAACCTACCTATGTGTAGGTACGAAATTCAGTTGCTTTCTAAAGATATTATTTTGATCCAATAATAGGACAAGTTAGTTTAATAAGCACACATTTGATAAAGTTTCCCGATAAAGAAATAACTCAATATCGATTTTATTCGTTCATGCATCTAATTTAAACTTTTGGATTCAAGTGCACAGCGACTCTTAACGACAAAACTTCTTGCCATAAAGTTTTTGAAAAGGCAGATAGCTACGAGTATTGTGCTCGAGAATACCCACTGGAACAAACCTAAAAGTTGAAAGAAATAATCGCTTTATCTAAAGTACAAGTAAATATACAACAAATAAGTCGAGTACCATCTGCAGCACTTCCGTACGTAGTGTATGTCATCTCATTACACATGAATGTTTTCGCGAAAACGATAATAGCATGTCTAATTCTGTAATAACACGTAACTACAAGTGTTTCTCTTTCTATGAATATTGTTAATATTACGAACTAATAATAGCTAAGGAAATTTGAGAGCTGAAGAAGTTAGGAATGTAGAATTATTCATAGCAATTCGTAGTTTTAACGACTTCAAAAAGGAGGAGGTTCTCAATTGTTTTTTTTTTTAATTTTTAATGGGCAATTTCTCCTCCAATTATGAATTTATTTCGATAATTCTTTTTTTTTGGTAGTTCATGCTCCAGAGGTGGTCCCATATAAAATTTATTATCTTTTCTTGCGTAGTTTTTGAGTTAGCTTCAATAATACGTATTTTTTCCATTTGCCTCTGTATGGATGATGTTCGAAGTTTCCGACTTTAAAAAAAAATGACTTTAATTTCGGAAGTCGGTGGCAAAAAACGAAAATTCCAACTTTCGAAATTACAGTTTTTTTTCACTAGTGTTTTTTTTGGAAGTCTAATTTTTTGTAAAAGGCTTTTGAGAGTGCAAGGACATCGTCAGTAAATTAATAAATGTGTACCTACTGTACAGTAACGACCGGTAAACCTTCTCGATATGTCACAAACATCGATACTTAGGTATTCCCTGACCGTCAAGTCCGTCCCTCACCGTTCAATCACGATAAGAGCAGAAACATCCACGGAATAGTAACTCGCAGATTTGTTACGATCAAAAGTAAGCGAATAAATTGATCTAGCCATTGATAAAGATTTACGATCGTCGTATCTAAAAGTACAAAGTAATCCCTCAAAATCCGTTTTGTATTACAAAAGCTCACCGGAAGAAAGTGTTCGTATTTAATTTATTTTGTCTTTTTGTAAAGTCACGACTGTTCTGTGAAAACAAAAGGTGAATGAAACAGGAGGGTTTCATTTTCTGTGATGTGGTGTTCAGGAAATGGAATGTGTTTTTTAACTCTAATGATTCCATTGCGTGAACACTCTTATTATTACAAGCCTATCTCTTTTTTTCATCACTTAATGGATATTGTTTTCAAGTAATTGAAATCACACGTGAATTATAGACACATTTTATGGAAAATTCACATGTTTACGAAGAAAGACTAAGCTCCATTAATAAGATCAATATCAGTGCACAACGTTGCGGTGGTCAGTTGAGTAATAAATCGATGCACCTGTCCGACACCGCGTTATGAAAATTGATAGCTCGGTGAGTTCATCTTAATCAAATCAATGAAAACTCCAAAAAGCTTTTAAAATATTTTACTGCAGAAACCACATTTTGCAATTAACTTTAATAATGTTTAATATTTACAAAAAATAAACAGGTTGAGTTATAACATTCATTTTGTAACCGTTATGAGCATTACGCGTTTCTATAATGAATCACGCCAGTCATAAGTAAAAGGACGCGTCATTTACTGTTTATGTCTTTCATTCGATTCTATGTTTATTTTTCTCAGTTGTTGACAGGCCAATAGCTTCCCAGAATCGCTTTAATATTATGGGAAAATGATTCTTTATGATCTCAACGACGAAGTAGATGATATTTTGGGCTATAAAACATTTGATGGAGTAAAAATGCCAATAACATCAGAGATGGGTGACGATCGAATTATACAATGATATCGGGAAAGCCGCTTGAGATACCCTCACGGTAACAACTTTTTATTTCGAAGCAATGAGTGTAAGATTTTATGCGGAACCTTTTCGTATTGCTAATGTTTATAAACGAAATTTAAGAAACCATTACGTCGGAACGCTACGTTTAACACTTATTTTTAGATGTTATTTTTTACGTTTCATTGCCATTTTGTACGTTTGGTATTATCCATGTTTAGCAAAGATATATCTGTTGCTCGACTTTAGAGATATGAAATGAAAAGCTTGAAAATTCCTGCAATAAGGATGATGACTAAAAATGTTTTTATTGTCCGTCAGGTAGTTTATTAAAAATATCGGACACACGATACATTGAGTTAGCATGTGGCATGACATCACTTCTATGTAGATTTTATACTTACTAGTGACGTAGTGCCCAACTTTAAAGCGTTTTATCTAAGTCACTTTTATTATAAACTAGCTAATGCCCGCGGCTTCGCCCGCTTGACCAATTATATACTAAAACCTTCCTCGAAAACCCCTCTATCTATTGTTGAAAACAGCATGGAAATCGGTGCAGTAGTTTCTGAGTTTATCGCGAACAGACAGACAGACAGATGCGACGGAGGACTTTGTTTTATAATATGTAATGATATATGATAAAGCAAAAAATACGTGTCTAATATTTTTCGACGGACTAAATATAAGTTCATTTTTTACCCAGGCATCATTCCTATTACGATATCTATGAGTTCTTTAAAAAAAATCTTTAAATTTATGAAGAAATACTTCAAAGAAACCATAAAGTTTAAAAACAATCCATTTATTTTCTAATTCACCTGTAGAAAATACAAAATATCACAAAGAGACCTTTGTATTTCGAAGAAGTGTCAACTGACGTAGCGAAACGAATGCACTTGCCACAGAAACGGTTGCGTTTGTAAGGATTTGTATTGACGGAGTAAATAGCCTGCCAAATTGTGTCAGTGGCTTGCTCCATCCGGACACAAATCCCCGAATAAACCGCTTGCGCCGTGGATTAGACATTGTTGCAGTTCTGAGAATGCCCCGTGATCGCAAATAATTGTGCTGGGACCAGACTCCTGCTGGAGTGCACACCGTTTATAAAAAATACCAAACATTTTAAGTGCTATTTCGCTGTAGATTAATTTAACGCTCATCTCTACATTTTATCAAAAGCAATGAAAGTTTTAGACTTTGTTGTTGTTTCCCTATTCTAAACTCATTACTCTAGATAGATAAAGATAAACTTGTTGAACAAAGTTTGAAACACAATGTTTCCCCCATACACCACGGGACAACTGTTCCCTTTTATTTGTAACAGCAAAATATTTTTCTTTTTGACATGCGTCACATTTGGCCTTTAATCTTGTTGGGTGATGCCCAACATTTTTATGAAGGAAAAAACTTTTATTCTGGCATAAAGGACCCGCGATATAAAGATAGATTACATAATGCGTACAGCGTCGACAGTAAGGTATAGAAAAACTCACGGGTACCTACCTAATATGTACGGACCTATATGTACATAAGACGGTATGAAATATGTTTATCTATTATATTTGATTTTGAATTATATCACACGCCTGGAAATGGTTGAACTATTTTTTATTGATAAGCGTAGTTTCTTGAACTAGGGTGTAACAGCTGATAAACATCAAGGTGTAATTGAATTCATGGGCATCCTCTTAAGGGGTTATTGTACTCATCATTATGAACAACTTTCACTATGGGACCAACCCAGAAATCACAAAAACAAACAGCTGTTCACCAGTGGCGTTCCTTCCATAGAAGCCCAAAAGCCCGGCTTGCCTTCAAAATTAAGCCTATCAATAAAAAATAACACTATATAATAATGGTATTACCCAGGGGCGGTACTTTCATATTCAAAAATCATTATTCACAAGAACAAACGTAAGCCTACCAATAAAAAATAAATAAAAAAAAACAGTCAATAATCTCGAACTCAATCATTCATGTCATAGGAATAATCAAATTTCGAAATCCCCGCTCTATCTGCCGCGCGCACTGCGCAAGGGTGCCAGATCTACGCACTCATTGAACTCAATCATTCATAAGAATACAATTTTTAATACCGCGCTTTGTTGCCAAACCTACGCGCCACTACAATGCATTCAAATGCGCCTTCTCGCTCACACTCGTCGGCTTTCAATGGGGCTTGCCTTACCTTTCTTTGTCTAGCAGTTTTCGCCTACAAATTGCTATAGAAACGTTTACATTTGTTGATATATTGGTAAGTACTTATACGCAGATTTGTATGAAATGAAAAGCCGGGCTTTTTTAGAGTTAAGTTCGCGCAAATGCACTAGCCGCGATGTTGACCCGCGTAAAGTGAGTTGCAAGTACGCGACGCGACTCGATTTGTTATTGTTTTGAAATTAATATTTTGAGATCAGTATTTTATTTCCAAGTGAGATAATGAATTAGTTTTACTATTTAAAATGATTTGATAGTTATTGCGGCTGTAATTCGTAAGTGTGTGTGTCTTAGTAAGTACAGTGTTATTTTTATCATCAAAATGTGAATTCGGAAACTGTGTTCGAAAAGGTAAGTATCTACATTGAGTTTTCTGGCAGTGTAACTCTCTCTTTACTTCACCGTAATCAACCCCAAATGAATGTACCTAATAAAATTTGGAAAAAAACAAGTATTTTTGTCAGTTGAAGAATATAATTGAAATTGGCATTCGATTGTTTATTATGTTGATGAGTATGACAAACTTAGGTAGCTGGTGGCATGAAATACATCAAAATTTGTATAGTGTTGTTTGTATGGCAATTGTAGTTTCGGTAAACCACTGAAAAACAAACCATCTTATTATTATTACATCTCATCAAGATCATAAAACACAATAATTTTCTTATCGAAGATATTCTTCGTAACTAGGTGTTTTGAAATAAAGATTAGAGTTGGCTATTGTCATTATGATTAATTATAAAATGTTATATAGGTACCTAATGTAATATCTCATTTAACATTTTCAATCGACATTATAATTCATAAAACTAAGTACCTATGCTTACGGTATAATATGTATTGGTAAATAAAAGTTAAATTTAAAATTTAAAAAACCCCCGACAAAAACAAAGCATTTAAAAAGTAAACAAATAATATGTATTGGCCCTTTAAGTTTAATATAAAAGTTGTAGGTAATATTTTGATCCAAGCGTCGTCGCGTCGTCGGGGGACGGCTCATGAAAATAGGAAATTAACAGCAGCTATCCTTTCTACAATAGCATATATTCATTATTCCTAGTGTATGTTGGCGTTTTCATTAGCCGTCCCCCGACGCGACGACGCTTGGATCAAAATATTACCTACAACTTTTATATTAAACTTAAAGGGCCAATACATATTATTTGTTTACTTTTTAAATGCTTTGTTTTTGTTGGGGGTTTTTTAAATTTTTAATTTAACTTTTATTTCCAGCTTTTTAAATTTCATATTACCTATATTACTAGTAGAAACGCTATGATCAACCCGCGGCTCGCCGATATCTGCGTAGCTGTACGTACTTTTGCCACAGTGAAGCTAGTTTCTAATTTAGTCTCATTTTTCTTTCCTACTCCATCATCAGACCCTGATCACCATCCATCTGTAACCTATTTTTGAGACCTTTCCAATGAGCCCAAACACGATACCTCTGCTGTAAGTTGGTGAGGGAGTTGGGTATCCTGCATCCAGGTGATGCTGCAGCATCAGTTCAAGGTTACTATATTCTTCTAATATCATTGAAGTAACAGAATTCTAAATTTCCAATCGATTAGACCTGTGAAAGATGCTCACATCCATTCATCAACTAGAAAAGAGCTGATAATCTTCAAATGGCTGAACCGATTTTCTTGAATAATACCTAAGAACACTCTCGATAAAGTCACCTTATAAACAAAACAAAAAAAAAGAAAATCGGTTCAGCGGTTTGGCAGCTACGATGGAACAGACAGACACACAGATACACAGATACACAGATACACAGATACACACGTTAAACTTATAACACCCCTCTTTTTCAGTCGGGGGTTAAAAAGAACAACAAATCGATAATTTGGGGGCCATCTAGCGGCTTATGATTGAATAATTTTGGTGACAAGCGAAAGAATTTATTATGGTGAAAAGGTCCTAATCGGTGTGGTAACGCGCATTCTTTAATATAGATGGCGCTTACTTATAATAATGGTGTTATCATGAACAACAAAGAAAACCCGCTGTTTTTTTTTTTTTTAAATCGTAAATAGTCTGTGGGCTTGCCCTAATTTAGAACCCTAGGCACGCTACTGCTGTTCACTACATTTATGTTTGCCAAAATGTAGGGAACATCACATTTTTTTGTTGATTTATTCAGTTTCACCCTGTATTTTTGATTCATATTATACGCCTGGAAAATGTTCGAGCAATTATTGATAAGGGTAGGACCACTTGTTTTCGAAGGTAGGGAAGTTTCCTGTTTTTCTAGAACTTTAGCCGCCAAACTTTTAACTAGGGTATGACCGTATAAAGCTAAATACATATATAGGTATGTTTTATTCAATACTGGTCGGTTGTTGACTGTATTATTATTATATTGGTACCTAAATATGCTGATATACCTCTTGTTTCTGATAAATAGGATTTTCTCAGAATTGAATTACAAAAGGTTTGGTTTGTTAGCTTTCTCAACGTTAATATTTATTCAATTAAGATTTCTTAGTAATTGATGTTTCGTATAAAGTCATTAGTCTGAGAACATGCGTTACCTTACTTTAGAATCTATTGTACGTTCAATACTGATACAACAGAACTGTCTATCTTGAACGGCTCCATTAATTGGCATTATAATAGGAAACCTTTGTCTTTTGTTTAGCTAATTGGTATTCCGACCCATTATTACAGCGACAGCTATTTCTCACTCAGTAACAAAATCTAACCTAAATTAGACAAATATTAAATGTCAAATAGAATTGTACTTGATGGTAAACTTTAACGAAATGGGTGCTTTAGTTATAAATTAATCTGCCTAGCATTTTCCCAACTATGTTGGGCTCGGCTTCCAGTCTAACCGAATGCAGCTGAATACCTGTATTTTACATAGAGAGACTGCCTGTCTGGCCTCCACAACCCAGTAACTGGGTAATACGATACCCCTTGGTAAGACTGGTTGTCAGACATTCATTCGGGCTTCTGACGATCCGAAACGACTGACAGCCGGGACCAACGGCTTAACGTGCTTTCCGAGGCACATAGGAGTCCACGGACCAACCTCGGCAAGCGTAGTTTTACCTGATGGATCGACCCGTCGACGTCATACGGCTATTATTAGTTAGCCACGAGCTCCTGGAAGCTTTAGTTAAATAGTTATTCAAATTGAATTTAACTCAGCCGAAATATTCGATGCTAGCCACATCTTCGTTGTCCACTTGTAGAGCACACAAAAACTGAATATAATTTCTTTATAAACTGTTACCGATTTACTCCATCAATCGTAGTATTATTGAAAATCGCAGCGGCAAAGTATGTGAATGAACATAAATAGCTAAATACATTAGCCTAAGAAGATTTACAACATCTAACGACATGCTTAGCTTAGCTGCACAACTCTTTTGTTCAAGGGGATTACCCATCAGCAATTTCTATAATTAGTCCACGGCTTTTGTTTGTTTATTCATCCAACATTACTAGGGAAATAGTAGTAATAATTAGTGTTGCATTACGTACTTTGCACTGAGTCGTCATATCCCTTGATTAAGTAAGATTGCTAAACAGTCGTTGTTCATGAAAAAAATCTTTACATATCCATGATTACAATAGCAGTACCGCAAGGCGGTACTCTCAGTCCGTTGTACATTCGAAATCAAACAAATTTCAACCCTATAAAAGCGTATGTATCTTCAAAAACAGCAGTTTTAAGCATCATCTCTGAGTCTATCAAAGACATAAGTAGGTAGCAAATTTGATTTATCAATTTCATTCGTTCATCCGCACATACTCACATCACACTTATAACAATCATGGCAAAACTATTTTGTGTGCATCTGAAGTACTGTCACTAATCTTTCTATTGTCATCACAAGTCGAGTCTAGCACCCAATTTATCGACTTGCATCCCACTTCAATATAGTATTCATTGAATATTAGAATTTAAATTGAGTCGGTTAATTTAGGAGTTAGCGGCCAGTCGACAGTGCTGCCCACTGATGTGGAAGTTTGATAACTCTGCGGCCTGTTCTTGTCGGGGACCTATCCGACTATCTATTGCAAGTTTAAAGTCGTTCATTTACAGGGCTTTGTGTACTGTATTCACAGTTTTATTCGACATTTATCACCGATTAACGTCATCACAGTTTAATAATACCGTAACTAATTGGTACAGTAAAATGTGTTAACAAAAATAAATCAGATTTTGAATAACATTAACTTTGTAAATATACTATATTACATTTAGGTACTAGATAGACAGAAAGATAAAATTCTCTTTATTACACAGTATGTAATCTATTGAAGGGCGTTCCCCTTTAACCTGCAATAGTATACTGACTGGACAGGTCCACTCAATCTGTGTGGTTCTTTCCTCAAAAGACCATTTCAGACACCAATCTACATGGTCTTCACATGATCTGACCAAGATTATGTCTGGACTTCAAAAGAGACTGTGACCTCTGAGTTTGTTTCGGCCTTTCTTCTCAGAGTAGTCAGATAGGAAACGCCGACCTCATCTAGTTTTAAAATATGTGATTGACGTGTAAAAGTGTTTGTACAAACCCACTTACAAAAATAAATCATTTATCATTTATACATGCTAACAAAAATATTACTATTAAAAAAAAAAGTTTTTATCTATAAAATATTCACAAAAATATTAAATTGATACGGAAAAGAAACACTTCACACGCACACTTGTCACACTTGCCTTTCTACGTTGAAATACAAGCGTGCATGTATAGAGTGTTTCTTTTACGTATCAATTTAATATTTTTGTGAATATTTCACTACTATTACTTACAAAAAAAAAAGTTTTTTTGAGTGGTAATATTTTTTTAGCATGTGTGGACGCTATACTATTACGGGTTATCGGGAACACCTTTTGTTAGTTAACATACTGTATAAGTAGGTACACCATATAAATTACAAATATAAATGCAGAAAACTAGATGCCCTACTAGTATAGTCTCTCTTTTGTCTTCAGCTTACATAAAATGGCATTTCCACAATGTCAAGTGCACTTCTGTGTAACAGTACCTACTTACTACTTATTTCAAATAAGCTTCGCATTGAGGGAATATAATTCTAGTTCATATTTTTATCAAAACCAGTTACACCATAAAAATTACAAATATAAATGCAGAAAACTAGATGTCCTACTAGTATAGTCTCTCTTTTGTCTTCAGCTTACATAAAATGGCATTTCCACAATGTCAAGTGCACTTCTGTGTAACAGTACCTACTTACTACTTATTTCAAATAAGCTTCGCATTGAGGGAATATAATTCTAGTTCATATTTTTATCAAACCCAGTTACTTATTTGTTTTTTTTTTTTTCAACATGCATTTTTACATTATCTGTGAATAGGTAGGTACGGGAATTTCGCAGTCTTCGGATAGAGAGCCGATATATTCATAATTTACGTAGTAGATAGCACTTACATTTTGTGTGATAGAAGAGTATTCCGGATCACTTTTACGTTTGCTAGTCAGTCTTTGTAAGTTTTCTGTTCAGAATACATCTCTTGTTATGCTAACGATCGGCTATTATTTCTAATAACCCAACAGTTATATCGATTTCCAAGCCTACAGTATCCGATATCATACCTCCGTGAACCATTCGCTACTTCAATGATTAACATTTCCGTATTGGCTTTTTATGGTAATTTATAGATCAAGTCAGTAAATCGTGGACCGTTAGCCAATATTGGTGTTTTTGAACGAGGTATTTGTCAACGTGTTGTTTACAACGTTTTTCCAGTTTCAATATTCTATTAGGCATAGAAATATCCGTGCTAATGGCGTTGCCGGAGATCATACAACACACCACGGATATCTATGCCACACACTGTGGCTTAAAACAAACAAAAAATGCTAGTAGGTACTGTGATTTACTGCAATGGGAAAACGTCAAGTCAAAAGTCCCGTAAAGCAAGATTGTGTAAGTGAATAGACACCAGCGTCTATAACAAACTGCTGTCCAAGTTGATTACGGTATCTTCAGTCAAAGCTAAGGAATAGGACCGAATGAAATTGACCGATTCCACTGAAGATATAACTCACGATAAACCAATGAGTACTTATTTGTTTAAAGTCCATCTTGTTCACAAACATCTCTTAAACACCACAGTATATCATAATGAACCTGAATTTAATGAACATACAATATTGTTTGTAACACCATTACTCAATTAGGTACGAGACGAGCAATTCCGCGGTAACCTCGTAGTAATAATATCTGATATTGCAGGCAAGCTGACTGATCTCAGACCAGTGGCGTTTGCAAAATTTTATGAGAACTAAGATAAGGTGCATAAGACGGAGCTTGAGAAAATGCAGAGGAAGGTATTCAGACAACGGACATTGGTAATTCAATATCGTCGTCATCTATATACATTGCCATTACTATACCATATCATTCTTTGTTCTTTGTAGATTACGTAAATAATGTATACCTAGGTTTGACTATATGTAAAATTTAATTTATCAAACAATATTAAACCTTTAAAAGTTCAATGGAATTTTAATTAATTGGTCCCAAGACAAGGAAGAACCCGTAATTAGCAAAACGTTTGTAAAATCATGTAAGTAGTTGAACAAAATTAATAAACTTCTGAGAAGATTTCCGGCTACTACGTAGTTACTTAGTTACAGTACAGAATTCAACAGTTAACAATTTCCTGGAATTGTGATTCTGGGAAACTACCCTTACACGGCATTGATAATTGCTCATGCATAAGCATGTGCCCTACAGAGAGAAGGCTTGCGATATTCCATGCATAGCAATAGATTGGAGCCGATACGACGTTAATACGCTGAGAAGTTACGCGCCATTAACTTCATCGTGTGCATGTACAGTCAGTTAAAATGTTTTGTTTAGTAGATTGATACACTACGAAGCCGCTGTTTGCATTTCATGTGTCAAATAAACAATGACAGCTGTGATTTGAATATATTCAATTCGCTAAACAATCCATTTCTCCGATTGTACCAAATCGAATCTCAGTATATTTTGAAACCAAGCTTAATTATATTTTGCCGGTCGTTTAATTTCATAAACGTATGGTAAACCCTTCGCAGTGTACACAATTAAGGAAATTTTCACGGCCGGAATCTCCTTCTGTCCTATTTTGAATATCACACAAAAGGTATGGCTGGGAATTTTAAACAGGTCGACATTGTTATTACGAATGCTGTTACTTTTACATAACTAACAAGATACAGACTTCCGACCCCGTCTGAAATTAAATGTGTTGTAGTGTTGGTTATTGTGTTATCAGACAAAGAACAATACACCCTTTTTCACCTGTGGTTGTAATAAAAAGTTACCAAAGGATTATGTTATATTTTGGCAGTCACGGCTTCTTGATTGATAACTATACTATATAACTATACCATGGTCGTAGAATATTATGGTGGATTACAATGCCAAATATTATCCTCCTTATGGTCACCAATCCGCTTAAACAATACCCTATACCTACCTACTAAGCTTAAGAGCTGGTTTCAGGAAAGCGCTCTCAGAGAATGCCAATTTTTTATCCCATTTTTATTTACTGCAAAGTTTGTCGCTAACTGCCCTTTTTGAGAATGTTCTTGTTTCCCTTCAAATGTGATTTAAATGAAACAGATACAGAGAAAATAAATTAAATTACTCCCGCAAGATGTTTCAGCCACTGAAAACTTTTTCTTTTCTCCTTATTTTCCTGTTATTACGAAACATTGGGCAATTGCGTATAGAATAAAATTATACATCAAATATGAATCGTAGGAGTTTTGCGATTAATACAGTTCCTTTTGTATGTTATTTATATTTCCAATTACTATTTACGGATATTTTAATATTATAAATATATTTGTTATGGATATCTATTATAGATTATATGCTACGTCAACTTTAGGAATGATTCACTTATCGCCTTTAACGACTTGCCTTAAAGGAGTAAAATGTGAAGAACGGGAGTTTTACTTCACGCCAAGTATAATAGAACGGCCATCGCGCATCCCGAGTAATCCCGGCCATAGAATTTCAGCGTTACCTAGTTGAATAGAAATGGGACAGGCTTTTCAGAAAGATATGCATAAAGGAATATTTAAAAGCCAACTTACTTTTTATGTGGGTACGTAGTACAAACATTTAAGAATAGCTTTTGTACTTTAGATATGTAACACATAATGTTATAGGAGCGCGAATGTAGGTAGGTTTACCCCAGATAACAGAGAGTTAAAAAAAACAAAATAGTTAATATTCCTCACACTGGACCTTTGGTGCGATACCGTTGAGATACAGTTGGTTAATAAAATCTCAGTTCAATCAAGTCCTTGACCGAAACTAATCACTAGAGTACAATATTAACGGGTTGAAATTATACAAATAGCGTCCCGCTCCTGCTTCGCACGGTGTCTACGACTTGATAAAACATCGAGATTTCTTAGTTAAATGTAACTGTAATATTAATGTTTTATACACCTTGAATAAAAAACCTCATCAAAATCTTTTACGTGGTTTAGAAGAACATCGTAGACATACAGGCATACGCAAAAAGCGATTTAATTTAAAATAAGTATATAGATAGATTTGTAATAGAAAGACTGCCGTAGAAAACCAATGAAAGCTTACTGCCCTAATCGAGTCGTCAATCGTTTCTTACCGCACTTCTCGAGGTCATGGCTTGACCGTAGTAATACTACCTCATGCTACTTCGTTTTTATTATAAAAAGTCAATAAACTTAGCAGAACCAGCATATGTTATAAAATTCAGTTTATCTGTGTAGCCTAAGTACCTAGGTATATAACGTTACCCAGTCTTTGTTTTACCCGGAACATACAGTCGTCAGTAGGATACATACACGTGTCATGTTCATTAAACTATGAAAATTATGACTTCTATAATATCTCAATAAATTTGCCTAGCCTTTTCCCAACTATATTGGGGTCGGCTTCCAGTATATCCGAATTCAGCTGATTACCAGTATTTTACATGGACTGACTGCCTATCTGACCTCCACAACTCAGTTACTGGGTAACACGACACGATGATTTCTATACCTACTAGTCGTAAAAATTATCTGGAGTAAGTCATAAACAATAATACAAAGTATGTAGTAATCATAACATGATGATTATAATTATTATCGATGATGCCCTTGCAATGACCGATGCAATAGAATTATGGAAAATTATAAAATTAATCACGACTTTGTGATGTGTGATTTCCAAAAGTAATTATTTGATTATAATTAATTACCTTTAATGATTTGATAATCATCAACAAATAGTTTTTCATCATCGAGAGGGTCAGGTTTAAAACTAAAAAATAACCTACACACACTAAAAGCATGAGTATACCTACGTTACGTTAAATTTTCAGGCATGCTCAGCACAGAATATGAAAAGATTTTACGTAGATCATAAAAACCTACCGTGGGAATATGGAACCTTTCAAGTATTTTGTTTTACGATGATAGATTTTTACACCTGATTTATTATTAAAGAAAATGATGATGAATGTAATTCAATCGATTAAATAATATTTTCTCGCTTTTCGCAACCTTCCGATATTTTCTTTTTTTATTATTTTTACAATACTTAGCAACATTTTTGTGAACGTGTGTTTGATCAAAGGGCCAGACAAAATTAAGGGACACAGATTTAGAACAATCTGAATAATAGATGCGCCTATTTATAACATTGGAGGAGACGCTTTTCCTAAATTCACGTAGACTTAGGACCCTGAATGGATAACCGGAAAATTGGAAATTGACTTTTTCATGGAACTAAATGATTGTAAGAAAAGATTTAGAAGGTAATCCTTCTAAATCTTTGCTATATTATTTATCTTTGCTAAGGATCAGCAAAAGGAAAAACGTAGAAAATTCAGTCTACTGAAAAAAAAACAAAGTCAACTTGAAAACTTTTTCAAAATAATATCGGTGTTACATGATTAAGGTTTCGGTTTTATCACTGTTTTACGATTCCGAAGAAATCGAAAAAATTATTACCTAATAAAAAGTTAAGTCAATGTTCATAATTTTTGCCCAATTAATTACTGTTGATCCACGTTTTAAATTACATTCTTACTTACCTATTATTTATTTTGATCAATTTTATATGTATTCAGCTGTGGACATGTAACTATGTAAATATCATTCGCCTTGAAAATGTTGTGATAAACATTGGAGACTAAAACATAAATATTCTGGTTCTAATTTAAAATTCTATTCCAGTCATAGGAAGAGCTCTACAACTCAAAAAATAAATATCTGGTTACAAACTCAAAATGCTATAAAAGTATGAGAGAGCATAGATTTAAAATATATTCTAAATGTACCTTAGTGCAATAGTTGAGTTTATGAGTTGCCGAAGTCAGGGGAGCAGTGTTATGACTCGGTGCATCACCAGTGAGCAAGTCTGGCGCGGTTACTACAGCGGTACTACAGTCCGTGGGCGGCAGACGGGCCGTTTACCCCTAGTCGGCACTTATCTACTTCACTGACAGACGTCAAAGTCACTAAAACTAAATCACATAAGTCGAAGTCGAAACTGAAGTGGGGTTACACAGAAGCGTAAGGGGCATTGGACACGGGATACGTAGTAATTTGTTTACGGTTGCGTGAAGGGCGGGCGGTAGGGTCGCGTGCGCGCGTTCGTGGCGCGTCCACCGCGCTCGGCGCGCAACAGATAGTACGTAGCGGTAGGGACAACCGCGCGCGAGGCCGGGCTCGCCGGCGCGCGCCACTGCCCTCCCAACCCCCCGCGCACCGCCACTGCTGACGTCAGGCGAACCTCCGAAAATCCTCGCGACCGCTGATCGCTGCAACGACTTGAGCTGAGCCCAAGAGTTCAATGGTAATGCCCCAGACTTGCCTGAAATGTATTTAGTTCAACAATGCAAATGAGATCTTCCAAAACTTTGCAGTTAACGTGGCGTTTATTTAACTGTAGTTAAAAGTTGCAAAGTCTCTCAAAAGCGGTAAAGAAAAAAGTGACAAAACGGTTACTATGTAATCTTCAACACATTGCCAATCACTTAATAGCACGACACGACTACCTACCTACAAGATGATCTACATAAAAATAATCTTTATTAGAATAATTAGATGTATAAGATCGGTACACCAAATACTATCTTTACCCTAGTCAATCCCAGTATTTTACTTCAGGCTTATCTTCAATGAACACGAAAATAATTATAATAATACCTAACAGCCTAATGTCGTTCCACGGCATAGGCAGAAAAAGCAAGAGCCTTCAACACCACAAAAAACAAATTACCACTTATCAATTTAAAACACTAATGTCTGTCCACCGGAGACTATTTTCGTTTCGATAAACAATTCGGATGTCGAGGCCTGCAAACAATAACGAAATAAGCGGAAATTAATCGCGACATCAGCTTCATTATGATGTCAAACGTTCGTAAATATCTGAATACAAATAATTTAATTGTTGTGACATTTTTAACCGTATGGCGGAAAAAAATAAAGTAGCTTCGTAGCATGAGTTGAATACGAAAACCAGTTTTTTTTTCGGTCGTAGGTTCGAACTCAATCAGGTGATTTACTTTGGGTGATTTATTTCATCACCACTGCTATCAAAACGGTGAAGGAAAACATCGTGAGGAAACCGGCATGCCCCATAACCAAAAATTCGAACGTATGTGACATCTGCCAAACCGCACTGGGTCCGCATGGTGGATTACGGCCCACTTACTCTCTCAGAAAGGAGTCCTACGTCCCAGCAGTGGGAACGATATAGGCTAACTATGCATACCATTATCATCATCTTTGCCGAAAGACGTTCACTGCTGGGACGTTGGACTCCTCATAGGCTTCCCTCAAGGGGACATAGGCTTCCCTCAAGCATCGCCATACGTGGGACACGACGCGGGCCTGCTCCTTATCGGACGGCGAGCAATGGGTAGCTCGCCGTCCGATAAAGAGCAGGCCGCGTCTGTTCCACGCGCGCCTCAAAGAGATGTCAGCACAATTGACGGGTCCGCTTGGACCGATGCCCTTTCTGCCATTCCCGCAACCCAGGCGGTTGCGGGAATGTCCGAAAGGGATACCGGGGCCCTTGGCAACAGGCAATTGAAGGAACACGGGTGGGTTTTAGTCAGTAAAAGTCTGACACGCCCTTCCGCTCCGCCCAGAGCGGGATTAGACATTTAATGATTTCCCACCCTCAAAAAAAACAATAGATCTCCTTAGTTCCAAGATAGATTCATTTTCATCTATTTGATTGAAAGGTACATGACATCTCATTGGCTTTCCTCTTGATCTTCTCTGTAACCTCCATTCCATTCATATTCATTTGAGGAATCCAGCGCGAGGTGGTTTAAATCTACACTTAGGCTTTTGAATTTGGATTTACGGCTAGAGTAGGTCGACCGAGATTCAAGTAAAAACTGTTGAAAGCTATCTATACCTACTCATAATACTTATTTAAACTATGCATCGTGCCAGGGTGCTCCTGAAATACTAAATGCAAATAGTCACGCATTACATTCATACATAAACCGTGTCGACCAAGTATGTGGGCGCAAGCGCAGATACGGAGTGAATAACATCCTGTGATCGATTCCTAACTCACGCGGATATTACTTTGATATTCGAAAGGAAATTCTCATTAGCAGCCCGGTACCAATTATGTAAGAATAATTATACAGCTATAAATACCTAATTTTAATATAATAAAAGTCGCTTTTCGTGTCTGTCCGTTGCTTAGTTTAGAAAAATAACGCGATCACACCCGCGTTGTTCTTCTAAAGCACGTGAACGCGTACGCAACGGATATTGATGCGATTTCAACATCATTTCAAGAATTTATTCCGGAAGGTTAAATGTGAATAATACATTCATATTAAACTTGCTTAATAAAGAAATCTTGATGTTTGGTCAGGTCGTAAAAACAATGCGAAGCAAAGGGCGGGTGGGTTGTTAGTATATTATGTGAACGGCGAAAGTAAAGTGTTAAACTCCCCCGAAATACCGACTCATTTGTGCAATTTTGTTCTTAGTATTGTTCTGTTTATGTCTGGACTTCGTTACGCTTAACAATTACTATCCAATTGTTGACTCATCTGGCTTTGTCGAATTACCCACATAAAACGAAAATACAATTTAAATACTAATGTAGAGTCACGACTACGCTACGACTATAACTTCTTATTCGAGGACAGATACAACAAATTACCTAATACCTCAATACCTCACTTTCCTAGATGAATGTGCAAAGGTTTTTTTATATACATGAGTTGTTATTGAATTATTATGTACCTATACAATAATTACCTACCTACATAATCATATGGTAGTAGAAATAAATAGGTATATATAACGATAAAAATGAGTAAATATCTGTACAGCAAGATAAAATATGCCATTGAATTTAGTACTATGTTACTGTGCTCTTTCCATTTAAGTATTTTTTTAACTGACTTCTTCAAAAAGGAGGTTCTCATTTTGTCTGTATGTTTTTTTTTTAGTGTCTGTTACGCTATTACTCCGCCAATTATGAATCGATTTTGAAGATTCTTTTCTTCATGCTTCAGAAAAAAAAATAGTGACTTGGGTAGTTTTTGAGTTAGCTACAATATAACGTATTTTTTCCCACTTAGTCTACGTAGACGATATATTATTTGACTCCGACACTGTTATTTACATAGCAGGGGTACGTACCACAACTAAAAAGTGAAAAATAAAAACTTTTTACAAAAAAAAAACAACCGTGTCCAACAAAGTTATTTTTCACTTTTTAATGAAGAACAGCGGGTCGAAAAAGCAATGATTTTATGTGTTCCCATGTTTTTCTGGGAAAACAGATTTTCTAAGAAATACTCACCAGTACCTACTTACCTAATGTTCAAAATTAAAGTATAAAGTTTATCAGTATTAAATTTTCTTTGCAAACTCCTACCTCGAGCGTCAACACACATTACAAGTTTACCTTAAATAAAGCACGGACAATGTAAGGGACATGATCCAATTTGAGCTTGTTGATCCAACAAAAAAGCGTCTCGACCAAATCTGGTTAGCAGTAAAGTACCGTGAGTGGGGTCTAAAAATACATGTACCTATATTAGTGAGGAGGGGACAAACAATAGCAAGTGAGTATTAACAAAGACCGTGTGTTCGTGACGACGGCGCGACTAACTGCGCGCAATAAACCGCCTTTGTCAGACATTTAATCCACTTAAGAGTTTGTAGCCCCTGTTCAAAGATGTGGACCGGCTCGTGACTGTTGTCGCCAAAAAATATTACTTCCGATGGAGTACCCCTGGCCGATGCCCGAGCTGACTATCGGTAGAGTAGTAGAGTAAACAATTCTATTATACATCCTATCCGTGATAACACTTCGCCATGATACTCGTATGACATAACAGCGTTGTGTACATAATAGACAGACAATTCATAATTATTGTTAAGATATCAATCGTCCTTTTTCTATGAGCTTGTGTTCGTTAATCTGCAATAATGTAATTAACTGTTACGTAGAGCCTGTATCAGGACGGAATCTACTTACAGCTAATCAATTATTTGTACGAACCACTCACGCGCTTACGTGTTGGCAGTTGAAACAACAAAACAAAGGCCGATCGCGGAAGTAGTGCTAATTACTTGACATGAGAAAATTCAGGAAATTAAACGTAGGTACATAGCTAGAACATTACAGCTCTATTCAAGTCTAGTCAAGAACACATGTGGGAGTTTCCTGCCTTATTCCGTAGTTTATCCTATCCAAAATAATTTATTTGAGGGATCTCTAACTGAACTCCAGCCACAGTGGATGCATCAATACTCGAGTATTCGGATCACAGGTACTTAGAGGCGTCTCTGGGCCACTAGCTCTGTATTTGCCGAAACACATTTCCCCAAAACTGGTGACATAAATATCTTAAAAGACTCCTTGGGGCCTCTAAAGCTTTTGCGTAGTACAAACAAACTTACCTATGCAGAGTATAACATAACGCGAGTGTTTCAGATATTCCTTCTTCGTAAGCCTGCTCTTGAATTCACCACCGTTACTAAGTAGGTGCCTCCGTCGATAAATATGTCGCGACTACAATAAAATAATGTACATAATTATTACATGTATGCTTTTACAGCAATTACGTTTTCAGTAAGCTTTCAAATAAATATGTATGTCGTTATTTAATTCAAATAAAACCAGTCAAGTGCGTGTCGGAGAACGCACAATGAAGGGTTCCGTAGTTGGGATGAATTTATCCCAAGAACAAACTTAACATTGTAGTTGAAATAGTACATTGTGATACGAGTGTGCTCTTTTGGATATTACAGTCGAGGCAGTATTATTCGCGCGAGCTGCAAGCGAGTGCGATAAGGTAGCCGAGAGTGTAATAACCAATGCACACGCGTTTCATACGACGTTTTTCAACACACTTGCGAGGAAAAACAGACTTGTTATAAGAACTTATGCTACAATAACGTAACTATACATAGAGATGATAGATTTAAATATCGCTGAACAGCCTATATAACAATATAATAATGTTTATAATAATACATAATACGCAAATGTGGTTAGGATAGTGAACAATATATAATTTGATGATATTTTAATAATACATATTTTATTTATTTACACAGTAGGCATAATAAAAAGGCATGAAGTTTCTTTGATAATATTTAAAAAAAGCGCGAGTGTAAATAGAGAATGCTCATTTAATATTAAGATAGTTCATACTAATTCAATGTATAGTCTTACCAACGAAAGCTGTCGAAGAAAAAAGGCGGCAATTAAAAAAAATATCAAGAGCTGTCAACCCACTGCTTAAACGGAGTCGATACTATAATTATATTATTCAAGACATATTATGCGATACTTACATCAGTTTTTTATATTTAAATATTAATGAGACATGATAAATGAAATGTAATAAATGTATGTATTTAGAAGTGAAATAAAATATTCAACAGATAATAATTCGTGGTTAGCTTTCATGTTGAATAATTCAATTTAAAGGTGTCTAACTAACCCTGCTTTAGGTATATTTGTAAACGCATCAGTTAGTTTCGTTTTTAGTCGTGGGTGGCGTTGTTTTGTTCAAAAACTAATAAGTCATGTTATATAGGAATAAAATTTTATTTTTCATTTTCAAGAATTCTTACGTCTTTTTACTGAAATATCGCCAAATTCCAATATATCGTTGGTCAGACTCTAGTATCCCACTGACGTTTAGGTAAAAAAAATCCAATGGGCAGCCATGGGATTTTAGGGAACTAAACGTCACTGGCTTGCTTATGGTTCTTAAAAAAAAAAAACTTTCTTTTGAGCGCTTGTCTTTAGTAAAAAGCTTCAGCATAAACAATTTATAGTTGGATACATATTCCATGCTGCCATGATAGTACTTACCAATTCCATACTGCCATGTCATTACTCCGACTAGAAAATAGTTATCTGTGGCGCATATTACCGCACTAGTGGGGTAATTTAAAGTAAAAAGCACGCTTCCATAATACACTGCATTATGAACCTAAAAGCGGTTCAATAAGAGCCACTTTACGAGCAAGTGTGTTGAAAAACATGTTCTCCCATACGAAATGGATGGGAGAACATGTTTTTGGCCAAATTACAGCTTTCTAGTACACCGTAGTTCGTAGTGCGCGTACGTGCGTAGTCTCTGAGCTATGCCGCGGACAGACGGACAGACAGACGGACATGGCGAAACTATAAGGGTTCCTTGTAGACTACGGAACCCTAAACAGAGTTAAAAAGAAGTATGAGTACGTACTCAACTCAACCCTACTAATACCCGAGAGGACTATTAATTTATGTAAATAGCTAGCTGTGCTCCGCGGTTTCACCCGCGTAGGTCTCGATCCCGTGGGAATATAGGGATAAAACGTATCCTATGTCCTATTCCAGGTCATGGTCTACCCGTGTGCCCATCCTCTCCTCTCTAGAGGAAAGTCTAAGGAAAGTCGCGGCGGCACAGCGTCGGCGTCGAATTGCATTTTTATACTCGTGATAACTTCGAAATTAAATGTCCGATACGAATGAATTAAAAAGTATTTTAATGCTACATACATACCCTTGATGTTAAAACTATTTATTTGAATAATAATTAATATTGTGTTGATAAAACTCCTTCGCAAATAATGCATTAATTTCGAACAAATTTGATTACTATAAAAAAAGGTTATAGTGAGTCAATCTTAAAAGATAGACATATGCTGTCCCGGACTATTTTTTAGAACTTTTAAAGAGTAACAATTCCATTATACATGATATTTGCGTAACTTAAATCGTTTAAGCAGCGCACGCAACGGAAGCTCCCAAAAAGGAATAATTTTACTCGTTTTTGCAACATTTTTCATGTATGCTCCGCTCCTTTTGGTCGTAGCGTGATGTTATATAGCCTATAACCTTCCTCGATAAATGGACTATCCAACACAAAGAATTTTTCAATTCCAACCAGTAGTTCCTGAGATTAGCGCGTTCAAAGAAACAAACAAACAAACTCGTCAGCTTTATAATATTAAGTATAGATAGATAACGGCGTGAGTTAACCTTTCGTACATTATAGGGTAGGTACGATTTTAATTTACTTTCTTGGTTTATCTTATTGTTTTCCTGAACTACCACACAATGTACAATTTTCACGCCTTGGGTAGACCTTTCCGTAAGCGTTAGTAATTGGAGCTAAATTAATCCAATGTTAGGTATAACATGAGGAAACGAACTGTTTTGTAAGAACAATAGTCATTTTCACACGAATAAAACTGCGCACTAACTAACAAAGAAATGCCTACTTTATGTGACAGGTAATATCCCTCATAATTGCTTAATCATGAATTAAATCTGTTTTGAAGAATCAAGTAATTGTATAGTCAGTCACTAAAGGAACTTATGTACTAACGTTTATGTGGGATTGTTTATCCATTATACATATATCGGAGGACAGGGAACAGTCATTAACGCGATTACATTGCTAGGTTAGCTTCGATATTATTACCACGGCACGGCTTTATCCTATACTGCACGCTACCTGCAGCTAAAAAAGGCTTGTGCAGACTGGCGCGATATCGCGGACACGACAAGGTTCGCGCTGCCTGTCGCGCCCGCGACATCGTATCAGTCTGTACAAGCCTTTATCCGCAATATTGTTCACAACTCCACTAAATTACATTTTGATTGAAATAGCGTTTGCAAATCAACTCCGAACAACTTGCCAAAACAAAAAATAGGCCAACCCCTAACTGAATTTCCTCAGCTACCCCTATTGACCTCGATCAAAAGTTAGGTAATTAACATCTACTTATAAATGCCGGTTTGTGTATTTCACTTCTTAAAAGCGAGGCTGTGAAGTCAAAATATTCAGATTCGCCTTAGCGCCTTTGAGTTTCGTTTTACAAATTACTTTGGAGAATCTGGCTGAAAATACTTTAAATGTTATTTTGTACATTTCTGAGTTAAAGAGGCAAACACCCATTTTCTAAGTCATTTCCTGCTCTCCACTAAACGCCAACACCGCCTCCATCAGTGTCATTTATAGTTAAAACTTGATATAAATTGACATAAAAGTACGTAAATTTTCCTTAGTGAAAGTGATGAATCATCTGCCAAAATCAAGGTACAAAACCTACCTTAGCAACGCATTCGAGTTTTCAGAGAGCTCATCTATATATTTATTATAAATTAAAGCCGCTGTACAAATCTGTGTGTGTGATCGCGCTGTTCTTCTTTCTAAACTACGCAACGGATTTTCGGATCTTCGGATTTTGGATTTCCCGAAAACACAAATGTGTATCCTAATATATAAATATTAAACTCACACACTATTTCATCCACACACATTATAAACAAATCTCCATGATTTGCCAAGCCAGCGTTAAATAAAATCGTGCGAAGCAGGTGTGGTCGCTAGTATACCTGTGTGTTTGATAAGGACATGTATTTTATGTTATTTCACTAATTATACCGCTTCGGGCCGTTTCTACTGCCGGCGTTGTCATGTTCAACGAAGTTCCTCCAGGCTGACTTAGAAATATTGTCCTAAGAAAGCAGTAGAAATAAAAGAAATAAGAGATTTGATCGACATCAATCACTTAAAAACTGAAAATGTAGAAGTTCATTGCAAGGGAAGGGCACGCGACCTTTGGCATTCTCGGAATGATTCGCGCGCGAACTCGCTGAACAAAGGTTTGTTCCTGGCGTCGCTATCGCTCGTTGTCTGAATAATTTAATGAACACGTAGATATGTATTATGTTCGTCGCACTCATTTAATATTTTTTTGGCAATTCACACGACTGCTTGAAGCTAAGTCACTTTGCTCGCGTTTTATTTTTTGGTAATTTTTTAGACAAGTATGTCTGTACAACCTATTCGTTTTTGTCGAGTTATATTAGTGGAAGATACGATTGTATTGTTGAATTATTTTATCAAATCTTGTCGTTTTTATACGAGTTTTCCGAGTTTCAAATAAGATATTTTCTCAAAGTAATGCCATTTTACATTGTGTGACTCCAAAAATCCAACTCAACATACTTACCAACATACAACTCAACTTTGATTCGTCCACGAGCATCGTGCAGGTTGAAAAGTGTCAGATCCTACGGGCCCCTATAAGCTTCTGATAAACATGCTATACCAGGTAGGAATCGCCACCACAATATACATAGACACAATATACATAGGTACTGTATCGCGTGTAAAAAATGGGCACGTGCAGCTAGTATAACAACTATTACTTTCTATAGCTACTATTCTTACTAGAGTATGAATAATAAAGTGCCCTCTTTGGTCCTCCGTCGGGAACTCGGGAGAGTGCATGTCACTCCATCTGCTACGTTTCTACCTCAGACGAGGGGTGATCCAAGAGTTATTTCACGTGGATTAGCTCAGCGCAGTTATACGTAGAGGCACAACAGTCACGTTTAATATTGTTGCATTACTACTGTTATACACTATTACATGGAACTAAAACATAACTGGTGAAATGTGGGTGTACTCAGTATTGTGTGTCTGCCTAACCCTTGTGGGGAAACAGGCTTGATGTTATGTTACCTACTACTACTGGGATTTCCAAGAGTTCAGTTAAGTGTGAAGACAGTTGAGAGTGAAGACAGACACATTTACTCAGCGACAGCAAGCCTGGATATGGTTTATTTCAATCCTGGATAAGGAAATGACTCTAACAGCGTTTGTCCACCGCCACCGTCAACGGGACGTCAACGAGAAACGAGATTATTCGGCTTATTGATGATTTTCCCGAATTTACTCCTGGCGTCCGTGACGACCGGTGGTGTGCGGTGGACACGCTGCCATAGAATTTATTGCTTCTTCGTCACCGTCATCTCGTTCTCGTTGACTGCCCGTTGACGTGAGGGTGGTGAAATGGAATTAAGATAATATTAAGCACATAAGCATAGTAAGATGTTTTTTCTGTTAGCTTAGAAACTGTTTCCCACAAAAATGATAAGTTGCGGACAAAACCTTTGGTACCTTTAAAGGCCAATGAATAATTTAATTGAAGTACCTCTCAAATAATTTTAATCATATAAGTACCTTCAAAGAGATTACCGCTAACCTAATCTAATTGTATCGCTAAACAGCACACCCATTGGGGGTTGTAATAGAAAGAGCAGCATTAATCTTTACCTTCTTTGTAATCTGTATGAAAATTCACTTAACTGTAATAATAACGTTAATTTTAATGAATAAAATATTTGTGTTCAATCTAAAAGGATTTCAAATATTATTCTAGTGTAAGGGACAGGATTAGTCCGGAAATTATGGGATTATGGAAAAGTGTATTACGGAACCAATCGAGGGACATACGGAGCATAGCTGATAGGGATGTATTACAGTGTAGCGGCCTCATTGACTATGCATTAGTGATCTAAATTAATTTGGCAACCACAGATCCCGATCACCTGGTAAATTAATTATATTTTATGATTGTTATCATTTAGCATTTAGATAACAATAGCACGGGTCGATCGAAGGTTAAGCTATGGGTAGGTGACCAATGTGACAAACCATTACCTACATATCAAGGGGTCTCCGTGCCTCGGAAAGAACGTTAAGCGGTTGGTCCCGACTGACATTCGTAGATCGGGTAGTCAGAAGCCCAAAAGTCTGACAACTAGTCTTACCATGGGCTATCGTCTTACCCAGTAAATGGGTTGCAGATGTGGAGGTTAGATAGGCAGTCGCTTCATGTAAAATATTGGTATTTAGCTGCATCCGGTTAGACTGGAAGCGGACCCCAACATAGTTGGGAAAAGGCTGGGCAGCTTTGAGTCCGTCTCTTTATTGTCATCGGTAAGTGTAACAAGCCCCGCAATCTACAACATTGTTAAATGTCGCCTTAATATAATAATATAGTAATAATATTCTGTAATTACAATAGTAATTTAAATAATACTATAGTAAAACTCGATATTAAATGTTACATTTAATTTACCAAAAACCATTTATCAAAACCTCTGTAGCATTAAACGTACTGAGGAATATATTTCTTTTGCGAATCGGAACACAAAGATGTCTCGTACAACTTTAATAACATAAAAAAAGGAGACGTTTTCATTGAAAAGGTATCTTTATACTTTTTAAAAGGGTAAAAGAGACCCTCAGAAATCAACATTAGGAAAGTAAGACTTTCTGTTTCCACCCGCCGTGGTTCGATATAGATAAGTGAGATCGGATTTCTGGAACTCGTAGCTCGTAGCTCGTGACTCGGGGCTCGAAGATCAATACCACAGAATATATAGGTACAGAAGGCCGGCTCCCAACAGCGAGCGAAAACAGGCTCACACACACACACATACTTATACGCGTATTCTATGGCAATCTCCAACTCAAAAAACGAACATATAACCAAAACAAGAGCAAGAGTTTTCCTTGATATTCTTGACGTCAAACGAACAAAAAAATGCTCTATCCCTGTTTGTTGACACAAAAACAATGAGGTAAATTTAAGAATCTGCAAATATTTAATCGTTTCGTATATAAGGCCAAAATTGGATACCCAAAGTATTTATTTGCAAAGCAAAGGTCGGTGTAATAACACGTGCTGTAAATAAAAATATAGATCATGTTTTGCCGGTGACGGCGTACAAATATCAATAAAGTATATAAAATTATTCTTAATAACAGAATTACACTGCCACAAACTGACGATTCATAATATGATCTGCGTGTAATTCATATTACGAAATAATTCATCTGTTTGACAGTTTTCTATGGAGATTTGTAAAATGGTCCACAAATTATGAATTGTTTTTATGTCAAATTAGAGGAATTGCTAATGACAGCTGGGATTCAGGAAATGAACTGCTTTTAGAGGAATAAGCTAATATGGCCGGTTTAGCCCCCAGTAGTGCCAATCGCGAGTGCGCTTGCAATCGCTGAAGGCACACGATCAGCGATTGCAAGCGCACTCGCGATTGGCGGATTGAGTGTCTATGTGCGCGTGAATTCGGTCGTTGTATGTAGCCGACCTTCTGTATACTAACCTGTTTTGTAAGTCGGGGCTACCAAGATCAATACCTCGTGGTGAGCTGATTGCTACGGTTAATCTTTTGTTTGGGAACTTTCACAGAAGCCGTATTTGAACGGAATAGGCATACTTAGGTATATTGTTCTTAATAGCTAACTAAGAATGGATTAAGGAATTAGATAATGGCGGCAGAGTTTCTGTTCTGTTATTGTCATAGATTGTGTGGTTTAATGGTAAGACATTCTATTATGGGTTGGGTGGTATTAGTGTCGTAAAAGAATATACATGTAGGTAGTCATATTTACAACCAAAAAGGGTTGTAAATATGACTACCTATGTATACTACCTGTCCTTATGTGTCCGTGATCACATAAGGACAGGTAGTGTTAATATATAGTGCAGCGATCACCACATCGTCTGCCAGTCGGAGTTATTATAAAAAGTCTCTGTCACCATAGCTTTTTGTTTGCCAGCATCAATGCTTCTCGTCTGCGGTCGTTTTTGAGTTGTTGTCAAAGAGACAAAATTAAAGGGTTGTGATTTACAAAATAACGTTTAATAGGGAAGCGAATATATATGTGGATTATCTGTCTTCAAACGCAAAACCAATATACCCACGAAGTGTGCACTTAATTAATTACATGACGACATTTAATTAAACAGCAACAAAGTGAACGTACTGTACATTCACCGCATTCCCAAACTTGGCAAAATGGTGGAAATTTTTCGTACGTTGATAAATAATGTCTGTCTCAGGGCTCGTTTCGTTCCTTGTTTCAAAACAGGAGTTTCGTATTTATGTGTTTCGGGCCCGCCTATAAAATTATTAACGTTATTAAGAAATGGCGAGTGAGTATTTTGAGTGTCTGTTGTTTTTATAAAACAAATAGCTGCGCCCCGCGGTTTTACCCGTAAAGTCCCGATTCCGTGGGAATATATGGATAAAAAGTATCCTATGTCCTAATTCATGTCATGGTCTACCCATGTGCCAAATTTCATCCAAATCTGTTCAGCCGTTTTATCGTGAAAGCGTAAAGAACAAACAAACTCACTTTTGCATTAATATAATATTAGTTAGGATTATTATTACTTGTAGAACAAAGCATTTCTACAGAATTGAACTTATGATAATATATATGATTGTAACTAAATATCAACATAACATTGCGCCTATTTACCCCAAAGGGTCAGGCAGAAATGTATCTGCCTACTTCATGTTTGTTTTTGCATTAAGTATTTACTCTAGTCTACTGAAATGTGTACGTTAAAGACCACTAATCTTTAAGTGCTAAATAATTTAGAAGCACTTTAAAGCCTTAAGTGGTTTTAAGCTTGCCTGAACTACGTGAAGTAGGTACCTTTACGTAAATCATAATGTTGTTTAATCTTTACCGGAAAATGTATATGATTCCTACATAATAATTAACTCAGAATGTGAGTTATAGCTACAATACTTAGTGATAAACTTCCGGTTCTCGGATGTACATTAAATAACTAGAATTTGCCACATTGGCTGACGTTGAATGAAATATCTAGCTAACTTTACCGGAACTATGCAAGTAGGTATATTTTGGGGAGAGCGCAGTAATTTAGCTGAAAAACTTCTTCGGAAGTGATTAATTAAAGTATGATACTGTGTTTATAATAACATAGATAGATCTTTTTAGAAATGGTGGTCTAATAAAAGTAAATTAAAAAGTAAACCAACCAAATAAGTATGTTTTATATTTGTTTCTTTTTATAATTTGATAACCGAAACAACAGCACTATTGTTTGCTAAAGAATAAGAACAAAATACTTTTAATAATTTCATAATAATTACTTACATTATTCTTATGCAATACATAAAATAAAAATAACTAACAATCTATACACAAACCTAATCCTTACTGTCCTTACTAATATTATAAATGCGAAATTAACTTTCACGACAACACTACTGAACCGATTTAAATGAAAGATACACAGATAGTCTAGAGCCTGAGAAAGGACATAGGCTACTTTTTATCGACATACCACGCGGGCTAAGCCGCGGGCGGAAGCTAGTAATATATATATACATAATTATACACTCAATAAAACACATCTTATAATTTATAATAATATTGAATTACTTGAATTGCAACTTAGCCCTCTTCCCCTTGCGGGAATGTCCGAAAGGGATACCGGGACCTTGGCAACAGGCAACTGAAGGAACACGGGTGGGTTTTAGACGGTAAAAGCCTGACTCGCCCTTCCGCTCCGCTCAGAGCGGGAGAAGTAATTTGATGATTTTCCAACCACAAAAAAAAAAACCTTCTTCCTCTCTCCTAATTTTGCTGTGCCCGGTCCATATTGATATTTTACTAGTTATAGGTACCATCTATGTAACACTTATAAAATGCAATAAAGAATTGAGTGAGACACGTTATTTATAATGACATTACTGAATATCCCGCACTCCTAAGGGAAAAACATCAATACTCATTTAATTTAGCGTAAACAGCATACTTAAGGGACAGTAAAATTTTACGCCTCATTTAATTTGATTGGATATGTCTCTGGTAAGGGATTAAATACAACATTCTGTAATACTAAGCAATATTACGGTCGATGAACAGAATATCCCAGACGCTATTATTTAAAATTTATTGTGTGTTCTTAGCTGGTAATTTCGATACAACAATAAGAATGTATAGCTTCTAGCTGTGACACGTTATTTATATACCATACTTAGTAAGGATAGGTCTACATTTTATGTGACAGGTTCTCTACCTTACGTTGTGTAATGCGACAAAAACTGGCTACCAATTGAAAGGAGCGAATTTACCATTAACGATGTCTTAGCTCTTCGGCAAATTACCGCAAAGAAAATCCCCACAAATTCGCTTGACATGCGTTGTAAAACAATTTAAATATAATCAAACCCGCGCGAACACAAAATTCTAATCTAATCTCTTTTAATTACAATTAAAGACGAAACAAGGTTTAAATTAAAACAAGAAGTATGTACACTCTGTGGCAGTGAACGCGGCAACGTCTACGATGTAACAACAACACATTCTTTTGTGAAGTTACGTAAACGAACTTATAAGGGTGCGCGTTTTGCACACCCCCAATTCGTGAAATGAAAGGAAGCTAATAGTTCCCGTAACATGCGATGGAACACGACTTCTTCCTCGAAATAAGAACGTAGTAGCTGAAAGTGTTTCATCGTAATAAATGCAAAAATAAAAGGAATTTCATAAAAAAAACGCCTACGTGTAGTAGGCGTTTGTTATGAAATTCCTGTTGTGTTTTCGTCTTGTAGGTATTAATACCCAGTCATTAGCATATTATGTAAAAGTCGAAAATGCGTAACTTCATGTCGTTTTTCTACAGAGAAAATTTTAATATTTTAGGTATATTTCTGTTCCAAAAAAGGGTTGGATATTATCAAGTAATTGCTCATATTTTCTTTTTAAACCATTGGCATTTTTTCTTTAGGGCCTCTTAAATATGGTATCAGCTTTACCTTGTTATTTTCGGTAATGCGATACAGCTCCGTATTTACGTGTTTTCGGAGTCAATCAGCTAATGCATAGGTAGTATTTATGAGTCTATAAACAGTTGCTGACGCGTGTATTATTCGCTCAGCTGTGATGTTACTCCTCCATCAGTGACGTACAGATGACAAGACACAAGGGTCAAGTTTTATAAAAGAAGCTGAGATGTTTTGTATGGCTTTTACTCGTAGTTTTTGTAAGATAAAAGTAGGTAAGTCATCTTATCTAAGTCTGTCGCCATAACAACAATGTTTACAGCATTGTGCATTGTTGTGATTCGACAGTTAAAGGTAAGATAGCCAGTTCCTATGTGGTTGAGGATTCTGGGTGAAGCTCGCTTCCGCCTTCTGCCTGAGTCTTACCATTAGCGTTATCATCGAGATGAAGGCCAAGAGTTTACCCGATGGGGTTAAAAAACCTACCTATCCCAGCCAGAGGGGGTCAGTGACAGCTCGGCCCGAGTCAACTCAACCCGAATAATAAATATCATATATTTCACTCCCGATTATGAGCCATTTAACAATTTATGTAATTTGGATTCTTAGTTTTGATAGAACAAAAGATTTAACCAAAACATTCCTACCTATACTATAATGTTTGGCAGTAGGTGTTTTGATTACCCATTCCCAGGCAAAAAAAAAAAAAAATGTGTAGTTAGTTAAATTTGTAGGTACTAAACATTTCGTTTTCGTTTTTTTCGTTTTCGTTTTTACTTTTTCGTTTTTTTCATTTCATTGGGTTCCCTAGACATTTACAATCATATTAGGTATCTACTGACATGACGTGAAGAAGATACTTATAGGAATACATTCCGAGCTAAAAGAAAGAATATTGACAAAGGAAATACTTTTGAAATACGTCAGTATCAGTGTGTCGGTCTCAGCCAAGCCTTTTATTTCGACATAAAAAGTTTCACTTTGGCACCGTTTGGAGGAAATGGCAATTCAATTTCAGACGTGACATCCTTTTGATTTAAGAGGTCGTCTGAAACTTTAAAGAATTACTTTAAAAGGTTGTCATAGAAAGTTTTGACTATATATCCGTTCTATCGTTTGATTAAAATGAAATTAAATTAATATTCGTTTTACCTGTGATTTTGAAGAGCTTTATCTACTTCGTCCTTTTATTAAATAGTTTAGTGAAACAAGTTTAGGGGTCGTTCATGCCTGCTTCGTCTACCCCAGCATGTTAATTATGGCGATTTCCTCTTTGACCATTCATATTATCAGTCATTAGGATGCCTTTGTTGAGCATTAGACGTCTAGGGCAACTAAAGTAAAAAGTACAACTTACGTAAAAAACCGGTACGTTCCTTTAAAGTTTAGCTACTACTTACATCTCCATTAAATTCAATCCAGTTCAAAGGCCTTTCACAAAAAGTTTCAAATTGAATGCAGTTTTTCAATTCTAATTAATTAATCTCGTTCTCTGCGGGGGCGAAACGAAAAAATCCCATTAATCGTCACCAACGCTTCGCCGTCCTTTGCACTCTCTTCGCGACCTAAAGTTGTTTTAAGCCGATTTCACGGCGAACCACCAATGCATTGCACTCCCGCACAGTGCGATGAAATGAATGAAACAACTGAAGATCGCACCTATGTATTTTACCTTCCATACCCAAAGGGTCAGCGCTGACAGAGAGGAATAATCCCCTCGCGGTCTCTCGCGTAACTTCGAGGACGCGCGAGCATTCTTTGTCAGGTTCAAGCATTTATGCACTTTATTTTAATAATTTTAAAGTTTATTTTCAAGTGCGTTAATAAAATCCTCTCCGCTGCGCTCCGTTCTGTCTGCGCTGACACAAAGGGTATCAATTAACGTGACCCTATTACTAAGCCCCCCATCGTCTGTCCGTCTTTTTATCTGTCACATGATATTATGGAGGTACGTATCTTAAGAACCATAATAGCTAGCTAGTTTAAATTTTCAGAGAATATGTGTAACTATGGCCGCTATGATGGCACATTATAGGTAAAAAAGGTAACCTGCTGTTCTTTTTTTAAAAACATTATCGAAACGACATTAGAAAGAGATAAAAAACGGCAAACGGTTAACGGCTCTAAAACAGTTACATTTTGCCTCGTATCATATAAAGTCTGATGTTATAAATCACTTAAATAAATCAAGGGTTACGTAGGCGTTCGCGTGTGCCGCGTGTGGTGGTAGCTACATTAGCCGGAACGAGCCGTGGCCCGGCCCTTAGGAACAGCTGCTACCCGTAATAATACATAATGATATGCATCTCACCTGACGACGCCTATCCCTACTTTTAATAGTTCGAAACAATATTAGGTAATTAAACGATCAAATTGCCACGGATGTTATTCGATTCTAAATACGGAAATAAACAAACTTTTAATTTGGTCATAATGGAGGTTAAATTGTACTTAATTGTTATTGCGACTTAAAATTTGTTCAAAATAAATGTTGTTTTTTGTGGGCGTCAGTTTAATGACTAAAAACGTATTTTTCTATTTTTGTGATTTAGCCATATGTACCTAGGTATGCTATAATTCTAGTTTGATGTGAAGTCATAGATGTTTAACGACTTATTCTGGAACACATAAAGCCACATTTACTGATAGATGAGTTTAATTTTGATCTAATGTGTCTAATTTAGAATGAACATAAATCTTGGTTCCACGCAGGCCAAAGACGCGACTGGAGGAAATTAATTATTTAGACCTATAGATAATGCGTCGGCAAAGTTTTAAGATACATTGCGAACCTCCCATATAAATAAACCCCTCTGGCTAATAGTGTCTAACTGTTTACGAGTGTGAGCTACCATTACCATTAATCTCGAAGTTGGCTTTCAAGACCCGTCTCAAATCTCGAAGCACAGCCCTCTGCTATTCGAGACCGAAGAATACTCCACGCGGCAAAGTTTGAAGCTTCGCCTGATGAGTCTGGGCACTTTTAAGAGGAATAATGTCCGTCAGACTTAAGAGGGGGAATCGTTTAAAACAAAAACAATTCCCGCGGTCGAGTCCCGCGGCGCAAGGCACTTACCAACTGCATTCTGCAGCGAAAGTGTTATAGCACCACTTTAGTCAACGTCATATACAACAAAGTTTTTCGCCACAAAAATGTTTTTGTTCGCAGCTATTTTTGGCTGAAACTGAAACTATTTTCCTAAAAGCATGCACAGTGTAATGAAATTCAGCTACAATTTGAATAAACAGAGTATATAACAACTTAATAGTTAATACTTCTATTTAGGTAGATACCTATTCATTGACGAATTTGTATAGAGTGGAATTAATTTATTGTGCAAATGTTAAACACACGAATGTACGTTTAGCAAATGCTTGAACAGTGAAATGTAATCGACGGCGCGTTGTTTGTACACCCAAACGGAATTTAGATGATCCGGTCCATTTGAATTGAGTCCCCGTGCAACGTTGTTTTCTTCCTGGAATGTTCGTTATTCATCATTATATTTCAATTACAAAATTACACGACATTTTCCGCGTGTTGTTTCACCGCTCAAAATATTTATGTAAAACTCATAACATCACGCCTGTATTCCCCGATGGGTTCGGCAGAGATGTACATATAGTACACCCACATTTCGCCAGATATGTTTAAGTCCTATGTAATAGGGGGCGAGCCTATTTCCATCAACCGGGCACGAATCTAGACTCTGGGCTGTTAGGTACTGCGAAATTCCAGATGGAAAATCCTAATAACATTTTGAACGACCCGGAAATCGAACCCAGGCCCTCATGCTCAGCAGTAGCACTTGCGATCACTATCCCAACGAGGCAGTCAACCATGATTAATCACCTCCACCAAACACCTTATCATACATTAACATCATCGATGGACGAAAATTTAATGAATGATGAATGAAATGATGAATTTATTCCGTTGAAACGCAGAATTTATAAGTAGTTTCTCCTCTTTAAAAAGTTTCCGATTTCTTAGTATAAATTATTAGTTCCTTGGAGGTGTATAAATTAGTTTAACGACGGGGGAACTCTATAAAGTTAGTCGGGTGTCCAGATACCGGCAGTTTGCGATGCAATAAATTAACCGTCATGTAAAACTAAGAGCTTGTTGCGACACTGTGTCACTTTCAAACTGCGCATGAGTCCTTGAAAGTTTCCTTGTTCCAAAACAAATTGCAATTTTACTGTACTTTGTTTTATGTGAGTATAATGGAGCAACCGTCTTCTGATTTTATAAAACTTTTGATGTTTGTCTCGGTTTCTGAAACTTTCGCTTAATTAAAAACCCGTGCAAGAAATTTTCATTATGCATTCACATCAGCGTACATAATTAGTAAGTTTTCACAAGTCATTATTTTAAATCAAATAAGCTGAGTGAAGTGAAAACCTCCACTTAATTGAACGAGGCATCATGCTTTTATAATATCTGCTTATAAGCATTTACTCAGAAAACAAAAGGTCTTTTAAAAATATTACAAAAGATTTATAAATGAATAAAAAACTCTTTCTGCATACTAATTTGAGGATATTAATTAAAAATTGTTCCGAAGCAAGATTTAAGGTTCGAGCAGACATATCGCGTCGCGAATCTGGTGGAACAATTTCTATGAAAACTTCATGGAAATTGTTCTACCGGTGTCGCGTCGCGCCTGTCTGCGGAGCCTTTTTAAATTAGTATGTTTTACAATTCTTGCTTGTTCATTTGAGTGAGGTTTCTACTGGAGAGGTCTTGGATGTATTTGGGTCACATATAATGAGGATTTTATTGTAAAGTTCAGTAAGGAGAGAGTCAGGAACCCTGCAGGCTCCGTAATTGGGTAGCGTGAGTGGGTAGGTCTAGGTAGGTACCTTTACCTACCTAGTACAATGTCTCCGAAGTAGGTCCTTCTCTGAATGTTAAAACTAGATTCATGGAGTCACAGTAGGTGTGGCAAGTTGCGTCATTTCTCTTACCTAATAGCTCCTTTCCCAGGCTAGCTCCAAAATGTATGAAAAGAAATTCAATTTCTTTATTGCGAACTAAGTGTACAGAATTTGGAGATGTTAACAATAGGTACGTTCTTAGAACTTAGTTTCCTAGTAAGGCATTGCAATTTAAATGGTTATAAATATTAAATTAAACATACTCAATATTCCAGTTAATATAATATAATGTAAACTGTAGTTTACATTATATTATATTAATTATCATTATTCAAACATTTTATATTAAGTAGTATATTATACTATTCTTATAATTTATATCACATTATTATGTATCACAATCATTTTAATATGAAATAATTATTTTTCTTCAAGGAATTCTTTTACAGAGTAAAATATATAATAGAAAATATAGTCGAACAGTAGAAATTGTCTCATACAGAGCTTTAGGCTTTTCTTTCGTGTCCATGAATTTCAGCATAAGTATATATTTTTGAACCTACTTTTCTTATAAACTTCGGCACTACGGCACTTCAACAGATGAGCTTTTATTATGAAGGTCCTCGGTGCAATAGTTTAATTTTCGTGTTGAATTTATCAGCGCTCGTCGTCGCCGTCTGTTGCAAACTCACAAACAAGAAACGAAAAAGAATTATAAGAACTAGATTTCCTATTACAAACTAAATCTTAACTTATATTATAAACGCGAAAGTGAATTTGTTTATTTGTTTGTTACGCTTTCACGCTAAAACAGCTGAACGGATTTGGATGAAATGCGGCACAGGGGTAGACCTGGAAAAGGACATAGGCTACTTTTCATCCTGGATCGCAGACGAAGTCGCGGGCAACAGCTAGTTAAGTATATTTGTCTTTAGTGTTTATTGGTTTCGATTTTGCATAAAAATGTTAATGAAAAGCAGTATTTGATATAAAAACTGATGCACCTTTTGTACCTACAATTGATGTGAAAGCTCGCAATACTCTAACCGTGGTTGTTCATGAAAAATTACATACTTATTATGTCTGGAAAAATACGCTGTGCCTAGATACGTTTTAAACAGATTACGTCACAACGTAAGTAGCTTGTGCTAATGAGTCACGTATCATATTAAATAGAACAAGAGTTTCGTTTAGAGCACGCGACTACGCGAGCTTATGGCACATTCACATTCAGCTGCTCGACAAAGAGCTCGTTGTGCGCCAGTCCGTGTGTTACCTCGAGAGCTCAAGTTATATCCCACTGACTTGTCTAGATACCATCTATGTACTGAGAGTTCTTTTGATGTACTTCGTTTTGTATACAAATGGTTGTTTATACTAGAATGTTGGAGATTTATGTTGTTGATTCCCTTGAAGCTTCAAAAGTATTATTTATTTTACAATGTTTCGGTTTAGGATTCCTGATTGCTGAATTGATAGGTTTGTGTAAGTGAATGTCCGTCCAAATGACAAAAGCGTCTGAGTTACTTGAAAGTACCGCGGAATATATTTATTATCCTTTAGAACGACGTTTCACATCGCTAAACTGATACTTCAGTAAAACTGCACAGTAATAAATAGTCACGCAATTAATGACTCTATAATTAATAGCAGAGCTTCGTAGCAGTTTCTACAGCGATTTAAGGATCACTAAACTTCACAAACAGTGACAAATTCGTCTTGTCGTCGCCCACAAGTACCGCAATTTCCTATCGCCATCAGGTTTACTTTAAGAATTTATTCGAGATTATACGCGACTGATACAGTGTGTTTTCCTTTAATTTTCTTATACCTAGGGCGTCATAAACAAAGGGTAAATAGAAAATTATACGACAACATTGTTTGTGCCTACTTGGCGCTTCGTTGCGACGATGTGAAGTGTTTTATGGTTGCCAATTTATATGTTTATCTAAAGTACACATACTTTCATAAAAAAAGTAATAAAAACTTGAATAGCTTTTAATTTTCGGTCTGTATTAATCCAGTAAATTGACAAAAATATTATTGCCAGTCGGTTAAATCGTCGTCGTCGCAACTGCATTTAGTAACACGTGTCGGTATAGTAACTTCGCAATATAATATCAGTTGCAGCGGTTCTGTATAGCTCTGCAACAAACGCAATAACGCTATAACGCTAGGAACTTCAGCAAAGGTTAGCTTTAATACCGCCGACATTAAATTACTTTTTCAACTAACTGAACTTTAAAATGAATGTGCTAGAACGAATCAGTTCGAATGAGTAATTATTAAGTTCGCGAAGGTGTTGCGAACGAGTAAATCGAGTTGTTGCTCGAATATCCCGCGAGGATGTTCTAAGACGTGTTCTTCCTTATTAGGTTCCAGGATTGCATCTTACTTTGATGTTAAAATGTTCAGGAATTGAGTTGAAAGGTTTATCTAATCCAAGGGCCGATATGCTGTTTTTTATTTTTTATTTTGAGATAAAAGACACAAAGTTGAAAAAACGCAGAAAGCGTTTTTCAAAAAAATTTCAACTCTTTCTGTAAAATTTAGGTACACCTGGAATTTTAGTGCTCATGTCAGAATTGATTTACGACAGGGTTCTCAGGAATAACACTGACCTTTACACTGAACATCAACACTGGGTTACGGCTGTAGATAAAGCAAAAATTACAGGAATAATTATTTGAGAAATATTTGATTTGATTCGATTCTTAAAATCGAATCAAATCAAATAAGTACATATTTATGTAATAGGTTCTATGGTGTTACAACACTAACAACGTTACAAAATACCTAAGTATCACTGTGTCCTGGGCCGACACAGTAATACCTACTATTACCTAATTAAGAACAAAAAATATATAAATTATTAAGACACATTTTTAACGCGTGGGAAGAAGCCCAAGACGCCATAGGAATCTTTTGTGACCTCTCCAAGGCATTTGATTGCGTCGATCACGAAACCTTACTCTTGAAACTTGAGCATTACGGACTAGGTAAACTTGCGCTCAGTTTAGTAAAATCTTATTTAAATGATAGACAACAGCAAGTTCAAATAAACGGTATCAACTTACTAGGTTTAAAAGTAAAAATGGGTGTTCCACAAGGCTCGATTTTGGGTCCTTTCCTCTTTTTAGTGTACATTAATGATCTACTCCATTTATTAAAAAATCAGCCACACATGGTGTTATTTGCTGACGATACTTCCTTAATTTTTAAGGTAGATAGACGTGCTACAAATTTTGACGAAGTAAATAACGCCCTACTGCAGGTCCAAAATTGGTTCACTGCTAATAATTTAGTATTAAATGGAAAAAAGACTAAGTGCATAAAATTTTCTTTACCAAATGTCAAAAGTAGGGATTGTGAGATTATATTGAATCAAGAGAAACTAGAATTCGTCGATAAAACTGTTTTCCTGGGGATCACGCTCGACTCAAGGCTACAATGGGGTCCTCATTTAACATCTCTTGCAGGACGGCTTAGTTCAGCAGCATATGCTGTCAGAAAAATCCGTCAATTTACTGATGTAGATACCGCGAGGCTAGTCTATTTTAGTTACTTTCATAGCATAATGTCTTACGGTATTTTACTATGGGGACGGGCTGCAGACATCGAGTCTATCTTTATTCTGCAGAAAAGAGCGATCAGAGCCATTTATAATCTACGCAGGCGCGATTCTTTAAGGGAACTGTTTAAGGATATTAACATCATGACGGTACCTTGTCAATATATATATGAAAACATCTTGCACGTAAGAAAAAATTTACATCTTTTTAGTAAAAGAGGCGATAGACATAATTATAGTACTAGAAATAGGGACTTATTAGTTCAACCAGGTTTCAGACTGGCTAAAGTAGACTCATCTTTCATGGGGTACTGTTTAAAATGTTACAATAAAATCCCTCCCCACATACTTCAACTGAATGAGACGAAATTCAAAACTTGTATAAAACGCACACTATGTAGGCAGGCATATTATAAGTTGGAGGATTACATCTCTGATAAAAATGCTTGGCTTAATGCTGGTCCTGCTCCACAACCACAACTAACTAATTAACATTCGAAAATGCTGTTGGAGCTGCTGAAGATTGTAAGACTATCTTTGCATTGTATAAACTCAATCTCTCCTTTGTATTATATAATTGCACAGGTGTGAGTACTATGTACTATAGAGCTACCATTTACCGGGTATTTTGTCTTTCATTGACTTGAATGTGCCCTGGCGGCTGGGAATGTCATGCTCACTCAAATGTCTCGCTGGTGGTGGCGTATGTGTTGGATCATTTAGCTCCCTTCAAAATGGTTGAGCTGAATGGTGCTGATCCATGCGTCATGTTCGTGAACGGGCGCCGTCAGTTGTGACTGGTCATTTCTTAGCTGCCATGGCTTATTTTAATTTTTGAATTGTGCTTATTTTGTAATTGCGGACGCTTTTAACGTGCTTTCTACATTGTTCTCACATGTATAATTTCAACATGAATAATGTAACCATTATATTGTAACAATATTTTGATTTAAAAGAGTGTCCATGGAGTTTCTTGCCCGTTCTTCTCCATAGGTACCTACTACGCTTTGGAATGGGCAACTAGCTTCATATTTCTGACTGACTGACTCCTTGACAATTCAAAAGTGCCTGTAAATGGTTTAATTGAAATAAATGCTTTGAGTTTGAGTTTGAGTTTGAGTTTGAAAATAGTGAAAATAAAAAGTAAGTATAGTTAAATAAGTCAAATAATTTTATTTCAAATAGGCACATCGTTATTCAGTTGTTAGTTTAGTTAGAGTAATTAAGATTGTCTCCTCCTCTTGGGTGGACACATTTTTTTTACGGAACGGTATCGGTCGGACCGTAAAGAAACTGTGCCGTGTAGAAAGGGCCATTACAAAAGAAAACACTGCAATGATTCAAGCAAAGTTACAAAATTAAATGGTGACTCACACAGGAGGTAGCTAATACATTTCAACTTAATTATTATAATAACCCTTTGAAAACAGACGAATAGGTGTATTAATTACATATGTAAAGCTTAAATGTCACTTCATCATGTCCTCGACCTTGGTGGATAATAATTGATTAATTGAATTAGCATAATATATCGCAATCACGCACAATGTTATTCCACATTCGCGTCTAATCTCTGTCAGCTATGACACCGTGTCGTTCATAATTAATTCGGTTTAAGTACCTCCAAGCTTTAAAGGTGTTGTTAGGTGATTAATTGCATATTAATCCATTCCATACATATCTTTGGAAGGAAAGTAACTCACACTATATTTGTTGATAACCTGTCTGTTCGGTAATAATCAGTCAGATCGAAGACTTAGACCACAAAGCGGGTTTCAGTTTTTGGTAGAGCTTCTTGTGCAAGAGTGTCTGGCGAAGTAATACCACCAAACTAATTACATCATCATTAGGTATGTTTTGCATAAAATTCAGGTGAAATTATAGGAATTTCGTTTTTTTTTAAATTTGTACGTGAGCGAATAAGTAGATAGTACGTAGGTAGGCACTCCAATATATTGTAGTTGGGATACGTTCCTTATTTTCCACATAACATTAGAGGTAACTTTCGATATACATATTTAATATGTTTTAAAATAAAGTTTATCTTTTTGCAGCTAAATACCTATATCTTTTTACCAAGCAATTTAACAACCAATTTAGTAATCACTTTAGGTAACATTTGTAAACGTTTATTCTTTTCGACATGTAAATAAGCTTTGAGGTTTACAGTGGTCGCGTCAAAGGCAACTGCATATTGCATACTGAGACACACAATTGACTATGCAGTGAACTGTTTCAGCTTTTACTGACAGTTAGCCTTGACCTTCATTAGCTTAAGTTCAGGCTTTCAGTCGCAACTGACGCGCGATACTGAAAAGATCCATGCATGTGGAAGAACGTAAAGGGGTGCGCTATGACTTGAGAACGTAGGACAGTGTTGGAAAGGATTTTTTATAAATGCAAGAAAACTAAATTAGCTAGTTAGTTACGCTAGTTTACGAGCTCTCAGACCAAATAAAAAACCAAGACAGAGCGCTGTCAACGATGGCGTGACGCCTGTTTCGTAAACATGTGTGCACTTAGTGAGGTGTAGTTTGATTATAAGGTTGTAAATCAGTGTGTGTGAGCGTATACATATATGCACAGAGTGGAGGTGTAGCTGTCTTGGTTTATTATTTATTCTGAGTACGAGCTATGTAATCTTTCTCTAGACTTCCTTTGAGCTGTTAATAAAATGGTCTTATGACCGAAACGATATTTATAAACACTTACCTAGCTAACTAAGTATATTTGTTTACTTATGTATGAGGAAGCAGAATACAAAAGGTATTATTTAGCAAAAAATCTTCGCAACACAATAAAAGTCAAGTATCGTAGTACTGAAACAAAACATTGTGGCTATCTACGAATGTAATTTAACGTAAATAAATCTCCCTTACTTGTGTAGAGCAAAAACTGTAGTAGATAATAAATTAGTGTTGCGGACAACTTTCTTGTTTGCTGTTGAGAAAGAGCGACATTCCTACACAAATACACACAGCCATAAACTATACACAGACTTTCATAATGAAACATTATACAGGGTGTATGGGACAGTCCTCCGCAAATTAACAAGGGGCATTCAGCACCTTATTTTGAATCATAATCCACGGAAAATTTTCTCAGGAATGTTTGCATATTTTGAATCGTTTTTTCAGCTACTATTCCTTTATTTCAACGTAAAATTACATTCTCTGTACGCAGCACTCCATTTATATAAATAAAACAGCTAAAATAAAAAAAGCAATGGATGTTAAAATACTCGAGCGCGCCCCCCCCGACACGAGGAGTGCGGCTACTTGAGTTTTGCCACGGTAACGTATATTACATACATTGTGCGTGAGGTAATAATACAAATCAGGTTTATTGGATTCCCATAACGTTCCTGAAATCATTTCATGTACCTATCATCTTAGTATGATATGCTGAATTCATACCATCAGTCTGCGGAGGGCTATCAATTACACCCTGTTTTAAGTTTAGGCGAACCTTACATGAATAAACAATAAGTATGGCTAGGTTAGTAAGGCTATGCAAGTATTAAAGATGCTACCAGCATCTTACCGGAATACTTCTTTCCACCGAGCACCTTTGCTCTTGCGAAACTCCACTGAAGCCGGCCAATAAAGGCAAGAAAGAGATGGGACCTCTGTTCCTCATCGATGTTTACTCCAGCCGGCCAGTAAAGGCAAACCAGAGACGAACAAGACTTCTCCCGGGAGATAGGGTCCGTGGGATCGCTACTGCCCAACAGTTCGCCATATACTACCCTGCGGGTTTATGTATCTCTCTTGGTCTGGCTCCCCACCACACCTCTTTCGACAAAGTAAACTCTACCGGCACAAACCTAGAGTTCAGAAGCGCTCAAGCCCCACCACAACGTTAACGTAGAGATACGGCGGTGGGGTGATTGTTATAATAATTATTAAATGTTTTAACATATCTCGGGACCTTGGGGTCCCGGACCTTTGGAAGGCGTGCGAGGGGCCGAAGCCAACTCGCAGAGGCCCCTTAGACAATTTTAAATGGAATGAGGCACCAACCGACGATTATCTATCCCTGTTCGCACTATGCAAGTGCAACCAAGGACAACCCCCGGTTGGTGTAGGACTATTGCAGAACATGGAATCAAAGATATTGGGTTATGGGTTTGGGTGGCTTAGTGAAATGGTTATATTGAACTATGGAAAGACTATGGCCCCTGCCTGATCAATGTTATGGTATACACGGATAAAATGGCAGGGGGTGACTTGCACACTCAATAATGGGACCCCAAAAACGGTCGCTAGCACATAGTGACGTAGCGACTAGTGGGCAACACTTCCTGAGGTGCTTAAAAGGAGTGGAGAGGTATTCCACGGCTTTCAGAACAATCCCAGAGCCCGGAAGATGGTCAAGATCCCTACGAGCACTTACTGAAATACTTCCTTCCTCCGAGCACGTTTGCTCTTGCGAATCTCCACTCAAGCCGGCCAATAAAGGCAAGAATGAGGTGAGAGCTCTGTTCCTCGTCAGTGTTCACTCCAGCCGGCTAATAAAGGCAAGGCAGAGGTGAGGAACAAGACTTCTCCCGGGAGATAGGGTCCATGGGGTCGCAGCTGCCCAACAGCTCGCCACATGCTGCCCTGCGGGTTTTTGTATCTCTCTTGGTCTGGCTCCTCACTCTAGACCCGTTCCGGCAAAGTAAACTCACAGACCCAGAGTTCGGAGCGCGCAAGCCCCACGACGACGGCAACGTAATAGGCGGTAGGGTTATTATTATTATTATTTATATGTTTAAACATCTGGGGACCCTGGGATCCCGGACCTTTGGAAGGCGTGCGAGGGGCCGAAGCCAACTCGCAGAGGCCCCTTAGACAATTTTAAATGGAATTAGGTACCAACCGACGATTATCCCTGTTCGCACTATGCAAGTGCAGCCAAGGACAACCCCCGGTTGGTGTAGGACTATTAATTGCAGAACATGGAAACAAAGATATTGGGCTACGGGTTTGGGTGGTTTAGTGAACTGGTAATCTTGAACTATGGAAAGACTATGGCCCCTGCCTGAACAATGTTTTTAAATATAAAATACAAAGATAAAATGGCAGGGGGTGACTTGCACACTCAATAATGCCCCCCCCCAGAACGGTCGCTAGCACAAAGTGTCGTAGCGACAAGGGGGCAACATGTCCTGAGGTGCTTAAAAGGAGTGGAGAGGTATTCCACGGCTATCAGGACAATCCCGGAAGTACGGTCAAGATCCCTACCAACATCTTACTGGAATACTTCCTTCCTCCGAGCAGGTTTGCTCTTGCGAATCTCCACTCAAGCCGGCCAATAAAGGCAAGAATGAGGTGGGAGCTCTGTTCCTCGTCAGTGTTCACTCTAGCCGGCCAATAAAGGCAAGCCAGAGGTGAGGAACAAGACATCTCCCGGGAGATAGGTTCCGTGGGGTCGCAACCGCCCAACAGCTCGCCACATGCTGCCCTGCGGGTTTTTGTATCTCTCTTGGTCTGGCTCCTCACTCTAGACCCGTTTCGGCAAAGTAAACTCTACCGGCACAGACCTAGAGTTCGGAGCACGCAAGCCCCACCACGACGTCAACGTAGAGATACATTATTATTATAGATTTTCATTAGTATATTTATGTCTTGTTCTTAAACGGAAAATACTCGCAAACAATGAGCTGGTAATTGTCTATAGGCTACTTCATACAGAGTCGAAAAGAGTATTAATATGCGTTTTTCACGTGCATACATCAACCAATATGGAATTCGAATGACATATTGAATGGGCAAACACTTATTTAAGAATTCGCGTCGTAATCCTCTAAACCAATACGAATTTTGCCATACAAACAATATTAAATAATTATGTACCACATTAGTTAAGTAGTTCATTTACTATTAGGTTGCAAGTATTTGAGGTTCGTAATCCACCGAGCCAATAGAACAACGTTTACGTACGCCCAACCAACAATTATTTATAACTATCATTAAATAGGTTGCAAGCATTACACACGTACACAGGAGCGAAAAGAAACTTAAATACATTTCGTCGTGTTTGCGAGACCGCAAAGCCGCAAGTCTCCTATCAGAAAAGTGAAGAGGGTGCTCCTTATCATTTGCGGACTCTTTTATAACCGAAATTACCGTGTAAGAAGTTTTCGAACCTCTGATACATTACGCACGAGTATTCTTCATAATGTAAACCTACCCTTAAAACCCAATTTACTCATAAAGCCTTCTGAATAAATCATACGCGAAAGGCCCAAAACTTTCGTCAAGTCCGGGGACAATTTAATTTTAGTTTAGCTAACATTTTTGTATCTCAGATAAGTCTCTGAGCTTATAGCTGTTTTGTTTCTTAAATATTAGTGGTCGCTTTTCCTGTCAGCGCTACTGACTAATTTTCACATTAATTCCATATTCGTAGTGCACGTAACCGGCTTTTTGTCAGGACTTACTTAACATGCTTTCCGAGACACGCAGGGGTCTTGGTATGTAAAGATGGTAACCCATCCACGGACCAAACCCGGGAAGCGAAGCTTAACCTGATTGATCGACCCGTGCGTCTGTTATTACTTAGCCATAAGCTCCTCACTTAGTGAATACATTTAAAAAATATGTGTTCAGCATTCAATTAAGTGTAGGTACCAATTGACTTCTATTGTTTTCAGATAAGTACCTACCTATTATTTAAAAAGTGATAAAAACTAAAACCCAACTACGACTAAAAAAATATAAACAAGACACCACAGACACACAAATTAAAAATCCGGAGTAACACGTAATCTGTTCGATTTATGCCCTAACACGTGTGAATCCGGATTTTTAATTTGTGTGTCTGTGGTGTCTTGTTTATACCTTTTTAGTCGTAGTTGGGTTTTAGTTTTTATTACTTTAATTTTCATTCCGGGTAGGTACTTACAATTTATTTTGGTAGGATTTATTCTGCCCCGAGAAGTTAAAAGAATGAAGGTTGATTTTTTGCAATCATTTTATTGCTTGTCTTGTGTTTGACGGAACAACAGCCTCATGGCTCATCTCATCTCTCTGTATATGTTTAGAAAATATTTACGTTGCTATTTTCCTTGACAATACTGAACCAAGTAACAAGAATGGTCTCAATAAAAATAAAGATTTTTCACAATGGCTTTGTACGTGAAAGGAGGAGAAATAGGTAGCACAATAGCAGTTTGCTGTGGTAAGTTGACAGGGGTCCACATTCGCCGGCCTCATATGTGGGTGTGCGCCCCGATATCGTTCGTACTCCTTTAAGGAAACGTTATACCTACTCGACCGGCCTTTTAACGGTCCAAGCTCTCGGCCCTAAGTTATTACTCGCTTTTACCCTTACTGTTGGCTATTACGAAACATATGGACTTAAATATATATAACATATTATACCCCCGGTGTGACCGAGAGCTACAAAGGCTCTTCTTAGTACTCATATTTATGTTTGGCCTCTCATAAATAAACTCAACCTCGATTTACCGACTAGTTATAAATGTCCTCGTGAACATTAAATGTTTATGATTACGCGCACAGCTTTTGATAACACTTTTGCTTCCATTCATATTTAATAATACAATTTAGTAAATTGCCTTAGTTACAACGTAATAAAATTAACTACGTATTGGCACGCAACGTGAACGTTGGATTTATAGGGTTCCATTGCAAAATGTGCCATGAATACTGTGCCAGAAACACCGCTCACTTTAGTGAGCGGTGTAGAGCGAGACCGTTCGATTGATTTAATTAAAACCTTAAAAATGTTTTTGTTGTACCTAATAAATGAAATGAAGTTGTGTTCAATCATTCAATCGGCGAGGCGATCAATATAGCGGGCTTGGTATCATTGGAGCCACCTCGAGACGAGAGCCCACCGCGACGCAGACGACTCCGGATAATGAACAGGAATACTTTCGTAAATTAAAAGCCATGCCATTAATTTGCTTTTGCAAAGTATTTAATTTCCCTTTTATCAGTATCGTTTTGTGCTTTGCAGCGTGTATCAGAGAGGTTTGGGACAGACTATCTAACTCAACAATTTTCTCCATGTGACCAACATCGTAATCGTGAAAAAATTATCAACTGTCCCATACAAATCTTCAATAGGTACCTACTCGACCCTAATGCATGAAAACTGATAATGTTTCTCGAATACGTTGTTGCACCACACCCTTTTTGACCACACCTTTCTAATACACGATTTTTACGATTCATTTGATATAAAATTAGCTTTTTATGTAACTTCGTCATAACTTCTGACATCACTGGGTATTAATAAACAATCACTAACAGGTACCACCTACTCGAAACATGTAAACTTTTCGTACCTGGATGACTCAGTGAGTTTCATGTAAGCTTAATCTAAGAACTTAGATTATGAGATAAAACCTTTATCTATCCCATTATTCATCAATATTTGACATTAATAAACGCTTCAAAGAAAACCACTCATGCCTGTGGTTTATTGACAAGGAATAGAGCAGTAGGTTATACACATAACACATAATCACCCTATAATGTTCCCACTGCTGGGACACAGGCCTCCTCTCTGTGAGAGGGAGTGGGCCGTAATCCACCACGCGGGCCCAGTGCGGGTTGCTAGATGTCACATGTCTTCGAATTTTTGGTTCTAGGACATACCGATTTCCTCCCAATGTTTTCCTTCACCGTTTTAAGAGCAGTGGTGATGAAATAATGTACACAAAGTAAAGCGCCTATAAATAAAGGTTTGTCGTAGTGACATCTCTTTATTTAGAGGATATTTATTAGAATTTGAGGCTTCTGACTTCCCAACTGTCTGGCACATCTGTGTGTCTATGAATGCGAGGAGCGAATATTTTAACGTTCTCCCGCGACATGGAGCGATCACACACGAGGAATAAAGATCCTTTTCATGCCTGAATGAAACGGCACAGCTTTATCTCGCAGATTGATCGATTTACACCGTAGCTACTACGGTCTGAAAAACCCCTCAAACATAATCATTGACCTAACCACCTAATAATTTGTTGAAATAAGTACCTACGAGATTTCAAATGGCATAGTATACAGCCTTATGATTCGACTTAGCCGTTGCCCCCGGCTTTGCCAACACGGTAACGTACTACCGGGTCATAAAGTATCCTATGCCCTAATCCAGGTCATGATCCACCTGTGTGCCAAATGTCATTGAAAAAAGGTAACAGACAGACAGACAAAGTTTCTTTTACATTTTATAATATTAACTATGGATATTGTACGTACCTAATATTCGTTTAACAGAAAACAACTAATAATTTGTTAAAATACGAGGTTTGAGATGGCTGCTTTTTAGACAATCTTCTACTTAGATTATTTATTACGAAATTAAGAATCTGGTTTTAATTACAGTTTCTATAGATTACTGCTTATAATATTGTGTCGCGGGAGTCAACAACCAGATTGGATGCGATTGCTTTCAGATTTGAGAATAATTTCGGTAAGTAATGATTAAATTAAAGTTACATTGAAGTTCAGCAGACGGTGACAAGCAATGCGTTGTGTAGCGAGAGGTTGTGAGTTCAAGTTAATTCGTATTTGAATACAGAAGACCAAGATTTTTTTTTTTTTTGAATACAGAATTCCAAGAATTAATTTTTATTTGAATACAGAATTGTAATAGTCAGAAGAATAGTAAAAGTCGAAACTATTCTGAAAATTATAAAAAGGTTTTAAATTTTTACGGCAATACAGTTTATCCACCTTCCGTTGTTAACAATAACAATTTGATAAACTTCGCATTCATCACGGCATACGACTGATTTAGAAATAGGTAAGCCATTTAACTTCAGTCTAAGAGGTAAGCACTTAAATCAATTACTTAAATAAACAACAAAAGATATAAGTATATCCGTGGTTGTAATAATGACACATAGCTCAGGGCGGGTTCGCGAGGGATGCACGTTCCAAGGGCGCAGGGTGAGACGCCGCCGGTCAATATTTGCTCGGATTGCGGCTTTTAATTAATTGCATACATTGCTCACTGCTCGCCACCTTCGGCGAGCATTGTTTGCACAAAAAAATCGTTTGAGGGCTCTGTTTGCACAACTCTTACCTACACAGAAACATTTTACAGGTAAAAATATACATAAAGAATAGTAGAGTATTAGAAAATTTGTTAAACGACTGTACCTAGTCTTACAAAAATGCAAGACATAGCCGTCTAAGATAAATAATGAAAATGTTTCTAAATATAAATCTCAATTTATTAAAGACTAGCTGTGCCCCGCGGTTTCACCCGTGTAGGTCTCGGTCCCGTGGGAATATAGGGATAAAACGTATCCTATGTCCTATTCCAGGTCATGGTGTACCCGTGTGCCCATCCTCTCCTCTAGAGTAGGGAATGTCACGGCGGCACGGCGCCAGCGTCGAACGTTTCGCGTATTGCATTTTTAAACTCGTGATAACTTCGAAATTAAATGTCCGATTCGAATGAATTAAAAAGTATTTTACTGCTACATAAATACCCTTGATTTTAAATGTATTTATTTGAATAAGAATTAATATTATATAGATAAAACTCCTTCGCAAATAATGCATAATTTCGAACAAATTTGATTACCATAAAAAAGGGTTATAGTGAGTCAATCTTAAAAGATATCTGTCGCGCGATAGATAGCTGTCGCGGACTTTTTTTTTGAACTTTTAAAGATGAACAATTTCATCATACGTGATATTTGCGTAACTTAAACCGTTTACGCAGCGCACGCAACGGCAGCTCTCAAAAAGGAATATTTTTTCCCGTTTTTGCAACATTTTTCATTTATGCTCCGCTACTATTGGTCGTAGCGTGATGTTATATAGCCTTCCTCGATAAATGGACTATCCAACACAAAAATATTTTTTCAATTCCAACCAGTAGTTCCTGAGATCAGCGCGTTCAAACAAACAAACAAACTCTTCAGCTTTATAATATTAGTATAGATAACGTAACATTTCAACTGTTCACGTTCTCGACGCAAGATGATATGCCAATTGCCACTCAGTGGGGCTAAGGTATACAAAATTTCATTACAAGGTCCATAAAAGTCCATTAGGGTGTGCGGCATTCGCTGAGAGAATGGCAAAGGTCGACCCCAAGGCTTCACACTTTCACCTGACGAGCGCTACATATATTTTATGCGTATGTTTATTCTAATTACATGTCAGATACTGTATCAATTAAACTGAACAAAGAAGTTAATCCCAGTGAAAGTGAATTGACATTTTATAAAATTTCGCAGTTTTAAGAATAATTTTCCCTTTTGTGCAAAATCTAAAGCTCCCGTTACGTTACAGTTATACAGTCTGTGGAAATATGGAAAATTGAATTAATACTGAGAGAAAACGAGTCAATAACTTTCCAACACGCCAGTTAAAAAAAAAAAGACGTTGGGGGAAACTGAAATAGTGAACTAGATATCGGATTTCACTGTTCGAATTTTATTGCGATGCAGATGATCTAAAGCGGAGTTCGAATTCAACGATCAAAAAAGTTCGTTTCGATGAAAAATGTACCACGAAATTGAATCCGACATTTTCAATTCTTTGTTGGAGCCATATATGTGACTAGTTAACGAAGCGAAACATATTGAGTTATAAAGTCAACATCGTTGTTTGTTTATTAATAAAAGTTATCAACAGAAGTACCTAAAGCTAGAATTAATTCGATAACTTTGTTATATGACCTCTTGTTTGAATTGATATAAAAGTACATTGCCACTTAAACAACAAAAAAGTTTGAATAACAATTTGTTACAGAAATAACAGGTCCCAGGTATACATTCGTTTCTTAAATACATGTAAGTATAATCTAAATAACGTCTTTCGTATTCACCGAAATAAATAATGAACCGTAAGAGGTATGTTCCAAAACATTCTGCGAAAAAAATGTACGTACAATTTGCGTTATTTGTCTTCTCTGAAAGGCGTCCCTCACATCTCTGAATTAAAGCAGTCCTGGGTAAGTATGGTCTTCATACCAAATACGTTCTCGACGATGAATATTTAATGAATACGGGCCAACTTCATTCTACAGAGCATCGTAAACTTGTGAAAAGTGAAAAAACTCATACTCATAATAAGTTCTCACAGCAACAGTGACGTAGCCAGCCCCCATTTATTTGCTACGCCGCGCCGTAGCTGTGATGGACGAAGAATAGATCGATTCTCAGATCGAGACAGAATCAAAGTTATCAAGTTTACTGTATTTGGGCGTTAGTTTTGTACTGGGACGCTTTTATTTATTGTTTGTTTTTTCTTGTCTATCTTCGTCAGATTTAATTAAAGATTTAATGAAAGAAAATACATTTATTTGACCCAGGTAAGGCACACAATATTTATACAAAAAACAAACAAAGAACATAAAAATTGTATTGTGCGCCTCACGGCTGCGCCAAACAGGCCCAGTTCAACATGCATGCCAGACAACTAGTAGGTACCTGACGCTGGTTTTCAACTGGACCTTATGTTACGAGGACGTCTTACGAATGTAAATCAGTTTTATAGTATTTGTAGATGTTTAAATAAAAAATAGATATATATGTATAGCAAATAATAATAATAAAAATAAGATTAGTTGGTAAACAATTTGATGCTGAAAAAAACGGGGTGCTTCTAGAGCGATAATATGGCTCGTGCAACAAACAATCCAGTATTTCAGTTACACTTTGATCTCGTTAGTGAAATGAATCCTGCGCTTGCATCGAGGATACTAATGACAGTTACTGTTGTGAGTCGCATTACAGAGGACTCGGGAGCGTCGCCGGAGAGACGGCAACTTGCAGCTAACTATAAGACTTAACGACGAAAGACGATTTATTTAGATATAAATGCACGCTGCAGTAATTAGTTACATTTCGCTCGAGGACGTGACAGGCGCGTTGATAGTGGTATAATATACGTGTATATGTAGAACTGGAATGTTTGCTGTTACCTATCTTTTTGTTACTGTAACCGTTTCTAGAAATAGGTATCTACCCTAACGAATTTCATTGCGGTATGTTCCCTGATATTCCCTGCGCCTAGCTCGCACGGCATTTTACAGCCGGCAATAAATTTGAATTTTAAATTATGTATGTAGCTATGTATGTATGTTTAAAAAACACATTGCCGCTGGTTTCCCTAACCGCATAGCGTACCGCACCGCACCGCTTCTGGCTGCATTTACATTTTCAATAAAGGCACAAGCCTTTATTTCCACATTTTATGTGCTTTATTTGTTACTAGCGTGGATTTCGGTTATTGATATATGATAAAACCTTCCTCGAGAATCACTCTATCCGTTGGTGAAAACAGCATGAAAATCGGTGCGATAGTTTTGAGTTTATCGCGAACAGACAGACAGAGACAGACGCGGCGGAGGACTTTGTTTTATAATAATGTAATATATAATAAATGGTACAGGGGGAAGAAAAGACAAATGGTTTTTATTAATAAAGATTTGGCTGTGAAGGAATTAACATAGACGTTGCGGCTGATAAATAATAGGTCTTTACCTATGAAATTGCCGTTTTGTATGAAAAAATTTAAACGAATTTTTTTCATGAATTTTTTATTTGTATTAATCGAAGTAATCACCCATGCAATCAATGCATCTTTGCCATCGCAGTGGCAGTTTATTGATGCCCTTCTTAAAGAAATCAGCTGGACGGGAGGCAACAAATTCTTCAAAGGCATTTTGTACTGCCTCTCGGGTATTGAATTTTTTTCCCGCCAAGAAGTTATCCAAATTCTGGAAAAAGTAGTAGTCTGTAGGCGCAAGGTCTGGTAAGTAGGGCGGATGACGGAGAGCTTCCAACCCCAGTTCTTGCAACTTGGAGACCGTCTGCTGTGCAGTATGAGGTCGCGCGTTGTCGTGCAGGAGCAGCGGAGACGAGCGATTGACCAATGCTGGTTGGAGATGCGCCAGCTTCTCCATCATTGTGTTCAGTTCCCCCCCCGTTTGGTAAGAAGCTGTGATGAATCACACCGGCGCTAGACCACCAAACAGTGACCATCACTTTTCTAGGGGTAAGTTTTCGTTTAGGGCATTGTTTAGGTGCTGAACCAGGATCCAACCAACTTGCTGAGCGCTTGCGGTTATCAAACAGAATCCATTTTTCATCGCAGGTAACAATGCGGTTCAAAATTCCTTCATTTGTGTGTCTGTTGAGCAGTGCAAGGCACGTCTCGACGCGTACTTCGCGCTGGCGATCATTGAGTTCGCGGGGCACCCATTTGTCAAGCTTTTTTACCTTGCCAATTTGACGCAAATGGACCAATATTGTTTTGACGCTAACGTCGAAAGCTGCTGCTAATTCAGCCGTAGATTGTGTATCATCAGCTTCCACAATCGCCTTTAATTCGTCATTGTCGACCAAAGTCTTCGGACGACCGCGAGGTTCATTTTTCAGGTCGAAATTTCCAGAACGGAAGCGAGCAAACCAATAACAGGTGGTGCGTTGGTTTGTAGTGTTAGCTCCGTAAACGTCGTTGATGTTGCGTGCCGCTTGTGCCGCGTTGCTGCCACGACGATACTCATATTCCATAATTACTCGAATTTTTAACGTATCCATGATGACGAAAAAGATTGAAATGCGATGAAAATGTAACACTAATCAATAAAGAAATGACTACTTTTGGAAAAAAAAATCCATGTTTTTAAAATAAAATTAATTTGAAATTAGAATTCTTAGCAAAACAAAAATTATTTTGATTTGAAATGGCCAGTACTGCAGAACGGCAATTTCATAGGTAAAGACCTAATATAAGAGTAAAGAGCCGATACACCTTGCATTAAATTGGTTTAAAAAAATATGGAAAGTAATATTTTTATTTTTCAACTTATTTATTCAACTGTATAATCAGAAGGTAAATGCTTTTATACAAGACTAATGAGTTACACTGATGTCGCGATGCTCGCAGACGACTTAAGCACGTCGAGATGTCGCGAGGCTTTGCTCACTAATGCAGCTAACCTTGCAAGCAACTGTTAGACCTAGAGACTAACTTTACTTTTTAATGAAACTTAGTTTCATCCTTACAATTACAAAACAACAGGAGGGCTACGCGTAAGGTAATCTCAGACAGGATATTTACAGGTAGGTATAAGGATCATATAACTTTACACTATGTGTACTAGGAATTCCACTATCGTGTGCGCCTGTACATGTTACAAACATAAATCTCACATTGTTCAAACACCTAATATACCCGGAACAACGATTTGAAGGTGATACAAATATTTGTCCCGGGGACTGAGAAATAGGGAGTTGGGTTCGCAACCCGCAGCGCCTAAGCAGAACCGTCGCCGCCCCGTAAAACGATTAAATACGAAATATTGACTTTCTCTTCAAAAGTTCAGCGCCAATCTCCGTTTTCGCAGAAGACATAACTTTGGAAACTTTGAAAGCTTTATAACTCTTTTATCTTTCATCCGATTTAATTCATTATTACAACTTTTTTAATATAGAATGCCGTCCGTAAGTAATAATATTACATCATTTTAAAATACGTCAATGTATCTAAACGCGTTAAGAAATACCTAGAAAATGATAAGAACATGTAGCTACACATCTCCGAAACATTATTATTCTACATATTTGAATTTCAACAAAAACATCTTTATCTTAAAAGATTCCACTTAACGCTAAGCGTTATGAAAGAAATCCGCCTGGTCCCTGGTCTCTATTCAATATCAGGTTACTCTCATAATCTTTATTTCCTTCCCTAAGGCTTTCGTTCAGTATTTGTCATCTTCAATGAATAAAGAGCCATAAATATTTATATTCACTGGATTTTTGGGCATCTGTCAAAATATTTTCACACTCCACTGAAAAAAGATCCGTTTTATTGGTCTTACTTTTTCATTTACTTCGATGATGAATTTGTTCTGTATAAACGTAGGTCTAAAGAGGTCCATCGGAGGCAAACGAGAATTAAGATAGATTGCGCTTATTGGGAATTCTAAGAGAGGAGGATAAACAAGGGAAATCCCAGAGCAATTTAATTGTAATATCATGAAAATCTGGTGCAACTTTATACAAGTGCAAATAAAACGAACGACTAAGCTTTTTAGAATCGTAATCAAACATTTGTCACCGTTTTATATTTTATTTCTTCTAATTTCTCAGAAGTATATATATATACAGTTGCCACCTAATTAGTTATATAATTGATTCATTTTATTTTCTAGTTGGTACGCACGTTTTCTGTCATTGTTTTTGTTAACGTGGTGATCAATGGTTTGAGTAATAATAATTACATTTGGTATTCCCAAAAGTTGACAAGTTGGAAAATATCAAGACGTCTAAAGGAGCTATCATCAGGAGCATTCGCCTACAATGTAACATTACAGATTCGATTAAGCATTACGTTACAATACTGCCTCCCTGACTGACGAGCATTCGCGTGTAATGAAACAAGTGGTGCGTATTGATGTTACAAGTTGTATTATAATATTACTGACATTGCGCACTGTAATGCTCAGTTCTCCTCCCTCACTGATGTAATGCTCGAATTGTTTGATTACAGGTTGCGCACTTGAATTTTCGGTTCGCCTCACTTACTGATGTATGCTCGACTCTGTAACGTTACATTACAGGCGAGTGCCACGTTTTGTCCCAAAATGTAATTAGGATACCTAAACAGCTATTGGTATTGGGAATTTAGTATGATAAATATATCCAAAAGTTAGGTAAATACTGTACCAAACTGAGTTTCATTATAACAGGCGAGTAAGATAATAACAGATAACAATGATCACGGGTGCAAGTTGACAAGTAAACACGTCGGGGTTATCTATAGCCGTTATAATTATATTTACTTATGTACCCATTGCTATTGCCATTATATATAAGTAGCCTTTGACCAGTTCGCACGAAGTATTCTCCCTCTCTACAAAACTCAGGTAAGTTTAGGAATATTTTTTAGCTTTTTCTTATTTTACCGGACTGCCAAGGGTTATATATATTTGTATATATATATATTATATTAATATTAGGTATATAGTTATATCAAGTAGCTATTGCCGAAAAAAAAATGATTTCTGTTTTTTGCTATTGTTTTCTGTCTGGGCAATCTGTGTATTTAACCAGCTCCTAGATGACGATACCATTCAGCGCTAATATCTCATGGAATAAAAGAGAGGGGGAAACGAGTTTGCAAGAAAAACCGTAAAATGTTTTGAGTAAAATAAATCGGATATTACGATATATAAATCCACTTAGCATCAATCGCTGATCAAGTATAAATCCCGGAATACCTATTTCCCGTAATCTTTCCTTTTATTGTTGATTCGCAACACGCTCGCAAGTTATTATCGTTCAGTGCCAGTCTCGGGAAACTGAAGATTGTTTTTAGTTTTGCTTAAACCGTTTGGGGTTTACCCGACGCTCGAAAGGATCAATTCTGATTTGGTTAGGTCCGGGGCAAATTGAAAACGAGGGTAAACCTTAATTTGCTTTATATGTAGGATTTTTACATAATTCAATTAGATAACCCGAAGATTTTCGATAAACAAAAAACATTATCTGCGCGGCCGGGCAAAGCGGACGGCAGGAGAATATTAATCTCTGGCACGGGGGCCCGGGGCAGGCGACCGCGACGGCGGGCGGACCGGACACTGCCTGGTTACCACCGATAGGTTCCTGCTCTGAATTTTGTCTGCTTAGTAACCGCATTTTTTAAGCGAACACCAGTGAAATATTGTCCCATGTCGTATGCAACCATACAAACGAATGCCATCCGAAATTACGCCCATTAGATAAAACGGAATACAAAACAGCCAAATAGGGTAATAAATAGAGTCCGAATACAAACTTCCCGATTTATATTTTTTAAACAAATGAAGCTACACAATTTCGTAAAAGTTTTTAATTTATTCGAAATGTAGGTTTCCGAGTGCTTTATTTGAGACTAGCGACCAGCCCCCTTAATGCCATAGGCATTTTCTACCTTTCTGCAGAGCAGTTGAACGATGATTTTGGAAAGATCTGGATTGCGAACTGTGGCAGGCTAATGTAAATTAAAGTCCAAGTTGGAAGAAAACCAAACTCAAACCGAAAATCATGGAAGAAATTCCTTTTAAAGTTCTAGCCTAGACTAATCTATACTTCTATGCTAATATTATAAAGAGAGAGAGCGAATTTTGTTAGTTTGTGTATATGCGGAGGGTAATCTCCGCAACCACAGCTCCTTTGAAAAATCCTTTCACCATTTGAAAGGTATACCTATCTACATTATTCCAGATGGTCATAGAGTCAGCGCCACCACTCAAGCCCTGTTAGTCCTGTTAGGGATATGTTATTGCATTAAAAAAAATAGTTTTGTTATATTACAGCTCCGAACTTGTGCACAACGTGTCGTGAACAGAATACCGTCTTCAAATGTAAATTACACCCGTGCATTGAATGACTATTTCATGAAATCGTCATTCAATGCACTTACATGAACTTAGAGAGTTGTATTGCTGATTCTAATGTTTATAATTCTGTAAATTCATATTTGTTACGGTCGCAAATAATATTTAGATCAACATACAACCTGAAACTGACCTGCAAATTGCAAAAAACTTAAGAAAATTTAAATTTCTTGGGACACCTGAGCGCATCCACCTCGCCTCTGTACATTTGTATGCTTAAATATATATTAAATAAATAAATAATTTTGCAATAATCATCCAAAATACGTAATTTTCAGAATGAAGGCGACTCTGTTCCTTTTGATGTTGGCATGTGTCATGGCCGTGGTGTACGGTGACCTGGTATGCGGTACCAACTACTGCAAGCAGAACCCCTGCGGCTCCCCAGTGGCTCGCAGCAGCTGCAAAAACCCATCGACCTACCGCGCCAACCACGCTGGCAAGTGCGCCTGTTGCCCGGCCTGCGTTACCTTCCTTAGTAAGTAGAATTTACATCAGAATATGAGTAGCCACAAAAAAAAAAAAAAACTGCACCCGCGCGCCTTTACCAGTAGCCGCGGAGCAGGTAAGTACTTGTGCTTATAGATTATTAATTTAGGTGCGAAAAGATTATTTTTATATATTTATATACAGTCAAAGGTTTGTTGTAATCCGTTTATAGAACTTTTTCAGGCTGACATCTATACATATAATAAATATGTATACGAGGCGTTTCTGTACACTGAAAAAAATTATAAATATAACGTAGTCCCACGAGGTTTATGAGCATAATGTAACATTAGGTGCATTTTGTAAATTAACTAAACATCTGCTTACCCTGAAGCCCACACAAGATAGCACGCGAGAGAGTATTCCCAGTATAATATCATTAGTATACAGGTAGAAAGTGCCGCAGCTCCAAGAATAGCACGTCTTTCTAATAATCCTGTTATTGCCTCCCCGGCACTCGCGGGAAGTGATTACATTGTCGCCGAAACAAGGCCACTGTATAAAAATAATGGAAAGTGTCATCTTTTTACAAGCTACGACACGTTTCCTTCCGTTATATGTTATAACATATAAATGAGAGCCACAAGGGATAAACTATAAATAGAATGATTAATTGGTTAGTATTTAAAGTGCGAACAGTGCTTATAAAGCAGGTACCTACCTATTTTCTCTAAAAAATTGGGATCGCGATTGAATTAAAAGTGGAAACGTGTCAAAAAAGATGGACTGTTGTAACTTGTTTATTTTCAGATTAGCTCAGAAATTGTAATCTCATAAGATACTGAGAAAACTAAAGACTTATTTACCAACTTTGCTAATCCACTAATAAGATTCAGAATTTCCCCAATACACAAAGGACGTCACGATGTTATTTTTAAACTTGTTCTGTTCTCTTCTTCAGATGAAGGCGCTGCTTGCAAGACTTACAGCAAGGAGCTTGGAGAGACCCCCTCCGCCATTTGTCGTGATCCCTTGAGGTGCCAACGAGGTGTGTGTACCAAGATCACTCCTAGGTCTTAAATAACTCTATATACCTCATGTAATCTTTTTAACGTACATGAAAAGAAAAATCAAATTAAATATATTAAGTTAAAAGCTGGAAATAACCTATGTTATAATTTTACCGTTTTAACGTTTAGCAGTCATCCCCACCACACTACGCCATTTCTCACTTTCTTCTTCTACTCACCCCTTAGCCCCCACAGCAAAATAAGTGAACTATTTCCCAAGGAGGCGAGTGCATTCAGCGAGTTAAAGAACTATGTGCGGAAAAGTTAGAAACGCTATTTTATTTGACCAAGAAGTCTAATGCAGTTTGCATCCAGCTCGTATTCAGTATTTCATCGATTTTCTGTCATGTGGTAGTATTGTTGATAGCCAGAAGCCAGTATCTGTTATTATAGCGTTTAAAGCGAGACTACAGAACATGCTTGCAATACACGTCATCGTCATGTTATCCAATTTCTATTGGATGAAGTTGCGGAAACTGGTTGTCAGTAATAAATCTTTCTACTCTTCAAGCGTTCTCATGAGGTTTGGTTTGAAGAGTGGAGTGTAGTGTTGGGTAACTCACCACACGTGCTAGCACAGTTGTAGCTACTCACTTGGATGAAAAGAGTCACTCACTCTTTATAATTTGATGTGCTAGCACACACTTCACTGGCACAGATTAGCTACACACACAGAACATTTACTTGTGAGTTTTATACGAAAAATGAGTCAGTGGATCGAGTCACTTACTCTTTTTTTGTATTTTGATTATTCATGTCTTCGTTCACTGTTGCTAGGACAAACACACACCACAGAACTCACCGTAAGTGTGCCTACTCTACTGCGTATGTGTGTCGTGTCGTGTTGCGTTGTCGCCACTACTAACTACACACCATCACACCACACAGCACACACGCGACACGCACGGCGACTCGGGGAGTCGGCGAAAAGACTCACTGACACACTCACAGCACGTTCGTGCTCACAAGCCACCGCAGCCAAGTGTGCACAGTCTGCTAGCACACATTGTAGAAAGAGTGTCGCGATCCTCATTGTGCTACCCATCTCTAGTGGAGTAATACTTAGTGACTCAAATACATATTTTAGATTGCCACTCACTCACTCATAGATTTGGCTTATCTGCTTATAGTGATAAGTTACCATACGTTTTAAAAACCTCAACATAGGAACTTCCCTGACTGTCTACACTGTTCCTTTCAATGTAGGTATCTACTCATTCTAATTTGTGAACAAACCAGTAGTTTTACTAAGGAGTGATTCTTAAATGAACGCTTTACCACTGAATGTTTTGAACACGAAATGATTGGGAAGCTTAAAATGTTTTGTTCCAACAATATGGCTGCCATCGGCATCGGCACAATCCACGACAGTTGCTAAGTGATAAAGCCTTTTTTGTTTGTTTAATTAAGAAGTGATAACCTATTTGATAAGCTTATCAATGCTTTAGGTACCAGCTGCAGTTTTTGCGACAGCACACCTGCTCTTTTTTATCCATATCACAAGATACGAGATCAATATTAATTAAGCGAGTGCCGACAATAGGTACTACTTTGGATGATCTTTACATTTTTCAACGCAATTGCTACACAGAAATACTGCAATTACACGTAAAGTGGTTTCAAGTACCTAGTCATAATGTTGTGGTATTTCCCGCACAAAATTTCATCTAAATCCGTTCAGCCGTTTTAGCGTAAAAGCGTAACAAACAAAAAACTTACTTTCGCATTTATAGTATTAGTTAGGATTAATTCGGGTGGAATAATGTTAATTTACCATTACCATTACCTACCATCGGTGAGCGCGAAAGCAGGTTTTTAGCAGATATGTTCCTTTACTTAGGTATATTTTTTTATTATAATGTTTTGGAAGGCGTATAAATTAACATCAGAGAGTATGTGGCTCCGAGCTGGTCGATCTTTCAAATCTAGCAGTGTCAGAAGAAAAATGTAGTTAGTAGTAAAATTGTAGGTAATATAGAAAAATTTTAATGTGTGTGTAGTGGGAGGCGTTTCGGAGCCTGGCACTTTGTAAGTGAGAATTAAAATAAATATAAGTATATATATTATAATAAATAAATAATAATAGGCAACTATGTTAAGGTCGGCTTCCAGTCTAACCGAATGCAGTTGAATACCAGTATTTTGCATGGAGCGGCTGCCTATCTGACCTCCACAACCCAGTAATAGGGTAATACGATACCCCTTGGTAAGACTGGTTGTCAGACTTTTGGGCTTCTGACGACCCGTAACGACTGTCAAAGCTCCACGAATGACAGCTGGGACCAACGGCTTAACGTGCTTTCCGGGGCACGCAGGAGTGTCTGTATGTAAAGATGTTCACCCATCCACAGAACAACCGCGGAAAGCGTAGCTTAACTAATGGATCGATCCGCGCGGCTGTTATTACTTAGCCGAGAGCTTCTCGGTAAGAAGGTACCTATTCATTATTAATTGATGCGGAGGAAGTTTCCGATACCCAATTTTTTTTGTTTGATCGTTAATTAATTATTAGGTACTTACATTGCTCATTTGCAATTTAAATTCATTATTAAAATTTATTCAAATGGGACATAACTACCAACATTCGATTTTTAAAGGACATTGCCTAATTTTGTATGGAAGTTGGACCAAGTGCTGCCTAGAATACTCACATAGTGCATTAGGTTCCTCAGACCACAGCAAAGCGCATAAAAATCTATCCCAGGAGTCCAAAGAAAAACTCTCTACAAACGTCTCTTGTTTTGAATAATTAACTTAATAGCAACAAATGTACAAAATCAACTATTAAACAGGTATTGTGCGTTCAATTATAATTGTATTAATTGTATTTTGATGATGTAGTACATAATTGTTAGGTATCAAACAGTTCATCGATAACGATGAAGACGATTAATAGATAAATTCAATATTATTGTATTAGTTTTGTTAACTGACTAATTAGTTGTATTTTAGTTATTGGCATTGCATCATTTATAGTAATAATACAACTAATTAGTCAGTTAACAAAACTAAGACAATAATATTGATAATTCGTCTTCATCGTTATCGATTATTATTGTGTCTAGGGATAAAGCAGGACACCTAATCACGTCTTGGTGCCTAGCAAACCCAATAAACCAGACCAAGCACATAGTGTGCGCGCAACAACCGATTGTTTGACAGATTTTTTTCCTGGGAATTCAGGAAATGAAATTGGTTTTAGAGGAATTGCTAATGTGGCCGGTTTAGGCCCCCCGATTCGAAGCCAGGTAGTTGTTTCAAGCAAAATATTCACCACAAGACAAAATAATGTCGCTTACGCGACTATGCATATTTTGAAAATATGCATAGTCGCGTTCACAACGGATCACAAGTGACGTGAGACTGAGCAAAAAGTAATCGGGTAACAAAGGGACGCTTATCACCGCAAGGGTGAGGGATCGCGACAGATATATAATAAAAAGAATAGGTTTTTGTTTTCGTTCAATAAATATAAAATACGATATGAAATACATTTTTCAGAAAAAATATATCAAAAACGTTGTTTAATGCAAGAATATTCTTTATCACAAAAACCTGATTTATTTGTCTTTCCTGGGATCATTTTTTTTATATTTCATGTGTATGCTACAGTACTACTAGACCAACTCACATTCCTAGGCAGCACTTGGTCCAAACAAAAACGTTGTTTAATGGAAGATTATTCATTATCACAAAAACTGGATTTATTTATTTTTCCTGGGATCAATTGTTTTTTAATTATTTTTTTATAGTTCATGTGTATGCTACAGTACTACTAGACCAACTCACATTCCTAGGCAGCACTTGGTCCAAACCTAGGCAATCTCCTTTATAATTAAAACAAAAAAATATATTTAAAAAAAAATATTTGCCCAGGTAGTTCCTGGGCTGTTTGTGTTTGTGAACATAGCCAGGATACAGTAGATATTACCCGAATCGGAATTAAAAAAAAACTCCTTTTCTATGTGTCGCTGGCACGATAGAATAGAATACTCTAACCCGCAACGAGCCGGCGCTGATTAATTTATGATATCGTATGATTATGTAAATAATTGGGTTAAAGGCAAGATACTGATGGTGATTGAATAATAATTAAGAAGTCTTGGAATAATTACAGCCTCAGCAACATGACATTGATTGGATGGCCATGACACATAACTTCACCAGCTTCAGTAGTACTACTTACCACGGTTTAGGCAGGTACTACTCGTACTCACGGGATTTCGTTTTCGAAATGGTTACATTCCATAGTACATAGGGTAAGTTTTTTTAACTATTTTATTTTTTTTTGTTTAAAAAGTTTTACTTGTAGCAATAAATTGAGTTCGTTGATATTTAGTTAGAAAGGATGTTTTGATATTTTAATATTTTAAAATGTGTTTCTGGAAAGTAATTTAATACTTAACAATATGGTCTCTAGAATGATGAAAAGGTGATGGTGGTGGCAGTGTCTGTGGTGGGTAGTCCACAGTATATCTATCATGGTAAGTATATCTGACATAAGCCAGATAGAACATTTACTGTCAAATAATTTCTGCTCGTGCTCACCATTACGTGATGACATTGACAGCTCCTGAACGCGGTTTAGTGTCCCGATAGTGTTCAGTTTCTTTGGTGAAATTAGCCCTTCACCCACCACTTACTTAGCAAAAAGCTAGGTCTATGCTCAGACCAAATAAAAACCAAGACGGAGCGCTGTCAATAGTGACGTGCCTGTTTCGTAAAATTGGTGAGGTGTAGTTTGATTGTAAATGGTTATAAATGTGTGTGTGTGAGCGTGTATGCACAGAGCGGAGGTGTAGTTTTGGCATGCTTCACTGTATTGTTCGCAGCTCTATGACTTGGTTTTTTATTTGGTCTGGGGACCTTTGGCCAACAGTGGGTTATGAACAATAATTTAGATTATGTTTCGCATAAATATTTAAATCTCCCTATACAATATTAATGTATTATCAAACTTGTCATTCTGGATGATTTGAACTTTTAAATCTTAGCCGCATCTGATAGGAAGAAAGTTTTATTCATCATCTGATCAAGAATACATCCATAGAGATATCCGTGAATACATCCTAACTTCTTAACTAAGTGAGTTTGTTTGTTACGCTTTCACACTAGAACGGCTGAGTGGATTTGGATGAAATTTGGCACATGGATAGACCATGACCTTGAAAAGGACATAGGATATATTTTATCCCTATATTCCCGCGGTATCGAGACTTATGCGGGTGAAACCGCGGAGCGCAGCTAGTACAAAATATTTTATTATTTACTAGCTTTTGCCCACGGCTTCTCGCGCGTGGATGTTGAAAAAATCTCACTGGCACGAACTACCGGGATTAAAAGTACCCTATGTGCAAAAAATATGAAAACAAAACCCATGACGAGAAATTGTAAAATTTTCGCAGCCTTATTTATTTATTAAATTATATATGTACACACAATAAATAAAATACAAAGAGATACAACATAAAACCCTTATCTTGGATTTTCATTAGATTTCACTATTGGCCTTAGCACCCCCGAAAACCACGGAAACGACACCCATGGTGAAAAATGTTAATTCAAGTTAATCAAGGCACGCAGTAAAATCCTCCCCGGTAAAACTGAACTCTGATACACGTTATTCTTTATTGGTTTTAAGTATAAATACTGAGTTTCGAGTTAATCGGACCACGCGTAAAAAAATCTTCCATACAAACTTTGACACCACCTCTTAATCCCTGTTAAGGGGATAGAAGAGCGGAGCCCAGAGCGGGAGAATTTGTGGCGGTATCTACATCGCCACATGCGAACTATGCATCAAAGACCTGACGTCAGACAGACGTCACATAAATCCTGCATCGCGCAATTAAAGTTTACCGTGCAGTGGACATATATACGAGAACCCAACATCAATCGTTGGGCAGTTACCCGCCAGACACAACACCCGTCTGATCGGAGGATCCTCCCTTTTCTATGGAGTATGAGTGAACTTTACACCCTGTTCCTCATACCCCTAAATTGGTGACCCCGAATATGAACGTCAGCGCAGCCTTCGTGCAACTACTCCAGCGTGACGTCATCATCATCACTCCCGCAAGCTTTCAGTGAGGCGAGTCACACAGCCAAGCGAACACCCGAAGCGTCAACGGGTATCCTGACCACCAGCTTGCAGTGCATGCGCATTCCTGGTCATCACCCTCAGCCTCATCACCCCGACCCACTGGGGAATCACCTCATCACCCCGACCCACTGGGGAATGACCGCAATCACCTCAATCACCTCATCACCCCGACCCACTGGGGAATCAAAGGGCTCTTGAAATGCTTGTTGGTTCAATTTCTTAACATTGCAGTTAGTAAGTACTTACTTATTAGTCCAATTTTTTGACTTTCTTTCAACTATAACTGCCAGATGAAAAGGTAAACTATCTTCAAGACTCTCTATTATTTCAAGAGCTCTTTTCGTCGCTGCCCACTTTTCATCTGATATTCTGTTTAATAACTCTATATATAGACACTTCTTCTAAAGTAATTGAAAATATACTAAGTACCTATTTGAATATTTCGTTTGGTCTTACTGATGTTATCATGTTTACGTGAGTTAGACAGCTCAAAAATATGGAGTTTCGTAAATAGATAGTACCTACTGACGCAATTGTGGAAGGCCCTACGATGAATGTTCAATGAAGACAAAATATTGGCCCTAGTTCGTAACATATCGACGAGGCGAAACCAATAAAAACGAATAATTAAAATGGTGTGCGTGTCAGGTCGGTGAATTATTAACGTAGGAAACGTAACATTTTTTTCTATTTCTGTGAAATTGCTTCTGTTTCATCACGTAAATTGAATATGTGACGGCTTGATAATTGTTTCATAAGGTGAGATATTACACAGATATCTCCTGAAGCCGATGACACGAGACGGTTTACCGCGTGTGAAGTTGAAACGACCCAGGGAGTGACTGATAAAGCAATTGTAAAACTGTCGGACCGACGCCTAATCGGCATGTGTCGCCGTACCGCGCTAATGTGTAGGCCCTTTTTAAATAGTTATGAGATAGATTATGCATAATGACGAATGATTTTTAGTTTATGTTTATCGGATACGCAATAATCACTGTGTATAATTAAAACATGTCACAATTCCGACCCCCAAGATACAGGCAAATGCCTAGTTTGGAGGTCACCGTCCAATCTGTTCTCACAAACTGGTTATGAATAAACAAATGTTACTGATAATTGCTTACGAGATTCGATTTTTCCTAAAAGTAAGTGAAGCTATTGTGACCACGACGCACAGTATGATAAATGCCTCAAAAATCGGAAATCACTTTTTTATTCTTCTAATCGATAGTATGCACTGTTTTGAATGCGAGAATAGAACTCCCATATTCGAATTCAACTTAAAACCAGAGCTATAATTTATTTAATATTTTATTCTGGTTATTCATCGAAATCAAAAGAATTGTTATAATTTATTATCTATGCAAAATTTTTGTATTTTAATTATAGTATGCGATAAGCCAAAAGTCTGCTATTTTTAGAAAAGCAAAAATTATTTTTAGGTGTAATTTAAAGCAAGTTACGTGTCTTTTTCTGTAATTTTCAAATACTTTTTTTGCGCAGGTTCTAAAAGGTAGTAGCATTTTATTTTCACACACATTATTGTTTAGTGTTACGTCAACCTTCCTGTAAAATATCAGATTCATAACACGAAGGAATTCGGATTTTACGAGTTCAGTATTTTTTTTGTTATTTTTTGTTTTGGTATTTTTTTTGTTGTGAAAAAAATGAAAAAAATGAAAAAAATCTATAACCAAATTTTTTTAACTACTACTTCAATTTAAGACTTAAAACATTTCTAGAGGATATAGGTATAGAGGTACCATAGGTAATTTAATGGGATAAAAATATTTTGTGAAATTCAAAAATTCCTCGTAGTGACTAAGCTGTTTGTAAGTATACTTTGTAAATTTTATTTCGTTTCACGCTTAAGATTGTTTGTTTATTGTATTATAAGCCCCCTACACGCGTGGATACATTGCTACATCTTACCTACAAAAATCCAGTCCAAAAGTGGAGGCTGTCTCAGAATTCTCCGGAAGCTATAATAGTAAAGAATACAAAAAACAAGAGAAGAAATTCTGCAAGAAATAAGGGCTAAATTAGGCCTTTTGGTGGATGTGGTTCGGCCTAATTCTGGCACCACAAATGACGGAAATACTGCTAGGACAGGTTTGTCTGACAAAAACCGCACTGTGTTTGCCGAAATATAAGGTCTTCCACGCTGGTTATTAGACGATCTACATACAATAGGTATTAGTAGTTTTATCCTGTGGATTGCCAATAGATGCTGAAAAATTTGGTCGTTTCGCCAAATCTGTTGCGAATAAATATGTTACGGAATATGAATGGTACCCAATGACAGTAACATTACACAAAATATTGCTCCACGGCAAGATAATTATCACGCATTCAGCGTTACCTATAGGCGTCCTATCGGAGCAAGCCGGTGAATCACGCAATAAATTTTGGAGACCCGACCGCGAACATCGCAGTAGAAAATCTGACCGCGAAAAGACCATGTTAGATTTATTTCATAGAGCACTAGAGTCTTCAGACCCATACATCTCCGATATCAGGCTTCAACAGAGATTAAAGAAGTTAAAACGCCAACCACTGTCAATCACAGTTTTGAATTTGTTAAAACCCATTAATGTCCAAAGTAGAGAAGAACCCCAAGCAGAGGAGTTTTATGGAGTTTCTTGCCCGTTCTTCTCCATAGGTAACTACTACGCTTTGGAATCGGCAACTAGCTTCATATTTCTGACTGACTGACTCCTTGGCAATTCAAAAGTGCCTGTAAATGGTTTAATTAAAATAAATGCTTTGAGTTTGAGTTTGAGAGGAATCTAGTTCCAGCCAAGTCATAAGCCTCGTAGAGTTTGAACATATTGGCACACAAACTCTTGTAACAGAAAACGAGGACTGGCTTCTTTAATTAATTACTAGCTTCTGCCCGCGAGTTTGTCAACGAGAAAGTCACATACTTTTAAAATAAAACATCCTATAGCACTTGGCAATAGTGTAGCTCTCTATTTGTGAAAGAAGTTTTGAATTAGATGAGAAGTTTAGGAGATAACCCCTTATTATACAAATTCACTAATTTGATCTCTTATCAATAAGTACTGCGCCCGGGCACCGGGACCCGCGTTGAAATAAAATTGTCTCAACAGAAATTATTAATTAATTTTTTTGTATTCTGAAAGTGTTAACCCTATTATCATAGAAAATTTTGAAAACCATAGAATCATCATATCTTCGATTTCCTGAGAGATTAGCATCTGTTTTTTTTTACAGTTCTGAAGAATATTTTAAGATAAACATTAGGTGCTACTTACAAAAGATGTCCGAGGGAAAAAAATTAAAATCAGGCATAGAAAAGCAAATATTGCTTTTCTATTATAAAAAAATCTTTTCTGTTTCGCCTATAGAATACCTTGTGTATATTGTCAATAAACTACGAAAACAAATGTTCAAATATGTATATCAAATCGTTTATTTTAGAGTTTTTCTGAAAATCCAGTAAAAACGAATAAAAATTCTAATTCTGTTTTAAAGTATATTTAAGATCTGGGAGTTCTACTCTCGCATTCAAAACAGTGCATACTATCGATTAGAAGAATAAAAAAGCAATGTCCGATTTTTGAGGCATTTATCATACTGTGCGACGTTAGGTAGCTAGAAACTCGACGAAACAATTTAACGTAGAAATGAGTAAAAGAATGAAATATGCTGAAATAGTTTTAGCCACGTAGTTTTAAAGGGGTTGAGGGTAAGTTCTAATTAACTCATTTGTACTGTAGATTCGTTTATTTTGAAAGAAGAATATTGGTACTTAATTCGTCTGTTTTACTGCAAAAAAAATCTGATCATAAACCTCAAAATGCAAAAATGAAGCTAAAATTAATAATACTTTCACAGGAATGTAGGTACGCTCAGTTTAGCTACGATCCAAGTAATAACGGACAAAATGGTAAAACAAACGTAAAGTAAGTATCCTTTATTCCTACAAATTACACAGACAACTTTAAAATGGACGCTATTACAGCTAAAGTATAGCTAGTTCGTGTTTGGAGGTGAGAAGGTGATTCAGGAACAATGGAAGCTCATAAAGTTTTTATAGATTTTCATTGTTTACGGCGCGCCGTTCCGCCCGGCGCGGCCTTATTACTATATAAGTTGCAGAGTTACAGGTGCACAAACATCCTAACTTAACTTAACTTAAGTGAAGATTATGAGTCTGGCTTGTACCATATTGAAAATATTTTGTATACATCAATTACATAATTACATGTGAATATGATGCACCTAGAATACTATTACTGTACCACAATAGGTAAAAAATTTAAGTAATAAGAACTAAAGCCCAACTACGACTAAAAAGGTATAAACAAGACACCACAGACAGACAAATTAAAAATCCGGAGTCACACGTAATCTGTTCGATTTATGCCCTAACACGTGTGACTCCGGATTTTATCACTTTTTTTTTTTTAATTCTTTTGGGATTATAATATATATATTTTTGAAATGTGCTCATTTAAGCCCTTTCATTTGATATCCAACATGCTACGATTAAACAATTTTTTTTTTTGTTCCTGACTGTTTGGCCTCTAGAGGGCGCCATTTAATTTAATGTGACGTAACATAGCCTATAACCAGCGGATGATCAAGACGCTTCCGACGATACCTCATTTTTCAAATTGTGATGAGTGGTTTAGATGATAGGAGGGAACAGATGAACATACATACATACATACTTACATACATACCGGTCAAAATCATAACCCGCCTTTTTTCTTCGCCGTAGTCGGGTAAAAATGTGTATTACATCATGTAGTTTTGGCATGCTTGACTGTATTGTTCGCAGAACTCTGTCTTGGTTTTTATTTGGTCTGAGGTTACTAAATATAAATAGTAGGTAACAAAAAAAATAGTTTGTCACGAAAGCACAGCTGTTCAACGCAGACGGAATCGATTGTCAAGTCTCAACATTACAGAGAGTATCGCTACAAGTCCCAGACTGGATCAGGAACAATTCCCATACATGTGACGTCACCAACCCTGAAGATCCAGTCCTGGGTATATAGGGTATTATGTGCATGGTATTTATTTGATCCTGTGAACTATATTATATCTGTAGAAATATTCATCGTTGTTTTAAAAACAAAATCTGCACCTGGGAAGTCAACAGAGAACCCCATGTTCAGCAGTTCCATTTCATAACTGAAAACAGTGCGGCAGTTAGCTACTTATGTAGGTTTTTAATACGTCAACGTTTTCTCGACTAGGCAGTTAATAAAATCTATGAAAAGATTATGTTACTTATTATAAATAGTTACAAAAGCAATCGTTGTTAGTTACGGAATCACAGCTGTTCAACGCAGACGGAATCGATTGTCACGTCTCAACATCATTACAGAGGGTATCGCACCGAGTCACGGACTAGATCAGGAACAATTCCCATACGTATGTGACGTCATCAACCCTATAAATATCCAGTATATAGAATAATAATTCTATTCAGTCTATCTGACAAGGGTGGCGACAGGACTGAAATACATGTCTAGTAACCCACGGAATAAATGGTCCGTAGTACATGAAACATATCTTTATTTGAACCTAACCGAGCTTGAATTGTATATCTTACGGGTTGCGATACCGGTCATAGGCTTCTTTCTATAGGGGGTGGACGACTGAGGAATTATTTTGAATTACACCGGATACCGGCAAAGAATGAGCCTTTTTTCTGGGTGTGCTGTTGGCGGCAAAAGCAAAGGCGGCTGCCTAAACGTTTTGATAACAGTTTCCATCTGTCTGCTAAATTACAGAATTCTGCCATCACCAATTCATTCGTAAGGCGGTGACTATTGCGTAACCCCGCCGTGCCTCTAAGAGCTCTGGTGACGGCTGTCATTTGTACATCTTTGAAACTCGTTATGTGTAGTCAGAAGCCTGAAACTTTGCCAACCAGTCTTAGAAGGGGTATCATGTTACCCAGTAACTGTGTTGTGGAGATTACATAGGCAGTCAATCTTTGTAAAATACTGGTATTCAGATGCAACCATTTATACTGGAAGCTGATTTTTCCCAACATAGTTGTTATCATGTTATGATTATGAAAATTATGGCGTATCCCATAATTATCACACATGATACTCACTTGTTTACTACAAGTGTGTAGCCGTATTATTCAGAATCTTTACTTTACTTGTTTTTTTTTTTTGCCAAGTTATTAAGAATAATTAGTAAGAAGTTTTTTTCTCGTAAACCCTGTATTTCCTGTAAAAGCTTAGAGTAGTTTAGTAATAGAAAGTAATGTATTTATTTCATTTATCTGAGTTAAGTAAGCAACAAACAGACTACACGCATATATACCAAACTAAAGTATACAAAAAAACTACTAGGGAGTTACTGTCACTTAAAGTAAACATATTCTAGGTAAATGGAAGCGCCCACGCTTCTTACCCTTCTCGTGGCCAAATCCTGATTTCCTACAATACTGCTTCTTAACTTAATTGACCTGACTTATTTAGTGAAGGTAAATCGAATAAAGATTGCTACGAAAAAAAGTGTCGGAGAGAAAGTTTACGACTACGTGCTACGAGGTGCTACGAGGATGCTACGAGCCTACTACTACCTGCACTAAATAGAGATAGGACTTTAGCGCTAGTTCATGAATAGGTGAACGCTTGCTTTGCACATCGAGCCATTTTCGTGCCTAGAAAAATATTTATTTTATTTTGCTCATGTCAAACTGGTTACGGTTTGTACACAACTAGATATGGGTATGTTTGTGACAGTATCTAGCTTTCTAGCTACAGCTTCTCCCCAAAAGGTTAACAGCAAAGGAAACCCTAGCTAACAGAGCATCACCCCGTGACGACAAAGTGGTTACTCCGTATATTGTATAATTCTGATATAACATTACATCACTTCTGTATTTCCCCGAAGGGTTAGGTAGAGGTATACCTATAATAGCCCACATTTCGTAAACTACCTATGTTTCAGTGGCGAAAGCACCATAGAACACGATTCCTACCGGCTTTTCTTTGGAGGTTCGCATCGGCAAGTCTACTGCTATTGAAAAATGGCACAGTCAATAACATCTACTATTGCCAAAAATATAGTTACACTACTACTACTATTTAATTCACCATAACATTCAAACAACCTATCAATTACAACAAAAACAAAAAGTTTCCTAAAATAAACGTCAGAATCGGGAACTAAAAATTCATACAATAGTGATCCCGTCATGACGTCACTTTAGGTCACGTGGCACCGCTTGATAAGGACGAGAGCAAGCCGGTGTACACCGGGTTACGATAGAGACAGGTATAGAAAAATGCGTCAGCGAGAACGAGATAGAGGAATATTGCACATTTTATTTAGTTTTCACCTGTTCATTTATTTAATCATTTTAAAATGATATTTGAGTTTATTTCTGTAAAAAAATCAAGTTAAATTAAGCGTCTGTTTGGTTCTGCTACTTGGCGATAGATGATGTTAAATTAAGTAAGTTCAGACAGGCACCGGTTCGGCTTCACTCTCATAAAAATTGACCCCTCGCCGCTGCTATGTTTAAGTTCCATGTAATATAATACCCCTTTAACATTACATGGAACTTAAACATAATTGAGCCTATTGCCATCAACCGGACCCAAAGATTCGATATTCTAGATTCCGGGCTGCTACTAAGAAATTCCTGATGGAAAAACCCAATAACACATTGCCCGAACTGGGAATCTAACCGAGGACCTCATTCGCAGCAATAGCGCTTGCAAGCATACAACACAACTAGGTACATATTTGAGACAGTCTGTAGCCTGCTAGCAATAGCTTATGTCCAAAAGCCTGATGCACCCTAGCCAGGATAGTATCACGAATAAAAAAGCGCTAACAATTTTTTTTTATACATAGAATTATATTAAGTTCACAAAAGGCAATACGCCACTACGCAAAACTTTCTTTGAAAAGAAACGATTTGCCGATATTACCTACACACGTATGTACGACTACGTATTGATATCCAATATCATAAGAGATTGATATTGCCCGCCATGCTCCCAGTTGTATTACATACAATCTGCCACTATACCTATTATTACAATATTCCGATTTCTTTCTATTTGCTTACGATACGTATTTTATGAATAGATGTTTTTTGTGTGAATATTTGTATCTAACAAGCGATTTGTGAGTGTTCAAAGTTAATTGACTAACTAGTTATCTAGAAATCTGCCAAAAAAAAATATTTAAAAAATTGTATGTAGAGATGTGTCCACATCTCTACATACAAATTTTTTTTTTACCTAGCCTAGTTACGCTGTCCCACTCCTGGGCAAAGGCCTCCCTCCACTCCTTCCATTTTTCGCGAGCCCGCGCTTCCTCCTTCCAGTTTATGTGAAGCTAATGGAAATAAAAAGTTTTTTCAAAACTAAGTTCTAAATTATACATTACATCATATGCAAACATACTTATTTATGTATGTATCATAGATCATAGTGTGTATGTGTGTCTTATGTATGTGTGTGTGTGTACACCGGTTTCCCATGGGAGTAAACAGAAAGTATAGAATGCTACCTGCTACGATTCTTACATACTACTTTTGCTTAATACTACATATATTTGACTAAACTTTTCAAGAGTATTGGATAAATTCTTATCGACTTTGAAAAAAAAATACCAAAGTGAGTGGCGAGGCAATATTTGGACCATATTTTTCCCTTGGAACTCACAACTTTTTCGACTAGTAAAATACATAATACGAATGTAGGCTAGTCCGCTCATAACTGTAAGTAAGCTTCAAATAAGTGTTTTAATAGTTATTAAAACCTCGTTTTAACTTTCATAATCAAGCGCTTTATATCATCTCATAAACACTGAACACCCGTGACGTATAAACATAAACCTTCTGACCGCTTTATAACAGCCACTACAATGAAGTTATAAGAGAATAATACGACCACCTAAATGAACTGTGTTTTTATAACAAAGTGTTAGCTGCTTTTAAATCCTATAGGCACCTTAGAAGTCGCAATTTTTAAGTGATGCGTTACGATGTTTCCATTCATTTCTTTACTAGAAACGAATAAAACTTAATCAAGTTGTAAACCATCCACTTGGTAGCCCTCCAATATTTTACTACACCTAAAATAAATTGTAAACTTTTCTCAGAAGAAACTCTTTTAAGATATGGCATAGTTGGAATATATCCAATCTCACAAAAGCTGAGGCAATTTCTTGGTATAAACGTTGCGAGTAAATCTTCGCGTTCATAATACATTCAAGGCATGTGTGCATACATGTGTAGCGAGGAACAGCGATAGATGACGTCAGCGTGACGTAGAACGTGCATTTCGGCGCAGCATCGATATGGGTCAAACTCCAGCGAATTTTAACTGAGGTATTTGAAATCAATTCCTGCATGTTAAAAAGATTTTAGCCCTTCTATAGAGCTGACCCAGTTCTGAACTTTAATATTTATGATTTTTGAAGTGAAAACTTCTTAATGCGCGCCCAGCGATTTTTGGTAGGGGATACCTAAACTTATGGATTCGGTAGTGCTTTACTTTATAATATAGATGACGTTAATACCAGTTTTGAGTTTTCACTTCTGGCGGCAGTCCCCATAACTGCCTATTTTTACACGACTTCCCAAAAAGGAGTGTAATTAAGTTCACATTGTTAAACACCGGCTTTGATTTTGACCTAAATTCGCACGTTTGAACCGTGCACCAAAAGGTATTAACATGGTTAGGTAATTTTTATGATTCACATAGCGTTCTCTCAAAATTGGCTCTCTCCCTAATTGGCTTGTTGTAAACCCCATTGACAGAGCATCAAAGTGGCTCCATGCTTCACCTGCTCGATCTTGGATTTGCACACTACTGTACCTAAACATTTCAACTATATACTGTATATGTGTGTGCAGTGTTCACAATATTTAGGGATGAGTTGATAGAAAAACATATATTTTGAGGTTAATAAATATTCTAAAAAACAGTGATATTTTAATTTCCAAGATATTTTCATATTTCATGTTCAATTTTAATTTAATTCATATGTAAGCATTCAAGTTCAGAATGCCTCCTAATCACGACTTCATGAAAAAATATCTCACTAGAAAATAGCTGACATTACAAAAGAAAATAAGTTTTAAATGTAGACCTACGTCAAAGGCACGGAGGCAAAGGCGATATTAAAGCCACTAATAAAATGAGATCAGTTTTCCTTCGCTCCATTTTAACAAAATAATCTTAAAAGTTAGACTAAATTAATTTTAGATACCTAGGTAGGGTCATATTTTTAGCGAAAACTTCTCTGTTTTTTTGCTAAACTCATTTAGGCGGACATTTAAAACGCGCTTACTTATTACGAAACAAGACGACGGAAAAGCTTCCTAATTCCACAGGCCGACTTCCGTTTCCAGATAAATAATTTACTGGGGTCCTTTTATTTTGTCTTTTAATTGAAATTCGTGATTTAAATTAAGAAGTTTATAAATTTTGTGTTAATTTATCGTTGTCGGACTCGAAGTTTTAGGTGGTTAGAGATACAATTTGTGTGGTGGGTTGGTTGGGGTTTTTTTTTTTTCTAATATCAAAATATTTTTCTTCTTTCTACTTACGTAGCTACCACGTGCCTAAAGTAATATCAACTAACAGCTGGCAATTATCGGCTGACAATAATTTAACAACAATTTTTGAGATTAAGAGTAAATATTTGGATCAAATAGTAATATTTAATAAGCTATTTAATGTTATCAAATAAAGTTAAAATCCTCTGACCCTTCGTCGTATCTACATAAACAAGTTCTAAATACTAATAACATTTAATAATTATTATAGTTTCTCACTTCTGGGAAATAATTAGGAATTATCAGCTACCAGGTATGTTAGGTAGGCTATCTGACGACATTATGTTAGCTCCTAATCCTGTTATTATAAAACGCAACATTGATTGAAAACTAGCTGACCCGACAGACGTTGTCCTGTCCAAATATCAACAGTTCATACACAAAACCCACATTGAAATAGGACGTTCAGTATTTTTGAAAATTTTCTGGGAAACTTTTCCAATTTTTATTTCCATATGAAAAACAAAAAATTGCGAAATCGGTCCGGCCGTTCTCAAGTGATGCGCTTACCAACGAACAGCATTTCATTTTCATTTATATATCTATACTCCATTTGTAGTAGTTAGTAGTTATAGTTAGACAAACCTTTATACAGTCCGTTCAACCGATTTTGACTTCTATACCGTAGGCTTAAGAATGGCATTAAAAGCAAAAAAGGTTACACAATACCAACTGTCTACTGTAGCTGCCATTTGTCATGCCACCAAGGCAATAGAAGTCAAAATCGGTTGAACGGACTGTAAAAAAGGTTTATTTAAATGTCTAATCTTATTTCAAATGGGGTATAGATTAGAATACCTATAATATAATATTTAAATAAAATTGAAATATCTACAGAGAGCGAAAAAAAAAACAAAAACTGAATTTGACAGAAACCAGCAAACGCTGGTCGTTTCAAAAGCGATTGTCGATGGCGATGTCCGACAATCGCTTTTGAAACGACCGGCGACCACCGTACAATGTCTGTCTCAAGATTGCGCCAAATCGATGACCAGCTCAACATGATATTGTATTAGAATCCTGCAGTGAGTTCCGTGTGTCAATCAGACCGGATACACGAGGGATTGTTGAAAACATGCTAGAAGTTATTACCCAAGTTGTGGCGTAATTTATACATACATCGTATCATTAATGATTACGGTAGGTATGTATTTTGTGAGAATGTGCCTCGTTCACCTCGTTGGATTTTAATGGTTTCTGTCTCAATAATTCCTGTAGCTGTTGTAAGATGTAAACGTGTTGTCCATTGTGTCATTTAAAAAGGCAATTTGATTTAGCTTAATTATATATTTAAAAAATTAGTAGTTGGGATAACTTCATCCCAACTACGGAACCTTTTATTGTGCGTGATCCATCACGAACTTGGCCGAATATTTTTTTTTGTTTTATCTGCTCCCATCACGTCTGCTGATTTTCACAAGAACAAACTTTACTTTGTAGTTGAAAAAAATTATATAGATATATGATATACGTCACGGTCAATTCTCCAACTGCAAATGTTAGTTCGTAATTGCAAAAAAAAAATTTTTTATGTGATACCTACTGACAAAACTACAAATTAACAATATTCGAACTTTTTCTTTTATTTGTGCCGTGAGACCTTGTTTTTTGCCAAACACGATGCTAGGTCGACGGGTAGTATAGGTTTCGATTTATTTGCGAGTATCAAAATATGTCGCATAAATGGCCGTATTTTTTTATTGCATTGACTTAGAAGCTGGTTTTTTTTTTAGATTTATTATGGATTATTTGATATTAATCTCAACTTTAAATCTCCACGCGTTCCAGAGAAAAAGGATCTTGACAGACAGATAGACGGACGAATGAACGCACAACAAAGTGATCCTATAAGGGTTCCGTTTTTGCTTTTGAGGTACGGAACCCTAAAAAGATTTGATGTTCTTTTTTTGGGGTCAACGAACGCTGGTAGTGAAGTTACTTGACCTTAGGAGTTGAGAAAATCTGTTTTGTTTTTCCCATCAAGACTGTCAACTTCAGGTACACAATAAAACTGATTTTTAAACTGATATTTTAAGTAACTATTTAATTACAGCCATTGTTGGTTCCAAAAAAATACATCATTTTTTTTATCATATTTTTTTATAGTTTCGTTTTGCTAACTAATTTAATTTGAGACTGTACACATTGATTGACACTGTACAGGTATCGATGTGTGTAAGTAAGTTTGTATAACAAAACTTGTAAATATAGTCAGGACCAGATGCTTTCTAAGGTCTATTTAAATCCTTGTTTGCAAAATTGATGATTTCCACATAAACAAACATCAGCTTTATGCAAGTGTAAATAAAGTTGATTTTAGACTGACTGGTACTGTTGAAAAAGCCATAAAAAAATATGATGTTTTAGCGCAAACTGAACCTTATATGTGTAAGCATTGCAGTTTTTTTTCCAAAAACTCGTGTTTGTTTACATGTTTGGCAAATAAATTGTGAACGCAGAATAGTTGTATCATTTCTGAAGGACGTCAGGAAATGTATCAATAGCAACATGATCGAACTCCATTTTTTCAGTGTGTGTCATGTTTTTTTTGTAATGGGCGTCTTATTTGTGCAGGATAAACAATTATTCTTTCTTTCTTATGGTCTTTATTTTAATTCAATCAACTTCTGTGTAAGATGTCTAAGACACATTGGCTTCTCCGAATTTTTTGACCAAAATCTTTGCGACGGTAAACAGTGGTTTCTATTATTTTCGTTATTACTAGGTGCGGTTTGATTTTTCGTCGATTTTATTAATGTTCGATAAGTGTGCTTTTTGATTTTTGAATTTTGTGAAGTGTACAATTATTGTATCCATGTAATGTACTGTTTATATAAAAGAGTGAGTTTATTTTTTGGAGTATCTAAAACGTGTGTCATTTGTGTTCTCGGTTCTTCGTGAGTTGAATTTATTCTATAGTTTTTAGTATATACTTATATTAACCAAGCCTCCGACCCTTAATTCCGTGCATGTACGCTAAGTGTTCTTGTTTTTAATTCTTTAACTATTCAATCTATTCTTTTCTGCAATTTAAGTCTCTTATTTTTCTGATTGATTTTAACTGTATTCTCAGATGTGGCATATAAAAGTTTACTGCTATTTGTTTTAGCAGCTGGTCTAAGCAGCATTGTATGACTCTCTGCAGGGTTTCAAACCCTGTATCTGCATTGACATGTTTTGATAGGATACCGTTATTACTGTGACATAATATTTCTGCTAATTTTTTTTATGGTCTTTGTTTAGGTATTCGACTTATTCCTTCCAGGACGTGATTTTGTGACCCTTTTTTAACATTTAAGCACCCTATAGGTCTAGACGAAAATCCACAGGAATTGAAAAAATCTTTGGGATTTTTTTGTTGTGTCACAAAATTCGTCATTAACATAGTTTTCCTCTGATCTCTCATATTAAATGATCATCAATGCTAGTTTATTTCATATTGAATATGTTAACAATGCTTACGCGTAACCAAGAATTCCATCATCGAATAGTTAAAAGATACAACAAGAACTAGGTAAGGATTTTCATAATTATCTACTTACATCACAAATTATAGGTACTATGACATTAAGCGTACAAATTACAGAGAAAACATCTTCATTTAATCAGCTATTATTTTCGTTGGCAGAATACTTCCCACGAGTAGCTATAGGGCCTAATAACGTCGACTGCAACAGAGCCCGGCGTTCACTGTGGCAATAGTGAATAGAACTGAAGATCCTCATTATCCAGAGTTAGCACACTAGCGACAAACGTATTCCCCTAGCCATGCAGCCATTGGCATGTGCGACCTACGATAGGATTGTATCCCTCATAGCCTGGCTCCTCACCTTAGATCTGTCTAGGGAAAATAAACTCTACCAGCACAGACCTAGGGTTCATGGGATCCTGCAAGCCCCACCAAGTCTTTGACGTAGAGATATGGCGGTGGGATTATTATAATTAAGATTTCTTACGTGCAGGTAATATTGATGAGTAGGTATTACACCTATTATAACAAGATACTAAGTAGGTAGTTATTCCCCAACGTTGCATATCTCAAGTTCTCAAAGCATTTATGTACGAATCCAATCTCCGTAACTTATTACATGCAATAAATAGCAAAATTGCTATCATTTTGGGTTACAATAATAGCGCAAAGTTCACGATGGGTTGTTTACCTATCCCTATATAGAATAAATACGTCATAAATCTCATAATTATATCAGACCGAGCGATACCAGGCATGTTACGAAAATACTATGATAAGTAACATTATCTGTAAAATATGTGTTTGTTTAAATAATTTTAGAAATAATAATATTACGTAGCTTGTACACCTCTGCCGAAACCTTTGGGGAATACAGGCGTGATGTTATGTTATGTTAAGTCGATTGAAGTCTGGATTTATGCCCAGAATGCGCTTAAAATGTGGGTATTCTATACTGCCCATCAGAGAATTTAGATGCTAAAGATATTGAAAGAACATATTGTTAATAATTATAATAAAAGATACTCACCTAGGAGTACCTTTAGTGTACAAAAAAAAGTAATGATGGGGGAAAATTCGGACGAAGTTTTCGTAAACTAATTTATTTTTTTCGTTTCGAATTTAAAGTTTTCGGTTTTTTTTTTACTTTGTTTTTAGCGTGAAAAGATTTTAGTCTGCATAAAATAAAAACGGATGTTTTACTAATTTCGGTGGTCTACCCGCTGGCACAATGAAAAATTACTCTTGAGTATTTTAATTTTGTTTGAATCGTCATACCCACGCCCTTTAATGTTTCTCTGCCATTTAAACTAAATGAAATCAAGCGCAACGCATTTAACAGCCGCTGTGATTGGCAGAAGACAAATTCCGAACAAGACTGGTGATTCTTCTTATCATACATACATTGTATTTTATCATGGATTATTGTACAGTTCACCTATATACATTGTGAACTGTACAAAAAACCCTGATAAAACGATGTTTATCAACGATTAATTTTTAATTCATTCTGATTTAAGCGACAAGATAATTTATTTTATCTTGGCTCAACTTTCTTGATAAGTACCTCTAATTCGTTGTTCGACGCTATTGATAAAATATAAATAATTGACATATGTCCAGTAGCAAGCAGGCTAATGAGATCGATAGGCGTGCGCGAATAATAACAAACACTTTATAGTAAATAATGAATGTTTTCTATTCTCTGGTACATCTCAATCACATTATTATATAATTGGTGACACTGATCGTCAGGACAAAGAACGTACACGTTGTCTTTAACACGTCGTCTTTAAACAGTTTTAAGTGCTTGAAATCTAATCAGTTCCCTAATTCTAATTGATCGATTCGTAGTCAGTGGTGATATTCAAATTTGATATTATTGATACAGCTGATGCAAAAGAAGTCACGAGTGCGTTTTCAGTAATGAAATTTTAATACCTATTGACGGAACATTATCAAGTGTGAAAGGTTAGTTTGATATGCAACAATGTAACAATCCTTGATTGTGCAAAAAATAGGCTCTTCCAGAGCTCTAGCTATTGCCAGTATAAAAATTGAGATGTTTTTAATGTGTTGTGTCCACTACCTGTATTAATTTATGTGTTAAAAATATCGAAAAGTGAGTAATAAAATAATTTTAATAAGGGTGTTAGTTCCGAGGATCAAACTCAAAACTAATCTTCTTCTTCAAGTGCAGATCGGTAGACAGTGAGTAGGTACAACATATGTGAGAGTTTAGATAAAGAATATCTATCGCAGTCTATGCGGATGTGATCAGGCGCACATGCGGCGGCGCCAATAATAGAGGATAATTGAAAATAAACCGTTTGACACCTGCGCTGTGTGTACCGCGTGGTTTGTATCACTGTCCGACGCATGTGCAAGTTACCGCCTTTGATCTAAACCTGCGTTTGTTGTTCCAATTACATTAACTGACATGTGCAATTGTACCCGTCAACAATATATTAATATTGTAGCATGTTAATATTTGGTTTGCGTCGGATTTCGACATGGAAGAAAAACAGTTACAACAGCTGCTTATGATTTCTTGCTGAAATTTAAAATAATAAAAAAATGTCAAAATTCTTTGAAAATAGATCATCTTCCTTGCTTCTTTGGAAACAACAACATGTCTAAATAGTAAAAAACGCAATTATTTATATTTATTATATAGATATTATATATATAATAATAATATATAATTACCTATGCCTTCTTGGTCACTGAAAATTCAGACTTGTATAGCTTTAACTACGAAGTTACGGGTCGAAAATGACCTGAACGGCTTCAAAAAAAAGATTACCACCTTTTCTCGAAGCCATTCAAGACATTTTCGACCCAGCTAGGCGGCTGTGCTTTTATTTGTTTTTGCTCGACTTGGCCAGGGCACTACAGTGCCCCCAGATTCTGTTTACTTATGTAGCTATACTGCTGTAGGTATTGAGTATTTTTAATCAACTTTTATATTCCTACTTATAAGGTCAACGACAATATCTTCTAGCTCGCTGACAACAGTAATTGTCTTAATAAAAAAAAGCGGCAACTGCGAGTCGCACTTGCACACGAAGGGTTCCGTACCACCATTAATACTTTTTTATACTTAAGTAAAACAAAAAACGCCTAAAGAAACACGTTTCTTGTATCCGGGGCCCTCCATTAATTTTTAACCTTATTTATTTTTTTATTATTTATTGTTAAGCGACCGTAGTTACCTAGTACCTTAGACACTCTATAAAAAATTAAAGTAACCTACCTAGTAAGTACCGCTTCAAAAGACGCAGCCCTGTAACAGCCGAATGGACAGAGGAGCTTTTGTAAAAGGGTTCCCGTTGGCACCCTTTGGGTAGTGCGGAACCCTAAAATCTTATTCGGTTATAAAAAATAAACAACTCATTTTAGATAGGGAGAGCCAACATTTGTTTTTATTACGAATCTAGTCAACATTAGAGCAATATAGCACTCGCATCAATAATAGGTACCTATAGAGGGCATAGTGTCAACAGCGAGCAACGTGTGCTCTGTATACGATAGGGCAAAGACAGGCGGATTGTCTATAACATGATAAAAACACACGGTATTATTGGCCTAATAGGTCAAATAAAATTAGCTAGTAAAACTCGACAGACGTGTTGGGTTTCGATATTTAAACTTAATAAAACAAAAAAAAATGATTTGATGTATTTTTATCGTCTTTAGATATCGATCGATACACACGTCTGTGAAGTTTACACAAAAAAACTGATTTCTTCTGCGATCCTTGACCCAAAAAAGAAACAATATTGTTTTTTTTTTTGTTTTGTAATGTTTAGATAGCGATCACGTTTCGCTAATTTAATTTGACCCTGTACCCAAGAGAATTCTCTGGTCATTGCTCCTTGGGTCTAGCATAGCTCTTGATCGATCCTAACTCAAGGGACTGCATGCTACTCAAAATCGATTTCACTTGTTTTTAGAAACATTTTGGATTCACACCTCAAAAGTATTATCGAATTTTGAAAACTGTTCAGTCTAGCTAAAAAGTCTGGCCACATAGAATTGGTAACCATGGATACGTAAACCACATGGTACCACTCGCAAGCTTGAGGTTCCGATCTCCGAAGTTATCCAACAGGCCAGACAAAACAAGGCTTGGTGCGTGTGTACTGAGTTTGTACTGACTGTTATCTTATCAGTACCGGCCGTTAACGTCTATTGATGAACATTGAACATAGAGTTTGTATTAGACGACTTAATCAGCTGTCGCATGTCGTGAGACTCTATTTACATATATCATAATCACCTAGCTTTTCAAACGGATTATTGACCGCAATATATGTCTATTTTGTCATAGAGGAAAGATGCTATTGGCTGTCATACGTTGTGTTTGTTTAACAAAAATAAAACATATCTACTGGCCCTATAGAACCCACGACGTTAGGGAAGGCAGACCTCAGGCTGCTCCATGCAAACACGCAAGGAAGTGGCTTCCACAATGCCGCCATGACAGTTTTAATAAGATAATTGTAATAACCCAATTTATTGAAAATTTTTCAGATTAAAAGTCAAAAATGAACGGTGTTCGCTATCGCCATAAGAGCGGAAAGCAGAATGGAGAAGCAGCACACCAAGAGGAGAAGAAGGATGAAGAGTTCTCCATACGAGAGTCCCCACTGACGAGGCTAATAGACTCGTCTCAGCACATTAGGGTTATATACCACATATTCATCGTCATTCTTCTAGTACTGATCTGTGATACCATCGTTTTTGACCTCGTCGAAAGTGGAAAGCAAGTAAACATTATAAATACTTTAACTTTATTCTTTAATAATTAATTTATTAGAATTCTGATAGTGACTTCACAGCAGTATAACTAACTATTTTTAAAAGTAATATTGGAACAGAAAACTTTTCTTTAATAATTTACGTAAGTTCCACAAAATGCCCCGTTTACGATACGGAAGTTATTTAACATTATAACAAGTCGCATTACGGAAAAAGGAACTAAAAACTTTTTTCTATTTTCCACTGACATACTTTTAATTTATTTTCCGTAACATAAAACATTCATACGATGTTGTTTCCGAAAGTTGTAAAAACACTTTTTAATGCAGTGTATATGTGTTGTCACGCGATTTGGAGCCACTCCCTATAATTAACTCCCCGTGGATGTTCCTCTTTTAAATTCCAGATCTACAGGCTTTCATCTCCCAGCTTGGCAGAGACTAAATACTGCAATTTTCACTCGCGTTGCTTTAATTATGCAAAATATTTTGTGCTATGAAAAAATGTTGAACAAGCAGCGTAGCACTTTTTGTTACGTCGACGCCAAATTACGTCATTTTTTACAGCGTTAACATGCAAAAGTTTCGTTTGTACTTCATAATAATGTAAACTTGGGTATATTTTGATGGACCCGGCTGTTTTAGCGTAATATTCTTTAAAAAAATTCACTTACTTAATTGGTTATTTTTTTTACAGGCTAAATATAGGGCTTTCAGTAGTTGCAGCGGGATTTGGCGACATAAAACGTGGTGTGAAGTTATGGGTGTATGACTTTTGCGTTGCAATGTCATTTTATCCCTTGCTTATGGTATACTCATGGATAGGAGCGATCTCGAGAAAATATCCAGGTAAACGTTCACTTTCTCACTTCTAAGATAAAGATAAGATCATAACGACATACATAAAAAGTACCTACCTAATCCATTTATTAGAATGAAAGAGCGACCACTTTCAGCTGTAGTACTTATCTGCAGCTGTTTATCAGACAAAAAATACGAAATAATTACTATCTAATTTCGTTCCATGTAAAACTACAACGGACATGATAATTTTTATGGTCAAGTTCAACGTAGAATTTGTATTTAATTTTTCCATTAATGATACACAATCAGTTTCCGTTAAATATCACCAAACATGACGTGAGTAACTTAGTGAGTGCTGTTTGCATTGATTTTTAAAACTAGAAGGCCGTTTTGTCAATGACAGCATGCGAGAATTATTATAGTACATACTAATTCCATGGCGAGAATATTATATGAGATTTCCTTAACTTTTTGTGCCCAATTATTTCCTTAACTTTTTAGTTGTAATATACTCTCCTCAACCGGATGTCTTTGTGCCTACACTAACTGACATTAGTACAGCACGGAGGTAGGTGTAGTAGTTATTAATATAAATTATAGTCGTGGGCAGAATAACAGCAAGTGGCCACTGGCGTCCTTAGGTCGCAAGTGGAGTCTTTTGTTGCAAGCGGCGGCCGCCTGGCCGGCCGCGCTCTCACCGCGCCCTCCAATTAGTCACTTGGTTGGCCATAACCGTGCACCCGGATGACTAGTTTTTATATTGTTGTGCGCTTTTCACACTGTCTTGTTTTCTTTATTTCTATTTGTTGTTGAAGGAAACGCTTTTTCTATAGCGCTGTTGAATTTCCATTCAATGCCCATTTTAGAAAAGTAACACCAGGGGAAAAGTCTGTGCTTATTTATTTTACTTGTCGCAACTAGGTTGCTTACTATTAGTTCTTCAATACTTAGAAAGTTTTTCCCGACTAGAATTTTCGAGTTGCTTTGCACAGCAAAGGCTTACATAATTTGAATCAAGTTCACTTAAAAATAATTGTTTAATTGCGTTATAACCTTCACGGAGCCGCACAGATACGCAGACTTTAAAATCCATTTAAAATAGTTTCAACACTAGAAGACATCAGATGGCTTATTACTGTATATTACATATTTCAGTGTCAAATCAGCGTTATAAAGTAAAGTTACATCGAAATCTTTTATTCAGAATTTAAATGTACCTATAGGTAGGTACTTAGCAGCATGATTGTACCCATTCAAGGTCTGTATTATCAAAGAACCCTCATCACAATAATAGCAAGCATCTGCGATAAAATCTTCCCAAAGGTCCCGGGAAAGTACCTCAGATACAGATATTAAAAACGCTGGAGACGTTCCATTTCAAAAGCCGTCGCTTTGAATGGATCCTGCTCTCATTATACTGCATTTTACTTGAAACATCTGATTCTGAGTTTATTGGTAATGGTTATTTGGTTTGAGGTACATAAGGTAGGTATTTCTAAGAATGAATTAGTTGACAAATGATTTTGAATCTGAAAATCTCGTCGTAGTAATACTAACCTAGGTTTTTCAACCTACACAGAATTGTATAGGTGGTAAACAATCCTATTTTGTTTTTTTACATTTACAGGTAGAGTTAATTGTCCCGATCCTTCGCTTCCCACCAGCGCTGTGGCTCAATACAAATCTTTACGTTGCAATTTCTCTAGTGAATACATGGCTTAACTCACTGTGCCTTCCAATTTGCCGCATCACAGACTCTTATACACTACCATATATCTAGCTGCGACCAACTCTCGTGCCACCTTGTAGTATCAAACTTTTTCCCACTACGGCCTTGTTATGAACTGCCATTATTCCCAAATGTATATTAAATAATGGGTGGAGCTGGAGACTAAATAATGCTTGGAAATATTGACTCTACGAGCAAGTTTAATAATATTTCACAAAGTTTTAATTAGGTACCTTGTCCTTTGTTGGTTTTCAACCCGTGAGAAAACAATTTTAAAATCATTTCTAATTTAAACTTTTTATCGGGTTTCATCTGGGTTTAATCACGCGAATTATTTTGACGGCTTGGCAATTTGAAATTATATTTATTTATAACTTTTTAGATACATTGATATTTAAGATTGCTTTCAATTTTATTTCTCGTGTAAATTTCGGGATTCAGGCCTCGTAAGGGATTAATTCCCTACCTCAACGAATGAGTATCAAATATCAGAGCAAGTCCGTAATTAATCAGTCAATCCCGTAGGTACCCAACATGTACGATAATAACTTAGGAACACCATAAGGTATGCCGTATGTAAACAAAAGTATATTTTGCAGTATTACGACCAATGGTAGTGGTGCTGGGCATAGTTGGAATGGTGGCAGTGGAAGTGGCCCTGGCTGCAGTCCCAGTGTTCGAACTAGGCAGGAAACATCTGGAGCTGGGCTCCTCTGTCGCAGTCACCTGTGAAATGGTAAGTGTTAAATTATATGAAATTATTATTTCGTCACATTCATAATAATAATATGTTGATAGGTTTATACCTAAGAATTTTAAACTTTCAAAAAGATTGAATCATCAAAACGTTAATTTTCTTTATAAGTCTGTTATTTTTAAGTCTGAATTGGAATACCCAAAGCTTTTTAAATTAAACTAATATAGTCAACAAAATAATCAATACTCGAAGCTTTAAGCCAACTGCTGCAAAGTTTTAAATTAATAGTTAGTGAGTAAAATCGTTTGTTCATAAATGATTTTGAGCACAACTCATTTATTTCGTGTTTATTTCATATTGCATTGATTTTGTTTTCGCTGTTCGCTCAATCACAAAATAGGAATAATTGTTAAGCTCAACAGTGTAGAAAACATTTTTAGGGTAATTTTAATCATTTTGTACAAACGTAGTATAAATCTACTACCAATTTAGACTTATTATTTGTTTATGAAACAATCGACAGATCTCACATGAAAACACCAAGCTAGACCCAACGACAGTTGACAAATACATAGGAGATAGAACGATACTTATATAATAATAATTTAGGTCACATTACCTTCACATTAGAGATAAAAATGAAATCATTTATTATGAGGTAGGTATACTTAGTTTTAATACCAAGTATGTACATTCAAAAGCACTGCACTAATTAACCTAGGGGTGCCACGGGGCCGAATCCAAGTTCCCGTGGCACCCCCAGAGGTGTCCTCCAGGGGTGCCTTGGGTCCGGAATGATATAAAGTACTTGCTTGGCAACAGTTTCGACACAGTTTTGCTAAAATTTGTGCCACGGGGCCGAATCCAAGTTCCCGTGGCACCCCCAGAGGTGTCCTCCAGGGGTGCCTTGGGTCCGGAATGATATAAAGTACTTGCTTGGCAACAGTTTCGACACAGTTTTGTTTAGCTAAAGTTAATGGAACGTTCATTGAATAACGCCCTAGGGCGTTATTCAATGAACGTTCCATTAACTGTATTTGAAACATAAACATACAAACACAAACACTTCGATAAATGTCGTCATCGTTTGAACTCGGCTATGAATTGACCTCGTGGGTCGTCAGAAGCAACCAAAGAATAAAATAGGGATACCTAAAGGATCAGAAGGACCCTTATTCTCACAGTATGATCGCCAATCCGTCTGATTATTGCAATAACCCTAAAGGTTCGTTTGAAGCGATCTTTGAATAGGATCTTTTTCAATGACGGATTATATTTTTAAAAGACTCTTCTAAAAGAGTTACCGTCTTTCTCGTATCTGTAGATGCCCGGATGAACCTTTAAAATCGCTGTGTGGTAAAAATGTAAGTTCTTTTCATTATAATTGAATGAAAGAGACAAAGCAAAGGATATTATTGTTTCTCGGCACTATAGCAACATGCATAATACACAATCAATCACAATCTGTTTCATTTGACAGTTCAACAACATTCATTGCGTTATTTACGTTGTTGAGCACACAATTTTTTCGAACATATGAAGCAATGGATTAGTTATATATCCTTCAAAATGATTCAGATTGTGATTGATCGTGTGTTGTACCTTTGAATAATTAAGTAGATCATATCATTGTTTTCTTTATTTAATAAACCTCTTGGGCATCTAGTCACTTGTAGGAAAGTAGGCTGCTGAGAGTAATACGGCACGTAGTAGCTGACAAAACAGAAAACAAGGCGTCCTAGTTCTTTAAATGAGTTTCAAAGTTTTATTCGAGCCGTATTTTTTTACTAGCTGCGCCCCGCGTTTTCTCCCACATAAGTCTCGATCCCGTGGGAATATCGGGATAAATATCTTCTATGTCCTAATTCAGGTGGGCTACCCATGTGCCAAATTTCATCCAAATCCGTTCAGCAGTTCTAGCGTGAAAGCGTAACAAACAAACAAACTCACTGTCGTAAATATTAGTTAGGATTTTTCATTGCGTCGTCCTGGGTTTGTGTACATGCAACTATATTTATGCAAGAAATGCAAAACAATTCGAAGTAGTTTTCAAATTCATTACTTCAACTCTATCCAGAACGGTCGACGATTTACAAAACGATTATGTTTTTTCTCAGGACTAATAAAATTGTACCCACAAAACACACGTTTAAAGTTAAACAGACAAAAAAAAAAAAAAAACTTACGTACAAAGGTGACGTACGAAAATCTCCTCCAGCATCCGGCAAAACTAGAGTATTAAAAAAAGATGTAGATAACGAGTGTATGAGTAGAAGAGAAAATAAAGTACAAAAAATCGATTCACTTATTTAATTAAAGTTTTAACAGACTGACCAACCCGCAACAAACGAGGCGATATGGCAGATACAGACAAGATAGGGTGTCTGAACTTTGACATGGTATTTAAATTAGAAGGGACATCAATCTGGTCACAATAATTAACTATTTGTTTGTGATATCGCAACGGGTGGCAGTTCGTTGTGCGCCAGTGATTCATCTACATTACAAAAGGAAACTTCCAGACGGACGCCAAACAAAGCCAACTCTGTAATACACAATCACCAACTTTCCCTTCTACTACACAATATATATATATATATTACTGTACGTATGTGTGTCGTATATCCTTATTGGCGTAATTTGCAACAATAACTCGCTCGCGAACTTTTATTAGTTACGTAAGTATAAAGAAGTATCGAGTTTGTACGTGTTGTAATTGTTTAAGCAGGTAGTTTTATGCGAGTAATTTATACTGAAACCATGAAAATAACTATAGTAGATACTCTAGATACTAGCAAGCAAGCAATTTGTCTAGAGATATAAGTAGATTTTCGGCTTTGTAAGCTAAACGAACGAGTACATTAAAGTAGTAGTATCGATCTCAGATTAATAACTACCGCGTAATCATTGTTGTTTCAAAACTTTTGTTACAGAGTTGGTTAATTAAGACATGCGCCATATGTTATAAAATGCAAATAAAAAAATAAAAATAAAATAAAATACATTTATTTCGAGCAATTTCAACTCATAACATAACATACAAAATACAGAAACACAATTAAAGACTTAATACCTAATCGGCCCTGCTGACGGCAACATGCCTATCACAGCAGTGCCGTATGTATGGGCAGTCCATCCGTTCCGCGATCATCGCTAGGACAACATTGGTGCTACCCCACACCCTACGCACCAGAGATGCACCCCGCTTGCGCATGGTTGCGTGGAAGCAATCAGTATGCGCCTCAGCAAACATGCCTGAGGCGCTGCAGTAGCGAGGCAGCCCCAATATAGCCCTGAACGCGTTGTTGAACTGAACGCAGAGGGCTCCGTATGATGCACACGTGTACGGGTCGCCCACAGACTGCACGTGTAGAGAGACGTGCAGTACGCCGTTAGAGCGTTATCTTCACCTCACTCGAACAACGTGCAAACCTGTGTGCGAGCTTATTCGCCCGCCCCGACAGAGACCTCCGTTCCCGTTCCATGTCAGCATTGTCCTTGAGGTCGGTCGTAACTAAAGGCCCTAGGTATTTCAATTGATCCACCCTTTCGAGTGGAACACCGTTTAGAAAAACGGATGGATATTTTCACGACATGTACCTTTACAATTAAGTATAAGCTACAAAATAAGTTGTCACATTATAAAGACCGGATGTAAGTTGAACGGGTACAACAGCGTCGAAAGTGAAACGTAACATAAATCACCCGAGTTGAACCCTTGTCAGGCTGCGTGGCCAGCGCCAGTAAATAACAGGATCGCCGCATGCCGCTGACGAGGCATTATGTAGTCCTGCGTAGCCGTTCGTAGCGTCCCCTACGACGCTACGAACCCCTTCGTAGCGCGAAGCCCGTAGCCCGTAACCCGTAGCGCCACCCCACACCTCACGTTCGCGCACCCGACACCATTTTGTTAATTAAAACACAAACATGATTATGAAAGTATCTTAATACAACATTTCTGTAATTATGATTTATTACTGGACGCTTCTCGTATTTTTTTGAGCGACTTTTTAGAAATAATGGGTGCTACGCCCAGTGGACATGGCACATTTTTTGGAAACACTGTCTCTCAGCTTTTTTAATCCCACAGTTACATTATCTGAACACAAAGGAATTAGTGACAATATTATGCCCATAATAAATACATTAGACGAACAAGAGCAGAAAGCATGAATTTGCTAGCTTTGAATGCGCTACGCAGTGCCTGCTTTTTAAAGATATTGTCGTGATTCTTGTTTTATTTTGATATTAACATTTGTCCGCTTCACCCTCGTGGATGTCCCATGGGAACATACTACCGCTATTAAAGGTATCCTATGTGTTAACCCATGTTTACCCATGTGTGCCAAGTTTCATCCAAATCCCGTTCAGCCGTTTTTGCGTGATTGAGTAACAAACATACAATCTTTCACATTTATAATACTTAGATATATATATAAAGTAGAATAAATGAATTTCACTTGAAAAAGTTTGATTATTAGTACTTATTAACACTAAATTATTTCATTATTCAATTCTAAAACCCTTTCTCTCTGCAACGTCGGGGAAAAAGCTCGCAATAAAACTTCAAAAGTTTAGATTAAAAGTCGACCATGAGCTTATGTGATTAAAATCGCCATCTTGTTCAATAATAGGTAGTATAGGTACGGCATACGTTGAGTAATAGTACAGAATAATAACATTTTATGTAGATTTAGTACAAACAACAGTTGGCAAAAGCTTTGTTTCGTTAGACTGCAGCCTGCAGCAAGCTAAGATGATGATTTAGTCAGTAGGTACATACCTAGTCTACGAATATATTATCTTAGGTACTAGAATTATATGGTAGGTACCTACCAAACGAAGTTGTTCCCCAACTAAAGGCAAGTTTCGTTACTAGAGCATTGTTTCTCTTCCAATTTTCGCCGTCAATGTTACTAAAATATGGTCTAAAATATTACACCAATTATTCAATATCAACAACAAAACTGAACAGCTTCTAACTTTTGATTAATTACTTGAAAACACCTTGCAAAGTAAAAGAATTTAATTAAGTTTGTAATTTACCTGACCGACTAATATTAAGTATGAACGAACATGTTCTAATTATTTATAATTTCAAGTCACGATATTCACATTACAGTAAGTTTACTGAAATGTAGGGTAACTGTATTTACTCGTTTATTTATTTATTTAACAACAATTGCTTGCTGCACTTACAGTAAATACCAAAGCATGCAGCAAGCCAACAACATGTTCACATAATGGACAATGCTGGCCACTTGAAAACAAGTATTAATGTTTTACTATAAACAATTTTGATAGACCACTTGTGTATTGAAGTGATGGATATTAAACAGTATCTCTATCGAATCTTTGTTAGAGGATATCCTTGATATAAGTATGGGACAGACCGATTTTACGAGGTCTATTTTAGAAACGAGCACCACTACTGTGAGTAAGATTCTATTATAGGATTTGGTAAAACAACAAAGTTCCTTAGGATTCATTTATTTATTAATCGAATCGTTTCATTTGTTAGTTATTCGAGTTTGTTTAGTAATATACAATATACACATTGCTCGCAGAACAGATGGCCGATGGGGTCGAAAGGTTCTGGAGTGGCGACTGCGTACCGGAATACGTAGCTTTGGAAGGCCGCTCACAAGGCGGACCAATGACCTGGTGGAGGCCACGGGAATCCGCTGGATGCGAGAAGCACAAAACCGGTCGAAGTGGCGGTGCTTGGGGGAGGCCTATGTCCAGCAGTGGACATCTTTCGGCTAAAATGATGATGATGATGATACAATATACTCTGCAAGAAACGTAGGCCTTTCTTAGTAAAAATATGAATATTGCATCATAAATTGTGCCAACTTTCATTTGTTTCTGGTGCATAAACGTTTCTCATCTGTGCACCAAAATATTGCTGCTCTAATATAATGCAGCGGAGTTATGACATAGTTATTAACTTTCATAACATTACGCTTTCCTCATAAGGGTAGGTAGACTAGACAGCACAGCAGCCCCCTTATTTATAAAAATTGATATTGGTAAGGCTTTATCAACCTTAAACAAGGTGGTCGTTTCATGGTGAGTGAGAAGCAGATAATTTAGAATCCCAAGAGCTGGCACTCGCACACCTCACGTTTTAAAAACAAAAGAATACCTACAGGGCTCGTTTATCGTGGTAACCGAATAGCAAAACTTTAAACGTTACCGTCCATGTCGTGTGCGGTGTGCCATGTGTAGCGCGAGCGGTTCTTTTTCTCCCCAGTTTTAAAGTTTTCCGAGTTTTCTAATATCCTCGTCTTTTGTTCCAGTTCCGTTTCATGATGAAACTCGTGGCCATTGCATCAGGTTGCGGGCCACGCTGTTTGAACGGGAACACCCCGCTGCCAACGTTCAAACATTTCGTCTACTTCATGTTCGCGCCAACACTTCTCTACAGAGATCAATATCCCAGGTAAATTAACTGCACGTTACTTGCAGAAACGCTCCAAGTCTCCGTAATATCCTGAGTCAGGCAAAGTCTTAAGGCAGCATATTTACCTGAATTAAATTACGTAGGTGAACTGACTGATGAAATTGAGCGATTGAGAAGATTGAGTCAACTTAATTGAGGAGTAGCTTGCCAAGCCTATACCATGTTTAAACCTAGTTTATCTTAGTATTTTTTTCTACTAAAACACGCTACGGAAAGGTACGAAATTGATATCCTTAGTAGACCGTTTAACTTACAACGACAAATTAACTCAAGTCGTGACGTAACTACATTACATTACATTCTCAAATCCGTGATTGTACCTAATTAAAGCCACAATATTCGTCACTAATGTGCGCTAATATCGCAGCCGGCTGCGGAGCCGTCACGATACCCGTCGTAAACAGCCATGAGATGGTAATTCCACATAGTTCAGCCGGTGGTATTTGATTCGGTATTTGCGGTGGCAAATTGCTGGATCGACGCTTTCCTGCTTTTAGGTTGGCTACATACGGAATTGTCATGAAGCTGGTTCAATCAAAGTTAAAATATTTTCCATGTTTGGTTAAACAAGTGTTTTAAAAGTATAAAGCACTGCATGTCGTACAACAATGATGCAGATTTTTTAATTAAGTATATTTTACATTGCAAAATTTTTTTTTCATTGTAAAATAGAATTTAAAAGATTGCATTTTGTACAATGTTTACCTTTGCAAACGGTGTGTTTTATACAAAGAGAACATAGACGTAGGTAATAAGGCGTTAATACACATGAAAACAATTTTAAATAAATGCAGGCTCACTGCTGCAGTGTTGTCGTAATACGTCGTTTAAATGACTAATTTCTCACTTATCTAGTATGATTATCCATTATTTTCTATCGAACAGAACAAAGCACATCCGATGGAGCTTGGTGGTGTTCAACTTGCTAGAGGTGGTGGCAATTATATTCTACAACAGTTTTCTTTGGGAGAGATTCATTATGCCCTACTGGTCTGATTACGGGAAGGAAAAAACGGTGAGATAATCCTTATTTTAATATTACAGTGCGCCTTTTATTGGATGGTTTAGGTACCCTCTTTTCATTTATTTTTTATTTTTCCGTGTTGGTATGTACTTACCTACCTACTGGCCGAAAATGCCATTCTTTTCCCACTGAATATTAAATAATTAGATGAAGTAGCAACGTTAATTGCTGGCTTACATCAAACAATTATTTTCCTCTATATTATAACTTCTCTTTCGTACCTTTATCAGATATAACTTCTTGATAAGGTCTGCTTGGTTTTTTAATGCAGTAGGTACCTACAACATACAAAAGTTATTCGTAACTGCTTACCATAAATTGCATTTAATAAAATAGTTATAATTCTTTCATAGGTGGAGGCAGGCACTGTTGTCCGCGGTATGTTCGCATGCGTGCTCCCCGGGGTGATCTCCTTCCTGTGCGGCTTCTACTGCATGCTGCACGCCTGGCTCAACGCCTGGTCAGAGATGCTCAAGTTCGGGGACAGGCTGTTCTATGAGGTACTTTCTTTTTCCACACAAATATCGGTCTAGCCATTTGTAAGTCTTTGACGGTCGTTAAGGGTAGTCACAAGCCCGGAAATATGATAAGTAGTCTTACGAAGGGGTTGGTTACTGGGTATTACCCAGTAACCGAGTTGTGGCGGTCAGATGGGCAGTCGCTCCATGTTAAATGGTACCCACCAAAAACCAGTAGGTTGCCAAGACTGATAAAAAGTTACCAGATCTAATGTAGAGCCAAACCCCTAACTCTACATGGCCTAACGCTACAAAACTTACATCTTCTACTTTACTACCGCGCCCCTCAGATTCAACAGCATCCGTTTAGACTGAAAACAGGTTACAACATAGTTGGGAAATGGGTAAGCAGCTGATATCGACTTAGCCATTTACCTACCAAAGAAGTATGCTACTGCGACCATCTTGGCGACCTATTTGCAGGGTTATACCAATACCCTAAGCTAAGACCTTTCTGTTTTACGGATTTTTTATTAAAATTGCAGTCACAACAACTTTTAACCGACTATCTGATCCAATCGCGATGATTAAAAATTTTGGAACCACACGGCTTACCTCTGTGCGTTATATTTTTGATGTGTAACATCTTTTCTCTCGCTTGTAGGAAAGCGAAATGAAAATTTCGGAAATCGTCAGTCAATACACTTACATGAACTTAGAGAATTGTGTTGCTGATTCTAATGTTTATAATTCTGTAAATCCATATTTGTTACGGCCGCTAATAATATTTAGATCAACATACAACCTGATACTGACCTGCAAATTGCAAAAAACGTAAGAAAATTTGAATTTCGAGGGCCACCCTAGCGCATCAACCTTAAGCTCTATTATTCCCGAACCTACACTATCAGTTGTAAGGAAGCACTATGTGAAATCACCTAACTGCCAGCTAAAAGTAGCCACCTACCTACCTATCTCCTGAGTACCTTCCAGAACGCTGTTGGCACTCAAGTTTGTCGGGTAATGTGTCTAATGTACCTGACTACATAGCTACATTAAGTAATAAACAGTGTATGTACAGCAATGCGTACAATTTTCCTGTATCTTCATTTGTTTTCCTTCGTTTAACATATCCATTAGATAAGCAGTATGTTTACGAGATAATAGGAAGTGGAATAAGTAGGTAGGTTACCAATAGCCAAAATTTTGCCGTTAGCGAGAATAACATGTTAGAAATGTTATGTTGCACTTTACAATTCCTGCTGTAACCGGATTAAGTTACGATGCAACGCGATACCTTGTTTAAATGTGTTGCAATGTAGTTATTACACAGGGTGTAAAAATACACATCACATAGAAAAATATCTCCAGAAACAGTGAATCGAACCAGTGGATTGCCAGGTATGGTCTAGAGGAAAAAAATGATCCAATTATTGGGTAGAATTATGTGGAAAGTTTATTTTGCCCGATATACAGTCAGGGAATTAATTATTAAGCAACTTGACACCCTACATCAATTTGCCGTGTTATACTTAGCCATTTCATACTTACAACTGTCACAGTAAGTTGTGATTTGAATATTTATACACTCTAAAAGTTGGTAGACAATTTGCTAAACCATGAATTTCCTTGACTTTACAATAATATACCTAGGAATGTGTTTCTACTACGTAATACGAAGAACTTGATTCTGCTTACTACGCTCTCCGCAATGAAATCCCGCAAAATGTGAGTTAAGTGTGGTTAAGTTAAAGTTACGAAAGGCAGGTAGGCCCATACCGCTCAGTTTCCAGGTAGGTAGATACGGACAGCAACGAAAGTCCGCTAACAATTTTAGGTACCTACCTAGAGTACCTACCTACTTTCACATAAAATCTAAAAATAGACACAAAATATTTAATATCCCTACTGTGGTTTCCAGCAGGTATTTCATGAAATCAATAAGTCTGTTATGCAGGTCTGTATCTTCTTTTACGATAAAAAAGTGTTAAAAAACTTTCGATGCTGACCGTACCTGACTGTGTACTTAGTTAATTTTAATGATGGCTAATCAATGTACTGCATTGCTATTTATTACAGGAATGGTGGACGACATCTCGTTTCTCGCTGTACTACCGCCGTTGGAACCGCGTGATTCACTCCTGGCTGCGCGACCATATCTACCTACCTCTGGCACCGTATGCAGGACGATCTCTGGCTACGTTCACCGTATTCTTTGTAAGTATAAAGATTATGGCTGACCCCACATTAGCCGCGTCGCGTGCTATCTCCACACACGCCGCAGGGCAGCAAAACGCGACGCTCACGCAGCGCGCACACGCCCGAGGAACGCGCACGCCTAATGTGGGGGACGTCTATATTAAAAAAGATCTCAAAGTCCCTCTTGGTACCTACTGTAGGGTCGAAAAACCGTTGAATTGTAGGTAGGTACAGTATTTTTATGTCACGAAGCGATGCGCGCTTACGCACACATAAACACACTTCCGAGTTCGCCATTGTCTTGGAAGGTACCGACAGTGCGAGAGCTCGTGCGCTTACACACAAATGCAAAGTGTGTTTGTATACTTGGTAACCACAATAAATCAAGCGGCGCTTCGTGAGATAAAAATAATACTGTATACCTCATGGTACTACGTGTACCTTATGTTGAGTCATGTCTCATCTTCGGCGTTGCGATATACAGGGTGAAAGGGACAGCAGCAATGGATGTTAAAATACTATAGCGAACGACGCGTAAAGCTCAGAATTTACATTGATAAATCACGTGCCGTGAGTCGCGCGCTCCACTGACACAGGGATTGCGACTGAGTGCGTTTTGCCATAGTAACGATCATCAACGATACATTACACGTGAGGTAGTAAAACAAATCAGGTTTATTGGATTCCCATAACGATCCTGAAATAATCTTGTAAGTACCGGTCGTCTCAATATATGCTGAATTCATTCCATCAGTCTGCGGAGGGCTGTCCCTTACTCCCTGTATGTAGCATTGATTTCTCTGGACCCTTTGATGTAACTATGTACTTAGGTGTATCTACCTACTACTTATGTAGGTATGGAACGTGTATCTCTAAATAACAGAGATCATTTATCAAACTAATTGATATAAGATCTTGATCCGGTGTTAGTAATTCATCTCTAATTGAACGTCGACCTACATGAACTGCTAATTAGATATTAACGAGGTCAACAGCCGGGCTCACTTTGTACCTACTCTATAGACAATTGACAATAGCCATTGTTGACTGCACTGGGATAATAAAGGGCCAACAATGAACCTGAATCATTCTTAATATCATAACAATATTTTGCGAATTTCAAAACAAACTGAAATTCAAAAAGAAATAATCAGTTCTTTTAACAAAAGATGAGGCGAAATGCTTTTTCCTCCGTCGGTCAAAAGATAAACAAAGATCCCTGATTCACGTTGCCGTCGGACGCAAACGGGCGGCCGTGCATATGACAAGATAAGAGGCCCCTGCTGAAAGACCAGCTGAGCCTTCTTCGCATTATATCTGAAGTTTGCGAACAATGAACGTTGAACGAACCTACGATTAAACGAAGTAAACAGTTTTGTTAGATAACTCGCAAATTACAGAGGCACTTGCGATACGTGACGTGAACAAACCGTTGCCATCAATTGGGCTAGTTTTTGTTCGACGACACACTTACCTAATACCTATTTTCCCTCTTTTATAGGTATCATCAGTAGCCCACGAGATCATCCTGGCGTTGTCATTCGGCTTCTTCTACCCAGTGCTGTTGATCGAATTTGGCGTGTTTGGAGTCATAATGGTGCCAATCACGGCGACAGCTGGACGCCGCTTCCCAAATGCCTTCAACTTAATCATGTGGCTGAGTTTCTTTATTGGAAACGGTAATGATAAAATAACAAATACTTAATACAATGTGTAGGTACCTAACTGAATTAACGCACATTATGAAAGTACTTTTTTCAGAATCGTTTACTGAATCGATTTCTGTAACTTTTAATAGGTAGATTAGGTAGGTGCTTATAGGTCATTTTTGATCCCAAAAAGAATTAAGTTTAGGTACCTACTTACGAAAATTAGGTACAGTGACACATTCGCTGTCGATACCTAGGTACAGTCAACACAAACCAAAATGGACAAAGTACTACTGCAATAGACCCATAGCACAAGACTAATAGCGTGTGCGACTGTGTGCATGCGCTAGGCAACGTGACCAGAACTTTCTCCCACAATCAGTTTATCTATTAAGTAATTTAATAATTAAACAATGTTTAATAGATAGTACCTAGAAATTCAGTGTAGGTATTTATTATGATCAAGTAAGTAGGTATATCAAATATTCTACTTGGAATCTTTCTGGTGTGCGTTAATTCCGTGGCATGTTGTACCTACGTTTATGAGCCAAATTAAGCAAATAACACTGATTGTGGAAACAATAATAATTAGTGTAGGTAATAACTATTAACTTAACAACAAAACTTTACAGTTTACATGGAAGGAAGGAAATCATTAGTGGGTTTAAACCACAACGCAATATTTTAGGATTTCCTATTTTTTTTTTTTTCCTCTGGCGTTTCTGCTTTAACGTCAGAGAGCAGGCCTCTAAATGCGTGTAATGAAATTACCTAGTTAATTTTAGGTAGGTAGGTATACGTTACCTATTACAACATTCTGTGTGATTATCAAACATGGCTAGGTACGGTGCAATGAGATTCGGTTAACTTTTACACAGTACACAAACAAAAAGAACCCTAATTCCAACGAATTAGGGTTTTTTTTGTTTTTGTATTATTATTTTTTGGTAGCTATACGTAATGATGTTCCTTCCGAAAATATTTAAAAAACTGAAGTTTAATCCTAGGTAACTATACCTACTTCTTTACTGTAGGTACCTACCAGTTTATTTTAACCATACACCGAAATGGAACTTGCGAAGTGAAAAAAGGCCTTTATTTTGAAAGACAGCTTCTTTGAAGACTAATGCTCGTTTTCACTGCCACAAGGCAAAACCTAAATTAATGCCTAAATAAAAGCGCGCTGTTGGATTTCTAACTTTCGGCGCTCAGCCGAGCGTTGAAACTCCGTGACTTAAAATTTCCCATTCTTACAGCAGAGTATTAACTGCTGCTAACATACAAAAAAATTTTTTCAGGAATCCTGTGGAGTCTATACCCAATGGAATTCTTCGCTCGCCGGAACTGCCCGCCTTCAGAAAACGACAGTTTCTTCATACCAAAGTCATGGACATGCCCTGAGGTCATATTGAAACCCAACTGGACATTCCAGAATCCTCTACACATTTTTTACGCGTAAAATACAATGTTACAAACATGGGCTACGTTCGAGTTAAAAGAATTTTATTTTTGTACTTTTATAAAGTAAAATATTTTTAAATAAGTAAGTACTTATCTATTTATGTAAGTACCTACCCCGAATTAGAAAAAGCAAGATGGGAACCAGATTCGAATTTTACTAGGCTGCACACTGGTCTCACTTCACATCATTTCAGGAAATATACAGGGTGTAAGGGACAGCCCTCCGCAAACTGATGGGATGAATTCATTATATCATACTAAGACGACCGGTACATGAAATTATTTCAGAAAAGTTATGGGAATCCAATAAACTTGATTTGTTTAATTACCTTACGCGCAATGTATCGTTACCGTGGTACATCCCACGTAGTCGCACTCCCCGTGGCGGGGAGGGGGGGGGGGGGGGGGCACCCTCGCGACACGTGATTTATCAATGTAAATTCTGAACTTCATGCGTCGTTCGCTATAGTATTTCAACATCCATTGCAGATTTTTTTATTTCAGCTGTTGAATTTACATAAATAGAGTGCTGCGTACAGAGAATGTAAATTTACATTGAAATAAAGGCATAACTAAAAAAACTACAAAAGAATGAAAATTTTCCTGAGAAATTTTCCGGTGGAATATGATTCAAAATAAGGAGCTGAATGGGCCCTGTTAATTAGCGGAGGGCTGTCCTTTACACCCTTTATAGGTTCTGATGACTTCTTATTAACTTCTGTTGAAGCCGCTGCTAATTGGCTTACAAAGGTTTAACATCCAGGAGTTAAGGACCTCTTTGACGTGACCATTTCCTGTTTATTGCCGGGCGTCACGCATAGTCAAAAGTCAAGCTGAAGCACGTTTTTTACGTTTTTAAATATAAATCTAAGATTTATTCATTTTATAAGATTTAAATAGGCAACTATTATACAAGAGGCTGTCATTTCATTTAAAAATAAATTTATTTTCGAAATCATTTATTGAATATAAAAAATATTAAAATATAATAAAATTCGACGTCATAGTAATCATGTACTTAAATAATTATCGAGTTTACTTCCAAATATTATTAAATTTGGAACCATTTGTTTAATTTGGCAATCATTTGAATAATGTATTAATGTACCTACAAAAACAAAATTTAACCTATGCATAATAAAATAAACTCCATGGCCGCTTATTAACTTAAATAATAATATAAACCAAAATCTCGTTGAATTTAATTCTTTACTTGCTAACATCGAGTATTTTTATAACTAATAAATATAATATAATACTATACTAGGACTATGGAAATGAGTGTAGTTGGATAAAACAGGAATGTAGCCAGTTAAACTATATTGAAGCTATATCATACATAAATATCATCACATTAAGGAGGGAATCTAAAACATACAGTATTCAATTGACCTAAAAAGTTTGTTGTTTATGTAAATTTAAGTAGTAAAAATATTACGAACAATTACCTTCAGCTTACTATCTCAACCATATGATATCATTCACATTTCCATAGATAAGCACCGTGTTAGCAGGAAACACACACGGCACACCTTTCTGTTAGTTGCACTTCAATCAAACCGCATTGGCATCTCTTCACAGCCCTTACTGACTATTACAAGCACTACAAATATAACGATAGTACACTTAACATAAAATAAATCTAATCATTTTATAGAACACCTACATTTTATGAAATAATATGAAAATATTTCATTGCAACTACATAGATTCAAAACTGTGCCAATTTGTATGCACTTTAGGTGTGTAAGATTTGTGACACGTAAGCATTAAAATATTTTATTCCGTCTCCACACTATCTTCCAACAGTCCAACTGTTCGTCCAAGCTTCCACGTATAGAGAGATAGTTCGTGCATGTTTGACGATGTTGGATCGTCTTGACGCCCGATGGCGGTGAATCGTACCCAGATCAAAGGAGTTTGCAAATTCACATGAACAGACTCCCCTACACATCAGTGTGGCAATAATTATATGCACTGAAAAGGTATAGCGCAGAAGCACCTATCACCTCAACATCCTCCATAGTGAATGAGGTCGGAACGTACATATTGATATGTGTGGCCAGTCTGTTTTGATCGATCGTGTGTTGGGACAGACTGGAGTCATGTTGGAGTGTTGTTCTGTTGGACTATAGTCTGGTGACGGCATTAGATCCAAAGGTAACATTTTGAGCAAAGTCCGTGTTGTGTGCAATAATATATCAGACTTTTTGTAACAGTATATAAAATGTATGTATAAATTTTCAATGTTTTACTAAATGCACGGCAGTTGGGGGACTTTGCTTATAACAACAAATAAATCTTTGATTAAACAGCAGGAGTGCGGTCCAATTCCTTGAATAATGTCGACGACATTCTGTAAGAGATAGTATAAACAAATTAATAGTGCATACAGAATTACTTTGAGAGTTATCAGCAAATGTGCATGTGACAGACATATATTGTAGATAAGCTGTTTCCCATTAGTAATATTATAACAACCAGGCTTTGTTAATTTTTGGAAATTAAAACTGCAACTGTTCCAGAAAAATGGCTTAAACCAAAATTACATGATAGGGTGTTAAAAAACACATGTGGCATTATTATTCAAAATATAGGTATGTACTAACTACCTACTGGTATTATTTACAAGCATAAAATATTGCCAAACAACAACATAATTACTCACTTGCTTATCATATGCTGATATATGTAGCTTGGAATTATTGTGATGTTTACAACAGATGGGCTGGCTTCAATAACCCTAGATACTTCCTTATCTTTCATGCCCACAACATTTATAGTGTTTATTTCTAATATCTGGTGATCAGTCAATAAGCCATTACGAGCCGCTGAAGAGTCCTTTACCAAGCCAACAATCCTGCCATCCTTGAACTGGAAACCAACGTGGCCAAGAGAATCTTTGTGGAGGGTTATTGTCCTCTCAAATGGTCTGAAAACAGAAAGAAAATAGTAGTTTTTTTTTTGTTCAAGAAGTCTGCAATGGAACGACAATGGTTTTTGTCAAAAATATGAATATATATGTATGTATGAAATTAATGGAATACATAATCAAAGAATGATTCAAACATAATTTCACAAAAGATGTTTTCTTTTAATTATTTTAGGACAAATTAATATTTTAAAACATTCATACCTATCACGAACAGCCATAGAAATTCCATTGGCAGGAGACTTTTTCAATAATCCATGGCATTGGTCCATTGTCATACCAGCCAGTGCGACATTGTTAATCTCCAGAATTTGATCTCCGAATCTCAAGCCAGCAAGTGCAGCAGGGCTGTTAGCAGCCACATAGCACACAAACACTCCATTATTGACTGAATGCAGCCTCACACCACACTTCCCATCTTTGTCCTTGCACAGTATAACTGGCCTTATGGCCCCAGTTACTGTAGCTTTTGCCAAAGTTGTTGATTGAGATGACAGAGGTGCTATCAGATTACTTACGGTTCCACGTGGCTGAACCTGTTGGAATTTAAAAAAACCTATATTCTGTGCATAATAATAACAAGTTTATTGCTCATAATAGGCATTGCATGTGTGATATATTTATACACTTTCTCAAAAATTGCACAACAAAATGGTACTTTTAATTTAAGTAATCTAGAAAACTTTCCAGATAAATTATGGCTCATCATGCCCTTTGAGGATTGCAATGCGCATAGGAAGTATCACAGTATTTAGATCGTCGTGATATGAGCGGACTTCGCTATTTCTACTTTAGATCATGGTAGCTAGACAAAACTTACCGTTTGGAGTTGATATTCTGGCATATTTAATGCAATTACATCACTAGACAGTTCAAGGCCCATGTAATCTCCCAGCGCAGGATATACATGAGCTGAAGGAGCGCTGGCTACCATGGGAGTAGCTTGTGGATGGCTGTACGAGGGTGCCGCCTGGTGATGAGCCATCTGAGCCCTCGCCATCGTGTCCACCTTCATGTCCTCTAAGGATGGGTACAAAGACATCTTGGCTATCGAAAATTACACTTTTTAATCCACAAAACAAGAGCCGTCAATCGTTATACCGATGTCCGCGTTAACACTATTTCTGTGACTAATTGGAAACAATCAAACAATGAATCATAACAAAAACCCAATTGATAAAATTGAAACTATTAGTGACGTGACGTGCTCCTCAGTCACTAAGCACAGACTAAGTAGGTCACTAAGTGCCAGAAAATAAATTGACACACATCATTAGGGCCATTAATGATCAATAAAAAACTGATTTGATTTATTCAAATCTGTTTTTTCTTGATCATTAATGGCCCGACATGTGAGCTATTAAGAAAAACGAGAAGTTGGTAAATCAAATTATTGAATGTTTCCAATGAATACTACAAAATTGAATCAAAATCAATATTGTTAAGTAGGTACTTCAAATATTCTATTGTTTTTGTCTATACCTAAATTATTAGTCGATTTTCAACCGCTTCACTATTGAAAACGGAATGTCAAAGCTGACTGCCTGCAGTGCTGTTAACTCATGTCAATATGTCACTGTCAAATTCAATATTATTAAATGGTGACTTTGGTATGCATTGAGTTGAATTTTTTGCTATTTATCTAAATAATATTGTTAGTTATGGAATAAACGAAGTAATTTTAATAGGAACTAGTTGTCAGAATTGTTTCTAAGCTATGGAAACAATAAACAGTAAGCGTACTCCAAGGTAAAGTTGTATTTCTGGCCTACCAATATTAGAAACATTGTTTACTTTTACAAAATAATTTGATTAAATTATCAATAAATTATTTCTTTTCAGCCGTTGTCGGGAATGGGAACGCGCTAGACGTAATAAATTCAACGAAGCCATAAGTAAACTTGGTGAAATTGTCAAAGCAATACATAAGAATAACTGTCCAGCAGAAGACAGTGAAGATGTGCAATATCCGAAGATTGAAATCATTCAAAAAGCTATAATATACCTTAATAACTATGTTCAAGAGAAAACACTATTGAGTAAGTTGATAAAGAGATAAAAATGCTTCATAAATCTGCATGTATACTAACATAGTTATCTAAGGTAAATTGTTTACTAACAAATTATGGATATTTGTTCTGAAATAAAATGATTATTATTATTATAAATTTCTTAGTGTTTTTCACAACTGTCTTAAGTGCGTACCTAGTCTGAAGCATGCATGTTTTGACTTACAAAACAAAGGTTGTAAGTACAAAATTATAATATGATAAAGTACCTAGTAGATTCGGATTTAGGGTTGGTGGGCTCTTAGGGGCAGAGTTATTAGGTAAGAGTTAAAAGTAGACTGTTTATTAGTATTGATAAAAATGGATAATAGCCCACTCCCTCCACTCTAAAATATTCATAATAGTCCGAATTAGGTTCTAACAGAAAGAAAAATTGAAAGTTTCCTGTATTTTTTTTACATTTGGGCAGAACTGAACTGTCATCCTTTTTCCTGTAGGATTTTTGTCAAATTTATTGATATTTGGACAGGGAAACATCAGCCGGGTTAGCTAGTTTAAGATAAAACTAAGTCTGTTAAAACTTGAATTACTGCAAATGGTAGCAATTTCATAATATTCTTCACCCTTCAATTACAGAAGCTGAAATATTAGCCTTACAAGTGGAAATAGACACAGAGAAGAACAAGAAAAGCAAGGGTAAAGATGTATCAACTCAAGTTTACATGAGCTTGACTAAGAAACGTAAAGGTGAGGGAAGAAGGTGGAATCTTTAGAAGTAAAAATAGTAGCAATTTTAAACCAATTAAAAAAACTGCAAAATATTACTCTAGCACATATAAAAATCAGTAGGTATTTAGATCTACATAATATGTCACTGTGTTACACAATCATGATCAAAATACTGGTACACAATACTGCAATTTACCATTTTTCCTCTTGTTCAATGACAATCAACACGTAGATAGTAGGGATGGGCCAAATGTGGTTTGAACCGAATACGATTTTTAAAATAAAATAAGGTCTTCATTTATTTTCACTAGGACATGTATGCCAGTGTTGGACTCAAGCACTACAATTTTTAATTGACTGATGACACGAAACTAAAAATTTTGTGATTAAATTAGTTTTACTAAATTTGTCACAATACTTAATTGGAAATTTTAGTTTTTAGTAAAACTAAAACTAATTTTCCTTTTTAAATATCTAATTAAAGAACTGGATAAATAGATTATTAATAGAAATTTATTAGTATTTGTTAAATAGTAGGTTCAGGGATAGGTTTTGAGAGTGCTTGTGGACACCTTGCTGAGATATATGAAACAATGACACAGTATTCTGGGAAATATTTACTTATTTTATATTTACTGTACAGATTTTGTACATAACACTGATTTATGTACAACATAACACAGAATCCTTGGTGTTTTTGCACCATACCCTGCCCTTGGTGAATTTGATTGGAATTGTGATTAGATGTCAAAATTCTAAAATTGTTTTGATTAGAATACAATTTAATTATTAAATAAGAACAACTAACAAACAATAAATATAATATAATGCTTATGATTTTATTTTACTGGTTTAGTTTTATTATTTTAGTCAAAACAGTTGAGTTATTTTTAATATTTTCTTGTTTCAAATGTTTGGCATTTGAACAGAATTTCGGTTCAAACTGCCGAAGGTCGGTTAAACCGAATGTTAAACGAATTTCGGCCCATCCATCCCTAGTAGATAATCATTATCAATGGTTGTGGAATATTTCTTTTTATGTATTGCACAATATCTGGTCAGGTTCGTACCTAATACTTATACAGTACATAATTTATTTTTCAGATGGGAAATATGCAAAGATTTTAATGTTGAAAAAAGGCAAGAATCAACAAGACAAGTCTGAAACGAAAAAGTCTCCACAGACTGCAACCCAAAAGAAATTACCCTTACTCCTTCCAAGATCACATTTCATAAATAAAAAAGGTAAGATCATAATAATTCATAGCACAGTAGAGCATTATCAATCGAATTCCTTTAAGGTTCCTGTACATGACGCCGGAGCCGCACTGGCGTTGCAAGGAGAAAGAAATCAGAACATCTCAGTATGAAAATGTAAAACTAACACGACGACGGCGGCGATGCGGCACAGGCGTATGGGCAATATTCATTATATATACTTTATTGTACACCACAAAAACATAAAACAAAAAAAAAAACACTACAAAATGTACAATGGGCGGCCATATCGCTCATTCCTATACACAAACATGCAGCTCCAGAGTCATGTACAGGATTAGAGTTTGGATGTTTAGATATATCAGTGTTTTTGGATTATGTTAATATGTAATGTTGCTAGGTTGAATATGCAGATTTTAATTATTATTCTTTGTAAAACATATAATGAGTTAGTAATTGAACAAGGTTAGTAAAATACCCCATAAGCTGTGACAGCCGCGTCAGGCAAAACATAACAGCTCGGTGCGACCAACCTGTCGTCTACAAGTGGGTCGAACCACACAAAATATACGAAAGTTTTTGTAGGAAGACTTTTTTCATACGTTGCATAGCGGCGCGACGCGCCAATATAATTGTGTTCATAATGTTCTTATTTTAAAACTCTTTATCTATTTAAAGAGACAATAAAATAAATGCACGACTTTTGCATATTGTTTCAGGTTCAGAAAATACAATAGTGGTACTGCCGGCAGCACCATACATATTCCCTCAGAGACCACTATTGTTCCCGTCTGTACCGCCTGCTATAGTTTTAATAGACCAAAATTTACAACCACTAAATAAATCACCTGTTCCTGTAATCAATAGAAATAATGGAGATATCACCAAAACTACAATGGTTAATATTCTACCAATATCTGCCTACTCCCGTCCACTATCAGCTACCAAAAGTAAAAAGAATAATGTTAAGTTAAAGAATGATGTTAATAAAAAATCAACAAAAAAACTGAAAGCAGCTGTTAGCAATGTTAAAGACACTGTAAAAAGTATAGAGATAAAAGACAAGCCAGTGGTGGTGGAGGTTACTAAGGAAATTAAAAGCACTGAAAGTCCTCAAAGCAAAAATAATAAAAACGACAAAGAAATCTTAAGCGGTGATAAGAAGACCGAGAGCGATAAAATCGTAACTAAAGGCCATCCAGCTAAAACAGACCACGAGCTAAAAGATACCACAAAAAATAAGAAACCTGATAATATTGCAAGTGCTTCTGATAAAATTAGTAACAAAACTATAGACGACGAAGTTCCTGTAGTCGTTGATAAACCTAAATGCACGGAAACAATCGTCAAAGACATGCCAGCTCCTGTGGTTACTTCAACTATTACAAATATAACAAACATAACAAATACAGAAAATATCAAAGCAACTAATGAAATAACTAAACCTAGTAAAATGTTGAATGGCAAAGAAACAATAGTAGAGAATAAAGATAATAAATTGCCCACCATTTTACCTTTAGATACTACATTATGTGATAACGTCGCTGACGGAGGTAATGCACGTCTTGAACTGGCGGAAGAGTTTCTAGCTACTTCACCAACTGCCGCATTTCTTATGTCTTTTCCACTGGTTAGCGGAAATAGAGCAGACAGCCCCGCTGAAGAGCATAGCCATAGCGCAGCCCAAGCCATGCAGAAGGATAATCCAAAGAGACCCGAACTAGTGCCTCCGCCTATACCATACTTTGAAAAACCAAACAATAGCGATATTAAAGTAAAACCAATACCAAACAAACTTCCCGAATCATGCAATCCTTCAAATAAACCAAACGAGCAGCAGAAATGTCCTGTTAACGTCGTAACGAAAGAATCCAGTATTATTACTGCAGTTACTAAAAGTTCTAACTCAGTGACGTTGCCGAACGTTTCCAGTGAAAATCCATTCTTGAACTTATCAGTGCCTTCAATAATAACAACCAGCTGTTCATTAGGAGACACCACATTTGGATTAGATTTCGATTGCAGTATAAGTAAATCCGTGCCGAGTCAGTCCACTGGTTATGCTAGTAGTAACAACTTCTTCTACAAAGGTGATCCATTTACCAAGAGTGCTATTTACAGTACTAGCAGTATTACATCTAGCCATGAATTTAACGGACTTGGCCTATACCCCTGTGCAATGGAAAAATATACTTCGAAAAATAAGTCAGATTATTCAAGTGTGGATGATAATCTTATGAAAATTGGATCTTCAAGATTAACTTACGATATTGACTTGGGCTGGTCGCACAAGGGCTTGGATTTTGTCAATTGCACAACAACTACAAACACTTTCAACAAAGACACCATATTAACGACCACTTCCGCGCCATACACGACATCTTATAATCCATTCAACCCAGATTTTCATGTCCCGTTAGTTGCAAATTCTAACAAGAAAGATAACTCGACCAAACCGACATCTTCGTTTGCTGAAACTATTACTAGTTTTTACTCACAACCTGCTAATTTATGGACTGAAGACGTACCGTTCTATAGCAATAATAACATGCCCAAAACTGTAACAACCAAAAACCAAAATTATACAACATTTGATCCAGTGTATACTAACGTCAATTTAAAAGTAAATACTAACAAACATTACGAAGCGAAGGTGGCGGAAGTAAGCGTGGAAAGTGGAATAAAAGCTGGCAATAATATCGCGACTCAACATATTCCCGAGAAGTATACCAAAAAATCTCCAAGTAAAATGCACATCAACTGGATGACATCCGAAACAAGATCTGTTCAAAACAACTGCAATCCGATACATCCTCAGGTAAAAGACGCTCACAAAGCGACCTACAATCAAGCCGATCATTCGGTTAAAAAACAAGACCACAATGAAAGTAACTATTTTCCTATAACGATGCATAATTTTCCAACACAAGCACATCAAGACGAGTTTCAAGTGTGGCCTTCTACTAGACCTTTGGGAACCACAGAAATAAGTATAGATCCACCGCCTATCAACTTGCCGACCTTGGTTGGTGATCTAGCACTAGGCCCACATGATAAGAATAGGAAAATAGATGTATCGAATCGTGGGGTTCCACACGCTGACATACAAAATTGCGGTAATTTTCTCTCCGTCACGCAGCTTATGAACCGTTCAACCGATAATATGCCTTCTCGATATCAGGTTCCAAATATCGACACATCGAAGACAGTTCCTGGAAAGCAAAATATTAACCACTTTAACGAAAGTAACCGCAAAACTATGTCGCATTTGGATAATCATATGTCACAACCGTGTTATGTTTTCAACGACCCTAAATTAGTAAACTCATATGAAAGTATGGCACATAGTCAGTTTCCACCAACTAAAACGAAATCCAATAGCAAAACGGAAAAATCTTCTAAAACTCAAAAGAACAACAACTATTCAACTGAAGCACTATTAAGAGGTGCAAATGGCACGCAGAAAATTCAAGACAGCAACAGTGCGAAGTTTATGATGCCACCCCAGAAGTACACAGATTTCAGTACCCCACAGGATAGTGCTGTAGCTCAGGTCTCACATTTTCCACCTATTTTGGATTACTCTGATAACAGCTACGCTACCCAACAGTTTTCGGGAACAACTTTATATAACACGACCACTAATACCATGTCAAATTCTTTTTACTCCAACTTTATGCCTGGCAGTAGTAATCTAATGTCTAGTAATTATGCCAGTGGACCATTCACTGGCGACTTCATTGATTACAATCAAACAGCTGAATGCAATTACGGGAACCACAAATATGAAGAGTTGAAAATGAGAAATAACTCAACAGTGTTTCAATCTGAGAAGGTGCCGCCTACCTACAAAGGCTCAAGAAGAGAGTCGGCCACTAAACATAAACTGGAATGTTCTAAAAAGGAATCTAGTAAAAAGTATCAAAGCAAAAAAGCTAAGATCAATAACGAAGTTGAGGAATGGAACGATCCTCATTTGTTTTGGCAGAACAAGGCGTTAAATAAGAAGCATCCGAATTTGATGTCTGAAGAGTTGCCATTTCCGAACTATGTGGGGAATCAAATGCCGTCACAGTACCAGGCCGATTTCTTCAACAGTCACCTAATGCCTGCCAACGTACAGGGTATGGGCCACAACGTGGATAGATCTCTGGCCAGTTTTCCTGTCACGTCCCGAGCCAACTTCAACTTAAGTACTATATTTCCAGAAATTACTATGGTGAGTGTTTAGTATTATTCTCATAGTCTTTATTTTAATACTTATTTACTGTTCTTACAATCTCCTCGACAACCCTCTAGTCACGAGATCACACACCTTGGTAAGATTTTTTGTAAACGTGTAAAGAAAGTCTAGAATGATTTTTGAGCACATTGTAGAACTGTGCTGAATATAGAGGTGTCTGAATAGGCTATAACTCCCGTAGACCCTTGGTTGGACATTGACCAAATTACGTAACACACGATCAATCAAAATCTGAATAATTTTGAAGAATATTGCTAATCATGTTCGAAAAATTTGTCACCTCAACAACTTAAATAACGCAATGAATGAAGTTTAACTGTCAAAATGAAGCAGAGTGAAACAACAGGGAATCAAACTTACGACCTCACTACTTGCTAGTTCGTGCTTTAACCGTTGGTCCAAGGCTTCTTCAGCGACACATTGAATAACTGTTGTAAAATATTTGTTTCAGAAAGTGCAATGATAGTTAAGGTGTCCACAGCAACGCGCCGGGTGTACTAATGTAGCGACGTTTTTCTACTAAGTAGGACAATATTTTATAAGTTATTATTACATTTTATGTGTAAATCTGTTATAACGTTATACTTATTATACGAATTTATTAGAATGAAAACCCGTTTTTCTTACTTGCCAGATTACAGATTACGGAAGATTTACCAGATGTACAAAAACACTAGGTAACAGGGGCGAACGCTCCATATAAGCCCATTCCTATCGGCTTCCCTTCTGAAAGTCGGAACAAAACCACTCTATCGTCATTGAAAAATGACACAGTCAGTAGTGTTAAAATGCCTGTTCAATAATCACACTATAGGTATTTAACACAGATACACCATCAAATTTAAAACTATACAAAACGCCTACATTCAATGTTTTGACTTAGTTGTCTCCCAACAGCAAAAATTTTTCTCTAAAATAACTCGGCACCTCGATCGGCTTTTCGATCATTCATAAATCAAGGCGTCATGACGTCACTTTGGTCACGTGCCACCCCGGTTTCGTATGGGCCTTAGCAAGCCGGCGTAGATCGAGTTATGGTACATACAGCGATCGAAAATTGCGTGCGTGTGAACGAGATGGGGCGATATCGGTTCGTCGGGTTTCGTTGAATTTCGTAATGCGTTCGACTCGGAGTTCGGACAGGACACTAACGCTAGACATTGTGTTTGACGTAATCGCATTATAACATTTTATTTTGTTTACACTAGCAGTTAATTTGCATTTTGTTCGTATTATTCATTGAAATCATTAGTTTATCAGTACGAGTATCGTAGTAGTAGTATTTGTTTGTTGGTATAAATAGTGAAAGTGTACGTTGTAATTAAGTATTTGGGGTAAATAGAAGTAATAAGTACGATCAGTAGGATTAGGATAGCGGCATTAATAGCTTTAGATTGTTGTTTAACAGATTATTTACTTTGTGAGGAAACATGCTTTTCAAGGTTAAGTTTCGAAAATATGATAATGTCTTAGCGCACTTCTTAAGAAAGAACAGACGAATAGCTTTAGAGTACAAGTAGTATTATAAGAAAAATTAGTCAAGTCGGTGGTTGTCTAGTAGACATTGTATCGACATCACACCGCAATCGGCTTTTTTCAAAGCCACTTTTATTATACTTGCAAGACACTGTTTTAATCTATTAGTGCTTACACGTATAGTAAAGGTGGACTGAAGACATCTGCTAGCCTGTACAAGACTGAAGTCAGGAAGCCAGACACAAGACACAGATTTTAAGAAACTGGACTTTGGACTACGTGCGCCACGGCTGTCCTAGTTAAGCATTTTTTGCTCCGGGTTACCTATCCCAAAAAATCAGCCTTCGCCACTGCTAGGTAAGTAATCAATATCATAAAACAGAAATCAGTTACCTATTAATTTGTTTTTTTTACATATTTAACTATGATGTTGATTTCACCGCAAATCTAACATCTATAAATTAAAATCGCTTTTCATGTTTATCTGTAGGTATGCCCGCGTTGTTCCTCTAGACCACGCAACAGATTTTGGTGAGTTTTTCACCATTGTTTAGAGAATTTATTCCGGAAGGTTTATATGTAGTATAATACGTTAATAATAAAAGTTACATATAATTAAGAAATCTCGATGTTTTGATGAAGCAGGAGCGGATCACTAGTGGTTCATAAAACTAAAAATACTGTCGCTTTTAATATAAAGCGGTTAATATCGAGATATACGATCTACAAGTAGATATAAACATACTTAATCTAATTTTGTTTCCGTACGAATCAAATGGGATTATGGCTGTCTTAAAATGAAATCATCATTAGAAATCATGTATATAAAGTGTTCTCAGTTATAGCCACAGGTTTTTATCGTCTACAGATGAAACGCTTACGCGCTGAAGTTCAAACATCTGTGATAGGTACTTATTGTAACTGATTTGTATCAATGAATTATGACTAAAATATAAGCGGAAGCTAGTGTTACTAGCTTCCGCCCGCGGCTTCGCCCGCGTGGTAGGTCGATAAAAAGCCTATGTCCTTCCCCAGTATGCCATCTATCTCCTTGCCAAATTTTGTCGAAATCCGTGCAGTGGCGTGAAATAATGACGAAAGATTGCCATCTTTTTTTTTTAAAGAAATTAAGTATTTCTGATTTCAAGAGATGGTAAAAAATAGTAAAGATTATTAAAAAAGAGTGTTACTTTTAGAAAATCAATTTACCTGTGTTTCGGAAAACCAAAAAAAGATTTTGCGAGCGAAGCGAGCTCGAAATGTTTAGCATCCTGCCTCGAATAAGTTAGGTTTTCTTTGTCTTTGACCGATCATACAGAAATAGAAGTAACTTTATCGACTTATGCAGAAAAGTTTGAGAAGGATAATGCAGAAAAGGATGCAAGAGCGAGCGAAGCGAACTCGAAAATTTTAGCTCCCCGCCTGTGAGAGGCTGAGGGAGGTAAGAATATCTCAGAGCGATATACAAAGTCAGAGTCGAAAAAAATACAGTATTTAAGCATACTCTTACTGGTATTGTAGATTATAAAGCACGCCTATGCGAAATAGATTACAATTGTCTGTATACGGAGGAACCCTAGGGTGTCGATTTCTGGATTGAGATTCTGATTTCTTGCATTTCGAACCCCCAAAACCCTCCCTCTGCCTAGACACAAATGTGTTTCATTTGCCCTTTTTCTAACCGTGGTTTAAAAGCTAACTAGAGTCGTGAGTAAGATCAGAGACATTGATACCATTATAATGAGATCGTTTGTCGTCTTTTCAGACAAAATACTAGCATGTTTTGTTTTTGCGAACTCATTGCAAACTGAAATATTTGCATTTATTATCGCTTGCATTGGGTAGGTAGGTAGGTAGGTACATATCTACTTGGATGCAATACTTTTTAATAGATTTTCCTCGTTTTTCTAAGTACCTACTGTGATTTGAAGTTCTTCCCACTATCTGTCAAACTTCCAATAGTAGAATCAAAACATTGATATAAATCGTAGTATCAAAAAGTAGGTGTTTCTACTTCATAGTTGAATATAATCCACAAGAGTTTATCTCCTGAACGCAAACCATGCTACTTACGCCAACTTTGAAAGCATTTTAGACAGAACTATGTGGGAGTGTGTTGTACAGATGCAAGACAGCTGCTAGAGTTCCATTTATCACATGTCGATTAACTACAAACAGATATATATTCACCCAAAACTAGACTCAAACTAAACTACAAAAATAACACTCTTTTTCTCAAGAGAGTAACAGTGAGTATTCAAAATCACAAGTGCGCCAAACGCTAAATTGTTTTCAACGCTCAATATTTTTTTTAAGTAGTTGCACATTAGTTTCGTAACACGGAATCCTACTTCGCCTGTTGAAAGCTAGTGCTATCACCATCGAGTCACGCTGCGGTGACACGCCGCTCCACAAAGCACACAAACTCTTAGATCGAATGGATTAAAACTTCCTCCTCTCAGCACATCTGTTGTTAGGACTTGGACACAGTGCTTGTGACCTAGCTGGCTAGAGATACACTGATATCTTGAATGAACTATGTTAGGAAGTTTTGTACTCAAACTTTTGGTGTTCCATATTCCAATGCACGGTTTAGCACTGTTTTCCTGGATAAGGGCCTGATAAAGCTATTCCAAGTTGCGTCACAAGGCCACAACACTATTTCCTGCCTAAATGGGGTTATCATAGTTTTAGACTCATAGGGACATTGATTGCAGGGGGATACTTAATATTAGGTCAAAGTCTGGCTTTTAAAATACTCAAACATTCTCTGAATTTTAATAAACCTCGCTCTATAAAACTAAGTTAATGGTGAAAATAAAAACTCGACAGTCTCGTTACTGCTTATAAATGGATTTAGGACACCATCTGAAAGCAATCGAGATAAAGACATGATTAATAGCTATAAGATCTTCCTCTTGTCTTAAGTTTTTGGAATGAACCCAGATGATAACGATTTTTTCATTAACCCGCCCAACAGTGAATGTGTATCATTTGGCACTTTGGCAGCCGAATAAAATCGACTCTGAATCATTCTGTTATCAGTTAGTGCTCAATTCCTGCGTCCGGCAACGAGTGTGAAGAAATGCTTTATACCTTTGGTATATTATATGCAGACATTGTACCTAAGTATTTGGCTCGACGTATGTCGAATTCTTAAAACATGAAAAGTGGAACGTGTCTAGCATCACAACCATGGAGGTACCTTCCTACCTAACTACTACTACTTAAGTAGCCTAATAGAAGTCATGTGGGCAATTCGGTATAACTTTACACTTGGATTTTACATCCGTGTATGGATTATAGTTATCCCCAAATGCCACAGGGTTTTCATAACATAAGAGGCAATAAACACGAGTTGTTAGGCGCCCACATGATCTTTTAAAAGAAGAAAAGAAGCATCATAGTTGACACTTACGGTGAGACGGTGACTAGTCACCATTCTCCTGATGACTAAGTCTCTGATGGAAATTAGACAACTGGATAGACAGTAGTTACCAGAGCAAGAGGGAAGGCTTGCAGTTATCAAAATATTTTCGCAGGTTTATGACTAACTAGACACAAACAAGTTTAGTTAGAACGGGCTTGGTTATTGTTTTAAATTGTGTATAACTATTGATTTTCAAGCGTAACATAACTTCTCTGAAGAATTAAATAGGTTTGACAGCTTTTGTTCTACCTATCTATAAATACAAAATATGTCAGTTATGAGCTATCAGACGATTGAGAAATCGGCCCTATATGTTTTCTCTGAAGAATTAAATAGGTTTGACAGCTTTTGTTCTACCTATCTATAAATACAAAATATGTCAGTTATGAGCTATCAGACGATTGAGAAATCGGCCCTATATGTTAGTAATAATTAGTTTCTGCCGTTCTGTCAGCCAAATAAATAACCAAGAATAACCTGAAGCTGTGACTGGCTACTGATTAATGGTTTCTGTGACCTTCGTAACCCAACTATTGGCTGTTTAAATACCGGTAACTATCCGAAGGTGAAACCTGCTATCAGAGTGATACCTGCCTACTTAGACTCCTATCTGTAGATTAACAGCAAAAAAATGTTAGTACCTACTTGTAGAAAATGTAGGTACCTCTACTTACTTAGGTACCTACACCCTACATGACATCAACCTACAAGGTAACTTAATTTACAGTTAATGACGCGTTCGTATACCTATAACTATTTGGTTATTTACACATACGTACGTAACATATGTTACAGGTACCTACTTAATGTACTTATACATATAGTGCAACAAGCATGCTCGCCTTGACCGCACTCCGGGTATGTATATTATGTTCCATTCATAATGTCATACTGATGATAAAGTATTCGTAATCTTTGGACGATTTCACAAATTCACAGTGAAAACGGAAGTCCAATGAATTTTTATGATTATGTAGATAGACGCGAAATTTCTTCGTTCAAAGTCGGTAAAGAATTTTGGTTGTGATTGTACCTTGTGTAAGTTTTTAATTTTGTACAGTAACTGCGTGTACCTATAGGTACACGATAATTAGTTTTTTAATAAAAATTAACTAAGTTCTAAAAATCTATTAATTTTGATCAACTTGTAATTTAAAAACTATGTAGGTATTTAGTTACCACTTAATTTTATTAAAAGCAATTTGTGAAAACTTAGAAATAAAAGGTCCTATTTGCGCATCTAAGTACCTAGGTGGTTACAGAGTGTGGATTATCCCAAAAAGGATCAGTGTTTCGCTAAATGAGTCAGAGCAGAACAGTTCTGCTTCTGACGACCACAGATCAACGTCATCATAATTTCACCTTACCAGTCAGTCAACTCGAAATGTGACTCGAAAACTCGATGTATTCTGTTTCTGTAGCCCGCCAGTCTATTACTGTCATCCGTGGACGACGGACGCGCGCCCATTTCTACGACTCGCGAATCGCGTGTCAAACTTTACGTAATGGCGGGAAAATAATTCTATACTGGATAAAAGTCTGAAATATGAATATAAGTGATTGTACCTTGTGAGTAATGGTTAAATGAATTCTAAACTATTCGGTGAAAAAGTTACGAACTTGGACATTATGAAGTTTTTAACTTGGATCATGGTAAGAAAGATTTTTTTTTTAATATTTAAGTATTTATAATTAATAATAAAGAAACGTTTAATAAAGAATAAAATAGAATATTTTCTAAAACTACTCACTTTACTAAAAATTTAAACTTAAAAAAAACCTGCAGAGAGTATAATCAACACGTCGCCGTCGCTTAGTTTAGTAACTAGGTAATTTAGACACAAATAAAATAAATGCATAATTTATGCGCTCTTTTACTTGGGTAGGTACAGTACAGCTACGTATCGAACTCAAGCATCGTTGTTGAAACTGTTTTGTATCATGGTAGCAAGTAATAAAATGAGTAAAAACTAAGATAATAGTTAATTTCTGGAGAAGTTTCAGCCTGCATGGCATTCCCATGCAACCTCCACGAATATTTTTTAAGTTGATGGCATATAATAATGAGATAAACACTATTTTATAAAAAAAAAAGAGATGAGAGTCAGTTCGGAGAGCTTAGAGCCTACATAGTGATGTAAAATAAGTATCTAGATTTATTGATAGTAAGAATTACGAGGTTAATATAAAATAGAAATATATCTATGCTTGTATTATTTATGACTCAGCTCTGCGAGCCCACAACTCTTTTTTTCTATCATGTAAATATGAAATAGTGTTTATCTATTAATTTAATATTAGGTAGGTATGCCATTAATTTATGTGACGTACAAGGCCGTTGGTTACGAAAACCATGTCGGGTAAAGCCTACTGCAGTACCTACGTAGGTAGGGTACTACGTACCTATACACAATACTTAATATCTAAACTCCTGACATTCTAGATCTCATTATTCATGTATGGTTTCGAACTCAAGCCAGTTAAATGAAGGCTGTACTGTAAGAACTTCTTGAAAAATAATTGCTTATTTCCCAGAGAAATAGAAAACTGGGAAGAAAACCTCTCACAAAGAAGAAGCAAGCTATTGAAAGCTAGAGTGCCTATTATGTGTTATCGAATATCATGCTGGCGCTATCACATTTCCATAAATCTTTATGAAATCTTTTAAATTCATATTTTAAACACCACGAAAAAACCATTTATACTTATTTTATTTCCGTGTTAATCTAAAGCTCTGAAGTCTAATTTATGTGCCATCAGCAGAAAAATTTCGGGGATCGATAAAGCAGTGAACAACTGCCCTAGGGAAGGGTGCTGCTCACTCGCCTTACTTAATATAATTTTATACGGGCGATCGTTAATATTTACTAGGTAGCCATCTACCACATTTCGGCAAACCTGATTAGGTATGATAATTATTGAAGAAAATTAAAATAACTCTGAAAGCTGTCAAAATGGATCAAAATATCATTTTCTAACTAGGCGCCTTGCACATGCTCGGAAACCTGATTATAATAGTAATTGGAGTAACTAAAGTAACAAAATAACTGTAAAAAATATAGCCGTCAGAATTAATATTTATTTCATTTAGCGAAACCATTCACTACTTACGTTAAATAAACAACTCACTACAACTAATCACTGAAAATCATATGCACCCTCTGCAAATGGATACAAAACTCTTATTTACTATTCTCCGGAAACCATTGGAATGAATGTTATTCTGTCTAACTAGAATCCTCCATTTCCTGTGATAACAATCGCAGAACTTAATATTATTGTTCCTGGAAATATGGACGATCTGTGGCTTCCGAGGGAAACCCATCAAGCTTTTCAGCTGAGAACAGTGAAAGCCTTTTAAATGTCGCTCGCGTACTTATATAGAGTTTTTTTAAGTTACAATGAAATGCTTCGTTAATAAATATTGTTTATTATTATAGTTTCCAACTAAAAACTATACAAGAATTTATCTAAATAGTCGCCTGTCCCTTACATATAGAGCTTAGGCATGCATTAACCCAATTCAGATGAGTTCGAATAGTTTGGATGATATATGTCTATCTACTTTATGAAGAATCCAGCATTATCTATAACCGTAATTTATTTTGTGATAGTATAGAATTTTTAATTTTATTTTAAACTTTAATGTACCTACATAATATAATTTCATGATTTTATTTGAGTGATCTAGGTAATGAATTGTAATGATTGTATTGAATTGAAATAATTTTATTTTAATGTTTTAAAACGATGTAATGAATTGTGTATATTTATTGTGTGTATTATATTTAGTTTGTGAATAGTATATTGGTGCCTTAATAAATAAATAAATAACAACCCGTATTAAAAAAAACACTGGTTTTGTATTAGTAGGTAGGTAGGTAGGAACAGCAAAAAAACGTCGCCTGAAATTGGTAACCTGCCTGCCTCAAATGTTTAAGTCAAATATTTAAGATTTTTCAATTACTTTCCAACTTAATTTTAAAAGGGCTTCGTTAGGTTTTTTACTTCTAAAGGTGACAATAATATAATAATAAAATGCGTATAGCCAAATAAAGTAGATAAATTTACGTCGACTTTTCAGGGAGACAAGATTACAAAATTACTTTCACATTCAACTTTAAAGTTATAGGTCGTAAAATCAAAAATGGTAATTGTAATAAAGATCTTGTTCTTTTATTCTTATTTGTTTAAAAAAATGCGCTTAAAGCATACGAGTAGGTAGGTACCTACTCTATGTCCAGATTATTTGATAAATATTAATACCTACTTAGATTTCTGCTAGTAAGTACGTTCTACGCTATCTTCGGCTAAGTCGAACAGGTTTGTCTCATAAAACACAGGAAATAGGTACTCGTCGCATAATCCGAGTAGATGAACACACAATAAAAAAACACTATTAGTTGAACACAACCCCGTCCTTACCGTAACGCGATTTTTTCACCCGAGTACCCACAGATAACTCGTTTTCCGACTGGAAAATGAAGTAGCGACGCTGCAGAGCAGGAGCAGCTGCTACGCTGAGTAGGAGCTCGTGGCTAAGTAATAACAGCCGCACGGGTCGATCCATCAGGTTAAGGTACCTACGCATGCCATCTTTTCATATGGAGTGACCATCTTTACATATCGAGACTCCTCCGTGCCTCGGAAAACACGTTAAGCTGTTGGTCCCGGCTATCATACGTGGATCTTTGACAGTCGTTACGGGTCGTCAGAAGCTCGAAAGTCTGACAACCAGTCTTACCAAGGGGTATCGTATTACCCAGTTACTGGGTTGTAGAGGTCAGACAGGTAGTCGCTCCATGTAAAATACTGGTATTCAGCTGCATCCGGTTAGACTGGAAGCCGACCCCAATATAGTTGGTAAAAAGCTAGGCAGATTGATTTTGATTGAAATGAAGTAACGACGATCCCATCACTAATGAGGCAGGGAAAAAATAGGAAAAGACACGGATGACTGAATACTTTCTGTTGCAAGCACTTGGGATAAATTCAAATGGCAAAACATAGGCTAGCACTCGTCTCAACATAGCGCAGTTTGGTTTTCTTTCAGAATTCCAAAAGTAACAAGAATACCGGGAAACTACGACCTTTTAGGAGCATTTAGTGTGAATTTTCCTCCTTTATTACGCAAAACGTTTACAAATACTTTAATGATGTGATGTAAGAGAATGACTAACCCTTTGTTCTCATGGATGTCAAGTTTATCAAAAAACTTACAACTGGGTGTATTTTTCCGTTGTTGTGTATCGATGTAGGGTAACGGTTACATTAATCTAATTTGTCTAAACATGCGGGCAAGAAATACATAGATACCTACTTTAAACATACGTATAACGCTGTCCTATTTTCGAAACCGGCATTATCGTAAATCGAAGACCGCATAAATTTATAGTAATTAACGGTTATCATAACGTTCCCGCGCATCATAATATTTATTAAGTTTAACATTCATGCATGACCTCACCCAATTTGTAGAACAAAATAAGAAATTGCTAAAAAATTACAAACTGGTTGATATGCAGGATAATAACCACATGAATGGCATGACATGATACAACAATGTAAAACATGGCATTAATATGTATCAGGTGAAGTGACGAGAAGGCTGCGCCGGCGCGCCCGGGATCCGACATTGTTTTTCGATGATGCGGGCACTATCGATGGTTCCGCAATGTACGGGCCCACCTCGACATGCATACAAATGTTTACTTTTCACTAACACCAAACGTATTGATAGTATCGATGGGGATTTCAAATAATACTGATCCGAAAATCATTTGATAAACATATAAGTTTTTGGAAACCACTGCCACATCGCTCCTAGAATGAAGTTATTTTTAAATAGTTCTCGTAATCTTATTACACAAAGAGTTTACTAGATTTTATGCCAGCACGTTGACAGCAAGAAATAAACTACATAATAAATAGTTACTCGTATTTGTTAAGAATTTTAAAAGGAACCTATCTACGTAAGTTATTGGCGTTCAAGTTACACTGGAATTTAATTAAACTAAATAGGAGCTTTCCCTTAGCCATTCACGGAGTTCGGTGTCCGATACTGATGTAATTAAATAGCTATCGGATGGATAGGTTTCCCTTTGTTATCAGTAGAAGACGTAAAGCTCGTCTAGAGAAATCCTACCAGCAACAGCCTGCTTAAAATGTATGCTGTTGCTGGTGGGACTATAAAAATATGTATTTTTGTACCGCCAAGCAGCGTTGCTGCTGTGCGTTCTGGTTTGGGTGTTGGGTGGAGTTAGTGGGTAGGTACAGGCAAGTGAGATATTTCAGCTTTATGTCTGGGATGGCACCTCATCTGCGATGCCTCTGGTACGGGTGGTGTCTATAGCAGATTTCCTTAGGGGCCACTTAACATTGGCTAGGCTGTCGGCTGTTTAGCCTTCTTTGCTACCCAATTTTTGTTTTGCCTACTTTGTTTTCCGCAGCTGTGCTAAAGACAGGTTTGTCTTTTCCATTATATACCAAACAAAATTATTTCTCTATCGAGATACTTTGAAAAATATTGGCAAATTCACGTGCGCCCGATTCGCGTTCCGCGGGCCGTTGACGCCATGACGCGATGACGTGGTGACGCGGCAACTATGTCAATGCCGCGCCTGCGTGTCGGCTGCACTATCGCATAATTCTTATCGACCTCTTCGATACATTGGAAAACAACATTGCTACTAGACACAGATCCGCTCATTTTTGTAATTGGAGGGTCAAAAATTATTCCACGTAATTCGGGTCCAATACGAAACCTTATTAAGAAAACGTTGGAGATCTATATTAAAACCATAAGGAAAAATTGCAAAAAAATTGGTTTTGGAGCCCACGAACTCAAATGAATTAATTTAATTAACTACACAAGAAACAGGTTCGCAACTACTTTAGCAGCCGTAACAATTAACACCTCTTCATTATAATACCCAAGTATAATATTAAAAAAACTACGTTAATTCTAACTCCCGAAAAGAAATGGCTTTTCAATACATACTTACAAACATTCTGAAAGGCTAATATTATGGCCATTTGGCTAAAGTGGAAAATTCGGAGATGGCGTTAATTGAACGTAACCATCCATTCTGCCATATCCTGATAGCCGGACCACTAAAGCGAGAGAGGACTCCACCAATAAATCTCCGATATTTATTGCATTTTCCTTTTATTCTGATAGAAAAGAGTTAGATCCTTGTCTGCATCTACTCAATGTGTCTTACCGCAATTTGTCTAATGTTTTCTTTTGTCTAACTAACGTCGCGTCGTCTCGTAATGTAATCTACGTCTGATGTTCTAGCAAAAATAGCAACTAGTTCGTGTTTAAAAAAGTAACGAGCTTCTTTGAATAGAAAAGAATAGATCCTCGCAATATAATTATGTACTTTAACAAAAGAGACTTAAGTATTTTTTACCACAGGTACGTTATAACTATTCATCGCAAATTGTCACTATCGAACTTTAAGTAGATCCGGGACACCTCTATTATAAGTCCTCTTGCCCATAAGCAAAGAATAATGGCCAAAACATAGTCTAAAGCTTATTACACCAGTGATTATGCCCAAAAGGCTTTTATTTAACATTGTACGCATGAATAAGTAACCGATTAATCTACGGGGCTTTGAAACAAGTTTCAAAATACACTGATTAATTGTGGGTATAGAGTGTACCTCGATACGTAGAGACAGTAACACGTAATCAACCTGTTTCTAAGGCAACATTAATTTAGACGTGTAGGTAAACATGGTCATTTATTTAAAGCTACAGTGACAGGATTTCGATATTAAACTAATATGGATATCGTTTACATAATAAGTGTGATTTCAATGCACATGCTGATACTTCAGTTACAGTATAAAGCTTGCTCTTTTTATTTTAAGATCTATTTAGAGTAAGATTATCTTTAAGATTGTTGCATTGTTGCTGCATCTGGTTAGACTCCAAGCCGACCTCATTATAGTTGGGAAAACGCAGATCTTGTTAGTTCAAATGATTATAAATTCAGTAGGTATGTACCTTGACCACAACTAATAAGTGTTTGGATACTAAATTGACAATGAGCAACATAAATAATGTTTTAGTTTCAGCACTTTCAGTCGGTATTGTGAAGAGAGAGCTACTCAAGTCCTTAACCTCCAGTTATTAACAAACTACCTTTACAATACTTTCAATGAAATAAAATCTTAATACCGATAAAAGTTTATTACCGATTGGCGGATAACCGATCTGCAGCTTCACCTACTGACTTTATGGTGGTCGGATCGCGAATGATAATGAATAACGTTTTTACCAACTTTATTACTGGACGCAATTTGTAGTTAGGTATAACTTTTTGGTCAAATCTTCTTTTATGGTAGGTAGGGTCAAACTTATTTTCTTACGAAAGTTCTTAGCAAACAACGTCTGATTCACTTCAATGTTCTACCGAAATTGGTGTGCAAAAGGTTTTTTTTACTTCTATGGCTATGGGCCTATAAAATAACCATAAAATGGAATCAACTCCAGGCTTGTGCGAAATTTTCAATCATCCTTCTGAGCAGCCGTTAAATAAATGTTAGAAGATGGATACGAAAGTTCGGCGCCTTCATGAGTAATTAGTTTAGCCGCCTGTTACCAACTTGTTATTTTGTTCTGAACCGCTTTCTGTTCAGCTTTTGAACTATTCTATTAAATATCGCAACATAGCGTACCTCCATAGGCATTGTCCTATTATCCAATAAGCGACTACCGTCTAAATAATATCTGGAGTTTTTCTAATGATAAAATAAGTATGTGTCGGACTTACAGAAAATAACAGTATCCTCAATAATGAAGCACTATCTGAGTTTCGAAGGCTTCCCGTCGCAGAAATATGTAGTAGGCAATAAACACAACAGGAAAATAATAGAACATAAAACTATCAAGTGAGATATTGCTCATAAAAAAACAATAATTGACACATTCAGGACAAGATCATTGACGATCGAGACGATTTTAATTAAAGATACACTTTTAAGACAATACGAAAGGAGATTCGGTCTAATGCAAGTGCAATGAAGCAGGCAAGGGACTGTTTTATGACACTCTCTCACTTAACCCGGTCATAGTTACATAAATATCTCCCACGGGAGCTATTTTTAACAACATTGTACACAAAACGAGAGCCCGTCTAGTGTCGGCCGAATGTGTGTTCAACTGCCGACAACGCTGTCATGTGGATCGTCCACATCACTTTTTTTACTTCAAATAGCTATTAGTCTACTTTCTGAACGCTATCAGCTAATAGAGATGTTTCTTCAAAAGAATTCAAAACAAGTGTTACACTCGAATAACATAAATTCGCAACAACTCGAGCTTTGAGGCCTTGATAGTTTATTTTGACATTTGTTTATAATATATGAACCGGAGAGTCTATAATTAGATTACATCTCATTCCAGAATCTCAGAAGCACCAGTTTCTCTGCCTAAAGGAATTCATAATTTAAATCGAAAACAACTAGGTATTACCTTGTTATACAAAAACATTTCACTTACAAATCAGATGCCACATGTGGGTACCTAAAGGCAATTTGCGGATGGTAACTTTCACAATGTGAGGCAAATTGTATGCTTCACATACGATCGTGTTGCCTTTCGGATGGACCTGTCGCCTGGCCAGACAAGTTTCGTGTACCACACTACATTCGAGTCGTTACGTAAACACTTCAAGGAATACTTAATTAATATGCGGCCGAATGGTCATTCTAACAATAATAGAGGAAACCTACGCTGAATATTAAATAGGGAACATCTTGTCAAACTGTCACTTGTGGAGTACTCAGTAAATTCACGAGCCATTAAATTTTATGGCTAGTAAACTTATTTTACCGAAATAAAACATTTTAAATTAAATGTTTTTATATTCTAATTATAAGTCAAGGGACTGAACTTAAACATGAACGAAACTGACTGTGACTTTTAAGCATATTCTATGTAGGTCTTGTAGGTATAGCCTACCTTTAACAGATCCAATAAGCTAAAAAAGAAAGTTTTGAACTCAACGTTATGGGTTTGGAGTTAGATGACAATAAAGCTCTGCAGCATACACGAGTACCTGTTGGTTCTACCTACGTGTACGTAGGTACTACTTGTCTCACCCATATCGGCTAAAGGCTCGTGCAAACAGGCGCGATATCGACAAAGGTACCGCTGCCTGTCGCGCCTGCGATATCGCGCCTGTTTGCACGAGCCTTAAATCGGAACCAAAATCGAGAATATCAGATATTCTGAAGTGAGTAGGTAGTATAAGTAAGTAAGTAAGGTTATTTATTTGTATAAACATGGTGTACATACATTGCTTGCAAGATATTTAATACAGAAATGTTTTGTCATGTTCAGCCGCGTATCGTGGCGTACAAATTGGTACCTAGGAAGAGATGGTGCACAAACCGCGACTAAATTTATCAAAATTACATTATAACATTACTTATTATACAATTCAATGTTCACTTATTATTATTTAAGTCATTCCAAATTTTAATTCAATCAACAATAAAACGCAATACATTATATAACATGGAGTGATCTTATTACACGGTGGAAAATAACATTAAATAAAAAACAACATCATCATTTCAAAAACGAAGAAAATTGTCCTCGTTCTTAAACTCTGAAATACTATAATTGTTCTTTAAATGAATAAAGTCCTTAATTTGCATTTAAGAGCAGATATACTCAATGTTCTCCATGATTGGGGCAATTTATTAAATATAGTCGAAGCCATGTAAAAGATGCTCTTGTGCATAAAAGTTGTAGGTACCTAGGTATCGATTACAATAAAATAAAACGTTCATGTAGGTAATCTTTTGAAAGTTAATCAAAGTGTCAGAAACAATTACCATAAGACAACGATAAAGCAACAGTGTCACCTAGGCACCTTATTGTTCAGAATGCGTCAGTACAATAAACTTTCCCTAATTCCCCTATTATATGGAAATTCGGCACTTCGCATTTCAAGGATATCACATTGACATCCCCATTAAGCTCAGTCAGAACGTCGTTATTAAATCTGGCGCTGTTATGTCGCAAATGTCTATAATTTGGGACAATGAACATTAGTAAGCTTTAAAGGCTGGAGAGTGTGTTTAAAGTCCGTGCCATCCACGACCCCGCCATTTTACGAGCTAGCAATATTGGAAAAATGTTGGCGGCACGTGCACTCCAAACGATTTGCTGCCATGACGTTTTTTTTTAATTGTTGGTTAGCTCCACTTCACTTCCGCGTCCAATTTTCCGGGATGAAATATTATTCTTTCCGTAATGTGTTTTAGGAAACTTTAAGTTTAATCATAATACTCTGTCCATACATGTTTTTCGTTTTAATAGACAATGATCAAAACTAACCCTTATAAAAACTTCTGTAAAGTAGGAACCGTGAGGCAATACGCAACGGCAGACAAAACAAAATGCACCTTACAAGTTTACATCATTTAAAAGCCAATTAACATGCATAACGTTTTGAACTTTGAACCTACCACCGTAAAAATCACCTACACTATGATTGACCCTAAAACAGCACCTTGCAAGCAGCAACATTTAGATTTAAATTACTAAAAAATAGGAACATTGATTTTCATCGAATCATTTAATTTTGTTCGCAGTGGCATTGGTGTTGGGGCTTACTGGTATCATTGAAATATTCATACGGAGAGAAATTCACCCTTGGCTATCTGACTGGCTCCGAACGACGGCCGGGAGACTACAGCTACCAGAGACCCGGGAGAGTCATTTCAGGTATCATCATAAGCTAATTTGTAGAAGGCATAAAGACGAGACAAATGACGAGCAATGAGACTTTATAAAAGTACGCACTTAAAACTTTAACACGTAAGTTTGCATGCGAACTAGGTACTTAATTCCACCAAGTTCTACAGTAAACTATCCCTCCAAAACGTCTCGCCCGTTCTCTGCAACTTTAAGAGCTTTACCATGTCGATAAATTTTCCATTAACGTCAACACTATCTCTAGTGACTCAAGTTTTTAGTAAAATAGTTCTTTAGAGAGTGATGAAGCACATAGTAGCTACCTCTTATTATGATAGTTACACAAACGAGATCGTATTTATATTATACTGAAGTACAGTATAATCTGAAGCCGTCAAACGTGCATTTGTATATTCTAACTGACAAATCGTATTGCCTCAACAAGATTAATGGCGGCAACACTTGGCGCCGAATCCACTTTATGAAATAATTTGCTATTGCAAATAAACAATTGTGTAACACAAATATTAACGTTACAATTTCGTAACGATAAACATGTTATGTTATAATTTTATTTATTTTGTTTAAAACAGGTGCTATTTCGATGGCGATTGATGAGGTGAACGAAAAGCTACTTGGCCCAATGGGTCACTCCCTAGATTTCGTCATCGCAGAAACATTCGGACAAGAAGAGGTCTCCATTCGGCAGGTGTGTTCCCTTTCAATGAATAACTTTATATTACCCTCATGGACGTTAACTTGAAATCTGGAGAAGAAAATCTTGTGAAAGTATTCCAATTTAGTCCGTAGATACTTTTTTCCAATCGGTTGCAAAATTACTTGGGAGTTCATTGGGAGTGCCCACTCACTCGACGACCATTATTCTTTCACAGGTTGTGAACATAGATTACTCTCGGGAAATGTTATATTATTGGTGATATCTTAGGGAGCTACTTTATTCTCTTATGCTCTCTAGACACGAAATTATTTTATCATCGAAAACGCTACAAAGTTGCCTACAACTTTCGGTATCTAGCAAAAACTGTTCTAAATCATATTTATTTGTAGCTGTTAAATTTCCGAATATTCAGAGCTCGTATTTTATTCTTCGTAAAAACTTCGCGTCGTGTACAAAAACCTGTCACCATAATTCACACCAAACTTTATTACATATTGAATTATGGGTAATTCGATACGACAAGAGGATACAATCGATATTCGATAACATTTACGATATGACATGGAAGCTAGATAGGTCATCAGCATAAAAATAAAATGGTCAGTGCTAAAACTTGTAATAATAGATCGTTATGCGTGATTTTATGACAATCCGTGATAAGTATAAAACTAAAAAATAGGAACTTTGAAGCGATTCATTGCAACTAACCAGTGAATAGAGTCAGATAAGACAGCCACACAACGCGCAGTAACCATGATTTTTATGGGCAATAGACCGAACTTTAACAATCGCCATAACTCCATGGCACTGAGCGTTCGCTTGATCCGATGTCATTCGAATTAAATCTGTAGTTTCTCGAAGAAACAAATCCCATTGAATTAAGTTTAGCTTTAGAACTTTGCATTGCTACTGCGTCATAATCCTTACGAAAGAGGTAATTGTTCATCCATCGTATTTTCTTATCTAGTAAAAGGGCTACTTAGCTGTTATTATGTTTATTATCTAATCCACTTAAGCATTCAATCTCATTAAACTAATCAGCAATATAACATAAACCTTGATTCACTGTACTTTGTTGCAAAGGCCACTGATACACTCGGTTTATCTATCTGTGAAGTTTCAAGCACATGTTATACGGATGCATCAAACAGAAATAATTCCATGGTTATTTCTGCAAAAAGCAATGACCCAGTAATGGTGGCCATCGAAATGCAAAACACGTGCACGTCATTGAAGCATCTTATTAGTTTAATTCAAGCCAGTCTTTGTATCAATCCACTTTGGCGCTCGTATGTACGTAAATTACCCACTTACCTGCAAATAGACATTACCAGTAAGAAATAACAATGAAGGATAGGCACCGGGTACGTATAGTATGCAGGTAACCAATGTTACATACTAACAAGTCAAGAGTTAACAAGTTAGGTAATTTGATTTTTTAAATACGGAACCACATCGGCGTTACCTTGGTCTATGGCGAAAAAAGATCAGGATTCCAGTCCAATATGGATCATAAAATAAAATACGGCCACAAAATCTTTTTACTGTGTATTGTAAAAGAGAGCAAGTAAAGAAGATTGGGTCACCATTAATGCCACCCTCAGTTCGAAGCCTGACGTATCAGCCCAGCTAACGCATAAAATGGTAATCGCGGATTCCTTTCCGACTCACTGAGATTCTTGTAAAAGTATTTTCTTCGGAAAACTTTTATAAGTGCTAGATGTTTTCCAATACTTTTTTCCAAACCGATAAACGAAAAGTTCTGGGAAGACTGTTATAAAAGTATCTGTCTAATACATCAACTGACAAGATATTTTAATAGTAAAACCGGCCAAGTGCGAGTCGGACTCGCGCACGAAGGGTTCCGTACCATTATCTATAAAAACGGCAAAAAAAACACGTTTGTTGTATGGGAGCCCCCTTAAATATTTATTTTATTCTGTTTTCTTGTATTTGTTGTTATAGTGGCAACAGAAATACATCATCTATGAAAATTTCAACTGTCTAGTTATCACGGTTTGTGAGATACAGCCTGGTGACAGACGGACAGACAGACAGATAGAAGAGCCTTAGCAATGGGGTCCCGTTTTACCCTTTGGGTACGGAACCCTAAAAAGTAGAGTTCTTATAGAGATAGAGATGAAAGAAATCGCTCAATCTTACTTTTGATCTCGATTTGTTTATACAAATGTATATCGTTCCAGCTCTGTATAAGTAGCTGCATGTAGAACAGGAAACATCGAACATAAATTTCGCTGTTACAGGAAACACTATCTTTACAAACTTTTATCTATTAGGGGTATTTGTCTGCCAAATTGATGTTGTCGCGTAGATAAAGTTGACATCAGTCGCGGGACTCGCGGGCTTGTCGAGGGTTCCGTAAAAAACGAGAGCATCACTCGCTGTCTCTCGCATGCTTTGCCATGACATTACACTGTACTCCGACTTTATAGGATGCCGACAGAGAAAGTCGCAGTAACCATGACCATACACGCTGTATCGACATGTTATTGGCGTGCGTGCCTATGTAACACCATAACACTAGATTGGAAAGTGGCTTTGTTTGCGCTTCAATACACCACGCAGGAATTAGAGTACCTCTACCTACCTACTCAATGTCATTACGTTACAGATAATACCTACTATAATAGCTGTTTACGTCTAGGAACAAGTAGAACAGTACGACGACTAATTGCTGCAAGTCATTATCGGTGGCCGTGTACCCTCAATTGTAAATAATAAAATATTCTGTTCCTCTAACCGTCAACGTATTTCTTGACTAATGAGCACTATTAGCCATTAGTGGGTTGTTTCCCTCTACAATAAATATTCTGTTTCGTTTGTTACAAACTTTTTTAACGGATTAATAATGTTCTGTCCCCTTCGAACAGATTGGCGTTCAGAAATGCGTAATGAAATACTTATCCAAGTTACTTGAGCCCACTGAAGTTGACTATGAGATATTTATTGATAAAGGATAACTGCCAGTAAACGGAGAACAGAAAACCGGCATTAGGCAAATGTGGCCATAAAACGTTGGATGGATAAAATAAACATGTTCGAACAAGGGTATTCGGCCATCTGTTGTACGGAACTCATGAGTCTTTCCTGACATTTGTTTGGAATTCTCCTCGCCCCAGTGCTATTTCGTAGAGAGGGTAAAACCACCCCGAAATTAAATTACCATGCTGCAATCTTTTTAAACGGCTGTACATTGATCATGAAAGTAAAGCAAGTATTTAAATCCACATATTCAGCACCTAAACGAGTGTTTGTAACAAATTAGACAGAAACAAACTTTTTACGTATAGAAATAAATCCTATGTGGAATGGTAATTATAGTGTCTCTAGGTTCTATGATCTCCAAGAGAGCAAATAACCAAATATATTCGCATTGTTTGAGGTGCGCTGTTCCAATCTGGCACAATACTTGTTTACTTACTAAAGCACTACCAAGGAGTTTCCAAGCGCACCTAAAATGCACAATCTGTTTTCATTGTTTAGCTGTCAGCAAGTTGGAACAGGGTTAAAACCACATTGGGCTTTGAGTCATACACAACATAAGACACTTTAACAGATTGGTAGGTAGGTACTGACAAGATTAAGTTGAAAAGTGAATAACCTCCTCGTTTTAAAGTCAGTTAATTAACACAGCCTTTAAAATGAAATTGAGGCGACGATGTTGGACATTTTAAAGTTGCATCGTTAAGTTTTTACAACTGCAACAGACGGCTTATTATACAACTTATTTTTATGACTCGCAAGAAGTTTCGGACGGGGACTTCTTGCGGCTCGTACCTATAACAGGCCAAAACTTATTTTAAACGAGCTGGGTGCCCAATGAGTTATCCCATCGGCAAAAATGAGGAACTTCCCCACAAACTTTCATCGTCTAAGGGACGAATTTTCAAAAATGCTAAATTTAAGCGTTGTCTGTCAGTGAATGCATGTAAGATTATTATTAAGTTGATACACGGGAGTCGGGAGGAGTATTCTTGTTCCTCCTTATGTCTACAGCCTATTTCACATTCTGTGGTAAAACCAAGTGATTGCGTCCTACAGGTGGCGGCTTTGTGGGCAGCCAATGTGTCGGCGTTCATCGGACCGCAAGAGACGTGTGTCCACGAAGGGCGCATGGCCGCAGCTTTCAATCTGCCCATGGTTAGCTACGTAAGTACCCTTTGCTCCATCAGTGTTTTCCCAACTTGATCGATCAACTGTCAAAATGTAATTTAGCTTTTATCGATTCATGTATTCACACACTTTACCTGAATCACGACAAGGTTATCGTGTTTAAAAGGTTTGACATTAAGTGTTTCTAGAAGTATGAATGAATGCTCCCAATACCCACTTAAACAAACAAACTCCTGATAACAGAAACAGCTGAAATGTCTTAAAACAGATAGTGGAATGAATCATATAATACAAATCCCAACTGTGAAAGTTCCACTTTAAATGTATGAAACATAAATACATTATAGTATAGGAACAATACTCAGCTGCGGTTAACAATGAAACTTGACATCTTCAATAGGCAGACTGCCAAGAGTTTGTGAGTTAATTGGAAAATACAACAATATACGTTATTGATGTCGAGTTGAAGGCAACGAAACTGCAAATGCAGTCAATGTCTTATGTTAATGTAATCACATTAACAATCGAGGGACTTACAAACTTCACGAAGTAGAAAGATTGTGTACGGTAGACTGCATTTAGTATTTGGCGAGAGCAATAAAGCTGAGTTGTCACTGGACGATTACCGCTCGTTGTAATCGCTGTAAACAAACTTACTGTGATATAATTTGGGTACTTACCCGTAGTCCATTCAAGCATTTTCGAATTGACTTTAATTACAAATAGCTTCATCTTTCTGTCTGACCCCTTGAAAATTCAAAAGTGCCTGTAATTGGTTTATTTGAAATAAATGCTTTGAGTTTAAGTTTACTGTAATTCTTTTTTTATACTTGCTGACATAAGTCGTTTATCATAGACCGACAAGTTTGCTGAAGGGTTTTTTCCGCCGCTTTTAATCCTTTCAGCAAAAAGCTATTATAGCAGCCATTTTTGGGGTTGTCTTTTATAATCCTGAAGAATTGTAGTTAAGCCTTTTGGGTCTTTTTCTTCTTACACGGGTTTGCGCTCGCATGCGTGCCTCTCACGCATGCGTGACCGCATGCGTGCACGTGCAAACAAAACCCGCGTACCACGTGCGTCAGCGTGCGTGTGGCATACTCAAGCATGACAGGACAAGTAGGTATATACGAAACGATAGGAAGCGGGCTGGTCAGACACTCACGCGGACGGAAATCCGCATGACAGGGAAAAGGCCCTTATTTTTATCAGTTTTTCTTTGTTGTTTGTCCCACAGTACTGCCGCGATGTTGCCAGCTCCAATAAGCGCGTGTACTCCACGTTCGCACGCACCAGGCCCTCGGACATCGACATCTCCCGCTCCGTGGTCGCCGTGCTCACGCATTTCAATTTCATGCATGTAAACATTATAAAAATACATTTCACTTATCTCATTTACGAAAATCAATACCTTATATTCTTTAAATGTAAATTCCATTAATAAAAGCCAAGATAATATTTCTAATTCGACATTTATCTTTGGTCTTATTTGCCTATTAAATGTCCCTTTTGTTAATAATCTTCAAAATTTGCTCCATGTATTTACTATTTAATCCTGTTCCCCCAAATCCCTAAACTGATCTTCTTTGATAAACGATCTATTATGAGATTTTCCTAACTGTTAAATTGAATAGTTCCTTTATGTCATTTTGTATTAGCACTCCGTAAAAGGCAGGATAAATCCATCGTAGAATACTCTACAAACTCAAACTAATCTATCTTTCATTCCGCAGGTAGCTTTCGTGTACCTAAAGGCTCCAAACCACGACTTTTCACGTTTAGCGCTTGCAATAATAGCGGCGGCGAGGGAAAAACAAATATCAGTCCGAACTGTGCAAGTGTACAGACAGCCTTATTACTACGAAAACAGACGGGAGAACTTCACTCGTAACCCGTTCCTGGACATTGTTCGCGATACGTACAAAGATACCAGAAGTACGTGTCAACTTATAATTATTTACATTAAAAATGAGCTCGCTGAAACATTTTCCAACTAAAATATTGTGTTTTGTTGCAGTATACGTCTCCGTTGGATATTATCACGATCACATCGGATTAATGTTGGCTCTGGATGCTATGCAGCTGCTGGATTCGGGTAAGTGAAATTTATACAGGGTGCTCTTTCAACTAGCTTGGTAAAATATTCAGGGATGAATGGGTAATTATTTACTTTTTTAAAAGAGCAGACTAACCTTTTAGGTTATATGGTAAATAACTATAGCCATATAAGGTAACATTATGTCTGCTCTGTTGCAGCTCTATGATGAATATTCACGTTAGTGCTAGCATAAAAACGTTTTTAACTTAGGAATAAGTATAGACATTTCTAAAGCTTCTAGTTCCCATGTTTTCTTTCTCTCATCTATACATATAATAAATCTGTAGACGAGGCGTTTCTGTACAATGAAAAAAAAAAAAAAAAACGTAGGTGGAGTGTCCAAGAATAACCAACAGATGCCATTTCTACCATTTTTGGAATTTTTGTCTGTTTGTCTGTGTGTCTGTTTGTCTGTTTGTCTGTTTGTCTGTTCGTTTGTTTGATTGTTCCAGTATCACGTAAAAAGTACGAAATCAATATGGTTAACTTATACACTCAAATATTGTGTGTAACTCGATGTTTCATTTAGTCTTTGTTTCATCGCAATCGCTTCAAAATATCAAAAGATATAAGAGTTTAAAGTATTCAAGAAGAAATTTTCATTATGTACGTAATGTAGAAACACGTAACGACATCTATTGTCGTAAAATGACACTAGCGTAAAATCAGGTAGGTTTGTGAGAACGTGTGTAACACACGATCATAATCATCATAATTATGTTCACATACTTCGCGCGGAAACATAACGCGATACATTGTGAATTCACCCAATCTAAAGTTTGGTTAATTCAAGTTTTCCAAATCTATTGTTTGGTAGTAGTGCCATAGGTGGCGCTTTTAAATCATGATACAAATATTAATCATGAAAAAATGGTGACAAATTTTAATTTCTTAAAAATTGTAGATTCTTACATCGAGCAAAAAGTGAGTAATTAAGGCACGAATGCGCTTACTAAATAAACACGAGAAATCTACTTTTCTTTCAACTACCAATGTACCTGCTGCGATAAAATATACCTGCTCAAGGTTAACTCAACTCAACCCAAATCAAGTTAGGTCAAGTTCAGGTCAAGTCAGGTCAAGTCAAGTCAAGTCAAGTCAAGTCAAGTCAAGTCAAGTCAAGTCAAGTCAAGTCAAGTCAAGTCAAGTCAAGTCAAGTCAAGTCAAGTCAAGTCAAGTCAAGTCAAGTCAAGTCAAGTCAAGTCAAGTCAAGTCAAGTCAAGTCAAGTCAAGTCAAGTCAAGTCAAGTCAAGTCAAGTCAAGTCAAGTCAAGTCAAGTCAAGTCAAGTCAAGTCAAGTCAAGTCAAGTCAAGTCAAGTCAAGTCAAGTCAAGTCAAGTCAAGTCAAGTCAAGTCAAGTCAAGTCAAGTCAAGTCAAGTCAAGTCAAGTCAAGTCAAGTCAAGTCAAGTCAAGTCAAGTCAAGTCAAGTCAAGTCAAGTCAAGTCAAGTCAAGTCAAGTCAAGTCAAGTCAAGTCAAGTCAAGTCAAGTCAAGTCAAGTCAAGTCAAGTCAAGTCAAGTCAAGTCAAGTCAAGTCAAGTCAAGTCAAGTCAAGTCAAGTCAAGTCAAGTCAAGTCAAGTCAAGTCAAGTCAAGTCAAGTCAAGTCAAGTCAAGTCAAGTCAAGTCAAGTCAAGTCAAGTCAAGTCAAGTCAAGTCAAGTCAAGTCAAGTCAAGTCAAGTCAAGTCAAGTCAAGTCAAGTCAAGTCAAGTCAAGTCAAGTCAAGTCAAGTCAAGTCAAGTCAAGTCAAGTCAAGTCAAGTCAAGTCAAGTCAAGTCAAGTCAAGTCAAGTCAAGTCAAGTCAAGTCAAGTCAAGTCAAGTCAAGTCAAGTCAAGTCAAGTCAAGTCAAGTCAAGTCAAGTCAAGTCAAGTCAAGTCAAGTCAAGTCAAGTCAAGTCAAGTCAAGTCAAGTCAAGTCAAGTCAAGTCAAGTCAAGTCAAGTCAAGTCAAGTCAAGTCAAGTCAAGTCAAGTCAAGTCAAGTCAAGTCAAGTCAAGTCAAGTCAGTCATGGAACCCTACGTCTTTTCTACATAGCTTACAGAGTGTTCGAACGTTTTCCCATATATTTTGACAGTATCACTTCGTGCTCGATAGATGGCGTTGTTCATTTAACGTCATTTTCTGAATCGCGGTGTTAAGAGTCTCCGTAGAAGAATGACTTTTGCCGAATTCATAATTATCGAACATTTGGCTCATTTTGAATTGAACACATAATCCATACTAATCGATGCTTAAAAGTATAAATTCTATAGTAACTCTTATATTTTAAATAAATATAAAAAAAAAAAAAAAAAAAAAATTTGGAGAGATAGATGGCATCCCGGCGAAGAACATAGGCAATTATTTTCTCAAAAACAAATTTAAGGGGGGGGGGGGATATAAGGGGAAGTTTTTATGGGAAACCTATCATTTTTAGAGTTCCGTAGTCAACAAGGAAGCTTTATAGTTTCGCCATGTCCGTCTGTCTGTCTGTCTGTCCGCGACTTAGCTGAAAAACTTTTATTCGACCAACTTACATGTGCAGTTGCAAAAACCCAAACATTCTGTATGCGAGAACAAGTTTTTTAACACTTTGAGGAACAGTAAACGCCCATAGACGTAATAACAATAAAACTTTGCGAAAGTTTGTTTGATAAAATAATTCATCCCAACTACGGAACCCTTCATTGTGCATGGTTCGACACGCACTTGGCCGGTTTTTTTTTAAGTTAGGGCTGTGGAAATGTATGCTTTTTGTAACTAACAAAGAGTTACGTTTTTCTAAAATCATCCCTCATGAGGGTAAAAACCCTTCTTTACCCTCTTGATTTTAAAATTCACATGTAAGTACTTATTATTGACATTTTTGCGGGACTCTCTTCAAGAGCGTTAAGGGATTGAGAATATAGTCATAGTCCGTATCTTGAGAATCTGTCCACTCAATCAAAAGTTATTACTACTTGGCTCTTGGCTTGGAACGAAGAGTTTGAGTTTACCAGTGAGTACTTACTCGATAGATGGCGTTGGGCAAATGATGCGATTTTCTTAAGGGGGATGCGCCGGTAGCCCGCGAAATTCAAATCTTAAGTTTTTTGCAATATGCAAGTCAGTGTCAGGCAGGTTGTATGTTAAAATGAAATTATTTATTCTGTAAATAGGTTATTGGAATCACTTTTACACGTCGTAATAGTATCAAAAAATTGTAAAATTAAGCTAGATGAGGTCGGCGTTTCCTATCTGACTACTCTGAGAAGAAAGGCCGAAACCAACTCACAGTCTCTTTTAAAGTCCGGACATACCTAGGTCAGATATTGGCATATTGGTCAGGCCCTATGAGGGCCATGTAGATTAGAGTCTGAAATGGTCTTTTGAGGAATGAACCACACAGATTTGAGTGAACCTGTCCTGTCACTGCAAGCATTTGTCAGTAATAGTGGAGCTCAGCTCAGAACTTAAGGAGCTCAACGACTCGACGAACAATACCAAAGAAAGGACATTTGTGTAGGCCGCATCAAGTTCTCAAATTGCCAGACCATTGTTAAAACTAACTGAGAACGAAAAAATATAAGAATAAAAACAAAATAAACATCCACATAGTCCCCACATTCACAATAATACAATACTTTACAAAGCAATCATGTCATTTTGTCAATATCCTACATATAATATTCAATAATGTGAATTTGTATATAAAACTGGTCGGTATATTTTGATGATTTTCACTTATTCAAAATGTCACAATGCCAAAATGACAAAATGTTAGCAGAGCGAGCAGCTCAATCCCATGATTTTTGTCTTCTAAATAATCTGAAATTGTATAGTAGGTACCCTTTTTTACAAAGTTTGGTTTTAATACAGCTTTTAAATCGTTTAATGGGTAAGTTTCGAATGTCAATATGATTAAAATATGATTCGCGATCGTAGCAAATAGTAGCTTTACAGAATAATAACCATTAGATACAGGAATACAACTCCTGCCATATTAGTTAGATTAGATAAATAAATATTTGAAACAACTGCGACTCATTATTTAGATCAACATAAAACTTGATACTGACCTGTAAAAAGCAAAATCATAAGAAAATTTGAATATCGCAGGCTCCCCCAAAGCTTTCGCCTTAGTTTCCATCGTCCATACAATATGCCATAGTTTTTTCATTAATCTTTATACATTATTTTTTCATTAATCTTTCCGACAGTTTCATACTGCTGTCCATACTATCCACACTATCACCACAATATAGATATGGACTACCACTAATATATAAAGTTACTGGCTGTCTCATGTCTGTTACTTTTACGCCGTAACGCCTAGATCGCCTAGACAGACCACGTGGGTTATGGGACATAGGATACTTTTATACCGGTAGCACATTCCCGTGGGATAATTTCCGACATGCACGCGGGCGAAGCCGCGGGCAAAAGCTAGTCGTACATATATTTTTTCTATTAGCATCAATCTTGCTCTCCCTTTCCCTACGTGAATAAAACATTTTCATCACAAAGAACACGGGATTCATATCATTCTATTTATCGGCATCGGCATCAAAAGAAAAGTTCCCTGATTACTGAAATAATATGAAAGTATTTTACCGAAGCTAAGGCAATATCTACGACATAACCTTATCCTACACTGAAACTGTGGGAAACTTTCAATATTAGGTCTTTTTGTCAAAAAATCCAATTCTAATTTATTACCAGATCAATCTGCTAGACAACTTAGTTCGTCCAGGTGACAAACTCAAACCATTTATTTCAATTAAAGTAATTAACAGGCACTTTTGAATTGTCAAGAATTCGGTCAAAAAGTTGAACGTAGTTGACGCTAATATGACCAACTAAGTAGAACCCATGTGCTTCCCCGGCCATTGGTCTTAAACACACGATGAAGTTATGAAATAAGAATAGAATATTATTCTTCCATAAGATCTGTAGTTCTGTAAATCTGTTCCTACATTATACAAAGCACCCTATTAGCGCTGTACAGCGATATATCAAAGAGTGAGTGTGCAAGTGAAAAGCTTAACTACGTGCGTGATTTCCATAAGCTCGCGTGTGATATATTTGTCTAGATCTTCTCTTTGTTAGCCTGACACCATCCCCCATTATTCGACGAGGAAAGCCTTTACCCGCGTTATTCATCCTCACTTTTCATGGTACATTAGGAATGAATATGATTATGTAAGTAAGTAGGTAAATACTTCATAATAATCTAACAATAGCTTTTATGTAGATAAGCGTTTATGAAACAAAGTTCGCAATCACGTATATCTATCTGTTACTTCGAATATTGAAATTAAAGCTCGTAGAAAGCTTAAAAAGCTTAATCTGCTGCCTGATCCTTTAGCATCAGAATCTCAACTGAATCAAAATATTTTCCTACACTTACTAGGTATCCTGGAGGCCGGAACATAAGCAAATGTAAAAATGTTCACTGAAACGAAAATATCAACACATGCCTAAAAAAATATTCCCGACACTATCAGAGCTATTTTAAGGTTTTCCTCAAACATATAACACGAAAATAGAAAAGAGGAGCAGTCATGTTTGTGACAGATACCGAATAAACAGAATCTATTTATTATGACATGTTTTTCTATGCACCTGTATGATTGAGCGAAAAGAGACAATGATAAATGACGATGAAAAATAAATTTTCTAAAGGCTTCGATCGGATGATAGGAATGTAATAAGCTTAAAGATCTTATTGAACTATTGAATAGGTTATTCGAGGAAGCATTGCGGGTCGTCGAAGCGAGCACTAAGTATTTGCCTCGCCAGAGAACATCCATCACGTGACGGGCAAATACTGTAGCTCCACAGAAGCGCTACTATTCAATTTACACCCGCTTTTCACTATTATGTGAGGATAAATATTATGGATGTATCAACAGTAACAAATCCAATAACGCGATATTTTATAAAACTCATCTTGTTCCACTATTTTATGGATCATGGCGTCCTAATCATTATTCAGTGACACGTTTAATAAGCCTTGGGAAGATAAACAATGGTTACAGCTCTTATCATGGACCGCCAGATAAGTATTTAATCCATAGAACGTATGAACTATTATTGACAACTGGATAATTAACAATCTCGGCTAAATAAAGGCGCATTTTCAGTTTGCCAAATACAAAACTCGGAAATGTGAAAGTTTTATAGCGTCATATTTTGTTCCGCGCGCAGTTTTCACCACAGACATTAGTGTTTTAATACCCAAATAAGTCAGATTTTCATGTGAAAGCACAAACTCTGGCAAATAATATTTGCACAAACAGTTTTCGTGCGCATAGCGGCCATTACAAGAATGAATAAATGGATGATTAAATTTTAAATAGAAGCATGTCGGATTTTATGAAACCTCGACGAAAACTCGAAATATAAAGGAATACGTCTTTTGTCTTTAAGTTTTACGTAAATCCAGATGAAGTTACAACAACAATAGCAACACGAGATGGATGATTAAATTAGATATTAAACGTGTCTGGACTGTTAAATCCCGTCGTTGATTCTAAACAAAAGAATATGATTGTTAACACGCGGCATTGGTTTACAAAACTGAAATTGAAGATAACTTTTGTTTTGTTTCATACAGTTCAGGCCCGTCTTTATCTTGTATTAGTCCAAGAGTTGGACAGAGGGACGCCAGTTAAGACTATGCTGCGCGGACAAGATTGCTCTATACTCTACCAAAGGCAGTCTCATTTATCTTCTTCCACCAAAAATTAAAAATAAACTAATTTCACAGGTGAATACGCAGCCATCGGCGTGGACGTAGACAAATACGAATCAGAAGAGGCAATCCGGTACCTCTCCGGTCCTCTACGTAAGGAGCCAGGCCACCGGACTCCACAAGCATTTCGCTCATACATGGCAGTGGCCCCGTCACCCTCTCCATCGTACCCAGTCTTCGCTAGAGAAGTGAACATGAGGCTGCAAATGCCGCCGTTCAATTTCACCAACCCATTACTTGCTTTTGGTGGAGGCAAAGTGGTGAGTACTTAATTTGTACAAGTTTATCTGGGATTCATAAAGAAAATGTTTAAAAAAATGGATAAAATGAACTTGTGATATATTTATAAATCGAAATGTAGAATCTGTTTTTCCTCACCAAACCAGTATTTTTTTGTTTAACCGTATCCAGAATTCACGGCTAATAAAAACATAATGTATCAAAATATATGAGGAAGAAAAGTCGTAATTTCGTACGTCATTGTTTAATTTGAAGATTTAATTTACTGTTTCTTGGCAAGGGAACCATACTACTGTTCCTGGCGTCGTTAAAAATACTATAGAATTAACATAATACATTGTCCACCTAATTATACAGGATGCGTTAATTAAACTTGCATCTGACACATTGGCTCAGTAGGTACATAAATACAGGGTGCTATATAGTCACACGAACATGGAAATGACTACATTTAGAGCAAATTATGCAACGCGTCCATTTTGCCATTTCGTAATTAAATCTGCATCCTCAAAGGCAAAGAATGAGCTCGTCCCCGCAGAAGGAACGTTTTAATCTAATGAATCCGCGTACAGTCCCACTTACACACTGTTGCGTGAAGTTCTTTCATTCAGATTTTTGCACTGTGTTTTTAGTTTTGTAAGTAAAAGGACAAATAACAACGACGAACAGCAGCCCCGTTACCAGGAGTGATAGCTATAATTCTTCCTCCGGATCAACAACTCATCTGAAGTTTAAGTTCATGAAAATTATGGGCTAGGGGCTCGGATTAGATACCTTAATCCGAGCCCCTAGCCCTAGCTTAGGTAATAAAAAATAGGCAAATACGAAGTTAGACAAACAACGTACTTACTTTTTTAAAATAAATAATGGAAGTAAATTGGTAGATTAACACCTCTAGCTTAATTTGTGTTTAGATAAAGCGACCCGGAAATTTTACAATCCTACACATAAAATAGTGTACGGCAGGCACTTTACCTGAACACCGGACCCCGCCCGGTTATCTGACCCTCTAAATGAGTTTTCGTTATTTCACTGCCTTTTTGACCGGCTATTCGACCCCTAAATGAATTCTCCCAAAGTTGACACCAAGCTTAATAGCTTTCCGGGTTTAGCGCATGTGAAAAAAGGTCGCTTTCGGTTCATTAATTTTGATTTAAAATTAAGAAGTTTAAACTTAATTACAAGGCTTAATTATAATACCTGCAACTTGTAAGATACCCAGTTTTCTGGTAGGTATTGTAAGAAGCTTTCGATTAGGTACCATTAAAACACAAACACACATTGGTGCCGATTCTCTTGTACACCAAACTAAACTAACTAAACTATCACTAAAATGCCTTACTTTTGACTATGGGAATCTTGGAGCTATTCTGCCAAATAAATTCTCTAAATTTAAAACTTAATCTGACACAACTAAAATCGAATTTGACAACCGCGCGCCTCCACTTGGTACTTGTTTTCCCTACCCCGTGTTTTTTTTTTTAGAGCCAGAGGCGCGGTTGCACGGCAGCCTTGACGTGTTTTTAATGGAATTTTTCAGTTATTGTATGGAAAATAAAGAAAAAAAAAAAATTACCAACATGTTGAGAATTAGGGATTTAAGGGCTTCCTATAGGGGGTCGAAATTTTCATTATTTTTGCGAAAGGACACACCGTTTTCGAGATATAAGCAAAAGAAAATAAAAAAATACAGTACTGTTTTTTGTAACTGAAGTCGAGGTGTTGGTTTGAACTTTAGTTCATGACATCTAATTTTATTCCACACATTTTTAATCGCGATTAAATATAGTCAGATTTAGTTAGACGATTTTGGATATAGGACAAAATTTTAGTTTAAATCGTCAAATTCAGAATAGCATTTTCACTAAACTAATCTCAGTGCCATCTTAGTGCTGTCAAACTAAATTATAGTTAAGTTGTGTCATTTAAAGTCTATTTCAGAATGAGTTTGATTGTTTGACAGGACTAAACTAAATTTTAGTGATTTTTAGTTTAGTTTAGAGAATTTTGTGACAAGAGAATCGGCACCATTATCATCATTACAATAGATCCCAGTGGAAGCAGCATGGCTACACGACTCCGTGTGGGTGTATGCGCGTGCACTTGCAGAAGCGCTAACCAGCGGCGACGGACCGCGGGATGGCAGGGCCATAGCAGCAAGGATGAGGAACACCACCTACCACAGCGTTATGGGGTAAGCAGATCATGAATGTATAAATTGAAAGCTGATATATCTAACTAATATTATAAACGCGAAAGTTTGTAAGTATGGATGGATGGATGTTTGTTACTCTTTCACGTAAAAACTACTAAATGGATTTGGATGAAATTTGGCAAACAGATAGTTATTATCCCAATATTCCCACGGGATCGAGAGTTACGTGGGTGAAACCGCGGGGCCCAGCTAGTCTAGCATAAAATATTATCAAATAAAGAATTTGACATGTTTGGAATTTTCTAAAAACTTTTTTCAGGCATTCAATTTCTTTTCAGTAATGAAAATGTTTTATCAGACCAAGATCAAATTACTAGAATTTTCGCGCATGATTGCTGAATATTTATGTAATTTTCAGCTCCAATCAGAGATAAAAGCGGTCGCCTGAAAATCGTCTAATTTCTTCTACCACGAAGTCGGATCACAAACTGGCTTACCCTCTGGTTAGGTAACTGCGACGTGCTTCTTTTGTGAGACACATCTTGCCGTTTGTGGCTTAGGTAACAGAATTAGGAGCGACCGAGCGCTATTGCCGATCGCTTAGATTGTCGAAGGATCGGAAAAGCGGATTCTGTTCCTAATGGTACAGAATTCGGAACTAATTTACTTTAGGGACACACTCACACCTTCTCCCCATGGGGATAGGCAGAACCTGCAGAACGCCACCTACTACGATCCTTACATACCTACTCCTTTACTTTATAGAAACATTTACATATATTGAGAGCAATTGAAAAGTACAATAACTGTTGCATGTAGGTCGTGCCGGCCGTGCTCTATTTTACTGTAGAAGTTCAAAACTTCATGCCACGCCACATTTCACCAATTCTGCGTGTTTTCGTGCAGCGATAAATGAGTTTTACACCATTTCCTCTTACAATACGTTGACATTAAACGGTCAAAGGCCGGCCTATGTTTTGTTTATAATCTTTGTTTTAATTAGCTGACCTATTCGCGTTTCTAATCGTTAAAGCCAGGTTTATTGTTGCCGCAATAAAAGTTATGAAATGTTTTACTTTTTGTTTGACCATTTTTCTGTTTATTACTTTTTATTATTATTATTAAGTATTAATTTTCTATGTTGACCCCTTTTATATGTTTTCATCTATCGTTAAATAAACAGGGTTAAATTTATATAGCCGCTGCTTTTACTAAAAACTCAAACTGGAAAAGTGTTTCGAGTAGTATTATTCGAAAATTTTGCATGCAGTAAGGCAAAATGTATAGGGACCAATTATAAAAATTACAGCTTATCTGAATACCTATACATTAAAAGCAAATAAATGTTTTCTATTTCTAGCTGACGTTCCACAGACGACAATAAAAAATAAATTTAATAAAAACCAGGCTCTTAGTTTCAAGTTACTACACTACCGGTGGCCGTTGATTCTGTGCTCAGCTGTAGCTATTAGAAAATCTTTTTTTATTTTGTTTTATCGTCATTAGATAACTACATATACATCCATTACGTCTGTGAAGTTACGCCAGTTAATTTAATTCGACCCTGTATAAAGCTATAGCTATTAACTTTAAACGATCGAAAGAAGGACTGCCATGACCTACGTGAATTATATGATTGGAGATTATATGAAAAAACATTGTTCAGACATCTTTCAAATACCTACATATTTTATGGAGTTATTAAAGTGACGAGTTCTTCCTAATGTTAAGGTACTGGGTGCACATGGATGAGCATGGCGACGCTGAGGGCAACTACACTCTACTGTCCATCGACCCAGCAAGACCGCCTGGCCTCTACCCTCTGGCAGTCCTACACAAGTCCGCACCGGTAATGTATAATGGAACATGAAATCCAAAAGTTTATGACAAGTTTCATGTCACTTTCTTATGATTTTCCTTAGACCTGTCACTCGTATTTGTCTCGATCTTTAGGTAAGTACCTATTACTTATAAAAAAGGAAGGATGACCGCCTGACCGGTGACACAAGAATCGGTAGTTCGGTATTATTTCACAGAACATTTTATGTGACACGTTGTCAGAAAATGTTAAATGCTATTACAGTTAATAGACAGGTGATAAGTTGCAACTATTCATCAGGGTACGAACTAATTTAAGCTCGCCAATAGTTGGAATCTAGGATTTCGAGAGCATAGTATAGTATAGTATTTTGCATTTTTTTGTAAGTATTTTGTTTTTTAAGCATAGGGTCTTTTTTGAAATTCCGATCAATTTAAAAAAAAATCCGTTAACGCAAGAGTTTGTAACAAATTGCTGTGCAATAAGGGGGCAATTTTATAAATATTCGCATAAAAACACTTACATCTACATGTAAATAGATTAGTTATCAAATATCCGAAACACGTACACTACGCACAACGATACTCGACGTGCCCCGAATAAACGGCATCTTTTAACCGTTTACGTCACATTTTGGCTTGGGAGATGCACTTTGGTGCCAACCGACGTATGGATTCAAATCTGAAGACGCTAAGGTCCTTTAAACTGGAACAATCTGTAATCCTATAAGCGTTCCAAATATTTACGCACATGTCGGTCATTTATATTCGCAACCTATTTCTACAGCAATCCGTTTGATCTACGAGGAATTTCACGGCAATTTGTTCATCACAGAGAAAAAATGTTAGTTCGAGGAAATCTTACAAATATTTATTTCACGCAGGAACTACGATTTGTACGGGAGATGGAGTGGCCAGGCGGCCAGGTGCCCCTCTCCGAGCCGCCTTGTGGATTCAGAGGAGAAAAATGCGTCAGTAAGTAACTCTAGTAAAAGATTACGTAGTCGTGAAGATTGTATTCACTTTCCCCTTAATGCGCAACGTATGTTGAAAGCTAATAGAATCAGCAAGTGGGCTGGAGCACTCCATTACCAACGGCAGGCGGAACGGACTTCACCGGACGCGACCATTTTGTTTACTGGCGATCTAAAAAACTAATACTTACTAGACGTACTGTTACAGCTCGGGTCGGCATTAAGCGCAAGGTTTGTAAGCGACAGTAAGTGGGGTGGGTCGTAAAAGCGTCGTTACGAGTCGTAGTGAGTCGTAGTGACAAGCAATGCGGAGCAGCGGCCATCGGGCGCACGCGACGCCCGCTGCGCCGACATGGCTGCCTAATGCTTACTACATAAGTACATTAGTACATAGCTTCACACTACCAACATTACTTACATTTTGCTGGACCTACACAGTTGCTAGGTACACGAAAATACTTTAAGGCACCACATATAGAGGCTTAAAAGGCTTTCAGGTCAAGTCGGAAGTCCTTTAAGTTAGGGCCAACCAAGTAAATTAACGTGACAACATGGTACTCCGAATTTTGTAATTTTACAATTCGTATTTTTGTTACTTACATCTTTATTAAATAGATTATTTTGAAGACTATAATGCTCATGCTGAACTATGTTCCATTTGCTTTCTGAATTTTGAGTAAATCGTGAAATCCTAATAACTATGTTTATAAAATTACTATCAGATATGTTGTGAGCGCGCAATCGTGAACACTCGAAAACGTCCTAATTGGGACGTATTGACTTTAGTCTGCGACACGCATGGCGACGAGTAATACGCTTAGTTGAAGCAGCTGCACTAGCTGTCTCTTTTTTCTTGGTTGTTTTTATCAAGCCATCTCTTTTCTATCATTTTTATTTGTAGTGAAATGTAAAATTATTGAAAATTGGGTATGTGTGCTGCCTCTGCTGCGCGGAACACTTTTTTCGGTTGTTTTGTGTGTGTTACATTTTGTTACGCTGCGCTGTTCAAATACTCTACTTATTTCTGGAACATTGTTTGGAAGCTCTCTTAGGATAGTTCATGTACCAAACTTTACATATTAAGTTTTAATTAGATAGGTATTTAAATAAATAAATTTTGCTATTAAGGTACTCATCATATTCCTGTAAGGTCATTCGTTGAATAGAATTTCCATCCATAAGTCGAGAATAATAAATTTCGTTTGTCTGCACAGAACTTTGTGTCCATTTATATTTGCAGAGCTTTATTGACACAGAGCCTTTTCTTGAAAAGAAATTGTACGAAGGAAACGAGCTTTCATTCTATTAAGCGATAGTGGCTAGCCAGTAGCCTGCGGCGTGGCTAATAGTGGGCAGTGCCTTAATTTCTTTGTGCCTTTATGTCCCTTGAGAATGCAAACCGAAGGCTTTCAAACGTTATGAGGGAAATAAGTGGTTGCTTTTATTTAATTAAAATCCAAACTAGTTTTTGATATCTTGGGAATTTAATTTAGTACCTATTGCTGTGGATTCGGTAGTAGGTACCTCATCATCTGCCTAGCCTTTTCCCAACTATGTTGGAGTCGGCTTCCAGTCTAACCGGATGCAGCTGAATACCAGTATTTTACATGGAGCGATTGCTATCTGACCTCCACAACCCAGTAACTGGGTAATACGATACCCCTTGGTAAGACTGGTTGTCTGACTTTCTGGCTTCTGACGACCCGTAACGACAGTCAAAGATCTACAAATGACAGCCGGGGAGTCGGTAGTAGGTGCGTACAAAAGAAAATAGGTATTTCTAGATTGGTAGTATAGGAGGTACTACTACTACGTTTGTCAGGTCGTTTGAAGCAAAGGAGAAATACTTCCTTTGCTCGGAGTCTTTCAAACGTACTTTTTATAATGGTCCAATACGCTCCAAGGAATCAAGCTCCGTTGCTCTAAACTAGCGATAAATAGAATACAAACGTTTATGAAAAGCAATTAAAATTCTGCAAAGCAACTGTTTCCATCGTTAAATTGAATTCTGAACTTCATTATGACGTTAAATTCCGTTTTCGTTTCGCTAATTCTCTAAACAAATAATGAAGTCGAGTTAGGATTAAATGTTTGTAGCAAAGATTAAAGCCATGTCATTCACCTTGGCGTTGTTTTGAAGTGTACTGTATCTTTAAGTCAATCTGGTGATCTACGGACTACTTACGAGTAGTTTGGTAGGACCTCACTGTCTTTAACGACATCATAAACTGAACCTAAACTCCTGCCATCAAGTACAACTTGTCTCACAATGTGATCAAAATGCAAGAGCTTCAACTTCCAATAAAACTAACCTTGTTGCTTCAAATTCCTCTTTGGTGGTCCAACTAATTAAAGGATTGTAGGTTTCTAAATAATTTTAAAATAGATTTTTAGTTTGTGAAATTGTAACGAAGACTGAAGACTGTTCAGCACCCTAATTGCGTAACACACTCTCAATCACAATCTGAATGATTTTTAAGGACATAGCTAAACCATTGCATCATATGTTCGAAAAATTACGTAAATAACGCAATGAATGTGGTTGAACTGTCGACTGACGTATCGTTGTAAGTGTGTTACGGCATAACCCCGCAGGGGCGGCGCGAATATAGAGATAAAACTGTAGGCCCTAACTGTATTATTTAGTCCACTCCAGAGTTAGTACCTAACCTTTTGGAACGAAGCTCCTTATCGCACGTTAAACTGGCATGACGTGCAGACTGGCGCGAAGCGACAACGCGACGCGACTCTAACAAAACTTCACGGTATAACAATCTGCCGCCTCTTGACTTTTTATGTTTTGTACTTGGGTATTGTGGTAACGATATTGACTTGAGGTACCGAATCATAAATTATATTGAGGACTACACTTCTTGTTTATATCGTTTCGTCCATCTTGTCGGATAACGTCCTAAATCAGACCACAAGCATAATAATGTTACCATATTGAAAATCCACGGCATAACTATATACTTTTTCCCACCCAGGTCACTTCGGAGCATGGGCACTAGGAGCATCAGGTGGTACCCTAGCACTGCTGGCGCTGGCTGCCCTCGCCCTGTACCGAGGCTGGCGCTACGAACAAGAGCTGGACTCACTGCTCTGGAAAATTGACTTCCGCGAACTACACCTGCCTGACGATGAACAGCGAGCGAACAAACTGAGTAGGTAAACCGAACTTGTACATGTTGTTTGCATGCGCTAACGCTAACATTTGTTTAGAGTACTCTCGGCAAAGGAAATTTGTGTGTAGGGATATTGAAAATTCAGATGCATGGATATGCAGTATCTATGTGGATTATTACTGCTGTCTGTTTCATATTGTAAGTACGCTGCCAGCTGTTGTAACTTTTATAATTGTAATGATTGGAAAATAATTGTTCTTGTGCAATTATCTCGCTTTTATATTATGAAATGATGTCTTTCTACAAGTAGCTCCATTTTTAAAAAGCAGGTGTATTTGGCTGCCCACATACTTATCACTTTTGCCCACCGTACAAGCTGAATAAAGCGAAAACTTAGGTACCTACTTCCATTTACTCACGTCTCCGGTCTCACGCTGTGTTCAATTGCCGTTGATATAAAATATTTCAAACCAATGCTTCAGCGAACGGTTTGATACAGAAGCCAATAGAAATAGATTTTATGAATATATATTTAACATTTCCAAGAAGTTCAAGACTATTGGCGTAAGGAATAGAGTTCAAAATAGAAAAATGTATATTACTGCAATTTCCTTCGAGAATTATCACATGTAGAAATTAATAAAAGAAATCAGAAGTTTATTCCGTGTTGAGTTGACGCCTGTTTCTATGAAAAAAAATTCGTCTGTTGATAGGTACCGCAGAGGTACCTACTGCCCCTAGCTTTTGTATTATCGATGTTTCCGGACGGAATCATTACTGTTACGTGATATACTGGAAACAAAATATGTTGGGGAAAAGAAAAATATTGGGCGGAGATAGAAAACTTGACAAAAGTATAATGGAGTATGAGGCGGAAAATTTTACCGGAAGACCGCTGTCGACTTGATTTTTGGGTTTATTCTAGTTCGTTTTATCAATGCGAATAGCATTGCCACAGGAAAAAATGGGCTCTGATTCACCACCTCCAAAATCTGCTACTTATTTTAGTCGTAAACATAAAATTCATTACGAGTTGATCAGAGCTGAATTCTTCCAGCAAGATAGCAATGCCGGCGGGAACGTCACCTCATCTACCAATGCTGTGGGGGGCGAGAAGAACGGTGGAGGCAGCACGGGCGGGGTCCGTTCCAGCCAGGTGTCCCTCAGTTCCAATCCGGACCTGGACTTTCGCTACTCCGCCATCTTCACCGAGGTAGCGTTCTACCGCGGACGCCTTCTCTCCGTCAAGCGAGTACGGAGACACCACATCGATATCAACAGGGAAATCAAAAAGGAGCTTAAGATTGTAAGTTCATTTTAATGAGATAAGATAAACTGCAATTTATTACTTACTAGGTGTGCCCCGCGGATTCACCCACCCGCTTAAGTCTCGATCCCTTGGGAAAATCCGGATAAAAGGTCTGCTATGTCCTTCTCCAGGTCATTGTCTAACCATGAGCCAAATCCGTTCAGCCATTTTAGCGCGAAAGCGTAACAAACACGCTTTCGCATTTATTATTGTTAGGATTGTTGGAGTTTCGTTACTGCTTAATTTTTCGTTCGATGCGACACTCGGTCCAACTCAAAGAAAAAGAATTACCTAAGTTATAAATAGAGTTTTTGTAATTTACTTTGATAAATCCTTACGGCATTACACGAGGATAGCTCAAAGCCTTCCCTCGGGCCGCAAAACAAACAACGCATTTCTCTTCCAAGTCTTGTATGATGGAGGCACCGACTGAGACAAATCGCTTTAATACATTCGGATTTACTGAACTGACGCCGCAGGTACCTACATTATACCTAGTAAAATAGAAATAAATAGGTGGGTTTATCCCGATGTATGTTTCGTAATAATCATGTTTATGAACATTGCACCTTTCATCATAGAGCATTTAGTTTATTAACATTGCTCTTATTATTAGTATTTTGTTTACTTCTGGTTGTATCTGGTACACCGCACAAAAATATTTTTTATATATTTTCTAATTATAGGTACCTACTTTCTTATTAAATCCGTTGGGCAAATTATAAAAGTAAATCATTGTAAAAATAATACTCGAAAATACTATAATCTCAGAAGAACTTAAAATAAGGCTTTCACTGTAAATAACGTGAAGCACCAATAAAGGGCGTTTGTTCAGGTGTGGATGAATACCTTCGTAGTTCGCACTAACTTACACCTGTTTGTTCAGTTTCAGTTAAGAACCGAGTTTATTTGAACGTCCAATTGCAAAAACTGTAATAAAAATATTGTAACTGCTAAACTTTCCTTGTAACAAGTTCGTTCGACGACTTTAACCTTTAGCCATGTTTTAGTTCAATATGTGACGAAATATGTTTTCTCTGAATTTTGCAACGTGTGGGCCCCGCGGCTCAGAGCAACTGTATTAGCATACCTAACAACATAACAACTATATCTAATACATATATTTATTTCTACAATGTGTATCCAAGTAACCTTTTATTTTTGTAGGTACCTAAGTACCTACACTACCTACTTGCTCGTTTTTTGTTGTGGAATGGGAGGAGGTTAATTTATTACTTGGACCACACCCCAAAGAAACGCAATTTTTTACAGTGATTTATTGGTGCGCACAATCAATTCAATTCAATTTCAGTTTTTCAATTTTTATCTATGTATGTATTAATTAGTATTCATTATTTTCGAGTTATATGTAGATCAATTATGTTGCACTTGCCATGTCTGTTTCTGCATCACCCTAAGGTTGACTGGTAGAAAATGCCTCAGGAATTAAGTCCGCCTTTGTACAGTATTTTTTTTTTACTTGTGCATAAAGTTTTAATAAATAAACAATGCGTGTTAAGGTGAAGGTATTAACTGAGGAGTTAAAGCAATTAAGCTTTTACATCTAAGTACCTACCTACTGTAGTCAGTTCTGGGAGTCTTGCATCAAATTGACAAGCCTACGTCGGCTGGACAGCTTTTACTCTATTTTGGAATTGTGCCCGCATTACATTAATGTTGATTATGTGATTTGTGGTTTAATAAATGATCTACGTCTACTAAATTAAGAAAGCGTTTAAAATCAGTTTACCGGGTGACCTACTACACACTCACAGTCACAGGTGATTTATAATACCTAATTATGTAGGTACCTTTAAATAATTATGTTGCATTGACTTCCAATCTCAATAATTGAATCTTTCTTTTGTGTCACACAAATCCCACCTATAAAGTATTTCGCAGTAGCCTAGAGCAGTAGGTATCCAATAGCGGCACCCATCCCTCCAAATAGATAAAACAGCAGGAGTCTCCGCTTCATTTATATTCTGTATCTTCGCAATACTCGTAACATGCAGCGGTATCTACGAGCTATTGTTTCTGCAGCGTGTAATAAAATGTGTGTCGGCAGATGCGGGATTTGCAACACGATAACGTGAACGGGTTCGTTGGCGCGTGTATCGAGCCGCCAAACGTTTGCGCCTTATCCGAATACTGCACTAGAGGCAGCCTCAAGGTAAAATACTGCAATAAATAATAATGCAAAGATTTAAATCTTTGGCAACAAACCCTGCTTACTATTGAATGCTTTGCGTTCCACAGGATATTCTCGAAAATGAAGACATAAAGCTGGATAACATGTTCATCGCGTCTCTAGTTGGAGATATAATTAGAGTGAGTTACACATCCACTTTACCTTTGCTTCCATTTTGCGCTCCAAACAAGCAAGGTCGAAATCTAAGATATTTCAAAATGGTAGCCTTTTTATCTTGTGTCAATGTGTATATCTTATTCGATTTTTCCCGTCCTAAATAACTTCCCGTCAAATCCAATCAAATTATTGGTGAGGGCAGCCAATCCAATTGGCCTCAGATGGTCTTTAGTTACCGGATAAATGGACAGTGCCGGAAAGCATACAAGCTCAGACCAAATAAAAAACCAAGACAGACCGCTGCGAACAATAAAGTGAAGCATGCTAAAACTACACCACCGATCTGTGCATACACGCTCAAACACACATATTTACAACCATTTACAATCACACATTTACAATCACACATTTACAATCACACATTTACAATCATACTACACTAAAATATGTGCACACATGTTTACGAAACCGGCCTCACGTCACTGTTGACAGCGCTCTGTTTTGATTTTTTATTTGGTCTGAGCATACAAGTTGCTGCTACTAATTAGTTACCTAGTGATACTAGAAAATCTTAAAACCAAAACTAAGTAGGTACCCCCGATCCAGTTTACCTCTCCACCCGTCTGTTGTTACGTTCTTCCCTCTTACCTTGTAACCATAGTTTCTTTTTCCTTCCTAGGGCATGATATTCATCCACGAGTCACCGCTGCAGTATCACGGCGCACTGCGACCGTCCAACTGCCTAGTAGACGCTCGCTGGGTGGTCAAACTGGCAGACTTCGGACTAAAGGAGTTCCGGAAGGGTGAAATGCCTCCATCGGAGTCAAATGCTTTGAGATCTCATATTGAAAGTAAGCACGGACTATTTTTTCTACCACGGCTTTAAAATTAATTGAGCTCATAATTATCTGGACCTACTTTTAGTTAAGTTCAAGTCGAACCATGATCCACCTGTGGAGCGAGTGCTTACCCAAGATGGGTGATACACAACCGCGGTTCTCCAACATTCCTTTCGCGGATCTTCAGCTTTCTGTATGGCTACATCTTCATAATCCTCTCAGCTTTTGCCTACATTAGTAGAAAAACTCCCTCATTCATTTCAGCCAACTGTCGATAACATCCTTAATTTATTCACAGGTCTAGCATATTTATCACCGGAGTTGCTTCGCTCAGCGGGCTGGGGCAAGGAGACCACCAACATGACAGTCGAGTTACACGATGGCTCTCCACATTCTGACGTGTACGCGTTTTCATTGGTGCTGTATGAGTTACACACAAGACGGGGTCCTTTCGGAGGCGAGGCGTTACCAGTGCCCTCTCTGCTGCACAGGATAGCATCTCCAGACCCAGCGCCATACAGGTAGGTATGTGTCTGAGCAGGCAATGTCACTTTACTAACCAAGACAAATAAGGCCTGCTCAACTGGACCGATAAGATGCTCGCTAGACACATAACAAAAATTACCTAAAACATTCGATATTTTTTGATAGCCTACCTAGATATCTACCCAATTGTTTTGACCAAATCATTATACTGGGTCCAGTCTATTGTTAAAGACATTGATAAAATATTTATTATTTTTAGGCCTCCTTTGGACGCACTGACTGGTAGTTTTGATTGTGTACGAGAATGTTGCACCGAGTGTTGGACAGAAGAACCAACAGCTCGACCAGACTTCAAAGCCATCCGCACTCGTTTACGACCTCTGCGGAAGGGCATGTGAGTATCTTCATACCAAATGCTGTGGTTAAATTATTGTTCTCACGAGCATGTCTAACTTTCACATGACGTGTTTCATTTTAGGAAACCAAACATTTTCGACAACATGATAGCAATGATGGAGAAATACGCGAACAATCTCGAGGCTTTGGTGGATGAGCGGACAGATCAATTACAGGAGGAGAAAAAAAAGACTGGTAAGATCTTTAAAGACCTGACAATTTCTTCCAAACACACATACGAATTACTCTGATGTCCCTAAAATTGTTTTTCAGAGGCTTTATTAGAAGAAATGCTACCAGCACCTGTGGCCGAGCAATTGAAGCGAGGTCGACGGGTTATGCCAGAGAGCTATGATTCCGTGACCATTTACTTTAGTGATATTGTTGGCTTCACAGCCATGTCAGCCGAGAGCACACCATTACAGGTATTGTATCCTTCAGTCAATTGTTCCATAATGTTTCATTTTATCTCAGAACAACTTCAGGGAAATCAAGCTCTTTTTTTAAAAGTCAAACGATATCAGACGATAATCAATCTGCCTAGCCTTTTCCCAACTTTGTTGGGGTCGCCTTCTAGTCTAACTGGAAGCAGCCGAATACCAGTATTTTATATGGAGTGACTGCCTATCCGACCTCCACAACCCAGTAATTTGGTAATACGATACCCCTTGGTAAGACTGATTGTCTGACTTTCGGGCTTCTGACAACCCGTAACGACTGTCAAAAATCCACGAATGACAGCCGGGGCCAACAGAGGCACGGAGGAGTCTCACGGGATGAAAAGATGTTCACCCATCAACGGATCAACCCCGGCAAGCGTAGCTTAACCTACTTACACGATATCAGACGATTATGTTCTTTTTACAGGTGGTAGATTTTTTGAACGATCTTTACACATGCTTCGATTCAATATTAGAAAATTTCGACGTGTATAAAGTGGAAACTATAGGAGATGCCTACATGGTGGTGAGTATTAGCACAACTTTCTTCATCTTTGGATTCTAAAAGCAAGATTACAATTAAGCTTATATCAGGTATCGGGCTTGCCGATTCGCAACGGTATACTGCACGCAGGCGAAGTGGCATCAATGGCTCTGGCGCTATTGTCTGCTACACGAGCCTTCCGCTTGCGACACCGGCCGGACCATCGCCTTATGCTACGTGTCGGTCTACATTCAGGTACATAGGATTTTTTTTCCATCGATATCAGGAAACTAGTGTCAACATATTGATGTGCCTGGTAGCCGCCATCTTGGGGTAACAAACTTTAAACTCATCGTCATCTTTACGTTTCCAGGTCCAGTTTGTGCAGGAGTAGTGGGACTAAAGATGCCTAGGTATTGCCTGTTCGGAGACACGGTCAACACAGCCAGCCGCTTCGAATCGACAGGGGCGCGTAAGTAAACATTATTTGGGTTATTTTATTCAAAAGAAACGTTTTTTTTTCTCTGCATTTATCTCTCTCCATCCATACTACCTACCAAACGGTACTATCTATTTAACTTCCGTTGTATTATTCCAGCTCTAAAAATCCACTGTAGCCAAGCGTGCAAGACGCTACTGGACCAACTAGGGGGTTACATTCTTGAAGAGCGGGGCATAGTCTCAATGAAGGGCAAGCGTGACCAGGTGACATATTGGTTGCGGGGAGAGGAACCAACTGCTGCAGCAGCCAGAGCTCGGCGACGCGCTGCCAGAGACAATGTGCAGCCGCCCGGCAGCACAGACAAGCGAGGACAACGCAGCTCGCTTAAGACTAGGAGCTGGAAGAACCAAGTCGGTGGACTACATAGGTAATGTTGGACTTTATATTTTTTGGCGTAGAGCCTACAATCGCACGACAAAATTCAAAAAAGTTTAGTTATCGAGTTCATTAGTAGTAATTCGACTAAACTTTTAGCCAGACCGTCATTTATCCCCTTAATTTTTGTACAGATGTTGCAGTTTAGAATCTCCTAAAAAGTTGCGTTTCGCATCCGGAAATCATTTGGAATCGCATACAGACGGTGTTCTACATCACCGCAGCGATGAGTATCTCATGGAAGTAAGTAGATATCGTAGCGCCTTGAAAGTCTCGATGATCGGTTATATGAAGCACAAATAATAATTATGTAATTTAATCTTATTTTAATGTTTTCAGGTGGTTGGTGAAGGACGACTAGCTCCAACGCAACGGTGTGACCTACTAGAAGCACCCAGCCTGCGGCAAGAGTACACGAGCGTGTCGTGTCCTATCATAGAGCACACGGAATGTATCCAAACCCCAGCAGCCCCCACGCCCGACACGCCTCTACTGGTGCAGGGCTCCGCGCCGAGTGACACCAAGCAGTGCGACATCAAACTGGTGATCAACGGCTGCTCGTACAGCGAGCGCGACGGCGCCGGCATTCCTCTGCTCGCGGTCGCGTAATGCGTGCATTTGTACTTACGATGTAATACTAGTCAATGGCAGCGACATGCATCTCTAGCTACTGCGACAAAGAGCATAGCTCGATCCGAGTCGCAGTAGTTACTATACGTGTGAGAAAGGTGGTCTCGTGAGCAACAGCAGAGTTCTACCTAAAGGTTGGAGGTGAACACTCGTATTGAAACCGCCAGGACCTCACGTTACCAGAACCGCATTTCTCGCTTTAATGACACTTAATGTAATTGTGATCTACGTCAGTATTATTAAGAGACCTTGTTCAATAGAAATTATTTAATAACATTAAACTTATTTCACAATTGACGGTAACATCGTTTTACTTACACATATTATTTACAACATCTCATATAATATACATATAACGTAACACAGCGCGTGCGCGCACAGCTGCTCAGACGGCGGACTCGGTGTCGAGGAGCGGCGGCGCGCGCAGCTCGGGCTCGCGCGCGCTGAAGAAGCCGAGCAGCCACGACGGGATGGCGAAGCGCGGCGCCTTGCGCGCGCCCGCCTTGCCCTCGGCCACGTTCTCCAGCGAGCGCCAGCGCTTGTAGAACTCGATGTAGCTGGCCTCGGGCGCCTTCCGCCGCGCGCGCTCCTGCTTGGACGACAGGCTGGTCTTGCGCAGCAGCGGGCTGTCCTCGTCGCGCGGCGCCTCGTCCGTCACGATGCCGATGATGGTGCCGTTGAACACGGGGTCGCCGCACACCGTGGCCACGCCCGCCTCGTGCTCGAGCGAGCGCGCCGTGTGCTGGCGGCGCATGCGCACGTCGCGCGCGGGCAGCAGGTCCAGCGACTGCGCGCGCAGGCCCCAGCGCGCCGCCGGCTCGTCGGGCGAGCCCGAGCACGCCGTGGACGACGCGATCGAGCTGAACGCGTGCCTGCCCACAAGATCGCACATTACTGACTGCTGCGCCGCAGCTCTGCGCTGGCCAGCAGCATGCAGCGCGGGTAGTGCGGGTAGTGCGGGTAGCACGGGTAGGGCGCGTACCTGGGGCGGGGCGCGGCCGGCTCGGGGCGCGCGCGGCGCAGCTCGCCGGGCGACGAGCACAGCGGCGCGGGCAGCGAGCAGCGCGAGCCGCGCATGACGTCAGCGTCGCGCGCGCCGCTCGACATGCGCTGCCGGATAGTGCTGCCGCCACCGCCGCCTGCGCATACGGAATCTATGTTATTGAAAATCAAATTAGTTCAGAAACTACATCCAATTTCACATTTTTGCAGTGTGGTTGGCAAGGAAAGTGTGATTCTGCAAATATAACCACACCACAAAAATGTGGATTTGCATCATAAACGACCACAACCAAGAAAATACCTGAAAGTGAAGGATGTCTGGAATCCGCCAATCTGGGGCTTCGTCTGGGTCGACGGAACAGTGGCCGCTCCTCGCCTTCGACAGTCCTCTTCTGTATGGCCTTCTCTGTGGCACTGACCAACCAGTACGTCTGGAGCTGTAACGCAGAACAAAAAAAACTACAAATAATGAAATAAGCATATTAAGGCGCCTTTATATACTTAATACATTATTTGTAACTCAAATTACTACTGAATGACTATTTCATGAAATAATGACATTTGGGCCAATTCTAACGAGTTGTATTGATGATCATAACGTTTACAATTCTGTAAATACATATTTTTTACGGTCGCGAATCATATTTTGATCAATATACAACCTAATTCTAGCCTGCAAATTGTAAAAAACGAAAGAAAATTTTAATTTCGCGGGCTTCCTTGGCTAATTAAGATTTTGATGTTTTTTTTTTATTGACTAATTAAATTCGCCACGTCACAAACCTGCCCTTTCCCCTTGATAGGAATAGTGCCTCTTGGCTCGACGATGTATCCGCCAATCTTGTCGAGTGCTTGCTTGCAGCTCGGCGATATGTGAATCTTGAGCGGCTCGCCGTTGGATTCCATGCGGGAGGCCGTGTTCACAGTGTCGCCGAACAAGCAGTAACGCGGCATTGTGAGACCGACCACGCCTGCTACTACTGCGCCTGAAATACGAATATATTAGCATGAATTAGACGATTTTTTTAAATAATGATTTAGGTTCCGATCGCGAGGTTAATTTCATTTAAGGTTAAAAGAAACCTTTTTTTTTTTTAATCCGTAATTCTACTTGAGAAGACAATCTGTAGGATAACTTAACCTAATAAATTATCTGGAGGTAGTAAAACCAGCATAATACTTACCAGTATGAATTCCTATTCTAAGCTTGAGTGTTTCATTTGGTCTATGAGATATTTTGTGACTTTTGACTGCATTCAACAATTCCAGCGCCATGGATGCGATCTCACCAACGTGTCTATCGCTGTTCCTTATAGGGAGACCAGACACCTGGAAGACACGATATATTAATTGGAATGCCTATTTTGTTATTTAATGAAACTATAAAATTTATAAACAACGACAAAGCGTGTTATGCTCCTAAAATATAACTTACCACCATGTACGCGTCCCCAATAGTCTCCACTTTATAAACATCGTAGCCTCTAATTATTCTATCAAACACAGTGTACAGATCGTTGAGGAAGTTCACGACCTGGAGCGGAGTACTCTCGGCTGACATGGACGTGAACCCGACGATGTCACTGAAGTAGATGGTGACCGAGTCGAAGGACTCCGGCTCGACGCCCTCGCCCGTCGTCAGGCGCCGCGCCACCGACCTGCAACAATCACCCCCATGTACACCGCCCTTACACATACGCCTGACCATCCACACTTATACAACATTCTGACGAAACACAGTATCACTCCAACTTACCAACTACTTCAAATCATGCTGCTACTTTTTACTGCAAGCTACGGATAAAAACATACACTAAAACCTTACAGATATTTACAGTTCAATCACAAGCGCTAGAGTAATAAAATCTTAATTTAAAAATAATTATCAGAAAAAAAACTACACTATAACAGTTCGTACTTAGGAATAAAAAGTACTTAAATTATACATATTTCAAATGTGAGAAAGACTTAAAATGCTAGAAGTAGATACTACTAATGTTAAGCATGCTGATCTATAAATAAAAATTATCAAAAGTGCAGAGTAATTTGAAAAAAAAGTCCACTCGTGCCCCAATACTGAAGTTCACCATAGAAACTCTACAAAATCACTTGCAAAAAGCTATAAAACCAGTTAACTACTTGAAGAAAACTGCCATCACCGACAACGACGTCACGCTAAACCGCCACAGAACCCCAAGCAAGCTCTATAACTACTCAAACTCTGTTAATGAAAGGTGAGTCACGTGTATCACAATGTCGGAACATTTCAATGGAGATTGTGACGTGAGCCTGCCACCTGTGTGAGGCAAACCATATTAAACTACAATCACCAATAGGGAGTTAATTACCTCAAGACATTTTCACGACATTTCTATAATGGATTCAACCTCCACATCTGGAAAAGAACACAAGTACAACAAAGTGAATACATTAAATTTTTAGACGACGTACCACTGTTTTACATCAAGTCCATGTCGATGTTTCATGTTTTGATGAATGAACTATATTATGTGTATTAGTTTATTTATAGTACCATTATCAATCTGAGCTAAAAGCGTCAATAATGCTCATGATTAAATATACACTAAATACCCCTACAGTGTGGTTACACAACAATCACGCCAATGTTTGTAAGATAATACACTCCCATTTTATTTATTTTACAACACACTCTTTACATAACAACGAAATATAGTGACGAAAAGCGAAACCATTATTCCTGCAATAAAAATAGCACATTATTACCGGCCGACTCGACTGTTAACAATTTAGTGTACCTACTTGTATGGAGATTCACAAAACGTCTAGGTTAGTTATCACATAGTAGCGATGAGACTTGGACTAAATGTAAACCAGTACGCACACTACTGCGACATCCAGGTATGTGATACAGCTTGTTGTATTTGCGTCTTCCTCAACTGTGCTCACATGTATATTATTATTAATTACACCGATTACATTACAAACCTTCAAATTAGTAATAATATAACGATTAGATGACGCTAACATATAACACCAATGTACACACAATATTAATGACATGTACATGCACATTTCACGATGGGCACCAGTCGCTGTGCCGTGAATTAACATAGTAATGCTCGTTTCTTTTAATGCATTCTTAGACACAAAACTTTATACTAACGTTGAAAAATGCGCGCATGGTTATAGACATTAACTGATGTGACATCAGTTTTTATATACAAAACTCATAACTTGGACATACATTGTATTTGGTATAGTAATGTCGAATAACATAAAAGGTAGCTTACTTTGGTAGCATCCTATGTAATAAGTCTTCGGTTTTCTGTTTCTCTTCGATCAATAGCCTCGTTCTCTCGTTGACTAGTTCTTCTAAATTATTAGCATATTTCTCCATCATGTCCATCATTTGGTCCATTATGTTCCTTGATCTGGAATATTCAACCGAAGTGTTACCAACACAGATGTAACATACACAGATTTCCAAATATAAGGTTCAAATTCGTCAGGGCGATGTGTTTCTTTTTTTAAGGAAAGTACACTCACTTTCCCGACTTCATTTTCTTAAGGCGGCTTCTAATAATGGGGAAGTCAGGTCTCAAGTTGGGGTCCTCAGTCCAGCAGTCTTTCATGCACGCGACCACGTAGTCCTCAGGAGCAGGATCCAAAGCGTCTGTGTCAGGTCGGAACACCTCCTCGCCGTCCAACTTAGGCCTCTTCAGACGCTCGACTATATCTGAAAGAATAACCAGAAGTTCAACTTTGGTAATCGCAGATCTCCTAAAGAAAAAACTGTCTAAAAGAATTTCTAGAAAATCTAGATAAGTGCTTGAAATGGTTGTAAATATACAAACGGCGCGTCTCACCCGAATTCTAATTTTACTGTTTTAACAATAACAAATTTAGTGATAGAATATATAACTCACCCTTAGGTTCCGTCCCCGTCAAACCAAAAGGCCCTCTTCTAGCTATTATTTCATAGAGAATGATCCCAAATGCATAGACATCGCCCTTTTGCGTACCGCCAACCGTGCCGTTGGGGTTATCCATCTCCCTTAGCAACTCCGGAGCCTTCCATAATAAGCCTTAAACAAACAAAACACGTTATTATTCAGATTATGTAAAATTATTCAGATTTTATAAATATAAGTCATGTTTTTTTTTTTCATACCTCTATAATATTGGTGCTCTCCTATAAAATCGTTTTCAGCACAAGCTCTGAGTTCGTGTAGACCAAAATCAGCGACCTGAAATATAAATTAATGTTTATTTGTATGTTGTATCATCGTTTAGGCATCGACAGTAGTATACTTTCTCCAATTTAAATTAAAACGTAAAATAAATAAACTGACCTGAAGCATCCACCTAGACGTAACAACACAATTCGAGGATTTGAGATTTCCGTGAAAAATTAATGGCGAAGTATGAATGAACATCATACCCTGTAACAAAATAACACCATGTTAAGCATACGATATTGCTAAAGAATATTTATTAAATATAATCTAAACGTACCTTTATGAGATCATGAATTAGCGAAGATATGAACATTTTGTCCAACTTTATATCTTCATTTTCGATTATATCCTGGAAACAACATCGTATTTATTATTATTGATCTATCCCGTGACATTACAAATTAAGTTTCTTTTACAAATGTAATTTCGAAGACGAATCCTGTTCGGTAGTAAATCCATGTAATACTCACATACAAGCTCCCTTTGGCACAGTAGTCGGTGAGTAAAAGAACGCGCAGTGGCTCCACCACAGCACCAATAAATGAGTTCAAATTGTCGTGACGCAACTCTCGCAGCAGACGCATCTCCTTCATTATCTCACGTGGAATGTCCTAGCAAACATACGCTATTTTAATATACTGCACATAATATCATACTAAACTTAGAAACTATGTGGGTAATGAACTATCGATAAAGTCATGACAATTTTAAATGTTTTAGCCAAAATTATCAAGTTTGATTAGAAGGCATTATAGGCAAACATGATTTTTTCCGGTGTAACAGAAAATTATCGTTGCACTTACTTTCTTTTTGGAGAACTTGAGCTCTTTGATCCTGACAACATTCCCCTTAAACTGCGCCGTTGTCGTGAATATCTGCGTGCAGCATTTGCTCTCGCACGATATCCCGCTCGCTAAACTCAGCTGCAACATAAACAATTTATTCGAGGAACGCCGGTTTTTGACCATCTTACAACCAAATAATAGCACATAAAGTCTGCACTGTTTACACAAAAGCTAGCGCTTGCCTGCGCGTCTATTTCTGGTAAGGGGTTACCTTACTAGGCGACCACACGAGCCCACTGCCCAAATATCCAGCTATTTCTTGAGGGTCTATCTTCCAGAGGAGACCCTCGATCTCTTGCTCGATCTTCCACTTTCGGTATATGCTGATGGTGACGACCAGCGCGCAGAACAGAGTGACAGCTAATGTGCCTGCGACGACCAGAGACGTTATTTGAGAATCGTCTTTGGGACACTTCTCGTTGAGAAACCCACACGAAGGTTCGTCTTCGGGTTTTACGCTGTCGGGCCAGTCGATTGGTAGACGAGGGTTTAATTTATATTCCTGAAAAAAAATACCTTGTTTAAGTATACTAAATCATGTCTTGCCTCAAAAAAGGGAATTCTTTACGAATATCATGACTATTACTACGATTAATAAAACGTTTTACTCACAGGAAACTCTCGTTTATTCTGATGGAAGTGACCAATGGGTATCATGCTGTGTGTACAGTTGACGTCGCCGTCGCGGTACTTGGTCGGCTTGAACGCTAGTACGGAGAAATTGCCTTCCGAGTCCGCTCGCTCGTCCAGACGAATGGACATGCCCGATATACCTGCAGGAAGTGCCATATTCTAACAACGTAATAATTGGTGACATTAATAAATATTTCGATGATACAGGGCGTTTCCAAGAGGTATCTTGTATCTATAGAATATTTTAAAATAATAAGGCCATTTTGAGATTTCTTGTCAATAACATATTATTTATTTATTTATTAAAACTTTATGCACAAGTAAAAAAACTACTGTACAAAGTGGACTTAAACGTTTTGAATCAAAGATAGATTTTGCATTAAATAACCCGAGTCGATGATACAGGGCGTATTCAAAAGGTATCTTGTATCTATAGAATATTTAAAAATAATATGGCCATTTTGAGATTTCTTTTCAATAACAAATTAAACGTTTTGAATCAAAGATAGAATTTGCATTAAATAAACTTAGTCGATGATATAGGGCGTATTCAAAAGGTATCTTGTATCTATAGAATATTTAAAAATAATATGGCCATTTTGAGATTTCTTTTCAATAACATATTAAACATTTAAAATCAAAGATAGAATTTGCACTAAATAACCCGAGTCCTGATTATTTTTATTAAGAAAATCGTGGTCAGCGACACACTTACTTTTATAAGGTGAACTTTGAATCATCTTGGCGACGATTCGCGTCCCGTTCGTGGCGATAGCGTTCAGTTTCGTCATCGTCAACATTTCACTACGAGTCTCTTCCCGTATGATTTCATCCAAAGCTTTCGCGTAAAGTTTCACCGAATCATATAAATAAGCAGCGTAGATGGAAACAAACTGTCAAAAGAAAAATATGTTGAGATACACTTAATTGGTTTATTAATTTAATTTATATTTACCTAATGCTCAAATATCGACAAATGCCGATATTATCGACTATAGTCGAGCAATCAAAAGGTTTAACACCTATAGGGCCACTGCACGTTGCATGTGCCTTGATTATGAATGCAAACGACAGTTCGAATAGCTGACTCGGTGCCCGCGGGAAATGAATCGATATATTGACAATTGCTTAACCTTTTCATTCTGTGATTGTACTTATGTATACTCAATATCTTTATTGCTTTACCATAATGTGTACTTAGGTGGTAACTATATACTTTAGATGATTATGGACATGTAGTGCACAAGAAAAGGGTAGGAGAGAGGAAGCCCTGTTTTAGGATCATTAAGTTGTTATTGTGGGAACAAGTTTTAACTTACATATAATCAAAGTCAGGAGATCGCGACATAAGATGCTAGCATTTCGCTTATCTATTATTTATTTATTATTTTATCTGCAAAAATGTACTTATACATAAATGTACTTATATAAAATGTAATAATGCAAAAATGTACTTATATTTTATATTATTTTTATATACTTACCTGTACTTCCTATTCGTCGTCATTATAATTCTGTTTATTCATTTATATAGATTTATATTATAGATCCAGTCTAGGGGCACACTCACACTTATTTCATGCAAATTGGGTTCTGAGCTCTCAAAATTAAAACAACTACCTTATTAAACTTATTCCCGAGTATGGTGGCTTGGAACTCGAACGGTGGCAAAGTGTTGTACAACCGGACTTTGTTGGTAAACTCCTCGTAACTGCTGGACGGCTCGGACGAGACCAAAACCAGTAGCGATTGCGCTCGCTTCTTAAACTCCAGCGTGTTCGGACATGTTAACTTTGTACGGTCCTCCGTTTCTGTGAAAATGTTTTATTTAATTATATGTAAGTAATCACAGGTTGTTCCTTATTTTTTGTGTTCTGTAGCCGTATAGAGGTGTCAAAGTCGACTTTGCTCTAATGCGAAAAAGGGATGGCGCTAAGTCCTAATATTTCCCTTTCACACTGGAAGAATGAACCCCTGGTTGATGAACACCAGTCTGTCTATTGTCTCATGAAGAAAATACGCAGCAGCCTCAATTTAAATCATGTTTATATAGATCGTTTTAATATTTGTTCCGTATCTATATTAAAAATGGTCAAAACATAAAATTTAAGGTCATTGTATAAGGAGAAGATCTACAATACTCAATAAGCACATGACGGGCGATGAATACGACACAACTGACGCAGGAATGCAACAAAAGTGAGTGAATATTACATGTAACACCCTCCTGTCCAAAACAGATAAATCAGAAATTATGTATATTGCTGTATTTGCAATATACATAATTTCTCAATTCAATTAGATTTGCAATTGTAATGTTTACGCCTGGCGAACAATGTGACGACGGTTAACTAAAACAATAAGGAAAACGGAACTATTTAACATTACTGACAAATACGTAGAAATGATAGTAGTTTGTGTTACGTTACCCGTTTTTAGAGAAAATGTGATATTACAAGCATTTAATTTACTCACTTATAAGATATTTCAAGGCTTCCTTAGCTGAATATGTCATCATATCTACAAATATGACCATGTATTCGCCCTTGGAGAACAGGTGGAGTGATTCCATAGCAGTCATCATTTCTATGAGACCAGATGTAGAGCCCAAGAACACGTATACTGAAAGTGAAATATGAAAGTAATATGATTGGACAAGAATTATTGGACACGGAAATCTACATGGGCACCCAAATAGTCCATGAGGTGCAAAAAAAACAATTACCCTCAGTTTTCAGCTTGCGTTCTTAGAGAGAGGCAAATAAATAACGAGGAAAAACCGGCCAAGTGCGAGTCGGACTCGCGCACGAAGGATTCCGTACCATTATCTATAAAAACGGCAATAAAGTCACGTTTATTGTATGGGAGCCCCCTTAAATATTTATTTTATTCCGTTTTTTTGTATTTGTTGTCATAGCGGCAACAGAAATACACCATCTGTGAAAATTTCAACTGTCTAACTATCACGGTTCATGAGATACAGCCTGGTGACAGACGGATGGACAGTGGAGTCTTAGTAATAGGATCCCGTTTTACCCTTTGGGTACGGAACCCTAAAAATCACGAGTTATCTGATCGTTTTCACACTTTGGATATATATTACTCGTCACTCTTGCATTAAAAAGCCCATTGAATAAAGATTTAGTCAACTCACTTCTGGTCCTATTCTTGGTATCCTGTATGAACTGGTACCAAAAGCCGGGCGCGCAGCACGTCATCTTCTCCTCACAGCACTTTAAGGTGTCTATCACCTGCCTCTGATGGTTCACGGTCATGTTGTTCCTCTTGGCGTGGTTCTCCAGCGTCAGCGCCACCGTCACCCACGAGTCCTCGTAAAGAATGGAGAACTTGTTCCATCTGTAGTACCGTAGGAGCGCTATTACGGATTTTGTTGCCTGAAATTAAGTAACAGATCATTAGGTTGTGGCGACATCTACATCGCTACATAAGAACTACGCATCACAGACCTGACCAGTCACCTAAAAAGTCCTGCATCGAGCAATTAGTTTACCGCGCGATGGACATATACAAGATCCCGACATCAATCGTTGGGCAGTTGCCCGCCAGACACGACACATGTCTAATCGAAGGATCTTCCCTTTTCAATAGAGGATGAGTGAACTTTACACCCTGTTCCTCATACCTCTAAAAGGTTATGCTAGTAAACTAATCATCATAATTTCAGCTGAAAGTCGTCCACTGCTGGACAAAGGCCTTCCTCAAGCAACGCCACATCGATCAGTCCTGTCTCCTGTGCTTCTGCATCCGCCGGCTACCTGCGGCCTTCACAAGGTCAACGGTCCACCTTGAGGGAGGTACTCCTTCCCGCAGGAGCTACGCTTTTCTGTTCACGCTAGTAAAGAATATGATCATGGAATCTTTGTAGAGGTTATAAGTGCTTAATCTATACGTCCATTAAATAAAAAAATCATAGTTACCTGCGAAATTTAATGCTTATATCGGAATAACAGATTGCTATTTCAGAAATCGTAATGGACAAATAAGTTGACGAATTATAAATCAATGTCGCACCAGCTATTGTCCATTCAAAAGGTAATAAACAACATAAATTATACTATACACAAGCGGTACCAAAATACCTTTTACCAAGGGGTGTCGTATTACCCAGCGACTACCTATCTGACCTCCACAACCCAGTTAGGGTTGTAGAGGTCAGATAGCCAGTTGCTCCATGTAAAATACTACTTCGCAACGGTAAAAACGACGAACTTACAAACTTTCATCCCTTAAGGAGATGAATTTTCGAAAATCCTTTTAATAACTTCCTTATAACCTTCCTTACTTCGTTACCTATGGAACTTTTGTGCAAAATGTCATGATGAATTTACTAAGAGATTTTATCGATGATTCATTTGAAAATTGTTACTTACGTTCATACATTAAGGACGCATCAACACTTTTCTCCAAATATCACTGTTTTTTCAGTACCCTGTACAGGGATTAGGAATCATGACTGCGAGGATTTCAGGGTCTCAAATTAAAGATAATTTATTCATCTCCAGAATGCCCTCATAAAAATGGTATAGCCTCATATTAAATTTTCTCACAAATACGTTTTCACCACCACAATAATCGCGCAAAATTGAAAGAATATGGGGTCTGAATAGGAACCCGTATATCTATCTATCAATACATATTATGACTTCAAAATAATAAGAAATTGTGGCTTATATAGTCCTTAATACGTGATGTAAATATTACGTACCTAAATAAATTACTTTTTCATTTATGAGAAAATTAAAGAACATTCTCAAATTTCTTCATACATTTTCATCTTGCGGTGTGCCAGTCCGCGCTGAACCGCGCTCGTGAAAGGAAGGGTCTATCGCTTTTTCGCAAAAAAAATATTACGTGAATAATATATTGTTGGGTTCACCTTGTTGTATACTGTGGTTGACGAAGTTGATACTTTTTCGGAACGAAATAAAAGTAAGTACGATTATTTAAATTTATTCAGAAATAATCACATAGTTGTCATTTTTTGTGTATGTAGATTACGGATAAAGATAAAGATTACGAATAATTATATGAAAACATTTTTTTTTGAGAAATTCGATTCAATTGTCGATTTTTGGGTTTTAGGGTGGTGATTACGAATAGGTTTATTTATATAGATTAGGCCATTATTTTAATTCAAAAAGGGGGTGGATTTAAAAAAATAAAATAAATGACGTTTTTGTCAATTGTGTTGGGCTTGAAGGTGGTGATTACGAATGTACCATCTTATTTTTTATTCAAAATGTAATATTTTTTTGATAAATCGACTAAGTTGCCAAATTCATAAATCCAGAATAGTAGAGTAGCAGCGTTTGAAAATCAATGAGGCGCATGGTTATAACTTTCGGCACCGAGAAGGATTTTTCTTTGTTTTGTGCATTGTTAAAATATTTATATTTGTTATTATAGATGCCACGAGTTCGGAAATTCGGACAAAAGACAAGAAAAACTGCACACGTAGCAGTAAACAAAAGTAACGAGACTAAGTATTTTCATTCAGAAATCACAAATCTACTCTAGAGTTTTGTTATGTTGTTGTATTTAGAAAATATAGTAGGTTTTTTTATTTAACAGGGACAGAAGCTTGGATGTCTCCGTAGGCGATGATTAAACAATGGAAATTTCACTTACAAGTGAAAGTTTATCAACCTCTGTTGGTAATTTGTTCTATTTGATTTACCTTAGGTTCTTTTTTTTTTCGTGTGGTTAGTTACCTTAGGAAAGTTCTATCAGCTAAGCTTCCGCATGTTCACCTATACTCCATTTGAAATAAGACATTTAAACAAACCTTTTTACAGTCCGTTCAACCGATTTTGACTTCTATACCGTAGACATAAGGATGGCATTAAAAGTTAAAAAGATTACACAATACCAACTCTCTACTGCAGCTGCCATTTGTCATGCCACCAACGCAATAGAAGTCAAAATCGGTTGAACGGACTGTAAAAAAGGCTTATTTAAATGTCTAATCTTATTTTAAAATGGGGTATAGTCGATAATCACGTGGCACGGCTCACGGCTCGATCGCCCGATGCATGCGTTTTGACCATAATATGTGTCATAAAAGAAAAGAAGCAAGTTACGTAATACTAATTGTGTAGAAATTGATAAAGGTATCTTTTTCTTTACAATTAGTATTTGAACTAATAGTTGCCGCTGTTTATACAATATTATCAGAGCCTTTTGTTTATTGATGTCGCAACTGCGGTAAAAATAAGTTCATTATCTAATTACCATTGTTATTTAGTGGGAACGTCTAAAAATCCGGTTTAACAATAGGAAGACTTAAAAGAAGGGCCATAAAATACGTTCTATAGTACCTACAGGTGTTGTCTTTTTTATTTTCAGGAGCAGGAATGCGTGATAAAAGAATATAAGCCAGAAAGTAGAAGAATAATCGAGATTGATTACCTTTTTGAGCAGCCAATCCGTATAACACTTCTTTCTATTTTTTTTTTTTGTCTATTTTTTCACAGTTACTTACACTACGGTGTACATTTCGTTATTGACCTGACTTTATTTAATATATAATATTATTTATTACGTACTTTTGTTTTAATTTTTATCAAAAATACCTTCTGAACTCGCGGCCCAGTCAGTAAATCTTACTTTTTTATAAGTATTTATGGGAGTGATTATTTTTAAATATCTCAACGAAAGATTATGATAAACTCCCAAGCTAGTATTTTATTATGTAATGCTCCAACAATTGTCAGTAAAAATAATATTTATAAGTATGTCGTTAGATCCTTTCAAAGCAGCCTGGGATAATCGTAGGTGTTCCTTGTAACAGTAAAATTTCAAAGTCGGTAGTTTCCGTAAGAATATGGTATTTAATCCATATAGCCAGCGGTTGAAATTTTTGGGTACCTACGTAATGTACGTAATGACTGATGCACTTCAAAAATACTAAAAACATGAATATATTACGCAGATAGTACTTAGAAAAGTTACCAAATTCGATTGCAAACTTCCAACTAACTTTACTCAAAAATTATCAGTAAAATTAAAAATACTACGTTCAAGCACCAAGATTAGTTAAGTTACGTATAAAACCGAGCGGACAGCGGTTTCAATGTGTGCGTGCGGGTAATGTCGTTGTGTTGCGATGCAGATACGTAAACTTGAGCGAGTTCAAAATGTAACAGCGTCCTTAAATTAACTTGTTGCTTACCTGAGCGCCAGGCGGCTCCAACCTCGCAAAATTCGTCAATGTCGATGTTTGGTAATCGGAACATCTCTGAAACAAACAAAGAATAACATCACATTTTGTTTGAAAACTTCCAGAACAAGAGTTAAGACAAGAAATACCAAGAGTTTAAGTAAGTATTACTAACAAATACTGTTATCAAGGATTTAAGACACTTTGAAAGAATTGCATGCACACTTTGCAAACACATTAATATGAAAGAATTTATAATTTTATCTCATAAAATTAACATGAACGACCATTATTCCTCATCTAGTTTTCTATGGATTATTGAAAACATTTTTTTAGACCTTCAATTGTCTTGCGTCACATAAGAGGTTTTTAGTAGAGACAAAACGAGTATCCGGCCATATTTTGCTATCCGGCCGGATACCGGATACTAGCTCATTATTCGGCCCGTCGGCCGGATTCGCTTATGCTAGGAGATTGGCTCGCATACACGACATAATTTATTTATAGATTTTTTTGTATGAAATAGTAGGAACCTGGTCTAGAATCTAGGCGGGAGGCGGGTGTAATCCATGTTAGTGATGAAATATGTATAGCTCTCAAAAAAACTGTAAGACAATAATTTTCATCATTATGCTTACATATGAGATCATGGGCAAGTTCCTGGACTGTGCGACGATCGCCTCAGTGTGGCAGCGACCCTCGGGCCCGAAGAAGGCGACCACGCCCTTGCAGCTCATGTCAGTGAGCAGGCGTGTCGCCGTCACCGTCTCGAACTTGGTGTCATTCCATTTTAGGAACAATTCCACGTCGGGCAGCAACTCCGTGTTGTTGTTCAGCTGGAAGAAAAATGATGCTTATTTAAATTAAACGTACCAAAATATTATTGATTATTATTAGTATTACAAAAATATCTCGGATTAATGGCCTCTTTCCCCGTCCAGATAAGTAAGATAATTACATCTTCCTGTTTAAACTTCTGGTACTTTCATAACCTACGCTTGTGAAAACATGGATAAAGGCTACTTGCCTGTGGGATAACTGTAACCACATAGTAACGCATAGATATTTATAAGACATTTATTTACGTATGAGGAATTCTAAAAGTTAACTCGACTTGTTTGCTCTCGAGCTAAAAATAGCTACGGAAGTGTAGATATGATTTTGCGCTGATCAAACAAAGTTTTATTATTGTACGAGTCCAACCGAATTTATAGTGACATTTTATACTTCTAAAAGTAGTGAGTGTAATTACATCGCTTGAAATTTAAACATAAATGAATCATTCGAAACCGCATTGGAATCAGTTTAACATTACAAGCCGGTTCATGTGATTTAATGTGATACTAAAAATATTACACGGTATGCGAGATGAGGCTAATGGAAGGAACGATCCACAGCGTCCTTGGCTAGATTTATTTTAATGGGTATATCGTATCGGGTATTATCTGAATTATGGTAATGGGTTGTTATGCGAGCAGACCTCCTCGAGGGCAATGGAGAGTGCCCCGGAGATAGTGAGGCCCTGTCGGTCGCGCAGGTCGCCGGTGAGGCAGGGCAGGTAACCGATGGTAAGGTTGAATTTCTTGTTGGCGGCCAGCGAAGGCTCGGCCAATAGGCTCAGCGCCGCGAGTACCAGCACCCGCGCGCCGCGCCACATGCCGTCGCCTTCACCACGACACGCTCACCTGGGGAACACCAACAAAATACGTTAATTAAAGTATAGGTTCTAGGAAGAGGTAGGTCTGTGAGGGATCATTACCCAGACCAATACCTAAAGGAGGACGGCTGGAAATATGACTAGCCAATGTAGGGAAATATGACTAGCCAATGTAGGGAAATATGACTAGCCAATGTAGGGAAATCAGATAACAAGTAAACGTCTGATTTGTATATTCTACGAAAACAAGCGAAAGGTATTCACCCAAAAAAATGCCTAAGGAAAACTGATTAATTAGATGTCATCTAATAATTAGAATAACTAGGGTTATTTCATACGGTGTACTTGCTTGCAGAAAACATTTTCCCTATGGCGACATCGTATCGAGATAAACCCTAGGGGTTTTATAAAACTTCAGAGTCATTGTCCTATTACGATAAGAGGATGATTGGTTGATAACAGACGTTCTGAAACAGTATGCGCTTTGATCTCGCACAGCAAACGTAATTATTGTGATGGTAATTAAAATTTATCATGATAAACATAGTTATGTATTTGACGTGAACTTAAAGAAATTAATAATTATAATCTAATAATAAATACTTTTGAATTGTTCGTTTGCCCCGAATATTTTCTATAATCTAGTGGCGAACGCGAAAACGACGTAGGTATAAATTCTCTACATTGCATGATTGCATCATAGTAAACAAAATACTTAATGTATAATGAGATTAGTGTCGCAATAAAATCACAATGTTATTTTCTAAATAACTTTTAAAATCTTTGAGATTTCACTGATTGGAATCTTATTGTCTTTTATACACCGCAGCCAAAGAATATTAACTATTACTACAGACTACTATTACTACTATTTACGCAGCTGAAAAAACAGGGAAACGAAATACAAACAGACACTTGCATTATTTTTTTCTCTGAATATGACAAGCAGAGCATCGCATATAAAACTGTATTTTTTCACGTCCGCTTATCCATACTAATAATAGTATTATGAATCCAAAAGAAACTCTGTATGTATGTTACATTTGCACGCCTAAACCACTGAACTGGTCGTTATGCAATTCGACAGATAGACAACCTGGGACCTCATCATATACCACTTTCATTCTGGATCGCAACAGCTATAATTTTACAATTTATCGAAAGACTACATGATGGCGACAATGAGCGTGTCTATTTCTGTAACTCAATAAAGGGAAGTCTTCCTGCAGCGCGTTTTCCGCCCTCAAATGTAGGAATTGCTTCCATGCTGTCAACTAAGTAATTGGCTCGCAGCCGGCGACCGATTAGACCAATTGACGTGCCGCTGTTTTGACAACATGCACCTCGTCTTCTAAAAACTTGTCTTCAAGACGTGGCAAGTCGGTAAAACAACATATTGAGGACTTCCTCGCCAATAACATTTTATTTATTATTTCATATAGGTAGATAACTAGTTATGTCTTATGCCAGGTAAGTATTTCAGGTGGTTTCAGCAGTACAGATTTCACGTCTGTCGTTAACCTAAACGCTATATAGGTACCCCCAGAGTCAATAACCGCACGTAGCCCGCGTTTCGCGATGCCGCGGAGTCAGCATGTGGCACCTAGCAGGCTAGGCTGCCTGCGCGCACACCGCACAATGTCAGGCTAGCCGCAGCTCATTGGAGGCGTGCTCACTGCCCGCACCACACGCACGACCGCCAGCGCCTATGAACCACGATCTCGCCATGAGATAACGCCCGCGATAACGTTCTCCACAGCTATTTTTAGAACTTAATAAAAAGGTAATGTGATTATGATTACATTTCACGCAATGGCATACGCTTCCCGCATAACGTTAACTTGGAAGTCAAACGGTGGCATTTTACATTTAAATACATACGACCGAAAACGCTGTTCTGGGTGAATAAGCCCCGTGTAACTGTAGTCATTCGAGTTTCATTAGCTAACAAGGTACTTGCTTTATTTCCTGGAGCTGTTATCCTTTTTATGCTTAAGCCTGGCGTGCCGTCGTTCTTTTAGCAACGAAGCAAGAATCTAATTGGTTTATAAGAAGTTATTAACACCTTTTAAGGTTTTATATTATAAGTTATAACCGACAGTTTTCAATTAAGTTCAGGACAAGTACTCCTCGCATTTGCAAGTGGCCCGTCTATACTTAGACGCTCTAGGATCGTGCATCGTTCGATGTTCCTTGGTAGTGGTCTGCACGTGCATAAATATATTCAATAAGCTGAATATTTCGGACATTTTCGTTCGCGAAATATCGCTAACACGAAGGGTTGCGTGGATTAACACAGCAGAACAGCGGAACAATAACAACGAAAAAACTTTTTACAAAAAAAAAACCGACTTCCAAAAAAAACACTCAAAACTGAAAAATAACTTTAATTTCGGAAGTCGGTGTCTTTGCTTTTCAATTTTCATTTTTTGCCACCGACTTCCGAAATTAAAGTTATTTTTCAGTTTTGAGTGTTTTTTTTGGAAGTCTGTTTTTTTTTGTAAAAAGTTTTTATTTTTCACTTTTTAGTTGTGGTACCTACCCCACACAAATTCGAATACCACTAGCTGATGTAAATAACAGTGAAAGAGTAAATGAAAACATTGTCTAGATAAACTAAGTGGGAAAAATTCGTAATATTAAAGCTCACTCAAAAACTACACAAGCAAAGTTAATAAAATTTATATGGGACCACCTCGGAAGAATAAACTACCATACAAAAAAAGAATCATCAAAATCGATTCATAATTGGCGGAGTAATCGCGTAACAAACATACAAAAAAAATTTAAAAAAAAAACATACCGACGAATTGAGAACCTCCTCCTTTTTGAAGAAGTCGGTTAAAAAGAGCAGTAAACGAATGATACATCCCTCCTTAGGTAGATCTGTACCAAACGTAACCTGTGACCTAATTGAGGTCATAACACCACAGTCCACAGGTATCAATTACTGTTAAAATGGCTAATCGTACAATACAGTTCTAAACTCTAACCCGAAATGAAGTTTCTATTAAATTAATCTAGAAAAATTGCTGTAGCAGAGAAAAAATTGACTGCTAATGTACACACACCAAGGCAAAACGTGGCAACTGGACTGATACAATTTAGTTTATTCAATGAACACTTAAAATGACCGGCACTTCCAAACATTTCATGTCTGATGCAGTAGGTGAGTCGATCTAGCTCGGCTTTTAACTGGTGTGTTTGTCCACAACGATACCTTATTTATGTGGGTCACTCGTGTACTTAAATGTCACGATAATATTGTGTCAAGATCATAATGAGCCCTTCCAGCTGTGCCGGCCACGTTTTTTCCAAGGAATTCTATGTTGTTGACAGCAAAAATATCTGCCTTTATTTAGAGTTTATACATTTATCTCCAATAGTTCCCATCAGTATTTATTTCTACCCAGTTTTGTGTAAAATAGATCTTATGATAGTCTACTTCCTAAAGCAGTTCAGTGTAGGAACAAACAAAATATTTACCGGAAGCAAGACACATGAATGCTGCGAATGACACATCATAGCATCGAGTTAATTTTCTTGATTATACTGGAATTAAGTGCTTCCCATTTTTGTAACCTTAAGTTTTTTAGTGATTCAACTAGTGTTGGTTAATGTTTGGTCATCATTAACCAACACTAGTTGAATCACAAAAAAAAATAGAAAGTACTTAGCTAGAACTATGTACATGACTTTGGTTTTTCTACGTGACACTTGTAAAAACTGTAGCTTACTGACGTTTTGACATTACCGATTCTTGTTGTATGCTTGAGGTTATAGAGTGGTGCATCATAATAATGGTAAAACACAAGTTTTATGGGCCCAGAACTGAACCCTGTGGGACACCACTGAGTATGATTTGAGACATCGACAGGAACTCTTTAGTTTACGCACTACGACAGGAATCATTCCTGTTTTGAGCCCGAAATTCAAAGATCTATGATAAAATACACCATGTGTACTAACATACTCCAGTATTTTCAATAATGTGCTGCTAAGAACTAGTACTAACGAGGTCAAATGCCTTTTCATATTCTAAATAGGTACATTTCTTGGGGCCGCCCTCATCATCTCTGTCTTATCAATATGAGTAAAACGTTTAACAATAAATTCTTAGTAATAAATATCAAATTATACCAAAGATCTTTTTTCAGTCTGATCACTTTTCAATATTTGTACTTTTCAGTATAGCCGCAAAATAAAAAAAATGTAAATATAGTTTATGCCTTAAGTTGCAAAACTCCGTTTCGTTCAGAGTTCAGTGTAAACACGTTGTTTTCTAATGCATGAACAAGCTGCCCAAGGGGATTTCCCATCGGTAAAAATGACGAACTTAAATATAAAAAGGGGATGAATTTCCAAAAATCCTTCCTCAGTGCTCACATTGGTTGCTTATAAAACTCTTACGCAACATTTCAAGCTTCAAGACCAATCGGTTTAGACTGTGCGTTGTCCTTGTCTGCCAATGAATTGAAAAATTGTATTAAGTACATTTTGAATTTTATTTAGACCTACATACAGAGAAACCTTTGTCTGACAACAGTCTAACCAAGAAGTATCGTATTACCCAGTCACTGGGTTGTGGAGGTCAGATTGGCAGTCGCTCCATGTAAAATACTGGTATTCAGCTGCATCCGGTTAGACTGGAAGCCGACCCCAACATAGTTGGGAAAAGGCTAGGCAGATTGATTGATACAGATAAACTTTTGGCCAATCGTGTGAAGTATTACTAACATATTTAAACCGCGCATATGGCAAACTAGCCTAACTATGTAGGTATATTCCTTTTATCAAGAATCCTCCATCAAATTCAGAATCAATAGCAACTAAATAGTACAGAAATCATGCCAGCGGTTATCACAGCTATGTTATTGTATTTTAAAAAAACTGCGGATAACAGACAACAGCTGTCTAAATATTATTAAAACCAGTACATACAACACATCCATACTAATAATATTATAAATTCGAAAATAACTCTTTAGTCTGTCTGTATGTTACCTTTTCACGCCTAAACCACTGAACGGATTTCCATAAAATTTGGCAAGGAGATAGATGGCATCCCAGGGAAGGACATAGGCTACTTTTAATCGACATACCACGCGGGCGAAGCGGCGAGCGGAAGCTAGTATGGTATATACCAGAAAGTAAAAAACACCATATCCTAACTAGAGACAAAATGAATAATAATCATTTCTTTCTGAGTAATGAGAAGACATGACATAAATCGTTATTATTCCTGGTAAGTACGCCATAAGGTCTATTACGTCACATATTTATTCAAGTTAATATTTGTAACCTCGACTTTGGTTACATATTTACCAAGTTATTAATAGTACGCCAAATACATAAGCTAGAGGCTGAATCAGCAGACGGATAACTCAGAACCAGCATTTACTACCAGTATGAACTTGACAAATAGACATTGCACTTGTAGTTTGACAGTTGTGCGACAGTGACAGGTACATGTTATGTAACGTTTCTAGATCTCGACCTAAGTATGTACTAAGTGTTTGTTCATTAAGAACATTAATGCAAGTAAATAGCGAAATAAGAGTAATTCCAGTAGGTACTATTTGAAGGAAAATAATCATAAGTTATGATTTTATAACGCGAATAAGTCATGTCATGTACTAATGTTCGACAGATTTTTCAACTACGCTGACTGCGATTCCCATACCCCGTGTGTGTTGCCCCTTTACCTACTTGAGAACACTACATAGAGCATTAAGACAAAATTAATAATTTTATTATTATACTAACTGGGTCATCTACTATTAATCCTAGACGGTATGTATAGGATGTATAAAAACGGACCTTGTGCACGATTTAGTTATGGAAACTAATATACTTACTTACTTACATTAATTGTTATTTACTAAAAGTATTACCGTAGGTTCGTAATTAGCCAAACTAATGGGAAGTTCCTTGTATTCTGCGTTATGTCTCTGTGCGTAACATGGTTGGCATCCGTTAGCCATTAGTACATACTGTAGATTAGCAAAATAGCAACACTAAAAGATGCGGTAGGAAATCTCATAAACTATAGGTAGTTAGACTGGGCCAGCTATTTCCCCGAATATAGCACCATGATGACTACCTATCTATCCGCTTTCATTACTAAACTTTATTTTTTGGAGATTGGAGAGACCTTTGGGAGATCCCTCCTGATCTAATTAGTTTTTCTCATTGCCATCTATCTCTTATTGACTTTCCTTCTAAATAATTATCATCAATCATCTCTCCACAAAATATTCAAAAATTCAACTAAATCCCAAAACAACTAGTTAAATGTCTTGGATCCAATGATATTATATTAACAGATATGTCATACACTCACAAAACCGAAAAAGTGTTCCGCGCCGCAGCGGCAGCACACATACCCACTTTTCATTAATTTTACATTTCACTACAAGTAAAAATGATTGATAGAAAAGAGATCTTGATGTAAAAGAGAGGCTTGATAAAAACAACAAGAAAAAAAGAGACAGCTAGTGCAACTTCTTCAACTAAGCGTATTACTCGTCTCCATGCGTGTCGCAGACTAAAGTCAATACGTCCCAATTAGGACGTTTTCGAGCCTTCACGATTGCGCGCTCACAACATAATATCTGTTTAATATAATATCATTGCTTGGGTCTAATAAAAACGGACAAAGAATGGAAAATGGAACGACACAGGAATTCGCAACAAACCAGACATATTTTTAGGAAATATAAAATATTACTCAAGATCAGCAAATGCCTCAAATATAATTGTATGGTAATATTTTGACGAAGTACCTATAATAACTCTAGACGCTATTTTATTGCTCACTAAGCACTTTCGTAGCAGTCATGCTCATGACACTTCACTGCTTCCGGCGAATGTAAATTTTGAGCACCGACACGTGGCAGTTCTAAGCAATATGCGTACCTACTTCTAATTCATGAGTGGAACATTTTGATCTGCAATTTGTAATATTTAGAAATGGCTTACATATTTCACCACCCTGACCTTACATATTTCAAAGAAAAATTTGCATCGCCCAAAATGTCGACACAAAAAACGCGAACAGTTTCGTAGATAACTACTGATGATTTTAGACAGAGAAGCAAGTTTTACAAGAATATTTAAGCTTTGGAATAAATAGTGGAAATTAGTCAAAGTATTTGATTATAATTTAGCATAACAGCAGAATTATTTTTAGGACAAACCAATCGTTTTTTGGCAATAGTTTCCAAGTCATCAAACCCTGCTAAGACTAGGTTGTAACTCGAAGAATAACAAAATATTAGTAACATGCGCTTGACTACAATAAAAATATGGTGCGATTTGGAATGTGTCGCAAGCGGAATAGTCCGTAACGATATCGATCTGGACAAGGCGATGTTTGGTCTGCCACTCCCGACCGCACCCACCCTAAGTTAATAAAAAAATCGACCACCCCTCGTCTCCGACGACACACTGACACTATATTGTTTTACTTATAAGGTTGCGATCTGCTTCTACATAGTTCATATTGCCGATATCTGCGTCTATAACACTATCTTACACCTCCTACAAATTGGAAAGTAGTTTTTCCTTCATAGTGCATGAGAAAATATTGAAGTTTGGACAAAACGTGGTCACAGGAAAGAGCTCTGTTCAACTTTCTACAACCATTTTCCATCATATTTTTTTTTTCTTTTTTTTTACCTATTCTTCAGTTCCATTTTCTTAAATAGCACACTCCATTCTTTGACATAAACCGGCATTTTATAAATATTTTTGTTAGTAATGGTAATATTATTATTAATTGAGTATTCTATTCTTGAAACTCAGATTAAGGGCTACAAAACTTGTCCCACCACTATCAATGAAAGTATCAAATAGAAATCGTAAAATCTTAGACAGAGCCCAATGCCTAAGTAAGAAGCTGCGACTTCGTATACCATTGAAGAGAATAGAACTTTCGAATTATACAGCTGGCCAGCCAGACCATTATGCTTAATAAAACAAAAGAAGAAACAGATTGGAAAATTTGCGTGGATCCAAAGCGGGGCCAGGAAAAGGTCTTGTTTGGATAAAAATTCAAGTCAGCTTATATTTAGCTGGTATTTTGTCCGAGACCTGCGCTGACCACAGGTCACAGTTTCACACATTCGCTACATAATCAATTCTTTGATCAGAAATTCAGAACGCTTTGTATTTGTAATGTTTTGTAAAAAATATCGTGGTGATCTTCATAACTCGAGCAAAAAACAATCCATGCTAACTTGTATAAGTTACCATGGATTGTTTTTTTCAATTAAGTATATCGTGAAAGAAAAGTTGTAAACTAAATTTTAAAAAAGTGATCTCATAAAGGTTCCGTTCTTTCTTTGAAGGTCCGTATGACGATTTCTGAAATATCTTTCGACAAACCCATCATCCATAGAGAAATCTACGAAAAAAGTGAAGGTTAAATTGAAAATCCGCGCACCCTACCTCAAATTGCTTAGCATGATCCTCCGTTATGCCGAAAATACTGCAGCATTAATTTTGAAATAAATATTATATGTTACAGTTGAAGATTGATGCTAAGTCGATGATTGATTGATGATAAGTTCTGGCGAAAACACGATTACTTAAAATTTTATCTATAAAAAAAATATCTTAACCGAACTATAAACCGCTGGTATACCAAAAATACTTCAAATTAGATCATGAAACTTTGCATAATAACTGAACTAACTATAAAGCAAGTCTTATGTTTTTATTTTAAACTAGCTGTGCCCCGCGGTTTCACCCGCGTAGATGTCGATCCCGTGGGAATATAGAGATAAAACTTATCCTATGTCCTATTCCAGGTCATGTCTACCCGTGTGCTCATCCTCTTCTCTCTAAAGTAGGGAACGTCGCGGAGGCGCGGCGCCGGAGTCGAACGGTTCGCGTATTGCATTTTTATATCGTGATATCTTCGAAATTAAATATCCGATTCGAATTTATTATTATTAAGAAACTATTTATTTGAATAAGAATTAATATTATGTCGATAACACTCCTACGCAAATAAAGCATTAACTTCGAATAAATTGGTTACCATAAAAAAGGTTATAGTGAGTCAATCTTAAAAGATAGACATATGCTGTCGCGGACTTTTTTTTAGAACTTTTAAAGAGGAACAATTCCATCATACATGATATTTGCGTAACTTATACCGTTTACGCAGCGCACGCAACGGAAGCTCTCAAAAAGGAATAATTTTTCCCGTTTTTGCAAGATTTTTCATTTATGCTCTGCTCCTATTGGTCGTAGCGTGATGTTATATAGCCTTCCTCGATAAATGGACTATCCAACACAAATTGAACAAGAATTTTTAAATTCCAACCAGTAGTTCCTGAGATTAGCGCGTTCAAACAAACAAACAAACAAACTCTTCAGCTTTATAATATTAGTATAGATTACCATTATTTTCCCCGTAAAAAACAAATTACCTACACTTTTCGAGGCTTGAGAGCCGCTAGCAGCCCACTCCGTCTCGCTCTCACTCAGGTCGCGAGTAGTATGGCGGGCGCGAGCGAGATAAAATCGGAGGTAGGGTACGGCCTTAAGTCTTAATCATCTTGAGTCGATTTTTCGAAGTATCAAGACATCGGTGAGATGCCCACGTTGATGCGTTTGTAGAAGAAAAGCACCAAGCGCGTGAAGCAAATAGAGCTAGACAGCGGGCTATGACCTGATCACGTGATGAACGTTTGTTAAACACGCACGGACGAACAAACAATCCTGAAGGAGTAACGAACAAGCACAACTGGGCGTCCCCTAGATCCCCGGCCTTTTTCGTGACTCGGGAGTTCGAGACGACAAAGTTGATTGACAAGAGAGGCCTATTCTAGGCCTGTGTCCCAGTAGTGAGAACGTTAGTGGCTGATTACGAATGTTGGAAGCCAAGTTGATTCTTGGGTCAGCTGGACCACGTTTGCTAGATACGGCAGTGATGAAACTACCTTTCCTTACATAAGTTACCAACATATATTTATGTTGGTTGTATTTGCTATATAACCATTTCAGTTTTCCTTGAAGATGTGTTTATTTATAGATGCATTAAAATAGGACAATTTAACTCTAAGTAGTACAGTAAAGTATCAGTTTATATAAATAGCTTTACTTCATTAAATCACACCATAATTAATTTGTATATTATTAGATTTATTAGGTGTATCAACCCATTAGTTTTTTATAAATCGTTGTCATAATTATTATTCTTGATGTGTTTATAAATAGATTATTAAAATAGAACAATACAACAATAACTCATTAAGTTATTAGTTCAAAAAGTAATAATTCGAGAAAAATTGATAACTTATGGTTTGACCGTTAAAAGAATAATTTAAGTACCAAACTGCAGTAAAAAATATGCTTCAGACAGTATCATCTTGAATGTTACTTTCATACGTAAAATAATAAACTTCCTAACATTCCTGCAATATCGCGGAACATACATGGGATACCCCATTTGCATGAAAAAAAGTTATTGGTCTTAAATTAAGGATCTTTGTAACCGCCTAAAAAAAAAGCCGGAGGCTATTGTATTTGGTGAGTTAGTTTTGGTCCAATTTTTTACATGTGGTACATTAATAGTGGAAGTTTTCTTAAAAAACAAATTAATGAACCAGCAGCGCGGCAGCCGTGGTACATTAATTTGTTTGTTGCTTTGTAACTTTTAACGGCCTCGAATTACGATTTGTAGGTCGTGGGTTCGAACCTAGGCAGGCGCTTTACTTAGTGTGAATAATTCCATCACCACTGCTCTCAAAACGTAGAAGGAAACATAGTGAGAAAAGCGGCATGTCCTAGAACCAAAAAATCGAAGACATTGTGACATCTACCAACCAGCAGGCCTTGGACTTGACCCGCGCGGTAGATTATTATAACCGGAGTGGGTTAAGAAGTTTGGCTCTCGAAGAGAGGAGGCCTGTGTCCCAGGAGTGGGAACATTATAGGCTGATTATGCTATGCATTAATTTGTGTGAGGTAAGGTACCTACTCCAATTAAGTTAAAAATAAAAGCTGCCTTTGGTTTTGTTTGCTTTTTTGTATATTGCCAAATTGCCACTGACTTACGAACCTAAAAATATTTTTTATTTGTAGTCGCTTTATTTTAGGTTATTCTACCAGCATTGAAATATTGTAATATACCTAATTAAATGCAATGGTTTTATCATGCTTGATATGTCAGCTTACTTGCAACCATTATCCAAAAAATGCCTATGTACAAAGTCTTCACTTATTCTGTATAATGAATGAGCTACCTACCTCCTGACCTTTGCAATCTTTCAATAACCAGATCATTGCAGAATTTAATATTATCACAGTACATAATGATAATGAATACCATTACATGGAATTAGCTTTTAATTTAAAAAAAAACAGAATTCGATCAAGGAGTGGAAGTCATTCATAGGAAATACACTTTCTTATTTGTTACTGTTTTTTGGTACATTTCGATTCAAACTTAATGGCGGCTCGGAAGTTAGCTACTTGCTGCTCAGTACCCCACCCTTCACCCCCACAGACGCGCGAAATTGTTAATGCGCAGCGCCTCGCTACATGTTCCGAGCCGCCATTAAGTTTGAATCTAACTGTAGAAGGAAATAAAATGAAGTTTCTCCCAAAGTAAAAAAAAACCTACATACACGGATACTTAATAAATCTTAGTGTAGCTTACCTACACAATGTCTTATTTTTCAAGATTTCTTTCAATGTAACTTCTCCAATCACTTGTGTGTGCCACTATATTCTGGTCATCATACAGATAAGATATTAAGATAGAAATATCTATATCAATAAGTACATACATATAAACTTTTTTTTTTTTTGAGTGTGGGAAGTCATCAATTTAATGACTTCTCCCGCTCTGGGTGGAGCGGAAGGGCGTGTCAGACTTTTACTGACTAAAACTCACCCGTGTTCCTTCAGTTGCCTGTTGCCAGGGTCCCGGTATCCCTTTCGACATACATATACACTATACACCTCTGCCTAACCCTTCGGGGGTTACAGGCATGATCTAAAACAAAATTGCTTTTCGTGCCAGTCTGCACGCCCATTAGCTCCCATTAGTGCCCATTAGTTGGAATTTGATGTGGTTTTCTTCATCATTTATAGAATTTATTCCAGAAGGTTTATGTGTATAACACACAAATATTTAACTTGAGACACAGAAATCTCAATGTTTTGACATGTCATTTATTTTAAGTTGCCACATCTATTGCGAAGCAAGAGGTAAATCCCAGGTTTATAGTAAAGTAAACCGAAAACAATAATATGCTGACCACAATGCGAGGAACTTAAAAGGAAAATATGAATTTAATGTATCATAGTTCTACTAGACTATCAACAATATTATAATTAAAGGTAAGTAAAGGATTGTTATAAAATAGGAGCAAGATGAATGTTTGCAAACCCACCACATTATTCCCCAACACTGCAACTCCTAAATGTCAGAATCAAAAATGGCAACCACCAGAAAGAAGATCAACGAGCCACGAGAATATGTTTTAATGTTGTAAAACTTTAATCTGATTAATTTTTGTTTTTGTTTTATTTGCTGATTACAAGGCTTTTAGCTAATTTGTATTACTTAGTGTATATATTTTATGTCTATTTTAAAATGTGCATCTTATTTTAGCAGAATAAATACTATTTTTATTTCTTTCTTTTTCTAGCACCCCCAACAATAATAATCAGAAAATAGCAACAGAGGAGTAAGAACAGAAAGTGATGAATACTTATAGAGAAAACCAGACAAACTTTAGTGTCTAAGGCAAACATCCAAGCCCTACATAAAAATTTGCTAAATAATAATTCAGTAAAGAAAAACAAAAAAATTGGAATATTTATGTTGCTGGCTTTTGAAATGAGGATATATACCACAGTTGTAAGATAAAAAACATACCAGGTTTGATCAATCAATATTTTTAGTACACAAGAAATCATCAACATGAATGTATTACACCAAAGTCCAAGTAATGAATCACAGTACAGAACAACTACAAGTTACCACACATTACTGGATTAAGTACAAATTATTGGTTTTAAATAAAATCTGGAGATTTAGCAATGATATGCCTTAATTTTATCATAAAATTATTGTTTACTAGAGCAAATGCATCTTTTAGTCCCAAAATAAAAAGCATTTTAAGAAAACATTTTAAAGCAAACATTACTCACCATGAATGTCAAATTATCCTGTTTGAATTGTCTTGATGTATCCTTCATAGGATCATATTTAATCACAGTCTTTTAAGAGTCATTCAATATGTTAAACCACTGTATATCTATATTTCATTTCACATATACACAAACTGAATATAAACTTCAAAAATGTTTACAAAGGAATCAAGCTTGAATAGCATAGTAGGTTGGATTCTAAAAATACATCAACATGATAAAACAGTATGAATGTGTTAACATACAGCAACACAATGATGACAATATGTAATATGGATCGTGAATCCGGATTAACCGCTTCACGTGCGTGATAGGGTAGTAATAGTGATAGGCTGGAGCTAATGATAATACTAACATAGATACATATGCACAATGGACAAAAAATAGAATTGCAAATCAAAATTTCTGTTAATTATATTTCATTACATCAAATACTAATAATTATTAGCGCTATATTCACAGGTAATTTAAGGTACAAACGAACTAAACAAAATAATAACACTGATGTTCTATTCGAGTATAATTTAACACTGGACTTTAGAAAGTCGTAGGTACTCATGAATTGACCTGTATAATTAGTTATTATGTTATGAAATTACTCTAACGATGTACAAAAGAATCCAAAACCTTTTATTCGATAAAATCACTGTATTGCAACGAGAAACGCAAAAACTTGTAGCTTAGCAAAGTATACAAATAAAATATCTTCCCATCCACCATCACATAACCACCACTACTTGACAAGCACAGCACCATACACAAAAGTATCGGTAAATAGCGAACAACACTACGTAGCCAACAACCGTAACTAAGTTGTACTGATTAAGTCGAATAGTCGATTTTGAAAAATACCGTTATAACAGGTTATCACGGTCATTCAGGTTAAACTCATCATCATTAGCTTGCCCTTATTCCAATTTATTTGGGGTCGGTGCAACATATCTTTTTCTTCCCTACTTCTCTATTAGTCGTAATCTCGGTAGTCACCCCATTTCCAGTCATATCGTCTTTCACACAGTCTTTCCCTCCCTCTGCTATTTCTTGGAGTAATAGTATTCTGTGGTCCATCTGGGTCCATCCATCGTTTATCATTTCTCTCTCTTGGTCTTCCCCTTCTCATAAAGACATCCACATTCATACTCAAAAGTTTCGTTACAAGTCACAACATTTTCCTCATTACTGCGTATCACATGGCCATCTAAGGGCAACCGCGTTCCACACAACTTTTCAGCCACCGGCGCCACTCATTCATCCCACCCATTTAAATAGGTTTTTTTTTTGTCAAAAGTTGGTTTCTCCAACTGACAAGTTTGTTGAAATCGCTAAGTCATGGAATTAGTATGTACTAATACTAGCATAAACTACTAGACAAAGACAATACAATAGAGTTCGTTTGGATGCGTATGGTGATTGGTCTGTCTGTTGGTCATACATACCTACTCACTGGTGTACCATAGATTACTGAGTGTGCTTTTGTGATTGTGTCATTGTTGTGAATTTTGTGGTCTGTACGAGGCTTGCGTATTCTTGTGAAATATATTTATTTAATTCAGTCTTTATTAAACAAACAAAATGGGTAAAGGATTCAATAATTACATGTGTAAGAAGTTCTTCCATCCTGCTTCAAGAGACAATTTGAAAAGGGTAATTACATGGAGCTGTGACATTTTTTATTGTGTTTACAACAGCTTGTGAGCAGCTGTATTTTATTTAACTTCAGAGTAGTTTCCGATCATCATTTATATAAATCGACAGGTATGGATGGCAGAACAGAAAACAGAGGCTTACAAAAAGAAACAAGAGGAATTACGAGTGCAATACGAGAAGGAACAAGAACTTCATGAAAACAAGTAAGTAATAGTCGTGTTATTATCCTTATTCTAAGAATTTTAGCCTTGGAATGCTCAGTGGGTCGTCTTAGGGGCGGAGTTAAAACATAGGTACTTTCATTTCAAGGGCATTGCTGAGCAAAGACAGTAAGGACAAATTAAGTTTGAACTTTATGTATGAGCCGCCTCCTGGTGTTAAAAAAGAACGAGAACGTGAAGATAATGAACCTGAATATAAATTCGAGTGGCAACGCAAGTACAACGCGCCCAGAGAGAGCTACTGCAAGGGGGACAATGAAATCCGAGATCAGCCTTTTGGAATACTGGTCCGAAATGTCAGATGCATCAAATGTCACAAATGGGGTCACATAAATACAGGTGAGTTCCCAGTTATTAATACCTACATACAGTTATGGGCTAGGTTCAGAAATATAATTTAAACTTAATGTTGAAAGTTTGTAATAAACTCAAGAACCTTTTGTTACTGATTTTTAATAATATTTTAGGTTGAGTACTAGTGTACTCAACCTAAAATATTATTAAAATGGTTGCATCCTTTTTACAGACAAAGAATGTTCAATGTACTCTTTATCTATGAGTGAGGCTCGTGCCCTGCAAGCTTCCACATCAGCTCCTGAAGAAGAAGAGGAGAAACCAGATGTTCCAACACTAATGCAACAAATGAGAGATACTGGTCTTGTGATGAAAGCTGGAGCTCTGCCTCTGTCTGCCACTAAGATTGAAGAAAATGACTCGTCTAATCTTACTGAAATGGATTTAATCAGCCAGTTAACTAAAAAACAGAAAAAGAAGTTGTTAAAGTAAGTATTTACAAATTAGGCACCTTAAAACCATCTAATCCAGTATTTAATAAAACCGGCCAAATGCATGTTGTACCATCCACAATGAAGGGTTCTGTAGTTGGGATGAATTTATAAAACAGACTTAACATTGTAGTTGTAAAACTTGTTCTCCGATACAGAATTTATGAGAGAACATGTTTTTACAACTGCAAATTTAAGTTGGTCGATTATTACTCGGTAACTTGTGGAGCCTACGTAGCACTGATAGTTTTCCTTTTAATTTCGTTATATACTACTGCCGTGAATTTTTTCACATATCCAAACCCAACCATTTAGCTGGCAGGGGGGGGGACACTTGGCTCTAACAAAAATTAGCACTTTAAAGCTTAATATTCCGCAAACGGATCCCTGAATCCGCAATCGCATTATTTTTAAGCGACCTTTCCAACGATACCCCACACCATGGGGCTGACGAGAAAAAAAAAACCCTAAAAAAAATCTTTTTTACGTTTTTTTTTTTTACCATTTTGTCGGCGTCGTTTTTATTTATATCCATACCAAATTACAGCTTTCTAGTACCAACCGTCTCTGAGCTAAGCCGCGGACAGACGGACATGGCGAAACTATAAGGGTTCCTTGTTGACTACGGAACCCAAAAAAACATAAATCATGCTTATGAAATCAGTATTTACAAAAATTTTATTTAGTTTTTTGTTTACAGGAAGTTGGAGAAAATGGAAAAGAAGAAAGAGAAGAAACATAAGAAATCTAAGCATTAAGAACCCTCGCGCGTATTAGACAACCAGTTAGTGTTACACTGGTATGGCCTGTGGCGAAACATTGCTACTGGTAAAACCACTCAGATCTCAGCAGCCCAAGGGATCTAATGCGTGCATGCTTACATGGTTGTCGATAATAATAGACAATAACCAAGAGGCGTTGGTACTTTGTATAATTATTCTCCGATTTAATTGATTGATAAATCAAACTTTCTGTACAATGCATTATGATTTCACTCAAATTTAGATTAGGGTGATGCACTTAAAATTATTTCCATGTAAACCAAGTTTTCCTCATGTCAATTCTAATTAAAAGAAATGTTTTATATCTGAGCCACTTTCACCTTTCCTGAATCTTTAATCAGGGTTAAAGTAGCGCACATTAATTAGTTTTGTTCTAGAGAATTGTAATAATATAATATTATAAGAGTTGTTTCCTATTGTGAAAGTAACTTTTTCAAGTTATGGTAACTAACAAGTACATAAAAACTTTAATTAGTTTTGATCTTCAAGCATGTTGTCTTTATTATTTTATTTGAATTGAGAATGGTTGTGTCACATTCTCCTTGACCTACAGTTTTCTTTTGAAAAATAAACATACATTTATAAAAGTACCATAATTATTTTATTTTACATACTTACACTTCCTTGTGATAGTTAGCATTCAACAGTCATCTTCATAATTTTATCACAGTAACCTACACTAACTTGATCAAATAACTAAATAACAATAGTTTCTTATTAATAAGGTACTTATATTCCAATTGTCTGAATGTAACAAAAGAAAAAAAAAAGTTTTTGATACATAGACATACAAATAAAAATATTATTTACAATCTATTTTATAGCAGATCACATTCGTTCTTACAAGTAATTATTTTTTAATTAGGTACCTAGTGATTATACACATTGCACAACTAACTAAATTACAAAATTAAATCTTAACATAAGTCTTCTCATCAATCTCTATAATATCCTGTCTGTCATTTCTCTCCTTCCAATGCAAGTACAAGACACACCCAGTAATAATAACTATGATAGCGGTCAACACAAACACACTCTTAAGAATAACTTTGCTGGGTGTCACAAACAACTGAGCTTTCCATTGTGAAGGGTCGCTAGGCGGAGCTGGAACCACTACAATTTGAGAATTTGGTATTATTTGCGTCCAACTTTTGGAATATCCTGAGAGCCCAACGTTCAAAGTATCAACAAAATTTGGTGTGCGATCCAAACCAAATATGGAGTAAGGTAACTGTAGAGCAAAGTATGCAGACTGTGGCAGTTGAGCACAAACACCTGTCCTGTAAGTACCTTCTTGAGACCATGTGTTGTAGCCTATCTTAGGTCCAGGGAGATTAGTTCCTGCAAAAAGAAAACATATAAATACTTGTGGAACTAAGCAATCCAAAGAAACTAATTCAATTATAATTAACTGCTTACCAAATGTAACTTTTCTATTATACAAAGTTCTATTATTGACTGGCATTCTTTCATTGGTCAAACCAGTTACAACAATGACTTTGATGAAATTAGTGTCATATTCCAATTCATTTCTGAATGAATTCATTGTGTGTTGTAGTGTTGTTACATTTTTCTTGACATATATTATGTCAAGAACACCATCCATGTAGAAATCATAGAAAGTGGCCATTATAACATCATTACCAAAGGAATCAAATCTATCCCACTGGACTTCAAATGTTCTGTAGAACTTGCATCCCGGCAAACTACATGGTCTGTTGTGAAGCAGAAAAGCTCTGGTTTCATTACTATTGACAGGACTTAAAGTCATCAAGATGTCTGGGTAACCATCCATGTTATAATCTCCACTTCTCATAGTGATTGTATCTAAATAAATTTCATCTCTTGGTGGCACAAATCTCCACAATGTGCCCTTGCCATCATTGAAATCCACTTGAAGATCATGCCACTTCTGGTTGTCATATATCAGTATAGTGCTATTAAAACATTGTATATCATAGCACACAGGTATTACTAAAAAGAATTGTCCAGAGAGAGCAACATCAAGAAACAGAGCTTGGCCATAGATAGTTGGATGGCCCACTAGTAGTTCAATACTGTTGTTGTATCTAAATCCTTCTGATTCATCACTCAACCAAACTTCAACATTAGAAGTAGTTGTAACTAGAAGATCTGCAGCATCATCTTCATTAACATCTAAAAATGAGTGTGAATGTGGTAGCTTTATCATCTTAGGCATATCGTCACCCATCTGTTTTTCATCAGGAGTTGTTCTGGACTTGTCAAATACCCAAAACACCCTTTGATTTTGTGTATTCATGCCAAAAAGGTCAAGAATCATATCTCGATTATAATCCATGACTAATGGTTGACCTAATGAGATGGCCTTTATAAACAAAGCATCAGAGCAGTTCAAAGTGGACTCGCCACCCCATAATATTCTGACAGTATGCAAATTAGAAGTATCATTTAAATTTTGCGTGGTCAGCATTATGTCCATGTATGCATCTCCATCGAAATCACCTGGTACAACACTCGTTATTATAATGCTACTGAAATTACAAGCATATACCGAAGGCCTCATAAAAGGTTCTTTGTCGTAAGCAAGATAAACTTCCACACTTGAGTAATTTTTAATGACAAACGCATCAGTTAATTCATCTGAATTGAAATCTCCAAATGCAGCAATAACACCCTCTTTATGTTTTCCAAATGAACTCTCGGTCATATCACTTATTGCATAGCTACCAGTGGTTAATAACACACTTAAAAATATTCTCGTCACTAGTTTGAGCGACATTTTGCTTCGCTATCTATTTATTTTAGAAACAAAACATTTTCAAACATTTTCCCAACAAAGGTGATCTCACAGACTAAGTAGTGGTGATCTGGATCTGACAGCTAATGACGTCAATTGACATGACATTTCATTTAGTGCGATCCATTTAGTCGATTTTACATGGAACATCCATCATGAATGAAAAATTGACTAATTTTGCCACGGATGTCGCTAATATAACTTGACTCATGGAAAATACAATGCCGCGTTGTATTGTAAACGCTACGAGGTTTTTTTAGCGCATGGTCAAAATTAGAACTAATAACGTTGCCATCTTGTTTTGTGATCATACCATTTCTGTGACAATTTCTTATATTATGTTTACCAACATACAGGCGTGAAAAGCTGAAAAGATCCTTGTAGTACTCTAACTTTAGAATTACAATAAAAAAAGCATTTAACCAAAAATTAAACCTACGAAAAACGTAATTGAAAAGCAAAAAGTAATATCTTTTAGTCTAACTAAGCTCCTTATTTAAGGTGGCTGCGCTAGGGTAGCCAACAATCAAATTTTCTTACTTTTTTGCAACTTACAGGTCAGTATCAGATTGTATGTTGATCTAAATATTATTTGCGGCCGTAACAAATATGGATTTACAGAATTTTAAACATTAGAATCAGCAATACAACTCTCAAGTTCATGTAAGTGCATGGTATGAAAATTTCAAGAAATCGTCATTCAATGCACTTACATGAACTTAGAGAGTTGGAAATTCCATCGTTGAATTATCATTCATTCATTTAAAAACCGGTGAAATAAAACTATAGAAATCATTATTAATAGAGTAAATAAGCGCATCACTACGAAACCATGAGCAATGAGCAATATAATAGACTGGTGTGTCAAAAAAAAATGACAGCTAAAAAACGTAATGGCGTTAGCGAATAGGCGTCAAATGACAATTTTATAAAATAAAGTTTCTTTCTACGTTAATAATCTAATCGTTATCCTAAAGCCACATATTGCGGCTGGCATATTTTTTTTAATTTGTAATCATCCAACGTTCCATTCGAAATGGCCGTCGAAGCTGTTCAAATATTGAGACGAAATCGACCCGGTTCCAAAGCAAAGGTTTAATTAATGTTTTTTGTAAAACACTAATTTATATTAGTGTTTTACAAAAAACATTAAGTCTTCCAATATTACCCATACTAGGTATATATTTTCATGCGAGTATAATACTTTCTTGCAGGATTTTTGTCGCTGGCCAGACGAACCCTTTGAGGAAATGGACAGCACTCTCGCTGTCCAACAATTCATACAACAAACCATACGACGAGATCCCTCAAATCTTGAAGCTATTTTAAAAATGCCTGAAGCTCAAGATGAAGGTGTTTGGAAATATGAACATTTGAGGTCAGTTTGGGAAATTTAAAAAATAACTTTATTTTATTTTAAAAGCTAATTAACACTTGTTTACTTTCAGACAGTTTTGCATGGAACTTAATGGCCTGGCAGTCAAATTACAAGCTGAATGTAAACCAGAAACATGTACACAAATGACTGCTACTGAACAGTGGATTTTCCTTTGTGCAGCCCATAAAACTCCTAAAGAATGTCCTGCTATAGACTACACAAGACACACACTTGATGGGGCTGCTTGCTTGCTCAACAGCAACAAATACTTTCCTAGCAGGTATGGCTGTTTCCTACAACATCAAACATAGAATCTGATAACTGCATATTCATAAAAAGTAATAACACTCTTGGTTACAGGGTCAGCATCAAGGAATCCTCAGTAGCTAAACTGGGTTCAGTTTGCAGACGAGTTTACCGAATATTTTCTCATGCATACTTCCACCACAGGGCAATATTCGATGCTTTTGAGAAGGAAACTCATCTGTGCAAAAGATTTACTTATTTCGTTACAAAATACTCAATTATTTCAAAGGAAATTCTGATCCTGCCTAAACTAGATGATGAAACACCAGTGGGTGAATCAGAAGCATGAGGTTTAAAGAAATAATTTGGTTCTACAGTATGAACCAAATTATAAGACATTACTGACTGTTGTGTTCACATCGATTTGTGATGATAACTGAAGTAGTAATAATGTTTACTCTTAGCGTACCCAGTAATAAGGTAGCATCTTTAAAATTCCTTACTTTGAAGTGTCTTCTGTTCTAGATGTATGTCATGAATAATATCTAGGGACTCAAGTGTCCAAGTTTAATGTTGGGGTCAACCATGGTTGCCTCAACCATACAATTTAGAAGAAGTCTTAGGTAACAACTGAAGCCTGGGCGCCTAAGTGGCTAGGTAAATAATTATAATCCCAGATAACCAAGCTACTTTTTTTAAATCTAGGAAATCTTAAGTATATTTTACTTAATAAAATAGAATGGAGATAATGAGATGTATGTAATCATTGCATTTACTGCTAAAAGTGTAGGTTTATTATAGGTGTCTAAAAGAATAAATCCCTATCTAAAATGCATAGTACCTGTATTTAAATTATGTATGTGACTAGATCATGTTTATTATTAATATAAACATGCAAATACGCTCTCAAATATTAGGATGTGTAATATTTCATGTGTCAAGTATTTAACTATGTGTTATTTATAAAATAGTCCTAAGAAAAATTGTGAGTTCATTTGTAATCTCCAACTATCTTATTTACTATGCACAATAAAACAAGTTAATTAAAAAATATTTGTTTATGTTTTCTTTTGTTTAAAAGGTTTCTTAGATTTATATGATTGGTGCTGTTTAGAGTTGCTACTCGGTTCCTTTTGCCAAAACTTCTTTCCTTTCAGAGTTTGATACCTGCAAGATAGAAAAACAAATATCAGGATTACAAATGTTTGAAACCTACAGGTATGATTTCCTTGGTCTTTGAGAAAATCTCAAAGACCAAGGAAATCAAAAATAGAATGTTAATAGATATTAAATCATATTCATTAGATAAGCATAAATAATATGAATAACTCTCATATACTCATTTGAGGTAGCATAGCTTTGTTGTAAGTTTCAATGATAAAACACTTACCCAATTTGGCTGCTATCAGGGATAGCATCCACTGATAGTAATATGTGTATGATAGGTATTTGTCTTTTTACTACTAATGTTTCAAGACCATCCACTTTCGGCTCCCAAAATTCCTCCACCCTGAAAATAGCCAAATATTCATTTTCAATCTGACTATGACATTTATTTGTAAGGGGTCAGATATCAATTTGGCTCTTACATTTTGTAGGATAGTTTAGTTACTTGATGTTCAATAGAAAACTGCCTCTTCAGTATTTCAGCACATGATATAGCTTTAGAGATAGCAGCACCTGCCCCACTCCACACTACTGCACTGGCTGCCTTGTCTTCCAAGATACCTGATGCATGGGATAACAAGTTTGCCATCTTGCTCCCACCTTTTACCTTAAAAATACACATACATATATAAAGGTATTTGCGTACATACTACATTACTAACATTGTGCAATATAAGTTTTCTGATAAGCAGTTCGAACTATTACTCTTACACCATACACCATTTATTTATAAAGCACAGGGGATGTTTGTAGTTTTACTCTAAGTACATTCATCAATGGTTTAAAATTTTCAATATATTCAAGAAAACACTGAAGAACTCACTTGCATCCAAAGGAAATTCTCTGGCAGGTCCTTGATGGGTATTTTGTCACGTTCTAGTTCCTCTTCTACATTTTTGCCTTTGCTATAATTCTCCATTTTATTAACAACATTAAATTCAAAGGTATTTTATTTAGTAGACCAATCTGGAAAATTAACAATATAAAAGTACTCTGTGAAAATTAACGATACAGTTTCTAACCTTTGCAGGCTTTGCGATTGCGTTTGTTATTCACAGTATTCACAGACTTGCTTGGACTTCTTGCTATTGCTACGCGCTACGCTTGCTCAGCTTGCCTGAGGTTGCTGTCAGTTGACAGTTGACACTACATTAAATGACAGTTGACTTTGACGTTTTTTTATTAAATGTTTTTTTTTTGCTTTGTACCTTTTGTTTATTTAGCATATGTCACGTTATGATTTTGACACTTTGAATAATTATAACAAAAATGTTCTTAAACCTGGGAGCATGTTCATTCAGTCACAGTGTTCAAATCTGTGTGTTCATCATGTGGTTCAATATTCAAACACTTCAAATTATGCATGGCTGTGCTGTGCCGGACATGGCCGTTGTAGAGTACAACAACCTATGGTCGAATGCTAGGTCCATACGCAGTGACTTTAGTCACCGGAGTCACGGACTCGCAGGTGATTTCAAAATCTCACGTCCATAAACAGATTTTGAAATCGCTACCGGCAAATCTGCTGTCAAAGTCTGCATGGACGTGAGATTTTGAAATCGACGGCGACGGTAGGTAGGTACAGTCAACTCATCACTTGCGCTACGAAAATCGTCCTTACAGCTACGACGACGTTAAAGGGGCTCATTATGTCGAATTGTTACAATTGATGTGCGGTTAACTGTACCTACGTGTGAAAGCTTTCACGCTACCAAATCTATCAATAGCCCGTCGCGCAGCCGGCACCGACCCTACTGCCCGGCCGCCTGAGCGTGTGAAAAGGGACTTGAAATGAACTGGAATGGAACAGTACACTCGGAAGTTGAAGCTTCCGCTTGAGTTTTCGCATGATAAGAGAGGGTATTACAATAATTTATCTTAAAATTTTCTTGTTACCTACTTACAAGACTTTCGTCTTAAAAGGGGTGATAGACGTGCGAGCAAGTCCGCGTACTTATGGCTCGGCGAGCTTACTCGCCCGTGTGTCATGCTTAGCAGGTACGCGGACTTAAAATCCGCCGAGTAAGTTCGTCGGCGATCAAACAGGTTAGAAATTTTGCTCGTATCCCGCCTTGGTTCGTCGTCTGTGACAATGAAATTTTGAGCAACCTTCACGTGTGTCACCGACAGCGAGCCGCGAGTAAGGTCGCGAACTTAAAAACCGCGAACTTTAAGTACGCACGTTTATCACCCACTTTAGACATTTACAATCAACACATTGTTGTATTAAAAGCGAAATTCTCGAAAAGGTAGCGGTGAACCTTTTGATTAAAGGCTGGTGCAAACAGACGCGATATCGCGGGCGCGACAGGCATCGGTACCTTTGTCGACAAAGGTACCGCTGCCTGTCGCGCCCGCGATATGGCGTCTGTTTGTGGGAGCCTTAAGACTTCACACAACTATGTTGAGGTGCCTACTACCTAGGTACTACTATAGTCATAGGTCCATCCCACCAGGTACCATCTCCGTAACCTACTAGTGTACCTTTAAGTAAGTATAGTAGGTTAACGCACCTACTCACCACTGACCCACCTACCTAAACTCCATTTGAAATAAGATTAGACATTTAAATAAGCCTTTTTTACAGTCCGTTCAACCGATTTTGACTTCTATTGCGTTGGTGGCACGACAAATGGCAGCTGCAGTAGACAGTTGGTATTGTGTAACTTTTTTGCTTTTAATGCTATCCTTATGCCTAAGGTATAGAAGTCAAAATCGGCTGAACGGACTGTAAAATGGTTTGTTTACTAATCTTATTTCAAATGGAGTATAGGTAGGTACACCTACGTAACTAGGTAGGTGCGTATGTACCTACCTACTTACTTGGTCAGTACATACGCAACGTCCTACTTACCTACCTGACCAAGGTACATGTTTGCCCCAGGTGCGTATTACCTACCTAGATAGCTAAGTAGGTAGATAGGTACTAACATAAAGGATTTAACTTCTTTGTATTTTGCAAAGGAGAGGTGTTTGTTGCACCTATCAAAACACAAAGACGAGGTATCTCGGTTGTCGCAATAGCATAATCAGACTATAATGATCCTACTGCTGGGGCACAAACCGTCCTCCGTAAAAGGGACTGGGCCATAATCCATAGTGCTGGTTGGTCGATTGGATGTCACATGTCTTCGAATGTTTGGTTCTAGGACATGCCGGTTTCCTCTCGATGTTTTCCTTCACCGTATTGCAGGAAGAGCAGTGGTAACGAAATTAAAATACACAAAACGCCTGGCTGGGTTGAGGGTTCGAAGGTTCGAACTCACGACCTATAACTCGTAAGTCGAGGCCGAAGCCGATACCACTGGGCCACCACTGCTCTCGTCTCAATACGCCATCTTGTTATTAAAATGGCAACCACATACCTTTTACATTTATTTTATAGAGAATATTTATTAATTTTTTTAATTAGCGCCAAAATAATAATTACAGAGATTTTCATCACTGAATGAGCTTGAAAAAAGAAAATTTCAATGATTTTGTTTCAGACTCCGCTTTGTGAATTGCGTGCCTCGAGTTATCTCCTTTATGAATGAATCTGTATTCTATGGAGTTTTAAAAATTCTATTTAGCGTGAGTCCCCGAGCAGCCGTCCAACCTACTCGCTATTACCAATTTCAATGCATCGTAGGTAGGTACCCATTGTACTTACTTATATAGAGATTTCGTTGAGGTAGGTGGTATACCCGCTTATACCTAAATTGAGTTTGGTTAACTCCCAGGGAATAAATAACTTTAATTTAGGCAGGTAGGTACCTACCTACGCTAAAACATTTCCAAATTATTCGATTTCTATTGTTCCTACGTACTTACCTAAGATAAAACACGGAAAACACCTAATATGATTAGATACCTAAGCACTTGCTTTGAAACAGTAGATATTTGAAAGATCTTCTCATTAAGGTTATGTATCAAATAACTAAGTATCTACTAAACATACTTCATGCACACAAATGTAAAGAGGTGGACATGCCATGGGCATTTCTTAAAGTCGGCCAATTTACTTTTACTAACCTTTAAACTTACCTACGTTTGACGATCTTACTATTTCACCTTCAAACATCATAGAACCGTAACATCTAACTTAGAAAATGTTTGTTTCGATACAAAACGGGAGCATTATTAATTTGCCGCTATATTTACACAACGAAAGGTTATCTCTTGCGATGTAAATGCGTATTACAAGTCATGGCTAAGCAGATATCTTTAACTCGACATATGAATATACCCAGTAGGTAGGCCAGCACAACTAGCCAGTAGAGACTGTACCGTTATATTTATCAGACGGTTGTATTAGTATTAATAAGTAATATCAATTAATATCAGCTATGTCTAACATATCAATTATTTACCTGCTTTGTTTTTCCTTCGTAGTAGTAAACGCTCGAAATGCGTTTATTATGGACGATCGCTTTGTGTGCACTGTCAAGAAGGCGTGCTTCGAGTGTTTGAAGTTACCTCAATGTTCATGGTGCCCGACGGAAAACAAATGCTTCTCAAGGAACCTGCCGAAGTTTGGAGAGTTCTGCTCCAATAACACCATTGTTCACGTAGATTACGGCTGTGAGTTTAGAAAGATACATTTGATCACAGGGCCGGATTTAAGGCCAACAAGGGCCATGGCCCGGGCCTCCACAATTAGATTCGTTTTTTGATAAAAAAAGTTTATCAAAAAACCTTTTTTAATTTTCTTTTCGTGTCCTGAGTTGATGGTCTTAAAAATGATACGTTGAATTAGGTACTTTGATACCGAAAACCGAAATAAATCAAATTTCTTTTAATCTGTTCCATAAAATTTTCGGGGCCTCCACATCTTTAAATCCGGCCCTGTTTGTTGATCATTATTATTTATTCTTGTTAAAAACTTAGATTATCCATAATGTTTAATTGTTTGTGTACGATACAGTTTGGTAAATTAACTTTATCATTATTCAATGGTATAGTTAATTCAACCTAAATTAACCAAGGTATCAAGGTACAGACATGGGTAGTAGCTTATTCTTCTTCTCGTGTCGAGGAATTAATTATATTTAATTTTGTACGACCAGTACTTAGCGATCGGACAACTCTATCGTTTGCCTCATTTAATTTCTGGAGTCATTTAGTTGCACGGGCTCTATGTAAATTCTGGTATTAAAAAATAAAGGTATATTTGGTACTTTCTGAAAAGTTAGTAGGTAGGTACACTAAAGCCGAAAACGTAGTTACATATTTTAATATCTAGTACACTTCGTTCATGCTTTCACAAGAGAAAGAGATATCTGTAACAATCTTAGCATAACACACTACATGAAAGTGTTCATGATAACGTTACAGTGAGTTTCGAGGAGAATGCAGAGTGTTCGTGCGGCAAGGGCGATGTGGGGCGGAGCTGCTACCCGCCAGGTGTCACCGAGGGTCCTGAGTGTTCCGGCCGAGGCACCTGCGTGTGCGGCCAGTGCGTCTGCAACCCAAACCCTGATCCTAAATTCCCGACCAAGGTAATGACTGGGTAGATTATTCGTCGATCCCAGCATATTGTATGTTCGCGGTTCTTGTACCTAGGTCTTTTTCACTGAGATTTTCCGGCCAACTGGAGTCCTAAGCCGGCCACATTAGCAATTCTTCTAAAAGCAGTTCATTTCCTGAATCCCAGCTGTCATTAGCAATTCCTCTAATTTGACATAAAAGCCATTCATAATTTGTGGACCATTTTACGAATCTCCATAGAAAACTGTCAAACAGATGAATTACTTTGTAATATGAATTACACGCAGATCATATTATGAATTGTCAGTATGTGACATTTTACGATGATTCATAATATTTTCATGTTATGATTCTGCTAACGTGACCGTTTTTAAGCCCCCTCTGACAAAAATTCAGCTCCGTTTTCTACAAAGTAATATCTGGTAAATTATAATTATACCTAATAAAAACTTCTAATCTGACCTAACACCTAAAACTATATTTTTTCAGATGGTGATGGGTGAATACTGCGAGTATGACAACTTCTCTTGTGACGATCCTAAATGTAACGAAGGACCATATTCTCTGAGCAACCCAATTGTTGCGGAGAGCCCTTCTAAAATGGCCGACGTTGACATCCCAGCCTCATAACGATAAAACGGACGAACATTAATTTAATTTTTAATTGTAACTTTATAATAATAAGAACTTAGGTAAGGAATATTATTGTGTTTATTGCGTCCGTGCAGGATAAATTTAGAATTCGTAATCATACCTACTCGTGTTTGTTATTCATTCACAAAGTAGGTACCGATTGCGAAAGGTCTGCGCATGTACTAGTAAAATGTGTAGATAATAAATTATGAGATTTACAAACAAAGCTGTAAATAAATGGTAGCACATAAACCACGTACTATCCTAAACCATCCCTAATTGTATAAGAAAATAATCTATCTGAACTACTCAGGAAGGTCGAGTCGAGATTTCTGTGAAGTGAAAAGTTCGCAAAATTTCTTTATAGCCAGCTATACTTAGTATATTCTGAAGAACGCTCGGGTGGATGGCTGTGAACCGCGGCGGAGGCAATGAGGTTTTCAGGAGAAGCGTTGGAGCGAAGAAGCCGTGGCTCAATTAAGAAATTGATATGAGCCGGGCGTCTGTCGCGGATGGCTCATCGTTCTCAAGTGCTGCCCGTTATGGTTACGCGAAATTAGATTTCAACGAGTCTATTTTCTCTCCCACAACGAGTTCACCTTTTATTTCCTCAATATTTATTGAACGTCTGCCTTAGATGTCGGACTCGGAGAGTCCCTCGCTGTCGTTTGTATAGGCGCAGCGATTTCAATTGAAACGTGATAATAATAGGTGGATTTACTTGGGTAGGTACCTACTGATTACAAACACAATAGATTTTGTAACACCACATGTGTAGTTGCTATTACCTACATAGTTTCCTTAGTTCATTTTATATGTTTCTACTACTGGAAATCTCCATCTTTTGCCAACGGATATACATAAGGTAAGTACTAGTACTTACTTTAGGCTTCACGCTTCCATCTTTGCGTTTAGGTAATAAGTACTTAAAATTTATTTGGTTAGTTTCGACGCTTTAGAGGCACCGAATATAAATATACGCTGTAAATAAGTACCTATGTATACAAAAATATTCGAAACACTGTTCCCACTGACAGGCTATGATTCCGATCTAATCTGTATAGTTTCATCTGGTACAATTCAGGTCATTCGCTACGCAGCGGCACAATAATGTATTTTTCTTCTCGACTTGCAGTTGGGACTGACCAGTCTAGACGGGCGGCACAATGAGTTCAATAAGTTGTCGGAAATCGAACACTTTGGTTTCCGGAGAAACTTGTAACTTTGAGAACAAAACGGCCGCACCCGAATGTAAGTTTCGTGGTTATAACCACACTAACGACGATGCTGGAGAGTTTCCTTCCTAGACAAAGAAGCATTTATTAAAAGAATCGACAATCTTTTAAGAGAAAGTCGAATTTTCTTTTAAGAAAAACTTTGTGGGTAAACGGCAAAAGATACTCAATAAATAAATACCTCCTTAATAAAATAAAACTGTCACCGCCGTAACCGAATTTGTGTTCAATAATTGTGGCGGAATGCGGCCCTCGAGGAGCTCGGAGGAGATTCGATTATGGAAGGAGCGCTTAAATTGTTTTAGTGTCGATCAGCATCATATACAAGACGCTAGGTTGGTAGTTGGTACCACGTACTTACCGTAAATTACCTACACTGTCTTTATGAAATTATTTGAAATTAATATATGCACGTAATGTACGTGGCAGAGAGATACCTATAGCATGATATTGCTTATTGAATTCAGTACTGGCACAAAAAAAAAAGTAGGCGAAGTCTTTACTAACTCCAACTGTTAACATTTTGACTTGTACTACTGTTAAGTTCGAAAATATACTTTCAAAATTTTTTTTATAAACAAAGTGGTTGATTGAGCGGTGACTCGCGACGCAAACGAAATGTATAGCTTCCAGCCGCGGCTTCCGTGGTATGTCGATAAAAAGTAGCCTATGTCCTTTCTCAGGCTCTAGACTATCTGTGTACCAAATTTCATTTAAATCGGTTCAGTAGTTTTGGCGTGAAAGCGCGACAGACAGACAGAGTTACTTTCGCATTTATAATATTAGTAAGGATTTAGATGACATTGTGGAAAATTGTTTTCTTATAAAACTCATTTTGAAGGCTTTTTAGGTCTTGTTACAGGTATTGTCATGCAAATAATATTCGATCCCACATTATTTAAGTATAATATATTTCTATATTTAAGTATAAAAACTGTCGTTTATGGCGTGGTAAACGTAATTTTACTATAATTATAATTTCCTAAGACTCATCTTGATGCTATAATTTTCAAACCGAGTAGATGAAGTTATTGAGAATTACGTGTGTATACATTTTGATGTCTACGGGCGGGCGTAGCGTGTCGCGTCGCGAGCACTAACCTAACTGTACGCTCGGTCTACTACCGTTCAGTAGTCAAGTTATACACAATCTTACCAAAAAAATTTGAATGTCTACGGCGTAGCACATAGCAACGGTATATCCTACCTACTTCAGAATGCTATATGTGGTATGCTTAAATAAATATTCTAAAGCAATTTTTAGCTTTGGGATAAAAAACATTGGTTTAAAATAAAGTAAAACTCTAACGAAAACTAAATGTCTACGGGTCTACGGCGTAGCACGTAGCATGACGTAGCCGGGTTGTCCAATACTTCAGGAATCACTTGTATTTTCTAAATTCCTGTAACCTGTAACGCATCCACGATCACTAGAGCAAATAAAATTCTAAAGTTAGACATCTAACAGACTGAATAGGTTAAATATCTGAAAACGAATTTTACTATTGAATAATTCGCGCGGAAACGTGATCGGACTTTCGAGCACGGAATAAGATGTCAATGGAGGCGGGCGGTGGATATATATTGCACAATAGGAGCCGAGATCACACATAATAATATGGCATTGGTATTCTGGAGTGGGGAAGAATGCGCGTTCCGCCGGCGAGGCGGCGACTTCTCGGCGTGCCGCGTGCCCCGGCGTCAGCGACGGCCGCGGCCCGCGACCCCGCATCCCGCCACCCTTCACTCTTCACTTCCTAATTGTTTCCCACGCGAATCTATTATGAAACTTATGAACTAGTCACCATTGATCTTAGTTTACTGTAAGGAAATATCGGAAACATCGTAAAATAAAAACATTTTTCATTCAGCGATGTAACGTTAAATAAAAATACGCTGACATTAACAGATGATTGGGTCGGTAACGTGTTTATTTGGAATATACAGGGTGTTTGGCAGAACGTTGAACATACGAAAATGGTGGATAGGTAGGGTCATCTGCTAGTTACTCAGCCCTAATTTATTTGGCCCTGGCCCCCTGGATATTTAAAAAAAAATGTTTTTGCTTTCTTCTAGTTTCACCAGTTTCTCAACTTTAAAGGGTAATTTAAATAAAAAATACAAAAATAAAAAAAATCTTGCCTGTTTAACCCATTTTTAATCAAAATTACACCCCACCACCGCAGATGACCCTACCTATCCACCATTTTCATATGTTCAACGTTCTGCCAAACACCCTGTATACTTATTCTACTCTTTGTTTGGAATGCAAATTGATCTTACCCAAAAGATCACAGAAAGGACAAAGCTACGAAATTAAAAAATGATAGGTAATTTAATTGTGTACTAGTTGATACATATACAGAGCATTGAACAAGTTATGGCGTGAACTTTATGGGAACCGACATATTATCATATTATGTAGAAATCAGAATAATTGCTCTCAGAAGACCAATTCAGCTGGTGAGTCACTGAAAGGAGAGGCCACTTCACTTCTTTTATGAAAATCTAGAGAAACAATTGAAGCTGTTTTCCTGAGTCATCTTTGCTCATTCCCCGCTCATAATCATATTAAAGTGTCACCTCAGAAGCCAGAAGTAGAAACAAGTGTCAATCTCGGAGGCACAATCCTGAGGAATATTTAGAACGGAGGGATGAACCTTGAATATTCATGTGGCCGCACTCGTTGACTCTTCAGCGACAACGAGTTCTCTTTCACCTATTTGGCATGATTTAAATTATTTATAACAAACCGTGTGCGGCCCAGCCACGCGGCTTTCCCCCTGTAATTTGGTAAGCGTTTGTACGAAGCAGCCAACATGCGAGGCACGTAGGGAAATATCCTTTATACTGCTGAACATTCTATTAATACAAACATGATGAATAATTTTGTTTTAATATAGATGACGGTAAAACGGCTTTTGCCTCCTTTGGATTTTGTTTTTAAATTCATAATTTAAATATTTTGTGAGGATAAATAATACGAGTACTTACTGCATGTAGTATTTTTAGGTTTCCATACTCGAATGGTGCCAAACGGAACCCTAATACTAAGCCTCCACTCTCCGTCTGTCTGTCAGCGGGTTGTATCGCATGAACCGTAATAGGTAGACAGTTGACATTTTCACAGATTGTGTAATTCTATTGCCGCTATAACAAAAAATAAAATGAAGTTAGAAACGTGTTTTTTTCGGCATTTTTTGCTAAAATTGTACGGTGATACGGAACCCGTTCGTGTGCGAGTCCGACTCGCACTTGGCTGATCTTTTTTTCTGCTAACTGTCTCTATAAAGAGACATGGATGGCAAACTTTAAGAACTATTTTCTAGAATTCTAAAACTCAATGTGTGACAAAGATGAGTTACAAAGCGACGTCTCTTAGCTGAGATTTAAGTGTTTGGTGCTTGAAGCACTTCTTATCCGTACAGCGAGCAGTAGCAGCAGTAAATTGCAGAAAAAGATTATCTTATATTAATTTATCTTTTCATAAGTATGTAGGTATTTTTGTCAACAACATCCATTACTATAGATAGTAGATATTTTTCGAGTAGAGAAGGCAGAGGTGTATGGCAATATCTACCTACCACATGCGCTCGTAGGTTCAAAGGCTCGTAACTTAAAAAAAATATAAATGCTTAGAAAATGCGTCTTGAGGGGTATGCCGAAGAAAATTAACTTCATCATCATCATCATTTCAGCCAAAAGACGCTGCGGGACATAGGCCTCCCAAGCACCGCCACTTAAACCGGTTCTGTGCTTCTCGCATCCAGCGGATTCACCAAGTCATCGGTCCACCTTGTAGGAGGCTTTCCAACGCTACGCTACGTCTTCTGGTACGCGGACAATTAACTTCCATAAACTTAAGGGGGATGCGCTAAGGTGGCCCAGTGTAAAAACGTACAAAAATTTGATTTTCGCGGGCTACCTTAGCGCATCCACCTTAAACCTTTTATACTAACTATACTAGCCCTGCCAACGCCAATGCCATACTGATGCTTCAGGCGTTATCTATACCTCGACTTCGTAAGAAAATAATACTAGTTCCAATTAATCTAAATACCTCATAGAGCTCATTTCTTGTATGAATAGGAATTCCAATTCATTATCTTATAAGTTAAAAGGAATGCTGGCTGAAGAAAACATATTTAAGTTTTTATTAGCCTCAGTTTAACTGACACTTTCTGATGTCTGTGTTATTTTATGTCTTTAGTGTCCCGGAAAGTGTTAATGAGTGATCGATTACCCATTATGACGTCACAAGGTAAGTGTTTAAGTAGCACTTTGTACTTAGTTTATTAACTGGAAACCTTATAGTACTTACTTGAAGCGCCTTTGTTCGCGTCATCGATAGGCTACACCGCCTGCTAGAGTGCAACGCCGGTGCAGGTTCGATTCCATTATACTTGTATTACCACATGCTGAATTCCAAGATGAAATTGATAATTACCTATTAACGTACAAACTGACAGCTAGGTTTAAGTAGCTACTTTTGTAACTACCTATACTTATTTATTAAAGAATAAACCATGTCGCCGGACGGGATTTCCGATCGGCAAGGCTACGGTTTGGCCGGTTTTTGTCTACCCTTCCGTCGACAAAACGGTGTTCGTGCTAAGCCTGCTGATCGACTTTGGCGACCCAACGCACATTGAAACCGGTATTGGGCTTATTGTTTGAAAGAGAGGGCCTTTAAACTCTGTACTGCAATGTGGATTGCGCCGAGCGCCAGAGAGCGTATCACAGTTAGTATAAGTAGTGATTGAAAACCAATAAGTCTCATAACTTTTTTTCCCATACATTGGATTTAAAAAAAACATTCCGTGAAATGTTAACCCTAAACCTTCAAAACAAACCACATTTCAGTATCTAATGGACGCGTACTTCGAGGCACCGGGTCAAAAATGCCCAATGACCTTTGTGTCTGAGATTGTCGTGGTCAAACCAAGTCAATGGGTCAAACACAAAACTACAGAAAACAAAGATTCAACGAATTTTGTAAACTTTTCCTAACTTTAAAAGACTGCTGCTGACAACTGAACTTAATGAAAAACTATGTTAAGTATATTTCATGGGATAGTTGAAGTCGATCGCTACTTAGACTTAGAAGGAGCGTGATCGTTCAGCTGACACAATGAAGTGGCGTGGAGGGCGGCACGGCGCGACTTGCGACGTATCATTGGTCGTGGGCTCGTCGCGGACGTAGCACGCGGTATAAACGTACGGCGGATGGCGGAATCGAAAAGTTCTTTTATACTGCAACACTTAATAGGAGTAAAAATAATTCCAATCAAACTTCACATACATATTTATCACATTATCTTTAAATATAGAGATAGAGATAGAGAATATGAGGACACTGCTGGTACTAGGTAATAGACACATTATTATTTCAGTTGTTTCGTGTTGGTTGCTGAGCTTGGATCGTGTGTCGGGAATAGTGATTGTTGGATTTTTCCATTAGGAAATTCTCAGAAGCAGCCTCTATTGGAAGGTCCACTGAATTGAATACCCCTGCTTACCCCTGCTAGGAATACCTTCTATCTTTTTTTATATTTCAGGTAATAGGCATAATAACATATGGTTGGTTCCTATAAACGAAAACGAGAGTTTTGCTTAGCAATGGTCACTTTTCTTATGGCCAAACTGCGCATTTAGATAGATTCGTAAGCTAATTTTACCAGTGATAGCTACTTCCATATGGGAGGGTTACTATGCAAAGCTATGAGGTCTTTGCTTCATTATTGGTAAAGATACAAGAGTCTGAATGAAAACCAATAACGGTCCGTACGTTATAGGAATTAGCCAATAGTCTGTTCCAAAAGTACCTACCTATCGTATGAAAGTGTAAACAAACCCGGGTTCAGGTTAAATTCTCAGGCAATCACTCACTAAAGGGAATCAGTAACATATTCATCGGTACGAATTAAGAAGGTTTCAACTTTATATCTCACTCTACACTTTTTCCAACAATTATTGATTAAATAACATTATTAAACATTAATCGAAAAATTATCAACCAAAATTGGGATTATTAAAATTAATCTCAATAATTGTCAAGTGATTTTTTTTCTTTGTGATTTAAAATTAGGGTAACGGGCTTAGGTGATCAAATCAAAGCACTCGATTTATAATTGGCACAAAAAAATGTGTAATAACCAAATCGCTAATCGCGTATATCAGAGACACGTTCGGCATGACTACGAGCGAAAGCCTTCACGCTCGCATCCGCACCCCCCGCGCGCCCCCCGACCGCGCTGTCCTCTCAACCGCAAGAGTGCTGGCTGCGGGCGTCGAGTCAGCCGGAGGCCGCCGCGCCGCTGACATCGCACCGTCCCATGCAACACCAGTCGTTGCTCTCACAACCGAATTTCTGCTAAGTGACTACAAGCTGCAACCATGGACGTGGAGGAGTTCCGTATTCGCGGTAAGGAGATGGTGGACTACATCTGCACGTACATGAACACGCTGCAGACACGCCGCGTGATACCGTCTGTGGAGCCGGGCTACTTGAGGGCTGCGTTACCGGCGGAGGCCCCGCACCTGCCTGAGGCATGGGACGACGTGATGAGCGACGTGGAGAACAAGATCATGCCAGGGGTCACGCACTGGCAGCACCCTCGGTTCCACGCGTACTTCCCGTCCGGCAACGGCTACCCCTCCATCCTGGGTGACATGCTGTCTGCTGGCATCGGCTGCATCGGATTCTCTTGGGTAAACTTTTATGATACCTTTTCCTTAATTTCCTATATTTAGACCCAAACTACCTGCATTACCAAATTAGTTTCGAACAATTAAATTATCGTCTTAATAATAGTTTTAAAACCCGGTGAGACTTATTGTTATAGGAACTTATCTTTCGAAACTGAATGACAACCACAAACAAACCGGAGTAAGTAAAAACTCTACCGTTTTGATATAGTAAAATAACATAGACCAAACTTGAAAAGTTATTAATTTATTATAAAAAGAAGAAATGAAAATTGTGAACCGTTATAATTAGTGGTCAAAAAAAATCCAAATGATAAAGATGCTGATGTTCCAAATGATTTTAAAATGTATTTAAAACAAAATTGAAAGATTTTTTATTTGTTTTAACGCAAAAAGACACTATAAAGTCTCATGTTTGCCAATTATTCACAAAATCTCATATTATTGGCACTATCAGAAGTTGTTACTTAATCTTTTACCAAATTACACGAGAATTACTTAAAAATAACTGTAATAAAGGCGAAAACGATCTTAGTATCTACTTGAACACATTAAAGCAATCGACAGATTTGATAGGCGTGCAGTGAGAATGATGGATCGAATGATAATAAAGCGACGGCTATTAACTAGCGTTAGATCGATCTAATTTATTTGATTACAATTATTCTAATCAGCTGGTTGCAGTACTAAGTTAAGAAGGGCGGGACGAAAAAAAATGGCATTAAAAATACCAGCTCATTTTGTCCCACTACAGGTCAGGGCAAAGGCCTCTTCTCACATAGAGAAGGTACGAGAATTGACCAGCATGACCACGCTTGCTGAAGATTTACTAACTATAAGTTCAGTTTGCTCCTACATAAATTACCAAATATGTATTTAATAATTGGCGGAGTAATCGTATAACATACAAACAAAACAAAAAAAAACATACAGACGAATTGATAACCTTTGATTAAAAACACATTATATTTAGTAGATTTAATTAATTTTCATAGATTCTATCGCTATGAACAGTTAGTTGTGGTGCGTAAAGATTTAGAACACCAATGCCTTGACATTTTAAAAGTTTAGTAGATGGGTTGTCAATCCATCACTCACTGTAGTTACAGCGACGAAAAGGTAGTTTTATTAATTAGATTTCTTTTCAACTATTTCCAGCTTGATTTTATAGTTAGTTCAACACGATATTTAGGTTTAAACTTTTAAACTTATAGAAAATTATGTATTATGTCGTATCTTTATGTATTTTACTGTGTGTACATAAATAAATAATTGTTTTGTTAGTTACCTACGTACTTATAGCGGACATAGAACAGGCTGAGGCAGACACCGATTGCAGTCGTATTGATTGTCCTGTAATTGGTGTTTTAAATAACTTATGCTACTACTGACCTTTTTGAGCCTAACTAAACTACAGCTAGCTTAGTTTTAAACGCGTAAGTAATTTCTATTACCCACGTTGATTAGATTTCACTTTTGTAAAATCTATGGAAACAACGGTAATCTTTTTAGGGTTCCGTAGTCAACAAGGAACCCTTATAGTTTCGCTATATCCTGTGTCTGTCCGTGGCTTAGCTCAGAGACCTCTAGTACTAGAAAGCTGTAATTTGGTATGGGTTTACATATAAATCACGCCGACAATGTGGTAAAATAAAATCATGAATTTTTTTTTACAATAAATACAATAACAAGTTTTACAAAGTAACTACAATGTTAAGTTTGTTCTTGTTCATCCATCCCAACCACGGAACCATTCATTGTCCGTGGTTCGACTGGCATTTGGCCGGTTTTTTGTTCATAGTTACAAATTAATTATGTATTTTAAGATAAATGAATGAATAAAACCTAACGTCTTATACACATTAAAGTAAAAACCTCACCTAACGTAGAGTACCTAGAGCTGTAGGTATTTTCGCGAAATATTATAAGGGTTACCTATAAATAAATGCATCTGCATGTGCAGAGGTGGCCCAGAGGACTTAAAGTTGTAGGTCGTAGGTTCGAACCCAGTCAGGCACTTTAATATGTTTAATTATTTCATCGCCCCTCGTCTCAAAACGGTGAAGGAAAACATCGTGAGCAAAACCATGTCCTAAAACCAAAAAATCGTGTACATGTGACATCTACCAACCCGCACTCGGCACTGGGCCCACGTGGTGGATTACGGCCCACTCTCTCTCACTGAGAGGAGGCCTATGTCCCAGCAGTGGGAATATTAAAGGCTGATTATACTTATGCACCTAAATAATGAGCCAGTGTTCTATAGGTATTAAAAATAATAAATGAAAATGAATTAAAAAAGAGGAGTAGAATTCGTATATACAGGATACAAACCTTGAAATCGCGAAAAAAAAAATCAGCTGTTCCATACATTTGTGTTCACTTAAATCAAAAAAATGTATGGAATAGCTGTTTTTATTTTTGCGATTTCTAAGTTGGTCCCCTAAAAAAAGTATATTATAGATGACACCTAACCACTAGTTTCAAGGATAACGGTGTCTACCCTAACACCCAGTAGTAATCTGCAAGACAAGTTATCCAGATCTTAACCAAATGTGGTGAAACAGATCATAAATGCGGTTCATCGAGATATTATTACCCATTGTAATCTGCATTATAGGTATTCTGTAACATGACTATCTATATTTTATAGTTTTCATTTAGTAACGAAGAGTTAAAGCAAATAAATATTTGCGGTTGGCCTAAGTAATAATTGAAGGTTCCAAGGTTAGCCGTGACAGCAGACACCGGACTAGTAATTTAGTATCGAAGGCCGCTTTGAAACTAATGAACGATGATAATTTTTACAACTTGTAATTGTGCGTTAACAAACTGCCTAATGGTTACACTTAAAGGTCCAAACGAAACCTCCACGGTACGCGACAGTGTGATTGATTCAGCCTAAATTTTCCTAACACTACTATGTAACTGTCCTAACTATTGACATAATAGGTTGCCTGTGCCTAACCGTGTCCTATGCTCAACTCGGCTTACATAAAAAACTGTATTATAAGTCATGCATGTTTGTACTATAGCACAAAAATCATGAATTCCCAAAAAAAAAAAAAAAAAAAAATTTAGTATTTTCTCTTTAGTAGGTACAGAATCTCGCAAGCAGTAATCAGAATCCCTACATTCTACTCGACTCGTAGCCGTCGCGTCGTAGCAAATGTTCCTGCGCTACGGCGTAGCAGGTTCGAATCCCGCAAGCCTACCGTTCAGGCACCGTAGACCGTGTCTATATTTTGATAATGCCGATGTTTCAATGCTCAAAGCAGGGGAGATAAATTAGTAATTGTAAACAATGACAATGTTAAGACTAGTGCGTTAATCTTTTAGATGTATTCTTATCTAATCTTTGAAAATGCCTAACATTTATTAAGCTTAGTGTTATGTTTCGCAGGCAGCAAGTCCAGCTTGTACAGAACTAGAGATTATTATGCTGGATTGGATGGGTACGTACACTTAGAGATTTGAAGACAAATTATGGATACTTAATAAAATATTTTGAATTTTCATTAATCATGTAGGTAATTAAAGAAGCTTTAAGTTTGGGACTAAAACCACCGTTAGTATCAGCAACAATAAGTAAGTTAATTAAAACATAGAAAGTAGATGGAAGTATATTGAAATCCAGTGTCTGTTTAATTTTGTTTATCCCGTAGCAATGCGTGCGTAGCCGCGTAGCTCCGTAGCATTCGTAGCCACTGTCCCCGTAGCAGCTAATTTGTAGTAACTAGTAAAAGGGGATGTTAGGTGACACGCATCTAATATTTCAAATAGTAGCTAGTACCGATATTATAGGAGCTAAACATATTTCACACACTAGCCTGAGACAATTAATGATTCATTTATTGCAATAAAGTCTGCTCAATCCTTGTGTGGTTTTAATCAATCGTCTAATTATTATCATCATTTAATTTCAGGAGTATAAACAGGAATTTATCCATTATCATATTTTTTTTTTTACTCCTTGCTGAAAAGTTCCGATAACGTTGATCAATTATTAAATGAAGTAATGAAATTCCAGGTAAAGCAATTGGTTTACCACCAAACTTTTTAGCGCTCGAAGAAGGAAGCAAAGGCGGCGGCGTTATAGAGGTAAACAGCATTTCATAGCAAAAAAATATTATAAAAAAAAAGTCTAATCATCAATATCATTCGTAGGGATCGGCTAGCGAGTGTGTGCTGGTCTCAATGCTAGCTGCTCGAGCCAACGGCATCAAACGCCTCAAGCATCAGTTTCCCAACGTAGACGAGGGGCTATTACTCTCCAAACTAATCGCCTACTGCTCCAAGGAGGCACATTCCTGCGTCGAAAAAGCTGCCATGATCTGCTTTGTTAAACTACGCATCTTACAACCGGATGATAACGGGTCTCTTCGAGGAGACACTTTAAAAGAAGTAAGTTGCAGTTTGTTTAGAAATTGATCCCCTCATATCATAAAATAATGTTTTTAAATTTTCTGGTTAAGTAAGCCCCCGATACCGATGCCCCGTAACTTAAGGGGGAATGCCCTAATAAGTTAGCCTGCGAAATTCATTTGTTTTTTTCGTTTTTTTGCAATTTGCAGGTAAGTGTCAGATTGTATGTTGATTAATATGATTCGCGACCGTAACAAATATGGCTTTACAGAATTATAATCATTAGAATCACCAACGAATATTCAAATAGGAGAAATGAAAAAAAAAGGGCAGTCACTACCGACAGAAGTGAAAACTTAAAACTGGTATTAGCGCCATCTATGTTCTATAGTAAAGCATTAGCGAATCCATTAGTTTACCCCACAGAAATAGATAGACCTATATCTGTGGTTTACCCCTACCAAAAATTGTTTAACGCGCCTAAAGTGGTTTTCACTTCAAAACACTTCACATGAAACAAGTTTAATGCAATGAGCAGTGCATCCTTTTACTTGGCTTCTATTATTGTTTTTAAATGGAATTGGGCCATGCTATGGAGTGTAGGCTGTGCAGGAGTGGTGCAGATAGGCGGGCGGTAATTGAAGAAACAAGACGGCACCGAGCGCACGGCGGCGAGGCGACGACGGTGTCCCGCGTTTAATGACTCGCCCGTGGATGCCGGAAATACGTAGCGAGCCGAGCGGTAATGGAGCCGCATTGTGTGCCACTTTCTATGCCGCAAATATTGAAATTTCACGATACTACCCTCTTATGGGAGGTCTCTTTAATTGCGAGCTTCAGAATACGTTCAAGATTATTAAGATGCCTTTTCAATTTTGATTCGATTTACAGGATATCTATTGAGTTTTATGCAAATAAGTTTACTCAGGTATTTATTTTCTATGCAGTACCTACCTATTAACAAAGAGTGTATTCTTATAGGCTATGGAAGAGGATGAAGAAGCTGGCCGTGTTCCATTCTTCGTTTCCATAACTTTGGGAACCACATCGTGCTGCTCCTTTGACAATCTCCCGGAGATCGGGCCCGTCGCCCGGAAATTTCCAAGCGTCTGGCTTCACGTAGACGCTGCTTATGCTGGCAGCTCTTTCCTATGCCCTGAACATAAATATCACCTCTCTGGGATAGAGTACGCCGACTCTTTTAACACTAATCCCAACAAACTTATGCTGACCAGCTTCGACTGCTCTCTTCTGTGGGTTACTAACCGATATCTATTGACGTCGGCCCTCGTAGTCGACCCACTTTACTTACAACATTGCTATGACCACACGGCCATCGATTATAGACACTGGGGTGTGCCATTGAGCCGCCGCTTCCGTTCACTCAAGCTGTGGTTTATGTTACGAAGCTACGGAATCAGCGGCCTGCAGAAATACGTACGCCGTCATTGCGAACTCGCTAAATATTTTGAAAAACTCGTGAAAAAGGACGATAGATTCCAAGTCTGCAATCAAGTTAAGGTAAGACGTTTTATTTATCGATCTTGATATTATTATAAATGAATGCCGCTTGCGCGGACACCGCAAAGATAGGACAAGGTGAGTTCAAGCAGAGCGATGTACGATTGTACACCTTCTTACTTAGTACCTAGACCTAGATCCTATTTGATATTACAACATTAAAATCTTGTAAAATACACATAGCACAGTTAATTTTAAACCGATCCTTTGTCTTTGTAATTCTTGTGTAAGTCGATCATACTTAATTAAACATTTCTGATTTTCAGTTGGGACTGGTTTGTTTCCGTCTTGTGGGGAGCCCCGAGGACCCGGGAGAGCAAATAGACGAGCTCAACAAGAAGTTGTTGACCAACATAAACGCGTCCGGCAAACTGCACATGGTGCCGGCTTCGGTCGGCGATCGATTCGTTATCCGCTTCTGTGTTGTGCAGCAACACGCCACGCGTGAAGACATCGGTAAGCGTTGGCTACTTATAGATTTGTAAATATTTTATTTGCAGCTTATCCACATACATGGAAAGTGTTAGCAACTGTGTATCTATCTACTTTTTTTCCATGCCCATGACTACCATTCGTCAACGGTCAACGTCAAGAATTGTGACCATTGCGGCAGTGCAACTTATTATTGCGAGGTATCTATATCTACCTATTATACCGCACTTATTTTAGACTTTTTAATTATTTCAGAAATAGCATGGGATATTATAAGCGACTTCGCTACGGAGCTTCTGGAAGGACCAGACAAGGAACGGGTATGTCATGATAGATTGTCCTCTATTGAATAAGTCTAGAACCTGGTTCTTAAGGGTTCTGAGGAAACTGAATGCGGGAAATAAAGTGAATGGTGCTATATAAGCGATTATGACCAACCCTTCGATGTCCAAAAAGGCTCGTCTGGGTTCACAATGGTGTGCTGGTGCAAGTGGTGAAGTGAATGTTGGGTGAGGAAAAAGAGGCATGAAAGTAGGATACTTAGGTAAATGCTGTGGAAACGCGTTCCTTACAAAGTATGTGTGGTTCAACTATACGTGATAGATAAATTGACTTATGATGTAATAAGACAACGTAGGTAGCGGTTTAAAAGAAGATGTAGTGACAAAAACCGGAAAAGGGCGAGTTATGGGACTCGCGCCTTGAGAGTTCCGTCAGAAAGCTGTGCCCGACTGCCTGCGACATCACTAAAAAGGGGATAACTAAATACTTTAATATTATAAATGCGAAAGTGAATTTGTTTGCTACGCTTTCAAGCTAAAACGGCTGAATGGATTTGGATGAACTTTACCTTTTTATCCCGATATTCCCACGGGATCGAAACTTACAAGGGTGAAACCGCAGGGCGCTGCCTAGTTATTAAAAAAATCAACGAATACCTAATCGCGATCGGTGGGAACATGCTGGGTCGTTGGTTTAAACGGTGCCAGAGTGAGGAGAAACCGGCCAGGTTAGACGGTCCATTTTTCAGGCACTGGATTGCACTATTTGCACTCCACGTGTCAATTTGATTTCGTTTGTTTTTCATTTTTGTTGTTTTCTAACTTAGTTCATAAGACTTACTAACACAAATATAAATGCTATGTCTGTAATGGATATGTCTGAAATAAAGTTTATTATATACATATATAGGTATGAATATATATTCTGCCCATCTATATGGGAAAAAGACGAGTTTATGCTATGTATTATCAGGACTTGAACGAGGAGCGCGCTCGCCGCCACAAGGCTGCGCTGGCGCACAAGCGTTCGTTCTTCGTGCGTATGGTCAGTGACCCTAAGATCTACAACCCGGCTATCAACAAGACGCCTCCGCCGGCGCCCACCACCCCTTGCTCCCCGCCACCCTCCACTGCTGCGCCCGCCACGCCTGATACGCCAATTGATCTGGAGAAGCTTCAGCCATCTACTCCGTGAGTCATCTTCATCATCTTGTTATGATATTTTTGTACGATCGGAAATGAGAGATTAGGTGGTGGTCTCATTTGCATTTACCTAATGTAGGGGGCACCTAGTGTGAACAGTGACTACCGCGTAGCCTTCGCTTATAATGGATTGCTAGTGACGAGATATGTTTGGTTAGCCAGCCAGCCCCAACAGCCCGGCACGGCGACTGCCAGCAAACCTGGCTCAGTGGTCGAAAAATTGCGTGCAAAGCGTGGTGACTGGTGAGTGCTACCTACATATGACCAGTAGTCGACTGCGTAGAAATTGGGTAGATAGATCTTCATCTAATAGACTTATAGACAAAACTATTTTAAAATTTTCTTTCAAATATTTAACCATTGACTATTGTTTCATGCAGGAAGCAATCCTCTTGGATCAGCTGGCCACTCGGATTCTTCTTCCAAAGTGTGGATAATGATGCTAATGATCTGCCATTGAGGTAAGCAATTTAAATTTTATCAATAGAATAGGATCTTTTCCAAATGACTCGGGTACGAGCACCAGTGACCAAATAAACCACGTGGCTGATTTGTCGCCCACAATTGGTATTCCAGTATAATTTAATTATTCACTGTTCGGTGAACACCTGTACTGCTCTAAAGCTGTCGTTGCTCGCGGTGCCCGTACCGATAATAAAAATTACTCTGTGGCTCGTATTCTGGCTAATAGATGATTCCAAGCGATACCACAGAGTACTCGATATTTTCTATTTTAACCGCGTAGGATAATATGGCGCCTGAAAGTTATCGTTGCTCGCGGTGCCCGTACTGCGGCCAATAGATGATTTCAAGCGATACCACAGATTACTCGATATTTTCTTTTTTATCCGCGTAGGATAATATGGCTCCTGAAAGTTGTCGTTGCTCGCGGTGCCCGTACTGCGGCCAATAGATGATTTCAAGCGATACCACAGAGTACTCGATACTTTCTTTTTTATCCGCGTAGGATAATATGGCGCCTGAATGATAATTGACAAGATTGTTGGATAATACTCGCAGAATAGTTCCTATGCTGTAATGTTCGCTCCACTGTTGTAGGACCAATACGAATACGCTACGCCGCTAGAGTGCGTTTCATCAAATAGTTCCTTTGCCGGCACTGCGTCACAAGGACTTAGTGGCGATGGCAGCGTTAGATCCGATTTTAGCCGCGGGCTAAAATAATATTGTATCTTTTTAGGTCCTTATGCAATAGCAAGACAGGCTGTTCACTACATTGATTTTGTATATTGTTTTTCTGGTCCTCAGGTTCCGTCACTTGGACACGATGGTGCGCCTCAAGAGTCCTGGTACGACCAGCCGGCGTGGCTCCTCTCCGTGCGCGTCTCCGGAACATCGCGCCCCCTCCCCCTACCATTGACCGACCCCATGTAGCCCTCACCCACATCACAATCACTTATCGCAGAAATAAATTATTATGTGAGCATTGAAATGATTGTGTTACTTATTTTTCCGAGGGTTCTTCTATATCTAGATATAGGAAAAACCCACGGTACACACACATATTATCTATACCTCTATACTAATAAAAAAGTATATAAATAAGTAAAATTTGTTTGTTTGTAAGTTTGTATGTAGGGGGTAATCTCCGGAACTACCGTTTACCAGTCGGATATGAGAAATTCTTTTGGCATTAGATGGCCCAATTCTTGAGGATGGTTAACTTATAGGCTATATAACATCAGGCTACGACCCTTAGGGAGCCCAGCATAAACAAAAAAAAACATCACAAAGAATGCTAATCGAACACGAAGAATGCTAATCGAACACGAAGAATACTTCTTAAAACAGAATTTTTGATGGATTTTTTTTTGCTAGTCAAGACTCATACTAGTACAAAAGTAGCAAGTTTCAAGATTGTTTATCTCAGTAAATAATGTAAGTTATTTTCTAAAAAGGTCCAAAGCGACCACATTTCACTGTAGGAAAATGATAAATCAAAATAAAAAAATAAATCAAAGAGTTTAGCGTATAATCCTAACGAAAAATGTATGGACGGACCATCGGATGATCGGAGCATCCTCCATAAGGGATGGTGAATCCAGTAGGCCGTTATTTTTACCTGACTGTAAAGATTTTTTATTGTATTATATGGTATAAATATAACATAACGCCTGTACTCCCGAAAGGTCACGCAGAGATGAACCTATTCACCCTTATTTCGCCAGCTGTGTTTAAGGCCCGTGTAAAAGGGGGCGATGAATCTTTAATAATATTGTACAGTCACGGACTTTAATTGATGAGCCACTTTCAAACTTTTCAATTTTACAGTTTCATACATTCACGAGATTATACGATTAAACACGAACTCAAACCGCACGCTCGTAAACAAGATGACAGATAAATTACTTATAATCGGAAATAGTCTTATCCATAGAGGTTGACTAATAAGTTGTCAATTATAAAAATAAATAAAATGTTGCATTAAGTTTATCCAATCTATTTGATACTGACCTCCTTTGAATCAGAGCTCATTAACTCGATTATTCTGAAAACTTATCTGAAGACAGTGACAGTTGAAATGTCGATGTCAGAGACGTTAATTTCGAAGTTGTCGAAATGACTATTAATATTTCTCCGTACGCTAACGTTACTATCGCTAGGCTTAAACAATCGTTGCTAGGTTACTGTTGCTAGACTTGCAATTGGTTGACTTTGGGTAGTCACTCTGCTGTCAAGTTTGTAGTTCTGGCTCTCAGGTTAGCCAACCGGTAAAGTTATTAAATATAATTTTCTTCTACTACTAATACGAAGACATTATGACTTTCCGTGTTGGGAACCGAATACGAACAGTGCCAGGTGGCTTATCAATTAAAGTCCGTGACTGTACATAAACTCATATCAACTTGTATGCTTGCCTTGATTGATTGTTATATAACTTTGGGGCTTGTTTTCTGGATATGTCGAGGTGAATGGACCATCTCAACAATCAGTAGAATGGCCAAGGTAAATTAATGTATTTCAAGAAAAACTACTTGGATATTTGGAAATAGAATTATATTCTCAAATGCTTTTAACCTGATGAAACCGTGTGTGATTTAAGTTCACCATTCCATCCGACAGTGTGGAGCAATGTCTTATCTTCTATATCCCAAGCGGCTCCTCTGACATAGTTGCTGTGCATATGTCTATCATGATATATAACTTTCGGTTCAGAGTTCTCCACTACTTCACAAACTGTAACAATTTTATTGTCACAGCATACTGCCACTTTGTCGCCACTGCAAAAAAGAAGCATACGAAAAACATGAACAAGGGATCATAATTATAATTCTGACAGATATTGCTGTTCAGAACAAGCAGCATACAACATAGGGCATAGGAAAAAGTAGGTGCCAAAAGCGAGGATATTGTCATGTAGAGTGGTGATAGGCAGAAGCTATTTATTTATTAAAACTTTATGCATAAGAAAAATAAATAATGTACTAAGGCGGACTTAATGCCTAGAGAATTGTCTACGATCAACCATAGGGTGAAACAGAGACAAAACATGGCAGGTGCAAAATTTTTGTGTTTCATTATAATTTTTGAAAATATATTTACTGGGACTAGAGACTATTTCGTGAAAATATGACGATTTTCAGCAAATATAATGAGTACATTGAAGAAATCACCTTAACTGTTATTTATCACTAGTATAAAATGTTATAAGAAATAGGTACTTACTCTGGATGTACAGCCAACTTGTGGACTGCAGCAGGAAACTCTGTTATTTTGATATCAGTTTCTGAATTTCTTATATCTAACAAATGTAACACTCCTGCTTCATCACCTACTACTAGGCGGTTCTCGTCAATCCATGACAAACAACGAATGCAACTATCATTTTTCAATAAATCTGTAACAAACAAAATATTTGTATTAAAACTTGGTTTGTTTTATCTCTCTTTCATCAGCTCCAGATAAGTCCTGTTTAACTTATCTGGCAGATATTTTGTGTCTAGTAGATATTATAATGCCTTAGATCTAAACACTGTGTAACAGGGTTCCTATTTTAACTGGCCAGTAATAATCTATGTTTGTATCTGGTCACAGTTTTTTTCTGTTTTGTAGAAACCATTCAATCCATAATTATTATTAATTCATAATTATTATGAATTGCCAGAATTCATAATAATTATGGATTGAATGGTTTAATACAAAAGTGTTGTTTTTCTTACCAAGAACTGGCTTATCCATAATGTCGTCCCATAATGTGACATATTGGTCCATGGACCCCGTTGCAAAGTTGGTGGTAGACTTTGGTCTCACTGACACTGCATTTATCATCATACTATGTGCTGCCCTGTAGTTCCTTATACAAATCATGTCAGTTATATCCCATACCTGGAAATATTGTTTAATTATTAACCATAAATATTGCAAGTATTATGTGCATTCTAATAATACTCGCTCCCTTGCTAAAACCTTCAGTCAGTGTTAGTATTAGTTATTACTGTCACTTATGAATTAACTGGTGACCCGCTCCTGCTTCGCATGGTTTTTACGACTCGACAAAACATAGAGGTTTATTAGTTATACACTACACTAAATCTTCCAGAATAAATTCTCTAAACAATGGTGAAAACCTCATCAAAATCTGTTGCGGGGGTTTAGAAGAACAATACAGACATATGGACAATCATGAAAAGCGACTTTAATTTAAAATATTTAAAGATGAAATGAGGTATTTCATAATTTATTTATAACTTAAAAAGCAAGATTGGATATCAAAAACCTCCTGTTCCCTGTATCTCTATCTAGAGAGAACAATTTTTTTTTTTTTTTTTTTCATCCTATTTTGGTATTGTTCTTCTACTGTAAACAATCAAAATTAGATGTAAAATAATTCCTATTCTCTGTGACCACAATAATTTGGTATCAATATTATTTTACAGGTGGTTTATTCTTTTTTAAACACAAAAATTCTTTAACAATTAAAAATATTACTACATTTCTGTCTGAGGCTTAAGATCTAAAATAATTTGAGTGACAAACCTTAACATTGCCATCAGCACCAGCAGTGACATACTGCTTTTCAGGATCAAGACAGTCCACTGCCAGCGCTGCATTATCATGTTCTGCCACTGAAATCTCTTCTTTCCACTGGTTCCATGCATCATTGTTGTTGGACCACACACTGACTGCTCCACTGTCTTCACATGTTAACACCTGTAGCAAATTCAATTGTTTTTATTTTATTTGAACATGTATTTAGACTCGCAACAATCTAAGAAGTCCGTTTTGACAGCTATAAAAATCTTTTGTGTAGAGATGAAAAAAAAAAATTGGTTTCTTATATACTGATTCTCGAGGCATATCGATTAAACATACTTAGAGAGTTTGTAATGGACGACTTATCTACATTGCTTAAAAATGATTCTCAAGGCATAACATTTTATTACAAGTATGAGAACAAAACATCAAAACGGACTTCTTAGATTGTCGCGAGTATAGTTATACAATTTCTTTATGCTATTGTATCGTGCACAACTTCACTAAAGCCAAGTACCAAAAGATTTTATTCATGAATGCTGCTTTAATTCATGAAGGGGTAGGTAGATGTCTAGACACTCACATTTTTAAGCAATTATGTTTAACAGCTATACAGATAATTTTTTTATTAATTATTAATTATAAGTAAATCTAATTGAATTTATAGGCAAGGTTTCTTGCAGCATACCTTAGTAGAAGTTCCAATAAAACACCCATCAGCAGTGCCGCTGCTCAAGGGAATGCTCCTCTTCTCCTCATTTCGGATACAATGAGCATTGGCTATACATTTGTACACACTCACTCCACCGTTCCAGTAACGACCAGTGAGCTCGGAAGACCCCAGTAACACACTTCCATCTGTAACCGATTTTTTTTGATAATGCTTCAATATATTTTCTAAAGGTTACGCCAATACATACCCAATAGAAGAAACGATTTTTATCTACTCTTACATAAAAATCGGAGTATTTTACTAATAAAAAATAAATACGTACCGGAATGAATGAGAATATAGTCTAAATACGAAAGAGTACTGGTGCCGGTGGTATCAGTTCTGTAAATTTCTGCGTTGAGATGAGGTGGGACGATTTTATTACTATTATCCATGGCTTAAACTTATGTTTTGGTAATAACTTTAATTCCTATTATAATTAAGATGTAAAGCAGCAATCACAAAATAGAAAACATGTATAAACAAATCAAATACACATTGTTTTTGCTATTTTCCTAACCTACAAAAAAATTTAGAACTTTTGGCAGTTAATCAGTGCTGCCAATATAAATTTTCAATGTCCTTGCTAGAAGTACTAGACTTTTTTTTTTTTTTTGAGTAGAATAGAATATAGGTACCTATTGATTTGCACATGGTACAATAATGGTCTTAATAATAGCGTTATGATTTACATGTCTCGCCATGGACTGGCATACAAATATTTTAAAGAAACCAAGTTCCTTATAATTATACAACTAGCATCATTGCACATAATTGTCATTACTCATTACAGTAACAAAATTAAAATCCTATTATGTCCTGCTCAAGGTCGAAAGCCCCCATTCTTTCCAGTTTTCTCTTTCTGTCACTTTGGGTAAGGAACTCTAAAAACCGAACATCGAATCGAAATCGAATTGTCCACAGAGTATGTAACTTTATAATTTCTTTGTCTTTCTGTCACTGTCAAACACATGTGATTGTGTAGTCTGTGGATTGTGTAAAATAATATGAAACGTCACTGTCACTGATTAATGAATGGTACTGTTGCTGATTATTCGTTTAAAAACTAATTTCAATTAAATATAACACATTTTAATTGGTATTGTGAAAGAATTAAGGTAAGTGAATGTGTGGCTTTTGTATAATTTAATTTATTTTCGTGGAAGCCTGTAATAACCCTCAAATTGCCAAAATGCCTAATAGTTGCCGAAACTGTTTTGGGTTTACTAATCTTTTATCTTCTTATCGGTTCTACACACGAACTGTAAATCTATAATATGAATTTAAATTTTTGATGCAGTACCTAGTTACACTACTGTATAAATATGTGGTTGACCCATACTAGGTGATTCCATTTTAAAGTGATATATCATTTTTATTTGAAGAAATGCCCAATTTGGAATTGATACAAACATTGTCTGGCCATAAAGGCATTGTCTGGAATGTGTCCTGGCATCCTCAAGGGAAAATATTTGCATCTTGTGGTGAAGATAAAACTATCAAGCTATGGAGCAAAGAAGGCCAGGAGTGGACAATAAAAACTGTTCTTGTGGATGGACACCAGCGTACCATCAGAGAGGTGGCATGGTCTCCTTGTGGCAACTACCTGGCTTCAGCTAGCTTTGATGCAACAACAGCTATTTGGGATAAGAAAAGTGGTGTGTAATTCTTTTCCCTACATTGATAACATGAAATATTGTTATACAAAATTCTAGTATAATACCAAATACTGTGTTCATAGGTCAGTTTGAATGCAATGCAACATTGGAAGGCCATGAGAATGAAGTAAAGAGTGTAGCATGGTCTCCATCTGGTCAACTGTTGGCAACTTGCGGCCGAGACAAGTCTGTCTGGGTATGGGAGGTTGCAGGCGATGATGAATATGAATGTGAATCTGTTCTCAATGCTCACAACCAAGATGTCAAGAAAGTTTGTAAAGATACCTGTATTAAATATTTTAATTTATTAATAAATTCTATATGTTTATTCATAAATTATTCTTTTTATAGGTAGCTTGGCATCCTTCACTAGACATCTTGGCCTCTGCATCATATGACAACTCTGTCAAGTTGTATAAAGAGGATCCAGCTGACAATGACTGGAGTTGTATTGCAACACTGCAATCTCATGATTCCACTGTATGGAGCTTAACATTTGACAAGACTGGTGAGAGACTTGCCACGTGCAGTGATGACCGAACAGTCAAAATATGGAAGGAATACAGGCCTGATAACCAGGAGGGTGTTATAGTAACTGATAGAGAGTCTGTTTGGAAATGTGTCTGCACATTATCAGGATTCCACACTAGATGTGTTTATGATATTGCTTGGTGTCACCACACTGGCTTCTTAGCAACAGCATCTGGTGATGACATCATAAGAATATTCAAAGAAAGTGAAGACTCTGATCCTAATTCACCAACATTTGATCTTGTTTGCACTAAGTTGAATGCACATTCGCAAGATGTGAACAGTGTGAGATGGAATCCAACAGGAAACAAAGAACTACTCTCTTGTAGTGATGACGGTGAAATCAAAATATGGAGTTTGTCTTCTGACTAGATCACATTAGTTTATAAGTATAACTGTTATTTGTTGATCAAGTTACTGCATCAAATTATTGAATTATATTATTTAGTTGTGTAGGCTTTAAAAATATTGGGGTTTCATAATAAATGTAAAATATATTTTCTCAAGTAGTTTTCATTACCTCAGGTTTTACCGAATAGTCCGAAAGGGATACCGGGACCCTGGCAGCAGGCAACGGAAGGAACACGGGTGCGTTTAAGTCAGTAAAAGCCTGACACGCCCTTCCGCTCCGCCCAGAGCGGGAGAAGTCATTTGATGATTTACCACCCACAAAAAAAAAAAAAAAGTTGGGAACTTGGGGTTAAAGTTATGGTTTATAAATGGCAAAAGGGGCCTGGCCTATTTATTTTGACACTATCTGGTAATGGGCTTTAACAATTCTTTTCTTTTGAAAATATTCCTTGATGGCATGTGAAGCCAAGTCAGAGGCCCATGGGCGGTATCTAAAACTCTGGAACAAACTTAGTCACTAACCACACCAAAAAAAAAAAACTTTTCCATGCATGGATTTTCATTTCAGTTCACATCTGATGATTTTAATAGTAGGAAAACACATCTTCTCACAGAAAAATCTCAGAAGGCTTTATTCAACATCAGCTACCATCAAAATGTATACCGGAGAGAAAATTGGTGTCCCTCTGAAGAAAGTTACATCAGTTCTAGAAAAATTTGCTTCAAAACAATTGTCTGAAAGTTGGGACAATACTGGTTTATTGGTGGAGCCTTATACTGCTAGGTAAATTATATTTTTTTTACACTAATTTATTTGATGAATGGGATATGTGATCATTAAATATATCATTGCTGTCCTGTTCATATTGAACCAAAGGCATCAGGAATATCATCAGGAACTATAAGCATGTTGTCTTGTTTTCAGGAATATAACAAAAGTTCTACTAACTAATGACCTCACAGAAGATGTAGCACTTGAGGCTAATGATTATGGATGTGAAATGATTATCTCCTATCACCCTCCTATATTTGCTCCAATGAAATCTGTAGTTCAAAGGTATGTTCAACCCCAAATTGGATTGTAAAATACTACATAAAAATAACACATTTTTGTGTTATTTTTCCAGTACAAAATAGACTCTATGTTTATGGTCATCAAGTTAATTTTGTAGTAAGTAGCGAAATAACACGAATATTTTTGTACTCAAACTCAAAACATTTATTTCAAATAAACCAATTACAGGTACTTTTGAATTGTCAAGGGGTCGGTCAGTCAGAAAGATGAAGCTAGTTGCCCATTCCAAAGCGTAGTAGGTTCCTATGGAGAAGAACGGGCAAGAAAGTCCATGGACACTCTTTTAAATCAGAATATTGTTACAATATATTGGTTTACATCATTTATGTTCAAATTATACATGTGAGTAGGTACAATGTAGAGAAACGTGCACGTTAAAAGAGTCCGTAATTAAACGATAAAAAAGAAACAAAACAATTCAAAAATTAAAATTAATTAAAATAAGCCGTGGCAGCTAAGAGATGACCAGTCCCTACTGACGGCGCCCGTTCACGAACATGACGCATGGATCAGCACCATTCAGCTCAACCATTTTGAAGGGAACTTAATGATCCAACACACACGCCACCATCAGCGAGACATTAAAGTGAGCATGACGTACTCTCAGCCGCCAGGGCACATTTGAATGTGATGCTCTCAATGAAAGACGTACATAGTTAATGGTAGCTTTAAAGTACTTAGGTAAATACATTGTGCTCACACTCACACACATGTGCTATTATTGCAAATGAAGTGCCCACAAAAAGTGTGTATGGAAATATAATACATTGTGGCAGGGACATGGAATCGCAAACTGCAACCATGAATTCAGCACATGATTCTAGAGCCCCTAGAATCGTGTGTTTTGTTAAATAACCGACGAAAAATTTCTACACAGGGAGTTCCTGAATCATGTACTGAATCCATGGTAATAGGTTGCACGTCGATCCCCCGATCACCTTGTATCGTATTATTTATTTTTGACATTAATTAAAATATTGAATTATTTTCAGTGCTTGGAAAGAGCGCATCGTCTCATTCCTTTTGGAGAAACAGATAAGTTTGTACTCTCCACACACAAGTTGGGACAGCGTCCGCGGCGGCGTCAACGACTGGTTGGCTAGTGCATTTAATGTCGAAGAATCGAAGCCCTTGATCCCTGGTGCCCTTAACCCTCAAGTTGGTGCTGGCAGGTATATTATTATAAATATAGTATGTTGCCATGCCTGCAAAGTTTATAGGAAAGTTTGTTTATTGGTGTTGCATAATTGCTTAGTAAGTGTGTGTGCGCCTGGCGACTGATGTATGATGACCTAATGATCGGCGTCCACTAGCTTGCGAGCTCAATTGCGCAAGATTGACCGCATTTGATGGAAAAACTCGCAATAATTTGATGACAAGTCAAATTATTGCGAGCTTTCCCATCATATTACACCATAGGACATTATCTTGCGTAATAAAACTTTCTAGTGGACATCATGCATTACTAACTTAATTCTCCTAGCAACTGCATCTCAACGATAACCGTCGCTTGCACGAGAGACCATGAAGCCACAATATATGCATGAAAATGTGTGTATAAATAAATCCGCTTACATTGCGTCACTACAATGATGGTCGACTTACCCATTTGACCCAGTCTAGTTCGAATAAATGATGAGATATTCCGCAACAATCGATTATAAATTGTGTTCTAAAAATTGTTCTAGGTTGCTACAACTAAAATCGAGTATTACTTTGTCGGATGCGGTTTCAAAAGTAAAAGAATTGACTGGATTACCGCATGTGCGCTTCGCTATAGGAAAGGGGAAAGAAATGTCGAGTGAAATAAACTCTGTGGCGCTGTGCGCTGGCTCCGGCACCTCAGTGCTGAAAGGAGCTGCTGCTGGTTTATACCTGACAGGTAAACAAGTATATTTTTATGTAGGCAATACCAACCCGTGTTTGCAGAGCGCCGAACTTGTCATCGCGATGAAAACTATGGCGAAAGAGGAATATTAACCATTTTGGAATATTACCATAATTAATTATTTTGAATAGGTAGACACATTTGTGAATTACAAGTTTCCACATATAAAAGCGGTCCCTAGGTTAAGCCTTGAGGTACTCCTGATGGAATCGACTTCTATCCGGACTTGTAAGAATGGAGAAATACCTTATGACGTCATTCATATTTTGAGATGAAAAAGCGTATTTATTAATCAGTTTATTTTTATTATCTAAAGTCATTCTTTTTATAAAGTTACCTGTTCAAATTGACTCATAATATGAAATCAGGGAGTGGACCAGAAGTTTGGTGCCATATTAAAGAAAACAAGCAATACTTACATATTTACCCACTAACACTACTTTCTGATATGTAAATGTAACAATAAAAAACTTTTCAGGAGAAATGCTTCATCACGACGTACTAGATGCTGCACAAAAAGGAATTAGTGTCATCTTAACTAATCACTCGGATTCTGAAAGAGGATTCTTAAAAGGGTTTTCTACTAATCTTCAGAACTTGTTAGATAATGAGGTACAAGTGCTTGTTAGTAAAGTCGACAGAGATCCTCTTATAACAGTGTAACTTAATGTAAGTCATTTAAGTTTAAAATTGTATTTGTTTATAAAATAAAACAACCGAATAAGTTCATTAATTGTACGTTTTATTAATCTGCATATTGTTATTTCAAATGTTAGATCAACGAAAATACATTTAGGTTATTTATTTTAAATTACTGTTACATGTGAGATCATCGTTATCTTATTCTATCTATCTCTGAACACGAAATTACATAGCGCAAATAGGATTCAAAATGTTTCGTTAATTTCTATGGTTCTTACGACTAGTAAATGTATTATCTACAATACTTGGCAAGACCTTTGTAAATGTACTTTCGTCTTCCATTTCCTATCTGCATAACTCAGTCCGTTTCGATCCTCTCGATGATCTTCTAGCTGCACTGAAAGATTTCCATTGTTTAAAGATGTAATCAGTTTATGTTTGTTAGAATTTTCGTTAGAGCATGCACACAACTTACTTACGCGGGGCGAGTTTGTCTACCGCTTTAAGTTTAAACGCTTTATCATTTTGACTATCTTTAAATATTTCTTTCGACGATTTCTTCCGTTTTGGTGTTCCAAGGTTTGGAGCTATTTTGCATACAGACGAAACAGTTCCGTTTTTATCATCGTAATTCGTAAATAACGTATTCTTTACGCATATTTGTTTTATAACCGTTCGGCTTTGTGGCATAATCTTTTCCGTTGCTCTTTGAGTTTACTGGAGGGATTAGCACTGTGTAACTTGAATCTTGTTTTTGTGAGGGTTTTATAGTTTCTTTTGTACACTTATCCCTAGATGAGTTCCTCTTACGATTACTGTTTACACTGTGGTTGTCATCGAGACTATCTTTAACTTGATTTCCTGTTTTCTTAACAATTCTTACTTCTGGTACATCTTTTGTTGTAGGTCTTTGCAATGACCTACTTCTATGATCTTTCTTTTCAATGGTCGACTTTTTCTCGTTTGAAGATTTACCTTCTCGAGATTTTCGGGCTTGGCTGGTTGTGTTCAGATCCTCAGTTACTTTTCCTCGGATGTCACTAGCGTGTCGCTGTTTATCACTCTTCTCAGCTCGTCTTGAAAGGGTATCTTTGTAGGCAGAGCGTGAGATAGTGTCTTTGTTTACCGAGTGTTTTGTTCGGAAACTACTATCGGTCCCAGAATCTGATCGACGTTCTTTTGTGCGATCACTGTTACTTACATCAGAATAATGAATATCTGCTGTAGGTTCGGTTTTGTGTTTACTTATTTCCGTTTTATGCGATTTTCTTTGACGTGAGTTGAGTGAGTTGGTTTTTAGTTTATGGGTGTCTCGGTTCTCCAACGTGTTGGATTTTTCCTTGTTACCGTTTAGATTGACATATATTGGAATTTCGTCCTCGGATAAATGTTTTTCGATGTTATAACTCATCTTTTCCACGTCGTTTTTGGGATTTCCTTTTATTGATCGACTTGAACTAAAAGTAATCAAAATAGTTTGTATTTAATAGACCACTAAGTATATCATAATTAGTAAATATTTGTTAAATTGTGTTGTTACTTTTTCAGAAAATGTTTTGAAATACATACCGTATCGATTGATCTCCGCGTTGATGAGAATTTGCCATTATTTCACGTTCACGTCTATAAGCCTTCGGTGGTGCGGAAATACTCCTACTTGTTGTAACCTCGTCTTGTCTACGAAACTTAGTGCGTCGCGTACAAGATACAACATCATTTGTTTCTTGGCTTTCTTTTTCAATAATCGGTTTGAAGACCTCAATTTCGTGTATTTCATTAGGTTTGTCTTCATACTTTGATCGTAACCTTGGGGTCGGGACCGGAGCATAGTTGATGTTTAAAGGTATGTTTTGATACTCAGGCGTCTCATCAGAATCATGTTCACTATTACACACGCTGTTTGAGACTTGCTGTATTAACTTGACGGACTGAAATATATTCTCGACGACATTATCATTGCGTCCCAATGTACTTTTAACATGGTTTCGGCTTTTGTATGAATCTGTTCTACCGTGGTCAACACCGAAGTATGTTAGTTCACTGTCCCGTAGTTGCCTGGTTTTAGGCTTCCTTTGCGCTGGCGACACTTGCATACCATTGAACTTAGTCTTAACATCGTCGATAGGATCTTCAGGGGCCTTATTGATTTTGATTTGTGTTACCACCTGCTTCTCACGTTTTAAACTGTCTTGATTAGTAGGACCTACAACATAATAAATAATTTAATATTTTAGCATATTTATTTACGAAGCTTTTTATTAATAGAATGTTAATATAAAGTTTCAGGTTATTGTTAAAATAAACTAGCATGCGATATTACTTAATGTGCATAGGTACCTGCTTTAATTGTCCGTAAAACGTTGGATTTCATTACAGATTCAACTCCTCTCGGGAATACAGATTTCACTTCAGCGTTGTAGTGTTTCTCTGATTTCAATTGCTTATTTACTAAAGAAACTGCCGACAGTACAGAATCATTAGAAGAATCTTTGTTTAAAAGATCTTCTGACATCCCAAATGCCATGTTCTCTCCTAAAAGATATGGTTTGGGTTTCGGAATTTTGTTTTTGAGAATACTCTTTGTAGCTGCTGTATTCTCATCGGATTCACCAAACTCACTAACACTAATATTTATTGGATTGCCAACTCCATTGGTCGTTGGGAAATCGTTCTTCTCGCCAAACAATGTTATAGGTTTGTCAATCATTTCTTGCATGGGCACAAAAGCACTTCGTCGTTTTCTAAAATCATTTGAGGGTGGAGGTTTCTCATCTGTTGCAATTATATTAACTTTACCCGAATCTGCGGTGAAATGTACTTCAGTTTTGCAGAATTCCACTCTTTTAACTCTTCTGTCACCTTCTTCAATCGTTTGTTGCTTTTTGTGATACTCGTCTCCATCTGCTTCAATGGTAATAGGCAAGGTTATTGACACTTTTCCTGATGATTGCAGAGTTATATTGTTTTCTAATGGGTCCTCCATTACAATATCATGTTCTCGATAAGTCTTGAACTTAGTTCCTCTGTAGTGTGAAGTCGGTCGGTTTTTGGAAAGCCAATCTCTAAAGGATTCTTCATTATTATTTGTCTTTCTTTCGTCTCGAGGTAAATATTTATTATGTGTGTTGTCATCCAGTTGATCATTTACAATTTCCGTTGATTTACAAATGCCGCTATCAGTAGAAGATTCCATCGCTAATGTGTCATTACTGTGTGTAATAGTTTCGTCTAGTGGGGATGTGTCTTCAAAACTATAACTTTTTCTTCTTGTGTTCCATTCATTACTGCTGTTTAAAAGTGATTTATATTTAAGAGTGCTTAAGGTTACAGGGGTGTCCAAGAGTGGTGAGTTTCGGCTATTATTTCTACTACCAAATTGAATATCACTGCTTTCTGAATCATAGGAGTATTTTCTGTGAAGGTTTCTACCAAGTCTTGAATCCAGATCGATAATACTGGCATTATCAGTGGAAGATGACTCTTCACTTGGCATCCGAATCGAGCTTCCTTTGGTAGAACCTCTCCATTTCGAAGGTTCCGAGATTTCGAAATCATCTGGTTCGGTTACTTTATAATTTTCTGATTCTGCGATAGGTTCAGGTGATGATTCAAAAGGGGTAGATGATATCTCCAACGGTTTCATAGGGGATGTTGGTGACTCTAGCATGTTAAAACCGGACGATATTACCTGAAAAACAAAGATTGGATTAAACGCTCAGTCGTTTTTAACTGCACCTTGTACTAAGGATAAGGCGTTTTTTAATGTTAATAAGTACTGTTTGTTTTTCTTTTGCGATTAGTGTGCAAATATCGTTAACTTAATAATCTAGAAACAACTCACTAGGCACTCCTGACTTAGTCATAAGACTTAGATTGTGGTAGGAAGTAAGTACTGCCACATTACATTTTTTTGGAGGTATCTGACCGGCGGTGAGTCGGGGGAGGTAGACAAAGGCAGTGCTAACTCAGTCTGCCAATTTTGTCAAAGACCCCGTCTCACAGCTCATATACATCAGGCCGTGATTAGCAGTCGCGCGCGGACTATAGAATGGCAACGCATATACAATGCCTATGGTTTGTTCATAGGCAACTTATATGCGTTGCAATCCCATAACATAAAATGTATAACATACTCTTCGTGAAGAGTGCAGCATGAAGGAGGCAGCGGGTGCTCCTGGGGCTGCGGACGAGTGGTAGGCAGCGCGCATGACACGCACGCGCGCGCCCGGCCCGCTTGCGTGGAGCACCTCCATAGCACGCGCAATGCGACGCGTCACGCCTCCTTCTGTCACCTGAAATTAATAACATCATTTTTAATATTAAAAAGATGATAACAGAGATAGCGAAAAAGCCTTTGAGGAGTAGAATGAGCTAGCGGGTTTAGAATCTAGGTTTAGAATCCCGGCGTCGTCAATCAATCAAGGCGTCGACACCTGGGTAGCTGCTCGTACTTATATTGATGACTAATTTACCAGTTCCTAAAGTAACCGTGTTTGTGAATGTTCTACAAAATGGAAATATACTTCAAATATTTAATAGCAACTTGTTGAGTTAATCTTACCGTTGCTAAGCAATTGAACTTTCAAAGTAGTGTATGAAATATTCATGACCAAGCATGTGATGACCTCAACTGTTATTATAACTGTCCGGCCAGTGGCTACACTATAGTGCATCGTAGACTTTGTTTGACTGTAGTCAGTGTAAATCATTGTCAAAACGCAATGTGTGCGTGCCCGAGAACTTCTTGCTCAGTCGTCGTAACGAATGTTGTTCGACAGCTTTCATGTCCTGTGGAATTGCTCGCCGGGTACTAGTTTTAGTACAAGTACGTACATTATAACTATAATTAGTAGCTATTTTTGTAAATGCCTTAAATCCTAATTAACAAACCTTTCAGAACAAAGGCACGATTGTCATAAAGGCTGTGTGCTGCTGTGTCATAAAGCTTACCTTCTGAGCAACGGACAACGGGCGCGGGTTCAATCTCTGCACGAAAATATTTGTCTGGCCTACTGTGGACCGCCAACAGATAATATTGTCGAAGTAGGTACTTACAAAGATACCATAAGGCTAATATTTAATTTTGTTCCGGGTCTCGGTGTCTGCATGTCAGAGTTTTGTTTATGAACGCACCCAAGACAAAGAAGGCATGAGGCAGCGGTTTTTTACTAACAATTTTTTAAATTAATGTTACGTTTATTGGTAAGCATTTATTAAATAAATACGAAGCCATTTACAAGTTAGTGTGTTACGCACAGTTGTTGTGGCCTTCACAGGCATTAAAGTATGTATTTATTGTTACTAGTGACGTGATCCTTCTTGCGGGGGCGAAATGAAATTGCGGTGTGTTGTGATTGCGATCTTTTCAATGATCAACTCACTTTTGAATACTTAAGTGGGCGTCAGAGACATTTTAATATTTGCATTGTAGCCACAGAACCACTTAATAAACTTAAGTTAAAATACTTTAACGCGTATTCTGGGGTTTACAGAGGATAGCCTTCCATAACGCCGGAATTATTACGTGCTTGCCCTTGACTTTGAAACAGGACAAAAAAGGATCTTGAACTGGCTGGATTGGTGGATCTTTGGAAATCGAGTTTCGGAAGGTTCGAGTTCGAGAGACAGGGCCGTAGGCAGGGGGGGGAGTTTTGGGGGTTCAAACCCCCCCCGAAATCCGAGAAACGAGAATCTCTTCGAATTCTCAGAAATCAGAAATACTTAATTTCTTTAAAAAAAAACGTTGCCAACTGTAACCCCCCCCCGAAATGAATTCCTGGCTACGGCCCTGTCGAGAGATACTTAATTCTATCTAGGTAATAGCATAGAACCGTCAATTGTAGGTCAGCCTATATTTATACCACCTATCCTACTTAAGCAATATTGTACCTAGCCAGTCATCAATAATATTTGGACAGATGCAGCAACAACGACAATTCCAGTTAAATAAGTAGGTATGTGTTCACCAATCTATGTTAATGTGTAAGCATTCTAAGACAAACAAAAGCAAAAAAACCTAATTTACATAATAAATTGTTTATTTTATGTAGGCCATTTATCTGAGGTTTTTTTGCTCTATTATTTCGTTCCATTTAGAGAAAAAGATAAAGCCTTATTGGCAGGGAGCACTGTCAGTTTGGAACCGTGCAGCCTTTTACTATGAGCCTGATCAAGGCGATTTATTTCAGAAGATAAACTGACGTCATCTGTATAATCGAACGCCAACTAAAACCAGAAGGTCGCATGCGACCCACTATGAGCGCTCTACCAGCTCTATTATAGGTAGGTAATATCTATATCGATACTTGTTTATTTATATCGATGCATGGTGGGCAAATCATACCTAGTTATTGATTAATGAAATAACCGTAATTACAAGTTACCAAAAGAGAATCAGTGCCTGTCAATTATTTTACAACCGGTTCCGTTGCCGCCACGGCCTAGTTTAATTAATTCATGAAGGTAATAGCGAAGTAAAGGTTGTTCGTTATGGCTTCAACACCTGAAAATGTATCATTTTATTTAGTGTTAGTATGTTACTAGCTCTTCCTGGTAGAAACAAATTGAAATATAATAATAGTTCTTTACACAGAATAACGATAACTGCACGATCTATTGGCACCCAGACGATTAACGACCACACGTGGTTTTTGCACAGTTAACGGTAAACTTGACAGACTTACCTATTAGTATTAATCAGAACGCGCGAATTTGTAACAAATGCATGTTTTGAATTGTGAGAATATTTCCAAATGGAAGACGGAAGGCTTAATTTGGTAAGAGGAGGGGGAGGGGTCCGTGACGTTAGCGGTCGTCGACTCCTGCGCGGGCGTGCGGGTATCGCGCAATATCGATGTTTTACGAGAAATGATGCAGGAAAATCCACAAATCTGAACATCTTAGTTTCCAATGATTCATTTGATTAAACATAAACCAAGTAGAGGACAGGGTCGTCATGGATTTTCCTAAAACTAATGAAGGCTGTGAATGATTAGCAAGGATTGTTTCCAATGTGTTGTTGCCTCTGTGTGTTTTTCTATATGATACAACACAATAGAAATCTACTATTAGATACTTTCCGAAGGTTTTTATAAAAAAACTTTTTACAAAAAAAAAACCGACTTCCAAAAAATACCATAAACACTCAATACTGAAAAATAACTTTAATTTCGGAAGTCGGTGTCTTTGCTTTTCAATTTTCGTTTTTTGCCACCGACTTCCGAAATAAAAGTTTTTTTTTTGTAAAACGCTTTTATTTTTCACTTTTTAGTTGTGGTACCTACCCCACACAAATTCTAATACCACTAGCTGATGTAAATAACAGTGAAGGAGTAAATGAAAACATCGTCTAGATAAACTAAGTGGGAAAAAATACGTAATATTGAAGCTAACTCAAAAACTACACAAGCAAAGTTAATAAAATTTATATGGGACCTCGGAAGCATGCCCTACCATACAAAAAAAGAATCATCAAAATCGACTCATAATTGGCGGAGAAATCGAGTAACAAACATAAAAAAAAAAAACATACAGGCGAATTGAGAACCTCCTCCTTTTTGAAGAAGTCGGTAAAAAATTGGTAAGTAGGGTATTTAATACTTTAGATGGGGTGCTAAAGCACCTGACTTGGTAGGTAGGTACCTAAATTAGAACGTAATGACAAAATAAAAAGCGTTATTGCAAATAGCGATACTAACGTGTGCCCCTTTACGTGCTTATCATAATAGTTGCGTGGCGAAGCTCATCATTATGTGACATTCACGCAAATGATGATTAGTTGGCGTATACACAAATAATACGAGACAAACAACGGATAGCGCGGTGCAGCTCAGCCTCGCGGGCCACGGCCTTTGCGCAGGATTTCCGGCAGTCTGCACACGAACCCGAATAACCATGTTGAGCTAACAACGGTTCGTTAACTTACGGTTTAATGTAGTTAAGTGAGAGCGTTGTACCAAAGAACTGTGGTTACTTACTGGTTATAGCAAGCATATTTGTTTTTATTTCCATTTTTATAATCGTCACTATCCAATGACTCATACTCTTTATTAAAGTTCACATGTAGAGCCAGATTGACGTTTTATAGTTTCCTGCTTGAAGATACTTATAGGAAATGCGTTAAGCAAACCGATCAGTAGCTTCCTCACGTCTATTTCTTCACTTTCACTGTTCGACAATCAAGCGTTGGGATCGAGATTACTATTGTGTTCACATCACCTGTTGTAATAGCATTTGTGATTGCGTTATAAGTTGCAATTATTATCTTCTAGTTAAGTGTTGCCGACTCTCTTAATCAATCAGTTGTTTTTCTTCTCAATCCCAGATTTGATTCTTAATTTCGATTTTGATCTGCACATACCATACAGTTATTTGGCTTGCAAGGAATCCAAGTTGGAATTCGGTCTATCCAATGGTAGGTACGTACCGGTTTTTCGTAACAGATGCACGGCGTTCCTTTATCCGCACTTTTGGTTCGACTGTTCAAAGATTTAAGCCTGTGGATATACCTGCAGTGCAGCAGCAGTGCCTTGCCGAGGTAAATAGCGTGCAGCATCAACTATTTTTATAGGTATCTCTATCTATCCTCAACTCCATAACTTCTCATTTTACGAGATTCATAATAATCTTGTCAGTGCGATGCTTCGGCTCAGATAGTTTGGGCCATTCTTCATATATGATTTTGCTATGCTCTAAGTAAGTACCTTGATGTTAAATAAAAGCCCTTAAAATGGACCTTTTAATTTAATTTGTTCGTTGCACACGTCGTCATAGAACTCGCACAGAATAATGAAAAGTAAGTTGTTACGGAAACGCACAGGAATAATAAACGACAGTGACATAACTGTTACATACGGTTCTGCAAGACTTGCATTTTAGTTTATCTCTTCTATACGAAATAAAGGAACACAACAAAAAAAACTTACTGAACTAGCTCTCAGACTGGTTTGTTTAAACATTTCCTCTCGACATTAAACCTTATGCAGTGATACACAAGTCTCATTCTTTAAAATTGAATAAATATTCATAATATAGCTCGAACGTCTCGTCGTCCTGAGTTTTAACACCGTAAAAGGAAATGACCACTTTAGCCTTTTGGCAATGACCTCCTGTTAATCGAAATGCCACAATCTTAACTTATTTACTTACTTACATTATTCGATAGCTAAGTTCACTTTGTATTTTAACTTCACATCTTTCTTTTATATAACAAATATGCAAATTAGAAAGCTTGCATCACGCGATACTGTCTAATTTATGCTGCTTTGTTTGAACTTTTCTTTAATTTAATGCATTTAAATTATTTAAGAGTTGTTGACAAACGTTGTGTGAAATTAAAATATTTTATATTGGCAAAGCTCAAGCTTTACACTATACGTCTTAGGGGTTGTTTGACCTCACCTTGCCATATTCGGCGGTTCCAGCCCACTCTCGCCGCCATTGATCTGCCACTTCCATGTCAATGAGTTGGTTTGTGTCGTTTTTCGATAATGCAGCTACACTCGGGAGCTCGGGCTCGTTCGATATAAGCGCACACGCACGTTGTTGCTGCGCGCCGGCACGAAGCCTACTGCCAGTCACCTCCACTGCCTTCGGCGCGCGAGACGCGGTACAGCCTCAGCCCACAAAATAAATTTAAATATCGCCAATTCGTCATTGCCTTCCGTTGACAAAAACCGTACCTACTTAATGTCAACGCCCACCGTCAGTATAAGGTACCTCTCACGTAGGAAGCGACCCACGCTTTATCGAGAGATAGATACTGCAATATGGAAACAAATGTATAAACTTTGGTTAACTTTAGAATACAATAAAATATAAATAGGAAGATGTCAGAAAGCTGTTAGTGATCATAAATCAATCTTATTTCGTTCAACGTCCATAATATTTTTTGTGACGGGTATTTTTCTAACTTTATCGTTAGGTACCTAGTCAAACCAGCCTCTAGTATAAACCCATATTTATCAGGCACCTATAGACTGGTTTTTAGAGACACAGCCGCTCGATATCTTCAGGGTTTACAAGAATAGGTAGGTACTCCTAAATTCATCCACAGGCGCCTACTGAAAAGGAGTACCTACCCACATACCCGTTACCCGTGTCTATAATTTTTGGGTAGGGTACTTTTTTAATCCCGGTAGTATGTACGTCCCCGTGGGATATTTTTCGACTTCCACGCGGGCGAAGCCGCAGCCGCTGTTTACTGATTTAAACTACAGTAAAGTTGAGTTGCATATCGGCGGGAGCCTTCAAGCTTGCTCACTGCTGAGGATGAAAAACTTATGGCCTTGGATAACGTTATTTAGGACATTATTAATTTTATGGTTTGAGTAGTTTTGCTAAGTTCTGTTAGTTTCGTGATTTGACATCTAATTTAATCTACAATTGCTATTAACATAATATTATTATCTTTTCGAAGGAAGCAGTAGGTATTTCGCCGAGTAATTAATTTATTTTTAAAAAAACGAGTGTTTTTACTAGATTATTGTTTTTTTTTGGGTAAGTAAAAATATAGTTAGACGCAATGCAATTTCAAGAAACTGGGGATCCAGGATAAGTGGGGAGGGATCAGATAGTTTAATAATAATAGCCAGTGACCTTTATTTTAAACCTTTTTTATTAAACGTTATTACATAAGTACAATAATTTCATCTTATTTGGGTAAAATTATAGATTTAATCCTTAATTTTGTTTGAATATTACCTAATTTATTTAGTAAGTACCTAGTAGAAATAGTTATGTATAAATATAAAATATTCTTACTTTCAATAAATTACACATAGCTGGTGACATTGTACCATTAAGGTTTTATAGAATTCTTTCGAAGTACATTATAAAAAAGTAACTTTGATGATTCAACAGTTATTTTGATGATTAGTTGAACTTGCCAGGAGTTTAATTTCAGAATTACTTCTTAGTTGACTAACGTACAAATCTAATACATTATTATCACATTTTCTTAATTCTAAAATGTCAAGAAAGGCATCACTTTTGAACTTGTTTCTCATGTTCACACATCTTCGGTACTTGACAACGAAAACATCGTGTTTTTGGCTTGTCATACAAAAGTTATAAAAGATTTTTTGCTCAATACTATAAGTTTTGTTGATACCATTTTTGAAATATCTATAGAATAGTTGTTCTTCATAGTTACACATATTTTCAACTTCTGTCCATTGTGTGGTAGTCAACCCAAACAGCAGACCTATTTGAGGACCTTTGACCGCACATGTTACTTGTCCTGATCTATCACTTATTCTTATAGTAGCACATGATGTCACTCTCCCTTTATAGTTACTGATCTTGACAGACTCTAGGTAGAATTCTGTCAGCAATCCCCATCCCTTTGTGTTAAGTTTTAGCCGTCGTGTCTCAGTAAGTTTCAAAGAAACAACAGAGTGGTAAAATTTTTTGTCGACTTCTTTCTGATTCATGGGGATCTTGCTGTTTATTTATTGGAACAAGTGAATTTAGTAGCCAGTAGGTAGTAAGTACTTACTGAATTTGTGAATTCACTTGCAGAGTGCTGCAATACTTTGTGTTTCCGCTTTAGCCACATATATGCATTTAAAGCTGGTTGTTTGAACAACACATCTCAATCAACCAGAGAATAAATAATATTCCTTGACCAAAAGTGAATGAGTAAATGTCTTGATAGTCTTGAATTCAAAATACATTTTATTATATTTCAAAAACTTTCAAATTCGAAGGAGTAACAAACATTTATGACATTACGCGGTCGGTGTCGTGTCAGTGTCACTGTCAGTCTGTCATCTCATCATGTCATGTCAACCATGTACGTCTACGTATAATATTATTGTAGTTTGTGTTTGTGAGCATTGCTTTTCATTCATGATGCTACTTAATACATTGTTCAAGCACAGGCGGCTTGCGGTGGCGAACAACTGTAATGTACTATCTGATATGGAGCTATTTGAACACACGCGGTATTTTATTTTATTTATTTGGGAAAATAAACGGTTACACATTACACAAAATTTGGTATTCATAATTACTGCCCGCATCGTGCTACAGCGCCCTGCCACTGCCTTCGCCTCTGTCTAAACAATGTAACAACGCGTTTGCAGTTTCTGTAGTTTGTGCAGAGGAGTTTACTGGCAGCACTGAATCAATCAATCAGATGCGGACTCGGTAGGTACCTAACTGACATGCCAGACGAAGTGACATTTGTGTTTTGGCTTGGCATTTGGAGGTTATTTTGGACGTATTGTGATCGTATTGTGCATAATTCTAGCTTATATAATATATATACGCCCAGTATCATTAGAATAAACGAGATTTCACTCAATCGGATCCAATGAGAATAGGCTGGGTTCACAAATTAGTAAACAAATGGCCCGGGAAAAACACCCTTGGGATGTATAGGTTTCTTCCCTTGTTTTTCGTACTTGGAGCCGCTTTAGAGTTTTCTATGATCAACTGGAAAGTCGGAGAAGTAAACTTCTACAGCAGTTTTAAGAGGAGGCAAGCTCACGATATTGTTGAAGAAAAGATAAAGAAATACGCAGCAGCTTAAGATGCCAGCTGGAGTGACTTGGGGTCAATATATAGCATTTTCATCGGCAGCTATGCTGTCTATGTTAGTAGGATCGCAAATCGTGCATCAGTACTACAAACCTTTACGAGATTTAAATGAATATATTAACAGGGAACTCAAAAGTCTACCAGATAATGTACAAGTTAAAATTAGGCAAGAATTGCAGGAGGAAGGTGTGTTAAAGTAAAAGTTAGAATCAATAAAAACTGTAGTGTGTTAACTTTTGATGTATGGATCAGTATGTAAATAAAGTTGTTATTTAAAAATAATGAATTATCTTTAATAACCATATCCAACATTTTTCTAACATTTGTTTTATTTACTATCAACTTTGAAAGTGATCCTTTTGCCATTCACTCTAATTCCAATTTATAACAATTATTATTATTTAGAAATATATTTAGTGCTTTAACTTAAATCAACCCATTGACAAATAAAACAATTATAATTATTTGTAAAATGTATTATTATAGCTAGCTATAAATTTTGGCTCCACTCTTATAATAATATTTACATAGGTAGGTACATTATTTTAACAATAAACTTTATATTCAATAAATTATCTTAAAATTTTATAACTACAATAAAATAGGCACTTACAAGTCATTTTTTTTATAGAAATTAGATTAACAACTTAGTTATCTTACAAACAAAATATGATACATAGTTACTAACAACTTACATTTTGTTACAAACAAAATATTACAAATAATAATATTGAAATCATCTTGGTCTCAGTTTATTGAGTATTGTTAATAACATGCTGCACTATTTTTAACACATTACAAATTAGTTGATGTAGTTGTACATCATGTAGATTGACTACAATATTCTTGATTCCATCCCTTACCCAACAATATTAAACATTTAAAACTCTGAATCTTAAAATTAGATAAAACACATTTCTGTCATCTCTTTTTACAGTTAGTTTTTTATGGCGTATACAGAAAATATACACCCAAAGCATAAAATGCAGTCTTTTAAAATTTAAAATATTGTACAACATTAGGTCATCTTGCAGAATTTGATATAGTTCGTCGAATCCAATCGACATGAGAACTAATGGAGTCGTATATGCGAGGTCTTCCTAATCCTATTTTTGTACAAGCAATGCGCCAACCACTGACTCCTTCCAGTGACCATTGCTTTGTTTTATCATTGAAACACATCATTGAACTGCCTGCATATTCCTCTTCCTGCAAAAAAATAAGAGATCTTATTCTATACGCCTTTATTGCTTACATGAGTAACTCCAATTCATATTTCTCTGGATACTTACGTCACAGTCATCCTGGTCATATAAAGGTTCGGCGCATATTCCATTCACAGTGGCAATGCTGACATTCTCGCACGTATTCATGGGACTGGTCACCACGTGAACCCTTTGCAGTTGGTCTTTATTTCTGGTCCATCCGAGGGTGTTGCAGACATTAGGAGTCGCTTGTTCTGCGCCGTTTTCAGGTAGACATATAGGTCTCACGAAGTCCGTCATCTCTGCCGGTTCCTCCAGACGTACTAGCGCGAGCATACTTCCCTCTACCGGAGAACGGACCATGCCAACTATTCGCCTTTCCTGTTGCCAAGGTGTCGTGCTTTGTATACGCACTGTTCCAAACCTAGCAGTCCATTCAGCTTTTGGTTGTCCCTGTAACCATGTGGTAATAATTTAGATTTTACCTTTCTGGGTAGGTACTCAAGAACAGTGGCTTAGAACGATTGCTCATATTATCAGGGGACTAAAGGTATACTTACTTGGAAACAGGAGGCAGTAGTGATGAGCCAGGAGGGGTGTATGAGCGCGGCGTCGCAGGCGTGCACGTGCGTTCGCAGCAGCGCGGCGTGCCACGGCCAGTCGCCCGGGCGTGCCGAGCGTGGCAGGCCCTCCACGCCCGCCACCGCACTGCCGCCGCGAGCCGATGTCACTCCACATTCTGGATCGTTACAATATTATAAGCAGGGGGAGGTAAAATCTTTACTTCAACGTTGTTCGACGTTGGTGCATGTACCACCTATAATGGTGGGAAGAAGTACCTACGGCTGAACTTTACCTACATAAATCAAAACTCACCTAAATGGTCACATATGACTCTTATCACTTTTCGTTCAGGGCATTCACTTTTAAGGAATGATATTTCTGCTGCAAATGGGTCTACTATTTCGACATATTGTGGTTTTTCTTTCTTTTGATTATTAGTCTTTTCGTCCTGGTCCACGTCTTCTGCATCAGGAACTACTTCTGCGCTAAATGATGCCCTGTAATAAAGGTAATTTGTCTATTACTATATAAACACACATATTATACATATAGCTACTTACCTACCTAGTTATAGTAAAGTAATTAAATGTAACTATTCTTGTTTTATTTTATCTTTATATCAAGGTCTTCTGAGCTAGTATATATATATTATATGAACGCCTACGCATAGATCTTTATGACTCTGTAAAGAAATAACAATACAGTGAATGACAGTGATTATGTTATTACTACTTCTATCCACGATGCTTTGTATGCATATAGACAAATACTAATTACGATACGGCCGTTATAACTTGGCAGGTCTGAACATAGGCGCATATAACTTTCGCGCATGTTTTCTCACTCACACTCGCCTCATGTCACCGTTTGGTTCCTAAAAATGTTACTGTACAGCCCTTGAGCCCTCTGCGCGAAATTCGGAACTGCCAAGTTATATCGGCCGTATTGTAGGTAGTTGGAACATTAGGTACCTCCTTGTAACGTGTCGTTTGTTAGATTTTTATTAGCGATTCGATGGAATGCGAGAGACCGAAACGCATGAATGGATTGGAGATTGTGACGCTGGGACTGCATATGTCTCTCGAAATTTGTTTATTTAATAGGTACCTACCTATTAAATAAACAAATTAAATTAAATAAAAAAATAAAAAAACGTACAGTCACGGACCTTAATTGATCAGCCAACTGTCACTGTTCGTATTTTAGCCGTGTAATGCAAATCGGATTTATTTGGTTCCCGACACGGAAAGTCATAATGTCTTCGTATTAGTAGAAGAAAATTATATATTAAATATAATTTTCTTCTACTAATACGGTTTCTACTAAACTTTACCGGTTGGCTAACCTGAGAGCCAGAACTACAAACTTGGCAGCAGAGTGACTACACAAAGTTAACCAATGCTTTAGTAACGTTAGCGTACGGAGAAATATTAATAGTCATTTCGACAACTCCGAAATTAACGTCTGTGACATCGACATTTCAACTGTCACTGTCTTCAGATAAGTTTTCAGAATAATCGAGTTAATGAGCTCTGATTCAAAGGAGGTCAGTATCAAATAGATTGGATAAACTTAATGCAACATTTTATAATATAATAATTGAGAACTTATTAGTCAATCTCTATGGATAAGACTATTTCCGATTATAAGTAATTTATTTGTCATCTTGTTTACGAGCGTGTGGTTTGAGTTCGTGTAATCTCGTGAATGTATGAAACTGTAAAATTGAAAAGTTTGAAGGTGGCACATCAATTAAAGTCTGTGACTGTACCTATACCTATACCAAATAACTAGGTATATCTATACTAATATTATAAAGCTGAAGAGTTTGTTTGTTTGTTTGAACGCGCTAATCTCAGGAACTAGTAGGTAGTTGGAATTGAAAAATTCTTTTTGTGTTAGATAGTCCATTTATCGAGGAAGGCTATAGGCTCTATAACATCACGCTACGACCAATAGGAGCGGAGCATAAATGAAAAATGTTGTAAAAACGGGAAAAAATATTCCTTTTTGAGAGCTTCCGTTGCGTGCGCTGCGTAAACGGTTTAAGTTACGCAAATATCATGTATGATGGAATTGTTCCTCTTTAAAAGTTCTAAAAAAAAGTCCGCGACAGCATATGTCTATCTTTTAAGATTGATTCACTATAACCTTTTTTATGGTAATCAAATTTTTTCGAAGTTAATGCATTATTTGCGAAGGAGTTTTATCGACATAAAATTAATTCTTATTCAAATAAATAGTTTTAACATCAAGGGTATTTATGCAGCAGTAAAATACTTTTTAATTTCGAAGATATCACGAGTATAAAAATGCAATACGCGAACCGTTCGACGCCGGCGCCGCGCCTCCGCGACGTTCCCTACTTTAGAGAGGAGAGGGTGAGCACACGGGTAGGCATGACCTGGAATAGGACATAGGATACGTTTTATCCCTATATTCCCACGGGATCGACATCTACGCGGGTGAAATCGCGGGGCACAGCTAGTATAAAATAAAGGTGAGTACTAACTTGAAGGTGAGCGCTTTACAGAGCGATGCGGCGACACTGGTGAGCGCACGTTTGTCGTGCTCATAAGGCGCCGCGCAGATCTTGCCATCGCGTCCTCCCTCCGCCCATACCGCGTACCCGCTGCGGCTACGAATGGCCCCTAGGGTTGTCTCACTGTTCTCTCTTCGCCAGGATGACAGGGAGCGAGCAATCCAAACTGTGATTGAAAACACATGCGTTTCATTATCTTCTGATACTTTTAGTTTCAAATCAATACTAAGATTAGCCGTGGCTAAAGAACTTAGGTATCAAAAAAGTAAAAAATAATGAATGCCTTTATTATATAGGTCCAACGATAGTGCCTTGTGGTACTCCTTTAATTTCGGGACAAACATATTTGTTTTCGTAACAGGGTTTTCGAAATAAATGTGTATCAATATAGGCCCAACGATAGTGTCTTGTCGTACTCCAATTTCGTGGCAAACATTAATTTCTTCTTAACATGGTTTTCGTAATGAATATGTATCACTACAGGCCCAACGACAGTGCCTTTTGGTACTCCAATTTCGTGGCAAACATATTTTTTTCTGAACATGGTTTTCGTAATAAATGTGTGTAAGTAAGGTAGGGGCCAACGACAGTGCCTAGTAGCAGTCCTGCATATTCCTACCAATTATTTGTTCCGTTAATAATTTGATATTTGGAACCATTTTCGATGCTATTTTGTTCGAAATTAACAAAAAAACTTACGGCATCCAGCTTCATCGCTACCATCAGGACAGTCGGGTGTGCCGTCACATCGCAGATGAGGGGGCAAACAGCGTGTGTGCAATGCGCAGCGTAAACCTTCGGCACCAGCTGCAGAGCAGTGCGCGCAACTGCGCTCGTCTTCTGCTCCTGCGCAGTCGGGGATTCCATCGCACTCTCGACGAGATAGGGCGAGCCTTTGCAGCCCGTTAGAGCATCCTGTAGAAGAACCATAAAATATAATAATGTAAATTCAGTAGTTTCCCACAATAATGATTTCGGAAAATCGGGATCCATGGCGAGGCAGGCTTTGCGTTGATTTTGTCGCAGGTCTCATACCTAAACATAGTGAAAGTAATTTCTGCAAGAGTTTGTTCACGTATTTTGTTTAGACTTTATATTAATAAACTCTAAAGCATACCTGGTTCAGGAGCACAGGATCCTTTGCCGAAGTAGTCCGGGAATCGTGCACAGTCGAAGTGTGGGCGCAACCGGTCGGGCAGGCGCGCCCCGCAGCCCGCGTGGAAGGCTCGGCAGTAGGCACGGCACGGCCGGACTAAACGGTCCTCTGAACAACGTGGCTGGAGCATTTGGCACACGAAATCCTGGAATATAAGAAGATATACATATTGAACCTCTAAACTTCAAAATTATGAACATCATGGTATCATATGAGCAGTGGTACATAGAGGTACTATGTATTTCTCCGAAATCACAGTAGATGTCCATGTGGTGTCCATGTGATTTAGCAGCGCCTATGGAGGCCTTGTGAATGAAGAAAATGTACCATGATCATTAGATACATACACGTGACATGAGACCGTATTAAAACCTAATTCCACATATACGAAGCCAGACCTCAAGGTTGCGGTTTGGTCTATAACCATGAGGTTTCCGAAATTTCTTAAGTAGGTATCATAGTTTCAGCCGGCATTAATAAGGCTTTTTAATGCAATTGTAATCAATAGGTTACAGTTCCGAGCATTCGTCTTATTTCATGCACTGTTGCGATAACAAATCAAAATTTTTGCCGCAGCGACGAACTAAAAATAATAACTGAAAAGAGAAAAACAAGCTTTATAATTTATAGAATGTTGGTATCGCAGGCGGAGATAAACCAATAACCTGAAATATATGGTGTAAGTACCTAACTTTTGTTTGTCGGCTTGCGATACCAAAATTCTAATCTGAACAATCATTTCTTATAGATTACAGAAAAACCTGTATGAAGTCTATGGACTCAAAATAACATGGTTTTCCCAATATTGTGCCTACAAACTTATATTTGCAGTTGGAACGTATGGAAGAAAATGTTTTTCAACTACCTACAATAATTTATTTTAAGTTAGTTCTTGGGATAAATTCATCCCAACTACGGAACCCTTCACTGTGCGTGGTTAGACACGCACTTGGCCGGTTTTTTTAAATTACCTGAGCAAGATGCGAACATTCAGCATCAAGGAGTTCTCTGAAAGCCACGAGGTCTCTCATCAGCCCGTCTTTTGAGGTGTGTCCCACTAGATTAGGGTACGAGGTGCTGTTGTACGGCAAGCTGGAGCATAACGACAATGTCACTGGGGAGCACTCCCTGACCTCCTCCACCGCGTCAGGGGTCACTGCTTCGGTGGTAGGAGTCTCGATTGGTGTTGTCTCTGTCTCTTTAAGCTGTAACGACGATATTACTGAGCTTTCCTGTAACAAATTAACAACAGTTAAAGCTAGTAGGTATACTTTTAGGCGTAGTTACTTAAATTAACCTTAGCTCGTAATAAGTAATTTATGTATATCGCTCGATTAGCTTCAGGAAGTCTTGGATCAATAACCATGCATGCTAGATTACTTCCAACCTATGGTACTTTGTCAAAATCATTCAGTTGTCATATCCTGTCTTACAAATATGGACATCCTTGTGAGTCACCTGCCTCTAGCTTCTCGGTACCTCCTTGCCTTCCTGTAAACCCTCCACTAGTTCGAAGGATCTCGATCTTGACCGAGGGAAAAACTTAGATTGTTTATTAAAATGAATTCAACGATCCTTTCCGAACGCAGGTCTACGCTCTTAAAACCTTGACGGTTGAAAACAGTAGGTAAGTAGAGTAGCTATGTTTTTTCCATTCTATTCATTTAGCATAATATATTATCATGTAAATAAGTATTGACTATGTTTGTGATATTTAATTGAATATTTATGTGGTAATCGTAAACCAGTCGTAGTCGCTCCATGTAAAATACTGGTATTCAGCTGCATCTGGTTAGACTGGAAGCCGACCCCAAGATAGTTGGGAAAAGGCTAGGTAGATTGATTGAATCGTAAACCACTATAAAGCCATTTTATTAACGATGCTGTAGGTACATATAACTATCTAAGTATCGATTTGATTATGAAGATGAAAGGGAATAGAATGAAATGTATCTTCAAAGGCTGGTTTAATTGCCGCTCGATTGATCGTTCTGCGAGGCTACACTGCGCTTACGGAGGTCACTGCGCGGCTACGTGACATTTCTATCTGTATATGTAAAATAATAACGAAGACAAAACTGTACAATTAATATTTTTGAAAAATGTTTCTGCAACTGCAAATTTAAGTTGGTCAATTATTACTCGGTAACTTGTGGAGCCTACGTAGCGGTGATAGGTTTCCTTTTTATTTCGTTATACAGGGTGTTAGGGTAGACACCGTTGTCCTTGGTTTGGTGTCATCTATAATATACTTTTTCTATGGGAACAACTTTGAAATCGCAAAAAAAAAACAGCTGTTCCATACATTTGGCGATTTAAGTGAACACAAATGTATGGAACAGCTGATTTATTTTTCGCGATTTCAAGGTTGGTCCCATAGAAAAAGTATATTATAGATGACACCAAACCACTAGTTTCAAGGATAACGGTGTCTAACCTAACACCCAGTATTATATAATACTGCAGTGAAATTTTTCACATACCCAAAACCAACCATTTACCTGGCAAGGGGGGGGGGGGACACCCTGCCAGGGTTGCGGGAATATCCGAAAGGGATACCGGGACCCTGGCAACAGGCAACAGTAAAAGTCTGACACGCCCTTCCGCTCCGCCCAGAGCGGGAGAAGCCATTTGATGGTTTCCCACAATAAAAAAAAAAAAGGGGTACGACACTTGACTAACAAAAAATTAGTATTTTAAAGCTTAATATTTCGCAAACGGATCCCTGAATCCAAAAATGGTGCCCACAAACTCCCATTATTTTTAAACGGCCTTTCCAACGATACCCCACACTATGGTATTGACGAGAAAAAAAAAAACCGTTCCCACTTTACGTGTAGGGTACAATTCACGATTTTTTTTTACCACTTTGTCGGCGTGATTTATATGTATACCCATACGAAATTACAGCAGATAGACAGACAGATAGACGGAAATGGCGAAACTATAAGGGTTCCTTGCTGACTACGGAACCCTAAAAAGAGGTCGAACGAGTCTAATGCCGAAAATATAGTTTTTAAAATTTTTGTCTTCTTGTCTCTTTGTGTCTGGGTGGTATGTTCCCATTTGGCCAAAAACGGCTGAACTGATTTGCATGAAATTTGGCACACAGATAGTTTATAACACATAGAGTACTTTGAATGCCGGTAGTATACGTTCCCGTCGGATATTATCCGACACCCACGCGGGCAAAGCTAATCTAAAAACATCTTAACAGTGCCGTATCCATTTACCTCGGAAAACATAAATGTGTCGTCAACATACTAATTCCAGCTACCACATACCACACACCTAATCAAGGCTTTCAATCTTACGAAAATGTAATAAAGTTCATTGTTCGTCGCAAACAATATAGGTACCTACAAACAAAAAAAAGAAGAATTAACGTTAGTTAACATTCGCATGAAACAATAGTAGGTAAATCTACATAAAATTAAACTTAAAGGCTCTTACATACTGGCGGGACGCCGCCGCATTGTTCGCCGTGAAGTTTTCTCAGAAATTGTTTTGCGGAAGTCGCGTCGCGCGACAAGTCGCGCCAGTATGTAAGAGCCTTAAATCTAATAAAACTGCGAAACCGTGTAATTAGCATCATATGTACGATTAAGATTTACAATTTGATTGCACTTTGTTTAATATTCCAAAACAGGATTCGGCAACAAAAAATACCTACCTATCGGCGACTAAAGAAAAACGAGAATATGAATTTGTGCAAATAAAAATTACCTAACCGTAAAGACTGCGATGTTTCACAATGAGTTGTTTGCCTTGCTATTTAGCGCTGATATCTAGCTCACCATGAAGAATGAGATGCTCCTCACAATCTCATTAATTAATAATGTTGAATGAAAATGCTAAATGAACGAAAAGCAAGCTTTACATTTACATCGCCTGTTTAGTTTGATTATAAGACCGTGGAAACGGTGGAAAGGTTTGTTTGACTTGCCGGTTACTTGTTAAAAGGGATTTAACCATAGATATCCGAATCCTAAGTGAATTTGTTTTTCGTTTGCGCTTTCACGCTAAAACGGCTGAACAGATTTGGATTTGGCACATGGGTAGACCAAGACCTGGAATAGGACATAAGATACTTTTTATACCGATATCCCCATCGGGATCACTTACGGGGTGAAACCGCGGGGCGCAGCTAGTAGTTAAGAAAATAAAAAGATGCGGAATTAGTTAAAATTTTATTGGTCAAATAGTCAATATTTATTTTCATACGGTACCTACGTAACAAACGTTAACCGTTTGGAACCTATTCAAAGCAAAAAGAGCGTAAAGATGTAATGTTATACGGTGCTAATTGAACCGCTTACCTCAATATGTAGTGTCTCCGGCAACGTGGTTATCTTGCTCAAGAGAGCTGTGGGCACGGCCAGCTCGCGCGCCAACACAGCTGTCACCTCTGGGGTGCTCACCGCGGTGAAGATCGGCTCGAACGACACCTCGAAGTGGACGCGAATGCCTTGCGTAGAACTGTAATTTATATATCGATTTAGTAGTTAGCCTAGTTATCTCTAATGGGCAGATAGAAGAGTCACCGGTGCGGAGCACAGCGATCGCCGAACCGCGTTTATCCGTCAGATTGACACCGAGCAATCTTGTCCAGTAAAAAAATACTGCCGTGCTCATTAACATGGCTTTACTAAATATACCTACCTACTCTACTTAGACAAAGCATTTCATGTACCTAATGTAGCCATCATTAGCTTCAGTTTTCTCTCCCGTTAACTTGTCCACTTTGCTTTTCTTATGGTTTTCTGTTTTGATTGTCTCAAGAGCTGATGAGATCATGTGTTTAGAGAGTTGTGTGAGAAACTAGTCAGTCACGTCGCCTCTTTGCCGAACTTCTGAATTGAGTTTGTGTCAAAATTTCCAAGCACTTCAAGGATCTCTAACTACGTTTGCTTCAGGGATCTAGATAGACATTCTAGATAGGTACCATTTTGTTTATCCCATTAGGTTAATTACCTCATTAAAATAGTTTAGTAAACCTAGAGGCATTTTAATAAGGTAAGCATTATGTAGGTATTTTCCCCTATTTGTGGCTTTACAAGGTTTTTGTTTACGGTTGTTATGTTAATGCTAACGCTTAAATATTCATTGCGTAACAGTTACGGTCAGTAAATAACAATTATATGCTAGAAAAGCATTAACAAGAGCAAAAGAAGTGGAAGTCACGTAAGATATAATACAATTTAAAAAAAACTGGGACAACTATTGGCACAGCAAATCTGTTTTAGCACTTCCGCGAGCTTAATCTTAGTGCTGGGAATGAGGATTTCTTATATGTTTGAAATTTGAATAACATTTCGACAGCTTCACGTTCTCAGGGATGTGCCTATCAAAGCTGCGTTTGTGAAATCATTTAACAATTAAAAACTTAATCGAGTTTTTACCTCACATCTTATGATTCATGTTTATGACTGGAGCCATATGTATGTGCCCATTGTAAAAGGAAATTAAAACAACTAGGTTATCACCGTCAATCTAATCCGGGTAGGTAAGTGGCCAGGGATTTCCAGTAGTGAAAAGATTCACGGCGACAGTTGTAACAATACAATTTTCGATTTGAATTCAGCTCGCAAAACGAAAGGGCCGGAACATAAAACATCGGGAACAACCTTCAATGTGGATTACCTACATAGTACAGACAACGTGCGCCGCGTAGAAAGTACCTATCTACTAGCGAAGCTCTAAAACAAAGCACGTATATAACTTTCTTGTGTCAAATACATAGCAATGTAGCGATATGATATCGTTTGTCACTTTATTTAAAAGGATCGCCGACGTTTTATATAGTACATAAAAAGTAAAAGTTGTTTTATATAAAAATGGTCTCGATTTCTACGACAGCTAATACCTATGTATGTATATAGCGATACTATGTGTGACTAATGTATAAAAACTAAATTCCTATAAAGTTGTCGAGCTTGTGTCTATGCCAATGCTACCGGTAAAATATGAAATGGGCACAAAAACCAATAAGGTCAAATCAAATACCTTATTGAACACGTTGAACACTCTACAACTAAGAATTTTCAATTGACTTTAGGTCGAATGGTTATTTATCAAAATCATAAGGTAGCCGTGTGTTCGTCAAATTAACTGATTGTATAACCATCATAATCATAAGGCACAACTTGAAATTGTAGCGTTTTACTAAAACATGGCATGCGCAGACGCACGCTCGATTACAGACCTCGGAGATTTCGAGAAAGTGTACTTTCTCCATCCATCGGTAAAGACATTACTAGTCAGCACCCATTAACGTATTATTAATTTACATGTTAATATTAAATGATTTTAGCCGTTAAACGAAGTAGGTGGTTTTTAGCATCATAGGATTTTTATTTGACCGTGATTCAAGTTGGCACTGAACAGGTTTTAAATGAAGTGTTTTTGTAAAGCAAAGACTTAAAAGAGGTCACTCGTCTGTTCGTCACCGTCAATGTGTACTACCTACTGTACTTAATTATTTATTCAGGTCGGCATTATGTGGTTTGAACTCATTAATGTTTCAGTGAGTTTTGCTTTTTTATAGTCGTTCTACAAGAAGAAGTCTCGGATCCAAGATAAAAACTTAGCTAAGTATGTATTAATCAATGTTGAGTTTCAACGAAGCGAGGTTGCAATTAGAAGCTAACTAATTGTGAGGCGTTTATCGTTTCTTAATCATAAAATTGCATTGTTATTTCAACCCATTTCGATTTTAATAACCTTTTCTTTTTACGACTCTTTTATGATATTGTTATGTCTTGCTTAACTTCTGACTTCCGGACGACCAACTGTAGGTAGATAGGAAAATATTTATATTTTTTAAGAGATACCTATCTATTACCTAATCTACGGAGTACTTTACCGGGCCCTTTCCTTTCGACTGTATTCTTTCCCTAAATATTTTAGTTACATAAGCCTAAAAAAATGATTTTATAAATGCTTACTTAAAACGTTTATAGGTATATTTTTTTCTTAATCATTTCAGTCATCGATCATTTGATGCCGGAACCGAGCAGTGAGACGTGCGTGACTTATAAACAGCACACAATAGCAATCTTACCTGTCCAAAGCTAATATGTCTGCAGAAACAAAACAGGATTTCAATTCAGAGTTTAAATATAAATTGAATAGCGCCTGCTGCAGTTCATTTTCACGTGTCCGGTTGGCTCTGGACTCAAGGTCGTTGCCCTTCTCGCCCTCTCCATCGCTGGCTCCCCACGAAGTAACGACGAACGAGCCCCGGAACGTTTGCCGGTTAAGGGGATCTCCGAACAGGTACATGTCTGTAAATACAACATTATTACTTAGAAAACTGAGGTCTGATTTAAGGGCTTATGCACACAGCGTTATTTTTTACGCGCCGTCAACGCGCTTCAAACGCAACTAGTGTAATAATGGTATTGGTAATGCTGTAAGTAGGTCTTGCTTGGCAGTGTTCTGTTGGATCAATTTACGGTACCCATGTATAGGTAAGTATTTGTGTAGCACTCATGTGGATGTGTGTTTGGTTTTCTCTAATTAGTATAGTGATTCATTCGAGCATTTGGCAGTAACGAACTGATCGATGGGCAGGTAAGAATTTCTGATCTCTAAAAAAGGTAAACAAGTTGTTGGAAGTAACCTGTAGGTAATCATTTGGGACATATACTGCCTCGTGGTCTAGTGGTCGCAAGCGCTACTGCTGACCATGAGGTTCGATTCCTAGGTCGCGCAGTGTTATTGGGTTTTTATATCTGGAATTTCTCAGTAGCAGCCCGGAGTCTGGCTTTGTGCCCGGTTGCTGGCAATAGGCTCGTCCCATCATAATACATGACACTTAAACATAACTGGCGACCCCGTGATGTTAAGGTAAAAAGCGACAGACCCAAAAATTGGTGGTCCCAAAAAATGGTGGTCAACGCACCTGCAGCAAAAACAGAGTAGAGGAAACAGACTGCTGGAAGAAACTCTCCACGACTGGTGAAGAATATTCAGAGGGTTAGATTTCCATATAAACTTGTGTTCACAGAAGGAACACACCGTCAAAAAATAAGTATAAGCCCCTGAACGTGCGACCAACTCATTTGATTTTCATGTCTATGTAGAGGTAATTATAACTCTGTCATTCCTACCAACAGCTATATACTGATACACGACACCACTGTCATGGCATGACGGAGGCATAGGAAGTAGGTTGCCTATTCGTTCCGAGAGGCACACAACCATGAAAGATTAACGATAACGTGATACAGACACATGATTATATAATTTTCAATAACACCTATTGATACAGAAATAACAAAAAGTTTTGGAGTAACATTCACAAGTCACGGAACTCGCGGAAGTACAATCTCTTTTCTTTATCGATCACTCTCAGATTTTAATTGGTGATCAAGTTTTATTTTCGTGACTTCAGTCAATATAACATAATATACGCTTTTGATGATGTGGCTCCTGCACATAAAAGTTTCCCTATAATATTAGGTATATAACTTTCAAATCGCTTTCGATCGATTTGATTGCAAGCTGGGCCTAATTAGAAGCTAATTAGATATTTAAGCCTTCAAGATAATGATCATTTAATATGCCAGCATAGTTTAGTACGAGCCTGTTAAATAAGGAGTGCACTTGTCTCCGCGGTGGGCTGCGCAAGGCCACACAGCTTACTGGCCTTTGCTCGGGCGGTGACGGGCAAATGTCGTTCAGTTTACGCCTCTACTGGAACTATGAATACCCGCTGTTTACTAACAAAAGAATCTAAATCAGATGATAGTTATACTAGTCGACAGAACAGCGAAACAGAATTACGACACCGCTAGTTACTTGCGGCGAATCGATTACTGATTGATATCGTTTGGATTGTAATAACTGAACTCAATGAATATTTTCGCTCCATTTTAAAATATTATGAAACGTTCTCGTTTCCGCATGTTTTATTTATACTACACTAAAAATATCCGAAATCATGACTGGTAGATAATGTACACCATTGGCTCTAGGCTACACTTCATCTCAGATGTTTTGCAACACGGTCCTTTAGGTCAGACATTGAGTAATGTTACCATTTATGGTTGTAACGTGTAGACCTAAAATTACTCGGAATGTCTGACAAAATTGCTGCAACATTCGCTTAAATTCATCCATGGATAATTTCAGTTATTTTAAATTTTATAACTGCACAATTGCAGCAGGTGTTTTATGTTGCGTAGTGCATATTAACATGTGTAGGAACCCCATCTTATCGCCAACGTTTTTATACTTAATTTGTATGCAAAGGAAGGAGTGTGCATTACAAACGCGACTTTAGAAATCATGTTGGCAAAAACTTGAGCTTACAAACATAAATATTTACATAGATTGCAACAGCGAACACTTGTCGCAAGAATGTCTTGATCGATAGAGTAATTTTATCTTTGTGGATAATTTAAATATGTCATAAGTAGATATGTATAAAACGTATATACGGTATAAAACTGTTTCTAAGTACCACAATAAGGTCTTGGAGGCTGGTTGAGGTTTAGTACATGACCAGCTCAACTTGCACCCACGTGAACCTAATATCACTAGGTCACTGCTCACAGCACAGTCGTCGTGATCTCTTTAATGATACGTACGTCCGAGGTACACTGCCACTGCAGCAAGCAGCAGCAACACGAGCAGCGACGCGAGCGCAGCGCAGCAGCCGCGGCAGGGCCGGCTCAGCTTGCGCCGCGTGAACCTGATATCGCTGCTTACTGACATCGTCGACTCTGGCGCACGGTGCCGCACACATCGCTGATTGCCGTTCCGGGTCCACCCGTATTCCAGCTGGTGAACAAAAAAAAGCATTAATCAAGGCAAAAGTAAACAATGTGTCGGTTCTTTTCATCTATTTCCCTACAAGTCTACGGAGGTACGGTAAATTCCGGGAAATACTGCTTCATGTGAAAGCGTGATATAACGACACATCAAGATAACTACAACGACCACTATAGTAACACATAATGTGCATAATTAACCCTACCTGCGTAATGTCTCACTACCTATGTGCAATATGTGCATACCGCATAGACACACAAAAGAACAATTTAAAGCCTTAGGTAATTTGTCACATAAGTTACGATCTACTTGTGAAACAAAAGTATATGGATATTACTGAAGCGAATACATATGAATTCTATTGCAATGGCCTTAATAAATTAGCAAGGTTTAAGCTAGCTAATTCTTAATCAGAGATTTCAAGTAATATCGTTAGAGTAAATTCAGCGTTCAGGTTGGTATTCATTCGGTACAATAGGTACATTTCAAGTTGAAGATTGAATGACACGCTCCATCACCTTTTGTGATCTACATAATGTCGAAGCACGTAAGTACTGAAGTAATTCTTTGTTAAACAAATGACGTAAACAATCTTTTACAACACTGCTTGAAAAACACGAAACAGAAAATAAAGTTAAAACCAACGTGTCAAAGATTTATTGCGGACGCAGTTTTTCAGAAAAAAAGTTCATAACGTAAACAGTGACAGACTGACACACAGATGACTGCTCAAGCTTAACATAATTACTTCCCATTTCCCGATAATTACATTACAAGATTCATTATTTTGCGGAGTTTGCGGCAGCCATATTGATTTGTCGCACTTATCTCATAATTACTGCGTTACGTGATGTGTTACAAGTGTCGAGGTGTCTGTTATAACACAATAGATAGTGGAATCTACATGGGACTTCCTAGGTCTATCCCTGCTAGTAAAAGTAACATACCTCGCACAATAATTTATTGCATAGGGAGTAGAGCTTTTAAAATAATACAATAAAATATAATAAAAAAACCAAAACAAGTTTTTTACATTGAATAATATCAAGGCAAATGCAAGTTATTTTCTGACCTACATAATATTATAATTCAGGCGTTGTCGCCCAATTTTTGCTACGAGTGCTACGACGTGCGTAGCGGTTGTGGCCTACGTTTGACTACGCTAAACTTTTAAAAATACTTTCCCATGAGACGTCCCAAAATATTTTGCCGATTCATTTATAAATTGGTCAAGAAAGTAATAAGTAGTTTTCAGTTTAGGAGGGCCTAAACCTAAAACTACTTATTACTTTTCAATTGTATCTAGCACAACTTTGGGGGAGGCGTATGTCTAGCTGGTTATTTCTATGTTAATTAGACCGTAGCGTAGCCCCCCGCAGGCGTTCCTTTTTCGCGACGAGTCTAGACAGTTTAGCGATAGTATCGAAGTGAGCCTACCTAAATGTATGTCTATTATAATTTTTAGACTAGCTGCGCCCCGCGGTTTCACCCGCGTAAGTCTCGATCCCGTGGGAATATCGGGATAAAAATATCGGGATAAATATCCTATGTGTTATAAACTATCTGTTTGCCAAATTTCATCCAAATCCATTCAGTAGTTTTTACGTGAAAGAGTAACAAACATCCATCCATCAATCCATACTTACAATTTTCGCGTTTATAATATTAGTTAGATTAATTGGCCCTCTCACAAAGGGCCTACATATATAAACCGTTTTTAATAAATGCACGCAGTCACACTATTGAATAGGTACAGTAAGTAGGCAGGCAATAAATAACAGTTATGGCATTTATTCGTATCTAATAGGCATGTAATTATTTTATGTGATTATGGTGTGGCCAAATAGTGTGTTACACGCACATTATTATGTTTATTGAACATACTTGCTTATCGCCATGACGAAGTAGGTATGTAGATAGGAAAGGTACATACTTACCTATGTTATTCTACCACGTACCTATTGCCTTAAATAGATAACTGAATACAAATAGCACGACATTGCCGGCACGGAATAATTTGGTTAGTAAACACTTCCGGCATATTACTACAATTTGGTTAGACTACAAACTAAAATCAATTTTGAAAACTGGAATAAATAATGGCAATTATGATTTACAAATCGATAATTCGCGAACCATTTATCCTAACAAATCGTGATCGTAGGCTTTTTAAATCTATGGTCAGATCATAGTACAAAGTCTATTTTTAATTAACCGCCAATTATGAATCGATTTTGACGATTATATTTTTGTTTGGTAGATCATGCTGCAGAGGTGGTCCCATATAAATTTATTAACTTTGCTTGCGTAGTTTTTGAGTTAGCTTCAATATTACGTATGTTTCCCAATTAGTATATGTAGACTACGTTTTAAGTGACTCCGTCACACATAGCAGGTAGTGGTATTCGAATTTTTGTGGGGTAGGTACCACAACTAAAAAGTGAAAAATAACTATAATTTCAGAAATCGGTGTTGTTTTTTGTTAGTAAAAAGTTTTTATTTTTTCTCGTACATTAATTTGACCGGTGCAAATGTCAACCTCAAAATTGAAAAAACAGCCATCACTTGAAATGTCAAATTAGTCTACGAGATTAAAAAACAGACTTTATCTACAATCAATCCTAATTGTTGCGAATCCTTACAAGGATGAGATGAGACGCACCGAGAACAACCTTGGTTCCTACGCACGATACGTTCACTATTCATACAAAACTTAAAACATTCGTAGACAGTAATTACGTAAAATTACTTAATTTATGATAATGTAAGTTGATCGTACTTTTACATTATAATTAATTGTTACAATAAGAAGCTGTTGTAACGCGTTAATAATAATGTAGATTAACGGCGATGTTGTTTCGTGTAATGTCGTAAGGTGCATTACTATTTCTCTGTAGTCTCGAGCTCTAGATTTCAAACAGCGAGAAAATAGTTCGGTTGCGTCAACGGAATATGGCTGCAGGTTAACGTTCGAACTTTAAAATGCCATTTTGTATTCAATTACTTACCCCATTGTGTTTATGTTTGTTGTAAAGGTTACTTTAGACAACGTCTATTTACAATTAACGTTCAAGTTATTAATTCAAGTTATCATAGGCGTGGTTCTAAGGTTACATAGGCATTCAGTAACCTATTAGAAAAGATAACTTTGCTTACAAGTTATTGTATCTATACTTATTAATTTATTCGTCTTGCCTGATCGCCCTCACAATTTGATTTGGCCTTAAAGAAATATTGTGACTGGCTCTATTATGAGCGTATAGTAAAAAACATGGAAACTGTCGTATTCAATTACTGATATTTTGCAACCGAAAAGTGCGAGTATTGAAAACGAACTGTGAAATATGGTACCGAATGATTGACGATTGAATCTAATAAAGGAACATGGAAGGAAAGTTTAAAGTTGTTGTTGCAAGACATTTCCAAACGATGTTTACCATGAAAATTATCAGAAGATTTTAGGGTAAGTAAGGCTTAGTTATGCGAGCCTGCCGTTTAGCGACCACAAAAGCGTGACAAGCCTGACATACAAATGGCATTTGGACACAAACGTGCAGAACAAAGAGAATATTTGGAAGCATTTCGAGCGCACAGTTCCTTCTCTCAGGCAGCACAAGCAAGGTCAGTGTGCGGATGAGGAAAGCTTTTTATTGTATGATGATGAAACTTTAAATAACCGATACCTAATGGCAAATGATTGATGTATCAACTAAAGTTTATTGCTTATTAGCAGTTTTGTAATATATACAAATAAATAAAATTGTAGTGTCTGTTTGTAGGTAATGTTAAAATAACAGCTTTTTACTAAATGTACATGAAGTAAGGTAAACACGGTACCGATTTATAACAAAAAAAAAAATCTGTCTGTTTGTTCCTGTTCTGTCCTGTTCCTTAATTTAGAAAAAATAATTAGCGTCCACGCGAGGGAAGTCGAGGGCTGCAGGTAATACAAAAACTTTTTACAAAAAAAAAACCGACTTCCAAAATAACACTCAAAACTGAAAAATAACTTTAATTTCGGAAGTCGGTGTCTGTAATACGTAATATTGAAGCTAACTCAAAAATTACACAAGCAAAGTTAATAAAATTTATATGGGACCACCTCGGAAGCAAGCCCTACCATTCAAAAAAATAATCATCAAAATCGATTCATAATTGGCGGAGAAATCGAGTAACAAACATACAAAAAAAAAAACCTACACACGAATTGAGAACCTCCTCCTTTTTGAAGAAGTCGGTTAAAAATAAGCACTTTATTACATTCCTTTGTGTACATTGTTGTTATTAATTGATGTCGGTTTGATGCATGTATTTCCATGGGAAGCAAGAATACCTATAAAAAACCAATAGGTAATTAGGTATTTGTATTGCAGTTATTTACTAACATGCAGTAGTTGCAGTTGCAACATGTATCTTAGTTCCTAACCCGCTTGCCAAACCACACACACCTGGAGAACATGCTGTCCTACCTAGTCTATTTCAATTATTTCCTTGTATGTTTCACTCGTTTACGTCTATTTATTTATTTACTATAGTTAATTTAAACGGTACAACACGAATTACATAAGGTTTATTTTATATAAGCCAAAAACCCTTTAAACTCTTTACTCTTAATTTTCAAGTTTTATTAGGACGATATAAATACAATTTACTTCAATACCTACAATCCTACATACCTAGACAGAGTTGTTTCGCAGGTTCAACTAACTAAACGCCGGCTAAAAATAAAATATATTTTCATTTCATGAAACACTTTGAACATTTTTTGCACGCTGCTGGTCCGCTCGTGCAGCCTTCATTAAAAGCTGCACGTAGGTAATACCTATTCGCACCACTAGGGTTTTTTATATTTAAACGTTGACGAAACTCATGTACTTAACTGACTGTACCTACTAGGTACCTACCTACCTACTTTTTCAATAAAATATTATACTTATCGCAAGTAATTGTATCCACAGTCGAGTAATAAGTGGGAACTTGGTTAGATTGTTTCAGTACAAAACACAAAAGAAGTGAATAAAAAATTTAATTTCGGAAGTCGGTGTCTTTGCTTTTCAATTTTCGGTTTATGCCACCGACTTCCATAATTAAAATTATTTTTAACTTTTTTTGGAAGTCGGTTGTTTTTTTTTTGTTTTTATAAAGTTTTTATTTTTCACTTTTTAGTTGTGGTACCTACCCCACACAAATTCGAATACCACTACCTGCTATGTAAATAACAGTGACGGAGTCAAACAATATATCGTCTACATACACTAAGTGGGAAAAATACGTAATATTGAAGCTAACTCGAAAACTACGCAAGCAAAGTTAATAAAAATTATATGGGACCACCTCTGAAGCATGACCTACCAAACAAAAAAAGAATCATCAAAATCGATTCATAATTGGCGGAGCAATCGAGTAACATACATACAAAAAAAACATACAGACGAATTGAGAACCTCCTCCTTTTTGAAGAAGTCGGATAAAAATGTAAAGACTCCGCTCCGAGCACTTCGATATCCTAGATAGAAAATGGTTTTTTTGGGGTTTACTCCGGAGTGTTTTTCCCGAAGAGTTAGGCAAAGAACTACGATACGATATATTACTTTATTTAGAAAAGTCAGAGAACATCACTCGAAGAATCTACACTCTGTACGACAAGAGAGTGCTTGGCCAAATTTATTAAAAAAAAATGATTTAGGCGTTTGAAATGGTGGTTCGGGATTCATAAGTACTTCAATGCATTATTATCAGTACGCTTTCCGGACACCTCCATTGTCTGGTAATCGCCGGTGATGGCAGGACATGGGAAAGGCCTCAAAGATATTTAAGACATTTTCCCACTACAATTTATATGACAGGATATTATCATTTAACTGTGATCGACGTCGCGGTGTCGCAGTTAAATGATATCCATATCAATTTTATGTTACGTTTAAGTTTGGCAAATATCTTTATTTTTTTTACACACATCACTCATCCAATGCCCAAATACTTTTGATCAGGTTAGCCTGAGGCGACTGGGGCCAGTCTAACACATGATGATTTCCCCATGATCTTGTATTGTTTTTTTAAAGTTTCTCAGTATTGAACGGGCTATTCAGATTTGCGATCAGCTTCCAATAAGCGTCTCCTGATATTATCTGGAGTCATATTATTTTTATTTATTTAACATAATTATTAGGACTCTTTTTAACACGCTTTTATTAGCTAGAACAGTATCTTTGTAACGGAATCTTTCAAAGTAATTTTCACCAACTTCTAATTGTCGTATAGAAATGAAACTCTCCCTGTAGGTATATATACCTCTGGCAACAGGCAACGGAAGGAACACGGGTGGGTTTTAGTCAGTAAAAGTCTGACACGCCCTTCCGCTTCGCCCAGAGCGGGAGAAGTCATTTGATGTTTTCCCACAATCACAAAAAAAAAGGTATATATACCTATGTAGTTTTTCATCTTTCTTCAAATACTTTGTAGCTTGATCGTTCACGCGATATGTTATGTCCTATTGGATACGAACATCAGGACTCAGGACACTGCTCGTGTCGCGCCGCATAGGCGACACTCATACGATGCACTCTAGGGAATGAGTCCCTACTTGATATGATATTTTAGATATTTTAGTAGAATATTAACATTTTGCGTTCACGCTCTTTTCGTACACAGTGTAAGTACCTATATCATACCATGACGTGACTTAAATTTAATAGTGACGTGAATTAGTCATAGTTAAAACTACTACTTACTTTTAAACCTTTCTTATTCTGGGATTGAGCTCAGCGGAAAGAAATGCCACTCTATTATGGTGTTTTTTTGTTCGCAGCCGAAGGAGACCCGAGACTGTCTAGCTACAGAATACCTGCCTGCCTGAATACTGCGTACAATGCGCGTGCAGCGAGCAGCGTGCACTTGTCGCGACCTACATCCCGCCTCAGCCTCACGTTTTTGCTCGGCGCTGCAACAACAAAGCCGCCTCGAGCTGAGCTCCGCACACGCCGCAGCCTTTTCGCTGGTTTCTATTAAGATCTCTAACTTTAACAATGCGGACGCCCTCACTTTCGTTTGGTACGTGCTCATTTGCAGATAATGGCGCTAGCGACGACCGAACACTAATTTAAGCATGAATCAGTATCGCCCTCGGCGACAGGTGACGTCTTGTTGACAGAAAACGGCAAATGTTGTTAGATTAACGGAAAACTAACCCACCTAATCGCTTGTTTTCTGAATTTGGGGCAAGACTTGTTAGACAATCGCTTCATTCGTACCTAAATTGTGAATACAAATTACACACAAAATAAATTGTCACTACCGGTAAAGAAAGCAGTAATTAAAACAGAAAGGTGTCGCTGCGAAAGTTGGATGACTATCTTCAATTTTGTCAACTACTGCAAGTACGTTACCGGCCGGTTAACGTTGCGTGATTGTTTACGCTAGAGATTAAAAATTAATCATCAATTTACATTACAATGGAAGTTAGTTTAATTAATTTTACAGATATTTCAAGCTTATTTAATTGAAGCCATTCCTCTGAACGGAACTGGTATAAACATAATAAGTTTTTTTTTATTTCTCGTTATTTACGAAAAACCTACTTCGCCCATCAACATGTTTAACATGAAGGAAATGGTCCTCCCATAAATTTTAATTTCTAATATCTACCGATGCGACGTGTCGGTAGCTACGGAAGGTATTTCATAGAAATACAGAAACCAGTAGGTAGTGCCGCGACGATACGTTGCCTGCAGTCGGCTACAGACTTGTACCTTAAGTTATTATAAGTACTAGTGAAAATTTATAATAATATATGGCTGTTAGAGGGGCGTCAATGAGGTGCTTGCCTAGGGCGTTCTCAACATTTAATTCACCTCTGTACCTACCTACTTAGTAACTTATTTTTTAGCAACAAAGCCCTTTACCTCGTTAATGATTTTATCGAAATTATAGGTAAGTACTTAAGTGTTTGTGAAGCGTTTAAGCGACGTTCAGCCTCTACGCTGCGTCTACGTGATTTTCAGCGTCTACACATCCTAGCTACGGCGGCGTAGGGGATGTGTATGGATGGGCAATATGGGCACGCTTAGCGTAGAGTGCGTAGAATACGCTACGTATGACAGGACAGTCCTCTATGCAGGGCATGTATGGAGACTGAGGAAACCGTCGTGCCCGTGCTCTTTGAATGCACGGGCGTCACCCAGATTAGAACAGAAACCCTCGGCACCCAGATCTTTCACAGATGTTCTGAACAGAGCAGGAGCTTTAATAAGCTTCTGGAGGGAGGTGGGATAACCACGACGGCCGCCATGGCTCACGCACAATGGTCCACCTAAAGTACTAAGTGCGGAAACCTAACTCCATAACGAACGAACGATACGCTACGTATGCCCAGTGAAATGACAGGTACTCTAAAATACCTACCTATGTAAGGAGGTACTCCAAATATAAAATGGCTAAAGAGTAGATTTCAGAACAGTCACATAGTGCCATAAGGGCTCAGGTAGATACGTGAACTTTGACATAGACAATCTGCAGACTTGTACAGAGTCAAAATATTGCTTATGTTTACGAATACAAATTTTGTTTACAATTTTTGGCTACAGCTACGTGCACGTATATAGCTGTAGCCGGACCATACAATATATTCGTGGCCTTTGCAACTAGATACGCAAGCGAACCTTTTGTTATAAACTTAAGTATAACCCTGGTCAAACCAGTCCTAGTATTTTTACATGTTTTGGCTCACTCGTACAATACTCATAAATAACAAATAAAAAAAAAACAAATCTAAACATGAGTAATGTAAATAATTATGTAAGTTTTCATCCGCACATCACTCATCTTAAGCGCCTTCTATATCTATGTTCGTGTTGTTGTACCTAAGTCTTGTAAGTAACCGGACCGCTGACCGACCGTATTGAAATACTACCTGCGAACAACCTGTATATGGATCTTTAAACCAAGTGGTACGCATATCTATGTCTGTCTATTCAATGCTCACCTAGTTCTCAGTAAGTAATACTCAGCAACTAGTGGCTAACTATGTACATTTATATAGCATTTCGTAAAAGTGACAGAATTTTCGTTGCGTTTAAAATCTTGAAAGCGCTTGTTGAGATGAACTTCGTGACAAACAAAACTGCAGAAGGTCGTGAACTTTTAGAATTTGTTCACCTTGCTTATTACTAGTTTTTATTGTATTTGAATGTCGTAAGGTAATACTTATTTATATTTCGTTGTATTAGTAATTTGAATGATGATTTTTTGAAATGGTGATCTAGGGCCAGGAAAATAATAATTCATCGGACCTTAGAGTTCTAGAAGCTATTTAATATTTAAGTACTAAACCTCTTATTCATAAACGTTTCTTAAAGTTAAAGAGACGTCTAATCGTCGAAAATGTATGGCTAAACACTTGCTAAATCATAACTTAACTTTATGCAGCGTTTATGAATAAGGCGGTAAGTATCTACGTGGTTTGTAAAAGGTTAGGTTAATATAGGTACCTAATTATGTGTTTCATAATAATCACTCTTCACTATGATGAAGAGTGAAGACTACGATCGAAGAGTTTTTTAACTTTGAAAGTTCCTTAATTCATTATTGGCTCACATCAATTATGAATTACAATAGATTACTTTTTAAATTGGCATCAATACATCCGACATCTGAGTCTCAGTGATACTGGTTGAAAAATTCTAATTTGTAATGTAGACAGGCCGCTGCGAGGCTGAGTGCGGTCAGCCAATACTGGGCCGGTGGCGACCCGGATCACGGATGACATCGCTGCGCCCGCGCCGTTAATATCAACACTGACACACTTCCCTCTCACTCAATTCACATCATTCGCCAAAAATTCAGAAAAAGCTTTAAGATTTCTAAATCTTATTAGGTTAGGTGGTTAGGTTGGTGTTTGAAATATATATTTTCTAATACTTTATAAATTTTGCTTATTATAAAGCGTTACATCAGTGAGGGAGGCGAACCGATCAGTCAGGGTAGGCAGTATTGTAACGTAATGCTCCAAATCGAATCTGAAATGTTACATTACAAGCGAATGCTCCCGATGTGGGAGCATCTTTAGATTAGTATTTTTACAAAGCAGTGAGCATATAGCCTTGTACCTGTATTACACACACGGTACGTACATGTTCGGGTTATACCCATGTGTCTATACAGCATAATATTATAATTTCAAGAAACCGATGTTATCTAGAAAAGACATTCATCTTACTATATGAGTAGTATAATATCCAATTATGCGTTTACATAGAAGTGCCTAAGATATGAATTATATATATATATATATATATTTATGAATGGAGAGGGATAGTCCTTGTTTGACGAGGCCATTTGCAATCTTAGTATATCATTCACAGCATCATTCTTTCGCTTAACTTTATGTTATATTAGCTGCTCGCCCCGGCTTCGCACGGGTAGCACTAAGTACTTATCTACGGCTATTTCAGGTATTTTTTTACACCTTGGGTTACATTATTGGGAGTTTTGGTAAGGAGCCCTCATTTTTTTGAAAATATAATATAGCCTATGTCAGCCGGAGATATTGTAGCTTCCTAACAGTGAAATAATTTTTCAAATCGGTTCGGTAGTTTCGGAGCCTATTCAATGCAAACAAACAAACAAACAATCAAATCTTTCCTCTTTATAATATTAGTATAGAAGTATAGATATAAGACAATTTTATAATTATTATTACTGCAATAGCTAGCTAGTAGTTATATAGGTATACCTCGGATAGTCGACTCCCGATCACTTTTCCTACAAGGCTACTAAAGAATGGTCGAGCTTGTTACTTTACCGTCTCGTCTGTAAAACTCGTTTTACCAAGCCATCAAAGATGATTATAAGTATTTTGCACGTTTAGAGAAAAATATCTATGTGCAATTTAGTAGGTAAGGTTCCTCATTCACGATAGCCTATAGGATAAAGCATTGTTGTTTTGCAATCGTAGAGATAAAGCAAAAAAAAAAAGTTTAATAACTAAAACCCAACTACGACAATAAAGTCAATCAACTGAAATGGTATAAACAAGACACCACAGACAGACAAATTAAAAATCCAGAGTCACACGTGTTAGGGCAAAAATCGAAAAAATTACGTGTGACTTCGGATTTTTAATTACCGGAGACATACATACCGGTAAAAATCATAACACTCCTTTTTTCTTCGCCGTAGTCGGGTAAAAAGGCTCATACGCCTGTGATTCTGATTACACATAAATATCGTTTAAAACCGAAAATGGAACACAGAAACGCCAACGATATTTGGTGGTGGTATTGCCCCGGATGAGATCCTTCACAAGTCTACTACTACCCACTCGAATATTATTATGCTAAAGCCAAAATTAATTTATCATAGACTCCACTTCAACTGATCTACAACAAACAAACAATCATTAAGAAAACCCGCTCTCATCATAGAGCTTCCTTGTGTAAAAAACTACGAGATCACTTGGCTTAATCGTCGCAGAAATAAGATGTTCCTTTCTAGATTAATCTAAGACTTATCTAGCTCTCTATTGCTCTTAGTACACACTTAGTACAAGGTAAAAAATATAGCTAAAGTTGTCCTGTTTTACAAGGTCTACATTAATTTAGTGAAAGACGATAATAATACATATTATAATGACGGAGGAAGTGAAAATACCGACACGACAGCTGATCTATACATAGAAAATAACGACATGCAACGCAGATTTCAAATGCCGCAGACTGTGAGTTTTAAGAGCAAAAGTAAGTTGTCCCTAAAGCATAGCTTATTTGATGTTGCTGCCTGAACGCAGCAACAAACGACAACAACGAAGGCGAAGGCGTCATGATTATAAATATTGTTTAAGTATGTATTCCTCGACTGCATCGTTGGTCTAAACTCGCGACAATCTAAGAAGTCTGATTTGACAACTTTAAAATACTTTTTGTGTGATGGAAATAAAAAATCGGTTTCTTTAAAAACTGATTCTCGAGACCTCAATCTGCCTAGCCTTTTCCCAACTATGTTGGGGTCAGCTTCCAGTCTAACTGGATACAGCTGAATACCAGTTTTTACATGGAACGACTGCTTATCTGACCTCCACAACCCAGTAACTGGGTAATACGATACCCCTTGGTAAGACTGTTTGTCAGATTTTCGGGCTTCAGTTCTGACGATACGTAACGACTGTCAAAGATCTACAATAAAACATAGACATAGATATAAATTATAGACTTATAGTTATATTGTATAATCTATCTGTATGAAATTGAGTCATGCGTTAATTATGGAAAACAGAAGCTTTTTAATTAAATTTTACCGGCAACCCTATTAATTACCTAAATTGTAAGTACACGATCTAAGCAATGTAGCAGTTATCATTCGTTTTTTTTAATTTTGAATGGAGTAGTTTATTCAAGAAAAGTTTTGAAATAACTTTTTGAAACTAGAGTACATTGAAAATTTTTGAAAGAAAGTAATTGCTACGAGCTGTTGGAACGAGTCTGATGCCGAAAATATAGTTTTTAGAATTTTTGTCCGTTTGTCTGGACGTATGTTCCGGATTGACGCAAAAAAGGCTGAACGGATGTCTATGAAACTTGGCACATAGAAAGTTTATAACCTGGATTAACACAGGGTACTTTTAATCCCGGTAGTACATTCCCGTGGGACTTTCATATTTTCCGACATCCACGTGGGCGAAGCCGCAGGCAAAACCTAGTCTAATAATAAAGAGAAAGTGGTGATTAAATACAGATAACTGTCACACGAATAATTAAGTGAGATGAAATCTATGATACCATAACAATACCATTGATCCCACGCGTGTCAATGAAATTAGCCGCTGCGACACATGCACGAGAAATTAGAAATCATGATGGGTTACACTCACCTCTGACTCCCAAGCATCTTTCACGGGTCGCGGTTTACTCTCCTTCATGTTTCCAGAGAACGTCATAGCAATGATCCTTTGTTCCGGCCGTTGCACTTTCACTCTGTGACCCCTCGCACTGGACTCATGTACTGTCGGCACAACACACACTGTATTCACGGTTTTCTGGATAAGCTTTTGTTATTGAACACTGTCACTTTCTGTTATGTTTTTGCGGGATCGTCGGTTGCAAGGTAAACATGGCTCGGCGCGTGCGCAGCGCGGCGGTGCGGAGGTGCAGTCGCGAGGCGGGCCGGCGCGGACTGAGCGCGGCGTCTCGCGGTAACGGGCACGCACTACAGTTAACTTTCTCTCAACCCAGTCGCACGACCATAAGTTAGCGCCATCGAAAGTCGACACCGGCACAGCCTCACGGGTCAAAGCCTTCATTAATATTTCATTAAACCTCCCCAAAACAATAGTTCGCTTTGCTTGGGTAGGTACGACTTTTGTGTTTCCATGTTTTAGTTGTATGTATGAATAGTGGTTATTGTTTTGTATTTTGAAGTTGGAAGTAAAAAAATAATATTAAAATTTAAAGCAGGGTTGGGGTAGAAACAAAAACAATATTGTATAAAACTTAATGTATAATTATGATATTTACAGACTTACTTTATATAAAACAAGTAATTTTATAGCTATCAATATATACTCATTACAACAAGTCATTAATAATTTACATGATGTTTAAAATAAAAGCAACAGTATACAGATTACTGAAGATTAGCAATTATAAATCGTAATAGCACAAAAATTTATGAACGATATTATTGGAAATGAGAGATTCCATAATTTACATTATAATAAAATTATATACAGACATAATTTTAAAAGAATGTTTATCGATATAATTGCTTTAAAATCACTATCGCAATACATGGATTATGTCGTAGATGATTAGATCTTCATCATTTTACGGAGCCTACAAAGTTGATCTATCTCTGTCGATCGATACGAGCAATAAATTACACCGTGACCTTGGACTTTTTCAGAGATTGACAGATAGTTAATCGATCGGCAAAATAGACCAAATATGTTAGCAAACTTTATCATTTTTCAACCAGCCTGTATGTTTATTCAGCGTCACATAAATATAATAGAGTATATAACACTAGTACATTATACGCACACCGTAAGAGCCATTCCTCACCGGGACGCCATGGCAACGTCGCCTGGTTTAGCTGACAACCATAAATTTTGTTGGCGACGCGACCTGGCCACGCCGCCATGGCGTCAGGATGAGGTATGGCTCTAAGTGCAAACATGATAAAATATTTTTAGTCAACATTTCAACAGTTTGCCTGCGCTTGTTATCAAAATACTTTGTGAGATATATTAAATGATTAATTACACGAAGAACCTACGTTTCAACACCTCATGTCCGACACATTGCAGTGTCTGTGATGCTATTTGCATTGTGAAAAAAGATAATTAGGTAGGTATTGATTTATGGTGAATATACAGAAGTGTCTGCGCTTGCAAGTCTGGCTTCTTTTCTCGAAGGAAATGGTTAAATAACATAGTGAATGTAAAAAAATGTGTAATATTTAACACTAGAAATAAAAATAATTATATCACATTTGATTTTATAAAAAATAATATCGCAATTATACACTTGTGGGGTGTATCGCCTGAGGAAGGCTTATGTTTTTCGATAACTTGATTTTCACATACATACACAGCAGATGTCACAGTATGTAAGCTAGTTACAAGAATTTAGTTGAGCCTTAGATCTTTGGAAAATCTGAATGTCTTACTAAGTAATATTATATATCGATAAACATCTACATTTTACCTTATTAGCTTTAATTGCAAATCTAACAAAATCGTTTAGAAAAATAAGTCGTCATTTTGGCTTCCACTTTATTCTATAATGGAATGGTCGCAAGAATAACCATTATATCAACATTTTTGTAGCTTGCTATAATAATTTTGTATAATGTACTGTAATTACGCATTGACTTAACATAACAGAATAATCGCTATATAAAAACACGAGTAGTGAAAACATTCTTCAGACTGATGCAAAGTTCGTGTTACCAAATTGACTTCAGTACTGCCAACACTAACATCGTCGGCGGTACTAACTTACACGGACTCCGTCTCTCGCAATCAGAACCCGGATGACTTACTCATGAAAACACTTCACACGAAATGGCACCGCTACTGAACAATACATCGCTTTAAAAAATATTTATAACTGATTCCTATCTATTAGTTACACTAAGAAGAATTAATCTATACAGTAATATAAAAAGTTTTCAACACTAGTTCAAATAATGTCACTCGTTTGCCAAACAAGCCGATAGCAGTATTATTGCTCTCTATGTAGTGTCGAGTCGACCGGGAAATAGTCTCGACGTGACACAAAACGTATCAAATAATCAGGTTAATCTCAGAAGGCGTATAATTATGTATTTAACAGCTACAGCTTTATAATAGCTTATTGAATCATTAATTAGTGATTTAGTTCGTTCAACGTTTGAGTAACTTACACTACAGCTAGGCTAGAGCGACGCGATGCTAACAAGTTGTTCCCGCCGAGGTTGCGTCACGCGTCACGCACACGATGGACATCATAAAGCCTAACTATTTAACACGCTTTACATTGAGCTCAATATTCAGTGTTACTTTAATAACAACAGTGTTCTATTAGTGCGTTATAATCACTGAGTTCTTCCCTGTACTTAGGAATCTCATAACTGGACCTGTAGTCGTATCGAATAATCACAAATTAATTGCCTCTGTTCAGATGGTTAACGTTTATTTTGCTATTGTTTCATTTATAAGTAATTATGGAATTATTTACCTATCCAGTAAATTATATTTACTACAATTCATACATATTTGTGGCAAACTATGTCTTGATTATTTTAATGATACCAAGTAAACTTTACAGGAATTAATATTAAAATGTAACTTCGGGAGATAATAGGTGGTATATTAGTGGCAGTAGTACACAAATGTGCGGTTGGCTACTATTGAGCAAACAAACACGGCACGTGTAACGGACAACCATAACGAATTGCACTAATATCTGTGCGACATTCTTCGCTATTGAAAAATGTTTATTCACATATTTGGAAGCACTTTAAGAACATCAAGTGAACATTCCAAAGTAGTACCTACATCGCACACATGCGCTTTTATCAAAACGTTTCTAACCAATATAACACCTATCACATCTCAACAAAATATTACAAAATCTAATAGAAAACCCAGTCAGTGTGATGAGAATACAAATTATACGTTTTCAAGTTCACAAAATAATTTAAAACTAATGATTGAAATACTGTGGTAGTATCTCCAAAGTACAAACACATCTTCAAAGAAATGCTACAACTCGTAACATTGATTTAGAACGACTCAACATTTTATTCGGGAAGTATAAAAAGATCTGTACTTATTATAAAACGTTGCATTTAGCGCCGCTTTCGGTGAAAAATTGTGTTGTGATCGAGTCTACCTTATAAAATACGACACACAAAGAAAAAACAATACAATTTGTGACCGTAACATAATACAGTATAAATTTTACGCCAAATAAATAGTTTAAAGTTGAAATCTAGCTTAACGACTACGGAGCTAAGAGCTAGCAATATAAGAAAAATCACAAGTTTACAAAAAATACAATATGTTGGATACGTCTCACATATCAAAATAATTCACTTGTAAACGTTACATACAATTCACATAGTTTGAAAGCGCATAATCTCCACCACAATAAACAGTATCACTAACCTTTCTCGAAGGTCAATTCAAAGAATGTATAGTTATGCTTAGAATACGTCAACCTAATTATAATAAACGATACCATAATGACAATAATTGTACTCGGCAATAACTACGATACATAGTAGGTAAATTAAAAAAAAACGAAATTGCACTCTCGGTACGCATGTACAAAACGTAACGTCAGACGGCGGTACAACGCAACTTTAGAATATTCAACACTTTACCGATGCGTTCTGGTAAGTTATTGCATACAAATCTTCCAGAAAACGGAAGAAGTCAATATAAATAACATTAAAAATCACAGGCGCGGCCGCGGCCGTTGGTCGGGAAGAGTCGCTCCTTGCAGCAGGCGGCGGGCCGCGCCGCGACACTCGCGCCGCTCAGCCGCGCGCGCTCGCGCTTCGCTCCGCTCCGGCTCTAAGGCACAGCCGTCATGGTCTGTGGAATCTGCGGACAGCGACGTCACGTGTCAACGTTGACATAGCACTTACATTTTTCTAGAGAAAACAACCTTCAAACCGGCCATCTAATTTGGACGGGGTCTGCTGTTAACAGCTTCTTGTGATTGAAGTCTGATTTCAATAATATAAATTAAGATTAAAAAAAAAACAAAAATGGGGACTGAATTATACGGTTCTAGGTCGGAATATTCTACAAAATAATTGGGCATACCTGGTAAGGTGCTTGCTTTCCTCGTGTACGGCCATCTCCGAACTCTTAAATTCGTTGAGCTCGCGTCTGATGGCGGCCTTGTCCCGCGGAGTCAGGCGAGTCCACGGCTTGTCCGCGCGACGGTCATAGTCATGCGCCTGAACAAACAGTATACTCATTTATTATTGGAATACGAAATAATTGAACATTGACCCACTAGTACACAACTCATATAAAAGGATTTACATGTCTGTAGCAAAAAATAGAGGAAAGTACTACAAGTCTTCGACTAATGAAGTAAGATATTTCTATGTTGCCAAAAAATAAACAAAGTTATTATGACGGACCACTACCGGAAATATATCGTGAAGCTCGGCTCGGTTGACATCTTTTACAGATGACATAGTTCCTTTTGTCTGTACGCAATTACGCATAACAATATCTTTTATAAACTTGAAAAAAATATGTATTTCAAATATTAGTTCTAAAATAATTGGTTTATTATTATTGCTTATTATTTATTGAATATCGTTATCGAACTCACTTTTTTCAAATACAGCAAGCGTCAACCAGACCCAGGAAAAAGGGCCAGAACAATTCTATGTTACGATTATAGATATATACAGGATACACCCATTACAGCACTAACCCGTTATCTACGCATTCTGTACATCAAACTAATCAAAATTATTGCTGTGAAACGACTTTTATATTTGGTGTGAAAAATCGCATTTTTCGGCAATTTAACACACGCAAAACTTTGTGCTTGTGGCTGCTTGCAATGGTACAGGGGTTGTATGTTATTACTACCCCCAGTTATAACATTTAAAACTAGATTTCGTGAAAAAAGTTAAAAAAAAACGAATCTTTGACCTTCAATATCACCGTATTAGGTATTGTAAGAAAGGATGACAATGACAGGAAGAACAAGTGACTCTCGGCTTCGTTAGGCGTTTTTATTCATGATTCTCTATGAGCATTATTATATTACCTGAGTGACTTCGATGTAATCACTGAAGCGGATGATCTTCTTCTCCTTGAGCTCGTCGACAGTGGGTCGGAAGCTGAGCTTGCGCAACAGATAGCGCTTCTTCTCCTCCTTCTGTTTCTTCTCCTCGGCGGGTGACTGGCCTGTAACGTAACATTATTTAATAACATGTGTGACAGTGTGTAACTGGTATTACACAGAACCCACCACGCAGTAGTTGGACACAACCCACGAGTCTCATTTGTTTAAGAAATAAGTCCCAAGAAGGTTTTGAGATGTAAAAGCTTCAGTTTGATACAATATGTGAAGTTTAACAACAAATCGAAACTGAAAAACTTATAAGTATTGTGAAAAACAAAAGTGTTTAAACAATACTGTACGACTTGCTTGATACAGGAAAGCAAGAGTAATATTTTCATACGATATTCCGTATCCAATAATATTATTATGGACTCCTAAATACAGCACATAGTATAATAGAAAAGTTACACACGCAGTGTTTTATGTAACTGACGAAAAATCAATGCACGTGTGCAATTAACAGCGCGTTTCCAATGCACAATTATGCACAGTTTGAACTTTTTATGGAGTAAACTACAGTCGTCCAGTTCAGACATATAGTTGATCTCCAGACTCGAAAACGAGAAATTATATGTAGTGTGTGCTTACTTTTGAGTATGTTCCTCTCGACGAGCTCCTCGGCGGTGGGCCGCATGGACAGGCGGCGGATGAGGCGCGCGCCGATGGCCTCCCACGACTCCTGCCGCTCGTGCTCACTCTGCACCACCAGGATGTTCCTGCGCACACATCACACACACATACACAATGACTCTATTAATTATTGCACGCCCGCGCGCACTGACCTAACTTTCTCCGAACACTAACAACATTTATTTTCTGCACCTACTCCCGTGCACCAACCGACCGACAACATAAAAGTCAAAGCTTACGTGAGTCCGAAAATGTTTTCATAATATCCGATTTACATACACACTTGGCTAATTCCCAAGACCCGTAATTTAGCTCGTAGGTTCAATTAATAAATTAGGGTTGTTCTAGAAATTTACAGCTGACTAATATCACGATGTAGATTTAGTATAGTATAATCAGTTTCTACAATAAATGAGCTGAAATAGGCATAGTAAATGGTAATTCAATAGCTATTTGTCAAATTTACAACAATGCCAATGCCAAGAGCAAGCGCGAGCTCTTAGAAACAGGAAGAAATAAAACAGTGATAACAATGACTTTGACGGTGCTGACTAAAATAACGTTCCCAGGCGTGCATTGTTGCCAGACGGTGTGGACTGGACTATTACTGTGCCGAACTGTGCGTTGCGTAACACTACACGTGCATGTGTTGATGTTCGGCCCGTGCGAACGTTAATTCACAAAATAGTGCATCTATACTCAGGTAGCTGTATAACCAGTATTAATAAAATTGCTTGGAAATTATAATCGAGACACAGATTTTACTTTATACCCTACGACTTTATTTTACGATGTACGTGTATGTATACTCACTGAGCCATATTCTTGCGTCACAAACTCTTAAATATATTAATAGTTTGAAAATTAAAAAGCAGTGCACATTATCTGCCTATCTAACTGTGCAAACAAACACTAAAATAAAAATCGATGTGCAATAATGTTATAAGGTTCAGTAGCTTTTCCTTATTATATACCAAATTAGAAATATAATTTGCAGTTTGTGGCAACAGCGAGTGTTAAGTTTTCCTTATGATTATTTGTTTGTGATAATAATAGTGTATGATGATGTAGATACACATAAATAAATATCGTAGTAAATATTAAATGAACACGTAATACTGCCAACCCTCATTAGTAGTGACATTGACAATGTTGTGACTATGATATCATACAAAGGAATTTGTGTAATTTTTACGTAATTCCTTACAAACAGTTATGAGTGATACTATTTGGCAAACGCACCTGAAGTTTTGAATGATTCTGTTACTTATGCAAGACTTCCGCAACCAACTTTCTCTATGGACACATTCACAGCAGCTTGACATGCCGAAATCACCCAAAAACTTTTATAATTAAATTTTTTCTTTAGCTTAAACTTGCTGGCTTTAAGGAAAACATAATTAATCAGTTGCTTTTCAAACCAGCCTCTTCTAATGTGTACCATAATGATGTTTCCGGGATCATTTCAGTCAAACTAACATCTGTCATTATGTTGTTAGTGCAGTGCCAAAACACATGTCACGACATCAGCAGGAAGTAATTTCCAATACAATATAAACGCAGCTTGTCTTACGAAGGTCAATACTAGATAGCGAGCAATCGGTCAGACTGGAAGCCAGCTTAGTTCGGACAAGGCTGAGTTAGGTGATAGCTGTTAAGAATAGATTATCACGATGGCAAACGTGGTTAACTTAATTATGGATTTAGATACAATTATAATTAATTACGTTATTTTATCACTCAATGACATTGCTGATATAGCTATCTGATAACTAGACGTGTATTAACAGTGTTAATTACACGTCTAGTTGTCAGTTATACTGTAGCTCTGTCACAAGCAGAGCAAGAGAGAGAGAGGGGAGAGGCCCGTAGCTAAATAATGACAGCCGCACGCTACGCTTGCTGAAGTCGGTCCATGGATTCGTGACCATCCATTTATATCGACACCCCGCCGTGCCTCGGAAAGCACGATAAACCGTTGGTTCCGGCTGTCATTTGTAGATCTTTAACAGTCGTTACGGGTAGTCGAAAGCCCTAAAGCAGACTTTAGGGCTTTCGACTGACTGGAAGACTGGATATCAGAATATCCAGCCTTGCCATGGGGTATCGCAAGACTTGATATTAGACTTTCGGGTATCGTACCAGTAACTGTGTTGTGGAGGTAAAATAGGCAGTCGTTCCAAGTATTCAGCTGCATTTGGTTAGACTGGAAGCCGACCCCAACATAGTTAGTTGATAATATCTAGGCAGATGATGCAGTTCTGTCACAAATTCTATCTCCCAACCTGTGCCCCGAATATAGTCGTAAGATTCATCATCATTCTATTATTGTTGTCAGTGCGTTGCTAATACATTCAGAAGGTGATTACCATGATACAAATATTAATTTTAAACTCCGTGTGCACACAAATATGTGCATTCGGGTCTTATAATTTATTCATGAGCCCATAAGCAGAGGTTCACTAAACACCAAGCTTTGTTACAGACGCGGTCATAAAACGTTCGAGCAGGACTGTGTGTGTATGTGTACGGGACTTCTCAATTGAGGTTCGTGTCACTGTCATCTCGCTCCCGCGTAGTATGAATGCGGCTGCTACTAACGTTGGTGTATACAAAACAGTTAGTCATATTGTTTATTTATTCGGAATTTGCAAGAAATCTCCCGAATCTCGAGGAAATCAGTTTCATGCGCAGTCTGTTTAGTATGTGAAATTCTAATCCGCAGCTATCATTGTAGGCACAAAAATCTGTGGCGAGTATTGTACATTATCAGGCTGGTGATATGGCACTTATAGTTTTAGAAAAAAAATCGGCTTTGTAGAGCGTCGACTACATCCCTCAGGCGCATCAAGCCACGTACTACAGTAAAGCGCTACAAGGTTCTTTTGACGCATGGAAAAAATAGGAACTAACGCCTCCATTTTGTTTTTCCAATTAATTTCATAAAACAATTGCACAAATATTTAAAACCAGCGCCTTCCTGTTAACTTCATTCGAACGCCAAAAGATCGTTGTAACAAACGCGGACAATGGCGGAGGAGCACTTTTCACCCTTATTGCCTTAAGCAATAAAGTTGAAACCACCAGTTGGTTCGTCGTGTAACATACCTGTTGATAAGCTCCTGGCGGTCAGGGCGAAGCGCCAGCTTGATGTTGAGGCTCTCCTTGCGCGCCAGCTTAGCCGCCACACGGTCGGACTCGTTGGACGTCTCGTACTCCTCCCACGGCCGCGCGTTCTCTTTGTTCTCCATCCCGTTGCCCACGCGCACCGGCCGCGTGCTAAACGTAACAAAAGTGTTAGAGAAGGAAAGGTTTTAGGAGATAATACTTATGCTACCATGTGCTTTTACATGTGTAAGCTAATAATGCAGAAAATAAAATTTATAAGGGGTGACATGACAAGCATTTAAGATTTTTAAGAGATCATTTTGTTTTATTTTTCTTTCTCTCAGTTTTAAAGTTATTCTGGATCATCAAGACTGTTTTTTTTTTCTCGTGGAGTTGGATTCAGTGTGGATTTATGGAATAGAGGTGATTGTCACTTAGCAGGTACAATATTATTATATTAGCACTTTTTTTGTAATTGACGAACCGAACCAGCACCGTGACCATGCATGTGCTCCACAAAATGTATTGAAATTAGTACCAATCATTGATGAGTCTTAGTTATTAGAAAAGTCACAGACCTAGTATGCACTTTCAAGGAAGGCTTTAAGCCTTCTGTCATTCATTACAGAACAATACGAAGAAAAATATGTAACTGACACATTTATAACTACTAAAATCAATAAAATTAAACTCAAAGAATGAACTGATTGGATTAGTATAATGTCCTTCATAATATGTAAACTAAGGCCAGGGCCACGACATGTGGCGTCTTGCGTCTTGCGGCGCGGGAGACGCCGCTCTCCACCCCGCAAGTCGCACCGCGGCCACTCGCCACGCTCTAAATAACTTCTAACATTTGTTCTTGCAGCGGTCGCAGACGCAAGACGCAGGTTGCGCGAGCGCTGATGTCGTGGCCAAGGGGTAAGATACAACATAACCATTTTACAAAATAATCAAAAATCTATGATCGTCAACTATATGAAAGTACACGTACATGCAACATAGAATAACGACGTTTAGAGCAAGAGTTCAAGAGAAAACAGCCATAACTTTAACAACAGCGCATACGTCACGTGTAGGTCGTGACTCCAAAGATTACATTCAGGATTTCTGTTTTAAAATTTCGGCTCTTTACACTTTTGTTTGATTTAAACTATTATTTATTTTGACTTGAAAGCATCACAATCGTATGTCATTATCATATGCATCTATAATGGCGTTAGTGTGTAGACAGTTAGAGATATCGAAATTTGAATAAGAGAGATGAGATTCGGAAGCGTGCACAGCACGATGCATGGACTAAGGCAAAGCGGACCGTCGGGAGGTCGGTGGCGATGCGTGGTTGACAACACTGGCATAACGTATGGGACTGTTACCATATGCGGATCCTCGGTTTAGGCGGCGGCCGCCTGCTCGCCGACGCATGGTGGAAACAAACGGAACTTTCACTATCACGCCCAACATTTTATATGAACATCAATGAACTGCAGCTGTACTATCTCCTCGCTCACAATTACGTCAAAATGATAAGTCGAAGTAAAAACAAAAGGTCAAAAACTTCAAATTAAACGTCGTGGTATTGCGATTTGGGATCACAGCGGGTGTTTTTAAAGCTAAATAACTATAATAATCATTTTGACAAGATCGTGATCAAAGAGTATATAATACGTGTAATTTATAACTGCAGATGGATTGTTAAAGTTAAGCAGGGAATTCTGGTGCCGAATCTCTTGTTGATCAACTAAAGTAAAATTAGAAAACCTGCTATCTCTTACAAACAGACAGCGTGAGAAAAGGACGGTGATATATTCACACCTTGAACTTCGCGTGTTTTTAGTCGACACTTTCTGACCTGACTATATTTGTACGAGAGAGTTGAACTAAAATTGACAGCATTTATTTAATGTCCGTCTCTTTCTTCTAGAGACGAGACAGAAAGAGAGAAAAAATAGCAATAGCTTCAGTTAAGAACAGTTCGCTTTTTTATTGATTGATAACCAACTTATTTTCACAACAGAATCGGCAGCAATGACTAAGTGTCGATATGGAAATGTACAAGTAGTTTGGGGGCTAAGTAGCAGTAATGAGTAGTATACTGACTTGAAGCTAGTATGGTGGTGGTCCTGCCTAGGCGCCAGCGGCGTCGCCAGCGGGGTGGCGGAAGGCGAAGCCGACGGCGCGGGTCTCTTCTTGAGCGCCGACTTGAGCGGGACCGCGTTGAAGATGGGCTCTTTCGGCGGGATCTCCTCCACGCGGGTCGTGTCTGCACCGAGATTAAGTGGCTCTATGTCGTCGTCCTCCTGTTCGTCCTCCTCTTCGGCTGATGAATGAAAAGGATAACAATGCATTTACTATCGATTAATAGTGTCGTAATTAAATCAACGACTCCCTGTAGTACAGTACCTGAATTGGGGCTGTCCGAAGAGCGATATTGAAGATAAAAACCGTAATAGGGTAAGCAGTTTAGTGATCAGTTTATCACAGAAACACTCAAACGAGTACGCTGCTATAATTAAAAATGTGATCATTGCGCAAGATTCTGTTCCTCGCGTAATTATTATAAATCTTTGCAGATAACACCATCAATACTTACAGTCAGAGAGAGGATGTTGCGCGAGGGGGTGTTGGTTGTGCGCGTGCGCATGCTGGTGCTGGTGTTGGTGCTGGTGGTGGTGGCGCGTGGGGCTGGGCGAGCTGAACATGGGCGGCGGCGGGATGGGCCCGATCTCCGACAGCGCGATGGGCGGCTCGGGCAGCTCGGAGAGCATCAGCTGCTCCTCCGCGTCGCCGTGGCCGTGGCCATGCCCGTGGCCGCCGCCGTCGGTCGTCGACCCGTATCCACCCACTGGAACATTTATGTGAATGCAGTCTTTTACACATTTTAAATTTACAGTTTTATTTTTGGACAAACCCATCGAACTTCTATACAAATTTTCATCCCCTATTTAACCCCGGAATTCATTTTCAAAAATCTTTCCTTAGTGATCACTTGCGTTAAGGAACTCTTGTGCAAAATTGTATGCTCCTAGACCCAGCAGTTAATGCAGTGCGTTGTCTGTCAGTGAATATTGAATTTAAGATTTTTATTAAGTAGATTTGTTTGCTAATTCTGTTCATCTTAAGATAGACAGGCACAAATCGCTGTTTGTTTGCGATACGAAGGACCACCCATTGTGTCACCTTTTTATTGTAAAACCTGGGAAGTGCAGGGCAAGTCAGTGACAGTGTCAGTTTATAGTTGTACCGCACATGATTCAAAATCGTTTGACGCTTCGCTTTTTGTCAAATATTGAACTGCTGTAAGATTGCACGACATTAAAGAGTATTCTATATATCTATTTACTTTTTACTGTGGTATGTGCAGGCTACACACACCACAATGAAAAGTAATTTAGTTCTCATTAACTAATTAGCTAACCCGCCTGTAATCCCCAATCGGCTCACATTTAGGCGTTATTCATTATCATTGCCAATGTGGTAAGGCCAAGCCTATGGACTTTTATGGGCCAATCCATTTACACGTTTGTCCGATAAAGGGTCGATGTAAACACTGCATCAGCTATATCTGGCCATTTGGAATAATGTTTGTGGACTTTAAGCGCTATATGCGATGTCTGTTGTCACGATTCTGACCATGACCTTTATTTACATATGGTATGTCTAACTTAATTGTTTATGACAATACATACCAACATCTCCTTGGTAGCATATTCGTCGTGGGATCTTGCCAGTCAAGGAGTTGGGTCGCTCGGGCCTCATAAGCTCACCACCATTTTCCAATTTGTCCTTCTTTGGTTCTGGAAAGAAAGAAAGAAAATATTTATAAATAAGAGAAAACGTATTTTGATTTTAAATAATTTAATCTGAAGTATTAAAATTATTTTCCTAAAGTTCCACCAATTCTTTATCCAAGATTAGTCTAGTTTTTCATAAACCTCAAGTTGTCAACATTGTAAGCTATAGTATTTACGTAGTTCAATGCTATCAAAACAAGAATGAACAGAGCAGACGGAATAATAAAACACCTTTAAGTTTCAAGAAGCGTGAAATTGTGAGGCGCCAGCTGAGAAATACAGTTCGAATCTATATACGTATATCCCCATTTCCAAAGAAAAACAGTATCCTAAAATAAATATTCCAGACTTAAGCGAATGTTTTCTACCATGTCCGTACATGAATTACTTAGCGTTCAATAACAATCATCGATCTTTAGCATTTTACAAATGAAAGCATATTCAAATGTGGCAACAAGAATTTGACAGTAAGCCAAGAGCTCAAATGCTCGAAGTAAGGCATAAACATTTCAGAACGTGTGTAATATTTTGCATATATTAATGTAGTGCACGTCATTGTATAGGTAGTATTGTTTGTATAGCACAAATGAACAATTCCGTTGCGAGTACGAGCGTGAGTAGCGATGAGCAATATAGAATTTCTAGGTACACTATGGCTATGTTCTAATAATAGTCGATAAACGAGTGACGGCGTGGCACGCGCCTCCATTCACCGCGCGACGGCGTCGGCGTCGGCCTTGGCCTCGCCATGGAACTGTGTTATTGACGCATCTCCGCCGCTATCATTCCCGAGATAAAAGTATGCATAACTTATGTTGTTAAATCACGCACGAAAACGCGGTTGCCGGGAATCACCATAATTGTATTTCTTAATAAATTATTACAAATTGCCAACCTTACTTTATTATCTGATAACAAGTAGGAAAGTACAAGATTATGGGAATACTGGACGAGCTGGACAAAATAAAAACGACCAGTGGTCCACATTAGCCCTGGATCGGAAGCACTGGAAGTTATGGGGAGAGACCTTTGCCCAGCAGTGGGATGATACAGGCTAACAATAACAGTAACAAGTACGTATGAGAGGTGAAAGAAATAGCACTTAATAAAGCGTGACAGTTGACAGGGGAGAATGGATGAAAAAACGTGTCACGCCGACCCGTTTAGTAACCGGAGACAAGATACTAAACCAGAGCAGGAAGATGATGAAAAAAGAGAAGTTTTAAATGCTGAACCGGCAAGAGTTAACTCACAAGTAAAAGAAGATTAGAAAACTGGATTTTAGACAAAAAAAAAACTTCAAACATTTGCATGATCATAACATGTTTGCATGTTAACTGCATGGCCCTTTAAGCATGTGTAAATTGTTAGTAGTACCTACGTTATAAATACACAATGAGCAGAGCTATTAGGCCCTCGCCCATGTGAGGCAACATTTAACATAGCGCACCAGGCACCGCCAGCCTCGCAATTTTCGTGACCGAACGCGGCTTAGCTATTGCGACATAGATCAACTATGCAAAAACTTGATTTCGACAGATTCTATGCTTTGTAAAGGTCTTATTGTAAAATAAGCCCCGAAATCTGAAAATAATAGCGATTGTGCTATGCTATAACGCTTTGTGTAAAGATGAACTAAAATATTTTCGTGATCAGGTCGCCAGAAAATCTGTAGCAATAAATCACATACATGACCGTGACATCTATGAATGTGTTGAAACATTAGTGTTTAGTTTAATATATAAATAGTACTTTTCAGTGCTATTTTTAGGACATGCGTAAATAACGAAATGATTAAAATCAACAAAATCCTAAAAATATCCTATATGTCCCGCATAAATGATGAGTAACGGTTCCGCACCGTGAACGTAGAAGTTACTACAAACAGTTAATAAACAAACATTTACTACCGTTGCTGATTGATTAATGAATTTCTCACGCCAAAAGCTGTTGTATTAGGTACAGTTTTTTATATTATCAATGACGAATGTCTACAGTTTATTAATGACTACTAATACAGAGTGCTTTTGGCCTAACGAAAACTTGAGTTAATTCGTTCATTGTATATCTAATTAAGATCAGTTCTGACCCAAAACAAAACAAAAGTATATAAATTTCATCAACACGTGACTTTAAGAGTTCCTTGACAAAAAGCTGAAGATATCACCCTAAGAAAACTTCTTATCCTCGATATAAGTAAGCGCTACATTATCGGCCAAGGTTAAACTGTTCGATTGTCACAACCTTCTTTCGTTTATTTAAGCTGAGAATCTGACATGACCATGAAATCCAAGTTAAGTTTTAATATAAGGTACAATGTATCATCATAGTTGTCAAAATACTCGCTAGTTTATATTTGATTTCATTGCTGATCGGAAGCACGCTCTATAAAATAATGTTACCGGTTCCAATACTATCATTATTTTTAAATTAAGATATCTAATACAATAACCGTTAGTTAAATCAACAGGCTTTACAGGAGCGAGAGGTTGCGCTAGCGCTGAGAGGCGCGGGACGCGGTTGGTCCGGGACTGGGCGGATCGATGCCGCCCGCCCTTGGCCGCCCGCGTTCGCACCGTCACTTCGAGGACGTCGTTCGCTGCAGCGTTATGTAACCTACGTCGTCCTTCACTCCCACGGACCCACAGCTCTGAAGGTTAACCGCTATCTCAGGCACGTGTATTGCAGGCATCCCTTTGTGACCGAGAATAATTCAGTACTTTCGAATCATAGCGAGACGATGGGGTGGGTCGTTCTAATATAGTGCCATATCATGTAAACAAACATTTTGCCTGCACATTAAAGTTGCCATGTATCGTCTTGCTCACAATTTTCCTGCCAAATGGAGGCCATTAAGTACATTCTTAATGCTGGCGACGTGCAACATCAAACGAACGGGATAGAGCGATGACATCGCTGCAAACACTCACAGACGTGATTGGAATTTTCCGAATTTCAATTTAGGACAAATAAAGTTATTCATTTATTCGTCACTAATAAACCTTTCAGAATAAATCCGCTAAAATCTGGAGCCCCGTCAAAGCCAAAGTAAGTTATGTGCACAACCTAGTAATGTCACAAAACTAGCTCGTTATCAGCTGCCACCGTTTCTGTACAGAAAAACAAAATCTGTTTAATTGCTCTACTTTCAATGTTTTATTACTCGGCTCGCTTGAACATAATGTAAATAATTATCCAATTTAACTACTATTTATAGACTCTGTGCATGCATAATCTTGTTGTGAAATATGTTGAGACTTGAGAGTAAAGCGTCAGCTGATTGTCAATCAACGCAGTCGAAAGGATCGTCACAACAGTGGACAATGTCAAGAGTACGCGAGGTGGCTACTCGCGAGCTGGCCACATGCTCGACTTGCTTGTCATGTCGCGTAAAACGACGTGACACCACACTCTTTAAAAATACATTTAGCACGATAAAAACAGAAAACACTCATCGACACGTCAGGTAGGTATTTGGCCTGTTTACGCTACACATAATGTTAAACGAATACTTTATTACACGTTACAGTGTTTTCAAACGGTTTACTAGCCCACATTTATAAAAATTCCACAGGCCTTTAACGCCATCTTCCATTAAATTAAGCACTTAAAACGTTCATTAAATCTTCCATGAAACAGTACACCCTGCACTGGTACTGATGAAAATGGAAAGTAGCCGAAACACAACTGTCCAATCAGCAATACCATAAAAGCAGAGTTGTGTTTTCGAGAAAAACATGCTGTTGTTAGGGGGATATAATTATCTAAGACAACTGCACAGAAATCGAGATATATGGGCAAATTATGTTAAGCAAGATCAACAAACTGGGTCGCACGCGATAGGTACGCGCAAGCAAGAGGAATTTGTGCGACGAACATAAGAAAGCATTTGCGACATTGACGTACGTGGGCGGGCGGTGACGGGTGAAATAACATCTCTTTCAGCAATTCTTCAAGAGTTAATTGCAAAATGAAAAAAGTTAAAACAGCGTAAACTTCAATAGAATTTTCTTGAGTTTAGTCTGTGTAGCATTCTCAAAGTAAATAAACTTTAGTTGTAGTTAGATACGCTAAGATTGTAGATATTTATATCAGTCTATTTGTGCCTAAAATTACTCCCACTCCACGTGGTTATTTACGCAAATACGTTTTTATTGAGCGAAGAATCGTAAAAATATTGAATATAGTAATTAGAGATGTAATCAAGCCACTTTGAGCATTAAACTTGGTCACGTCGCGTCGTAGTAACTTTCTGCGATACTCTGGCTTCGATTGCTAGTCACACTTGCTCACTTGCTGGCACAATTAATCTCATCTGAGTCATTTTGGACGAATAGAGTCGCGTGCATAGTAGGTGCTCTCATTCGTCACCCACCATTGCCCTACAAAAATGCCGAGTATGAAATGAAACATTATGTTGTGCTCAATTCTAATATAAAATGTAATAGCAAATAATGGTGCAACACCTAGTCGATCCAATCAGCTTGGTTTATATTTTAAGCGCGTGCACATGTAATTGAGTTTATCCGCCCAAGAAGCGGAAATCGTAAGCTTATGTTCTGGAAGTGGAACAGAAAATATCCACGTTGAATAACCTACCCTCTTAGAAACTCCGACTTTACGTTCAGCATTTCGAATAAAAATGCTAACGTTTCAATGCTTATGCCAAAACATAATATTGATTTAAGAAAGACTTTGGAAAATGAAAATGGTAGAGTTTCATAAAGAGAAAAAGATTTGTATTTAATGGAACACAAACAAAATTTAACGATTTCAACATCGGAGTGGAGACGCAATGCAGCGATAAATGTTCAGTCAGAATCAGCGGCTACGGTAGGTCAAGGGCAGACCGCGGCAGCGGTCGCTCGCAGTTCAGGAAGCTGCCTTTGTCGAATTCTGCGAATTATTTCTCTCCCCTTTGACGCAATTCCTCTACCATAAAGATACGGATAAAAGGTATGAGTAATTTTACGTTTATGGCCAAATAGGAAATGTTGTATGCTACACAAATCATTAATTAAATAAAAAATAAGCTTTTCCGTATTTCTATCTAACAACAAGAGGCTAACAGGTTTTGATATACGACAGCAAGAGGTTATTTTCTTGGTGAAATAGGAAGTAAGTGTGACATTGCTCTCTAAATATAAGTTTAGCGTGACTGACGAGGTTATCTATATTAAACGGACGTCATTATTGGAGCAATGTGCTGATTGACATTCGACAGTGGGGCAATTAAAATGGCGAGTGTATGTAGCCTGCATCGCCGACGGCTCCGCTCACAAGCACACCGCTGCCGCAAATAGTTACGCAAGGCCACAAGACGCCTTCTCCGTTATTTATCGACATCGACGTCGGCGGCGCCTAACTAACCACGTTACATTCTTACAAACATCCGCTCTCCTTCGACACTTATTTAATACAATCGCCGTTTCCCACAACTTCCATAAGCCTTGTCAGTACGACCGAGTGGCTCTACTCGCGTTTCAAATCAATATTTTCGGAGCTGAATTTTCCGTCTGTTGCCCAATCTATTGACTTCATAATTTGTATCGATTTCATTACAATTGCCTCTTTGCTGTCTAATATAAATAAATATTCTTAAAACACGAATTTAGAAGGTATTCGAAATTGTACGAACTTCTGGCCATAATTTCGTGGAACGATAAACATGGATAAATTTAAATTCCTCTAAATGGTCGATTGCCATAAAGCATGAATACCACGACAGAAATAATCTTGAGCAATGAAGATGCAATGCGAAGACAAATAATAGGTATTACAAGATATATAAGTATGATTAGGTATGTTATTTACACGTACCGTGCAGAATATAGCACTGCTGGTAATTGTCGATCTAAGATAGCAAGATTCTTTTAATTACCAGTGCATATCGAAAAGTAAGATGGTTAAGCCAATAAAACGTGCGAAAAAATATCGATTATAGTAACATGGTTAAAAATTTAAATAACTACTGAAAGAATTAAGATAATTCTTTGATTCGAAGTAAGTAAGGTGTTCTCTTAACAGATAATTATGAAATCGTTTGCAAAAGATGACTTAAAAGTGTTGGACCACAAATCAACTATAACCTTGTCTGTTGCTTCATGACTTTCACTCCTTACTGAATAAATAAGTAATCTAAGTCTACCAAGTTTCACTATGTACAGGCACTTTGAACTTGTATATTTTCATGTTTTATATTCAGATAAAGCTGTTTTCAGAATAGTAACTTCTGGTAAGGCTTTGATGGCTACTTCGATTTATCTAAATAACGCCATTTACAGATCACATTGAGTACGGTCTAGGAAAGTGGAATTTATACAAAAAATCTACTGAATGGTATAGCACAAAGGTTGAAAAGGAACTTATAGTAATAACAAGATCCTAAATGCCAAAGGGTACATGCAACGAGAGATGCGTGACATTGACATTGGCAATGCACGTGCCGGCGGGCGGGGGGCTGGAGCTGAAGAACTGAACGGGTAGGTGCGTGCGAGCGTGTGCAAGTGCATGCGGATGTCTGGTGCTGGGGTACCATTGTTACGCGCGAACAGCGTAAGGTTCGCAGTGTGTCTTGGGATAGGAGACTTGCGGCGCACGTAGTAGTGGTCGTGGCGCTGGGGCGGCGGCGGCGGCACGAAGGGCGGCGGTGGTGGCAGGCGTGCGGGCCTGCGCCTCGCGCCGCCCGCGAACGCGTCCATGGCGGCGAGCGTGCCGACGTCGCTCATGCTCGCGGCGCGCTCGCGGCTGGAAGACTGCGGCCGGCCGCACGATCGTTACTGCTCCCCCCAGCCCCCGGCTCCGCGCGCGCTCTTCGATCGCCGCCCGCCCTCCGCGTTTGCCGTCCGCCCGCCCACGCGCTGCTTCGCTTTGTTTTGAATTTTTAATTTATCGCCATTCATCTAGCACTCGTTGAGAGTATAACAAGAAAATGAGCAACCCTAGGGTTTAAAGAGTGCAATGACCTAGGTTTAAGGGCTACAAAGCCCCCCCACTACGTTCTGATCTATCAAGCATGGAGTGCGCCACGGTGTGCCGGTAACCCTCATTTATTATTTAGTATAACGAGACAGCGCATTTACTTGAGACGATAGTATCATCGTTACACTATCGAAACACTAAAATGATTTCTATGTGGGCAATTAAAACGCCAGATAAAATAAGTTTTTTTTAGATAGTTCTTTCAGCCCTCGAGTCCTAAGTCCAAATACAAGTAGTTACGTCGTTTAAGTTCCGAAAACACTGAAAATATTTTCAGCATAAAAGATAAATTCATTTTCCATGGAATTATATAGATTTATTTAATTCTCCTTGGCAGTACTATAAACGCAAGCCTGTTTGTTAATCTTCAATACTCCCTAAGCTCTAAGCTTATTCCTACTGTTCAAATATTAAAGTCCTTAGTTAAATATTTAATACATATTTTTAATTCTATGTGGGCGAAGCTTTGAGTAAATTGTAGCTGCCCAGCCGTATCTACCTAGTCATACAGTGGTCCAGCGCCTTTGACATTTACTCAGGGTTCAAATATAAAATTAAAAAAGGTTTTAAATATTATATACCTATAATAAAAATAATGTATTACAAAATTAGCACACATAGGTACGTACGGACGAGAACATGTCTCGAGCCGCAGCGCAGCTTGGGACGGTCCAATGCTCGTTCCCTACGCGCTACAATAAAATAATGTAAAATGACTGTATGAGGGATCATTCCAGTTAGAAGTAAGTAGCAGGTAACCTCGCTGAAACAATGGAACTACAAATAACAGTTACTAAAACTACACAACGCTACGATAGTTATTCATATTCATAAGTTTTCGTAACACAGGTATCAGAGTTTGCTCTGAATGACAGCAAACTACAAACACCACATATTATTATGTATTTATGCATACGTTATCGTGAGCTTACCTCGAAACACAAACCAAGCTGAAAATACATAGGTGTTTACTCTCATTCATGAATTTTGTTATTGGCAGTTTTATTTCTAGGTTTATGCTCCATTTAACCCCTGTTACTTTTTATTTATGTTTCGCTGCCTTTACGATGATGGGAGCATACATTTTAGAGCCATAACCTTTTGATAAAACATGCTGTTGTGCTAATTGTACGATGTACATTTTCTCATGTGTCACTGATATGGATTTAATGGTAACTGGCATGGTTTCAAACTGGTAATAACCCTTAATCCTGGGCTAAAATCCTAAGTCGCGTAATGACGCGTTGGGTTTATCTTTTACCAAAGTAATTAAGTATAATTTGTTCCGAGATGACTTATCGTGTCGAGGAGTAGAAGGAAGCGTGGTTGCCAAACGCGAGGTGATTTTGACCACCAGGTCGAGTAGTGTTATTGATGGTGATTTGGTTATGATAAGCAATCAGCATCGAGTCGAACCTATCATTAGGCTAGCGTGTATCCTGCCAGGGTTGCGGGAAAGTCCGAAGGGGATACCCGGACCAAATACGAGGGCAACAGACAACTGAAGGAACACGGGTGGGTTTTAGTCAGTAAAAGTCTGACACGCCCTTCCGCTCCGCCCAGAGCGGGAGAAGTCATTTGACGATCCATCAAAAAAAAAAAAAAAAAGTTAGCGTGTATTCCTGTTTGTCCCACTGCACGGCCATCGTCCCACTGAGCCGATTTACTAATTAATTGATAAGAGAGTAGGATAGTAAAACTGTCCCCTTCCTATACTCATATAATGATTTTTGAGATGTTTTAGTTCGTCCCACTGCACGGCCGTCGTCCCACTGAGCCGATTTACTAATTAATTGATAAGAGAGTAGGATAGTAAAACTGTCCCCTTCCTATACTTATTTAATTATTTTTGAGATGTTTTAAGTCAATAAAATATGTGTCAGGAAAATAGATGCTAAGAAGGTTAAAGGTCAAAAACTAAGGAAAGAAAGCTGCACAAAAATTGTGAAACTACAAAACGAGAACTGGAGAAAAAAACAGCAACGAGAGTGTTGCAGTTGAAAAGACTTGTTCATTGATGCAGACTCCCGTTTCACTGGAAAATGTCGCCGGAGCTGCGCTCGACTTAACACACAGAATACACTGGTAGATATAAGCAGGTAGAGGAACTGAGGTAGGTACTCGTATTATCAGAAATATGGGGAAAGAACGTTTATAGCAATATGTTAAGACCTTGGTTAGCATAATAACAACACGACGCAAACCGCTGACATCCTAGCTTCCTAATTATTAATATTATAAATGCGAAAATAAGTTTGTTTGTTTGTTACACTTTCACGGTAAAACGGCTGAACGGATTTGGATAAAATTTGGCATATAGCCAACCCCATACGTACAACCATAACCTGGAATAGGACATAGGATACTTTTTATCCCGATATTCCGCAGCTAGTGGATGATAAATACTCTACACTCGTCCGTTTAAAAGAATATTGTGTCGGGACTGTCGGGACTGTCGGGACACTACTTACACAATAATCTTTGAAAAAGCCAGTGTAGAGTGTAGACACAAAACTTTTCAATTTCTCTTACCCCTTAAAAAAGTGGTAAGAGAAATTGAAAATTAATGAAGAACAACTAAAATCATATTTTAACTCCTAAATACGAGTAAATAAATACAACCAAAATAATAAGCAAATGTCAGGGCTCTGTAATTTCTATAATTATTTCGATAAACTTTGTCCGTTGTTCGCGGCTATCGCCACATCCTAAAGCAAACGTCATCTCAAGCAAAAGGAGCATTCTATTTACCTCATGTGTTATCTGCGACCGCATGGCATGACGTCAGACTGTTGGTAACAACTAAAACTGCATCGTGAACGGTTAAACGCCTCGTAAATTATTAACTGTGTAGTTAGAAGTTGCTCCGTGGAGATAACACAGGTTCTGAATTAAAGTGCAAGTAGTTTATGGTTTACATTTGCACGAAACACTGAAGATTAACGATGATATTATGACGAATAATAATTATGGGGTTTATTTAGAAAACGTTGATTAATGATTAGTTAAGATACGTTTAAAAGTCAAAAATAAATGGCAAAAACAGTCAACTTAACTTTAAGCTACATTTATAAACATGTAATGTCGACCTAAGGTTCAATGACACTTGCACATCATAAAACGACGAGAATAAGGTATATTTGTCTATGTGACAATCAGATAATTTCAGCCTTAGTAGAGTTTAAATTTTCTTGTAATTGTTGTCAAAAATGGTAAAGCAATTACCAGGTCGACTATACCTTCTAAAGAAGATAGCTTTAGAAGACTATTGAAGGTAGAGCAGTTGGTTTCTTTTGTTCACTTTAAATTCTTAAACCTTGATATTTGCCGTAAACTCCAAAACTTCCAAGAGATTCTTCTCCTGAAACTATGGCCTAGGCTAAAGTAATATAATTATTTTCAACCTGTAAATAATTAATTTAACAATCAAAACAAAAAAACATTCCTACACTTATACATACACTAGCTGATGCCCTCGGCTTCACCCGCGTGGATGTCGGTTATTATAAATTATTTTTCAATTTGTTATTTTTTTGAATCGTTTTCTTCAGTCGAGTAAATAATTTTCATCAAACCATACCAATACAACCAAATTCAAGCTAAGAAAATGAGACGTCATATTTTTTATTTACGGACAAAAAAAGTCAGAAATTTTTGTTATTAGGGAGTGTTTTACCTAAATAATTGTGACCTTTTCGAATGATTTTTGTATGAAAAAAATAAACAAAACATATGCCGGTTGATTCTTTGACATGGTCTCATTAATACCCTAGATTTATGGGATATAAAAAAAACACGTTGTATACTAAAAACCTTCCTCGAGAACCACTCTATCCATTGGTGAAAACAGCATGAAAATGGGTGCAGTAGTTTTTGAGCTTGTCGCGAATAGGACGACAGACAAATACAAATCCTTACATAATATGTAAGGATTTGTACTTTTGATTTTTCACTAACATAAAGCAACGAAATGACAGAAGCAGATTACACGATAGGTTTATTGTCTTACGCGTTTCTATCTTCTGTACCACTGCATTTGCAAGAAGCTTCACCTACACGTCTCTTGGCTACAGAGGTCCGAACATAAGCTATGGATAATTTATGATGCATCGGTTTGGGTAACCAATACCATTCTGAATTTAAAATATGTAGTTTTACTTTTAAATTGAGCATCAAAATCCGCCGAAAGACAGGAAATTTTTATTAAAAAAAACAACAAAAAAGCGAATCTGTCACGGTGTATAATGGACCGCTATTTGGGTGACCAACATTATCTTTTAGCTCTTATATTGAGTTCAGAACTATCCGATTTCATAGTTTTTATATGCAATAGAGACGTTACTGGTAAATTTAGTTCGTTGGCGATAGCTACCATAATTTTATTTTAAATTAGTTTTTCAAGAAACATTAAATAAAATTGAAAATTAACGTAATCAATTGCCTTTGGTTACTTAAACGCTGACCAATCTTGCTAGTAATTCCAGTCCGTTGACCGAAAGCTTATTGTATATTCTTCCCATAGGTAATTATTTATGTTTTATCGAATTTCGTTTTCGTAGTACTTTTATTTTTAAGACAAAGCTAAAGTTTTTTATGTTAATATTTTACCAATTTTAATACTGAATAAGTGTACTGTACCTAAGGGTTTTCACAACACTCCCTGCTGTGTCAACGCCTACACTTGAGAAACGCCTAAGGCCGCGTGTCCACGGCAAGAATAATCGCCGGGTCTATGCAAGAATTCGTGTCGTTTCGACACACGACTAGTGTACACTGCGTCGGCGCACAAGACAATTTTTCTTGCCGTGGACACGCGGCCTTAGTATTACGAAAACATTCTACTAATAGAATGTGCATTCATTACCTTTATTTTCTCAAATCGCACTCCAGTGAGCTTGAACTGAGCTACTCTCATCCATCGGCTACTACCAGTCACCTTGCGAAAATCATCGCTTCGCTCAGCCTGAGTCCATACACCACTCGAGAACACGTCTTTGCCAACGGGCATCAGTTTACCAGAGTTCTGCGGCTAATCAAGCTGGCGGCCAAGTCAACTAATTTACAAACGTGACAGATATGCCATACAATATCTGTCAAAAACTGATAATTGTGAGACCTCTGAGCCCTTAGCTCCCTGGTCGTTTGCCGGCGACTACTGGTGCGGTTTTCGGTGCAATCAAAATAGAGTAAGCAACTTTTCGATAGTTTCTAGCCCTGGCCACGTCTCAGCTTAAGACTTATAGTGTCATGAAGTACGTACTGATTGAAGACCTAATTCTTATACTGTGAGTCTTTTGAAACGCTCAAGCAGCTGGTTAGTTGACGCTGTAGGAGCGGACAAGTATGAAACTTTTCACACGGTCCCGCATGATTCATTCGGTTTAGAGAGTTACACTTATCGACGCGGAATCAGTTTGTGTCAGCCAGAAAGAGCTTTATGTCCATACAATAATAGCGAAAAGACGTCATTCGTCTCGGTTCGGTCGACAGGACTCGACACCGCGTCGGACTATAAGTCAGAAATTGTTCTGAAAATAAAGGATCAAGTGGACTACCTTCAGTGCATACACACTGATCTGCTTGAAATTGGTGTTTTCGACGGCCAGAAGTACGAACCTCTTAGGCAGGCACATCCCATGATGAAGCCCATCATGGAGAGGCGCTGCGCAGGCGGCGGAGGAGGCGGAGGAGGCGGCGGCGGCGGCGGCGGAGGCGGCGGCACGCGCCTGCCGCGAGGGGGCGCTCGTGACACCGCGCCAGCTATTACCCACCACTCTTAACCGTCCCCGGCCCGCACATTCTCACTACATCGTACCCCATCAAGGCATTTTAACGATCAAAGAAATGTGAGCAAAGAATACTACCAAAATTCTTGAGCATTGTTTTAATAACAAGGAATTTGACATTTAATTTATTGTAACTCGACTTTCAGTTTACACTCCAAATTGCCTGAAAACAACAAGTTACCTACATGCACTATTCGGAAGTTACAACTGCATCACTGAAAATACTTGGATGTTAGGAAAGAAAGCGTGCGCAATGCGGAAAGGTAAAGGTATATAAAAGGTATTGAGTCCATCTTGATACTTTATGACTCAATAGCAATTTGAAATAATTGGCATGAATATTCGATATTGTTAGTGTTCAGTGGAACATATCGTGCAAGCGTCGCGGGGCAACGAGGCTGGTGCAGCGGTTGTGTCGCGTGCTGGCGCCAACCCGATCGATACCGCACGCAAAGTTCGCGCCTCAGGTCTAACCGCCGACCATAACTAAAACATATGTCGAGAATACAGAAAAATGCAATCAATACTACTGCACCAACGAAGAACGAGTCGACCTAAATCTAGCGTGGTTTACGTCAAATCAGTATATTTCATGAACCTTGAAAGTCTATGGTTTATTTCCGTATTGTCCAGCTGTGATAAACACTTATTTTACATTGCTTTGTCACTAAAATGATATCTCTATAGCAGTAGCAATATAACTAATACATGTTATCTTTTAAACTATTTATGGAATCAGCTCAATGTGCCATCATGTCATTCGTTATGTTATAAATAAAAGATAAGGAATAACCAAAGCTACGCCGAGGCATTTGCTCAAATAGCAATGGTTTCTATTATTTATTTATAAGCATTATCATAAGACACATCAAGCAGAACTGTTATTTATTAATAGTTGCGATTATTAAGCTTAATCGTTATTTCGCGCCGTCTCTACGTTTGATTACAAAAATACAAATTGCTTTGTCTTAATTCTTTGAGGTGGTTATTTTCGCGTCTATCGTCAACCAAAAGCGTTTTACTGTTTCAGATTCATCAATTAAAAACAAACGGTACACTGCACCTCCAAAAGCTTTCAAGTCATTTCGGTTCAAGTGATACAGTCATGCGCTTGTTGCTATTAAAGCATAGAATGCCGCTTTTCACCGTGTAATTTGACAGGTGGTATATGTATGTGGGCAGGTAATCGAGTGAGGTTAGGGCAGCAGACGCGAGGGTCGGTTTGCGGCAGGTCGCGGCCGGCGGCGCGGGCGGGCGCGGGCGCGGGCGTACCGACACTGAGGCGCGCGCCGCACGGCCGCACCGCACCCCGCGCACAGTCGGTACCAAAGTTACCCAACCCCCAGACGCCGGCCGGCTCCTCAATCTAGACTTCGACGACTGCCTCACAGAATCGCCGCCACACTATCCCACCTAGATGTGCTCCTAACATTCTGAACTTGCGTATTTCAATTTTAGCCCACCGACCCATTTAGCGCTGACAGAACAGCAGAAGATTTCATAAATAAATTATAATGAGTTATGTAACCTCTCCATCTGTAAAGTAGAGCACCCATTTGTCTAGTTTTGAAATCTCAATGTCTTGTAGAAAATAAGTCATTTACCAAAATAAACAGACAATTCTTTAGACAAAGTAAATTGTTATACAACTGAAATAGAAAAAATCTGGTACGAATTTTTGCCAACTGAATTAAGTTCGGTTCCATAAAAGAGCCGAACATAATTTTGCTCGCGTGTTTGAAATTGGGTTAGAATAACGGTAACATATAGGTAACGAATTAACCAAAGTTCCAATTAATAGTAGTAAAAGTTTTTGAACCCGTCATTTAATTAACTTTCATAATTAAATGACGGGTTCAAAAACTAATATTTCATGACAATGTTGCTTATGATAAGTATATTGTCATGTACAGTGACGTCACGTTATTGCGGTGGCTCTGTGACAGCTAGACAGCTTGTGGTGGGTCAACGTTCGACGCCCGTCCTGTCAGGATGTCGTTAATTCCCGGCACGCGTCACTACCTATTCTACAATTAAATTCAATCCGATTCAATAATTTCAAGTACATTAAAATAAAATGGTTAATATGGAATATGAGATCCGTGGTTATGAGTCCAGTTGTGATAAAAGGGTTAAATTATTTTACTTATTACCTATACTTATATGCCAATTGAAAAATGTTCAATGGGCTAGTCAAACTCACACTCAAAGCATCTATTTCAATTAAACCATTTACAGGCACTTTTGAATTGTCAAAGAGTCGGTCAGTTAGTCAGAAAGTTGAAGCTAGTTGCCCATTCCAAAACGTAGATCTCTATGGTGAAGAACGGGCAAGAACCTCCAAGGACACTCTTTTAAAAATGGATATAGATATTACAAAATCCTGGGTACAGTATTCTTGTTGCTTCTATATGTGAGAACGATGTAAAACAAAAAATAATCAAAACATAAGATTAAAAATAAGCTCTGGAAAATAAGAGATGACAAAGTCTCAACTGACGTCGCCCGTTCACGACACGTGGATCAGCACCATCCAGCTCAACCATTTTGTAGGGAACCGAATGATCCAACACGCGCCGCCATCAGCGAGACATTTAAGTGAGCATGACATACTCTCATCTGCAATGCTCTTTCAAGTCAACATACATCATGTAGTGTTCAACAATATCTGTTCAATTGTTTTTCAATTACTTTCAATCACTCAATAGAGACTGCTCCTTGTCGTATGCTAAGTACCTAGGTGCACCAGTACTTAGAACTACTGAAGCTTTTAAATCATTATTATTCCTCGAATACAGTACTTCAAGTGGCATATCTTGTAACTTAGCCAGCGATATTTTTAACAAGACTTGCAAATGCTTGTGACTCATAACTTGCAAATCTAAATGTCAAAATAAAAAGAGATCTATGACGAATTTCTACACGCTATTCAGTAGAGTACGAAATGCATGGAGCAAGTTTTAGTAAAAGTTGGTGTACGAAAACATAATTTGATTGATACAAATCTGGAGCAGCTAATAATAATCACAACAGTCACGAATTAGCCAGATGTGTACTAGACGAAAATACAGACAATTATACGAATGAATACTGACCGGTGCTATGCAAGAGATAATAGCGACTGTAAATTGTGTTACAGATAGCGCTTAGCCTGGAAATACCTGAATTAGGCTTTGGGACACTGGGTTTAACAAAAATCTATGGACTGCATTCAGAAGGAAAGCTCATTGCTACAATTTGGAGATTCCAATAGAAGTGATTAGGGTTCTATGAAGATTGCACCGAGAGGAACATAACAATTATCAATGGTCACAAGGAGCACTCCTCCATTTTGTAAATGTCAGCGTAAGATTGTGAGAACCGTTAATTTATAATCTATCGGTATTATTTCCGTTAGATTATAAACTGCCGAAAAATTGGGAACTGGGTGGAATGGGTTAGGTTAGGTTAGAACTGTGACCAACCGCGCTACTTCCAAGTAGCTCGCAGCTAGGCAGGCTATTAAGTATTAGCGCAAGATTAGCGTTACGTCGCAAGCAAGTTTGATACCAGTTCACAATTTGTCGCTTTCCCATGGATAGATTAAGTATAAACTATCGAAAAATAATGCGTTAAATTGTAAATGGCTTGTTACAGTTCACAATTTTTCGACAGTTTATAATGTAACAGAAATACCTAATACCGATAGATTATAAACTAACGAAGTTCATTTATCATAAATATTTCCGAAACCATGGAGATCTGACGAGCAGTGTAAACTTTTTATGAGCGCCCTTGCATGTGTTTGCGTATACTTATCTTGTCTCGTATCTCAAGTAGCATAATATTTATTGAGCTTTGCATAGCCCTGTACGTGTATAATTAGTTTTACGCAGGTGTAACTAACAAATAGACGGCAAATGCAAATTTATTTGTCATCTGAATATGCAAATAAAATTTTACTAAACAACACAGGTATTTTCCCTACTTCGCGATGATAATTATCTTGTTTTTAGAGAGATAGGATATAAAGATATTTCAAAAACCATCATATTTTTTTTATCAGGGAAACATTATAAACACTTTATCGCTAAAATAAGTCACGTGTATTGACTATTAGTTTGTAAATTATATGATCTAATTATTGATTCCCAATCCAAGAAATAAACTTAATACATATTTAATTAGAAGCCCCGACTCTAGTGAGGAAATGCATGTTACCCCAAAGAGTGTTTTGGGAAAATCCCATTACTCATGAACCCAACAAGCTTACCTAATTTAACAATAATTATACCTTTTCCAACGAACAGTGACCCTTGGCGGAACCCTTTTAGGGGGGCTGTCTTGTGAATAACATTGACAAACATTTTGTATAAGTGATTGAAAACGGAGCACTTCAAATATCCACGCATTTTGATGTTATTTACAAGCGATAAGTAATATGTTTGTGTGGTGCAGTCAACCGCACATAAATGGTTGCACTACGTAAACCACCCTTACAGCTACGACATAAAGGCGCTGTCAATGTCAAATTGTTATCACTGATGTCAATGTGTGTTTGACTCTACCTATTCGAACTGCAGCATCCATTCAATTGTGCACTAAACATCTAGAGACGATCAAACTTTCAAAGCCAGCGTCAGTGTTGCGTTTATCGGCGGTCTATAATCATATATTTCACACCTTAATAACACCCACATCACGAGGCACCACGTCCCGAAGGACCATTAACCCGTTCAGCACTATTGACGAAGCTTTCAAGCAGTTTTGCAAGACGGAACTGAAGTGGATGTTCTTGCGCCTCGTCTATAGATTTTCACGTCATTGAGCTTTCTTTTACAAACTGGTTGCTAGGAAATTGTTCCCTACTTTTATAATTTTAGGTATGTGAGAGCAGCAAATATTTTGACGAAGTTCGTACTGTTATTCTTTGCAACTCTACATATTTTATTATCGTGATATATAAGTTGATAGATGCCCATCATCCCCCCGAAAAAAAAGATTTTGACTTAATACTAAATATAAGCAAACACTGACCTATGACATTATTGTTTTGATGGTGGTGCGCGGCAGCGGCGGCGGCGACGGCGGCCGCCATTGCTGCTTGTTGGTGTTGGTGCTGATGCTGCAGCTGCGACGCTAGCTGCGCCTGTAGCGCCGCGTGCATGCCCACGAGCCGGTCTTGCGCCGCCTGCGCAGCGCTGACGTCGCTCCGCGCCTCCTCGCCGCTCGGTGGAGACACTGGCTCATCTAGAAAAAAGAACATGTTAGTTTGGACAATAATGTATCTGTGATGTTTTTTCACATATCAGTGGCACCTTTAAAGTTACATATAGGCGAAAAAAGGATCCGTGCAGAAAAAAGTTTGTGGGAATCATCTTTGTTCGAAAAAATTCTGACCCTGAACAATTTCGTTGAAAACGCTTGACGGTAGTTCTTTCGGGCCCATTGAACCACATCTGTAGTAATTGTACTGGTATTGTTGTCTACTTGAGAGCGTGAATGATACCAAGATTGGGTCTCTTTAGAATTGAAAGTCAACGTACCGGTAACATGTTGAATTAGATGCTTGCTGTCAACCCAATAGGTACCGGTTTGATGTTCAACAGAACTCCGTGATACAGCACAACAATTCCAACATAGGAAATCAATCGATAAGCGATAACGATAAGTGCGTAGTAATCCTAACTATATAATAATATTATAAATGCGAAAGTGAGTTTGTTGGTTACGCTTTCACGCTAAAACAGCTGAACAGATTTGGATGAAGTTTAGCACATGGGTAGACCATGACCTGGATTAGGACATAGGATACTTTTTATACCGATATTCCCACGGGATCGAGTATTACGCGGATGAAACCGCGGGGCGCAGCTAATAATTAATATTATTGTTATCGTTCAAATCAGTACGGAAGTTATGAACAACAAAATTAAAATTATTTTTTTCTGTAAGATAAGGAGATGTGATGACGTGCATTATAATTAATAACGAGGTAATAATTAGGTATCTCGTACTTCAACAAGTAGGCACAACATTTTTAAGAAGTCCGTTTTTTGTTGTTGTTTCAACGGTACCAGTCGCGGGTGTATACTAATTAAACAGAATTATTATCTACTGTTACTTTATGCAACAGCTGCGTTAAATAATTGTTATGAATAACACGAATCAAATGTCTTTTGATAACAATAATATTATTAACTAGATGTTGCATATATTTCATGTATCCGGATATAAAGTATCCTATGTCCGATTCGTGTTTAAGCTCTAAGCCAATAACTGAGACCTTTTCAGTAACTAAGACGACAATTAAGTAACAAACAAAAAATTCGGATAGTAGTCATTGACTGAATGAAACTTACCTACGTAATATTTGGCAATCAGTTTTAAAGCTGTACTTCGACAATCAAAAGTCTATGATTCATTATAAATTAATCATTATTAATAAATCTTTTATTTTCCGTAAACCTCTGGGTTTTCTTAGAACAATAATAACTACATTAAGGAAAACCGACTTCAAAGGAATTTATGAGAGAAGCATTATCCTGTTTTACCGTTGCCATTAACTTATTGATTTCGATAAACATTGATAGTTCAACTAATATTGTATTGATAAATAGAATACTTATCTATCTCCTAAACATGTGCTCTCAGTATTTGCACACTTGAAAGGAATTTCTTAAAATAAACATAAATTAAATAAACATTTGTCCTAATAGTAACAGGTTTTACTGTGATTTCAGAAAGAGTCAAGTAATTGATTCTGTTAAAATTACATCATCGTCTTTCTCCATAGGCCGATTATTCCTTTATTGTGCTCGTGATCTTTCTTTTCCGTGGGGTTAGACAGTAACCTGGCCCCTGCTGTCAGAGTTTTAAGGCCACCCATAGGCCTCGGACTTAGCTTGCCGTCGAGAAATATCTCTCAGGCATGCCGGTTTCCTCACGTTTTCCTTCACCGTTTTTGAAGTAAGTGCTAATTATATAAAATACGCACATGATTCCGAAAAGTTTATTTGTCTTATCTTTATGTATACACGTTTGTCTGTGATAAATAAACCTATTTTTGTTTCTTTCTCTCTATCCATCTCATGGTATGATCATCGGCTGCCAGTCTAAGAATGGTCCGATCATCAATATAATGGAGCTATCCGACCTTCACGTCTTTCATGTTCTTTCAAGTTCCTTCTAACGGCAGAATGTCTGCGTTCTGAGTCTGACATAGCAGCATAATGCACATTATAGGTATAGGTATCCTAAAAGTTAGAATTTTACTGACCTTCTTAGTTTGGGTGTTTGTTACTCAATAACGCTTTAACGGCTGCAGGAATTTGGACGAAATTTGGTACACAGGTCGACTATGACCTGAATTAAAATATCAACTCATTCAACTCAGCCTATCGCAGTCCACTGCTGCACATAGGCCTCTCCCAAGCTACGCCACAACACCCTGTCCTCCGCCTTCCGCATCCAGTCTGTCCCAGATAGGATATTTTAATCCAGGTCATAGTCTGTGTGTCTGTGGATATTTTAATATTATATAATGACTAGATTTTATATGTTAAGTTCAATGTTCACAACTCACCGACTTCGGGCACAGGCGTGACCGGGCTTTCTGGTAAAAGTATACCTTTCTGCACCAACTCATCTCTATTCGCTCGGACGGATATCTTCCTCTCTAAGGCTGCAAACAGTAAAATAAAATTGTATTGTACATTTCATAATATACTTAATTATAACCTTAACTAAGAATTTGAATCTAAATAAGAATAAAAAATTAAATTAAAAAAATATGTACTATATTTATTGGATTACAGTACTTATTTAGTATGAATAGGGGGGGTGCGCTAAGGTAGCCCGCGTTTGCAGATCAGTGCCAGGTTGTATGTTGATCAAAATATGATTCGCGACCGTAATTGAGAATGATCAATACAACTCTCCCAAGTTAGAATTGCACTCAAACGTCATGATTTCATGAAATACTCATTCAATAGAACTTGTAATTTGAACTTGAGAGAGTTGGATGGATGATTTTAATAATTACTATAATTCTGTAAAGGCATATTTCTTACGGTCGAGAATCATATTATGATCAACATACAGCCTAATAATGACCTGCAAATTGCAAACAAACGTAAGAAAATTTGAATTTCGCGGGCTACCATAGCGCTTTCGCCTTAAGGCCGGGTTATCAGAATAAACGTCGTTTTCTAATGTGTTTTATACGTAGATAACACGGAAATATTTTTTCAGGTTTATACAACTTCTGAAACACTATTCATTCATTAGATGAGAGAGAGAGAGAGATTCAAAAATTCATAAAATTTAATTTAATAATGATACATAGCTTGATCAGGCTTTCAGAAACCGGGCATTTTTATTGAATGACGGGTCACTTGTTTTTACCATTATTGATAAGTAAAGTATGTCATGAATGTTATTCCAAGGTTCAATTCCAGATGTTATCTCAGTTATCATCATAAAATACCGCAAAGGAGATTTTATTGTGTTAACCGATAAAACAAAAAACTGTTTAGATTTCATTTCACCGCTGTGAATCATGTCCGGTTCCGGTTATCAGAATAATGACCGTTTATCACCTCGTGTGTTAAGATAACAGATAGTTAATATGTACTCACTTCTAGAAGCAGCTTCGAACTTTTCTGATTTCTTTTTCCGTTTCCACTTCCATGGCTTGAAAAGTCTACCAAAAGCTGAGAATTTGGACTTGGTTCGCTCAGCCGGAGGCGTGCGCGCGCCCGACCCCAGGCTGTTCGTGCGTACCGCAGAACCATTTTGTTTCTTTGCTGCAACAAAACATTTTCAACGTCAATCAAACGAAACTGTTATTTTTGTCTCATCTTTCAAGCCTTATTTGAGTTTGTCTATCATTTTCGCAACACGGACAAAAGGAGCATTCTCAAAAAGGATGTCTGTGTCACTTAGTAGGTTAAAAAAAAAAAATGGTTGTGTCATCGAACTTTAAGTGTAGGTTAGGTAGGTATGTATTAGGTAACTGTTATATACATATTAGTATTTTTTCTGGCAGTTTCTTGTGAGCAAATAACAAAAGATATCGGCCAGTTATTGTTTCACTGCCGGGCAAAACCCTCTTTTCATACAATGAAAGACCGAGTAGGTAGGTATTGGACATCACTTTGTGCACAGTGACTCCTTATGATGCATTAAGCAAAAGTTAAAGACATGTATTCGCATGAAGGTCAAAAAACCAAGAGCAAGTGATACAAATACTTTGAAAGACAACGTTGATACAAAATAGGTACCAGCAAGATCTGTACAAATAGTACTCACACATTCATGATACATCCACACAATCAATGGCCCTATTATGTCGAGAGACTATTGTTATGAACTGTCCGCGCCTATCACAACACAATACCAAGGAGAACTAAGTATACCTACAAAAGAGAAATTTTCCCGTCGCCTGCCAAGACCACAAATCTATACATTTAGTACCATTGTATTTCAGTTGCATTTATCAATTCATGTGGAATTGAACTTATATTATAGAAGATAAAATTTGAACTACGGTGCACTGTCGGTTTCGCGAGGTTATAAAATTAATTCTCTCTGAGAATAATCAAGAAACAGGATAGGATGATCACGAGAAAGGTAGGAGTTACAAGGTATGCATAACAAACTATAGGAACAAGTCATTGATATGCTGCTGGCGTCTGTAGTGCCGAGTCGAAATAACTTCAACTTCAATTTTCCAAGAAATACAGAACAAAAACTTGTACAGAATAAGATGATCACTTGGGGAAGTATAATCTTGCAACAATTTAAACGAAACGTTGTATGTAATGTTCCTACATACATACAAACAAAACCTTAACAGCGAGGGTCCAATTCAAGAGTATCATGAACACAACATTCATTCCATTCCTTTCTTCTTGTCTGTGTATATGTGTGTGCCTATATGGTAAAGAAAAAAAAATTTATTTAGAATATTAATAAAATATTTCTAAATAAAAGAGAGAGAAATAGGGGAAATATTATAAACGTCGTTAGTGGCTTTTCTTCAACGTATAAGTACAGTTGACCATTCTTTCAGCCGCAGTGCGTTCATCATTTATGTGGCTTCGAGATATTATGCAACATGCACCTTATGTAACCGCTACTAGTAATCCCGTAACGAAATATATTTATTAACACAATTGAAGGACAAATTACCTAATTGAGCTGATGGCGTTTTAGATTCAAAATGGTTAATTCTTTTGAGCATGATTGTTTACTGACAAAGTGACAAAACAAGTATGATAATATTTCCAACATTCGATATTTTCAAATAAAGCTGCGTGTATGTTTAAGATAAAACATCTAAAAAGGACGCTAGTATGACTCGACAATCTAAAAATATTTGTCGGAAGAATTCGGCCCCAGATAAGCCACAATTCATTTTTCGACGCAGGCAGTCATTACCTTATCAACAAAGAAAACAAATTATCTGCGTACTTAGCATTTTACAGCACTGTCACTCAATATTTTTATGTAGGTCGGTAAATTGTGATACATTATGTGAGTTTCAAAGATCCTGAGCTGAATTGCGTTCCAGAATACTATAAAATAAGTACTTACATACGTTATTAAATTTTTTATTGATTCCTACTTATAACACAATAATATTGGCAATTGGCAATTTATAATTCATTAATTTATGAATTAAGTACAAAACTGTCTGCTAGCGAATTCTAAATTGATTGAGCTCTCATCTCAATCAGTTCAAGCTTCAATTGACCTCATGGAGCCAAAAATGTATAAATACATTTATAAAAGTTATTCATTGTTTACTACGGATATTACAGAAATACTTAGTTTATTTTGATATGATCATTATTCAAATAATTTACACATGAATCATCTATGTATTTTGCTGGTTATAAATAACGCGCGAAACGTTATTAGATTTTATTATAAACCCGCACAAGAACGCATTATTATAAATAAAAGTACTCTGTATACTCAAGGTATTTTATGATCTATAAAAATAATATTATTTCATATTCATAACATAATACTTAATTTCACACCAATTTAGGTACCTATTACATTTAAAGAATGATTGTCTCGAGAGTATTTTAAAAAGTGTTCTATGCTAAAATTAGCAAAACGGTAACAAAAATAGTATGTTTGTCACCATGCATGCAAGTCACTTTCCCTGAAAGTGTTTGAAATTAAAATATAAATTTTCCCGAAGTAATAGAGCGTGGCAGAATGGTAGCCCAATCAAACAAAAAGCAATATTTCGATGCTAGAGGTTCATCATTTATGAAACACATTCGAAGTAGACGCATGAATTCGAAGTGGAAGTAGTTTTTCAAAAAATATTCAAAGGATCACATCTATCAATAATTGATATCCCTTTAGCTCATCACCCAAAGTATTAATCAGAGAACATATTCATCCATTCATGTGTCACGGATTAATTTAATTTGTCATTTCTTATTTATTTCTCGCCAATATATTGGCAATTTACACAACATGATTGCTGAAAGGGTTATTTGGTACAGTATCTTTGCAAGACAAGTGTGTAGGTGTGTACTACCTTATTAGAAAAAATCTCATCAACACTAAAACAACATACGTGACCAATCGAAAAGGCAAATGAAGGGGTTATGATGGGTGTGATGGCAGTAACGTTTAATTCGCCAAACATGAGTCACCGGTTCGTGACGAAGTGACTCGCCCACAACAATTGCCAGAGCCCACCAACGCACCTTGCGTCCTCACTTCTCTCACCTTGTTACAAGATTTGAGGTCCTTACCTTCTAAGACCTCGACTTTATGCAATAAGCATGATAGATTATAGATACTGTGACAGGTTTTGACAATCATATCGAAATAATTACTACCAGCAATCTAATGAATACATCAAGCATTCAATGTTTTTATTCTGAACGTGAACAGGCAGCACTTGAAGTAAAACATGAACAGAAAAGTTTTTTTATAATGTGGTTCAATATTAAAGAAATAGAGTTGTTCGAGGAAAGGGGAATGAAAGCCTTGGTATTTGGGGATTGTTAAACGAATGTTCAATCAAGCTATATAAACATAGGTATGCTAACGGAAGTCAGTACTAAAACGTGTTTGATATTTGAAGAATGATTAAGATGATGATTGCAGAATAAATACAGAAAAATTCCATTATAAAGTAGCTTTTATTGCGACTCTATAATTTTCCATTTGCAATTGTAACCTACGTAGGGACAACATAGAACAATAACAGTAAAACTGTCTAAATAAAAAAGCAGAAACGCATTCTGTGCACTCCCTGGACCATGACAGGGCTACTTTAATTGTCATTTGGTACTCACTATTAATTAAAATTAAGAGATGGTGCGTTAAAATGTAGGTCCTTCGATCTGAAGCCAGCTCATTATTATGAATTTTACACGTTTAGGGGTTTAATGAGATGTTCCAAAGTAAACGTATTACAGCTAACTACGTAAACATACATTAGCGACTCCATACGACCCATTGTACATTATCTATTTCATTTTACCATGGAACAAATCAAAACACTTCCAACTTCCAAGTATCGTTAATACAAATCAGTTAACTGCCTAGTACTTAATTGTACTATAAGTTTATATTAAAGTTATGGCCGTGGTGGTGGGACAAGTAGGGAGTGTTCAAACATCATTCAATTATACTTGCAATGATTCAACAGCACCTTTGCGTAACGAATAGGTACCTACCATAGTTAATATGCTTCTCGAGTGTCACCTGCGGTAACAAAGGGACATTACTAAATACCTGTGGACTACATGCGAACTTATCAACATTTCGATAGGTTCTTGTAATGTTATTTATATGTAAGTATCAATTCCACTATATATAGGTACGGTGAGTAAAATGTATGTGTGAAAGTGTCTGTGCAGTGATATTCGCTGACCTTTTGATTAGAAATGTCACTGACAAAATAAAACAATATCCTCCCAGGAATGCAAATAATTCAATATGAAGTAGTACCCGTCCCGATAATTGGGTTTAAAATATTGCTACTGTTTGTTCATCAGAATGAATGTCAACGTTGACTTCAATTAGCGCTGGCCAATCAGCGGGCACGTAGGACGCGTTGTGTTCAGAATCAATGGTATTTCTATACTGAATCTTGTTTAAAAAAATCTATTACTTTGCTCAAATACTTTACTAGGTACTTTATTGAGGACTTGAGTTATATAAAAATACGATAATTAAATTGTAATAAAATTAGTCATGTCATGTCTAATTATCTTCATAATGACGACGGTTACTAATCCTCTTTACTATAAAATTAAGTATTGTTGTGTAATACAATTTGTCCTAAATCCGCAAATTAAATAAGCGAGTAATATTTTAATATTTCGAAAAAAAGTTACAGTAAGTTTTGGAAATACTGAGCCTATATGGATATGACAAATGGATTCAGCGAGAGCAATGTGACCTCATCGAGCTGTGAATAATACAAGAGATAATCACTAATATCCATAATGAATTGTATACTTTTTACATACGTTATACACAATACCGAATAACGGTAACAATCACAAATCTTTTATGGAAATGGGTAACAGGTAGTACACAAAAAACTGGGCAACATAAATAAAAGTAAAGAAAAAAGATCGAAGTAGGGTCTCGTAAGGTTATTGTGAGATTTCGGGGGTGTCTGTCTACCTGCTAAGTACGATGGTCATGGGATGAGATGCTTGCGGTAAAATTGTTGCTTTAGGTAGCCAGTAAGTTTGAAGCTTTTACTAGAACAATTATAGCAAACTTTGAACCCTACACGTAGAACTATTCAAAATTGTATTTTTGCATCCAAATACTAGGTACTTTAACAACTTTCATTCCATGATAAGATTGTTCATCTACAGATTCAATACGATAGGAATTTACCAATCAATCCTGTATTTACTAGTTTTCATTTTATTTAGATTTTCCGAACTGCATATTTTTCGTAGAGCTGCTGGTATCTGTATAGATTTAAGTAAAGCAGTTGTCCTGTCTAATGTTATATCAACAAGACACAAGAAAAGAAGAAATCAAGTTGTTTATCTTGTCCACTTCATTATGCGTTATGGCGCAATAAGCTAACAATGTGTTACTATACGAATACACTGTCACCTAAGACTGATGGGTATCAATCAAGCTGTCTGTGGTAGTGGCGAACCAGCACATATAGTTCTAAGAAATGTATGAGTTAGCATTTCACTTTCAATAGACACACCATGTAGATAAGCTACGAGAAAACGTGAGTAAAATCAGTCTCCCATCAAGTTGAGCCTCTTTTGTGTTCGAGGTATATAAAACCAAGTATCTACGAAGAAACAAGTTGTTTAAAATGGCATAAATTAGCATTTTCACATAGTAATCGTATAATAATTGCGTAGTTTATACGTCTCTACGGTCAACTCCACGGAATACAATTGAATTTATTTTTCATTTTAATTGATAACAATGTTACATCGGTTCGCATTGCATCAATGGAATGGTCTCCTATCTAGACCATTTTCTGAGATGTCATTTTCAGGTTTTTATCGAAGTCGCCGTCGTCATCGTTGGTCGCAGGTTTTGGTTTGGTTTTTGTTTCTCTTTTTTCTCGCGTTTCACTACTTTATGCCGAGAAGATCAATTATTGCCTTCACGAGTTCGTTCGTACTACTCGGTAAGTTGCAAAAAGAATATCGTCGATATTGGCAAAGTCGATACCCACTTTGAAGCTAGTTAAAAAACGAATAACTGAATTTCAATGAAATTTTTGTGGGATCACGGGCTTCTTCAATTAAAAAAGAATAACGGAAATTGGATCAGAAATGTTGGAGAAGCAATGAAATGCAAAGAAAAAAAAGCTCCTCTATTGCAGAACCTCATTCTTTTTTTAATTTAGTTTAATACTGAATTGAAACAGACAGTCTCTTACAATGATTTAAAAGAAAAAAATAAGATCAATTCAATATAACCTTAAGACTGGCCTTAATACTTGCTATGCGGCATGATTTCCAAGTTTAAACTTACTTGAGTTTAATTCTGAGATCTTTACCTTCTGCCAAATTAAAGCATAATACCAACTGCATCAGAGAAGTTGTAATTCAGGTGCAATATATTTCAGCTTGGGCTAAAAAAGACACAATAAGGCACCACTATCGCTAACCCAAAAAAAACGATGCATATGCTGTTGGCTGTTGCCAATATCTCTGGCAGAATGTCGGATGATAAAATTTTGGACTTACAATACAAGTTACTGGTATTCTTTCAGGTAAGAGTTTGTTTTTATTACTTTTTTGGACGATTTGGCCAACCGAATGTTGAGAGATACAAATTCTAAATAGCCTTTGCAAGGGGTACACATCCAATATTTTGTTCTTCATATTCCATTTTTATTAAAATGTGTGGCTGTTAACACAATTAAAAAGTATATTGAATGACACGCAAGTGCTAATGAAAAATAGTCAGACATTGTGGTCTGTCGTGACTCGTGACTAACCCAAACCACTCCTGCAGGTAGCGTGATGCCAATAATAATATCATTCATTGTTCCGAGTTAAAACACCTTGGTATAACATTATCCTGATTTTAGTCAACTTCTAAGACTAAATATATTATTTTTATATTCAGAATTCTTGGGTATCAATGTGTTGACAGGGGATCATATAGTTTTTGGACATCCTTAAAGCTAACTGTAGGGACAGTGATCTTCATACTGTGCATAAGTAGGTCCATAATCGTGGTACCATTATTTACATGTTGTGATACAATAGGATTCATGATGCCCACCATCATCCTTGTCGCTTCTGAAACTTCATGGGAAGTGATGGGATAGACCAGGTACTTTATCAGCCGTGATCACATATAAATGGAAAGAAATTGTATTGTAGAATCCATCAGAGGCTTACAACAAATATGTACAATTTAAACCATATTGTCAACACAACATTGTATAACATAGAAAGGGAGATCATTTTTTGTTGAAACTTACAAATGAAATGTTACAATAAGCGTGTGTAAGAGTATGCTAGTTTTAATTTCGCAAAGCTATTGTTAGGAATGCGCCTGGGCGTAGAGACATAAGGGAAGGGGAACTGACCGGCGACTGCTGCCACCTCCTTTGCCCCGACATGTAAGAAATCAGTAAGAGATAAAGAACTCGCAATCAGTTGCCTGCGCTCCTGAAAATCGAGTTGGTCGAGGCTGTTGGTCCTAGTCCCGCGCACCGCCTGGACGGGCGCGCTCAGCGACATGTCAACTACGCGTCGCCATGTCGTACAGACGGCATCTTCACTATTGTAATAACACCAATTACACTGTCAATGAACACTAAACAAAGGCACACTAGATGTGAAACCGACGCGAACAACGCCGATCACGACGTTTTCATTGCGAAATGCCTGCGCCGCTAGAGACGCTCAACGGCAAACTGGCGTGCGGGCGGCCGGTAACGCGGGGCAGAGTGGGGGCCCGGCTGCCTGCCTCTGTCCCTCCTGCATGTTGCAATGCACTCAGCTCGCCTCTCGGGCTGTAGTCGTATAGAGAGACGACGGGCGAGTATCTGCCGCGCCGCGCGCCGTCACGTCAACCACAGACACAACCGGCCTACAACGAACTACGGTACGTCGCGTCGTGGCGGCGGCGTCAGGCCCGCCGGAATTATGAACGTTTTGCTCTATTTGTATTGTAACATTTGTACGCTGATACTGACAACTTCTATTCATATGATACCTTTGTTTGGCACTCGAGTTTTACAAGCGTATTCATTTAGTTTTACATCGAGATAATTATGTGAACAATCAAGCCTCGAGTTCTAAATGGAAGAGTCGTTATAAGTTCAAGGTTGACTTGATTATTTGCAGGTAAATTGATGAGTTCCATGCTGCGAAGAGTCAATGACGTTGGGTTTCCTTTTAGGGGGTGAAGAAAAAGGTGCGTGTATGTGGATAACATTTTGGTAGGTATGCCTTTTTAAAGGTAAAAAATCTGCCTAACCTTTTCCCAACTACGTTGGGGTCGGCTCCCAGTCTAACCGGATGCAGCTGAATACCAGTATTTTACATGGAGCGACTGCCAACCTGACCTCCACAACCCAGTAACTGGATAATACGATACCCCTTGGTTAGTCTTTCGGGCTTCTGACGACCTGTAACGACTGTCAAAGATCCACAAATGACAGCCGGGATCAACGGCTTAACGTCTCGATATGTGAAAATGGTCACCCATCCACGTACCAACCCCGGCAAGCGTAGCTTAACCTGATGGATCGACCAGAGCGGCTGTTATTACTTGGCCACGAGCTACTGCCTTTTTAAAGGTAGAATGAGATTAAGAGTCACACCAATAGATTTAGTTGTTAGTGTCAAAAGCAAGCAGTTAAGTGAACATAGAAATGGGGCCTGAGGGGCGAGGGTTTTATCTGGTTGATTTCACAATTCAGCTACTGCCTAGGCACTATGGCAGCAGTTTGTGGGCTGATCGCACATATCCGTAATCGGGCCTTTTTAAAGATGTTCAGCGTGAAGAGAAGTGGTTAAGTAAGGTAATTTGAAAGGGATGTGGAAGCTAAAGTTAAAGTCCATCCTCAATACGAAACTGCGAGCAGGCGAAGTCTCGAATGATGAACACAACGCGGTCTGGCACTCGAGTTGACTGGAGTGTCGAGATGTGGTAGAGCTGACTACACACTCTACTACACAGACACAATAAGACGTTGACCTAAAACCTAAAACAACGTTTAGATCAACCGAGGATAGTAAAACAGGGTGAATTTTATTTTGCCAAGTTTTTTATACTTTCGGATTAGGAAATAGTGTTGGATTGCCTAATGAAAGTATAAGAAATAGCGAAATATACGCAAAGGAGCCTCGGAGCCGATTTTGATCAAATTAAACTGCATCATTGGAATTTTGCCTGTAATAATTAATTACTTTTAAGGAAAACCTTCCTACAACAACCAATACACTGTGGTTTGCCAGCTCTTTTGACTAATAACTTTCTGCGTCAAATAAGAATGAACCTTCGAAGCTGGGAAAGCTATCCTCAGCCTTTTTTAAAAGACATCCTGAATTTTCTGAAAACCTATAGCGTTACCAAAAATAATTAATTGATTAAAAAAAAAAGTTGGCATTTTTGCCGCTAAAGTTGAGAGAGACTCTACATTTGTTCTCTTTTACCGGCACATAGTACTAACGTCAATCAATCAATCTGCCTAGCCTTTTCCCAACTACATTGGGGTCGGCTTCCAGTCTAACCGGATGCAGCTGAATACCAGTATTTTACATGAAGTAACTGCGTATCTAACCTTCACAACCCAGTAACTGGGTAATATGATACCCCTCGGTAAGACTGGTTGTCAGATTTTCGGGCTTCTGAGGACCGTAACGACTGCCAAAGATCCACGAATGACAGCCGGGACCAATGGCTTAACGTGCTTTTCGAGGAGCATCGGAAGTGTCTCGGTATGTAAAGATGGTCACCCATCCACAGATCAACCCCGGCAAGCGTAGCTTAACCTCATGGATCGACAAGTGCAGCTGTTATTACTTAGCCTCACATAGTACTAACCTACTAACAGGTAGGTATATGTATGACGATATTACGTATAGATACAAATAAAAATATGAGCCAGACAGCAAGGTGGAAATGAGGCTGTCTGCCTAAAGTGCGCCCACCGCCAGACGTACATCTTAGATCGGCGGGTTATTTTAATGCACCCCTATGTCATACCTACTCTACATTGCAATGGTACTTTTGAGGTAGTTTTTTTAAGACAAAAACTGACTGTCATTCAATCAACTGAATTTAGAATCTTTTTTTTATTTTGGACGGATGTTATGTAACACGATTTACCCACCCCTAAAGACGTGAAAATTTATGGAGAATCCAAAAAATATATATAAATGCGAAAGTTACTCCGTCTTTCTGTCTGTTATCTATCATTCACACCAAGACGGCTGAACGAGTTTGGTGGAAATTTGGCAGACGGATAGACCGCGACCTGGTTAAGTTTCCAACATATACGCGAGCGAAGCCGCGGGGACAAGCTATTAGTATTTTTTATAACAAATAAAATATGTGTTCAGGCACCTTTTCTGACTGGCTATTATAATGGTGTGAACTATGAACCTGATGCAGATAGCGGTGGACTAAATGCTGTGGCACAGTTTGTGGAGTGCGTGGCCAGCCCAGCAGTAGACCAAGTCCAGTACCCTCAGCCTATTGACATAGTTGAGGTAGAAAGATAAAAAGGGGTTAACAAGAGTGCCTTTGACTGTGCCGTACTGAACAGAATGCGAGTAGATAGCCACGTATTGGATAGGCGCAAGTCACGCGACATAATAATATGTCATGTCGCAATGTAAAATATCGTGATATACACGTATAATTCTATTACTCTTATTTGACTTCAGTAAAGTAACATTTTAACGTTTAATTAATTTTAGTATCACAATATACCTTTTAGCCTTTACATTATTTCAGTACTTTTGGCATATTATGTGTAATAGCTTTGTCATTAAAGATAACAAAGTCATCATCATCATTTCAGCCGAAAGACGTCCAATCCTGGACATAGCCCTCCCCAAGCACCGCCACTTCGACCGGTTTTGTGCTTCTCGCATCCAGCGGATTCGGCCTTCACCAGGTCATCGGTTCACCTTGTGGGGGCCTTCCAACGTTACGTCTTCCGGTACGTGGAGATATCAAAGTAAGTATTATGAAATAGGAAATATTTTTGTCGCCAAATATAAACAAAGCCTACACAATGGTCGTCTACTTGTTCAAAATTTACATAACATAACATTTCGTTTGCCACTTTCGCTGTGAAGTGTCGACCCGTGACCATCCAACACTAACATTGGTTGTCTACTTTTCTATTTGCCATTACACTAATTTTAAAGTAAAAAATTGGAAAAAATATTTATAGGACCTTATTTTGTTTCATTCTTTTTTTAATACAATTTATCTATTGGCTTAAGATGTAATTATGATTCCAGGTACCTACGTAAAGGACGAAAGTGTGTAGTTGCAATTTATGACAAACTAATTACTTAAGGAGCCGCTAGAAATAAGTTCATATAACTTCAAGTTTTTAAGATTACTTTAACTTTATATTTACTTTCAGCGTGTCTAAACCATCTGCTAATCATTTGAAGTTTCTCATAGAAGTTATTCGTATTTGGAGTAGGTTTAGGCAAGTTGAATATAAGTAATTATATTTAACAGAACAATATTTTTATTAGGCTTGTTACAAAGGTTCTTCTCCATGAATAAGTTATGGGCGGTGGCAAGACCGGTGCGTGGAACATGAAAAACATGCATTTATATTTTGGGTCTTCAGGTTTGGAGAAAGGTGAATATTTAAAAAAATCTGGCAACTTTTTACCCAATCTACTTACACATCGTGTTTAACAAATGTAAGACCATTTTGTAAAAGTCTGTAAAAGCCTTTCAGTCATTCCTGAAAATGTATTCTATCCGGTGGGGATCTACTGGTCGGGCTTTCGAGATTAATTTGTCAATATTACTAAATGAAATTATAATCAATATTGCTCTACTATAGTCTACTATAGAATTGTAATAATATCACTGAATTAGGTGCAGTAAGTTTCCTTTTTTTATGTGTAACATGTTTCCTCTCGCTTTCCTGCAATATCGCTTTCTTGCAAGTTGTGGAAGTTATGTCGTGAAAAGGGACGGAAGTGTGTAACGAGGAAGCGCGCGCTATTTGATTTGACGATGATGATGATGAATATTATCATATACAGTATGACGAATTAAACATACCTGTTTAAAGTCAGCGAGCCTAGCCCTTCGGACAATACAAGCGAGATTTCATGTTGTGTATTCAACCTTTTAAGAAAGACGATTTAAAAACTTTACCTTTGCAAATGTTTAGATGTTTATAAAAATCCAAGAATCTGGACTACATCTAATATTTTTATTATGATAATGGAGAATTCAGGAGCTCTGGACTTAGTAGATTAGTATAACAGATAAGACAACATAAAATGTTAAGTAACAGAAATGAACTTCAACGCGAGAGAGCCATTTAACGCCACCCATGAATGACAAATAAACACGTTTATGCGACAGACTGTGAAGACTAAATTCAATAACAAGATTACATGATTGAGAACGTAATTAACAACTCCATAAGGTGAACTGTAGTAGCAAGAAAAGGGTAATAAACATATGCTTTACCTTATACACTCAACATACATAACGCAAAACCGGAAATGAAGATGTCAATGGAATGCAATAATTGAAAAATGTTCGTTCATATCTAATACGGGGATGGAAAATGTAAAGTTGATTTCATAAATGTTAAAGGTAGCAAAAAGTATGGAAAAATTACCTATTTACTTAAAAATTTATAAACAATAATATTTAGGCGTATAGGTACTCAAGATTACTAAGGAGGGAATGTGACTTACACGTCTTACAGTAGACTTCGTCTATAATTTCAGAATCACTGCTCGTTTCATCGTCTACTGGCCTGTGCCTCGTTTTAATCTTTTGATTTCTAACATCCATATTGTCATGCTGTCGATCACAGTACACTCAGCTGCCCACTGCCAATACACACACCAAATATTAACATCTTACAATACACTTTAGTATCCTAGTTGTACAAAATTTAAAATAACACTAAGACATTACGCATGGAATTCTGAGATTAGATAGCAATTGATAGCATCAACTTATCAAAATGTTTTTCTATTGGTGCTTGATCGTATTGATTTCGTCACAATAAATAGCAATCAACTTATTTACAAGGTCAACAAAAAATGATAGGTAGGTACTTATTTTACTCATTAACGCATAATATAGCTACTGTTATGTAATGTAAGTATACTTACAAGGAAGCAAAATATGCAATATGATTAGAAATTAACATAAGAAAAGATGATATTTATGATACTCCAAAAAATATAATATTTCTTTCATTATCCGCTTTAATTAGAACTCAGTGAAGTTATGAGCTAGACGATAGACGGGCAGAACGCTACAATAGTAACAAACTAACAACACGGTTCGCGGTTTTACCGTCTAGCGTCTTACTTTTCTGAAATACAGTTTCACAATAAATACTCGCGTACCTACCTAATCCTTATTTTCTTCCTGTTTGGCTTTCGTGAAGCATATTGGCAATAATTGGCATAAAATACTCAACCACAAACGATGTTTAACTACCACAAATTTGATCAGAATTGACGTGGTAATGGTAAGTACCTAGAAAAATGTAAAAAAAAAAACGAGCTTGAATGGACACAGTGTTCGCTTTTGATGATGAGCTCGGTTAGATTAAGCGTGTAGTCCCTTTTTTATAAATAGATGTATATTGCCCTAGAAAATAAGCGAACCATATTTTCATGCTTGAAACCTACGTAGCGTTAAATGCAAGCAGTGAAGCTTAATACAAACACCCTATATAATACTAAATACCCTGTGTAAAACATACTCTCTTATTAATATAAAAAATCGTAACATGTATATGTAACGACTGCCTTATTCCTATATGGCATTCGTTACATATATAAATCTTTATAAAAAAGATGTGGAAAAGTGGCAAAAGCGGCGATTTAAGATATCGATTACCTAGAACATAACTCTAGGACAGTCCGACGCCGTTTATTCATCGACGACGTTATTTCATAAAGCATTAATGGATACCAGTACCCATTGAAATAAAATGCAGAAAGCTACATTGGATGAGTTGGTCCTAACTTCTAGAAAAAGCATCTCAAGGAAGAATATTTACTACAAATAGTATTAAATAATAAATCCCCTGAGGCAATAATATGATCAGAAAGAGAGGGCAATCTCACCTGCTCTAGTGTACACTGGGAAATCGCCGTCGGATCGACTGTGAGTAAGCATGGGTCCGTAGCACCGCCACGGCGGTCGGTCGCGCAGCGCCCGTGGGCCCTCCACGGCCGTTCACCTACGCCAACCCATCAGCACAATAAACACGGCACTCGGGCCTACATCTACGTAGCACTCTCAGCGTGGCGTCCAGCTCACAGAACTCACGTCAACTCAACGATGGCGGCGCCACATAGACGGCGAGAGCGAACGGAGGCTGCGCGGCGCATCTTCCGCGCGCATCCCTCACCCTTTCTGTTTCTCTAAGCCGGCGCCCGTCACCCGCCGCCAGGCCCTCCGTCCCCCATGCAAACACGTGTACTGTGTTAACGTGATCCTTTCTATGTAGTAAACGCCCAATATTATGAATATGATATAATGTCTATGTATACTAATGTCGTGATTTTTTTATACCTCGAATACTTAGGTGATGATTTAAATCGTAAACTCTCATTCATTAGTAGGTAGCCATTTCTAATTTCGTATGTTAATTATCATAATATTTGTTATGCATGATTAATTTAAAAATTAAGTGAAATTTAGAAAATTCTAAGTACCTACTATCCTTACTATATTTTTCCATATAACACCTATATATTTCTTATCGACGCTTATTCCACATTATTATTTCTTAGGCACCTTTCAGCCATCCCCTTCAATTCATGACCCAATATGTCGACCAGTTCAGAAAACATGTTTCTAATTAGGATTTTAAGATGTTTCGTATTTCTTCCTAAATGAAGTACCTAATCACTGTAAAGTTCTATCTAAAGTATTAAAAATATATTTGCCACAAACAAATCTATATTGTAATGACATGTTCATAATTATTATATCATAATAATACTTGACAGTGCTGCTACAAGTTTAGTAAAATTGTGGTTCTGTTAATAGGCAGGAAATTTTCTAGTCATCAGGGATCATTATCAAGTAAACATAATTCCACACTGGACAGCATAACCTGGACAAGCCATATCTGTGTGTAAAACCCATTATGAAGAATTTGAAATAGTTTGACAAAAATCTTGTACTCACTTATGTCACCATTAGCTGTTGTTGAATCAAATGGAATAGATAAATGACGACCACCTTTTCCCACAGGATGCACACCCAGATTTGATTTGTCCTCGTTGTCACCTATGCAAAATATATAAATCTTTTATGTTCATGTAAAAAGGAAGCAAAAGAATCTGAATTTGAAGCTATAATGAAGTTCTTGAGGTTGAAATAATTAACAATTTTTAAACCTTATTTGATACTTTTATTGTGAGTAATTAAATTGATTTACATACAAGCTAAAACATTAATTTACATCACAATTTCAATTCAAATTATAACATTCCACAGTGGATTATCAATGTAAGAAACATAATCTGAATAGTCCATATAGTCATGCATGCTTCCAGCTCCTTGAGTCCGAGTTCTAAATTTCTTGTCCTGCTCCCCAATATAGAGATTCCTATACAATTCCTTCCAATTACTGACATCTGATTGAAAATTGCAATCAAAATCTCTTTTACATAAAGAATACCACAATCTATCATTTTCAAGTAAAACTTTCAGTCTTGTACTTGTTTTACAGCAATTGAGGATGTCCACCACAGACAGATTGAGCATAATTTTCAAGAGCACTTCCTCTGGTAGCCCAATTAAACTTGCACTTGCATAACCATGGTGACTTAGTATTGTGCTTTTGATAGCAGTCACAGTTTTATTTTTAAAAGTTGTTGAGAAATGTTTCAGGTCCCGAAATATCATTGGAATTGATGTAGCTTGAGGTGAAACCACATAGCGACTGATGGGTACACAAATAGAATAAGTATCAAAGTTTAATTCATTGACCACTAAATTCACTAACACAGTCGCTCCCAGTGGACTCATGATTAGTTTCAGTGTAATACTTTTAAATCCAGACATTATGAATGTCGTTTCGTATACTCCACAGGGCAACTTCCATTTAGATAATTGCACAATATCAAAAGATTTCAGGGGATCAATCACCTCCAAGTTACTATTAACAAGTAAAAATCCATTCTCTATCATTAATACTACGATCAAAACAAATAAAAAATCTTTTTGGATGGAATCATAACTTTTGCTCTCAGATAAAATTCGTTGTACAATTTCATGCAACAGGGGTGATATCTTGTCGGTAGTACTTTCCTCTAATGTGATTTCCATGGCATAGCACATCAATTTTACTTCAATTCATTTTGAAGGGAATAATGCAGAACAAACAAGAATTTTCGGGCAAATTAATAATTTGACTGAACAACGATTGTTTACCCAAAATGAAATGTCATTGAACAGGTAACAAACGTCAAACTCAGCCGACAATGACATGACGCGTTGCGTTTACGAAGGTAGTTTTGTGTTTTGATAATCTTTTAGGATGGTGAATATTGTATGATTTTAGCACGAATATTTTAATAAATACTTGAATAGTTGTAGTTATCCGAGTTTCAAAAATATACATAATTAATTAAAACGAATCTTACTATAACGCCGTTTTTTGAATATGATAACATAAATATGATAGATGATAGTAGTAGGTATAACGGTAGATAGGTTCCTCTTGTTTTAATAATACATAAAAAACCTATTGCAATAAAATAAAAAGCGTACTTTGTAAATGCTACAGCTAAGCAAGCAAGTTTTTGGTTTGTGAAAAATGTGAATGACGGAATGGTAACTTGAACCTACCATTAGATTATTAAGACTTTTTGTAAATAATTCCTTACAAATGATCTACATATAGTCAAGTCCGTTCTATTGTTAAATATTTACAGAACAACATGTTTCTAGTTCGAGAAAGGAATCAATCCTACGCTATTTAAATAAAAAGAAGTAGGTAGGTATAAAACATACTTCTACAATTATGTTATAAGACTCGCGCTAATACAATTTTTGCTGTTTTTAATTTTGTTGGTTTCATACTAAGTTCAGCTTTCTGTGATTAAAACCTGTTTTTAACTGTCATTTCAAACATATGCATTCTTACTACATAAAGCATTAAATAATTGTTTGCCTTTTGCAATTAAGTAGAAAAAAATACCTTAGAATTGTGGCTATTCTTGTGGGAGGCTTTGTATACAGCAAAGTATTTCTTTGGGCTACTAACAAAGAACTTGAGTTCAACACTAGTAGAATGCCACCTGAATTTATTGCTTGTTGGGTTGACTTGGGCCACAAAAGCTACTGAGTAGATTACAGTAGGGCCAGAAGAAGTTCAAAACAATGGTAAGAGAAGATTAATAAAAAGGTTAATTAATATGAATAATTATTTCATTAATTAACAATATGCAATAATAAATGAAAGAAGAGTCCTACAAGAAACGAAACTAGTATATTATAATAAGTAACATAATTATGTGAGTTAAAAGTCTATTCATTTTTTCACAAAAAATAAATCAAATAATATAATAAAATGATCTTCTTATATTCTTGTCTTTAGAATTGTTTTTATTTATAAAAACCAATTTTTTGTATTATTATATTTTGTATAATAAACATGACCAGTATATGTACAGCCTACTGAGGTATATAATTTTGATATATGCTTGATGAAGTAGTTTTTTATCACTTGTCAGAAATAGGTATTTATAATTATTAATAGTTATTTTAACAATTACTACTTGTATGCTGGCATTGACATATTCTAGCGTACATTGTAAGTTAAATTCATAGGTGGTTTGCACAAGCTGTCCCAAGTTCAAAACTTTAAAACATGGTTTTGCAACTTCTTACTGAAATCACATACAATAATTGTACGACATAGTATAAATAAACATAGTTTTACTTAAAACCAACAGTAGCAGTGACAGTATGGTAATTGACGAGATTGTAAAGTTTTTAGTACTAGGGCTAACATTAATGGCAGCACTCTCCTGTCTAACGAGGTTATTCGTAATCAAAAACTTCGCGATCCGATTTCCCAAACAAGTAATATAATATAATAATACATTTAGACGCTTACCAATACTTCCACTATTAGCTAGTTTCTTGTTGCTCTTTAGAGAACCATCCAAGTTGTGATTACTCGAACTTTTATCGTTGTCACTAGCCATTGGAAGGATTAAAGTGGTTAATGTAACAGATAAAAAGTATCACAATCTATTGTCCATTGCAAACATGTTTTATATTTTCACTATTGTGTAAAAACAACTATAAAAGTAAAAAAGCACTCTTTCAGAGGTAAATCATGTTTACACCCTCTGTTTCAGACAGATGACAGAAAGTTAGAATGTCAGAAACTCTAAAATCTTATCAAAGGCGCGTTCATATAAATAAATAAACTATTTTGGACAAGTCTACCACAATAACGCATAGCGCAGGATGATGTATGAAAATTGTTGGCAGCATCAATGCAACTAAGTCAGCATCTGTTGAATTCAAACTGCAATTTTGCAGCTGGTGTGCATTTTATTTTTTGAAATGCAGTCCATCTTTTTAATCGAATTAGACATCAAACAGATAGATAAGATGAGACATTGAATTCTAACTGAACAAAATAAACAAATGCCAGATTGATCGCCCCTATAGCCGTGGATTACGATGCGGTAAAAAGGTTAAATACAGCCAAAGGGGTGATAGACGTGCGAGTAAGTAAGCGTACCTATTTATGGCTCAACGAGCTTACTCGCCCGTGTGTCATACCTACTAATTACTCGGACTTAAAAACCGCTGAAGTATAGTGGGTGATAGACGTGCGTACTTAAAGTTCGCGGCTTTTAAGTTCGTGACCTTACTCGGCTCGCTGTCGGTGACAGACGTGCGTACTTAAAGTACGCGGTCTTTAAGTTCGCGACCTTACTCGGCTCGCCGTCGGTGACACACACACACGGCGAGCGGCGATGATAGACGGGCGAGTAAGCTCGCCGAGCCATTTGTACGCGTACTTGCTCGCACGTCTATCACCCCTTTTAGACTGCAGCTACTTCTGCAGCTAAGTGGTGATTCCTTTCAAATCTAAATAGTTACTACCTATCCAACGAATGAAACTTCTCGACCTTTGCATATTTATAACTGCTTATTTCAACTATATGTCAGCTTATAGGATTTTCTCGGTTTTCTTTGTATTTTAACATTTTGTTTTTTCGATTCTCCTTTGCGTGATAAACTGATAGTATTTTTTTATCGATATCTTAGAATCGACATCGACAGTATAAACTAGTGTTGTATCATGCGCACAGATCATACGACGCGATTATGTTCATCACATTCTTAAATTCACTACCACTACTGTTGATAAAAACTTGCTTGAGAAATACGAACGAAAAAAAATATTTTAACAATTAAAAACGTTTTCATAAAATCGAACAGTTTTATCTTTTCCCAAAACAAACATTAGGTTTTTTATGCATTTACAATATTCTAGAGAACAGTGGCTGCTGATGTGATATTCTTGAAATGTCATCGTATATGGCTGGTGTTTTTGATTTAGATTTAGATGTGGATACAGTTACTGTTGGAGATTCAGATGAAGACGATATCATTGAAGTCGACGAGGTATTCATAACAATATATGATATATAATTAGAGACGCCTCACTATTACTTAACCTAAAACCTTGTTCCATATTCTCTTGATTGTCAAGGATAAAATTCGTCGCAGTTGATTAAATTTATTTTCATAGAAAGAAATTAAAAATGCCATAGGCTTTTAACTCTTTGAAGTATGAAATGCCTGTAATTTTTTTATCTACTGTCTCTTTGCAAATGCTAATTGTTTGTGTTATAAAATGTCTATCAAAAAGTTATTAGTCTTCATTTATTTGACAGCATAGTAAAATTATATTTTGTTTTCCTAGGTGGATTATGAGCCTGAGCTACATGTAAATGCTATTGTAGAGTAAGTAAAACCTTAACATTAATAGGTTCCTTTTATCCTGAATTTATATACTTAAATATTTCTAAAACTTTTTCTTTCAGGACTGAGGGATCTGAAACTATTCAATTATGTGAAGATAATGTAAATCCAGGCCAATGTAAACGTCTTGGTCCTCAAGACTTTGAATTACGCAAAGTTTTGGGGAAGGGAGGATATGGAAAAGTGTTTCAAGTCCGAAAAATTACTGGTCCTGATGCAAGTGCTCACTTTGCTATGAAAGTTCTGAAAAAAGCGTCTATAGTACGCAATCAAAAAGATACTGCCCATACAAAAGCTGAAAGAAATATTTTGGAAGCTGTGAAGGTAATTAAAGATGACATGTTTTGTTTATAAGCACTATATATATATATATTGTTGATCTATATTTAGTACACACAATTTCTTGGTACCTAAGCAGTATAGAATAATAAAAGTTTATAAATATTTCAGCATCCTTTTATAGTGGAATTAGTATATGCTTTCCAAACTGGAGGCAAGTTATACTTAATATTAGAATATTTGAGTGGTGGTGAACTTTTTATGCATCTTGAACGTGAAGGTATATTTCTAGAAGATACAGCATGGTGAGTTTATTTTTGTGTAAATAAGTTAGTTTCAGGGATATCCATAAAATTTTTAACTATTTATTGTGTTCCAGCTTTTATTTGTCAGAAATTATCTTGGCCTTAGAGCACTTACACAGCCTTGGTATAATTTATCGTGATCTAAAACCAGAAAATGTACTATTGGATGCTCAAGGTCATGTGAAACTTACGGATTTTGGATTATGTAAGGAACATATTCAAGAAGGAATAGTTACTCATACTTTCTGTGGCACAATTGAGTACATGTAAGTAATCATGTTGGACTTTGGGACTATTTGTTTCTTGCCTGCAATCTATTTTAATTTCCCTAAACATAATAATCTTTTAATACCAACCTCAAAATAAGTAAGAATATTGTTAATATTTCAGGGCACCAGAGATCTTAACACGAAGTGGTCATGGGAAAGCAGTAGACTGGTGGAGTCTTGGAGCATTAATGTATGACATGCTCATTGGACAGGTTGGTGTTTACCTATAACTTGTTGTTGTCCTCTTGATGACCTTCAGTACAGGTAGAGTTCTAGTATCTTCTATTAGCTAGTTGATCAAGTTAAGACTTCTCAGGCATCCTTAAGGCACGTTTATATGACCACGCTTATAAATCACAACAATCAGCTTGTATAGCTGCACCCGCAACCGTGTCTTCAAACTGCGAATGTGCAGCCACCGAACAGCCCCATTAAACAAAAGGAAATCCACAGGTAGGCAAAGAGCAAAAGCGGGAGTCGGGGTAAAGTAGTCAATGGCAAAAACACCAGTAAAAACTGGCCTCTTGTTCTATTAAAACTCTGTACTATGCTAGGTCAGCTCAGGTTTACCACCGACGTGCAGTCGACCGTATTTGCGTGGATTGGACGCTGCGCTTAGGCTGCACGTACGCACTGTTCGCGTTGAAATTTCTATATTGAAATCTCCGAATTCTTTGAACCGGTAATGTCATCACACACCGATTCCAAGGCGACAAAGAACCAGCAGGAAATGCTTACATAACGTTCTGGAGGTTAGCTCTTTTTAGGGTTTCACACCCAAAGCTGAACGAACAGCACCCACGCAACGGGACCCTAAAACTACCTAAGGCTCCGCTGTCCGTCCGGCTGTCACAGGGCTGTATCTTTTGAACAGTGATAGGATTTTTTTTTTTCAAGGTTTTTCATTTTCTTCTTATTATACTGTTTACAAAAAGCAAAAATAATGAAGCAATGGATTATCAATTTGTTTCAAAAGGATTCAGATTGTGATTGATCGTGTATTACGCAATTAGGGTGCTGAAATGCTAAAATATTTTGATCTGATTTTAATCAAAACGTACTTCTCAAGATTTGCGAGCCCCAGCTACCGCCCTTAGTCCGCTAGTGTCACTGCTTTTGTTTCATTGAGCTTAGGTATATAATGTCAGTCACAATCACAAATGGCATGGGATACTTTTGGATTGTAGTGTATAAAATGTTGTCACTATGTATATAAAGTTTAATATTATATTTCAGCCACCATTTACCGGAGATAATCGTACAAAAACAATAGAGAAAATTTTAAAAGGTAAACTAATGCTTCCTGCCTACCTCACACAAGACGCACGCGACTTGATAAGACGCTTAATGAAACGTTCGGAAACGCAACGTCTAGGAGCGCAGGGCGCGGCTGCCGTCCGAGGTCATGCATTTTTCAAACATGTTCATTGGGATGAAGTGTTTGCTAGGAGATTGGAACCACCTATAAAACCCAGACTGGTAAGATTATTTTGTGTCAGTAGTTCGAAAAAATAATCATCTGTCCCATTCATTTGGATGGAGTAGGTATTGATGTTTTGTATGGGACAGCTGATTATTTTTTCGCTATTACGATGTTGGTCCCATGGAGAAAGTTGATCAGTTTAATGGTCTGCACCTCACACAAAAATATGACCTTACATTTCTGATACACGCTGTAGAGTTCACATGATGAATATAACGGGCGTAAAAAGCCCATCACCAAGCCGAGAGTCACGTATACCTCCCATCGTAATTGCGTTTTTTTTTTTTTAATACGTCTCCAGCCACCATTCTTCCAACTAATCGTTCAGGGTGATGGCCAATAAATATGTTAGAGCTGGTCCTGTGTCCAACTGAACATTGGGAATGTTTAGTTCGCCTCGCCTGTGCACGCACGACTGTTTTTAGTTTAGTTAGTTAGTTTTGTTTAGTTTTTTAGTGCGTTGTATTGCGCCCTACAGATTACCAAAAAGATTGTTCCAGAAATTATTTTAGTTCAATGTTACGGTGTACTGTACCTACAAAATGATTTGGGCTTTGTGGTGGGTCTTTTTACACCTTGTATGTGTTATTAAAATAATAAGAAATCTCTCTCCTTTCGCTTACTACACTCTCACTAGTATTTTTGCAAGAAGTGTACGCGTAAGTAATAGAATAGTATATTATATCATTTTACTAGTGACTCGCCCCTGCTTCGCAAGGTTAAACGACGTGTCAAAACATCGAAATTTCTTTATTATTTGTAAGATTAAGTTTAATATAATACACATAAACCTTCCGGAATGAACCTTCGGGGATGGTGAAAACCGCATCAAAATCCGTTGCACGAAAAGCGACTTTAATTTGTATACTTATAGGCCTTTTAGTGTAAAACGTTTTAATAAATAAGTACTTATGTTTGTAATTACTATTTTCAGACAAGTGATGACGACGTTTCGCAGTTTGATACAAGATTTACTCTGCAGACACCAATTGATTCACCTGATGAGTCTACTCTTAGTGAAAGTGCCAATCTAATGTTCCAGGTAACTGCATTGTTAATTTTATATTTTAATCGATTTTAGTCTATAATTAATCCAGTAACTGAAAGTCGTTTCAGCGCAGATGTAGACAAGACAATAATTTCATTATTATTAGGTACTAGCTGCGCCCCGCGTATTTACCCGCGTAATATTTCTCTATATCGATCCCGTGGGAATATCGAGATAAAAAGTATCCTATGTCCTATGCCAAACAAAAAAAAAAAAGGTGAAAGCATAACATACAAACAAATTCACTTTCGCATTTATAATTTAAATTAGGATAGTTAGGGTAATAATTAACAACAACACAACACCCAACACCTGGGATCAGGGCGAGCGCGAAACTTATCCTCGGAGATAATTTAATAAGTATAGGGGGATCTTTTAGACCCCCGGAAAACACTATTTAACTAAGTTTTACAGTGTTTTATAGCACGGTTTCAAACCTAATGTGAGGGTTCTTGACATTAGGCTCGAGGGTTCACTTAAGCGCACAAGTGCAGATAGTGCAATCCACGAAGACGCGCCCCACTCCGCGATCACGTGCGTCTTCGTGAATGGTACTCGATGGCACTATCTATAATGCCAGTGACCCTCCTCGACGGTCCACTAGCAATATGAACCAAGGCAACATTCGAGTCTATTCGAATGTGGTGTCTACAAGGATCTTTTCGCTCCTGAATTACGTTGACAGGGGTCACTGTTGGAATTTAAAAAAAAAATTGTATACGGAAATTGTTTTGTGTAATATGGTTTACTAATGTTTGCCATAATTTTATCCTACTAATATTGTAAATGTGAAAGTTTGTGTGTTTGAATGTTTGTTACTCAATCACGCAAAAACGGCTGAATGGATTTGGATGAAATTTGGCAAACAGATAGTTTATAACCTGGATTAACACATAGGATACTTTTTATCCCGATATTCCCACGGGATCGAGATGTACGCGGGTGAAACCGCGGGGCGCAGCTAGTATACCATAATTTCATATGCCATCATTTCATTAGAAATAACACTTCAGTTGCCATAATCGTCAAATGACATAAAATCATTTTCACTAATTTCATTGGTCATACATAATAGATCAAGTGTCATAATATTTATTTGCTATATTTTTCATTTTCAATAATGTCGTTTCCATACCATTTATTCATCATAATATTAATTTGCCCATATTAGCACAACAGTGCTAGTTCAGGACAAGCGCCTGCAATTTTGATGTTATGATTATGGTATTAACATAATCATGGAAAAATGGTTTATGTTGCACGAACAAAAGGCACAAAAAAAAAATTGCAACAACATGCAGCAGGCATGGTTTCTGTCACGGCTCCGGCGCTGCGGAGCTCCGGCGGTCCCACGCGAGCTTATCGTCGCAGATGGTTTAATGCTCACCGCCTCGCCGCTACGCGATTTTAAATTACACTCTAGGGGTAGGGCATACAAGACTGCGTGGAGTCGGATTTACAGCAATGCGTTTCTGTCACAAATTTTTGGCAAATGTTTTAGGACTTAAAAATAGGTACTCCCTACCAATTTTTAGTACAAAACAATAAATGTTTCTAAATTATATTAAATGTTGCTTATTTCAAGTATCGATTATGTTATGTTTTACTTATAGAAAGTTATGATTATGACACATGTTATTATGGCAACTAATTTACTGATTTAATTTTATGGCAAATAAAAGTTATGACTAATAAGTTGATATGACAAACGTTATTAGTATAAATGATAATAGGGCAAGTAAATATTATTAGTGAGGACGATTATGGAAAACAATATTATGGCAAATGATTTTATGGCAAACAAGACAATACCGTGTAATATAATGAAAAATCAAGAGGGCGTTGTTGGTTCCGGTTTTTACCACACGCCAAACGAAAACTTGTAGCGCTATAACTTTTATCTCAAATGAAATAATTTGTCAGGGCTTTACCTACGTGGCGCCATCTGTAATGGATGAAATCCACAAACCGCGTGTTATAACTGCACGTTCCCCACGACGCCCGAGACCTCAACACCACCACTTCGCAGTGCCGCCAGCTTCCACTGCGCACCCACACTCTCACGCTCAACATGAAGACCTCATGGACGTTCAAGGTTTACCTATATAGTAAGTACCTACCCTTAGAAATAATTGGAAATAGATAAGTGTTGTGTTAATTTAACTACTGGTCTGTATTAATGAGAAAAAGCGGGTTTATCCTTCCTGTTAACTTTGTTACATAGATATCCTGAATTACGAAAATTAATCACAATTGTTTGATTGAAGTGTAGAGTACCTCTCTACTTTGTTACGATTAAGAGAGAGTTGTGTAAGAATTTACAGACTTTTGTGTTTTAATTTAATTCAGAAATAGTATGAACAAATAATTAAGTAAGTACATTTAAAAAAATTCGGCATTGATATATTTTGTTAACATTCATTCACTGATTTACTTTAATTCTGATTTTATTTTTTATACTGCATTGCATATTACTATTAAATTTAATAAAGGAATTGTTTTCTGATATTTAAGTGCCCTAGTTCAATTGTAAAAACCCCCACGAGACCCGCCAAAACTAACGTTAGTTAATAAACATAGAAAATGAATTAATACATAGGTTATTATAGAGGATATAATTTTAGTATAACACTATAATTTCTTTTATTTAATTAAATGTCTGATTTTTTTGTGTCACTCCTTATTATAATTTGTTGTCACCAACCTTCTGATTGGAAAGATACAGAAGTGTGTCATTGTTTACTTTTATAATCTGTACAATAATATTTAGTTTTTTTTTTGTAATTTATTATAATAATCAAACGAACTTCCTACAAAAAGCTTATGAGAATTGGAATGCAATAATAATGTATAACTATATTATATCGTAATAAAGATGTGTTTAAGTTATAAGAATGATTGTTATTTGAAAGTGAAATAATAAAGGGTAATACAGAGCAGAGCAAGTCTTAAACACGGATCAAGTGCTGCGTTGTATTAGTGATATTTACCGATTGTACAGATTATACTATATGCCTTAAATACATTACACAGAGTTGTTGACTATTACAATTATAGAATTGACTGAAAAGCTTTTATTTTCAGGCCTAGAGTAAATTCATATAGTTGACCATTTTATGCTAAGGATGAATTCAACTACAAAAGATGCCCATGTAATAATATCGGAAAAATGATGGTACTGTTTTATACTACATATTATAATTAATGTACATTTTATACAAGTTACCGTTTAGTCTAATCTTTTGGTAGGAATTAATCACATGTAATAAAATGTTCTAACCCCGATGACAAAATAATAATTTACAATATACCTTGTTACCATGCTTCATGAATTGATTAAAATGTCATTTTTTATTTTGTAACCAGTAGTTTTTTTTTCCTTATTTATTAATAATCAAATAACAAATCAGGTTTCTAAACGAAATATTGTTTTTATAAATATCTATATAAAAGCCTTTACATTGTTATAAATACACACGGCTGCATTGTACTATGTAACCACTGCTGCACTGCTAGCAGGTTACTTCATAATAAACTGACATCAAAATCAAATTAGTATTCAAAAGCTGGAATAAGTAGTATTAATACAACTAATCAATATAATTATATCACATGCTTACATCTACTCAGCTAATAGCTATAATTTTATAACAATATAATCATTTAAAGCTTTATAATGCAAGGTGGGAACATTAAACTCCAACACAGACAAGGGATACTCCTCTGTGTACTGTTTAGTCAAAGGAAATAAAGCACTTTGAACTTCATTGCATAGCCCACTCAGTAGGGATTGTGCAAAAGCTAATACAATTCCTACCCTAAAAAAACTACTTGAAAGGAAGATAAAAACAATTTCTGAAATTATCAATAAAATATGAACCATAAATAAGATTGGATATTCCAGCACAGCTGAATTCAGAAAACGTTAACCAGGGCAAATCAATAGCATTTTTAAACTTATTATTATATTGCAATGGAAAGAAAAACAAACAAAGAAAACCTAAACACAACAAGAAAATTAACAACCAATTCTATTTGCTACAAATGGACATATTTTTAATGAAAATGTTTATAGGTCTATTACGAAATATTAAACAATTACTTTCATTTCTGTACAATTTTCACAAATAAGGTAAACATGACTTTCATTTTCTTCTGAAACCATACAAAATTGTGCATCACTACTGCACATAGCATTATGACCATCCACAACACTCAAAAGGGTTTTTTTTATTTCTGCTAGTGATTTCTGTGTTCTAATAGCACTGTTGCATTGAGAACAACTCAGGTGACCATTTTTAAGCTGAACATTAGTCTTCTGGCACACTGGGCATATAACATTGTTATCTTCTTCAACTGAGGACCAATCCACATTTTCCAGTTGGCTTTTTTCATACTCTTTAATGCACCTGTAAGGTATTGTTTTATTATATATTAACATAACATTAGTAAAAAGAACCATATATAAGTAAGTAAAAAACGTCCTGTTGCATGTGCAACAGAGGCCGAGGTCATGGAAGACAGAATAAACTAAATGACAGATAAACAACCACAGGCTGTTATTTATAGTATATTCTTCCATTGACAAAACCCATTACTATGGTTGTCATGCTAGGCGTTCTGCTGTCTCTCTTCGACAATTTGCAGTAACAGGTCTACACCTTTAGCTACATGTACTAATCATTTGGGCAAATTTATTTGACAATAAAGACAAGTAAGTATCTACTCTACTACTTCTGTCTCATGAAGTTATATTTATTTTTGTCCAATTATGTGGTTTTACTAAAGGATAATAGGGTATACAATACGGCTGTTATAACTTGGCATTTCCAAACTTCGCGCAGAGGGCAGTAACATTTTTAGGAACCAAATGGTGACATGACCTTGTGTGAGTGAGAGAAGATGCGCATAAGTTACATGCGCCTATGTCCAGACCTGCCAAGTTACACACATAATGGTGATGAGGATATACCATTCCAACTCTTCTTGTACAAGCTCTTTTCTGAGTTCCTCCATAAGTTCATATTCTTCATCATTGATAATTTCTTCAGAATAATTGAACATATCTTTGTAAATATCAGTTAAAGTGTTGCATAAATCTTTTTCTATTAATGACCCCCGTAGTTTATCCATCAACATACCACGGCAGTTTTGAATTTTGTGTTTGTAATTCTGAAACATTATTTCTATAGTATACGGATTCATGCATTCAGCATGGAAAAATAAATGATTAAATCTTAATTGCAGCTTTATCTGTTATGTTTTGGTATGAATAGGCCTAATGTTTTTAAAACAGCTGATACAAAGCTAATGTTTATTTGGTTCAGATTCTATAGCTACATAATATTGGTCACGCATAATATAATAAATACAAGGGCAAATAGTAAATAATGTGGAGTACCATGCAGTTAATAGCAGCTTATTATACAACCTAAACATTATTTGAAGCAGGTACCAACTTACCTTTCTCATTTTTTCTTTCAACTCTTTTGGAGATTGTTTAGGTGAGAAACATAAATTTTTGAATTTTGGGGATGAAGTCATATTTAAGAAAGTACTGTTACAAGTTGTAAAAATCAAACAACAATATAAAATTTGAATTGCAAAAACACAAGTTGGCGCTAATAAATATAAATGTCAATGTCAAAATACAAAAATGAGTCATTTCGTCATTGTCATTTGACAGCTTGCTGATAGTGAGAGGAACGCATTATCTGTGGAGGAACGTCTGATGTTACGGTAATAGTGTACAATAAGATCAGATTGATTAGTTTCATATTGTTTTTTGCGCAATAATTAACCAATTATATTATATTTCTAACTAGCACATGTCCACGTAGATTTCGTACTTTCCCTTTCTAAATACTTTCCCTTTATAAATGACGATGGATGGGAGGGGAATCCATCGTCTAGAGTAGTTTGAAGTTCGGAACTAGATTTATTAAATTGAATGATGAATCATTAGAAAGTAAAAATTTTTATGAACCAAATAGTGACATGAGGCGAGTGTGAGTGATAGAAAGTTCATAGTGTCACTCTTATAAAATTAAATAATGGAAAAGCGTCTAATGATTTTTCAAATATCACCCCTGTCGGGGAAAAGGGGGAATACGATTAAGAAATTTACGGAAGGCACAAATAGTAATACTGACCCAGGTACAATACGTCCGATATAACTTGGCAGGTCTGAACATAAGCAATAATAGGATTATACCAATTTTTAAGTTATTCGAAGTAGGTATGCAATAAAATACCCGCATAAACTTGATTACCCGCTTTCACTTAGATAAGGGTTAATTTTCGAAAAAATCCAGAAACATGTAATTCTTAGGTCAAAAATAATAATGACGAATTTCAAATTCATCGGACTGCGTCTCGACGAACCTAATTTAATCACACACTACCTTTATGAATTTATATTCTAAAATTCATAAAGGTAGTGTGTGATTAAATTAGGTTCGTTATTAGTTGACGAATGTGGTAATTAACTCAAAAGTTTAGTTTTATATCTTTCCAAGCGATCAGCTCAACTTTCTTTGGCCAGACTTTAAAAGGGGTGATAGACGTGCGAGCAAGTACGCGTACTTATGACTCGGCGAGCTTACTCGCCCGTGTGTCATGCTAAGTACGCGGACCTAAAACCGCTGAGTAAGTTCATCGGCGACCCAACAGGTTTGAAATTTTGCTCTTAGCCCGCCTTGGCTCGTCGTCTGTCATCGCTGCGAGCCGCGAGCCGCCAATTTGAAAAAGCTTCACGTGTGTCACCGACGGCGAGCCGAGAAAGGTCGCGAACTTAAAGAACGCAGTTTTTAAGTTCTCGACCGTCTATCACCCACTTAACAGTGATATCGTTTTTAGTCACTTTTCGCTTCGATTTGCAAATTACTTTCGTGTGTATAAGCCTTAGGCGCGGCTAAATCACCATCCTAAAAAAAAAAAACTGTCCTAATGACATCTCTACAATGTAAATAGCGACTAGCAACATTAGCTGTCAGATGAAAAAAACAATGTGTCTGTGAGTGTGAGTGATAAGTAAAAATATGGACAAGTCCAAAAGTTGATAGACCTTTTATCAAACGTAATTCAATAAAACCTCAAGTTATAACTTATTACTTTAATACACACCAACATCCAGATCATTAAAATGAACGATGTTGAGAAACGGCAGTCCCGACCTGAAAAGGAGACAATACACTCGGGACACTTCATGGTGTCACATTTTGAAGCTGAAGCCCAAGACGACTTTGACGACTTGGTCACGGTTCCCGAAGAAGATGAGAAACAAAACATTCAAAAAGTCACAGCTGTGGCCACCTATACGATGCCCGGAGCGATGATACCATACACGCCTGATAAAGAGGAAAGCATTCAGCAACTTTCTATAGAGATATCTCTAACAAAGTTATTCAAATGTATGACTTTGGCCTATAGGTGAGTCCTCACAAATATATATTCACACAGATGATTATAGAATATACATACTGTAGCTGTTAATTGGCATTGATGTTTTCCTGGTACATGTTTAGTTAGTTGAACATGCCTAACTTACGATTCTAGTAGCTGTTGTTGCATGATTATCTAAATCACAAACATGTTTCTCTATTGTGCTTGGAAATACCTCAAATAATGATTACAAGAACAATTTATGAAGAATAATTACTTGAAAGGCATAACATTTTAGTTTCAATTTGTGATCTCGACTTCAATTTGGCATATTGGAGTTTATATATTTTAACTATAATTTCATATCTTAAGGTTATTGAGATGATTATATATTTATTATAATATCAAACATCTTATCAGTAAAGCATCAAATGTTCTCTAAAAATAAGGAAACAGTATGTTTCCATTGGGTTTAGCGTGCAAAGATAAGAGGAGGTCATCATAGTCAGTACAAAAGACACAGGTCATATGCTGAGATAACTCACTCTATGAATACTTACTTGCTTATTAATAATTTACTTTTCATTTTTATTAATGCTTTAGTGTTATTCACCAGTATTTTTCGACTATTATGTATTCAAATAAATGTATGATAAATGAACAATCACTAAGCTGACATAATCCTTTCTCTTCATATTGCTTTATTATGCGATATTATGGTCATACCTACTTATACAATGATTGAATCTGTAAACATATTAACATGCTTTGCACTACAAGTGGTTGTAACAAGTTTATAAATAAATTAATTTGCATGATGCTTGTGTAATATTGATCTGTTGGTTCAAAGCCGATCGATAATAGATCTATATAGTATCCAAGCTGCTTTTTATATGGCTCACCTTAGCTTATAGGTAAGCAGTTCTTGGGTAATAACCACATTAATGGACTGAGAGATTTTGTATTTGAAACAACATCACACCTGTATTCCCCAAAGGGTTATGCAGAGGTGTACAGTAATAAAAAAAGGATGATATTGGAACTACACAATTATATAATTGTAATTTCTCAAAATAATGGAGTCATGAGACATTTTTGTGGTCCAGTGAAATCATATAAGAAGTTGTTGACCTTATCAACAAATATCTGATATAGTATTTTGATTTTAGGTAACTAAGTACACAAAATTACTTGTGACGTTTGGTATTTAAGAGTATACAAGTCATTCATTCTCAAGTTATTCACCTATGTTTTCCATCTGTTATTGCTTACTAAACATGTATTTGAAATGCTTTTAGTTCTACTAAATGCCAAACAATTTAATAAAAATAAAATGTGCATAAACTAAAGAAACAGAACTAAAGTCTTGACAATCAATTAACTAATTTTTCGTGTTTTCCTTATGTTTGTCACAATTACTCATACTTAATTTAATGGTATTGCAGATAAAATGTGGAAGATTTTGAATAATGTTACAGATTTATTTACTTAGGTACTTCTTAATTACCTATTAACATAATAGAATGTACATAATGAGAATGTATTGAGCCTTTTATTGTTTACGTAAGTTCAATCGTTCACTGATTTCCATGTTTTTAACTGAAAAAGAAAGGTGGCCTTGCCCAAAAAACTCCTTTTTTTTCTTTTCCAGTTACGCCCAAAAACATAGAAATCAAAACGAAATATTGCTCGAAAAACTTGCCTATGTTGAGTGAGAGTACATAAAATAACAAAGAAAAATATAGGTATTATAGGAAAACCAAATAATTTCGCCATGTTTGCAGCAACAGTGAGGGATAGTCTTTTGTTACTTTTGTGATGACTAAGGAGCTCTGCTCCACACATCAAACGTGGTCGCATTGTATAGCGTTTCATACAAAATTGAAGGTACAGTCATGAGAAATGATGAAAGCAAAAGTACCTACAAAAAACCGTGCCGCACCGCACTGCGCTTGGTGTGTGGGGTACCTTACCTCCATATTCTCAGTTGTCTCACTTCACTTATTGAAACAAAATCCAAGGATTTCATTTTTTTAGAGATTTCGCGACGATTTTAGGATGTTTTCCAAAATAATTAAAAGTATCATTTGACTTTGTTTTTTGTTAGCCTCTTGGTTTTTAGCAAGCTGCTACTGAGATTACGAAAATAAAAATAGTTAGGTAAATTAATAAACACAATTATTACTTCATCTCTCCTACGCCCTTATATGTATTGCGTAACAATGCACGCGAAATTATACACAAAATCCTTTTCGCGACTTGCTACAATGGTAACATCAGCGCCTGAACTGTGTCAACGCGGCTTCGACGGTTAAAATTAGGCAAAATCAGGCGAATGATCCCAGCACATTGCGCTTGGACGTTCGCTTTCGACAACTAGACCCATTAGGCAGGCTCAGGCGCGCGAGACTTCTAGCCAAATTATGGTCAAATGTTGTCACTATTAGTATTTTGCTAAGTACATGCATAGAAAAATAAAAAAATGGTTCATACTGGACTATGCATACGGTATTATACGAGCAGAGGATGACGACACCACGCTTTCTTTCAATTTTGAAACGCAAAAAGTAAGGGTGTGGTAACACAAACGAGATCGACGACGCAATAGAGCTATCAATATCATGGTCATCTTGCGGTGAATGCTTGGGAGTACAGATTATCCATCTCATAAAAGCATTCATTTGATGGATCTAAGTTATGTCTTGAAATTGAAATGTATTGCTGGATTGCTTCGATCTATAGGGTCTCCTAACTCTCTACAAAAATTTCGTCACAATCATCGCTCAATCAATACTTGGAACTGGTTGATTGTATTTGATGCGTTATTCTCATGTCAAGAGATCGATTTATATGAATCGATCGACACTCGACGATATGATGGTTCCAACCCAACCTTGCAAATTCGATTGAGCGACGTCCAGCGTGTTAGTGTAATACACCCTAAGGACATTAAAAACCTGTAATTATGAGTGGGCCTACTTAACCGATGTTTTGAATTGCCTATAAATAATCTTATGTAAGGCCGCTTGCCGTAAAGTGCGTTATGCAATAGGTATTCCTTCAAGTCTGTAAGAATCGTATAATTGATATCTATATCAAATTTATTGTTACAAATAGCTTTTCTAATTTACCTTCTGCCTTTTATTTGTACAAGTAGAGACTGTAGATAAGATAGGCTATGTTTCTTTCTTATCAAACTGCTATTTGCAATAAGCTTAAGATCACATATTGATAGCGATGCTGATAACCAGCTTACCACTTGATTGTCTGACAATTTATTTCCACTGTGTAGCACAGTTTTGTAATATTGTCTACACTTTTGACAAATTTTTATTTTTATTTTTTTTAATCATGGCTGTTTTAAATTCGTTCAAAGTAAAAATGCTCCTTATTAGTTCGAGGACTTTTATAGTTAACATTTTTATGAGAGTTAATTTATCTAACATTATTTTGTGACTGGGTGAACACAGGAAGAGCATGGTGAGTTTATTTTTTCTTAATATATTTTTATGTTTTGTTTTTCTCAGACAAAAATTAACTTCGCCAAAATGGAATCGTTTTAAAGGTATAAAACTCCGGTGGAAGGACAAGATTCGATTGAACAACGTCATATGGCGGTGCTGGCATATGCAGTGTAAGTGCATTCATTTTTTATTTGAAATGTATTATTATAATGATCAAAGATAGGAACATCATAGAGACATTTTGACATGATAAAGGCCTTGAAAACGGTTTTTACCATCAGTACTGGGTAGCCCAAAAATAAGTTCTTTATTGACAAAGTTCTATTTGCAAAGATCTCTTTGAAGGCTCCGAGACAGGCGCGACGCGACACTCGTAGAACAATTTCCGTGAAGTTTTCATAGAAATTGTTCCACCAGAGTCTGCGGGAGCCTTGACGAGGCTTCTTGGTGCCTACGTATTTTTTATCTGTTACCATGCGGCATGTTCTATAACAGAATTTAAAAAAAATATGACTTATCTCCTCTCATTATGTGTCTGCGTGATAGGCTTTCCGTAGTTCGGACTTGAATTGTTAATGTAAGTGAGAGTTCAGTCGCTTAGGTTTCGTTGCTTTTAATCGACGTTCATATTAATATCTGTAAGCTGATTGCTAAACTTACTGTTCTTATAAAAAATAAAACCTCGAACAGGCATGCAGTAGACGCGTGCTAAAAGCAATATTTTGATAATGATGCTGATATGAAATTGGTTGTAGGCGCGAATTTTCGGACACATAATTCTTGCCTGGGAAATTGAACACCTGTACAAGTAGCGCCAAATAGACTGGAGCACCTACACAGTTATAAGATACAGGAGATAACGGTGACCCCAAACTGGGAATTAAAATAAAGACAAGGTTGATTTATATTTGATTGCTGCTACCACGGTGATATAATGCGTGTTTAGGTACATTAATTTAAATACAATAATTTTGTTATGCTGTTTAATTCAGTAATTCATTTGGAGGCCGGTTGATTGGTGTTTTTAAAAACAAAAGTTTTTTTTAAAATTGTTGGTATAAAGTGATTTTAACAGTTCAGATACTTAGTTCTTTTTGCAATGTAAATTAGTTTAAATGAATACGAAACGGTTTGCGGAGGTCACATACATTAGTTTTCTAATTATATTAAGTATTTATTTTAATTCGGCTATTTAGAAGCTAAATATAGCCACGCCCACGTATTGAAGGCGTGTCGGTACCTATAACCTACTACGAGGAGTATGTAGGCATTTTATCACATTCATATCTGGTTGAGTAATAAATTACGATATAGAAAAGCCTTTCAGATTTATGCGAGGTGAACCTACGTCTGCGCGATTAACAATTTACCGATAATGTAGAATATGTAGGCCAGATAATTTATCTAAAATCTATTTCATCTATCATTAAATAGTTGAACAGCACATGTTTAGATATTAATGAAACGCCAAAAGCCCAGAAGGTGGTGTGATGTAATTTATAACAACGTTAAGACAGCGATATCGTCTATTGACACCTGCAACGCCGAAGGTGCCGATAATATTCTACCATTTATATTATTTTAGTATTATGTTTAATTAAACTACAACTGCATAAATTATGTTTGCAGTTATAAAGAAACAAAATACATTGGTATGCCAATTCGCTTCCCCGTTAGATGTTGACACGCACGTAAAACCAGAGGTAATGTATACGCATAATTTATAATTATTTTTGGTACAAAACTAACGGTAAGTATATAAAAATAACAATACTTACATATAACATTACATACTTTTAGGCAACAATACTAGAAGGTAAATATTGGAAACGAAGGGCTGAGGCGGTTATAGCAGAATATAAAAAATGGCGCAAGTTTCATATAATGCGACTCCTTGGAAAGGGAGACACTTCCGTTCAGGATACGGTAAGAAACAATTTTAATGACTATCTTAATGTTATTAATTTCTATGACTATATGTTCTTTACTGAAAAATAGATCTAATGACGGAAGTAATATGGTTGGTTTTTGCTTAGATATCGGACATGGACACGGTGGAATCGTTCTCGCAGTGCAGCGACCTTGCAGGCAACATGCTCACGGACGAGGACTATCTGAACTTCATGACTGACACACTCTTCTCCACCATCACCAGCCACCAACCCTTCGCCTTCCCCGACTGTAGAGAAATAGGTGAATTCAATTTTGTAGTGATGATAATAAGGTCAAGTTTACATTAAATAAGAATGGAGCAACTGAGGATTACAAATGCATACATTAACCTCTGTTAATCGCTCAGCCCTAAGTAAATTATATATAATACTGTATGTTTTATTTTAAAACACTGCAATAATCTAAACCTAATAACGTTTTCAGCCAGAGGAGCAAGTTTAGCAGACTTCATTCAACCAAGTTTAGGCCCACTGCAACCCAATCTTGATGATTTTATGGACACATTGGAACCACTTCAGGGTAACTGTTATTTTAAATATTAAATAAGTTTTCTATTTTTCTACCTGTTTCAATACTAATGTGTCATTAAATGTTTCAGATTTGTTAACGCCCAGATTATTACCGTCAGTGCCAGAGGAATCTGCGTTAACTTCCGAAGATTCGATGTATCGAGGGGGCATGTCCGTGGACACCTACTCTCCACAGAGTTTTATGAACAGCAGCCAGAGCAACACAGCAGTCACAATGCCGACCAGTCAGATGTCTTTGCACGGTACTATTTATAGTTTGCACATTTCACGATGACGCGTGTATCGTTTCGCGTCAACCGTATCAATGTCATAAAAGTGACAGCATTCGTCATCATGTAATGTAAATTCCCTACATATAATTCGATTTATTGAATAAACCTTTGAAAAAAAAAAGTAAATTACTAAACGACACCACTTTTCTAGGCACAAGCAACAGTACTCAAATGATGTCGATGGCAGAACAAACAATAAAGAATGAGCAGCAGATGGGAATGTACGACAATAACAGGCTATTTTCACAGTCGGAACTACAGAACAATATGATGAATGCTCAAGAGATGCTATCTCCATACCAACCCATCAGTTATGAACAACAGAACACTTCACAGTCAGACCAACAAATGCACAATGTTTACGTTGGAAAATCAACTAGGTTACAATATGTTAATACTCCAAAGATTGTTGCGCAATCTGAGCCTTATAAATATAATACAGGTAAGTCGATTACCGCGGGATTATTTCTTTCGTTGTCCATTTGCAAGAAGGAATAATAATATTACGTTTACAGGTGTAGTACCGCCTTCACAAACTGCACCGGAAACTGTCTCATTGCTGCAGCAACCGCTACAGAATTCTAAGTACGCGTCTACTATAGTGATTCAAGGGCGGGGCGGGTACGGGCGAGAGAAGCCGCGACAGAGGGTGTCCCACTACTCGGGGCAGATGCAAAACAATCAGTATCAGAGTTACGGCCAGTCCATGAGCCAGGCGGGGCCGCCGGTTTCGCCGCAGGGCTACGAGTCGCGCTCTGTGGGCTCGCGCCAGACGTCGCCGCAGATGCAGTACTTGCAGCCGAGTCCGCAGGACTCGTACAAAGGGAAGCCCGTGTCGTCTACGGTGAACCCTCGGTCGTTTAAGATGCCATCACCGCCGCTGGTGCCCGTCACAGCTCCACAGGTGATATCTGATGAAGTATTTATGTGTAATTCGTCTATTTGTATGTCGAGTCTTACCCATCGCTTTGGTGTGGACAGATGTCGTCAGGGGCGAGTTCAAATGCGGGCGCAGTGTCACGTATCAACAAGGAGCAGTTCCGCTCGCACAGCCTGCCGCTGGGCTCGCAGCTGAACCCCGACTGGAGCGTGAGCGCGCCCGCGCAGGTCGCGCCCGCGCCCTCGCCGCATGACGTGTCGGTCGCTAAGCACAACGCGAGGGTATGCGCTTTTACAATATCACATTTTTTGCCAGGACCATCCGGACGGAAAAGTTATTCCCGAGTAAGATCCCCGGAGTAATTATTCTACGTCCTAACAACCACCACTGCTCCTCCCGAGATTGTCCACGCATCGAGCTTGTCAAGTTTTGAATTGCTGACTGAAATTACAAATTTGTTATTCAATTTTCCATGGGCCAACTACAAGATTTCCTTTATATTACCCAACAGATGTCTGTGGAAGTGAAGAGTGATTTAATCGCTCGTATCCTCGTGCAATGAAATCTCGGCAAACGCTCGAATCATTTGAAATGGTAAGTACGAGTGTACGTGTAACGTACAAAGTTGACAATTTGCAGGCTCGCGAGTCGAACCCGGGCGGCATTCGCATTCGGTCGCGTTCGACGTCGAGCGGCGTAGTGGAAGGCGGGGCCGGCGGGGCTGGCGGGGCTGGCGGGGCCGGCGGGGCTGGCGGGGCTGGCGGGGCTGGCGGGCCGGCCGGGCCTGCGCGCCGCCCGCCGCCGCTCAACAGCGTCGCGTCCGAGCCCACGCTGCCGCAAGCTAGCGTAATGCTCGCGCAGCTACTCTCAGCGCAACACTGTCAGTCAATATGCTAATTTATTTTTTTACGTCACTCGCTGCACGCTTTTCATAAGTTGGGTACAGCTTGGAATAACAATAATTGATAAAAGTATAGGTCTCGAGTAGTCTCGACGACTTTGTTGACGAAGTTAAAACCAAGCTTTCAAACGCCAACGAATGAGATTCGACATCGTCACCAAACTTCTTCTATTTCCACAGTTCCGATCTGTACCCATATAAAACTCCCTACTAAAACCCGCGACTTCCTCTGATCTCTTTTGTTTGTCCAATTGCAGCCCAAAGCCTGTACAAGTTGAACAGCTGCGAGGAGAGCGCGGGCGCGGAGCCCACGCGGTCGCCGAGCCGGCGCGCGCAGGCGTCGCCCATCGGCAGCGACGTCATGTCGCCGCATCACGTGAGTAACTGGGTAATACGATGTGGCCGAAGGGCAGACTTTTTAGACGCACCTCATTGTGACTCAAAGGACCATTTTAATCATTCAAACAACGGATATACACTCAATGTGAATTACTCTTAGCCTTAATTACAATTATTATGGTGTCAGACGCCGAAAAATATCGAACCACTTCAGACATTTACCTATAACCATCATGGTTTTTATTACGATGCGAAGACAATAAAGCTAACAAAGTAGCATGTGGCAGTCGCTGTCCCCGCCGACGTCGCCGGGCGGCGCGGGCGGCGCGGGCTCGCCGCGCGCGGGCAGCCCGCGCGAGCCGCGCCGCACGCACCTGCACGCCGAGCAGAAGCGGCGCTACAACATCAAGAACGGCTTCGACACGCTGCAGGCGCTCATACCGCATCTCAACACTAACCCCGCCGCTAAGGTTTGAAACCAAACATACAGTAAAACCAAAAAAGGTATGCGCTTCGTTAATCTTCGTTTTTTCGAATTAGCACGAACGTCACATCACTGTAACCCCCCACAGAGTTTACTTTTAGGTTTGTACTGCCGCGCTTTGTAGTAGTGTACAAGTTATTGCGCGTTAGTATGAAGTGTGCTCTCTGTCAGGTTATCAACTCCGATTGTCATTTGTCAATCAAAAGTTTTGAAAAGTTTTCTGGAATTGCATAATTAAAACAATCCTACTAATATTATAAATGTGAAAGTTTGTGTGTTTGGATGTTTATTACTCAATCACGCAAAAACGACTGAATGGATTTGGATGAAATTTGGCAAACAGATAGTTTATAACCTGGATTAACACATAGGATACTTTTTATCCCGATATTCCCACGGGATCGAGACTTACGCGGGTGAAACCGCGGGGCGCGGCTAGTAATCCATAATTTTGTTATCATACCATGATAACAAAATAGGCAAGTACCTACTTCCTTGGTTATAACATCTCTAGTTTATTAGATCTCACCATCACGCGTATTTCCAAAGATATACGATGATTCCCGAAGCGCATACTTTACTTCGGATACTAGAGGTTGATACAAATTGCTGAAAGTTTTTGCAAGATTATCCGACTCCTCCAAACTCCGAAAGGGGAGGAAGAGCTAAGGTTTATGATGAGTCTATTGCATCTACATTTCGTTAGTTATGTTAGGTTTCATATAATAGATGGTAAGCCTATTGCCACCCACTGCTGGGACACAGGCCTCCTTTCTTCGAGAAGGAATGGGCTGTGATCTACCACGCGGGCCCAGTGCCGGTTTCCTCACGATGTTTTCCTTCACCATTTTGAGAGCAGTGGTGATGAAATCATTTACATCAAGTAAAGCGCCTGTCTATTAGGTTCGAACCCACGACCTACAACTAGTAAGTCAGGGAGTTACCAAAGGGCCATCACTGCATCTTAAAATGTGAAAATAAAATAAAATTAATAAACATTTCTAGATAAGTAAAGCTGCAATGCTACAGAAGGGTGCCGAGTATATTAAGCAGTTGAAAGCCGAGAGGAACCAAATCAAAGAAGAGATGGAGAGCTTGCGACAGCAAATAGAATGCTTAAACAATTCTATCACGTACGTATACACAGTTTTTGTTTAACAGTAGATTATATAAACATAACAGACAAATCAAAAGATAAGAAAGAACATATTATTTTATTTAATATACTCTACATTCGTGTGCAATTTGTTGATTTAAATAATCGCCAAATATCGCTTCGGCGGCCGATAAAGATTATCCCTATGCTAATTTATTGATATCGCTAACAATGCGCCCTGGCTTATTCGAAAATTTCAAGCGTCCCTATATAATTTGAAAAGTGTAGCGTTCTATACCTTACACTTCATTAGACAAGGACTGGTTTATGTTTTCATATAATGGTCATAATTATGCACATTTAAAACGCTATCTAAAATAATAAGTTCTGAAAAGAATCGTCCAACCAATTTACGATTTACCTTAGGACTATCTTCAAAAGAAGCATCGTGTCTTGCAAATAAAACCACCAGAAAAAGAAAAACCAGAAACAGTATGCGCTTCGGTAATCTTCGTGTTTTTCGGAAACAGCACGATTAGATTAGATCTCATAATAGCGCGTTTGTATTGCCGAACATAGACGATGACGCCCGAAGCGCATACTTTTCTTTAGAAAGCTGTAAGTGCAACAACCCGAAACGTAATTTTGCAGCAACTGCCACTCGTTGCTGCCCGCAACAGGCGCGCCGGTGTCGCGCGCGCGCTCGGGGCGCCTGCGCGAGATGTTCGCGCGACACGTCGCCAACAGGACCATGCACAACTGGAAGTATTGGCTTGTATCCTTTTGTAACAATATACTTTAAAATTTACATTATTTGTCATCACGTAAGTATGTGATATAAAACATGTTTAATTCGTGTGTCCTAAATTAATAACTTCAAATCAGACAGAAGATAACGTTTTTATAAGGAAAGCTGGTTCTAAAACGTTTACTAAAATTTAAAGGTTGGTGGGATAGGTGTTGGTTGTAATGCAGAGATCTATTATTATCTTGCAATGACAAGTTGACAATACGCGAAGACTAGCGCATAGTTATTATGGTGTTCATTTGTTGAGACGTCAGAACGCAGTAATGCTGGCTCTGTCTAGCATAGACTACACGTGAGATATTTAAACAAGCTTCCATTAAGAATTATTCAGAATCTACCCCTCAAAGAAAAAAGATAAAGCTTGAATTAAAAAAATACGTTTTTTTCCTCGTTTTGTCTAAGATAACGCCATTTTAAACAGACTTTTGTTACAAAGCATGTGGGTGCCACTAGGTAGTCTCGTGAAGGTTTCCGATCGAGGACGCTCATAGATATGTTATCGCACTCGTTTTGCCGTCAATCTGCACTTTTTACTACTCGTCTGTTTTACACAGCGGGCGCGATATACCTACGTCAATGATAAAAAATAACTGATAAAGCCAAATATATGCCTAGTTAATAAAAATGAGTTATCTCGTGATCAATACTTATCTTCACATCATGGTTTTACTAGATATTAACTTGGAGTGGGCTTCTATTTTCCGCATGACAACAAATGGTATTACTTTCTCATAGTTCCTGTTGGAAAAATGGAAGCTTACTCATAACTTTGCACTTTGTAACACATGGCTTTTAATCTAGGATATTTTAGATTAGGTTTTTATTTGAGATAGCTTCCGCCAGCGGCTTCGCACGCGTGATATCTTTATAAATTGTAGCCTTTGTTACTCGGTGTAATATAGCATACTACTGGTTAAAGAATTTAAATACTGGTATTCAGCTGCATCCGGTTAGACTGGAAGCCGACCCCAATATAGTTGGGAAAAGGCTAGGCAGATTGAGGCAGATTGACTGGTTAAAGAATTTATAAAACCGGTCCAGTAATTTTTGAATTTATTCATTACAAATAAAAATAAAAATCTTTTCTCTTTCTCCCTAGATAAATCATGTATTAAAAAATATTTTGATTTTAATATAAAGTCGTTCGTCATTTAACTTCAGAGTCTAACAATATTAAAACAATATGGTTATTATTGGCTAGATCTGGTTTTTTTTTTTGAAAAATCTTTCTTATGCACATCAATAACCACAAAATCGTGTAAGTAATAGTACATGAGATTGTATTCGTTCAAGATTAAAAATTATCACCAATCAACCACCACACATTCTATTCGGTTTGTTTTTGGGCTCGTCAAGTCGATTGCTAATTTCATTCAAGTTCCAAAGGATCGCGTTCATAATCAAACAATACATGTCCTTATCATGCGCATACAGTTTAGCGTAGTGAGCGCGGCGCTGGTGGAGTCGTTCAGCGCGTGCGTGTCGTGCAGCAGCGCGGCCGACCTCGTGCGCACCACGCTGCTGTGGGCCGAGCAGCACTGCTCGCTCGTCGAGATGCGCCCAGGTAATAAAAATATTTTAAAATCCTTCATTTTTTATTTCCAACGTCAGCAGATCGTGGTTAAGTTGGCGGGCTGATTACCAAAACTGCCTTATGGACAACATCAGAAAGACGTTCACTTGTGAAAGTAGACCTCCTTGGAGAGGTCTAGGCATCGCCAAAATAATTGGTGCAGCGGTTGACCTTGTGTGGTGATTATAATAGTGTAAAACTGTTATACTGTATGGTGTGAATAGTTACACTGCCCTTAATGCTTACCCGTTACCTTTTCTTGCAGTGTCAGACTTCTCAGTATATTGCAGAAGACAGGTTATATTATTGAGATGTTCATATTTGTTCCCAGCGGTGTTGAACTCCCTGCGCGTGCTGTGCACGAGCACGGACATCCTGACGAGCCCGGAGCGCCTGCCCGACGAGGCGCGCGCCGCCGCGGCCGCCAGCGCCGGCGTGAAATCGGAGCCCGCGTAGGGCCGCGCGGGCGCCACGGAGCGGGAGGCTCCCGAAAATACATACTTTCTCGACAACTTTCTCTTGGGAGACGCCGTCAACGTTGTTTCGAGAATCCTCACATTTAACATCTCCTGCGTCGGCTCGGACCAGGAGTCGGTGCGGTCATTGTTAGTGCGTATCAATGCAGAATGTTACATATTCGACCGACAAAAACATTGAATACAAAAAAGATACTAAACCACATAGTGATTTGTGACGTCGATCGTCTTATCTTTGTTGTGTTTTAATTATTTTTGTTCAAATCAATTACGGTTCGGCCTATAATTTCTATTGCGTGTTTCGATCCACGTTTGCCTTAATTTTGACTCTGCCATACTTGACGAAAAATATAATTTTGAAATTAAAAGACATTGTTTGGGCTCTATATTTTGACTGTTGAGTAGCAAATATTTTCTACTTATCGTTAAAATGCGAAAAAAATAGTTGCAACTGAACTTACTCGTAATGTCTTGTTTTGTATTTTGACTATCATCGAAGTGTTCAAACACTGCCTTGCTTGAAGTGTAAACTTACACCTAAATTGTTACTTCTTTTTGTATACTTTACTAAGTTTATAAATTGTGTATTTTTTTTTGGATTTAACTAAATTATCATGATTGTTAAAGCCTAACATAAATATAGTCATATTATAGATATGAAGGCTTATGTTTATATAAAACTTAGCTGTAAAATGAATAACGGGTAAAAATATTTGGTGTAGCATCACAAGAAAGAAATATGATTTGAAAAGGTATCACATTGTCAACATTATCTTTTATGTGCTATTGTAAAACAAGAGTCGATTCAAAATTTGTAGATTTTATACCGAGACCTGTCTTATGGCTCATTTATGCGAGGCAGTCAGTCTCGCCTCTCGACGAACGAGTAACTCTCCTCGTGTAAATGAGCCTTTATTATGAAAATTCGGGCAGAATACCATTGCCCGCGCCTTCTGTTTGTGGAGGTGATAAATGAAGTGTCCTAATCTAGTGCCTTGTACGTGGTAACTAAATGTAATGTTATTGTAAATACATAACTTTCACATAATTTGTGATTCTCACAGAATTCGGCGGAGGAGAATGTTGTAGTTGCGAACAATAATAACCTGACTATCAAGCGTAAATATGTAACTAAGCATAAGCACAGTTAGCCTATAATTGTTCCCACTCCTGGGATACAGGCCTCGACGAGAGGGAGTGGGCCGTAATCCACCACGCGAGCCCGGTGTGGGTTGGTCGATGGCACATGTCTTCGTATTTTTGGTTCTGTTCTTCGTATTCTAGGACTAGTTAGGATTGCTGTACTAATGTTAGTCACATAGTTGAGCACAAGGCTTTAGTCGGATATTATTAGCGGCCAATCGATAGTCTGATATTATTGTTGCTTGGTACATTCTTCTGTGTGCCGATGAAATGCCATTTGAATAATTCCAGTCTTGGACTACATATTTTCTAAAAATATTACTAACCTTTTTAGTCCAACCTTCAAAGATCCCAGGAAAGGTCTGCAGCAATACTGGCTGCAACCTAACCAGTGGGGCGAATTACAGGAAATTACTTTACCAAAGATATAACACCCGCAGAACGCATTTTTGAGCGAGTGCATCATGTTGTAAAACATTTACATGTGCCCGTCCTGTCCGATAACCCGTGAATACCAATGTAGTTCGTAAGAAACAATGAATTTATTGAACTTGTCGAGATTTAATTTAGAATTGTCTAAGTGTATTTACGTAAGTACTTTAAGTAAATATTTTTATATTGTGTGATAACACAAATGTTTTTATATAACTATATATAACTCGGTGCCAACGTAAATATTGTTGTAATTTGTTATGTAGTGATATAATTTTATGAAGTATCGTTGACTCTGGCAGCACGTTGTCGTTTGTTAGCGTCGGCGCCGCGCCGCGCTCGTGAGCTTTAAATGAGGTTAAGTGCAATTGTTGTTCTATTGGAAATACAATCTGGAAACATACTAAGGGCTGTTTTAATTGTCATTTATTTGGAACAAACAAGGTACAATTGAATAATAAATTATGACATCGTATAATAGTCGCGATTGATAACAATCTTAATTAGTTCAATCATTTTCTTGCCTTCAACTCGTCTGTAGTCATTGCGAACATAGTGTGTTAAAAATGGCTAATTGAGATTCAATGTCAACACCTCTTAATATAGCTTAAATTCCTCACGTATGAATAATTTATTATCTGACTTTCAGGGTCATATTATAATTGTTTGATATATTGCTTGAATTGGTTAATAAAATCGCCCTGCTGGATGTTACTATTCTCGTTATAATTATTCAATGTCGGCACGAGAATGTTAGTATAACGTATGCTTCTTTGCAAGATATAATTAATATACCTACTCTAATCATTTTTTAAGGTGGATCTGCAAAGAGTTTTTTAACATAACAAATACCTATGTATTTACAGAATTATAATCATTAGGATCTTAATACATCTCTCTAAGTTAGGTTTGTTTTCAAATGAAATCGATTTCATGAACAAGTCATTCAATAGAACAAATCCAACTAAGACAATTTGAATTTCGCGGGCTACCGTTGATCCAATCAGTGACTAACTAGCACAAACTGGCATCGGTGCGTAAAAGTGCACCTTATTATACTTGTAAATCAAAAAGATGCGTAGGTGCAAAAGCGTAGAGGGTTTGAAGTAATCGGTCGGAACTTACGCATATTTTTGGAAAAATACTAGTATAATAGGGAAAAAATCATTTGTCTTTTAGTTACTAAAATACTGGGCATTCGAATACAAAGCTCTTTCTCCTTTGCAATGTGCAAACTTTAGACCAGTCAATAAAAAAAAAAATGCATACTGCCTATCGGGCAGTGGGTAACTGGTTCAGCCATTTTGAATTCTAGGAACCTTATCGAGTAAAACCTTACTCAAGATCTAGACAACGCCACGCTGCTTTACGAAAACTTTATCTGTGCTTATGAGATTCAGATCAAGAATTCATCTTTTATATCTCGCTTACACTCTCGAAGTAAGAGTGGGACATTTGGTGACGCGGTGGGTTAGTTGGGTCGTTGCGCAGCGGCGAGCATGTGCGCGAGGCGCGAGGATGGCTGCGCGAGCAGAGCGGCAACAGCGCCCTGCTCCACCGTGCAGCCGCTGTCGAGCACGACGCCGCGCTCGTACCCGCGCACTGACGATATGCGGTGCTGCAAAGTTAAGGGAGCATTTTTAATTGAAAGAAAGAAAATAATTATGTATGATTATGTTGTCACAGAAACACGTGCACATAAAAAAGACAAGTTAGCTTGAACCTAGGGCACAGAAAACATTTTTATATACCTAGGCTACCTACCTATTATACCTATACCTATCTGCGTTGAAATATGTACGCTGGGAGCCCGAGGCTGAGATCTATAAAGTTTCATACGAAGAACCTTATAATTATGTAAATAAGGTTCATATTCCAGAAATGTGATTAAGCGTTTCATGCCAATATGAATGAAATAAGGTTCATATTAAGAAGGAGTGGGCCGTAAGATAAATGATTACCGCAACAGTGATGATGGTGGTGTGAGGTGCGACTGCTGCCAGCGCCGCAAGCAACGCTCTTTCAGCGGTAGCGTCCAGCGCTGCAGCGGGCTCGTCTAGTAGTAGAGCACCTGCAAGTCGTGCGTGAAGCGCTGCGCGGGCAGCCGCCACGCGACCCGTGCGTCCTGCACTCCATCCTGAGCTACCGGAGCGACTGCATACGCTACACTCTGCAAAAGTATACTCTCAGAATCTTAGCAAGCACCAAACAAAAGCCTACCTTCCTTCATGTGAATGTGGTGTGGTGGTTAGATGTGGTAATGAAGTTTCTGATCCTTTCTATTCAATTTTAATATTTGGCATTAGATAATGCCAAATAATATGTTATGCGGCGGTTTGATAATAATTTAAGAAGGTTCTCATACCTAATCCAGCAGGCTGAGCGGACACAAAGTCGAACAGCCCGACGGCTCTCAAGCTATGCCAAATCTCTTCATCAGTATGCACGGCTAGAGGGTCGAGGTTCTCCCGAAGCGTGCCAGAGAACATGGCGGGGTCTTGTGGCACTAGCACGACGCGGTGCCTGAGCGCGCGCAGCGGAACGCGCGTGATATCCTCGCCGTCTATCAGCACTCGGCCGCCGCTGATTGTGGTCGCGCCGGCGCAGGTCAGTAACAATGTGGACTTCCCGCTACCACTCCGGCCACAGATTGCTACCTGATTTTGTAGGAATAGGTAGGTATCATAATAAATTGAACATTATATAATTTTTTGTGCTAAGACTATTTTATTACGGATTCATTTCAGTAGTTATACTGTTATGCACAGATAATAATGATTAGATGGAACATAAGGGGGATCCCACCTTACCATCTTACCTTTTCACCAGGTGAAATCGTCAGGTTAATATTTTTAAGTATTGATGTCGAGCCCGGTTCGTGCTGAATACTGACATTCTCGAATTCAATTTTTCCGTTCCTCTGCCATCCGACAGGTATTGGACCTGAAAATAAACAAGACACAAACGAATGCTACAATAAATCCATTGAAATTCATCACCATGATATACTGTCTTACTCATTAGGAATCATATTCCCACACATTTATTTATATTCTTTGTTCATTTTGTTCTTTGATAAATAAAAAACATGATGGCCAGATGCATTCTTTTTTCGATTCGATTCACACTTCTCCACGACACAGAGAATCCTAGTATGGAATATGGAGGCTAGTGCTATTTGCATTTGTAATGCTCTCATACATAATAACGTTTTTATTAGGTACTTTTATTACATGCATGATTCGGATTCGAACATATATGTTTTGATAGGAAAACCTCTAGTACTATAAAGGTAATGCCAGATTTACTTACAGTCATCCCTATAATCCTCTTGCGGCACATTGGTATCGTCATGCACGCGCTCAAGCGCTGCCAGTTGCAGGTGCAGATCGGCGCGACACTTGGCTAGATGCGCGAGGTAGGCGGGCAGTAGCAGCGCGTACGCACCGGCGAGTCCCGCAGCCGCGCCACTCGCGCCCCCTTGCAGGCACACCGTCAGTACCACACATACGCAGCCTGCTCCTACCAGGTCCTGTAATATGTTCAAAAATATGATATACCTACTGCTGGAGATCTGCGGAACTAAGAGGAGCCAAACAGATAACTCTTGTGTAAAGAATCTAATTTGCGTTCGAACACTAACCGTTGCCACATTGACTCGAACCCACCAGTCCAACCCTGGGGCCCTGTAATAGATATATAGATAGCTCGGGTGAGGCGTCAGCCTCTAGCATAGTAAGGTCACCTGAACAACATTGCAATCAGAAGAAGAACATGACCATTTTCTTTTTTAAGTAAAATGCTGCTTCACTTTAATTTAACTTACCAAAGTAAGTCCAAGCCAGCGGTTGGCTGAATTCAACAGGAGCAGCGTATTATGATTGGTGTCAAGACTTCGCTGGAACGTGGCACGCATACGCGGCTGCAGCCGGCCTGCGCGAATCGTGCTGCCGCCTGCGCAGGTTTGAGCACACAGAGACACCACAACCGCTGCGCTGTGAGCCTCCGCGCATTGAAGCTCCCTGGATTTCGAACACATGCTTAGGTTATTGAGCTTCATCAAAAATGTAATGTTACTAGCACTAGGTAGGTATCTACCTACTAAATAAACCTTCGGGCCTACAATGTTGAATTTGCAATAAAAAAACCCTAATCTAAATCTTTGTTGGAATTCGATAAATTGATGCGTTTTATATTTTTAGTACTCTTTAATAAAAAAAAGTTTATTTCTGATAATTCTAGAGTTACCTAGCACCACACACGCATGACAAGATATTACGTTTGAATATCGTTTCCAGTCAGAACTCATCTCTTCAGAATTCGCCATCTTTTGACCGCCTTCCTACCAAATAGCAAGTCGCCACGTAGGTATTGACCGTCGTCCTAGCTAATATTTACTTACTGCGTATGTACCTAGCGTTACTCAGATAGACCGACTGCAGGGTGAGGTAGAACAACATCGCTGGTATCGACGCCAGCAGGGTCCACGGCGCGATGATGGCGTTCACCAGCACGGCTGCGGTACATAGGAGGGCTAGCTGCGCCCAGCGGCTGATTGCTGTCGGCAGTTTCTGAGGAAATAATTTATGTTTTTCTCACCAAAGAAAAAAATAAAGACAAAGAGTGCGGTCAACCTGATCGGGGTTACGTGATAGATGAATCGTGAAAGGTAATCGTTTCGGGAAATCTAGTCCAATCATTATCAATAGTTCCGGAACCTAATAGAGAGGGAAACTGATAAAATAAAAATATTTATTGACCAATATAAAAGTACTTTTTTAAATTATGGTGATTCAGCGAATAACTTGAATTCCATCGGAGATAAGCAAATTACTTTTGTTCCTTTTCGCCTATTTTAATGTATACAAGCAGATATGATTGACGTCATATTATGTAGGTAGTATTTACTATTTGCCATCGGGGATTTTTTTTACCTTATCGATAACCAAAATATCAGCAGAGAACCGATGCAGCGTGTCGCCCAACGGCGCGGTGCGCAGATGATGCGGGGGGGCCCGCAGCGTGGCCCGCAGCAGGCGGTCGTGTACGGTGCGGCGCGCTTTGGCCGACGCGCACGCACTCGCCGCCTGCGCCGCGCCCGCCGCCAGCGCGCCGCCCCCGCACCACATCGCGTATGTGCGTACGCCGGTCCATGTCTGAAAAAAGGAGACATAATTCGCAAGTCGCCTTTCCTTTCTGTATGAAAAGGTCTTCATCTTTTGGAAAACTGTGATGACTGGCTTGTATGTAAAGATGAAAAGCCACAAAACATCACGCCTGTACCTATACCCCGAAAGGCAGAGGTGTACCTATACCTATAGCAGGTACACCCACGGCAGTAATGTGAAACACCAATCTTCGAAAACGAATATATAATAGTTGTTACAGACAAACCAACAGTCCATCAACCCTGCCAGCTTAGACCAACGCCTGAGGAGGCTTTTGTTAGGTAGTTGGCCAGGGCTCGATTCAGATAGCGGTGCTATTGGACAGAGCGCTTCTGCTTACTGTTATAAATAGGAGGTTCTTCTCTCTCGAGCCCTGACCATCAGTAGCTTGCATTTAGCTGTTCTCGATATTGTTGGAATACTATTTCTTCTAAATCGCTGAAGTTGTTTAGACTGCAGGGTAATAATTCCCACCATATTTGATTTAAGCAGAAATAAAAAAATTAAAAAAATACTAGTTATTTTTACAAACCTGTTGATCTGAGAGCTCAGTGCCCGAGCTCTGAGTCGTGGTGTGTGTGAGCCAGTAATCTGCAGCCAACGCCAGCGCCTGCGCAGCAGCCGCTGTCACCCAGTACGCGGCGCCCCACCAGCGACATGCTTGCGCGTACTCCCACCATATCGCACACTGATGACCAAATAATTGGATAAGTGGACGATTTATAATATACCTATTGCAATCTTATGTGACCAACAGTTTTCAGGATGGTTCTTGGGGACCAATGATGTAGAACTATTGTAGATCCACATTCAGACGAGTCACGTATGCTAAAACTGTACCGAAAAGTAGTCAATACATACATCGATTAAAAGTAGTCAATACATACACTTGGCTGTAAATTTGATATTTATAATTAACTGGTGGAAACATAAGTTGGAGCTTAGCACACCCACCTCGCTTACTTCTGGTTTCTGCGATGTGTTGGAGTCTTCATCAACGACGATAGTGTTAGTAGGTTCTATCCCATTGGAGGTCAGAGAACTATAAGGTGTCGTGTCAACCATTGAGTCATCAACGACATCTAAAATGGAATAAGCAGTTAGAATAGCAGGAAGAACAACAGATATTTAGTCAATTGTATTTTAGGTCATGTCGGAGGTGATACAAACCGTTACTTTGGCTGTCTTCTGGTGCGGTTTCGGAATCTGAGCTTATAAGCCGACGTAAAGTTTTTGGTGTCCATCTAGAACAACATTAATTTATTTATTTAGTCAATCGTTCAATATTTTGGATCCAAACCAAACCATTCGTGTTCAAATTAGAAAGAGGGCCAAATTAACTGTAAAGAACAGAGAATTTGGGTGCCAAGATTGTATTTAGGAGCTAAAAACATCGTTCTTTACAGTTAATTTTTACTTTGACATCTTTAAAATCGAAGAGTACCTGTTGACACTGCGTTGTGCCCTGGGCTTCAGTAACCGGCGTAGATGACTGGCCTCTCTGTGTAAAGCAAGATTAGACTCGTCTGCGCTCACAGCGCGTCGGACATCCGGACGCCATCTGTAAGATTTTATGCACTTGAACGACTTCTAAAAAGACTTGGAGGGATAGGGTTTCTGTCTGATCTAGGGTTCTCTCAATATTGGACTCTTAACCCGGACTCTAGTGAATGGTCAGCAAACTACATTGCCACAATTGGTGCTCGAATGGCGTTGACACAGGGGCGCTGTTGGTAAACATATTTTGTGCAATGTCTTGATTAAAACAAGATAGCGGCGTTCCTATTTTGACCACGCGCCAAAATAACCTCGTAGCGCTAAAGGCATATTTGTGTTTGGATTCGGCATCAATTAAACAATTTCATTTACCTGCCCATCCTGCCTGGTAAAATTACAATAGTATCCAGTGTCAGTAGGTTCTCTAGGAACTTACTTTGAGTTATACATGGATGGTGGTGGCGAGGACAGCTGCCTGGAGAGAGGTACTCGCGGGTGAGAGGACACCCGACGTCGCCAGCTGCCGCCTGCACACGTCGAGACTTCTGGCAGAAGGTGAGCCCCTGCTGCTTCACTGATGCCGACCTGCGCAGTACAAAATAAGTATTAAAGTTAGCGCAAATTAGGGCAAGCCCGGCCGGACCCAACGCAATGCCTTGCAAAAAATCCTCCTTCATCACTTGCAGAAATTTTCTATGAACCAACGCACACTACAGGCGGGCCGCACCGCACTTTTTTGTATGAAAATGCGTTGCGCTGCGACCCGTTGCGGCTGTACTGTGCGCTTGGCTTCTAAGGTGCTGTAAATCTGACATTCATGTGTAACAATTGCTTGATATTTTAAGATTCTTGAAGATGGTGAAACACCACAATCGCATGCGCCTTCTGTATCTAAGAATAGGATGAAGTGACTTCATGTTCCACAGTTCCAGTAAGCGTGTAGGTATTTCTACAAATATTTTTATTGCCTTTATATCGCTAAAAATGACTTTGGCTAATTGGCTTCAATTTGAGATACCTAAAATTGTAGATTGCTAACTTACAATGAGTGTTGGTTGATTAAGTTTATCCGTTAGCGAACTTATTTTGACACATTTCATGTTCCAGTACCTACCTATATTTGGGGGAAAGCGAGCCTTCGGTTATAGATCACTTGGCTACAACTTGTTTTTACCGTGGTCTCTTCAGAGTTGCTGTGAAACCGGGCCCGGCTTAGCGCTCGCACGAGTCGTGACCGCTCCCGTGCCGTGCCGCCGGGCGGACCGGCGCCAGCGCGGGCGGCCGAGGCGCGCGCTTCGCCTGCCAGCCGCGCCCAGCGAGCCACCGCGCCTTCACAAGCTGCGCCGCGCCCAATGCCAGCCACGCGACCTTCTTCCATTGCTATTATCTAGGAACATCGACAAGCCGTGGAATTAATGCGGTTGAACGACGGAGCGAAATACATAAAAAAGGTGTTATTTACCTATGATCCTATGATGTTATTTTATGTAATTAGTTTATTTGCAATAAACCAGTTTTGTGATATTTTAAGTTCTGTTCTTCTGACCTCAGTATCGGAATATTGCGATTTGATACAAAACGCAACAAAATGGAATAAAGTTTTTTTTTTTTTATACACCTATCGCAAGATTCAGCCTTTAATTGCCGACATTAGCCGCAGTTTGATTTGTTTGTTAAATCTAAGTTATATAATCTTGATGAATCCTATGATTCGGTTTTGTGGGGTCTATACCTAACATTAAACTCCTACTGACCCTATTCTAGAATTACTATTGCAACAAAGGCCCAGTTGCAACAAATCCCTAAAAAACAGTGATGGCCCAGTGGTAACGGCCCCCCCCCCGACTTAGGTACGAGTCATGGGTTCAAAACTACAAACCAGGCAGGCGCTTTACTTTGTGTAGGTATATCATTTCATCACCATTGGTCTCAAAACGCTGCTGAAGGAAAACATCGTGAGGAAACCGGCATATCCTAGCCAGAACCAAAAAAATCTAAGAAATGTGATACTCGTATCTACACGCCGCACTGGGCTCGCATGGTTGATAAAACCCAATCTCTCTCGAAGAGAGGATGCCTGTGACCCAGCAGTGGGTCATCGTTATAGGTTGATTATGCTTACGCTAATTGCCCTCTATCTCAGGAGTTGGAGACGGAACCTACCAAATCAGCATAATGGAGAAGTTCAAGTCTGTTGGTAGCAACGACGACCGTGCGTCCGGCTCGGGTGGCCGGCACTAGCGCGCGGGCGACCAGGTGGCGCGCTAGTGGCGCATCCAACGCGGCCAGTGGCTCATCCAGCGCCAGTAGCTGCGCGTCGGAGTACAGCGCGCGCGCCACGCACACGCGGATGCGCTGGCCGCCCGAGAGCGGCGCGCCTCGGCTGCCCAGCCGAGTTGCGTCACCCTCTGTTTGGAAACAAGCCGGTCTCATTATGTATCCTACTATACACAGCACACACTACACGTCATACACAAATGTATGTGATATGTTACATACATATCCATACGCATAATAATAACCATCATTGTTTGATCGTTCCAGATTAATGATTTCATTTGTAACTGCATACACGTGTCTTGATTCATTCGTTTGCATTTTAATTATGATATACGCTGATTGTGTTGACAAGGTTGCCTGTTAAGTAAAGCTAAATCTGTTCTACGTCCTTTCTGCTTTCTTGCCTGGTAAAAGCTGCAGGTCGGGTCTCAAACCGGTCGCTCTCAACACGCGCCCATATTTCCTCTGGCACCACGAGCTGTCCATAACGATGTTGTTGCGCACAGACCCCTCCAGCAGCCACGGCGGTTGTCCCGCATACCACGTAGAGCAGTTCCTGTGGACAAACGGACGATAATTATTACAATTTGTAAAGGCCTTCAACCTTAATTTGTTTATGAATACTGTAATAACTAGCTATAAGTTTCCTGAAAGCAATAAAATAAACATATTACTATTAAACAATAAAGCAAATTGAATTTCTCAGACCATATCCAGCTGTGATTGTATATTTTATGCAGTCGTGATCTTGCATTTTTAGTCGAAGTAGTGAACCTAGGTAAATATAATAAAATATTTGCATACCTAATGATAACCCAGTATGTGAATTCTAGTGGTATGGTATAAGTTTGTAACCATCACTCCTACGCCAGGTAGTAGTAGGTACGCTAGCAGCTAGTTGTAACACCATTTGTGCTATAAATAAAGGCAGAAAATCTTGTAGGTACCTACATATAGGTACCTACAAGATTTTCTGACATAGGATTAGGAATGTCTAGGATCTATGTAGATATAAAATCTCTGTCTTTACGGTAGGTGTAAGATTATTCGTTTATTGTAATTGCAGCATGTAATAATATTGTGTGAATTGAGGCGATGCTTACTATATACAACATTACTTTTTCTTTATGCTAAACCCGAAAAGGGGTCATTGTACTCATCATTTTGAACAACTTTTTCTATGGCACCAACATTGAAATCGCGAAAAAATATCTGTTGTTCCATACATTTTGTCGATTTAAGTGAACACAAATGTAGGGAACAGCAGATTTTTTATACTTGAAGAACTAAATTTTAAAGAAAATAAAATGTTGTATACTTGTCAGTCGTTCACCAATTTAGCTATGAGATGATACGTACAACGTTATTGTTTTAATTAAGATAATTAGTTTTAAATTGCCACGCTATTTTAGTTTATGGATAGGAACATTCCATCGCTTCTCGTCCCAGGAGAGTCGTTAGTCGACTAACATACTAGACAGCATATATGTAAGTACCTACTAGAGAATACGTTTGTTCCTAATGTAAGTAAAATATTCTTATATAGATTAATTTCCAGTCAAGCAGTTCAATGATTTAGAAAGGCCTAGGATAAATCCCTGTGATACCAAAGGGGGTAGCCTTTGGTATATTTCAGCAGTAATTCCGATAGAGGCTGTATTTAAAAAAATTGAGATATTACTTGTTATAAACGACGTCACCTCTGTCCAGATACATCTCTCCGAGGATCGCAGACAGCAACGAAGACTTCCCAGCTCCGGTAGTACCAACAACCATAATCAGTTTTCCTGTTACGATAATGTTATTAAATTGATAAATTATCTCAGAATCAGCAACAATTAATGTCATTTGTCTACGAACAGGCATCACGGCACGGCAAGAACCACTAAAATAAAACAGGTAATCGACTCTCACCTGCTGGAATTTCTAGATCGTCTACTTCTAACAACATGTCGTTCCTATTGCCCCAAGTGAAGGCCGCGTTTCTGAATCTAACTAACGAATCCGCTCTACGAGTTGGCATTGTGAATACTTCATCATCAGAAAATTGATCAGCACATTCAGCTCCGTCGGGTTCATCTTTATTGATTATGTAAGTATCGTCAACTCCGTTTCTATCAGTAAAAGTTTCTTGGTTTATATCTTCTTTGGTCATTTTCTTTTGATCCTCAATATCATTACATTCATTTACATTGTTCGATTCGGGAAGTTCCAAGAAATCTCTAATTCTCTTCGTACTAACCTATTTAACAAAAACATAATCTTTATTTACTGGTAGTTGGTTAGTTAGAAGTAATACATTAATTTTACATAAATGAATATTAATATTTATTCCTTACCATCGCTTGAATCACCATTAGCACAGTTACAGGCAGTATGAGAAGGGGAACAGTGAGTTGATTAAAAAACGCTAATCCGGCGAATACATTAGTAGCCGTTAACTGACTGTTATTTTCTATAAAATAGTATACGGTAAATGTGATAACTGTTATCATTATCGTCGATATTTGAGTTGTGAAATCTGAAATAATATTAAAAATGTTTTACTCAAACACAATTTTTTGTATATCATTGAGTAAACTGATTAAATTATGCGCTTACTTAAGAAACTCCAGTAAACAGAATCCTTATTAAGGAGTTTCAGTTCAAGTTCTCTTAGTTGCAAAATTTTCTCATTGAATAAATCCTCCCAAACGTAAAGTTTGATAACATCTATTCCGTGTAATATTTCCGTCATCTTCGATAATCTATGGTCGGTACATTTTGCGATATCCTTTGAATTGTCCGATAATTTCTTTCCGATATAAAACTGCAATGGCGTTATTACAAGAACGCTTGCAGCGGTGCCTATGATTGCACTCACACCCAGTTTTGTGTATAATAAATACAATATAACGACTACCTGTAATACAACAAAAGTAATAAAAAATATTGAAAAGTTATTATCGGCTGTCTATATCAAAAGCGACAGTTTACCTTTAAAGGTATGGCCCAGATATAGTGACAGATCCAAACACACGACATGATATTATACGTGTCCTGTGAGACTAGATTTGTGATGAGACCACTCCTCGTGGAACTGTTGTCCTCGTTGTCGTGCAGCAGACGGGACTCCTCGTCCTCGTCAGAATCCGTCGATGACCACGGGGCCAGCCTCATGCACTTATCGTACACCATGCTCTGTCAATAAAAAACTGCATAAAATGCAACTATTATATATTACATAGTGAATATTCAAAATATCACAGCAACAACATTGTCATTAACAAAAGCTGAGTTGTCGTAACAAATGAACGAACTTGTAGAGCTGTCTTCAGTCTTGTGCCTTCAACCGTCACTAAATGTGTCGAATTCTGAGATAAGAATGCTTGGCTAATTAGTGCCATCGTAATTATTAGAAGCATTACATATCCGTTGTTAAAGAATTCTTCAAGAGTCACTTGTGCACTGGAGTCGTATATTTTAGTCGGATCTTCAATGTACTGGATTATAATGGCCAGTCCTAAAGGAGGCACTACACCGATCAAATCACCAAACAATTTCAATATTCCGGCAATATAAAAGTTTGGCCATACTTTTCGAATGTAACATAACCACAGACTGGGGCTAGCTTCTTTTGCTTTAGAATCCTGAAATGTGAAAAAACAATGTGATGATAAGTTATGTACTTAGTAAGATATATAATTCGATGACATCAGAGTAGGCTGTGGTTACGTACCTCTAGGTCTTGATATATTCTCACAAATTCCTTATAATATTTAACTGAGCGTTCCTCCTCTGGAAGTTCTCCCAAGTAATGTGGTTCCAGTGGTGATTTATATCCCTTTTTCAATAGAGAATTTAGCCAAAAGAACGTGATTTTAGAATAGAAGTGTGTGTCGTTATGTTTGTAACAAATATTGGGGGCGCCTGACTTAAGATCGTTTCTGAAACGTTTTGTGACCTGAAATAAGTGTAAGTATTTAGTATCAAGATTATAAAGAAGGATCTTTTAGTAAAATATATGACAAAAGTATTTTTTAACGCTACATTGAGCAACACCACTAAATTCCAGCTTTCCCACATCAAAACATCATTAACTTTAGATATTATAACACGGGATCTAGTAGAGAGAGAGGGCTTTGATAGCTATCACGTAAAATCTCGTTCGTATTGACCGCACGTGCACTCATGGGAAATGCCATCTGAGAGCGGCGCCAGACGCATTGTGGAAATCGTCTCCTCCGATGTGCTCCTTGCGCGACGGCTGGCGCCGGCGGCGGCGGCCCGACCTGACTCATACACCACATACCTATGCTTCTATAACAGTACGCCTAGTTTTAAGCTCAATAATCTGTCATATAATTTAGTTCTATTAAAGAGAAAGTGCAACCATGGCACGTAACGTTACGCTACTAGGGGATAATGATATGCGACCAACACGCACATCAAATTGTTACGCACGTATCACCGACATGCTGGTTGCTATTAACTTGGTGTCCATTATTGAAGACACGGTATTTATAAACGGAACGGAAGACATAATTTTATAAGTCTAATTTAATTTTAAGCAATAAGCAGTCGTAAATTCCTATAGTCGCAAGCGAATCCTCAACACTGACCTATATCTGAGATAAGATTTTTAGACGAAATTTTATATACCAGTATTTAAATATCAATCAGCTAAGTACAATACATTCACGCTAACTAATTTAGCCCCGACGAGCCGTGTTATAGACTACTTAATTTGAATAGTATGGAGGACATTTACATTAGTATATATCTACACATAATACATCCAAATAAGTCATAGGTTTATGTAGTAATTCAATATCTATATTTGCATAAAGTGATGGAAGCATTCGAGCGGTGAATGACTGACTGATGATTTTCCTGTTCGAAAAGAATGAATGAATGATAACTAGTCTGGCTCCAGACTGAAATATATCAGAACCAATATTTTAGAAGAACCATTTCAAATATTTTGTTTGCAAAATAGTACTCTTACCATATTACGGCTCGGTTAGGTGTTTTTAATCGGAGACTTGCTGAATCGTAGGATGATGGGCTTAAAGGGAAGCGGAACGCTTATCAAGTTAAATGTGCTACTAAGTCGATAAGTGCTAGCACTAAGGGTGGATCAGTTTACATAGCTCCTAGAATCAATTAGCATACCAGCCTACTATCAATAGTATAACTTAAAATAATGCGTGAGATACGTGCTCACTACCACGCAGTATGTTCTCATACTATGGTAAACACTGCCATCATCTGAACGTAAGCATTGTCTAATCTTTATTATTTGCTGATACCTAATAAATGGAATGACGTGCCAAGGCCTAATGGTCACCCCCATTCAATTTCACCGCTTTTGTTTAATGAGCCATATGCAATGGTACCTTTTTAACCGACTTCTTCAAAAAGGAGGAGGTTCTCAATTCGTCTGTTTTTTTTTTTTTTTTGTATGTTTGTTACGCGATTACTCCGCCAATTATGAATCGATTTTGATGATTCTTTTTTTGTTTGGTAGGTCATGCTTCCGAGGTGGTCCCATATAAATTTTATTAACTTTGCTTGCGTAATTTTTGAGTTAGCTTCAATATTACGTATTTTTCCCACTTAGTTTATCTAGACGATATTCTGTTTGACTCCTTCACTGTTATTTACATAGCATGTAGTGGTTTGTGTGATTTGTGTGGGGTAGGTACCACAACTAAAAAGTGAAAAATAAAAACTTTTTACAAAAAATAAAACAACAGACTTCCAAAAAAAACACAAAAAAAGTGAAAAATAACTTTAATATCGGAACTTTAATATCGGAACTTTAATATCGGTGTCTTTGCTTTTCAATTTCTGTTTTTTGCCACCGACTTCCGAAATTAAAGTTATTTTTCACTTTTTTAGTGTTTTTTTGGAAGTCTGTTGTTTTATTTTTTGTAAAAAGTTTTTATTTTTCACTTTTTAGTTGTGGTTATTGTTATTGTATAAAGTTGGCTTGTAATAATGTTACTACTTACAACAGCAGGAAAAAGCATTCCTAAGGATTAAAATTGTTGTACTTATAGGTACTTAATTTTATCGTAATTAGGTGTACGTCATACATCTGCTAGTCTTAAACGACAGAACAGATAAAAGAGGTTTTATCTATTGTGTCTTAAACCATGACCAGTTCAATTCTGCTCTGAAGGTCTGGGTAAAATATAGAAGGTATCCCTATTTTACTATCTAATTGGCTATTTCCTTTAAAACTATTAATATTGCAGTTAGTATGTCAGTCGGATAAATTACCTCGTCATAGAAACAAACGCAGTCAACTGCGAATATCAGTAATGTCATCAGTAACGAAACGCCTTGAACGTATAGTTCTACGTGAGTAGATGTAGCTCCCGTGACGAAGTGTTGCCACAGGATTGTCCCCGCAGAGATGGTGGCGAGCATCCAGTATATAGCGAGGTAGAGGATGGGGGCTGCGGAGCGCCGGGTCCACAGGGCCACGTGAAAGGCGGCCGCGGCCAGCCACGACCAGGGGGCCATCAGAGCGGCCACCAGCCGGACGGTGTCCGCGGGCCGGAGCATCGCCGCAGCCGCGTCGCAACACCAAGCCACTCCCAGTATGAGGCTGGCTATTCCACGTACATTTTGTCCACGCCATCGTTTAGAGTGCCTGCGTTGAATTTTGATGTTAAGGATTTCGCTACCAGCAAAGAGAACGAACTAAAGAGGTGGTTGGCTTGGAATGGTTCCAGTGTGTGGCCCTATTTTCTAGGCATAAAGTTGGGCTTAATTAAGATCAAAAGCAGAGTTAGTTTAAAATAGTAACGTATGAATTAGTATTTGGTTTGGATAACGTTAAAATAATATAAGATTTGCAGAAAATGAATCACATGAATAATTCTAAACATTCAACAGCCGAGTTTTATATTATCTTTCCTTATTTGTAAACCAATAACGGCTCACAGCATTCGCGATAAAATATTTAAAAAGAAATAAAGAAACGTATTTTATTTACATAGATATGTTTGCACTTCAATAGTTTCTCATTAATGATTTATCCGATTTCTAGTATTAATATATAAACGAAGGCTTACGAAAGAGGATTTGTATTTCAGGATTATGTTTCAGTCGTCATGAAGCATCAGATACGGCATCGTTGGTTTATGGGAATAGTATTGATATGTCGTATGTACCTGTAGTGTTTGTGTATGGGAGCACAGCAGCACATCAGTGCGGCGCTGATGGAGGCGCAGTACAGGTTGATGGAGTGCAGCGCCGCCGCCAGCGCGCGCACCTCACACGCCGCGTCGGCGCGCGCGCACACAGCGTCCATCCCTCCTCGATGACAACTATTTCGGTGATATCACGCACTCTCACTATCCACTACTGCTTTTACGATAGCTACCATTTGCTTGTAGTGTAGGCGATTCTAATGAAACACAAATATTATATTTAGTAAGTAGGCTAGTCCGAGCCAAGTATAAAAGCGATTTTTATTCGTGTATCGAGGTTGTTACTACTTTCAGCAGTAATAGAGTACTGGCAGAAGTTGGGTCTTTCTGGGCTGGTCCATAACGCCGGAAAGACTTTTTGATTATTATAATATTCAGTAAGTAGGTATGTCAACCTTCTTACAGCCGTAGTAACATTTTAGTAAAGAATTTCATTGTTTTTTTATTTACATGTTACGCTTTACGAAATTACGAGAGCACTGAGGGTTAATAAGTAGGTTGATCAGCGGCATGTTGATAATGCGTGAAATATTTTCACTTTAGTCCAGATTCCGACCAACTGTAATATATTTAAGCCCAAACATTAATTGAATATTCAGTCAAATGACTAGCATAAAGTATTTAAGCAATGTATAGCTGTTGGTGTTAACGCCAAGTTTCTAAACTGTCCGATCACGAACAGGGTAACAACGAGGGTATTGTGAAGAATGTTTAATGACTAACTATCCGACTCAGGATATTGATTTGGTAAGATGATTATTTTGTAAATGGACTACGTCACTCAGCGTCATTCCACTTCGGCCGGTATTCACAACAAAACTCACCTCCAAAATAATTTTAATTTCACTGCAAAACAATCACTGGTCATCATCCGAATGTCACTAGTTTGAGAATTTTACGTCCATCCGCTTCCCATTATATTGAAAATTATTGTGTTGGGTTTATGGCATTTTGTGGTTGTTATTATTCGATCAGTTTGTGTGAATTTGCATCGCGTTTAGAGCGTGGCACGAGCGGCGCGTGATAACAGCCGGTTACTACGGTGGCGACTGGCCGCCAGTGGTCGGAGTGCCGCATGCCGCTCGAACTGTGCGGAGTGTGTCGGCTCGCTGGAGTTGCACTGACTTGAGGCCGGCACGGATCCCGACGCCCGGCGTCCGGCGGCCGGCGCTGGAGGGCATCGCGTCTCGTCGGGTCGTCTCCCCAGCATTACTATGTACAAGCCAGCATTCTATTCTACAAGCAGTGATTGACCTGTTACCGCAGATGCTCGGTTTTTTATGTATTTCTTTTACTAACTGGTTGTTTTATGGAACATTCGAAAGTTGCTCCTACTTGTGAAATAGTTACCGAAAGATTCTTACATGTGAGATAGATCTAGAAGTTGACCTGTTGGTACCCACCTTTTGTTTCAGGTCTGAAAGTTTTCAGCCCTCGCCTCGTATTGAAACCGGATCGTCTGAAATTATTTTTAAGCCAGTATCGCATGCATAGCTTAGCTTTTATTTTGTATGTACCCACATCAAGCTATCATTTTATATATTTCCAGTCTATGCTGACCTCGCATTGTACGGAAATCCTTTCGAGATCAGCATAAACTGGAAATGTATAGCTTGATGTGTAGCCGTGTGTACGGTTTCTTATAATAACGGGTTTCTGAGACAAAAAAAAATTGCCTTTTTTATTTTTTACAAAAGCGATTCATCAGGGTAATTCCCGAAACGGTTCGTTTCGTACTTATGCATATTTTCACTGACATTTGGCCCGCAGGCCAGTTTTTGTGTGGGCGAGATGTCCCCTAACCTTAGTATTCCATGCCAACCAATTTCATGAGTTGTGACCTCATCGAGAGGCCATTTTTCAATACGTTTTTGGTTCAAGTGCGTAGCTTACGCACTCGATACATAATGGCGTTAGCACGCAATATTCAAATAGCATTGGTTCGCATAAACATGGCGACGTGTTGCGCGCGCGCAGTAGTTCACTGGCACACATATGCCGCCTGTTATTCTCCCTACTGACCTTATTCTCATTCCACGGCTTTTCGCTTGCTCTCACGCCATCATAGCCCTGCTTGACCTGCATACCGATGATCGATCACTTGGCAGTTTTTAACCGACTTCAAAAAAGGAGGAGGTTTAATGTATTTTTTCAAAATGTATTTTCATTGATATTTTCGTCAGTAAGGACCGATTTTGAAAATTATTTTTCATTTTGTCAGAGAAAGCTTGCGCGATCGTCCCTTAAATATAAATTGTATTAACTTTGTTTGAGTAGTTTTTGAGTCAGCTTCGATAATTCGTATTGAATCCACTTTTTGTATCTTGATGATGTTATTATACTTTCTGTCACTGTTGTTTACATAGCAAGTAGTGGTATACGAATTGGTGAGGGGTAGGTACCATAACTAAAAGTAAAAATAAAACACTATTTTACAATAAAACACAACAGCATCGGTGGCAAAAAACTAAAATACAGATTCAAAGACACCGACTTCCATTATTATAGAAGTTATTTTTCACTTTGTAGTGTGTTTTTGAAGTCGCTTGTTTTTTGTTGTAACAAAGTTTTTTAATGTCTAGCGGTAATAATGGATAAAGAAAAAGAAAAATAGTAAAAGAGGTATATATTTTATGATGAATGTATAAAATATAATGATCACTTAAATCTACTTACTGAAGCACTTATAATTACTGTGGACATTACTATATCAATATATATAAATAGAATAAACACTCATTATAATACAAGTGAGTCGTTAAAAAGATGGTTAGAAATCTAAATCCCAGCCGGAAGTTTCGTCCGGTGGCAGTTTATCCTTGGGGTACTTCTCAAAGTGGACGAGGTCCAGGTCGTTAGCCACAGGCTGTATGAGAGGAGCCTTCAGTCGCCTCTCCAGGAGCCCTTCCCAGTCGAAGCCCAGGAACCACCTGCACAGTGGAACAGTCATAATAAATGATAAGATGAGGTCTTGGTTGAAATGCAGCATCCTAATTGCGTAACATACGATTAATCACAATCTGTTTTATTTTGACAGTTCAACAACATTCATTGCGTTATTTACATTGTTGATCATACAAATTTTTCGAACATATGCACATCATATGAACATGAAAGCCATGGATTAGCAATATCCTTCAAAATGATTCAGATTCGATTGATCGTGGGTTGCGTAATTAGGGTGCTGGTTCGCGATCAAAAGATCATCATTGGTCATACATAAGCGACCTATCTAGCTTTCTTATATACATTCATGATAAATGTTTTATAGCCATCTTGAATAACGATTTCAAAGGGACATTTAACTTCACCGCTCGGCCGGTACCTGTGTGTTAAACTATGAATTATACAAATCACGATGTCATAAAATTAACATGATAATAAGAATATCAAGATTTTGGAGTCAAACAATACATAGGAACTTTATGTTTTATTCTTTGTAGTGTCTATGAGACACGAAATGAATTTATATAAATTCGTTACGTGTCCTTGTCCATTTTAGCTGGCACATTTTAGCCGTGTTGATGACTTATATTATGAAGTTATGTAACCTTGAACGTACTTATGACTTTTGATGTCTGCTATTCCGTTTTTGAGGTATCCGAGTCGTTCGGCGGGCACAGCCCGGCACAATCTGCGAATGAGTAATTGTGCAGACTTGGCGACCCGCGGGTGGAACGCAACGGCGTCGATACCGCGCAGGATCAGCGTGTACGTCTTCATGTGGTCCCCACCGGCCGCACGGAATGGAGGCTTGCCAACTAACAGCTCATGGATCAGCACTCCTAATGCCCAACAGTCCACAGCTCGGTCGTGGCCCTGCATCGAGTGCAAAAGTTAATAAAAAGATGATTTAAAAAAAAACAAAAGTTGTCTTTTAGTAATCAACAAACCTTATTAAGCACTATTTCAGGAGCTACGTATTCGGGTGTGCCAGCAAATGTCCAAGTTTTGCTATTTGGTGAAATCCGTTTGGAAAATCCAAAGTCAACCTACAAAAACATATCGGTCATAAAGGTTTTCCACATTGTCAAACTTCAAGACATTATGAATGTTTAGTTAACAATAAAAGGTAGGTACCAATTTAATATATCCTTGTTTGTCCAGCATTAAATTTTCAGGCTTGAGATCCCTATATATAATATCTTTAGAATGCAGATATAGGAAAGCTTCGACGACACAAGCCATCATGAACCGAGCAATGTTCTCAGGAAAGTAGCGCTGCTTCTGAAGGATAGTCCAAACGTCTCCACCCAGCACCGGCTCCATAAGGAAGTAAATATATTTATTGTCTTTGAATGTGCGATATAATCTGAAAAAGCGAAACCATTTCCAGTAAATCATTGATAATAATCATTTCATTTTCGTTTAACGTAAGTAGTTGCTGTAATTAATTGATTTATAATTTGGACAAGTGTGTCGTCAGGCGTACGTAAACCAGTTATCTCAAGGCACATTAGATAAGGGTGACAAGTGATATTTGCATTCTTATAATACAGCATATTTTTCTTTTTTTGTAAATATTGAACGGAAATTAGGTAACACTAAAAAACAACATGCGATGGAATGGCAATGCTTCATCAAAATCGTATATGTTGGTTGGTACCTAATTTTAATTTATTTTGAAAAACAATATTTAGATAGGTTGAAATGCTTTAAGTTATGACTTGTAGACACCCGCTAAACGACGGCCTGTAATAAACTGGTAAAATTCCCCATTGAAAAAAAATGCAGCCAATTTTTTTTTTTTTTTTCCAAAAAAAAAAACCTCATAAATAGACTCTTAGTATGATTCTTAACAACAATCTCACGGATCGGACAGGGTTTTTGTTATATACTGTATAACACAACTAACTATTTACACTAACTATACAAATAAATACAAAAACAAAAGGATACTTAGGCGTTGAAGTATTTCAATTTATTTGTGTTGCAAGGACACATGTGTTCTTTGTAGGAAACTTATTCCAGTTTTATATTAAGACCAGCCATGTGCCCGATGGGTTTGCCCATCGGCAAAATCTCTCATTCCCTATTAAACCCCTTTAGGGGATGAATTTCCAAAAGTCCTTCTTTAGTGCTAACTTTCATTATAAAACGTGCTCTTCTCGGCCTGGCCACGGGAGATTCGCTGTGGTGCGTTGTTTGTCAGTGAATGAATTTAAGATTTTTATTACGTAGGTAGATCTTCCGATAGCCATTTTGTAATGTGACGCATATTTTCTCCTAATTTGTTTTATTGTGTTTGTGTGTTGTACTTTTTCTTTATGCTTCATATTTAGTGCAAATAAATGTATTACCTTTCTTTCCTTCCTGTCGAATATCTGGCATTTTTAGTTGTTCTTATTCCTATTTTCATATTTTAAATGTACCTAGGTGTAGTAATTCGTAATTCATAACGGGCACAGCACTCAACATTACCTTGTCCTATTTATGTCATAATATTTACAAATATACCAGCTGTACCAAAGCAAACATTTGTATACCTGCAAATAAACGGACTTTTGCACGACATCATGATATGTTTCTCATTGTACGCGTGCTCCTGCTGCTGTTGCTGCACCATGTCGACCTTCTTGAGGCACTTGAGAGCAAACGTGAGGGACTTGTCGGGTTTGTACTGCACCAGCTCGACGCGACCGAACCCTCCCACACCCATGGTGCCCACAATCTCCAAGTCTTTGAGTTCCACGTATTCAAATTCTGTAAGCAATAGTTGATCGTCCAGTCATTAATAGAAAATAAAAACGATTATTTGTCGCGTGCTAAATAATAAATATCCAGGTCAATGATATTTTTTTTGGGTTCTAATCCGCCTTAAATGTTTATCTGTGTTAAAAATAATCTTGTCACGGAATTCTTGAAGAAGATTTGCAAGCATTTATCTAGTTAGGTAATTTCGCCCAATTTGCTTGATCAAATGGTCAACCGGGTCATTTTAATGTTTAAGGTCATCAAGTAGTTGTTATCACTCCGTTTAAAACTTAACTTTATCTATATCTATGCATAGTTTTAGGCGATCGGCTTTAACAGAAATAAATACGGTGAAGAGGAACCGGCCGTTCATTCACCATTCTTCGATGGATAAATAGATAGTCACAGTTTACATTACTTACCGCTTTTAACTTGCGATGTTTTCTTTTGTTGCGATGGTCTCGGCACATCATGGCGAATTTTCTTCAGTTCTTTTAGATCGCCCAATAATTCCGTGAATGGACTGTTAAGTGAAAGAAACACGTGACATTATAAGTAACTAACTGTGCCCCGCGGTTTCACCCGCGTAGATGTCGATCCCGTGGGAATATAGGGATAAAAAGTATCCTATGTCCTATTCCAGGTCATGTCTACCCGTGTGCTCATCCTCTCCTCTCTAAAGTAGGAACGTCGAATGGTTCGCGTATTGCATTTTTATATCGTGATATCTTCGAAATTAAATGTCCGATTCGAATGAATTAAAAAGTATTTTACTGCTACATAAATACCCTTGATGTTAAAACTATTTATTTGAATAAGAATTAATATTATGTCGATAAAACTCCTTCGCAAATAATGCATTAACTTCGAAAAAAAATTATTACCCTAAAAAAGGCTATAGTGAGTCAATCTTAAAAGATAGACACATGCTGTCGCGGACTTTTTTTTAGAACTTTTAAAGAGGGACAATTTCATCATACATGATATTTGCGTAACTTAAACCGTTTACGCAGCGCACGCAACGGAAGCTCTCAAAAAGGAATAATTTTTCCCGTTTTTGCAAGATTTTTCATTTATGCTCCGCTCCTATTGGTCGTAGCGTGATGTTATATAGCCTTCCTCGATAAATGGACTATCCAAATAGCGTCGATCGTCGCAAATAGCGTGATAATTTAAAGACCAGTCGTCTTTAAATTATCACGCTATTTGCGACGGGGGATGAATATTATTGCATTATGATCGTATTCTTTTACAATCAAAATTGTAAAAAGACGAGCCCAAAGGGATCGAATATTGCAGATAGTTACAGATTTAACCTTTTTAATGATTATCGTCACGCTATACAAGGAACTAAACAGTCAATCATGGCATGGCAACTTTCAACAAAGCAAGTAGCTTAGCGGTTCGTCGACTGCTTTTCAAACCTGTGGTTGTTATTTCGATTCTATAAACTGATGTTTTTTGTGATTCTTTGTTTGTTATTACATTTTGATAAGCTTTGATAAGTAGGTACCTATGATAGTTCGTACAACGTACACAGAAAATATGAAGCCTTTTCTGTCATCTATGGTTATAAGTTAAAAAAATATCTAGGCAATAGACAGTTAATGCGGTGTGTTTACAATCTAATGTTATATTATTTTAGTTATAACCGTTCGTCAGGAATACCTAATCTGTAACAATGCAACAGTCAGTGTATCAGTGTTGTGCGATTATGTAGTAACGCAGACGTTCATTAATTCCTTAAAAACTTCGAAAGCAATGGGAAATGACTGCGGTTGTCGACCTCAGGACGAGCTGCTTCTCACACGGATAACCTGTACGTCTCATGGTCCCGCGTCACCAATCCTAACTCTCTGTATATTTTGGCTGCTGAGGCCAAAACTACAATCGTAGTATACAGTGATTTTTTATAAAAATGTGGCTGTTATTTTACTATATTGTGTTATATTGCGACTTTCACGCGACAGAAGTCGCGGGCACACTTAATAAAAAATAAAAAAGTGATTCTTGATATCGGTTTCCATGCATGTAATTGTAACCCCATTAGATAAAAAGTACGTAACCATTTTTTTATTATATTAAGAGTAGGTAGGTAACTTTACGGTTTTTAATCACGCTTATATTTTTACGAGCACATAACGTGGCAACAACGTCACAAATCGAGATCTCTGTACGAGTTTGACTTATAATCAGGCAAACCTGACATGAACACGTGAGTAAAAACCGTAATAAAAAAAGAAATAACCACATTGCAACTTTTTATCAAGAGATCGTCAAACTCAAACTCAAAGCATTTAGATAAATAAATTTAACCAATTACAGGCACTTTGGAATTGTCAAGGAGTCGCGCGATCAGTCAAAAAGATGGAGCTAGTTAATCATCATTTAAGACACTATATAGTAGTTCTTTACCCTCGTTCCAGCGTCAGACACTCGACTCCCGGCGGCTGTGCGGTGACGGTGGCCAGCCTGCGGTCCTCGTGCAGCAGCGCCTGCTCGCCAAAGAACTGCCCGCGCCCGAGCACCCCCACACGCTTCTCGCCACTCTCACCTTCCCGCTTCGTCACCACCACCATACCACCCCGAATGATGTAGAATTTGTCACCCCGGTCGCCTTGTCGCACAACCGGCGTACCCGCCGAAAAGAATTCCTGAAATATGTAATCATGAGACCACGTTCCTCTTTTTGCCTGCTTATCTGATTTTATACATTTATGTAGATTATTATTTCATACCCTCTTGAGGAATTCTGAGATTTTCGAGAGTTCGATAGGATGAATGCCTTGAAGTAGAGGCACTGAAGCCAGAAAACGCATATTGGCATCTTGTTCTTGTTGTAGACTGCGTACCATAATCTTTTGGAAAACACGTCGCTCCAGCATCCATACTTGTGCTTCTGTTATACCTAATTTAAGAAGAATATAATGTAGGTAGGTATTTTTTTTGCTTCGATAGTTATAATCCTTAGAAAAATCTACTTACATCGTATTGAGGCGAAACGTTTAGCTTTGTAAAGAATAGCAAGTTCACCAAATACTTCTCCTTGTCCGAAGGTTTTTACAACTTGTCCGCCTTTGAGGACTTCAAACTGTCCGTTTGCTGAAACAAAAAGATGGCTGCCGCTCTCCCCCTCCCTGATGATCAGGCTGCCTGCTGGGAACTCCTGGCGACTCATCGCTTCGACTACTGCTGCAAGTCGCTCATCATCCATCAAGTTCCTTAAGAAGTCATTTGCCATAACAGCCTTTCTTATTTGTTCAGCTGACCTATAAACAGTAATATGGGTTTATGCAAGTTATATAGCTATAAATTAGATAGCATAAGCTAATACCCGCCTTGATTCTGATCGTGTAGCTAATCTAAATTTTAAACTATGTAATTTATTAAATAGTATTAAAGAGTGTGAGCTAACTTACGTCTTATCCTTTTCGTATTTGTCATAGTGCAGATCATTAAGACGCGAGGGGTCTGTGGGCGTGTGGGGGGCAATCACACCGCTCTTGCGGCGCCGCCTCTTCGTCCTCTTCTGCTGCTGCACCAGCTCCGATATAGTCTTACGACCAGCGCTGCTCTTGCGTTCGTCAAAATCAGTGTCAGAGTCTCTACTATATCTCGACGGATTTCTACTCTGTGTGCTCAAGGTAGTACTGATCTTTTTGTCGTCTCTTACCGCCTCACCATTATTACTACTACTATTTCTATTTTCAGTTTTGACAGGCTCATCTTCACTATCATTTGATTCCATTTTATTGCTGTGAAATGTATCTGTGCCACCCTCAGGTAGTATCTGAAAGGACACGATAGTTTCAATCAAATCAAAACATTATCAAATTTTGGTTGGAATTAAATCGATGACGATCACTGATAGTGACTAAAAATTTATGCAATTATCGCATGCCTTTGTCTCGTAGTAGGTAATTGTAAGCTAGTTTCGTACAGCGAGCGAATCTTAAAAGTAAGCTAGCTAAGTTTTATGGCGAATGGAATACCTAGTAGTAAAATACTAGTATTCAGCTGCATCCGGTTAGACTGGAAGCCGACCCCAACATACTTGGGAAAAGGCTAGGCGGATTGATTGACCTAGTAGGAACGTATGCTCACACCTAGAATATAGGTGTTGTTCCATAGGCTGTGTCCATAGTCACACTATGATATGATGACACAGTATTATTAAATTAAAGTCCGCCTCTTCGATCTTTGAAGATACGGCATAGTAGTGAATATATTATACATATTTTATTCATATTGTGGAACACTCGTAATCACTACCTATTAGGTTAATAATTATGTATAATGGGACGATAATTTTGTGGGGCATAACTGGCGAAATGTGGGTGTAATATAGGTACACCTCTGCCTAACCTTTCGGGGAATACAGGCGTGATTTTATGTTATGTTATAATAATGTAGCTGGGTAGCTGTTATAGCTGTTCTCTTCTCAAGCTTACCTCTCCGACAAATCTTAGTTTTTGACTTTATTAATTGTTTGCTTGATTGTTGTCTTGGAACATTGCATTCCAAAAGCCCGTGACTATGCACAATGAGCTTAAACTCTTACCTACTGTCTAGGCTAATTTACTACAACAACAGTTTTTCCAACTCCAAGATCCTGTAGGCAATGATTGGAGAACGGCTGGATAGTTCTTTCATCCGACATTGCCAGTACCAGTTGTAGAGAAAAAAAAATATTTTCTTTCGTTCTTATTTTATTAATTGATATTATTGTCATGAATGGCAATGGGTGTTAATCACCTGCTTATATTAATTTATTACACTATTTTATTATTAACTAGCGACCCGCCCCTGCTTCGTACGGTTTTTACGACTTGACAAAATATCGAGATTTGTTTATTTTATGTACCTAGGTAAGTTTAATACTTATGCACACGCGCAACAAAACCTTGTAGAATGAATTCTCTAAGGGGTAGTGACAACCGCATCAAAATCTGTTGCGAAGTTTAAAGAACACAGACAACTACGAAAAGTGACTGTAATTTATATTTTGCAATTTACAAGTACTTATTATTAGCCATAACCTCAAGACTCGTATCATAGCTACCTGCGTAGCATGTTACGTCAATCGTAGCACGTGCCTACTTCTATCGTAGCGCGTAGCGTGTGTCGTAGCATGTAACTAATATCGTAGCACGTAGCATCAGTCGTAGCAAGTAACGTCTGTCGTACGTAGCACTCGTAGCACATAATAATATCTTCTATCATACGCACACTGTCGTAGCGCGCGTAGCGAATGTCGTAGCATGTAACCACAGTCGTGGTCGTAACACGATACTAATATAGAAGCACCACAGTTACTGTTATCTGTGCTAGCACGTACTGTTTGTCGTAGTTTAGGGGTATGAGGAACTGGGAGTAAAGTTCACTCATACTCCATAGAAAAAGGGAGGATCCTCTGACTAGACTGGTGTTGTGTCTGGCGGGCAACTGCCCAACGATTGATGTTGGGTTCTTGTATATATGTCCACTGCACGGTAAACTTTAATTGCGCGATGCAGGATTTATGTTACGTCTGTCTGACGTCAGGTCTTTGATGCGTAGTTCGCATGTGGCGATGTAGATACCGCCACATCACTCCGAGAGTGGGCTGAGTCTTGTATCTTGCGATGCTTGCCAGTGCCAGTTATGGTTCCAGTGAGTCGGAACCGGGTGCCGCATTGTTCGCGGTGGGTCGGAACTGTTTGCGGCGGTTGTGGTGATTGAGATGATTGCGGTGATTCCCCAGTGGGTTGGGGTGATGAGGTGATTGCGGTCATTCCCCAGTGGGTCGGGGTGATGAGGTGATTGAGGTGATTGAGGCTGAGGGTAATGACCAGGAATGCGCGTTCGCTGCATGCTGGTGGTCAAGATAGCGGTTGAAGCCTCAGGTGTTGGCTTGGCTGTGTGACTCGCCTCACTGAAAGCTTGCGGGAGTGATGATGATGACGTCACGCTGGAGTAGTTGCACGAAGGCTGCGCTGACGTTCATATTCGGGGTCACCAATTTAGGGGTATGAGGAACAGGGAGTAAAGTTCACTCATACTCCATAGAAAAGGGAGGATCCTCCGACCAGACGGGTGTTGTGCCTGGCGGGCAACTGCCCAACGATTGATGTTGGGTTCTTGTATATATGTCCACTGTACGGTAAACTTTAATTGCGCGATGCAGGATTTATGTGACGTCTGTCTGACATCAGGTCTTTGATGCGTAGTTCGCATGTGGCGATGTAGATCCGCCACAGTAGCATGAAACTTTCTATCGCAGCACATAAATCTGTCGTAGGACATTCAAGAGGTATTTAACAGGCCTGCTTTTACAGTTAAAATATTGTGTGTGTTTTTATAAGTTCTAATGCACAACATGAGACATTATATTTTCAATTATGATCTAATGAATGAACGACTTTTTTATTTTTCCTATGTATCTTTGATTAATCGACCTCAAACCGGCCTATTTGGTAGATTATAATACTTATTTCATTTTGCTTTTTCGATATTATCGGGAATGTACCGATGTAAAATCAAGATAAAGTTTAATATTATCACCTTAAGTGAATAAATATTAGTAAGACTACACGATTAGGTATGTACGCACGGAAAGTATTTACTGAGTCCTAACTACACTACAATTCCCATCTATGGTTGGTTGGGATTGGTTTATTGTCTCGTTGGTCTAGTGATCGCAAGAGCTACTACTGAGCATGAGGACCTGGGTACGATTGCCAGGTCAGGTAAAGTAGATACCTATCTATTTTTGGGTTTTCCATCAGGAATTTCTTCTTAAACCCGGTGTCTGGATTTGTACGGGGTTGATGGCATTAGGCTAAGCTTTCCCCCTAATTACACATAGCTGGGGATTACTAGGACTTAACGAAATGTGGGTGTACTTATAAATAGGTACACCTCTGCCTAACTTTTCTGGGAAAACAGGCGTGATATATGTTTGTATTTATTATTTGGTGTTACTACCTTAATGGTATATGATTTCCGAATAAGACTAGCCCCTAGAAGCGAATAAGGCTGCGCGCAAATCTACTATGTAGTTTTGTCTATCGTTGAAAAAACACCGTTTTGCCATCGAGATGTTTTGTTTTCTCATAATTGCTTTCACATAACGATTATGATTTATAGCACTCTTGAACTGGCTACGTAAGGGCTTATTTTAAGAAAATTAACCTGTACCAATAAGCAACACCTAGTTTGCTAATTGCGATGATTCTGGCATTAATTGACCCTTCAACCGCAAAATAATTGCCTTCTTCGTTGCTAGACGAATACAATTATGAATGTTGTCATACACTTAGCAGCAATAGCCGGTACAATATATCAGTATACTCAGATTTAATTTTCCAATTACAATAAACAAGTCTAAAAATCGATAAAAACTTAATCCCTCATTATTTTTTTCATGATTGCTATCTGCAGTGATTCGAATAACTTATCACATTATTTTATCAAACATTTCGTTTGATTTTTAGTTATTTAAGATGGCATTCAGATAACCAACAAGGTAATTTTAGATTTTTTAATTTTGTAAGTTCTTTGTTCTAACCGATGGTATCAATAGATGCTGGCTACCTAGGTACTTACCCCACTTACAATATAAGAACATTATCTTTTAACAACCCGGAGGAGCTCGTGCTCGCCGCACGGGTCGATCCCTCAGGTTAAGCTACGCTTGCCGGGGTTGGTCTGTGGATGGGTGACCATCTTTGCCTCCGAAAGCACGTTAAGCCGTTGGTCCCGGCTGTCATTCGTGGCTCTTTGACAGTCGTCAGAAGCCCGAACGTCTGACAACCAGTCTTACCAAGGCTGGTATCGTATTGCCCAGTTACTGGGTTGTGGAGGTCAGATAGGCAGTCGCTCCATGTAAAATACTTGTATTCAGCTGCATCCGGTTACACTGGAAGCCGACCCCAACATAGTTGGGAAAAGCGCTAGGTAGATTGATTGTTTTATCTTTTACAACCACGATTCTGCTGAAGTTTCTTCCACATAGGCTATGTTTTACGTGCAAAGCTACGTCTACCAAAGAAAGATCTCATTTCTCATTATCAAAAATTAAAAAGGTGAAAGTACTTTTCGCCCTTTTTTAACAATTAAGCAGTTGATTGAAATATGTATTTGTGGGTTTAATTACAATGGTAGGTATTGGTACAGAAACTACGATCCATATGACCAATCATTAAGGTGAAAATAATACTAGGCTAGTTACATAATTGTATTGTATTATTTAGGTCATGTCAGGATGAGAGTAGGTAAGTTGGATGTCGCTTCAGAGGAAGTAGGTTGTATTTCTTCGTCACATAATCGTAGAAATATAAACAAACGCTAAGCTTCAGACAAGAGTACCTACCTAGCATTCTATTGTTTTACTTACAAAGATCGTTTCACGGCGTTCATCAGGATTTATTTCAGCAGGTACAGTGAACTTGTACCTCGCTCGATGAGCCCATCTGAACGGCGGACACAACACCATTTTGAATTAATTGTTTTTACAATAAATTTAATTGCATTATACACAGCACTGCATAACAGAGTAGCGAACCACTGAGGAGCGCTCGCGCCGGCCCGACACTGCTTGAACGACACAACCGCTGCCCTTATCGCTCTTGCCAGATAATCTCACCATTCCGATTGTTTTAATTATTTCACACTAAAGAATCATTACCTACTATGTGTTATCAGGGAGCCTTGCAATCTTATCGACATAATACGATTGTCACCCAATCAGTATTATTCACAAAAGAGCAATTAAATCTGCTATTCTGTAAAATAAATATTTGGTAAACCAGTAACGGGAACTAATCGGGAATTAATATAAAGCTGATGAGGGAAATAAAATACGAGTATTTTATACTATAATTTATTTATAACGTAAATGAGTACACAATGCCAAAGGCTTTAAAATGATTCACTTCATTCAATATTTTTCATTAGAAAAAAAAAAATATTTACAATTTAAAAGAGAAAATCAGCTTTGCAATCCATTAAAAATTGCCACACAAAAAAGGAAAGTTCGTATTATTAATTTACTTTAGGTATCACAAATCGTATATGAGGGGGCTCGCTGTGCACTTGGCTTGAAAAATCTCGGTTAAATAATATCGAACTAGTATTCTTTATGTAGATCTGTGCATTAATAAAATGTGCAAAGTAGGTATCTATAAAATGTGCCAAACGGAAGACATTCATTATGTAACAAATCTATTGTAGTTTACATTAAACTTCAAAAACATTTTGTCAACATTATACTTACAATGTACAGATACAGGAATTGAGCACGGTATTGTTATAATATTTCAAATACTGGCCGGCTGCGACAGTGTGCACGGTGTGCACGGGACTCGCGCGGAGTCGCGCGCACGCGCATTTTTGTGGCCCACTATGCAACTGTAACGCATACTGATTGCTTTTACTACTAGCAACTTTACCAAAACATCATATTACTATAGATGGTACAATATATGAATTAATGTATGTCATACAGTAATTTTTATTAACTGTTATATTTTTACAATAGCATTAATGTGAAACTAAAAACGTAAAACATTTTCACATTATACTTAGTGTTAGTGATTTTTTTTTGGTGATACTGTCACAAGCTAAAACTAGACAAGCAACTAATTAATTTCACAATCAGTATGCATTACAACATCTAACTATGTACGGGTTAATCAAAACTATTAAAATCATAGACGTGATGTGTGACGATGTCGTGCGTTACAATGAGTGTCAAGCCACGTCTACGACTTTAGAGTTTGACACACGGGAGTAAACATTCCCCGCTAATATCTGAATAATCTACAACACCAACGGAACAGCTTTGACGAGTGCAATTGACGAACAAGTGATACTTATTAACTCTGGCTACTTTAACAATATGAACCCACAGGTACAGGTTATACGCACAACATGAGGCGGGAGATCCGCCGTAACACTATGTACAGTCGACAGCAGCCGGACGGCTCTGCGGCGGTGTTGCCTTCAGTGCCGTTAGCGAACGGCGCAACTAGCTAACACCACTACTGATATGATTTATTATGCACAATATAACAATTCGCTTTAGATCTAATGAATACAGTATCGAAGCCGTCGATCGTATAAGTTGTGCACAGCATAAAATAAGAGAGTAGTATGAAACTTTAATTTAACATCTCATAAAAACTGAGAAACAAATCGCGTTACAAAATACATATCCTTAATTTTATGATTATAATATTTATAATACATTGTTCTTGATGTTATTTTTTTTTTCAATCTTATTGTAGCACACTAACCATTTTGTCAGATATGTAATTTAAATTCTGATTTTTCTCCAAGTAACAACAATTTGGCTTATATTATGTAACTTTATACAAAACTTAGGTATTTTGCTTTTGTGATTTATTATATTATCATTAAAATCATACATAAAAGACTTAAAATAACATAATCAAAAATTATGTATCTTTTAGAATGAAGCAAACAAGACAGGTTTTGGTCAGAACTTGATTAAATTATACAGTTACGAATAGACACGAATACAATGTTTGTAATTAATATAATTATTCCAAAACAGGTCCTGTTAACTTTTATAAAACTTGATGATTAAAAATACACAATTCACAAATATTTGTGACTTTCATTGATAAAAAATACTAAAACTAAACAATAAAATCAAATAGAATCACATGTACTTTTTTCTGTACTCAGATACAAAATCTTGCATTAATCAGACAATTCCTACAAACCTAAGAATTACTTAAAATAACGCATTCACGCATGAGTATTCAGCAGTAAAGCACAAAATATTGTTCGAAGCTGCAACGAGACTACAATAACGTACGATAAAAGTAAATATAACTTATATAATATAAAGCCAGTGGCACTAAAAGGTGAGAGTAATAATCAGTAAAAGGAAAATATGACACGAACCGCTTATTACATATCGTACGGAAAGAAAATAGAATACGAATCGAGACAAAGAGACGACAACTAATTCCGTAAATATCACATGAAACCTTTACGAGTAAGCACCTTTACTATTATTTTAATTAAAGATTGTGCGCGAAGACTAGAATTCTGCAAGACAAACAATAATAATGTCATGGAAATGCTACAAACTGAGTTAGTTATTCTAATTCTGGTTTCAAGATGATACAACTGGGTGAGAACATCACCTTAACACCTTTAATTAATTAAAGCTATCATCATCAGACGACACCGAGCCGCGACGCCGCCTGTCCGCAGACGAGCTCGGCTCTACACGACAACTGGTCTGTGTTGATATGTCAGCGAGGTCGTGCGGGGCAGGGCGACGCGTCTGCACCAGTCCCAACGTATTCGGTACATTATCTCTACTTGCTACGTAAAGGTTTGAAAAATAAACGGACAAAGCTCTAATACGTCGACGTCGACGCAACCTCTCATACAGACACATCTGTAACACAATGTGTACCATATTCCTTAGGAATTTACAACAACATGAGAAGATTGACAATCAACTATGAATTAATCAATTCAGATCTATATATTTATGTATATAGTCATTGAACTACGTTAAGATTAAACTACTCTAGATGGCAAACATGTAGATATGTCCTTAGAAAAAAATTACTTAGGTGTAAGTAATGAAAACTTTTAACAAAATGAAGTAAAAAATAAAAGTCTGTTGTTTTGTTCTAGTTATCTATCTACACCAAGACTTATAGATTTCGTAAGTTTTTCTCACTGAAAGACTATTAAATCTATCGAAAAGAGGTTAATGTCATGCAACACTTCTCCGAATACGTATGAATCGATGGGTTTTTGTGCTTTGGTATAAACGTTGAGCGAATTCATAGATGTTACAATACTTTAAAATCCTAATGCAAATGTTAGATCTAAAATTTACAACTTCTAAAAGGGTTGGACCCGTATGCGTGTTTGTTCTATAAAATGAAAGTCCGTACGCCAGACAAAAATATTAAAATAGCACTGTAAAAATAAGACATCGTTAAAAGACAATAGAATTATTGATTAAACATAACTACATACAAGGAGAAAATCTCAATGATATGTAAGAACTCGACGGAGTTCCCTTCTTCCCTTATAGACTACAGCTAAAGCGTTTCGCCTACATTACATTCTGTAAAACATTAGCTTATTTATAAACTAGCAACCGATTATTCGATTTACAACTAACAGGACCTCAAGTAAACACTCCCGGGTCAGAGATTAGAATCCGTACGAGAAGCGAACTGCACCGAGTGTGGCGTCTCATGCGGCTCGCCACCGCACAGGACTGGCGAAAGGAACGGGGAACTATGACAAGGTAAGCGTCAAGCGTAATGTACGAACCGACACAATGTCAGTACTACCGACAAACGACACCGTTATATCAATATTCAAACTCGCATATTTAACGCCAGGAGACACTGTTAGCGGGGCAATAGAAGTGGCCGCGACTATGAACACCGTATAACTGCGCCGTTAGTCACGTTCTTGGGGATAGCCTACAACTACGCGACATAAATTGTATCGGGTACAAGGTAACTTTAGAAAAAATATAATACGTATGTTTAAAAATAACAACCAAACAAATGGCACCACATTAATATCGCACCAAATAACTTGTTAGTCCAAAATAGATGTTCTGAAATTTCTATTGTCTCTGTGTATGTCTACTTACTAGATAATAACGGTGATGTTACTGTAATGATTGATAATTTAATACGGTTTTAACGTTAACTCACTCGCGTTTATAATCGAAAAAACTCTAATGTAATAATTATGAATGGAGAATTACCTTTTAAGTTAACGAGTATATTATTATTTAGAATAAGATCGCTGAATATGTATTTAGGAAACAACATTTTGGAAATTTTGAATAAAAAAAATATTGTGACCCAATAAAATGTGTTTCCCGTTTAGTATTTACAATTTTTATGATATGCAAGTGCAAAGCTCACTAAATATATCATTATAGTAAATATTTCTTCTATTGTCAATGATACAAGTGTAACATCTACACTAGATAGTACGGTACTCTAATCGTAATATGAATTCACTTGTGTGTAATTAGTAAAATTATAGTAACCCTTAGAATATCTAAATAGAACGAAAGCACTCACTTTAGCTGCTCGCACTTGTATAGCATTAGGTACACAAATCATTTATATTAAAGTTCAACTTAATAAAGTATTTCTGTTAGAAATTTTAATGACTTTGGTATTTCATAAGTTGTGTACGGCGCGGCTGCGGAGACCGCAGCGAACGCTTCGACGACTCAACGACGCTCGCTCATTACTCATTAGTTCGCTACCCAAGCTTAGTTACTTATACGGTAGTCGGCTAGCGTTTATTATTGATCCTTAAATTTATGAATTATGTTTGTACGTTTACAAAGAGAGTTCATTGTCATGTTAAGGTGAAGGTGACGAAGGTAATATTCGAGTTAATCGTTTCATGATCCACTGGCTTTAGTATGGCGCAAATCTGTTGTATCCACTTCTGTACACTGCAGTCTGTAAGTTAAATATTATCATTGTTAGTAACCTTTGTTCATATCTTGTGCTTCGAGAAACTACAGCGCCGACAAATTAAATTAAATGACGATCTTACCCCGTATCCCGACACCGGTCCGATACCGTGGCCTAAGTATGGATCTGCGTATTCTCTGCCGTACCTGCAACACGCAACATGTTTTCTTGTGTTAGACAACATCATACTAATGAATTATTTTTTACTTCAGTGCAGAACAGACTATTAGAAGCAATTTTTGTATCTCTTTAGGTGTACTACGGTCTAATGTTCTACACATATCATAAAAGTAATGCACTACTCCTTTTCCATTGTATTTAGTTTATTGCACAAGTATTGTAAAACTACACTAATGAAATAGTTTGCGATAACTCTAAAATAGTGTAGATACTGTCTTAATTCAAGTAAAGTTCGATTCAAAATGACATGGCTCGGAACATGAGGCGAGTCGCTGCGCAGTAACAATTTCATGTGTCAGCGGGGGTGAGGGGTGGGGTACTGCGCAGCGAGTAGCTAAGTTCCAAGCCGCCATTAAGTTTGAATCGAACTGTAATTGGTGGTTAATATTGTTTCTAATCGCGTAAATCAGATATTTAACATGAGCGATAATCACTAGGGATGCTATTTATTTTTTATGAGTTGATGAGGTTTATTTAATAAATTCAATCAAAATAGATTTACTTCGGGAAGGCTGTCTACAGCCTAAAAGAAGGTCAAGTGTTAGTGTTGGGTTATAGAACGTTATAAGTAATGTTAGTTAAGTCCTTGAAGCTTCGTATTTACATGAGCGACATCAAAGTGTTGGAGGTGGACGTGGGTACTGACGTGGCCCCGAGCGGCGCGAGCGCGGGCGCGGGCGCGGCGCCGGCGGCGGCGGCGGCGGCGCGCGCGGCCGCGCCGTAGTTGGCGGCCGCCGCCGCCGCCGCCGCGTGCTGCGCCGACGTCAGCGGGGACTTCAGCAGGGGCGCCGCCGCCGCCGCCGCTGCGGCTGCCGCCTGCGGAACACACCACTCGTCAGCGCGCGCTCTAGCATCTGCTCGCCCCGCAGGAGAACGTTCTCATCCGAACAGTGAGCCCACAAAAGGCACGAAGACGATCACCTTTTTCTTCGTCGAAGATTTACGGCTTTCGGGCGTATTCGATCGCATAGGTTATCTTACCGGTATGGGGAGATCCACAGACGACATAATGGTGTAATACAAAGATGATTTCCATGTCACACTGAATAGCGATCTGCATAGCCATAAGTTGAAAGCGAAAACGATGCAGAAAGTAGGAACTACATACAAGAAAAAGATTGTGCACGTTTGTCTATTTATTTACATAAAAATCGATTCACATGCAACTCTGCCGGCACACGTTTCTATGATGTTTGGTGTTATATCTTCTGCACAAACCATCGATTTCAGTTGTCGACTTTTAGAATGAGATGCAGACGATATTGTTAATGTGGTCGATGAACATGTACATGCATTTAAATAAATAATTATGACGGAATCGATCCAAAATAAATCAAAACGTCGAAGTATTCTAAATCTAGCTACAGATTATTATCGGTGATTGTTAGTGTACTTAATAATTGCAATTACATTTGTGGGCTCAATGTTCTACTCGCAGCATGGTATTAGCATCAGATAGATTCAACGTACAGCCTCATATGCCTAAAACTAAATCACCCACCACAATACCAACGAACAAGGATAAACTCAACAGAAAGCAAACCGCGCGAGCCGACCGGCCGCGCGTGTGCCAAGTCCATCTGGTTACCACAAACACAATGTGCACCCTGCATTACGGTGGATTACCAACCAATAGGACCATACGAATATAATAAAGGAGCAAACAAAATCCCAGCACTCACTCCATGATGGATATCGAACTTATACTAGCGTGGTGGAACATGAATCAGGAAGCGATAGAGATACAGATACAGTCGCATATCGAGCGAAACTGAACTCTAAAGGCGTGACGTTTACCTCAGCTGCCGGCTTCGCGGCCTGTAACAACACACGCACTGTCACCTCCTGGGCCCTCACTCAACGGTGTCAGAGCAGACTAGTCAGTACACTCAATCATTAGGTACTCAAATATTAATTCATAATGGAACTGACATTGGAATAGGGAGTAAAAACAAAAACTCTATTTACCTGCAGTCTGTAGTTGGAGTCAGCCGTTGCGGCCGCGGCTAAGAACGGGTCGTAATACACACTGCGAAATAAAATAACATTATACAGAACATTTATATTTTTGACAGCTGTAATAATATTCCATATTGATTTCATATTTATATCAAATTGTAATTGAATAAAAGTACGTAGTTAATAAAATATCTAATCTACTTAGTGCAACGAACAGTAACGTTCATTCAAGTGCTCGTATTAGTGCAGAGAAATATTAAGGAAGAAACTATACAACTGTCATCTACTGATAATTGACTAGTCAACACACTATTACAACGTTGGGATAAGCATTAAACATGTTATCTATAAGCTTAGCGAACAATCCAGTTAGAATTAACGTGACTATTGTTAGTTACACATTTACACTCAATAATTACGTGATGTGCTGGTGTAGTTAATTTTATAAACAGAAAATAACTCATACCAAAGTTAGGTGAATCGGGGACAAGGGATTGGGGTGTCTGGGAACGTGGAGGAGACTTGCGCCCTGTTGTATAAATGTTGCTGTTAATGTTTAACTAATTTACATGGTCGAGTTCACGTATTCAGCTGCAGCCGGTTAGACTGGAAGCGACCCCAACGTAGTTGGGGAAGTGCTTGGCAGATGTAGCATAATTTATTATCGAGTTAACTTTATGAAGCAAAATCTAACTACAAAAAAGTTACGAGGAAATCTCACTACCTTGCTTGAAAGTGGTAATTTCATGTAACATGGTAATCTTTCAAGTATCATGTGTGATCTTTTGTTTATTGCCATGCGCTCAAACTAGTAATAACACATCAATTTAACAATTATCGACGTTGCCTTATTAGCAAAATTTCGCTATGCTGAAAACTTCGGCACGTCGTGTCAGTGAGTGCACTTATATATCAATGGTTGTACCCAACGGGACTATATTAGTTCGTGGAGTGACTTTTCCGAAGACGGCGACGAAAATAGGTCGCAAGTGCGACGATATCTTGTCCGTCCAAAGTTTCTTTTAATTAAAACTGCTTTTGACTGCGTATTATAATTTATCCTAAGACTATGAAATTTTTCGATTCTGATGCACAACAGAGACAAATAAGCTATGTTTCTACTCGAAGAAGACAATTCATGGATTTTAAAATAATGTGGCATGATTTTCAGTATAATTTGGAAGGTATCTGAAGTCAGACTGATTGTAACGCTTCAATTTTAATTATTGTCCTTTACGTCATCATTATATTATTACTTTTTCAACTAGTTCTACTAACAACTGTAATGCGCCATTAAACCTTTTTGGAATAATTAATCGGTTGAGTTATGGTTTCGGACTACGAATTGTTTTCAGGAAATGAAGATTATTTGGCATCGTTAGCGAATTAGTGGTCATTAAAATATTGCTGCTTTGGAGACTGATAATAATCTAATCAATTTAACCTAATTAATTTTGGCAGATTTTGGGCATATCAATGTTGTCATTAGTTAGATATAAATGCGGTGGTGAACATCGGTCAAGATTATAAAGTTTCGTGTGGACGACAGCGACTTATAGTCTCGGGCAGGGGAGGGGAGGGGAGGTAGTGCGGTGCGTTTACTCACGGTGCGTAGGCGTGCATCTGCGAGGCGTAGGCGGCGGCGCGGTTGAGCACGGCGTGCGAGAGCGCGTGGGGCGAGGCGTGCGGGGCGTGCGCGTGCTGCGGCGGCGCGGCGCGCGGCTCTCGGCGCAGCGCTACATGCAACACACGGCAGTGGAGTGGGGGGCATGCGTTACCTGCGGCGCTGGGCGGCGCGCGGCGCCAGCACGAGCGGCGGCGCGGGCGCGGCGGCCGGCGCGGCGCCCAGCCACGGCCACGACACGCCCGACACCCGCAGCCCTGCGCACACACCGCGTGAGCACACACGCGCCCCGGGCACCGCGCAACACACGAGCCCACGTCATGCGACACGCTACCCGCTCGGTTCGCTACATGATGTCCTTAGGCTCATCTCCAAACTATTGATCCGAGCGGGCGTGGGATTCGAGTGCCAGCACTGATGCGGCGGGGCTGCAGTCACCGCAGAGGGTGCTAGTATTTATTGGATTCGATTCGATAGATAGGGACAAGAATCTAAATAACCGAGTAATCCCACCACATTGAGTGAAGGAGGTTCATGCTCGAATGATTGTTATGGTAATGTAAACGCGAAAGCTTAATTTAGTTTATCGATTAAATATCATACCAAAATCGTAATGAAGGTTCTCACCTTCCGGCCACTGGACACACACTGGAACAAAATAAATATGATATTTATATATAAACTTCACAAGTTAGATGGAGGATTTCGCTAGATCTAAAACAAAGAACATACCTATAAGACATTCTCTACTACAAAATTGAAATATGAATATAGTGCATTACGGAAGTTGCATTCATTCCAGCAAACGTCAAGGTATGAACATTCATGTGTCTTGTAGCTGTACAAAACTGTCAAGTTATCTAGCAAGCTGTCTAATTGACGGTGTCATCCGTTTATCAATACAGTGAGTTAAGTTCGCCAGGCAATGCGACGCCGGAGACAGCCTTCTGCAACGTTCGGATATATTTGTATGTAATACTGAGTGGAAGTTCATGTCTGTATGATGCGAATCAAATGTACCGCGTGTGACGAGTGCTCGGCGAGACTGTCTCCGGAGCGGACAGTGGACTCATTCTCTAAATAGCATTCACCTAGGAGCATTCAGACAACGGAACTAGCCACATGTAGGAATAAGTAAGTACATTAACATGGACAACACCGATGTTACAAGTTCAGCTCTCTCACCCAAAGTGGGAACTGATCCATTTCTAGCCAGAATAACTGGATGGATTAAAAGAGAAAATCCCAAGATGCATTATATTTGTACAGGTGTGATACAATAAGGTATTGTTATTATAGTAATGTGTGAACGTTATAACTTTATTTTGGAAGTTTTAATTTAACTCATTGAATGTATTTCATGAACGATCGTTGGGTTACTTACCGTTAGGAACGGTTGGAGGTTTCTTTGTCTGCACTCTCGCTGTCGCATTATTAACCTGATTTGAAGTAAAATCTATATGAGAATACGTTTGGGTTTATACCAAAAACAAAAACATTGGCTGATTTTAAATAAACTTTATACATCAAAAAAATTATAAATTTTTAAAACAGGATTTTTATTTGACAGAATAGATTACAACTGCAAGGATATGGATAGTATTCAAGAAGCGCTTGATTCAAACTCACCAATCAGATTTTTGTGAGATTCGAACCCACTTCAGCTTCTTCTCTAAAAGAGGAATACAAAAGTAAAAGTATTTGAACAAACTTCTAATGTGAAAATCAGCCAATTGGATACCAGATGTCGTACAGATAGAAAAAAAAAAAAAAAAAAACTATTAAATACCAAACAAAAAGATGTTTTATTTAAAACTTTAATATTTAGCCGCAGACATCTGATATGTGAACATAAAATAAAGGAAACTTGGGATTTACTTTTGACATTAATAAGGGATATTTAAGAATATTAAAGTGAGCATACTTTTCCACTCTTAACCACATTCACTCTCTTCTTAGGCGCAGACTGACTCGTCTACAAGACCACTTTTCAGCGCTTCTATTTAAATTTAAAATGAATAGATAGAATGGAACTAAAATTTGTTTAGCAATCTTACCTCTGCGGCATTGTGACGATACGGTTCGTTCTACATTTCTCTGTGAGACACTCTCTCTTTCGATCGGCATATTAAATGACCGTCTAGAGAGTAAAGGGATAAAATAAATAAGGTTTGTTTGTGGATTAGACGCCGGCATACTTAGTGCTAATATGCGGGACCGCGGCGCGGCACGCTAGCATGACAGTAACTACAGAGCAGACGAGCGCAGGTTGCGGTGGGCGGTGGGCGTAGGAGCGGGATGTTATAAGTTACATAGTGCTACGGATGGTATTCATTGAGTCATGCACACCTCTATCTTTCTGCCCTCAACCACGGTGCCGTGAAGACGCTCTCGTGCTCGCTCCGCATCACCACTATTTGCGAATGTTACAAAACCGAATCCCTGCATGCAAGACAGACAAAACATGCATTAAAAACAGCGTCGCTCAAAAAACAACGTGCAACAAAAATTAACATTTATGCATTGCATATTCTTTTTAAATATTCTAGTGAAATATCGAGAAAATATTATCGAGTCGATTACGTTGATACTTTGAGCGTATTCTAGCTGTATGGGTACACATAAGCGTTTGGATCACAGTAATAAATTAATGTAACGTCGCTCGACCTAGTAGTCTGTACTATTGGTAGGAGAGTTTGTATCACGGTATACAACGATTCTTAAGGATTGTTCGACACTAATTCATAGACACTACTTACTTTATTAAAATGATAAGTCATTGTGTGAGATGTTAGCTGCGATTTGTTCTAGACAGAAAACTCACCGATCATGCAGTGGCTAAGATGAACTAATTGGATCTAGGAACACAGGTATACCCAAACGGACTTGATATTCCATTACGGAGCAACCACAGTACAAAAATCAAACATCGATACAGTACTTATTTTTACATTTAGTTACTATTATTAAGTAAAAATAAACTAACTTTGGAATCATACCAATATTACACCTGTATTATTTTACAATATAACATTGTGCATGTACTTTACAGTGCCCAAAACTAACACGTTAAACATAAGCGATACTTAGATTTATTAGATATTGATAAATATACACCTGGTACATCCTAATTAATTACAATAGGTGAATCACACAAATTACTGTCAAAATTGTCGTAAATGGCATTCAGTACGCGTTATACAATTTCGTTCAATATTATTGAATCAATAGATCGTGCTCAGACAAATGAAACTACTTACTTTCAATAAATGGTGATAACCCATAGATACAAAAAGCAGCTAGCACAGCACACAATACAGTGGAAGAGACGAGTTGTGAAAGTGGCAAACAAGTTGCTGATTGTACGAAACGCTTACACTTATAAAAGCAAATGACAGCTCTATTATTACCATTCTGAGTGCAAATACTTAACGTAAACATTAAATCTGGGCAGAGAGAAAGAGAAAGAAAAAATAATAATTTACGAAGAGGCGAGGGCCCGTCCAACGCGTTACCGCGGTACCCGACCGGACTGTAACACAACGCACACAGTGCAACAAGCTCTCAGTATGTTGACAGACACAATCGATCCGACGGACGAGGAAGACACAAGTGTCGTACAGCTCGGGGACATTACGTTCATCTCGACTCGGAGCATTCTAAACCGGTTCGTTTATTAACATTTATTTACCACTGAATGTTGGTATCCCTTTTATATATTGTTATTTTCATACCGTTGGATGTTTTCAAAATAAATCTTTAATAAAATAATCGAATATATAAAAATAAATAAGGAGAAGAGTTTTTAAATTATTCAAGTCTTATCTTAGCTACATAATGTTTCAATATTTTACTAATTGTTTATATATATTTGCAAACACAACAGCAACTGTAAGAACAAAATATTATGAGTTATATAGCCAAAACCGGTTAGAATTTTCCCAAGTGAAAACGAAATGTTACCGAAGTTATACGAGATAAAGCCAAACTAAGTGATGCACCCTAAAAGTTACTTCTAGGAAAATAACTTACATCATATAGTCATTGCGTTACATTATATAACATTGTGTTTCCAGGGTTCAGCAAAATATACATGCCCAAAACTAATAAAAATTATATTCCCTTGTTAGGAAGCATATGACTGAACGAATTTTTGTATTATTTATTAATAACATAGTGGACAGAAAATAGTAAGTACACTGTCAATCTAATAGACTAAATACATCAGAATGACTGATCATCCAAACTACAACATAGATGCATTAAAAGGTTTTTACATAGCAGTATATAATCATGTCATAAACATAATAAAGTTAAAAGAAAATACAACAATATGAAGATCGAAGCAGTTTGGACGATTGTAACAACCTCATTAGTGATGAATAATAGAGCTGTCCTGAAAATATGACTTAGGAAATCAGCTGTTATAGTGACGATGCATCATTCTCTAATACTGCATATCCCAATGTGAGGCATTGAAGAAAAAATAACTTGGAGCTATTATTTAAAAGAGTAAAATACTTCTTGACATGAGCGAGCATGGACTACTTTAGGGGCGGTCACCAAACTGACACAAGGAAAGCAGTAAACACGAAAAAGCGTTCAATCCAATCAATTATTATAAAAATATTTCGATAATAACTCTTTAAATTTCATGGGAATTATCATTTACAGTGAGTTGTTTTTTGAGTATATTTGAAATGTAAAATTAATGTTGCTAAATATCAATATATTGCACCAATGACTTACTTCAGGCATATCATTTTGTGAAAGTTATGAAACATTCTTACATTTGAACCAATATGGAAAGTTACTAAAATGATACAATAAGTATGTCGATAGTGCAATCAAGTAAATATAGTTCAGATTTGTTCAAAATCAGAATAATAGACATTATTATTCAATGAAAATATACAATGCAATTAGAGATACTGCACCAAACATTAAAACCAATATGCTATGAGAAAGAAGTTTGTTTTAAAACACAATTATGATTATATTAACTAAGCCCATTTGCCTTCAAATTTCTGTTAAGCAAGGAATAATTAATCAAATCGCATGACTTGAAGAGAAGTAAAACTTTAGAACATATTATTATTAGGAAATATTTGTATAAAATCGGTAGTTACTTTGGTTTGGGCAGCGATAACTAATAATTGTTAGTAAGACCTCTTAGCTACTGCACTTCTGCTTGCCGTTATAACGTTCATTACTAGTCATTTATCAATGTTAATTTAGTCCAAATGTGGCAAAGTCTAACAATACAAGTATTACAAGTCAATAGCTATGAAGTGCAAGATTGATATTTAAATTAAAGGAATAATTTTCATTTTATTAATATTCATTCAGAAATTATCAAAAAGAGATATAACTTGTAAATTCTAACCCTGACTTGCTTTAACGAGGTTATTAAATGCCAGTTCTGAATTTAAAACGAAAAAGAAAGTATAATATTTCGTCACTCGTCAGGTGTCACCTTGGCAGATGGCTTTGCCTAGCATGTTGATGAGGTGAGGCACCGTGGTAGCAGTGCGTGAGACTGATAAGTAAATAACAAGTGCAATAATATCTGCTTTGGTTAACCTTGACAAACGTACTCGACGAGTCTGTCAGTCAAGGAAACCTTACTCTTGCTCTGCTGCCTTGTTTAGAGTTGGAAACATAATAATGACCTCGTTAAAATATTATAGCTATTAATTATTCCTTTAATTGACTAAAAGATTTGTAAAGAAACAAAAAGTATTAAACAGATTTTTTAAATGTATTGTTTTATTTTAGGTAGAATTGATTTGTTACCAAAATAAAAACCTAGAGGTTAACAATTTTGTATTTTTTGTTTCTGAACATAGACACTTTTAAAAAGTGGCCACAATAAAATCTGTGTATCTACAGATTTCAATGAGCCACTTGATTTTCAGCTTAATGGCTGAAAATATTGCTTACCTTCGAGCCACGTTCGTTGAAGATAATTTCTACATCAAGTATTGTGCCATATTGCTGAAATGTAAAAGGTTAGAAATTAAATAGCTGGTTGTTTACAAAGATAACTGGTTTGGTTTTGCCATGCTTGAAGGGTATAAGAAGTGGAAGTGAATACGTACCCCAAACATATTTCTAAGGTCAGGGTCCCTAAATCTGAAGGGTATATTGGACACGTGTAACCGTTTTGGCTGAGATGCTTGTGAGACGGGCACGAGTGTCTTTTCAGGCGTGCCGGCGGCATTGCCGGCGGCGACGGCGGCGCTGACGGCCGCGGCCGCCGCGTGCGCAGCGGCTGCTTGCTGCGCGACCACGGCCGCCGCCTGCTGCGCCACTACCGCCGCCGCCACACTCACTGGTGTGCTCTCTTCATTTGATTCTCCTTCGCTTTGCTGGGGATGGCAAATATTTGACATGAATAATTATATTGGTATTTGATCAGGAATAGAATTGAGTTAGACAGACTATGTAACTATAGGAATTTCTTAAAATTACCTATCTTTAGGAGCATTCTGTAACTAACAATGGTAGGTGATTTTTTCTATAAATCACCATGGTCGAAGATTGACCACGGTGGCGATAAATTGGAAACAGGATTGAAGGCCAATGTCCAGCAGTGGACTGCTTATAGGCTGATGATGAAGAGTCATTGAGCATCAAATGATGAAGGACCAACAGTAAACCCTCGATCAATACATTGGAACTAATCATTAACTAATACACAGGCAAAACATTTATACACGAAGGAAATGAGTCTAGATGCCCCAGAGACCGTTCCTTGTGAACCAAACACACCACTCTAATCAAGTGTATGAGTACCTAACTATACAGAAAACATTCTGTAGACATTACGCCTACGACCCAATATTTATATGCAATATTTTTATATCTAGTTGACGTAGAAACAGTTTGGTAGTAAAAGTATTTACAGACATGGGTCAGTTATCGAAAATCATCTGTCACTCTCCGGCTCTCCGGCAACATACGAGTGTGCCGCCCCATTTCACATAGCTGAGCAGGACATGAGATATTATATTTCCCCAACCGAGAAACGGTGAATACAAGCGGTCATATTTTTATAAGTTTTTTCCTCTCTTTATGTAAGTAAATAGACCCAAATCCAAGGACCTTTCAAAGTCTTGGATAATGCAAAACACTGTCTACATAGGTAGAGTATCTATTAATCATTCTTTCTTTGCAATCTTACAAGCTCAGTATTCAGGCGAGTATATAAAAAAGTATTATTATCGTTGTCCATAAATACGAGCACAATGGTAATGAAGCTTGGATGTACTTTGTTTGCCCCAGGAACAGACAGGTAGTAGACCGAGTAGTATCCAACAATTTCGTTTTTAAAAGTTATTGTTTGCAGTCGGTCGCTTTTGTTTAGTTGAGCTACGATTATTAAAATAATGAATTAAACTTACTGAGTTATTATTTTGATTTTCTATTGAATTCTGCGTATGCGTTTGTGGCGGCGGTTGAGGTGAGAAGTTAGCTGGCGGTAGCGGCGCCGGCGGTGGCGGTCCTTCGCTCTTCACGAGCGGGGGTTGTGGCGGCGCCGTCGGACCGGCAGCCTCGGCCTTCACTCCTGCGAGCGCGTCGCCGTTGGCTGCGAACTGTGCAGCGGCTGCCGCAGCCGCCGCCGCCGCAGGGAACGGGGTCGCCATACCCGTCCCCACCATATGCTGAAAATAACAAATAAAACAAAGCTATAGAAACTGTTCAGTGTTCACCTATAATTACCCATATATGTGTCAGCAGAACGACATTGATCATCAAAGAATTCAGAGCTATTTATCTCAGGGACGCGGTCTAGGTAGCTTATGTACTAATTCTGTCGTAATAAATAAACCCGCTTATAGTTGACGTTTCTGGGCTGCGAATCGAAATATTGACGCGAAGAACTCGTGCCAAAACACGAGCCGCTGTGCACTGGCTCCTTCGCAAACAGTAAATTCACATGGTACCAGAGCCACAGGGTGTAGAGAACAATAGGATGAGAGACTTTTACCAGATCTTTATTTTGAGAGGTAAGTTCTTAATTCTTAGAATATTAAGTACCCAAATCACAACTCAGAGAGTCCCGAGCAACGCTCCTGCCTGCTGCCTGTGTACTTACCTTTGCAAGTTACCTATAGTTGATGCCATTGTTACAATGCCAATTATTTAAATACACGTTAAAATACATTTAACGTGTGTAAACCTATATTTATGTATATTTTTAATTAAGTATTCAAATTAGTAGGAGTTAAAGTCGAATTTACAACATGGCTACACAGCCTGTTGTTATTTTTAATACACACGCTCTCTCCCTTTAATTTTATTTTACGTCCCAAAAGCCTGTCGGTCGGTAACAAAATTAAATTGCGAATGAAATCTAACAGAGAATACCCTCGGCCAGAGGGTGGCCCGTCGCCGCTGAAAAACTGTATCCCTGGGCATTAAACATCGAGTTTTGAGCTTCATCCCTATATTAAACGTTAATTCTAGTTATTTTATCATGCATAGTAAGTTTTTAGTAATATTGGACGAGGTTGTCCGCTACATAGAAGCAATTTAACAGAACAGAATACAGCCAGTACCCTCTATCTACGTAGCACAGCGCCGGATACGAGAAAATTAGGAAGTGGCCATTGGACACAATTGCATAGACTGCCGGCTGACTCCGCGCTCGCTGGCTCACAGACCTCGTCGCAAATTATCAAATTGAAATCATGTTTTTGCTACGTACGAGTATACTATATGGATGTCTCTCGCATAGTCGTTCAACCCCGCAGTATTACATGACGTCCTTTCCCGCAAGTATTGAAAGAATGACTATAGAATCTTTACGCGGAAGTAATTTATTAAACTTGACATAGGAACGTACACTGCTTTACGCACTGTTTGAAAAAAGTATGGCAGCCCGAGAGCAGTTGTAGCCCAGTGGTAACGGTCCCGACTTATGGGTTTAGGTCATGAGTACGACACAGGCAGGCGTTCAATTTCATCACCACTACGGTGAAGGAAAACATCGTGAGGCACACGGAACGTCCTAGAACAAAAAAATCGAAGACGTGACATTACCAACCCGCACTGGGCCCGTGTGGTAGTTTACAGCCTAATCTCTCTCGAAAAGGGGAGGCCTGTGTTCCAGCAGTGGAAACATTATAGGCTGTATAATGTATATGCTATGTACGTTGCCCCGTAGACCTGTGTCTACGGGGCCGGGGCAACGGGTGATAAGTGACTGAAAAATTTGTCGGTTTTTAATATTCCCTATATTTTTTTGCTACTCACGACGATTTGAGCATTATCTAATTTAGTACGTTATAATATTACTAAGGCAATTTAAGTAATAAAGAAGATGCAATCTTGTTTTCAGTGAGCTTATGTAAAATTTGTAAAGCGCTAAGTCCTAAGTAATAGTAGTTTATATTTACAACAGTCAACTTATGTAAAATTTGTAAAGCGCTAAGTCCAAAGTAATAGTTGTTTATATTTACAACAGTCAAACAACCATTAACGGGAGAGCGGGATTAAAGACGAGTAGGTAACGGGCAAATCCCGAGAGCGTCGCATAGTTTACTATGTACCCGATTCCTGATATGTAAATACATAATCTTCACGCCTGGGTATTCAGATAGGTAGCGCCGAGACGCACTGAAAATAATTTATATTTGTACCACATCGTAACTTTACAGACCCTGAAATTGAAACCCAAACTACAGCCGCTGTGCCCTTAAGTAACGCAATGACAAGAATCTTGTTAAAGTTTCATAACACCGCCTCCTACTGTAAACTTGTAAAGTTTCAAATCTGTTTTTGTACTGATAAGTACACAAAACTGAAGACACTTAATGTTGTTAACTCCACTGTCAAGATTTAGTGAACTAATTTAAAGCTTGGCTTGTTGGAATACAACAATCTTCCGTTATGTGTTGGTAATAGGTAAGTATCGAAAACAGAGATCCTTGATAGTTAAACCTCAAACTGTTTACTAAGTATGAAATTATGAATACTGGCAATGGTAGGTAGGTACCCAATTGATACGTTCGTCACGCGTAGGCCTCCGCGCACCGGAACCTCATCAATAATGATGCGACACCTCGAACCCATATCGAATTTTTTGGAATATAAATGTAAAAAGTTAGTGTTATATTTTCTTGAAATTTATTTTTCCTTTCGTGTCTTTCTTATGGATATTCTCCAAGAATGCCATGGCAAAAAATCTTTATATTTTCCATTATTTATTTTCTTTTCATGCGAATTCTCAAAGCACACTATTATTAATTAAGTGATATTCCCACAAAGACCGCCTAACGGCTTCTAAATTCAAATCCCTTAACAATACGGTGTAATTCCTCCCTCCCAAAAAAATTAATACAACGTTTAGTGAATAGTACAATTCTACCATTGTGTCGCCTTAACAACAGGCTAGGGCTCCATTTGAGAATCAGCCTTATCGTTATTCGTTTTCACCTCGATAAAAAGGTTTTATTTTCAGGTAAACAGCTAGATATATAATGTGAATGTTGAATTGGCGGTTGGAAAATTCAAATTCACAAAGCAAACCGTGGAAAAGAAAATAAAATGTTAATATTTTAGTATGCTATAGGTACCTGTGGAAACAGAAACAGGCCACCCATAGACAAGACACACTCAGGGTCTTACTACAAAAACTTAGACACTTGTTTAACGTGTGTCTAATGTCAATCTTACGTCTATACAGAAATGTCGTTTTTAGGGGCTAAAAAACTGTTAAACACGGTTTTGTGGTAATAAGGCAAGGGTTTACCTTGGCTCAGGCAACCTGGCTGCTTTGCTCGAGACATAGTATCGTTCCATCCCCAAAGTCCTCTTTCACACAACTAAGACGAAATCAGGAATTTGCGAGTGACTTTTATAATAAACGAGCGATTTGAAACTTGAGGTCCGTTTCTGTTTGAAAAAGCAACGCGCAATTTCTTTCGGTAAAATAGCCGGAGGCAATACCGATAATGTCAATAGTATGAAACCAGTCAACGGGCGGTAGAAATAATAGAAATATTTTTAATAATGACCCTTTGATGACGGTTCTACGACTTCTTTTATCGATTTTTACGTCTCTACTTCGCTCAGTTTAGCATAATAAAACTCATTTCTTTTACCTTCCAAATACTTCTTGGCGGATAGTAAAAATCCTACCTAATATCACACTGCTAAATAATCGCCGATAAACTAACATTTATCGCCAATTAAGTCTTGTTGTTATAACCTTACCTACGTTGGGAAAAGTAATAACGTCTGCAATATTTTGGTGAGAAGAAAAATAATAATGTCCTGTGTTATTAAACGATAGTGTCACAAGCTTACCAGCCAATAAAGTAACATGTGACTGTTAGTTATTTTTAAGACGATACGAAACAACATGAAGCAATAGTATATAGAGAAGAAAGTCATTGTGCCAAGACACTCGAGACGACACACGCAAGACGGAGTGGAGTGTCTCAGCTCTTCTGCGAGAGAACGAAGGGCACTTCGTTTTTGAGTTCTAATTTTCCAACCGTGACACCGCCTCCGACACCGGTCCGAGGCGGACGATGATTTAGTACATGTGTCAAGTTGCCTTAGCACCCTCCAGATCTTGTTGCTATTTATGGTAACACGACGACACAATAGTCGTGACTCATTCCGTAGCAGCGAAAGAGGCTACGTATAATACGACAAGTCAGTAATACTCAACTAACTTCATGCATATTCTAGTCACATGGCCCAACGGCTACAACTTTATTTAAATTACAATACGATTTTTATAGCGTAAAGTTTATATAAGAGGACGATTGGTAGCCTGAAGAAGCTACTGAATAAATGATAATTAAGTGCTGATCGCTGATATACAAATATGCACTACATATTAATGGTGTGTTGATATTAGAGATGAAACAAGATGGAAGCTACTGTGTACCCCTTGGTGAATACTTGGAATAAGGCTAGAATAAGCAAAGCACTACACATGTGGTGGGCCACCTTCCATTTGTATCCGGCGGTCCTGTAAACAAACTGACTTTTTATAGAGCGCGCCTGCGATTCGTCTCGCACAACCGCCTTGCTGCTTAGTCTCGTTTGCTTCGGAAACTGTATAATTATGTTTGTAAACGGCTAGGCTCAGTTTATATTATCGTTTCTATATATACCCACTAAATGGCTGTTACTAAAAGTCTAGCCAAAGGTTTACTAAACAAAGAACATTTTAGGAGCAAGAAGACCATTAAAGTTAATTTAAATTCTTCTATCGTATGGTAGGCGCTACATGTGAAGAGCATATTACAATTGGCAAAACGTTATTTAAAAGTAATTCGATAACGTCGCGGTCTTATAGCGTTCATAAGATAATAATATTTATGAACAAAGTTTCGAGTTTAAGAAAAACATTGAAGTCTAACAGCATCCACGTTTCCGAACCCATCGTAAAAGTAAGCACAAGGATGGATGTGTTTCGGTCGCTCGCTACTCAGGACGAATGTATCAATTTTGCAACTCCCACGTGTATAATGGTTTGGATGGGTACTGAAATGATGGAAGAAGAAAACAGAATAAGCTAGTGTTAACGTTATCATAGTGAAATGTGTTATTTAGTATTAATGTTGTTGTTGTTATTTATGCTTCATGGATAAGTATAAGAAGTGCATTATTTGCAAGTTTTCATTTTCATTCATTATTGTTTCCGATGGAAATTTTTAGTGAATCTGGAACATAGGAACATGCAATGTGTGGTGATATCATCTAAAATAAGATGTTACATCAAAAAAAATAGAAAAATTATTAAATTGGATCCTATCAAGCATGAATTTTAACATAATATTTTTTTTTGGAAATGGGCAATTATAATACGGAAAGAATTGTTAATGCAACAGTGCATGTATCATTATTTTAATGAGTACATGTAGATATCAGTAGCAGAAACGAATAGGTAAACAGAACCATATTTTATTCGAGTTGAATGTGCAATGAGATATCTTGAAATATGTATATCCAGGATCTTCCTTCTGAATAAATCTGAAATTGAATTCAACTAGTCCTGGCATTCCCTGATGCATCCTATCGTAGGTATTCAATCAGTGGAAATATGTAAAAATGGGCTAAGGAACGCTCGATTGAAAATTTCAAAGAACATATTATTGTAAGGAATGTAAGGAAGCAAGTCCAGTCGGTCAACCATACAAATATAAGTGTCGTTAAAACTACTTGATAAAATGCTATCCTTAAAACTTGAATGTTCGAATAGGACGAGGCGCGGGCTGATTCACAATTAGGCAATTATACGAGGAGCGATTAAATGTAATTGAACACGACACAAGTTACGGGCAACGCACGGAGGGACACTTGTTCAAAACATGCGTCATCTCGAACAATATTATACATCTGGATGTGGACCGCTAGTTCAGATATCTTTGTATTGTTCTAAAATAGCAGTAATTTCTTATTTACGTATACATATACACATGGCGGCAACTGAAACGTGCTAGTCGCTGAAATTAAAGTATTAAGAACACGTAGCAATGTTTGTAAAATAGCGATCAATGAAGTAAATTCGTGCAGTTATTTTTAGAAATCATTAAATTATGATTTACGATACTTCTACGTAGGTTAAATGTTTCATTGCTCCTCAATGTACGTTCTTGTGAATGCAGTTTTATATCGTAAATTAATTAAATATTTCAACGATTGGAGTGTGACAGTTTTATTAGAATTGTTTGGTACCCGAAGATAAATAAGTAGCCGTGTAAACATCTTTTCTATTCTTATGCAAATGTAATGATAACATAATTCTTATTCATACAAAAACTACACCCGATGGCCAATTAAAAATATTATGTTACCAATATAATTATAAAACATGTAGTAATCAACGTGTTTTCCCGCTTACAGAAAACCTAAAAACGGGAAGTTTAGGATGTAACTCCTCCTAAAGTAATTATGAGGAATGTACAGTGTACATTCCTCATAGTTAAAAAGATAGAAAATAAGATACAACGGCTAGTAATAACGTGTACATTGTACACGTTATTTCTAGCCGTTGTATCTTATTTTCAACTTCAATACGAATAACGGCTCGACATATTTCTAGTTATATTTTCCCGACTATTTGCTCCGAGAAGAGTTCAAAGAGTTCAATAAACCTGCTATATTTAGCAGATGTAAACTGAACAGCATTAGCGCTTTCTACAAACGCGACGATAAGTAACTAGTAATAAAATTATGCGCTGCTTAACAAAGAATTAGAGCAGTGATGCAGCTGCAACAGTTTCCGCGGAAAAATACATCCAGCTAAGTGCAACTTTCAATACCCGCTTGATTGATCATCTAAGTTTTGAATGACGTTAGTGTGATGAAAACTGTGGCAGATTTATTCAAATTTTAATAAATATCCGTGTCCTGAATGGAAGTGGGAACCATTATGTGATTATTAAATTAACAGATTAGGATATGAACAGCTGTAGTTGAGAAATTAACCTAACCATGCTTTCCTTGTATATCTATATTGTTTTTGTTATCATAACGATGAATTTGACCAATACAGTATCGCCACTTCACATTGTGTTCTTTACTCAGTACATCATTATTCGGATCAATTTCCAATAATAATCGACAAACATGAGGACAATTCAAACATAATTAGATACCTAGTTATCATGGTAATAATTGTTCACAAAAGCGTGGTTTAATGACAAGCCACTTCATTGAAATATGTGGACTATGGATGTTGGTGTAACTCCCTGTCCCTCCCCCCCGCCCCTCACGCTGCGCCCGCGCCCCCCGTATGCCACCCGCGGCCCGCCTACTACCCTAACACCCTCACACTGAACAGATGCTGAGTCTGATCTGAGTAAACACAAACATAGACCCCTTTTAAGCCGACGGTACGATAAAACTACACAATGAAAATAATGATATCCCTTGGCGTTTAACTGAAATGTTCTATGACAATGAAAATGTTCACATTTATTTTTGGTCTTGGATAATAATAGAATAGGAAAGTAACTAAAACACAATACAAGGCAAATTGCCTAATCTAATAAAATATGCTTATCTTAAAAATACCTAGCTACATAATTAAAGTTTACAGTGGATGTTACACAAAATATTTGAGCTGATACTGGGACAGCGAGTATTTTAATAAGTTAATAACATAATTTTCCTTCTCGTCTACTACAATTAATTAGTTATTTCGGAATATTTTACACCTAGTTAGTCTGCAGTATTGGTATGATGGGCTTAATTTTTTAATTATTTCAGGTACCGATTCAAATTCATCTAAAATGTTGCATAATATATGTTTTTTTTTATAATGATCACTTGTTTATCTCGCCATAGGTTGTCGTCATGTGAGTCACCATGAGTAATAAGAGTTCATGGAGTTCAATTTGGAGAACTATTGGTTTGCTGCTAAGCTGCTAACACTTTGAAAGAGAAACGTGGCTTATAACCTGAATTTTTCATGTTGAGACATTTTCTAATCAGATTTAATTATTTTCTACAACATTTCCTAATAGATTTACTATTTTTGCATTCCGTCTGTCACATAATATGTATTTAGTATTGGAATTGATCTAAAAATTTTCTTCTATGGACCACTTTTCAATATTTGACTTCTATATCGTGTATGTAGCGTCTATTAAAACGTCTGAAATTGTATACCGAAGTTTTTAATAATAATCTATGTACCAACGGCCACCCTGTTCATAATGTAGTGCATACGTAGAGAAGGGTAGTTCAGTTTAATATTTCAAATTTTAAGTGAACGCTCCCAGATTTTCGTCCGGGATTCGCCCTCTCAGGCATGGATAGAGCTTGGCTTTGAGCGGGATTTCTTCTGGTGAATATTATTTTGTATTAATATTCAACAGTTTGCAGCGGCGCTACGTGACCGGGAGAGTATTTACAATGCTTAGCGAAGCGCGCAACCCAGCCTCCGCCCGGCCACCCTAATGCCCGCTACCTACACCGACATTATGCATATGAATGATCTTGACGGTCCGCGATAAAGATTAACGATATTTAAGCACCGAATTATCTATTACACTCATTTGCTAGGCTGGAGATAATCGCAGATTCAACTTAAGTTGTGCTCACGCATGAGCGAGCTAGGATTCGGTGTTACGAGTACCTATATATCGTACCAGCAGCGTATGGAACACCGAATCCAAAATGTACAAATTACATTAGTATTCTTCGTGTAGGTAGATCGTTTGCAAATGCATGCATTAAGGCACACTGGGAACGAACCTAAGTTCGTTTAGCTTTGCTCATGTAGCTACCGCGTCTTTCCATACTTTCCGTTCAAAGTTCGCGGTGCGAACCGAAGTATGCCGCGGTAGCTACATGCATGAGCGAAGCTAAACGAACTTTGCTTCGGTCCCAGTGTGGCTTGCGCTTTATTATTTGATTACCTTGACCTTCTTTTTGACCAAATCTTTTGTCTTTTGTGTGAGGATCAAGGATCTTCACTACAAAGTTTCTATACCGATACAATCACTAAATAAATTATTGGAATTGATTGAAAAATGGTTAGGAATTAGGATTCATCTGGTATGCTGGTGAAGTATTATTACACGATGAGTTAAAAAAATAAAAAATGATAGGTGCAGAATCTATGAACAACTGATTTGTGATAATAGTGACAGCCTACAGTTATAACTAAGCTACAACTACAGATAAATAGTACAAATTGACTTCACATAATGGTAGTAAATTACCCGCATTTTATTCTACCGATAAAAAACATTAGGTTTCATCATTTGTCATGTTGTAATACGCAGATTGTGTTGGGTGAATGCGACCCGAATCCCGACCCCACTTAGAATGCTGTGCGTACATGTATGTATACAAGGCCAATCTGAGGGCGTCACTCGGTAATGTCCTCGCAACAATGGAGATGGGCATTCAGAGCTCACTCGTAAACGGCGGGAATAGCTCTCTTCCGGGCGCTGCAGCGACGGCAGCCGCTCCACGCCGAGTCAATATCCGTGTGAATACCGCTCTATTATGTTATTTAATTTACTACACAGAAAACACTACTGCTACACTTTCTTTATGTGCAAATCCAGAAACCCTAAAGAAAAATTGAGCGCAACATACACATTATTTCTAATGCATGCAAACTTGCAAGTTGAAATTAAATTATGTACCTATGAATTTAAAAAGCGTGTATAAGTCGAGCAATAGATTAAATTCAAAAAATTATAACTTCTATTAAAACGTATACAACCTATTTTAATTCTGAAAGAATTGGTCGAAATTGAATTACTAGTCGTATGAGCGATAAAAGTGCACTGTCAATGCTGTTGGTCGCATAAAAGTGTGGGATACTACCTCGAGCGAGTGGCAATTTACTCCGCAATGCTTACACTATAAACCGCAACGTTTTAGGTAACTTTATATGGCGTATGTATTCTGATATCGATTTTCAAAATAGCGCTCGCGATATGATGCTGTATTTGTTAGATTATTATCGACGTAATGATTTTTTTTTCAATTTTCTTTCATTTTGGATACATAATGATAAAAGTTTATAATATAAAATTCGTGTTTAAAAGAAACTTCAATGTAAATTGGGATTTGGGCTTTCCGTTGGAAACTGCAAAACAAGTGGTTCAGCATTTTTGTAAATTCTATATCCATGGTAAAATAGGGGATCAAAGTTTGTATGAAAATCCGCAATTTTTAGGGTTCCGTACCCAAAGGGTAAAACGGGACCCTATTACTAAGACTCCGCTGTCTGTCTGTCTGTCCGTCTGTCACCAGGATGTATCTCATGAACCGTTATAGTTAGACAGTTGAAATTTTCACAGATCATGTATTTCTGTTCCAGAACTGTTCTATCTACTGATCTATTTCTGTTGTTAAAAAACAGAATAAAATAAATATTTAAGGGGATCCCATACTACAAACGTGATTTTTTGCTCGTTTTTGCTCGATAACGGCAACAGGTAGACGATTGAAATATTCACATAATATTTAGTTATATATTCACTTTAAAAATAAATAATTAAATTAAAATAAAACAAATATTCAAGGGGGGCATACAACAAACATGATTTTTTTGCCGTTTTTATAAATAATGGTACGGAACCGTTCGTGCGCGAGTCCGACTCGCACTTGGCCGGTTTTATTTTAATTAAAATGAATGAGTATTTTTGGGCTTATGGTTTAAAAATATGAATACGTGTTTCAGAATTTACGAAGACTACTCTAATAGGGGTCAAATAGGGGATGAAAGTTTGTGGGAACGTCCGAAATCTACGCAGACAAAATCGCAGGCAAACTGCTATTAGGATAAGGATCATATTCATAACTTTCAGGAACGCTTTAGATCCTGAAACTACAGTTGTATAGATTGATGAAAGATAACAGTTGAATGATTGAAAGTTACAAGCCCGAACTGAACGTTTGGGTACAGAATGAATGGTTTGGGTTCACCCCTTCTACCGTAGTTTTGGTGTTCGGTTCTACACGAGAAGCCCGAAGAGCGGGGATCATTTGACTTGGCCCAGTTTGGCTTAGTACCTACCTCTTTCTGAGCCAGAATACATTATTTCGCCAGCTGGAAAAGCCATTCTAAAATTACAATACGAATTATTTTATGTTTTAAAACAGCAACTATGTTATTTCACGTAAAAAACTGTTAATAAACCAGTAATTTGGCTGTATGTAATTCTCTCTTTGAAAATTCTGTGAGTACATTAATATTTTCTCGAAGATAATCATATACACTATAATTACCTTGCTACACTTATCAAGAAAACCGAAGCATATTTCCGAAATAAGAAAAAAAATGTTATAATCGATTTTATAACGTAACGTATTGGCGCAGGTTAACTGCCTCACAATAATAGGTATCTATAAGTATAACATCAATAATTCCCATCTCCATTCGTCCCCACACGTCGGTCTGCCGCTCAACGAATTACCGGAATCAATAAATATTTGATTACATTTTGAACGGCATTTTAGGGAGAACAGAATGTGTCAAAAAGGAAGATTTCAAATTCATTTTATTTACTTTGGGTCTAACAAATATTTGTAAATTCCTGCGGTGAACGTATCCCTTTTCCTTGTATATAATGTTCACCACAATTCATTCATTACATTTCAAATTGTGTAAGTTACAGTATTGAGATTTATAGGCAAAGAGATGGTTTCTCAATTTTATGACACAACATCAGTCCATAAACGCAATTTCCTTTAGTCCTGTGAATAGGCCTCTTTAACTCATAAATATTATAGATCGTGCACTCTCCCAGACATACTTCTTCCGCTGTGCTTTTGAGTGTGACTGAAATGAAAATTTATAATGGATTGGAAGCCACAGGATGAACATAACATGCAGTTAGTAAGCAGTGTACGTGCGCCTGTTAGTTATGTATGCAAATCAGGCACGCGTATGGCAACTTCACGCCAGTACGAGTTGCTATTCACACGTCATATTATGATATCGTTGCTAGAAGATATCTATCGACAAAAATCATTACTAAGAGTGTCTATTAGATTTTTTATGAGCGCAGATTACTATCGAACGTATTATCTGCGAGTGTGGTATAAAATAAATCAAATAGTACATAGTACCTAATAAAAGTATTGGACAGGTCAAATTAATTAGCAAATTAATAAATGAGAAAATAGGTAATATAGGTATTCAATCATAAACAAAAAAAACTTTTTACAAAAAAAAAACCCGACTTCCAAAAAAAACACTCAAAACTGAAAAATAACTTTAATTTCGGAAGTCGGTGGCAAAACACGAAAATTGAAAAGCAAAGACACTTTTGAGTGTTTTTTTTTTGGAAGTCGGTTTTTTTTTGTAATGTTGTTGTTGAAACGATTTTACTACTTAGGTACCTACTCCAAAGAGTAAATATCGGCTAGTTTACATTATATAACCCGACCAGGGTTCAGTTGTCTGCAACATTCCTGATCCGAAAGAGTTCCGTTCCATGCCGGGCAGAAACAGATAATATGGCAACCACGTATTCTGCTTTATATTTAGACCAATGTAAAGTAATGTACGCTCGGTTTTGAGTATTCCTGATCGTGAATCAGACTGAAGACATTAATGGAATGCTGTCTGTACCAATAGGCACCAAACAATCACTGAAGTCGACGTCATTTCGTTTTTTGTTTTTCAGCATTTTCGACTGAAATATCCAATTATCCATATGCGGCAATTTTCGTTTTCAGCCAAAAAAAAAATCCATTTTCGGTTGGACTTTAAACTTTTTTAACAATCTCCGAAATATTTGAATAGGTACTGTAGTACAAATCGATTCAAATATATACGATACCGCTGCATAGTTCGATTTCAATGCTATAAATGCTAGGAATATTTTCCCGGAAAATTTTACAATTGCCGTTTGAATGGAAAATCTAGAACGCCATCGTTCAAGCGTTAAAAAATGATGGTGTACTATTACGGAGGAAAAAAGAACGTTGACGTTGGTTGCATCACGGGGCGTTCGCTCGGTTCGCCGAGCCAATCTCTTTGAAACTGCACCCGAGGTCTACCCTATTTAACGGACCGCCGATCGCGTTAATTAAGCGTTTTCAATTTATATGCCACATTTTATGTACAGCTTACAGTTACATAATGCGACGAAAATACAGCAATGCTTGACACATGAAAAATCATACCATTTGTTAACGTGAAAATTCAGAAGTGTTCTTGATGAAAAATGTTGCTGTAATTATTATCACTCAATGAATTTTGTAGCCGATATAGTTTTTTTTATGTCCTTAGGTGAAAGTTATACATTATGAACCAAGTTCAGGAAATAATGTCTACGTAAATAATTTGACAAACTGTGCTGTTATAGAAATGTCACACCGATAGTTACATGGAGTCATAAGCATACATACATAATACCACGATAGATACTTCTTCGAATGCTATATACCTAAGGAATTTCTCCTGGCGCACGCAGGCATCTCACGCGAATGGTCACGCCACGAAACATAACATGGAAAGTAGGTACGTATAGATTTTATCAAATAAGGTTGTTGACGATTGACTGTGTGTGCTTATAATAAAATAAAACACAGAAATAACAGTTCAGGTACTTTTAACAATGTTGACTTAGCATTTAAGTTAATTAAACAATTCAAAATATATATAGCAGTTAACTTGCTATAGAAGCAAAATAAATGAAAGTTACTAAATTGTCGAGAAAAACTGCTTACACGCACGAATTTTATACCATCAAGCAATGAAAGGAACAAATTGTAGCGATGGGTATCCTGCGCCTATGCCTCCTGTTCCATATTTATTATATCAAACTATTCTCGAGGAAAACATACTGTTATAGGAGTGTCAAATGATGTAAAGAAATTCCGACAGTGTGACGGCGCCCATCTTCGTCCGCAGCGGCTCGTAATCCTGGCTGACAGGCTATAAGTGGGCCGAGCACCTGGCCCTGAGAAAACGCTATCACTTCACCTACGGGAAATATTGATCTTATTTGAGCTTGATTAACTTTGTCGTTGTAGACGATGCTAATAATATCCAAACTCTGGCACCGGTCCAGGCGAGGTCTTAATGGTACTTCGATACACGATAATTTTCAAAGGTGACACACTATATATTTGATTCGATTTGATTCATTACAGAGATAGAGATGACACTATATTTCACAGTATAAATGTACATCCACGCCTTTATGTAAATAAGTGACACCCCAATTACCGTTAGAATCTGTGCGTATGTTCGTAGGCACACGCGGCAAACACGCTAATTTGCCCCATGGGCCTTCTAAAAACATCCTGCATTTACAAAACTAAAGCCACGAGTCCGTACAACATTGTATTCAGTAATTATTACTGAAAATACTAGCTACTTTTGACGATTTTACATACTATAACGAAGCAGAAAAACATTCAAATGTATTCCAGAATTATTCGAGGGCAATATTCCAATTTAAACTCCGCATACCGAACGTCAACAAAAATATGCATTCGATGCATATGAACTGTATATGTAAGTTGGAAACTCAACGCACTACTATTAATGTCTGCATATAAAACCAGCTATGCAAGTTACGCACAAAAAGATTCGCGATTAGTAGACAGGTAGTACTATCGATTAAATATTTAAAACTTGTTTGTATGCAAAGCGAATACTATAAGTTTAATAATGTCTTGATTCTTATACGAAAATGTTTGGTCGTCAACACTTCTTAGGAATACTGAATACCTTTTGTTTTTATAATGCGCATAATCAAGTCAGTTTATGATCTTAATAAAACAAGAAAAAACAGTATTAATAATACTGCTCTTGTCAAATATTACGTAGCTACAAATACGACGATATATTAATAAAAATCGTGTGTCGAAACATCAATAGGAAAGGTAAATAATGAATAAATGTGTGTTATGTAATAAATAGCATTACGTGTACAGATCAAAGCGTGTCTGGTGTCTCGTAGCAGACTCCTGGCCTATATCAATGTCACTTGGAGATTGAGGCAATTTAATTTATTTATTACATAAGGATTTTGATGAGATTACACTAACATGCATGGTTAATACAGGATGAAATAGAAGCGTTGAACGGATAGCGAGACAGTATGACTAAAGTGGTCTCAAAAAATGAAGAAATGATAAGTCAAATAATCAGTTTATAATCGGTATAAAGCTCATGTGCTACCACAAAATATGTAGCATTTCAATTGCTGTGGTAAAAGGACTTTCTACCATATACCTAATCGTACGTGAGAAGAGCCTGAAAGAAATCTTTTTCGTAACGCGCCGCACATAACCTTGAATTTTACTTGGTCCCTGAGGTCGTGTTCATTTTCACTTAGCTATTATTAATGTAACAATTTTCTTCTTTGCTTGCGGAGATTTCCTTGATAATAATATTATACACATTAGCTACCAGCATTTAGACACATCGCAATTAATTATGAAGTAACGCTAGGTTTTGACATAAATCTACTAGAAAAGATGAACAGGTTTATCTGAAGCGAAACATTAATTAGTCGATCTAAAATGCTTTGATCTACTACTACAAGATCATACAACTAAGAGGATAGATAATTCGGGTTATGCCTTATTATTGTACCACGAAGTACAATATATCATGGCGTTCTACGGAATTAAATGTAAACGGTATAAAAAGAAAATTAACCTCTCGCATACGAACATGAAAATGAAGCTTAAAAAGTACTACGACGTTTAAAAATGAGGGTTAGTCGTGCGGTCGAGTGAGTAGGCGTTCCTTGTTCAATATAAATCGAATTGGCAGACATGAAATGAGATCAGCTAACTTACGGTTAGTAAATTATAAACAGTAATCATTCAGACATGTTAAATGTGAATGCATCCACATGCGTAAGTAAAGTAGTGCTAAAATAATAAACGGTAAATACCAGCAGGGTAGGTGTTCCTGTATCGATGACATTGCCGTTACTCACCTGAAATAAACAAAACTCACTAAGTGACTTCTAACTTTGATTAGGTGATGTATTTCATGAGGTTAAAACAAGTCGTTCATATGAAATTGTGATAACGTAACCGATGGAATGAATCGATGAAACGGTTCTGTTGATTTTGTATATCATAACTTCTTCAAATACTTTAATCTTATCAGAGAGCTGACAATAGTGTCTGATCTTAAAGTAAACATCGTCAAGCATCGGCTTCGGATGGATATTACGTTACATTAAAATCTACCTATTTCAAAATAACTAGAAGTTAAAGCGATTGCACAACTAAGGTATGCATAATGTTTTCGCAACCCCAATAGAGTTGTTGTCTATATATAGTAATAGGTTTCAAGTTGAGTAAGTGATTAATGATTACTAAGTAACTCTGCCTGGAGGTGTACGGCTGATAGCGGTTCGACTGGCTAAACTTTAATATTGACCACTTGATAGGTCTAGACATAAACATCAACATCGCCTATGAAAGCGACACAGGTTTAAAAATGCAAAGTATGCAAGTATGTAATGAAAACTTGTACCTACGTACTCTACCGGGCAAACATACATTAACTTGTCTTTCTACTGCCTACATAACCTAGTAAATAATTACTACGAATGAGAAGTTATTAAATACATGACTCGGCTGAAAGCGAGCACCAGCAACATATTGACGGTCGTGTACCTACTCGTGTATGAGTGTAGAATAATTCCAGAAGAAAACATTACGCTAGGCAAACAAAGAAAGACGCTGGAATACGATCCTCTAGTAACTAAATACAAATTGTAGCCGTTTGCATTTTTTTCATTTTCTCTCGAGAATATAAAAATAAGTTTATTATTTCGTAAACGTGAGACTTCAGAATATCACAAAGCTCAATTGGTACTGAATATACATCAAAACCTTCATAACAACGTGACAATTATAAAAAGAGTCTTAAAAGTAAAGTAAAAATATAAAAAACCAGCTAAGTGCAATTTTTTTCTGCGCTATTTATGTCACAAACGTACAACAAAACTCGACGAAAAGCTATTTTATTAAAAGAACGAAAAAAACACTGAAACATTGGAAAGGGGACAAATTAATTCTGAAATTGTTTCAGAGAAAATCGCCTTTGACAGGCAAACAATGGAGTGATTCCCTACGAGTTCCTTTTTGCTTACTTTGGAACGCACAGAACATTTGAAGCCGCAAATGTTTGTATGGTAACCACGAATAAGTAATTGATTTACTGATCATTAAAAGAATCTACTAACAATGTGTCTTCCTTGTGGAGATAATTAAAAAAACAATGTAGCTAGCATTGAATTGAATTAAGGAATTGTTATTCAAAGATATTTTGAGTTGAGAGCAAACGTAAGTGATGCACTTTCGACGTCAGGTATTGCATTGCGTTATCGAGTCCGATGGTCGAGTCAAGGGGGCGTCGCGACGCCGCCGTCGGCCGCGGGCCGAGCAACGTTGGCACAGTTCCAAATATTTTTCATGCGCCTGACTCTACACCGGGATAAGTGGCCCTATTCACCTGAATCGGAATACGAATAGATTTAAATCAAAGAATTATAGATATACTTATCGCTGATATCGTTGCTCAACTGGTACAACCATAGGGTACAATGAACGCGCATCGATCCTTTTCGGATATGTTACACGGCAGGCTGTCTTTTGTAGATGGCATGTTTGACCCTGTGATATCGGACTATCCTCATCATCAATTATCCTCAAACATTCAATTAGCGATCAATAGCAGACAGTAAATAAACTGTTAGATACTGGTTTGCTGATAACAATGGCGATAAAAGAAAACTGTATTCATCATAATTTTGTTAGTGTTCTTATTTTCCTTATCTTCGAGGACGAGGACATTAGTTAATCTAACAACATTAAGTTTCGCGGAGCTTCTGAACTATGTACATTCATCATAAATGAAGTGGTGGTTAACTAGGGCTAATTGATAACACGTAACATGTACTTATAAATCATCCAGAGTATACGGATTAATGTGTATACTCGTACATCTGTTTAGCAGTGAGCGCGTCACGTCTGGCGGCCCTCCACTACACGTTTGCAAACAATATTGCACAAATCGTGCCAGATCCATTTACTACATTATTTTTCATAGGTACATTACGATGTAAACTCATTTTGTGAGTGAGTTTATACCTAAAATGTAAAGCAGAAAATGTTTATTTTTACTTCATTTGTTTACAGCTTCGCTTCTATTTCAGTAGATACCCAAGCATCAAAAACTTTTGATAGAAGTTTGTAAAATATACATTTGGGAAAGTTAAACGCATTACTTCAAAGTGGATGGACATAGTAGATACTCTTACATAATTAGGAGTTTTAGTACACATGAAGATATAGATAGAAGATATTTGTTTTTTTTTTTTTTTTAATAGGTATCCGAATCCTCAGACCAAATAAAAACCCAAGACAGAGCGCTGCGAACAAAGAACAATACAGTGAAGTATGCCAAAACTACACCTCCGATCTGTGCATACACGCTTTCACGCACACATTTACCACCATTTGATAGTTAACTGTTCTTCGATGGAACGATCAGAATTTTGTCTTTTGCGTGAGTTTTTGAGTATCGATTTAGCCCAAAAACACGTTTTCGTCACATTACCCAATCGATGTAGTTTTGAGTTCGATACCAATTCAGTGTATTAAAACTATGTTTTCGAATATCCTGCTTCTTTTTTCGCGTTTATTTATTATTCAACGCCGAATAGCCATGGGTACTGGGTAGGTAGCGCTCCTGAGTGGGGCGTTCTCAGTGTGTGGATGCATGATGGATTATTAATACATTTTTATTTTACGATGTTAAATTTTCCATAATCTTACTGACGGCATTAAGGCTCGTACAAACAATCGCGGGCGCGACAGGCATCGGTACCTTTGTCGACAAAGGTACCGCTGCCTGTCGCGCCCGCGATTTCGCGTCTGTTTGCACGAGCCTTTAATGTCGTCAGGAAAGTACCTTGCGGTTTCTATGGCCATTATGCTAATAGACATTGTCAATCAAATCAAGAAAAATTAGAACAGATTATCATACCTAGTTACGTGTGGAATATTGACAATAGTAGGGTTATATTAAATACCAATTATGTAAAGAATAAGACGCTAAAAATATAAAACAGTAAATAAGTAAGTCGTTTTTATGGGTAATTAATCGTTTAATTTCATTGTTGCTAATACCTTAATAAATTAACGTTATAAAACCTTTTATGAACACGGGGTTTTGAGAAAGATTTTATTAAGTAACAATGGAGATTTATTTTAATTCCAGATTAAATTCTAGGTCCTATCTAGACGATCTATTGTTCAACGTACAAATTAAGACATTACCAATGAGGCCCATCTTCAATAATAATTTGTGTCTTTAGTCTGTCTCTCGTGGACTAATTTGACATATCAAGTGATTGTTGTTTGTTTTTTCAATTTGACATTTGCACCTGTCAAATTAGTCTACGAGATTAAAAAAGACTTTAGAGCACCTAACTGGAATAAGTGCATTTGTTTCAAGCCTAGAAATGTTGTCATTGTCATTACACACACACAATAACTATATTATCGAGACAATAAAGATTGAAAAGAGTATAAAAAGTGAAAGTGATACGTCTTGTTCTTCAGAGAAACAAACGTGTCTTTATGTGTGCAATTAACGTTGACCGTGTATGTAATCTTGAGCCGCTTTCCATTAGACGGTCTATTACACGCACGTCGACAGTGCATCGCTCCGCTTGAACGATGCTCAAACAGTGGTGGCCATGATAAACGTAATGATAGTTAATCTGGTACTTGCAACTATTTACTACATTAATATACCTACCAGTTTGCCTTCAATAACAGACGCATACCACAGACTGCATCTAACCAAATTATTGTTTAGAAACCACTAGAACCATAAACCCGTCACTTATTGATTTACTCTATGAGATAAACTGCTGATTAACCGATGCCATTTGGAGAGTGAACATTTAGTAGATGCTGGAAACTTCCAATAGGTACCTATTAATGATAATATTAATAATACGAAGACGCTAACAGCACAAACAACGCCGATAATAAAGTTATTTCAAGGACTTTCACCCTTTGGGTAGATTATTTATGACAATATACGTGTCAAAGGCAAACAAGTTAATAACATTGGTTCTCGTAAAGACAATGATAAAGAACAATAAATCGTCTCATGAGTGGTCAACTGTGTAAATGTAAGCCCATCATCTTGTGGAAACGACTCGTATAAAAAAGTTGTTTCGCTGTTTCAACATGGTAAGTACACACGGCTACACATCCAGCTATACATTTCCAGTTTATACTGATCTCGCATTGTATAGGATTTCCGAACAATGCGAGGGGACCTTATACTGGAAATGTATAGCTCGATGTGCAGCCGCGTGTACGAAGTTACTCGCATAAATATGGGTGGATCAAGGTCCCGTGAGTGCGGAAACATTGGTAACGCTTCCTTTCACCCGTGCAGTTCGACTCGGGTCTGGCGACTTCGGGTGCACTGTTTAATCAAAGCTCGCTATGCAACCAAGTAAACACTATGAACTGGTAGTCCAGGTGTATTGCCACGTACGCACTCAAGCCGCACCTCGACACGCTTAATTAACCGCGCTGAATTCAATCTTATAATGCTGTCATCAGTCTTTGTCTCGTGATTGGATACCGATCTATTTTGGTGCTGAAGGCAAAGAATGTATCTATTATAGCGCCAAATTCACACAACATAATATCCCGGTTGTTTTTAGGGTTCCGTACGTCCGAATGAGAAAACGGAATCCTTATAGGATCACTCGTGTCTGTCCGTCTGTCACAGCCAATTTGCTCCGAATCTAATGGACAGATTAACTGGAAATTTGGTACAAATGTATATGAATTTCTATAACCCAAACCAGGACGCGAAACGTAAATTAATGGATTTTGAATATACGGTGCTAAATGAGGCAAATAAGAAAAAACAAATTGGCAAACTGGACCGTGACATACCAAATGAAAGGGCTTACTGTGAAGGTCTAAGTTTGTTCTTAGGATATTTATCCCAACCACGGAACCCTTCATTGAACATGGTCCGTACATTTTTCCTAACGTAGCACACTGGGACCCGTTCATACAACGTAACGCTCAAAAATCGATTTTCAAAATGAGTGTATTTCAAAAACACATCATTTCTACAAATACTGAATCAGTAACTGCTATCTGCTGTCCAGTGCATCAGCTCAAAGTTTACTTTATACCCACATCAGGAATTATCCGATAACGTTCGTGAGTTTGTAGTGAATATCTATACATATAATAAATCTGTAGACGAGGCGTTTCTGTACAATGAAAAAACAAAAAAAAAAAGTAGGTGGAGTGTTCAAGAATAACCAACAGATGCCATTTCTATCATTTTTGGAATTTTTGTCTGTTTGTCTGTTTTTCTGTTAGTTTGTTTGATTGTTCCAGTATCACGTAAAAAGTACCAAATCAATATGGTTAACGTATACACTCAAATATTGTGTGTAACTCGATGTTTCATTTAGTCTTTGTTTCATCGCAATCGCTTCAAAATATCAAAAGATATAAGAGTTTAAAGTATTCAAGAAGGAATTTTCATTACGTACGTAATGTAGATACACGTAACGACATCTATTGTATATCTAGCGTAAAATCAGGTAGGTTTGTGAGAACGTGTGTAACACACGATCATAATCATCATAAAACAACAGTTGTTTTATGATGATTATGTTCACATACTTCGCGCGGAAACATAACGCGATACATTGTGGATTTACCCAATCTAAAGTTTGGTTAATTCAAGTTTTCCAAATCCATTGTTTGGTAGTAGTGCCATAGGTGGCGCTATCTATCTTTTAAATCATGATACAAATTAATCATGAAAAAATGGTGATAAATGTTAATTTCTTAAAAATTGTTAAAAAAAAACATCGAGCAAAAAGTGAGTAATTAAGGCACGAATGCGCTTACTAAATTAACAGGACTGCATTAATTACTCACTTTAGCAAGGTACGTAATCTACTTTTCTTTCAACTACCAATGTACCTGCCGCGATAAAATATACCTGCTCAAGGATAACTCAACTCAATCCAAATCAAGTTAGGTCAAGTCAGGTCAAGTCAAGTCAAGTCGGGTTAAGTCAGTCATGGAACCCTAAAAACAGTATTTTCTACATAGCTTACAGAGTGATCGAACGTTTTCCCCATATATTTTGACAGTATCACTTCGTGCTCGATAGATGGCGTTGTTCATTTAACGTCATTTTCTGAATCGCGGTGTTAAGAGTCTCCGTAGAAGAATGACTTTCGCCGAATTCATAATTAATTTGCTCATTTTGAATTGCACACATAATCCATACTAATCGATGCTTATATAAGTTATAAATTCGATAGTATCTCTGTCTGTCTGTCCGTCTGTAATTCTGTATGTTACCTTTTCACGCCTGATCCACTGAACGCCGTTCAGTGAACGGATCTCGATAAAATTTGGTAAAGAGATAGATGGCATGCCGGGGAAGAACATAGGCAATTATTTTCTCAAAACAAATTTAAGGGGCAGGGGGGGGGGATATAGGGGATGAAAGTTTTTATGGGAAACCTATCATTTTTAGAGTTCCGTAGTCAACAAGGAAGCTTTATAGTTTCGCCATGTCCGTCTGTCTGTCTGTCTGTCCGCGGCTTGGCTCAAAAACTTTTAATAGACCAACTCACATGTGCAGTTGCAAAAACCCAATCATTCTGTATGCGAGAACAAGTTTTTTAACTACAATGTTAACACTTTGAGGGACAGTAAACGCCCATAGACGTAATAACAATAAAACTTTGCGAAAGTTTGTTTGATAAATTAATTCATCCCAACTACGGAACCCTTCATTGTGCATGGTTCGACACGCACTTGGCCGGTTTTTTTTTAAGTTAGGGCTGTGAAAATTTATGCTTTTTGTATAGTTACAAAAAGCATAAATAAAGAGTTACGTTTTTCTAAAATTATCCCTCATGAGGGTAAAAACCCTTCTTTACCCTCTTGATTTTAAAATTCACATGTAAGTACTTATTATTGACATTTTTGCGTGACTCTCTTCAAGAGCGTTAAGGGATTGAGAATATAGTCATAGTCCGTATCTTGAGAATCTTTCCACTCAATCAAAAGTTATTACCTACTACTTGGCTCTTGGCTTGGAACGAAGAGTTTGAGTTTACCAGTGAGTACTTACTCGATAGATGGCGTTGTGCAAATGATGCGATTTTCTTAAGGGGTATGCGCCGGTAGCTCGCGAAATTCATTTTTTGAGTTTTTTGCATTTTGCAAGTCAGTGTCAGGCAGGTTGTATGTTGAAATGAAATGAAATGAAATTATTTATTCTGTAAATAGGTTATTGGAATCACTTTTACACGTCATAATAATATCAAAAAATTGTAAAATTAAGCTAGATGAGGTTGGCGTTTCCTATCTGACTACTCTGAGAAGAAAGGCCGAAACAAACTCACAGTCTCTTTTAAAGTCCGGACATAGGTACCTGAAATTGTATAGTACCCTTTTTAACAAAGTTTGGTTTTAATACAGCTTTTAAATCGTTTAATGGGTAAGTTTCGAATGTCAATATGATTAAAATATTATTCGCGACCGTAGCAAAAAAGCTTTACAGAATAATAACCATTAGATACAGGAATACAACTCCTGCAATATTAGTTAGATTAGATGAATAAATATTTGATACAATTGCGACTCATTATTTAGATCAACATAAAACTTGATACTGACCTGTAAAAAGCAAAAAACATAAGAAAATTTGAATTTCGCTGGCTCCCCCAAAGCTTTCGCCTTAGTTTCCATCGTCCATACAATATGCCATAGTTTTTTCATTAATCTTTATACAATATTTTTTCATTAATCTTTCCGACAGTTTCATACTGCTGTCCATACTATCCACACAATCACCACACTATAGATATGGACTACCACTAATATACATAAAGTTACTGGCTGTCTCATATCTGTTACTTTTATGCCGTAACGCCTAGGTCGCCTAGACATACCACGTGGGTTATGGGACATAGGATACTTTTTATCCCGGTAGCACATTCCCGTGGGATAATTTCCGACATCCACGCGAGCGAAGCCGCGGGCAAAAGCTAGTTAAAACATATATTTCTACAAATATTCGTCATATTTAATTGAAGTGCATTCATGGCTGCAACTAGGCAAGGTATGGTTATTCTAATATTGTTTTTATGTGATAGTATGGCTTTTTATGTACTAAATCAAACATTTTTTATTTTTCTATTTTTGAAATATTTTTTGCAATATCTACGAGGTATTGATTAGTAATGAACTGAAGAGATTAGCAATAGAACTTTGCCCAAAAAGGAAAAAAAAATTTTTTTGGTTCTGATAGATTTTTAGAAATAATGTGATAAGTCAACCCTTACATAGTTAATTTTTTAAATATCCTCATTTTGAAAATCGAGTTTTGGGCGTTACGTTGTATGAACGGGTCCCAGTGTGCGTAGGTACAAGAACTAAGCGAAACAACATTTCGAAGAAAATCTAATTATGAGGAAAATTTGTTTAATGGACTGCATTTCTGATTATTATTTAACTTAGATATACCTAATATTACTCTTGTTATTGTCTAGGCGGTACATTAATCTCCCCATTTAGATATCATACGTCGTATTTACATTCAAATGAAATGTCATTAAAAACCTTATAATGCTTGATAACAGCTCACAGATGAATGTTTGACCCCATTATCTGTGTATAAACACGCAACGACTTCCAATCAGTGAACGAAGCTGAAGATACTAACAGGAAGAACTGAACAGTATCTTCTTCATTATTATAATAAATCAATAGAAATACAAACGAAGATTTATTTCTTTCATTTTGTTGTTTTTATATCTTGTACCGTTATGTTATTAGAAACTAGCTTGTGCCCGCAACTTCGTATGCGATGCGATCCAGGATGAAAAGTAGCCTATGTCCTTCTTCAGGTTAAGGTCTAGCCCTGTGCCAAATTTCATCCAAATCCGTTCAGCCGTTTTAGCTTGAAAGCGTAACAAACAAACACACACACTTCGCATTTATCATATTAGTTAGGACTAGAAGATTATTTATTTGTGGTAGCATTTTCTACTAATACATATTACATGCGACTTTAACATGACTGACGAAATGTGGGTGTACTATTACATAGGTACTACTCTGGCTAACCCTTCGTGGAAATACAGGGGTGATGTTTTGTTGTGTGAATTGCAATTTTTAATATTTTTAATTTCATACGGATTAGGAAAATAGAACAAAACAGTAGGCCTACTTGGAATTGAATACCTGAGGAAATCTCTAAGGATTAAAATACTGTAAGCAGAACAAAGCTGCACTGTATACAGCTTTACAGCCTGGATTAACGTTTAATACGATCTACCTGGTAAATACAATGCTCACGATTCAACGTCATTAACTGAACGCGAACAGCTCCTGATCTGAACTATCTCATTTGTGAGTAAGTCCCACATAACATGCAATAGAGATCACAGTAAGTAAATCTATCTTACAATATGAAAATTGGGTCCAGTTAAAATAAAACAGTAATAAATTGTGTTTTGTACTTAAAACAGTGAGCCAAATCACAGGCTAAATCATCAATATAATCATTATTTCGCAATGATGCGCAATATAATACCTACCTCTAATAAAAATAGGAGCACATCAAAAATATTTTAGGTACATAAGTGTATCTATTCTAAATTGACACTGGGAGCTGTAAATCATGTGTAATATAGCACTCAAGTCGTAGACGGTCGTCGTCTGATACGACGATATTTAAACTAGATATCTAAGCTGCTGTTGGACCATGGCCAATGTACCCAAAAAAAAATATTGAAAACAATTTTGAGTTATGTTGATACCAACCTATAAAGTCGAATCATCACATCAAGATCGGGTGCTAAAAGAAGTAAGTAATAAAGAATTGATGTCACCTCTTAGTAAGTGTTTTATAAAAATAGTCGAGAGAAAACCGCAACACGCGCGTGACAAAGTGAGGAATAGAACAAGCGGTTAACGAACCACAAAAAAACATTACACAGACCACACCACAGAAATGTTTTAAAAGATTGTTCAAACACGACGCTAGAGTTTAATAACATAGTAACTACACAAGTTTCCGTTAACTCCTCCTTACTGATATTAAATTCTCTCTCATAAAATTCTTCAATTTACACATTTATTCTTCTATCTAAACAACCATTTGCTCCAAGTTCAATGATTTCGTTTAAAGAATGTAATATCAATTGAAAAGTGATATTATTATAAATTGAGAGTATTTTTGAAACATTCGATGCTTCTTCGGAAAATATGGAATTCAGGCCGTTGTCTACATAAATGCTCAAGTTAGCACAAAATCCAGTCACTATTATTATGAATCGGAAAAATATTAGAGCATCATCATCAAAAACCATGGCAGTTGAGGCTTTTTGAGCTTTTAGCAAGAATAGATTGAGATATGTAGGTACCACCGATTTTCAATAATTTTATGTGGGAACTGGTCTTAAGTTTCTAGTCAACCTCTAATTTATGTACCTATCGATATTGTCGAAAGAATGAATGATCCATTTAGAAGATACTATAATTTTAAATGTTGTAGTACTTTAGGTCGGCCTGTTGATTAGCGAGCGTCAACGAGCGGTCCGTAGACAAATGAACGCCCGCTGGAGACGGCTGCCATCAAACTACAAAGAAAGTAGGTGGCCTGGCATTTTGCTTGGCGACGTTACACATTGCTGATATGTATTTACGACAAATATTTACATCGAACTATACAACATCTAACAGAAACATACACTGCACAACATGTACCGTATGCAAAATCTAAGAATAAGTGAAATTCCTGAAAGTTTCCGTTTTTCGGTATCGGAAATGACGTGTTATATTTTAAGATTTATTTTAAAGTCAATATTATCAGTTTTAATATAGAAATCAAAGCCTTAACTAGGTACCTATTCACATTTTGAACACAGTGATTATATTTTGATCTTTGCTTAGAACGTCTGTACAATAAATGAATAATATCAATCAATCAATCAATTTAATTAAATAATGCATATTTACAATATTAAGCCTTATACTAAAGTGTAATAGGTAGATGTGTTGCGCTTTTTCCTTTACCAGTTTTTAAAAACCAAAACTACTTACACTAAGAGTAACCTGACTAACGATTGACTAATTAAGATGTTAAACTCGGAGATCGAGATATAAGAAAAAATAGATTAGAAGTCAATTATTTGTAGATCTACAAAAAAGTGGGTTATATGTTTTAAAAATAAATGTCACCGAACGCTGACGCGAAGTTTATTTTAATGCCATCAAATCAAACCTTTTCGCTATTTATGTCTTTTTTCTAGATTCTCGGAAACTGTAGGCATGGAACCGTCGTCATTGAAGCTGAGCATCTGCTAGTGGAATTCATCCCATTATAGAGTGAATGATTACACATAGACACAGGTGCTTTTTCAGCGAGCGGTAGGTAAATAAACCCAGCCGGCAATCATAATATACAGGGTAAGTTTTTGAGATGACTGCAGAGCGAAAAGCGAAATCATGAAAACGGGGTTTTTCAGAACTAGAGTTCACGTCTCTTTGGAGAATTATTTGGTTTTCTTCATAGTTTTGGGTTTTGTGTAGAAGTTTTATCACAAAAGCTCACTCAGTAAATTTTAACATTGTGTGCACGTCTTTAGTAAGAAACACAAGGGAAATGATACCGCAGTTTTTGATTTTAATGCGAAATTTAAATTCGTCTTCAGTTTACTGCTGAAGGGCATCACATTATAATAGATACCATTGTAAGTAAATATGGTTCCGTTGTGGCTTGTTATAGTTTTATTGATCCTGTTACGCCTTTTACCTCTAGGGATAGCAAAAATACGAGCAGTCTAAGCGCCAAATACATTTATTTTGCTCATGAACATTAGTTTCAAGTGGATCGCTATGAGACTTCTGATTGCAATAAGTCAAAGACCCCAAAAGCTTGATCCCTTAGTGGTCACATTGAGTCGCAACCTAAAGCAGAATCGGAAAAACTTTTCAATGATAAGCAAGATTTGGTTGGCATAACGAACTTATAGAATTCAATTACATTCTCTGGAATATGCCCGCACTGTCGTACATCACTTACCTAAATTCCATTGGAATATCGTAATTTAATATTATTTCGGTTTCGCCGAGATGGTATTATGGTGCTCTGAATACAATAAAATGCGTGTAAGTGAAACGGATACAATACAATCAATTTACTGAAATGACATCGAGACAAGACGTATGAGGTACTTATTCCTAATATTGATACAAAACACGATACAAAGCTTCCCTTTTTGGAAGACATTTAACAACTTTTTTTTAAAGTTAACTTACACTGTCACTTCTGAGCAAAGGCCTCTCCCAAATCTCTCCAAGCATCCTTTTCCAGGGCCACCGCGACCCAACCTTTGCGGTATGCGTCTAGGTCGTCTCGCCACCTCTTCCTGGGCCGACCTCGTATGTTGAACTTATTGGTATGTTTTTGAGAATTTATACATATTAATTAAATAATTATGAATAGAAAGAACATATAACTATTAAGTGCAGCTTTAGCATTTATTATAATTATTAATCTCACATTAACAAAAGACCAATCTTCGAATAAGTAAGCTTTGCACAGGCAGAGGTACGATGTAGATAATATATCTATTTCTAATCTAAAAATAAATAAAGGTAAGTAACTATGGTATGTTTGCACGATATTGATCCCTCCGTGTGTGCCATTGTGTCGCTCAGCAGTGAGCTTCTGTTTTGGAGCAATATTGTTCTCTCACAGAAGCAAAAGATTTTTTTTCTTCTCCTATAATATTCGATGGATGCCGGGAAGCCATGGTGAAATGAACGTGTATTACTGACGTAACTATCCACGTATCTGTATTACAAAATTAGCCAAACTTGCAAGGTTTACAAAATTTCTTGGTAATGTTTATATTATGAGAATGATGTATTTGTCCAGCAAACATCAGCAAGCGAATGTAAAAGAAAGCTGCCGCCAGTAAACAAATGACGGGTCGCGTATGGCTCAATGCTGAGTGGCTGAGAGAACAGGCTGAGAGACGAGAGCGATTACGAACCCGTATGAATTTATCATGGAACTCTTGGAAGGAAGTGTTTAAAATCTTTCATAGAGGCAATTCAGTAGTAATTGGTAGTTTTAAAGCTTTAATGGCGCCGACGCAAATATCTATGGTCAATATTCTGTAACAATATTTTGTGTTAAATGCCGGGCCTGCCAGCTTACAGCTTGCTCGCAATTTCTGTTGCAATCAGGGTCTACCACAAAATCTCCGGCCTATAAATCTAACAGCGTCTATGAGCCAGTCATTAAAAGCAAACATTGTTTAGTATTTACACCACTTCGGAAAGTTGTACGGCAGCTTTATTTACACACACCGACCATGCGTGAACAATTTACGAATTCAATAATATGTAATGCGCTCATTTCATGTGTACCGTGTTATGTACAGAGAGAGAAAAGCCGCACACATTTTCTTGACGTGTAAAGATTTAAATAGCAGAAACCAAGCCGTCATCCGAGGCAAGATGTGGGACGGAAACCTATTTGCCATATCGTGGCGAACTAAGTGCTTGTTCTCACGGGGCAAGAAAATTTAAGTTCCGTTCACTTTAACTTCTTATAACTTCAAAGTTAGATCTATTTGCAGAATTAAAGTACGTTGTAAATGTTTTAATTATGTACTATTACTAAAATTCCAGTGGCAGTTATCATTTTACCTCGACGTTCGCAAAAATATTATGGTGAAAACCTAGATAAACCTACGTAGCCTGCATATTATATCACATTGATTAGGTTCCTCTGGTATGTACCCACACCATACCAAAAGCTGCGGTTGGGAAACCTTTTACTGAAAGTAAGCTGTAACTTTAAGTAACTAATAATGATACAACAAATAATTGAAAAGTTTATCCCCAAAAGGGCTAGATAAGTAAATTTCCGTCATTTCGATGGAGTTTCAAACGAGCGAAATAAGTAAGTCATTAACGGATCCAACAAGGACGACTCTGGCCGACAGTGTTTCGAACATTTAAATTAATTTGTAACTTTCAGGGATGCCGAACACCAACAGATCTGCTGCCATTAGAACCGGCTGCCTCATAACGAAATTAGTAAAACCTAAAAGTATTTTTTTATTGCTATATTCTGAACATTTCTAAAAGGAACTGTTAATTTTTGATTACTTTTCTACGTCGCTGATATCGGTCAAATGTTTTTCATTTCGTGAAGCTGTCGTCTCCTTACTTGTATTGCTATGATTTTGATTTAAGTAATGTCCTTTGTAGTAAATCAATATGAACACGGTGTGAAACTCTTAGTCTCATGGTTACCTGCCGCCGTGGTTTAACGAGCAGGTAATCAAATAATACTTCAGGTAGGCGAGCAATATCCATTATGTCTCACACACTATACAGATAATAATGATTACTACTTATTTTACAGATCCATCAGAGCAAGCATGCTGTATTTAGCATATTATGCGTCTTGGAGTCTAGACCATATTTATCGACGTTTTTTTTTTTTTTTTTTCTAATTCTTGGTTATTTCGTGTTTGTTCACACGTGTATAGTGTTGGGGTGATCCACTAGGTTATTCTATTCATCTAAAAGTTAAATACGGTTCAAAATAATAATAATAAGCCAATATAAAGAGGCCAGCTGCGATTTGGAACGAGGTTTGGCTTGCTGCTACCTGCGTGTTCGATGTTTCAATGTTTAGTGGCAGGTAGTCGACCTAAAGTCGTGAAGTTAATACATCCATGAACAGGGAGATGTGAACAAAAGACCGGTATGCGAATAATTTGTCCTTATTACCATGACTGGTGGAGGTTCGCGTTCACCTTGAGCCATGAACGGGTTCCTGTAATCTCCCCTTCCGTCTCTGGTACAGGCGCGGCGGCTCGCTCCAAACATTCAAAATGAGGGGAGCAAGCAAGACGCTGCTTTTTAATAAATTTTATTTCAAAACGTCTGACATCTTAGTTAATATCCGTCTTATTACTAGCATCGTAACTGACAGGCTGTAGTCGGCCTCAAAAAAATATAGGTAGGTACCTGTAAACTGACAGGAATTCATTTGATTGTCTACAATGTGTAGTTCACAATACTGTAACAATGTACCCAATGTATAATATGTTTTGTTGTGGCTATACAAGTACATACAATGATTACAAGATCAAGGATTGTAGACTATTATAATGAATTCTTGTCGATGTAGGAGTACCAACTACCAACACTATTTTGCCGGTCACTGTTGGTATTTCGTTTATGTATCTTGATTTGAAAGATGCTGAGCATTACATATGCAGGGTAGGTAGGTAGGGCCCTACTGATTGAACATTTTTAGTATTATCGTATTTATGAAAGAACGATACGTATATGACGACTTCAAAATATCTATAAAGTGGGTTAGGATTATTAATAAAATTTGTTTCTCAACAGTCAATTCGGTGGCGCCGAGTAGTCAAGAGCAGCGATCCAAACATAGACGTGGTGCAGTACAGTACAAAGTAGGTGGATACCTAAACATTTTTATCAATTTAAATACCTAATAAACCTTATATTCATCCTAATCATTTGAATCTGAGATTAAGTGTTTGACAGGATGTGGAATATCTTGTTCTGCAGCACAGCAAGCAGATAGGTAAAAATTCCACGCTATTATTATAAAGCGTTTAAAATGAAGAACGGACGCATAAACATTAGCAATAAGGTGTTAAATTTCAGACGTATTTCTACCTAGTTAATGAAGCTAAAAGTGCCTAGGTATTGGCTTACATTTGAAATCAACGTGCCTGTTACTATTGTCCTACAGAGAACGCGGCCAAAAGCCTTGTATTCGTGATACAATTGTTTTAAGACAAATAAAACGTTTGACAGATTCAATCAAACAATTTGACAATCGTAGAATTCGTAGATGTTTCTACTATTTTTTTACAGTAACGTAGTTAGATATTATTAAAAATTATAATTGTGTCAATAGTTACGTTCAATAATTTATAATATTAATAGTATGCGTAGTCTGTATGTAGTGTTAGTATTTTTTAATATATTTGATTTTTGGTAGCTATAATAGCTATTTTATCATGAGATCAGTTTGTTCTCCACGGCATAAAAGTTGCAAGTTAGTATTTTTAAGTAAATAAACACTATTTACTTACACGGTATTATTATACCCATGAAGTGGGTCATGACATGACACGATACATTTTTAACACAGGATAAAACAAATGACTACAAAAATACGTAAGTAAACAAAAGTAGGTACAAATAAGAGGACGAATATTGTGAGTAAAATGAAAACGTCTCTTTTTATCTTACGTCATTTTAGTGGAGCAGTAAAAGGCAAATACCAACGAATTCATTCAACTTCAATGTCAACAATGGATGCTAGAAGAAATTCAATGATCCGTATTTTCGATAGGTAGGTAGGTAAACATTTATGATTAACAATAAACGAAACTAAAAACTATAATTAAATAGTTATCAGGTGCTATGCGAGTCCGGAGACCTAAATAAAGGTTGTAATTATTATAGTTTATTATTCATTAAAATGTTTTATGACAATAACAATGGACAGCAATTAACAGTTATGATTTTTTTATGCCACTGAAACCGTGAAGTAGGTATGTAACGCCATGCGCCATAAGTGCCATAACATTGTGCTCCGCCGTCTGACACCAGGGTTATCTTTATTACGTCCCGGGCTCGAAAAACAAATTATTATCTATGCTCCTATATAAATAGTATTTATTGATAAAGATATTGAAGTGTATACTCACAGGATAGTACATCCCCTGCGGCGGCAAAAAAAAGGCCCCTGATCCCCACAGCTTGCCGTTTGTATTTACTTTGTGTTGCACAAAAATACACTCCACGTACGCCCTTTAGCTGGGCGTAAACTTTCACAACACTAACTTATAAATTCGAGGTAATCATGAGTATTTAATGGTATTACAATGAATAGTACTAAAATAATCAGGGTTGTTTAACTTTGAGGTTATGTGAGTATAGCGCGGAGGAACGCGCTCTAGCACTGAAAGCGGTTAATGTCGATGTGCAACAACGGACGGCTACGAGCACGCGTGGCTACTCAGCGAGTCGCCTCGCCCGTGCGAATCCCTGTGTGAAAGACAAGGATAGAGAATCGAGTCGGTTTGATTCGACATTCGAAGCGTGACAAGTAATGTTGCCGTTCCTTTCACACATAATTACGGATGGTTTTTAACTTTTCGGTCACAAGCACAACTCTCAATAACAACAATTTTAGTTACTGATGGTTTATTATACATATTTTACTAGATTTTCTTTCTTTATATTTAACAATATTTCTAAAGTCTAACGCTTACAAAGGTATGCTGTTTACAAAGAAAAATCTCAAAATAAACGTCGCTTGTGTTCAATATCAAGGTCAAAGCTAAATTCCAAGCGAGAAATAAAATAATACTACTAATGACTTAACTATATAACTGCCAAAATAAAGCAATTTCTGTATTTATTAGTTTATGTTCTAGTGATGATTATGTACGATATTTAAGCTACATTGAATGGAGTGAGAGAGAAACTGCACGGTAGCGGGCCCTCCCTTTGTTGTCCCTGTCGCAGTGCCGAGAAGGTTCGGATCAATGAATCGTTCCCGGGCCCCCCGCCCGGACCCGGCGTCATCCCAACCTCTGTGCTCCGCGCTCCCTCTCGCGTCCTCTCATCTCATTTCGCATTTACTTACCTACTCTCTTCTCACGTTCACCCATGGTTTTGTTATAAGTTATTGTATTTTTGTTGTAAACGGCAATTTACGGCAAGTACATATCTAGATATAGTACTTATTTCTATGGTTGCTTTCGTTATGTTCGAAACGGTACTAAGTTTGGAAACGGTTCTAAGAACCTGAGAATGCTTCCTTGAATTGAAAAACTATGTACCTAGTAGATACTCACTTAGTTATCACATAATTTATAAAGCACAGTATCTATCTAAATGATGCTTATGTTTATGTATTTACGGCAAGGACTGACAGCAATACTAAACTGCTGCTTACTGAATAATTATGTAGGTACATAATTAAAGTTTAAACTGACTTAAATGGTAGGTACCAACTTACACTCTTCAGGCCACCTTTTGAAATGGGAGCTACCTACCAAACTATGCAAAAAAATTAAACAATCGAGCAATCGAGCTTATGAGTACCTACTGTACAAATAATAATGTTCTCACAAACAAAGGAAGTTGTCGGGTACCTACATTACAATAAAATGTTGACGTCACAGCTTCTCGCTACGCGACACCAATAAGTTACCACTACCACGTCTGTTAGTCTGTCTATCTTTATCTCGGAAAATGCAAACCTTTTTTGGAGAGATATTTACTATTTTATAGCAAAAAGTTGATTGGTGAATCCCCCCCACCTCTCGTTTAATTACAATTATTTGTCACAGGAAGTTGCTAGTTATTTATAATTAAAAATGACCAACGTTTGTGTTAAGTATGTGGACCATCTAAAACGATACAAATTTAGAGCGTCCTGCGTCTGAACTTACATTATGTACCAATTTAAACTAATTAAAGAATACGGGTAAGTACCTACCTAAGTTTAAAAACACATATCACTTCGGATTTTTTATTTCAATACAGGTTCTTAAATAAAATAGATACTTACTCTAAGTAGTTTTACATGCTTTAAATGATATTTATGCAGCGAAAATGTAAAATAAGTTGCATTCATCTGTCTGGGTTACAAATGGACGTTTTTTACCCCGCAGCTGTGGCTGTGCGGACCCCGGCCCTCAACACGAGTAGGTATGTGTGACAACTAGAGCGGATATCATTGTTACATGAGGGTATAAAATAAAACTCTCAATGTGTGTAGGTCCGCGAAATACTTTTACGTATTTGGGTTTGCAAAATTGAATACCTACATTGTTTTAGCCCTCGTTATCCTAGACATCTATTCCAAGTGTTCCAACTCGTAAATAATTTATAAATACTTTAGGATTAAATCCCGATCGTCCATAACCTATATGAAATATTAAAAGGGCTTTTCAAAACCATGAAACGAATCCCGAAATTGATTATTTATGGAAACAATGGGCAATATTAGATTAGGTAAATTTAAGTAGGTATCTTATCTATCTAAAATGACAAAGATGTGATTCATCTACTGCTCAAAGTGATCAATAAATGGCTTGAAACGAGTTTTAAAATAAGCAATCGCATAAAAGTCGGAAAGTTTAAACGGACAACGCCATCTGTTGACGTAGTGTGGCATACAAATGACTAGGTTATGGGGCTGGCGACTGCCTGAGAATTCGTTGGCAAGTCCATGGAATGTAGTTTATCGTTATGTTCCCCTCCAATCGGCAGTTGAGGAAACTTTGCACTAGATGTCGGTTGGAAGCGGAATATGAAAAGAATCAGTATTTTTGTTTTAAACTTTTGAAAGTAAGCGAGGCGCATCCAGAAATAGAATAAATAACAGAAGTAAATACCAGCATTTATGTGTTCATTGAAAGAGATATGGACAGGAAAATGATGATGAAAGCTATACAAAAGTATGTGAAAGTACAACAGATTGGTACCTACATTGAACATTACACAAAGGAATTCATAGAATACAATATTACATAGTGAACCAGCCAAACAACGAGATGAAAACTAGAAGGCAACAATTAAAACGCTGTAGGTAGGTATAGAGATGCTCTCAAACTACTAATTGTCTACCCTCTTCTTATTTCAAAGGGTCTAGAGAGTGTCACATTACCAAAAAGTTAAAAAAGAAAAGTCGGAAAAGCTCAAAGCGCCAGCAATTCCAGGATTTCAGCGTGTAACTTGGCCTTTTAATTATTTGTTTCTAGGTGAGTAGGTACCTTGTAGGTATTAAAACGTTCATTTCAGTTTTAATACTACCTACGGACGTATAGTCGCCAGCACACGAAGAATTTAAATGTTTTTTTAGAAGGTACGTAACTACTATTAGTCAGCAAAGCTGCTAATTCGGAAAATGACAACGGATTTTCTTTCTTTTTCGTGTAGTTTTCATAGAAATTGTTTTCACCAGTGTCACCTGTCTGCGGGGGCCTTTAGTGTAGAAGTTCCATTATCCCATTGTGATGACGTACAGATTTAAATTCCTAAATATCATGAAATCGTATGCATCATGAACTTTTAATTTTCCTTCTTAATTATGATCTACATATGTAGCAACACGTAGATAGAGTGTCAAATATTTAACGATTACTTATACAGGGTGTATCAGAGAGGTGTGCATGGTCATATTTGATGATGTGGTACAGTGCAGTCCATCAAACTGATAAACTACCCATACCACCTGTACCCATGGGACCAATATCGTAATCGCGAAAAAAATATCAACTGTCCCATACAAAATTTCAATACCTACGTACTCGATCCAAATGTATGGGAGGGTTGATTATTATTTTTTGTTACAGTTGTGAAGGATCCATCTACATGATAGGCTGAGTTTCGATTAAGTCTAGTCTTCGAAAAATATCAGCTTTTCAAGTAAGGGAGTTGAACAGCTCTATGGTGGCAGTTTTTTGATATACGCTTTGTTAAGGACTAAAGGCTTATATTTTTCTAAAAATATTAACATCGTTATCAATGATAGACGTAATTGGATAATACATAGGAACCTTAGGATAATTAAGATTTAATTAAAAGTAAGTCGTATTCTGACAGATTAATCAAATTCTTTTACGACTGTTGATATTTCAGGCAAATTAATTTGAAATTTTCAACAAACACTGTTAAAATCGGCGTCGGATATTCTCGTCATCAAAAAACAATTAAGTAATCAATCAATCAATGTAGGTAGGTAGGTACAATAAATCTCGTAAATATACATACCCAGATACATTTATCAATGTACTCCCAGTCTTGGTACCACTCCAGTAATAACAAACACTTTGTATGCAACGTGTACTTATAAGTGCCCATTTTAGCAGGCAGGTAATTTTGTTTAATTAAATTGAATATTTAACTAACATAATTTAATGATACGAATTTAAAGTTTTTTCGATTTTTAAATGACAACATATCAAGTTCCAAAAATTCCAATTTCAAAATAAATTATTTGAAACATGCGTAAGAACTTAATAAGATAAAGGTACTTGTCACGTAATGTAAAACTTTAGAGATGTACTAGATAACACATAATGTAAACCTTTTAAAAATTACCTTAAATTAAATGCGCGGTACGGTCGCTATTTAACATTTCGAATTTGGCAATAACTTATATAAGTATTGAGTATTTCTCAGTCAGCCGGAAATCAAATTATTTCAGGGAAATTCGGAATTCCTCTTGTTATGACATGAATAAGTTGGGCTAAACTTTCTTGTGACGTATATGAAGCCTTGGCTTGAGATTTTATTGTAGGACTTATCATTAACGAGGCTTATTTTTATCCAGACTCTCTGTGGAATTGAATAAATAATTTTTGAACATAAGCACGACAATTGGTTCAGTAATAGACTCCAGTAGGTGGTACTCTTGATGATCGTAAGTAGCATTTATATTGTTCCTCCAATTATCTGAGCATTCAACTTCTCGTATTTCTGGAAAAGCGAGAAAATGTTGGAGCAATAAATAGGTCATTAGGACGATCGCTTCTTCGAACTGAGAATGTATTTGTGACTAGGTTTTATTCCGCGACTCCATTCGTGCCAATCTCAAATATTCGGCCGACGATTGCCTACGAGCGCATTAAATTCACCAAACTACCTCGTAGGTAAGTCGATTCTATAAATAAGCAACCTAAAGTTAAATATTTTATCGCGGGTACATAAATTTAATTGATTATAAGTATTATTATAACATTACACTAAGTAGAGTTAGTTTTGGTGGCACGACTAAGTAGATTTTGATTTTCTGTAGCGTTTAGCTGACGAGGAAAAATAAGCAATTTGTAAATGCGTTATTTTCTTTCATCATTGTTTACTTAGAGATTGTGACATTATTGCTTCGCTTCTGACGATCAAATCAAAATACTAGCGCAAGAAAGATAATAGGTACCGAAGGTCGGTATTGTCTTTCTTAATAAAGAACACTCAACATGGTTTATTCAAGTAACTTAAATGAAAATGAAATAAATACATAATACAAAGTATAGCCAATAAATTATAGAAATAACACAGCAATATGATTTCCCAAACTTAAGTTTCTAAAACTATTAGCAAACTAAACTATGAACACTCAGCCTTTTGGTGAATGAGATCGAAATACCATTCAAGCCTTCGACACTAACAAGCAAACGTTGACTTCCTAGTTAGTATAATAAACCTGCCACTTAATGCAGGTCTCAAAGGATTATAAAACTAACTTTTATTAGACGAATAACTCGGATCAGTTTCAATTATCGGAAATCTATATAATAGCTAATTAGCGACGCTCTTTTAGCACGGCCGGTTTATTAACTCTATGGTCAACTCCTAATTTTGTTGGCTGCTGATGCACGAGTTAATTCTCGTATTACTTGTAGCTTGTTACAAAGTCAAATAATTTATTTCAATTAGGCACGTATAAGGCACTTTTTAACGTCAAAAAACAAAGAAATAGAACTGATTCTAGTTGCCCCTTCCAAAAGGCAGTTTCGTATGGAGAAGAATAGGCAATAGGCAAGAATCCACCGTCACACACGATATGTTAAAAGTCGCCTGAATAAATTAGACTTAAATGAAAAGATAAATATTTATTTGGACACAGATCAAAGAGCCAACATTATAATTATCAAGGTATATGTAAAATTAAATAGAAAAATAACATAAAATCACGCCTGTATTTGCACCAGAGGCAGAGAGAGGCACCTTACACCCACATTTTGCTTGTTACGTTTAACATAATCAGCCTATAATGTTCCCTATACTGCTGGGACACACGCCTCGGGCTGTAATCTATCACGCGGGCGGCCCAGTGCGGGTTGGTAGATGTCAAATATCTTCGAATTTTAGCTTCCTTAACCGTTTTGAGAGCAGTGGTGATGAAATTATTTACACAAAGTAAAGCGCCTGCTTGAGTTCGGACCCACTACCTACACAATCTTAAGTGAGGGCCGTTACCTGCCAGGGTTGCGGGAAAGTCCGAAAGGGATACCGGCAGGCGTAGCATGAGCACCGTTTTGTTGACGGAAGAGTAGACAAAAATGACGTTTCGTGTAGGTAGACAGTACGACGGCAGCAAAGTAGAAAGAGTCAACTGCACTTTTTTTTTACGAAATTCACTCTTTTACATAATTCGACTCAGAATTATTTGTTTTGTCATAGGATTGTTTTTCTGCTTGATTCACATTTTTAAGTCACGTCAACTGCAACAATTTTTCTCAAATTGTCGAAGTACCGTATTTTGGATCAAACAATTTTACAGTAATATTGGCCTAAACTATTTCCTTGGTACTTATGCCCTATTAACTAAATGATGTAAAATAGGAGAAGATGGCTTTGTTCTTCTATTAATTATTACAGTTTTGCGTTCAAAACGCTCCCTTGTAAAATCATGATTTTGTAGATAACCGTTTATACTTTGTGGCCGTCGAGTAGAAAGTTTTCTACTGGCGATTCCAAAATTAAATTGTCTTCACTACTATAGACAAATATCAGTTGTCAGTGCGATTTTGACAGTTTGAGTACAAAACTTTCTTCCGAAATAGTCTACTGTATATATTATGACCTAGAAGACCGTAAGAAACGAAAGACAAAATGACAGATTGTAGAAGGATTTCTCGATGTCAAAAATGAAGAAACGAAATGTCACTTTGTATAGAAAAAGCTATGTCTATTCTTCGTAGAGTTAAAAAGCGTCATGCTACGCGTGCAGGACCCTTGGGAACAGGCAAATGAAGGAACACGGGTTTTATTCAGTAAAAGTCTGACACGTCCTCCCGCACTGCCAGAGCGGGAGAAGAAAAAAAAATGACACTAAAAATAAAAATAAAATTGACCGTTACTACTGGGCCACCAAGGCACTGCTCTTACGTTACGTTAAATCCCATAATAAAGTGTCAGGCAAAATCCAAATTCTATACTGCTACTGAAATATTTTCTAATCGAAAAGCACCGCCAGAGCAGTGTTATTACACCTGACCTGGGAATCAAACCTACGCCAAGGTACAGATAATAATACCTAATACTAGCGTAGGTACCGCGAGGACAGCAATTGCGCTCCTAGTAACTCCTACATAGACTAGTTACACTAACAAGGCAGTCAAAAGATTACCCAAAAGAATACTAATAAACCAATTAAGTCTGTTGATAAGGTCAACATTAAATAACAGATTGATAATCACATAGAGACATATTATGTTACCCAGTATGTTTCCTAATTAAGTTTGACAATATTGTTCTTGATTTATGAGTGTTGTTCCTCAGAGTTTCGTGTAACTTTACTATCCACAAAGAGATCTATTTAATTTAGCGAGAGAAATTAAGGAAGTTTCGTTTCCGATAAGTGCCAGCCAGTCGATTCAGAAGTTTGTTTATCTTTTAATCAAGGCAAATTAAATTACCTACAGTCTACACATAAGGAAAGTTGGAGAGAAAACTCGGTAAGTGTAGAGTTGTCCTCTGCCTTACTTGCCGAGTTTTAGTAGGTATTTGGCCTGTCTAATCTGAAAACAATAAAATAGCTTATCTATACACAAGTTTGATATTTAAAAAATAAAAATGTAAGCAAGGTTTTTTTTATATACGTAAAAAAGTCAATCAATCTGAATAGCTTTTTCCCAACTATGTTGGGGTCGGCTTCCAGTCTAACCGGATGCAGCTAAATACCAGTATTTTACATGCAGCGACTGCCTATCTGACCTCCACACTCCACAACCCAGTTAGTGATCATTACGATACTCCTTGGTAAAATTGCTTGTCAAACTTTTGTGTTTCTGACTGACGACCCGTAACAACTGGCAAGTGTCAAAGATCAACGAATGACAGCTGGGACCAACGAACATGCTTTCGAAGGCACGGAGGGTCTTTTTAAAGATGGTCACCCATCTACGGACCAAGCGCGGCAAGCGTAGCACCCCACTTTTATTTTATATTATTTTTATTTTATACGTGAATGGGTATGTTATATAAAGGCAAATCAACTAATCTAAAGGCCTAGACCTAGGTAATGTACACATACCTTCTAGTTTCTAAGTAGCTCCGTTGAGAACTAATGGAATGGTAAGTTCTGAAAATACAGCGCGGTAGCAGCAAGTAAAACATACTTGTGACATTCAAAGGTTGAATTTGTCGTACTTTGCACAATATTACTTTTAAGAAGGTAACAAGAAGAAGAATTAGAAGACGCAATTATTCTCTCGTATACAGGGTGAAATTAAATTCATGGGCATCCTCTTAAGGGGTCATTGCACTCATCATTACGAATAAGTTTCACTATTATGAGATATTACTCTTACGAGATTTAAACTTCAGCCGCACCCTTAAACATTATACCGGGTCGAATAATAAAAGTTAGGTATTTACTATTATAGAATAGGTAATTATTTTGATCGATCCAAAGATTTCAATCGTCAGATTTGCCCTATCGCGTCAAAAGATGGTCGCATTTCGTTTTGATATCTCTGCCACACACAATGTCGCATGCTGCCATGGAAACGCCATAATTGCGGGATGTGTGAAGTCTCTCTTCTCAGTAGGTACGGACACTAACGATTTAAATCTTTGGTTCAATCCACATTTTTACATTATGACGCGCTCTGTCAGGTGTCCAAGCTGTTCTCATTCAATTAATTTATAATCTTCTAAATATGAAATAATGGATAAAATCTCGTTATTCATGCCATCGACTCATAATATATTCGCGAAGGTCGGTTATGAAAGGCAATCGGACAAAACCTCAACAGTACCTACCCACACACAAACATGTAGATAGGTACTTGAAAGTAGGTAAGTACCTACGGCAAAGAACGGATTGCCAACAGCACGATCTCTAATGCTCGACATTAGTTTCAAGCTGCCTCAAGTAAGTAGTTCTAAAGTTTCTTTTAACAGCAATAATTTATTTCTCTGATCTTTCTAAGACCTTCTTAGTCTTACAGCACACTGCTGTTATATGGAATTATACAGGGTGGATTTTTGAGACGGGGCAGCTGTATGTTAACCGTTGTAGCTACAGGAAAACGTTCTTAGAAGAAAAACGTAAATTCTCATGTTATGATGCTTAACGGACCATCTGAGTACACAGTACAGTTACTATGGACATACTAGAAAAGACACAAATCGCACAAAATCTCTTCCCATACATTCCGTACTGATCATTCCTCATACTACGATGTTTCAAACGTTAAGTATACAGGATGAAATTGAATTCATAGGCATCCCCTTAAGGGGTCATTGCACTCATCATTACGAACAACTTTCACTATGAGACCAAACCTGAAATCACGAAAAAAAGCGGCTGTTCCCTACATTTTGACGTGCTATACGAACATAAATGTAGGGAACAGCAGATTTTTTTGCTTTTTCAGTGTTGGTCTCATAGTGAAAGTTGTTCGTAATGATGAGTGTAATGACCCCTTAAGAGGATGCCCATGAATTCAATTTCATCCTGTATACATACCTCGTAATAGTACAAATTACTGGGTTGTTGTAGCACCAAAGTAGTTCGGAGATTTCAAGGCAAGCTCCACCATTCCAGTCATTAGTTTGTTTTCATACGAACAAGGTGTTAATTAACGAACTGTGGCAATATATACACCACGTGCCTTTATATATAAATCTGCTTGGATTTAATTTTTATAGCCATGCCGATGAGATTTTTACCTAACAAAAATTTGGGAAATACTTTACTAATACTTTACTTTTATCAAATTAAATACGTTTTGAAACGATATATGTTTTGCGTAATGAAAGGATTTCATCATGAAAATCCTGAAGTACTATTGAATTTAGTATTCCCCTGTTATAACTTCTATTAATTTCGTTATATTTGAAACAAAATAAATTATTATTCACACTTCATGAGCTCATTGTTAACAGAACGCTATTATTTCCTACGAAAACTTCTCCAAAGTTTCCTTCAAAATGTGTTTCGGTTAGCATAAACAGATTGTCTGTTTTCTTTGCTAACAAAATCATTTTCTAACATTGTTAAAACAGGCAGGTAACTTGCCTACTTATTTACATTATGTTAAAGACCGTATCTGAGAAATATTGTAACAGTTTAATCATAATGAAAGGAAAAGATTGATGTTAAAGTAATATCTAGCGGTGCCTGTTTAACATTGTTATTGAAGTTACCCTTTGTACTCTAGCTATAATATAATAATAGAATAGAATAGCTCTGATGTTGAATCAATTAACATGGTTCTGATCGGTAAAGTTATGAAAGCTTTTGCGTGAAAGCATATTAGTACATGTACCTATGTGTACCGCATACACATTATTACTATAGGTACATTATTTGCTAATTTTGCACCTGTTTGATTTTGTATCGCTGTATTTATTTGTGAAAGCTTTTGTATCATGTTCGATTTTATTGCGTTCCATTGTAGCTCAGCAATGTCCTTTCCCTTGTATCTATTCCTTACTTGATGGTTCAAATTCATAATGTGGTACTGAGTACAAAGAAGAGGCACTTATTAACAGTGTATTACAGCATCATCAAGGATTCTGTTTGAGTCGCGCCGCGAGAGCCCACCAAGCCTAAGCTTTATTAGTTGTGTACCGTGGTGGAGGAAAAATTACAAATTAAACGAAGGTATTATGTGGATTCACTGCCTCGGAAAGGACGTTATTCGTGGATTTTTGACAGGCGCTACGGGTTGTCAGAAAGTCTCACAAGCTGCCTTTCCAAGGGGTATGGTATTACCTAGTTACTGGGTTGTGGAGGGCAGATAGGCAGTCGCTCAATGTAAAATACTGGTATCCAGCTGCATCCGGTTAGACTGGAAGCCGACCTCAACATAGTTGGGAAAAGGCTAGGTAGATTTTATTTATAGTAAACGAGAAAAATCAATAAGGCACGCGCAAAGCTAATAAAATTATTGTAGGTACGCGACGCCTAATTGTCAAATAATAAAGAAACACAGATTATCTAAATACCTAAACATTGTGATTATTAATCAAGCCCTAATGTCTTCTCCAACATCCGACGTAACCAGTCCTCGTATGTTAATATGCCGACGTATTTGCATATAAATTAAATACACACGGATAAGTAGGTATTACAGTATTATACTGTCTCATATCGATTTCAATTTCGCCGCACGTTTCAAGACATCATTTCTGATCGAAATCAAACAATTCTATTATGGTCCTGAAATAACAAGACAGCTGCCCTTCGATAATCCGAAGGGATTGCGAAACCTATCAGTTATGATGACTGAACGCGTTCATACCGCTCCCACAAATAAATTCCTATACTCCGTTTAATAAAGCACTAGCAACGGTTTTTACGACTTGAAAAACATGGAGATTTCTTAGTTATATGTAACCTAATATAACGATGGTGAAAACCTCATCAAAATCTGTTGTGTGGTTTAGAAGAACAACGCGGACACACAGACAAACATGAAAAATGACTTTAAAAATAATAATAATATAATAATAAAATATTTTTTTATATGACTGCACTATGAAATAATTATTGTACTTATTTTGAAATAGTGGAGTTTATAATAGGTACGTTTTTATTGAAATAACGAATGGGTGATAGGTATAAGTTATTTGTCAAATGTTATAAATATAAATAGAGCATTGAGTTCGAAGAAAAAAAGATAAAACTTTGACCGTTGTATTTTTCAAGAGACAGCATAATTAGAAACGCAAAAAGTAATTATAACAGAAAGCCGTTTACGATTGAGAATTCTAAAAGGTAAGCTCTTAATTAAATTAAAGAGATGATACTTCACAACATGAAGGTATCTCTTCTGACGAATGAAATGTTTTTGTGTGAATCTATGAGGAGTATTACAGCGAAATACCAGTACTTACAATCACACAGTACAAGTACCTACTGATATTGTGGTTTGAATGTTATAAAAATGTTGTTTTTATTTTTTTTTGATTTTAGATACACCAAACTTACTGTCAGTTGACCGGCACTACCACGGAATGGGCACTACAGTGCCATGCCACCATTTTCAGAAGTCACGTTCCAGGTACTTAAATTCAAACCAGACACAAAATAAACACAAACCGTTATCTGCAATAAACATTAACCTTTTTGTTCTTTTTCACAAGCGGAACATTTCAACCGACCGCAGGCCCTATAGATGCCATCAAAAACAAATCGAATGATTCGCTAACATCGCATCGACGACCCCGTGCCGATGCCAAAGCTTACCGGAAATTGAAACCATGACACTGCACCGCCCACTCGTTTATGTACAGTCACGAGCATTACAATACTTTTACATTTACGCAAGATTCAAAAGTGATTTTCTCCTAAAGTATTGTTATTATTTTATGGTGTTACGAACATAGTATTATCCAAACCATCATCTGCCAGCCTTTTCCTAACTATCTTGGGGTCGGTTTCAGTCTAACTAGATGCAGCTGAATACCAGCATTTTATATGGAGCGACTGCCTATCTAACCTACATAAGCCAGTTACTGGGTAATACGATACGCGATGACGCCCCTTATCGACTGTCAAAGATCCCCGAATGACAGCCGGGGCCGGGACCGACACACGCAGGGGTCTCGGTATGTAAAGATGGTCACCCATCTACGGACCAACCACGGCAATAGCTTAACCTGGTCGATCGACCCGTGCGGCTGTTATTACTAAACCACGAGCCCCTCGTATTATCGAAACCATGGCATGTACTATTATAAAAAGCCTGACCTTTTTATTCTTCGCGAGAAAATTGCTTTTGAGTTTTGCGTAAGTGTAAGTAAAGTACGTATATAACCTGGTGACTGTACAGCCATCGCAGCCATCGCACAGCTGGGCCTGCCGCGCCCGACCTTAATAAAAACTTATAGCTTATACTTACACCTTGTATATTGACAAACAAATCCGTAGGTCGCAGATTATGTTACGGAGTTTCGGTATCAATGCCTGATATTTGTGTTGGGCGGATATTAGATACTTAGGTACTTATTTGTTTCCTACCTACGCTAAGAGAAAATGATTTTGTTGTTCTATATTGTTTCCAGTATTTATTACCTACTAGCTCTCACTTTCATCGAAGTGACGTAGGCTATTTTAGGCCATTCGTCTTTCCGTAATTGGTCTGTGCGATTGATTAATCTTATCTAAAAATAACACTTTCTAATAAAACGGGAGGGTTTGCTAACCCGTGTTTTTTTAAGTGACCATTTGTTTTTAGTTCATGACCCCAAAAAACTCAGCGATTTTTATTGATGCTACAATTTATAGATGCAAGCCTTAAAATCGGGGGAGGATTAACCCCTTGGGTTCTCAATCCTGCATTAGCATATAGAAAGAGTAAGGAAACTTTCCTTTCATTTTACTTTTATAGAGATTAAGTTCAACTCTTTTCTTACTTTCGTTTCTTTTAGACAAATACCTAAGCCAAAAATAAGAGTCAGACCCTTTATAGCTAAATGTCTGCCACCAGGAGGTCAATTTCTCTATCAAAGGAAAGCAGCATTACCAGGGGAGGCTGGTTTTTATAAATACTAAAGAGTGCTTCGGTACGTAAAGCAGTTTTGTAAGCTGGTTTCTTGTCAAGCCGAAGTTAATCAAACGGTCCGAATCTTATATTGACTGACAACAGGTTTTTTTTTGGATATCATTATTATAAACGCTTCTACAGTATCAGTAAGGGTTTGTAGAAATAATTCATTTATGTATTCGGTCGAATCTTGTCGACTGTTAAGATGAACACATACCTAATAAGCAGGTACACCTAATCTACTTAAAATATGTAACGCTAAGCAACATTTACGCTCCTCTGCTCCCCTTAATCGATATTACGAAATCGGTCAAGGGCCACTAATGTGATACGGAAACTTGTGTACCGGTGTAGGGTGAATCGTATAGATGAGCGATAAGAAAATAACGTCATTAGCTGTAACCGTTAAACCGTATCGAGTTACTCGCACTGATATTATGCTCTACACAAATTGTTATATTCAACCTTTTATGTAAAATAAAATATTATATGTTGTAAACTTATGATTTGATTGCACATACCCATAGAAAAATAGTTCATCATCATCCACTGTAGTCCACTGCTTGACAAAAAATCTACTAGTAATTCGTTACGTGTATCTCGCTAGCAATTTCCATATAGTTGTCAAGATAGATACTCATATTGTCTTGTTTACTTCCAAATACGTTCACATATATGACGCTCAATTTCTGCATAAAATTACATTTTCATGTAGATCTACTACATTTTCGTCTCGATAGCTACACGAAAACGGTGAATACAGTAACGGTAACAATTTTGCTCGATGGAGGTGTTACGGACGAGTCTGGTGTCGTTATATAACTTCGTTACCGGCACGGGCGACTGCATCTGCGGGAACACACATGAATGCATCCATCATATCATTCTGCTGATTTAGTGGTGAACGTTAGTGCGAACGAGAACGACCGGTGATTATAAGGTAATGCCTTAATTAACACATTAGCAAACTGATTAGTAACTGCACTATGTACACATTTTAATGGTGTTTTAGTAAACAGAAGGATAATCTACTCTTGTTATTATGATTAAGTCAGGGAGGCTTGTAACTAAGGGGGTGCTTGTGGCTAAGTAATAACAGCCGCACGGGTCAATTGATCAGGTTAAGCTACGCTTGCCGCGGTTGGTCCGTGGCTGGTTGACCATCTTTTCATACCAAGAACCTGCCGCCGTGCTTCGGAAAGCACGTTAAGCCGTTGGTCCGACTGTCATTCGTGGATCTTTGGCAGTCGTTACGGGTCATCAGAAGCCCGAAAGTCTTACAACCAGTCTTACCAAGGGGTATCGTATCATCCAGTAACTGGGTTGTGGAGGTCAGATAGGCTGCATGTAAAATACTGGTATCCAGCTGCATCCGGTTAGACTGGAAGCCGACCCCAACATAGTTGGGAAAGGGCTAGGCAGATTGATTTATTATGATAAAGTCATCCATATATTATTGTATCTATGGATTTATTGCTTGCTTACATTGTAAATCATGATTACTGAAACTGCGTAGGCTTCGTAGCAACTTGCTACGAAGGCTACGGACGTGCTACGAAGTGATACAAAAACCTCTTTGTAATCATAATACTGCTCTCTTCAGCCTTGCGTGAGTTTTGTACTAACCAATACAAACTGTATGAACGTAGTCGATAATTTCCTCAGAGCAACATGTATACGATTGGCAATATTCTATCCTTTTGGCTCGATCTTTTTACAATATGCGGCTAAAGAAGAATACGAACATAACGCAATATTGCTCAACCTCCTCAGCAAATAGCGAGATAATTTATAGCCTACAGACTGACCAGACTTATAGATATTTAGGGGTATGAGGAACAGGGAGTAAAGTTCACTCATACTCCATAGAAAAGGGAGGATCCTCCGACCAGACGGGTGTTGTGTCTGGCGGGCAACTGCCCAACGATTGATGTTGGGTTCTCGTATATATGTCCACTGCACGGTAGACTTTAATTGCGCGATGCAGGATTTATGTGACGTCTGTCTGACGTCAGGTCTTTGATGCGTAGTTCGCATGTGGCGATGTAGATACCGCCACATCACTGTCGTCGATAGTGGGCTGAGTCTTGTATCTTGCGATGCTTGCCAGTGCCAGTTGTGGTTCCAGTGAGTCGGAACCGGGTGCTGCATTGTTTGCGGTGGGTCGGAACTGTTTGCGGCGGTTGTGGTGATTGAAGTGAGGTGATGAGGCTGACGTTCATATTCGGGGTCACCAATTTAGGGGTATGAGGAACAGGGTGTAAAGTTCACTCATCCACCATAGAAAAGGGAGGATCCTCGAACCAGACGGGTATTGTGTCTGGTGGGCAACTGCCCAACGATTGATGTTGGGTTCTCGTATATATGTCCACTGCACGGTAAACTTTAATTGCGCGATGCAGGATTTATGTGACGTCTGTCTGACGTCAGTTCTTTGATGCGTAGTTCGCATGTGGCGATGTAGATACCGCCACAGATATATTTGAACATAATCTATCCAGCGGTATTTGCGTGCTGCTGGAACATACATTCAGACTAACGTACAAAATTTATAATAAGTATATTTTCGGCATTAGAATCGTTCCCAGACCTCGTAGCACTTACTTTTCGTGAAAAACATTCAATGTACAGTTTTTACTTCGCTTCGAATTTATTAGGTAAGTATATGTATAGATAATAACTTCTTGAATATACATACTTCTACAAGTTGGAGCAAGGTATCGTAACGTACTTATTTATATCAAAGACTCTGAAGGCAGATTTTTCCTCGTATTTATTAAAAAACTTTCTCTTTTATTACTAACGTGTTTTCTTTGAACAGGTTTGCGGGAAATTACAGTGGAGACGTAGAGCTAAGATAAAAAAAGTTTTTATTACATAAAGCTACAGATCGATGGCGTCAAACATAACGAATATACCTAGTGCATTTTCGGTCAAAAGAGGGTTCCGTGATTGGGAAAATGAAATTCATACACTGGGTTTTAGACCCGGTAGACCCCGTAGTTATTGTAGCTATGGGGTCATAACCATAGGAGTAGTTCATTCGAAGATATGTGACATCCATCCACACATGAGAGGAGGCACGTGTCCCAGTAGTGGGAACATTATATAGACTGAGTATGCTAGAGTAGCTACCCAGACCCACCGTATCCCAAACTCATGGTTGGAAACAACTTTAGCGGCCTATATTAGCACCTTCTGATAAACTTATCTGGAAATATTCAACTGATCCTCTAAGACTTATTGACCTTCTAAAGATGTTGCTGCCTGCTGTGGGTGCCGCCCGCTCGCACCAACCTGCTGCAGCACGCGCCGCTGACGCGCGCTCTGCGTACACTCAATATGGTGTCACAACAGATTGACTGTTTCAATTGTACTCTGAGTGAATTCACACGGGCCGCATTGTATAAAATTACTCTTAGTTGTTAAGAATAATAATTATATTGTACCTAAGTCTAAGCTTTGTAAAGTATTAAGTATAACTACACTATTGTATTAGGTAAGCCTGTGATGATAGTTGTATGTGTTTTAAAATAAATAAATAAATAAATAAATGTTTGTACAAAAAAAAAAAAAAAAAGAACCTCAAAAACAAAAATATGTACACTTTTTTAAATTTTTAATAAATAACTCAGCAATATAACTAAGGGTACCCCGACCAAAAAATGCGCGGGAAGGTTGGGCTAACACCGTGACCAAAAATGCGCGAGCCGAGCGAGCGAAGCGAGCCGAGCGAGCGAAGCGAGCGGTATCGCGAGAGCGGCCGGCGAGCGCTACATCCAAGTTGGTCGCAGTCACTTGGCTATTTAGTATTTTTACTTTTTAGAACCCCCAAAAGAGGAATTATTTGAGGTTTACAAATAAAGGCTCATTCATTTTACTAGAGTGTTCAATAATATTTTTAGGAAAACTAAATGGAAATTATTTAAGGTTCGATTAAATACATGCTATTTTATAAAAGGTATTTTTTTTGTTATTTATTCCCTTTTCATTCGGATATCGTGAAACAGGGCCTTGGATCGATTTTTTTAACATGCAGAGCTAGTTAAATAGGGAATGTAAGAAAATACATAAGATTTATACAGCGGCATTGTGAAAATAGTAAGGGTTCTATATTTTACAAAAAGTATTACTTGCAGGACCCTAAAAAATCGCTACATTTGATGTCGTTTGCTTATCAAGTCGGTTAAACGAGCGAACATTTGCGGCTACAGACACAGTCTACAACAACTTTAATGGAAAACATAAGTATATTCGTAACTACTATAACTCAACCTAAACAATCATATTAGTCTTAAATTATGCATATATTTGGATTAGGTTAAACTTAGCAAGCTTAACTCCTATTGTGTACGCATGTAAGAAAGGTCTTAGAGCATCTTAGAGCATCTAGACAATGTTTTTATATCACTATGTATTTATTCTGACGTAGGTAAATACCCTTTCGTAGATGAAAACACAGTCATGCATAGTTCGTAGCTATTTGCGTAGGCTTCGTAGCAAGTTGCTACGAGGTCTATATGGACTGCTACATTCCGATTAAGGCAGTCTCCCTTTGTAGTCTTTTTTACACAAGCATAACAAAAAAAAACTTACTTACATAAAAAGTAATTATTATAAAAAATTGTTATGAAAAAACTTACTGGTCATTCATTAATAGGACTTTCATTTCCTTTAGTATTTCGTTGCTTTTAAAGCTAACATAACCAGCCTATAATGTTCCCACCTTCCCACTGCTGGAACACAGCCCTCCTCTCTGTGAGAGGGAGTGGACCGTAAACACCCAATGCCCAATACGAGTTGGTAGATGTTACATTTTTGGTTCCAGGACATGCCGGTTTCCTCACAATTTTTTCCTTCACAGTTTTGAGAGCAGTGAGGAAATAATTCACACTAAGGGCGCTTACAGACCAACGACACTCGATCGACGACGATTGCTGCGGCGTAGTCGCCTTGCTGACGACCGTGGACGACGACGTCGCTCAGTTGTGTCGTTGCAGTAAGTCCGTGCAGTCGGCAACAAATAGTCTAGAATACGCACGTAAATTACGGGCAAAATGAGTGACGACGTAATTAGAGTCGATTTATTAATTTCTTCAATTAAAAAATGTTTAAAAAGAGCAAGAATACGTCTGGTCTCCGAGACTATTTGACAACTACAACACACCGCACACGCCACAACTAGGCGACCACGTCGCCGCCGCTAGGCGACGATGTCGTCGTCCACGGTCGTCAGCAAGGCGACTACGCCGCAGCGCTCGTCGTCGATCGAGTGTCGTTAGTCAGCGCCCTAAGTAAAGTGCCTGTCTGGGTTCGAACTTATACGACCTACAACTCGTAAATCGCGGTAATTTCCACTAGGCCACCACTGCCCTCTAAAGCTAAAGCTTTCACATAATTAATTATAACTACAGCCTCTTTCAGTCTTTCACAGATGGCCTTGAAAGGCCAGAATGCTGAATACGTACGTAGCAACAGACAAAGATTGATGACTTTTTACTCCTTTTAATCACGCGCTGCTTTAAACAGTAACGGTGAAAATCTATGTAAATTATTTTAAGCTTTCGTCGCGTCTGCGTTTGTATTAAACAAGGGTTTTGAGCCTTTTGGGTTGAATAACTTTAGGGTCCAAGCTAAGGTAGAAACCAAGAGAAACGTGTAGTCTGTTTGCTTCATCATCATCATCATTTCAGCCGAAAGACGTCCACTGCTAGACATAGGCCTCCCCCAAGAACCGCCACTTCGACCGGTTCTGTGGTTCTCGCATCCAGCGGATTGCTTATTTCGTAGAAATTACTTGGTGATCAGTAAAATAGTAAAGCATTCAATTTCAGAATGCCATAAAAAACCCATATCGTCGGTTTATTTACTAATCTATACAAAAATATTCGAGTAGCAAAGCTGCAAACAACATATTATCTATCAGACACAATAGACGTAGATATATTTAGTAACCTATTCCGCTTAACTATTCCTCAAGAGTCATAAAAAACCCTGTAAGAATCGACACCACGTGTTTCACCTCTCAACGAGACATTCTCAGGATGACGATTGACCAGACGCGAACCAGACCACGAAGTGTTGCCACACCGAGCACTGGACGCAGAGTTCTCTGGGTGTTTATGACTCTTGAGGAATAGTTAAGCGGAAAAGGATTGTATCTTATAATGGATTTCCGCAATGTCACGTCTGAATCAATTAAGTAACATATCTATTCAGGTGTACCGAATGGTTATGCAAATAACCGCGTAGGTGATTTCAAACTATGGCTAATTAATAATAGCTATCCAAGTATATTACAGGTCGTTAGGGTAAACACCGTTATCCTTGAAACCAGTGGTTTGGTGTCATTTATAGAACGTAAAATCAATGGAAAATTACGAGTTTTTTTTTTAAATTACATTTTACCACTGGAGTATTTCACCCTTTCACCTATGCGCTAGGGCAACGAACTTGCGTGTCAACACGGATGGGGGCCGCGGGACGTGACCTGACCGGCCGCGAGCGCGACCCCTCCCTCCATCAGTCATCTGTTTCGCTTGCAAGCACGGTGTCGGATAGAAACTTTTTATTTTTTTAAAATGAAAGTACCGTTTTTTTTTTGTTGTTACTCGGTCATTTAATTTTATATTTAAGTCAACTTCCCATGGTTTGTGTGACAACGGAGTTCACCCTTACACCCTGTATACCTAGGTACCTAGTCGTCTAGAAGTAATATTCTCATAAAATATTCCTTAACCTTCTCGTAAGGTAAAATAGATACTGAAGTATCTAATTTACCTATACATAATTGTTGATAAAGGAATCCCAGATCCCACGACTACTAAATAAGAGTTCACTTACTTACGAAAGCTAAGAGGATATTATTTTAGTAAATTACAATGAAATTAAGCTCGAAGGGTCTCGACGCCTTAATTATTATTTCTAGTTTAAGCCCTCTTTTCAACGAACGAATTCATAGAAGGCAGAAGCTTATACGGCTCACTGTTTGTGCTAAGAAGATAAGATGGAGATACCTGCTTTACATGAGCTTATATAATATATATACCTGCTTAAAATTATGAGACATAATAATATGTAGGGAGATTGTGGTTCTTTCCTCAAAAGACCATTTCAGACTCTAATCTACATGGTCCTCATAAGGCCTGACCAAGATTATGTCTGGACTTTAAAAGAGACTGTGACCTCTGAGTTTGTTTCGGCCTTTCTTCTCAGAGTAGTTTAGTTAGTTAGTCAGATAGGAAACACCGACCTCATCTAGTTTATTTTTAATATTTTTTTAATATGACGCGTAAAAGTGATTCCAATATCATATTTACAGAATAAACAATTTCATTTCATTTCATTAACCTCCGAATACAAAAACAACACTTATTTTTAAAACGTTTTAAAACATTTTCTGTCAGTGTCACTACAATATATACTTCATATAAGTATCAAGAAATGCATGAGACTGAAGATCACTGAGTTTGAGTATTCGCCTGCCTGTAAGTTTACATTTGTTAGGTAATAATAGTAATTATTAGGTAGTTTAAGCAGAACTATTAGCAGATAATTGGGTTCCCTTGATGAACTGATCTGATACGCCAAAGACGAAGGGATCGCGTGTTGACGAGAATAGCCCTCGTGGAAAAAAAGCGTTGGTCGTTTGTGTCCGACAGACTGGTTGTCCTCAAAATTGGATTCAGCTAAATTGAGCATCAATTAAGTCCGGATAAATGACTTAAAATGTAATAGCATGGCGGGGTCAGTGCGAGTTTTTTAAATATTGTTAGAACATGAATAATTCATCATGCGCGTAGCGTAATAGAGTTGGAATAAAAATAAAACGTGCATTGTTTATAACTGCCATAAACAATGGGAGGCCTTAACCCAGCTGCGAGTTTGATAATATGTGAAGAAACACTAAGTTTAAAAATGGAAGGCGTTAGAATATCTTCATTTACTTAATATGTAAAAAGCAATATTTATAACGTAACCGAAAACTTGTAGACCACAAAATAAAATTGACCAAATAATATTTAAGTAAATGTTATAATAGTAGAGAGATTAAATACACAAGACTGAAGAAACTAAAAGAAAACGAGAAATGTACCAGATGACCAACTTTTTACAAATCTTCAGAGACATGAGCGACGGTAGGCACCGTAGCGTAGCGCCTGCTACACAAGCCTACGAACGTAGAGCTTGCCGCTGATTGTAGGCAAATAGTGATCGCGTGCCTCCCTCTATTACTCCTGCCCAGACTTTGGATAATCATTCTATAATACCAGTTAAATACCACCCTTGACCCGATAGTGCATTAAAACACCTATTAAATGAATATTTGCAATTTGTTGTAATGGCTCAAGTTTACAAAAGCTCGTTTATTTAGTAACTTGTATTAGACACAACCTACGCTTAGTAAGATCCCGCGGAGCTTACGATAGGTATCTTGCCGTGGATTGCACGCAACACATAGTGATAGGCGTTAAGGAAAATAGAATTGCATTTCATATCGTCTAACAACGGTGGAAGTTCTCTTATGCAATTTGAATATTGCTAAAAAACTTGGTCTCAGATAATATCAGCCATCGAAGTTTGTACTTTTAATATAAATTAACGTAAGTTTTGGGTCATCAAGATCCCTTGGGGCTGAGGGTCAGTCTGCCGCATCTACCGGATTATGATTACTTTACAAGTTTGAGACATAAGTTTGGGATAACGAACCGCTATCAGAATTAACTAACCACATCATGGAGATCTATGTGTTTGGGCACAGTAAGAGGATCAGCGTCTTTTTATATGAGGAAAATCCTTTCTTTGTTGTCACTAAAATACTCGAACGTATTACGAGTAAATGGCAGCGCGTCATACGTGAGGCGAAGCTTTAAATAATTTTAAATGACAATGCCCTTTATTCGAACTTCTAAACACTACTCTACAGCATCGATCAAGCGATTTCAATTAAGTCGATATTAAATATGTCAAAGTGTTCAATATGAAGTGAGAAGCAAGTAGTCAGCAATACAATAGTGTTGACGTGATTAATGGCATGACCAGGGTACAGGGTTCAATTGAGTGGAGCAATATAAAATGAGCATTGTGCGCTCCCCCCGCCCCGACACCCGGCCCGCATGCCCCCGCCGACAATAAACGCCCCTTATGAACTTTCTCCTGTGTATTCGGAAATAATAGCGAAAAAGTTGTTAAGGTCTTTTAATAATAACTTTCCCGCATCGCGTGTTCTAACTATTTCTATAAGTTGATCGCTTAAAGTATTTCTGCACAATACTTACATTATTTTTATTTACTGCTGGCTGACACGTCCTATTATGAAGTTATAAGTCATACATATAGGGAGTATTTATTTTATTTATGAACGTAATTAAGTGGCTAGAAGCAGGATAAAATACGCTTAAGTAGTACTAAAATTAAGTCAAAATCTTTCACCCAATTTAAACGCCTTTGACCTAATATACCGTGGGCACAATTTCATATTCATCTGTTCATCATTTTAGTTATAGCGCAAAAGGAATCTTACTAAATTAACATGTTGCCACTCGCCAGCTCGCCACCGAGGAAATGTCAAACGAATTTAACTTTTAAACCGTTTCGCCTGTTGATTCTTGACCGATTTTCCTCGGCGTCTCTCATCTCAGTTTTCTGTGAATATTCAAGTGAATATGGAATTTAATATCTCCGAGCCCGTTAAAATACACGTCGAATTTCCTGGTAACGTAGCCGCCTCTTGTAATTATAGCAATTAGCGAGGTTATTTTTAAATAACCTAGTTACGTTGAATAATTAAATGAATAAAGAGGATATTAAAGGACGTAAAATATTCATGCTAAAGGGGGGGATGGACGAGAAAAATAAATTTTCAAGAGCTTTTGTTCCCGCGAAGCTGTAATGACTGCAGGAAATAAATTACTACCCCGAGGGCGACCCGAATTTAGGAAATTCGGAATATCATTTTAAATATCTGTGTATGTCTTGAATTAATATTTTTGAAATTCATGACTATTGTAGGCACATAACTACATAATGAACACTGAAGTACCTAATTGCATGTATTGCTCAATTATTTCTTATTTTTTGTACCTTTTCAACGTTTTACTAATTGCGATTTGTTATCAAAAGGTTTGAAATTACGAACGGAAGCGCAGGCAACAATTACTTGGTACAGTTCCGTACAGCACTTTTCTGTGGCAAGGTCAAGACTTGGCGGTAGGTGAGCCACCACACCAGTCTCGTGTTTATGCCCCGGCCTATATAATAATACGTCAAATAAGACCAAGCTATATTCTTACAAGTAATTGAACTGAGCCTACTTTAAAAATTGGCTTTACAAACCGCGCAATTCATGGAGCGACTCGTTAACAATGAGCAGCTGCTAAGCTTTAGAATAAATAGGATTTTTTTGCTTCATCATTCTTTTGTAATTTAAAGAATTTAAGCAATGAAGCTAATTTATTGATTCAAGGTCGCATTATTATAGTAACGACTAAAACAGCTTACATAGTCAGGGACAGGTGTAAAGTGTGCGGCGGCCGGTGTCAAAGCCAACCCTTGAGGGGCGGTGACACTAGAACTGAAGGGATGCTATTGAAATGGATCGCTAGATTCGACTCGACCTCGCTAAACACTTCCTGTTACCAGATTACGAAGTTTTGGTCATGTTGGGGTTTACATTGAGACTCGACATATGAAGCGACTTAGTTACCTAATATACTAATAATTCGGTCGGTTCATTTGTACAATATTCATAGGCAGATCATTTTGAAGAGCACCTACTGTGACAATGTTACAGTAAGTCTTAACAATGAAGTGCAGGAGCTGCCCTCGTTCAAAAGACACAAACTTTAATTAGGAATAAAAATAGAAAGGCACACGTAGGTAGGTACTTAGGTATGAATATTTAAAGATCAGAAACACGAACTTGTACGAATTTCACAACAATTGCGGAATCCAAGGATTGCGATTCCCATAGCCCATTACATATTTACCTGCCTGTACAAAATGTGCTAAGTAAATCTCTCTTATTTAATTTCATGCCGTCTGTGACCCACTTATGAATTTACTCCCCAAGTAACACAACTGGGTGGTAAAACAGCTCCTTATCATATCTGTTTGTAACCTTGGGTCAAATATATAGGCATGAATAAGTTCTATATAGGTGGCGAGAACCCTTATGCAAACAATATAGAACCACTTGGAGAAAAATTGCAGCTTAATTTTGGTTCCAAATGAAATTCATAGCAGTTCTCACGATCATCTTAAGTGGCAATTAGAACTATGGGTATAAGTTGTGCGCAGTGAACGGTTGATTGAATGATATGACGTTCCATTCATTCATTGAGTGACAAATGAAACCCAAAGTTCTTTTTAGGGGCGATAAGTTGAGATGTGTTTTTGAATTTGTACTGTGAACAGCCATTTCATTTTGGATTACATCTATTTGGTGAAAACTTCACGTGTACTGATATAATGCAGGCATTGATTTATAGCACAAAATCCTTGCGAATGTTTTGTTACTGTGAAAGTATAGTATGGTTTCTTTGTAAATTTCGAAGCGCCTTCGATTTGATCAAGAACAATTAAATAAAGTGTGCTAAATCAATTGGCGAAATAATAGTATAAAAAAATAAAACTGTTAAAAACCTAACGTAATGGTTTTAGACTAAGTATAATGTCAAAGTACATCAGTTACAATTAACAAAACTCAGTGATTATGTGTCAGTGTGATAAAACACTTTCAAAACAAAATATTTTCAAGGACAACCATTTTCTAAACATGGCGATGTTTATGGCATCTCATATTTTTTATTTTCATTTATTTGTTCCCTATTTGGAATAGTAAGGTCTAAAAATCACTTATTCTACTACCAGCAGTAATAATTTGCTCTATTGTAGATCTCCCAGTGTAGACTTAAAGTACGTACTACCTGCCGATGATAACTACCACATCGCTTAATTTTTTTCCATTTCACGGAATTCATTTTTGATGAAGTAGTTTAAACTATGAACTTTATAACAACAGAAACAAAAAAAAACTATCAACAGAGTGACGCGCAGGACGATCAGACTTAAGTAATAATAGGTCACAATTATGTATTTTGGGAACTGTTACATCGTTAGTGGTTTTAAATAAGTGCAAATAGCTGCTGTTGGTTTTCAAGAACCAACTATTGAAAAGGCGTTGGAGTGGCATATTAGGTAGAGTATAATAGGCCTGAAAGATGCAATCACGTTAGGTTCCAAAAAGGTTGCAAAATGATCCCTTTACCCACTACAGGTGATATACTACTCTGCGTTTGGAAATAGAAGTGCCAAATAAGGGTATGTTACAGCTTAATAAAAATGGAACAGTTGCTTACAAGTGATTTAAAGGCCTCATATACCACTGTTGCTTCTAAATTGGTAACAAATAAAACCCGTTTTCAACTTTAAGTAACAAAACCAACTCTATGCAACCATAAGAGTATGAGTCCAGTGCAAGTGCGTGGAACCCGTACGAGAAAAAGTATGCGCTTATGTTGGAAAAAGTCCAAAAAGCTTTTCTAAGATACTTGTATAAAAAATTGTATGGGTATTATCCATACTTATATCCAACGAAATTTCTGTTGGGGGCTTTGGGATTTGGGGACTCTTTGGAAGTGAGACGGTCGTTTGATCAGATGATTGTAACATGCAAGGTTCTATTAGGGAAGATTGATGCATCGGACCTCCACGATCAAGCCTGTAGGTTATTTGTGCCAAATAACTATTGTCGTAGTAGACGGCACAGATTGCTGGCGGCTCCGTCGTGCCGTACCGTTGCACGGTCAAACTCCCCCCTACCAAAATCACTAAGGGATCTTAATGCTCTCCTGGACTCAAATCCTGATTTTGATTTATTTGCGGATGAATGGAAGTTGTTATTGTTGGAATGTTTGAATTTTTGTGGGAAGAATGCATGAAAGTGTGGTAAAATATTGTTTTGCAAATTGTGTTCGTTATAATTTGATTAAATAGTATAATTGGCTTCGGCCGTTCTATTTAATTTAATAATAAATAAATAAATAAGAAATAAAGTATAAACAAAATACACTCTTATGCAACTACGAGTGATAGGAGGTACTCATATACAAATATGATTAGTGTTTGAAGCTATAAGTTTTATCAAATACTGTTATACCACTCATTTACTACTTAAAGCTCTAAGATACCTAAGTTGCAAAATTCACTAATGTGCTACTTGGGTCCCCTTTTGACTCAATTTTGAATTTAATGTGTTTAGAAGTTTAGATATTCTCTAGGCCAGGCAGCTTACTTGGGATAGTCTACTGAACCTTTACAAAATAGCACTTTATTATGACAGGATACGTTCTTAATTTGGCACAGGGCAGACAAGGCGAGTCCCGGCCAAAATGTAGAGCTAGCCTCACTTGTAAGATCTTACTTAGTAAATATTAGGTAAAAGATAAATATAGGTATATATAACGTTTAAAATAATATGTAGACTAGACTCAGACCTGCTACTTTTGCGTAAATATAATCTTCATAAACTTAAACATGTTGCAAAGGATTAAAAAGCAACTTTACATGTAGGTACGGACTACGAGCATTATGGTATTCAGAGAGCAATTCTAATTAAATGTTTTGTTTACTTCCACTTTTTAATTAATTGTCCTCTTAACTTTGACGATCTAAACGCTTTTTCAAACTCACCTAAAGCCACAAAGCTGACCTGAATTAATAATGGTGCCAAACTTTTCGGTTAAAACATGTGACAATTTTATCAAGTCAAATAACTTAATGAGTTTGGATTGATTACAAAATCTACTGATGTTATTTGATCTATAAATTATTTAATAATGTAACGGCACTGATGCGGATAATCCAAAGGGATAACTTCATTTCCCAACACACCGCACTCTATTATAATCTGGACAGCCACATCACTCAATTACCATTAATAATTTAATTGGTGGGTAGGTATTATTAGGTGAGACGAGTAAATTGGCTTGCGTAAACGATTTATCTATTCAAGTAACTACCCATTTACATTTGGGCCAATCTTCAGAATACAGACCTATTCTATGAAAACTCAAGTGCTTATACGTTACATAAATCTGAAACGCGGTTAAAGAGAGAGATGCGCTCTAAGCGTCGGCCGTATACTTAAACTATTGGATATTGTCGCAAGTCGCAAGGAAGTCACTTATGGTATTGCGAGCGCTAGCTGAGATAAGCCTGGTTTAAAGCGAGCCGGGTGAACTTGTCGCGAAATTCCGAACTATTTCCGTGCTATCTCTGTTTCGTGTCGCGCTGCAGTCGGCACCTCGGCGGCTCGGGATCGTTCTAACTGCAATATATAACAGCTTGTTTAGTGCTTCTGATGAGGGAGCAACTTGCCGCTAAAGTCCCCTTTTTGTTGGCTATATGTTTTATGAAGATTAATGTTTGCACGCTTCAGAACTTCTGCGCTTGTTCTGATGCGGTTCATGTTTGTGTGTTTAATCGTCGGCACATTTACGTACCGCTTTTACGTTTTATTGATGTCTTGGCTAATTTTAGTTTTAACTCAGGGTATTGACAGAATCTGTCAGATATATTTTGTTCTTAGAGTAGATATATCCCTGAATTACATGTAGAACACTTATGGCCATTTTACGAAAAACTTTCACGTAAAACAGCCACCCAATTCAAGTTTAGAAACGTCTATAACCTTAGCAAAAACGTACCATTGGTCCACCTAAGTACAAACAATTATGCGAGCTAGTTGTTTTCACACAATGTGACGGAATGTTATGCCATTCTCCCTCCGTGTAACCTACGGAAGCTTGCCAGGAGCGCGATCTCTCTCAAACATTGTTCAGAACGCTGTAGGTACTTGGGAATTCGACCGCATAACTCGTGAACTATTAGCCCCGACCCTGCTGTAAATATTTCCACGTCATCTGTCACTTTGATTCTGTAAATTGTTATTATGTAACTGTAAATCGGTAATAGTCAGGCATGGCAGTTTGCATTAATTTTATTGTCTGACAAATATTTCATTAAATGATAACACACCATCATAGCCCTCTTGTTATTTTCACAAGTTACTTTCGAGATTGCGGTAATACACTAAAGTGTGTATAAATTTGAATCTTGGGAAGCTTGTACCTTATAAAACAAGGTACCTTCAATGTAATTCTGAACAAATAAGAAAACGATAACCCGGCAAAAACATCCGCAAGGCTCTATTAGCCTTGCGGATGTTTTTGCCGGGAACCGTTTACGTGTGGTATAGATTGTTACCATGTTATATGTGGGTACGCCAGAAGGACCATAACCTACTAATCTACATTAGTCTACATCTACACTATATATAATATAATATAATAATATTATTATAATTATAATATAATATTATAAAGAGGAAAGATTTTTATTTTTGTAGTTTTGTGTGTATGTTTGTAACGAATTAACTCAAAAACTACTGCGCCGATTTTTTTCTTTCACCATTAGAAAGCTACATTCAACCTGAGTAACAAAGGCTATATTTATTGCTAGAAAAGATTAGGGATCCTTACTAAAACTCTAATAATGTAACCCAAGGTGTAAAAAAATTGCTAAAATATTCTTTACATCGTGTGCGCTGTGATTGAGGATAGAATAAAATAATGTACTACGACTTTGCAGAACACATTATTATTTACAAAAAGTGTCGGGACAGCATATGTCTAACTATTATAGTTATGCCATTATAAGAGTTCTTTTATTATGAATATTTAATTGAAATGACGCCACTAGAAAAGGCTCTTTATTTGTATCTTGGTATTAATCCTAATCTATAGTTATTTGTGCAACAAGAGAGCAAAGTTGTTTTTTGGTGCGAGTGTTGATTTTGAATCCCGAGTAAGCGAAGGATTCTATAATTGAATCACGAGCGTAGCGAGTGATTCTAGGTTAGAATCCTGAGCACAGCGAGGGATTCAAAGGCACGAGATGTAAATAACTTTGGTCTCGTGTAACACATACAACTTTTCACCCAAGCAGCGAGAACATATGAGATATTAGAACATATTAGGGGAACATATTAGGGGTTTAAATATGAATTTGCCGTTTTGTACTGAAGAACGGAAACCATTTTTTTTCTGAGGTAAAATATATTTATTTAATCAAAGTATTTTCCCAATTGTCTACACATTTCTGCCTCTCCTGGGAAGGTCATTTATGCCTTTGCGGTAGAAGTCTGGGGACCTGGACTCAACAAACTAAGTGAAGGCGTTTTGTATTGAAACCCCTTAATTTCTGTACAGGTTCAACAAGGTAGGTAAAGCAAGCTTCAACACGCGGTTCTCTCTGCAGATTAGTCAAATCATGGGACACCTATTTTGCAAGCTTTTTGTCTCATTATTGATGCAAATTGGTCATTATTTTGGATATGCTTAAGCTAACATCAAACCGTGCCGCTAGTTCCTTTGTAGTTTGATATGGAGCGGCTTCTACCATCGCATCTAATTCATCGTTATTTACCTTAGAGGCTGGTCTTTCTCGGAGTTCATTCTTCAAATCGAAGTTTCCAACGTTTACGAAAGCGATTAAACCGAAAACGCACGGTGCGTTCATTAGCGTTATCCTCTCCAAACACAACATTGATATTGCGAGCTGTTTCCGCTGCGTTAGTTCCACGTCGGAAATCGTATTCAAAAATTACTCTAATTTTCAATATAAGTACAGTACGACACAACTCACATGTAGCATCGGCAAAATTCGTAAAACCGATAACAATCCGACCTGAATGAGCCTTCAAAATCACCAATCTTTATTTATTACTGCTTTAGGTGAAAATGATCTTTACGCAAACACAATAACTTGTAAAGTTATATAACCAAACACATCCGTAAAATTGAAATTAATGAATGCAAATTTTCACATTTATGCTACATCTAAGTTGTGTCGTACTGTAGTTATCTTTACTGTTAAAAGCTGAATGCAAAAACAAATATCGAATCTTGTGAAAAAAAATTCACTCTGGAATCTCACACCGTGATGCAAGTTTAATTTTAATTCAAAGTGGCCAGTACGTTTAAACGGCAATTTCATATTTAAACCCATATTATTGCCTAAAGGTAAAAAATACAACATGGTAAACGTAAACAACATGGTAAACAAACCACATGTATATTTGCAAAACGAAAAAAAAAAAAAAAAAGTTTAATTACTTATTACATTTAAAACCTGCATGTGTATCCGAGCGTTTTTAATAAAAGACATTTTATAGTTTTATAATAGACTGAATTTTATTGTCATAATATTGTATACACTGTTAAATAGATGGCGCTACCAGTTACATAGTTTTTGTTATTAGGTACTAACACCTCCGCTTAACAAAAATAATACTGAAAACATCTATGAAACAGGTAAAATACCAAGCTTTTTCATAAAATAATTGTGTTTAACAGACCCTAAACTTTTGGTTAGAATGTCTGCTGGCATTTCAGCCGTCTCCAAATAAGCTATTTTAACAATATTATTTGTTACTGCCTCTCTGACAAAATGATATCTAATATCTATATGTTTAGATCTGCGATGAAAAATTGGGTTTGAAACCAATTTCTGCGCACTCTGACTATCATTAAATAGGACAATAGGTTCTGATTTTCCTACAATCTCCTGCAAGAGATTTTTTTAATATATTGCCTCTTTACATGCTTCTGACATAGAAATGTATTCTGCTTCCGTTGAGGATAAAGCTACATGTCTTTGCTTTCTACATTCAAATGAAATCACTGTATTAGACAACTTAAAACAAAATCCCGAAAATGATTTCCTATCATTTACATCAGAACCCCAGTCTGCGTCTGCAAAACCTTCAATACAAGAAATATCTTTCGAAAAAACAAGACCATAGTTTTTGGTTCTTTTTAAATACCGTAACACCCTTTTAGCATGCTTCCAGTGAATCTCATTATAACAGTTATTAAACTGACTAAGAAAATGTACACTATAAGCGATATCAGGCCTGGTTAAAACTGCTAAATACATTAAACTTCCTATTAGTTGTCTAAATGGATAATCTTGACAAACATTCTGAGAATTTTCTAATTTTAAATTAATCTCCATAGGAGTTTCTGCAGTTTTACAATCTGTCATATTAAACTTCCTTAGTAAATTGTCTACATATTGAGCTTGATCAACTGTTATTACATTTTCCTTAATATTGACCCTTAAGCCTAAACATTGTTTTAACTGACCTAAGTTTTTGATCTTAAATTTACAGCTCAGTTCATTTACTAATTGCTCAGTTGCTGTCACACAGTTAGAAAACACAAAAAAGTCGTCAACAAAAAGTGCTATAATAATCTTAACTTTTCCTGCATATTTTGTGAACAAACAAGGTTCATATTTTGACTTTTTATAACCTAAACTTATCAAGTAATCATTTACTCTCTTATACCAAGCCCTGGAAGATTGTTTAAGACCATAGATAGCGCGTTTTAACTTTAAAACTTTGTTATCATCCATACTAGATTCATAAGTAACAGGCTTCTTCATATACACAGTTTCATTTAAAAAACCATTTAGAAAAGCAGTGGTAACATCTAGATGACTTATATCTAAATTTAACTTGGCTGCCAGAGCAAATAGCAATCTCAAGGTAGAATATCTGACAACTGGCGAAAAAGTTTCATGGAAATCTACACCAGCTTTCTGAGTAAAGCCTTTTGCCACTAATCTTGCCCTGTAGCGCACATTATTAGAACTGTCAAACTTTTTTTTAAACACCCACTTGCATTGCACCACCGTACTATCTTGAGGATGATCAACTAGCTCCCACGCATCATTCTCATCGAACGCGTCTAACTCCTCCTTCATGCTTGCTCGCCAAAACTTACTTTCCGGTCCATTTAAGGCCTCCTGAAGAGTGATCTCTTTGTCGTTATCATCACACTCTGTGATACACAAATTATTATAACCAAAGCGATCAGGCTTCTTTCTCTCTCGTTTTGGTAGAGTTTCTGGTGTTGGTTCCACTAGTGTAACTTCTGGATCTGAAGTAGCGTTTAAGAAACTGTCATCTGAGGTACTTACTGAAGAAGTTTCCGTATCCATGATATACTTACTGTCCACCTTCTCTTCTACCGACTCTACACTTATTGAGTCTGACATTTCCATGTCAGTACTCTCAGAATCTTTGGTGCATACTTCCTCCGCTGAAGACTTGCATTTCACGGATATGTCCACTGTATTCTCAACTGACTTCTCCATGACAACTATGTCTCTACTCGTACTAACAGAGTTATTTTCTGGATCATAAACTCTATAGCCCTTCACATGGTCAGAATAGCCAAGAAAAATAAGCTTGTTAGCTTTTTTATCCCACTTCAAACGCTTCTCCTTTGGCACATGCACCATGACTGCACTTCCAAATATACGCAAATGACTTAAATTTGGCTTCAACCCTGTCCAGACTTCATAAGGAGTCTTGTTATTCAGTCCTGACACGACAGATCTATTTCGCAAGTAAACTGAAGTATGAACCGCCTCTGCCCAGAATTTCTTATCTAAGCCAGCATCAAAGATCAAACATCTGGCCTTTTCAACTACTGACCTGTTCATCCGTTCACACAAACCGTTCTGCTGCGGCGTATAAGCATTAGTCCTTTGATGAACTATCCCTTGCTCCTTCAAATACTTGTCAAATTCTCGACTACAGAACTCACCTCCGTTATCTGTCCTTAGAATTTTGATCTTTCTGTCTTTCTGTTTTTCTGCCATGGACTTAAAATCTTTAAAATTGGTAAACACTTCATTCTTTGTCTTCATAAAATAAACAAATGCCATCTTGCTGTAATCATCCACGAACAAAACATAGTACCTGGATCCTCCTATTGATAGGGTTTCCATAGGACCGCATACATCTGAGTGAATCACCTCTAGAACATTCTCTGTTTTAGATGAACTTTGCTGGAACGGCAGTCTAGCTTGTTTGCCTTCACAGCAAACAGTACCCGATGACTTATCTATGTTTGCTACTTCTGGGTATGAAATTCCTTCTACAGCACCATTTTTCATTTTCGTTAAACTAGTACTGTTTATGTGTCCCAAGCGTCGGTGCCAAATCTCACTCGATGCTACTGCAGTTGCTGCTAATAACTGTTCTGTTTTCGTGTATAATCTATACACACCTTCGACTAATTCTGCCTCACCAACGAGTTCTTTCTGTTGATTATAGATGTGGCAAACATTTTCTTTGAAAATTACACTGTTGCCATTCTCGATCAACTGACTCACCGATAGCAAGTTCGTTGTTAACTTCGGTATGCATAATACGTCCGAAACTGTGACATCATACTCCACACCTTTCACAACTGTGACGATGTTGACATCACCAGAACACACAACTGAAACACTTGTCTGGTTTGCAATAATAATTTCCTTCTTATCGTGCTGATGGGTCGGATTGACAATATATTCTTGTCTCGCCGTCATGTGTTTGCTAGCCCCACTATCAATATACCAGTTACTGTGGCTGAATTTTCCACTCAGAAAAATCGCACTGAATGCATTAGTCTGTTTTCTTTTGCTTGTTTCTGAGTTGGGGCACTGATTTTTATAGTGTCCAGTTTGTTTACATTTATAACATTTTATAACTTTGTCAGGTTTTGACATTTCCTGCAATTGTTTAGGGTCGCTCCTATGGTTACCATTTTTCACGCGCTGCTTCCCTTTTGCTACAAATGCACTTTCGGAACCGGAAACTGAACCAACCTCAGCACACATGTCCATCAACTTGGTTTTAATGACATCGGCACTTATCTCGATTCCCGAGTGTTCAATGGCCATTATCATAGGCGCATATCTTTCGGGCAATCCTGCTAACATTAATGCACCAATCCATTCGTCTGTTAATTTGAAACCTGTTCCTTGAAGCCGCTGCCCTGTTTCTATTATCTGGGTCACATACTGCGTCATCGAATCGCAGTTTTCAAGACGAATATTGATGAGATTTCTGAGTAAACTTATTTTTCTCGTATAGCCAGAATCATCAAACATGGTTTTTAATTTTCCCCATAAATCATAGGTTGTAGCCGCTTGCTTTATGTGAGCATATAGCGATGGATCGATGGTCAACACAAGCTTTGCCTTCGCTTTGGCGTCTTCTGCTTTTTCCGCTGCAGTTGCCGTTGTTGGTAATTTTTCTTCAATGGCGGACGCCATGCCTTCCAACACTAGGACATTTTGAGCCGCAAAACACCAATCCTCGTAATTCTCACGGCCGCGCAACTTGGGAACGTTAGCAATATAATTTGCCGTCATTTTTATTATAAAACCGAACAGTACTTAACGCTTCGTCTATTATATTTTTAATTTATAGTGTCTGAGCCCAAAACCTAATAAAAGACATTTTATAGTTTTATAATAGACTGAATTTTATTGTCATAATATTGTATACACTGTTAAATAGATGGCGCTACCAGTTACATAGTTTTTGTTATTAGGTACTAACAGTTTTATTGTTTGTTTCTTTTTTGGGCCTACTAGATATCGAAATTAAAATCGAACTTCGAATCGACTTGTTTTTATCTCTCGCTTTTTTCTTATCGAAGTAAAAGCGACAGAATAAGTGAAATTCAAATATTTCGAATTTTGTGAGTAAACCTATGACATGTTCTCGGAATTTATAAAAAATAAAATTAAAAAGTTACTTTGTCTCACGCTCGCACCAAAATTGAATTTTGCACACTGTCTGTAGACAGCAAAACCTGCTTGTTTGAGGTGCTGAGGTGAAAAATAATATTTAAGACTTTATTACTTCATATTTAAGACTGCTTCAATACCTTTATATAACTTTTTGAATTATTCAATTCGGACATTCTATTCGAAAGATATCACGAGTTTAAAAATGTAAGTATAGGTCCAAAAAATATGGGCTCATACATTCAGTATACAATGGCTTTTTTGATGATATCACAGTAGATAGGTTGGTAGGTATGTAATAGGTAGGTAGGGTAGGTAGGTTGGTAGGGTAGGTAGGTAGGGTAGGTAGGTAGGGTAGGTAGGTAAGGTAGGTAGGGTAGGTAGGTAGGTAGGTAGGGTTGGGAGGTAGGGTAAGTTGGTTAGGTAGGTATGTAGGGTCGGGAGGTAGGGTCAGTTGGTTGGGTAGGTATGTTAGCAGGTGGAGGGAGGTAGGTGTAGGGAGGTAGTTGTAGGTAGGTAGGTGTAGGTAGGTAGGTATGTAGAGTAGGTAGAGGGCAGGTAGGTAGGGTAGGTAGGTGGGTAGGTAGGTAGGGTAAGTGCGCCGTAGATAAGTACTTAGTTCTACCCGTGCGAAGCCGGGGCGGGCAGCTAGTGTAGATATATAGTCGTTCGCAGGCAGACGAAAGACTTATTAGAGAAACAGACTCTAAGGAGACTAATGTTTATGTTAATTATAGCGAACAGTAATGTAGATAACAACCTACAAGAACAAAAACTGGAGGGTAGTTATAACATTTATTCATAATAGGCCGCGGCTTCGCCCGCGTGGAGCCTAATTCGTTTTTCTAAAATAAAGGTTAAGTACTCCTTATAACATTAGCTATCTGCCAATGAAAGTCCCGTCAAAATCGGTCGAGCCGTTTCGGAGATTAGCCGGAACAGACAGACAAAAATGTTAAAACTTGTTTTTTTGTTATAAGTATACACGTATATATTTTCATATCCATTTAGTAAAAAGCTGTTATTTTGACATTACAAACAGACACTTCAATTTAATTTATTTATACTCTCAAGTAGGTAAACCGACGTACCTAAGTAGATCACTTAAATATTCTATTTTAGTTAAACGCGCGAGATTACACGAAAAGCATCCAGAGTGTTCGCACAAACACCTGTTTATTGTATTTACCTGTGAAATAAGTAGCTACTCTAATAAGATTAACAATGAGTGGTGACGGTTCTAAATTTTCCTCGAAAATAGGTGGGCAATATAAAAGCCGGGCGGAGACAGATGGCACCTCGCGGTTACAACAAGAAAAATAACCGAGTATTAATTTGCTATGACAATGACTTATCTGTCTGAATTCTTCTCTTTATAGATAATTATTCTCCATTATCTGACTATACACAGAATTGCGATAAAACGTCGACATCGGCAATTAAGATTTTAAAAGATTGTTGAAAGGCATGTACATAAGTACTTTCAATCAGATACATTAGAGTAGAGTAGAAACCGCATACCAAACATTTCTGAAGATTAGGCAACAACCCAACTAGTAAAAAATAATCTTACAAAAAACCCAAGACCATATTTTTTTCAGTCTTATATCACACTTATAGACACATACAAGTGTGGATTTGGTCGCACTTTATAAGTATATTCACCCTTACAATTGCCTTGTAATGGTCTGGCGAAGTGTATTTTCAAACTTACAAAACTCTTGCTGATACTTTTATAATGAAAAACAAACTTACAAGTGTCTTACCAGGGCATGCTATAAGGGCAAATAACCTTAAAATCCTCTTACTAATGGTTATTTTAAGTGTAATATCGCTAGTAGTCCTCTTTGTGATCTCCTAATAAGAGTGTAATCACAATCCGCCGTGAGCTAAAGAGAAACTTTGCGAAAAATAATAAAAGTCCAAAGTTATCCATTTTTATGTGCATTATATTTTATATCATTTTCCTACAAAACACTAGAGTGTAAGCTATTGTGTATAGATTATTAGGTTGCGAAGTAGTTTTTCTCGATTATTTTGAAAGGAGAATGGGCCCCTGCTTAAGGGGTTTTGCCCTTAAGCCCAATAAAAATAAGTTATATACCAATGGAAAGAGCTTTTCAAGGGGAACCTTTCTTACTTACTTATCTTTTGCCAATTGTTAGTCAGTTCGGAATAAATGACCTAAATAGGTGTGAATAATTGGGCATCGAAGTTAAGGAATTTTCTAGGTCCAATAGCCATAAGATATACATCAATGGTTTTAGCTTTTTGAGGGGAACCTTTGATACTAACATGACTATTGTCAATTGTTAGTCAGTTCGGAGTTAATGGCATAAATAGGTGACTACTTCGGTACCGAAGTTAAAGCATTTTCTTAGCCCAATAGCCATAAGATATACACCAATGGAAAGAGCTTTCCAATGAGAACATTTGCTACTAACACGACTTTTGCCAATTGTTAGTCAGTTTAGAACTAGTGACCTAAATAAGTATTTCTACTGGGGCACCGAAGTTAAGTAATATTCTTGGCCCAATAGCCATAAGATATACATTAATGGCTTTAGCTTTTTGAGGGGAATCTTTTATACTAACATGACTATTGCCAATTTTTAGTCAGTTCGGAGTTAATGGTATAAATAGGTGACTACTGGGGCACCGAAATTAAGGAATTTTCTTGGCCCAATAGCCATAAGATATACACCAATGAAAAGAACTTTCCAAGGAGACTCTTTGCTACTAACACGACTTTTGCTAATTGTCAGTCAGTTTGGAGTTAATGACCTAAATAAGTGTTACCACTGGGGCACCGAAGTTAAGAAATTTTCTTGACCCAATAGCCATAAGATATACACCAATGAAAAGAACTTTTCAAAGAGAACTCTTGCTTCTAACATAATGTTGCCAATTGTTAGTCAGTTCGGAGATAATAACCTAAATAGGTAATAAATTGAGCACCGAAGTTAAGGAATTCTTGACGTCCAATAGCCATAAGATATATACCACTGAAAAGAGCTTTTCAGGGATATCCTTTGCTACAAACACAACTTTTGCCTATTATTAGTCAGTTCAGAGTTAATGACCTAATACAATACAAAATACAAAAATGTTTATTTCAATAATTACACGTTGTAGATACGTTAAACAGTTGGTGGCGTCCCCTTTTAAGCATATAAATGCCTGTGCCAGGGGGCGCCGCTCCTTTATGTCTTATTATTAGTGTAACATGTTAAACAAAGTTATTAAACAAAAGTTATTAAACAAAAGTTATTAATCAAAAGTGAAAAGTATGAATTTATTATTTTTATTCAGTCTCTTAGTGTGTGTATGTGTGGGTGCGTGTGTGATCATGTGTATGTGTCTATGTGAATGTGTTTAAGTGTATGTGTTTATGTGTATGTGTTTATGTGTATGTGTATGTATGTATGTGTGTGTGTGGTTGTTTTTTTTACGGAAAGTGCTTTACCTTATATTTAGTAGAAAATTCTCAACTTCATCGTAGTTTAACTTGTTAATCCACTTAATCAGCAACGATTTGCATTCTTTATATGGTTTAGTATGTATATCTATTTGTTTGTTTATTTTATTGTATAAGAAAGACGAGCGTTTGTCGTGCTGAATATTTGCAAATTCCGTTCTTACAGAAGGGGTGGAAGCAATGTTATGTTTCCTTCTTCTGGCTAATATATTAGGATCTAAGGGTAGGGTTTTATGTTTTTTTAATACTATGTGTATAATATATAATTTTCGTACTGATAATAGGTTACTTGTTTGATATAGCTCATGGGTGTGAAATGTTCTTTTTTGAAGTACATTACTTTTATTAACGTCCGTTGCGCTCTTTCAACATCAAGAAAACGTGTCTTACGCGCGCCCCCCCAAATGGAGATACAATATATTATTACTGATTGAACTAGTGAGACATATACTTCATTTAGAAGATTTTTTGCCAAGCCACTCTTGGGGACTATGTGTCTCAATGTTTTAAAAATCCAAATAAATTTTCGTATTCTCGCAGTAATTTGTTCAGGTTGAGGATACCAGGACAAGCTTTGGTCCAACATTATACCTAAGTACTTGACGTAGTTAACTTTACTGATGGTTGGACAATTGCAGTCATAATGAACCGTCTGTCTACACTCATGTATTTTAATGTTGAAATTAGGTTCTGGTTGGACATTTTTATATATTGAAAAGCAAATAAAGTTAGTTTTGCTCGTGTTTAACGTAAGGAGATTTGTTTTTAGCCATGAAGCCACTTGTAACATACCTATTTCGGTGTTGGTTTTTGTTTCAGCCCAGGTTGAGCCAGTGAAGACGATTGCGGTGTCGTCAGCATACGAAAATATTTTTGCATTATTGATTGACATATTACATATGTCGTTAATATATATTAGAAACAAGGTAGGCCCCAGAACGCTAACCTAACCTAACCTAACCTAAATACATGATGAATTTCAATAATGCTTAATTACTCACATTTAGCTCCTTTCGTACTAACAATCGAGAGAAACGTCATATCACGAAATATTTCCTTTGAAGAGATCTTTCCTTTGGCATATATCTTAACTCTATTGGGGGATGCGGCAGGCTTAACCAAGGCTTAACGATCTGTACGGCCGATCGACTCTTAAAATCATTGGTCGCAAAACGGCATCTAGGAGGCCAACGTTTTAAAATGTCCGTTTATAGGTTTGCAAGATCCTGTTTGCAAGGCTCAAAGTTAATGAAAGTTATTTAATTGTCTAAATACCTGAACTTCACTAATGCTTAATTAGGTACTCACATTTAGAGCTTTGTAGCTCCTTTCATACTAACAATCGAGAGAAGCGTGCTATCACAAAATATTAGCCTTGAAGAGATCTTCCCATTAGCATATATCTCAACTCTATTGGGGTAACCGCCAGGCTTAATGATCCGTCCGGTCGACCGACTCTTAAAAACATTGTTCCTAAAATGGCATCTATTGGAGACCAATGTTCGCTTATAGGCTTCAAAGATGATGTTTGCAGGGCACTGAATCATTAAAAGTTATTTAATTGACAAAATACTAGAATTCCAATAATATTTAATCACTCACATTTAAAGCTCTGTAGCTCCTTTCGTACTAACGATCAATAGAAGTCTTCACAATAAGAAATATTCTTCTTGATCAGATCTTTCCATTGGTATATATCTTAACGCTATTGGGATCCAGGGTAGAAACGCCCAATCTCCTTTTTGAAAAACAATATTTTCACGGGCCTTTTAAAAAATGTGTCTTTTAGTATATTATTATTTTAATTATTTGTGAAATAATATCGAAATGTCGCCATTACGACCAACCACGACTCATAAGTGCTTAATCAGAACAATATAAGTCCAGTATTCTTGTCTATGGTTTATATCGCACTCGTAAAAGTCAAAGTAAACCTAAAACAATTGTCTACACGGCCATACTGCTCATAATTTTAGGGTTCCTTAATAAGTAAAAGCAAGCCAAACAACAAAAGCACTATAGGTACAAGTAAATAATTAATCCCCAACGTTAATTCAATGTAAAGTATGTAAACACGCTTATTTTATGTTTTAGGACAAATATACATACAGTATGGTTGCAATTATTATGGATGTCGACTGTTTCATAAGTAAAAAAATATTTTGTACGGAACCATCAAAAATATTGTATTTGTCAGTTGCATGAGATGCTCGGAGAGACACAGATTTTTTATTAATTCCAAGTATTATCTACGTATTTTTCTTCGGTGCTCCAATTCTCTTAAACCGATTCCATTTGTTTAAATCCATTAAAAATTTCTCGTGTCAGACACAACAACGAATATAAATAATCCTTAATAGAGAATTGTTTAAGACACTTGTAGGACTATTAAAGTGCTACTACTCTTTAATATTTCTTAGGTGATATAAATCACACTTTTAAAACACTAGTTTTACAGAAGTCTAATAAAACACTTACTATAGTCACTTTTAAGATTGAATGTACTTATAAAATGTATTTATAACTTTTAATTAAGAATCAAAGGCAATTAGACTAGTAAAAAGCGCTTATAATGCCACTGCTCTTATTAATATTATATAACGTTTTCTTATATACGTCTATAAGAATAATGTTACAAGTATGAATGCTCTTAAAACTTAAATAGACTTATATAATAACACTATTAGAGTTTCTGGCTTAATCAGACCACATATAAACCTTATATGAAACCATAGCTCTTACAAGCTTTTGTTTGTAAGCGTATTAAGGGTTCTTGGCTTAATCAGAACACGTATAAACCTTGTATGAAACCATAGCTCTTACAAACTTTTGTTTGTAAGGGTATTTTGCTAGTTGGGAATATTTCGCATCGATAAACGAAAACGTGTCAGTTGTCCGCGTATAACTGAACGACTATTCGTAGTGACGTGATTAGTTGTCGGTTTAATCGAATTTAAGACCGGTTCCGGCACTTTGTGCGTTAAGTGAAAATAAAGGCCCTGGCCAAATTTAATTTGGCGAGGAGAGTGAGAAACCAACGTAAGTAAGTAATATTTTAGTAAGTAATATTATAAAAGGCAAAGTAGCAGATAAGAAGTAGGAAATAAGAATATATCCGGAAAATTCTTGTTTTTGTGGGAAGTATAAGGTAGGTAGGTTCTTATTCAAAAATGTCGTTAGTCCGTCAATGAATGCAAAACGGTTACACGTGCGATGATAAGGTACAGCATGAGACCGCCTTCCGGAGCCCTGGTGGCATTTCGACCACATTCACCCCTCCCCCCCTTCACCTGCGGTGGAATACCTCCCTGCTGCATACTTTTTGTGAAATCAGATTTATTTCTTCCGCTCGTACGGTGGGTAGTTGGTGTTCTTTTTCAACAAGACTGGCTTTGCCCGTGAAAACTTGTTTGAAACATGAAAGGAAAATTGTTACGAATGTGGAACTACAATTGTAGCGCTGGCAAACAATCATAGTTTCCAGATGTAATCGAAATAAATATATTCTCAGTTTTATTTTTCTGATGTTAAAAATAGGTTGGTAACGTGTGTATAGAATCTTTAAATGTTTATAAGAATTATAAATTGATGATGGTTTCATCGTTTGTTTAAAATAATCCCTAAGTATAATAATTGGCACGCCGTAGTGAAGATCGTAACATACTTTGTTTAGTTTTTGGAATTATATAAATTTCAGTAAACCATACTATATATTTATAATATTATTAATTATAAAGTATCTTTACCTTTTCACGACCAAACCACTGAACGGATATCAATAAAATTTGGCAAGGAATAGATGGCATTACGCAATTAGGGTGCAGGAAGAAAAAGGGGAAGGACGTATCTACTTTACTTTTTGTTTGAAAAATAATTGTAAAGGGGTGATGTAGGGGATGAAAGTTTGTATGGGACACCCAGCATTTCTTAAGTTAGGGATAAGAAAATTCAATTGAATTTCATTGAATTTTTGCTTTTGGTAAGAAATAAAGAATTAAGTACGTCTTTCAGTGTTTTTGAAAAATCAAATACTGGGGGTACAAAAGGTGTTAAATTTCACATTTATTATTGAAATATTTATGTAAGTACCCCTTTTTTAGAGATTTAAGGGATTGGAAATATAGCCATAATGCGTATCTTCATAACATTTAGTAATTTTCATTAAAATCGGTCCACTAGGTCAAAAGTTAAACATTACTTGGCGTACTTACATATTTATGATGTAGGTAGTACTGTAATGTATAAGTAGATAGGTATATACTCACAAAAACTTAATTAGACACTTGTTCAACGCGTGTTTAATATCAGTTTTACGTCAAACTCCATACAGAAATATCATGTTTAAAAGGTATTTAGGCTAAACAACTGCTAAACACGGTTTTGTGGTATTATGGTAAAGGTTTAAAGGCACCTCTCTATATTGGTTTCCTTAATATTGGCAACTGGTCACAACAAGCATTCATATAAAATGATTAAAGTTATTGATTGCACGTCAACAATTAACGCGAAAGTTTTCAGCGAGTCATTCCACAAATGGGCGGGGGTGCTTGGTGCGGGGCGGGGTGCGGGGTGATATTGGACGGGCTGCCGAGTGGTCCTGCTAAAAGCACACTACAAATGTTACAATGCTCTCCGTAGTCGACTCAGCTTTCCACCATTCATTCACAATAAACGTACCCTGTGAGGACAAAAATGCTGATACACTACTTTGTGACTAGGAATTGAAGAATATTATGAGACTATCTTCGAGCAATATTTTTCATGAAAGGAAGGCTTGAGGGTGCGTATAGGGAAACACAATACTTATCTCAGTATTAGTTTACAAAATCAAATTTTATTGAAAGTAAGTAGGTGCCTACCGAATTGAAAACACACAACTTATCATAAAGTACGTGCAAATGTACCTATTAATTAACGTATTTAAACCTCAAAAATTTTATTAAAATTAGAAGCCGTTTAATAATCCGCTTTCCCAATGAAAAAAAAAACTGCATTAATTAATTTCGTTAGGTAAATGACGTAATTAAATACATTTACATCGGAATGTCCGTGAGGCGTACTGCGAGCGTGCATTGCTAATGGTTTACTACGAATAACTAACTCGTCTCGATTAACACTCCACGGAAACGATTCCACGATGAAAATGTTTGTTTCTCTCCACGACCGCGAAATACACATCAATCTCAATAAGTGACATTTACGTACTTCGTACATCGTATTGGGGCCTAATTCGAAAATAATTGTTCACAAATGGAACGATAAAATGAAATCGCTGTTGAAGAAAAGTGCACCCGAGGTAAGGTAGGTGTTGCTTAGAAAGCGATTACACTAAAATGGTAGGTTAACATGATGGTCTACGAATAGATTACACGCGAATGTTACGTAATTAATTAGGAGATCAATAAATATACTGCGCAACTATCAACGTCCATTAGGTATGTGTTTCTGCTAAAGTGCACATTGCATAGTAGGTAATGCTCATCGTTGGTAGCACTTAGGTAGGTAGTCTGTTAATTCGTAGAATTTGGTATGAAACAGTTTCGTCGAAGAACAGAACTTGCAATGTAGTGAAGCCGTTTTAAGTCTAAAATTTAATTTAAGTACCTTTGTGCTCATGATTCATCAAGCTTTCTCGGTAAATGCCTCTCATTTATGTCTAGATACAATAGTTTTGCTTTATAAATTAATTTTACTTTACGGAGTGGCGTGTATACTTTTGCATTTTGCAGCGACCGTTCAATCACAAGACTATCTCAACGTCAACATCAAAGTAGTTCATTAGGTAAGTACTTATCTATGTTAATTGACTACTTTGAATTATTAAGCATAAAAGATCATTACTATGCTGAGTATGCTTATAGGTTTTGTTTTTAACGAGGCCTATTGTTTATCCTAGATAACAAGCAAAAGGAACTGTCCTAGAAACAAAATAAAAAAAATGTTTTATTTCTCTTTGCCCAAAATAGAAGTGGACGAATTACAAACGCAGTCCAACAAAACAACGGCGAACTATGAAAACTTCGGGTAGTTACTAAAAACAAAATGAGTGCTGTCTGTGGCTGGGCTCGGAGGCAGTGGCGGGCACGAGCGGGGTGGCTCCGGACAGCAGTCCCGTCGATATGCATCGCTAAGCGAACACCATACTCCGACATCATTACACCAACTGATGCACTGTGTATAAACACTCAGATGTATAGTTCGGTGCTTAATTCGCTCACTGAACACCACACAGCCCTCTGAACTTGCTTATTTTCGCAGTTTGCTATTGCATTTACAAGGCTTCATCTGAGTTTGAGGTATCAGAAAACAGGGCTCTGGGTGTACGGCTTTGTATGAATGAAAAGCAGTAAGTTTAGTATTCGATACATTTTCAGCTGCATTACCTACAGAAGTTAGAGGTACCTACCTCTATCCACTTACGTTACCTACGTAAGTGGTGTTTTTGAAAATGATCTGCAAAAACGAAGTATTTATTAATTAATTAGGTAGGCTAGCGAGCCTACCTACTTAATTAATAAATAATCTATATAGGTAGCTTCTCTAAGTAACAAAACAGCGACAGTTAAGGTTTTGAAAAGGTGGATAAAAAAAATAGGTTTTAATAAAAATAATATTAATCATAATGGCCGGTTCAAACTAAAAAAAATATTGAAAGCTTTATTGTCATTAAAAACAAAATTAATAAAAAAAGTAAACTTTTATGGCATCTTTACTTTTTTTTTGTTTAGATGGCTACTTATTTTCAAATAATTATAAATAATACCAATAAGGCTTTATCTTTAACAGATAGTAAATTAAATAACGCAAAAAAAGCTATGCATCGCGTATTTAATTATACAAACAGTGTTTACAAATCAAAATTAATAAATCATACACAAGGCTCACATAGCTAACAAACAGGTATTAACGGATCCTCGGAATCTTTTAATAAAATGACAAAATGAGAACCGCACTTTACATAAAACAACTTTGCAGATTCTTCAAAGAACGAACAGTTATTAAAAATACTGTAATATATTGGACATTTTGACCCATTTTCCTGTGCAGGAACGGAGATCAAGGGGACGTTTGTTACACGAGTCTCGATTACGTGAATAAGCTTTGTATTAGAAAAGGCTCACAACATTTTACTCAAACTATGTATGCTGATGAATTCGAATTCAAAAGCTAGTACAATAATAGCTAATTTTTTATCCATAAAGTCTATGTGAGGCCGTGATTTTTTATAAATACAGGTAGGTATTGGATTTAAATAATACACCTTTTTTACACAGATTAAACTCACCACTACACTTAGCTGTATCTATTAGTTGTGTAGAAAAGGGATGCAGGTACAAAATCTAATTTTGTGACACGAAAACGAATAATATAATATTTGCAGACATAACAACCTGCGAAATTTTGTGAGTGAATGCTGCAAACCAAGCACAAAGGACAATAATAAATCAATACCTATTAATTATAATGTATGTACTTTGTAGCTTCTTTGTATGTATTTACAGACAAATGACACTCGTATTTAAACTGGCGATGAATTACTGATTATTATTAACCGCATTTAATGAAAGCCTGCCTTGATTAATTCTAGGAAAAGCGCATCGGATATTAACACATCGTTGCTCAAATGGAAAGAGATTAATCAGTGTAATAATGTGTTGATTGTGAATATACTTGATATTTATTAATTGGTGAAATGTGGGTGTACCTACTATAAGCAGGTACACCCCTGCTTAACCTTCCGGGGAAAACAGGCATGTTGTTATGTTATTTAGAAGTAGGTTGGTAACTTTGTTGGTAAAGAACTAAAACAAAAAACCTTTGTGCAATACATTTTGTTCCTAAGGGCTTTCGCTAATAAAAAACCAATTCTTTAGTTCATATTTTTTCCTACTCGTAGATACTCCCATCGACGACGTCGGTCAAATGCAATAATATTAGGGACCTAGACCATGCAAACATTGATATAAAACATGTTCAAAGAGATCTGCCTACTACATATCTAATAATGAAAGGTATCTTAGTAGCAGCGTTTATCATGAAAGATCCATGACCCCCACAAAGTTACCATGTGCCTACGTAAGTGGAAGTTAACAGAGGCCTTATAGGTAAGCCCTAATGACGCAAGCTTTCATTTTGCATACAAAATAACAAAAGATAACCCATGTCGGTACAGCTCATATCATCGACTCAAATCTTGTCAGTCTTATAAAGTAAAACATCAGAAACATGCACTTATTAAATGTAGTTTCAGCTTCAGTTTCTTAGAACAACCAATTTCCTAGATCGTTTTCCACTTGATAACTTGAACGATCCAATGCACGCACAACAAAGCTTGTTATTCTTTCATTTTGCAAAGCGATGCATTGAACAATCAAATATGGATAAAGCTCTTCCGTGAATTTTATGGACGGCACAATTCTTTTTTTTTTCAGAATTTTCCAAGCGCAATTAATTTCAATTTCCGTATAGAACTCATGATACAAGTTCATGTGGTAAGTATATTGTTTCCTTGAATTAATTAGGGCATACAAAGTACGTAATTAATATTATATGTGATAGTAATTAATAATATGTGGGATCCACAGAACACATCCAACCATCTAGTGCGTCATTGAGTATAAGTTCGGTTCCCGAAGCAGGTCTACTCTAGGTACAAACTCTTACCTAAAGTTTCAAAGCCAAGGTAAAAGCATTTATTTATATTACACCATTTACAACTCGCCACTTTTAAATATTCGTGAAGTCTGTCAGTTAAAAAGATCACTCAGAATCAAAAGAAAGTCTGCGTAGTTTCTTGTGGATAAAAAAGAGAGCAAGAAAATCAATGTTTATACTTTTAATATCTATGATCACTTGATATGATGCTAATAGTAGGTAGGTGGGGACTAGATACCTTTATATGACTGTATTCACCGACCCCTTTGTTCAGCTATGAAATGTGATAAGCCTGCCATAAGCACTGAGTAATATCTGGATACCTTCCTAACCTACTATGTTTCATTATTACTTATTTTGATTTTTAGCCCGTGTTGTTCTGCAGGAGTAAAAGAAAAACATTAATGATGCCAATTTTTTTTTCTAGTTCTTGACTTTATTTCCTCTATACTACTCTATAGGGCGCCATATTCAATTTAATGTGACGTCACAGCCTATAACCAGCGGACTATGAAGACGCTTCCAACGATACCTCATTTTCAAATTATGATGAGTAGTTAAGAAGTTATGAGGGAACAGATGAACATACATACCTATATACATACCGGTTAAAATTATAACCCTCATTTTTGCTTCGCCGTAGTCGGGTAATAAAATATAAGCGTATTGACGACACAAAGTTCTCGGCGCGTGAGTCAAAACCACGTAAATAAACGGACATGACACCATCACTGCCCAATGTCAAGAATGCTCTTGTAATGATAAAGTACGATTTAAAGTCATGCTTACCAAGTATACCTTTTATTTAATTTATTAATAGACAAAGGCTGTCTCTGCCGTATTCATCGCCCTTTGTTGACGTTAAAATCTCCTATTGTTATAAGCAGTCTTATCAATTTCTTCGTCAACCGTACCGAGGGTATTTTGTGAAAAACATTTTAATTTCAGAGAGCGACTTTGATTGTTTGTTTGTTGTATTCTATAAACAAAAGTTACAGAACGTTTCTTTAGTACTAATATAATGCTTAGAAATTACATAAATAGGAACAAATTACATTAAAAATATAAGTAAAGTAGAACATCGAAGAATAACGATACAATTGAAGCGCGATATTGAAAAGTTAGTCATTCAAATGTAAGTTAGGAAATAAGAAAGTGAGTACGAAGTTTCTTTGTAAATTGAATCAAACAACTTTCGAAGAAATAAAACTGAGTTCAACAGGTTGGTTTAGTTACCCGATAAAGTACAAACTTTACGTCTTGTTCATTAACAATACAACACAATTGTTACATGGAACTTTTTAACATAAGTTTATCAACTTTAGGTACTCTCCACAACTTTTAAGTGCATGTTGCAAGTATGCATGGCCGCCTGCAGCCTTGTAATTCAAGGAATATCATGTTAGTATAGTTAAAGTTATAAACTTACCTTTAGTGACAGCTTAAGGTTTGTTGTTTATAAGTTGGTAGGCAGGTCGGTGGACACGCGTGGCGGGTGTCGCGTGCGGGGCGCGGGGCGGGCGGGGCGTGCGTTGTGGCGCGGCGTCGCGACGGCACTACCGCGCGCCGCCGCCGCCCGCCCGAGCGTCCGCCCGCCCAAGCGACCGCCCGCCCCACGCGCCGACGAATTCCTTGCTGTGATTAATCGTCGAGCCACCTGCGGAGCCTTTTGTATATCGTTAATGTGTTCGGCTTGGTCTCTATAAACAATTTTGAATAACAATGAGGTATATAGGACATTTTCCATCAAATTCACATTAACTCTCTATAGGTACTTCCATATGTACGATACCACATTTATTATAAGGAAAACTCGTCAAGAAAATATAAGCAATTTGTCAAAATACCACTTCAATTTGGCTTAAATAATGCAAAAATAAAATACCTACTTACCAATTAAGTTTAAGTGAGCATAATGTATACAAAATAAATAGTAAGTAGTCGTATTCTCACAAAGATTGTTTAGCATAAATCCTGGATACACCGAGATAAAGTTTTATAGTGTACTTCATACAAAACAAATAAAACAAAGTCGTTTCTCTTTAGTTGTTTGAGTAATGACTATGGAATGAGGGGGGGGGGGGGGGGCAATGGTGAACAGAGGTTTTACTCGTAACTACTATTAATCTGTGCGGTGAAGGAGCGGAGCCGATGAATGAGCTCAGGATGAGACAATGACAGCTTCCTAAAGCGAGCAGGACGACAGTCGCGAACGACCTGTGCGCGACCTAATTTGTTTTACTAAAGACATACTATGACGAATGATGTTACGCAGATAAATTATTATTACCTAATGTTGTTTTCTTACCTGTATTATTGATTTTCTTTTACTGTCTGCCACGGTGGACTACCTATAACTCACAAGCACGACTTCTGAATGTGGGGACCTGGGTTTGATTTCTAGGTAGGCCATTATTGGCTCTTTCTTCAAGAATACCTTAGTAGCATCCTAGAGTCGGGAATCGTATAACATACAAACAAGTTATGTAACTGCAGGAATTACCGAGAATGCGCGAGGATTCTCCAGAAAACGCGCGACTTGTTATTTGGCTCGTAGGTATCTACTGGTTTGTACGTTACACTATCTTATAGATCTTTGCTTATAAAAATTCGCTTCCATTCGTTCCGCGGTAATGTAAATTGAGCCTAAATAGGTACATTATGCACAATCGCACACGTACGGCATTATTTTTGTAGATTCTACAATTGGGCAGATATTTTTTTTCAATGACCTACGTTGTGTAGATCATGTGGGTTAATACATTTGTTCTCTACAGTTTCATTTAGCTACTACAAACAAAAAATCGGCCAGCGACTGTACATATGCTGCCATGTCTGCGAACGCTCTTAGTCTTCCTATTTCAATTACAATTACAAAGCCCTGAATTTGGTCGAATACAAACAGCCTAATTCTGGCATTACCTCGCTGTGGCGTGGTGCACCATATGATATGAAATCATGCACGGCAAACAATCCCGCTTATGAGCTGCCGAACTGATAACGACACATTTACGAGCGCACGGGGAAATTGAATTTCTAAACGAATTTTTGGAAGTGCCAATGTTATGCAAACATCTATGATAAATCGGGGATACCTACGTACAGGTAGTAGAGCTATGACAGTTTAGGTACGTTATAGATAGATTATTGAAAAGTATGTAAACAATAGATAACCTAGACCTTTAAAAATTTAAGCAAATCCCAAAGAGGTAAATTGAGTGATGAGTTCAATTCTCGGGTCGAATAAAGAACTCTTTTATGAGGTACAGGTTGATAGGTTATTTATTTAATCTAATATGAATAGTAGGTACCTACACTATCTATTTTGAATAGAGAAAAATAATATTGTTGAACAAACGCTTGCTCTAGTGCCCAACTGCCCAGTGTGTTTTGGAGTTTTTGGATTGTTTATTTCAGGTCGTGACTTAATTCAGTGACATTTTATACTTACAATTTAAAATGTACCGTGAAATATGCCAACATTGCCCCCAAGGGAAACTTGGCCCGTCGAACAATTTATAAGCATATGTTTGATTTGCAAAAATATCTTAATATTATGGCAAAATTGATTGACTTTGGTGGAAAATAGGTTATATGTATGACAATACTGACTATCGTGCTTGTTGCTAACTTCGCTTAGTAACGTGTTGGAACTCGTCGAGTAAGGTGCGTGCTTTTGCGGGCAAATTTTAGTGCAAATTTGAAAGTATATTCTGTGAGATGGCGAAAACACTAAAAGTCTACAAAAAAAAAGTCTACTTTATAACATGTAATAGAAAAATATTTGTAGAGTATCATAATGCTAGTGTCATTGCTCAGGGTCTTTTAAAACTAAAGTTATGATGATGGGCAAAGTTATCCAGTAATGTTCCGACCTACGATTGACAACATTGCCCGCCATCAAAAAAGGCTTAGGGTTGGCACGTTACGAAACCTTGTATTTTATTTCTTTTTTAATTTATGGCTACTGCTGAACTTATTATCTTTTAAACATATATTAGGTATTTAATTAATCAAATTCGAAGATGACATTAGTTATTGGGTACTGAGTGAGTACCTGCTCCACACTACCGTATAATTTGAACTTTTTAAATATTCTTTTACTGGTAATGAGCGTGAAACATATTCCTTTTTATTTACGTAAACACAATCACATTATTTAAAACTGAATTATATTGAATTGTAGAAATGAAAAAAGTCAGAATATTTTTTACCATGTGCCAACCCTAGCATTTTTAAAACGCGAAATGTGGATTGTATGGAAAAGAGAAAAAAAATCAGGGTAACATTGCCCAGTCGTTTTACTACGGAACTTTTCATAGTTTCGTTTACATTCCTTAAGTAAACGCCATCTTTACCAAAATTCTTGTACTGATTTTTATGTCATCTGCATAAAGGACATATTTGCGTCAAAAATCAATGTGGGCAAAGTTGGGTAAAAGTCCAGATAACTTTGCCCGCCAACAAAATCGAACAAATATTGAATTAAATGTTGAAAAATAGTAAATTTAGCTATTCTAACACGTGCACATGATCTTACAGTTGTATTTGATGAAGGAAAATACTTACGTCTCCATAGAAAAATCGTATTAAAATTGTAATTATTCGAAAAAAGTGGGCAAAGTTGGCATGTTTCACGGTAGGTAGGTATGTATGCAAGAAACTAGCTTAGGTAGGTAGGTACCTACCATAGATATAAGTATTTCTATGGTAGGTAGGTACTTATTAGAATAAAATTGGGAAACTTTCATTACCTACCTACTCCTAATGTACGTAACATTCCAAATCAAAGAACCGCAGCCTGGAGACCTCGAGGCGATCATGACTATCGACTAACTTTTATGATTATGTTTGCCACCAGAATTTATGTTTATAAATAAAGATACACGAGAAGCTTTCTAGAGCTCAGCTTTACCTTAATATCCATAGCGGAGCTTTATTAGATTAAACGGATGATACCCGTTTGTCTGTACCTAATCTCACAAAGGCATAGCGTAGGTCACTTCTTTGATTTAAAACTCAACTTTACATTGCATAAAAAACGCATTTTAATTAACTATACCCCATTTGAAATAAGATTAGACATTAAAACAAACCCGTTTACAGACCGTTTAACCGATTTTGACTTCTATACATTATAAGGATAAGGATAGCATTATAAGGATAGCATTAAAAGCAATAAAATTACACAATACCAACTATCTACTGCGGCTGCCATTTGTCATGCCACCAATGCAATAGAATTCAAAATCGGTTGAACGGAATGTAAAAAAGGCTTATCTATACATCTAATCTTATTTCAAATGGAGTATAGGTAACCACCATTCACTATTTAGCCTTAGCAGTCTAGTCTACAGCTGGACACAGCCTAAAAAGGCTGTCGTAAAAATATCGTAAAGAATATCGTTAGATATTCAAGTAGGTATTTAACTGAAACCTCGGTCACTCTCATCCAGCATCCAGCTGTTGCTAGCCACCCGGCGAAGGTCGTAACTACCCCTAGCATGAGGGCGTCCTAGCCTACGTATGCGGCTTTCCTATATAGACGGCCTATTGCAACTTCAGCTTACTTATTTTGTGCTTAGCTTAGGTACTTATTTCGGCCACACACGTTCTCGGTCGGTCGGGCCATATGGTGTGAAAAACATTACCGCGGGATCATATAAAACACACACACATTTATAGGTATACTTTAAATCTTATCCTATCCTAACTATAATCCATACTAGGTAATATTATAAATTCGAAAGTAACTCTGTCTGTCTGTCTGTATATTACCTTTTCACGCCCAAACCACTGAACGGATTTCGATAAAATTTGGCAAGGAGATAGATGGCATCCTTTTTTATACTTTTTATGGACATACCACGCGGGCGAAGCCGCGGGCAGAAGCTAGTATTACAAATGCGAAAGTGAGTTTGTTTTTTGGTTTGTTTCTTTGTTACGTTTTCACGCTAAAACGGCATAACGGATTTGGATGAAATTTAGCCATGGGTAGACCATGACCAGAGGGACATAGGCTAGGTTTCATCCTGCATCATAGACGAAGTCGCGGGCAACAGCTAGTATAGAATAAATAAAGGTCCACGGTTGTAATATCAAGCAAGCACGAGTTTCTATGAACACCACCACACCTATTGATTACTTATGTGCCTACTGTGTAAGTAATTCATTTGATTTTGGGCACATCAAAGTAGCGAGTGAATACAAGCAGGTAGATAGATACCTAGCTACATCATCGTATACTTAACACTTGTGTCGGGTTCGTACCGTATTCCTTTTACGACCATTCTATTTCAGGTTGAGAAGTTTCGGAGATGTAAATACTTAATCAACCAGTAACTACGAAATATCTGCCTGCTTGAATTCGATTCCGCGTATGTTTAAGCTTTTGGTAGGCTTATCTTATATGTCCTCTCATAAGCAATCTCAGTTCTATTTTTAGAATTCCGTACCCGAAGGGTGCCAAATAGAACCCTATTAATAAGTCTCCGCTGTCCGTCCGTCCGTCTGTCTGTCAGAAGGCTGTATCTCATGAACCGTAATAGGGTAGACAGTTGAAAATTTTGACAGTTAATGTATTTCTATTGCCGCTGTAACATCAAATAATAAAATTATAAGGGGTCCCCAACTAGCAAAAAAGAATCTTACAAATATCCCAAGATCATATTTTTTTCAGTCTTATATCACACTTATAGACACATATAAGTGTGGATTTGGTCGCACTTTATAAGTATATTCACCCTTACAATTGCCTTGTAATGGTCTCGCGAAGTGTATTTTCAAACTTACAAAACTCTTGCTGATACTTTTATAATGAAAAACAAACTTACAAGTGTCTTACCAGGGCATGCTTTAAGGGCAAATAACCTTAAAATCCTCTTACTAATGCTATTTTAAGTGTAATATCGCTAGTAGTCCTCTTTGTGATCTCCTAATAAGAGTGTAATCACAATTCGCCGTGAGGTAAAGAAAAACTTTGCGAAAATAATAAAAGTCTCGTAAAAACGTAAGTATAATACTTATTTTATTTTATTTTCCTACAAAACGCTAGAGTGTAAGCTATTGTGTGTAGATTAATAGGTTGCGAAGTAGTTTCTCTCGATTATTTTGAAATTTGAATAATAATATTTTCACGGGCCTTTTAAAAAATGTGTCTTTTATTATATTATTATTTTAATTATTTGTGAAATAATATCGAAATGTCGCCATTACGACCAACCACGACTCATAAGTGCTTTATCAGAACAATATAAGTCCAGTATTCTTGTCTATGGTTTATATCGCACTCGTAAAAGTCAAAGTAAACCTAAAAAAAATGTCTACACGGCCATACTGCTCATAATTTTAGGGTTCCTTAATAAGTAAAAGCAAGCCAAACAACGAAAGCACTATAGGTACAAGTAAATAATTAATCCCCAACGTTAATTCAATGTAAAGTATGTAAACACGCTTATTTTATGTTTTAGGACAAATATACATACAGTATGGTTGCAATTATTATGGATGTCGACTGTTTCATAAGTAAAAAAATATTGTGTACGGAACCATCAAAAATATTGTAAGTGTCAGTTGCACGAGATGCTCGGAGAGACATTGATTTTTGTATTAATACCAAGTATTGTCTACGTATTTTTCTTCGGTGCTCCAATTCTCTTGAAACGCTTCCATTTTTTTAAATCCCATAAAAATTTCTCGTGTCAGACACAATAAGGAATATAAATAACCCTTAATAGAGAATTGTTTAAGACACTTGTAGGACTATTAAAGTGCTACTACTCTTTAATATTTCTTAGGTGAGATAAATCACACTTTTAATACACTAGTTTTACAGGAGTCTAATAAAACACTTAGTATAGACTTCTAAGATTGAATGTACTTATAAAATGTATTTGTAAGTTTTAACTAAGAATCAAAGGTAATTAGACTTGTAAAAGGCGCTTATAATGCCACTGCTCTTATTAATATTATATAACGTTTTCTTATATACGTCTATAAGAATAATGTTACAAGTATGAATGCTCATAAAACTTAAATAGACTTATAAAATAACACTATTAGAGTTTCTGGCTTAATCAGACCACATATAAACCTCATATGAAACCATAGCTCTTACAAGCTTTTGTTTGTAAGGGTATTTTGCTAGTTGGGTCTAGGAAACTTTTTTTTAAACTGAAGTATTTTTTTTTAAATTCGTATTTTTTTTGTATGGTGATAACCTTTCGTGTGCGAGTCCGACACGCACTTGACCTTTTTATTGAGTGTTGGTTTCACTTGGTTTTTTATTGGGGATTTTCATTCTTATTTGTAATTCCTTTAACAAGGCATATCCTTCAAGTTTATTCAAATTGGATTGTTCAGGTAAAAATTCGTTAAAATCACCAAAATCATCTTATATTATGACTATGATTAGAGCTTGATATAATACTAATCCGTTACCTACGTGTGGTAAGCAGAATCGACAAACAATATTGAACAATGATTGTTTGGCCCCTTTGTAGTTTCTGCTATTGAAGGTAGCTATGCTATAGACGTCAAACAGTTTGTTTGACCACAGTATGCGGCTCTTGAAGTCCCATTGAACGCACCACGGTCTTTCAAACTTCTATAATTAGAAAAATAAAAGGAGTAGGAACTTAAATCAAAAATAAATATTTGTGTTAATATTTATTAGCTACTATTAGAAGCCACAATTGCTTATAATCTTTTTTGAATACAAAAACCTAAATATTTACAATCGGATGAAAGAAAAGAAAATAACTAAAGATAACAACATAATATTTTGCGATGATTGCAAAAGCTGTCAATGTATTGAATACGGGTTCAATCACGGCTCACAAATATTTCAATAGACATTTTCCTGCTACTATAAATATCCCATTACTTACAAACACAAGTTCCTACCAAATGTCGGTATTAGCGTCGGTATTGGCTTCATATTGAAAACGAATATAGAGGGAGAAACAGTTATAAGGAAAGGCGATACAGCTTTTTTTTATTTCTGTCTTGGTCTTTCATGTATTTTTAAAGAAAATTGTAAATGTATTTCATTGTAAAATTTCAATTGTGCGTTTTCCATGACTAACAAGAATAATATAATATGTAAATTGAAACACAATTGTAGTTGTAAAAAAGGACGTCAAAACTAAATCTTATAAAAAAACTTACAACACTAAATTAAATTAATTTACGTTTCTACATATCAACTTTAATATTTTAAATAAATAATATTTTTCTTTTACACTCTATAATATTAGTAATGGCACTAGTTATTATTCATGTTATAACAAGGCACAAGGGCGAACAAGGGAAGCTGTAGCAACGTCGTACTTACAACGTCGTATTGGAGATTGTCTGAGATTACCTCAACAAATCTGTACATAATTTACTTTATATTTTATAAGATTACGATTATTAGTACACTGCGGATCTTCGAGAGTATTCGGCGTTTCGTCTGAATAAATTGATGTTCTCAGAACTTGACTGAAAATATATATCCGAAATACGTGAGATCCTCTTATCATCAATTTCAGACTTTCCGCCTACATAATTTATTCAACTTTAACGTCAAATTATTTACAGTCAAAAGGCAGATTACAATACATCTCATTTTCTGCCTTACAATATGAATTATATTTATGGCAGTGACTAATTAGTTATTTGATCAGACAAAACAACTCTTGTATTTATACTCGCACAGTTATACGTTTACAATTGAGTCAATATTCGACGATCATGAGTTTTAATTTGAATATATTATTATAAATATTTACGTAAATTGCTTATAATACTATACTTACGATATATTAATATCGGGTTCCAAATTGACTCAACGATAGAATGACTTCATACACATAGATACTTCATAAAAGTTTTACGGCAAAATGAGATTTTACATTGCAGATGATGAAGTCACCCCTACCTTTTAAATGTATTAAATGTTATTCCCGATTTAGTCAGTTTTGTAAATAAGGATTACTACCGTCAATAATAATAATTATAAAGCTCTAAACTACAACCTATCGAACGCGGTATGGTCTAACATTATAATAATCATCCGCCGCAGTAGGGTAATAGTGTTTATATTTTTGACACCCTGCACACGTTCGATTTTACGAAGCTACACACAAACACATAAGTACATACGACATACATTCACACATAAGTACAAAAAGCGTACAATATACATCCTGAGATTAAACAGACCTTCTGATAATTATATAAAATAAATTTTAAAATAAATGTAAGTCATAAATACAGACTGTTTGCATTTGTGTTATGTAAATATTTCTACGACAATGTAGACAAAATATCCTTTCAAAATATACGCTGAAACGTAATCAAGTAGGCAGGTAATATTTTAGCATTTTGCGCTTTCTTATGTAGTCATTTAATTTAATCACAGTTAATATAAAATTCTATTGAAAGGCACATTTTTAAGGCAACTCTCTAAACAGCTCTCAATATATCATGAGTTCATGACTCTAAAAACTATATTTGAATAAAAATTCTAAAAACCACGAAATTTCATTGAATACTGACCAACTTGATTATATAAATGCGGCATAAATTATTGTATATTTTGAGACTTGACTATTTATACACGATAGAATTATTTTCCAGCATACGTAGGGTTTTTGAAGGTCGACGTCGCTTGCTTGTAAATGGGGTTCTCGCCCTAGGAAACAAAAAGTACACGGTGAAAACGAAATAAGTAACAAAATTAATAAAAAACATAACCATTCTTTGCAGGCGGGTAAAAAAATGCAAGTTAATAAAGACGAATTCGAAAACATGTGGCTGCCACCAGCCCGCACTGTTGGTGGACGGCTGCATCGTTTCACAGATGAGGACTGCCTTAGTCACAGCAGGAACAACTGATATAACGGTGATGTCCTTCTGCAACTTCAGGTGCGTAGTAGTCTAAACCGGCGCAAATGTAACGTGGAAGATGCAAAAGGAGTCCCCTTTGCATCGTCAGGAGTCGATCGTAACACGTTCCGCTCTGTAGTTTCGACCTATCCCCACGGGCAAAGGCAGTGAGCTCCAAATGCATACCAAATGAAAATGTTTTGTACCTCAGCCTCATTTTCATGAAGCAAGTTTCTTGCCTGTGGCATATAATAAAATTGAAGTAACAAATGACTTGCATCGTCTTAACGTCTGTTGCTTCAACATATTACAAGCCACAGGCAAATGAATCACACCATGTAAATCATTCTCCCTCTCACCGAGAGGAGGCCTGTGTCCCAGCAGTGGGAACATTATAGGCCGATTATGGTTATTATGGTATGGTGTAAATCATTCTTAATTTTTAACCCAAAATGTCCTGTTTTTTAGGCATAACATGACCCACTATAAAATTTCACTATATTTATTCCGAAATTTCATGCGCAGAATTATCCTTACCGTGTCCCACTTGGCCATCATGCGTTCTTTCTCGAAGCGCGCGAACTCCCTGCGGTCGTGGATGGTCGTCGCCATCTTCCACAGCATCAGTAACGCTAGACCCACAAGCACGATCGCCGCGATCACACCGAGCACAATACCCAGGATAGGCACCTATGAGTTATGAAATAATAGCAGGTTAGGTAAGGTGGTTGGATAAGGTGGAAGAGCAGTGATGGCCCTCTAGTAAAAGCAACACCACTAATAGCGATGCGGGAGCGTGACGAACTGCGCAAGTGCTCCAGCAGCCTGGCCAAAGGTAGTTGCAGAACACCGTGTGGTTATAGTCAGTAAGTCTTACAGACCCCTCCGAGTCACGCAGGACATCCATGAGGTTCGAACCCAGGCGCATGTACCTTAAGCAACTGATCATCACCACTGCTCTACAAACGGAGAACGATAACAAGGAATCCAGCAGGTTTTGGAGCCAAAAATTCTAAGATATGGTCACAAACCCGCACTGGGCCTGAGTGTCCCTCCATTTTTTAAATCTTTGCTCTAGCGTGATATTATCAATGGCGGGAAAGGATTTGTGTATGTTATCCCAATGGTATGAAAAGTCTAACTTAGGCAATGGCCGGTGATAAGCTAGAGAACACAAAATAATATTACGAACGCAAGAATAAATTATTTTACATTAAATTACGAATTTTCCCTAAGTCTGAGTTCATTCTAGTGGTGATTGGAAGGCTTTTGGTCATTAGTGAATGTTGACATGCTGATATGAAAATGATAGGTACCTATATTTATTGTTCTTTGAATTCAGCCATATCTATGTATTTGTAAACTTAATTTATAAATAACTATGGCTATGACTAATATCCTGTGATAAAAGAAATAATCACGCTTCAGAGTGAATTAGCGTCGAAGTATCATCATTTTAATTATAAATTACCTTCTTAGGGCATTCTCGTTCTTTCTGCGCCCTAATAACAAGTTGCTGGTTCTCGTTGTAAGAGTACACGTACACATACAAACAGTCTTCGTCGTCGTAGAATGAGCACAGATGCTCGTTTCGAGATTCGTTGGCTGAAACGAAAGACGAACATTAAGGTAACAGGACACGGTGAGGTCACGCGCAGGTAATGCGCATGATATGATAATGATTCAGTGCCGCTGACACACTAGACGTGTCAATAAACATGTTGATGACACGAGAATGTGTCATGTCTTTATTTCTAAAGCTCAATGTTACTGTAGGGCACATCAACCATTTCCTCGATACAATTATAATTAGGGTTCCCCAGGTGGTTCAGGTAGTGTATCCACCTCACCCACCGGGGAACCCATAGGGTTGAATAGGTTCACCCTACGATGAAAACCATAAAGAAGTCATTGAAGTTTAAAATTGTAATTCGTGTGGTGTGCAATTATACGAAAATTTTATCATTTTTCTTATCTTATTGAACTTACGAAAAGGTCGTAAGTTTAATAAGATAAGCTCGCTAGTTAGGCGCCTTATCCGATGTCATTTAAACCGTTGTTACTGTGTATTTTTTATTTCTTTTTGTACCTAGCAAGTAAGTAATGCCTGTCATATTTGAACTCTTTATAAGAATCTTTATAGAAGCATTGTCTCACCTTCAATTTTGCCTTCTTCGATGATAGGGAACAGCGCACAATCGCCACAGGTGTTAGTATCGGGGTTGTAATGCGGTCCTCGCTTATGTACTTCGCACAGTACGCAGTCTTTGAACTCGCCGCAACGGCCGGGACAAGTCTAGAACATATTGATAAAGGTTTTAGTACGGTTTCGTTAGGAGTTATTTAGATAAGGAATAGTATTTTTGTCCTTATATGGGTACTTACGGGACACTTTTCACAGTATTTGCCTGAGTAATGACGGTCATCATCAACATTACACACACATTGACCGCAAACACATTTCCCGTTTCCACTGCATATTTCGTTGTTTTCTGTAACAAACGTAATGAATGATAAGCGCCTTGAAATTGAAAGTGTGTATTACATTCAGGTATCGGTAATTACCACATTGATTAAGACACAATTATATACAATTACTGCACTGTAAACGACACGCCAAGCAAGTGTTTTGTCGCAAAAAAAACAAAGCTAACAGTTTAAACGCCGTATAATTTACATGATTGCTTAAAATGCATTTTTTTTTCATCCTTCGAACAGTAATGACTACTTTAAACGCAACTAGCAAATCCTGCGTTTATTATATGTCGGTAAAATGAGGCTCCGTGTCTGACATCAGGTGGAAAAGCCTTCTACATGCTGCATTTATGTAAAGTCAGGGAAATTAATTGTAAAGCAAATTACACTACCAATTTAATTTGTCCGTATAATCAAATGCAACTGTGATAAATGTTTTTATTTCTATAAGTAGGTTTGTACAAACATTTTTACACTTCAATTATATTTAAAAAAAAACTAGATGTGTTCGGCGTTTCCGATTTGACTACTCTGAGAAGAAAGGCCGAAACAAACTCAGAGGTCAGTCTCTTTTAGACTTTCAGACCAGGAAAGAACCACACAGATTGAGTGGACCTGTCCAGTCAGTGCACGCATTTGTCAGTAATCGTGCAGCTCAACTCAGAACTTAAGAGCTCAACGATTCGACGAACAATACCAAAGAAAAGACATTTGGGTCGGCCGCATAAATTACTCAAACTGCCAGACCATGATTAAAACTAACTGAGAAACAAAACAATGAATGTGATTCTGTAACAGTTGTATGAAATAGCTATCACACGGCAATTTGACGTACGTTATGAACAATTAATTTCCTTGACGGTATATGAATATTCTTCTTACCAGGTGACCGGCAAGGCGTCTGATCCTTCAGACACTGGCAGGCTGGGCCAGTGTACTCGGGTGTACAGCTACACTTTCCACACACACATTCACCATGCTCGGGACCGGAACATAGCAAACCCTTGTTCATGTCACACGTGAAGTTATCGCACTCGCAGAACGGGCCGGAGATCACCTGGTGGAAAAGTCGAGATGAAGTTGTTTTTTTTTCACAAGTGTTCATTTGTTTAAAGCAGGATACGTAAAAATCCTATATCAATATCTATACTAATAATAATGCTGAAGAGTTAGTTTGTTTTTGTGTTTATGGTGCCTACTTTACCAACTCAGGAGACATCTTATGTAACTAACAAGAATCCAATTTGATGCTTTCATTTGTAACCTCCTTAAGTTCCTACTGGGTAAAGGTCATCTCTCACAACGGAAAGGACCATAATTCGACATTCTAACAAACACCTCATCAAATTCTTACCTTTTGAGAGTCATCCATCTTGTTACACTCGCAGACACCACAGATACATGTCCCTCTGTTGGAGCACAGAGGTCCGGAGCTCGCATTAGTAGGCCTGCAGCCGCGTTCCTGTTCGGCTGATACGCCGCCGTGGGCCGAACATTCGCAGTTCTTGCCGAAGCGGCCGGGGTGGCACACGCATACTCCGCACGCTGAGACACCTTCGCCGCTGCACACTAGGGGACTGTCGTTGTAGGCCTGAGTGTGGACACGAAAGAATTATTGATGCAGTTGTTCAGATGTTTTTGATATGGGTGCCTTGGTATCTAGTTTTGGTTTAGCATAGGTGTTCGTAGTAAGTATACGTAGCGCGAAAGCGACGCTAAGACAGCGTCGATGCGACGTCGTTACATTATAATCACTAAATAAGTTTTTATGACTGTAGTGCAACGTGTTTACGCGGCGTCGTATATACAACGTCATGTAACGTCCATGACCAAAACACGAGTACATTTTAAGGCCGCAAAAACAAATTCACTTTAAGTAGTAGCAAATATAGTGATACTTCTCGCATGATATTATATTGAACAGGTAACGGTTATTAACAGTAGAATATACTAGATACACCGAAAGAGTGTTGAAATTCTGATTCACTAATGACTACAAACATTTTAAAGAAAATGATGAGTACATATTAAATAACTCACAAAATGATTAGGCTGTTCGCAGGGACAGTCGCAGACCATCTCGAGGTCAACGGTGAGGCTGTCTGAGATACCGACGGGGGAGATATCGAAAGTTTGCTTCCACTTGTTGCGGTCCTTGGGGCATTCTTTGAGGGTGATTTCAGCTGTGAATTCTACCACATCTCCCACCTACAAATAAATGTATGAAAAATTTAGTACATATAACCCAAAATATAAACACTATTATATAACTATTTTTGGGTAATATACCTTTAATCCGTCGCATTTGTTTGTCTGAGTTAGCTCTTTGCCGCTAAGACAAGATGAGTAATACACTATTTGTACAGCATCACTCGATGAATCTTTCATTTCCACCGCTGACGTAATTTTCTGCAAATAATCACAATGTAACCATTATTTTTACATCTGCAATAAAACTTAGGTCATTGATAAGCTATTGGTGTACACATCGAAGTTACAAATCAAAACACTCTTTGCCAAGGTCAGGATTTATCCACTTTTTCATATTTCTTACTATGTTTCCTGAAAACCTACTCTTTTATTTTGTTGTCAAATATCATTACAATGTATAAGATGGTATTGTTATATACTTGGCAATCGACCGAATGATGTTACACACATTTTATTTAGTAGTTCCAGAAGGGTTTTCAAGAACTTTATGTTTTATTCTATTACACAGTGCGAATTACGACAAAATGTGATAAGCTATTGTTATTTTTAAATCATGGTATTTATTTTATTTTACGAAGGCTAACCTATAATTTATAACCAGTGGAACCACAACATTATCGGGAGTTTCCTGCAATGGTAGTTCTTAGTAGGATAATAATAATGTTTATTTGGACTCAATAAAATAAAGCCAAGTAACCTACAAATAATGTGGATGAATAAAAAAATAAAATAAATGATATGTATTCAGAATTAAATAACAAATGCTATATTTAAGGAAGATGCATACAACCTGATACTGAAAAATTGAATTTCGCGGGATACCCTGAAGCTTTCGTAATTAGTAACACAAATATGGATGAATGTCTGTCTGAAAGTTATAATTATTAAAGGATTGCTACTGTTCCTCACGTTATACTGTTCCCGCACAAGGTCGACGATGTTATCAGAGTCGTTGCTAAGCACGCCGGTACTGGATCCCTCGATGTGCTTGCTCAGCTGTTCATATACACTGATCTGTTCCGACGTCACCGCGAAGATGACATTGATGGCGTGTTTCTTTACCTACAAGCATACGTTATATTTTACATTATTTTATCATAATTTTTTGACGTTTATCGTAAACAGTGTGTGAATGGTGATAGACTGGGGTACGTACCCTACTCTATCACCAGTCACTATATCGGTAGGCCCATGAAACGATGGTTTGATGAAATATTTCAGCTTATCGGAAATAATCGGGGAAAAAGGGAAGAATAAATAAAGTGGTACCATTACCACTTTATTTAGTAGGTAAAAATGCCTGTGCGTCAGAAAACCTCAAACATACGTCCCTGACATGTCATGCCTGCTATGCGCGATTTTATTGGGAAAAAACACATTCCCCGATTTAAATACTGAAATTCACAACATTTAAGCCCGCTTGCAGCACAAATCACCAAATACACTAAACGCATTAAAAACATAGTTCTATCTCTGTAAATCATTTGTCAGAATTATGTTTTTTTTATAAATATAGGTGCTACTAAGTGAAAAATAACATAGTAAAAAAATAAATTATTCCGGAAGTTTTTTTTTTTTTAAATATATATATATATTTTTCTTTTTAGTTGAGGTACCTACCTCACACAAAATCGTATACCACTATTTGCTATGTAACCAACAGTGAAAGGTAGTCTTATCTTACATCATCAACAAAATCAACATACAAAAACTGGATTAAATACGTATTATTAAAGCTAACTCAAAAACCAATAAACCACCAATAAAATTATATATGACTACTTCAGGAGTCTGTCAGTCTTATAAACTTTCAAACAAAAAAAAACGATTTATAAATTACGGAGTTCTGAGGTAAGAAACATAAAAATATAAAAATACAACCGAATTGAAGTCTGTTAAAAATGTTTAGCGCTAAACATATTTTTTATTAGTGATTTGTTGTGCAAGTTGACCTTATTATCGTTCTGGTACAAAACGCGTGAATTGGACAAAATATTTTACCATTGGACGATAGCAATCGCCAAAATAAAATTAAATAAATCGTTTGAAATTTTTTAACTAACCATGACTGTAATCATTTACCCAAAGTATGAAAGTGACCTATTCTATTAGGTTTACTATACCTAAATAAGGAAAGGTCACTTTCATGAAACTAAGATCAATCAACGGTTGTGGAAAACCTAGAACCAATTAAAAACAAAACACAAACCTTATGATTAATCTGTGAAATACTGGGGTAATCCTGCAACGTCGAGTGTGTGTAGGTATTGTCCGTCATGTGACATTCGCCATCGTTGGGTTGAACGATACCACCGAGCTGCAATTGAACAACCATTAACTTAGCATGTCGTGTCAAAATTTATCTTGATCTCCATGATGATGACATACTTTCGACATGCACTGCATAAAAATGAACTAAACCCAGTTTTTTTTTAGGGAGTTTGTTCGTTAATATTTATTTCAGACCTAATTTAATCTACTATATCTATTTCGCCTCAAAATAACAATATTACCTTTCCGTCTCCAGCGTAATGGAAACCAGCATCCGTTGAGAACACGAGAAGTCTTCTGGCCTGGGGGCGCCAGCCTATCTGTTGCTTGCACACAACCGCTTGCATGATCGCGTCGAAGCCTCCTTCGGGGGCGTCCAAGTTACCTGATACGTCTGCTTTAGCTACCGCTTTCTGTGGGACGAGAAACAGACTGTCAAAGACCCATGAATGTAGTACTTTAGTAGTACCATGCAGTAAGTAGGGTTTTATTTCAAGAAAATTAAAAGGATTTTCAAAATTGGATCTCTTAGACTCGACCTTATGATCCCCGATTAAGAATACCCCTCGCACTGCCTTATTCCTTTATTTGGTAAAAAGCGTCAATTTATAGCGATTTTCACTGTCTAAGGAGGTCAATGATTAGTAGGCGGTGTTTATGGGATAGTATGATGATAGCTTACCTCGAAGAAATCAGTATCAGTGCTGAGCGACATCTGATTTTGGTATCCATAAGGCGCAGCACATCCTGTACAGGGCGATATCAAACTAAAAAAAAAAAAAAAAACAACATTAATTCAACCAATACCAATTCCTAGTCATCTATTTCATAGAATCTTTCATTAAACTTACTTCTTGGGCACAGTAGATACGTAAGGCATGACTAGTTTATCTACAAATGAGCCGAAACCGATTCTGAACATGGAAGTCATGTTCCTCATGGTAGCAGAGAGCAAACTTCCTAGTGTACTGAGCTTCTCTTTGTCGTTCTGCATAGATCTACTGAGGTCCATAAGATAGTATAAGTCGACGGGATAATCTTGAGCCCTGGAGTAAGCAAACGTGAGCTTTTGCATTTGATCTGTGAAAAAAATATAATTACATGTAGGATGAGCATAACAAGTTAAATTCATCAGGACATTGTGTCATAGATAATTATAATATTAATTAATCCACACAACTCGGCGATGACATTGAACGCGAACTGTTTATCATAACTAGTCGAGTTAAGACTGATTACTTAACTTCCCACTCAGAATGGTATGAAATCAATGTACTTACTCATTCTTAAGTTGAGATTCACTTTCTGTGGTTTCATCTGTACCAAGGTCTGGCCACCAGCGGCACCTCCGGCAGCTGCTGATGAGGACCCTGACGCTGAGGAGCTGCTTCCCTTCGAGCTATAAGATTCTTCGAATGATGATGAACCTGCGGCCATACCCATTCTGGACTGTGCTGAAAAGCATAAAATTAAAGCATGTAACCAACTTGCTGGGGAAAAGGGAGAATCATTATGTCAGTTCCATTTGATGAATATATCGGTTACCTCTACTCAGCTCAATATTGTACTTGGGATCGACAGAGCGCTGGTTGTCCGGATTGAAGATGTAGGCTTCATCGCATCCTGCGGTTCCGCCCCTCTCCATGGCAGGGTTGAAGCACCTTGGGCCATTGAACTCTGCCGCGAAGCACCAAGCACAGCTGGCAGTGCGAATGCAGTCGCTGCAAGTTGTCTTACTGGAGCAGGGGTTCTGCGCCAGGAGTTGTTCTGCCCGCTGCCCCCAACATACCGCCAGCAGGCTCACCCACACACATATTCGTAAAACAGTCGATCGTTGTTTGTACATTTTGTAGTTAATCTATAGATTCGATTTCAGATCAAATTCTGTAACAAGAACAATTTTGATATTTATAAAATTCGGTAATTTCAACAAAAAAGTTAATATGTTGCTGTTGCAGATAATTGTTATATTGTCCTAGTATACGTATAACAAGCGTTTCAGCGTGCTCATATAAAGTCATAACTTTCTACTTGCGTGACCTAGTATTAAAGGCCAGAACGTCAGGAAAACTTATTTTAATCTCGAACGCAATATACTTTTGTAATTTATTACATTACCGGTATTACATAAACTCGCGCAAGCCTCATATGAAATGCATTACGAGTAAACGCAATGGAGTATTACAGTCTCTCATAAATTAAACAATAACCTACATAATGATCATGCCTTATAATCCCCGACCGGAATCCCTTATAGATGTGTATATATTTACCTACTATCGGTCAGCCGCAGTGGGAACTTCGATACTACTTCCTCTGATACTTAATTAATATGTTTTATCAATGATAATTGGTTTATCACCATACTACCTACATACTCATGTCTATGTTTGATATGTAGACAATACTCATTGTTTGATAGGTTCTTATTTGAAATTTGGTACCTTTAACCATAGCTTTCTTGCTGACTAACTGAAGATTGCTTCAGTACCAAACGCTTTAGAAGAAGTAAATTCTTAGACACGTAACAGGCCAAGGTCTCAAAACAACTAGGTCAATGGGACAACTAAAAGGATAATTTTGTTTACAAATTTATAGAACAAAGCAGCGTATGTAGATGAAAACGGTGGTATATAAATAAAGATTGTGTAAATCCAGTGACGAGGATGTAGACCGCACTATTAGCTGTAAAGTATGAATGATTGTACGACGCCGTCATCGGCTCACAGGTAGTAAATAGCGTTGAGTAAACGTTATGATACGGTTGGGACATTATGGCCACCTGTGGGCGGCGGCAGCGAGTGAGAAAGGGCGCCGCCCACGCAGAGTCTTATCCAGTCCGCCTCGGCTATTTTATGCCATGTTCTGAGTTACTGACCAAAATTATAATGATCAATTGTTTGAAACCTATAGGTACATACCTAACTTATTAATTGTAAAGGTAATATAATTTTCCCTTTAATATTAGTTTTACCATATAAATAAATGAGTAATTTACACATTAACGTCACACACAGCAGAGTCTAAATAAGGTCATGTGTTCACCTTGTTAACTTGAATTGCAAACAGCATGTTAATTGCCATAAATGCTTATCTTTCCGCATAAGATGTAGGAGTTAAATAAATGAACTAGGTTGCTTTGCGTTGAGATGAGACATCATGCCAGCACACGATAACACGACTACAGGAGTACAATTATGAGAAACAAACTTATAAACCGAGTAACCGACTAACAAATCTCGCAGGGTGTCAGGTCAGGTATCCAAAGTTTCGTAATTAGGAACAAATAGAAAATAACTTGTTCTAAATCCTCGAAATGTTATTTAAATCAAAGTTTTAGCAGGACTTCAAAATTAGAGGTTGGAAGTTTTTAATACCGATACCGACTGTAAAAAAAACAACGCAATGTACCTAAAAGAGAGATTTCAGTAATCAGTGTTTGTATTTAAGCTGCTCTTGTTTGCACTTACATATTGACACCAGCAACTTGATAAGTCACTTATCATATCACTGGGTTAGCTCACACAGTATTATCATCACAGTTGTGTACTCTTCAGTCTCACAATAACTGTCTATATATTATTTTATATAAAACTTATATTTATAATATCACTTGTAGCTTTTAGCTCCTTTGTTAACTCTACAGTTACACAAATAACATATCACCTAAAGGAATATGTTTTCAGTTCACCAAACTACATAATATAGCCCAAATTATGGGGTTTTTATCACAATTATAATTATTTTAGTCAGTCTCAGTAATTTCTACAAATTATATTTGTAATATTGTTTGAAACACAGCGCGACGTGCGCCCGCGCCGGATACACGCGTGACTAATTGTACAGAAAATAACTTCGTCAGCGGGTGATACAGCGAGGGCCGTCACAGTTTCTTCTCGGAATCGATACTCAATACACTCATCAAAACATAATCACTGCGACAGGGCTGGCAGAACTTAGAAAGCACTGCGAATATTTAGGTCGTAATCCTTGAGATTATCCCTACGAATTCGAACCATATTGATCATGTAAAACATAAGAAAATAGTTCCCTGTTTAACTAAGATCGTAATTGGAAGATAGCCATCATGTAGTTCGTGACACGATGTAAAATCATATCGTTCAATGGGTGTTCCTCAAGGTTCAATACTGGGGCTAATATTTTTTACGCATGACCGCGTAACGGAGTGATAGGCGGTAGATGTCTAGGTTTCATATGCTGTAATTAGTGTGTTCAACATCAAAATATTATGTATACATATCTATCTGCTTTAAGATCCACAAAAGAAAGATGTAAATGACGCTATGCTACAAGAAGCTCCTTACATCTAGAAACGCAATTGATCTACCGAATTGCTATACCATACCAATTTAATAGCTAGCAACTTAATTGACTCACTGCAAATGACTTAGGCACTAATTTCAATGGAAACATCTTGTATTGCTGTCCGTGTAAAGCGATTGCACGATGGCAATTAGGGAAATTAACGAAAGGATTATTTATAGTAACAAGATCGGGGCCCTTTTAACTTTACCTATTGGCGTATTTGGTGGATCAGTGCAACAAGGCACAATAAAATTACCCAAGGCCTTGATCCACATTAGTTCTTAGTAAGAGCTACTCTGAATTGAAAATTAACGAGAAATAAATAATAATGTACCTGAATAACTTTGAAGAGTGCTGTTTCACCGAACATCGCTTGTTATAATGGACCAGTGGATGGTCCAGTGTGGATTTTGGCATAATGTTTATTTACTGAGAGTCGCCCCTATTACATAGGACATGAGCATAACTGGCGAAATATGGGTGTACTATAGGTATACCTCTCTCTAACCCTTCGGGGAATACAAGTGGATGCACTTATTACATCTTCATTATAGCATCGCGAACTCTCATAGTCAATCGTTAGCGTATGATAAGATGACCTCCAAGTTTGAAGACAAACCGGTGCTTCTGTAGGTCGAGTAAATTACGTCATTAACATCTCTGACCGAGCAAACGATGATTCAAGTTGTGATATCGTAAGCATTCTTTCGCTTATACAGTCACATTTGATGGCCATATGAACATTTAAATCATTGGTTGCTCGCACTTCTGAGTAAGCGGAATACAATCGAGACTAAAATTATGAACAGAGCTATGAGGAAAATAATCAGCCTTTTCTATTATACAGACTATCTGTTGTTACTTTGTTTGATAACAAATTTTGTTTACTTTCACGTAAACTAAACACAGACTTCCGTAGTAAGTATTTATATCGCAGATTACGTCATAAATATTTTAAGAAGTCGCGAATTACAAACGGGACTCATATAAAGCATGATGCCTTTTGATGATGCGCTTTCAAGGAAATTGATTAGCTAACAAGTATAACTGAACGTAGTACATATAAAGTTCCGCAAAGCCTTCAGCGGGTTTCCTTATATCGACGATAACGGTTAAGGGGTGTACCAGCCGGGTCATCGACCGCTCCTGCTTACTTCGGCGGGCACGGCGCCGCCACTATTACCCCACGACATGAAACGCCATGTATGGAAGAGAATCCCCTATTAAAATGTTGCATGTTTTTTCTGGTTTGCTTAGAATTTTACATTCTAGGTTGCTTAATAGACTTTTTTGCATAAAACCAAGAAGTAATATAATATTGAAAATATGGAATGGATTAATAATAATTTTCCTTAAAATATGACTAATGACATGAATTAGAATCATATGTTTTCAAGTGAAACTATGAGTTCTTTACGGGAAAATGATGTTAAGAGTTGAATTTAAGAACACATTATTTATGTCCATTCATAAATAAGGATTATTCTAGCATGAAGTTGATTGCTTTGTTGAATAGAAAGTAATTTATTAAATGAAAGTTAAATTAAACGGAAGAATCAAAATAATTACCTATCATTAATATGTGTTAGTATATGTGTAATAATGCCCAAAAAAAAAATAGTTACAAAATAATAAAACTATGGGCCAGTGTAGTTACTACAGGGACTAATATTTGAAAGCTCAGTTTCATAAAAGTTATATTTTCTTCATAATTGGTCTAGTGACTTGTAAAGTAAACATTATTATTACAGGATAAACATTAAACAAAGAAATATATGCAGAGTTATAAGATTTACTTATACTGTAATATTGTATTATTGGCAATAGACTCGGTCATGTGGCTCGCCACATGAGGCTTAAACATAACTCACAAAACGTGAGTGTACCATAGGTACACCTCTGGCTAACAGTTCGGGCTTTTTTAAGATCCAAAACATCAATTAAAAAATAATACCAGTCTAGTATTAGTATCAAGCTTGAATGCATACCACTGTAGCACATTTAAATTTAAGGCTTAGCACTGAGGCAAGTAGTCCCAATTCTGGCCTAAGGTTTCCTTCCTAGGTACTCCTGATCTCTTAAATAAGATAAAGTTACCTGTTTGTTGTCACCCACTGTTCTTATCACCAATATCATGGATTAAACCTGTTCCTAAGTAAATAAGGTATGGTTGAAATGAGTTGTTCATGTTTTATTTATAACTCACTCAGTTGTTTAAAATATTTTTTGCTAACTGATTTCAACTAGTGTCATGTCATAGGGCAGGGAATGCGAAAGGTAGGTACATACATATGTTTTGTGTATAATAATTGGTTGCATCTTTTTAATACTCGAAGTTGGTGCCCATGTAAAATTGAAAATTAAACAATTAGGGAATGTTGTTAGCTGATAAAAGTTGAAACCGAAGTTGATATTTCTGGTATTAAACTTCAAGACAATTAAAAGATAAGTTTTAACATTTTTCCTATATCTGGTTCTGTAAAATTACATTGTTTTAGGGCGAAATAAATATAATTAGGTCGCTCGTGGGCTGACCACTCAGCTGAAGTTTACATAGTTTCAGACCATTATGGTATACATATATTATTACTAATAACAACGCAAGTTACACTTACCAGTGCTCTCCCGTTATAAACGATGCTATATTATGGTCCAACACATTTTATTTCATTTTAGTTTTATCAAATAAATAATCCCAAGTTCACAAAATGTACAAAATATATGAATGAGTGATTGAAGCAATCATTCACAGGATTACTCATCACTCATTCCGGCTATGGGCAGAGAACTCAATACATTCATTCAATTGTTTTTTGTGAAGTTCAGAAACTACGTTTGAATAGGATTTAGCTGCTTTTTAAGTGAAGTTTTTTATGTTTTCTACGAAAAACCGGTAAACAGTGATTGATCCATGAAGCATTTTTGACTGCTTGGAAGAGCATATTTTATAATTTCTCACACATTCACAGTGTAATAGATAATCAGAAGGAATAGAATTGACCATGTAGAGGTTTTGAACGCAACGTAGTTCCAAATCGATTTTGTTCCATTATGTTGGTTGCACGTCGTTCGTGCAGCCAATGAAACACTTCTGGCCTTTCTTCTTCGAAGAATATGGCCGACATTTTGATATTGCTGTCATGAAGATTTTTCAGTGACAAAATTTTAACTTTGTAGTTCTTCATGCACGGTTTTATGTTCCCAAATCGTTTTATTTTTTAATTGCTTAGACGGAGTGTAGTGTAAGCTATTTTATTTTTTGAAAATGGCAGCTGATCGCGAGATTGCTGCTGAAGACAGCATCAGAGTGGTTTGCCGATTTCGGCCACTGAATGACTCTGAAGAAAAAGCTGGATCTAAATTTATTGTGAAATTCCCTTCAGGACCCGATGACAATTGCATTTCTATAGGGGTAAGTGTAAATAATTTTAATATCTATTGCTTTCCCCTATCATCGCCCTAAATTAGATCATGATGACTAATACATTACGAGTTGTTCACCTGCTACGAAATGGCCTTTCTTTTTCATTCCGCTTCGATGGTCATGATTATGATCGTGTTAATTTAAAGAAACTTGCCGAATAATCTCTGCATAAGTACAAACGTCTTTGTTTTGTCGAAAATCAATACAAATACCTCCTCGACCTTGACCTGAGTTGGTATACCACGATTTTTTATGGATTTATTTTGTTTATTAGGCTTAATTATTTTAGCTCATTACCTACTTGCAATTCCAAGATGAACGAAATATGAATGCTTGCTTATAATTCTCATAATTACCCTCTTTTTTATGCACAAGAACATCTTGTACTTGCTGAAGAATCTCTGAAAATTACTATGTACATAATGCAATTTTATAAATAAAAAAATAAATACAAATTTTCTATCCTTACTTGCTACTACATATTTTATAATTCTTATTAGAAAATAATTTAGAATACTCAAATACCGAATTTATGTATTAAATACTTTGTGATTATCAAAGTTATACAGCTACATATATAAAGAATAGTTGGTCTCACTGACCCTATAATTATTACATAATTTATTGCATCCTATAAAGTATGTAATTAGAACTGGATATATTCACATCCATCCATTGAAGGATGTCTATTGAATAAACATTTGAGTAATTAATTTTGCATCTATTAAAATCAAAACCTAACAGGAACTGGCACTTGACAAAAGAAACCAGGAAAAGATCATGAGGGTCATACTTATTAATAAGAGGGTAGTCTTAATGATCTTAAAAAACTATACAGTCAGTATTTGACCGGCAGTAATGCAATTTGTACAATTAAAAAAAATCTATTCCATTTATGTATCTATTAAATACTTTGATGTATTTAACAATTACTCCTTTTTTTAATATTTCAAAAGAAAATGTATAAAAATTTAAAATTAATAGTCTGCCCAGCATAAGGAACTCATGGCATCTAAATTAAAACTAAATATGTATTAATATTATGTTTTCATGAATTAATTTAGAAATGAGATTGGTTCAGCATTTATTTTGGCTCAAAATGTAACAGCCTACAGTTTATTGCCTGTCTAGGTGATGATGTCAGATACTTATGTTGACCTGATTCATCTCCGGAGCAATATATATTCTATCTACAGTATGTTTTTACTTTAGACTAGACAGGAAATATTTGCAAATGAGGAATCTATAAATAAACTGTTCAATATGTCTACCAACACCAATAGGTACATTGAACCTTGTTATGTTAGTTCATCTTCTGAAAGCAGAGAATTCTTTGAACATTATTACAATAATTAAAGAATGATGTTTCAGAAAATTCTCAAGTCTTATTTATTGATTAACCACAAATATCTGAAGGCATTTCAGTATTTTTGCATGACCATAAAACTCTTCAAGTCTAAATTAAATAGTAGACAATAACCCACCAGAAAAATGACCATGACTAGAGATCCTCTTTTTAATAGCAGGCTTACATGAAGTACAGAATAAATTAGCCTTGGAAGGGAAGTGCTTGTTTAACATCTAATTTTAGAGAACATGAGTCAAGTTAAGTTGGGACCATAATTTTGAAAGTTAATCTTATTTTGAGTATATTAGTTTTGATATTATTTACTTTTAGATTCATTTTCTTACAGGAAATGATAACAATACAAAACGAAATAATCTTGATATTTTTATGTATGAAAGCCTTTGGCCTTCATGCTACATGTTGCAATAAAAACTGTTTTCTTTTTCTAACTTTTAATGGTTTAAAACAATTTAAAATTTCAAGTTATTAAGCACATACTACAACATCCTAATGTGTAAAATGTTGAGAATGTTTTGAACATTCTAAGGTCATTTGCATAATGAAATGGCAGCATGTGACTAATACTTGAACAAGTAGAAGTCTATTAATCTTGCAAGAGCAGTATTATCTACAATAAGTAGCATATATAAATAGCTTTGTTAAATTCCTCATAGTCTTCAAGCACAAATTGTAATTCTGTATTTAGTCTACTGGAATAATTCATAATGTTGTTATTATATCATACATGTTATAACTTAAGGTAAAAAATATTGTTTACATAGTCTCGCACTGTACACAAGAGTTATTTAGAATGAAACTTTCATAATAGTATAGTATTAATTGCCAATTCCATTACAAATTTTTCACAACACAATATATATATTTTTAAATAAATGCAATGCATTTCTGCTCTATATAAATTATCCTACTTTTTAGGGAAAAGTATACTTGTTTGACAAAGTATTCAAGCCAAATGCAACCCAAGAAAAGGTCTACAATGAAGCTGCCAAGAGTATTGTGTCTGACGTACTGGCTGGCTATAACGGCACTATTTTTGCATATGGACAGACCAGTTCAGGAAAAACACATACTATGGAAGGTGTCATAGGTACGAGTATGTAGTGTCAATTAATTCATGAACATTAAATTTATCTTCTTTAATTATTTTTTAATAAGTACTTTATTTTTTGTTTTGCAGGGGATCCAGGGAAACAGGGTATTATTCCACGGATAGTAAATGATATATTCAATCATATTTATGCCATGGAAGAGAACTTGGAATTTCACATTAAAGTGTCATACTTTGAAATTTACATGGACAAGATCAGGGATTTGTTAGATGGTAATTCAACTATTTAATTCTTTAATATCTTGATATCTATAGCAAGAGTGTTCATATCTGACTGGTAAAATGGTTATTTACAGTATCAAAAGTGAACCTCAGTGTCCATGAAGACAAAAACAGAGTCCCATTTGTCAAAGGTGCTACAGAGAGATTTGTGTCAAGTCCTGAAGAAGTGTTTGAGGTTATTGAGGAGGGAAAATCAAATCGACACATTGCAGTCACAAGTAAGTATTAAACATAAATCAACGTAGAAGTCAGCTGTGTATGTTCAGTTATTAACCAACACTTTTACCTACAGACATGAATGAACATTCATCTAGATCTCATTCCGTCTTCCTCATAAACGTTAAACAAGAAAACCTTGAGAATCAAAAGAAACTTTCGGGCAAGTTATATCTGGTGGATTTGGCTGGTTCTGAAAAGGTACTTATTATTCTAATACTAAAATTATGTTATTGAATCAACCTTCACTAGTTAATGCATATTTATTACATTATTATATGGAAATATTATTTTCCTGGTCCAGTAAACCATAAATCCTTATTTAGAAAAATGTTTTAACAGGTATCTAAAACTGGTGCTGAAGGTACAGTCCTTGATGAAGCTAAAAATATTAACAAATCGCTATCGGCGTTGGGTAATGTCATTTCTGCATTGGCCGACGGAAACAAATCACATATACCGTACAGAGACTCAAAACTGACGCGTATCTTACAAGAGTCGCTCGGTGGTAACGCTAGGACTACGATCGTCATCTGTTGTTCCCCCGCATCGTTCAACGAGAGCGAGACCAAGAGTACACTCGACTTTGGTAAAAGGTATGTGTTATAGACACTATTTAACATTTATGCTTTACCAATGCCATGCAGAAATAAGGAAATGTAATGTAATATCAACATATCAGTCACCACTCAATTCCAGATAACAGAAATTTCATTTCCAATTCCAAATAACAGAAAGAAAAATGAATTAGCATTCCATAGAATATATCTTTACTTCTCTTGTGACAATCGTACTTCATGTATTATGTCCTTTGTAGAGCCAAAACCGTCAAGAATGTTGTCTGTGTCAACGAGGAGCTCACGGCTGAGGAATGGAAGCGCCGTTATGAGAGAGAAAAGGAGAAGGTGGGCAGGCTGAAGGGCAAGGTCAGTACCATAGCATAGCATTACTAAGTAAAATTAATCGACAAAAGGATTCTTAATTCTCAATATTCAATTTATCAGGTCGAAAAACTGGAGGCTGAGTTGAACCGCTGGCGCTCGGGCGAGACCGTACGTATCGAGGAACAAGTTAACTTGCAAGAAATCGAGGCCGTCACTCCCGTTACGTCATTCATTGAAGAGAAACCACCTGCGGCGGTAAGCGATGATTCACTCTACGAACTATTGTAAACTAATAGCAAGTTATAGGAATCCATGTAACAAAGATGAATGGTTTGAAATTAATAACAACTATTGTTATTGGTGTAGGACAATCTTTTATTCTAAAGAATTTTCCATCATGAAATGGTTTATGGCATACATAATGTTCATTGACTTCCAAGTCCCTTAACTTCCAATAGAAGGTTATATACCGACCTTATTCGTGACGTCCTTCAAAAAGGTCAGGTACTTACGCAATATGCGCCGCCTGTGATCATCTATCAATAGTTAGAAAGAAAGAATAAACAAAATAAACAACATGCACTTTCTGTAGCTTCTTTTTGTGCATGTGTAACACATGTTTTTATCTAACGCAAGATTGTTTTTCTCAGCCGGTGCCAGTCGCCGTATCTAGCGCAGTCGAAGATGCGGCAATGCAGGGCAAACTGGAAGCCCTGTATCAACAGCTGGACGACAAAGACGAGGAGATCAACCAGCACTCGCAGCTGGTGGAGAAACTCAAGGACCAGATGATGGAACAAGAGGAACTCATTGCTTGCACAAGGTAATGTATAAGCGCGGTAGTACAAAACTTAGAAGCATTGACTTGTAGCGCGTTCGTGCTAATTCGCAAACACGAAGATTAGCGAAGCGCATACCTTTTCTGGTTTACCTGTATTTGGTTCAATGGATCTTCTCGTGAATGTTTTAATTTGATCTGTAATATTAAAATATATACATAAATATTGATGAAATGATAACAAGGGCAAATTACTATAAATAACTAATTTATTTAAAGGATTATCGTACTGGATAATGTTAGCCTTGGTAATAATAAACCTCCTTTTGGGCTTCGCCGCGGTCGGGTAAAGATTCCTCATTAATTGATTTTTTGCAGTTATGCATGATGCAACGTCATTTAGATTTGCGATTATCAATGTTTTCTACATACACTGATAAAAATGTGCTGATACCTGAAAATGCTTTGAACATATTTTGAGATATTATTATGTTTAATTTACATCCTGCACGCGTAGCATGACCACCAGGTTTTGTCGGCGGAAGAATAGACAAAATGACAGATTGTGATAGTGAAATTGTCATTTTGTCTATTCTTTCGTCGACAAAACCCGTGTGCTGAGTTTGAAGAAAAATATGGAGACTTTCTTTATTTTCTTTACTTGAGGATGATGTGTAATGAATGATTAAAGATGTACTAATGTAACTAGGACATATTTAAGTAGGTGACTAGTCGGCAAAAAGCGCCGACTAGTAGGATCTTTAATATATTCGTATTCCTATACTTTAAAAACCGGCCAAGTGCATGTCGTACCATGCACAATGAAGGGTTCCGTAGTTGGGATGAATTTATAAAACAAACTTAACATTGTAGCTGAAACACTTGTTCTCCGATACAGAATGAATGGGAGAACATGTTTTTACAACTGCAAAATTTAAGTTGTTCGATTATTACTCGGTAACTTGTGAAGCCTTAGTAGCGGTGATAGTTTTCCTTTTAATTTCGTTATATATACTACTGCCGTGATTTTTTTCACATATCCAAACCCAACCATTTAGGTGGCAGGCGAGGGGGGAAACTTGGCTCTTAACAAAAATTTGCACTTTAAAGCTTAATATTTCGCAAACGGATCCCTGCCTCCAAAAATGGTTTTAACAAACTCACATTATTTTTAAACGAACTTTCTAACGATACACCACGTATGGGATCGACGAGAAAAAAAAAAACCATCCACACTTTACGTGTAGGGGAGGTACCTTAAAAAAAATTTTTTTTACGATTTTTTTCCACTTTGTCGGCGTCGTTTATATGTATGTCCATACCAAATTACAGCTTCCTAACCGTGCGTTTGCACTGGCGAAACATTACAACAAAACATGTTTTCCTGTCAAAAATTGTATGGAACTAAGACAGTTAATAGAGATTTCAACATGTTTTGTCTTAAATGTTTCGCCAGTGCAAAAGCCCGGTAATACCAACGGTCTCTGAGCTAAGCCGCGGACAGACGGACAGACGGACATGGCGAAACTATAAGGGTTCCTTGTTGACTACGGAACCCTAAAAACCGGGTGATTGGAATGAAATCCTGAACCTTTATTGTTAATAATTTATAATTAAGAATTAGCAATATAATATATATAGGAACTCTTCCTTTGGAAGTCAGTAATTGAACTTAACGAAGAAAAATGTTAAAAAAAAATTACGAGAGCTTCCACAACTCTGAATAAAGAATGTACGTAACTTATAGTTTAATATTCATTTTAGAATCACATTTTCGGTTTTGTACACCCAAAGTCCATCGAAAGCAACGGCCGTCGGTCATAGTCGGCCCATCCGTAATTTATATTCATCCAATAATATGTTTACAACAGACGCGACTACGAGGCCCTGCAAGGCGACATGAACCGCATCCAGCAGGAGAACGAAGCCGCTAAGGAGGAGGTCAAGGAAGTGCTGCAAGCCCTCGAGGAGCTAGCTGTCAACTACGACCAGAAGTCGCAGGAGGTCGACAGCAAGAGCCGCGAGTGCGACCAGATGTCTGAGGAGTTGCAGACCAAGCAGGTCAGTTAAAGGATAGAAATTAGTTGTAATTAGAGTCTGACCGAATTTCGTTTTAATTTTCGGCAGAAATATCCATTTTGGGCCGAAAAAAAAACATTTTAGGTCGGACTATGGTTGTAATTGAAAACTGCAGGTTATCGAAGGACTACAAAATTGAACTAATTGGGACAACCCGATGGTTGCTATTTGTGTTGTATAACTAAAACATTTTCTTGTTTCAGAGTGCCTTGGCCAGTGCGACATCCGAACTCCAACAACTGCGCGACCTATCAGCTCACCAACGCAAACGAATTGCCGAACTACTTACAAACCTTCTTCGAGATCTCGCAGAGATTGGTGCTGCTGTCGGAGGCTCCGAACTCGACTTCAAACTGAACGTGGACACTGTGGGCAAGTTGGAGGAAGAGTTCACGGTGGCACGTCTTCATATCAGCAAGATGAAGAGCGAGGTGAAGAACATCGTGCAGCGATGCCATTCACTTGAGTCGGCCAACATCGACGCTAACCAGAAGGTCAGTGAACATAGTCCGCTCACATTATTATTGCTATTCTTATAAAAATTAACTATTTACACTTACACGACATCACTAAACGAGACCAACCTGACTTTCTTTAACACTAACAATTGTAGGCTCATAAAACTAGTAAATAGGCAATTTGGTAAAATTACACTTGAAACGAAAAATAAAGAAACGAGAATTCGATTCAATCCTCTTCCTAACAGATCGAGGAGTACGAACGCTCGCTGGGCGAGTGCAGGCTCCTAATCTCTCAACACGAGGCCCGGTGCGCGTCGCTCGCCGAGTCCATGCGGGAGGCCGAGAACAAGAAGCGACAGTTGGAGGAGGCCGCTGACGCTCTGCGCGAGGAATGCGCGCGTTTGCAGGTATGTGGACCACTAACATAATAGATTATAGATTTTGAGCCTCGCTTCATAGCATAATCAGGCTATCATATTCCCACTATTGGGACATGTGTGGCATAGTGTGGGTTGGCGGCGCCCCACTGCCCCACATTCGTGCCTAAAATGAGGGTTATAATTTTTGTGCAGTACTTTTATTTGATAATGTTAAAGTACCCATACTTGTGATATTTATATTGTTCCAAAAATTGAATTATAATTATATTTGATTGTGTACAGGCCGCCGAGCGCGTGCAACTGGCAGCCGCCGAGCAGCGCGCCGACTCGCAGGTGCGCAGCGCGCTGGAGGCGCAGCTCGAGCAGCTGCGCAGCGCGCACGCCACGCAGCTGTCCGCGCTGCGCGACGAGCTGGCCGCGCTGCAGCGGCACCACCAGGAGCTCAAGGAGTCAGTACCCACACTAATACACGTGTTTTGAACCGAACTCGAACTACAACTATCTTGATCTACATAATGGTACACTATTGCAAGTAAAGCCGTCGGTCCTGCACCTGAAGGCCAGTTCCCGTAATTAAAAACGTTCAAAATCTTGTCGCAATCTCATCTCAGCGACAATCAGTGTCAAAAACAGTGACAATCAGTGTGAAATTAGAGGTATTTTTCCCCGACTGCGGCGAAGCCAAAAAAGGAGGGATATTGACAGGTTAAGACTGTCCCTAGAATGCGAACCTTCTTAAAAATACGGGAATTTCCCCTCTGATCTCACTCTGCTTGTGTGGGATTGCCGTTCCATCAGGCTATGAGAGTAAAGGAGTCTACGTCTATTCTCTACGTAGTTGGCTAGTCTCTGTCAAGATTGCCCGTCGTGTCAAAAATTCGATCAGAAAGGATATTATTACTATAATAATCACAGTACAAACTTATTGACCTTCGCTAACGTCACAAAGATATGAATAATAGTCGTCAGGTAAACAAAATACTAAGAAGTATTTGTTTTTTTTTTTGCAGTACCTACCAGGAACTGACGCTGGCTCGCCAGCAACTACAGGACGACTACGAGAAACTGAAGCGCGAGGAGGCCGACAAGTCCGCCAAACTCAAGGAACTCATGTTAGTGTCACATTCGCCGCGACGTACTCTCGATAAAGCCGAGAAAGAGGTTGTCAATCAACAGATGGTGTTGAAAGAGGAGGGCGATATATTTAGGGATTACATCATATCACCGAAGAGGGAGAAACTAGGATTTGCATACGGAATGGGCCTTGATATTGAAAAAGCTTCCGCCAAAGAGGAGAAGTCGCTCTCGGCAATCCCCAAGTCCCCTGTCCCCCGCCACTCCTGCAACATCCACCCCCTCCAACTGCATCTTCTTATATCTGTCACCATGATCCTACTCACCCATCGTTATCCACAAATTGTTGTTTTGGTTTAAGCTTCGTTACATGTTTTCTGTGATATAAATGTGGATCTCTAGACACCAGACAATATTTTTTGCAGTGCCTTTAATGACATGATCAGCAATTATTGAATATGGAATCAGAATTGGTTTTAGTTGGCATGTTATTTTATTGAAAATATGTCGAACGGGACCAGCTCAGATTACTAATTAAATTCTATGTATGGATTGCTGACTGAAATGTTGACTTTATATCAGTTTATTCATTTAATGTGTGTGAGAGATCCATGTATTCATTTGATGTAATAATAACGATGCCATCACATTCGCAACTGGCTTACATTTTGAAGTAAAGCAATAGTACAAAATACCTAGATCTGTTATAATGTAATGCGATGTAAGCCAGTTGTATTTATTATTGTTTTGATATTCAAAACGATAAGTTCATATTTTTTTATGCATTTTTGACGCTTAGCTTTGAAGACTAATCATGACACTAGTCGATAAAGCATTATGCCTAGTCAATCATAGATTACTTAATAATGATTATTTTGCTTGTAAGATACTTAAAATATTTGAATGTTGTAGTTGTTCGTATTTAATTAGCATGAAGTTTTTCGTAAAAATACAGTAATCACTGTAGTAGTATAACTTATGCTATATTCTCTACTACATTTCGTTATGAATTATCGCGTTGTGATCATGTCGGTTGTTAATACAATATAGCGTTAATGAATGGTCGCGCCTTCTAAGCTGGTAACAAGTCACACTGCCTTACTGCGTTGTAAACAATGAGGTATTTGTACAGTTACAAGTTTACCTCTACGGATTTCGTTTTGAAAACTGTGTTCCTAGATTTATTTACACTTGAAATAGCGTAAAGTTAACAATTAACCTTTAATCGTTTGTTAGAACAGCTTGTATCGCTGTAATACGTATCGTAAATAATCAACTCGTATTGTATAGATCGTCGTTGATGCTTGCACAAATTATTAGTCGCAAATATATGAAGCAGCAAATTAGAATGATAACGTAAAACAATATTTTCTTGTAAATATAGCTGTAAATAACCCTGAGTGTTTGTATAGAGAGTCGGCGAGTAATATTTTTATCAAACTATTTTTTTATACAATTTGAAAACCGTTATAGCTAACTTCGCATGGATATTATCGTGTTTCGGAACAATAGTGTTCACCTTACTGTTTGTCCAATAATAAGATCTCGTATACTTAATCAAAGTTATTAGAGGCAATTTAGATGATAGATATATGTAGGTATTTTAAAGTTATTGATAGACGACAGGCGATATGGAACCATTTAGTAATAATTTCATTTGAAACTGCGATGTCTGTTTTAAGGCATTTGCTATTATGAGCCATTTTTGCATTCCTTCAATCATTTATTACATAGGATTGAATCGCATTTAACTGATAATTTAATATCGCATGAAACATTTTTCATTCCACTCTAATACTGGTCATCAATTCAGTATTTGATTGCATTTTACCGCATTATATTGTTCCTAGTGTCCATGTCACTTTCCCTAGTCTGTGTGCACTCGAACTGCCGAAGAGTGATTGTCGCCTCCCATGTGTTTAAGCTACCGTAAATAAAAATTCTCAGTGTTTAAAACGATATACTAAAAGCGCACATTTTATGTGCTTGTAACTTAAACACACCAGGCGTACCTTTGGTCTGGCAACATAATCAATGCAATATTTAGAACATTCCTATTTCAATACACTCTTCTAGATTAAATTGCTTGAAACAAGCGACAAAACGTATATGTGTTACACATTGTTATGATCGATGTAAGTACGATGTAGACGTAGTGCGAGGTCTTATAACGCCTTACGCTTTTTACTTTTGAGTTATCATTTTATTCCGCACGTATCCCATTCATATTCATTTTGCCGAGGGGTGGCATTTTCTAAAACAAACGGCCTAAGTACAAGGAGCGGTGATGTATATGGATGGGTGCGTGCTGGGAGTTAGATAGCTCACATCTGTTCGCAGGTAATAAGGGGTGACCATTAACTATCATTGAATTCTTTAGTATTTAAGTGTACTAATGAGAGACCTATTGTTATGTGTAGTCAAAGCGTGGAGCGGCGTGAACAAGCCCGCGCTGACCTCAAAGGATTGGAGGACACTGTGGCCAAGGAGCTGCAGACACTGCACAATCTGCGCAAATTATTTGTACAGGATCTGCAGGTGAGTAAAATTAATATTGGAATGAGTTTGAATAAAATTATTAATACATTTTTCCTCATTATTTTCATCATCATTGTATCGCGCAGGCAAGGATAAAGAAATCCAACAATTCGGAAGAAGGCGCCGAAGAGGAGGGCGGCTCGTTGGCTCAGAAGCAGAAGATTTCGTTCTTGGAGAACAACTTGGAACAGCTCACCAAGGTGCACAAGCAACTTGTGCGCGACAACGCAGACCTGCGCTGCGAGGTGCCCAAGCTCGAGAAACGTCTGCGAGCAACTATGGAGCGCGTCAAGGCACTGGAAACAGCACTCAAGGTACATTTTATTGTTCAAACTCATTATGTCAATTATCATTTACAGGCACTTTTGAATTGTCAAAGAGTCGGTCAGTCAGAAACATGAAGCTATTTGCCCATTCCCAAGCGTAGTAGGTTCCTATGGAGAAAACTGGACAAGAAACTTCTCAAGAACACACTTTTAAATCAATTCTTTTTTTACGGTTACGCCCATTACCAGAATACCATTGCGCTTGCTAGTTACGCGCACACTGCGGATTGAGCTGAGATCGATGTGATAGTTATTTTTCTGGTACAATCTATCGCGCGTTTTACTATTTCTGTTCATTATATCTCTGGAACTTGTGAACTTTTATCGCACTTGACAAACATTTTACGTTTATCAAGAGTTAGCTCCTAATCTTGTACGCAGTTTATATATTAAGATTGTTAACTAATCATTTTATGTGTTGGATTTGCAGGAGGCAAAGGACGGCGCCATGCGTGATCGCAAGAGATATCAATTTGAAGTTGATAGAATTAAAGAGGCTGTGCGTGCTAAGAACCTCGCACGGCGAGGCCCACAAGCCCAAATTGGTAAGAAGAATTTTAAATTGATATAATGCATTGTGCTACAAGGGATAACAAATATTAACATTGCGATTTTTTCTAGCGAAACCCATCCGTGCTGGTGGTGGGCACCTAGTGGGCGGCGGAGCGCCCGGCGTGGTGCGACCTGCGCCCGCGCAAGATATCAAACGGAAGTCTATCATTGTGGGCGCGCGAGGTAACTATATTTGAAAATATATGTCTACCCGTCGTAACAATTAATGACAATTTATTACTACATAATTATGCATTTGTTACAGATGAGAGTTGAAGAGATAGCCGTTACATGATAGAGAATTTAAATGAAACTTCATAGATGTACCTTACAGGGGCGACGAAAATAATTCTTTTAAAATCATAACCATTATTATAACTATGTGTTTATGGAAAGCCTAATAATAAGTGCAACAAAAAAAAATGAAAAATATTGGTAGTATTCTCTTAGGCTTAATGTTTTGAGCTACCTAATATTAAAGTCTGTAAGTGCACATGGATTTAGAACAGTTAATAGCTTTCTGCGATATAATATATCAGGTTTCATATAAATTCGATATAGTACCAGTTCTAAAATAAAAGTATTACGGTTTGAGCAGACCGAAGCTTCAATGGTCTTTTGATGTTGCTATTTTTAAATCAGATATAATATTTTTATGAAATGACAAAAAGTATTAATTTAGTTTCTCATTATGGATGCTTAAACTCGATTAAATGTTCGATGAACTTAGAGATTATTTATCTGCTTGAGAAAGAAATGCGGCAAACTGAGACGTGAGCAATCATTCAGTACAAAGACATACCGAGCCAGTTACCAATTTGTGTGAAATAGACGGGATATACATGCTCTCATTTCTTTCTCATATGGATATAAAACAATGATTTCCAAGATGCAATATCTCGTTATCTTTAAGAATATGCTGTGAATTAATTGCAGAATTGCATATGCTGCCGCACAAATAAAATAAAAACAAAAAAAGTAAAAAAAATATATTAATATTATGTATGTTACTTACTGTCGGCGTTGTTATCAATTCCACGTGTGGTGGCAAATGCAGAGCAGTGTGCATCTTCAATGTGTAGTTGTAGTTTAAGCTTCTTTAATATATATATTTTTATATATTGTGATAAGCGTTGATATGCCGACATGCGAGCATTTATTTAGTTAACGAAACGAAAACCTTTGGTATATGTTCACAAGGTGTCATGGGTGATAACGAGAAGGTTCATAATTATTCAGATACATAAAGCTTCAGGTATCCGCTCATACCCGGTGAGTTTGCATTGGTTTCACGTGCGTGTGCCTGGACGACTTGCTACTACAAGCAAGTTCACTGTCACTAGGCACTGTCTGCGCCAGATTGACTTGCGATTCGATATTAGTGGGTGATTTTTGTATTCAATCATGAATATGAAAATCTCTTTCAACTAATCACATTTAGCTCCAGTGACTTGTAATATTAAACTGTAACAGTACGTTTGTTACTGCTTATGAAACATAATAACACACACATAGTTGTTGCATATTGTAGGTTATCATTCATTGCACCTTTCGCTTAGTCCCTCCTACTGCGCGTCACTTCACGTTAGCTTGTGAGCTGTGATGTTTTTTTAGCAAATATTTTACTTTTGTACTGCGTCTTTCTTGTAACTGTCTCAGTAGTAATTTTAGTCACTAAGTTACAATATCGGCTCTTATAATATAGTCCGTAACAATTAAGAAGGTATACTTTTAATGAAATGTATGGCATATTTCACTTCGGATCATCGTCTGACATCTGTTCACATGAAAAATAAATAAACTTTGGAAAAATAACAGCATCTAACATAGTATGTTTGATTGGTAAATAAAGTTCTCTATTTGCTTTAGGATGCATCAGCTTCGCAGTAGATCTGTAACTTATATAAGTACTTATGAATTAATCACGACGGATCGCAGCCCAGTATAGGCTTGCTGCATCTAGATACGGAGCAGTGTAGTGCCCATGTGGCTGCGTCCTATGAGGAGTTATGGAACTATAGCCGACTCAATGTGCAGAAAACCAAAGATGAATCACAAGTTTTAGATTTATTGATCGAGATTACTTACCAGCTGAAATTTAATGTAAGCCCCGAATTACTCAATGGTTCCAAAGCTCCTTAGTGTGTTGCAATACATTTATATCGTTTAGATGTAAAGTTGTAGTAAATTATTTCACACTTAATTTAGATACATGATTTTTATCATATTTTATTTATTGTATTACATAAAACTAAATTATCTCGTTTTTTTCACTTGTGAAGTGTAATAAATGCGCTTTTTATATACCTCTAGTTACATTATTTTAAAATCATGATCAAATACCATATATTTTGCATTCAAAATTAGAGATGCCTACAAAGATGCATTCCACGAGGAAAGCACATTGTATCTTTGTTAATCTTTAAGATAGTTGTTTTGTTAAAATGTAGTTAAAGAGGCTATCCTCGGTTTCCACTCGCCTGTTGCATAGATAGCCCTAACCGGAGGTCGACGCGCCTCAGACGCGCCCGAAGGTGGGCAACCCCAAACCGACAGGCTTGCCTTTGCACCAAGTGATTTAGTTTGTATTGACATCTTTTGTATCATGTATTTTAATATATGGAAAATTCTCGAAAGAAAGAGTGTTTTCTTGATTTTTTTTATTTATTATGAAAATAAAATCATGAATTTATTTGCTAAAGCGTTTTTTATTGAACTCGACCCTTATTATTACCTATTTTAAATTCATGCCACTGCTGATACTCTATATTTTATATCATAAACCGCGCGAGTGCTCCTCTTAGACGATTATATAATCGCCACAGTATCAAATCGGGCACAGTCATTTAAATGTTTGCCTGTATACCAAAAGTTTTGTTCGACGGGTGTAGGGTGTTGCGCTTATTGATAGTGTATAACTAAACGGCAAATCAGCGCCACCTCGTCCGCGATCTTTGATACTAAACGCAGAACTTAAAACTAAAGAGAATAAAAACTTAAAATAAAAAAAACAACCGACTTCCAAAAAAAACACTAAAAACGTGAAAAATAACTTTAATTTCGGAAGTCGGTGTCTTTGCTTTCCAATTTTCGTTTTATGCCACCGACTTCCGAAATTAAAGTTATTTTTCACGTTTTTAGTGTTTTTTTTGGAAGTCGGTTGTTTTTTTTTTTGTAAAACGTTTTTATTTTTCACTTTTTAGTTGTGGTACCTACCCGACACAAATTCGAATACCACTACCTGGTATGTAAATAACAGTGAAGGAGTCAAACAATACATCGTCTACATACACTAAGTGGGAAAAATACATAATTATTGAAGCTAACTCAAAAACTACGCAAGCAAAGTTAATAAAATTTATATGGAGGTGGTCCTCTGAAGTATGACCTACCAAACAAAAAAAGAATCATCAAAATCGATTCATAATTGGCGGAGTAATCGCGTAACATACACACAAAAAAAAAAACATACAGACGAATTGAGAACCTCCTCCTTTTTGAAGAAGTCGGTTAAAAAATATATTCCATTGTATATTTGAGACTTCGCTCACCTCTAAACTTATATGAATCCATTCATCATTATCAATATTATCAATGCCTCTGGCTGTTACCTTTTCACGCCTTAACGGATTTGGATGGATAGACACAGATAAGACTATGACCAGGGTTAGGAGTTACGATACTCCTTATCCTGGTATAGTATATTCACGTGGTGGCTCGTAGCTATATGATAAGTTAAGGTAAGTAGGATCTACAGTTACCGCGGTCGGTTCGTGGATGGGTGACATGTTACATTACTTATCGAGACCCCTCCGCGACTTGGATTGGTCCCGGCTATCATGACAGTTGTTACGGGTACTCAGAGCCCAAGTCCGACAACCAGTCTTACCAAGGGGCGTCGTGTTAGGGCCGAGTCACACCGGAATGGCAGCGACCGGAAGTGGCAGGCAGCGGCCGCCGGTGTCGCCGCTTGCAAATAGAACTGTTTAGAAGAAACAAATGAACGGATCGGTGCGCGAGGCAGCTAGCGGCGGCCTCGCGTCGCCGCTGGCAGCTGCGGGCCAAACCAACCCCTCGCGACCTTTTCAAGCGATACTGGTCTTATAAGTATGTAGATAAAGTTTAAAATTATTTCACACTGAAAGTGCTCGCCGCGTCGCTGCCATTCCGGTGTGACTCGGCCCTTACTCAGTAAATGGGTTGTGGAGATCAGATAGGCAGTCGCTCTATGTAAAATAATGGTATTCAACTGCATACGGTTAGACTGGAAGATGGCCCAAAAATAGTTGGGAAAAGGCTAGGAAGATTGCTTGACTGAGTATGTTCCCGTGCTAGTATTGTCTATGGACACCTTTATAAAGGAAATAATTAAAATACGTCATCTGTATGTATTGTGGTTTACTGATACATAACATTTCTACATCCTAAATAACATGTATAAAATATTCATTACATTAGCTTGTGTTGGTCATTACGGAAACCTCGAGATGATTATGCTCATAAGTAGCGAGTTATTTGGATGTAAAATTTCTTGTTACTTTTCCTCATATTTATATTATCTACAATAAACACACTATAATACAATTTCATTTTAATATTTCATAAGTTATTTTAATAATAATACGTCATAAATAATACGTCCAAAACAGCTATTAGCTACATAATACAGCTCTAGGTTCCCAACAATGAACATGTGAATACATACATATCTTATAAATTCCATTTTTATTTACATAAAATATATTATTTTATTTTATTATCTTTGTAAAAGATCGGCTTCTATAATACGCAAATATAACATTACAAGCCCGATCAAAACTTATGAATAAGGTATACTAGTTAATCTTTTATACATACAACATTTCATTTCGAACATAAAATAAATTATATTTTCGTAGTGTTGCTTTACTGTGCATAATATCTAAAACTCAAGATATCTTAGAAACTGGTCAAGAATGTACTCATTTGTTTCAAAACTTTACGGTCTGTTTCACTACCTATAGATAAGTTCTGGTTATCTGATATGACAGATCATCATCATCATTTCAGCCCAAAGAAGTCCAGTTGGACATAGGCCTCCCCCAAGCACTGTCACTTCAACCGGTTCTGTGCTTCCCGCATTCAGCGGATTCCTGCGACCTTCACAAGGTTATCGGTCCACCTTGTTTGAGGGGGAGGCTGTGAATGATCTAATGGATCATTTCATACAAATCCTGTTCTATACTTGAATTTATCTGACGGATAGTGTATATGCGGCAACTGAGAAACAGGACCTTATACGTATTTACTTACGGAAGCAGATTGGCATCAAAGTGCATTGTATGAAGAAATAGAATCATTCGATTGTTGGCGACCTAGTGTGTTATTTAAACCATTCTCCTTAGCAGTAGATGAAGTTCTGTAACAAATATAAAATAATGAACAAAATAATATTGATGTTGGTATAACCGTATGACATTGAGCTTTAGGGTGTTTCCATTGAAGCGGAAACGAATCTTAAGAAAGGGGCTGTCGTGCAGTTACGAAACTGCACGACAGCCCCTTTCTTAAGATTCGTTCTTAAATAATAATTGTTCGTAATTGTCTCTGACACTCGTGTTGACACTCGTGTGTCAGAGACAATTTGCCACATAAATTGCCGCATTCGAAATAAAAGTATTGTATACGAACCCAAAGAAAGGTAACAACGTGATGAGTTGTGCGCGGTTGGTGCAGTCCCTAAGTTCTGGAAGCACGAGTAGTATGTGTCGCAGATAAGCCTGGAGAGCCACTCGCCGTTGTTCAACCAAATGGGCGTCCTATAACAGAGAAATACATTTCTTAGATCGTCTTTTACTTAGAGGGGTATGCTCGTTCGCTTCCCATTAGGCCAGATCGAGATCAAGAGCAGGCCAATATTAGTCAAAATAAATAATAGATTATTATGAATTATACGGCAAAGGCAACGGGAAAAGGCTTGAATAGTTACAACTGCAGTCAGCATAAGTTTGAAAAGTGGTCAGCACCAGCAAACGTTACAATGCATGGAAGGTTATATTGCCACAATCGCCATTGGTTAACGGATTGGTATTTATAATATTTTGCATTTATTTGAGGTATTAATAATACTTTAGAGTTTTTTCAAGTGTTTGCTCTTTTAAATGTACTTCACTTACGCGTTTTCGTAATGTTTTCTTTGGAGGAAACTTATACGTCGCAATATCAGGATGACATTTTCTTAGCTGCATATGTAGCTCGTGAAACTTTGCGTATCTGTGATAAACGTTCCACTCCTCTTGTCCTATCTTCAGGTAGATCTGAAAATCACACATTTATGTTATGAAGGACCTCACAAAAACCGAAACTTTCAACTTTATAACAATCCTGGAAGGTCGATATTTTTTTGGCAGAGGCAATAGCGCTGACCCAGGTCTGCGCCGGCCCTAGGATTCGTGCATGGGTATAAAAAGCGTTAATTTACCTGATAAACATGATACGAATGTGTTTTCTTCCCAACCAGGAATGCGCTGGGTATGTGAGCCTTAACATTCGACTCGGGATAATCCAGCACTTCCATAGCCGATATACTCTCATATTCTTTGAGTCGCTGCTGCAGATATGTATTGAACTCCATAAGCTCGGCGTGCATCTCGGCCACCTACAAATATATTAAGTGCAATCAACCGCATGTCCATAGCAACAGTTTGATTAACAGAACCTTTATTTCCAAGCAGCAAGGGCTATTTTCGTAAACAAGTGTTACTAATGACGTGCGTTTGACGCGTTTACCTGTACTAGTTTCCTTTCATACTGATCAACTTCCGCACTATCCCCGGATTCTTGTTTTAAAGCTTTCCCAATTTCAACAGCCGACATGTATTGACGCAATTGGTCTTTCAATCGGTCATTTTCTCTAAAAATAAACATTTATTACAACTGATGAATAAAAATTGCACTTGATCTACAGAACACCCACATGTTTGACTTACTTGCTCAGATCTAGTACTACATTTTCTAACTTCTTAATTTTCTCCTTACTGGCGACTTCCATTTGGGTGAATTTCATTTGCAAGTTTAAATACTCTTTTTCCTTATTTTCTAAAATCAAACTTAGTGTCTTATCCTCTGGTACTGCTTCGTCTTCTGTAAAACAAAGCTCTAAGCATGAAGTACTTCCATCAATACTTCCTGCAATCTCTTCACTGTCACTTTCAGATATTTTTAAATTATTTATACTTAATTCGGATACATCGTCTTTTATAACGTTGTTTACTTCAATACTGTTTGAAGATGAGAATATTTCCTTTGCACATTCTGATAGTTTCGACAGAATTTGTGAAGGACTGTCCATAGCTTTGACACTGTCTGGAAAGAAGTGTCTCAGACTGCTCTTGTATTCTGAACTAGTGGGTTCACTACTCGAAGCAGCCTGAGAAACTATTTTAGGATCTGGTGAATTGAGGCAAGTCGCCGGTGCACTGTTCCATGCGGAATTATCTCCTTGTTCTGCAGCACCAAGAGATTTTCTTTTATTTGCATTCATATTTTTTTGTTCATTTTTATCAAAAGATATAACTTGGCGCAAAGGCCTTCGTTTTAAATTACTCGATGATTTCACAGGCATTGGCAAAGGTATCACATGTTCTGCTTTGTTCGAATGATTAGCTTGTTGTGAGTCATTCAACTCTGGTCTGTCGATTGATAATGCAAACAATACTGTTGATAAACCTGGAATAACAGATACAAATTATTATTAGTATTTTATTTATTTTTAATAAAATACTATGCCGTGTTAACTGTCATCAGCTTGTCATAAGGTGGTTTAGAAGATTTTTTTTTTTTTTTCATCTCTTTAAAATTATTTATGATAAATATTTAACCTGCAGCCATGCTTGGAAGAAGATGAGAGGTATCAGGATCTCTGACCAGAGCCCCTTCCTCATAATATTCCATTAGCAAACCATGTGCTACCCAGCTTTGAAGATACCTGATAAAAAATAAGAAACATATGGAAAAATATTTTGATTTTATTAATTGTTTGATCTCTTTGAAATATTTACCTGTCTAGAGATCTCTCATTCAAAGTTGCTCTAAGAAAAGCTCTGAAGTATCCTAGTGGTGTGTTGATGTTAGTGAGAATTTTAAACCTTTCCTTTTCATGCTTCGTTAGATGTAGGCAAGTGTAACTCCAAAGAGAGTTACCTGAAACAAAACAATACTCACAATAAGTTTCCATTGACATTAAAAAATAATAATATGTAAACATATTGCATGTGTTATTGAAAGTGAAACTATTTCCGAGAATATTTTTTTATCATATAACATTATCTTACCAACATTAACAATATTAAAAGTGAAGTTTAAACCTGCTGTAACCAAATTCTGAATTGCTGAGTTTGATAAATTAGTTCTAATTCCATGGCTAAGCAATTTCTCCCATTTTTCGCATAGTTGTGCTATTCTGAAATAATCACCTAATTAATATTAAATTTGCTTAAAATTCACAGTTAATTAGTAGAAGTTATTTTTTATTTTTATCACCTTATATCATCTTCAGTGGCTAACTCAGATTTTCCTCCAAAACGAGTTTGACAATTTTGTACACAGTTTTGTAGTTCCTGATAAATATTTTTACCATTTTCAATCCTTTTCTTTAACTCCTCTCTGTTGTCTATAGCATTAGCTATTGTGTTTAGTATCTTGCTATTCTGAAAAATAAATAGCTGTTTTAAATTTTATCTTCCTTTTTTCTTTCTTGATTTGTTACTAACTTACTGATTTTAAACTATAAACAAAATAGTTTTAAATTACATTATAATTTGTTCAATTCATATTACTTTTTTTTTAAACGAAGCTATTAAAATATACCAAATAATAATTATTAAATAGTTTCTTACTAATCACATTTCTTGGTGAATGTTATAGCCAAGAAATGTGATTAGTAAAAAGAAACTATTTAATAATAATTATTTCATGTAGTATGAAGGCTTACACTTGCTGTCGATGGTTGCATCATTGGTAATAAGAGTGGGCTACAATTCAAGAACCAACTATTTTAAGACATACAGAATAATGACACATTCAATAATAAACATCCTATGATGTTTACTGAAGACAACACCTTCCATTATACTCCACTGCTATCTTAAAATAACTAACTTACATTCAACTATCCAATTTAAAATTCTTAATAGAAATATTTAACACAATCGTATTTTGTGAGAATATTATTCCCATTTTCATACTTAGACTAACCCCAGATTTAAAAAAACTTGATCAACTCTGATTAGTAATCTCCTAAAGATTCGCTAATCAGAAACTTGATGACGCTTTCAGAAACCAATGGTCTTTTGCTAACAGATGTACACTATGCACTAATCTCTCTCAAATCATTACAATCCTAGCCTACAATCCAGCTTCATCTATTTTTGGTTCTTAGAATACTGTTTGGATGTATTATTGTTTGCTAAGTGCACCATTTTGACTATTAGGTACTTTACATCAAACTATGATTAACAAAACAAAGCATGGACACACACACAAGGAGTTAACAAGTATTTTAATTTGATACCTGCTAGCTTTTATGCAAGATGGATGTTTATAGCTTATAAATCATAGCGAGCATTTAAAACCGTTAATAAGCAAGCCTTCTTCTAAATATATGGTTATTTATTTGTATGTAAGTGAAGTGGGTAGGTATTCATGTAACTTCAGTCCAAAACTTAAATACGACAATTTAAATACTCATGAATGTTTGCATGTTAAATAAGGTATCGGCCTTATTTCTAACAAGCACTTGTGTGCAGTTTACATTAATTTATATCATACAATAATCGTAATTACATTAGTGAGCGACAGTGGTCATTTCTTACCATGTTATTGGGCCCCCGTAACTCATAACAATAATAGAATCTCACATAGTCAATTATATCACATATTCTTATATATTCTAACAATTACAAATTACATTTAAACGTAAACATTATTTATTTTTGACTTTCGTTGTATTGTTGTATTTGACTGCCAATTTGTAATTTTGAAGGATGACATCTTGCTTGAATTGAATAGATTACAAAGTAATGGCCAATTTGGTCCTTAAAAAAAGGGTTGTTTACGGAAATGGGACTGTTACCATAATTAAGTATATTTTTAATGTAATCATTGACAATCATTAGTCAATTTTTAAAAGTAGGGAATTAATGGAAAATCTTCTTCAAAATAAGACTTTTGCTTAATTATCAGAACGCAAGATAAGATAATATAACAATTCTGAACGCATTCGTAATTTTTGTGTTCCTACTCCTAGAGATGTCACACATGTGACAGTCACGGACTTTAATTGATAAGCAACCTTCAAACTTATCAATTTTACAGGTTCATACATTCAGATCCGTAGAGGTTGACTAATAAGTTCTCAATGATAAAAATAAATAAAATGTTGCATTAAGGTTATCCAATCTATTTGATATTGACCTCCTTTGAATCAGAGCTCATTAACTTGATTATTCTGAAAAAATAACCAAAGACAGTGACAGTTGAAATGTCGATGTCAGAGACGTTAATTTCGAAGTTGCCGAAATGACTATTAATATTTATCGTACTCTAACGTTACTATCGCTACGCTTAAACAATCGGTGCTAGGTTACTGTTGCCAGACCTGCAATTGGTTGACTTTGGGTAGTCACTCTGCTGTCAAGTTTGTAGTTCTGGCTCTCAGGTTAGCCAACCGGTAAAGTTATTAAATATAATTTTCTTCTATTAATAGGAAGACATTATGACTTTCCGTGTCGGGAACCGAATAAACGCGATTTGCATTACACGGCTAAAATACGAACAGTGCCAGGTGGCTCATCAATTAAAGTCCGTGACTGTACATACTGTTTTTATAGTCTGAAGTGGGTGATGTACTTAAAGTACGCGGTCGGTCTCTATGTTCGCTAACTTACTCGGCTCGCCGTCGGTGACAGACGTGCGTACTTAAAGTACGCGGTTTTTAAGTTCGCGACCTTTAAGTGGATGATAGACGTGCGTATTTAAAGTACGTGGTCTTTAAGTTCGCAACCTTACTCGGCTCGCCGTCCGTGACACACGTGGTGACACACGTGAAGCTTGCTCAAAATTTCATTGTAAAATTGGCTCGTGGCTCGCGGCGATGACAGACCAACCATGACACCGTTTAAAACGGGTGATAGACGTACGAGCAAGTCCGCGTACTTATGGCTCGGCGAGCTTACTCGCCCGTCTGTCATCGCCGCGAGCCGCAAGTCAATTTTACAATAAAATTTTGAGCAAGCTTCACGTGTGTTACGGGCGGCGAGCCGAGTAAGTAAGAGTACTTTAAGCACGCAAGTCTATCACCCACTTTACCGTGCGTTTGCACTGGCGAAACATTCACGACAAAACATTTTTAAATCTCTATTTTCTGTCAATGTTCCATACAATTTTTGACCTCCGTGAAGTTAGCCGCACGATTTCATTATTATGAAATTTTGATAATGCTAATCGTTAGAGAATGTTAGAGAGAAAAGAAAAATCGTTAGAAAGTAATTAGTTTTTATGTAAAAGCAATTTAAATTTTTAGTGTGAATTTGGCCCCCCCTGCCCGCAAAAATGGACTTAGATGTAAAAATTTTTTTAATCCTTTGAGAATCGTTTGAGAGAGATTGAGAGATACACAAAATCGTTAGAGTGTTAATATTTTATTTGTTATTAAATCATTTCTAAGAGCGTGAAGTTAGCCCACCTTTGTGAATTGAGCCCCTGATTTAATTATTCTGAATTTTTGTTAATGCTAATCGTTAGAGAGAGTTAGAGAGAAAAGAAAAATCGTTAGAGAGTAATTAGTTTTATTTATCAAAGATTTTTTATTTTTTTGTGAATTTGTCCCCCATTCCCGCAAAAATGGACTAAGACGTAATTTTTTTTTTAAATATCGGTTGAGAATCGTTAGAGAGAGATTGAGAGTTAAAAAAAATCATTAGAGAGTTAATATTTTAATTGATATTAAATTATTTCTGAGAACGCGTTTTACCCTAGGACCTGATCAGTATAAAGTTTAGAAACGTGCCGCCTCGATAGGGGAGGGAGGAGAGGGGGAAGGGTTAGTAGATCCCCCCACTCCCGCCGGAGATACAAAGTTTTTATTAAATGATTTTTAAATATGACAAATCTCATATGCTGGGGCCACGGTCAACGGCATTCACATTGGCGTTTAGCGTTGGGTCATAACTCTGGTAGCGGTATTTTAGGCAGATCAAAGAGATTTATCGCGAGAATTATTGCAGTGAGTGAAGCGGCCAAACTTACGTTTCTCATTGTGCACCGTGAGCGCGACGGGATCTCACGGGTACATAATTATTTAGCGCAGCCGATCAGCCCATTATGGAATATAATAGACTAACGAGAAAGCCATTGAGCTTCTCGAAGTTCTGAACTGAACTTGATACTAAATGACCAGACCAGGGCCACTAACAATACCTATTATTTATTTATTTATACGTGTGGAGTCGCGTCGTCCACGTATATTCTTCTTACAAATAAATAATATTATTAGATGATGAGATCGTAATAATAATCGTGAATGTCGATGTTACGAGTTACGACCGGCCGGACGGACTGCGGACGGCGTTCGGTCCGGGTGGTTGCGGCGGGGCACGGCTACTGCGGATAGGCGTCCGCGGGTGCGTTAAGCGTTTTTTCTTTGAACTTCCTTATTCATAACTTTACCAAGTACTTAAAATTAAGTTCACAAAAACTTACGTTTTTGGATGATAGATTTATTTTTATAGACAATCCATTTTATTGTGAAAACCGGTTATGATTAGAAAATATTTCAAGGGCGTGGATAAAGCAGCCCGCACCGGGCGCATAAAAGGCTAATTACGGCACTAAATAAAAGTAAATTATTCGTAAGTTCAAAGAAAAAAAAATAAGATCATCACTACATAGGAAGCCCTTCCATTTGATATGTCACACTCACTATCGCGGTTAAAGTCAAAGTCAAAGTCAAATAATTTATAGGTAGGTATTTATTTACGTTTTGTGTTTATTTACGTGTGGGGAAAAAAGTTTTTTCGCAACGAAGTATTTTCTTTTTTTTTGTGAGTTTTGTGTTGTTTATTACTGTTTCTGGATCCCGATTTTTCTACCATTTACGACTACCTTGGCTGTTGAAACTGAGGATAATGTGCTCAAAGTCATTATATAGTTTCATTTCATAGTTTATTTCATGATAACGTTCAAATCAGAAGTATCAAGTGGTCAATTTAAAAAAACAATATTAACTTTTTTTGGTGTGCTTCAGATAGAAAACTAATTATACTATCAAATTCTATATTTATTTTCCTTTTTTATGAAATATAGTTCATCTTTGTCGGTTCTGGCCGAGTCTTGTAGGAGACCCTGGCATTCTCCTTTCATCTTAATCAGTCCAATAGATTCGGAGCAAATTGGCTGTGGCAGACGGACCGACACCAGCGTCGGCGCTGACCTCGCCGCCCGCCAGTGCCTTTGCCGCCTGGCCATCCTGGTAGCAGGCGCGGTCCTAGGGAGGGGTCCTGGGGGTCATGCCCCCACCCAAAATCATTCAAGCTGTCGAGAGACTGAATGATTTACGTGCTTTACTTACTAAAAACTGTAGGTACTTGAGCCACAGTGACCCCGATGGACATGTTAGTATAAAAAAATGTTTTTAGAGTACTTATTAATTAGGTAACCATTTCTCTAAATATCCTCGGCACCTCCCCACAAAATCTTGGGCTGCGACCGCACCTGCCCGGTAGGATGTTGCGCTAGCTCCCAAATAGTAAAAGTACTCTGTGCTCCCAAATGTGGACTATAGAAGCCTAGCGGTAGGCGGCTAGGCAAGTGACCAGTGGACGGCATAATGTTGTTGTACCTACATGTATGCAGACTTATATAGTTGTAAGTACGACGTGCGGTATGGCGGCGGCGAGCAGTATGTACATTTTCTAACGTTTCGTAGTCAACAAGGAACCCTTATAGTTTCCCATGTCTGTCTGTCCGCGACTTAGCTCAGAGACTGTTGGTACTAGAAAAATCCAATTTGGTATGGGTATATGGGTACATATAAAAATCATGCATACATTTTTTTAGGGTACTTATCTCCCCTACCTACACTTAAAGTGGAAACTTTTTTTTTCTGGCCTATCCTTTTGTGTGGGCTGTCGTTGGAAAAATCAAAAATATTGTGAGTTTGTTTGGGAAAACCCTTTTTGGATTCTGGGATCCGTTTGCGTAAATTGCCCCCCCCCCCCCTCCCCCTGCCAGCCAGCTAAACGGTTAGTTTTGGATATGTGAACAAAATCGCATGTATGTCGCAGGGAAATGAGGAAACAAGGGATTTCACGAAATCGCTAGGGATACTACGTAATCACGGTAGATGTCGATAATCTTGTATAATAAGTCTTCTTTCTAAAAATGTTTAGTGATATGACAAAATGCTAATAATTATAATGTCAGTGATAATGTCGTTTCACTTTCAACTAAATTAAGTAAAAAAATTACGTCTAAGTACATTTTTGCGGGGAGGGGGGCTAACTACACACGAAAAATTAAAATTGCTTTTACATAAAAACTAATTACTCTCTAACGATTTTTCTTTTCTCTCTAACACTCTCTAACGATTAGCATTATCAAAATTTCAAAATAATGAAATCGTGTGGCTAACTTCACCGAGGTCAATTTTTGACAGGAACTAGAGATTTCAACATATTTTGTTGTGAATGATCCAACGCACGGTATGGCAACACATCGTGTTCTGGTTTGCGACTGGTCAATCGTCATCCTGAGGATGCCTCTTTGAGAAGTGAAACACGTGTCAATTTCTTACAGGGTATTCACTCTTGGAGAATAGTTAAGCGGAATAGATTATTAAATATATCAACGTTTATTGTATTTTATAATGGATTTCACTTGTATCAATTAACTAAAGCAATTACAAAAGAAAAATGTCAAACTTGTTTTCTTTTACTTAGCAAAATAGGGTGGCTACGTTATCGATCTATTTACGCCAGTACATTTTTTTAAAGTCTGTTCATTTGGTTATAACCTGGATGAACTGCAGATTGGATCAATCCATACCCACACTGTCCTCAAACAGTCCAACTGTTCGTCCAACCTTTCACGTGTAGAGATATAGTTTGTGCATGTTTGACGATATTGTATAGTGTTGGTATGCGATCTCTCCAATGGCGGTAAATCGTACCCTGATCGAAGGAGTTTGCTAACTCTTTAGAAGCACCTACCACTTCAGCGTCCTTCCTAGTCATGAGGTTGGAACGTGATAGTGATATGAGTGGACATTGCCATGCGTTTGTCATTACTGGCGAAACCTTTACGACAAAACATTTTATTCGTTTTTTTTTAATCTCTATTGTACCACTGTCAATGTTCCATTCAATTTTTGACAGGAACAAGAGATTTCAACATGTTTTGTCTTAAATGTTTCGCCATTGCAAACTAGAGATGGGTAGCACACCTTTTTAAAATGAGGAACTGCAACCGCACGGTAAGATTCATGTTGGAGTGTTGCTTGGTTTGTTGGACGATAGTGTGGTGCCGGCATTAGTTCTCTTAATCGTGTCTCAGCAGTAAAGCAAAAAGGCCTTCTTCCAAATTGCTAGATTGCAATGCCATATTGTATTTTTTTTTTTTAAAGAACTAAATTAAAAAAATATTCTTAAACAAAATGGCGTTACCAGCGTGAGTGTATAGAATTTGTAATTCGTTCGTGTGTAATTTACAATTTACATTTGGTATTTTCTTCCTAATTTGTAAACTTAAAACTTATTTAATTTACTCAAATTTATGATTTTTGTGGTTACTCTTTCTTTGTATACTTTGAAAAGTAAGATCGTAGTAAAGAAGTTGTATCATGAGTAATTACGAAGATGATCAAAGCGAGGATGGAGAATTAGCGCGTAGCCCTACTCAGGATGAAATGGATTTTAGGTAAGTAATCATCAAATATTGTAATGTTCTTTTCCCTAAAGATTGTAATTTATATGTTGTGAAATATGGTGTCTGTCTAACAATATGAATCCAGTCTAGTCGTATTGCTTTTCTTCCTTGTTCAACGATTTGTTTTCACATCTGCTACGTAAATACCAGTAACACCTATTTACGTCTCCCATCATCTGCCTGAATTTAATGATAAGCCTTCCTGTGAGCTAGGATGGGTTTTACCTGTCGCGTATGAGGAAAATGGTTTTGCAGTAATACGTATGTAGATGAAAATGAATTTCTAGTTTTCGTGTCTGTCTAACCTAATGTTATATCACAAATGTATACAAAAATAATATGGTTTGCGTTACATCAGAAAAAGTATTTGGCCACATCAAGTTATCCACTATCCAGAATAATGAGTATGCATAAAAAAAGTTTTTTTCTTATTTTTTACGATACTCTTGGTAATTTCTGACTCTTATGGTAATTTTATAGTTTATCTGACGAAGATCGCGACAATGCTGATTCCTTAATTATAAAGCCTCCCCAAGCTGTAATTCGTACAACACATCGGGACAAAAGAGGTCATAAAAGAACCGTCAAGGATAGATACAAAGACAATGCTAGGAAAGAAAAGAAACATCTCTACAGGTAATTTATTTTTTAAACAATATTTTTGATTGATCAATTTACTTCTTCTAGTATAAAAGGCTTTAATTACTGTTAACAGTATTGTGATTTTATTGCTTTTGGTATAAATTATTGTTTTGTGTTTATATAGTTCTGATAAGTTAACTTAATTTTGCATCTTAGAGAAACAATAGTAATAACTAGTTTTTAACTGTGTATGAACTACAAGATCAGTTGATGCAGAATTTGAAGGAATATTTGTCAAGTATTTTGACTGTTTTAAGTTTTAATTTATTTGTTCAATGCAATATTTTTCCAATCTTCACTATTTCGTTTCGTTGTTATAACATGTTTTTAAATCTAATATTATGTGCTTTAAGGTCTGACATCCTACTGACATTGGGAATGTTATAGATCAATCATAAACCTTTTTCAACAGGGAACGAGATAAGTCTGACAAATCAAAGCGAGAGATTAATAAGAATCCTGATCGTGAGGATATGGCCAAAGAGTACTATAGAGAAAAACAATATTATAGGGAGAAGGAAATGTATCGAGAAAACAAAGAAACATTTAGGGACAAGGAAGTCTACAGAGAGAAGGAAGCATACAGAGAAAAAGAAATGTATAGAGGAGATGGTAAAGATAACATGTATAGGGATAATAAAGATATCCGAGAGAAAGAAATGTATCGCGAGAGAGATATGAGAGAGAAGGAAATGTATAAAGAAAAAGAAATGTATAATAAAGAAAAGGAAGTTTACAGAGGTGAAAAGGATCCATATAGAGAGAGGGAGCATTACAGGGAGAGAGAAATGTACAGGGATCCTTCTTTCAGAGAACCAACTAGGTCTAGAGAAGCCTACAGAGAGAAAGATATGTCGTATAAGGATAAGGATATGTATAATAAAGAGAAAGATATGCAGAGGGAGGCATATCTTGGCCGTGATAGACAGTATAATAAATATGCTGAACCGGAACGAAAACGTCCTGACAATGAAAGAATAGAATCTAGACTAAGATCATTAGCTGAAGAAGGCCATACTAATCATAATAACGAAAAAGAAAACAGAGATAGGACATCTGGAGATAAAGAATTGGAGGATTTAAGAACTAGACTACTGAATAAAAGAATTACTAAAGAGTTACAAGGCCAAGATGGCAAGAAAAGTTCTGAATATTATGAGAAAGAGAGTAAATCCTCATCTCGTCACTCATCCTTAGACAAACATCAAGAACATAGGAAAAATAAAGTTTTGTTTGCAGGTAATAATTGTAAATATACTTAGTAATATTGTTTTATCTTGGATAGAAAACTGCTGTTTAGTTTATCATAAGCCTGTAGTCAATGATATTATATTAAGAGATATGTTATATACTCACAAAACAACCGAAACAAGTGTTCTGCGCAGTAGCGGAAGCACACATACCCACTTTTCATTCATTTTACATTTCACTACCAAGTAAAAATGATAGAAAAGAGATGGCTTGATAAAAACAACAAGAAAAAAGAGACAGCTAGCGTTACTGTTTCAACTAAGCGTATTACTCGTCACTCATACAACTAGTCGTCGCCATGCGTGTCGCCGACTAAAGTCAGTACGTCCCAATTAGGACGTTTTCGAGTCTTCGCGATTGCGCTCATAACATATCTGTTTAATATAATATCATTGCCTGTAGTACAATTATAATATGCTTCTTTATGCATTGTAGAGGTGAGATGTACTAGGTAAAATGCGTACTGAGTTTGAGAACTACACATCCGCCCAAATACTTATTCCAAAAACGTCCACGAGTATTTAAACAACTCTAGTAATGACGTTTTCTTAACTAGCGAGTCTTCGTAACATCGATTAATCCATAAAACTAAAACACTCCTTTACTCTCTCTACGTGTTAGACTATGCGTACGTGTTCGGATCTTTTCAACATTTTAAAGTACCTAAAATTCAATCATATTGAAAACATCCCTTCATACTTTACAGGCTACTTCAACAAAACAAATAAAAGTAAGTTCTTTATTAAATACACCAAAAGTGACTTTTAGTCTTAAAACATAGTACGTTCACGTAAACAATAGGTACCATTCCAATGATGTATTACGACCAGTGATCGGAATAGGTAGAGCTAATCCACCTAAAGTTCAAAGACAGAGACAAAAAAAGTGGAGAATTCCTTACGACTAAAATATTTTATTGGGACTAATGTCGGGATTTCGGGACATCACTTAAGTACATCCTAACTAATATTATAAATGCGAAAGTGAGTTTGTTTGTTTGTTTGTTACGCTTTCACGCTAAAACGGCTGAACGGATTTGGATGAAATTTGGGGTAGACCATGACCTGGAATAGGACATAGGATACTTTTGATCCTGATATTCCCACGGGATCGAGACTTACGCGGGTGAAACCGTGGGGCGCAGCTAGTTTAATATAAGTGTGGAGTAAAATTACATATCATGAACTAAAATTCAAACCAACACCTTGACTTACAAAACAGTACTGTATCTTTTTTTATCTTCTTTTGCTTATATCTCGAAAATGGTATGTCCTATTGCAAAAATAATGAAAATTGAAAAATGAAACCCCTGATACTTAACATGTAGGTTTTTTTTTTTTTTTTATCTTAAGTAATGTTCCGAAACCTTAGTCCCGAAAAAATATTTTGTCGTAAGGCGTCTCAACTTTGTCTCTGTTCTTTTTCGAACTTTAGGTAGTTTAGCTCTACCTATTCCGATCACTGATGATGAATTACTGATTTAAAAACAAATATGGCCACAGATGAATAAAGATGGTTCACTCCGCAAAATCATTTAAATAAAAAGCGACTCTTGCAAGGACACAATAAAGTGCAATTGAGGTCGCACAGCCCTTATTACCTACAGTTATATTCACCTAGACCTAGAGGTTGCATCTCTTTCGCGTAACTCATATCTTCTGACTCCGTTACGCTTACTGAATTGGCCCGCCATACGAGCCAGCCGCGTACTTGTAGTTTCATACCTAAAATGCGGAGTGAACCAACTGTATTTATCTGTGATATTGCTAAAAATTTTCAGAAAATATTGTTTTTGGTATGTACCTACAAAAGTAAATAAAAATGCATGCTACTTACCAAAGTAATAGTGATTCTATTAGTATGGATTTTAGGTTTAGAAACGCATACCAAATAAATTGACTCGCTAACATCGAGTGCCGAGCCGAACCGAACGTCTCCGAATGACACCGGAACTGACTAAGCTTGTGGGTCGCAACTAGACATGATTATAGTAGTACCGTGTAAAAGCCATACGCTTAAATACTCGAGACGGTTTATGTGGTGAGCACGGAATAGGTATTTACGCGTCTACCCAAAAACCTATTCCAATATATACGTCGCACCTCTAATGCATTGTAGCAACAAAAAGTTAAGTGTTATGAGCATCTTATAAAAATTATAACCTTGTTTAAGATAAAGAGAGGGAAAAAAGGAAACATGAATCCCGTACAGAGTTAGAGGCTAGAAGACAGGAGCACCGTCGTCGCGGCAAGAAGCGTTCTGTGTCGCCCACTGAGACCACCACAAAGAAAACTAAAACCGATTCACCAAACTATGGTGATTCTGTAGTTACTGTATCTGATTCTAGTGATGTTGAAATGAAAACTGATTCACTGCACTCTGAGCCAGAAGATGGTAAGTGACTATCACTGAATTTTATGGATACAAAATAATGTGTTTTGTAAACATCTTCTAACAAGCACTAGATCCCCAATACTACCTTAAAAAACAGGTCGGAAAATAGAACACCAACACCACCAAACACCAAATACATTGAAACAATATAATTTAAATAATTTTAGGTGAGCACACTAACAGTGAAACAGAGGAGGACAGCTCATGCACGGAGTCCGACTCCGCAGCCGAATCTAAATCTGAGGGAGAGGAAGACGAGGAGCATATGGATGACGATAAGTCTGATAAGGAGGAAAAAGAGCAAGACAGGATCAATGATAAGACCAGACCTCCATCTAAATCGAAATCGCCCAGCCCAGGCCTGTCCAAACCCAAGCCTGAGTCACTACCATCATCTCATGGATCACACTCGCACAGGTAAATTTCTTTATAGATTTGATGATAGGATAATGTCAATTTCGCGTGAGGAAAGCGGAGAATTTAGGCTTCCAAAAACTTGTACACCACTTTATTCAAATACTAGGTTCTCCTTTAGAATTATACGATTTTTTTATAAATTTTTACGAAGTATTTATACCCTTCATGCCAAAGGTATAACATAATACAGCGTTAAATAAAATTAGCTAGCAAAACTCCACATACCTTATGGGTATCGATATCTTAACATGATGAAATGAAAAATACGTTCATTTGATGAGATTAATTTGTTATCAACCGCGGGTAGAGTAGTCACTTGAAATATCAGTTTAAAAAAAACTTTTTTTTGTGTAAACTTCACAGACGAGAAAAAACAAACAGATTTTATTAACTCATACATAACAAAACTAATCTTTGGCACAAAAAAAATCATCAAATCTTTTTATTTCGTCGTGTTGTTACCCATTACGTCTGCGGAGTTTCGCTAGCTAATTTGACCCTGTATATCAGTCAACTTAGCCTATCGTAATCAACTGCTGGACCTCCCAGTCCGCCTTCCGCATCCAGCATAATGTGCTAATTTTGAATTACTTTTTCAGGTCACTGTCCAGATCTAAGAGTAGAAGTAGATCACATTCCTTTTCACCTCCTCCTCCTGGAGAAAATGGAAAGACTACTGAGGAAGAAAAACCCAATGAAGATGATGAGGAAACGAGACAGAGAGAGGAAGCTATTAATGCTCTTCCTCCCTATTTCCCTGCTTTACAGGTAATTATCATTTTGGTAAACAAATAAATAAGTTTGAGGAACTGGACATGCGTGATTCGAGGGTAGTCACGCTTACAACTACCCTACGAAGCGTCTAACTCGACTAATAACTTGCACTGTGCAGTGAGTTGGCGAGTCTAATTTGACGGATTCCTTTCGCTCGCGGCCATGTTAGCCAGCCCACGTCGTCAGCGCCCTCTTTTCCTGTAGCAGTGTGCTAAGGTGGTACCATGCGCTATGCTATGCTCACGCGGTGTTCCAAGTGTTTTAAAGGGGCATTTTAAGCCTATCTATTTGTCATTGAATTGACCTTGAATGTGTCTCAGTGTCGTAAGAAAATATCTTTCATTACTCTGTTTGAACAAAGAAAATCATTGTTTGCTTGCAGGTGAACGATAGGTATCATTGCTCATGTAGAGCGACGCTACTATCTACCTTTTTTACTAGAATAATCATGATTATTTTATAAAAATATTAATCAAATAATTAATCATAATTTATAGGGGTGTCGATCCGTTGAGGAGTTCCAATGTCTCAATAGAATTGAGGAAGGCGCATACGGAGTCGTTTACAGAGCGCGTGACAAAACAACAGACGAAATTGTTGCTCTCAAACGACTTAAAATGGAAAAGGAGAAAGAAGGATTCCCCATCACCTCTCTGAGAGAGATTAACACTTTACTCAAGGTAAGATCACAATCTTTAATTTTATTATTGTAAGCTCACTTGAGCCATCACAATGCATCACTGCTCTTTTCTCGAAGGTATTTTATTTTAAAACTATTTTGTTTACTTTACATACGTGCTAGTGTTTGAGCCGCGAGCTGTGAAGCACTCGATGGCTCCTGTGTTGAATTCATTTCATTAATGCCTTGTATTTTATTCCTACAGGCCCGGCCTCTTACCTGCAAGAGGGTTGTGCTAGAGGTGTGACCCGATTGCAAGGGTTAACAACTTCGATACGGGCGGGCTAAAAGTATCTTAGGAATTTATTCCAGGGGGACCAACCCTTCAATGCTTTCTTGTTACGTTCTACATCTTCGAATTTGATGGTCTACAAAAAGTAATTTTTTTATATACAATGCTTAAAATACGAACATCGAACGTTACTATAAGATAATGATGCAAGTTATGATTAAGATCATCAAGAACATCATCAGGTAAAGTTAGGGAGTATTTTTAAGTTCTGCTGAAGTACGTCAACAGTAATCGAAAGTGTTTTTTAATCCATACATTTAATTTAAGTCTCACATATCTTGGATTAGGAAAACTCATGGCTTTTATACTCTTTATATCTAACAACTTTGTCTTACAACTTGTTAACTGTTTGGCTACTACGTGTGGTTCTATTTTTCTCTAAGCTGTGAATCAATGGTTGAATATTATAACGAGTAAATAATGTCTAAGATTTCCTGTGAATCCTGTTATGATAAGAGTCGGCTATATAAATTCATTTTCTGTGTTGGTACAGTGGCCTGGCAACCCATTCATAAATACATAGTGTGCATAATTTGCTCAGTGATCACTTGAAATATAATCCCCACTTAAAGCAAAAAAGCATGACAGGACTTGAAAGTATATGTGTGCTGTGAAATATATCCCATTCCATTCTGACATTTCTAGAAATAAACTTAAATAAGCACTCAAAGCATTCTTACTTATGCAAGATGGTTATGTTTACCCTATGAACCATATCCTGCAAATGTGTCATGAAATGTTTTATGTTTCCAGCACAATATTTATATGTTTTTATTTCTCAGAGTTCAACCACAGCTGTTTATATATTCATTTTTAGAAATGCTATGTGACGCTTGACGCGGCTAATGCCCCCAATAGTGACGTACATGTACACGTCTGACAACGTGTGTGATTGAGACGGACGGCAAAACTCGACAGACACGCTTCTTGCGCGCACGACCTTCTTCGCATAGATACACAGTAGATATGAGTAATAGCTATGCTTTCATTTTAAGCTAACAGGGGCAACTAAAATCCCACAATCCTTGGCAATATCTATACAATCTTGGTATCACCAAGGCAACACAGTTGGCCTCGGTTGTCAAGAATTGCGCAATTTATTTGCCCGAATATGACCCGCATCCTTAATATTACAGATCGTTCTGGTTAAATGTGTAAAACTAGTTCACTTTCGAATTGTTTTTTGCACTATAATTCCTAGTTAAACTATTTTTTTATTTAATAAAATCTGTATAGTTTAGCCGCAAAACAAAATCTTATGTAAATCGTCTAAATATATGTTAAATAAAAATATGTGCTCGATTGCACTGTTCTTGAAAAAGGAATATTGAGAAATTACTCGGTTCAATTTCACATAGACGACTAGCAAGGCTTATAGGTAAGCCCGCCATTAAAATATCATCCAACTAAGGATGTTTCATTAATATACAAAGTCAAATTAAATAGATATGGAGATTGCCTGAATATTATAATTTCTTCATACAGGGTGTAAAAAGACCCATCACTTAGCCGTCAACTATTACCGTAAAATTAAGTTATTAAATTTAAAACTAGCTTTCTTTAAAAAAAAAACGTCTTAAAAGTTGGAACTTTGACCTTCAGTATCTCCGTAACCAGAAGATTCCCAGCTACAGTCCAGAACAAAAAAAATATCACAATGACGGGAATAACAAGGGATTTTCAGCTTCGTTAAGAGTATTGTTACACCCGTTATAATCAATTAACTCAGCCTGATACAGTCCACTGCTAAACCCATGAGTCTCGTTAAGTTGTGGTCAATGTTTGATCCTCATTCTTCCGAACCTAGAACTACTAGCTTACTCAAAGGCAAGCCAGCTAGTTGTCGGAGCACCTAAATTGAATCAAATATTATTTAGATTATTGCCAAGTAAATAAAGTATCCATTTAACTCTAATACGAAACAAATAATCGTCAAATTGGCACTTATTCAGTAAAAATTGGTGCCCAGTTTGACCCAAATCCTGAACAATTGTTTTGTCAAAAAATTTCAAACATATTAGTGGTTGATTCTATTCGTTCGATGTATTAAAAAAAAAAAAAAAAAAAATCGATTGATCGATTCAATTGTAATAAAATTGTTATTACAATTGAATCGATCAATCGAATTTAATTTCATTCAAAATCGATAAGGTAAGCCTCTGAATCGCATCATTTTGTTCACTTTAAATTCTTTATGTAGCGCGCGAGTGGCGTGTCTGCGACTGTCATCGCGTGTCTCTATATCTTATCGTAGAATTTAGGTAATTTCTTTTACAGTGAAAATAATGGTAATTTAAAATTAAATAAAAAAACAGGATCTGCTTTTCAGTTAGTTCAGTTATTATGCAAAGATTCATGATCTAATTTGAAGTATTTTTTGAATACCAGTGGTTTATTGTTCGGTTTGGAGGTATTTTACCAGCAAATACTGCCTTTTTTCGCCATAATTCGCTGTTTTGTCAAATAATCACGACTAGCTTGCGTGAATGAGGTGAATTCTATAGAAATATCGATCCACACATATCACAGTCAAGGCTTTCTGAACTCCGGGCTGTCCGTTCTTGAGCATGCTCTGACGTACACGAACACACAGTCCAATCGGCCCGGAGCCCGGAAGACCCTGACCCAGTATTTTGACGATAGACGCTTTAAGGTTATATTCCAAGTCCAAGTACGTTTATTGCACCTTTTTGGTAAAGCCATGTAGTCCGAGTAGTTTAGTTAGTTTTACTCATTTGGTACAAAATTAAATGAGAAAGGAGATACCAAGCAGGGAATGTTTTACAATCTGTGATTTTGCAGTTTCCAACAACACGCCATCTTTTTCTACAATTCCGCGACGAAGTGGTTGAAGCGTCTACGGCATATTTGTTTTTCTTACAAAGTTCAATGAAGTCCTGCTTGCTGACCATGAATCTAAGACAACGAACGCCACGTGAAGATTGATTATCTAGATCAGGGTACCTCTACCATTTTTCGGTCTTTCGGGGTGGATTATAAATGTTCTTGCATAATTATTTAATTTCCATGAAAAAAAAAAGCAATGAGCGAGCTTCATTACTTTGGTGACATTTTTTATGTTTATTGTGGGTTGCAAAATAAGAATTGTCTTCTCTGGACTAATCAAGCTGACCAGCGACTGAATAATTAAATTAATTAATTGAATTGTATAATTAGTAAGATGGCTACAGACATTACTACAGGCTTCTCATACTTGTATAGTATTTTTATCTCACGAAGTGACGCGCGCATTACTTGTGGTAACCAAGTGTACAAACACCCTGTGAATGAGTGTGTAAGCGCAAGAGCTCTCACTCGGTACCGTCCGACACACTGGCGAAGCCGGAAGCGTGAGTGCGTGGTGTTATATGCTGATGCTACTCGTCTTCACGCACACTTTCACAGCGTTTTTGTACACTGGTTTACCACAAGTAAAGCGCGCGTCGCTTCGTGAGATAAAAATACTGTACTTGCGTAAGTAGCTGCCTTGGGGTCTGGGTCGTTTTCTTTGCCATGTTATTTCTCCGGTAGGCGTGCTCCCCTGGTCTAGATTATCTTCAACATTGTTTACAATATTACAAATCTGCCCTGCTTTTTTGCCTGTAGAGTTTAGTGGAATATCGATTTCCGTTTATTACCATGTTATTTTTTTTTAATTTGAAGAGTCGGTATCTAATACTTTCAACTTTTCAGGATTGAATATGTTGGTATATCCTTACTGTTTGAACGTATCAAACGCCCCAAAATTTTCCAAATAGCGCAAGTAGTCTACAGCTTCTATACAAAATGTTTTTTAATTTTCTATAGTAGCTTTGTAGTACATCTTTCAACTTCCGAATATTTTTAGTGATGTTCACTGATGTTTGAAAGTGATGAGTACTTTTTCCTACTTGCAACCTCTTAAAACCAGTTTCGTAATGGCATAAGCATAATGATCCCACTGCTGAGACAGACCTCTCTGTGAGTGGGTGGGTCCGGGCCGTAATCAGTCAATCTATACTGTTAAGCATTTTAACAGACGGTTTTGCACAGTGAGACAGTACGTCAAAATGTTTAACAGGACATTTAAGAACTCAACAGTATGGCGAAATTGCGCTAATGCTCCCGCAGACAGGCGCGACGCGAATTTGGTGGAACAATTTCTAGGAAATTAGCGAAAATCGTTCTACCGGTGTCGCGTCGCGCTGTCTCATCGCGCCTGTCTCCAGGAGCCCTTAAATGTTATTCTTAACTCTGCTTCTAAAGTTGCCAGCACCCTAATGCGTAACACACTTTCAATCCAAATCTTTCACATTTTGAAGGACATTCCTAATCCATTGCTCTGTATGTTTGAAGAATTCTTCTGCTGCAATAATGCAATTGTAAATGTGTTCCGCAATTAGGCTGCTGGATGATCATGTCAGCACTGATACGTCAAGTACCTTACCAACGGTCATTTACTCCAAAAAATCATCAAAGCTTTTTATTTTGGTTTATCATGTTTTATGAAACAGAACGAGGCCAAATAAAATCGGTATGATGTATAATCTTTCATAGTGTTACCCTGCCCAGTGATATAATCGAATGCGTTTGAAGTTGGATGAAGGTGCTCTTCCGATGGCGACCGCTACCGCAAACCGCAGTGGCGACGCCGCCAAATCGCAATCACAGCCCGCAGTGACACGACTGGTTTGTATGTAAGTCTATGAAAACAATGACAGGCGGTAATGTGGCCATCTTTGGAAGTGTTTTTACAGACTTACATAGAAACCAGTCGTGTCCCTGCGATGTCGGAGCCTTCGGAAGTGAACCTTGATAAAGCTGATAAAGAGTTTGGAGATTCACTAGCCTTCATTGGTCCGCTATGGACGGCAAAGCGATTGCCAATGAAGCCTCGAAAAACGGACGCTACATAATTTTTTTTTTTACGTGACTGCCAATAAGGATTGTTTTTCCTTGTAGTGCCTCCGGTACTTAGGAAAATATGTAATTTCAGCCACACTATAGATGCATGAATTTTGCTATATTTTTATTTTGATAACATTACTTTAAAGCATCCTGAGAGATGTGCCATTGTTGCTGTCGTGTATGCGTAGCATGGCCACTTCTATTTCTACTCTACGAAGACAATCGTATAATCATTTTCTTTTAATTAGTAATAATTTATTTTTGTCTTCTAAGTAATAAAAAATAAAAAAAGTTGTCTTCCATTTCTAAGGAGGTCATGCTACGCGTGCTGGTGTGAGTCTAAAACATTATATTTTATTAAACTTTTTTATACTGCCTCGTCACAATGTTCGATACTAAAATAATAAGAAACTTCAATTGTTCTAGTTTGCTAATCAGACTAAAACGCATCAGTAAATCGCCTTGGTTTTAATAAACATGCCTGTTACTTAGCTGATTATTTAAGACAATTCACCCGATAATGACTATTTTGTCATCATTTCGTAGAAATATGTCGTTTTTAATGCATCGTTATTAACCCTCGATGTTCGTAATTTTCTGCCATCAAATTCTATTATGATATTCGAAAAATATAAATATCATGTCAGTAGTTCGAATAACAACTGGCATGGTAATACGTGGACTTGTCCATTTTGCAAACCTTATCCTGAAGGAAAAAAACCCTTATTAAATTATTGTGTAATAAAAGTTTCATCTGAGTATTCCAAGGTGAATTTATTAACGTTCCCATATGTTATTAAATTCGCCTCAAATATTTCATTATGATTATTCATTGTTGTATTGTTTCATTGGAAACGGTATCTATTTTCTAGTCAGCATTGCTATATAAATAAAGCCTCGGTAAAGAAGAAATGTACATAAGATACTTATGTTACAGTATAATATTTATATTGTTGTGAAAGCATCAATGTATTCCTTTGCCTCAGAAGTTCCATTATAGGATAAATAATTTGATGTACTTATACTTTGATAAAAACGTAATTTTTATTGTCAAATCCTACACGATTTAAGTTGAAGTTTGACTTCCAATTAAATTGTTTCATGGCAATGGGCATATATCTATCTAAGTATATTTTCTAAAATTATTATTATGGAAATTATCGCATTAACTGATTAAAACATTTAATAAGTCTAATTCCTTACGATAATTTCTATAATAGAAATATTTATCTGTGTCGATCTAGTTTATGTACAAATACTTACTGTAAAATATTTGTAAGAAAACTTTGGTTGATACTTTCGTAAATTAAAATCACGTATATTTTTTTGTAATTGTGCCAGTTCAATTATAAAAGCCTTCTTCAAAAAATTATTTATTAAAATTTTATCCATACACGATATCCTGCGTGATTTTAATTATTGGACATCAGGATTACGGATATTGTTATCTACGGTTTGATTAAATAAGTACAGCTTTAACACCTGTCACGAGTGTTTTTATCTGAATATTATTGTCAATATTTATTTTGTTTCCGTGTTTGTTTTAATTAAACTGTAGATAGAACAATTTTATTAGTCATCGTAAAAGCCATATCACTCGATATGTTTCTGTTTTGTTGCCAGAATTGTTTTTTTTTTATATTTCTCATTCCTAGAACAAAATATTTTGTTATCTGTTTAGTTTCAGGAGCTAAAGCAATATAACAAAAACCTAAAAGACATATATTATGGAGTTTACTAATTTTACAGTGTATAATTTTCTTCAAATCGCTGTCGTACAGTTATGACTACGACAACGATTCCTCGTGTTATAGGTATCTGAAAATGTTTTCTTCACAATAAATATGTATTTTTTAAGGCAAAGTCTCTATTTTAGAATGTTCTCTTGTTTGATTTTTCCACTTCAATTTCTATTGTTATTAAGTTATGGCGTTTAACATCTCTCCATAGAATTGATTTCAAGGGTTTGAAGATCTTATAGACAAGACTGTTATTAAATATTATAATTCCAGTGCTGTTAGCACTGGAATTTATTTTTAACTAACTCGTGTTTTGTTTGTATTGTCAAGTGATTTTGTTTAAAAATCAGGAATAAGCATAATTATGTGTATTTATGTTGTAGTTTGGGTACATTTCTGGAGTGCATGGTATGTATTTATTTTTTACTCAGTATGTCTACGGAGCCTCAGCATCAGCAAAATTTAATTTCGTAATTTATTACTATTGCTATGTTTTTTTATTGTTAATATATAACTGGTGTCTATGCTTAAGCCATACTTATCTATGCTTCATATGGGAGCTTTAACTTCGTCAAAAAGTATTTTAAACAGGCATTTTTCTGTAGTTCTAATGGCATTAGGAGGCCATAGTCACCACATCGCCATTTGATTTGATTGTATTGCAATGTAGCCGCGCACAAAAACCTTGCATATGTGGGTAGAGACACTTAACTAAACAAGAAATGTCCATACATGCCAGATTCATCGAGCGCCGCAACTTTTAAATAAAAATCAAAATGGCGGTGTAATGACTATGCTACTTAGGTTCTACGCATTTAAAATTTGTATTATATAAGAATATAAATGCGAAATAGTTATAGCTGCTACTTCATTATGTACCCAAACTGTTACAGCGGCATTAGTTTACAATAATTCATCATTACTATCCTATGACGCGGTACGTGTTTCTTTTGTATAAGACGTGTGCCAATTACAGTCCTCAGCATTATTATATCTCTGATCAAGTATTGTGAAGCATTCATTTTCAGATAATTTGTATTTTCAATCGCATACGCGACAACGTAAGGGTTTGGACGATGATATGAAATACCATAGATTAAGAATGGTCCGCCATGGCTGCCGTACTAACACGTCGCACATTCTGCTCTGTTGTTGCAGGGCCAGCACCCGAACATAGTCACAGTGCGGGAGATAGTCGTAGGCTCCAATATGGATAAGATATTCATTGTTATGGACTACGTAGAACATGACTTGAGGAGTCTCATGGAGACTATGCGTGGAAAGAAACAAGTATTTTTACCAGGTAGGCCTACTAGTAACAATATTGTCCAAAATTACATTTTTATTTTATTCGTAATCTTCACTTTAAAGCGTTGTTCTGCCCTTTACAGGAGAAGTTAAATGTCTAATGACGCAACTACTCAAAGCTGTCCATCATCTCCATGACAACTGGATATTACACAGGGATCTTAAAACTAGCAATCTTTTATTATCACACAAAGGCGTATTAAAGGTTGGTATAATTATTGATGATGTTTTGATTTAAAACGAAATAAATCAGTAAATTAAAATGGTACTTGTAATGTTTACTTATTGCTCAGTATTCGAATAACTTGTTTTCAGGTGGGAGATTTTGGTTTGGCCAGAGAGTATGGCTCCCCACTGCGCCAATACACCCCGATCGTAGTGACGCTGTGGTATCGTGCGCCCGAGTTACTCTTGTGCTGTAAAGAATACTCTACTCCCATTGATATGTGGAGCGTAGGGTGTATATTCGCCGAATTTATAGCCATGAATCCTTTGTTTCCTGGAAAGTCCGAGGTGGATCAATTAAATAGAATATTTAAGGTATATTCTTTGGCCTATAAATCGAATTCTTTATCAAAAGCACAGAGAAACATATTCACAAGTAATGTTTGATTTGTTTACAGGATATGGGTACACCTTCAGAGATGATTTGGCCCGGCTATAGCGAACTACCTGCTGTACAGAAAATGACTTTCGCAGAGCATCCTTCGGGTGGGTTGAGGCAAAGAATAGGTTCCGATCTACTTTCGGAAACGGGATTATCTTTACTGCAAGGTTTCCTAACATATAATCCAGCTAGAAGAGTGACAGCAGACGCCGCGCTAGAACACGCTTACTTCAAGGTTACTATGAATGCTTTTATTCCAATTCCCAACTAGTCATTTTAACTACCAAAGTTATAATTATGATGTCCGAAAATGCTCAAAATACTGCAACCCAAAGATGTATCATGACTAGTGTTGCAACGACAACGGTATATTCGGCCAGTTGCGTGGCCGGATAGCTGAAAATTCGCCCAAACTGGATATTCGGGCTGATTAATGCACGTTCGAAAATTAGCGTGCAATGACAAGAAGTTCTCTGATTGGCCCGCGCGCTGTCACCGCTGCCGCTGTTTTGTTGTTTTATTTGCAATCGATCAATGAAAGATGTGCAATAGACAAATTATGCTTTCTTGAACTAGCAATAATCATGATTACTGTGTTTTTCTAATTAGGAGTGTCGAATATAAAAAAAATACCGAGTACGCCGAATACCGAATAGGAACTTAATATTCGTTGCAACTCCAATCATGACAAGAAGTTGACTGGTATAGACACTAATCTAAAATAATGTCGTGTTTGGTGAGCAGGAGCAGCCGGTGGCTATCGAGCCGGCGATGTTCCCGACGTGGCCCGCCAAGTCGGAGGGCAACCGGCGCACCACGCACAGCCCGCGCCCGCCCGCCGGCGGCGCCGCCTACGCGCTGTACGCGCGCGCAGACTCCGACGAGACGCTCGGCTTCCAGCTGCATCAACGCTCACTCAACGTCGCGCCAGGCTTCTCGCTCAAGTACTAGCGACGGCCTCTCGGGCGACGCTCGAATCTATAGTCTTAGCTAATATTAACTATTACTGTGTAACATCGTTTAATCTAGCTACGTAACATTAGCCGGACGTAGCTCTAGGTACTTTAATTTTCCAAACAAATGAGCCGCTAAAGTACCGCGACTGCCGCGATGATGAAATTTTAATTACCATCTCGCTAGATGCCGTCGCCTTTTATGGCACAATAAAATAGAACATATGCAGGGGAATGACAAATTCTTTACACATCACACGATTTATAAATAAAAAAAAATTAAATAGATGTAATTGCGCAGATCAGATTTCAAGGAAACTGCCATTTTCATTAGTATTCTGTATATTGCAATAAAATCATGCGTTACAACAATTACTAAAAAACGTTAAATAAAAACCTCGTGTATATAATATAAAACGTTATTTATGTACTTACGGAATACATAACAACAATTTATAGAATTAAATATCTCATTGTGACTCTTTGCCATTGTTGATGTATGTGTATGTATATGTAAAATAGCATAAAATAATATTTTTTCATCATTGATGTAATCGTGTATGTAATTAATGTATTGAGAGTCTCAACGCTCAAAAGATAAAACGGATTGAGTAAATAGCGTTCGACCTCTGATATTAGTCATTTAAATGTTGAATGCACATAATGTTACTAACTATTATTCAACATTTCTGTGAAATTACAGGTTACACTGTGTAAATACCTCTTAATTTTAGTGGTGTACCTCAATGAAGGTGTAGAATTAAAATATGGTACAATAATTATATGTTTTCAACAGATATGGTATTATTATTTTAATTATCCTCATGTACCCATATGATACTTACAGATAAAATAGGAAATTAAACTGATGTTTGAGCAATCTAAATTTTATTTAAGATTACAGTTTTTGTATTTTTAATCTGGCATAAATCATCAGCACAAGAAGGATTGATGCATGCGAATTAAGTTGCAGCGGATTTATTTAAACTGACTAGATCAAACTTCTTTCTCGTTCATTTTGGTAGATAATAACTATCACAATAGTATTATTTATTTAACTCTTGATACCGGTCTAGCGGCCGGCGTCGTTCATGCCTTTGGGCAATGCCAGTAGTGAGTTTATCAAGTCACCATTGCGTTTCCACGTTTTATACTTGGTGTCTACCAGAGCATTTGTTTCAATCACCATTCGCCGGTCCAGGACGTCATCTCTATACGCGTTGATCATTGAATGAATGTGCCGGATGTACTGAAAATAGAATATTTATTAAAAAGATATTACCGAAATAATCCTCTACAATATAAGGCATCCTGAATCTTAGGATTTAAAGTAGTTTTAGTGCAGCTGAAAATGCGAGTGTATCCCTGCCCCGAGTGTAGCGTGGAAGTTAGTACCTAAGTCTGCTCGCTTCAGAGAGGATCTATGAGGATTTTCACATGCGGGATGAAGTTTCCGCAGCGATTATGAACTACTAATAAAACCAGAGTGAATAAGTATATAGGGGAACAACACAAATGACTCATTAACATCACGTTGTAATCCCCATTTCCGCATGACTCATTATTTTAAAATGGACCAATGGTTCAGGCGCGGCTTGTTCGAAACCCACTTATTGTAATATTGACGTAGGTAAACTCAATAACACTACTCACTAGCGTTATTAAACTTAAGTGGATACTCGGGGGGGATTAACAGGAATACAATACTAGTAATGAGTAGGTAAACCACAGTGAAAGTAGTCATAAAAATATAAGTAGCTTATGACTGCCTCCGAGTTATCTAATCTGCTGATGAAGTTTCCGAGGTGGACACGTGAATCATGTACAAAGCGGATATCGAAACGACTGGTTAGCCCAAAATTTATACATTTATTCTATGTTACCACCAAAGAGTACATTTTTTACTAATGCGTTACATAGCCGTCAAAGCCAAATCCGGTGTTAATGCATTCTAGAGAGCAGTGGTGGCCCAATGGTAACGGCCACGACTTACAAGTTTTAGGTCGTAGGTTCGAACCCTGACAGGCGCTTTACTTTGTGTAAATTATTTCATCGCTACTGCTCTCAAAACGGTGAAGGAAAACATCGTGAGGAAACCGGCATGTCCTAGAATCAAAAATTCGAAGACATGTGACATCTACCAACCCGCACTGGGCCCGCGTGGTGGATTACGGCCCGCTTTCTCTTACAGAGAGGAGGCCTGTGTCCCAGCAGTGGGAACATTATAGGCTGCTTATGCTAAACACTTATCTACAGTACGCGGCCCATGGAGTTTTAGAAAGAGTTCAGCTTCGTAGGGCGTCGTCTCTAATTACTAAGGCTGTAGACACGAAACGAGCGACGAAGAGCGATGGCCAAGCGGGGCGGTGCGGTGGCCAGCTCTCGTCATCGTGTCCGCAGCCTTACTAACATGCAGTTGCAGTCCTCTCAGAAGAATTGAGATGGAGACTTTAACAGAGGAATCCTCTGTCACAGTCTCCACCAAAAACTATAAGTAGGTACCTACTGAAACTGTAGCTATACCTATTGGACCTACGCCCGTGTTGAAAAGATGACATTTTAGAATTAGAGAACAATTAATTCCTATGGGTTTTTGGTGCATAACTGCAACTCTTGCAGTTGGTTTGGATACGAGCGCTGCTGCATTCTGCAACGTCCTACCTACAGTGAATTAATTCACAGCTTATTCAGTTATGTAGTTTTTTTAAATTTTATTTTTTTTATCCTACACTGTCCCACTGCTGAGCAAAGGCCTCCCCCAAATCTTTCCAAGCATCCTTTTTCAGGGCCATCTCGATCCAACCATTGCGGTACGCGTCTAGATCGTCTTGCTATCTCTTCCTGGGCCGGCCTCGGCGGCGCCGTCCATCTTCAGACCCTCTTTTCATCTTTGACCCGCTCTCTCCAAAATTATTCACAAGCACTTTCGAGGAGATATTTAGAACACTGGCAGACTCATGGATGACCAAGGGCATTAAAGTCGGTAGCAGGAGGTTGACAAACCTCCGATTTGCCGACGACATAGTCCTTTTTGCCAACACAGCTCTGGAACTACAGACTATGCTTCAAGACCTAAGCACGTCAAGCCTCAAGATTGGACTCGCGATGAATCGGTCTAAAACCAAAGCCATGACCAACAGCACGAAGCGCAGGATCGCGGTATATGGGCAGGACATACATTATGTCGATGAGTAGGTACATCTACTTGGGCCAGTTAGTTTCTTTCGAGAACAGGAAATCGATCGCCGTATCGAAACTGCCTGGAAAAGCTACTGGTCCATGAAGACGCTAATGAAGGGTGATCTACCAATCTCCCTGAAGCGAAAACTCATCGAAATGTGTATTTTGCCCGTCCTAAACTACGGTGCCCAGACCTGGTCGCTCACCGAGTCGCAAAAGTTCCGCCTTGGGGTTTGCCAAAGAGCAATGGAGCGCAGCATTCTGGGCGTAAACCGAACTGACAGAATACGAAACACCACGTTTCGCTCCAAAACGGGGATTCTAGACGTTGGCAAAAAGGCTGCCAAGCTAAAATGGGCGGGTCATATCAGCCGCATGCATAGCGACCGCTGGGCAACAGTCTGCACGCGGTGGGTGCCTGAAGATATAAAAATTGCGGTAAAAAAATAAAAATAATAAGGTAGATACCCAAGCTCATACCCACCTGCTAAGTAAGATACTATAATTATGTCAATGTCAATTGCCATAAATTTGTATTGTAGTAATATTTTCAATCGCTTCAATTGCATTTGGTGGACGATCAATGTGCGCTTTAATGTGTATCAACCACGTGAAAATTGACAATCGCAATTGATCGTTTCGGGGACCTTGATAGCTCGGATCCCAAAGGATAAGGCCGGAGGTGGAGGTGAGGATGCGGGTTCGAAACCGGGCAAGCAGACTTATCAATGTGACTTCTTCAAATCCATCCCTGTTATGTATTAAGTAAGTAGGTAGGTACCTACTTTTTAAGTTCATTTATAAGTAATGGAACCAAAATTTATGATAATCGCGCCTTGCAGATCTGTTATAGGTACTTATCTGCATTCAAGGTGTAGGTACTTACGTTATTGAAATATTTATGAAAACCCGAAAAGGGTTAGCTATGTACTCATCATTAGTGTAACTTTTACTATGGGACAAACCCTGAAATCGTGAAATTAAAACTGCTGGTCCAATATCGTTCTTGTTTCTCAGTTTTCTTGTTTACCTTATTAATTATGGCCAACTTTATTTTGTTAATCACTTACAACAACAACAATAAAAAATATTCTATTTTATTCTAAAAACTAGCTTCTGCCCGCAACTACGTCCGCTTGAAATTTCCCCGACCCACCGCGTCGCGTTGCATCGCCCGCCCGCGCTATTACTTCGTTTTCGCTTAGTTTTCTTTGTGACTTTTTTTGCTTTTCGCTCAGCTCCTAGCGTAATGTTAAATAGCGGCACCTTCCTCAAGAATTGGGCTAACAAATGCAAAAAGAATTTTTCAAATCCGATTGGTAGTCCTAGAGATTAGCGCGTTCAAACAAGCAAACAAACTCTTCAGCTTTAAATATAGTAGGTATATAGATACCTATACATTTATGTTAAGAAACAGCTGATTTATAACTATTGTTGTTAAGAAAAGAGAATTTTAATGAATTTCGGTGAGGGTACGTAAGTACCTACAAGGAATCGGCACCATTGTTGAAGAGTTCATTCAATTACCTACCCCTTTCGGTGTTTTAATTAGGGACACCTTACAGGTTCAGGTGGCGGGTATGCACTTATTTTTCAATTACTTATACCTTGTAGATATACCTATCCGGTACAGGTTCCTACCTTCCTAGGTACTTCTCGTAATTTTCAAACAGGTTTTGCGACAGATGCGACCTACACCTGATGTTCCTGTTCCGATTGTGACGTGATGGCGTGCAATAAAAACTGTAAATTGGGGGAGCGAATAATGCCCCCATAATTACGAAAACAGTTAACACCTAATCGGCATTTTACCGGATTTTTATCAAAAGTGATATCAGTAGGTAGGTACCTACCTATGTAGGTAGGTACTAAACTTTACATCTATTTACATTTTTTTTTCTGGAAAGGACATGAAAAAACGTTTAGCGATAATGCAGCAGGTATTTGGATATCAAAACATTTAAATGCGTTTTTCTCGTAACCGCAATTTTGTAAGTAGATAGGTACCTACTTCCCTAATTAGGTAGGTACTTACCTACATTAATTCTATCTGCAAAAATATAGTTTTGTTACCTAAGTTGAGAGGAACATCGAAAAGACTGAATTATTGTCAATGCGATTTACACTACAGAATTACCTTGTCATTTTCCACGTAGGGTATTATTTCGGCTAAATCCTCCTCTCCATATGATTCGATTTCAGGCTCCTCGATGTAATCGCTGGCAAATACTTCACACGTGAGGACCAGCGCCATAAAGAGGAAAACCGCGCGGCGAATTAGGTTTAACATTCTGTATCCCTACAAACAATAATGCGAAGTAAGTTTATGACGGCTAGTTTCAAAGTCAAAGAAACGGTTAAATTTCTTTCTTTTTGACGTTACTTTGGCTGTTACTTATGATGAAGAAACTGTTCAAATCACTTAATTTTAGAATTTATTGACTGAGCATTTCGCTATCCCGCATGTGTGCATATGAGGAGTCAGCGTATGATACCTATCTACAGAATAGGATCACTCATAATGAGCACTAGAAAATATCGATTACCCATGAATGTAAATAAACATTTAACATTCAACCGCCGGGACCTATAAGCTTAAATTGATAAGTTAGGTTTACGTTATCACTATCAGGTAAGCTGGGATTGTATAATATATTACTATATTCACTAGTTTAAGTCCCTTCATAAAACTCATGCCGTAAACCGTGGGTGGTAGCGTGCTGCCGACTGCTGCCTGCTAGTTTCGGCACAGAAATTAATGAGGAAACAATCCGCCCACTTTTTCTTTTTTAATAAAACAATTTTCACGGCTTGGTGCAGTCCTATCAAAAGAACAATGATGCAGAGGTGAAGCATTGAACTTTCTTGAATTTATTTTTCTGTCGGTACGTTGACATAAAATATAAGGCTTAAACTTAAACCATTTGACTTAATTATAAGAAAAGCGCTTCTTACATAGTCTACCTTACCTTAAACAAAAATGAATCCTTCAGTTTTTAATCCGTGGTCTTAGTAACACAACACTAAAAGTAGAGTCAGCAAAAGTACACCCTAGTCCACCGTATTGTTAAGTAATGATGCGGATTGTATTTGTTGGTGACTGCCTGCTTTTCGGACTGGCAATGGTGGAGTGTGTAGCGTCGGTTAAATGGGCAAGCAATGGTGGGCGGCCGGCCGGGGGGCGAAGTTGTTTTTCCTGGCAGGGTCGCGGGGCGCGCACTCGGGCGGAACCGGAGCGACGGCCCACGGAGCGGTGCGACAGACAGCTCAACCGCACTCTGCAACCCTTCGCCGTATCTGTGCTTGTCAACTTAACTTACGTCATATTTTATTTTTACTTTAAATACCTTAACGATATTTGCTTTAAATAGAATGACAATCGTAGACCTACTTTATTTTTATAAGGGTGAATATCCCGGCGGTAAATTATACGTGTCCACGTTGAGAATCGAGGTGTTAAATGATAGGATGTTTTTTTTTTTTTTTTATATTGTACTACGTAACTTGGTTAAATTAGGGCCACATTTTTTTTAAATATAAGTGTATGTAAATAATAAGGGGAAAAAAAACCGCCTTAAAATTCAAGTTGGGTGGCCTATCCCAGCTCCATTTTTTTATATAAGATTGCGTTCACCAAAGTAACAATTTGAGGTACAATAAAAAATAAACAATTTCGTTAGTATATGCATAAGACACATTATCTAAAAACAATTAAAACATATTAGAAAATCTAATTTAAAAGCACAGGATACTCGATCAAAGTTTGTCCAAGCAAAAATCTAAATTTTGGTGGCACTTGTTCACTTACTATAACATAAAGTTTCGTGCGTGTGCGTTCAATCGTGTTTTATTATTTCGCATGTCTCAGGCGTGCGCCGGCACTTGCGCGTAATAGGGGTGTGATTAGTGCTGTGATTTCCCGCCCAAAACGTAATTATCATCTTGGGTGGCACGGGGGACAAGAATTGTTCAATTTTTGGTGGATCGATTTGCTATTGATTTTAAAGTGTTTTAATAGTAAGCTACACGTTATAGGTAGTGATTTGGGTTACGCATAAATCAGTTATATTAATTTATTTGTAACTTAAAATTATGAGTTTATCAGACAAATCATAATAAATATCAATAGAGAGTTTTATAAACCTATGAAAGTTATTGATAAATCCCGAGAATTTGTGAGATTGGTTTCATTGAGCTTTATTAATTAGTGAGATTGAGGTTTATGACCAAATCCAATTTTGGTGCCACTGATTTTCAATTTTGGTGGGCACTTTCGATTCAATTTTAAATTTTGGTGGCCACACTAGACTTTAAACTAAATTATCTCAAAAAGTTATCGAGATATTCTCAGACCTCTTGAAGATCTTTCTAGCTTGGACTTTCTACTCTTATACCTGGCACTTATTTTTCATGAAAACAGAAGAAAAAATTTCGCCACCAAAATTGATGAAAAATGCACTTTGTTGATATTGACCCATAAGGTTTCTAGTTTGTTTCATGAATTGTGGGGGTCAAATAGTAGGAAAGGCACGATTACACGTAGCATTCGCTTTACCTACCTTGTACTATTTGTCTGTGTAACGATGTTTTGTGTCTGTTATGGGGAGTCACTATTGGTTTAATTGAATATGGTTTTAAAAAAAATCTTCTTACTCTCAGTCTTATTTATAAAGCATGCAGTGACGTGTCATGAGGATGCGCGATGGTGTCAAGCACGTATTTACCTTGGTAATGCAGATATGACTAATGCAAGTTTCATGGAACGTAGATTAGAACTCAGTTATGAGGACGAGCTCTAACATAGGGAGGCTCTCCTGTCTAACATCTGTTGCTACCCTAGAGTAAGAGGCTTCGTAAATCTCGTGTAACAGCTAGGCTACTGAAGTAATCTAGACAGTCAACAACACAACAAGGACATAACATTACGTCTCTATCCCCTAATTGGGCCGAGGTTTACGTACACCCAGATTTCAAAGTCAGATGTTTAAAGTCATAAACACCTACGGGCAGCTAGATCGTTTAAATTTTTACGTGTAGAGGTAGTTAGAACAATTCATGTTCGTGTCATGTGGGAGCTCGCGTCACAAAATTAATTAGCTCAAAACGTCATAATTTTTGCCAGAAAAAAATACAATTATGTGTTTCCCACCAAAACTTAATCAATTGGTAGATCCATTTTGATTCTATGTTATACATAAATAGAAATATAAGTCTCAATTTATTTGGCAGATACTCGTTAACCTTTTAATCTAGGCTAGTCATTCATTTACGTGACCAATCGTCTGGGCCTGATTGGGTTTCGTTTTACTTATTTACTTTATTCTTATCCTATTTACGTAAACAAAGGATGTGAGATGTCGGACGTGATCCATTGACATTGGCTCACAAACTATTCCCGTAACATTGAACTTGATTAGCCCCTAGTAGGTGAAAAAACATATAAACGACGTAAGTTTATTATTGTTGTTTGATTTCATAATGACCTGTGATTAATTGAATCTTTGTGTTAGGTACAGGTAAGCGAAAAATAACGAAAATCTCAAAGTTATGTTTTATTTTATAAGGTAGGTACTGAATTAAAACAAATACAGGCAATATAAACTTTACTTAGAGCAAGTGAATTCTGTGTGTACGTCAAGCCATGAGCGCAATGTGTCAAGTTGATGAGCCACGGCAGCTCGCGCAGTCCCTCCCAGGCTCGTGTATTGTTCCACACTCGTCTCCCATGAGAAAATACTCTGAAGTTCCTCCTCTGTTCCAAATTCAGGGCTGTAATAGAAAAAAAAAATTGAGGGTGTGGTTTTACTTGCTAAACAACGTACCTAGGTAACAACGTATCTTCAGTTTAGAAAAGATATCGAGTCACATTGGCGGGATCGATAGCCACCCATACCGTTCGCCCATAGATCGTTACCAATCTGTTTGATGATTCCCATGACTAGAGAATATAGGCGCGTAATCAATAAGCTCCTATCTTGTAAGAGAAATAGCGTAAGTACCAAATATTGTGGTATTCCTGGTAAGGTAAATTTTTGAGGTCGACACCGAGGCCTGATGCGCAACGCAGGGCTGCCCCGACTAAGTGATGTGCTCGTCGGAAGGGAACCCCGCGACGGACCAGCGCATGGGCCAGGTCTGTTGCTAGCATGCCAGGGTCCAGGGAACTTACAGCTCTTTCACTATTCACCTGAGGACATAAATCGATATCTTAGTAGCACATATATTTCTGGCTTTGAGAATCATATGACAAAGAAGATTATGAAGCCAACTTACTTCCATGGTTGCAATAGTGCCAACAGCAACTTTCAAACAATCAAGCAGTCGATCATAAGATCGAAACAGGAGCTCCTTATCTGATTGCAAATCTTTATTGTAAGTGCTCGGTAATCCTTTGATAACGCAACTAAATGCAAACGCCTCTCCGAGCAGGAGTCCCGCAGCTCCACGAATCAGTTCTAATCCGTCTGGATTACGTTTCTGGGGCATCAAGCTTGATCCAGTCGAGAACTGGTCAGAGAAGCGAACAATACCGAACTCTTGAGAACTGTAGATAATCAGATCTTCTGCTAATCTACTAAGGTGCAGGCCACATAAGGAAGCCCAGTTGAAGAATTCCACTATAACAAAAATAGCTGCATGATTAAGGAACACCCATCAATTACAGATGGACGTGAATTGGATTCCCATAGCTACCTACCAAGATGATCTCTCGAACTGACGGCAAACATGGAGTTAGGCGTCAGGTCTTCGAATCCTAGATTATTAGCCAGTCTCAATCTATCGATAGGCAGCGCACAACCGGCTATAGCTCCACTGCCTAAAGGACAGCGCGAAAGGCGGCTCTTCTGTTGTTCTAGTCTTGTAACATCGTCATGGAGAGCCCAAGCATGACTGAAATTTTAAGTGAAATAGTAAATAAAGTTGAGGCGAATTTAATTTATTGATGTGGTTTGGTTGTGGGGTTTCCGTTACCTCAAGAGAAAGTGACTCCACCGCACAGGTTGAGCGCGTTGAAGATGGGTATAACCTGGTGCAATTATATCTATTTCACTGCTAGCTCGGTTCACCAGGACCTTGAAACATAAAGATAAATACAAGAAATTGGAATACAACGGTTTCGACTATACTGTTACAGTTGAATGTTGTAAATAAATAAGTACCTACCGTGATCAGTTCTTTGAGGGCGGCGTGCAACTTAGGTAGGTTGCCAAGCATCCACAGTCTAGTATTGGTGGCTGACTGGTCGTTGCGGCTTCGGCATGTGTGCAGGCGCAGCGCTGAATTACCTGCATATTTGAATAGTCGCCGCTCTACCACTGAGTGGATGTCTTCTTCGGGATCATTCAATCGCCCGCTTTGTATAATTTCCTCTTCAATGTCCTTTTCCACCTATAAGGGCAGTCATTTTATAACAAACGTGATTATAAAATTCTGATTTCATCATTAGTACAGTTGTAGAAAGTAGGTACATATGACCTTAGTCTTGATACAGGGTCTGGGTACCTACTTATAACTGGAGTCTGGAGAAATGTGATAGTCACTTACTCACCTCAAAGAACTTATTCTTTGCGTGATGATGATAAAAATATAGTAGTAGTAGTAGTAGGTAGGTAGTTTTAAAATAATATTTTTACCTACGGACCTACGGTGTACGATGATAAAAAACTTACCTTGTTAAGTCCCTCCTGTATGGCTTTATTGTCACCTTCAGAGAGGTGTCCACTTCGATGTAGCTCGGCAGCCCAGCCGCGACTGCCTTGTATGTCCTCTCGGAATAATCGAGCATCCACTGCTAGCGAGTCGTTTAGTCTCCGTAGCACGGCCGAGGGTTCCTCTTCGAAGCATCCGCCCCATAGTTGATACCTGTCCTAGAGAATTCGTTTAAAAATGTTTTAAGGTAATTGATATATTTTTTAGATAGGTACGTATGATACCATGTACCAAAGTCCCGATAGTAGATTTTCAGCACAAATATTATGTGTAATAGATATAATAATTAGTTCAGTATAGACTCAAACAAACAAGATGTGTACTCACGGTAGACATTATCTTCAAAGAATGACTGCTAAGATAATTAAATGTTGAGGCACATGATTGTTCAACATGATTAAATTATCTTATATGTGCTCTCTTATCTACGAGGGTTAAAAAGGTTACAAACAATCTAAATATTTTATACATTCTCTAATGTCAGAATGTGTTTTGTATTTTTGCATCTACCTACGTATGCATATGGGGTGTAAAAAGACGCTTAACGAAGCCAAAAGTCACTTGTTAATCCATCATTGTGATATTTTTTTTGTTCTGTAAGATATTGAAGGTCAAAATTCAAACTTTTTCAGACTTTTTTAAAGAAAGTAAGTTTTAAATGTTATTACTACTTATTTTCAATACCCCCACGAACCCTGAACCGTTGCATGCACCCATAAACACAATGTTTTGCGTGCGTTACGTTGCGCACTGCTATGCCGTAAGCAACGATTTTTTACACCAGAAATAAAAGTCGTTTCCCAGCAATTATTTTTGTGCAATGTTATTTTATTATTTTTGTGCTATGATGGGTCCTTTTACACTCTGTATATTTATGAACCTACCTAGTTAAGTTTCGCGACAACACGTCAAAGCTAGGGTACCGGACTAGCACGCAAGCAAAGAATCTACCTCACTCATACCGGTGGATGAGTGAGGTGGAGTCCAACCAAATGGAGTCCAACTCCGATGAATTGGGCAGGTGGGCTCCATTTGGAGATGGACTATACAGTTGGACCCATGAAAAAATATTGCTATTCCATGCTATTGCATAAACATGTCATTCAATGAAAACATGAATAATATGATGAGAACTGAACGTCATCATCTGTCGTTCTCTTATCACTCGCCGCCGCGCCGGAGTGCCAGCTGTTTTAGAATCTAATGGCTTGCCACGTGACGATGGGAAGAGACAAGACGGAATGAATGACCATAATGCCTTGGAAGCTAGGCCTTTGGTGTGGGATGCAACATGTGTGTCGCCATACTTACGCAATCCCATCTACCTAGCATGGTGGGCTGAGCTGGGGCGGCTGCTGCAGTGGCGGAATACCTCAAACGGCGCAAAATATTTAATTAAAATATTCCAATCTTATTGGGAGTTCGAGACGTTTGAGGTTGAAACACTAGGCCCATAGGGTCCGAGTGCCCAGGTGTTGTTTTTCGAAACATCGTAAAGCGGTTAGTCGACTCTTCACGTGATCAGAGGGCTGGCCTATTTTTTGACCAAAGACCTATTTTTTTTTTACAAAGTACATTTACACATATTTATTATTATTTTAAGTCTGATAAATAATAACAAATAATATAATGTCAATTGGTTTACATACAAAATAAACTAAACGTAATACTATTGTTTTACGTTTTGTTCCTTCTGTTTTGACTTCTATGATGAGGGAAGATGGCTGACATTGACATTCATTTGACAACGAATACAAAAGCATAACCTAAAAATCAGCGTTCTTGACAAAAATAATATTTATTAAATATTATTTATGTTAAAAAATTATAATAGAAACAGAGGTTTGTTAAAACGTGACAATAAGACTTGAAGTGTTAATAAAATAGACAGTTAAAGTGACCACACGTGTTTCGTAAACTTGTAAAGTATGGTCTAAATTTTCTTTTTGACGAAAATACAGTCAGCTAAAGCTTTATAATGAATAACGCAGAAGCAAGTTCTACTAAAGATGATGGGGATGTAACCAAGGAACAGGAGGAAAATAATTTTCCGCATTATACACTATTTGACATTACGATAGATTCAGGTTTGCAAGATGATGAGGGCAACGAAGTTCCGAGACCTTTTACCAAAAATCAAATGCGCAAATGGTTAAAAAAAGTGAAATGGGAAAACCGCAAAGCGGAAAAACGAGCCAGGGAGAAAGCAAAAGCTAAAGAAAGGAGAAGAGAGGCACGGGAGGCCAATATTGATCTAGGACCTAACAGGAAGACATTAAAGAAAATGAAGTTAGAAAGACCCAAAAGAAGTACTGCAATAGTAATAGATCTTAGTTTCGATCATTTAATGATGGAAAAAGATAGGTTTAAAGTAATAAAACAAATTCTCCGCTGTTACTCAATAAACAGGAGATCAGAAACCCCGGTTCAATTCCACATTACTAGTTTTGGAGAAAAAGCTAAAAGTGATATGTCTAGGCATAATGGATATGAACATTGGGATGTAAGTTGGATTCTTATTGTAAAAATAATTTGTTTGTTTGCTTCGTCATTGTTCTGCCTATTTTTCCCTCATCTACTAGACAAGTTCACACTATATTTGTTATTTATGACACCGTGTAGCTCACCTAGATCCAATATTTACTGAAAAGTTTTTTGGGATGCACAGTGTAACATTGCTAATTAGTGTTAAGATCAGGTTTTGCCTAAGATTGAGGAATTAAAACTACAAACCCTGCTTAAACATATAATAAAGTTATCCTTTTAGCTATTAAAATATTCTATTGAGTTGAGTCCTAGGTCCTAGAATTAGAAAAATAGATTCTGAAGATGATCAGTATCTATTTCTTTTTTTTTATACATTCACAGCTACAACAGTCTAAAATTTTATAGATTGAATGGGTGATGTATTTTAGTGCCCATAAACATAAGATTTAATTGTAATTTTGATGCGTCTGTCCTTTTCAGCAACATTCAAGTAGTTGTAATACAAAGGCTCACTGCCAGTCAACTTCTCCCAAAATAAAATAATTTATTCATGTTTTCAACTTCCTGTATTATAATATCAATCTTTTACACAATATATATAAATTAAGTATAACATACCTATATTTATTAAGTCACACATAATATAATTAACATAAATAATATCTATTTAATAATAATATATCTTTAATGTTTTACAGATAAACTTCCATGAAGCACCATATCTTGAAGTATTTCCTAAAGAAAATATAGTCTATTTAACAAGTGAATCTGATAATATCATTGAACAATTTGAAGAGAACACTGCCTATATTATTGGAGGTCTAGTTGATCACAATAAGCATAAGGTAAAACTTTTATATTAATTAAATTAATACCTATCCTAGTCTGAACACTCCTTTTTTGACATATGAGACTGCAAAATAAATAAAATAAATGCTACGCATTAAATGCTGGACAGTTTCTTTGGTTTTAAGTTGTTCAAAAGTAAATGTTATATAAATCTACCTGCATTATCACAATAATAATAAAAATTTCAGGGTCTCTGCCATAAAATAGCAGAAGAACAAGGCATTAGACATGGACAACTGCCATTGGACAAATACATTAATATGAAAACTAGGAAGGTGCTGACAATTGATCATGGTAAATATCTTATATAAAGAAATATCACATAACTTACATAATTTAACTAATTAGTCTAGAAAATAAATAATAATACATACTTATTTTTTTTGTACAGTATTTGAGATTGTCCTAAGGGTGTGTGAAGGAGTGCCATGGCAAGAGGCACTGTTAAAAGTACTGCCACTGAGGAAAGGTGCCCACGTTTGTGACAATGTTAGTAATTCTAATTCCAGCTTAGGCATTTCATGTACCAGTGAACATTCAAATTAAATTATTCTTATTAGGTATTATGTATAATTCTTGTTATGTTTACTTGTGTAACAATAAACATTTTTTTTAAACAATCTATACATGTGTAAGTTGTATTTATTTAAATACTTATCTTATTAAACACAACAGTTAATGGTGACTAGTAAACATTTTATAATATTTAACTATTTATTACTAGAAGCACTTTTTTTTATTGCAGCTACTAACAATACTTTCATGTTTTAGCATTCAGAAAAATAATTATATTTTAAGTAACTATTCATTGAAGGAAAGCTTTAAAGTAAGGGTTCTATTACCTATACATATAAATACCTACTTACCTACACCAAAATATTCTTAACAAGTATAAACTAAGTAAAGAATTCATTGCATCAAATGCACAGAAGAAAATATCAATATCTATGATGCATTAGTAAAAACAAGACTTGAGACATGTAAAGTAAGTCAACATTTTTTTTTACATAATATGTTGATCATGCAGTATACTTCGGCATGACATGCGATTGTTGCGTGAATTATCAAGCTGCATGAAGGACCCTGCATGAGGGTCCATCATGCACTAAATTCTATAATTACTTAACTAAATAATTCACTAAATTCTATGGAATTGTCAATCAACTGCCGGCACGTAGTTTGCACGTTTTTCGCATCAATCAATACAACTAAACGGTCAGGCATGCATGACAGTACGTAACGCATGACATGCCGCGTGATCGTCTAGGGACCGCTTTACGTCTCATTTGATTTGACGACATTTTATGCTAAATACGGAGGTACTTACATATTATAATAAAAGATTCCGCGATTTGTTGGCACAAAATGCAATAATCAATAAATGAAGACGTTTCCCTCTCCCTCTCTCTCTCTCTCTTTCTTTGCCTAGCCTTATCCCATTTCATTTGGGGTCGGGTCTCCTTTTATCCGTTATTCTTCGCCAGATGTTTTGGTTCTGAGTCGTCGAGTCATTCATTTTGGCTTGCTTCAGGGAGTTGTTCACAGCTCGCTTCTTTGGCCCTAAATTCATGTAGAGGACTTGCTTAGTCATGTGCTCCTCGGGCCTTCTCATTACATTACTATACCACCTCTGGCGCGGTTCAGAGATTTTCTTCGATTGGGCGGATCTTAAAACTTCTTCGGATATGCTCGTTTCATACTCTGTCCTTAAGCGTGACACCTCCTGCCCAACTTAGCGTCCTCATCTCGGCAGTGTGTACTTTTTTGACCTATACTCCATTTGAAATAAGATTAGACATTTAAACAAACCTTTCAACCGTTCAACCGATTTTGACTTCTATACCGTAGGCATAAGGATGGGATTAAAAGCAAAAAAGGTTACACAATACCAACAGACTGTCTTGCAGCTGCCATTTGTCATGCGACCAAGGCTATAGAAGTCAAAATCGGTTGAACAGACTGTAAAAAAAAGGCTTATTTAAATGTCTAATCTTATTTCAAATGGAGTATAGGTCTTTTTATTGTTTTTTTTTAATGAATATGTTTGTGATGCAATAATATTATATATGACGCGGTTTGTACTATGCTCTTACTACTCGTAGCACGATTACTACTATATGTAGTGAAGATTACAAAAACGAGTCAATCTAGATTACTGAGCAAGGTTTACGAACGAAATACGAAATTCAACTTAGTTACATTGTACAATATATTCGAACAGTTGTTTATTATAATGAGTGTAAATAATAACTTATCATCTTAGAAACTTTCCATAGTCTCTAAGATGTAGTAAGGAGTAAATAATTTTCAGGGATTTAAATAATGAAATTATGCTTTTGAATGAAATTGTTGACAAGGGGGGCTACTAGTTCAGGATTGTTTAAGTGTACATGATGTGTACCACGGACAAAATGAAATTCGTAGTTTTCATTGGCTTGCTCTAAAATTTCGCGCATTTCTATAGAATACGCGTCGGCCGAATATGGAGAGTCTATCGCTTTGACATATAAAGTTGGACATTTCAGTCTTCTGACGAGAGCTTCGACGAACTTCTTGTCTTCCGCATTAAATAATGAATACTTCAATCTGGAGTCTCGTGAGAAATAATACTTCGTTGGGTCAGTTTGTGACTGCTTTGCGCCCCTCTTCAGTAGGTGGGGAACACTTTCTAAAGCTACAGATTTCCTAGTTCCCGCGTGCCAAATTTTAATCATTTCTTCTAACGTATATAACGGAGGCTCTTTATCCAACCGTGTTTGTGCGACTAATCCTTTTCGCATGGTTGTAGAAATTCTTTCTACTACAGAATTTAAATCGTAGTCGTCGTAAATAAGACTGTCTATTGCAATATAAAATTCGACCTCATCAGGGAACACAGTCGCAAAACGCATGGCCGCTATAGCTCCCATAGAGTGAGACAGTAATGCCACTTTCTCCATCTTGAAGTACTCCTTTAGATATAAGATAATTCTCGGCAATTCCCATTGATAGTACAGCATACCTGAAAAAAGGAAAAATTATTCAATTAAATAAAGGGTGTGCAACCGGTATACCAACCACATCAAATAAAACTAGTCATGAACTTACCAGGGGGAATCCACGACGAAAACCCATGTCCAGGGAAGTCCAGAGCTAATATAGGTCTATCTTTGATGATCATCGGTATCAAGGGGTCCCAGGTGCCTGCGTTGTCTTGCCAGCCGTGTAGTGCTAGGATGGGTTGTTGGTCGCCGCTGCCCCATAGCTTTCCCGCGATGTGCCCAAACTTTACTGGGATCTTTATTTCTTTAGTCGGCACCTGTCGGAGGAAGTAGATTTATCATTAAAATTACCTCATTATCACCAGGCTTCAGGGCCGTAGCCAGGAATTCATTTCGGGGGGGGGTTAAAGTTGGCAACTTTTTTTTGAAGAAATTAAGTATTTCTGATTTCAGAGAAGGTAAAAAAATTGTACAGATTTTGGAACAGCAATTTTCCTCTTTTTTCCGGAAATCTTAAATAATTGGTTGCTAGCGAAGTGAGCTCGAAATTTTTAGTATCCAGGTTCGAATAAGTTAGGTTTTCTTTCTCTTTGACCGATCTTACACAAATAGAATAAATTTTGTCGACTATGCAGAAAATATTGAGCAGGATGATGCAGAAAAGGAAGCAAGAGCGAGCGAAGCGAGGTCGAAAATTTTAGCACCCCGCCTAGGAGAGGCTGGGGGAGGTAAGAATATCTCTGAGAATGCTGAAGTTGTAGGAATTTATTCAATACAAAGTCAGAGTCGATAAAAATACAGTATTTAGGCATACTTTTACTGGTATTGTAGATTATAAAGTAAGCCTATGCGAAATAGATACGGAGGGCTAGGGGGTCAATCTCTGGATTGAGATTCTGGTTTCTCGCATTTCGGGGGGGGTTTTAATCCCCAAAATCCCCCCCCCCCTGCCTACGGCCGTGCCAGGCTTGATAGCTTGGAAATCCTTTGTGGCAGTCTACTACTTATTTCGAAGCATTTAAGGATTATTTCATCCGACTAACGCCTGAATATAATTAATTTTGTATTTTTTCAAGATCACTAGCTGTAATTATTCCTTTGTTAGAAACTAAACGAATTAGGCCAGGGGTTTGTGAAAAAAACAATGGAACTTAAACAGCACCCTTATTGCGTAACACACGATCAATCATAATCTACATCATTTTGATGGGTAATCCATTGCTTCATTATGTTCGAAAAATTTGTCTGCTCAACAACGTAACTATCGCAATGAATATTGTTAAACTGTCAAAATGAAACAGATTGTGATTGATAGTGTGTTACACAATTAGGGAGATGTACTTAATTAAAAAGATTGTTGTAAGTATGTGAGTAGTTAAACATGTAAGTATAAAAAAAAAAAAAGTAGGTACTTAAAAAAAAAATTCTGCAGGTCAATGAACCACCGTTGACACACAATTGACCTGCAGTATTGTTTTTTTAAGTATAATCAGGTAGAAATAATGAGTAATGAGTAGAAAATGGACTTGATAATTATGTTTTATTCTAAAGCCTTTAGCAATCATAATAAAAAAATAGTAAAAAACGGACTTTATTAGCGTAGGTAAGTAATCTTTGAAATTACCTCCAAAAACAATGATGACAGCAGGACAGAAAGGTAAAAAAATTATAACTCACCTGAGTATGGAGTTTTTTACTGAGAATAGGGAGATACGACTTTAAAGTCGTCCCACTAGAGCTCAAAATCAATTGGGATAGCAACCGCTTAGCCATTTTCCAGGTTTAACTGCACAACTTTGAGATATAGTTAACGAGAACACGGTGAAATAATATTTGCATTTGTTTCCTACTGCTTTATTGGTGTCTAATATTAAAATGACATGTTAAAATAACCATAGTCACGAAGAGGTTAAGTTTATCGATCCGCGAACTTCACGAATTGTTACCGTGATTAAATCGACCAATGACAATTTTGAGATGACACGTACTTTTTGGAGTTTTATGAAGGTTGCTTTAGCGTCATTTTTGCACAGTAATTGAAGATATTTCACTAAAACAGCGCGGTTTAACGTAACGCAGTGACGCACCGCGCAAGAATAACATGGCCAAGGCCGGGCGCTCTGTTATGTACGATTGAATGTTACACTCAGACAGAATGGACTTTGGACGCATAGTACCAGTAGTCATAAATTATTTTATGAATGAAGATTACTTTATTATATTTTATTAATCATAGTATTTTAGTCATTTAAGTATGTCAATAACTATATTATTTTCTAGTAAATGAGAATTAAAAAAAAAGCGTAGCTATTTAACCCACTAACATTGGAAAAAGACCCAAGCTATCGGTGGTCAGTCAGACCTCTGTAGAAAAGAACCTCTTTCACATTACGTGCCGCATCCTAGCTCTAGCTAGCCGCGCTATGAGTCCCTTCTGACTCTTGATATGTAAATCAGGGCTCTTATCTATCAGCCCATTGGCCGTACCTAAGTCCGTAACTAGGTACTATTTGCACGGTACATACAAGCTTAGATCATAATTACTTTTACAAGTAATGATTTCAAAGTCCACGTCCCACAAGTTGACAAGCTTCAGGGCCAACCCAACATAATTTTGATTTCAATCTCGACTTTCATGAGATTCTCGTCATCGTGAGGAACATTGACATCAACAGTTCTGTCTTCTATCACTACCATATAGGCACCAAGCCTATATGGTAGTGATAGAAGAAATCGACACGTGTTTCACCTCTCAACGAAGCATCCTCAGGACGACGATCGACCAATCGCAAACCAGAACGCGACGTGTTACCACACCGAGCGCTGGACGCAAAGCTTTGCGTCCAGCGCAGTCGTCCAGAGGATGCCTCGTTGAGAGGTGAAACACGTGTCGATTTCTTACAGGGTTTTTTAGGACTCTTGAAGAATAGTCAAGCGGAATGGGTTACTAAATATATCTACGTCTATTGTAGTTTTTTTTTTTTTGTTATATTTTTGATGTAGCTCATTCTGATATTCAATTCTTATATAGGTGTAATAATACTAGTACCTTAATTCATAATTTTAATTACTTACATTGATAACATACTAACAATAATTAAAAAATAATATTCATAAACTTAATTTATTCTTTTCTATGAAGTTTTTAATTAATGGTGCCACTCTTTCAGGGTTATTTAAATGAACGTGATGTTTGCCGGGCACAAAATGAAATTCGTACCTGTCATTCTGTTCTTCTATAATTTCGCGCATTGCAATAGAAAACTTGGAGGTAGAGAATGGAGAGTCTGTCGCTTTTAGGAATAACATTGGACACTTTAGTCTTCTGACGAGAGCTTCTACAAACCTTCTATCTTCAGGTATAAGTATGACGTACTTCAGTCTCGAGTCTCGCGAGTAATAATATTTATTGGGATCAGTTTCTGATTGCTTTGCGCCCCTTTTCAGTAGGTGCTGAACACTCTCTAAGGCTATAGACTTATTCGTTCCTAAATGCCATGTTTTAGTCATTTCCTCTAACGTATACGTTGGTGGTTTCCTTTCCAACCAAGCTTTAGACACAAAATCCTTTTGCAGCAGCTTGGGATATATCGTGTTTACTAACTTATTTGAATTTTGGTTTTCTAATATAAAACTGTCTATTGCTATAAAAAAATCGACGTCATCAGGAAATATGCTGGCGAACCGCATAGCAGCGATTGCTCCCATAGAGTGAGACAGTAAAGAAACTTTGTCCCAGTTGAAGTGTTCTTTTATATATAAAATCATCCTCGGCCAGTCCCATTCGTTGTAAGTCATACCTGAAAATGAAAAACATAGGTAGGTATTGATATATTCGTACGGTAGAGGATATGTTCTTGGAGAATTCAAAGAAAGTAGTTCTCTGAATTCTTAAAGAACATGTATTGAGTTGCTATAACTATTATGTATACTTTATGTACCTGCACGTAGGGAAGGTATTGTTATTTTTATTGAGTAGTTATGATTGCGATAGGTAAGGCTCACAAGTTAATTATAATTGTGTATGTGTACCGGGAGTCCACGACGAAAACCCATGTCCAGGCAAGTCCAGAGCTAGTATAGGTCTATCTTTGATGATCATCGGTATCAAGGGGTCCCAGGTGCCTGCGTTGTCTTGCCAGCCGTGTAGTGCCAGGATGGGTTGTTGGTCGCCGCTGCCCCATAGCTTTCCCGCGATGTGCCCAAACTTTACTGGGATCTGTATTTCTTTAGTTGGTACCTGATGTCGATATAAAACAATAAATTAATAATCATGACGATCTAGTCGGTATTTTGGTTTTTAACGACTTCTCGTGAAAGTCGCAAAATTATAAACCCCTTCACGTTACATCATCGTCATCTTTAATGGCTATAAACTATATCTTATCTTTCAGCAACCGTCGCGCGACATGCCATCCACCTGATATCACACCAACACTTTATAGCCCATTAAGTACCGTCTAGTCAGTTTTTCTATTGCCTAAGTACCAATCAATAATAAACCATCACCGTTGTATGTTAAAGTAGCCCAATTTATGAAAGTCATCACCGTGATCGTAAAAAATATATACAGGTCAGTAACAATGTTCTTTCGGGGCTTACTTTGGTCATTACCCTTTAGATCGCGATTAGTAAGCACGTAGAAAAAACGGATCCCAACTGTACGAGTGTGATTAGTATGACCTATTTTAAAACTAAAATAAACAGAACTCATAAAGAACCGTTACCTGAGTGTTCAGTTTTTTGTAGAACGCAGAAAGAGGGGTCTTGATTTTCGGCACATTATTGGTGAAACCCGTGTAGAAGAGTTTGACCATGTTTCGGGGTATACCAAGTTTTTCAAATAAGTAGATAGTTGGAGTAACTTTCAGGAACTGAGTAAAAATGTATCACTTAACATTTATCGTTTTCTTATTTAATTTGTAAGGGATATTCACTTGTTATGTATCCTACAATTATGTATTTAGTTAACACATGAATGCCATTAAACTGTGGAATTGGCTGAATATTTTGATTCAATGACATTTAGCAAATAAACAATGGTCACTTCTGATAATTAGTTGAGACACTTTTTCGTTTACAATACTACGTTGGACGCAAATATTATATTTTCAAAGTCGTGCTCTGTTATATGAATCAACTGTTAAACTGAATGGAGTTTGGACTTAGGTAGGTACCTAGATACCTAATCGAGTTTTATTATGAAAATATCGAGTAGCGTATTTAGCGGAGATATCATATCAATTCGTCTCACGATTACTTATTTTATTTTATATCCAGGATACTATACATATCTATATTTTTTGCACGGGTCGGTGCCCTTGGCGTGCAATTTACAAAACTGGTATCATCATAATCACACGTTGGATTTCGCACTTTGGACTTGACAACTACTTAAACTGTATTACGTACCGTGACACAGCATGTAAAATATCAAAAATCACTAGACGTCTGATGCAATCATGTAACATAACTATTATTATCGTCATCGTAAGGACTCTTGTAAACGCTAATAAAATCAGACGTGTAGATATATGTAGGTATATAGATCAATGGTCGCCTATTCTTTAAACGAACTTGTGAGCAGTGCGCCGGAGCCAGATAAGAATAAACTACCTTTGTTGCCATTCTTCGAAATCGTGCGTCAGAAAATCTGAGTTGTCTAGTCAGATTACAAAGACAACCCGACAGTTAGACATACTCACTATCAAATCCATTCATATTATTAAGGTCGCTGCACACAGCGGGCTCGGCGCGGCGTGACCGGGCGGCGACGCGACGCTGAGCAGTTGTAATGTACTAGATATTATGGACGACGCCATACAGAGCCGTAGCGCTCGGCGCCGCGCCACGCCTTCGCCGCGCCGCGCGCGAATACAAGTCCGGGCGCGGCGCGGCGTGGCGCATTGGGGCGTTTTTGATTTATTTCATGCACCCATTTCCGTTTACGTTGTTTTTTCTTAGCTAGCGCAAATAAGAGCAAGAGCGTCCACGTCTGAATGGTTCAACATCTTTTTGATGAATGAATCTCGTCGCGACACGGTCGCGTGAATGGGCGCGGCAGGATGGGATCGCGCCCGCAGTGTGAACGCTGCCGTCGCGCCAGCGCCGCTCCGCCGCCCGGTCACGCCGCGCCCCGCCCCGCCGCTCCCGCTGTGTGCCTTTAAATTGTTTTGAAAACTAGTAAATTATTGGATTTAGCTTGGCTTGATGTTAGAATGATGTATACAGGTGTTATGGCAGGACAATCACTTCACTAAACGTAAATAAAAGATGCCCGGGTAACATAGTAGAGACTTGCTGGATGCCTGTAAGTGCGTGTTAGATTTTTTTGTAGGTCAAGATTTACTTACATTCGTTTTAGTAGGTAGGTACTCAATAATAGTAGGAACTCCATTGCATTACACTGGATTAGAAATTATAGATGCAGTTACAAGATCAATATGAGACCTACAATACTACCTTGGGGTACACTTCTTAAAATTTTACTGGTTAGTAACGAAAAGTGTACTTTTATGAAAGCTTATAAATGTCCGATGTCCATGGTAAATTAATTATCATGCATCAATCATGATTAAATAAAATATCATCAAAGTAGTTGTATTTTGAGTAATATGGAAACTCAGGACGAACCGTGTCTAACGCTTTTCCTAAAACGGTATGTAATGTTTTTGATTTCAGATATTTTTTATTTTATGTAAAATAATGATCTTCCTGGCACGAATGGTTACTTCAAAATATTAACAAACCTTTTATTTCCACCGTAATTACTTATTTGTTTTTAAACCTTCTTAACTCTAGCCTGTAAATTTTTGAGGTGAACAAAACAATATTATGCGGATGTCAAGTGCCTTATAAGCGATGTTATCTGTGTAGTTACTTAATGACAATCACATAAAGGTAACCAAGGTATTGAGAATTATAATGTAGGTTCCAAGACTGGTTGCAATGGGAACAAGAGGTACAGAAGGTTAAATAAAATGATTAATTCATTTAATTCATAGTAGGTATTTCCTGTATGTTATGCGTCATTACACATGAAATAGTTTTTGAAAATAGGTTGTTAGGCACATAGAGATACAGACGGCGATTATATCAATACGTTGTTAAGGGAGACGATGAAAAAGTCAACAATGTAAAATTATGTTATCGTTTTATTATCAGACAAGACAAAACATGAAACATGAACCATTCAATTAGGGATCTTATAAGACACCGTCTTTATCCATATTCATTGTAAGTATACGGTTTGGTAACTATCTATTCCATATAATAAAGTATTGGCTGAGTTTTATATCATTAAGGATACATACCTATACAAAAGTTGTGACTTGCTGTCTAATAAATCAGATTCAAAATTATTAATTCCTTGTACTTTTACTTAAATCGGAAAATCTAGACAATCAATGTCGGTAAATATTACAAAGTACTTATTAAAGCCTTTACCTACTCCTATATTAAAGTGTAACCGTCAAGTAAAAATCAAGGAATTCACAAAAACGACGACATCAGTAGAAAGTTTATCTACGTATCAAAAATATCACATTGAAGTATCTAAATATGTTTAATTTTTACCTAAATTAAGTCTTATATAGGCACCCACATGTCACAGTCTCATAATCGGTACTTTACACAAAGAAGTAACCGTTTTAAAATTATAATTGCTTGGGATCCTGATGTTGGACCCCACGTTTTACGCGTTTACATGTTTCAAGCGGCGGGAGCGCACAGCTCTAGAGGTAGGTCAGGTTCGGTGAGACCTCGTCGCATCGCGTTTAGTAGCGAGCACTGTCCCCGCGCGTCCAAGTCAAGCGCCCACAAGGCAGCACCACGTGCGCCCGCGCGCCTGGCCGCTGCGCCTGCGCTTCCCACGTCCGCTCCACTTAGGTACGACGCCCATTGCCCACCGCGAACGCTGAACGTACCCGCAGAACTTCGACTCTCCTTCCACTGATGCGTCGCTAAACCATCTGCGACCTGTGCCAAATAAAATAACATTAATCATCGATCTTCCAATCTAGAATGGCACTGACATCAGCAATGGGAAATACGATTCCTAGGGCTACTAGAGCTGCCTGCTAGGGTTGCGGGAAAGTCAACAGGCAACTGAAGGAACACGGGTGGGTTTTAGTCAGTAAAAGTCTGACACGCCCTCCCACTGCGCCCAGAGCGGGAGTCATTGGATGATTTCCCAGCATGAAAAAAAAGGGCTACTAGAGCTCCTAGAGCACTGACTAACTTTGCGGTCGATCATCAACATGGAGTATGGCTCTGCCAGGAAGTACGCCCTTCGCAGAATCAAAATGCATAATAATGTCGTGGTGCCTAATTAAGGATAGGTAGGACTCGTATCTTGGGTTCACAAAGTGCAGTCAAGATCGAAATCTTGATATAATAATGTCTTATGTCTGCAGGTCATGCAAGTACCTACATGAATATTTTGCACCGTCACTGAAAGCGAACTCAATCTTATCATGCGGATCTACGACCTACTACGCTTCAGATTTCTGCATCATTTAACATGTTAGGTACGTTCACACGATGAACATTGAAGTATTCACTATCTATTTTATCAGTAGATAGGAACCGTGTCGCGAGATAGGACTAATAGGTAACGTAGCGGAAAATGGTTATAGGTTGACCTTGCTAGATGTTTCACTATTATTTCATTTGATTATTTGATAAAATGAAATGCCCTTATAATTTTGAAGAGGCAATTATGATAGAGAACGTTTTATTTGAAGGGTCGACAAGGCGACAGTGATTCAGTTACAATTTATTGAAGTTACATGTATTCACTAATTACTTGAGACTGGAGAAAATATGTTTGTTCAATTACCTATTGTTTTTCTGATCTGAGGAATAGCTGTGAGTTTGTGCTCATGCACAAACTACAGGACTAAGCGTAGCTTCAAACTCCTAGCAATCACGTCATTTAGGTAATTGCGAGTTGGACCTATTTTTCTCTACTAACCTCATAGTAGGCCAAGAAACCAGGAACTCGAGTGTATGGTCCAGGTTCTCCGGGGCCGGTGACTGGGGCTCCAAGCCCAGTGTTTGCAGCGCTGCGCAGGCTGTAGGACCGCGCATACGCAGGAACTCCCAGTACCACGTGACGAGGCGGTAACACGCTCGTCCAGTATGATAGGGACGTGTTCTGTAGAAAAAAATACATTTATTTATTGATAAATGTTTACCGACAACTTCTGTATATAATATATCATGTTGATATGAGGGCAAATCACCAGATTGCTATAATTAATTAATTTACAACTCATGGAAGAGAAGCCATATCAATATTACTATTAAAGTGCACTCATGCCTCACACGCGTGTTTAGTGAAGGGCTATTTGGAACATTATTGTCAGCAGAATCTATTAAGTTTTATCTTTGTCTATAGTCCGGGCATTTTGAGTTTTAAGAAATAGGACACACAACACTTACCAAGCTATTGACTCCTCTAACATGACTAGATTCTAGCGGTACTAAATACGACGTCTTTCCAGTCGAGGATGCATAATAATCATTAGCAGCAATCGCGACCCAGTCTAACTCTGCGGCTAGAACGTAAGGCTTGTACGCTAATTGAGCTATTTCTGGGGAAGCGGAGACCATAGCTGATAGCTCCAGGTCTTGAGAGCGTAGGGTCCTTGATAACTCTGTCAGTAATTCAGCGAAGTTGTCCCTTTCGTTTGTGTCCACTGTAGCATTTGTGCATGGAGTCTGAAATGAAATAATATTGAAACAATTAAAATTTGCAAAAGTTTCATCAACAACGTGAATTTCATAGCTATAGCTAGGGTGATGTATAATGATGGGCAAGCTTTTTTCTATAAATAAAATATCTGCTTTGAAAAAGTAATATAGTTTACCTGTTTACATCCAGGATACTGCCAAGCAATCTGAACTCCGTCAAAGTGCCATCTTTGTAAGAATTTCAATACGGAGTCCACAAATGTTTTCCTGTTTTCTGGACTTGATACCATTCTGCTCCATTTTCTGCTTTCAGAGTCCGTAAGCCCACCAGCACCAATAATAACTTTGACCCCTGTTTGCTGCAATTGAGTCAACTTGCCGTAGAAGTCTGCAAGGAGGACATACATAATACATTATAGCTACCTGAGAATCAATAAAAATCGGCAAGTCTTTGTGCTATAGGTACATACCATTTTCCAGATCCAGCTCTGGATTTCCAGGCACCAAATTGAAGGAATTGCCATCAAGATGAGCCCACGCGTATATTATGTGAGTGCAGAGAGTTGGGTTTACTTGTTCAGGTCCAAAGCTGCCTTTGCCGGGCCTGAGATTTAAAAATGATTTGTTAAGCATTTTGTTGTAATAATTACGTAACTCGATTTTTCACTAATATAGTTTTCTGTCTTTACCTATAGAAGGCCCAGTTAGTGAAGTAGCATCCCACGATAGGTTTGTCCTCTTGCGTCTCTTCGGGTTCTAATCCTACTAGCCGAAGTGCAGACTTTGTTCTGCATTGGGCCTTCTCTGGCCAGTCACAGTGGTTCTACATAAACAAATTCATTAGTTAATGTGTTTGAAGGTTATACATAACTACTGCTATTAATTTCGCCTATGTTACGATACAATGCATCGAAATATCTTGCAAGGGTGTTTCTGAATATTTAAGAAATTTTTTGAAGTTGAAAATATACCTTATGCCAGTGTAGCGGTGCGGGACACTCCAGTTGCATCCAGTGACCGTTGAGACACAAGTAATATTTGCTGCATTTACTCTCGTCAGCTTTGAATACGTTTCCAGCGCATGACATGCCTTCAAGACTTGGACCCTGTCAAACATCACAATGGTATGTCTTATAACAATGTTACAGAATCCCTTACCTATTCAAACCTATAGAGGCAGTTAAATCTATAGGGCTTACTTACACTGTCAGTATCTAAGTCCGTG